>OY759226.1:19206149-21802745 GCA_963662175.1 Aradus depressus | reverse complement strand
AACTGTAGTATTCTTAAAAGCCAAGTTAAAAAATAGGCTATGTGGCGTCCATAAATTTTGAACGGTAGAGGGGGTTGTAAGGGGGGCCTAAATATAAAGATAGGGCTAAGTCATTAACGGATGAGGATTGTCATGGAATTTCATATGTAGTTTTTTTAAAGGCCAAATAAAAAAATAGGGTGTGTGACGTCACAAAATAATGAACGTGAGGGGGGGTTGTGGGGGTAGGCCTAAATATAAAGATAGTGCTGTCATTAACGGATGCTCGGATTGTCATGGAATTTGACATGTAGTATGCTTATAGGCCAAATTGAAAAATACGCTACGTGACATTTCAAAATTTTGAACGGGAGGGGGGGTTGTGGGGTAGGCCTACATATAAAGGTAGTGATAGGTCTTTAACGGATGATCGGAATGTCATGGAATTTCACATGTAGTATTCATAATAGACAAAAACAAAGAAACGATATGTGACGTCTCAAAATTGTCAACGGGAGGGGGGGCAAGCATATACCTAAATGGTAGTTTCAAAAGCAATATTTAAAAATTGTCTGTGACCCTTTGGACGGGAGGGGCGGGGGTGCATTAATGCAGAATGAATCTCACATGGAGCTTTCTTAAATATGGGATATAGCTCTAATTTTAATATGGTGGGTATCCTAAGCATGTCTTACCTAGGAGGTCCACCGTTGCACGGTAAATAATAGCTATCACCAGCGTTGTTAAGCACAAAATACCTAGAGCATCCGCTGTTGCAAGGCACATACTAGCTGCGGTGCCCAGCATTCCTAACTACATACATACTATCTGTGTTTCCCAGCGTTCCTAAGAACTTATTAATACCTGGTTGCACGGAGTTGCAAGGCGCATACTATCTAAGGTGTCCGGCGTTCTTAGGCAGCATCCAGAAACGAAGATGGTCAACCAAAGAAAGATTCAGATGTATCGGGAAAATCCCATCCGAAGGACGACGTGCTCAAATTTATTTTTATCTTCCAGATTAAAACATATGACCTAAGTGACTTGGCTAGATTTCTAAATGGCGATCCTGAGCTCGGTAAACTCCATTCTTCAAATTTCTTGCTTTTAAACGGTTTTTGGATTTAATATTTGTTAAAACTGATGAACAACCGGGTTATCTGAATCCTACACAAAAATCGAAATAAAAATGTTTTTCGAAAAAAGTCGGGGTAATCCCATTTTTCAAATTTCTCGCTTTTTAACGGTTTATAGGCTTAATATTAGTTAAAACTGATAGACAGATTCAGATATATCGGAAAAGTCCCATCCGAAGGACGACGTCCTCAAGGTTTAATGAACCTAAGTGAAATTTCAGCTACCCAGGTTTAGATACATAACATACGACTCATTATCCAGTACCTGACATAAGTAAAGGCCCTCGATCATAGCTTGAAATCCAATCCGAAGGACGACGTGCTCAAATTTATTTTTATCTCCCCGATTAAAACATCGGACCTAAGTGACTTGGCTAGATTTTTAAATGGCGATCCAAAGTTCGGTAGACTCCATTCTTCAAATTTCTCGCTTTTAAACGGTTTTTAGATTTAATATTTGTTAAAACTGATGAACAACCGGGGTATCTGAATCCTACACAAGAATCGAAATAAAATTGTTTTACGAAAAAAGTCGGGCTAAATACCATTCTTCATATTTCGTGCTTTTTAGCGGTTTATAGATTTAATATTTGTTGAAACTGATAGACAGATTCAGATATATCGGGAAAGTCCCATCCGAAGGACGACGTGCTCAAGGTTTTTTTAACCTAAGTGAAATTTCAGCTACTCAGGTTTAGTTACATAACATACGACTCATTATCGAGCACCTGACATACAAAAAGGCCCTCGATCATAGCCTAAAGCCCAATCCGAAGGACGACGTGCTCAAATTTATTTTTATCTTCTCGATTAAAACATTTGACCTAAATGCCTTTGCTAGATTTCTAAGTGGCGATCCTGAGCTCGATAGACTCCATATGTAAGATAAAATAAGTTACCGTTTGGTTCCAACTAAAATTATCAAGGGAGAAATGTGGAATATAAGTGGGCTTTGAGGTACCGTTTTGACATATTTTCTATAAAACAAATTAATACAGCAATGTTGGTAGATAGGCAGCGACCATAAATGAAGATGGTCAACCAAAGACAAATTCAGATGTATCGGATCAGATGTAGCTCAGTAGACGCCAAATATAAAGAAAAAATACGTTTCCGTTTGGCTCCAACTAAAATTATCAAGGAAGAAATCTATATTAATAAAGCTGAAACGCGGTTTACCCTCGTCACTCTTTTCCTTCTAAAATGCAGGATAAGAAAAATATATATTACGTGAACATTTATTCAGTATTTTTTTGTGTAAATTAATAATTTCGTCTGTATAATAATAATAAAAATATCATCTGTTTTTTATCGAACTACGAGGGTGTGTTCCTGTCCGCTTCTGCAAAGTCGCCGTTGATCTGAATACGAACGTTACAGGGGTTTATTTGTTTGTTTGTTCCAGCATCACGCCCAAACGGCTCGACGGGTTTTTATAAAACTTCACATGTAGCATTCTTATGACCCCAGTTGAATAATAGGCTATGTGGTGTCCCTAAATTTTGAACGGGAGGGGGGGTGGTGGGGATAGGCCTAAATATAAAGATACCAGTAGCTCATTAACTAATGGTCGGATTATCATGAAATTTCACATGTAGTATTCTTAAAGGCCAAATAGAAAAATAGGGTTTGTGACCTCTCAAGATATTGAACGAAAGGGAGGATAGTGGGGGTAGACTTAAGTATATAAATAGTGGTAGCTCATTAACTAATGGTCGGATTGTCATGGAATTTCACATGTAGTAATTTCAAAACAAAATTTGAAAATTCGTTGTGACGTTTCAACTTTTTGAACCTGAGGGGTGGGGTGCATTAAGCTGAAGGAATTTCACATGTAGCTTTCTCTTCTTCTGTACACCGGTATTAAGCAGATATTAGCTGTGGTGTCTGCCGTTGAAGTACTATAAGGCTTATTCTATATGAATAATTGAAAATTATAACATCATGAATGTACTGTCGAAGAATTGAATTGGATTCGAATGAGAGATATTAGGTGAAAAGTCAAAGTTCCCCGAGCAACGCTGGGTATTACTGCTAGTAATTAATAAAATTAATGTAACATAATAACTAATTAATAAAATTGTCAGTCTTTGGGCATGGAACCACAGGAGCTAAACACACAAATCGAGGCCAATATTGAAAAACTGTTTGTCTACAACCGGGATTGCTGACCTTGAAGAAGAGACTCGTGGCCAATCTGCAAATGCCAGGTGGTTCGAAGAGCGTAAGTCAATACTGACTGTCTCGAATTTTGGAATTGTGGCAAAGAGGTGTCCAACTTTAAAATGGTGGCCAATGGTAAAAACAATCCAGTACACAATCGGATGAATAGATGAAACGGTAACGCAAAAATTGTGCCACAACCTTAATGGATTCTTTGGTGCGTCACTGGGCATTGGAGCAGAGGACTACTTAGCAGAAATCAAGTGCCCAAAGGCTATAGAACACTTAAAAATAACAGAAGCTTCAACAAAAGTTAAGCAATTTGGTTTAGACAAAAAAACCATAGTTATTACCATGAGATTCAAAGGCAGCTACAAATAGCAAACACTTTTTCAGCTGAAATTTATTTTTTACGGCTTTCATTGAATACATTCCATAATTTGCTGTTAGTCTTAATAGTCTTTTATTATTATAAGATTTTGTGTATGGTACTTGATGGTCCCGCCTTGTACGATGTCAGATACTCGTTAAAGACCCCGGCCCTAGATGAACAAATATTTAGTGTAGGCAATATTTAGGACTCTCATAGTAGAGTCGATCTCATGTCCACCAGAGTGAAGAAAGAGCGCTCTGGTAGTAGGCGATATGACCTTGTAGTTAAAGCACGGGACGTAGAAGTAGTGCGTAGAAGAGAAAAGGTACTTTTTATTTATATCCATATATGTCCTAAATATAAAATAACTAGCAGTAATACCCGGCGTTGCCCGGGGAACTTTGAATTTTCTCCCAATATCTCCTATAAGTCTATTCAATTTTTCAACAGTACATTCATGATGTTATGATTTTCAATTATCATACGGAATAAGGCTTAAAGTCCTTCAGCTAAAGTAACGCTAGTAAGTTTTTAGGACCCCTGCGCAACACAGCTAGTATGCGCCTTTCAACGGCGGAAACCACAGCTAGTGAATATAGCATCGCAGGCCATCATAGCTAGTACTTAGTTAGGAACGCTGGGCACCACAGGTAGTATATGCCTTGCAACGGCGGACCCCACAGCTAGTACGTAGTTAGGAACGCTGGGCATCACAGCTAGTATGTGCCTTGCGACGGCAGACCCCATAGCTAGTACGGAATTAGAACCACTGGGCATCACAGCTAGTATGTGTTTTGCAACGGCGGACCCCACAGATAGTACGTTTTTAGGAACCCTGGGCCCTACAGCTATTAAGTGCCTTGCAACAGCGGACCCCACAGCTAGTATGTAGTTAGAACCACTGGGCATCACAGCTAGTATATGTTTTGTGCCCCCCCTCCCGTTCACAATTTTGTGATGACACGCATCTAATTTTTCTATTTATCTTTCAAGAATACTACATGTGAAATTCCATGACAATCCGACCATCCATTAATGATCTACCACTATCTTCAAATTTAGGCCTACCCCCACAACCCCCCTCCCGTTCACAATTTTTTGAAGTCACACACCCTATTTTTCTATTTGGCCTTTATGAATACTACATGTGAAATTTCTTGACAATCTGATCATCCGTTAATGACTTATCCCTATACATATACTTAGGACCTCATCAACCCACCCTCCCATTCAAAATTTTGTGACATATACACCCTATATTTCTATTTGGCTTTTAAGAATACTACATGTGAAATTCCATGACAATACGACCAACCGTTAATGAGCTAGCACTATCTTTATATTTAGGCTGCTCCCCACAACCCCCCCCCTCCCGTTGAAAATAACGCCGTTGACAGGCGCATACTAGTATGCGCCTGTCAACGGCGGAAACCGCAGCTAGTGAATACTTAGCATCGCTGGACATCCTAGCCAGTGCGTAATTAAGAACGCTTGTGACAACAGCTAGTATGTGCCTTCCAACAACGGACACCACAGCTAGTACGTAATTAGGAACGCTGGGCCCTACATATATTAAGTGCCTTGCAACAGCGGACCCCACAGCTAGTACGTAATTAGAACCACTGGGCATCCCAGCTAGTATGTGTTTTGCAACGGCGGACCCCCCAGCTAGTACGTAGACCCCCCCACAACCCCCTCTCCCGTACAAAATTTTGAGCCGTCACACCGCGTATTTTTCTATTTGGCCTTCAGGAATACTACTTGTGAAATTTCGTGACAATCTGACCAACCGTTAATGAGCCAGCACTATATTTATACTTAGCCCTACCCCCACAACCTCCCCCCCCGTTCAAAACTTTGGGTCGCCACACACCTTATATTTCTATGTATTTGGCTTTTAAAAATACTACATGCGAAATTTCATGACAATCTGATCATCCGTTAAAGATCTATCACTATCTTTATATTTAGGCCCTCCCACAACCCCCCCTCCCGTTCAAAATTTTGGGACGCCACACACCTAATATTTCTATTTGGCTTTTAAAAATACTACATGTGAAATTTCATGACAATCCGACCAATCGTTAAAGAGTTAGCACTATATTTATACTTAGGCCCCCCACAACCCCCCCTCCCGTTCAAAATTTTGGTACGCCACATAGCCTATTATTCAATCGGGCTCAAAAGGATGTTACATGGGAAGTTTCATAAAAATCCGTCCAGCGTGATGCTGGAACAAACATACATACATACAAACAAACAAACAAACCCCGTTTCAGCTTTATTAATATATACTAGCTGACCCGACAGACGTCGTTCTGTCAAAAGCTATTGAACTGGATTTTTTTTTTCCTTTTTTTACTTGGAACCACAGCAAGTTCCTACTTAAGAACGCCGGGCACCTTAGATTCTATGCGCCTTGCAACTCCGTGCAACCAGCTATTAAGTTCTTAGGAACGCAGGGCACCGCAGGTAGTATGTACCTTGCAACGGCGGGCCCCACAGCTAATATGTAGTTAGGAACACTGGACATCACAGTCAGTATGTACCTTGCAACGGCGGACCCCACAGCTAGAACGTAGTTAGGAACGCTGGGCACCACAGCTAGTACGTAGTTACTACTACTACATGTGAAATTTCATGAGAATCCGATTACCTTTAATGAGTCAGTATTATTTTTATGCTATATATATAATTTTGAGGTGTCACATAGCGTATTTTTCAATTTGCCTTCTAAGAATACTACATATGAAATTCCATGACAATCCGATCATCCGTTAATGACCGCACTATCTTTATATTTAGGCCTACCCCCACAACCCCTCCCTCACGTTCACTATTTTGTGACGTCACACACCCTATTTTTTTATTTGGCCTTTAAGAATACTACATGTGAAATTTCGTAAAAATACGATCATCCGTTAATGACTTAGCACTATCTTTATAATTAGGCCCCCCTTACAACCCCCCCTACCGTTCAAAATTTATGGACGCCACATAGCCTATTTTTTAACTTGGCTTTTAAGAATACTACATGTGAAATTTCATGATAATCCGTCCATCCGTTAATGCGCTAGAGCAATTTTTGTTTTTAGCCCCCCCCCCCCCCCCCCCCCTCCCCTCCAGTTGATCCCTAGGAACTCTCTTCATAAGAACCTTCCTCGGACTTCAACGAATATTTGAAAAAAAAAATTAGCCGAATTGGTCCAGCCGTTCTCGAGTTTTGCGCTTAGCAAAATTAGCCAGTCATTTTTATTATATAGATGTAGGTTCTGGTAAATTTAAAAAAAATGGCATCTGAATATAATCTTCAGAAGAAATCCAATTGAAATAATTATTAGTTGATTTTTTTTTTTTAAATACGTGCACTTTATTCAAAATTGCAAGTCTTGTACTTTCGATATTTTTCAGGGCCCTTTTCGGAAACTAACGTACAGATCAAAATTTAGTAGAAGACCAGCTATACTATAATTTCTACAGGAAATGTGGTAATATTTATTATTATCTTAAATTATTTTTTAAATTTATTTTATTATGTATTTATTGTACTTTAACTCAATATCGATTTTCTTACCGATTACATAACTTCTTCTATGCAGAAGGGACAGCCGGGAAAGTAAAAAAAAAAATGATGAGGTTCGGAGATGATAGTGTAAGACTTATGTGTAAGACCTTCCTGTTCGTTGAATCTTCTGAGCCGTTCCTTTTGAAAAAGATGGGAAAAATGTATAAAGGGGAAATTTTGGAAGTGTGGGAAAACCTGGAGAAGCTGGGACCTTAGAGTATGTACTATAGCAGAATTGTATGGAAAAGTTCTTTTATGGCGCATAAGAAAAAGTATTCAAAAAGTGAAATAAAAATGTTTATAAATGAGGAGGTGACGAACAAAATGATTTTAGTCACATGTATAGCAATTTTGGGTATTAAAGAAAAACTTCTACTCAATAATCTGAAATATTATTACTATTATTTCATTTTACACAGTTGTAATAAGCTTCGTTAATCATGAAAACATTCACATTGGTGATAAAAACTTTACATTTTCCTAAGAAATACGTTTAAATTACTGGAGTAAACCTTTTTTGTTGGTTACTTTTGGATTAAATTTTTTTTGATTGAACGTTTTACGATTAAACCTTTTTTGATTGTACATTTTTAGGATCTCTTTTGTTTGAACATTTTAACACTGACAACACTAGACAAGAATACAGTCAGATAAACAGATTCTTTAGGCCTTTGTCAACGTTTGTTGTATGGGTTTTTTTAAAAAGTTTTTACACATGAAATCCACAGTCTTCATCCATACAGTTGCACACAACTTCTTGATCATCAACTTCAAGATCTTCGTTATTTGCAGTTGGTAAGACATTGTCAATTATATCGGCATACCACTTCAGCCTTAATTCCTTTCTCCAATCATCTCCAAACATCAACTCCAAAAGTTTTTTCACATCCTTTTTCTTGGCTTCTTTGATATTGTGCATCAAAGGTAGCATGGCTAGCTCGAAGCTTTTGCATCTTGTAACATTCCAATTTTTCTTTCTAAGAGTTACCCAAGGTTTTGCCTCAGATTCAAACTGGAAGTACTGTAGGCCTTTTACTTCAAGAAAAGGTACTATTCTTCCTTTAAACTGTTTGTTGCCCTTATTGATTAAGATTCTTTTCATGTCTGATATTCCTTCCATGCGCCTGAAGCAACCATCTTTGGAGGAAAGTGCTTTTGTGTCATATAAGAACCAGTCTACTCCTAAAATGTTTACATCTCCGACAGACTTGTAGATATCGATGTACTCATCTTTTCCAACAATAACAGATTTCTTCCTAAGTAGCTTTTCAACACGGCCAAAAACTCTGTCCGCTGGAAGGAAGCTGTGTCCACGCACCGGGTATGTGATCTGAATTGCTTCTAAACCACATTCAGATTTTAGTAAGTAATGCATTAGAGTGTGCAAAATATAGTTGTTTTTGTTTTGAGACCCACACCCATCACAAAACAGCTTCATAGTTTCGTATTTTCATCTAGCTGCAAGTTCTGCAAGTGATGGAACAATGCTGAACTTACTTCCACAGCGCATTTTCCTGCTTGTTCTTCTGACCAGACATAAAAAGTTGGTTTTGATTCGGGTAATTCAACAACACACATGGCGTAAAACCCAAACTGACGGGAGTATTATGCCTCTTGAATAGGCGATTTTGGCAGAAACTGGGTCTGCTGAAGATCAAAACAAAGTTTTACTCCATCATGCACATCTTCTTTCATGATTTTATAAAAAGCATTAGCACGAAGTTTGTGAATTCTTTTTAGTGTCATATACTCAACCTTGGTATGTGCATCCTGGACACTTTTTATTAGATGTTTTAACTTTTGACAATAACTGCAGACATCAGACGCAGATGACCTGAAACCAATGTTGAATTTTGAAAACTCTCTTCTAAACAGATATTTTGGGACTTTGAGGCTGTCATCCTCTTGAGCTTCGTTGTATATCTTGCACAGTATATTTATGTTTAAGTTTTCACTGAGATAAATCCTTTTAGACTTTTTCCTGCAGTAGTAGCTTTCTTTTCCCCTTAACTTTTTGATAAATTCTGAAACTGCAAGGCGTTTTGCTGCATTTTTATGAGACTTTCGGTCTCCACCTCTTTTTTCAGAAAGATGCTCGCCTTTAGACTTGGCCTGAAAGATAATTCTTAGTCTAGTAGGTTTCACACACATCACTTGCATAAAAAGCTTCTTGCACACTGGCAACATTTTTTTCTTGGACGTTATTAAGCGATATTTAGTGGAAACAAAATTTGGTCGGCTGTTATTGCTTGTGGCCAATGGTCTGCGCCGTTTTACTGGGAGAACATCAATAAAACTGGAAATGAAGTTATCCTGAGCTACTTTATCCAACACTAAAAGTTTGTTTCTTAAGTACTTACAGTCATTCGGTGAAAACTTATTGCACTTAAAGTGCTTACTATTGTGTTGACAAGGGTTGTATGTGTTGAAACCTTTGGGTTGCAAGTAATTCTTTCTCTTTTCATCAACCCTCTTCCTTCCTTTAGATTCTTTTTTTCGGCTGCCTTCGTTGCTCGCACCAACAGTCACTAAATTGTCTTCAATGTCACTCATTTTTAGTTTCAATAAAAATAATTTACTATTAAAAACACAAAACACATTCTACAACCAACATAACCTTCGAACTCTCAATGTAAACAAGAGAGCAACAGAGTATCATGAGAACTTGAGCTAGCTCTGTGACTGGCTGTTTTGGAATAAATCTCTTTAGATTGTCACTGCTGCTGGATTAAACTTCTTTTGAAATAAACTTCAATTTTCGAATGGCAACATACATGGGATTACATTTTTTTCGAACGTTTTGGGTGATAACATTACTTCAGGATGACCAATCGCTACACGAATGTACCCTCAGCTCACTTCTCGATTTTTTGTGACTAAACTCTTTTTGTTCGTCACCTCCTCAAATAGTGGAAGATATCTGTAGCTTGGAACTTGGTCCGTTTCAACTGAACCCTAGATGGTTACCCTTAAAACTCAAGCGGTTGAGAGTAAACTACAGTTAAAATTACGATTACAATTAAAATTTCATTTTTCATGGAAAAAAGAGGTCAAAAAGAGTAAAACTAATAATTATGAACATTTTCAAAGATTAATAGAGTTGACAGTATCTTTGCAATGTAGAAGGAATTCGAGGTTCTGTTGTGTAAATGAAAACTCAATATTTGGCCAACGTTTCGGAAACTATTTATTTCCTTCTTCAGGGCCTACAGAATACAACAAACAAATTAGTTATTATGGACAATGATATAACTAGATACTTCATAATAATGTTAAAATGAGATGGAAACAATTTTTTTAAATAAGAGAAAGAAAAAAAAAAGGCCCATCTAAGAAGGACACCCTGTTTTTTTTAATTTTTTTAAAAATATTTTTCAGTCTAGTTTAGTATTTCGAGTTGTTTCTAAAAAAAAAAATTGTACGGGGTACCCCAGGACCAATACAACTTTAAAATTTCAAATAGGACACTATACCTTCCGATACATAATTTTTAAGGATTTTTTACGCTGAAATCAATGGTGCAACCCAATTTTAAATTGGTCAAAAATTATAAAGTTATGGTTCAAAATTTAAAAAAAAATCACATTTATTATGTTTCGGTATTAATTCCAATAAACCGCATTTGCTTGCTAATTTTAGTAAACACGTTAAATTGCTTCTATTGTTTACATTCACTGTCATTGTTTACCCAAATGGTCTTATGAAAGGGAATTTTAATTCATGGAAATAAACAACTTTTACAACAGTATCTACTTCCTTTCATATAGTATTAATCAGCCAGTCAAAATGAACCGAAGGATGCAGTTTTCCCACAGGAACAAGTTGATATGTACAATTGTTTTATTGAAAATGGTGGTATTGCTCGCCGTGCAGTCGTGTTGTACTCCCAGAAATTTCCCCATCGTCCCCAAGTGAACCACAAAACGTTTATTCGTGTTGCTCACAATATGAGGAGATTCGGATCAGTTGTGGGTCCATCAAGAAACCGGCAGCGCAATTCCGACGAGGAGCTGGATGTTTTATTGTATGTTATGGAAAATCCAAATACTTCTCTCCGAAATACTGGAACGGTTTTAGGTTCTTCAAAGAAAAAAATTAGAGATGTACTCCGGACTTAAGCCCTATCGCTCTCATCTTGTCCAGGGGCTTCGGGTCACTGATTATGACAGGCGTCTAATGTTCCTTGCACAAATGTCGATTTGGGAAGCTCAAGAAAGCATTCTCCCATACGTCCTATGGACTGATGAATCAAAGTTCACCACAAATGGTGTACTAAATCGTTGGAATTTTCGATCGTGGGCACAGGAAAATCCGAGTGTATCGTATTCTTGTCGTCACCAGGTGGTTCACAGCATCAACCTTTGGTGTGGACTCCTCGGAAATAAATTAATTGTTCCTTATTTCTACCGAAATAATTTTAATGGGGCTTAGTTTCTAAATTTTTTGAGAGAGGAATTACCAACTTTACTAGAAGAGGTTCCTCTGCAGCAACGGCAAAGAATGCTCCTGCAGCTTAATTGATGTCCCGCACACAATTCTCTGCAGGTGAGAGATTATTTAAATCGTCACTACCGGGATAGGTGGATAGGACCTCAACGCCCCATCTGTTGGCCTCCTCGGTCACCCGATCTAACTCCGTTAGACTTTTTCTTGTGGGGACATTTGAAAAACAGCGTAATGCCAAACATAACCCTGCAACATCAGTTGAAGAACTGCAGCAAAGAGTGGAAAATGCTTGTCGATCCGTCTCTCCTCAGTCTATCGCACTGAGCACCAGCGAAGAGTGGTTAAGACGAGCCAATCTTTGCATCTTCAAAGAGGGCAGGCAGTTTGAAAATGAAATGTAGGTTCACCAACCTCTAGGGGTATGGGATTTTTTTATTATTAAAAATAGCTAACAAAATGTATTGTTTTTTTTTTTTTAATATTGTATTTTATTTTAATTTTGAACCATAACTTTATAATTTTTTGACCAATTTAAAATCGGGTTGCACCATTGATTTTAGCGTAAAAAATCCTTTAAAATGATGTATCGGAAGGTATAGGGTCCTATTTGAAATTTTAAAGTTGTATTGGTCCTGGGGTACCCCGTACAATTTTTTTTTTCAAAAACAACTCGAAATATTAAACTAGACTGAAAAATATTAAATACCTATTTTTTATTTTTTTTATAACGTTATCGGTTTAAGAGAAATTCAACCGGGCCATCTAAAAAGGACACCCTGTATATATATATATTTTTTTTAGAGGGCGCCGGTAGCTCAGTGGTATGCGTGCATGCCTTCTGAGCTCGTGGTTTCGAAGTCGTGGGTTCGAAACCCGGCCGTCGCCCTTAGTTTATTTTATCTAGGAGGTAAAATAAACTTAAGCACGCCGTCCTTCGGATGGGACGTTAAGCGATGGTCCCGATGAATAAATAAATTTAAGGTAGGCAAAATTTAGGACTCGCACACTAGAGTCGGGCTCATGTCCACCAATGAAGGTCGGCAGCGGTCGCTCCCTACCACAGCAACATATATTTCATTTCATTATGTAACATATTTTTCATTTGTTAATAAAATTGTTAGGCCCCTTTTTTCCCGACGATTCGGCGATGGTGTCGTGCCCTCCACCGGAGGTCGGCCACTAAAAAAAAAAACGAAAGTAGTACCTAGTCGATATGAGCTCGTAATTAAAGCCCGGGCATGAGTCATAATAATTTTTTTTTTTTATATATATATATTTAAAAAAAATGATAACAATTAAATAATTTTTTTTTGAAAGTAGTAATATATTGTTATACATATTAGGTACTACTTTCACAATATTGTTATACATATTAGGTACTACTTTCACAATATTGTTATACATATTAGGTACTACTTTCACAATATTGTTATACATATTAGGTACTACTTTCACAATTTTGTTATTTAATTTTTTTAATTTTTTTTTTTTCTCCTTCATTTATTTATAAATATCGATATCAAATTACAAGAAACATCTTACAAAGTAATTACTTCAAACTATATCAGTCTTTTTTCTGTTTTGTAGCGGCCACTATTTATAATTATTTTATATTTAGGACATATATACATATAAATAAATAGTACCTTTTCTCTTCTACGTACTACTTCTTCGCCCGGGCTTTAACAACAAGGTCATATCGCCTACTACCAGAGCGCTCTTTCGTCACTCTGGTGGACATGAGATCGACTCTACTATGAGAGTCCTAAATATTGCCTACACTAAATATTTGTTCATCTAGAGCAGGGGTCTTTAGCGAGTACCTGACATCGTACAAGTCGGGATCATCAGGTACCATACACAAAATATTATAGTAATAAAAGACTATTAAGACTAACAGCAAATTTTGGAATGTATTCAATGAAAGCCGTGAAAAGGGAAAATCAGTAAAAAATAAATTTCAGCTGAAAAAAAAAGAAAATTAGGGCTTATTTATTTGAGGATACTTACTGCTACTTATTGTATAAGACTGCATGACTAGACTGATAAATATATTAATTGTTAATTTAATTTTGTGTTGATTATTTTGTTATAACATACTAATATTTTGTGTATGGGACCTGATTGTTAATTATTTAGTTTAATTACCCCCCCCCCCCCCCCCCCCCCCCGGAGTATAATGCTACGCAGATTTGCGTCATCCTTAGAAGAGTACGTGTACAATAGACCAAGTCAGGAGCTGGGGATCCATTGTTGTGTCAGTTTTACTGCAGAAACATGGTGAGCTCCTGTTTTATTCAGTTTATTGTGGGCTTAACGTTGTTTGGTTCCATTTCCACTGATAACCAAGAAAATGGAGTTAAAGAGTGTGTTATATTCATCAAGTATTTAAAAGATATCATCTATACAGAAAGTAAAAACTACCATCATTACGAACCTCTCCTCCTTCACAAGAGTACCTCAGGGGTTATAGGTTATAGTTATAGTTTTTACAACCGTACAATTCGTGATGGAAAAAGAGCAATTGTTCTAAAAGAAAATGAGACAATATACATCGCTTGCCCCTCCGAAACACAAATATTAACATGTGGGAAAAATATTGAATTGGTCAATCCAGAGAAGCCAACTATTTTAAGTGAAGATTTGTACTGTAAAGTTAAACCTGAAGGCATCAGTAGGTTAAGGGAGACCCCGACTAAATGGTCAATCGTATCTCCAATGTCTTCTCCAAAGATAGTGTCGTGTGGACTTGGAGATATCGGAGCTATCTGGGATCATGGATACATGGTAGGTAGGAAGTTTTTGTACGTTTTTGAAACTTGTGTTGATATCAGAGACCATACCAACTTTTATCTTTCATATTCACTTAATAGTACAGACGTTGATGACGATAGTTATAAAATTACCCCCAAAACTAATGAATTTTTAATTGAAAGTCAGCATGATAAAGACTACCTCAATACATACTTTATTACTCAAGCGTCTGACCTCATTAGGAAAGGATGTAAAAGGTATTTACATCCTTTAGGACCTCCGGAAGATTTTCCGTATTCAGCACAACGTGATCTATCTAAAGATTATAGAGAACGAATATCTTGGAAGTCAATGATGCGTGGTAACTTTCTATATTTGGAGAATGCCATTAGACTGTTGGTACGAAAGACTGGTAGGAATTTACAAATAACTACAGGCACGTCGGAAAAATCAATAAAATATGGGCAACTATACTGGTATAAGAAGATCGAAGATCTAGAAGCAGGCTCCTCTGTCCTTACTATTCTCCACAACTACCCTTTAAAGGAAAACATAGAGAATCTTTGTGAAATGATCTGCAAGGATAATGGATGGCCTGAAACATTAACCGATTATGTCCGAGGGTACATAGAATGTTGTGGTCCTGAGGACATCAAGAATATACAAAATTCTTTAGGGATATTTCCAAAGGCTGATAGTACAACTCTTCTTCGTGGACCATTACCGGATAACAGAATTCCAGAATTCATATATAAAGAAAACTATAGAATTCAATATATAAATATATAAAAAATGACTTTTGCAGTAATAATCATCGTAAATACCATTAATTGTTATTATAATAATTGTTATCAATAAAGTAGGTTTCATTGTTCTCTTTCGTTTATTTTTCAACCTATTGATAATCGGCCAAATATTTTTTATTTAAAATTTAGAATGAGGATTCAGAAGCCACTATGTCACTAAAATATTGAGTTTCAGCCCATTTTCAATATCATTTTCAAATTATTAAAATTTAACTAATGTAAACTATATCTAACATTTTTGCAGAGATATTGTGAAACACTTGTTAAAAATAAGGAAAACATATGTTTTTTTAAAAATGTTGTCTATTTCACAAATAAAATATAACATGGGAGTACTTTCGGTATTGCTACCATCTTCAGCCACGACTTAACAAATACTAAATTGAAGTTCAACAAGGTAGTTTACTATACCTACCGTTTGGATTGCAAACTACCTAGTTGAACTTCAATTTAGTATTTGTTATGTCGTGGCTGAAGATGGTAGCAATACCGAAAGTACTCCCATATTATATATTATTTGTGAAATAGACAATTTTTTTTTTTAAACATACATTTTCTTTATTTTTTATGTAAACTAGTTAATGTGTTATGCGTGGAATGATGTTTGTGCATAACCTCAAAAGAACGACAGCCTAATAATATTTTCAATGAAATCGGCCGAAGGGATGAGAGGATGAGAGCGAGCCTCAACTCTCATAACTGCCGATCTAATGAATTTATCGAGACAACATTTAGTTTGAGCATTCAGAAGACCATATGTTAGTCAACTATTGATTATTAGCCCAAACAGTCAACAGGTTTTTGATTAATTCGTTGTGGGGAAGTACATCCCTGGTGATTCACCAACTACTATTTACTTTCTTGTATGTTACGACCATTTTCGCGATGTTGTCTGTCTGTGTAACTGACTGGAAAGTTGTGAGCGCTCTATCACAAAAACGTTTGTAGCTATAATATTGAAATTTGGAATGAAGGAGTCACATGTACTATCTAACATTTGATTAGATTTTGGCGGAAGTCGGACGAAAAATGAGACCACTTTACATCCAGGGTTAAATGTCCCTGTTTTAGTTCTCAGCTCGGCCACCACGCTGTGCCCTAAACTTAATGAAAAGTATTAAAGGTCTAAACTGTTCAATTTTGTTAATTTTTTTTTTCCTTTGTACTCGAAATTAATGTAGAATTGATATGACACTCGGTATTTTTTCGAAAACTTTTAAATTCCGAATAAAATTGTTTTATCTATTTTTTTACATGTTATTTTTTTTTCCTTTTTGAAAAATTACAGGTAGGGCGATGAAAGTAGACGGTTTAAAGAGTTCAAATCATTTTTCAGAATCAAAATTGGATGAACACATGAAATGGAAACTGAAGAATACAAAACATTTACTGGGGGTCCGGGCGTGGGGCCGATTGAACACATTTTCCCGGTATTTCGGGGTCCCCCCTGCATTCTGTTCACTTGAAAAATCCAAAATAATTAACATAGAAGAAGACACTGACAAGTCTACAATTTTTTTGGTACCTAATTAAAACTCAGTTGTAATTCTGAGCTCAATATAAAAAAACTACTTAATTTCCTAGTTTTTTTTTTAACTTGAAACAATTTATTGACAAGTAGTCATAAATAAAATTTAAAATATGACAAATAAAGCACTTCTATATTGAACACTTATATTGTCTAATTTTACAAACGAATACATAAATGTGTAACGGTTTCGGCTTACGCCATCGTCAGCACAAGGTTCAACAATAATGGAGATATGAGCCAGGCAGATATATTTATAATAACATAAAGATTTTATTTTAAAAAAAAAAATGTGTTCGGACCTAAATAATGATAAGTATAAAATACAAATTTTTACAATATTAAAATAAAATAATTTCAGATTTATTTTTTATTATAAGTATATACAAGATATATTTTAATGGAAGTCTAGTATGGATAAAGTCCTCCCTAAATCCATACGCGCTATTTTATTTTCAATTAATTTTTCAAGGATTATTCCTCTCGAAGAGGCATATTTCGCCACTGACGAGGGTCTAAGATTTCTGTAACCAGGATGTTTTCAAAAAAGTAAATCAATTTTGGCAACATAATTTACCACATTGCGTCATCTGTTTCTATTGTTTCCTGGTGGATATCAACCTGCGTAAATACAACTATGTGACAATATTTCCGATTTGATAATAACTATGGTTTTTTTGTCTAAACCAAATTGCTTAACTTTTGTTAAAGCTTCTGTTATTTTTAAGTGTTCTACAGCCTTTGGGCACTTGATTTCTGCTAAGTAGTCCTCTGCTCCAATGTCCAGTGACGCACCAAGGAATCCATAAACGTTGTGGCACAATTCACCAGGATTTGAAAGTGTAAGATGCAAGTTCGCAGACAAAATATGAATTAGAATGAACATAAAACCTACTATCTATAAATGTAAACAATGCCGCTAAAGAAAAGGGATTAGTGTTGCGTTCGAATCATAGCGAAAACCAAAAACTACCATTCATTTCGTATTTTTGCGTTACCGTTTCATCTATTCATCCGATTGTGTACTGGATTGTTTTGAAGCGACCATTTTAAAGTTGGACACCTCTTTGCCACAATTCCAAAGTTCGAGGCAGTCTGTCTTGACTTACGCTCTTCGAACCACCTGGCATTTGCAGATTGGCCACGAGTCTCTTCTTCAAGGTCAGCAATCCCGGTTGTAGACAAAGACAGTTTTTCAATATGGACCTCAATTTGTGTGTTTAGCTCCTGTGGTTACATGTCCAAAGACAGACAATTTTCGCCATAATCACTTTCACGATATCAAAGTGTAAGATGCAAGTTCAAAGACAAAATATGAATTACATAGTTTGAACATAAAACATAACATTAACATAAAAAATAGAAAATTCGAAATTATCAATAAAAAAAAAATTCTATATGTATATTGAGTACAACGGAAAACAAATATTTAAAAAAAAGTTAAGTCGTTCAGCCAAAATACCTTTAATACTTTTGCTGCTACTAGTGGTGCCATCTCTTGAAATAAATTCATAATAAAATACGGGCTGAATAACATTAAGTACATTTTACAAGATTGATTAATAACGGCTTTTGTTTATGGCTGATCAAAATTATTTTCAAGAAAATGATATGGAAAAATCTCAAATACATATTTTATTTAAAATACGATTTTTCGCAGGTCGTCTAGATACATACCGAAAACCGTTTTGAAATGTAGCTTTAAACACATGGTTATAGTGGTATCCTTGATTTACCCGAAAATGTTAATCGTTTGCCCAATCTCTGTCGTCCCATTCTCATGCCGACAACCCTCCCAGAAGGCTGAGGCGGTCCTGGTCTAGAGACCTGTTAACTGTTAATTAAGTACCTAGGTAATACTTAGGCAGTGTCGGCACTGGCCAGTTTCTCGCCTCTTGAAGTTCTATTTCCTCTTGGTCTGCTACCACTGCTGGTCGGAGCGAGGTGGTTCGGGGATCACCCGGGCATATATATTGTGACGGTCCTTACTTCACGTAATTTCCAATCATCATTTAAATATATTCGCTTAAGAAATATAATTTATTAGGTATCAACATAAATAACAAAACGATATAAAACGTTCAGAGGGCGCCGGTAGCTCAGTGGTATGCGTGCTTGACTTCTGAGCTCAAGGTCGTGGGTTCGTAGCCCGACCGAGGCCCTTAGTTTATTTTATCTGGGAGGTAAAATAAACTTAAGCACGCCGTCCTTCGGATGGGACGTTAAGCGATGGTCCCGAGCCTGTACGATGTCAGGTACTCGTTAAAGACCCCTACCCTAGATGAATAAAAATTTAGGGTAGGCAAAATTTAGGACTCCCACAGTAGAGTCGGGCTCATGTCCACCAGAGTGACGAAAGAGCGCTCTGGTAGTAGGCGATATGACCTCGTAGTTAAAGCCCGGGCATGAGTCATAAAACCTAACCTAACCCTATAAAACGTTCATTTATAACAAATTGGTTTATTAAAAAAAATCTTTAATTTTTTTGTTTAAAATATATATATTTTTTTTGGGGTTAGTAACATCATTTATGCATAGAAATAACAATAAAAATGGGTATAGGCTTTCATGCTGTACTTATTTCTTGTGTGGTCTGATGGCTCGTTGGCATCCCATTTGCTGGTGTTGACTTCAGCGATATCTTAAATGGCTTCCTCCTGTCTCTGCCAACGGTCCAAATGCTATTCTTATACCAATCGCTTCTGCGTGTGACTTCGATTTCTCACCATCATCCTTTTATTTATAAAGACACATCATCCGGGTCTCTACGCTGTCCTCATACGTGAAAAAAGAAAACTCAACTGACTGTGTTCATGTCTCAACACCACCTGTCCAAATGGCCTCTTACTTCTCACTCCTGGACTCTCCACTCTAACTTCTGCACACACACACTCTGGACATACACCCTACTCCTCTCGGTACACACTCCACTCTGGACATACACCCTACTCCTCTCGGCACACACACACCCTACTCCTCTCGGCACACACTCCACTCTGGACACACACACCCTACTCCTCTCGTCACACACTCCACTCTGGACACACACACCCTACTCCTCCCGGTACACACTCCACTCTGGACACACACACCCTACTCCTCTCGGTACACACTATACTCTGGACACACACACCCTACTCCTCTCGGTACACACTCCACTCCCTCTCGGCGGAGCTGTAAGCTAGAAAGCGCGTCCCCAGGTGGCGGATAGGGGAATGCCCGGCAGTTATCTAAGGATGACATCCTGGATTCGAGAATCTTAGGATGCTGCAGGGTAGGAAGGAAATAATATACTTCCCGCGGACCAAACAGGAAAAAAGATGCAATGCAAACGCAAACTGGAAATAATACCCCAGGTGGCCGGTTTTACCGGAAAATCCACCCTCTTCGGAGGTTAACCCCACGGATTCTGGGGAGGGTCAAACATTGCAAGAAGACAAGGAGATGGAACATACGGGCCTAACAGTGCCTAAGAAGCCAGAGGATAAGGGACAGCAAGCGTTTGAGTGGCTAGGACTCAAAATAGATGTGCTGACTAGTGCTGGCATTTTGGACACCTATCACGGAACTGTAAAAGCGAAGTTGATAGGGCTCAGGATTGCTTCAAGTGCGGGAAAAATGGTCACAAGGCGGACATATGCACTAACAATCCTTGTTGTGTACTTTGCCTGAAGAAAGATAACAAGGTAAAGAAGGATCATGTAGCTGGTAGTAGGAAATGCCCACTATTCGCCGAAGCAATGCGGACAGCGACGAAAAGAAAATGAGGATCCTACAACTCAACCTCAATCATTGTGAAGCTGCGCAAGATCTATTGTGGCAGACAGTACGCGAAAAGAATATCGACATAGCTATACTCTCTGAGCAATACAAAAATGTCGATAGCCAACCCTGGGCAGCAGATAACACTAGCTGGGCGGCAGTTTGGTCGTGCCGAGGGCGACCTTTCCAGGAGACTATGAAGAGACCAGAGTCTGGCTTCGTGCGGGTGAAGATGGATGGTATCCACTTCTATAGCTGCTACGCTTCTCCCAAAGCAAAGATTGAGGAATTCGAAGACTTTCTGGACCGGTTGGTCGATGATGCCAGGGGGCACAGTCCGCTGGCGATCGCCGGAGACTTCAATGCATGGGCTGAAGATTGGGGCAGCGTAGAAACGAATACTAGAGAGCAGGCACTCTTGGAGGCTTTTGCTTCTTTGGATGTAGTGCTACTCAACAAAGGTGAAGAGTTTACATTCCGCAGGGGAAATACAGGGTCCATAGTTGACCTGACTTTCGTCAGCGGTCGACTAGTCAATAGCAATACGGAATGGGGAGTGGGCGAATGCTACACAAATAGCGATCACCAGGCAATTCTGTGGCAGGTATCATGCGAGCCAAAAAATAGAGCACCAGGCAGCCGAATGATAGCAGGATGGAAGGCAAAGGCATTTAACGAAGAAGCTTTTCGTTTTGTTATGACGGATAACACCAGCCAAAAAAGCACAGCGGAAACCGAAACGAAACATGTCATGGAGTGTGTGAAGAGAGCCTGCGATGCTTCAATGCCTAGGAATCAAAGGAACAATAAACATCCTCCCGTCTACTGGTGGAATAATGACATTGCTCAACTCCGGAAGGACTGCAACAGAGCTAGGAGGTTATATCAACGAGCACGTGGTAGAGATAATCGCACAGAGCTGCAACTAAAATACAAACTGGCGCGAACAACATTGAAGCTTGCCATTAGGTCCAGCAAGCAGCAATGCTGGAAAGAATTGTGTAATGAAGTTGACAGGGATCCATGGGGAACACCGTATAAAACGGTCATGAAAAAGCTGAAGAGCTTCCCTATGCCCATGCCGACCTGTCCTACGCTCTTGAGGAAAATCGTGAAGACGTTGTTCCCTCAACAACTGGAACAAGTGCTCCGAAGCGAAGAAGTGGCTGTGTGCGAGTTTATCGTAATTATAGCGCTAAAAACTGCTATTAGTGCTAAGCCGGATATGTTCTTAGAGATGTACAACGCATGCCTCAGGGAAGGAATATTCTCAGAACCATGGAAGAGGCAGAGACTAGTGCTCATTCCCAAGGGGAAAAGGCCTCCAGACGAGCCATCGTCATACCGCCCTCTCTGCATGTTGCTGGCAAAGTCCTGGAGCGAATCCTATTGGACAGACTTGAGGAAACCATAGGCGACGGACTCTCTGAGAACCAGTACGGTTTTAGGAAGGCTCGATCGACGCTGAACGCAGTGAATTCGGTGACAAACATCGCTAAGGAAGCGATCTCTGGCAAACGATGGAAAGGCGGTAGCAAACACTACTGCCTTGTAGCTACACTGGACGTCAAGAATGCCTTTAATTCAGCCAGATGGGACTGCATCTGGAAAGCACTAGGGAGACATAGCGTGCCACGTTACCTCAAGAAGATAGTCGCCGATTACTTCCATAATAGGGTGCTAATTTATGAGACGCAGAATGGAGTCGAAAAGTATAATGTGACGGGCGGCGTTCCCCAGGGATCGGTACTCGGACCATTCATGTGGAACGTGATGTACGATCTCTATTTGAGACTGCCGCTACCAGCGAACGTTAAGCTAGTGGCGTTTGCAGATGACGTGGCAGTCGTCATTACTGATAAGACCCTGGACGAAGTAAATAGCGACTTCGAGTATGTCATGGTACTCATCCATGAGTGGATGAAGTCAGTAGGCCTACAACTGGCAGAACATAAGACGGAGACAGTCTTGATAACGAGCAGGAAAAAGAGGGAGACCATCACCCTTGAGGTTGGTGACCATGCCATCCCGTCACAACCTTACATCCGCTACCTCGGTATTATGTTGGATGCAAGGCTATCCTTCAAGTATCACATCGAGCAAGCCAGCAAAAAGGCCGCGAACATCAATGCAGCACTGTCCCGGATAATGCCTAACGCGGGTGGACCAAGACAAGTTGCGAGAAGGTTGCTGGCTTCAGTTACCTCCTCAGTACTGCTCTGCGGAGCTCCAATCTGGTCAGAAGCCCTTAACGTAGCAACGTACCGAAGCAAGATGGCGGCTGTGCATCGGATAGCTGCAATAAGAGTGACGGCCGCATTTCGCACCGTGTCCGGTGATGCTGTGTGCGTCATAGCTGGAATGCCCCCGATAGACATCACTGAGGAAGAGCGCCAGAGGCTTTATCTGCGACGCACGACCGATCAAGCAGAAAAAATACAGATCCGAGAGGAAGAAAGGAAGACCAGCCTGCAACAGTGGCAAACAAGGTGGAAAAATTCACCGAATGGCAGGTGGACCCGCCGATTAATATTGAATATTGAGAAGTGGGTAAACCGGCCCCACGGTGAATTAGGGTACTACCTGACCCAACTGCTGTCTGGGCACGGGTGTTTCCGGGCATACCTGTTCAGATTTAAACGAGTAGAAGACCCGGACTGTCCACACTGCTGCGGAGCAAGGGAAGATGTTGAGCACATATTCTTCCTGTGCTCGCTTCAGCGAGGAGCGTCATGAGCTCGAAAGAATTCTAGGTGAGCCGCTCACGCCGGAGACCCTAGTGAGCTGCATGCTGGAGTCGCAGGAGAAGTGGACTGCGGTCGGCGGGTATGCTGCGGAAGTCCTCAGGAAGCTCCGAGAGATGGAGAAGCGTGGAATTGAGTTATGCTTAGTTGTCTTTGAGGGAGAGCGTCAGCTAGAGCCTCCCCCGTGAAGTAATGCGTGATGACGGTTCCACGGGGATAATGAGGCAGGAGAGGGTACAGGGAGGTGTTTTTTAGTGAGTAGTCCCAATGAGGGAGACTCTCACACTGTCCAGTGACTACTGTCATCTTGTCGTATGTTCGCCTATCAAAGGTTTTTCACCTCCCTCCACGGAAAAAAAAAAAAAAAAAAAAAAAAAAACACTCACACATACCCTACTCCTCTCGTCACACACTCCACTCTGGACACACACACCCTACTCCTCTCGGTACACACTCCACTCTGGACACACACACCCTACTCCTCTCGTCACACACTCCACTCTGGACACACACACCCTACTCCTCTCGGTACACACTCCACTCTGGACACACACACCCTACTCCTCTTGGCACACACACACACTCTGGACACACACCCTACTCCTCTCTGTACACACTCCAGTCTGGACACACACACCCTACTCCTCTCGGCACACACTCCACTCTGGACACACACACCCTACTCCTCTCGGCACACACTCCAAGCTGGACAGACACACCCTACTCCTTTCGGCACACACTCCACTCTGGACACACACACCCTACTCCTCTCGGCACACACTCCACTCTGGACACACACCCTACTCCTCTCGGCACACACTCCACTCTGGACACACACCCTACTCCTCTCGGCACACACTCCACTCTGGACACACACCCTACTCCTCTCGTCACACACTCCACTCTGGACACACACACCCTACTCCTCTCGGTACACACTCCACTCTGGACACACACACCCTACTCCTCTCGGCACACACACACTCTCTGGACACACACCCTACTCCTCTCGGCACACACACACTCTGGACACACACCCTACTCCTCTCGGCACACACTCCACTCTGGACACACATACCCTACTCCTCTCGTCACACACTCCACTCTGGACACACAAACCCTACTCCTCTCGGTACACACTCCACTCTGGACACACACACCCTACTTCTCTCGGCACACACGCCACTCTGATCTACGACAGCCCAACCATCTTATTGGTCCATAATTGTAATTATATATTTTTTGTTTAATTATATATCTATATTTTTTTTACATTTTACAAAATACTGATTCCACAACATTATAACAATATTTTTTATATTTAAAATCACCAAACAATTAAATTTAATACATGATATCGTATTTTTTTACATTTCATATAATACAATATTTATAACCCTTGTATAAACTCTCCATTAAGGTGGGCGTGGCCACTGATCATCGTACCCGACAGTACACTTCCCTTTTTTTTTCTTTTAAACTTATGTAAGGTTATAAAGTTATTATCCATAGTATATTTTTTATTATTATCGTTGTAATTTTTTTCTTATTGTATATTTAATATTATTATTTAGGTATTCTTCAATACTTCATACACTTTTTTTTTTTTTTAATTTTATAATTAATTTTTAATATTGTAATATATCGTATTATAAAATAAGTAACCATTGCGTCATTTATTCAACGTCAACTGAACATTTATTTTGTAACATGTGTTTTTGGATGACTATATTCGGCGGCGTAGCCAGGGGGGGCACGTGCCTATGTGTTACATATATGTACATGTACAAAACAAGTCATATTACATTTATTTAAATGTATATGAATTCGATCATTTCATTTCCTCGCTCAAAATCGTCATTTATGTTATACAAAGCGCAGCAGCAGCAAATGCACACTATTGGATGTGAGTCATTTAATTCTAAAAGCACAGAAACCACAGCGTGCATTTGCTGCTGCTGCACTTTGCATTTTTGCTGCTCATGTAAAGTCAGCTAAGTATTGCAGTCAGTGGTTACCTCAGGGGGAGCTTCTAGAGGTCCGAGTCTTCCAAATTAATAACAACAAATCTGCAACGCTGACCACGGAAACTGCGGGCTGTGCCCCCGGGAGTCTAAACCCCCAACCTCGTAGCCTAACTTTGCCAACCCCCCCCCTTCTCTAAATCCTGGCTACGCCCCTGACTATAACAAATATAATTACTGAAACTTAATATATTACAATTGTACATAAATTGTGCCATTAACTATTGTCAACAAATTTAGTTTTGACCTTTACCGATTGTGAATATGCATAAAATAAAAGATTTCACACTTAAAAAAGAAGGGTGCATCGACAATGGTTGGAAGGACTGGATATATATAACCTTAGTTTATTTTATCTGGGAGATAAAATAAATTTAAGCACGCCGTCCTCCGGATGGGACGTTAAGCGATGGTCCCGAGCCTGTACGATGTCAGGTACTCGTTAAAGACCCCTGCCCTAGGTGAATAAAAATTTAGGGTAGGCAAAATTTAGGACTCCCATAGTAGAGTCGGGCTCATGTCCACCAGAGTGACGAAGGACGGCTCAGGTAGTGAAAGTCCGGGCTTGATTCATAATAACTAACTAACACCTAGGGTAGAGGTCTTTAACGAGTACAGGCTCCGAAACTCGCTTAACGTCCCATCCGAAGGACGTAGTGCTCAAGGATTTTTAACCCCTCAGAAAAACAACCTAAGGGCCTTGTCCTGGTTTCGAACCCTCGATTTTGAGCTCAGTAAGCAAGCGCGCTACCACTGAGCAACCGGCGCCCTGGCCGATGGTTCATGGATGACTTTTTAAGTAGGGAAAAGGACATTTTTACAGATTCGCATCAAGTTCTCTTCAGAAACGGAGGTAAGCGATCGTAATCGATTCGGATAACCACAAAAAGACTGTTGATCGCGTCCCCGGGAAAATTGTAATCTTTGGTTGCGGTTGAATGAGAAATATCTTCATATATATTAGCGTTTGACTCTGTGTGAACACGATAACTCTCTACAGAAGTTATTGGCAACAAAGTAATTATATATGTATATTAAACCATTTAAGGACAACACCTATTGATTTCCAGTCAAATCGACTAAAGGGAACGGTGGATTATGGGGTACCAGAGAAAAGGACGACACTAAAACTGTCGAATAGTTAGGACTCTGAAGTCACTATATAAGTCGAATATTGCGTTTTAGCTCAAACGGTCGATTGGTTTGGGAGGGAGAGCGGAAACTTAATTGATTAATTCTGCTGGGGAAGTACATAGCCGGTGATTCACTGACTCATTTTTTAAGAATTTAGTAAAAATGTTTTATTACTTTCACAGTTCTTTTCATATTGACGTAAAATTGGTTGTTTGTCGGAACAACATCTGGGTACACAGAGCCACTACATTCCAACTTGAAAATACTCAATTGTCAGACATATTTTAGATAATATGAAGTTAAATCACTGCCAGTGTACTTCCCCACAATGAATTAATAATAACATTGCCCTTTAATCGGGATTTAGGAGTTGGGCTCCTTCTCTTAGACTGAAGGGAGTCGGCCAAAAACGTAACGATAATGTTTAAACAATATCTAAATGCATATAAATCACATTACAGGACTTTCTTATACCAACCACCTTTACAGATTGCACTCTTCCCCACCTCAAATACATTTCATATTGACTTTACTGGTATAAGAATGTAGAGTTGGCGTCAATGGTATTCTTTGTTTCATTTTACAACGTAACTCTGAGAGTGACTTTCTTATAACCAATAATGCCTATGTGAAATGATTTTGAGAAGGGGGAGGGGGAGAGTATGTTAGCGTGGTTGGTATAAGATAGTCCTGTATTGAGAAGGGGGAGGGGGAGAGTGTGTTAGCGTGGTTGGTACAAGATAGTCCTGTATTGAGAAGGGGGAGGGGGAGAGTGTGTAAGCGTGGTTGGTACAAGATAGTCCTGTATTGAGAAGGGGGAGGGGGAGAGTGTGTTAGCGTGGTTGGTACAAGATAGTCCTGTATTGAGAAGGGGGAGGGGGAGAGTGTGTTAGCGTGGTTGGTACAAGATAGTCCTGTATTGAGAAGGGGGAGGGGGAGAGTGTGTAAGCGTGGTTGGTACAAGATAGTCCTGTATTGAGAAGGGGGAGGGGGAGAGTGTGTAAGCGTGGTTGGTATAAGATACTCCTGTATTGAGAAGGGGGAGGGGGAGAGTGTGTTAGCGTGGTTGGTATAAGATACTCCTGTATTGAGAAGGGGGAGGGGGAGAGTGTGTTAGCGTGGTTGGTATAAGATAGTCCTGTATTGAGAAGGGGGAGGGGGGAGTGTGTTAGCGTGGTTGGTATAAGATACTCCTGTATTGAGAAGGGGGAGGGGGAGAGTGTGTTAGCGTGGTTGGTATAAGATAGTCCTGTATTGAGAAGGGGGAGGGGGAGAGTGTGTTAGCGTGGTTGGTATAAGATAGTCCTGTATTGAGAAGGGGGAGGGGGAGAGTGTGTTAGCGTGGTTGGTATAAGATAGTCCTGTATTGAGAAGGGGGAGGGGGAGAGTGTGTTAGCGTGGTTGGTATAAGATACTCCTGTATTGAGAAGGGGAGGGGGAGAGTGTGTAAGCGTGGTTGGTACAAGATAGTCCTGTATTGAGAAGGGGGAGGGGGAGAGTGTGTAAGCGTGGTTGGTACAAGATAGTCCTGTATTGAGAAGGGGGAGGGGGAGAGTGTGTAAGCATGGTTGGTAAAAGATACTTCTGTATTGAGAAGGGGGAGGGGGAGAGTGTGTTAGCGTGGTTGGTATAAGATACTCCTGTATTGAGAAGGGGGAGGGGGAGAGTGTGTTAGCGTGGTTGGTATAAGATACTCCTGTATTGAGAAGGGGGAGGGGGAGAGTGTGTTAGCGTGGTTGGTATAAGATAGTCCTGTATTGAGAAGGGGGAGGGGGAGAGTGTGTTAGCGTGGTTGGTATAAGATAGTCCTGTATTGAGAAGGGGGAGGGGGAGAGTGTGTTAGCGTGGTTGGTATAAGATACTCCTGTATTGAGAAGGGGGAGGGGGAGAGTGTGTTAGCGTGGTTGGTATAAGATACTCCTGTATTGAGAAGGGGGAGGGGGAGAGTGTTTTAGCGTGGTTGGTATAAGATAGTCCTGTATTGAGAAGGGGGAGGGGGAGAGTGTGTTAGCGTGGTTGGTATAAGATAGTCCTGTATTGAGAAGGGGGAGGGGGAGAGTTTGTTAGCGTGGTTGGTATAAGATAGTCCTGTATTGACACATCACATACATATTTTTTATAAAAACTACCCATTGGTTATTATTATAATTCGATGCTACGTGATACAATTTATTTAGTTTAAAATATTCCTCACTGAAATTTATTTTATATTCTTTGAAGCGCAATAATTTTCGTCGTATTCTTCCTATCTCAAATTTGAGGACATTTTAGGGATTGGAAATTAAATGAGGAACATTTTGTTGAACCGATATTTCGATAGGATAGTTTTCGGGAAAATGAAGAAAAATACTATACTACAAAAATGGGTTTTAATACATGTATCTCGGATTTCGGTACCTATGTATCTAGAAAACCGGACGACTTATGAAAAATTACGTTCTATATAATAATAATACATTTGTTTTCGTTAAACCAATACATGGAACTACGTCAAAAGAATTTATACATTAAGATAGCTTATAAATTAGATTTATAACTACTTGAGTATAACACACCTATGCTTAGTAGTAATAAAAAACTATTAAATAAAAACTTAACAAATAAATACTTAAAAATATATGGACTTGAAAAATAAAATAAAACTTGTTTATTTAATATATTGTCTAATTTCACTAACTATATATACATGGGA
This sequence comes from Aradus depressus, assembly GCA_963662175.1. Taxonomy (NCBI): domain Eukaryota; kingdom Metazoa; phylum Arthropoda; class Insecta; order Hemiptera; family Aradidae; genus Aradus; species Aradus depressus. Next base: position 21,773,639 of record OY759226.1, on the reverse strand, counting down.
GTACTTTCGGTATTTCTACCATCCTCAGCCAAAAGCATAAGAGATAAGACTGAAGTTAATTTTCAGAATGTCAGCCTCTAGAGGAACCCATTACCCTTCCTACTGGTGTTCCCCATGACGTCAGACATTCCTAACTAAGCTAAATTGTCAAGCTGTGAGATATTTTATGACAAGGCGGTCCCCATATTTCAAATGTGTGACCCCTTCTAAGATCTAGGTATAAAGCATTAACAATGAACAGGCGAATAATATAACATTAACAAATCAAAAATAATTGGTTCCAGTTACAACTTAATTAAAATTATTATACTGTAAATTATATAAATATATCTATTGGCATTAAGTTGAAACTGGAACCAATTATTTTTGATTTGTTAATGTTATATTATTCGCCTGTTCATTGTTAATGCTTTATACCTAGATCTTAGAAGGGGTCACACATTTGAAATATGGGGACCGCCTTGTCATAAAATATCTCACAGCTTGACAATTTAGCTTAGTTTTTTTTTTTTTTGAAATGAAAAATAATCTTTATTCTGGGACTTTCGTCCCCTAAGAATAATAACATAAGAAGTAGATAAAAGAGTACAAGTATCGACCCATTGAGACAGAATAAAAATAAAGGAAAAGAGGTCTCTAGTAATAAATATAAAATGTTAGAGAGAGGCAATGATTAAAACAATAAAAAACTGGTGAAAATTAGTGATAAAAATAAGAAAAAAACAAAGTATGAATAATAATGTAAAACATAATAACAATAGTGAGTTATATATGAATTTAATCGCAAAAAAACTGGGCAGATGAAACTGGAGTGTGACAATCTGTCCAGTGGAGTGAGAGACTTATAGGAAGACTAGAACTATCTCATAGGAGCCAGCCTTAGGAATCAGAGGTTTGCTGAGTTAGGAGATAATGGAAAAGTAGGGACTTAAATGAAAGAAGAGAAGGAGCATGGCGGATCTGGAGAGGGAGAGAGTTCCAGAGGGAGTTAGCTTGGATAAGGAAAGAGTTGTGGTAGGTTGTTGTCCTGTGGGAAGGGAGGTAAAGATCCGAGGGGCGGGATCTAGTGACTTTCTGGTGGATATGGGATTTAAATTGGAACATTTGGAAGATGTAGGAGGGCTTTTGGGAAGATATGGTTTGATAGAGGAAGGAGCCTAGGAAGCATTGTCGACGAGAGGATGGGAAGAGCCATTTTAGGTCGGTATAGGAACTAGTAATAGAGGAGTGTCTGGGGAGCCCGAAGATGAATTTCAGAAAGGAGTTCATGACTCGCTTTAGTTTCATGTCGAGCTCTCCAGACAGTCCTCCATATGCGAGGCAAGCATAATCAAAGTAGGGGAAAACAAGAGAGGATACCAACAGCTGACGGGTTTTCGTGGGAAGAAGGTGACGAAGGCGTTTGAGGAAGTAGAGGGTTTTGAAGGAGCGGTTGGAGATGTGAGAAACATGGTCTTTCCAGGAGAGGGTTTGATCAAGGATCAATCCAAGATTTTTTACACTGGTGCAGTATTCAATATCGGAGTCATGTAGTCTTAATGGAGGTAAGTCAGTAAGGGAGTTTAGTAGTTTATGGTTACCTGTCACAATGGCTTTAGTCTTCTCAGCGTTCAGTGTCAGTCCATTCTTGGAAGCCCAGTCTGTGATACCAAGGATGTCCTCCATCATCTTGTCGTAAGCAACAAGAGCGGTGGAGGGGTGGAAGGAGAGATAAATTTGGAAGTCATCGGCATAAAGGTGATAATTGGAGTGTTTGATGGAATTGGGGAGGTCATTTATGAAGATAGAGAAAAGGGTAGGAGAAAGGGATGAGCCTTGAGGGACCCCAGAATTAACTGGCAGAAAGGAAGAGGGAGGGAGATTTGGGACGAGAACTGACTGAGAACGAACGGAGAGGAAGGACTGAAACCAGCGAACAGCACTGCTGGAAAGGTGGGTATTGTGGAGCTTGGAGAGGAGGATGCTGTGGTCAACGGTGTCAAAGGCTTTAGTGAAGTCGAAAAGTAGGAGCAGAGTAACTTGTCTGTTGTCTATGGCTAGTTGGAGGTCATTGGTAACTTTTAGGAGAGCGGATTGAGTGCTTAAGCAAGGACGGAAGCCGGACTGTAGGGGATTTAAGATTTGGTTGGTTTCAAGATAGGAGGATAGTTGGGATTGGGCTATTCGTTCTAAGGGTTTGGAGAGGTTGGAGAGGGTAGATATTGGCCGGAGATCTTTTGGAGAAGAGGGATTAGGAATTTTATTTAGGGGGAGGACAATAGCTGATTTCCAAGCAGTCGGGAAAACTGAGTTCTGCAGGGAGAAGTTGTAGATGTGAAGGAGGACAGGAAGGATGGAGGGGAGGGCGCATTTGATCAATTTTACGGGGACATTGTCTGGACCGTAGGCGTTTGTACGGGATTTAAGGATGCTATTGAGAAGATCTTCAGGATGTATATAGGAAAAAAAGAAGGAATTTGGATTGAAAGTTAGATTAGGAGGCAATGGGGTAGGGGGAGAATTTGTATTAGGTGATGAAGTGAAAAAGTGGTTAAGAGTATCAGGAGAGCAAGGAATATTGGAGGAGCACTGTTTTGATTTGACTAAGGATAGGTTGCGGAGAAGGGACCATTTGGATTTAGGATTAGGAGCATCAGACAAGACCCTGTGGAAGTATTCAACCTTAGCTCTTCTCTGTAAAGACTGGGTTCGGTTACGTAGACCTTTGTAAATCTCATAATCCGTGGAAGAGTGACTGCGGACAAATTTGCGCCTTGCAGAGTCTCTATTCTTCATAAAACTTCTGATTTCAGAAGTTAGCCATGGTGCAGGGGGCCGCCGGATTCGAGATTCCTGCAATGGCGCGTGTTTATCCAGCACGAATATGAGATTTGTCGTCAGATCTTGAACCATATCGTCGACGGAGTGGCTATTGAATATTGGGCTCCAGTCAATAGCATCAAGGTCTTGCTGTAGAGATTCAGGAGATATAGAGGAAAGATGTCTCGAGGATATGGTTTTTTTTAACAAAAGGAGGAGATTGGAGATCATAGGAAATAGAGATAAGATCATGGCCGGAGAGAAAAGGAACAGGAAATTGGGAGGAGGAAAGTAATTTAACAGAGGAGTCAATGACATGGATGTCAAGCCAGGTGTGACTATGCTGAGTATGATGGGTGGGAGAGTAGGGTACTAAGTAGAGATTGAGGGAGTAAAATAAGTTGAGCAGGTATTTTTTGTCATAGGAGTCAGAAAGGAGGTTAGAGTTGAAATCACCGGCAAGGATGAGATTGGAGTATACAGGGAAGTATTGTAGGAGCAAGGATTCAAGGTTGGTGCCGAAAGGAATAGAGGGAGGTACAAATACATGAAGAGTACCTAAAAATTTACAAAGACTATATATGCTTCCAATATAGATACAGAGAGTGATAAATAATAATGATAAAGAGAGCAATAGGGGTGTATAGACTTGGAGTAATATATGAAATAATGACATCATTAAAGATGTTTTAAAAAAATAGAGAGAAATCAAGATTGATAAACTAGAAAAAAATAGATAAATAAATATGTTAGGAATTGTCAGAATAATGACTAAAAAGCACAAAGAAGAGTAAAGAAAAGGTAAAGTGATATGTCTATAGTACGTAGAAACGGAAAGAAACAATATAGGTTGAAGACTGAAAGTACAAATAAATATAATGAAAAAAATAAATACATAGTTTAATAAACAAATAGAATGAGAAGAAAAGGATAAATTGGAAAATAAAAATAAGTACAAGAAAAACTGAAATATACTTGAAAGATCACAGGCACACACTGAGGAGAGACACGAAACAGGAGAGTTGAGCAGCAGAGAGTCCAAGAGAAGCGGTGGAAGGAAGTTCTGGTAGTTAGAGTGGGGGAAACTAGAGTGTTGATGTTATGGGAAGTGATTAGTCAAATCCTCAGGTCTTGTAATAGAGATAACCGGAGTCCCGTTATCTCTTCTGCATAGGATTTTCCCCCCAGAGACCCAAACAAACTTTATTTTGCCTTCCTTTTTCTTTTGTCTAGCCAAGAAATATATTTTTTTATTATACAGAGTGAGATCCTCACTAATGTACACACGATGAGAGTCATTTTCTTGCCATCCCATGTGTCGAGTCGAGAAGTCCCTAACGACTTTTCGGAGGCGAATAATTTCGTCCCTCGTCTGTTGGCGGACAAATTTCACTACGATGGCCGAATCCTGGGTTCCCGGCCGAGGTCTGAGTCGGTGTATATGGTCTATATCTTCGACATTCAATTTTAGCCCCAGACCCACGCCTATGTCCAACATTACGGCCGCCACATTTTCATCTGTCTTCGCCGGAATTCCACGGATTTCTAGACCGTTCCGTTTAGTGGACTGCTCCGTTCTGTTGACCCATACCTCCATATCGGAGATACGGCCCCTCAAAGTTATATTTTCGGCCTCTAAAGCTGTCAGCTTTTCAGTATATCTATTTAGGCTGGTCTCGATGTTGCCCAGCCTATTTGAGGTCTCGGCCACTATGTCGCTGTTGTAATTCAAGGAGGCTTTAATCTCCTTGATGTCTGTTTCAATCGTCTCTTTTATTGTGGTTCTCATACCATCAATTTGCCCTGAGAGGCTATTCACCGCCGCTACTAAGTTTGCCAGGACATCGTCCTGCTTACCTGGGGCCCTAGCTGGGCTTGCAGGTCGCTCCGATGACGGTATCGCCCTCCTCTTCTTCTCACAAATATTACAGGACCAAGGCTTCTTCTGAGATTTCATGAAGTCCAATTCACCGTCCGAAAAATGACAACACTGGCCGTGATAAATGGCTGTACACACACTACACTGTATTGATTTTTTATTCTCTCGAATAACCGAAGTGTTACACGTCGGGCACATGACCATTTTGGAGAAAAAGAGAGAGAGAGAGAGAAAAGAAAGAAAAAGAAAAACGAAAGAAGATGCAAAAAAATAATAATAATGTATATATATATACAAAATGCAAAAGAGAAGATAAAAAAGAATAATAATAATAGTAATAATAAAATAATACGAGATAAGTTAGGTTTGGAGCACTGAAGATAGATATGTTGACAGACCGGTAGCTAGGCTGATACTAGTTAGGAATGTCTGACGTCATGGGGAACACCAGTAGGGAGGGTAATGGGTTCCTCGAGAGGCTGACATTCTGAAAATTAACTTAGTCTTATCTCTTATGCTTTTGGCTGAGGATGGTAGAAATACCGAAAGTACTCCCATGTATATATAGTTAGTGAAATTAGACAATATATTAAATAAACAAATTTTATTTTATTTTTCAAGTCCATTTGAATTATTTCACAATATCTCTGCAATAATGTCAGTTTTCATTAAAAATATATGAGTATATAAAAAAATTAATATATAGAAACATTTTTCAATTTAATAAAAATTAAGGTAACTATTTCTTAAATAACTCTTCGGAAGTGTCTTTATCCCAACGATGTTTCGGGACGTTCTTACGTCCCATCATCAGGTCCCAATGTGCAATATAAGTATATATATAAAAAAACAATATGACTATAACAATCTAAAAAAATTAAATAAATATAATATATTAATCAATTATAAATGAATAAAAAAAGGCTAAATAAATATAATATATTAATCAATTATAAATGAATAAAAAAAAAAGGCTAAATAAATATAATATATTATTCAATTATAAATGAATAAAAAAAAAGGCTAAATAAATATAATATATTAATCAATTATAAATGAATAAAAAATGCTAAATAAATATAATATATTAATCAATTATAAATGAATAAAAAAAGGCTAAATAAATATAATATATTAATCAATTATAAATGGAAAAAAAAAGGCTAAATAAATATAATATATTAATCAATTATAAATGAATAAAAAAAAAAGGCTAAATAAATATAATATATTATTCAATTATAAATGAATAAAAAAAAAGGCTAAATAAATATAATATATTAATCAATTATAAATGAATAAAAAATGCTAAATAAATATAATATATTAATCAATTATAAATGAATAAAAAAAGGCTAAATAAATATAATATATTAATCAATTATAAATGGAAAAAAAAGGCTAAATAAATATAATATATTAATCAATTATAAATGAATAAAAAAAAAGGCTAAATAAATATAATATATTAATCAATTATAAATGAATAAAAAAAAAAGGCTAAATAAATATAATATATTAATCAATTATAAATGAATAAAAAAAGGCTAAATAAATATAATATATTAATCAATTATAAATGAATAAAAAACAGGCTAAATAAATATAATATATTAATCAATTATAAATGAATAAAAAAACAGGCTAAATAAATATAATATATTAATCAATTATAAATGAATAATAAAAAAAAAAGCTAAATAAATATAATATATTAATCAATTATAAATGAATAAAAAAAGGCTAAATAAATATAATGTATTAATCAATTATAAATGAATAAAAAAAAGGGCAAAATAAATATAATATATTAATCAATTATAAATGAATAAAAAAAAGGCTAAATAAATATAATATATTAATCAATTATAAATGAATAAAAAAAAAGGCTAAATAAATATAATATATTAATCAATTATAAATGAATAAAAAAAAGGCTAAATAAATATAATATATTAATCAATTATAAATGAATAAAAAAAAGGCTAAATAAATATAATATATTAATCAATTATAAATGAATAAAAAAAGGCTAAATAAATATAATATATTAATCTATTATAAATGAATAAAAAAAAAGGCTAAATAAATATAATATATTAATCAATTATAAATGAATTAAAAAAAAAGGCTAAATAAATATAATATATTAATCAATTATAAATGAATAAAAAAAAGGCTAAATAAATATAATATATTAATCAATTATAAATGAATAAAAAAAGGCTAAATAAATATAATATATTAATCAATTATAAATGAATAAAAAAAAAGGCTAAATAAATATAATATATTAATCAATTATAAATGAATAAAAAAAATGCTAAATAAATATAATATATTAATCAATTATAAATGAATAAAAAAAAAGGCTAAATAAATATAATATATTAATCAATTATAAATGAATAAAAAAAAGGCTAAATAAATAAAAATATATAAAAAAAAAATTATAAATTAATAAATAAAACAATAACGTACATTGGACTGACCTTTAATGAGTGGAAGAACTTTGTCCAAAAAATAAAAATGGAAGTTTTGTATCAAATAATGTTTTTGTATATAAAACACGAAATTTTATTATTTTTGAGCAGTGAGAATAACATTCCGTTTCCGTCTAAAGGGTTTCCTATAACATATAAAATGTGTCCATTATTTTTCTCTCAACTTTTACTCTAAAAAAATTTTTATTAAGTCGTATCTTGTAAAATGTAGTTGAGCCTCCATGTGGTCTCAATTTTCGTCCGATTTTGGCCAAAATCTAATCAGGTCTAAGTCAATGTTGGAAATTTAACAATATCCCCAGCATGGAACAATTTTGGTAAGTACCACTTTTTCTATAAGATTTTTGGATAAATCAAGGATGCAACTTAGAATATGTGTTAAAAAAAAAACTTAATTTCAAAATGGTTTTCGGCTTGTGATGACCTGCGAAAAATGGTGTATCTTATAAAATGTACTTAGGACCTGAAAGTAAGTATCTAAATTAGCAGATGTGACTTCTTCGTTTGAAATCTCAAGTTTATAGCGAGAGCGCTCACAACACTCCACTCATATATACACATGCAATATAAAACAATGTGCACTTCACCTTATTAATATGGCAGAGCATATTTCAACCAACTTCATACTTTATATATAAATCTGTAACAAATATGCGATATAAATAAAAGATACAAATTATATTAAAAGAATAAATTCGGACATGTGCAAGCAACAAAGAAACAGAAACAATACAGAAATTATATAAAACAAAATATGACCTTTGATAAGGGAAAATAGTAAAATTGTAGTAATAACTAGCAGTAATACCCGGCGTTGCCCGGGGAACTTTGACTTTTCTCCTAATATCTCTCGTTCGAATCCATTTCAATTCTTCAATAGTACATTCATGATGTTATAATTTTCAATTATTCATACGGAATAACGCTTATAGTCCTTCAACGGCAGACATCCCAGCTAGTAAGATTTTAGGACCCCTGGGCACCATGGCTAGTACGCGCCATTCAACGGCGGAAACCACAGCTAGTAAATACTAAGCATCAGTGGACGTCCTAGCCAGTGCGTACTTGAGAACGCTTGTGACCACCAGGTTGATTAAAACATAGACTTCAACCATCCTGGAGCTAAAACTAATTTATTCAAAAAGATTTCTCATTAATCGTTGCAATGGTTTTCGAGTTACAAAGATTGCGTGAGTGGATGCTGGGATGGACCAGGGGTTGATTAAAAAATAGACCTTAACCTTCCGGTAGATAAAACTTATCTATTCAAAAAGATTCCTCATTAATCATTGCAGTGGTTTTTGAGTTACAAAGATTGCGTGGGTGGATGCTGGGATGGACCAGATATTGAGGTACTAATACGCCTATAACCTTCCACAGACGATGACGAACAAATTTTTAAAAAAATTAATCAAATCCATCAAGCCGTTCGTGAGTTATAGCGGTACAACGCACAGACATTTTCAGCTTTATAGGTTAGGTTAGGTTAGGTTTTATGACTCATGCCCGGGCTTTAACAACGAGGTCATATCGCCTACTACCAGAGTGCTCTTTCGTCACTCTGGTGGACATGAGCCCGACTCTACTGTGGGAGTCCTAAATTTTGCCTACCCTAAATTTTTATTCATCTAGGGTAGGGGTCTTTAACGAGTACCTGACATCGTACAGGCTCGGGACCATCGCTTAACGTCCCATTCAGCTTTATATATATGATAAAAAAATAGACACCTGAGAAGAAAAAGGGCCTTTTTGGAAGAAAAAGGGCCAATCTGATTTTTTCCCACCCAATTCTATACTTCGGATTATTCGGACATTAAAATGTGAAAAAAGTTCCACATTGGCCCTTTGAGAGGGAAATGTTGGGAGAATCTATGAGAGGAAGAAGGGTCAATCAATAAAAAGTTCATTTTATTCACAGGTTTCATATATTTTTCAAATGGGTGGTAATAAGTAACTTAAATCAATATAAATTATTTTTAAAAATTGATTGTAACATTTGGCATAATTGGTTGATGTTGAGAGTAAATGAAGAATGTACTATAGTCGTTCAAAAGGGATATGAGACCCTAAATTCTAATTCTTAGTTTAAAATTTTGAAATAAGTTGAGTATTTTTTTTTTTTTTTTTTTTTTTTTTTTTGCATTGGAGGGGGAAATGCTGTGACGCACATCCAGGGAAGGTAGCCCTGGATAGTGTGGGACTCGAGACGGTTCACCATCACCATACCCACTAAAACCCCCTCCTTGCCGATCCTGATTCCCTTCCGCGGAACTGACGGTCTGTCATTACTTCGCGGAAGGGAGGAAGGGTGGCTGGTAACGCCCCTTCTTCTGTTTTATTACCGCTACTGTTCCTTGTCAGCCCTCTCCTGAAGGGCCAACCCGCCCATGATGAGCGCTGCAAAATCGCAGCCTTCATCCCACGACTCCTGGGAGCGCAGCATAGCGTCCACGTAACTGGTAGCAGTCAGTGGGGCGCCCATGCTGCACTCCAGATTTTTCCTTCCCTCCTCAAATCTGGGGCATTTGAGGAGGACATGCTCCGCCGACTTCGTCTCACCAAGGCACGCGGGGCAGTCTGGTTTTGTTGCTGCCCCGATTTTGTGGAGGTACCCCCGGAACCCACCGTGTCCCGTGAGTACCTGGGTGAGGTGGTAATTCACCTCCCCATGCTTTCTGGTGAGCCAAGGCTCGACTCGAGGGATGAGCCGATGGGTCCACCGTCCCTTTGTGGACTTGTCCCATTCTTCCTGCCACTCCCTAATTGTCCTGGCCCTCTCTGGCTCTGCTGGACCAGGGCTGGCCCCCGCGTCCTGATAGAAGACCCGGTTTCCCCTGTGGTCGAAGCGCTGCACCACCTCTTCCACCTGAACCTGGTCTTGTTTCCTTTTGAAGTGTCGCGTACGTTCCCGTGCCAAGAGGTCAATGGGGGGCAGCCCAGCAATTACATAGGCAGCGTCGCCAGAAACTGTTCGGTAGGCGCATGCGACTCTCAGTGCGCTTCGCCTGTGAGCGGGGGCGATCAGCCTCAGGTATGAGGGAATCCTCGTTGCATCTGCCCATGTCGGGGCCCCGTGCAGAAGGATGGAAGTGCTGACTCCTGCCAGCAGTCTTCTCCTGCTCTGCCTAGGGCCACCGACGTTGGGCAGAATTCTCGAAATCGCCGCCGATGTTGAGTATTTAAATTAGGAGGAAAGCCAGTAAATAAAAAACCAAATTCTAAAAATTGTTTCATTGTCAATCAACATCTTCTTCGTCAGTTTTAGGAAACGTGTCTATTAGACTGGTGACGCAAAGCAAAATACTCATCATGATAATGTACCCGAATTCCATTCTTTATACATAAATTAATTAAATCATGTTACTTTTTATCTGGTATGGGCAAATCAGCAAAATAAAGTTGAGAGGGTTCTTGAGGTTCATCTCGTAACTTTCGTTATTCCGAAAGGTTGGCTATCAATGGTTCCGGGTTAATGGCGCTATTAATTATTGTAAATTTTCCCTTTCATCAAATATTGCTCTTCTTGAATTTTGTACCATTTTGTAGTCCAATTTAATGGTTTGTTGACCTCAGAAAACTTCTTCCAGTCTTCAAAATACATTTTTATCACATTGTATGGGAATGGATTGAATCTAGTGTTATGGCTCCTACACTATGGCTCATTGTGGGCCATCATGATGGTCACCATTATCATGGCCCATTATGATGGCCTGAATGGACGCATCCACACAGTTGTCCATCTAGATGGACCATTCTAGATGTGCATGAATGGGCCATAGTGAATTTATAATTTCTCAATAAGAAGTTGCCTAGTAACTAGTATGGAGAAGCAGAACATTATATAAAAAACATAATTTGATAACTTAAAACTTACTTTATTTTTATCTTCATGTAGCTTGTCTTTCGGGTTCCAAATGCAAGACTCCTTTTGATACAACTCAATAAACTTAAATGTCTCTTCTGGAACCCAATTTATTTCTTTTTTCGATTTTGCCGTGATTAATAATAAACAGCTATTTCTTGTTATAGAAAACTAATTATTTCAATAAACTAATTATTTCAATAAACTAATATCTCAATAAACTAAATATTTCGTTATAATTAAATAATAATAATTACTAAAATCAGTGTTATCATGACAACAAGCAGCAGGCACTGATAAGCGTGCGATATAAGAAATAATGATGGCCTGGACTCCTTTGATGTGTGTAGTCGGACCGCTCCCAACGCCATCCATGGCCATCACCATCTCCATCATCCACTACTTAGGCCACTACAGGTCATCTACCCCTCTACACAATGGTGATGGCTCACAGTGGCTCAAGATGGGCCATAGTGTAGAGGAGCCATGAGAAACAATTGAAAGCCACTCATTTGGAGCGTATAAAGTGCCTTTTCAATGATTGAAATGATGAATTGAATCTTCTGTCAGTATTGAGTGACCCGCCATCAAAAAATTAAGAGTGTGTGCTGTATAAAAAATACACACATTCAAATTATTAATATTATTAAATTTAAAACCATAGCTTTTGTAAATGTTAGCCCATTAGCAGTCTTAATTGCCTCTCTTCTGTGGTGTAGTATTTAAAAATTTGTATGAAATATATTTAGAAAAATGTCATCAATATGTAATGGTAACTATATGCTTTGTAATGTGTAACTTTTGTTTTTGTGTAATTGTATTTGTGTATATTTAAATAAGCCGAAATGGCTGTGAAGTAATTTTAAGGAAAACATTTTAAAATATCACGTTAATTATTCTAACTAAAATTTAACGTTGAGTAAAACGGAAAATTCTCTGGTGTTTGGGGAAAAGGGCTTAAATCAGAATAAGTCTTGTGATTACTGCTAGTTATTAATATTATTAAATTAACTATATTTATTAGTATAAAATAAAATCCAAGCAGCAACTAAATTAGTGAATAATAATATGAATACATTTTGTTTTAAAACAACCCATGAATAAAAAACACCAATCGATAACAAACACCAACACCTATCGATTTTCAATCAAATTGTCCAAAGGAAAAGTGGGTTATTACGGAAGAGGCTTAAGTCAAAAACTCTAATAACTGTATTTGCAATGAATATATCGATACAAAATTTAGTATTAACATTTAAGAAGCCCTATGTAAATCAACTATTGATTATATGTACAGTAGAACCTCTTTAAGTCGAACGTCGATAAGTCGAAAACCTCCAAAACTCGAAAAAAAGTTTTGTTCCTTTCCCTTCAAGCCCCAAAACCTCCATTACTCGAAATCTCTAACCCTCTATTAGTCGAAATAATCAGTGAGTCCCTACAAGCCATTTTGGTACATATTTTCCCTCTATAACTCGAAAAAATAAATTGAACCTCTGTATCTCGAACATAGCAATGTTTTATTTTACAACCTTTACAACTCGATTATTTGAAACTTATTACCTCTATAGAGCGAAGAAAAATAAGTAACCGACTTTAAGAATTTGCCGACAATGTACACCATTGTTTCTTAGAAAACAATTTAGGAGTATACAATAAATAGGATTACCTACCAATTATCTAAAGCAAAAAAAATTAGACTTTTTTTATTACCTACATATATTACGTATTTTTTAAGGATGTTTTGAAATAATGTTGATTTATAATAAATATAAATATGTTTGTTACCTCTGTAACTTGAATTTTTATTTATTTCACCTCTCTAACTCAAAATTAGTTAGAACGAATCTTAACCTCTACAAGTCGAATCAAAATCCTCCATAAGTCGAAAACTCTATAACTCGAATTTTTTGGCGTCTCCCTCGATGTTCGACTTATAGAGGTTCTACTGTACATAGGATAGCGGAAAATTAATTGATTCATTCGTTTGAGGAAGTAGATTGCCGGTGATTCACCGACTACTTTATATATTTTGATGTATAAAATTACATTACATTATTAATATTATAAAAATTAATTATATTTATTTATATAAAAAAAAAAAAACAGCAAAGAAGTAACTAAATTAGTAAATAAATATATGAATGCATTTTGTTTTAAAACCCATGAATAAAAAACAAAACACTGCCATCATCTGTTTTGTATTAGTGTAAAAGAGTCGAAGTCTAGGTTGAGGTGAGACGGTCTGAGTTGAGAAGGAGTGAGAGTTTAGGCTTAAGATGTGATGAACTAAGTTGTAGTGAATTAATTGTGATTAATTGGAGTTTTAATTTAAATAGATGCACAAAGAAGGTATTTTAATTTAATTATATGATTTATATGCCCTAAAATAACTTAAATTTGAAGAATGTCCAGTATTTAGAAAGAAAATAGACTAAAACATAAATGTAAAAATTAGATTGTAAGATTTCTTTTTGTAGATATTTTGATTTTTTTTTGTCTCTTAGTTATTAATTTTATTATGTATTTTAAGTAAATAAACCCAATTGGAATAGAGAATGATTAGAATTAAAATTGGTTTCATTTATTATAAGAACCGGTTTGTAATGATGAAACCTGGAATTTGAATATCAGAAAGCAGCTACCTTAGTCACTATGCCATGAGGAAACTAGTTAAATAAGTTAACCCAAAGGGATGCCATTAATAAATTAGAAGTCTCTGGATAGACTCCCTGTAAAGTAAGAACTGTCCTGAAGTAGATGAATACCCCGAGTGTTGAAGGCTAGCGAAGAGGAGCCCCTAGGGGACCCTAGGCTGGGTGACATGTGAGAGATAGAAGGGCCCAGGGGGGCAGTTTGGGGGGTCTGAGGGCCCCCTATCAAGGAGGAAGGGCTTAGTGTCCACTTCCACCAAACCAACTTGAGGCAGGTTCATTCTCACTACACCTTCCATCTTCACTACATTATAAATTTAATAACTTATATTGGAAACTAAAAAAAATCTGAACTACTGAAGAACTAGTTTAGTCTCTTCATATTATTTTTGTTTGTGGCCACTCTTGAAAAATTCTTATTTTGGGCATATATACTGTGGCAATCCGTGTATCTGCAACATGGTAAAAAAAAAAAAAAAAAATATATATTTATTAGTTATTAGCTGATAATCAAGGACGCAATACAGTAGGGAGGAGCATGGAACGAGATAAGAAGTCGGCAGTCATGGTTGAACGGTCGATGATTCTCGACTCACAAGCGTATTAAAAACCCTGTATGCTGTTTCAGCAGATCATATATTTTTAATATACCATTAACCTTCCGTGTACTAGGTGGAGTCCAGGCAGACCCCTCTACCCTTTGTTTGTTTCTGTGCATGAGCCATGTTTTCAGAATTCTCTGTGGCGTTGAGTAGCTACCTTCTCAATATCGCTCTACACGTGGACGAGCACACAAGTTTGTCAGAGGTATGTAACACTTTTTATTTCGACAACTTCTTAGAGAGTTGTATTCGGGGTCCCAGCGTACCCCACCTAGTATTTTGTGTTATGGCTGTGGGGTCTGATCACACCCCACCAGGTACACTATTTTATAATGAAAAAATATTTTTGCATGCATTTCTTTTTCCAAATCCTTTGATTTTTGTTTTACATCAAACATTTAAACACAATTATTCAATTGCATGTTTCCTCAACAAACTTGTTCACAATTTATGTGCAGAAGGCTAGATCCCCACGATTCACCACTTTGGAAGAAATTAGAAAAGGACAGAAAAACCAATTACTCGTGTTTCAAGTGCCACAACCCGATATGCAAAGACCATGAAAAAATTATTCGTTCATGTTTACAATGTTTTGAAGAGAGCGATAATTCAGGGTCGGAGGAGTGAGAATGGTCATTTACAGAATACCTATATATTATAAACGTATATTTTTATGTGATGCAACGTGGTGCAGTTTTATTTGTAACATTAGTTATCATTCTATGGAAAAACTTAGGTAAATTATGCCTAAGTAAAAGTGAAAAGTGAAAATGTTCATCTGTTATTCTCAGTATTTCATGTTCCTTAGAAGTTAAATGTAAATGTACTACCACACAATGTAATTGTATCAGAATAAAGTGTTATAACAATTGTCGAATATATAAATGATCTTTTCACAATGTTTCAGGTTATTTCGTCCCTCCCACAGCAGTTAGATTATGAATACCATGTTGGGGTCTGCACGGACCCCAGCTAGTACTATATGTACAGATGTTCCACCTAGTACTCGGCGGGTTAAGTAGTGCAATATTACCCTTAAGTTTCTCGGCGACTATGTAAGAATTATATTGCATAGGCTCGAGCTGATTGTACTTTGGATTGAAGAGGAGAGAACGTGGCCAATGGCGAAATGAATATCCGAGTACGATGAAGACAACATCCACCCCAACTCAACAAGTAAGAAACATTATATCTCCCATGAGCTTATGTGACGTACCATTAATTCCAAATAAAATCGTAAAGGCCTAAAATCATATTAATTAAGACCATCTGGTTTAATTATTAAAATAGTGTTGTAATCTTGAATATGCATGTCATTAGTTAATAAATACTTCGCAATTGTTTACAATATGTATTATAACTTGTATTTTTTTTTAAATCTGGAGATAATAAAATAAAAAAATAAAAAGAAAAGTTTAGTAAAAAGAAATAAGACTGTTTTTCTCGCTGTACAATGTACTCAATAAAACCGAACATCTAGCCACACCTTGAGAGGACCACTAGTCGAAGGTAATAATCCATTTTGTACGAATGGTTGAAATTTCATTAAAATTTGGACTTCGAGTTTTTTAAGAATCATTTCTTAGTAATTTCATACCATTTCAATGCATATAAATAAATAAAAAGTATCTTTTCGCATCTACGTAAATATTTTAAAAATACTACATATCAGGAATTAAAGAAAAAAATTTATAAAATAAAGACAAGAAATATTTAAAATAAATTAGTTATTGTGACCCATTTCAATAACTTTAAATAACAATCATATATATAAAGCTGAAAATGTCTGTGCGTTGTACAGCTATAACTCACGAACGGCTTGATGGATTTGATTAATTTTTTTTTTAATTTGTTCGTCATCGTCTGTGGAAGGTTATAGGCGTATTAGTACCTCAATATCTGGTCCATCCCAGCATCCACCCACGCAATCTTTGTAACTCAAAAACCACTGCAATGATTAATGAGGAATCTTTTTGAATAGATAAGTTTTATCTACCGGAAGGTTAAGGTCTATTTTTTAATCAACCCCTGGTCCATCCCAGTTTCCACTCACGCAATCTTTGTAACTCGAAAACCATTGCAACGATTAATGAGAAATCTTTTTGAATAAATTAGTTTTAGCTCCAAAGCTAGCGTTACAACAGTTGAAGGACTTTATAGTCCTACCTTATTCCGTATGAATAATTGAAAATTATAACATCATGAATGTACTGTCGAGGAACTGAATAGCCTTATAGGAGATATTGGGAGAAAAGTCAAAGTTCCCCGGGCAACGCCGGGTATTACTGCTAGTTATTTATATTTGTGTGTTAATAGATATATGATAATGTCAAGGTAACAAGTTATAAAAATTAACAATATAAATATATAATGTTGAGAACTTCATTCATCATTTTCATCGAACTGTATCAGAATTACCAAGTAGGTCACAGCTGCTGCAACGATCTGAAAATAAAACAAAACTGTGTCAACATTCTTAAAAAAAAAAAGTTCTCAGTTTTTATGTTAAGCCTCCCCCTTCCCTTTGGTCGATGAGGCTGCAAAACAATGGGTGTCGCCGTCAGACGGTTCTAGATTCACATATAAAATGTTGTATTGATACATTCGTTCTATCCGGAGTTGTCATGTTCACAGACATACACACACAGATATATTTTTTAAAGAAATGTTTGGTGGTTTAAGAAAACACGAAATTCTATTGAAAGCTCCGCAGACATTTAATTTTAGCGAATTTTCGAAGAGAATTAAGCTATTGCAATTTCTAATTTCAGTTACCTTAATGTGAATTGTATATTTCTCATAAACTATATGAGCTACAACATGTGTCCACCTCCTTTTGAGGAGCTGACGTATTTGTCAAAATACAGTACTCAATGAACGGGTCGGGGAATTTTTCAAGTATTTTTTTCGTGTACAGCACACCAAAAAACATAAATTAAATAATTTTGGCCAGAAATTTGTTCATTTTGGCCCAGTGTGCAGCGTAATGTTTTTTCACTTTACACCTAAGGACTTCAACCTAAGGGTTTCAAACCCGCGATCATGAATTCAGTATAGCCTACTGTATAGCCGCACGCTGTCTGTGTACACAAAAATCAATGCGAAAAAAAAAAATTCAAAACATTTTAATAAAAATCAATATCGATCAAACTTAAAAGAATAAATAATTGAATAATTAATAATAATATTGATCCTAAAATTTATTAAATAAAGTGGGAAAACAAAAGAATTTAATGATAAAATATTGAAAGAAATAAAATACGATAAAATACTGTCAATTCCATGGGGGCCATCTTTATATATCCAAGATGGAGAAGAGTAAAATATGTTGAAAGTAGCGTCACGTGATTTATGAATGGTCTTAAGGCTCTCTACACCTCAAATTTATCAAAATAGTAGCCATATTTATTCAATACTTACTGAGTGTATCAAAAAATAATCTAGTGTAAAAAAGCCGCAAGCAGTAAACTGTACTTCTTTCTGCATTTCCAAGTGAAGTATCAGCTGTTTCTGTAACAATATTTATACAAACTCAATTGGCAAATAATTATTAGAGGTTAGGTTAGGTTTTAAGACTCATGCCAGGGCTTTAACTACGAGGTCATATCGCCTACTACCTGAGCGCTCTTTCGTCACTCTGGTGGACATGAGCCCGACTCTACTGCAGGAGTCCTAAATTTTGCCTACTCTAAATTTTTATTCACTTAGGGCAGGGGTCTTTAACGAGTACCTGACATCGTACAGGCTCGGGACCATCGGTTAACGTCCCATTCAAAGGACGGCGTGCTTAAGTTTATTTTACATCCCAGATAAAATAAATTAAGGGATTCGGGTTATGAATCCGCTAAGGTACCGCCGTTAAAGGGTTCTGGGTTCAGATATATATATATGTGTCGATACTTTTCAGGGCAGCACTTTTTTACTTTTGCATTAATCGTGTAAATTCAGTTTTTAGAATAAATACATTATGTTTGCATAATTATTAAGCATATACCTTCTAAATCTATAGGAGTGAATGAAAATGAATATTGATAATCCTTTCTTGGATTTTCCCTTAGTTACCTAATCATTGACCACACTTACCTAATTATTTACCATACTTTTTGAAATACCTCTGAATGATGCCTCTCTAAAGTTGATTTAACCGAAAAAATCCCAAGGACTGCATGCTTAAGTTTATTTTACTTCGCAGATAAAATAAACTAAAGCCCTCGGCCGGGTTTCGAACCCAAGATCTTGAGCTCAGAAGGCAAGCACGCACACCACTGAGCTACCGGCGCCCTCTTTTTTTCACTTATATATTTTATACTCAACCTTAAACTCACATTATTAGATAACAAATGACTTTTGTCATTGATGATCAGATGGTAGAGAAGTGTATTAAATTCCCGCGCCTGTAAAATATAAAATGGAGAATTAATAAGAAAAATATATAAAAATAGAAACAATTCTTGGTATATATTGACCTGAAAAAAGGTAAATATTGACATATGTATAACCCCAGCTTAAAAAAGTCGTCGGCGAACCGGCAATGTACTTGCCCAGAACGAATTAATCTATTCAAGGGCGTAATAGAATCACCAAGATTACGAAAATTGTGCTTTACTTAAATGTACATGTCATATTACATTTATTTAAATATATATGAATTCGATCATTTCATTTCCTTGTTCAAAATCTTCATTTATGTTATAATTTATACTCTAAAAGCTGATTTTACATGCGCAATAAAAATGCAAAGCGCAGCAGCAGCAAATGCACGCTATTGGATGTGAGTCATTTAATTCTAAAAGTACAGAAACTACAGCGTGCATTAGCCGCTGCTGCACGTTGCATTTTTGCTGCTCATGTAAAGTCAGCTAAGTATTACAGTCAGTGGTTACATCCGGGGGAGCTTCTAGAGGTCCGAGTCTCCCAAATTAATAAAAAAAAAGTCTGCAGCGCTAACCAAGGAAACTGCGGGCTGTGCCCTCAGGAGTGTATAACCCCCTCATAGCCTCATATTGCTCCCCCCCCCCCCCCCTGCTCAAAATCCTGGCTACGCCCCTGAATCTATTAACTTTTCGGTCCTACTTCAAAACAAGTCGACCAATTGCGCAAATATTTAACAGATGAATTACATAGGGTCTCCTAAATGTTTTTCGTTGATACATTCATTACATCAGAAATTACTGAGGTTATTCAGTTCAGGCCTCCTCTCATCGCCATCTCCCCCGACTCCCGATTCTGCTGAAAAATAATAAGTGGCGTCCTTATGGAATCTTGAATACACACATGAGATTACATGTCGATACATTCATTACAAAGGCAGTTATTGGAATTTCTGAGTTAAGCCCCCCCCCTCTTCCTTTTGGTAGATTAGACTGAAAAACAATAGGTAACAGTGTCAGAGTGTCCTGAGTTCAGATATAAAATTTCGTGTCGATACATTCATTCTATCGGGAGTTATCGTGTTCACAGGCACAATGACACAGTTTTTTTTTTTTCATAATTGTAATTTAGAGGTCGGAAAACATAAAATTCCGTTGAAAACTCCGCATCGGTTTTTTTTGACAGATTACACAACTTGCCCTATACTTCATATAGCTGGAGAAGTGAAATGGTTGGTAAGATTCTAATACCATTTTTAGGGACATATGGATCCTATGTAAAACATTTACACACAGCTCTTAGGAGTGAAGTAACTTAATTAGTGAATAAAAATACAAAGATGGACTAGCCGCATTTTTTTAAAAATCGAAATGTGAACAACCAATGAATGGAGTACAAAAGACGACGACCAGCTGTTTTAAATAGTGTGGAACAGTCTAAGTTGTGTTGTGGAAGTGGACAGTCTAGAGAGACAGAAGTGTTTTTAGGGTTACTACATACCAGTCTAAGTTAGAGAAGATGTAGGAGTGAAAATTATAACATTGGAAGTACGTAGAAGGGAAAAGGTACTTTTTATTTAGGTATACGTATATATGCCTAAAAAAATAAAAGAATTATGAATAGTGGCCACTACAAAACAGAAAAAGACTGATATAGTAATTTCTTGTAATTTGATTTTTCTATTTGATATTGATATTTTGATTTTATTTATAATGTAGGTTTAGATAATTAAACCCAATATTTGTTAACTTCTAAGTTGACTTACCACGGAAAAATTTCTGAAAAAATAGGTAAAGAGTTGAAAAAAGAAGGTTTCAATATCGGGTTTAAAACTATCAATCCCATAAGCCAGTGTCTAGAGAGAGGTAGGGACAGAACAGATATTGAAAATAGAAGCGGAGTTTATAGTCTAGAGTGTGCGACGTGCAGTCAATTATACATTGGACAGACAGGACGTCGTTTTAAGGAAAGAATTAATGAACACACGGCCGAAATAAAGAACCGAGGAAACCGTTCTACATTCGAGACCCACATAATTGACAATAGCCACACTTTCGACCCATCTATAGGCATCAAATATCTCCATTATTGCTCAAAAAGCAGGCTACTTAATAGCTTAGAACAATTAGAAATAAATAAAGCTAACAAAAGGAACATTTGCATGAATGACCAAATTTATTTCAACTATTCCCCTTTGTTAACACCCTGATCCAGTTCTGTTTCCACATATATGTTTGTATTATCTGTTATTAATATTTGGTTCCACATATATGTTTGTATTATCTGTTATTAATATTTGGTTCCACATATATGTTTCAAGTTATCGAAATCTTATCATTATTATTAATTTTATTTCTATTTTTTATTATTTACTTGTATTTGTACTTATTTATTTGTTATTTTCCCCGTATTAGTCTAGTGATATTGTTTTATGTTTTAGAACTAGGTTTTGTTAAGAAATATTTCATGAGTTAGCTAACGGTACAGCCGGGGGACTCCCAAGTTTTAATAGCACCCGTTGACCTGAGATGTATTTGAAGGGTCGCTCTCTGCAAACTGACTTAGTTCATAACTAGACCTGACGATGGTATTGTGATGTACACTACGGAACATTTTTTTAATGAAAAGAGGTAATTTTTTTTTATTATAATCTAATATCATATATATACTAGATATATATCAAGGAGTTTGAGAAACAAAACAAGAAAACATATAAAAAACAGCTGTGAAATAGTGTAAAAAATGTAATGGAGTCGTGAGCTAGCTCTTAAACGGTGCATGTGGTTTGATATGTTTTAAATAAAATGAAGTTGAACAATTAGATGAAAGTTGACTGGGGTGGAATTAAAGTGTGAAGAGTTGACGGGGTCTGGTTTTTGTGGTAGAGGCGTCGAGAAGGTACAATTAATAATATATATTTTTCAATATGCCCAAATAAAAAAAGAAATAGTTTTTTAAGTATTAATTTAATGTTTTTGTGCCATTGTAAATTTTTGTTTTGTTTGTTCAAATAAGTTTTTTTTAAATTTAAATATGTAAATATAGATAATAACCCAATTATTTGTCCTCTTCAAATTCTATCCTATTCATCTTCCCTGTTGTCCCAGTAGTATCATTTAAAAAACCTTTGGATTAGAAATTAATATTATTTAAAATTATTTAAAAATTGGTATCTCCTTGTGAATCCAAGTGTAAAGTTTGTTTAATTGAATTTTATTTCGTTGTATACGTGTACTTTCTTAAAAATTGCACGTCTTAAATTATTGATAATATTTTTTTAGGGCAATTTTCGGCAAACTACTGTAGAAATCAAAATTTAAATAAACAAAAGAGATCAAATTTCTACAGGAAATGTGGTAGCAATCAAGATATTATCACAGGTATAAAGCCGAAACCGGTAGTTATATATGTATATATATCTTTAGTGGAATAGACAATACTTCAAAAAATAAGTTTGTTTTATTTATCCAATATTTGTTCTCTAATTCTACGCTATTCATTTTCCCAGATTTGGGGAGATATATCGTCGATACAAATGCTAAATATCGAATGTGAAAAACACCACTTCTCAGGAGAGTGAATAAACTGTTTCATGGTTCATTCAAAATCAGTGCTTATTGTCAAACATTTTTTACCTATGTCATTATACGTGGTGTTATGCCTTATAGATGACTTTGTAAGAATTTTATCGAATTATGTATCTTAATTAGTCAAAACGCACATTCGTTAGTTTGATTATCTATAATTGTTGATTATTTTTCTACAATTTACAACGCAAACTATCGAATGTGGCATTTTCGTTAGTTTGCATTGTATAATATTAAATAATTCCAAAAGATTGCAATACGTTTTAAATTAGACCTCAATATTTTCCAAACTTCAAACAGTTTTAAATAAGTTTTAGAAGAAAGGTGTTATATTTTTCATGGGGAAATTAATAATAAATGACACAATAATACTTAGATCACAAAAAAATCAGTTTACTTTTAATTTTTTTTTTTTGTACTAATGAGTATCGAATACATATGTAATTATTTCTCTTCTTCGCAGTGTGGTTCAGCTAAACAGTCCCTCTGTTCGACGGAATCAGAATCAAAAACGCGAATGTGGTACATTCGAGACTTTGAAACATCCCAGTTCAAAAAATTAATTTAAAACCTACCTACCTAATTAAAAAATTAAAACCTACTAAGAAGAAAAATGTAATCAACTTTGGAACAATGAATAGAGTAGGCGAGAGGGCGCCGGTAGCTCAGTGGTATGCGTGCTTGACTTCTGAGCTCAAGGTCGTGGGTTCGTAACCCGACCGAGGCCCTTAGTTTATTTTATCTGGGAGGTAAAATAAACTTAAGCACGCCGTCCTTCGGATGGGACGTTAAGCGATGGTCCCGAGCCTGTACAATGCCAGGTACTCGTTAAAGACCCCTAACCTAGATGAATAAAAATTTAGGATAGGCAAAATTTAGGACTCCCACAGTAGAGTCGGGCTCATGTCCACCAGAGTGACGAAAGAGCGCTCGGGTAGTAGGCTATATGACCTCGTAGTTAAAGCCCGGGCATGAGTCATAAAACCTAACCTAACCTAGAGTAGGCGATATCATCTCGTAGTTGAAGCCCGGGCATGAAATGAAAAGAAATTGTATTCTGGCATCGAGGTCTCCTAAGAATAAATACATACAGAGTCAAAAATATAAGGAAACAATTAAATAAAGTATCAGTATGACGTACAGAGAAATAAATACAAAAATAAATAAATTAGTGCTACATTGGAGAAAAACTAGACAATAATAAATATAGATAAATAATAAATTAACATGAAGAGTTTAATTATGAAAAAAATTTGTGTATTTATATACATAGAAGAATGTATATAATAACGAATCTATAAAATATGAAGAAAATAACAAATTATTAATAATCGACGGAATATAATACAATGATGGTTAACTTTAAAAGAGAAGGAAGGAGGCCCAGCCTAGGATTGAAATAGCATTAATATAAGTAGAAAGCAGAAGAAAAATGATAATAATAAAATAAAATAAATAAATGAATGATAAAAGTATATAAATATGTAAAGAAAAAAAAAATGGAAAAAGTAAATAACAGAAATAATTAGAGATGATTCATTGATGTTGACGAATGGGAAAATACAGGGGAGAGAGATGAAGAACTGTTCATTGTCTGTGTTTATGATAAAAAAAAACTCAAAGGTTATTGTAAAGGTAAACACAAAAATAAGTATACTTTAAGCACGCCGTCCTTAAGATGGGATGTTAAGCGATGGTCCCGAGTCTGTACAATGTCAGGTACTCGTTAAAGACCCCTAACCTAGATGAATAAATATTTAGGGTAGGCAAAATTTAGGACTCCCACAGTAGAGTCGGGCTCATGTCCACCAGAGTGACGAAAGAGCGCTCTGGTAGTAGGCGATATGACATCATAGTTCAAGCCCGGGCATGAGTCATAATAACTAAAAAAAATAAATGTCCGAATACATTTTTTGCGTTTTGTGTTGATATAGTGGAAATGAATAAAATAAAATTATAGATAAAACACTTTTTTTTGTCTAATTCCACAAACATATACTTAAATGTGTACCGGTTTCGGCTTACGCCATCGTCAGCACAATGTTCAACAATGATTATTATATGTTTGTGGAATTAGACAATATAAGTGCTCAAAAAAAGTGTTTTATCTATCATTTTATTTTAACAAAAATAAGTCCACTTACACAACAATAATCTTTAGTTTATTTAAATAATAACACCACTTAGTTTATTTATTATCATTTACACAATTTTTATTCATTTAGTATCACTTTTTACCCCAAAATTCTATATTTGTTGCTTGTAAGGTTACCACTTATTACTAACTGCAGATGTCAAATCAGATTGTTTAGCGAAGATGAATTTGAATAGGAAGGATTTGAAGGAAGCCACGGAAGGAGAGTGACGGATTGGGGGAGGCAGGGAGTTCCAAAGAGAGTAGGCCTGGACAAGAGAGTTGTGGAGCGATGGGAGGGGATGAAGTAGGGTTGGGCGATAGTCGATAGTTACTATCG
Organism: Aradus depressus; assembly: GCA_963662175.1. Lineage (NCBI taxonomy): Eukaryota > Metazoa > Arthropoda > Insecta > Hemiptera > Aradidae > Aradus > Aradus depressus. The sequence goes on along the minus strand of OY759226.1, from coordinate 21,748,907 downwards.
ATATATCGATAGATCACGCCTATCGGTACCCAATATCGATAGGCCACGCCTATCGGTAACCAATAACGATAGTTTTGACTATTGATATTTTTTTAATTTTTACTCACAAGTTTTGAAGTTGATGACGTAGTCACGCACTTGTGCAAACAAATTAAATTCACGGTATTGGGCTTTGGCTCTTCTAAGTATTTATAATCCTAACTTCCTCTTTAATTGGGAATCTTATTCTACAATTCTTAGAAATTTTTTTGGGGTTGGCCGGCGAGAGCGCAAAGCTGATTTTTATTATGAGGGTGACTATACGACGAGAGCGCAAATTGGCAAATTAATTAATTCTTTATCACAGAACTTCAAACAAAGCCGTTGGCCGGCGAGAGCACAAAGCTGATTTTAATTATCCAAATTTTGTAATATTTCTATTTATGTTTGTTCTAGGAATTTATGTACCTAGATGAATGATTATCGCTGTTAGACAGCTTACAACAATGAAAATTGAGATGGCTGAGTAATCAGTAGGCCTTTGCAGTGGCGGCCTTTGTGGCGGGCGAGACGGGCAACTTCAAAATAAATTAAAAACTTAATTAAAACCTTTGCGCTCTCGCCGTATAAAAATGGGATTAATTTTTATTATCTACACACACTTTTTGAAAATTCAAATAAATTCGTTTTTCATTTATCTTTATAATTATCCCTTATCTTATAATTTATAATCCTGCAAGTTTGCAATAGGTAGGTAGGTAATTGAATTTAATTATAATAAATTTCTTGAAATTCTTTATTAAATAGATCTGGACAAAAATGAATTGCTATCGGAAAACTATCGATAGTATTCGATAGTTTTTAACCGATATTATCGGACTATCGATAGTGCCAACTATCGACTATCGCCCAACCCTAGGATGAAGAGATCCTGGTGTGTCTGGAATTGGAACATTTGGTAGAGGTTGTTGAAAAGGTTAGGTTTACGACTTTCCAACGAGCCAAAGTTTTCAAAACTTTTTTTATGAACAATTGTTGAACACTTACCTGAATACTAACGTTGGCAGCTACAGAAACAGCTCGATAAAAAATTGACAAAGACATAAAAACATTGACGAAAAGAACGAAATGTTTGAGGATACGAAGAGCAATAGAAGAATCTTCAGTTATTGAGATCAAATAGTAGGCATTATTGACAGTATTTACAAGACAAAAAACTGAAATTGTTATTAAATGCGGACCAAAAAATGCATTAACTTGTTCACAAACTTCCACAAGAATAATATTAATATCACAAAATTTTGTCAAATCTTCAATTTTGGCCTGTTCTTCTCTGTCTATCAAATTCTCAAGATATTTTGTCAATTGATCAAATCTTGTAAAGAGAATATTTGTCATGCCAGTGAATTGTATTTCTAAACAATACACAGAAGTGTACAAAGAATAGTAAAAAAATGTTAAATAATAGCCATCTTTAAAAGTAACTGTGTCTATATAATACGCAACCCAAAGAAAGAAAACACTTATCAAAGAAAACTTCAGAAAAACAGATTGAATTGGTAGAAGACCAACGTCGATCATTAGACTATCGATGTTTTCTAATTGATTAACAATATTTTTTAATTTTTTTATTTTTTGAAAATTATTAATAATTGATACAATAATTAAAATACAAGCTGCTGTTAATTGTGTTTTAAAAATTAGAGCAATCAGTGGTTTGTAAAGTGAAGAATTTTGTGGCGTTGGAAATAATTTATGCATTAACCAGTATGTCTGAATGGCAGCATGGGTTACAGATATTGTAAATGGCATAATTGAAAAAAAAAATTTAGATTTTATAAGTGATAATGGAAGAATCCCTAAATATTTTGAAAGTATAAAGGAATTGGAAATGTCCTGGTGTAGAGGGGCATCCATGTTTTCTGATAACAAATGTATAACACTAATAACTTCAGTTTGTGTGTTCCTTTAGAAACTAATGATTGTCACAATTCTTTATGTCACTTTATTTACTCTGAATTAATTCAAGTGTTTACAACATTCAAGTACTCCACCAATTTAACTGTTGGATTAATTGATTTTCCTCAAAAGTACAAATAATGTCCAGTTACTGTTCTAGTTTATTTAGGTTAGGTTTTATGACTCAAGCCCGGGCTTTTAACAACGAGGTCTTATCGCCTACTACCAGAGCGCTCTTTCGTCACGCATGAGTCCGACTCTACTGTGGGAGTCCTAAATTTTGCCTACCCTAAATTTTTATTCACCTAGGGTAGGGGTCTTTAACGAGTACCTGACATCTAACAGGCTCGGGACCATCGCTTAACGTCCCATCCGAAGGACGGCGTGCTTGAGTTAATTTTACTTCCCAGATGAGCTGAGAAGGCAAGCACGCATACCACTGAGCTACCGGCGCCCTCTCTAGTTTATTTCATGTCGATACATTCATTATACAGTTATTACGGTTTTTGAGTTAAGCCTCTCCCCTAATCCCCCTCCATTCAAAAGCTAAATAGCAACTCACAGTTTTCTGTAAGCTACGGTTATTTATATATATGGTGGGTTGGAGTTTTACACATAGGTACTAAGCATCCAGTGCTCTTATCCCTTCCCTGGAAGCGCTGGGCTTCCCCCTTATTGTTACCTGTATGTTTATACTACCTAAGCCAAGTCCTTCATGAGGTACTAAGTCTCCCAGTTTCCTTAATGAATCTGAGAATGCTCCCGTGGTCCAATCTTCTAAAGTCCTCCTCTGTGATGACATCTTCACTAAAGATGTGGAATCTCGTTGTCGCGTATCCCGAGCATGTGTCCAGGAAGTGCGCCGCCGTCTCGTCTTCTTTCCCACATTTGTCACTGGTGGGACTGTCTTTGACTCCTACAGTGTCTGTCTATTGAACAGACCGTGTCCAGTTGTCGAAGCTCGTTCCTTTTGAGGTTCAGACTCACGTCGCAGGAACATCTTCGACTGTCTGCATGTGGTCTTTTCTCTCCATGTACGCTCCAAAAGATTGTTAGTCCACTCTTCAATTCGAGTTCGGTGTGCCTCCCGAGATATTCCTAGTACTGGCTAACCTACGATTACTGGGCATACTCTTTTAAGAGTACAGGTACTCTTTTCAGGTTTGACTCTTTTGTATTATTTAATTTTTTTAAGTTGTACTCTATTGTACTGTTTTTTATTATTATGTTGGCTGAATTCATTCAACGAATTTTATTACAAAATTGGGGAGGTCCACACTGAACTAAGAAATGAATTATTAAATGTGTATGAACGCGGAATTGCATATTTAAATATATAGATGAGTCTTACAGCTGTACCGTCGTGGAAAAATGTTGAAGCGTCCATTTCATGATTAATAAATCATGAAGTGCAGTTACGCATTCCACAATTAATATTCAATTTAAAGATATTTGACCTTGAGCTTAAAAAAAATCGCTTGCGCCGCATTTTTTCTTTTAATTTAAAATTTTATTAAAATTTAGCACTGGTGTACTCTTTTTCATAAAATGATATCTGGTAAGCCTTATTCTCATCTTACCCTAAATTATCAAAGCCATTATTAAGAGGGACTGTTCCAATTTGAGTCAAGAAGAGTTACATGGATCTAGATCTGTCCTCAACAATCCTTTTCTATAATGACCACTCTTTTCCTAGATTTGTGGCGTTACAATTAACAAATACCCCCACTTTCCAACCCTTCTTTCCATTACTAACTGTAAGTTTCTTGTTAAGTTGACCAATTATTTTAACAAAGTGCATTTCGTGAAGTAGTAATCTGACAGAACGTTTTCATCCAACTTTATTTAATCTATAAATCCTTTCCGGTTCATTTGTCTCTTCAAGCTATCGAATTAGTCGCCATAATCTTTCAAAGCTTTTTAACTGTGAGGTTGCTTATAATACAGTGAGTAATTGAATTTCCAGTATATACACACATTCAAATTATTAATATTATTAATAATTAATTATATTTATTTCTACTTATTAAAAAAACAGCAACAAAGAAGTTACTAGTAAATAAATATATGAATGCATTTTGTTTTAAAACAACCCATGAATAAAAAAACAAAACACGACCATCAGCTGTTTTGAATTAGTGTAGAGTAGTCGAGGTCTGGGTTGAGGTGAGACGGTCTGAGTTGAGATGGAGTGAGAGTTTAGGCTTAAGTTGTGGAGAACTAAGTTGCAGAGAATTAATCGTGATTAATTGGAGTTTTAATTGAAATAGATGCACAAAGAAGGTACTTTAATTCAATTACATGATTTATAAGCCCTAAAATAACTTAAATTTGAAGACCAGTATTTAGAAAGAAAAGAGACTAAAATATAAATGTAAACATTAGTTTGTAAGATTTCTTTTTGTAGACAAATTAATTTTTTTTAAATCTCTTAGTTATTAATTTTATTATGTAGTTTAAGTAAATAAACCCAATTATTTGTTCTCGTAAATTCTATGCTATTCATTTTATCTTTTAACCCAGTAAGATATTTTAGCAACCTTTGGATTAGATTTATTATTATTGAAAAAAAAAATTAGAAAAACAATATGGCATCTCTTTAGAAATTCAAATAAAAAGTTTCATTGAAATTTTTTTCAATATACGTGCACATTCCTAAAAATTGCACGTCTTGAACTTGAAATTTTTTTAGAATCAAATTTTAGAAATCAAAATTTAGTAAAAGACCAGAGATACAATTTCTACAGGAAATGTGGTAATTTAATTTAATTTAATTATTTATTTTTTTAAATTTATCGTTTATTTTATTATTATTATTTCAATTATTATTTATATTTTTATTTATTTTAATTTTACATTAACAACATTTACTATTTATATACATATATATATATATATATATATATATATATATATATATATATATATATATATATATATATATATATATATATATATATATAGCGACAGTAAAACCTTGGATCTTTTATATATATATATATATATATATATATATAATATGCATATACCCTATCCTGTCTCTAATTCTCTGGCACTGTCATAAACCTATAGTTTAGGGGAATATTTATGTATATCATAAGAAATAGTGCGTAATACCAATTTAGATGATATGTGTATATGTTGGGATATGTAACATGTACAATAATGATGTATGTATATAATGTTAAAATTGTGTGGAACCACATGGGCTCAAATAAGAGCGAATGGACCAAATAGATTAAATGGAACATTCTAGAAGCAATGGCCGACTATGGAAACGGCCAAGATCCAAAACCTTATATTTTAAATATATTTAGTATAGGTCTTATATAAGGGTCGCCATTGATTAATTATGATAAATATATAGATGTAGTAGAATATAGAAATACAAATATGTAAATAGTAATACCTGTAGAGATAGAATAAGCCAATTTATGTATAGACCCTTCTGGAACATGGGTCAAGAACATTCTATGGGGCAATATAAATGGCCGCCCAGGCAACCTCTTAGCACTCTCAATTTGTAAATTCACCCCCAAAACAAATTCACCCGGAAGCCTGTGTACCAGTGCCTATTTATTCCTGAGGCAAGTGAGGGAAGCCCTGTTCGATTAAAAAAATTAAAAAGCCATAAATTGGAAAAAAAGAGACAGAAGAAAAAACAAGGATTTAACAAATGACAAAATTGTTCACTTTATTTCAAAATCTACATCATTTAAATGTCTATACAACAGAAGATGCACATGATGATGATGTAAAAATTGCTTTCTTTCTATTTTATACATGAATGAAATCATCAATAATTTTATCAAAATTTAAATTATTCAAATAGAAAACAGCAATTTTACTGTTTCTGAGTTTTTCTGGAAACTTTATGTAGATTCTGGATTTTTCGATGGTTTCTAAGATGTTCTATTGGATTTTTCTGGAAACTTTTTGCAATTTCGCGAAACATGCTGGAAAATTTCATGACATTCTATAGTATTCTAGAATGTTCTGGTGTATTATATAAATTATTAAAAATAAAGTTGGGGGCCATGGTGGCCGTGCGGGCGTAGGGCTTTGGTCGCATGGTCATCACTATGGTTTGCGGGTTCGATTCCCGTCCGGGAGTGAGTTTTATTTCGTAGATAGAACTCCCTCCCGGGGCCATGGATGTCGTAAATAACTATATACAACACATTGACAGTCACTATGAACATCATCGACCAGAAGAAGGGACCTGTAATTGTCCCGAAATATCGTCCAAGAAAAATAAGAAAACACCTCTGGAGGAAAAAATTCCGGAAACAACCAACAGTGGAACATCCCAGAGAAGTTTAAGAAACATAATATGCACCGTACGTAAAGCCAAAAAAAAAATTATAATAACAAATAAAAAAATTAAATAAAGTTAAGGATAATATTGAAAAAATAATTTAAAAAAAAGTTGAAAAATAACAGATAACTAGATAACTAAATAGTAACACCAATGCTATAGCTGATACTGATTGATAGCTGGATGACTTGTCCTGAACGCACTTTCCTCCCCTATTATCATCCCCTACACAGTCTCCCCTTCATCCCTTCCTTCGGCTCATTAGCTGATGTTCTCTAGACTTCCCCTTCTTTATTCCTTCAGTCCACAGACATGCATTATGAAGGAGCTGCATCTGAGGGGAGTCAACTGCAATCTTCTCCCTCCCCAAAGATCCATCACATTTTAAGTTCACGTGAAACAAAGTGAATTAACAAAAACTTCTTCGGTGAATCATCGACAAATTATACTTCCCCAGCGCGAATTAATCAACTAAGTTTTTGCTCTCTGAAACTCTTTTATCTATTTGTTTTAAAATCATGTCATGTTATATATATAAAACGAGATATTTTAAGATAATTGGTGGGATAAAATGGGATATTTTGCTGATGATGGAGGGACTGATATATCAGTGCCTCCAGGTCGGAAAACTGAAATACCCTCCACCATCAGCAAAATATCCCATTTTATCCCACCAATTATCTTAAAATATCCCGTTTTTTTTCTTCCAAAATTTCAAAATAAAATAAAGTCCTTAAATCATGTTTTATTTATTTATACAACATATGTACCTGATAAAATTAAAAAAAAAAAAAAAAAATATATATATATATACCTATATATATATATATATATATATATATATATATATATAGGTATATATATATATATTTTTTTTTATATATATATATATATATACAAAACATAATAATTATTTGAACAATATAATTAATTAAGAAAATATTTATTTAGTATTTTACACTAGACATTTTAAACTAGAAAATAATGTATGTAACATGTAGGTGTATTTTAATATAAAACATCAACATAAACTTAAGCACGCCGTCCTTCGGATGGGACGTTAAGCGATTGTCCCGAGCCTGTACGATGTCAGGTACTCGTTAAAGACCCCTACTCTAAGTGAATAAACATTTAGGGTAGGCAAAATTTAGGACTCCCACAGTAGAGTTGGGCTCATGTCCACCAGAGTGACGAAAAAGCGCTTTGATAGTAGGCGATATGACCTCGTTGTTAAAGCCCGGGCATGAGTCATAAAACCTAACCTAACCTAAAACATTAACATATGTACATAATAAAAAGCTTAATAAAAATCAATTTTTTTTTTTTTTTTTTGTGGTCTTATGTACGATGCATATTAGCCATGTCACACTGTGTTATCTAATTATTTACGACATCCATGGCCCCGGGAGGGAGTTCTATCTACGAAATAAAACTCACTCCCGGACGGAATTCAAACCATGCGACCAAAGCCCTACGCTCTAGCCCGCAAAGGAAGTATGTGATAGAAACCCAATTTTACAGCGAGAGCTTTCAAATTTCGAACTGTCAATTTCACCACAATGGCATTAAATTTTCCTGCTTTCATAACTACAGTTATTCTAAACCATTCATTGAAATACTCAGACCGCATTAAAAGATAAATATTTGTATATTTTTATTGCCTAAAAATAAAAAAGCATACATACACTATACATTAAATTACATTTTTTAAATAGTTTTTTTTTTTGCTTCCCCAGTTATAAGTACATAATCGGTAAGAAATTCGATACTTAGTTTTCAAGGGAATTTTATGTTTTCCGACCTCTTGATTCGAAAAATGAAAAAAAAAAAAAGACTGTGTCTATGAAGGGATGAATGTTTTTATATGTGTATTCTGAGCCCTTTAACACGTTGACTGAGGCATGTGTATTATGTGCTTTGTCTTTGACTGCGTTACATATCCCCGGGATCCGGTATCTGAACTCAATTTGTGTGCGATACATATCTCCGGGGATATGTACTTTTTTTTCAAATGGTGCTATCTCTTGAGAAATAGACTAACTTCTAAAAACTGTCACTAGTATTTACGGATAGATAGAGCTTGGATCATTCTCCTGTTTCCGTCGCACATATCTCCGGCGATCTGTTTAGCATGAAATGGAGGTTTTTCTCGAATGATAGAAATGTGATAAAAACCAATTTATTATTATAGGCGTAACATATTATAATCGCAGAAACAATATGCTACAAACATTTTTTAGAAATTTTACACTTTATTACGATATATTCTTCATTAAAATAATTAAATAATTTACAGAAATTATTGTCATTTGACATAACTTTAAAAAATCAAGGTCTTGTAAAATTAATAGAATTAATGTCAGGGCAGAGTGTGGAGGCTTCGGTATACATTTGGAAACTCTTTGAGGCAGATTGGCAATCAATCTGCCTCAAAGAGTCCACATAAAATCATTACTCGTACCTGGAGTTACTGTACCGTTTTCCGGTGCAGACACTTTACGTGAGTAACCAATAACATCATCGGATTCGGATTCTTCAGTAGATGATGGTCTGTAATCTAAATCCACCAGCGAGTCGTCACTACCATCTTCCAACACCATCCTCCTCACTAGATTCTTCTTCTATCGGAACACTCGCCAAAAATAACATAAGAAAAATAACATACTTTTCTTTTTTTTATTATTATTATTATTTTTTTTTTTTGGCCTTATGTACGATGCATTTTAGCCATGTCCCTTGGTTTTCTAATTATTTGAGACAACAGCTCAATCACAAACTATACTGTCATGTGAAAACAAAATATAAGATTATGGTTTAACGGAAATAAAAATTATTATTATTATTATTATTTCGGCAGTTATTGGCGTTTTTGAGTTAAATTCCCCTAACCTTTCCCTTCTTCCCCAATTTCCACCAAAATACCAGACCCAGTTATTCAACACTCGTTATTTTATTTATGGAGCAAAATTGTGGAAAATTGTCATGGACGATGTTGAAGACTGGGCAAGTGAATCAACCAAAGGAAAGTTGTTAAGGTTTTAATCAAGGGACGTAGTAACATTTAAACGGGTATTGTGTAGAGTGTATTACACAATTAAAACACAGAGATGATGTGACACAGATGACAAATATATCCAGCCACTATAAATTCATGTTTTGTTACGACACTCTCATTTCTCCCCCTCTCTCAGTCGTTATCACTCTCATCTTAACAACCAACTCTCACTTGGTCTCCTGATGAGTTGCCAGCAAGATGGTTCATTATTCATCATCTTTGTAATTTGAACTAATGAAATGTCAACACTTGACAGAACTTACTCAACCTGAATAATAAAAAAAAATCATTTAATCATATTATTATTATTAAAATTGTCCGTTGCAGAAGGGTGTCCGTTGAGGAGGGTTTAAACTTGGTCACTTTAAACCTCTCCGCAAGCAAACGCACAGAAGACTTAGGGGCCATTCATAAATTACGTAAGGCTTTTTTAAAGGTATTTTGAGCCCCCCCCCCTCCCCCCCGTTTCAATTTTCGTAAGAAATGATAGTATTGATAAAATAAAAGACGGTTAATTAATGAATAGAATGAACCACAAATATGATTAAGCTATTGATAATAAAATTTAAAAAATACTGTATAGAGAAAAGTACAAACTAACCTGTTTAACGAAATAACCAAACATACTTGTTTTTTTCTTAGCAGCAAGTTGTTTTAATTCATTAATTTTTTGAGAAACAGAGGTTTCAAAAGCACTGGAGTTATTTTTAAAAGTTTCTTTCCAAAACATGTTTGACTCTTCTTGACAAATGTTTGAAGTTTTACGTGGAAAAGCTTGTACCCAAGCTTTAAATAATAGTGGATGTAAATATCTAGACATGTCAGGTATAATAAATAAATGATACTAAAATGACAATTATTTTTCAAAATTCAAGCAATAGGGAAATCTCTAGTCAGCGAGACAATAGAATAAAAAAATGTCATGTCATATTATGATTTCTTTAGGATTCAATACTCAATTTGAGAACAAAGTACAGATGGTGCTATCCAATAGCGCCATTTCTTAGCGCGAAAGTAGTAGATTTTAAATTCAAAAACTTACATAAGATCAAATTCTAGGTTTTCAGTAATATATCTAGGTTTCATTAAGTTTACAACTTGAAACATTCATACTTTGATTTACCAAATTTGTTTTCTTGAAATGAAATTGTTCGATAAATAATCATTGATGTTGTTAAGACATAAGAAACACAAACCAGGAAGCTGTAAAAAAAAAAGGACTTATCAAGATCTCGATAGAGTGGGGGGCCCAAGTGGGATGTTTTTGACGAAACTTTTTGAAAACTTCAGTAACTGTAATATTGATCGTTGGAGAAGCCCCTCTTGTTGATGTAAACAGGAGAAGGGAGGTCCACCCTTAGCTCGGTCATATCCATCAGTCATGTCTGTCTGTCTAACTCCCCCTCAAAAATACATATATATATATATATATATATATATATATATATATATATATATATATATATATATATATATATATAGGGTGGCCCTTATTTTCAAAAAGTTTAAATTTCTCAGCCTCCACCAGGAATTTCGTTTAGAATGTTGAAAAAATGACCCCTGAATTTTTTCAAATTTTTTTGACCATATTAACCCGTGCCTGTAAGGTGTTAAAGTTTAACATTGACATTAAATGGGGATTTTGCGATTCGAGAGACTTTAGAGCGTAACTTTTGATGCCTCGAATGGATTGTTCTGAAATGTCGTATTCGGGGGTCGCTGAATTCAAATTTGATGTCAAAAATATAGTTTTGACAGTTACATTTATCAAACTGGAATTTTGACAATGAAAATGAATTCAGCAATCTCTAAAACCTATAAAATCAGATCACGGATGAAATTTTTGAAAAAATTGTTTATTAGTTAAAACAAATGAGTTTTTGGACAACTGTAACTGTCAAAACTTGATTTTTGACATCAAATTTGAATTCAGTGACCCCTAAAACATATAATCACATCATTGAAAAATTTATTAATGAATTTGTATATAAATTTGAATTATTGACAATTTTGTGACATCAAATTTAAAATCAGTGACCTCTAAAACCTATAAAATCACATCACGGATGGATTTTTTGAGAAAATTGTATATTAGTTTAAATTAATGTCAGCTTTTTGACAAGTGTAACTGTCAAAACTTGATTTTTGACATCAAATTTGAATTCAGCGACCCCCAAAACGTAAGAATACGAAATTTCAGAACAATCCATTCGAGGCAACAAAAGTTTCGCTCTAAATAAAGTCGCTCGAATCGCAAAATCCCCATTTAAACTCAATGTTAAACTTACAGGCACGAGTTGATATGGTCAAAAAAATCTGAAAAAATTCAGGGGTCATCTTTTCAACAATCTGAACAAAATTCTTAGTGGAGGTCTGAGAAATTTAAACTTTTTCAAAATAAGGGCCACCCTGACTGGGCCCTCATTATCCGCGGGGGATACGCCCCGACTTTATTTAGCGGATAATAAATCCGCGGATAAAAATTCAACTCCTAAAGTTAAACAGACCATAGCCTAAGATGGACTGGATAAACGAAGGAATAAATTATTGTAAGTACAACATAATATGTATGTATTTTATTCAAAAACTGCAAAATACTTGTGAAAGAAATTAATAAATAAATAAAACAAACTTATTTTTGAAATATTGTCTATTCCACTAAAGATATATATTCATATATAACTACCGGTTTCGGCTTTATACCATCGTCAGGTCTAGTTATGAACTGTCAGTTTGCAGAGAGCGACCCTTCAAATACATCTCAGGTCAAAGGGTGCTATTAGAACTTGGGAGTCCCCCGGCTGTACCGTTAGCTAACTCATGAAATATTTCTTAACAAAACCTAGTTCTAAATTTACATAAAACAATGTCACTAGACTAATACATGGAAAAATAACAAATAAATAAGTACAAATACAAGTAAATAATAAAAAATAGAAATAAAATTAATAATAATGTTAAGATTTAGATAACTTGAAACCAAATATTAATAACAGATAATACAAACATATATGTGGAAACAGAACTGGTTTAGGGTGTTAACAAAGGGGAATAGTTGAAATAAATTTGGTCATTCATACAAATGTTCCTTTTGTTAGCTTTATTTATTTCTAATTGTTCTAAGCTATTAAGTAGCCTGCTTTTTGGGCAATAATGGAGATATTTGATGCCTGTAGATGGGTCGAAAGTGTGGCTATTGTCAATTATGTGGGTCGCGAATGTAGAACAGTTTCCTCGGTTCTTTATTTCGAAAGAATTAAAGAACACACGGCCGAAATAAAGAACCGAGGAAACCGTTCTACATTCGCGACCCACATAATTGACAATAGCCACACTTTCGACCCATCTACAGGCATCAAATATCTCCATTATTGCCCAAAAAGCAGGCTACTTAATAGCTTAGAACAATTAGAAATAAATAAAGCTAACAAAAGGAACATTTGTATGAATGACCAAATTTATTTCAACTATTCCCCTTTGTTAACACCCTAAACCAGTTCTGTTTCCACATATATGTTTGTATTATCTGTTATTAATATTTGGTTTCAAGTTATCTAAATCTTAACATTATTATTAATTTTATTTCTATTTTTTATTATTTACTTGTATTTGTACTTATTTATTTGTTATTTTTCCATGTATTAGTCTAGTGACATTGTTTTATGTAAATTTAGAACTAGGTTTTGTTAAGAAATATTTCATGAGTTAGCTAACGGTACAGCCGGGGGACTCCCAAGTTCTAATAGCACCCTTTGACCTGAGATGTATTTGAAGGGTCGCTCTCTGCAAACTGACTTAGTTCATAACTAGACCTGACGATGGTATAAAGCCGAAACCGGTAGTTATATATGAATATATATCTTTAGTGGAATAGACAATATTTCAAAAATAAGTTTGTTTTATTTATTTATTACAAGTTTCCACAATATGTCCGCGTTTCTCAACTTGAAAGAAATTAATGTTTAAGAAACTTCACAGAAAACGTGAACATTAATTTACTTCTTTCGTAAAAAAAATGTTGTAGTATTTTACTTTGTCGGGCTTCTTGTCGTAGTATGTTTTGTAAGGCGCCACAGCTGTGTCAAGGGTACGCTGAAAAGCTGCACATCTGTTCACGTCAGGGTCAAAATCTAGCGCCATTTGAGCCAAGTCGTCCTTAGCTTGGAGAAAATTCGTGATCAGCCTTAAGTTGATAGCTGCTTCTTCGCATTCATCCGTCTGAGTGGATTCTTGGACCATTTTTTTAGACGTTTCCTTTATTTATGCGAAAATGGTTAATCCTATCGAAAAATTGTTTCTTACCAAAAATGTTCTCTATTAAATTTTCAATTTCAAAATGACCTTAGACTTGAAATAGGATAATAATATGACCAAGTTATAGCGCCCATGGTGTCCATAACTTTGTTATAGCAACCAATACAACAGTGGGGAACTGTTCTCGGAATGTTACTTGTGCAAGCGCCCAGTGGCCCTCAGAGTTCGGCAGTAGAGCCCGCTCTTGTTTATTGTACTAGGTGTTTCTATTTCTACATTTGTGTCATCTCGCAGATATTAAGGTAGCGACTAGCAGATAATGCGGGAAGGTAGTTATTCATCGCTTCGCGGATAAAAACTTCGCGGACACTGTGTCCGCGGATAATGAGGATCCAGTGTGTATATATATAGTCACATGAAATAACATACAAAAAAAAAAAAGCATTAATGTCGGTTAGAGCTAACACATTTCTCGGAACAGTGCTCTTGAAATATCGGTTATAGTGTACAGTCCAGGATTTTCGTTCTATGAAAAATTAGTTCTACGAAATGAAAAACAAATTATAATTTTGAATAATTTTACATTTATTTGCCCAACAGTTTTTACAATTTCAGTTGTATTCTGTCTTTATACACGAAAACATGCCACGGCAACAATTTACAATTGAAGAGCAGTTCGGAATAATTTGCCGATTGGTTTGAGAACAAAAAAACTATTAAAAAACTTAATTGATTAAATCATACTGGGGAAGTACATAGACGATGAATCACTTCATTTTTTTTTCTGTTTTAATAATTTGTTTTGTGATATAAAAAAATAATACACACATTGAAAAAATTAAATTATAAACATTTAAAAAAAAAAAATAGATATATTTATTTTTATATAGAAAGCAAATTTCTATTTAAAACAAATGCCAGTAAAAAACAAAACACGGCCATCAGCTGTTTTTTTTAGTGTGTGTAGAGAGTCGAGGCCTGAGGTTCAATGGCGACGGTCTGAGTGAAGATGTAGAGTGATGTTTAGGCTTAAGTTGTAATGAACTAAATAGGAGTGAATTGACGGTGAAATTGATCAAAAAAGAAGGTACTTTTATTTGTTTATATGTACAGGATATATGCCCAGAAATATATAAGTTAATTTTAGAGAATGGTCCAAAATATAAAACAAAAAGATTGAATTAGTGTTAAGAATTTAGTTTTTTAAAGATTTTTTCCTTTGATTTTTTATTTGTTTCAATGATTAGTTTTATAATTTTATAATGTAGATGATTTAAAAAATAAACCCAAACTATTTGTTCTAGTAATTTCTATTCTATTCATTTTCCCTGCTGGCCCAGTAAAATTATTTGAAAACCTTTGGATTAGATTTAATATTATTTAAAATGGCATCCCTTTATCCAAGTGAAAAGTTTGTAAATTGCATTTTTTTTAATACGTGCACTATCTTAAAAATTGCACGTCTTGATACTTTTTTAGGGTCCCTTTTCGAAAAACTACTGTAGAAATCAAAATTTAGTTAAAGGAAAGGGATACAATTTCTACAGGAAATGTGGTAATTTTAATTATTATTATTATTTATTATTTTTTGTTTATTTAATTATTATTATTTCATTATTATTTATATATTTTATTTATTTATCATTTATTTAGTATCATTTTATGATTTATTTATCATATATATAGTATTATTTGGTCGTTTGATGATGAAGTAAACATAAAGCCAGGAAGAGATTGAGCATACAGAGTCACCTAGTGGCAATAGTCACAACTATTTTCCAATCGATAACATGGAAACTATCTTTACTTATTTGTTTTTTAAATTTCGTACGTAGGTTTAATATTTTTATTGTCCTTAATCAACTTAAAAGTTACCTACATTCAAATGGTTAATACTTATAATAAAAATATAATTATATATATATATATATATATCTTCTGAAGTCTTCCTCTGCGATTACATCTCTTCCAAAGATGTTTTGTCGTGTAAATAAAAAGTCAATATTAGGTCAACGTTTCAGAAACTAGCTACGAGTGTTCAAAAAGTAAAGGGAATTTTGTAATTTTGCGGGTTGTATTGGTCGATTCGCGCGATTTTTTAGTTGTTTTGTGGGGTGAACATGTCTGAAAAGTATCTGTACATTGTTAGCAAAACCGGATGTTTAGTCTGCTGTCAGCTGTCAAAGAGATTACATGTGTTTTGGTACGATCGGCGATTATTAATTTGTTTACAAAATGGATCAGAGAATTTGCATTAAATTTTGCTATAAGAATGGACGATAATGCTCCTGCTCACACTTCGTTTCTTGTTCGTGAATTTTTTACCAAAAACAACACTGTAATGATGCCCCAGCCTCCATATTCGTCAGACATGGCTCCGTGTGACTTTTTTCTGTTCCCGACAATAAAGAGAACCTTAAAGGGCCGTCATTTCACAAGTATAGATGAGATTAAAAGCGCATCGCTGAGAGAGCTAAATGGTATCCCAAAGATCGAGTTCCAGAAGTGTTTCGGGGATTGGAAGAAGCGCTGGCATAAGTGTATAATATCTAATGGTGACTATTTTGAAGGGGATAACATTGAAGTAGACGAATAAATAAAATTCTTTTCAAAAACCGAAAATTCCCGTTATTTTTGAACACACCTCGCATATTAGGTATAGTGAGTCGTTGCTGATGAACCGTGGAGCCATGCTCCCCTCCATGGTGCTTAACCGAATGTTGGGTGTTGTACATGCGGTGCTGAGAAGCCTCTCCAGCGAGCTGGTCACTCTCTGAAACAGACTCGGCCACCAAGCCCCAGCACAGCATCAGCCCGCTTCTCAGCATACCACCGGTAACACTAGCGGCTAGAGTAGTGTAGAGGCCATGAGTAGAGGGAGCTAGGGCAACCACCACCCAACCTTCTTACCAAGAGGGGTGGAGGCATAGTCAGGCATTCTCCCCACTCCCTCAACTCGTGGCCACCGATAACTGCCGACATAAGTTATCTAAATTTTTATTCACCTACCCTAGGTGAATAAAAATTTAGAGTAGGCAAAATTTAGGACTCCCTCAGTAGAGTCGGGCTCATGTCCACCAGAACGACAAAAGAGCGCTCTGGTAGTAGGCAATATTAACTCGTAGCTAAAGCCCGGGCATGAGT
Organism: Aradus depressus; assembly: GCA_963662175.1. Taxonomy (NCBI): domain Eukaryota; kingdom Metazoa; phylum Arthropoda; class Insecta; order Hemiptera; family Aradidae; genus Aradus; species Aradus depressus. The sequence continues at coordinate 21,732,198 of OY759226.1, read as the reverse complement.
CATAATAACTAACTCCTTAAAGACATTTAGTTTACATTCTTCAGGCCGCTTTAAATTTAGTCAAATTTTTTTTTTTTGTTTTCTTCAAGGCATTTCGACCACGAGGGTCATGGATGAATGATGGATGATGTAGGTCTCTGGGGATCCTGGCGGCCTAATTTGGATAGGCGCAGATTATGAGAATTCGGTCAAATATTGAATTTTAGCACAAACGCTCGATTGGTGTTGAAGGAAGAGCGAGATCGTTATTGAATAATACTCGCTGAGCAAGTACATAGCCGGTCATACAACTACCACTTTTTTTTGTAATCAATTTGAAAATTCCTTCAAGACAGAGGCGAGCCAAACCAGGACTAGGTCCAATCTCTTGTACCCTCTCTATTTAAAACAACCGAAGCCCCCCACTCCGCGCTTTTCTGTGGTGTTAGGAATGACGTCATTTACGCACAAACCCTACATTAGAATTAAGACGAAATATATTCTCCCAACTGGCGACACCCTTTCACATTAACGAAAATATGAAAAGAAGAGAGGCTTAACTCAGAAATTCGAATAATTTCTTTTTCATTTGTAATCTGGAGGTCGAAAAACATGAAATTCCGTTAAAACTCCGCATCGAATTTTTTACCGATTATATACTTTCCCCTATACTTCGTATAGCTGAAAAAATAAAATGTTCACACGAGAAAAGCGATTGTTTGGGTGTTGGTAAAGATAATGAGAGAGATGGTTATATAAGTTGGTAGGTTAAGTTGTGGTTAGTTGGAGATGTCCCCTCCTATATAGATGGGTGCCAACCTTGAAACCGTCCTCACAACTCTAGTCTCCACTCCCCGATAGCATCATTACTCACTGTAAGTCTACCTTTTTTTTATTGTACTAGTTAAATAATCAGTCAACAATTCAGCTGTGAATGTCCATGGACACGATAACTTCCGACAGAAAAAACAACATTTTGTACGGCAATTCAGTGTAAAAGATAGACAAGAGGAAGATTTCAGCCAAATCGATCCAAGGGAAGGAGGGTCTAGAGGGTCTATATATATTAGGGTGGTCGTTAATAATGCAAGGTTCAAATTTTAACGCTCTCACCCTAAAATCTCGATCAACATGATAAAAATATTCCCGGGCCCATAATAAATGATTTAACCCGTGCCGGCAGAGGAATCAAATTTTCCGTGTATTTTAAATGGCGTTTAGTGATGTTTCGGGTTTTTGTTCTATAACTATGAAACTGTCTATCGTAAATCTCTGAAAATTTGTACACTACTTTTTTTGAAGTTGCTGAACCCGAATATTTCATCAAAAATTATATTGGTCAAGTCAAAACTGTCAAAATTGGCTTCCGAATTTGCGAAAAATATTTTTCGATTTTTTTGAGGAATAAAAAATCTAATTCATATAATTTTTTTTTTTCTTTTCAATTTGAATTCTATTTTGCAGCTCAAAATGTCGATTATATGCTAAATAATAAAATGCGAGTGAAAATCGAAAATTTGAAATTCAACCGATTTTCGATGATTACGCGATATTTTCATGAAGAACGCGCTCCATTCGAAAGTTACGCACATGTAGGGATGGGTATCGACCAACAAAACATCGATTAATACGAATTTTGAAAAGTTAAAATGAAATAAAACATTTAATACTGTCAAAAGAATGATACAATTCCTTTTAACTACATATTCAAAAAACCTGAAATATATGTCAATATCTATAACGAATTTCGACTAATTTAACTTGTCAAACTTAACTTTTGATGAAATATTCGTGTTTGAAGCAACTTCAAAAATAGTAGTGTAGAAATTTTCAGAGATTTACGATAGACAGTTTCATAGTTATAGAACAAAAACCCGAAACATCACTAAACGCCATTTAAAATACACGGAAAATTTGATTCCTCTGCCGGCACGGGTTAAATCATTTATTATGGGCCCGGAATAATGCCAATCGTATTTTTTTATCATGTCGGTCGAGATTTTTGGGTGAGAGCGTTAAAATTTGAACCTTGCATTATTAACGACCACCCTAATATATATATAACTAAGGGCGCCGGTAGCTCAGTGGTATGCGTGCTTACCTTCTGAGTTCAAGACGTGGGTTCGAACCCGACCGAGGCCCTTAGTTTATTTTATCTGGGAGTTAAAATAAACTTAAGTACGCCGTCCTTCGGATGGGACGTTAAGCGATGGTCCCGAGCCTGTACGATGTCAGGTACTCGTTAAAGACCCCTGCCCTAGGTGAATAAAAATTTAGGGTAGGCAAAATTTAGGACTCCCACAGTAGAGTCGGGCTCATGTCCACCAGAACGACAAAAGAGCGCTCTGGTAGTAGGCAATATGAACTCGTAGTTAAAGCCCGGGCATACTAAGTCCTTAAAGACATTTAGTTTACATTTTTTTTTTTCTTCAAGGCATTTCGACCACGAGGGTCATGGATGAATGATGGATGATGCAGGTCTGTGAGGATCCTAGCGGCCTAAGTTGGATAGGCGCAGATTAATAATAATAAAGGAGATTGCTGTGTACGGAATAGAAAGGCTACATGATGAAGACAATATTGTTTTATAATTTAGATAAGAGGTTTGTGAAGTGCAAAAAATGAAGTAGTTGGGTAATTTGGAAGCTATTATTTGATAGAATTTCGGAAATATTCACCGGAAGATTGAAATTCTCAGGCTGGGGACAGTCCCACCCCGCAGCACTGACACAGAGGAGGGAGTTCCCGAGCCATCAGATATCCATGGGTCAGCCTGCTCTGCCCTGTACGTAACCGAATTGAAATTACTTCTTCTTTCCTTTTCCCTCTTATTGAAGTGTTCCAAACTTGAATGGAGCTCTTTATGGTCCTTAGCTTATTATCCGTCATACCGAGCCACCGAATCTGCCATTTGATCCAGACTCTTTCCCTGATGTAGGCAACGAAGTCACTTACAGGGACTTCGGATGTGGATAGTCCTTCTAGAATGGCGCGCCTGGCATTCTTGTCTGCTGACTCATTACCTGCAATGCCGCAATGACCTGGGATCCAGAGGAAGGTAACTGAAGTCTGGTTGCTTCCATTGGGGACAGAGACGTTCAGACTCTTGCCAATAGCTAATAATTCCGCTGTCACGTTGCTGCACAGTGAAGGAAGGGTAAATAGGTAGATCCTCCCATCGAAAATCACCGCAGCTCCTAGTCCCTTAAGGCTAGTACAGACATGCGAGCAACGAGCCGAGCAGTGCTCGGCTTGTGTTCAGTTTTCAACGAACACACTTCAAGCCGAACAGAGACGAGCCGAGCATTTGGATGCTCCACAACCATACTAACGAACACAACCTGCACAAGTTAACCTGAGTTTCAGACAACAGTTGTGGGCATCTATCGATACATTACAATCGTTTTACTTCTATTATTATTGTTACTACAAAATGAATATGAAATAGGTTTATTAACAAGCTTACCTCTTCCTGTCGCTATATACACAATACACAATGTATTTCTTTTCTTTTTTTCTCTGCGAAACGATGCCTGATGATACTCCCATTTACTTCTTAATTACATTACTGACATGGAAAAGTGTTTGGATAATTCCTCCCAAGCATACAATCTCTTTATTTTATTAAAATGTAATTTGTGTTTTAAAGCCCATCTGACTGGGTACTGACTCATAGCCTGAGCAAACTGAATTTGAAGCTCCTGCGACCAGTCTTCAGAAGCCATAATAAAATATAATTTATTGAATAATATTTAAATATATATTTAATTAAAAAAAAAAAAAAAGAACGTGCACTTTCAAAAACCTAAATATTTGAGAAGGTTATAATATTAGTTATAAACAACAACAGTGCTCGGGTCAAGTCGGGACGGTACCAGTCCACACACACCGCAGCCCGAGCCGAACATTCCTTTGATGGTTCGTCTAAAAACCGACAACAGGTGGAGCAGACCCCGAGCCTACCTTGTTCGTCTAGCGCCTGCTCACTTCATCTCCAGGCATGCGCACTGACTAATGTTTGGCTCGTTGCTCTTTGACCCGTCTGTAAATATAAACGTTGCGTGGGGGAAATCATTTTTGATCTTCATAAACTCATGTTTACATACTATAGGGGGAGTGTCTCTCTCTAGTAATTTTGTCAGGTTGAGGCATATCTTTGGTGTGAGCATTTTAATTGTTGATTAAATCTGTGTTGATTATTTTGTGCCCCCTCCTGCCCCCCCCCCCTCCCCCCTGATGCTGGGGAAATACATTGACGGTGAATCTTTACATCAACTTTTTATAAATCAGTTCAAATAAAGAATATAGATAATAAACACACTTGTATGTAGATAATAAACACAATGATTAAAACTTGATCGATAAGAAGTAAGACACGTAGCAGGTTCCACGTTGTAACTTCCAACGCCACCACTGTTATGTCATTCCGATAGAAAACATTTTTTCTTTTTCAAAACAGAAGATAATCATCTGCGCGCGCAGGTTACTCCCGCGCCATAAATATATAAATATACCAACACATCTGTACTCCATTAGCTTGGCGTCACATCTACAAGGAACTTTTTTTTTTCTTTTCTGGTAAATAATTATTACTATTTTTCAATTATTATTACATTATATTTAATTGATAATACATTTTCTTCTTTCCCAGCTATTCGAGGTTATGCAATCGGTCAGAAATTCCTATTTTCACTGAAATTGCATTTTTTCCGACCCCTTGATTTCTAAAAAGAAAAAAAAATTAATCACAATGTACTCCCTGAACGAAGTAATCAATAATCAATAATGTTTTTCCCTTTAAAATCAATTCACCGTTTGCGCTAAGAATCAATATTTAACTTGGATTGTGGCTTCTGAATCTTCATACTAAATATTGTGTCAGTAAATACATCGGCAGTTATTAGGTTTTTTTGGGTTAAGTCTTCTTCTTAAGTCCCGCCTTTTCTTTGACCGATTTGACTGAAAATCAATAGACGTCGTCGGTTGGAAAATAAATTCCGGTCTTAAATTTTGCCTACCCTAAATTTTTATTAACCAAATTTTACTCCTCAAGGGGGAAGGAGGCAAACGGGGATGAAAACGGGGAAGGGGTGAGGGAGAGAAGGCGTTAAAATGGGTGTTATAAAAATTATGGATTAAGAATGGATTGATCAACGTTGTAATAGTAAGGAGAGATGAGGCTTGTGGTCGATGAAAACTTACAGAATTTCTGCCGAGTTTTCGGCTCTGAGTGTTAGTTATTATAACTCATGCCCGGGTTTAACTATGAGGTCATATCGCCTACTACCAGAGCGCTCTTTCGTCATTCTGGTGGACATGAGCCCTACTCTATTGTGGGAGTCCTAAATTTTGCCTACCGTAAATTTTTATTCACCATTTTATTCTTTAACTAATACCTGACATGGTACAGGCTCGAGAGTATCGCTTAATGTACAAGATTTTTTTTTATCTCCCAGATAAATTAAACTACGGACCTCGGCCGGAATTTGAGCTCAGTAAGCAATCACGCATACCACTGAGCTACCGGCACCCTCAATTGGCTAAAGGGAGGGGGGATTTAACAAAAACTCTAATTACTGTCAATGTCATCAACGTATTGACACGAAATTTCATATGCGAATTCAAAATCGAATATAGAGGTTAGGTTAGGTTTTATGACTCATGCCCGGGCTTTAACTACGAGGTCATATCGCCTACTACCAGAGCGCTCTATCGTCACTCTGGTGGACATGAGCCCCACTCTACTGTGGGAGTCCTAAATTTTGCCTACCCTAAATTTTTATTCACCTAGGGCAGGGGTCTTTAACGAGTACCTGACATCGTACGGGCTCGGGACCATCGCTTAACGTCCCATCCGAAGGACGGCGTGCTTAAGTTTAGTTTACCTCCCAGATAAAATAAACTAAGGGCCTCGGTTGGGCTACGAACCCACAATCTTGAGCTCAGAAGTCAAGCACGCATACCATTGAGCTACCGGCGCCCTCGTATATAGATAACTAACTCTCGGAGCACTGGCCTTACATGTGTCATATTAGTTTGTTGTTTTGTGAAGATCAGTGACAGGCTCTTATCAGCTTTCCAATTGATATAAATAGTGATTGGATTAGTATTGTATAACATGGGTTAGTATTGTATAACAAGGATTAGTATTGTAAACATTACTAAAACTATACAATACAGTCTTGACTCATGTAGATATCTAACATTAAATATAAATATGCTATGATAAGCAACTACACAATATGATTAGTACCTATCGTATTTCACTTTAAATTTTAAAAAAAAAAATAACAAATATTCATTTATTTATTTATTTATTTACAACGGCATAAAATTTGCATTAGCAATTGCTATAACTGGTGCAGTGTCAAGTGCGTGGCTGTACTGCTGAGGTGACCGAAGAGGAGTCCAGACTAGTCCTGGAGCAGGTCCCTCTGCCATATCCGCTTGAGGCGTCGTGGTGGATTTGTGGGGAGAGTGTTTGTGGATAATTCTTGTATAAGTGGATTGGCGTGAATGGAATTAGTCGTGATTTTGATACCGTGTCCTGATAACAGAAGGTACAAATGGGATGTTGAGGTCATTATGTAATGTGAGGTTGGAAACGTAAAATGTGGCGTAGTATAATGGATTGTATTGACTGAAGACGTTGTATGTTTGATTTTTTGGCTGATCCCCAATATCTCGATGCCGTAAGTACATATGTGTTATAGTATGGTGTTGTATATGTGAAGTTTGTTTTCAAGCGATAATAATGATTGATTTCAGTCGTCCAAATCTTCTGTGCGTTTCAGTTTGATATGTGTCGGATGTAGGAATAGGCTGGTTGTATAAATAAATAATAATTTTAAAAAAAGTTTAGGAAAAACTAATTGGTGATTGATGATGTGATTCACCGGCACAAATAAATCAATTAATTTCTCTAAATTGAACCGTTTGGGCTCAAAATCAATATTTGACTTACATAAATGATTAGTATATAAAATTTCGTGTCGATACATTTATTTTATCGATAGCTATCGTGTTCACAAACCCACAGATAGACTTTTTTTTCATATTTGGAATCTAGAGAGGACGGAAACCATGAAATTCCGTTGTAAAGTCCACATCGAATTTTTAAACGTTTACATAACTCGTAACTATTATATGACTTACATGTTTCAGAATATTTTTAAAAAAAATATTTCTTTAAAAGACAAGCTATATAAACTGTTACTAAGACTATTAGACAAAAGATCCTAGTTAACTTAAAAAAAAAAAAAGTACTCAAACCTATGTGGACTTAAGGACTTGAACTCAGGGATTCTGCCAAGGCTCCAATTTCCAGCGTATCCAACCCTTTTAATCCAAAATCCTTCGTAAAATAGCCAATTATTACGTTTCCAACAAAACTCTTCAAACTGACCTTAACGTACCTTTTGTGACCGAAGTTGCTAATTCCAAATATATTTACAGCAGCAAAGAGGGCGCCGGTAGCTCAGTGGTATGAGTGCTTGTCTTCTGAGCTCAAGAACGTGGGTTCAAAACCCGACCGAGGCCCTTAGTTTATTTTATCTGGAAGGTAAAATAAACTTAAGCACGCCGTCCTTCGAATGGGACGTTAAGCGAATGTCCCGACCCTGTACGATGTCGGGTACTCGTTAAAGACCCCTACCCTAGGTGAATAAAAAATTTAGGGTAGGCAAAATTTAGGACTCCCACAGTAGAGTCGGGCTCATGTCCATCAGAGTGGCGAAAGAGCGCTCTGGTAGTAGGCGATATGACCTCGTAGTTAAAGCCCGGGCATGAGTCATAAAACCTAACCTGACCCTACAGTTATAAATATCTATTTGTAAATAAAAAAATTTTTAAAAAATATATTTTATTATGAAATATTGTTATGGAATTTGCCAAAAAGCCTTTTCACAAATGTACAATTTTTGGAATAGGTTGAAATTTCATAATTTTTACTGTAAATGTTAATGTTATCATTTCTATTTAGAAGGAACCAAAAGATGTCACTTCCAAAAACCTTTCTGGAAGGTTTCCATGATCCGGAGGTAGTTAAGAAGATGAAATACAAGAGATTTGGAAATACAGACATGGATTTGTCAATGTTGAGCTTTGGAGGTGGCGGCCTCAGTGGATTTTATGAGTAAGTAACAATTAAAGATCATTGTTACATTGTTAATGCTCGACCTTGAGGAAGATAAAGTGGGAGTGGGTGGGGGAGGCATTCTTTCATCTGTTCCAAAAACATCGGCATCTCTCTCATTAGAACCAACCTGCAGTCCCTTCATCAGTTATAGAAAGTCGTTGGATATGTATTTCCCAAGTACGAAATAATTAATTACTATTTTTGCAATCGACCATTAAATGGTACATATTATGTACTAAAACTCAATATCTAACATACATCTGTAGTCTCAAACTAAATTTTATGTCGATACATTCATTACTTCGGAAGTTATTGGGATTTCTTTGGAGTTGAGCCCCCTCCCTTTCAACTGATTCGACTGAAAATTGAAATTTCATGTCAACAATAATAATAATAAATTTATTTCTGTTAAACCAATACATGGTAGTAGGATACGTCAAAGTAATTTATACATTGAGATAGCTTATAGGTTAGGTTAGGTTTTATGACTCATGCCCGGGCTTTAACTATGAGGTCATATCGCCTACTACCAGAGCGCTCTTTCGTCACTCTGGTGGATATGAGCCCGACTCTACTATAAGAGTCCTAAATTTTGCCTACCCTAAATTTTTATTCACATAGGTTAGGGGTCTTTAACGAGTACCTGACATCGTATAGGCTTGGGACCATCGCTTAACGTCCCATCCGAAGGACGGCGTGCTTAAGTTTAAAGATAGCTTATATATTAGATTTATAACTACTTGAATCTAACACACGTATGATTAGTATAGTAATAACAAAACTATTAAAAAAATTAAAATGAAGTTAATAAAAACTGGACAAATAAATATTACCTACTTAAAAATATATGAGTATAAAAAAATTTAATACATAGATACATTTGTAATAAGTAGACACATTTTTCAATTTTATAAAAATTAAGGTAACTATTTTTCAAAAAAATCATCGGAAGTGTCTTTATCCCAAGTTCATATGTCCCTTCATCAGGTCCCAATGTGCGAGATATAGAAAAGAAAAAGAAAACAAAATAACAATATACAAAAAAATAAAATAAAATAAATTTATATATTATCAATTATAAATGAATAAATAAAAAATATATAAATGAATAAATAAAACAATAACGTACATTCGACTGACCTTTAAGGTATGGAGGAACCCCTTTCTCTTTTAGGTATCAAATATTGAGATTTAGCCCAAACGATCAATTGTTTTTGGAGGGAGAGCGGAAACATAAATTATTATTTCTTGCTGGGGAAGTACATAGCTGGTGATTCACCGACCACTTCCCCCTCCCCCCATTTTTGGAAACTATAGATCGAAAAATATAAAATTCCGTGGAAAACTCCTCATCTTTCTGGGCCATTACGTAATTTCTTTACTCTGTACATCTGAAGAAGTAAAAATGATATAATTTGTGTTGTCTACAGAGAATTCCAAGAGTCAGATGGTGTTGACCTGGTGAAGGAAGCAGTCCGACAGGGTATCAACTATATAGACACAGCTCCTTACTATGGTGAGGGCAGGTCCGAAAAGTGCATTGGAAAGGTCAGATTAATATTTTTAATTCTCCAAATAATAAACATTATTTATTCTCCTCACGTCGTTCTGGTTCATAAATAAATTAATAATAAATAAATTCAGCTCGAGATCCCTCGAAACCTAATTAAACTTATTTAAATTAAGTTAATTGAGCTTAAAGTAATGTAGAAATGATACTTAACATTTTTTTTTACAAAGATACTGTGAAACACATTATAAAAAATATGATGAAAAATGTAATGATGAAAAATACAATATATTTTTAAAAATATTGTATTTTTCACAAAAAAACATAATATGTATTTTGTGAATAAAATAAATTTTGAAAATAAAATTTCGTATCAAATTGAAATCTTAATAATAAAGGTACAATTTGGGGGAAAAAGGGACATTTTGGATTGTAAGGTTGTTGAACTTCCGTTTAGTATTTCATAAGTCGTGGCGGAAAGCAATACCGAAAGTACTTATCATATGTGATAGTAAGATGTTGTGGGACTAGATTTCTAATAGAAATAAAAGACGTTGTCCTCCCACTGTTTTATTTATACCAGAACCGGTTTTCGACGCAACAGCATCATCATCAGTGGTTCATCCCACCCACACAGCACAGCGGTTGGAAGTGTGGGTGGGATGAACCACTGATGATGACGCTGTTGCGTCGAAAACCGGTTCTGGTATAAATAAAACAGTGGGAAGACAACGTCTTTTATTTTTCATGTCTACACCGACGGCTCTGCAAAGGAAGCAAAGGGAAATGCTGGGGCTGGCGTGTATTCCAAGGACTTCCAGATAGCTGCTCCCGTCGGGAAGCATGCCTCCAACTTCGATGGTGAAGTGAAGGCCATGTTACTGGCGCTTGAGACCCTACAAACCAGGTCAGATAATCAAATCGTCATCTTGATGGACTCACACGCAGCTATGCTAGCCCTGACCAACGCGGGAGGCAACGAATCTCCGGATGTCCTGAAGTGCCGACAAGCGATAGACCGGCTGATGACCCGAGGCTCAACGATTGTGCTGCAGATGATCCCAGGACATTGCGGTGTTCATGGGAATGAGGAGGCGGACCGGCTGGCCAAGGCAGGCTCCCTCATGGAGCAGGTCGAACACCCCCTGACTATGGAAGCCGCGAAACGTATAGTGAAGGGTTCCCTCCAGAATGTGGTGAAGCTGGAGCACTCCTTGAAAGCCGAGGGTAAACAGTGGCGGGTGTTGGGGGAGACAGGAGGCCGGGTGCCACCAGACCTACCCCGAGGACACTCGGTGGCCTGCTTCCGACTGCTGACCGGGCACGATTTCCTTCAGGGACACCTATATCGGATCGGAGTAGCGGACAACCCCTACTGTGTCCTCTGCGAGAAAGAGCAGCACATGACAGGGCAGCATCTCGACGTGTGCACCGCTCTCCAGGACGTCAGGACTGCTATTAAAGGAAACTGCACTACAACAAAGAAATCTGCAGTGTACTGGGCTGCTAGGAGACGCATGGCGGAAATCGCGAGCGTACCGGCGTAGGGGAAAAAAACAAAACAAAAAAAAAAGTCTTTTATTTCTATTAGAAAGTTCTTATATATAAATACATATAATATATTATATTATAGCAATACCGAAAGTACTTATATATAAATACATATAATATATTATATTATAGCAATGCCGAAAGTACTTATATATAAATACATATAATATATTATATTATAGCAATACCGAAAGTACTTATATATAAATACATATAATATATTATATTATAGCAATACCGAAAGTACTTATATATAAATACATATAATATATTATATTATAGCAATACCGAAAGTACTTATATATAAATACATATAATATATTATATTATAGCAATACCGAAAGTACTTATATATAAATACATATAATATATTATATTATAGCAATACCGAAAGTACTTATATATAAATACATATAATATATTATATTATAGCAATACCGAAAGTACTTATATATAAATACATATAATATATTATATTATAGCAATACCGAAAGTACTTATATATAAATACATATAATATATTATATGTATTTATATATAAGTACTTTCGGTTTTGCTTTCCGCCACGACTTAAGAAATACTAAACGGAAGTTCAACAACGTTACAATCCAAAATGTCCCTTTTCCCCCTAAACTGTATCTTTATTATTAAGATTTCAATTTGATACCAAATTTTTTTAAAAATGTTTTCCATATTTTAAAGACTTAACTTTACAGGAGGGACAGGGAAAAAAACCGGGAGGGCGAAAGCTGAAAAAGGGGACAGTTTGGATTGTGAAGTTGTTGAAGTTCCATTTAGTATTTGTTAAGTCGTGGCTGGTAGCATAAGTATTCCCATATATTTTCTATATTTTGTGAAATATACAATATTTTAAAAAAAAAAGTTTTTCTTTATATTTTTTAATGTAGAAATGTTACAAACAATTTTAGAAATTACGAGATTATTATTATATATTTTTTTTTTCAGGCTCTGAGAGACATCCCGAGACAGACCTACTATATTTCGACCAAAGTCGGCCGTTATGCCCTCAAGCTGGAGAACATGTTTGATTATTCTTCTCAAAAAATCAAATCTCGTTTTGAGATAAGTCTACAGTTGCTTGGCATTGACTATGTTGACATTATCATTGTAAGTAGGTATATAGTTACTTATTTTGACCGAGTTTTAACTGGAAATCATCCAAAGGATGGCGTGCTCAATTTTTTTTAACCTCCCAGTTAAAATCAACAATCATAAATAAAAGAAATTTACATCATAAATAAAAAAACTTAGGCCATGCGGTTGGACCTCAAATTTTTTAGTCTTCAAATACAATTTTCTGACAAAATATATTTCTCTGAGCTAAATAAAATAACTTTTAACCACAAAACTAACAAAAGGTTATTTGAATAAAAACAAACAGACGAATCAAAACTCAGTAAAGATTGATTATGAAAATAAAAAATATTAAGATTATGAAAATGGAAATTGGTCCCGGGCCAATCTAGATCAATAGTTAATATTTAAAATAATCGACTCACAAATTTATATGATTCATTTCGTTTTAATTAATAATAATTGGCTTCTTCACTTTTTTTGGTAGCTTCACGACGTGGAGTTTGCCAGAATGAAAGACATCCAGGAGGTATGTCTGCCAGCCATTAAAGAGATCATAGACTCTGGTAAAGCGAGGTATCTTGGTATATCTGGCTACCCGCTTTCCAGGATATGGGACGTCATCCAGGCAGCCAAGATCCCCATAGACCTGGTGTTGACCTACTCAAGGGACACACTCCTAGATTCCAGTCTTAGGAAGTATTTTCCATTGTTTAAGGTAGGTTTTCTTCGGATGAATCTCCAAATATACTTTACTGACCAACAGTTGCTTAATTAAACTACAATCAGGCCGATGAATCATGTCCATCGAGCCATTGAAAATTGGGGTGGGGATGAGCTCTGATGTTGCCGCTTGCTCTTGCCAACTCTTTCCCGTCACATGCAACCCTCAACTCCTGTTAAACTTTTTCTGTAATTAGCGTTATTTCTCAGTTTTATTGATTTTTTTACATAAAAAATCAAACATGAAACGCTAAGGAGAGGGGGATGAGTAGCGCATGCGTACAAGTCAACTATGAGTTAGGTCAGTGTCGATCCTTCAGCTGATGTGTGCTACGTGTTTGCATACGGTTTATGCTTTAAAATAATACGTAACGGAACGTGTTGGACAATTCCGTTCAAGACAAAAGCATACAAGAAAGTCAACATGTAGGCAATTTTTAATAATTACGCTCCATTTATATTTTTAAATTATTATAATTCATTAAAATTATTGATTTCCTATTGATTAAATTTTAATTATTGATTACAATTTTTCTATTCAAAATTAATTTAATTCAATTTACGCATGTAAACTTGAAGGTACATGTGGAGGTATTAGGTCAGGTTCTTGACGACCCAGGGGGACAAAAAAACGACAAAAACAACAGCTCATCGTTGTCGAGAAAAAGTAGTTTTACTTCTACCGTGCGCTTATGTGGGTAAGGCACACCTGGTTTTTCAATCAAAGACACACACAAAAAAAAGCTACAACGGTAGCTATTAGGTGAGGAGAGCGCAATGCTATTACAGCGCGGAAGAAAGAGATATAAATTATAAGAAATTAAATAGTTGGGTAATTTGGGAGCTATTATTTGATAGAATTTTTGAAATATCCACCGCAAGGTTGAAATTCTCACGCTGGGGACTATATGCCATGCATTCAGTTAGAATGTGTCTGACAGACAGTCCAACCCCACAGGACGGACACAGAGGAGGTGGTTCCTGAGCCATCTGATATCCATGGGCTTGGAGTGCCCTATACTTACCGAGTTAAAATTATCTTTCCTTCTTTCTCTTATTGAAGTGTTCCAAACTCGAGTGGACCTTTTGATGATCCTTAACTTATTATCGGTCATACCGAGCCACTGAATCTGCCGTTTGATCCAGATTCTCCCCTTGATGTAGGCAACGAAGTTACTTCGGATGTAGGTAGTGCTTCTAAAATGGCCCGCCTGTCATACTTATCTGCTGACTTGATACTTACAATGCCACAATGACCTGGCATCCAGAGGAAAATAACTAAAGTCCGGTTTCTTGTTAATGATCAGTATGTTTTGGACAAGGAGAGGTTTATATTTAAAAAGTCAATCTTTACTTGCCATGTTGACTGGAGATCCTGTATTTATGTTTGAAGATAAACTATAATATACACATTGAAGATACCCGAAATTCCAATTAAAATTTTAAAACTGTGTGACTCCAGTTAGTACTCTCATAGTATGTATAAACATTGTTTATATTTATACAAACTATGTGTGTGTTCTCTGGAAAAAAAGTAAGGAATAATAAGACATAATAACGGTTCAAATACTCTAATAACTGACGATATAATGAATGTATCGACTCAAAATTAAATATGAGGATTCAGAAGCCATTATGTAAGTCAAATATTGAGTTTTATCCCAAACGGTAGATTGGCTTTGGAGGGAGAGCGAAAACGTTAATGACTAATTCGTGCTGGGGAAGTACATAGCCGGTGATCCATCGAGGACCTTTTTTTTATGCAGTCTTATATTTAAAAAAAAAATTTGTTCAACACATATTTTCAATTTGTAGGGAAAAAATTTGGGTGTGATTAACGCAGCTCCTACTGCGCTACAGATGTTGACAAACGCCGGTCCTCAGGCCTGGCATCCTGCTGATGAAGAGACCAAGCAGATATGTGCCAAAGCCACATCTTATTGCAAGGTAACTATAGTTCATATGCACTATATGCGCTCATCACTGCTACTTATATAAGTCCTTGTTGCTTGAGCTTTAAATATGTTTTTCATTGTATTTATATACCTGTACCCCGGAAGTAAAGGATCCTATGTCCATTTCCTTATGAAATGTAGTTGGCACTATTTCCGCTATGTAGATTTTTCGCTCTGTATAGTGGTACATAGAAAGCACTATGTCCTATTACTACAAATAGCAAAAATTGCATAGAGCAATTCTTATTATAAGCAAGAAGAAACCTGAAAATGAAGTTGAAAAAAATCAAAAACTTTTTTTCCTGAAAAATTATATTTTTGTCATTTGGTGTCATTTACCTCCGGGGTACAGATATCCTTTTTTTCATGTAGATATATATATATATATATATATATATTAATAACCATTCTCCCTCCCTGTGTGAGTGCAAATCACGTAATTAATAAAATAAATAAAATTGAGATCGAAAAATTATTAAATTGAAAATTATTTAAATCGCGACTTTAATTAAACAATGCCTGAATAGCTGAAAGCACTCCCACGGGAAGAACGGTTACAAGATCCTAACGGTTAGTTGACATCAGTAATTAACAATAATTAATTACTGTTGTCAACCAGAAGAAGCATGAGTGGGGGGGAATGAAATGAATCAAACCTATAACTTTAACATATTTATTTTAAAGAGAACATATTTACAAAACAACAATTGAATATATATAATTTGGCCGTGTGTCTGAAGGACTGAATTATAACTTAATTACGAGGTACCTCGATACGATATCCATGGCGAATGACGGCGTGATCACCCTTTCTGGACTTCTCGTAGAAATCGTCTATTCACATAGTCCCTGAAGATCTGCGTAGTTTCGAGGGCACACCAGAAGTTACACCCCCACTGACTTTGCACCGTCCAAAATCAAAGTGTGTCTCTACGACTAATTCACATATTCAAACTGATATTACTTATAGAAAAGATACGTGGTGATCACCCAAGACATGAACGAAGAAGACTGTTAATTTCACATATTCAAACTAAACTTTACTTATAGAAAAGATACGTGGTGATCCACCAAGACATGAACGAAGAATGATAATTTCACATATTCTAACTGATATTACTTATAGAAAAGATACGTGGTGATCACCCAAGACATGAACAAAGAAACTTAATTTACATATTTAAACTCAACTGTACAATATAAAAAGAACGTGGTGACCAGCCAAGACATGAGCGAAGAATGAGTAAAACGGGGAGTGGCTTCCGATATCTGACCGTGGTAGGGGACAGTTCTCGAGACTTGATTCGTCGTCGGACTCCGCCCATTTTATTTCCAGCCAATCGCATATTACCAATTAACATCTGCCTCTAGTTGTGTGAAAACCTGGAGTAAGAAAAAAAACCTTTACTGCTTATTCCTTATACACCGGATGTAGACAATTATCTTGGCTTCCTTTCCATTGTGTCTCTATTATTCTTTATTTTCGCTCCCAGCGATCGCGATTCTCTCGCAGGCATCATTGGTTCCGAGCATTCTCTTCCAAATGCAATTCTCGTTTATTCAACACCACACAACCCATACTTTGCTCCTAGCGATCGCGATCCTCTCATAGACATCGCCAGTTCTGAGCATTATCTATAGGGTAGACATGCTACAATATCCCCCGTTCCCGTTAAAATAAAATATGTCGGCTAAATGACCATTGGAAGTCACATATTTTATTAGTTTCACTTAACACTTGCTCGTTCACTGAGCATATACACTTGACCAAATACTCAGGTATCGACCTCATTATCATGCGTGACCAAAACATGATTTTAAATTTCCTTTCGAATCGGCATGGCTTGCCTATGCATGCGTGACCAAAGCATGATTTTACTTTACGCTGTACTTCTTGGAGTTAACCCTCTCCATTGGCAAATAACGATGATTCTATTTCTAGCATACATTCACTGACTAGTTAAAACATCCAAAAAGGCCCCACGCCTCGACAATGTTTCAACTGAATTCCCATATACCTAATCCGCTTCAACAAAAATTTGGGTTGACCAAACCCTAACCATATGCCTCCTTAGGCCTTCGACAGGTATTTACCTTCTGCCGGAACGACGACGAAATATAAAATAGAAAAATAAGCCCACTCAAATCCCATCTCAGTTTCATAAATATATGTAAATTCCGGCATCCGCATTAATCAAGTAGCGAAACCCTTTCTTCAGTTCAACAGTCAGTTCATGGCATAAAAAAATAATTAAACAAACTCCCGCCCCTTTAAATGGATTCTACAAGCATCAATGGAGTGGCCCCTTCTCCGTGTGTACGATAATTAAATATTCAATTCTGGGTATCCCCTCCAGTTTATAATATATCTCCCCCTCCAGTCATGTATGCTTCGGCTCCTTGCCTTAGGATTTCTTAACTAAAATAAAAAAAATTGACCTTTTGACCTACCGTGGTCGACACTCTATCATAATAAGTAAGGTCCATACCTGAATATATGTTACAAATATATTTACAAGGCTCTCATTGGGTTAACATAGCCCATCATGGTCACTAGATAAAATATGGGTCAATGTGACATTTTCAATAGGTACACACGGTCGGATACTAATACAAATATTATTTAAAATACAAAACAAAACAGACAAATACAATTGAAAGTACATTTACCATACGTGACTACCTACAAATGTGTGTGCCATCGCCTCGCTGTCAGCCTAGTCATATCTGCTTTACTAATCAAACTCAAATACGTAGGAAATTCCTATGGATGACCAGTCCATATGCCGTCTGCCCCGTCCTACAATTATGTCAATTTAAAAATGAAGCCACAAACCTATCTTACCTTAATTATCCTAACAGTACTAATATATAAAAAAAAATTACTAACACTATTTAAAAAAATATCCTATCACTAAATATAAACAAAAAAAAATAAAACTAACTTAATATCTAGAATTTAAAAAAAAACTAACCCTAACTTATTATCTAAAATTACTATTTACAACCTGGCGATTCATTTCGGAATCTTTGAGCTCGACTAAGGGGGGTATGCTCGATGTTAAGCCCCAGGGGAGTGCCAGAATGTCCCCGTCTGCCTTATCCTATTTACAAAAAAAAAATAACTAAATAATAATTCCCGTGTCCCCAATAAATGTGTATGTGTGATTCTTTGTGTGTTGTTGTATAATGAGGTGTTGGCCGTTAGTGTAAAATAATAAATAATTCCCAAATAATAAAAATAGTGTCTGTTTTATGTATGTGTGACTTTGTCTAACTGTTCCTGGGATAGCTGGGGATGGACACCCATAGAGACGTCACAAATCTCTTCCCTGACTCTAGGGCCGCGATCTCGTCTGCAATAATCGCCCCCCTAACTCGGCTGAAGTAAGATCGTTAATCTCAAAGAGAGCCCTAGCGCTTCTCTAGCCTGCTTGTAAATTTATCCGCTAATATACGGCTTCTGTGATGTCATATAAAAGATTCCTCCTTCCGCTACGTCGCTGCCGAGATGTCCTAAAATAAAAATTTGAGGACTTTCCTTCTCCAAAATCTGGTAAGGTCCTTCCCAGAATAGTAAGAATTTAAATACAAAATGGTTGGGCAAATCCAAAACGCTATTACGTAACGCCACCTCACCACGTTCATAATTTTTCACGTAGACATCTTGGAAGGTGACATTGCTAGGCTGTTCGCGAGCAAAAGTCTGGTTCGTAGGCCAATTCCTATGTCCTTCGGGTACGGTAAATGTCATTCGGTCATCTTGTTTTGGGGTTGAGATCTGAGTTTGACCCGAAACAGTATCTATTCTCTTCGAGATATCGGCGAATCTCTTCTCACAATCGGTACTAATAATATTTTGGTTCGAATTTATTTCTTCGACCTCCTTATCTAGATGCTGTGTTTCTGACATGATCCTACCTGTCATTTCATGATGACAGACATCTACCATGTCCCTGACTTCAGAAACATGTTTGTCATATTTCCCTTCTAAATTATCCTGTCTAGTTCTCAATTCTCCGGACTCAGATCGTAGAGTGCCCATATCGCGATTAATGGATTCGATATTATTTGCCATTGCCGAAATTTGTTCCTTTATCTCCGAAGTCTGCTGTCCTAGGGAATTTCCCAAGTTTCCCATCTGTTCCTGCATGGCCTTTCCCTGCTGTCCTATCTGTTCCTGCATGGCCTTAAACATCGCCTCTAGGTCAAATTTAGGATTTTCTACCGGGGACTCCGGGGGCGTACGGATAGTTTTCCTAGACCGTGTCTGTATCGGCTCTAAGTCCGACTTCCCTTTCCCTTCCATGCTGGTAAGAAATATATATCAAAACAATTAAATGAATTATACGGGAGGTCTGGTGCTAACCTAATTTCTATGGTGACCTGTCAGATGGCATTACAATACAACAATAGTTATAATATGTAAAATAAATGCCTACTAAATCTACATAAGAAAAAAAAAATCAAAAACAAAAAAAATAAAATTATTTCAATAAATGATGTCATTCATTGTCCCTACCCTCACCCATCCTTCTTCAGTTTTGATTCTAAATACCGACTTTAAGTGAAAATATAACATTGTGGCCTAATAGGCTGGAATCTACGTTAAAAAGCAAAAAAAAAAATTTTTTTTTTAATTAAAAAAATTAATTAATTAATAAGGGACCGATTAGTGGGGTTCATTAATTATACTAATTGGCATAATTAATAAACAAATCAAGTCCCTGTTCGGGCGCCAATTAAAACCCATTTTCCCTCCCTGTGTGAGTGCAAATCACGTAATTAATAAAATAAATAAAATTGAGATCGAAAAATTATTAAATTGAAAATTATTTAAATCGCGACTTTAATTAAACAATGCCTGAATAGCTGAAAGCACTCCCACGGGAAGAACGGTTACAAGATCCTAACGGTTAGTTGACATCAGTAATTAACAATAATTAATTACTGTTGTCAACCAGAAGAAGTATGAGTGGGGGGGAATGAAATGAATCAAACCTATAACTTTAACATATTTATTTTAAAGAGAACATATTTACAAAACAACAATTGAATATATATAATTTGGCCGTGTGTCTGAAGGACTGAATTATAACTTAATTACGAGGTACCTCGATACGATATCCATGGCGAATGACGGCGTGATCACCCTTTCTGGACTTCTCGTAGAAATCGTCTATTCACATAGTCCCTGAAGATCTGCGTAGTTTCGAGGGCACACCAGAAGTTACACCCCCACTGACTTTGCACCGTCCAAAATCAAAGTGTGTCTCTACGACTAATTCACATATTCAAACTGATATTACTTATAGAAAAGATACGTGGTGATCACCCAAGACATGAACGAAGAAGACTGTTAATTTCACATATTCAAACTAAACTTTACTTATAGAAAAGATACGTGGTGATCCACCAAGACATGAACGAAGAATGATAATTTCACATATTCTAACTGATATTACTTATAGAAAAGATACGTGGTGATCACCCAAGACATGAACAAAGAAACTTAATTTACATATTTAAACTCAACTGTACAATATAAAAAGAACGTGGTGACCAGCCAAGACATGAGCGAAGAATGAGTAAAACGGGGAGTGGCTTCCGATATCTGACCGTGGTAGGGGACAGTTCTCGAGACTTGATTCGTCGTCGGACTCCGCCCATTTTATTTCCAGCCAATCGCATATTACCAATTAACATCTGCCTCTAGTTGTGTGAAAACCTGGAGTAAGAAAAAAAACCTTTACTGCTTATTCCTTATACACCGGATGTAGACAATTATCTTGGCTTCCTTTCCATTGTGTCTCTATTATTCTTTATTTTCGCTCCCAGCGATCGCGATTCTCTCGCAGGCATCATTGGTTCCGAGCATTCTCTTCCAAATGCAATTCTCGTTTATTCAACACCACACAACCCATACTTTGCTCCTAGCGATCGCGATCCTCTCATAGACATCGCCAGTTCTGAGCATTATCTATAGGGTAGACATGCTACAATATATATATATATATTATATACCATAAGTTTGTAAGAAGGTAACAACAATTTGAAATTGTGAAACTGAGAGGAAATGGACCAATAAGTTTATTTATTGTGACAAAATTAGATTTTTTTTTTTACTTCCTCAGCTAAACGAAGTACAGAGGAAGTTATGTAATCTGTCAAAAATTCGAAGCGGAGTTTTCAATGAAATTTCAGGTTTTCCGACCTCCAGATTCCGAATATGAAAAAAAAAAAAAAAAAAAGACAGTCAGTCTGTGTGTATCGATACGAAATTTTATATGCAAACCCAAAACCCTCTAAGGCGACACTTATTGATTTTCAGCTAAATCGGCTTATGGGAAGATGGAGGGAGGGGATTAGAAGGGAGGCTTAACAGAAAAAATTTAATAACTCCCTTTGTAAGGAATGTATTGTCACCCAATTTATTATGTGAGTTCATAGACCTATAAGGACGACACCTATTAACTTTCAGTGGAATCAGTTGAAAAAGAGGGGGGGATCAGCTCAAAAATGGAAAGTAGCACCTTCTTCTGACTTCCCTTCATTTCTGCCAATTTCGCTGTACACTAATCGGGTCCTTATGAGAATTCGAATTTAAATATGAAATTTCATGTCGATACATTAGTTACATTATGCGATATATCCAGAACCCTCCAAGGACGACAACTATTGACTTTCAGCCAAATTGGCCAAAGGGAAGGGGGGATTAGGGAGAGGCTTGACACAAAAATCTCAATAACTGCCGATGTAATGAATATATCGACATGATATTTAAATTAAAATTCCAAACTTCATAAGGATGGCACTTATTAAGTTTTCGCTAAATCTCATGAAGGGGGGGGGCAGAGAAAGGGGCTCGTTTCAAATACCCTAATAACTACCGATGTAACGAATGTCATCATCATCATCAATGTCCCCATGCTGTCCTGGCCAGTCTCCACCAGCCCACCGCACCAAACCGTCTTGCGTCTCTGTTCAAGGTCTCCTCCAGCCATCTTCTTCTGAGTCCCACTCTTCTCCTACCCTCTGATGTCATAATAACGAGTTTCTTGGGTATAAGGTCCTCGTCCAACCGTCTTATGTCCCGCCCAACGGAGTCTGGCATCTCTAATCCAGTGTGACAACTTTGGCTCTGTGTAGAGTGCGTACAACTCCTGGTTGTATCGGATACGCCAAACGCCCTCCCCTGGGTGGGATCGTAGATCCTGCGGAGTATTCTCCTCTATGTCCGACCCGTATGTCAGAACTAGCCTCACAAGTGTCTTGTACAGCAGCACCTTCGTGTCCCTGGGGAGCAGCCGGGATTTAAATTGTTGCTAGGAGGCCGTAGTAACTCGCCAGTATCCGCCGCCTCTCCTCTGCGCCCACATCGTTGGCCCGGTCTATATATGAGCTCAGGTAGACAAAGTCCTTAACCGTAACGAATGTGCCGACACAAATTTTAATATGAAGATTCAGAAGCTTATATGTAGTCAACTATTGATTTTTAGGCCATATTGTCGAACTTTTTTGGACGAAGAGCGAAAATTTAATTGTCTAATTCGTTGGTACCAACTTGCCTATTGTTATTTTGTTTTTGGTTCAGGATCAAGAAGTGGAGCTAGGTCGCCTCGCAGTCTACCATGCCTTCATCAGTCCTGTCTCAGAGACTGTTCTCGTTGGAATGAACTCTTCACATGTTCTCCGACAGAATTTGGATCTTCTTATCAACGGGCTAACTCCGAAAGAGAAACAGGTCTATGATTACCTTATCAACAAGTGAGTAGCCCTCTATAATAATTATAGTTCGTTATTATGATTCATGCCCGGGCTTTAACAATAAGGTCATATAGCCTACTACCAGAGCGCTCTTTTGTCACTCTGGTGGACATGATCCCGACTCTGCAATGGGTGTCCTAAATTTTACCTCCCAGATAAAATAAACTAAGGGCCTCGGCCGGGTTCGAACCCACGATCTTGAGCTCAGTAAGCAAGCACGCATACCACTGAGCTGTAATAATTATAAATGTTAATATTATTGGTTACTTTACTACCTCAGCTAAACGAAGTATAGGGGAAGTTATGTAATCGGTCAAAAATTCGATGCGGAGTTTTCAACGGAATTTCAAGTTTTCCGTCCTCTAAATTCCAAATATGAAAATAAATTGTCTGTCTGTCTGTGAACACGATAACTCCCGATCAACACAAAATTTTATATGTGAATCCAGAACCATCTAACAACGACACCTATTATTTTTCAGCCAAATCGAGCAAAGAGAAGGAGGAATTACGGAGAAGGTTTAACTCAAAAGCTCTAATAACTGCCGATGGACACAAAATTTTATATTAGTGGCCAAAACCTTATAATGACGACCATTTAGTCATTATATATAATGGCAAGCGATAATGTATAATCGCTATTTAATCACTTTGTCCGTAACATATATATATATATATATATATATATATATATATATATATATATATATATATATATATATATATATACAGGGTGTCCCAGATAAACGGGCCACAATCCAAATAATTCGGAAACGATTATTGCTAGCAAAATTTTACAAAGAATGAAAGTTGTACGTCTCAACGAATGGTATGCAATGGTGTGAAAAAAAAGTGAAACATTTAACGTAATAGGGCTTAAATGGCCAACGGAAGGAAAGTGTTTTCTTTTAAGCTCATTAACAATTAACACAATTTAAAAGTACTTAAAAAGTTGGGAAGAACCCCGCAAAAAAAATCTTTATACCTGTAAAACTACCGGAGATATGTTGGTTCAAAATCTGAAAAGTGTTAAACCCAGTGTTTGACGTGTCAAACCTTTGGCTGGGGCCGCTTGCTTGGGCCCTCTGTCTGGGCTCCTCCCTCCAGTATCCCGTCTTTGGCAGAATTATCTTTTATAGTGTAGTTTTAAGAATAGCAATGGCTAGTGTGGTGTCTGCCGAAGCCAAAAAAAAAAGAAAAAAAAAAACTTTGAAAACAGTGAGTATTGTAACTGAAGTTAAGAATGGTTCTTAATGTATTTTTTTCTTTACTTTCATATAAAAATACTCAGATTGTAATAATTATAATAATAAAAGGGCATAATTTGAGCCATATTTTGAACATTTTCTGAAGATTTGGACAGTATTTTAGGTAATATGGACTCTTGCAAATGTAGGTAAAGGCATTATTATTATTATAAAGTCTGTCTAACCAATAAATAAAGACTTAAGAGCTCAAATTATGCCCTTTTATTATTATAATTATTACAATCTGAGTATTTTTATATGAAAGTAAAGAAAAAAATACATTAAGAACCATTCTTAACTTCAGTTACAATACTCACTCTTTTCGAAGGTTTAACACGTCAAACACTGGGTTTAACACTTTTCAGATTTTGAACCAACATATCTCCGGTAGTTTTACAGATACAAAGATTTTTTTTTGCGGGGTTCTTCCCAACTTTTTAAGTACTTTTAAATTGTGTTAATTGTTAATGAGCTTAAAAGAAAAACCTTTCCTTCCGTTGGCCATTTAAGCCCTATTACATTAAATGTTTCACTTTTTTTTCACACCACTGCATACCACTCATTGAGACGTACAACTTTCATTCTTTGTAAAATTTTGCTAGCACTAATCGTTTCCGAATTATTTGGATTGTGGCCCGTTTATCTGGGACACCCTGTATATTGAGACAGCTAATTCTTCTATGAATTTACCTTGTTTCCTTCTTTAATTCATAAATCTAAAAACAGGTGGCATCCTTGTTCTTATTTAGAGTGCTTTGGTAAAAATAAAGCAAAATGATAACTAAATTTTTAAATCACAATGTTTTATAAGTAATATATTTTTAATTTATTTTTTTTTGTAAATGGTTTAACCCTCCTAATACCACGTGACCTGTGAAACGAAAAATACCACGTGGGGTCCTTTTGAGACCCCACTTCATTTTTCAATTTTTCATGTACCAACTAGCTTTTCATTCTAACTTTTTCAATCAAGTTCATTCAAGAATGAGGGGAAAATAACAAAGAGTTTAAAAAGTTGAGAAAAAATGGTATAAAAAAAGTTTATTCAAAAAAAAGTAAATCATGAAACTTATATATGGGTGCTATTATTATTTACATTTAGCGCAAAGAAATTTGTTTGTGAGATGGTTTTTACATACGTGCTTCTAGCTCATCAAGTTCTTCATCGTCCGTTTCCAAAACGTCTTCAACATCGGAGATCACTTCGAGCTGTTCCGTTTCCACAAGGGCCTCCTCAAATTCAAAACCTGCAATCTCCCTGGCACGCTCTACTAACATCAACGTTCGCGAGGACACAATGTGTTCCATGATTTATCTTTACGGTCCGAACCGTCAACGCATACTGAATTTAGATGTAAATAAAATTCAAGAGGTGAACGAGAAGTGGAAACCAAGAAATGTTGATCAGAAAGAGCTCCAGGAAAAACTCCAGCGGGTGCGGGCAATGTCTTCTTCGAATTGCAGGTCAATTGAAGAGCAAACGTAACTTTTCGGAATTGTTTACTGAGTGGAACTTCTCATCAGACGAACAAAAGTGTGATACGGATAATATCACGTGGGGTCCCGCGTGACCCCAACTACGTTTTTGTGAAAATATTATTTTATATCAAATTTTAAAATACAAACTGAATACATTTTCTTAATGAAATCGAATGGAGATAGTCTACGGATAAATGTCCTGAAGCCTCATCGAAATAGAAATTATATTGAGCAGTTCATACACATTTTAAAACGCATGGGGTCTTTTTTGACCCCACGTGGTATTAGGAGGGTTAAAAAAAAAGGTTAATGGGTTAGTGAACTATTATAACTTTTTTACAATAGATTAAATAAACTTCTTATAAGTTAATTTAGACAAAAAAATGTACTCTTGGCAAATGACAAAAAACTATATGGTTATAAATATGGATTATGAAATTTCTGGCAACTCACGGCATCCTATATCCTCTTTTGTATCTTTCCTTCTTCGTCACTTTCTTCTCAGCCTTTTCTTCCTTCCATATATAAAATTTAACTTCTCGGGATTTTTCTTCCTTCTTCTTCCACGACACTCCTTCATATAAATGTGCTATCTTCCATCTTCTCGGGGATACTCTCCGTAGGAACTTCTTCCTCGCTCTTCTTAAACATACACCCTCCTTCTACGCTCTTCCCAAAACACACGAAACCTCCTCCAAGTTCCTCCAAAAACAGACTACACCTCCTCCAAGATCCTCTAAATCACACCACACCTCCTCCAAGATCCTACAAAACCCTACTACCACGAGTCGGCTTCTCCTGCCCTTCTCGCCATCTTTTCCCCCACCAAATGTCTTCAGGTTTGTCTTTTCTTTTACAGTTAATCAAATTTTTTTTTTTTACTTTTAATATCTTTTGCCAAGATGTACCTACATTTTTATTTATTTGTACTTACTATTTTTTTCTACTATTTTTATAAAGAATAACAATTTCTTTTATTCTTTGTGACCCCCCCATTCTACACGTCACAATATATATAAATATATAATTATATATATATATATATATATATATATATATATATACATATATATATATATTATATTATATATATTTTTTTTTATTTATATATATATTTTTTTTTATTTATTATATATTTTTTTGTTTCACAGTATCCTCACGTTGGACGAAGACAGAGACTGGGAAGGCAGAGAACTGAGTCAGTACAACATGAAAATGGAATAAATTTAATGGAACTAAAATACACAAAATATTGTTGCATTGAAAAAATATATGCATATATATATATATATATATATATATTGTAAATATATATCTTCAGTAAATTTTAGATGTAACTCCTTCATCCTCTAAATCTCCACAATTTTTAATTTGTTTTCAGAATCATTCTATGAAAACAATGGGCATGTATTAACCTCATTTTAAAGCTTACTGAGAATAGTTTATTATTATTATTGTTATTGTTGTTGCTGTTTGTTATTATTATGTTACTGTTGTTAAGAATAGTGAAATAAGTTAGAGGAGAGGCCTTAACTCGAAAACGCTAATAACTGCCGTTGTAATAAATATATTTTTAAAAAAATTCATATGTAAATTTAAAGTTCTAAAAGAACGACATCTATTAGTTTTCAGTGAACTTAGCCGAAAAGGAGGGGAGTGCTCAACTCCAAAAATTTCGAAAATTGCCGATGTAATGAATGCATCAACGAAATTTAGTATGAGAATTTGGAAGCCATTATAAGTCAAATATTGAGTTTTAGCCCAAACGATCGATTGGCTTGGGAGGGAGAGCGAAAACTTTATTGAGTACTTCTTGTAGTTCAATTACAAAGACGATTCATCGTCAACTTTTTTTATTTTACGATATGAAACTACATGATTATTTTTAAAATATCTGAGAATAAGATTTGTTTGTATGTAGTAGACGATTGCACTTTTGCTCGATTTTTCCTTATTTTTGTTGTGTCATTATCAGGATATAGATTAAAAAAGAGGGCGCCAGTAGCTCAGTGGTTAGCGTGCTTGCTTAATAAGCTCAACATCGCAGGTTCAAGACCCTTAGTTTATTATATCTGTGTGGTAAAATATGTCTTCGGATGGGATGTTAAGCGATGGTCCCGAGTCTGAACAGAGTCGCTCTGGTAGTAAGCGATATGACCTTGTAGTTAAAGCCCGACGAAACCTCATAATATCGTTTCAAATAACCATAGAAATAGTTATAGTTACATAATTCCCCCCCAAGTCACTTGACTAAACCTCAGAATTAGACCACTAAATTTCTAAATGACTTTTTCCCTTTATAGTGAGTGATAATAATGACTCATGCCCGGGCTTTAACTATTAGGTCATATCGCCTACTACCAAAGCGCTCTTTTGTCACTGGTGGACATGAGCCCGAGTCTAATGTGGGAGTCATAAATGTTGCCTATCCTAAATTTTTATTCACATAGAGCAGGGCTTTTTAACGAGTACCTGGCATCGTGGCTCGAGACCATCGCTTAACGTCCCATCCGAAGGACGGTGTGCTTAAGTTTATTTTACCTCCCAGATAAAATAAACTAAGACGGGGTTTCTTGGGCTTGCCCAAGAAATTGATTTCAGAGGGCAAGCACTCTAACCACTGAGCTATCGGCTCCCTCTTTCCTTTATATATGTTTAGGTTTATTGCTTTATCCTTTTTTTTATTGTTCATAATCAATGTATATATAATTAATAAATTTTTCAATAAATTGTGTTCATCTTTACTCTCTGAAAGTTCAGCTACTTTTAGTAAAGTATTCCTTGTCCATCAGTTGGCGAACCTGGAGGCATTATTAATATGAGTATATAGAAATCGGAGTTAGCGATGAAGTACAGTCTGTATGGTGAAACACTGGAAATTCCTCCTGAAGCCAGGTCAGTTTGGCATTCTCCTGTCGGTTTTAAAAACATCGGCCGCGTTTCAATGTTTTAGCAATGGTTTATAGGGTGTTCGACAATCGGAAATGTTGAAAATTATACTTGCATTTTACGTGTATGTTATTATTGTTGGTTGAAAATTGTTTTCATATATTCTTATTCGGAAGTGTTTTTTTTTTTCCACATTTTTCAAATATTTATGACTCGGAAATCAGCATCATTTAAACAAATATATATTAACCTCGTATTTTAGCGGCTATAACATTTTTTTCGGAGAAATTTTGCGTTTTTGCAGGAGGGTGCCGGTAGTTCAGATACATCGTGCTTGCATACAGAGCATGCCGTCCTTTAGACTGTAGTTGAATGAAATTTAGGGCTAGGCAAAATTTAGGACACTCATAGTAGAGTCAGGCTCATGGCCACCAGAGCAACGAAAGATCCTTTTAGTCGGCGATATGACATAGGTAAAGCCCGGGCATGAATTATAATAACTAATCATAGAATATAACTTTGAGTAACAAGGAAGTTCTTTCATGAACCCTGACCTTTCAAATTTTAACTTTACGATTTGATTGATCTTATCGAGTTTAATTAAATATTTAATCTGACAAAAGCTTTTTTTCTTTTTAAATCAGATAATTTTATAATAAATCCCCCTCAATCAAACTCACCTGATTTTTATATAAAATCAAATTAAACGAGCAACAAAGGAGAAAAGTTTTAATAGAAAAATTTATTTTGTGAGTTCATGATTCCTAAAAAAGTTTCTAACTAGCTGAGAAATAGTTGGGCATGCCTGGTTTAAAGAAGGAATTAGAAAATTACAAATAATTGTTTATTTATAATAATCGCATTATAAAAATATCCTTATCGGATTATAAGCATACTTATTTTATAGACAAAGAAACACAATAAAATATTCTAAAAAATACTTTTTTTTTTTTTTTCAAAATTACAATATTTTGAATTATTATCTCTATTTTGTCACATCAATTCTAATTCCTAGCAATATGAAAAAAATAAAAATAAAAAATTTGGATTGAAAAAAGAAAACTACGCTAGAGGAAAATATATAGGAAACACCGGAAAATTGGATCACTTTCCAGTAAAAATGTTTTATAATTGTGGAAAAATTGTTACATTTTAAAATTCTGATCAACTGTCCTTTTAAACAGTCCTTATATTGGACAACTAAACTTGTTAATAATTGAATATAACGAATGGAACAAGAGGCTCTCTTCTCACTAATGTGTCATCCTCAGTGGCACATCGATATGGTGTCATCCTCAGTAGTACATCGATAGGGTGTCATCCTCAGTGGTACATCGATAGGGTGTCATCCTCAGTGGTACATCGGTATGGTGTCATCCTCAGTGGTACATCGATATGGTGGCATCCTCAGTAGTACAACAACACTCAGTATGTCACACAATAGTGTTGAAAATCTGTTTTGATCTATAAAATAAATAGTGGGAAGATAACCTCTTGTTTTATTTCACTTATCTCATCCCACAATATCTTATTATCATTTAAGAATTAAATATAATTTCTAAAATAACTTATCTCGTTTACTAGATAAAATGTATTTTAATAATACATTTACTTATAAATACAGGGTGTTATAGGATACAATATGTTCCTAGTAATATTTTTTTTTCTTCTATGTGTACCGCCTTGTTTGGCCTAGGAATTTTTGAGAAATGGTACATGATTGAACATTTCCTATCTATGAGCTATTGACGTTTCAAATGTTTTGTCATTAGGTGAAAAACTATCAGTTCTAGAACTTCTGTGCGCATTTTCATTAGTCACGAGAACCACTTCGAACGTTTGTAAAACGAAATCCTGATTCATATTAAAGGCTTTAATATTTTTTAATTTGACGACTTAATTGTGTGTTCCTTAGGTTTCTTTTAAGATGATAAATAACTTTTTTTTTTTTCAAGCATTTCTTCCAGAGATGTCTTCCAGCTTGGTTTGACAATATTTCGGGACATTTCCACGTCCCCTTTCATTGTGAGCCAAAGAAAGAAATGTCTGAACAAATTGTCAAAATTAGTTGAAGACATCTCTGCAAGAAAAGTAACCAATCTAATTCGTATTATATAAATACTCTCGATATAACGAAAACTTGATATTAAAGGTTGAAGCCATGGTCCCTCGACAAAAACTCAAAATAGCGAATATAATTTCTATACACTCAGTATAACGAATCGATTTTTAAGGTATTTTGGTTTAAAACACGCGCTATTTCGAAGTAGGAACGTATAAACACGCTATATTACGAAGCCAAATTTTCTTTATAATTTTTGAAAAAAAAAAAAAAAAAAAAAAAAAAATTGTTATCTTTAGACACCACATGTTATTCACTTCGTACTGTTTTTTGAGTTATTTTTGACTTTTTCTCGTATTCAGTTTTTTTTTGTTTATTTTTAATTTATTTATTTTATTTTTAGTCATCGTTGGATGGTTTGGGCGTCTATGGTGATGTGGAAAGACAAACAAGAACAAAAACAGTAGGCGTCCTTGATTCAGCAAATGGCTGCTTAAAAAATATAAAGTGACAAAACAATTTCAAACTTCAATGAATATTCAAAATGAACAAAACGAATATACTGACACAGGAACTAATTTAAAAAAAAAAAAACTACATGTGCAAATTTTAATAGTCCTATTTAAACATTTTTGAAAGAAACTACCTTTTTTTTATACATTCAAAAGCCAAAATTTCGACGATAGGACTCAAAAATAGAGGATACTAGGCGACTTTTCCTGGATTAACCCATAAAATAGGTAATTTGAACGAAAATTTATTTTCCTTTTACCAATTTTTTTTTTTTTTTTTTTCAAAAACTATTCTAACAATAAAAAAAACTACGCTACAACATACAATAAAGTATAGTAATATTTATTACTTATTTATGCTCATCATTCCTTTTAAATAATTAAATTAAAAAAATAATAATAAATCGAAAATTTAATAATAAAGACTTTGTACACACCATAACATATTTTGTACAAAATTATTGTTTCATTCAATTAAATTCTTTGAGCAATAAAAAAAAGGGAAAAATTGCAGATCAAAATTGCACGGAACTTTTCTATATATCAGTGAAATTAAATAATTATAGACAATTTGTCCCCTTGACAAGGAAAATTCATAATTCCAGAACTTTTCCCATGCGAAAGTAAAAAAAAAAATATATTCTATTAGAATATTATATATATATATATATATATATATATAGTTATTTTATAAATATTACGTTTCTTGATAATGTGTTTCATTAATTACTTTATTATGATAAAAAAATAATAATGCATTTTGAAACAAATAATTTGTGGCTATAAAAGAGACATTTTAACATATGTTAATACAATAACCGCTTTTACGAAAAGCAGACGGCTCCACAACTATTATGTATTGGGGTCAATAATTTTTTTTTTTCATTGCGCAAATTAATACTTAAACAAGGATATAAAATATATAAATATATTTTTAATACAATAATAATCAACATTACTTCATACATTAGGTACCTAAATACCTAATTATATGAGGAGGTGAGATTCAAAAACAGGTTTCTCACATTTTTTTAGAAAATGATCTGGATATGGCGTTTTTTTCGTCTCATTGAGAGCTATCGGTATGTGTAACTAATGATTCAAAAATAGTTTTCTCACATCGTAAAACTGCTTCAAAAAATGGATTTGGTTCAAAAGTAGGTTTCTCCAACAACAGTTGTGCATCAAAGGCAGGATGTTAAGAAAGTATGAGTCTCGTGTTTGGTGAAAATTGGGAAATGAATGTTGAAGAATCTAGTCTGGAGTATTACCGAAGAGTTCTCTCAATGGATGATGGACACCAGAAGGAAGAATGCGATTGCCTCGAGCATGAGGTGGCTGTCCGAGTTTAGCTGCTTTTTTGTTGATTTATTTTAATGATTTTAGGTTTTTTTAACAATAACATACATTTTTCACTTGCACGTTTTTGTTTATTTCCTATTCCATATCAGTCGACTAACTGAATTGTCTATCTGCTGCTCATAAAAAATAATTTAAAGGCCAAATGAAAATTTTTATATGCAGATATGGAGTCATCATAACCAGGTTTCTCCTAAACATTTTTCTGTTTATTTAAAAAAATACTAAAAACATTTTTGAAACCTATTGGCACTGGAAAGACACTACCAAAGTACACCTCTGAAAAAAAAATTAAGGTCACAACCTGAAAGAAAAAAAGCAAAAACGTTTTTCCTGATTTCCCAAATTTTTGTCTTGAGTGAGAAACCTGTTTTTGAATCCCACCTCCTCATATAAACATAATGATAAAGATAAAGTGAAAAAATAAAAAAAAATACATATTACATTCAATTTATAGTCTGTCCTGATTGGAAGGCGTGATGTGAATAGAGTGGGGGGGAAGAAAAAGTGTTTTTCCATGTACTTTCCATGCTTTATGATGTATGGGGAAAGTTATGTTTTCCATGGAGTTTCATATTTTTCGACCAAAAATTAAGAAAAAAAAAAAAAAAAAAATCGATAGAATGATTGTATCGACACAAGTGTTTATATGCTTATCCAGAACTCAATAAGGACGATACATATTTATTTACAGCCAAATTGGCCAAAGAAAAGTGGGGAAGTAGGAAAGACGCATATGAAAGCTGTAATGCTGTTGTAGTGAATGTATTGACACAAAATTAAATATGAGGAGATTTGGTTAGGTTTTATGACTCATGCCCGGGCTTCAACTAAGAAGTCATATCGCCTACTACCAGAGCACTCTTTCGTCACTAGGGAGTCCTAAATTTTGCCTACCCTAAATTTGTATTCCCCTAGGACAGAGGGTCTTTAACGAGTACCTGACATCCTACAGGTTCGGGACCATCTCTTAACGTCCCATCCGAAGGAACGCGTGCTTAAGTTTATTTTACTTCCCAGATAAAATAAACTAAGGGCCTCGGTCGGGTTTCGAACCCACGTTCTTGAGCTCAGAAGGCAAACACGCATACCACTGAGCTACTGGCGCCCTCTAAATATGAGGATTCATAAGACACTATATAAGACAAATATCGAGTTTTGGACCAATCGGTTGATTTGACTTCCAAGAGAGACCGAAAACGTAATTGATTAATTTTTGCTGGAGAAGTACGTAGCCTGTGATTCACCGGCTTTTTTATTGTTAACTAAACAACAGTATTTCTGTTCAGATTTCTCTAATTTCATCTCCTTTCGTAAATCTAAATCAAGTCAAGATATTAAAGAGTCAACAAAAACTAAAAAGGTTTTTCCAGAGATTTGAAATTAGACTACGAATTCAACTGCCATCATATTTGATATTTAGTTATTTGACTGTTGACTTACCTGATCATTATTTTTTCTTATCAATTATTAAAATTTGATTGATGAAAAATCAATATTTTTATAAAATTTTATCTCTGCAAGATAATAAATACCACATATCGTTAACTATTAGTTAGTTGTTGTGACTCATGCCAGGGGTTTAACTAAGAGGTCATATCGCCTACTACCAGAGCGCTCTTTATGAGCCCAATTCCACTAAGGAGTGTCCAAATTTTTAATTTTTTTCACATCCCAGATAAAAAAAACTAAGAGCCTTTGGTAGGGTTTCGAACCAGGGATCTTGAGTTCAGTAGACAAGCAGGCTGTCTCTGAACTACCGGCGCCCTCTACAATCTTCTATTATCTTTCTTAAAACAGTTAGTTAATTTTCAACTTAAGCCGAAATATTTCAGGTTTGGTAATAAATATGGTAGTTGGGGACAGACAGCGCGCCTTCCAATTCCAGACAGACTACCTGATATATTATTTTATAATATATTATTTAAAAAATTTAATGTGTATTACAAAGCTCTGCGAGGGCTCCGTAGATGAGACACTAACATAAAGAAGTGTTATATAGATTATATTATAGAGAAACATAACTGACCAGCAGAATTAAGCATAATTTTTGCTTTCCTAGATATACAAAGTACAAGGGGACTTATGAAATCGATCAGAAATTCGTTGTCGAGTTTTCATCGGAATTTCATTTTTTCCGACTTCCTGATATCAAAAAAATAAAATAAAAAATTAGTAGAATAGAAAACTGTTTTTCAGACCAAACGAGTTAATAACAGAACAGCCACAGGGATTTCCTGGTTCAAATTGCAAACACTTCCTTACTTGATATATAAGAATGGCAATAAGCTGTCTTGGGTGGCTTGCACACCGGAGCGACATGCGACGCAACACGTGTTGGACGAGAATGAAACCAAAAGCTTTCACGCTGAAGATACAAATGTATCCAACACTTGTCGCATGGAACCGACCGGCCCGATCTTTTGGCTTATTCCCTTATATGTATAATAAATAAATACAGATTAATGAAAAATAAAGACAAAACAATAAAAATATTATAAGTACAAAATTATAATTATTGTTTAACGATGGAGTTAACAGAGGTGATAAGGTCGTTCAAATAATATTTTTACATCACTTGATTCTACTTAAATTCGTTAATAGTTTTGCTCACTGATCAATTTTTTGTTTACAAAATGGGCATCATAGTTTACAAAGAGAAACATAGTTTTGTGAACGGTAATAATAATTCTCAACAGTTTCTGAAACGTTTCTATCTTCATTTTGTAAATCTGCTGAAATTTCTCGGGGTGTGCCAGCAGTTGTTCTGAAATCACATAAGGGCTATGATTTTCTACGTTATTTCTCCAATAGGGGTGCGTCCACATTCGGCGTTTTCTTCTTTGAGCCTTTCGTCTAGAACTCATTATCGCACTCATCAATATCATCACATCATCGTCTGATGATGATGAAGACCTAATTATGAACAGCAACTTCAACTCACTAGCGACCGATAATTTGGGCTTACTGGTACAACGTGTATGGAACACTTGCCTCTTTGATGTGAAAGCCACAGGACCTACAAATGTGTCCAACACGTGTTGCGTCGCATGTCGCTCCGGTGTGAAAGCCACCTTAGTTTATAACTAAACTTGATGATGGTCTAATGTCGAAACGTAGTATACATTTTTCATTGAGAAGACAATATTTCAAAAAATAATTAAGTTTTTACTTAAAAAATTTACCTTTTGCTTCAATCTACAAAACCCTTTTTAAAAAAATATGAAACAATACAAGATATGTACAAAATTAAATCTATCTTCATAAAATGAATTTCTGATAGTATTGTCTTTCTGAGGAATATAGAATTTCTACAAACAACTTTATAAAGAGAAAAATATCTAAATACAGTAAAACATTATCACAACTCATTGTTCACAATCCAAAATATATAATTAAGTTGAATTATGAAAGTAAGATATCAATATGGAGAACCACATATGACTTCCATGTTTCAAAATAATTTATATTATGAAAAATTAATAAAAATATGTACAAATTATCGATTGTGAAATCTTTCAACAGACTTTTACACTTAAACCGTGTAATATCGAAACAGTATGTATATATCTAAATTTTTGTGGAATATATTTAAAAAAGGATTCGTTTTATTTATTTACTAATATTAACTTTATACAAAAAGAAAAAAAATGTATATAAATACAGGACATTATATCACAACTCATCGTTCAAAAAATAACTAAGTCATGAATCATGAAACTAAGATATCAGTATGGAAAATCATACATGATTTCTCTGTTCTAAATTAATTTATATTATGAAAATATAATAATAATAAATGGAAATTATCGATTGTGAAATATTTCTTTTGAAATTTGTTCATTACTAGTATAAGATATGGTTATTGTTCAGTTATTTGTAAGAAAGCTCCATAAAAAATAGATAAGTACTAAATATGGGCTAAATTGCACACATTTCTCAAAATCACTGATCCAATTGGCACTGAAGTGTATAGACCTTGAGTCCTCGTTATGACAAACACTTATCAGGAACACTCAAATTGGTGCAGTTTGATTATTTTGAGCGAAAGACAAGCAAATTGTACAGACAGACATACACATCCGATATGGAAAAAAAAAAAAAAAAAACATTTAAGACAATCAGAACTTGATCTTATCTCGGATTTTCTGATCCTATCACCTGACCAGATGACCAGGATTTCCAGATCCAGGGAAATATTTCACTTTTGGGGAAATTTTAAGGTCGATAAGAAAAGAACTACAGAGAATTCTTCATGTTTCCTTTTCATCCTTCTCTCCAATAATAATAATAATAAGTAATGTTGGACAAATATACAAAGTTATTTCAGATGCAAAATTGATGCGTACAAAACAAGGCTTAACTATTTTTTTCACTAATCTGAGAGGCTAATCGATTCTTGAGTCGATAAGCTTAACGGTGAACGGGAAATAAAATAAATCTTTTGTAAAAGTAAGATAATTACTGAACATAAATGAGCACAAAAATAATAATATTAATAAATACAGTAGAACAGTTTTTTTTATTATAATTTAAATAAATATTTTTTATAATTCTTTCAGAAATGTCTTGTTCAAGATGATATTTCGGATGATATTTGACATTTATTGAAGAGATATTGTGAAACACTTAATAAAAAGTAAAGAAAAAACGCATGTTTTTAAAAAAAATATTGTCTTTTTCACAAATATATATAATATGGGAGTACTTTCGGCTATCAGTCACTGTAGTCAGGGGCGTAGCCAGGATTTTGAGCAGGGGGGGGGGGGGGGGGGCAAAGTTAGGCTACGGCGGTGGGGGGTATAGACTCCCGGGGGCACAGCCCGCAGTTTCCGTGTTTAGCGCTGCCGACTTTCTGTTATTAATTTGGGAGACTCGGGCCTCTGGAAGCTCCCCCTGAGGTAACCACTGACTGTACTTATGTTGACTTTACATAAGCAGCCAAAATGCAAAGCGCAGCAGCAGCAAATGCACGCTGTGGTTTCTGTGCTTTTAGAATTAAATGACTCACATACAATAGCGTGCATTTGCTGCTGCTGCGCTTTGCATTTTTACTGCGCATGTAAAATCAGCTTTAAGAGTATAAAGTATAACATAAAGGACGATTTTGAGCGAGGAAATGAAATGATCGAATTCATATATATTTAAATAAATGTAATATGACTTGTTTTGTACATGTACATTTATGTAACAGCTGATTCCTGATTTAGGAATCAGACGCACGGAAAATTTGAAGATCCTATTAGTAACTTCCAAGCAATCCAGTTTTAATAAAAGCAATTTTTTTGTTTATTTAATTTTTATCTTGGTTTTTTGCTCTGGCCAGGGGGAGGCACGCGCCCTCCCCCTGGCCACGCCCCTGACTGTAGTATTTGTTAAGTCGTGGCTGAAGATGGTAGCAATACCGAAAGTAATCCCATATATTATATATAATTGTGAAATAAACAATATTTTTTAAAAAACGTACGTTTTTTCTTTACTTTTTACGATATTTCGGGCTGATGTTAGGCCCCTTTCTCAGGTCAAATCAGCCAAAGATGGGTTCTGGTTCATATAGAAGTGTGGAAGGCAGCTTAATGTAAAGAAGACCCGGGGATGGATACCAACATGACCGCGTCGCGTGGCGGTGGACTCAAAACTACGGCAGAGGAGCAAGTTTGTGAGATTGGTCGATGGGTGCACCAATCACAAAACTCCTACGGTCAAGAGAGAGCGCCACACTCAAGGTTGAACTATAAAAAAAATTATCTTAAAATATTTTCGATTAGCTGATTGAAAAAATAATCAACAATCATTTCAGAAATGTCTAAGAAACACACAATTTTTTTTTTTTCGAAAATTCTCTCTACAAAAACATGACATATAAATTTTTTTTGTTTAAATATCTAATTGAAGGATTTCCATTTTCTTTAAAATCATGAAAATCCATTTTCCTTCATCACTACCTACCCTAAAACAACAGTTTTTTTTTTTCTTTTTTAAATGATTATTACGCTTTGGAAAGTATTCACTTTAAAATGGTTTAAGAAATGTAAACTTCATATATTCACTTAATAAGGAACATTCGCGATCAAGAATCGAGCAATGATCAGAGATCAAATCAATAATCAAAAAAATATGTACCCTCTTATTTCGAAGTACTTCAGTGCTTCAAAATAGTAGAATATATAATATGGAACAAAAATATAATTATATAAATATATGATTCATTCATCTAACTTCCCAAAATTCAATATACATTCATTCAAAAATATTCATGAATTAAAAAAATATATAATAATAATAAATCATTACATACATAATATATTACGTAGCATCTTGCCTTGGTATCTATTGATAATAATATATTTTCCAAATTCAAAATCCGAAAAATTTAATTTTTGAAATTTTAACTCACTAAAAACACTACCCTCTTTTTTTTAAATTTATTTGTTGTGTTTTTAAAGTCAAAAATTATTTAATACTTGAAAATGAATCTTTAAAATAAGTGTATTTACATTTTTTTTTTTAAATAATTTAATTAAATTGTACGTGAGAGTAATTGTCTATATAAATAAGAAACAATTTATAGAATGATATGTATTAACTATAAAATTTTAAAAAACATACTGAGTATTTCTAACGACATAATAAATGTTATAAAACTATATAAATTATAATTATTGTAAAAATAAAATTTATTTTTTCACAAAAAATAAACATAAATATAAAACTTCGTTTTAAAAATTTTTCTCTTTATTATTTTTTTAATTATAATTGTGTGTTCCCTCTTTTATAATGCTTATAATAAAATATTTACATAAAAATTTTTTAAACGAAAAAATATAAAACAGTAGTAAATAAAAGTATTTTATTAAAAACTTAAGAAAATAAATACAAAATATATAAAACTAGAGAAAAAACTATTAAAAAAGAAATAAAATAAAATAGAGAAAATTGACGTAACATTCGTTAAAGCTTAAAAATAATGTTTACTTTACTTTAAAAAGGGGAATAATTTTAAAAAAATAAAATGATTGTGCAATAGCAATGAGAAATATAAAATATTTATATAATTTTGACAATTTTATAACAATAAATTGCACAACTATAAAAAAGTAAAAGATCAAAAAAATATATAATAAAACAATATAACAACATTCGCTCACAGAAAAATCACAGACGAAGTTTTTGGCACAAGCATGCTAACGTTGTTACGTTTTGTCCGAGCGAAAATGAGAAAATTTTGTACTAAGCAACATTATTCATTTTTTTTTTTTTTATCTGATTAGCAAAGTAAAAAGAAACTTTTTTGAAATTTCGTAATAAAAAGCTCATTTATCCGCGAAGGCCTTTCTTTATTTCTTCTTTTTCTGTCACTAAGACTATTCTAGCTAGTCTGACTAACCAAAAATACAAAAAAAAATTGTCTATTTTAGTATAATTCTTTAAATAATTTTAACCTCATAATTATTTTGAAGTTGAGGAAAAATATCCTTGATTTGAGACCAGTATAATGTACACTTGATGAAGGTGGTTTGAAACAAACCATAGATTGCCATCGGTCTTCCCAAAATATATTTATATTATTTTCGTTAACATTTCGCCATTTTTCAGGCGTTATTTTTATTATCAAAACTATAGGTTATGCATAATAATATGTGTTATAAAGAATAGAGTTTTAACTCTTTGTTGTTTATATAGTGTCGATAATGCCTGAATAATGGCGAAATGTTAACAAAAATAGTATAAATATATATTTTGGGGAGACCGAAAGCAAATTTGTTGTTTCAAACAACGTACACGTTCAATTATTGTAAAAAAATATTATTTTAAAAAGCGATTTACCCAAAAATAAATATCGACAATATTATTAATACTTAATTTTTTATTGTCCTCTCTTTGTTGTTTTTAAAATTTCTCTTTTGTGTTTCCTGCTTCATTACAAACATAAAATACGTGTATGGTAACCATATAATGTCTTGGCACATAGATATAACAACAAGATTTTACAGGAAAAAAAAAAAACATTTTGGGGACACATAAGATAAATTGACTTGTTTCCATAGGATTGTTCCAGTTTCTAAATGTTTCATAATTATTACTATTTTTAATGGATTTGAAATTTCACTCCTCGTCTTCAAACCTAAAGGGCTGAACCGATATTCAAGAAAAAATGGGGGAAGGAGGCAAATGGGGATGGGGTGAGGTAGAGAAGGCATTAAAAATAATGAATTAAGGATGGATTGACAAACGATGTAATAGGAAGGAGAGATGAGGCTTATGGTCGATAAAAATAAACTTACAGAATTTCTGTCAATCTTTCGGCACTGAGTGTACCTTCTTCAGGGCCTGTATTAACATATATACATTATCAGTGAGTAAATATAAGCTAGAATTAAATAAAGATAAAACAATTGACTGAACAAGTGACTAAATCAACAATATAACATTATATTATCTTACATTATATACATCAAAACAAACCAAAATATTATATCTAAACACAAACAATTATAACTAAATAAAAACAACATCCTGAGCAAACATAATAATAAAATATAAAATTTAAACAAAATAAAATATGAAGTTAGTACTACAGATGTAACTGACTACTATATATATTTTGTAGTTAGTACTACAGGTGTAACTGACTACTATATATATTTTGTAGTTAGTACTACAGGTGTAACTGACTACTATATATATTTTGTAGTTAGTACTACAGATGTAACTGACTACTATATATATTTTGTAGTTAGTACTACAGGTGTAACTGACTACTATATATATTTTGTAGTTAGTACTACAGGTGTAACTGACTACTATATATATTTTGTAGTTAGTACTACAGGTGTAACTGACTACTATATATATTTTGTAGTTAGTACTACAGGTGTAACTGACTACTATATATATTTTGTAGTTAGTACTACAGGTGTAACTGACTACTATATATATTTTGTAGTTAGTACTACAGGTGTAACTGACTACTATATATATTTTGTAGTTAGTACTACAGGTGTAACTGACTACTATATATATTTTGTAGTTAGTACTACAGGTGTAACTGACTACTATATATATTTTGTAGTTAGTACTACAGGTGTAACTGACTACTATATATATTTTGTAGTTAGTACTTTTTTTTTTTTTTTTTCTTTTTTTTTGCATTGGAGGGGGAAATGCTGTGACGCACATCCAGGGAAGGTAGCCCTGGATAGTGTGGGACTCGAGCCGATTCACCATACCCACTAAAACCCCCTCCTTGCCGATCCTGATTCCCTTCCGCGGAACTGACGATCTGTCATTACTTCGCGGAAGGGAGGAAGGGTGGCTGGTAACGCCCCTTCTTCTGTTTTATTACCGCTACTGTTCCTTGTCAGCCCTCTCCTGAAGGGCCAACCCGCCCATGATGAGCGCTGCAAAATCGCAGCCTTCATCCCACGACTCCTGGGAGCGCAGCATAGCGTCCACGTAACTGGTAGCAGTCAGTGGGGCGCCCATGCTGCACTCCAGATTTTTCCTTCCCTCCTCAAATCTGGGGCATTTGAGGAGGACATGCTCCGCCGACTCCGTCTCACCAAGGCACGCGGGGCAGTCTGGTGTTGTTGCTGCCCCGATTTTGTGGAGGTACCCCCGGAACCCACCGTGTCCCGTGAGTACCTGGGTGAGGTGGTAATTCACCTCCCCATGCTTCCTGGTGAGCCAAGGCTCGACTCGAGGGATGAGCCGATGGGTCCACCGTCCCTTTGTGGACTTGTCCCATTCTTCCTGCCACTCCCTAATTGTCCTGGCCCTCTCTGGCTCTGCTAGACCAGGGCTGGCCCCCGCGTCCTGATAGAAGACCCGGTTTCCCCTGCGGTCGAAGCGCTGCACCACCTCTTCCACCTGAACCGGGTCTTGTTTCCTTTTGAAGTGTCGCGTACGCTCCCGTGCCAGTAGGTCAATGGGGGGCAGCCCAGCAATTACATAGGCAGCGTCGCCAGAAACTGTTCGGTAGGCGCATGCGACTCTCAGTGCGCTTCGCCTGTGAGCGGGGGCGATCAGCCTCAGGTATGAGGGAATCCTCGTTGCATCTGCCCATGTCGGGGCCCCGTGCAGAAGGATGGATGTGCTGACTCCTGCCAGCAGTCTTCTCCTGCTCTGCCTAGGGCCACCGACGTTGGGCAGAATTCTCGAAATAGTTAGTACTACAGTAGTAACTAACTGCTATATATATTTTGTAGTGAGTACTACAGGTGTAACTGACCTATATATATTCTGTAGTTAGTACTACAGGTGTAACTGACTACTATATATATTTTGTAGTTATTACTACAGGTATAACTGACTACTATATATATTTTGACGTGAAACATCTTTAATTTCGGTCAGTAGAAGGTCGCTTGCTAAAATCGCATGTAACGAAAAAATGTAACACTAATATCGCTTATATATTTGCAACCACACTAACCGCGCGTTTATTTGGTATCGTTGTGTAGAGGAAAGAAGCCATTACTCAATCACGTATATGTCGCAAGCGCAGATGGCGCCGTTGTCGCGCCACGCATGGCGGCAGTACGTTTGTCGATCCGAGCTGGAGTAGTCGCCTTTGAGAGATCTTACTCTGCCATAGTCCATCGAACTCAAACCGGTGCTCTTCAGGATTTATAAGGTTTACAAGTGTGCAATTTGTT
This sequence comes from Aradus depressus, assembly GCA_963662175.1. NCBI lineage: Eukaryota > Metazoa > Arthropoda > Insecta > Hemiptera > Aradidae > Aradus > Aradus depressus. Next base: position 21,689,275 of record OY759226.1, on the reverse strand, counting down.
GCAGAAATTTAACGGTTGCTCGTCTATGGAGCCCCCGCGTTACATACAACCTCTACAGCATGCAAAAAACGTTTCACGTACCCCACCGCGGCTCCGTCCCCAATACAGCCTGTTTTTTTTTTTTTTTTTTTAGATTTATTATATTACTTGTTTTTGTTCTAGTTAAATTATTTTTTTTAATGTTCATTCATGATGTACGTTTTTATTCAGTTATAATTGTTTGTGTTCAGATACAATATTTTAGTTTGTTTTTAAGTAAATAATTTAAATGTTATTTTGTTGGTTTTTTTACTCACAATTAGTTTTAATGTCATATCTTTAGTTAATTGTAGCCTTACTAATAATGTATATATACCAATACAGGCCCTGAAGAAAGCACACTAAGTGCCGAAAGCTTGGCAGAAATTCTACAAGTTTGTTTTTATCGACCAGAAGCCTCATTTCTCCTTTCTATAACAAATAAAAACAATTTATGTTTACGACATACCATTTTAAATTTCTCTCACTGATTAAAATTGTAAGAATATCTCTAGAATCAAGGGGGAGGGGGGTAATTCTTATACATTATTGAGAGGGAGTATTGCATTAAAAGGCTTGGCGCTTGGGTGATGGAGAGATTAAATGGAGGAGTAACCAAGTTTTAAAAAATCGTACACAAAATTAAGTCACATCATATTCAATGTCAGATTTGCAGGGAGAGCGAGAACTTATAAATAATGTCAAACTGGGGAAGTACATAGCCGGTGATTCACCGACATTAAAAAATAAATAAAATAAAGAAACCTGTAACATTATGAAAATGATCCCCACTTTTCGATTAGGTATTCAACTTAAGTTTTAGCTTAAGTGCAAAATATGCAGATACCCTCAGAAGGAGAAAAAAGCCAACTAGAGCGACAACATCAATCCAATAGTCGACAGCAGCCATGTCCATGTCTTCAAGGAACTTGGAGGGTTTACGGAAGTGACAGTAGGCCTCAGAACAGTGAAGCTTCTCCCGAGAGCCGCCGTAGATGGCAATCATACAGCCCTCGAAACCGTAACGAACATAACTGACATAGGTGACCCATTGAAGATACCAAGGGATCGTGGAAAAGTTGACGAAGAAACCGGAGAAGAGAAGAAGAGGAATGGAGGTGATGGGACCCAAGAACACACCAGTCTGAAACAGAGAGCAAACCAGAGGCCAATCATATGATCCGTCGTCATATTCCAGGTTCAGTTATGTAAGTCTCTCCTCAGTAAACTTAAGTTAGTTACTATGACTCATAACCGGGCATGGTCTGGTAGTCTTGAGCCCGACTCAATCCAACATTTTTATTCTCCTTCATCTTGTAACAAGTGCCTGAAAACACTCGGTACCATCGCTTAACGTCCCATCCAAAGGACCCAGAGAAAAAAAAAACTTTTTTTAAATTCATTATTTTGAACATTTACAATTGATATAAACCATAAGTAAATTTGATGAATGAGACAATTACAAAAATAAAATAAAAATAAAGAACAAGAAAAGAATGATAAATAAAATTTAAAAAATATATATAAAAAATATAGTTTATTTTATCTGGGAGGTAAAATAAACTTAAGCACGCCGTCCTTCGGATGGGACGTTAAGCGATGGTCCCGAGCCTGTACGATATCAGGTACTTAAAGACCCTTGCCCTAGGTGAATAAAAATTTAGGGTAGGCTAAATTTAGGACTCCCATAGTAGAATCGGACTCATGTCCGCCAGAGTGACGAAAGAGCGCTCTGGTAGTAGGCGATATACCTTGTAGTTAAAGCCCGGGCATGAGTCATAAAACCTAAACCTATATAAAAAATAACAATAATAAAACAAAAAATAATAAAATAATAAAATAAAAAATAATAAAATAAAAATTAAAGAAAAGAAAATATAAATAAGTAAAAAGAAAAAATATATACATACATCGATAACATATGGTTATGTACAAAATAATAGGTAAAAAAAATATATATATAATAAAATAATAATGGTCTATATGCAAATAATATAATATATACAAAACAAATATTAAATTTAAATAATAATAAACACACAGTTAAACAATAGTAATAAAAAACGTACTAAAATAGCCATTATTAGGAATAGGTTAGGTTAGGTTTTATGACTCATGTCCGAGCTTTAACAACGAGGTCATATCGCCTACTACCAGAGCACTCTTTCGTCACTCTGGTGGACATGAGCCCGACTCTACTGTGGGAGTCCTAAATTTTGCCTACCCTAAATTTTTATTCATCTAGGATAGGGATCGTTAACGAGTACCTGACATCGTACAGGCTCGGGACCATCGCTTAACGTCTCAACCGAAGGACGGCGTGCTTAAGTTTATTTTACCTCCCAGATAAAATAAACTAAGGGCCTCGGTTGGGTTGCGAACCCACGACCTTGAGCTCAGAAGTCAAGCACGCATACCACTGAGCTACCGGCGCCCTCTTATTAGGAATATCTCATTCATTAAATAGGTCTACGGTGAGGCCGGTTAATCATGTTCCTCGGAACTGTGGGCCAGTTAAAAGTGGAAAGGGACAGGCCCCTTGGGGCCAACAAGAGAGCGGCAAGATGTTTCCTTGACAATTTGCCAGTTTTACTGGTCTATTGTAGCATTGCACTCCCATCTCATTGCTCAGTCGCCTAATCTGCCGTTTTATTTATTTTTTAATTTTATTAATTACAAAATGGAGAAATTGTAAGACCCAAAGGGAATTTACGAATATTTTGGAATTATCTTGACAAAATGAGGGACATTTAAGTAGGTAATGACTGGGCTGAGAAAGACAAAGACAAAAATTGTGGTTAAGGAGGAGTTGGCAAGAGCAAGAGGCAACATGGTAGCTCACTTCAACGGTCCGAGGGACATGATTCACCTGCCTATGCCAATATGTCTAGTTATTCTCCTTTGAACTGATGTAGATGATTATAAATGTTATTTACCTCGATGGACATTCCTGCCCCAATGAGGAGTCCGAGGGACTGCGCCACAAGGCTGATGAGAACACACATGTTGACCACCATGAAGAACCTGACTGGGTCCAGAGGCTGTGACGTCATGAAGTATACTATAACGATGTACACCACACTGAACACAATCTAGTGACAAATAAAACAACTACATATTAGCTTAAGAGAAAAGAAAAAGTTGTAGGTGAATCACCGGCAATGCACTTCCCCAGCACAAACTAATCAATTAAATGTTTGCTCATCCGTCAATATCAATCTGCCGATTTGTTGAAAATTAATAGATGTCTTACTCAGATACTTCGGAATACTCATACAAAATTTCGTGTTAATACGTTCAACACATCGGTTTTTGAGTTTTCAAGACCCCCATTGAAGGAGTACGGTATGAGTGAATTTATTACAAACAGAACACAGACACAAACAAGTTGATTTTATAAGCTATTTCTGTTGGAAAATAGGCTAAAAAATAAAATAATAATCGAATAGAATAATAGACAAACTAGAAAAATATCAACCTGGAAAGGGAGATCGGCCATTGTCTTGGCGATGTAGAACGACTTAAGAGAGTACCAGTAGTTGAGGTGTTCTCTGACGAACACAGACATCTCCATGGGAACTGAGAAATTAAACAAATATTCATTAGTAAACACATATTAATAATAATTACAGAATAATAGAAACACATATTAATAATAATAACAGAGTAATAGAAACACATATTAATAATAACTACAGAGTAATAGAAACACATATTAATAATAATTACAGAGTAATAGAAACACATAATAATAATAATAATAATAATAATAATAATAATAATAGATACACATATTAATAATAATTACAGAGTAATAGAAACACATATTAATAATAATAATAGAATAATAGAAACACATATTAATAATAATTACAGATTAATAGAAACACATATTAATAATAATTACAGATTAATAGAAACACATATTAATAATAACTACAGAGTAATAGAAACACATATTAATAATAATTACAGAGTAATAGAAACACATAATAATAATAATAATAATAATAATAATAATAATAATAATAATAATAATAATAGATACACATATTAATAATAATTACAGAGTAATAGAAACACATATTAATAATAATTATAGAATAATAGAAACACATATTAATAATAATTACAGATTAATAGAAACACATATTAATAATAATTACAGATTAATAGAAACACATATTAATAATAATTACAGAACAATATTTCAAGGGATAGAGTACTCATAAATTTTACTTAAGCTAGTTTCTTTATTTGCTCTTCTAATTCTTCGATTTCATTCCAGGCCTTGTCTAATATTTTTTGTTTTTTAGTATTTAGTTTCTTAATTTCATCATTAATAAATAATTACTAAGAGAATATTAAGGGAATATATCTAGAAATGAAGAGAATTTCATTCTAGCAGTGTCTTTTCATTGGCCATTCTTATTCAATCTTTGTACTCATTAAAGGATTTGTTGAAATTCATTCAACTTGAAAAATTAATATCTCATGAACTCAGCGTAAAGAGCTGCTTCAAAGTTCATTTTCTTCTTCTAACGATTCTGCAAAGAAATTTGAAATTTGTCTCCATAAACGAAGCGTATTTTTCGAGATATTTGAGTAAAAAAGATAAAAAAAATAGCACTTTCTTGAAATAAATATTTATTGCATCAAATAAAGATTTGCATATTTCAGCAGCTCATCGATCTGAGTATTTAAAACAAAATCATTAAAATCTGTTCCTAACTAAAGAACTTCCGAATAGGTCGAGAATTTAGAGCTGGCTGGGATTTTTATGAGAATATAATTTGAATATTATAGATGAAAAAATTCCCTGATTTCTATGAAAATTCCCTGACATTTCCCTGACTACCTAAATTCCCTGACTTTTCCAAGTTTTTCAGAAAGTGGCCACCCTGTTAAGTACACGAAAACAAAAATTATAAAACAAAAAAAAAACTCACAAGTTAAAATGGTGGGCATCATGGCAGTGAACATAAGAAAAAGGACGGTGAAAAAGATGCAACCGGCGTTGTTCCACACTTTAGAGGCCTCGTTTCCAATATCGTAGTAGATGAGGCCAATGAGAAGTCCAATCATGAGATGGGACAGGAGCCGCATCCTCGTAAGCATCTGCACAATATAAACATTCTGGAGATATCTTATATATCTACATCTTACGGAATTTTTTGATTTTTGAAAAGAATTTTATTTATTCGTCTACATCAATGTTATCCCCATCAAAATAGTCCCCATTAGATATTATAAACTTATGCCAGCGCTTCTTTCAATCCCCGAAACACTTCTGGAACTCGATCTTTGGGATAGCATTTAGCTCTCTCAGCGATGCGCTTTTAATCTCATCTATGTTTGTGAAACAACGGCCCTATTGGTTGTTCTCTTTATTGTTAGGAACAGAAAAAAGTGACACGGGGCCATGTCTGGTGAATATGGAGGCTGAGGCATCAATAGTGTTGTTTTTGGGCGAAAATTCACGAACAAGCAATGAAGTGTGATACCACTCGTAAACCCTAGTTTTACTCATAGCAGACTCACCAAAAGCAATATTTCACATTTCTAAAACTTTGCTACACTTTATTTCATTCCTATAGCAAAATTTAATGCAAATTCTCTGTCCATTTTGTAAACAAATAAATAATCGCCGATCGTACCAAAACACATGTTACCTCTTTAACAGCTGACATCAGACTAAACATCCGGTTTGGCTAACAATATACAGATACATTTCAGACATGTTTACCAACACAACAACGAAAAAATCGCGCGAATCGGACCAATACAACCTGCGAAATTACAAAATTCCCCTTACTTTTTGAACACACGTACAGTTACTGCATTGTGTAAGCTATTAATTACTCTCAAGCAGATACATATCTTGATACTGTATCTCTAGATACATAATATCTCTAGATCTAGAGAAGACCCCATATCATGAGATGTTGTTCATCCTACTTAGGTGCTAACATTGGACTTACCTGGTCCCGGACTATAGAGAGGAACGTTCTGTTGATGAGAATGGTGAACTGTCTGAAGTTCGAGGTCGGGAACCCGGGACTAGGTCCAAGACTGGTTAGACTTTCATCAGAACGAAGCAGCAGTGCCGATGTAACTGTGCTACCCTTTGTACTGTTCTCTGCAAAAAAAAAAAAATCATTAGCCTACTGTCCATCATTAGAACAACATAGTGTAGGGAAGGGCCAAATCGAATTGTGCCAATGGGATACCTGTTATTTTAAGTTACCCTTTTTTTATTATATTTAAAACTATTGAACTGCGCCAAACATCTTTTCTAACTCATATTGAATTGCGCCAACTGTATTTTTAGTTCATATGATTTGTATTCTATTTGGAATTGAGATGAATCTAATTCGCAAAATTCAGTTTTTTCGTTCTGATTGTCTTTATATTCTCTATTAGTCCGATAGTCTAAGGCCTGTGATATATTATAAAAACGTGCGATATCGAGCTAAAGCAAGTAGAAATATAATTGACATATAGTGACATTATATTGTTTATATTGAGAATTTTTTTTTTTTTTTATGAACTATATCGTCGGCCTAAACGTGATACCTCGTAAGCAACATTTTTCCAAAAATGGTTTTTTTTACCAAAAAAAAAAAGAAAAAAAACTCTACTGATTTAGTGGGACATATTATACGACATAAAACGAAAAAAAAACATGAAATACGGTTTGAAGAACCGTACCTTGCAAAAGAAATGGGAACGAAATTCTGGTGAAACCTCGTAACTCCGTCAAGCACGTTAATTCTTTACTTGGATTTGCAAACTAGTTTATAAACAATTCATGGCATGCATATACATCTCACTTAATACAAATGTCGAAAAAATTTAGATTTTCTATAAAGAATTTTTTTTTAATCAGTTTTTTGTCTCTCCTGTAAAGTTGGCTTTTTGCACATATAAGGTATCACGTCTAGACCGACGATATGTTTCTCTATATCAGGAGAACCTGGACTGTTTCACTAAAAGAACCGACGGGAGTGTCAAAATTTTATTTTTTCGGATATATCAAAATTTACAAAAAGTAAGTGGTTTCTATGCCACAATTTTGTAGCGATATCTAATACATTCTTGTAATTTATAGAAACTTTATCACTTTGTAAGGTAATATATAATATGTACGTAGGCCGTGTTAATAAAATGTGTTTTGGCGGAGTTCAATATCTTTCAATTTATATCTATTTTCAAATGAGCGCAGATCAATACAAGGATTATGTGGAGGTATACGATTTGGCGCAATTCAATACCAGCAGTAGGGAGGATTAATGTTTCTAGTACACGTACATGGAGTAACGTTTCTAGTTTTTTTGAAGAAAAAAATTTACTTGTGTTCCTTAAAAACTATCTTACTAAACTAAAAGTTGTTTTCTTAAAAAAAAATTTATTATTATGTTTTTTGATATTACCTATATCAAAGTTTATATGTAAATTGTATTACCTATCATTATTATGTACATACATAGGTAATAATTAGGTTTAATAGTTCATAATATAATGTTTGAAAATAAAATATTATTGTCATTCACATATTATTAATTTCCTTGCTCAAGTATTTATTCGGAAAATTGAAATCATTAAGATAAAAACATTCTGGTAATTTAATTGTGGAGAGGGGAGGGGGCGTTATCGTTATTTGTAAATGGGCGGTCAATACTCGTTACACGGCCCTGTCCTTTGCGTGCTTGCCTTCTGAGCTCAAGATTGTGGGTTCGAAACAGGACCGAGGCCCTTAGTTTATTTTATGTGAGAGGTAAAATAAACATAAGCACGCCGTCCTTCGGATGGGACGTTAAGCGATGGTCCTGAGCCTGTACGATGTCAGGTACTCGTTAAAGACCCCTGCGCTAGGTGAATAAAAATTTAGGGTACCTAGGCAAAATTTAGGACTCCCATAGTAGAGTCGGGCTCATGTCAACCAGAGTGACGAAAAAGCGCTCTGGTAGTAGGCGATATGACCTCGTAGTTAAAGCCCAGGCATGAGACTTAATAACTAAAGAAATAAAAAGATAAAATGTGATAATTTCAGAAATATTAATACGGACTTACGTGACGTATCACCGTTAGGGTAGATGTCTTTTAATGTCTTCTCATGTGAATTGTACACAGAACATCTCCCATTCATAACTGCCAATACAAGTTTGTCAATGACATCCCCGTGTTCACCGCAGGCCACCTCCATCACTGCACAAATAGAGCATAAATATAGTTTATGTATTATAACAAACAATATTATGTGCAAGCACTCACATGTAGTTATCAAGTAAAACTAAATTTACAATGGGAATTTCATTCTCAGGATGAAAATCCAAAAAATGACAGTGGACAGGCCTCGCTGGAAGAGGAATTCGACCCAGGATTCTGGGTACATCTCAGATTGTTGATGTGTATTGTGGTAAAAAAAAAAAAGTTAAATTAAAATAATGAAATAATAATTAAAACAAAAAGAATTAATAATAAAATTAAATTACCGAAAAGGGCCCTAAAAAATATCAAAAATTCAATTGCAATTTTTAAGAAAGTTTTTTTAATTTCAATTAACAAACTTTTCATTTGGATTTCCAAAGAGACGCCACTTTGTCCTCCAAACCCTGCAAAAATATCAAATCTAATCCAAAGGTTTCCAAATTACCCCAACAGGGAAAACGAACAAAAGAGAATTTACGAGAACAAATATTGGGCCCATCCTCCCAAATCCACATTATTAAAATCGAAAACCAAACATTGAAACAAACAAAAATCAAAAGAAAAATCTTAAAAACCAAATTCTCAAAACCAACTCAATCCCTTTTTCCGTTTTATAATCCCGGTCATTCCTTAAATTTAAGTCATATATTTCCGGGCATATATATGTACACAAACAAACAACAGTACCTTCTTTGCGGATCAATTTCACCGTTAATTCATTTCTATTTAGTTCATCACAACTTAAGCCAAAACACCACTTTTCATCTTCACTCAGACCGTCTCCATTCCACCCAGGCCTCGACTCGTCTCTCCACACACTAAAAAAACAGCTGATGGCCGTGTTTTGTTTTTTTACTCATTTGTTTTTATAGAAAAATAAATATAATTAATTTTTTTATATTAATAATTTAATCATTTTAATGTGTGTATTTTTTTTATACATCACAGTATACTTATTAGCTCTCGGTAGAGGCTACGTCAGAGCATAAGTCTCATTGATCTGCAAGCGTAATTGTGTGTACGTCGGACGCTTACACCTAAGCGTAAGGAGTGGTGGCACAGTCATCTAAAACCGATACCATAGTTGTCTCTTACCATAGTCGGCAGGATTGTGGTAAGAGGGACAGTGAAGAGAGAGGCCACCCAGGAAGGGAACCAGCCCTCCCACATCCCCCTGATAGACACAGTGACCCTCTGCCAGGGTGTACAGATGGTCGAACATCTCAAAGAGGCGGGCTGAAGGCTGGTGGATTGTGCAAATGATGGTTCGACCGCCACGCGCCAGACACTTCAGCAAAGAGAGACACTGGAAGCACGACGAACTGTCCAGACCACTGCAGGACAATCACAAAAATGGAAAAGTATTGGTAAAGAAATTGTATTAAAAAGAAGTAAATAATATTTGTGCGTCTCCACAGATGAACAATGTATCCCGCCAAAATTAAAATTTTAGTAAATAAATAAAACAAACTCCTTTCAGAAATATCGTCTATTCCACAAAAATGTATACTTTTACACAAAGCTTTCAGTCTTTCTCTTTATTTCTTTTTCTTATTACAGATGTACATTAATAAAAATAATAATATTGACAGACAATACTCATGGTCAAATTGACCTATTGACTTATTTAAATAAAGAAGTTCACCTCGTACCTTCAGCACCCAGCTTATCGAATTCGCATCCATCTCTGGGAAAATAACTTTAGTATCCGTAAATAACTGTTTATTATATAATAAAGTATGATTGTTACTATTTATTGATTTTAATTCATATTCAGTAATAAATTCATTTTGTACTTTATCAGGTTTCGGTATTACGTTATTATATTTTTATTTATTAGTATTCGGTTTACTGAGTACATAATATGTCATATTCGATTATTTATACCTATTATTATTTTTTCATAATATAAGTAATTTTGGAACATACTATTCATGTATGGTTCTCCATATTGATATCTTAGTTTCATAATTCATGAAGTTAGTTATATTTTGAATTATGAACGATGAGTAGCGATAACATTTGTACTTTATTTATATATTTTTTATTCTTATTGTATTTAGTTATTGCGACTCATGCCCGGGCTTTAGCTACGAGGTCCTATCGCCTATTACCAGAGTACTCTTTCATCGCTCTGGTGGACATAAGCCCGATTCTACAGTGGGAGTCCTAAATTTTGCCTACCCAGATTTATTCACGTAGAGTAGGGATCTTCAACGAGTATCTGACTCTATAGGAACCATCGCTTAATGTCCCATCCGAAGGACGACATGCTCAAGATATTTTCACCTCCCTGATAATAAACCTAAGGGCCGGGTTTCGATATTGAGCTCAGTAAGTTGAGCTCAAAATCTCGGATTCGAAACCAGGCGAGGCTTTTAGGTTCTTTATCTTGGAAGTGAGAAAAACCTTGAGCACGCCGTCCTTCGGAAGGGACGTTAAGCGATGGTCCTGAGCCGGTACGAAGTCAGGTACTCGTTAAAAATCCCTAATCTAAATGAATAAACCTGGATAGGCAAAATTTAGGACACTCACAGTAGAATCGGGCTCATGTCCACCAGTGTGAGAAAAGAGCACTCTGGTAGTAGGCGATATGACCTCATAGTTAAAGCCCCGTCATGAGACACAATAACTATTTATTGGCAGAATTTCTGAATAATTTATCCATGTACTTAAGTAGTTTTTCCAAGATATATTTTCTTTTCGAACCCCTCACCTGGTGGGTTCATCGAAGAACATGACAGGAGGGTTGTTGACCAATTCCAGCGCTATCGAGAGCCTCTTGCGTTGGCCGCCTGACAGGTTCGAGGTCCGGGTGTCGCTACACTCCAGGAGACCCAGTGTTTCCAGGATCTCAACTATCTACAACATGAAAATAAAGCAATAAAGCGGCGTTCAGCTGCTAACCGCACCTTTCTATCTCAACCCGTTCCCGAGATATGATTTTTTTAAAGGTTTTTTCGAGAAAACCCTGTTTTGTACCATAAAAACCCACATTTCTCCATTTTAAACCAACCCTTTTTCCAACTTTTGACCACATTTTCGGAATCAGCGTTAAATTTCCTATCAGACTAGTGTACGTTCAACTTTGAAAATTACCAACTTGGAACCGAAATAAGAGCTAAAACGTTAACATTTTAGAAAAATTAAAAATTCGGGAAATACTTCCACGTCAACTACTTTCCCGCTCAAGGACTGCTTCAACCACCCAGGGAGCTAGAAAACTTGCAAATTTAATTTTCTTTCTACTACTATGGTCAACTTTGCGATTCCGTATCGATTTCATGGAGAAATTTAAGGTTGAATGCGAAAAAACGTGATGTAAATCGAATCTAAGGAGGTCACAAACGGAAATTTTTTTTTTTTTTTTTGATCGAGAGATCATACGTGTGGCAAGTTCAGGTCTCACAATAACAAAGCCAAACTTATTATCTCTAGATTCAAAAAAAAAAAATTGCATTTGTGACCTCCTTAGATTCAATTTACACCACGTTTCTTCACGGTCTAGTTTCACCCAAGTTTTTTTTTCGGTTTAGGTCAGAAACACCCTGTATATTGTTTATGCATTGTTTATATATTGTTTATGTATTGTTTATGTATTGTTTATATATTGTTTTTGGAGACTCACCACGCCTCTCTTTTCTTTCTTGGTCACGTGCTTGCCCAGTTTGAGGTTAGCCGAGACAGACATCGCCTCCCATATGGTGAGGTGAGGCAGCAATCGGTCATCTTGCATAATATAGCAAGACATCTTCCGAAATCTGCGCGAATTTCGCTCTCGGCCATTGATCAGCACAGTTCCCGATACTCCTGAAGTCCTATAATAAAAATATTAAAAAAAAAAAAAAAAAAAAAAATCACAAAGATTGGAAAGTAATAAAATTTTAAATTTAGTTTAAATAGAAACAATTGATAATTAAATACCATTAAATGACAGTTTATATAATTGAGACAATAAGTTAATATAAGAAGTGCATTGAGAGAGAATGGTGTTCACGTGAGAACGCGAGAAAGAGGTTAGGCTGATCAGGTGAGCGAAATGCCCCCACGATCTCACTCTTGTCCCTACCCACTTCGCTACCTCTCACCATACTCGTAACGAAAATATTATTTATCTCCGGTATTTGTAAAAACAAAATGAACAGAACAAAAAATTATATCTGATGTGACCCGTTACAGGGCTTTCTTATACATACCACTGTTACATAGACCCTTCTCACATAATCATTACTGCTACTATATGAAAGTAATGGCATCAGCGGTTTTCTTAGAGACTGACTTTCTTATACACCCAGTAATGCCAGAATGCAATGATTTGGGAAGGTGGAGTGATTTATGTAACAATGGTAGAAGAAGAAGAGAAGGTACAAGAAAAGTGTAATGGCCACATCACATATACTTTATTCCATAAAAATAATTTCTGATAAAAAAAACTATCAATAATAAAAAAAATTGTTATAATTTGTTGCAATGAGATACAATTTAAACATTACTTTGAAATATTTTCTAAACTTAAGCACGCCGTCCTTCGGATGGCAACGCGATTGAAATTTTAATAAGGAACATTTTTAGTAGGAACTCATTTTTCCAAAGAACTAATCGTTTTCTCGTAAATCTAGCAAGTATATAAAAACAATTAGTTTCAAAACGACATTTTAGGGTATTTTTCGGCATGTATTTCGAAAAACAGGCGAGCTGAGAAAACCCGTATTGAATATAAAATCTTCTCGACAGAACTGCAGTATATCTGTGGTCACAGGGAATAAATTGGTAAGTCTAAATTCGTAACTTTACAGGGCAGCACTTTTTTACTTTTGCATTAATCGTGTAAATCCAGTTTTTGGAATAAATAAATTATGTTTGCATCATTATTAATCATACACTTTCTAAATATATGGGATTGAATGAAAATGAATATTGTTAATCCTTTCTTGGATTTTCCCTTAGTTACCTAATCATTCCCCATCACTTACCTAATTATTAACCATACTTTTTGAAATACTCGTGAATGATGCCTCTCTAAAGTTGGTTTAACCGAAAACAACCTCTTCAATTGGAATAGTCTGCCGTAGTGAATAAATGGTTAAATGCAGTTATCTCGTGAATGATTCCTCAAAGAAGTAGATTAACTTGATTTAACCGAGAACATACACAATTTTACAAGATACCAAGAAACCAACATCTTTATAATTCCGAAAGTATTAGAGTTCTGATCTCTCAACTTCTTCACAGTGCGCAGATGGCTTGGGAGATGATCACAGTACACTTAACTCATTTTAACCATTTTACGACTTAACAACTTATTCCCTGTGATCATAGAAATATAATCGGCACATTGTAAAATGTACGGAAACTTAGCGAATTGAGTCATGGGATGCATCATGAACACACTGGCCCAATGAGTCAGATCATTTACAGACAGTTCTCCTTAACAATTTTATTAAATATAAATATAATATGAAATTTATAAAAATATATATATTTCTAAAAAAGCATACCGATAACCAGCAAGGACATTCATGAGGGTGGACTTTCCGGCCCCAGAAGGGCCCATGATAGCCGTCAGCTCTCCACATTGGAACTTGCCGCTAACTTCTTTCAGCAGAGACTTCTGACCTAAGGGCCGAAAAGATAATATCAGTATTTAGTACAAAGTAAGGTATTTACTTTTTATTACACTAAAGATAACAACCGTTATGGCTATGAGCGGCTTTTCTTTCTACAAAATACATATTTCTATAATAATAGAAAATAAAATAAAGACCGCTTAACGTCCCATCCGAAGGACGGCGTGCATAAGTTTATTTTACCTACCAGATAAAATAAACTAAGGCCCAATACGTACATATTCACGTTGATGGCGGCCATTGACTCATCATTACTGATCGATTTATTGAATCATGTTTCAGATCGGTTTATCTTTTATTCAAATAACCTCTTTCCTTTGTTTTATGTTTAAAAAGTCTGTTATTAGGTATAGGTTTTATGACTCATGCCCGGGCTTTAACTACGAGGTCATATCGCCTACTACCCGAGCGCTCTTTCGTCACTCTGGTGGACATGAGCCTGACTCTACTATGGGAGTCCTAAATTTTGCCTATCCTAAATTTTTATTCACCTAGGGAAGGGGTCTCTAACGAGTACCTGACATCGTACAGGCTCGGGACCATCGCTTAACGTCCCATCCGAAGTACCTGAGCTCAGAAGCCAAGCACGCTATACCACTGAGCTATCGGCGCCTTCATATTTTGTTATTGAAATGATATTCATTTAAAATGATGTTTTATGTCAAGTGTGTCACTTTTAGAGCTCAAAATCGCGGGTTAGAAACCCAACCGATATCCTCAGGTTTTTTATTTGGAAGAAACCTTGAGCAAGCCGTCCTTCGGATGCTAAGCGATGAACCTGAGTATGTGCGATGTCAGGTGCTCAATAAACACCTTTACCCTAGGTGAATAAACCTAGGTAGGCATTATTTAGGATTCCCACTATAGAGTCGGGCTCATTTACACCACAGACGAAAGAGCTCTGGTAGTAGGCGATATGATTGTTAAAGCCCGTGGCCTGGTCATACACCGGGCAATCAAGGACTATAGTGATGAGCGCTCCAATGATCTCCCCCTTCCCTCCCCTTCTGCCGATTCCGTTGAAAATTAATAAGTGCCGTTATAGGGTCGATAACTCCGGATAGAATGAATTTATCTACACGAAATTTTATATGTGAATCCAGAACCCTATAATAACGTCATGTACTATTTTTCGGCCAAATCGTCAAAAGGGAAGGGTTGGATTATGGGGGAGGCTCAATATAATAATTATAATAACTGCCGATAGAAAGAATATATTGGAAGTTAAAAACCAATGAGGACATAACCTGTCAAATTACAGCCACATCGGCCGAAAGGAAGGTTGGTTTCAGGGAAGGGGGTTAGTCAAAAACCCTAATAACTGCCGATGTAATGAATTTATCGACACAAAATTTAGTATAATTCAGGAGCCCCCAGGAATATTAGCGCAAACAATCAACTGCTTTTGGAGGGGGAGCGAAAATTTAATAGATTAATTCGTTCTGCGGAAGTATATTACAATATATTACCTCCATTACACTCCTGTGAGATGGTGTAGGAGAGTTTCTGAAACTCTATATGAACCGGAAGCCTCTGCGGCAGATGGTTGAAGGAGAAGGGTGTCTTGATGTTGATGACGAGGCTATCTGGGGGTGGCTGCTTCTTCTTGTTCAGTGAACCACCCTTGCTCTGACGGAACGAACCCGGGGAACTGGCTCGACTGTTAGCTTCAGTACCGCAAGTTCCAGGCAACAATTGACTTCCACTGAAAACATAACAACACATGGAAATATAAATAATGCAGAAAATTATAAATATTTTAATAATAATAAAAAAAATAATAAAAAAATCGTCGACGAATCACTAGCTATATACTTCCCCGGGCAGTTAACAATTCTGAAAATTCGTACAAGATTTTGTGTCAATACATTCGTTTTGATGTGTAAAACAGCTCTCGGTAAGGGCTATGTCAGAGCGTAAGTCTCGTTGATGTGCATGCGTAAGTGTGTGTGTCGGACGGTTGCGCGCGCAGCGCACACACACATATACACACTTCTTTATCTGTGATGTTATATTACGAACTATAAAATGATCTTTCGGTAAGAAACTTTTAGGTTAAGATGCTTCGATTAAATTTGTCACAAAATATAACATATAATATTTCAATATATTATTATATATAATTATATAAAATTGTTATTAATATATAATAATAATAACTTCTGAAAATAGAGGACGCCGGTAGCTCAGTGGTATGCGTGCTTGCCTCCTGAGCTCAAGATCGTGGATTCCTATCGAGGCCCTTAGTTTATTTTATCTGGAAGATAAAATCAACTTAAGCACGCCGTCCTTCGGATGGGACGGTAAGCGATGGTCCCGAGCCTGTACGATGTCAGGTACTCGTTAAAGACCCCTGGCCTAGGTGAATAAAAATTTAGGATAGGCAAAATTTAGGACTCCCACAGTAGAGTCGGGCTCATGTCCACCAGAGTGACGAAAGAGCGCTCTGGTAGTAGGCGATATGACCTCGTAGTTAAAGCCCAGGCATGAGTCATAAAACCTAACCTAACATAACTTCTGAAAATTTCTATCAATAAATAATATAATGTTTTTACCCATTTAAGGAGATACCGAACTGCTTATTTCATTTTTAAATGACAAACTTAATCTACAAATGAGTACGAATCAAAGCATTTCAACAAAAAATTCGAGAACTACCAGCGAAGCAGTATTCAGAGACGCTACAATCACAGTTGTATATACCTTATTTTAGCTATCACAAACCTATAATTTCATGTATAAATGAAATTGAAGAACAATAAATTTGAAAGTTTAATTCCTTTACTTTTTTTATTGTAACATTATAAAAGAAATTTTAATCAAAATCAGTGCACGACAGTGAATTTTTTAATCATTCTATCGGGAGTTCTCGAGTTCACAGACACACATTTCTACTTCCCCACCTATAGTAGAAAAATGTTCAACGGAATTTCATATTTTCCGAATTACAGATTCTAAATTTGCAAAAAAAAAAGTCTGTATGTCCGTGTTTCTTCGCAAGTCTACGTGTGTGTCTGTGAACACGATAACTCCCGATGTAATAAATGTACCGACATTAAATATTAAATTTGTGGGCTGAACCCCAAAATCCAGCCAAACAGTCCTGAGAGCCAGGGTCTTGCCCTTTCTCCCGCGTCCCCACAAAATGCTGGCGTTCCACAAGCTAATATCCTTTGTCCTATCCTCTACACAATATACACAGCTGATATCCCCACCCATCCATCAACACAATTCCACACTTTTATAGATACTGCTATCCTCTCTCCTCATCCCGACCCAGTCCTATCATCCAGACACCTACAAGAACACCTGATAACCCTTCAGTCCTGGTACAAAAAGTGGAGAGTGAAGGTGAACGACACAAAATCAGTTCACATCGTCTTCACCCTTTGTCGAAAATATACCTGCCCTCCAGTGTACCTTAACAAAATTCCCATCCCTTTAAAAAACGGTCCGCTATCTAGGCCTCATACTCGATAAACGACTAACTTGGAATCCTCACACGAGACTGAAAAGACAAGAAATGAACAGACGTTATAAACTTCTACTAAGACTACTAGACAAAAGATACAAACTAACTTTGACAACAAAACGACTTATATACAACGCAATACTCAAACCTATGTGGACTTAGAACTCAGGGGTTCTGCCAAGGCTTCCAATCCCTTCAATCCAAAATCCTTCGTACAATAGCCAATGCTCCTTTCAACGTCTCCAACAAAACCCTTCACACTGACCTTAACGTACCTTTCATCACTGAAGTCGCTAAATCCAAATATAAAAAATTATTTTCCCTTCTTAGTTCCAACAATAATCCTATAGTCCGTGCCCTCCATTCTGCCATACTTCCCCAACGACGGCTTAAGCGTCAATGGCCAAGAGACCTCCTGAGCAGAAGCAGTGACAGTGACAGTGATTAGCTATAAACGAGAGAAAAACAGAGACTATGGAGTGTCACCACTGGGTGATCTCTCCCCTCATGACATTTTGACATTGCCATTATCTCTTTATTAGCACATTTGCTTGTTGTATTTATACAGTTGTAAATAGCTATTTGTAAATAAAATAAAAAAAATAACCCCAAAATGACAACTATAGACTTTCATCCAAATTGGCCAAAGGGAAGGGGGGGGGGGGGGGGGATCAGGGGAAAGGCTTAACTCAAAAACTCCAATAAGGACGGCACTAATTGATTTTCAGTGAAATCGGCAGAGGGAAAGGGGGGGTTCGGGAGAATGGCTCAATAAAAAAACCATAATCACTGCGATATAATCAATTCATCGATACAAAATTTATTATGAGGATTTAGGAGATCCAATGTAAGTCATGTATTGAAGATTAGCGCAAACGGTCGACTGGTTTTGGAGGGGGAGCGAAAAGTTAATTGATTAATTCGTTCTGGGGAAGTACATTGCCAGACCCACGACTTTTTAAACAAAATTTTTTATTGTAAAATCACCTTAATTTCAATTTTGAATATAAATGAAATAAAAGAATGAAATTGAGTGACTTTTAAATTGTAATGGTAAAAAGAATGTCAGAATATTTAGAAGAGAAAATAATATCGACCTCGGTTTTCAAAGACAATTGGTTCGGTAGAAGGGTCTACCATTGTCTGCACGACTTAAGTCTTAAGACTTGGAGGGCACTTCAAACGGAGGAAGTAATAGGACTCTTGTAGACCGATCCTCTGATAATTCAGACCTTGTGGTAGTCAATGGCGCAATTCGCTGACAGTTAAATTAAATTCTTAAGTCCGGGGACAGAGATCTTGCCTTGGCAAAAAGCTACAGACCTACTACCCGTCTTCGGCAAGGTATCGGAAACTCTCATTTTCACTGCGATCCGAGCGCAAGTTCATGCCTTCGTATCTCATAGGCAATTCGATTGCTTGAGGAGCAGATCCATCGAGGACGCATTGAGGATGCTGAATATGCTCTTTGCGTTTTCTTCGATATCGCGTCAGCCTTTAATTGCGCCTGGCTGCGACTCCGCGACGTGGGACTGCCTAGGAACCTATTCGCGCTAATCTCTAGCTTCCTTAAAGATCGTCAGCTCGTACGACCAGGCCAGGGTAGAGTTGATTCGCGGGGCCAGATCATACCTGGGACTCGATCTGCGGCAGCTGGTGACGGAAACCGGCTACCCAGAGTTCAGACGGTTTGTCGGCTCTTGGTGGGAGCAGAAAAAAGCGTCGTGACGCGCTGGGGCGACCACCGATCGGTAACTAAATTAAAATAATTTACATTATCGTACGGCTCAATATCTAGCTCGAGTATTAATATTTTTAAACTTCAAAAGAAAGCACTATGAATAATAAATAATATTACTCAAAAAATAAGCTGTAGATAACGCAGATAGCTCAGTGGTATGCGAGCTTGCTTGCTGAGCTCAAGTTGGCGGGTTCGAAACCTAAAATAAACTTAAGCATGCCGTCCTTCGGATAGAACGTTAAGCAATGGTCCCGGGACTGTATGATGTCAATACTCATTAAAGACCCCTACTCTAGGTGAATAAAATCATTTGTTCCCTCTGTAATCAAGACACGGTATCAACATTTTCACGACAAACTCCATCTCACGCCAATCCACTTATTCTGCAATTATCCACAAACACTTTCCCCACTAATCCACAACCGACGCCTTAAGCGGGCATTGCAGATACCTCAACAACGCACTTACTAATGACAAACAAATAGTCGTTGTAAATATGTAAATAAAAAATTATAAATAAAACTCCTGCGCTGTGTATATTTCGAAAATTAATGGTTATTAGGTAAGATAAAAATATTTTCCCTCTTAACAATTCTAATCATGATTACGATACGTGGAAGAAAGAATATTTTCGAATAACTTCTCGAATCATTCCTCTGTTGAACCCCCCTTCTGCCGATTCCGCAGAAAATGTATTTCTCATGGGGTTTTGACCACACTTATAAAATTTCGTGTCGATACATTCATTCTATCGGGAGTTATCAGTGACTTAACTCAAAAACTGTAATAACTGTCGTTGTAATTAATGTATCGACACAAAATTTCATATGTAAATTCAAAACCCTATAAGGATGACACTTACTAATTTTCTGCGGAATCGGGAGAAGGGAAGAGGGGATAAGAAGGAGGCTTAACTCAAAAACCCCAATAATTCCAGAATTAATGAATGTACGAGGTGTATTCAAAAAGGAACGGGAATTTTGTAATTTCGTGGGGTTGTATTAGTCCGATTCGCGCGATTTTTTCGTTGTGTTGATAAACATTTCTGAAAAGTATCTGTACATTGTTAGACAAACCGGATGTTTAGTCTGCTGTCAGCTGTCAAAGAGGTTACATGTGTTTTGGTACGATCGGCGATTATTTATTTGTTTACAAAATGGATCAGGGAATTTGTCTTAAATTTTCTATAAGAATGAAATAAAGTCACAAGACTTTACACCGCGACTTGAACATCACATCCATAGACACAACCATTAAACATTTATACCAACGTTTCTACAACAAAATTTACTTACACACCAATCCGGAAGTTCGCAAAATCTTAAATACAAATTTACTCCACAATCCCCCAAGAAGATTAAAGAGAGTTTGGCCTAGAGATGTGTTGTGAAGTGATGTCATGAGGGTTCACCGCTGGCTGTTTTTCCTCTCTCAAGCCTTTCATGGCGTATTTATTTTCATTATTCTTTTTTATTATTTTGTTTTATTTGTATTATATTCGTTTAGCATATGTCAGTCCAGCCGCTGGTTGTGCATTTTTTTGCACAGTTGTGGCTTGAGAAAAATAAATACAAAAAAAAAAAAAGTTTCAGGTTATTTTGGTGAATCTGCTATGAGTAAAATACTGTGCTTTTCGATTTTAACGGCATAGTGCACCATGAGTTCTTGCCACAAGGTCAAACGATCCAAGGAGTTCTATGAATAAATAAAATACTTTTCAAAAACCGAAATTTCCCGTTTTTTTTTTGTTTTTTTTAAACACCTCATATAGACATGAAATTTCATATTTTGAGTCAAAATCCTATGTGGACATAACCTGTCTAATTTCAGCAATATCGGCAGAAGGGAAGGGGGAGTTCAGTGGAGTGGGGCTCGACTCAAAAACCATATTAACTCCCGATGTACTATATAGGCACAACATTTATTATGAAGATTCAGAAGTCACTATGTAAGTCAAATTTTGAGTTTTAACTCAAAGTCAAAAAAGTCAATTTTTCAGGAAAACAGAAAATGTCTTTTGCCACTAGACCAATTTTTTTTTAAACTGACAAAACATTGGATCTACACTACTTCAGAGACATTACCAACTTGTCCTCTTCTCATCACTTCTAGAGATTGGCTTCACATTGTGAAATATGTAATAATACTGTTTTGGACAAAAATGGACTTGTACTCTTTTCCCCGTCCATCAAAGAAATCATAATGGGGATGTACAATGACGGTGATTCATCTACGACTATTTTTACTTAAGCCCAATCCTTAGCATATTATACCCTAACTTACAACCAGATTGTACCTCGTACTAAAGGTCCCTTCATTGTTCTCTTCAGAGCGGGGCTGAAGGTCTGCCTTCACTGTTTAATCGATAAACCGTCATTAAACCAAAATAATGAATAACAGTCTAGAGGTCATAAATCATTCCTTTGTACTCTTTATTCGTGATTCTCTTGAATCTAGAAACACGGAATAAACTGTCAGTCTTATCGTTTTCTTATGCAAAAAAAAACCTTTCTTCAAACTTTAGTATACAAAGGAGAAATGTCAAGAAGAACGAATGAGCCTATCTTCCATCTGTACTAAAAAAAAAAAAGTAATATTTTTTTTTGTCGTTAAGCTATTCCCTCGATTCAAAAAATGAAAAAAAACAAATTCTGTCTGTGTACCTTTGAACATGATAACTCTCGATAGAATGATTGCATTGATAAGAAATTTTATATGTGCAACCAGAATCCCTCTAAGGACGACAAAAATTGATTTTCAGCAAAATCGGTGACATAAAATTTAGTATGTGGATTCAGTGATTTATTAACACATTACTCATATAACCAGAATTGCCAGTATGAAATGATTTTGAGAGGGAGGGAACTGTACAAAAGTGGTTGGTAAAAGAATGCCCCCACGAAGAAAACCCACTGCAACTAAACAGATGGTATAAGAAAGCCTTGATATTTCTAGTTAGTTATCATTACTCATGCCCGGGCTTTCAACCACGAGGTCATATCGCCCACTACCGGAGCCCCCCCCCCCCCCCCCCCCATCGTCACTCTGATGGA
This sequence comes from Aradus depressus, assembly GCA_963662175.1. Classification (NCBI taxonomy): domain Eukaryota; kingdom Metazoa; phylum Arthropoda; class Insecta; order Hemiptera; family Aradidae; genus Aradus; species Aradus depressus. Next base: position 21,667,153 of record OY759226.1, on the reverse strand, counting down.
CAGGAGCCCGACTGTACTAAATTTTCCTTCTAACTTCTAAATTTTGCCTACCCTAAATTTTTATTCACCTAGGATAGGGACCCCCCGAAGGACGGCGTGCTTAAGTTTATTTTACCTTCCAGATAAAATAAACAAAGGCCTCGGCCGGGTTTCGAACCCACAATCTTGAGCTTAGAAGGCAAGCATGCTTACCACTAAGCTACCGGCGCCATTTCTATATTACAACACTCCAGAGTGCTTATAAACATATAATATTTATCTAATAATAGAATCAATATGTAGGCTGATCAGATGAGACGAACTATAATTATACAACGTCTTACTTGAAGGTGGCCGTGGAATTTATAGTCTTCAGTTTTATCCCATCGGGGTCCAGTTGGTTCTTGTCGCTCATAATACGTCACTCTAAAAACAAACAAAAAAACAGAAAATATATTATAACAATGTCATTGTGAACAAAGAGATCCAATTGTTATACATAAATAATAAATAGGGAGGGAAAAAAATAAGGGAAAAAATAGGAATAAGGGGAAAAAAATGAGGAAAGGAAAAAGAAAGGCTATAGGTTACCTATATATATATATATATTTATTTATTTATTTATTATCTATATTTATTTATTTTTTGCTTATAATTCATATCTATATGAGGTATGTGTGTATGAGTATATATGAGGAGTTTGGAGCCAGAGCGGACCAACTGGTTGAAACTGAACAGGTATAAAATGGCAATTGAAAATTGAGTACATTTTGTTTATCTCCATAAATGGGCCCCAAATATTTATTTATATTTGAAATTTTAGAATAGTATTGGATGAGTGATCCCTTTTTGTGTTCTATAAAGTTTTTGAAGGCCGTAGGATCCATTGTGACTTTGAAAATATATGCACAAAATACTTGTGGACTAAACTTAAAGTGCTACTATCTATCACTGAAGTGAAGAAACTAAGTGATCCACACTGGTTTTGAAAAAGGGAACCTATAGCCAACATCAGGATGGTAATAACTCATTTTCCGAAAAATTGTGGGTTGGTCCGCTCTGGCTCCAAACTCCTCATATGTATATTCTGTTGAATGCATGTTTCTGTAAATATGCTTATGTACTCCCGTGTATTTATATTTTTACTGTTACTGATGTTTGTTTATTCTTATATTTATTATTATTGGTACTATTTGTTTTATTTTTATTTTGTCACTATTATTTTATTTATTTCTACTGACTAGTATAAATGCATCTCCATGTGAAAAAAATAATAAAAAAATATCGAATTGGAGCATGACCTTGAAATTGTACAGATACAGATTTGCCACACAAAGAACCTTAGTAATGTACACCATGCCTCAGATGACCTCTTTTTTTTTTTTTTTTTTTTTTTTTTCTTCTAATCATCAAGCTTGATACGCCAAATATATTGGACGCTGATGACCTTTGCTGTTTTGCGTCCTAAAAATCCAAATCCTATCCTATCTTAAATAATAAATATTTATAGGTTAGGTTAGGTTTTATGGCTCATGCCCGGGCTTTAACTACGAGGTCATATCGCCTACTACCAGAGCACTCCTTCGTCACTCTGGTGGACATGAGCCCGAACTCTACTGTGGAACTCCTAAATTTTGCCTACCCTAAATTTTCATTCAACTAGGTCTTTAACGAGTACCTGACATCGTACAGGCTCGGGACCATCGCTTAACGTCCCATCCAAAGGACGGTAAATATTTATATATGAGCCGCCCATTTCCAAAGGCCACTCTGTCAATTTTTAACAAGTTAGGTATCAATTTAAAAGTAAATCGATGGGGTAAAATACGAAGGTGAAATCGGTTTTTAGCTAAACTCACTCTGTGATATTTAAAAAAGCTGATGAAGTGTGGGTTGAGTACTAAAACTCACTTTGTCAACGGGCTTTACAGTTCCATAATCCGGAATGAGCATTGTCCTGTCTACTGAATCACGCATTCCCCCCCCCCCCCCCCCCCCTACCCCACTTTGTCCATTATCTACTTTTCTTTTCCCTAAATCCACTTTGTCACCGTTACTGTTTCAAAACCCACTATGTCCATCCTATTTTCTGAGTTACAAGAAACATTATTAATCTGTGAAGAGCAGGGGTTTCATACAACGAAAAAATAGAAAAAAAAAAAAAATTCACGTTTCTAGCTCGTTACCAAGTAGATAAAACAGTTTTTAGCTATTATCTTTTTTTTTTTTTTAGTTTTAAAAGAGGGTACGCCTTGCGTTGCAGCAACATCACCCAGTCTACGTTTAGGCAAAGCTCGGGATCATTACATTGCCTGTTTCTGCTCCCGCCAGGAGCCGACGAATCGGCAGAACATCGGGTAGTCAGTTTCCGTCACCATCTGCCGTAGATCTAGTCCCAAATAGGATCTTGTCCCATGAATCAACTCCACCCTAGCTTGGTCGTACAGCGGGCATTCGAGCAAGCTAGGGTGGAGTTGATTCATGGGACAAGATCGTATTTGGGACTAGATCTACGATTTAGCTATTATCTGAAAACGAGTTGTATTGGTCAGAGAGAGTGGCCTTTGGAAATGAGCGACTCACTTATAATAATAATAATAATTATTATTATTATAATAATAAAACTTTATTCCTATTAATAACAAGATTTTTTTTTCTAATATTTGGAATTAGAATGTCGGAAAACATGAATTTCCTTGGAAATTCCACATTGAATTTTTGACAAACTACATAACTTCCCCTATACTTCGTATAACCTAAGGGCCTCTTATATATTCCGAAGTAGGTTGAGAAAGGGCGGGTATAGGGCTGCAATTAAAATAACTGCATTGAGTGAGACCTCTGCAATGCTTACTGTCATGGCTGCATGCCAAATCGAAGTGAAAAAAAAATATATCTTTCACTATAGCAACATAGTGCAGGTTCTTAAACTGGAGTACAATATAATTTTTAAAAAATCGTCAGTGAATCACCGGCAATGTATATCACCAGAACGAATTAATATATTAATTTTTCGCTCTCCTCCCAAAACCAGTTGATCTTTTGCGCTAATATTCAATAGTTGACTTACATAGGGGTAAATTCTAAATATTTATAATACATTTTATGTGGATAAATCCATTGCATCGGATATTGTTGGGATTTTTGAGTCGAACCCCTCTAATTCCCCCTTCCCTACTGCCGATTCAGCTGAAAATTGTATCTCAAGGGAACTGTGGATCATAATATCTTTCTCATGAGAGAATGTGGGTCATAATATATTTGTCTTATATGTATGTCTAATAGACATAATCGTGCTCCCCCTAGGTCAAAATTAGTTCCCAAAAAAAAATTTTTGGCGCCGCGAAAAAAAACGAGAAAACATATTAAATAACGCGTCCCCCATCGAGGTTGAATTTTATATGGGATTTAACATGGGTTTCAAGGTTTTCTTCAGTCGATCGATTACTGAGCCGTTGATTTCCATCGCTTTAAGGTAGAAAATGGTACTCAGGGGTTTTCGGGGTCGCTGAAGCAGAATATGATGTTAAAACTCATTTTAATACATGCCAGCTGTCAAAAAAACTGTCATTATCATTTACTTTTTTCATAATCATGGTTTTTTCAGTATTATCATTGTCGACAGCTGTCAAGTGTGAAAATTATTTTTAGAAATTGATTAAATGTCGAAAAATGTTTTCCTTACATTTTTTTAATCGAAACTAGTAGACATTTTTGTTTAGAAATTGATAATACTCAAAAAACCGTGATTATGAAAAAAGTAAATGATAATGACAGGTTTTTTGACAGCTGGCATGTATTAAAATGAGTTTTTAACATCATATTCTGCTTCAGCGACCCCGAAAACCCCTGAGTACCATTTTCTACCTTAAAGCGATGGAAATCAACGGCTCAGTAATCGATCGACTGAAGAAAACTTTGAAACCCATGTTAAACCCCATTTAAAATTCAACCTCGATGGGGGGACGGGTTATTCAATATGTTTTCTCGTTTTTTCGGCGCCAAAAAATTTTTTTTGGGAACTTTTTTCGACCTAGGGGGAGCACGTTTTAAAATTTCAACTTTTTCACTTTAAGGACCACCCTAATGTCTATATCCTTTGGCCGCGCTCCTAAACCACCCCTCCCTTTCGCAGAGACTGAAAATTAAACAAAACACAAGTTCCCTAAGGCTCCTGGTAAACGTGACACTTTATTACGATCGATTTACCACGAGATCAGGTAAACAGCACACATCAGAGCTCTACGACTATTTCAAAGATGATAAGATAACTAAAGGAAAGCTCCGAAACAATCATGTTAAGGTGAGTTGAATAGAAACCTAGAAACCATGATATTATACTTGCCTTCTGAACTCAAGAACGTGGGTTCGAAACCCGACCGAGGCCTTTAGTTTATTTTATCTCGGAGGTAAAATAAACTTAAGTATGCCGTCCTTCGAATGGGACGTTAAGCGATGGTCCCTAGCCTGTACGATGTCAGGGACTCGTTAAAGACCCCTGCCCTAGGTGAATAAAAATTTAGGGTAGGCAAAATTTAGGACCCCCACAGTAGAGTCGGACTCATGTCCACCAGGGTGACGAAAGAGCGCTCTGGTAGTAGACGATATGACCTCATAGTTAAAGCCCGGGCATGAGTCATTAAAAAAAAATATATATATTATATATTTTTTGAATACTCAATCTGGTAGACATGGTCGCAATTAATTGTTAGTTTTTTATTTGCATTGTCATGATAATTTTCCAGTCTAGTTTTTCACAGGCCAACATTTTTTTCTCAATGATTTTATGTATTTTTTTATGTGTCCGTTAGAGAAGAATTCTGGATACGCCCATTACTAAATAGTTATCTTATATAGGTCAGCCAATTGAAATAACGAGTTGTTTCAATTAATTGACTTTTAACCTTAGAAAGTATGGTCATCACATATCTTTCTATTTGAGTCGCCTTCGTACAAACAACAGATAACCTAGTTTTTCTATGTCGAACTTATATAAATCTTTAGCTCAAAGGTTATTTCAATTAGTGCTGTTACACTCCCTTTCGGGAAAGATTTTATGACCTACATCTCCCTCGGGGAAGATCTTATGACCCACAGCTCCCTTGAGAAAGATATTATGACCCACAGCTCCCTAGAGAAAGATATTATGACCCACAGCTCCCTTGAGAAAGATATTATGTCCCACAGCCCCCTAGAGAAAGATATTATGACCCACAGCTCCCTTGAGAAAGATATTATGACCCACAGCCCCCTAGAGAAAGATATTATGACCCACAGCTTCCTTGAGAAAGATATTATGACCCACAGCTCCCTAGAAAAAGATGTTATGACCCACAGCTCCCTAGAGAAAGATATTATGACCCACAGCTCCCTAGAGAAAGATATTATGACCCACAGCTTCCTTGAGAAAGATATTATGACCTACTCCTCCCTCGAGAAATAGCTTATGACCCACACCTCCCATGAAAAGATCTGATCTACATCTCACTAGAGAAAAATATTATGACACATACCTGCATTTAATGTTTTAGATTCAGGAGCTACAAATTTGGTTTTCCTAAACTTAGGGCTGGAGGAACGGACCCTGGAGATCCAGGACTACAGTGGGCCGTAAGGGATTAGAAGGGAGTTGTGGGCTCAATGTATTAAGCAGCGAAGGGGCGTATACAAAACCAAACTCCGCCGGTGCCCTGACTAGTGGTACAGGTTTGAACAGGTACAACTGGTTCTTCAGGTACGTGTTCTAATGAACCTGACATGCCACGACATCTGTTGGTTAGTGTTTGAAGCTGTCTGCAGCGTCCACCGGCACACTTCTTGTTTGTGCTAACACTAAATATTCGACCTCGTGGCTTTTCAATTAAGCTCTAAATTTTGTGTCGATACATTCATTCAAGTCGACTCCCTCTTCTCTGATCACCGCTTCCGTTCGACCGATTTTAATTAATAAATTTTATACTTACAGGGGTTTGAATTCAAATATAAAATTCTGTGTTGATACATTTATTACAACGACAATTATTAGATTTTTTGTGTTAAGCCTCTCCTCTAATCTCCCCCTCCCCTTTGGCCGATATGACTGAAAATCAATAGGTGTTGTCGGTAGACGGTTCTGAGTTCACATATAAAATGTTGTGTCGATACATTCATTCTATTGAGAGTTATCAGGTTCACAAACAAACACAACATCTTTTTTTTCATTTTTGTAATCAGGAGGTCGAAAAAAAATGAAATTTTGTTGAAAAATCAGCATCAAATTTCTTACCGATTACATAACTTCCTCTATACTTCGTAAATAACAATAATAATATACTAAATTAACACTAACCTGTTTTGGTTGTATAATTATTATTTCATTTTTTTCCTTGTCTCTTCTATAGTATAAAATTGGTTGCAAACAAGGGGGGGACCTTGAAATTCTTTTTTTCAAAATAAAAATAAAATGAGAAATACTGGCCAGGACATATAGATCTGACCAGCGTCCAATACTAATGTGTGATGTTCATTCATGTCACGATTTGAATTGTAATCTGTAAAAGGTTCATGTGTCCTTTTCAATTCGTATTGATTATATTCAATTCGTATGCAATATTCACTGTTCTGAAGGTCTCCCGTTCGTATAGATAGATATTCTAAACGGCTTCAAACTTCATGTCCTTGAATTTTCGATAATACTGTACTGTCTGAGATAAAAAAACTAAACAGAAAAACTAAGCCACTATCATTAACCAGTTTATTCATCCAATTTTTTATTTGTTCTATGAATTCTTATTTATTTATTTAATAAAATTTATTTGTGTAATAGTTAACCATTATTTTTTTGTAAATGAACGAAAAATGAAAAAGAAAAGGAATCAATGTTAAAATCTGTAAAAAAATAACCCTAACTACAAAGATATCAGTGTTGCCAGGACATCATTTTTCAAAATGATTTTCCCATAAAACAAATATTTCAAGTTTCACCTAGTATTTCTTTAATAAAAATTGTTACATTTCTCTACATGAAAAACAAAAACGTTTTCGGCGTATCAATGGCCATATACTTCCCCAAAACGAATAAATCAATTAATTTTCGCTCCCCCCCCCCCCCTCCCCCCCAAACCGAGTCGAACATTTGGGCAAATATTCAATTGTTGACTTATAGGTTAAGTTTTATAACTCATGCCCGGGCTTATAATTACGAGGTCATATCGCCTACTACCAGAGCGTCACTCTGGTGGACATGAGCCCGACTGTATTGTGAGAGTCCTAAATTTTGCCTACCCTAAATTTTTATTCACCTAGAGCACGGGTCTTAAACGAGTATCTGACATCGTACAGGCTCGGGACCATCGCTTAACGTCCCATCCGAAGAATGGCGTGCTTAAGTTTATTTTACCTCCCAGATAAAATAAACTAAGGGCCTCGGTCGGGTTTCGAACCCTAAATCACACATGAAGCCTTCTCAGAACCTCTTCCAGGTCCATAAGGGGTGACCTCCGCAAGGAACGTTAAGCGTACGATGTCAGGTACTCGTTAAAGACCTCTATCCTAGGTGAATAAACCTCGGTAAGCAAAATTTAGGACTCCCATAGTAGAGTCGGGCTGGTAGTAGGCGATATGACCAGATAGTTAAAGCCCGGACATTATTCACAATAATTCTTCATCTTGACCATAAAATTCATTGATAAAATCGATTCTTGAGTTGGGGCGCTCAAAGTTCCGATCACAAACACATACAGACCTACGACGAAATTCTGTTGAAAAGTAGCTATAAATACTTAAATACAGTGATTTTTAGGCCCCCCCCCCCCCTCCCCCACCAAATATAATTTTGACGGTCCCCCTCCTCTACCTACCCCTCCGCAATATAATTTTTACGCCCCCTCAAATATTATCCTATATCTTATATATTTCCCTGTGGTTAAGTATAGCCAGCTGGTTAAAGATCAATGTTAAGTCAAGGCAGATGTTTTGCGTGACCTTATTCCATGACATCGCTGCATCAACATTTTCTCTTACTATTGCCATATGAACGAACGTATTTGCATAACATCAGAAACATTTATACACTTCCCCAACTGTATGAAGTATATAGAGGGCGCCGGTAGCTCAGTGGTATGCGTTCTTGTCTTCTGAGCTCAAGAATGTGGGTTCGAAACCCGACCGAGACCCTTAGTTTATTTTATCTGGGAAGTAAAATACACTTAAGCACGCCGTCCTTCGGATGGGACGTTAAGCGATGGTCCCGAGCCTGTACGATGTCAGGTACTCGTTAAAGACCCCTGCCCTAGGTGAATAAAAATTTAGGGTAGGCAAAATTTAGGACTCCCACAGTAGAGTCGGACTCATGTCCACCAGAGTGACGAAAGAGCGCTCAGATAGTAGGCGATATGACCTCGTTGTTAAAGCCCGGGCATAACTAACCTATATGAAGTATATGGGAAGTTATGAAATCGGTCAAAAATTCGATGCGGAGTTTTCAACGGAAATTTATGTACTCCGACTTCCTAACTCAAAAAAAAAAAGTTTTAAGTTATTAAAATGAATAATTGAAGTTAATTTGAAAATATTATTATATAAATATAACCTGTAGTCTTATTAGTGTTCACTAATAAGACTACAGGTTATATTTCATTCCTTGTATTGTGTTTTGGCTTTCTAAATGTTGTTCTTCGCCTTGTTTACTTTCTATTTGGTTGATTCTATTCTTATTTTCAGATCTCTCAATTTCTTCCTAATGTATTTCGGTTCTTTCTTTTAAATTGGTTCATGGAAAAATCGTTGCGTCGTCACCCGTTGCCATGGTGACCATTGTTTACATAACACCACCAAGAATTCATCAATTATATTTTCGCTCTCCCTCCAAAGCCATCCCTTCCATTCCTTTGTTCCCCTTCGGCCGATTTGGCTGAAAATCAAAAGCGTATTCTGGATACACAAGTTATTATTTTATATGTATTTGTTGCTCTGTTCAGTGATTTTCATGTATTTATTCTTAGGGAACCTCGGTCCCAGAATAAAATTTATTTTCATTTCAAACGGTCGATTTGCTTTGGGGGGGAAAGCAAAAAGTACTAGATTAATTGTTATGTGTTTTAAAAAAATATTGTCTATTTCACAAAATATTATATACAAAATATGGGAGTAGTTTCGGTATTGATATCTGCAGCCACGACAAATACTGTATTCATATGTGATAGTAAGATGTTGTGGACGAGATTTCTCATAGAAATAAAATATGTTGTATTATTTTAGACCAGAATCGGTTTTTGACGCAACAGCGTCAGCATCAGTGGTTCACCCCACCCACACAGCACAGCGGTTAGAAGACAACTGGCCAGTTGGCACCCCAGTGTGGGTGGGATGAACCACTGATGATGACGCTGTTGAGTCAAAAACCGGTTCTGGTCTAAAATAAAACAGTGGGAAGACAACATCTTTTATTTCTATGAGAAATACTGTATTGGTTAAGTCATGGCTGAAGATGTTAGCAATACCGAAAGTAGGTACTCATATTTTATATACCTATATATTTTACTAGCAGTAGTACCCGGCGTTGCCCAGGGAACTTTGACTTTTCTCCCAATATCTCCTATAAGGCTATTCAGTTCCTCGACAGTACATTCATGATGTTATAATTTTCAATTATTCATATGGAATAAGGCTTATAGTCCTTCAACTGTAGTAACGCTAGCTTTGGAGCTAAAACTAATTTATTCAAAAAGAGTTCTCATTAATCGTTGCAATGGTTTTCGAGTTACAAAGATTGCGTGAGTGGATGCTGGGATGGACCAGGGGTTGATTAAAAAATAGACCTTAACCTTCCGGCAGATGAAACTTATCTATTCAAAAAGATTCCTCATTAATCATTGCAGTGGTTTTTGAGTTACAAAGATTGCGTGGGTGGATGCTGGGATGGACCAGATATTGAGGTACTAATACGCCTATAACCTTCCACAGACGATGACGAACAAATTAAAAAAAAAATTAATCAAATCCATCAAGCCGTTCGTGAGTTATAGCGGTACAACGCACAGACATTTTCAGCTTTATATATATGATTAAATAGACAATATTTTTATAAAATATAAGTTTTTCAATGTTTCACAATAACCTTGCAAAAAAAAATGTTAAATATCATTGATTCTTCCTGGGGAAGTACACAGCCGACGATTTTTTTTTTTTTTTTTTCAAGGTTCAATATAAAAAATAATGAAATGGAACAAGCTTATACAATCGTTGTCTGCCCATTACAGCGGTATATACGAGTGTATGTAGTGCCTAAAAATATGAAATGTGGCATGTATGTAGATGACCTCGACACGCATCTGGTCCGAGCATGCTAACCTTGTTTATGTAATAATTTAACAGAAAAAAATGTCGTCGGTGAATCAAATTATTTAACTGTGTTATTATAAAGTATTTTTATTTTAATATTTATTTTTTCATACATTTCTTTTTTTAAGGAAGTACACCCAGACGCTTCTCTCCAGCCGATATCACTGAAATTGGACAGGTAACATTGTCATTGGGTTTTGACTTTAAATATAAAATTTCAAGTCGAAACATTCATTACATCGGCAGTTATTAGGGTTTTTGAGTTGAGCCTCCCTCTGATTCCTCCCTTCCCATTTTCCGATTCCGCTGAAAATTTATATGTGTCGCCCTTATGGGGTATTGAATTCATATATAAAATTTTGTGTCGATATTTTCATTACATCGGCAGTTACTAAAGTTTTTATGTTAACCCTCCATTTCCTGAAGTCGATTAGGCTGAAAAACAATATCCTCGTTAGAGAGTTCTTCATTCACATGTAAAATTTTGTGTTGAGATAAACACAACATTTTTTTATTCATATTTGGAATATATGAAATTCCTTTGAAAACTCCACATCGACTGATTACGTAACTTCCCCTATACTTCTTATGAAAAAGTAAAAAATAAGAGAATGAAAAAAAAAAAAAAAAAAAATCCCCTTTTTACATTAAAAAATAAAAATGAATAGTAAAAGAAAAGTAGAAAGGCAATTGTGAATATTTTCTCATTCTAGAGTCCATTCCTTTTTACAATACCCACTAAGGTAAATTATTTGTGTGGCTTTTGCTGCGAACTCACCCTTAATACCGTAATGGGTATTTTTTTCTCCCCTGCACTACAAAATTAATTTCATTTTATAACGTGTTTTTTTTTTTCAGTATAAAACTTAAATAGAATACTTCAGAGGTTGAAATGAAAAATGAAATGAAAATAAATTTTATTGAAATAAAATGAAATGAAATGAAAATAAATTTTATTCTGGGACCGAGATCCCCTAAAAATAAATACATGACACGTCACTGGACAGAGTAACAAATAAAATGAAATATCAGTGATGAGATAAAGGTGCTACAGTGGATAGAACCATGAGCAAAATAAATAAAAATAAATCAGAAAAATCATTACATAAAAATAAAATAGATAATGATGATAAAATTAAAAATAAATAATAAATAAATAAACTAAAAAAATAATAGTAAAAAAGGAGTTAAATTACAGATTCATTAAGAAGAAATCAAGATAAGGTTGTTGGTTGTTGGTTGTTGGTGGTATAAAGGTTCCATTTCTTAAATGTGATTAAAAATTTCACAATTTAAAATATGTTTCACTAGGAGGTTACTCGACGTTGCCTAGTTAATAACTGAAACACAGCTTATAAGGATGTTAAGTGTGAAATTTAATGAAAATTGAATTAAGGAATAATTTTATGTTTTGGGCCCCCTTTCCAATTTGAAATTTTGAGATTTTACATGGAATATCTATGGTCACAGCGTTCTGGTAGTAGGCAGAGCGGTAGTAGGCGAAATAACGAAAAGAGCGCTCTGGTAGTAGGCGAAATGACCTCGTAATTAAAGCCCATAATAAATAACTACAAAAATAAGGTCCTCGCCGAATCACTACTCCATTTGCCTTTCCTATCACACATTATTATTTAGTAATTGTCTAAATTTTCCGAGAGAATATATTATATTTGTAATAAATCTTTGTTAACTTTTTAATTAAATAAATTTTAGTTTATAAATATTAATTATATATTTTTTTGTATTTATATTATTATATTCAATTCATTTTATTATTAATATACCTGCCTGTTACTATTTTTTCATAATTTTTTTTTAGTTTATTTATAATTTATTGTATATATACTTTTTAATTATGTAGATATGTGTAGATAGGTGTAATTCTAATTCTTGATATTTTTCGATATAATAATAATATGTAGTATTAATTTAGAGGGCGCCGGTACTCAGTGGTAGGCGTGGTTGCCTTCTGAGCTTAAGATGGTGGGTTCAAAACCCGGCCGAGGCCCTTAGTTTATTTTATCTGGGAGGTAAAATAAACTTAAGCACGCCGTCCTTCGGATAGAACTTTAAGCGATGGTCCCGAACCTGTACGATGTCAGGTACTCGTTAAAGACCCCTGCCGTAAGTGAATAAAAATGTAGGACTCCCATAATAGAGTCGGGCTCATGTCCACCAGAGTGACGAAAGAGCGCTCTGGTAGTAGGCGATATGACCCTAGAGCTCAGTACGCTAGCGCACTTCCTCTGAGCTACCGGCCCTCTCAAAATTGAAATATATCTGTATATATACAACTTATTGTATATATACAGACCTTGAATGAGAATGTGTGCTGATAAGTAAATAAAATAAATAAGCTACCAAGGCTGGCCTCATTTTGGACCTCTATCTTGGTTCCTGATGAAAGTTTATTCAAAGAACATTTCTGGAACTGCTGTGATTGGAATCTTTTATGATAATAATTCTTAAAATGAAACCGAACAAAGCTGTCAAATCTTCATATTTACTGTTAGAGATAGGAAGATATTTTTACAATATTGATCATCCTATATATAAATATCAGAGGGCGCCGGTAGCTAAGTGGTATGCGTGCTTGCTTACTAAGCTAAAGATAGCGGGTTTCTAACCCAGCCGAGGCCCTTAGTTTATTTTATCTGGGAGGTAAGAAAAAAACTTGAGCACATCGTTCTTCGGATGGTCCTATACGATGTCAGGTTCTCGTTAAAGCCCCCTACCCTAGTTGAATAAAAATTTAGGATAGGCAAAATGTAGGACTCCCATAGTAGAGTCTGGCTCACGTCCACCAGAGAGACGAAAGAGTGCTCAGGTAGTAGGCGATATGACCTTATAGTGAAAGCCCGGGCATGGGTCAACTAATAATATTTTTTAATAATATATGAGCTTAACATTACTGATCGATTTATTGAGTTGTGATTCAAACCTGTTTAATATTCAAATAACCTGTTTTTTTTAGTCTTGTGTTGAATTAAATTTTTTTCTTGCTATCCATGGATCCCCTAACCCCGTCTGATTAGGCTGAAAATGTACAGTTGTTTTACTCAATGAAATCTGAATCCACGTATTAAATTTCGTATCGATATGTTCATTCTTTCTCCATCCGCCGAAACTACATTCCTCTTCCAATTGCTAAAATCCAAAGAATCCTACCATATTGTCCATCAGAGTGATGAAAGAGCGCTCTGGTAGTGGGCGATATGACCTCGTAGTCAAAGCCCGGGCACGAGTCATAATAACTTACTGATACCATATTTGGGTTACCAATAAAAATGTTTTACCCTCTCATCACCCTGAAATTTTGATTTAACCAAAAAACTACAAGCCGAACTTGCTAGTAGACTGGTGAACGGCTAGAGTTGTGTCCGAGATCAACGTGCCCCTGCAAGGACACCAGGTCTGTTAACAGGCTGTACAGGATGTCTCCAATGAACAGAGAGGGACACACATCCGACGTATTCTAGAAGCGACGTACTATAGTCCTTGACAAAGACGTTGCGTTACGAGGGGCTGCGTGTTTTTATATCCCCAGATGTACAAAATATAGGGGACATTGTGTAATTATGGTTCAATCGATACCACAAAGTATCGATACGTTTACTCATGAGCCGTATCGAACAAAACGTTCGATACCTACTCTTATCGATCGAGTAGTTCGTTATAATTATTTTTAAAAAATGTATAATATATATACCCATATATTAATAATAATAAAAAACACAATAAAATTTGAAAGGTATAAGATATTATAGTGTAAGAAATCTAATAAGATAAACTTTTTTAAAACACTTTTTGTAAGTCGCTGAGATCAAATCGTTCTTAGTGTAATAAATCCACACTTTCGCCATAGGACGAGACATTATAATTTGTAATTGACAAAATGAAATGTAAAAATAAAATAAAATGCTGAAATCGTATTCACGTTCACGGTTCTGTTCAAAATCAAACAAACGTATACCTTCATAAACGATAAACCATTTAATGTATATAAGGTAAGAAATAAGGACGCGTCAGGCAGACATGAGGTTATTACCATCGATATATACATCGATATCAGTAGTTTATTGCAACAAATAAAAGAAAATTGTAAGAAATTAAACGGTGAACGATTTTGATGAATTGAAAAATGTATGTATTTTTGACGTAAAAACGCCTATTCGCTCTTAAGCACAGTGATAGCCGGTCAAACTTTATTGTATTACAAAATACCGTCAAATTTCAATCGATAATAACTACGAGACTAATAATGCGGTAACAACGGTTGAGGTCACAATGGATAGAGCATGTCTGTACGTGTTTGTTGTGCAGTGTTTGATTTGCAATTAGAAATTAGAGTAGCGTGATAACGCTATTAAATAGGACGTTGATTCGGGTGTCATTGTAAAGAGCTTGAGGAGCACTACTAGGACTCAAAGTGAAACAATAAAAATATTCGCCGAAATGTATGTAAAAATCGTACGTGGTTGAAACGACAACTTCAAATGATATTGACTGCTATTTTCATTTAAATAAGCCAAGAAAAAAAATGCCGGTGAATCACTGACTATGTACTTCCCCAGCACGAATTAATGAATGTTGTTTTCGCTCTCCCGCCAAAGTCTATCGACCGTTTGGGCTAAAACTCAATATTTCAGTTACATACTGGCTAATACTAAATGTTGTGTCGATACATTCATTACAACGGCAGTTATTAAAGTTTTTGGGTTGATGCCCCCCCTGATCCTTCCATCGCCTTCGACTGATTCCGCCGAAAATCAATAGGTGTTGTTCTTAGAGGGTTCTGGATAGACATATAAAATTTCATCTCGATACGTTCATTCTATCTGGAGTTATTGTAAACACACACAGAAATCAGAAGGTCCGAAAACTTCAGTTGACAAGTCGGTATCGAATTTCTTACCGGTTACATAACTTCCCCTATGATTCATCTAGCTGGAGAAGTAAAAATACTGTTATTTATTATTAACTGTCCTCATGGCAAATTTGTTGTGTAAATAATTTTTAAATAGCGTAAAATTAACTAAAGATAATAGTTTTCCTTTGGGATAGAAAGTTTTCTATGTGGCTTACAGAGGCTGTGAGAAACATTAAACTAATGGTCTATGTATAGTCCACGGCGTCAAACTACAAGCTCGCGAGAGCTCAATGACAAGTTTTTGCGACATTTTATTGGACGTAAAATTGCGACATATTATAAACAAAAAACATAGTACAGTAGAACCTCTTTAAGTCGAACCTCGATAAATCGAAAACCTCGAAAACTGGAAAAAAGTTTTGTTCCTTTCCCTTCAAGCCCCAAAATCTCCATTACTCGAAATCTCAACCCTCTATTAGTCGAAATAATCAGTGAGTCCCTACAAGCCATTTTGGTACATATTTTCCCTCTATAACTCGAAAAAATAAATTGGACCTCTGTATCTCGAACATAGCAATGTTTTATTTTACAACCTTTACAACTCGATTATTTGAAACGTATTACCTCTAAAGCTCGAAGAAAAATAAGTTACGAACTTTAAGAATTTGCCGACAATGTACACCATTGTTTCTTAGAAAACAATTTAGGAGTATACAATAAATAGGATTACCAATTATCTAAAGCAAAAAAAAATTACTGACTTTTTTTGATACCTACATATACTAGGAATTTTTATTTTAAGGATGTTGAAATAATGTTGATTTATAATAAATATAAATATGTTTGTTACCTCTGTAACTTGAATTCTTATTTATTTCACCTCTCTAACTCAAAATTAGTTAGAATGAATCTTAACTTCTACAAGTCGAATCAAAATCCGCCTGTCAAAATCCTCCATAAGTCGAAACTCTATAACTCGAATTTTTTGGCGTCTCCCTTGATGTTCGACTTATAGGGGTTCTACTGTATACATTAATATACTTGGATTTTTTTTTTTTGTTTTTGTTTTTGCCTTCATGTACGGTGCATATTAACCATATCTCGCAAGCTATTGCTCGTACAAGAAAAATAAAAATAGCATAAAACCGAGTTTTTCTGGTGTAGAATCTGAAAATTATAATTAAAAATTTTTTAAAATTAAACCGACAAGAAAAATGCTTTCTGAGTGTTATGAACTCATCCGGGTGCACTGAAAGCCAACTTTTAAGTCATATTTTCTAGAAAACTAATGCTCTTACAAAAAAACTAAAGATACCGAAAAACCTAGTTTTTTTTTGTAGATTCTGAAAATCATAATTATAAATTTGTAAGAATTAAACCGACAAGGCAATTCTTTCTTGAATGTATAAAAGTCTGAAGGTAGCTGTTACTATTATAATAATAACCTAGGTCGAAGAAGTGTTCGATCTCTCTTGTTTATAATTTTTTCTCCTTCCTCCAGTACTGGGTATAAGAATGTCTACTCTCAAGATAACGCTGTACAAAGAGACAAAATTAAATAATTTTGAGAAGGGAAGGGGGAGAGAGAGTGATCTGTAAGCGGTGTTGGTATAAGAAAGTCTTGTAATGGCCACGTCATATATTTTTTTATAATTTTCAAAAAATTACCAAAACAAAACCATATTTTAAAGTTCGTTGCTATGAGTTACGATTTAAAAATTACTCAAATATATTTCTTACTAGCAGTAATACCCGGCGTTGCCCGGGGAACTTTGACTTTCTCCCAATATCTCCTATAAGGCTATTCAGTTCCTCGACAGTACATTCATGATGTTATAAATTTCAATTATTCATACGGAATAAGGCTTATAGTCCTTCAACTGTAGTAACGCTAGCTTTGGAGCTAAAACTAATTTATTCAAAAAGAGTTCTCATTAATCGTTGCAATGGTTTTCGAGTTACAAAGATCGAGAGAGTGGATGCTGGGATGGACCAGGGGTTGATTAAAAAATAGACCTAACCTTCCGGTAGATAAAACTTATCTATTCAAAAAGATTCCTCATTAATCATTGCAGTGGTTTTTGAGTTACAAAGATTGCGTGGGTGGATGCTGGGATGGACCAGATATTGAGGTACTAATACGCCTATAACCTTCCACAGACGATGACGAACAAATTAAAAAAAAAAATCCATCAAGCCGTTCGTGAGTTATAGCGGTACAACGCACAGACATTTTCAGCTTTATATATATGATGATAGACATTTAGTTTACATTCTTCAGGGCGCTAAAACTTTATTTGTACTTATCCAATCTCAAGTCTGAAGACTTAAAAGCGATTGAAAATTTTATAAGGAGTAATTTTGGTTAGAATCAATTTTTCGATAGGACTAACCGTTTTTGGGTAAATCAACGAAACGTCTAAAAATATGTGTCTCAAAACTACATTTCAAGATGGTTTTCAGCATGTATTTCAAAAACCGGACGACCTACAAAAAATCATATTTCATATAAAATATATATTTTTTTTTTTTTTACAACTATTGAAAAAAATTTTGATTAGGTCTTAAGTTGTATCTTGTAAAATGTATTTAAGTCCCGGGGGAAAGTGGTCTCAATTTTCGTTCGATTTCGGACAATATCTTAGTTAGAACAGACCTCTTCATTCCAAATAAGTTCATAGCTACAGACAGACATCGCGAAAATGGGCAAAACCTATTCAGGAGACCTTGAAACCTTAAAAATCCGTTGAAAACTCGTTCGCAGATTTTTGCACGATTACAACACTTCCTTATAGTATCGATATAATACAGTAATAAATAATTTAATAATAAATATGCAATTAAATAGATGAAAGTAGTATTTCGTGTTGAATATGTAACCTCAATATCCGAACTATCGACGTCATGTTGATAGATTCACGCCACCTGAACTTCAATTATATTTTGACGCCACAAGTAAACAAACAAACAAACAAACAAACAAATATTATAAAGTTATTTCCAAATGTCTCCTCATAAAAATGACAACTCTCCTAGGATTGTATATGATACAATTCAACCAGCCCTGTGAGTAAATATTGATTCATTTCTCCTCATAGAATAATATCGATATTAATATGAATTATTAATACATACCACTATTTCAAAAGAGGGAAAAGACCCAATTGTTTCGTAATATAGGATAGGGGAAGATGTGTAATCGGTCAAAAATTGTTGTTTTTAAAAAAAATTTCATGAAATTCGAAATTCGTCCAAATGTTTGTTTGTATATCTCTGTGGGAACTAACTCTTAAAAAAAATTAAATTGAATTAAAATAAATTTTTATTCTGGATCCGAAGTCCCCTAAGAATAAATACATACAGTCAAGCAGAAATAAACAATAAAATGACATATCAGTTAGCCCTAAAAAGAGAAACAAACAAAAAAAAACTTAAATTAGTGCTACTGTGGAGAGTACCGTACAATAATAAATATACATATAAATAGATAAAAAAATAGATAAATAATTAAATTAACACCTTACTAAATGGAAAATAGATATATA
This sequence comes from Aradus depressus, assembly GCA_963662175.1. Taxonomy (NCBI): domain Eukaryota; kingdom Metazoa; phylum Arthropoda; class Insecta; order Hemiptera; family Aradidae; genus Aradus; species Aradus depressus. Next base: position 21,648,439 of record OY759226.1, on the reverse strand, counting down.
ATACAAAGACGAAAAGGAGATACATCAAATATATAAGAGAGGGGAGGATGCCCAGAGGGTTGGAAATAATATTGATTTAAGAGAAACAGATGTAATAATAAAATAAAGTGAATAAATAAACTAAAGCTAGTAAGAATTGATAGTAAATGTAGGAAAATACAAAGGAAGGGGAATGAAATGGTAATCGGAGGAAGAGGATTGTATATGGAAGAGGAATTGGAACAGAGAGGATTTGAAGGAAGCCACGGAAGAAGAGAGACGGATCGGGGGAGGCAGGGAGTTGTAGAGAAAGGAGGCCTGGACAAGAGAGTTGTGGAAGGCAGAGGAGCGATGGGAGGGGATGAAGAGGTCTGAAGGACGGGATCTAGTGTGTGTGGTGAACGGAGGACTAGAATTGGAACAGAGAGGGTTTGAAGAAAGCCACAAAGAAGAGAGACGGATCGGGGGAGGCAGGGAGTTGTAGAAAGAGGAGGCCTGGACAAGAGAGTTGTGGAAGGCAGAGGAGCGATGGGAGGAGATGAAGAGGTCTGAAGGACGGGATCTAGTGTGTGTGGTGAACGGAGGACTAGAATTGGAACAGAGAGGGTTTGAAGAAAGCCACAAAGAAGAGAGACGGATCGGGAGAGGCAGGGAGTTGTAGAAAGAGGAGGCCTGGACAAGAGAGTTGTGGAAGACAGAGGAGCGATGGGAGGGGATGAAGAGGTCTGAAAGACGGGATATATATATACTATATAGGTATAAGATGAAAATTAAAATTGAGAGAAGAAAACGGGATATCGGGACATTTTGTCAAAAATGGGACATGTCCCGCCAGATCGGGACTTTTGGTTGCCCTAACTACAAGCCTAACAGTCTACTGCTTAATTACAATCTTAATTAACAATGGAAATGTAAAAAGAAAGAGTTAATTTGTTGTATTTTGTTATCATTAATATGTACATATGTATCTAAGATGTTATCTTAATTATCATCGTTTAAATCATTATTTATGTTCATGTTTATTTATGAGTCCATTTTTATTTATTTATTTTACTTCCCCAGTTATAAAACGTATAGGAGAAGTTATGTAATCGGTCAAAAATTCGATGCGGTTTTCAACGGAATTTCATGTTTTTCGACCTCAAGATTCCAAAATTTAAGAAATAATATGCTGTATGTATGTGTGCCTGTGACCACTATAACTCCAATAGAATGGATCGACACGAAACTAAAAACCCATGAGGTCATTCATTACCTACCAAATTTCAGCCAAATCGACCGATGGTGAGGGGGATTAGGGGGAGGCGCAACATAACAGCTCTAATAACTGCCGTTGTAGTGAATGTATCGACATATAATTTCATTGTGAATTCAAAACCCTATAAGAAATATTAATTTTCCTCGGAATCTGCCTTAATCACAAAACAAGAACTTTAGTCATATTGACCCAATCTCAAATCTGAGAACACACTAGCGATTGGAAATTTTATAAGGAATATTTTTGGTCAGAACCACTTTTTCGATAGGACTAACCGTTTTCGAGTAAATTAAGGAAACGTCTAAAAAATGTTTCAAAACGACATTTCAGGATTTTCAGAATGTATTTTGAAAACCAAAGAAACTACGAAAAAAGTTACTTCACATAAAATGTGTCGTTGAATTTTCTCTACAACTTTTAGAAGAAGAGATTTTTGATTAGGTCAAAAGTGTAAGCAAAAAGTATAGTAAAATGAACTTAGGTCCCGAAATAAAATGGTTTCAATTTTGTGACATCTTTATACCTTTTAAGTAGTTCAAAACTACAATCGTTCCACATTATCGCAAAAATGGTCAAACCATGTCTAATTTTGTATTCATCTAGGGTAGGAGTCTTTAACGAGTACCTGACATCGCACAGACTATGGACTATCGCTTGATGTCCCATACGAAGGACGGCGTGCTCAAGGTTTTTTCACCTCCCAAATAATAAACTTGAGATCCTCGGCTGGGTTTTGAACCCTCCTATTTTTCAATCCAATTATCCGTTAATGTGTTAGAGCACAATTATTATGCTTATCCCCCCCCCCCCCCCCCCCCTCCGTAGCCCCTGTTAAGAATTCGGAGACATACACGTGAAATTTCGTGACAAACCTTCAATGAGCTAGAACAATTTTTACGCTTAGCGCCCCTCCCAACCCCCCACCCATTCAAAATTTTCAGACACCATAAAGCCTATTTATCAATCTGGCTCAAAAGGATGCTACATGTGTATCGATTGCCACCAGAACAAATTAAATCGGTTAAATCTTTTTCAAGAATTCCTAAAATCCACTTTTTTGACAATCATTTTTTTTAAACGAAAAAAAAGGCTGGACAGAATTTTAGAAAAAAATTTCTTTCAAATCATATTTACGTTGATATGCTTCGATTGGCACCAAAGCGGAGTCAATATCATTTTTCATTCGCGAGATATCGTGCAGGAAAAATTGACCACGCACGTACATACACACACACACTTCTTTCCAAAAATAGTGTAAAAATACTGTAATGACCTTGAAACATAAAAATGTTTGATTTCGATTTTCGGACCCATTAAAATAACTTCCCTATATGCTGGAAAGTTAAAAATATATCTTTCGTTTTTGTGATATATGCCTGGGCAAATATGAGGTCGTATCACCTACTACCGAAGCGCTGTATCGTCGCGCAGGTGAGCATGAGTCTGACTCTACTCTGGAAGTTCTATCCAGATTTAGCTTAACATAGGATAGGGGTCTTTAACGAGTATCCAACATGTGAGGCAACTGAACTGTACGTGATCACAACACATGAACAAAACAAACAGGTCAAGTGTAAAGCTTGAATGGCCATACAATATGTTCCATTCGTTATATAAGTACAACCTTCACCTATTTACTGTTCGTTATGTAAATGTGAATAGACCCTGAAGAATATACGAGTACATCCCCAGAGTTCCTCTTACTACACAACAAAAAAAAAAATTTAGCACGCCGTCCTTCGAATGGGACGTTACCCTATGATCCCGAGCCAGGACGATTTCAGGTACTCGTTAAAGACCCTTACCCCAGGGGAATAAACCTGGGTAGGCAAAATTTCGGACTCCCAGAGTCGATTCGAGCTCATGTCCTGTGATGTAAAAAATGTACACACATTAAGATTATTAATATATTACAAAATCAATTATTATTATTTGTATAAAAACAGCTGTTAGGAGTGAAGTAACTTAATTAGTGAATAAATATACAAAGATGGACTAGTCGCATTTTGTTTTAAAACGAAATGTGAACAACCAACGAATGGAGAATAAAGACGACGTTCAGCTGTTTTAAATAGTGAGAAACAGTCTAAGTTGTGTTGTAGAAGTGGACAGTCTAGAGAGAGAAGTGTTTTCAGGGTTAAGATGTAGTGAACCAGTCTGTGAGAGGAGATGTAGGAGAGAAAATTATGACATTGGAAGTACGTAGAAGAGAAAAGGTACTTTTTATTTATATGTTTCTAAGCACAAAATATAAAAGAATTATTAATAGTGGCCACAAAAACAGGAAAAAGACTGATATAGTTTTAAGTAATTAGTTCGTAAAATTTATCTTTGTAAATAATTTGATTTTTTTTATATATAAATATTAGTTATTAAATTTATAATGTAGATTAGTGTTAAATAAACCCAATATTTGTTTTCTTATTCTATGCTATTCATTTTCCCTGTGAAGACAGTAACGTCCTTCGGAATGGACGTTAAGTAGAGTCGGACTCACGTCCACCAGAGTGACGAAAGAACGCTCTGGTAGTAGGCGATATGACCTCGTAGTTAAAGCCCCGGGCATGAGTCATAATAACTAAGTCAGGATTTTTTTTTTTTTTTACTTTCTCAGATATACGAAGTATAGGGGAAGTTATGTAATCGGTCAAACCTTTGAACCTTTTTAACGGAATTTCATGTTTTCCGACCTCTAGATTCCAAATATATATAAAAAAAAAAGTATGTCTATATGTGTGTGGACACGATAACTCCCGATAGAAAGAATATATCGACACGAAATTTTATATGTGAATTCAGAACCCTCTAACGACACCTAATGTTTTTCAGCCAAATCGACCGAAGGGGAGGAGGCGATTAGAGGGGAGGATTAACAAAAGGTCTATTAACAGCCGATAGAATGAATGTATCGACACAAAATTTTATATGTCAATTCAAAACCACATAAGGACGACATATAATTAATGTGAAAAGTTAATTGATTAATTCCTTCTGGGGAAGAACATTGTCGATGATTCACCAATTTTTTTTTTTTCATTTTTGGAATTGGTCGAACTGATTGAAAACTCATCGTCGATTGATTGAGAATGTTCAACCACAGTCGACCCACTGTATTCATCTCCAGTGTTCTCTCATATTGCTAACAGCATATCAACATACAGAACAGATGGAACGAAGAGAGAGTGAGGCGACCTCGGGTTGTGGACTGTCCTTGGCAGCAATCTGCTACTTCCTGTAACAACTCAACCATCAGCTGGCTCTACAACACAATCTTTCATCAAGTCAGTTTATTCGTTCGTAAATTATAAGCGGTTCTATTATACCTTGAGCACGCCGTCCTTCCGTTGGGACGTTAAGTGATGGTCCCGAGCCTGTACGATTTCAGGTACTCGTTAAAGACTCCTACCCTAGATGAATAAAAATTTAGGGTAAGCAAAATTTAGGACTCCCACAGTAGAGTCGGGCTCATGTCCACCAGAGTGACGAAAGAGTGCTCTGGTAATAGCTGATATGACCTCGTAGTTAAGCCCGGGCATGAATCATAATAACTAACTGATAATTGTTCAGCTGATTAATACCATTATCTGTATTTTGTGAGCGGAATCGTTTTCCTCGTTATAAATTTGGTAATTTCGATTTTAAAAAAATCGTTATAAACTTGGTAATTTCGATTTTAAAAAATCGTTATAAATTTGGTAATTTCGACAAAAAAAAAATCGTTATAAATTTGGTAATTTCTATTTTTAAAAAATCGTTACAAATTTGGTAATTTCTATAAAAAAAAAAATCGTTGCAGGTTTACCCTGAATTATTACCAGTTTTCGCAACATTTTATATGAGACATCGTCGGTGAATCACCGGCAATTTACATCACCAGTACGAAATAATCAATTAAGTTTCTGCTCTCCCTTCATAACCAATTGTAGGGACTTCTGAATTGTGTAAATACATTCATTACAGCGGCACTTATTGGAGTTTTTGCGTTGAACCCCCTCATCCCTTCGACCGATCTCGCTGAAATTTAATAGGTTCCATTCTTATGAGGTTTTGAATTTAAATATGAAATTTCATTCTCTTTACTTTATCATCTCTCTTACCCATCCATCAAAATTGTCTTCCAATTCCTTTTTATTTATTTTTCTGTTCTTGTCCTAATAATTAAGATAAATTTTCGTCCCGAGGACCTACCACTGGGTGGCCTTCCTCTCACATGCCATTCACGCTATGTCACTACCTACCATCATAGATGCTGGTTGTTGCACCCTAGCAACTGTTGCTTCTTTATAAATAAAAGACGAAAAAAAAAATAAAATAAAAAAATAAATTTAAAGTATAAGTTTTTTCTTCTAAACTTATCCCCTTTAATGGAAAATTCATATCGATAGTTACTTAGACTATCAATGGGACTATCGATAAATCGATAGTACTATCGCCCATCCTTACTAATAGAGTTTATCTATACGGTCTTCGACCTATGAAACTGTTCTCTAGATATAATCTGGGTTAGGAGTGTTTTGATCTATTTAAAGTGTGGCGTGGCTGAGTGTTGTGTTGTCTCTCCCACTTTGGAGGTCATCCATTCTAAACACATTGGATATTTTGGGTTGGAAACAAACTTACATTCAAATCAACTCAGTATAAACTTGATTTTGGAAAAGGATTTTTATTCTATACAGTATGTGCAAAAATTGTAAATATTTGATGAAGCAAAACGAATAATATAATCACAATAAAGAATCGTGTTTCATATCCAAAATTCATTTTTATTTTTTGGGCAGAGTTCCTCCACACCTTAAAGGTCAGTCCAATGTACCTTATTGTTTTATTTATTCATTTATAATTGATTAATACATATATATATATATATATATATATATATATATTTATATATTGTTATAGTTACATTGTTTTCTTTTCTATATCTTGCACATTGGGACCTGATGATGGGACATAAGAACATCCCGAAACATCGTTGGGATAAAGACACTTCCGAAGAGTTTTTTCAAAAATAGTTATCTTAATTTTTATTCAATTGAAAAATTTGTCTACTTATTATAAACGTATCTATGTATTAATTTTTTTTTTTATACTCATATATCTTTAAGTATTTATTTATTCAGTTTTTATTAATTTCATTTTACCTTTTTTAGTAGTTTTGTTATTACTAGTAATAATAGGTGTGTTAGACTCAAGTAGTTATAAATCTATATCTTAATGTATAAATTCTTTTGACGTATCCTACTATCATGTATTGGTTTAACGCAAATAAAATTATTAGTATTATTATTATTAACTAACAAATAAATATTGAAAAGTAAGAAAAAAAAATTTTTATTCTATGAATAATGTATTTGGAGTGAAGTGTGGTTAAGATGCAGGAGAGACAGCGTTGAGGATCATTATGTATTATGCGTCCTTCATACATAAACAATGGCGTCAAACTACAGGAGACAAGCACTGCCCGCCGCAGCTCCAGTCAAATACATATCACTGTAAGGCTTGGTTTCTGCTTCATTAAGTTAATGGATGATTAAAATTAATTGTTCATTAAACCTTTGGATTGAGATTATTCTAAATGTTTGTTTGGTTTTATTAACCCACGACGCAAAAAGAGGGTTGTTATAAGTTTGAAGTCTTTGTCTGTCTGTGGCATCGTAGCTCCAAGACGGCTGAACCGATTTCAAAGCGGTTTTTTTTGTGTCAAAAGCTGGTATTTGCGAGATGATTCTTAGCCATGTTTGGTGGAAATCGGGTATGCTGTTTCCAAGATATTCAGGTTTCATCAGAGCCTGTGTAGGGATCTAGGCCTCTATTACAGCTAGTAGAGACTTGGAGTTTGAGCTCAAATGTTTATAAAGCCAAGCCCCCCTCACCCCCAAGGTTTCAGTAAAAAAAATAATTAACAAAAAAATGTTTTTATTGTGTCGGGTTTTTTTTTTAATTTTATGTTTTTTTATTTTTTTTTTTGAAGTATAAACATTTTAGCTCCCATCCTATAAAGCGAACGCATATACATGCGCATCAAAGCCAATATGCGCCCGAACAAGGTTGAGGAGGGGATAGGCGAGTTTCTCTGTAGAGTGATCATGAATGGTTCTAGCTCCGACGGCGTCTTTACTTCGTTGCCGTGTTACATTACTGACGTCACACGTGATTATTAGCTATTCTAGCAAACATGAAAATTCGTTCTCAATTATAGTTTTATCAGAATATAGATATGTGAGTATATATATATATAATATGTATATAATATGTGAGTATATATATATATATATAAACAAGTAAAAAACTATGAGCACGCCGTCCTTCGGATTGGATGTCCAGTAATGGTCCAGAGTCTGTACAATGGGGGATAGGGGAGAGGCTAACTCAAAAACTCTAATAAGTGTAGTTGTCATGAATGCATCGACACAAAATTTCATATGTGAATTTAAAACCACATAAGGAAACACTTATTAATTTTCCGCGGAATCGGCAGAAGAAATATATTTATTTTTTCTAGAATTAATAAATCCGAATCTTAGTTATTAATAAATAAGTTAATAAGCGATCATAAAGTTAATAACTGAAAATGTAAAAACGTGAAACAAGTCTTTTTCTAATATTTATTTTATAACCAGATTTCATCTTTTTATTATCATTTATGGAAAAAAAAATAGTTATAATCTTTTCGTATAAGAAGATAGATAGCTTTAGGATTAAAGAATCCATTAAATGACTGATCATTTTTATAATTATGGCAATTCTATCTGAGAAGAGTCACTTAGCGAACCTCTTCGTTCGATTCCACTGAACACACAACTAAATGATAGGTTGGTGAAGGTTATAGCATCGTAGATGAAGAGAAGAGATCATTATTACTTACCCAGCTAAAAAAAAAGATTCATCCGATCTAATTTGTTCTGGTGGCAAAGTAGCATCCTTTAGAGCCAGATTGAAAAATAGGCTGTATGGCGTCTGAAAATTTTGAAGGGGAGGATGGTTATGAGAAGGGCTAAGCATAAAAATTGTTCTATCAACGGATAGTCGGATGCATAGCTGCTGGTTGTTGCACCCTAGCAACAGTTATATCTTTATAAATAAAAGACAAAAAAATATATATATATATATATATATATTTTTTTTTTCTTATGAGCAGTAATTTATAAGTAATTTTGACGGATAAAACAGTAAGATGCCAATTAGTATTTTGTGATTTACCGAATAATATGCACTTTCACAAAGGCACAAACAACAAATTTGTGACCGATTACATAACTTTCCCCATTCTTGTGAAGTAAAAAGCGACTATTGTGAGACACAAAGATTTTCTTGATTCATTTTCCCTTTTCTTATCGAAAGTGAATAGAAGTTCAATTCTTTTGTGTCAAAATGACTGAGCTGTTTAGATACGTTAGGTTACATAACTGACCAGCTCACAATATCGTGGTATAGTTAGTTATTGTGACGACTGGGCTTTAACTATGAGGTCAAATTGCCCACTACTAGAGCCGGACTCAGCTATGAGTCCTCAAATATTCCCTACCCAGGATGATTCACTTAGAGCAGTGGTTCTCAACCTATGGGTTGCATATTCCGGTATAGGTCGCATATTTTTAACTTCCCAGCATATAAAGAAGTTATTGTAATGGGTCCGAAAATCGAAATCAAAATTTTCATCATATTTTTATGTTTCAATGTCATTACAGTATTTTTACACTATTTTTGGAAAGGAGTATGTGTGTGTGTGTGTACGAGCGTGGTCAATTTTTCCTGCACGATATCTTGCGAATGAAAAATGATATCGACTCCGTTTTGGTGCCAATCGAAGCGTATCAATGTAAATATGATCTGAAAGGAATTTTATCAAATTCGATCCACCCGTTTTTTTCTTTGAACAAAAAGACTTAGATAGATAGATAAACTTTTTATTGCACAAAAGATTACAATCCTCATGGCAATGAGTGGGTTTTTTTTTCACAAAATAAATAACAAAAGAAGTATAAATGAAACAATTCGAAAATGATATAAAACAAAATACCACATGAATAAATAAAAAAAAAATACCACATGAATAAATAAATAAAAAATACCACATGAATAAATAAAAAAACAAAAAAATTAAATTAAATTATTCTTTATTTTTAAAGCAACCGAAAAAAATAAAAATAAATCGTTAATTTCTCTAACTTTTAAATTATTTAAAATATGTACAAATGTTTCTGAGTTATATTCTGGTCTATTGGTGAGAGGATTGTGGAGAAATGCTTGCCTGGGGATACACAAGGAGGGACAATTGAGCAAAAAATGTATGAGATCGTCCTTCTCATCTAAGGTACAGAGCCTGCAGACACTTTCAGGACAAAACTCATACCTAAACCCTCCAAGTAATATTCTAAAATTTTTATTGGTATTGTGGAGACGGATTTGACCTAGAAGTCGGAGTTTTTCAATATGGCAGTTTATTGAAAGATAGCTTTCCTGAGGCCCTAAAGCACTGACCAATCGGTAGAGGGAGTTGTATTTAGAATTTAATATTGTATTTATATCGAGACAGACCAGATGATTCCTCATAGCTGCTACCAAATCACCACGGAGGGGCCGGATATCAGAAATAGAGGGGCCGTCCAGAAGGTGGTCAGCCCCGATCAAGGCCAGGTAACACCTGAGTTAACAAAAAGACTTAAAAAAGTGGATTTTAGAAATTCTTGAAGAAGATTCATCCGATCTAATTTGTTCTGGTGGCAATTAAGCATCCTTTAGAGCCAGATTGAAAAATAGGCTACATGGCGTCTGAAAATTTTGAACGTGAGGGTGGGTTATGAGAGGGGATGATCCATTAACGGATGGTCGGATTGTCATGAAATTTCACATGTAGTATTCTTAATAGCCAATTGAAACATAGACTATCTGGCGTCACGAAATTCTTAAGGGGAAGGGTGAATTCGTGTGGGGGGGAGGGGGGTTAAACATAATAACAGGTCTAGCTCATCAACGGATGATCGGATTTTAATGAAATTTAATATGTAGTCTTAAAAGCCAAGTTGGAAAATAGGGCGAATTTAAATATAAAATTTCATTTCGATACATATAGGAGTTTCGAACGATCTTGAGCTCAGTAGGCTTGTCACTATCTCAGCTACCGGCGCCCTAGAATATATGAAAATATATCATACATTTATGGGCATTTATTGGGGTTTTTGACTTAAGCCCTCTTTCTCTGATCTCTTCTTCCTTCCCTATCCTCCTTAAGCCCCGAATCCCCTCCTATCCCTCTGGCCTTGCTTATCGTCCTTATGAGGTTCTGGACACCATCTGGACAATTGTGTCATACATTCATTCTATCGAGAATTATCATGTTCACAAACACACAAATAATTTTTTTTTAATTTTTACAAAGAGATATGAACTGTATAAATAATATATACAAGCAAATGTGCTAAGAGAAAGATAATGGCAATGTCAACAAACATATCTCAAAAATACCTCAATTAATTATCGAAGTAATGAATGTATCGACACAAAATTCAGTATGAGGACTTAGAAGTATGTAAGTTGACTGGTTTTGGAGGGAGGGCGAAAAATTAATTGATTAATTCGTGCTGGGAAAGTACATTATTCTACGATTTATTTTTTAGATAATTTTTCTGTTAAAAAATCAGCATTTAGGTGATATTTTTTTACACTTTATTTTTATGTTTGAATATTCGCATTTTTTTTTTTTACTTACAAACAAATATTTACAATTGTATAAAGAATATATACAAGCAAATGTACTAAGAGAAAAAAAAAAATGGCAACGCCAAAAAGAGAGGAGAAATCACCCAGTGGTGACAATTCATAGGCACTGAGTAACACTCATTTATGGCTAATCAATTTCACTGTCTGATCTGAGAAGGTCTCTAGGCCACTGGCGCTTAAGGCGTCGTTCGGTATGGCAGAAGGGACGTTACGGACTAAAGAATTAATGTGGGTACTAAAGGAGGGAAATAATTTTGGGTACTGTGATGTATAAAAAATACACACATTTAAATTATTAATATTAAAAAATTAATTATATTTCCAAGAAGAAGCAATTGAATTAGTAAATAAATAATATGAATGCATTTTCTTTTAAAACAAATGAGTAGAAAACAAAACGCGGCCATCAGCTGTTTTTGAATTAGTGTAGAGGAGTCAATGGTGTGTGGTCTGGGTTGAGATGTGAAGGTGGACAGAGAGTTGTTGTTTAGGCTTAACATGTGATGAACTAAGTAGGTGTGAATTAACAGTAAAATTGATGTGCAAAGAAGGTACTGTTATTTATGTAAATGCACAAAATATATATGCCCAAAAATATATAACTTTGATATGAAGAATGGCCAAAATATAAAACAAAAATGTTTTAAATTTTATAATGTAGATGTAAGAAAATAAACCCAATTATTTGTTCTCATAAATTATATTCTATTCATTTTCCCTGTTGGGCCAGTAAGATAATTTGAAAACCTTTGGATTAGATTTAAATATTTTTGCAAAATTTAGAAAACATATGGCATCTCTTTAGAAATCCAAATGAAAAGTTAGTAAATTGAAGTTTTTTAAAATTACGTGCACTTTCTTAAAAATTGCACGTCTTGAACTTTTGATTTTTTTTTTTTTGAAAACTACTGTAGAAATCAAAATTTAGTAAAAGACCAGAGTTATAAAATTTCTACAGGAAATGTGGTATTTATTATTTAATTATTATTATTTCATTTGTTTAATTTTATTAATTCAATTATTAATTCCGTCCGGGAGTGAGTTTTATTTCGTAGATAGAGAACTCCCCCCCGGGGCCATGGATGTGGTAAATAACTAGATAACACGATGACAAGGCAAATACAGCCAAAAAAAAAACTATTATTAATTATACTTATATTTTTTGATTTATTTTTATTTAACAACATAAATTATTTACCACAGTACCTGTATTTAGCTAATTCGATGACAAAGGGACTATTAATATTAAGATCAGTGTGAAGGTTCTTTTTTGAAGATGTAATAAGCACTGGCTATTGTACCGGGACCTAACTATATTTTACAAAATACAGCTTATGTGTATGACCTAATCAAAAATATTTTTAACTAATAGTTGTAAAGAATACTAAAATATATATATTTATATAAAATACTATTTTTTACAGGTCGTCCGGTTTTCGAGATTCATGCCGAAACCCATCTTGAAATGTAGTTTCGAAACACATATTATTAGACGTTTCCTTGATTTACCCGAAAACCGAAGATGACATTAAATTATATACCTATGTTTATAAAAAAAATGTCATATTAAGTAATGAATATGAAGCATCAAAACAAAAACAAAGGAATTTACTTTTCTAACAAACATGAAAAGTAAATTCCTTTGTTTTGGTTTTGATGCTTCATATTCATTAAAATGACATTTTTTTATAAACATATATAATTTAATGTCAACATCGGAACTTATATTTACATGCAATGTCGTCTACGTACTTATATTTATATCAAATTACAGTTTCCTTTTCATGTTTGTTAGAAAAGTAAATTCCTTTGTTTTGGTTTTGATGCTTCATATTCATTAAAATTACATTTTTTATAAATGTATATAATTTAATGTCATCCTCGGAACTTATATTTACATGCAATGTCGTCTACGTACTTAAGCAATTCCTTTGTTTTGGTTTTGATGCTTCATATTCATTAAAATGACATTTTTTTTATTAACATATATAATTTAATGTCATCTTTGGAACTTATATTTACATGCAATGTCGTCTACGTACTTAAGCAATTCCTTTGTTTTGGTTTTGATGCTTCATATTCATTAAAATGACATTTTTTTTATTAACATATATAATTTAATGTCATCCTCGGAACTTATATTTACATGCAATGTCGTCTACGTACTTAAGCAATTCCTTTGTTTTGGTTTTGATGCTTCATATTCATTAAAATGACATTTTTTTTATTAACATATATAATTTAATGTCATCCTCGGAACTTATATTTACATGCAATGTCGTCTACGTACTTAAGCAATTCCTTTGTTTTGGTTTTGATGCTTCATATTCATTAAAATGACATTTTTTTTATTAACATATATAATTTAATGTCATCTTTGGAACTTATATTTACATGCAATGTCGTCTACGTACTTAAGCAATTCCTTTGTTTTGGTTTTGATGCTTCATATTCATTAAAATGACATTTTTTTTATTAACATATATAATTTAATGTCATCATCGGAACTTATATTTACATGCAATGTCGTCTACGTACTTAAGCAATTCCTTTGTTTTGGTTTTGATGCTTCATATTCATTAAAATGACTTTTTTTTATTAACATATATAATTTAATGTCATCTTTGGAATTATATTTACATGCAATGTCGTCTACGTACTTAAGCAATTCCTTTGTTTTGGTTTTGATGCTTCATATTCATTAAAATGACATTTTTTTTATTAACATATATAATTTAATGTCATCCTCGGAACTTATATTTACATGCAATGTCGTCTACGTACTTAAGCAATTCCTTTGTTTTGGTTTTGATGCTTCATATTCATTAAAATGACATTTTTTTTATTAACATATATAATTTAATGTCATCTTTGGAACTTATATTTACATGCAATGTCGTCTACGTACTTAAGTAAATTCCTTTGTTTTGGTTTTGATGCTTCATATTCATTAGAATTACATTTTTTTTATAAACACATATAATTTAATGTCATCTTCGGAACTTATATTTACATGCAATGTCGTCTACGAACTTATATTTACATCAGATGTTTTCGTGTTCATTAGAAAAGTACATTCCTTTGTTTTTGTTTGGATGCTTCATTAAAATGACATTTTCAATAAATAAAATTGAAGAATATTATTCTTTAGTTTGAGTTTAACAATATTTTATATTGCTATATTATTTTATTTATATTTTAGACTTAGCGTTATTTTGCATCACCAAAATATCAATAAACTTCTTTAAATGACAAAAACATTTCTTAGGAAGGTATATAAACAATCTTCAATATTATTATTGTTTTCAAATGGGAATGTGCTGGGTTGCCTCAAATGCGCAGGAATATACAGATAGGGCTTAAGTCAGAGATGATTTGTTAATGTTAAATTGTTTATATATAATGTACATAATGTATTTATGGGCTTACAGAGGTAGTGGTGTAAGGTGTATATAGTTGAGGTGCATAGACAAGCTTAGAGAGCAGAGCGACACACAAAAGAGCAAACACTAGTGTAAAAACAGTGAACCGTATCGACCCGAGAGCAGGAATAGACTGGCCCGAGATGAGACACTCCACAGCTCAGATCAGCTGATTGGGAGATGGAGGGGAAAGTGGCGGTGGTGGTGGGGGAAGAGGGGATCCGGAAGTACTTTAGGTGCAAATTGGGTTCACTAGAACTATCATCAGTAGTAGATCCAGGTAGTTGACTATGGAGATCTCTGAATCCTCTTACTAAACATAATATAAATATATCGACAGTTATTGGGATTTTTGCGCCAATCCACCCTTCTCTGATTCTCCCCTCCTTTTCGCTGATGTCACTGAAAATTAATTGGTGACGTCCTTATGGGGAAATTAATTTGCATATGAAAATTCGTGTCGATATATTCATTACATCGGGAGTTATTAGGTTCATACAAAGATCGACAGATAAACTTTATATATAGAGTAGAACCTCTATAAGTCAAACATCAAGGGAGACGCCAAAAAATTCGAGTTATGGAGTTTTCGACTTATGGAGGATTTCGACAGGCGGATTTTGATTCGACTTGTAGAGGTTAACATTCATTCTAACTAATTTTGAGTTAGAGAGGTGAAACAAATAAAAATTCAAGTTACAGAGGTAACAAACATATTTATATGTGTTATAAATCCACATTATTTCAAAACATCCTTAAAACAAAAAATACATAGTATATGTAGGTATTAAAAAAAGTCAGTAATTTTTTTTTGCTTTAGATAATTGGTAATCCTATTTATTGTATACTTCTAAATTGTTTTCTAAGAAACAATGGTGTACATTGTCGGCAAATTCTTAAAGTCGGTAACTTATTTTTCTTCGAGCTATAGAGGTAATAAGTTTCAAATAATCGAGTTGTAAAGGTTGTAAAATAAAACATTGCTATGTTCGAGATACAGAGGTCCAATTTATTTTTTCGAGTTATAGAGGGAAAATATGTACCTAAATGGCTTGTAGGGACTCACTGATTATTTCGACTAATAGAGGGTTGAGAATTCAAAGAAATGGGAGTTTTGGAGGTTTTCGACTTAAAGAGGTTCTACTGTATATGTATATGAGTCGCCCAAGTACAAAACTTGTTAAATCCAAAAATTCGAAAATCAAGATTTTTGCGCTATTTTGTTCATTGGACCAACCTCACAGGGATGCCATAGATCAAACAGTTGCAAAACATTTCTAAACCTTCAAAGATAAGCTTCGAAAATCCGATACTGCTGCAAAACTCAGTAATGTTTGTTAAATAACGTAGAAACTACACAAAATTTAGGAGAAACTTTATGAAATCGGATTCAGGACGAACTTTTGTGTTAAAATGCCAAATTTCAAGCTGCCGGCTCGAAAAATAAACTTAACAGAAGTTTTTTTCACTTTCTGTAAAATAATCTGGATGGCGCTTAACGAGTTTTGCAACTGGACGACTCATATATAAGTAATATAGTAACTAAATAAAAAGATACTAATATTAATAAAATAATAAATATTATATGTATATATATATATATGTATATGCATGCTCTTCAATAGAAATAGTGCAAGCAACCAGGATAAAAGAAACAATTCAAAATTATATAAAACAAAATATGTCCTGTTAAGGGTAAATAGTAAAATTGTGGTAACCATAACACAAAAATATAAAATAAACAAAAAAATATATATATATCTTATAAGCAATAAATTAAATTATATTTTTCTTAATTTTTAGGCCTATAGTAAAAAATAAAAATTAATTGTTAATTTTTTAATACCTACATTATCAAAACAGTGCTGACATATAAACATACCTACATGATTTTTATATCTGACCGATTATATAACATCCTGTAAAAGTCGTAAAGGTGGAAAAGTAAAAATAAATCAGGATTGAGGTTCGAGGTGAGGAAGCAGGCACAACATGGTAGTCAAAATAAATTTGAATACATTTTTCAGAAGGATAACATCTAAGGGGTTTCTCCTGTTTAAATTACCTAGAAACCTTATTGATAGTCAATAATATGTCCATAACTAGAGACACCATCGTAAAAACATTATTCAAAAAATCTGTTTGAATACATCATACATAAAATTCAATTTTTGAAGGGGACAAATTTTGAATTTCAAATCATTCCATTGAAAAATTTCAATTTGTTTTGAACATTTAATGTTCTCAAGTGACATTTCTGAATAAAATGTTCTACAATATGGTATGAGTTACAAATATTTCGATGCGGAGTTTTAAATAGAATTTCATTTTTTTCCGAAATCCAAATTTCAAAAATGAAAAAAAAAAAAAATACTATGTATGAGATAACACCTGATAAGACGGACCTTACACGTTCAATCTTGTATCAGTTCAATCCAGTTTTACGATCCAGGCATGATTGATGGAAATATAGCGAGGTATCACACGTTCAATCCAAATTGTTAATTTGGCGTCAGTCTGTGTGTTGAAGCTACGAAGTAAAGACCGAAAATGGACACACACAATTTTAAAAAGGGTGTAATTGGTGTAATAGTGGCACTGGCTATTTCTACTACTATAATGTGTTAGGGAACAATTTTGCAAATATTTCAGTAACGAGGGCAAATTGTATATTGATTATGAAGATATTTAATGCCCCTGTATTTATAAAAACAAAATGTGACAGTACTTAGTTTATTTCCTTATGATGTTGTTATAAAATTATTACTCTTACTCTTGTTATATTATACAATCATAAGTAATATGAATTAACTTATTTTTCTGTTAATTGACTACCTAAGTAAAATCAAATTTGTATAAAAACTGAAGAAATTCAAATGTCCCTGATTTAGGAGAGTATACCTCGTCCACCCTGGCTCCTAATCTTTTTGAGCTGATGATTTTTTTTAATTCACGACGATAATTTCATCTTAAGGAGTTAATTTTTTTCCTCACATCTTCCAGCTTTGCATCATGTTTGATATTTTTATAAATCACAAGAAGCTTATTTAGGGCATCATTTCTCTTATATTTATTTGTATAATGTTGATGGGTTTTGTTCCACAACTTTGGTAAAGTTTCAAACATAAGAATAAATTCTTTTTCTGGTTCATTTAAACTTTTACTTGTCATGTCTGTGGGTGGTGGTGCTGAGGAATCGTTCTCTTGATGTTGCTCCATCGCTGTCTCGGCACTGACTGAAGCCAGATTGATATGAAAAGACATTACACCATCAATCTGTCATCAGTCCGATCAGGATTGATAGAAATTATTTATTTATTTAAATAATCTGCGATCCATTCCTTCAATCCTTCAATCTTGTCAATCCATTACCATTACACGTTCAATCCTGCATCAATCGGATCAAAAAACTTGATCAAACTGATACAAGATTGAACGTGTAAGGTTCGAAATAGAATGAATTTATAGAAGGGAAATTTTATATGCGTATCCAAAACCCTTTAAGGACGAAAGCAATTGATTTTCAGCCAAATCATCCTAATGAAAAAGGTGTTTAGAGGGAGACTTCACACAAAAACTGTAGTAACTGCCGATGTATTGAATGTAGCGACATGAAATTTTATATATAAGTTCAAAAACCCATAATCATAAAATTTATTAATTTTTACTGAAATCTATAGAAGGGAAGGGGTCGTTCAGAAAAGGAGGATTCGAACTACATACTCCAACTGCCAGTGTAATGAATGTATTCACACACAATATAGTGTAAGGATTCCAGCCATTACGTTAGTCAAATATTGAGTGTTAGTCGGTCGACTGGTTTTGAAGGTAGACCAAAAACCTGGGAAGTACCTATCGGGTGACTTACCGATGACGTTTTCTTCTATTTTCGTATATTAAAAAAAAAAAAAGTGTGATTCTTATCTATTATTTATCCACTTATAAATTTCCCAAGGTCCTCTTGTCGATACATTTAGTTCTATTGGGAGTTTCACATTTGGGAGACACAAAGACAGACATTTTTTTTTATATTTGAATCTAGAGGAGGTAGGAAAACAAGAAATTCCGTTGAAAACTCGGCATCGAGTTATCGATCGATTACATTACTTCCCTTATGCTTCATATAGCTGGAGTTTTATTATTTTTTTTTATTTTTTTTTTATTTTTTTTTTATTTTTTTTTTTTATAAATATATCTTTACAACTGTATAAAAATAAATACAACAAGCAAATGTGCTAATGGAGAAATAATGGCAATGTCAAAATGTCATGAGGGGAGAAATCACCCAGTGGTGACACTCCCTAATCACTGATTTCTTCTCATTTGTAACTAATCACTGTCACTGGCACTGCTGCTAAGGAGGTCTCTAGGCCATTGACGCTTAAGCCGTCGTTGGCGAAGTATGGCAGAATGGAGGGCACGGACTAGAGGATTATTGTGGGAATTAAGAAGGGAAAATAATTTTTTATATTTTGATTCAGCGACTTCGGTGACAAAAGGTACGTTAAGGACAGTGTGAAGAGTTTTGTTGGAGACGTAATAAGGAGCATTGGCTATTGTACGAAGGATTTTGGATTGAAAGGATTGGATGCGCTGGAGATTGGAAGCCTTGGCAGAATCCCAGAGTTCAAGTCCGTAAGTCCACATAGGTTTGAAGTGTAATAATACATACTACTGTATATAAGACGTTTTGGATTCAAAGTTAATTTGGATCTTTTGTCTAATAGTCTTAGTAAAAGGTTATAACGTCTGTTCAGACTCGTGTGAGGATTCCAAGATAGTCGTTTGTCGAGTATGAGGCCTAGATAGCGGACTTCATTTTTTAAAGGGATGGGATTTTTGTTAAGGTTGTTGGAGGGCAGGTATATTGTCGACGAAGGGTGAAGATGGTTATCAGGTGTTCTTGGAAGTGTCTGGATGATAG
This sequence comes from Aradus depressus, assembly GCA_963662175.1. Lineage (NCBI taxonomy): Eukaryota > Metazoa > Arthropoda > Insecta > Hemiptera > Aradidae > Aradus > Aradus depressus. The sequence continues at coordinate 21,629,136 of OY759226.1, read as the reverse complement.
AACTGGGTATCATCTGCAAAGTTGTGGGAGTTGTGTTGATAGATGGGTGGGGATATCAGCTGTGTATATTGTGTAGAGGATAGGACACAGGATACTACCTTGTGGAACGCCAGCATTTTGTGTGGACGCAAGAGAAAGGGCAAGACCCTGGCTTACACAAAAGGTTCTTTCAGAAAGGTAAGATTTTAGGATTAGGAAGAATGTGAAGGGAAGGGCTGCTTTAAGCTTCCACAGTAAGCCCGGGTGACAAACTCTGTCAAACGCTTGTTCGACGTCGAGAAAAACCGCCGAGCAATACTGCTTTCGCTCCAAAACTGGAGAAGTAATATAATAATTAACAAGTATGAGTTTCGCACATTTGAGGCCTATTAATATTTGAACAATGAAAAGTAGCGAGTTGTTAGACAATTGAGTGGTTGACGCGAAAAAGGTTCTAAACGCCAAAATAACACTTCCTTCCGCTGCCATGTTGAGAACTACTGGTGGCTGTTAGAACCTTCTTGCATGAGGCTCAACGCTGACGTGGGCTTAATACTACCAACTGCTGCTGTAACGGCAAAAAAAAACTTTCCTACGCAATCCCTAGAGGCCTATAGAACCGTATTCCACAGAAATCTAATTTTCGACTAAAGTGGCGCTTAGAACCTTTTTCGCGTCAACCACTCAATTAATTAACAATGTTTCTATGAATTTACCAGTAAATTTCAAATGCATTTTTTTTTTAATTTATATAACCGTTGGCTGGTAGTGCAGCGAGAAGGGAGGAACTCCACGTTCTTTTCCTCTTTTGTTCAGATAATCTAAATTGTCATCGTAGAACGTGTTAATCCCCGGACGTCTTGGATCCGTCCCATCCACTTGGAGTCTTCGAAACTGTGTTACTGGCTTGTACAGCTCCGCCTGTGCCAAAATAAATAAAAATTAGAAAAGGATAGTGTAGGCGCCACTGCCGATTTATAGAATCGGGGTGGAGCATACGGAGGGGGGGTTTTGAACAGTGGACTGTATTAATTGAAATGTACTATTATAACACTTACCACTTTCCAGGCAGAGCCTTCTTCGCCCAGGGGCATCTAAACAAATTACAAATGGCTGGCCAGCGATTGCTATTGTATTAAATACCTTACTGGACGGAAGTCTGGAAGGTCTATCTGGAGCAGGCAAACTGGGGCCTCAGGGGGAGGCAACGATACGACTGGTAAATGGGGCCGTGTAGGCAACGGGGAGCAAACACGATACTGGGGCCTTTGAGGCAACGGGAACGCACTAGGACTTGGGGCCGTGTAGGCAACGGGAACAGACCTCAGGGAGAGGCATCCATAAGACAACTGGGGACAGACTAAACTGGGGCCGTGTGGGCAACGGGGACAGACACTATACTGGGGCCTTTGAGGCAACGGGGACAGACGATACTGGGGCCGTTTAGGCAACGGGAAACAGACTAAACTGGGGCCGTGTGGGCAACGGGGACAGACTGAGGAGTACAGAGGGTACTAATCCTCATCTGGACAACAAGTGGGAGGGGGTATCTAATCATACAAGATAATAGATAAAACTGGTGGCAAATTCAAGCAACTCGCCTGAACAGATAGTATAAAAAAAGTGTAATAATACATACATTAAAAAAAAAAGTTGTCAGTGAATCACGGATGAACTTCCCCAGCATGAATTAATCAATTAGGTTTTCGCTTTAGGGCTGTATTTGAACGGGCGATCAGGAGGGCGAGTGGCCGTGCGATTACCAGGGCAAGTGGCCGGGAAAATAGCTGGATGAGTGGACGGCGAGTGGACGATTAAATGGTCGAGTGAACGGGCCGTGCACAACCTAATAATTTCCGATAGTTTAGTATGAGGATTTGGAAGCCACTATGAAACTCTGATATTGAGTTTTAGCCCAAACGGTCGATTGACTTTGGAGGGAGAGTGAATACGTAATTAATTCCTACGGCGGAAGTACATAGTCGGTGATTCACCGACAATTTATTATATTATCGGCGAGTAAGAGGGCTTGTGGATGGGCGAGTAGGGGACGAGTGGACAGGCGAGTTGGCGGACGATCATGCCCCGATTCCGATCACTCTCGGGAACCGCCAATCAAGGTAGGTTGAAGGACCCAACCGGCGAGTGGCGGGACCCTACAACCGGACATTAGTCAAATTAGTCAAATATATGAGTATGACCTATTTCGCTTATATACGGCGGACGGTTGGTACTGAAGAGCCCAAAGGGGTCTGGTACACCCGAAAAATCAAAAACGTGCAAGTGGCTGGGCGAGTAGTCAGGCAAGTAGACGGCCGAGAAAGCGGGCGACTATGTGGGCGAGTGGACTGGCTAGTAGGCGGCCGAGTGGCCTGGCAGTATTTCTGGTTCAATCAGATATGACAAGAGGCTACCATGAGTAAAGATGAACATATTTTAAATTAAATCCATCTAAAAAAGTCGAGTTAGGAATAAAAGATACAAATCGGCCTTATGGCCTCAAATCTAACACTTCTTCTTAAAAATCCTTAATACAGTTATGTTGGTAGTTCGGATTCAATCAGATATGATTATGATTACCTGGTTCATGGGTTCTCCAAGATTGAACAGTTGTGATGTAAACAACAATCACCGTGAAAACGGAACATTTTTTTTATGTATATTAAAAGACATAATAAAAAAGGTAATTTTTGTATTATAATATAATATATATATATATCAAGGTTTTAAAAAAAACAAGGGACATAATAAAAAGAAAACAGCTGTGAAAGAAATAGAGAGAGGGGTCGTGAGCTAGCTCTGGAACAGTGCACTGTGAATTGAGTTGTTTTTAATATAGTGAGAGTGTTGGGTGATGTCACGTACCCATGTTTGAGCAGAACGTTTAAGGATGCTAGGAAATTTGCTAATTCAATGTTTTATTTAACGTTTTTGTGAAATTTTGTTTGTTTAAACACGTGAACAAATTGTCTCAAGAAAATTTACCTTTTTATTATTTGAAAAGTTATTTATACCCATAAAAGTGAGCAAAATTACTTACTTTTCACCCAAGTTACGGGTGAAAATGAAAACCAACATCAACTCGACCGAAAAACCGGTCAACACGAAAAATGGACTCATTGATAACCTCAAAGCACGATTGAACAATACAGGTAACCCAGATCAGTCGAACTCAACCTGACTAGTGAGCCAGCCGAAGAGACCCTGTCCCCCAGAAGAAGACATGGAGTTCCCAGCACTCCCGGAGTCAGCCATGCAGCTAGACGGAGAGCCCTCACCGGGGGCCAGCCACACCCAGTCCAAGCGGGACAGGTACGCAATTCATTCCACTATACCCACGCACAACGCATTCGCGCCACTCGCAGCACTCATCACCGACCAACACACTAACGATACCACCCCACAGACCGAAAAACAACTTAAAATCCCCCCAATTTTCCTTTGTGAAGCCGACGATTTTCAAAATGTACTGACAGACATTAAAAGTATCACAACATCTCCCTTCGAAACAAAACAATGCCACAAAAAAATTAAAATATCCCTTATGACATCTGAAGACTTTAGGAAACTGACCAAATTTTACCAAACAAATGACGTAAAATACTATACTTTCCTTAGGAAACTTTCCGTTGTTATCCGAGGGGTTCCATACTCCCTGACTGAAACCGAAATCCAAGACGAACTAACCCTGACATACCCAGTCCTCAGTGTAACAAGGCCACTGAACAAGGACAAAGGCCCCACTCCACTGTGTGCTGTCGAGCTCCAGAATACTCCGGAGGGGAAAGCGATTTTTCAATTATCTCGTCTCTTTTACACTATAGTGACTGTCGAACCGCGGAAGAGGTCTCAACGCATTGTGCAGTGCACGAATTGCCAGCAAATGGGACATAGCAAGAACTTCTGCCACCTTGACCCAAAATGTGTCAAGTGTGCAGGAGATCATCATTTCACAGCTTGCCCATCACGTACTCTCCAAGAGTCCCCAAAGTGCTCTAACTGTGGTGGAAGCCACCCCGCCAATTATAGAGGCTGTGAAACCTTCTTAAAACTTCAATCACGAATCACACACAGAAAACACATACCAACCCACATTCATGACACAACAAATGCAAATCCATCTAGACTTACTCCCCAACCAGTCTCAGACACGGCTCGCAAACGCTGGCAAAGAACAAGAAGAGATGGGAGCTCGACAACCACAGAATTTGTAAGTACAGGGCTTACTTGACCGACATGACCCCCGGCGATAGTAGTCTCTGGAAAGAAACCCGACGAATTTTGAGACAAAACACATCCTTGCCCCCACTGACAGACGGACATCACACAGTGACGAGCGACGAAGACAAATGCGAAATCCTGGCAACACACCTCGAACAAAAGTACCGCACACACGACACTGCTAACACAGACATGAACACCACAGTACACACATATCTATCCATACCGACACAAACTGTTGAAAATTTCATCAAGTTCACCATTCCCTCAGAAATCACAACATTAATAACAAACTTAGCAAACAACAAGGCCCCCGGTGAGGATCTCATTCCGAACATAGTGCTGAAGAAGCTGCCACCCAAGAGTATAGCCTTTCTAACCGGTCTGTTCAACGCATGCCTGCGATGCAGGTATTTTCCTCGAAATTGGAAAAACGCTGTTGTAATCGTCTTCCATAAACATGGTAAGCCCAAGCAAGAGCCGGACAGCTATCGGCCTATAAGCCTTCTGAACTCGTTGTCGAAGATCTTCGAACGACTAATATTGAGAAGACTGGGTTCTCACCTGGAAAGCGCAGGAATTGTTCCAGCTCACCAGTTTGGTTTCAAACATAATCATTCATCTGTGCACCAGCTACAGAGGGTCTCGGAAAAGATTGTGAATGGTTTCGAACAGAAGACATATACAACCTCTGTCTTTTTAGATGTAGCTTCCGCGTTCGACTCGGTGTGGCATGAAGGTTTCCGCTATAAGCTGAGGAAGACATGGGCTTCACAGTACTTGGAAAAGATCGTTGATTCCTTTTTGGAGAACAGGACGTTTCAAGTGCGGGTCAACAACATCCTCAGCTCCAAGCATAGTATTCTGGCGGGAGTGCCACAGGGAGCTATCCTCAGTCCCCTCCTCTTCAGCTTATACTGCTGCGACATCCCCGAGCCATGTAATACCACTCTAGCACTATACGCAGACGACACACTACTTATGTGTCAACATGAAGACCTCCAGACAGCAGTTGACATGTTACAAACTTCTCTCAACCACGTCTCCAGCTGGTTCGCTCGATGGAAGCTTCAGTTGAACGCCAGTAAAACAGAAGCGAAGATTTTTGCCCTTCGCCGATTTTTTACAGAGGACCAGAGTAGGCTGCGGGTTGACGGACTTCCCATTCCATGGAACCCTAAAGATCAGGCTGTCTGGTACCTTGGTGTATTCTTAGACACACGGCTCACATGGAAACTTCACATCAACACAAAACTTACACAAGCATACATCCGTTTAAAACATCTCATTAACCGCAACACACCCCTCAAACACTCTTGCACACTGCTCCTGTACAAAGCGTTACTTCTCCCATTGTTAACATACGCCTGTCCAATATGGCATGGCGCCAGTCCTTCACTCACAACACGACTACAAACATTTCAGAACAAAATTCTTCGTGTGTCTCTGAATGCACCATGGTTTATCCGAAACAGCCAACTCCATGAGGAACTGGGAGTTCCTCGGGTCGCAGCCTATTTAAGGTCCTTAGTAGATAACTACCACGGAAGACTGGGCCTGTGTTCTGGAGCAGCCCACTACAATCTTGGCCAGCCTACTCTCCACAGAAGGCTCAAACCAAGATTATACCAAGACATTATTATTAATTAATTTCATTTTATATTTTCCATTTTATACTTTGTGTGAAGAACCAAGATGTTCTGGTCCAAATAAAGTGTGTTGTTGTTGTTTAATTTAGTGAAGTTGAACAATTAGATGAAAGTTGACTGGGGTGGAATTGAAGTGTGAAGAGTTGTCGGGGTCTGGATTGTATGGTAGAGGCGTCAAGGAGGTACAATTAATCACTTATATTTTTCAATATGCCCAAACAAAAAGAATAGTTTTTAGGTTTAAGTTTTATGATTTTGTTCTATTGTTTTTTCTTTTGCTTTGTTTGTTTAATGTTTAATTTTTTTTTAATTATAATGTGTAAATAAAGAAAATAACCCAATTATTCGTCCTCTTAAAATTCTATTCTATTCATCTTCCCTGTTGGCCCAGTAATCTCATTTGAAAACCTTTGGATTAGAATTAATATTATTTAAAATTATTAAAAAATTGGTATCTCTTTGTAAATCCAAGTGTAAAGTTTGTTAAATGGAATTTTTTTGTTGTATACGTGTACTTTCTTAAAAATTGCACGTCTTAAATTATTGATAATATTTTTTTAGGGCCTTTTTCGAAAAACTACTGTATAAATCAAAATTTAAATAAAGAAAAGAGATCAAATTTCTACAGGAAATGTGGTAATTTAAATAATTAGCACACAGTTTTGAAAAACTAAGATGACATGAGGTTTCAAAATACACCCAAGAAACATACTCCATGGTTATTTTAATAAATATATTTCTTAAAACATTATTGCTATTTATATTTATTTCTTAGAATCCTTTCAACCTTTACTACTATCCTACTATCCTCCTTGTATGGTACTAGCAGTAATACCCGGCGTTGCCCGGGGAACTTTGACTTTTCTCCCAATATCTCCTATAAGGCTATTCAGTTCCTCGACAGTACATTCATGATGTTATAATTTTCAATTATTCATACGGAATAAGGCTTATAGTCCTTCAACTGTAGCAACGCTAGCTTTGGAGCTAAAACTAATTTATTCAAAAAGATTTCTCATTAATCGTTGCAATGGTTTTCGAGTTACAAAGATTGCGTGAGTGGATGCTGGGATGGACCAGGGGTTGATTAAAAAATAGACCTTAACCTTCCAGTAGATAAAACTTATCTATTCAAAAAGATTCCTCATTAATCATTGCAGTGGTTTTTGAGTTACAAAGATTGCGTGGGTGGATGCTGGGAAGGACCAGATATTGAGGTACTAATACGCCTATAACCTTCCACAGACGATGACGAACAAATTTTTAAAAAAATTAATCAAATCCATCAAGCCGTTCGTGAGTTATAGCGGTACAACACACAGACATTTTCAGCTTTATATATGATTGTTGCTGACGTCATCAGACTTCTACTGACTTCCTGGCTTCAAATTTTTATATTTACAGTAGACTCTCCCTTATCCGGCGTTCTGTTCACCGGCGTGCTCCCTTATCTGGCGCTCGCAAAATAATATCAAATTTATTAAACTAAAATTAACATTCAATTATTAGATTATCAATTATATGAGCCACGTGTATTTACGGGCAAGTAATAATTCTGTAACTCACGAATATTTTATGTATTTTTATTGTACATACATACATACATGTGTACATTGTATTTATAATGAAGGGAACGCTAATACAATATTTTATTACTTCACTAATATCCTATAAATAAATTATAATGAATACATAGTTGAAAATCAAACATTTATAATTTTTTTTTTTTTTTTGTATTTAGTTATTTAAAGCCACAACTATGCAAAAAATGCACAACCAGCGGCTGGGCTGACATGTAGGTACTATACAAAAATTTTAAAAAAATAAATAAAATAATAAAAATAAATATGACATGAAAGGCTTGAGAGAGGAAAAACAGCCAGAGGTGAACCCTCATGACATCACTTCATAACACATCTCTAGGCCAAACTCTCTTTAATCTTCTTGGGGGATTGTGGGGTAAATTTGTATTTAAGATTTTGCCAACTTCCGGATTGGTGTGTAAGTAAATTTTGGTGTAGAGACGTTGGTATAAATGTTTAATGGTTGTGTCTATGGATGTGATGTTCAAGTCGCGGTGTAAAGTCTTGTTGCTAACATATGGTGGGCATTTCGTGATCAGTCGAAGAGTCTTGGATTGAAATATCTGTATTCTTTTGATGTTCGAAGTCTTGGCTGTACCATATATTTGTAAGCCATAGGTCCAGAGAGGTCGGAGAAGATAGGTATAACAATTTAGTTTTTGTCGAGTAGATAATTCAGAACGCCTATTCAAAATACTGTACAATAGTCTAAGTCGCCGGTCTAGTGTGAGTCGTTTAATCCGGTACAGTATCCGGTTAATACTAAATATTTTACGGAAGAGGTATGAGGTAATGGCTGGTTTTCAATTAATACTGGGGGGCAGTCACCACGGCTGAGAGTGAATGTTACGTGTTGACATTTTGTGGCGTTAAATTTAATTTTCCAAGATTTACTCCAAACTTCAATTTTGTTGAGGTGTTGCTATAGTATGAGTGAAGTGGTGTGAGGATCTGTGTGAGAGGCTAGAATGGCGGTGTCATCTGCATATGTGGCTGTTAATGTGAGAGGGTCGGTGGGTAAGTCGAAGGTGTAATAGGGGGGCTAATATTGAGCTATAAAAATAATGAAGATGAAACAATTGATGATAAGGAGGCCTTAGAGAAAGCACTTCATTACGTTGAACGACAACCATCCTCCACTCTTTCAGACGCCTTAACACCAAACAAGTGGTGGGACTATGCAGCACGCAACAGTGTTGTGATAGCGAAACAAAAGAAAATTACCCATTTTTTTAAACAAATAATATATATAGAATTTTAGATTTTGTTTTAAATATGTATGTAATTAAACGCAGATTTCAAAATATATTTTTTAAATGTTATCAACAAAATACATACGTGTATTTTTTTTTATGCTTTAATTGGTATATTTTTTCTCATTAATTGATGATTTCCGTTATCCGGCGTTTTCTGTTATCCAGCGTTACGTCGGTCCCGGCAACGCCGGATAAGGGAGAGTCTACTGTATTTAAATCATTTTAAAACAATTAATGTCCATATTTTTGGATATTACAGAGGATGTTGTTATGAACTAGTAGTCCTAGTAGTGATTCTGAACTTACTTACCCTTGGAATGATTTTTGGTTGTGTTGGATAGTAGTTGACGTAATCCTTCTGCATGGTTGTCAGGTAGTCAGTCCTTCCCATCGTCCTTGGAGGCAGAACAACTCCAGCCTCTGGCCAGTAGCTCCTTCGAACTGGACCCCTGTCCCATCAAATTAGCTCAGTTCAAAAGTTATTTATATCCTCAACTATCACTATAGTTGGTCCTTTTACATCAAAATAGCCGGTCAAACTTTCTTGTGTTACAAAATACCGTCAGATTTCAATCGATAATAACTACGAGACTAATAATGCGATAACAACGGTTGAGGTCGCAATGGATAGAGCATGTCTGTACCTGTTTGTTTTGTAGTGTTTTGCCTGTGACGTTATCGGGCTAGTATGGGCGCCGGCGGATGATTGTTGCGAATTAGCGTTGTGTAAAATTAGAAATTAGTGTAGCGTGATAACGCGTTTAAATAGGACGTTGATTCAGGTGTCATTGTAAAGAGCTTGAGGAGCACTACTACAACTCAAAGTGAAACAATAAAAATATTTGTCGATATACAGTAGAACCTCTATAAATCGAACATCAAGGGAGACGCCGAAAAATTCGAGTTATAGAGTTTTCGACTTAGGCGGATTTTGATTCGACTTGTAGAGGTTAAGATTCATTCTAACTAATTTTGAGTTAGAGAGGTGAAATAAATAAAAATTCAAGTTAAAGAGGTAACAAACATATTTATATTTATTATAAATCAACATTATTTCAAAACATCCTTAAAATAAAAAATACGTAGTACATGTATTGTAGTAGGTATTAAAAAAAGTCAGTAATTTTTTTTGCTTTAGATAATTGGTAATCCTATTTATTGTATACTCCTAAATTGTTTTCTAAGATTGTTATCTCTCTTTTGAAATGAATACAAATATAAAATTTCGCGTGCATATATTCATTCTATCGGCAGTTATCTCAAGTTATCATATTCACAGGCAGACAGGTAATTTTTTCTTATTTGGAGTATAGAATTCCTGAGCTCGCCGTCCTTCGGATGGAATATTAAGCGATGTCAGGTACTTACTAAAGACCTATAATCAACTAGAACGACAGAAAACCTGGTAGTAGACGATACGATCTCATAGATAAAGCTAGGGCATGAGTCACAATAATGAAATGAAAAACAAAGTCAATGATTCATTGACAATGTTCTTTATCAGCGCAAATTACTCAAATAAGTTTCCGCTCTTCCTCTGAAACCAATTTACCGATTTGGTTGAGAATTAGTTAAGTGTCTTCATTAGGGATTTCTGAGTCTTCATACTAAGTTTCATGTTGATACATTCGTCACATCGACAGTTGTTAGGGTTTTGCTTTGAAATTGTTACGTGGCGACCTCATAGGGATTTGGATTTACTTACAAAATTTCGTGTCGATATATTAATTCTATCGGGAGTTATCGCATAAATTTCATGTTTTTCGCCCTCCTGATTCCAAAAATGAAAAACAATTCCCTGTTTGTCAGTAAATCAATGAACGCGAAAACACCTGATATAGGTTAGGTTAGGTTTTATGACTCATGCCCGGGCTTTAACTACGAGGTCATATCGCCTACTACCAGAGCGCTCTTTCGTCACTCTGTTGGACATGCCCGACTCTACTGTGGGAGTCCCAAATTTTGCCTACCCTAAATTTTTATTCACTTAGGGTAGGGGTCTTTAACGAGTACCTGACATCGTACAGGCCCGGGACCATCGCTTAACGTCCCATCCGAAGGACGACGTGCTTAAGTTTATTTTACCTCCCAGATAAAATAAACTAAGGGCCTCGGTCGGGTTACGAACCCACGTTCTTGAGCTCAGAAGTAAAGAACGCATACCACTGAGCTACCGGCGCCCTCACACCTGATATATGAGGGCGCCGGTAGCTCAGTGGTATGCGTGCTTGACTTCTGAGCTAAAGAACGTTTATTTTATCTGGGAGGTAAAATAAACTTAAGCACGCCGTCCTTCGGATGGGACGTTAAGCGATGGTCCCGAGCCTGTACGATGTCAGGTACTCGTTAAAGATCCCTACACTAGATGAATAAAAATTTAGGGTAGGCAAAATTTAGGACTCCCACAGTAGAGTCGGGCTCATGTCCACCAGAGTGACGAAAGAGCGCTTTGGTAGTAGGCGATATGACCTGGTTGTTAAAGCCCGGGCATGAGTCATAAAACCTAACCTAACACCTGATATATTTTTTACTTAAGCATTTGATGCGCTAAAATTTACTATTAAATAAATTTTACATTTTTGACTGAAAAACTGTGCCGTCTGTTCCTTCTCAAAACTGGTAAATTTGTCGATTAACAAATTTATACGTTTTCGAACTAACTTACAAATACATTTTCTAATTACGACAAAACATGCAATTTTGTCAAAAAATTTAAAAACGTGCAATTTCGTGCAAAATAAAATCATGTAGGTATATTAATCAGGATGTCTTAATTCGTAAAAAGAAAATGGTCAATGTGTTATAATATAGTTATTTACGACATCCATGGAAGGGAGTTCTATACACGAAATAAAACTCACTCCCGGACGGGATTCGAACCCGCAAACCATGGTGAGACGATGCGACCAAAGCCCTACGCTCTAGCCCGCACGGCCACCATGACCCCCGGAAGAAAATGTTATTTAATGATTTCAAGCAAGCGAAAAAAAATGCAATTGCACAGAAATCGGGTGTCTAGTTATGTATATAATTTTGAATAGATATAATGAATTTCTATTACTGTTAGATTTATTAAAAATAATATTAGTTTATTTAGTTATTTATATATTTTGTGTTATCAAGTATTTTTTTTTTTTTAAGAACGATGGCTGAGCAAGCGTGGGGACGTTATCTTTAGTATTGTAAAGTTCATGGACCAAGATGGAGATGTTTTAGCTGTGTTATTTTGATGTTCGGAATTGGTATAAAAGTGAAAAAATTAAACTGAGTTGTGGAAATTAAATTATTTTTTGTTCTTATATTTAAAATATAGTTTGGCAGTCTAAAACTACAATTAAATATATACGATTCGTTACAAATCCCAGAATTTTTGGGATTGAAATTTAATGTCTAGATTTTGGTATTGCAAACTCTAGTGTTGATGATGATTACAGTGTGGTCGGGAAGGAGACGGTATTGATGATGGGTTTGGCAGAAAGTGGAGGCAGTTTGGCAGACATCATCTGCAGTTGTGCCCTCCGCTGTTCCGTCAGTCTCTCAGCTGTAGGGTCTCCTGTCCCTAGTCTTTTGTACGATGAGTGGAACAGGTTGAAGACTTCCGCCGTCTGAGGGTCGTAGTCTTTTGGGAAACCTTCCTGACCGTAGTTCCTACAACAGAGGAAAATAAAGTAGTTCGCAAATCACAGCCAATTAACCATTGGCTTCCCCTCCAAATTCAGCCGACCGTTTGCGCTAATATTCAATAGTTCACTTACATTGACTCCTAAATCATATGTGATGTAAAAAATGTACACACATTAAGATTACTAATGTATTATAAAATCAATTATTATTATTTGCATAAAAACAACTGTTAGGAGTGAAGTAACTTAAATAGTGAATAAATATACAAAAATGGACTAGTCGCATTTTGTTTTAAAACGATATGTGAACAACCAATGAATAAAAAACAAATTACGACAACCAGCTGTTTAAAGTAGTGAGAAACATTCTAAGTTGTGTCGTGGAAGTGGACAGTCTAGAGAGAGAAGATGTAGGAGTGAAAATTATAACATTGGAAGTACGTAGAAGAGAAAAGGTACTTTTTATTTATATGTATATATGCCCAAAATATAAAAGAATTATAAATAGTAGCCACTATATAACGGAAAAAAGACATATAGTTTGTAAGATTACCTACTTTTTGTAAAATAATTTAATTTTTTTTTTTAATACCAATCTTAGTTATTCAATTTATAATGTAGGTTAAGGTAAATAAGACCAATATTTGTTCTCTTATTCTAAGCTATTCATTTTCCCTGTTAACCCAGTAAGATCATTTATAACTTTGGATTAGATTGAACATTTTTGCAAATTTAGAAAAACAAGATGGCATCTCTTTTTTTTTTTTTTTGCATTGGAGGGGGAAATGCTGTGATGCACATCCAGGGAAGGTAGCCCTGGATAGTGTGGGACTCGAGCCGATTCACCATACCCACTAAAACCCCCTCCTTGCCGATCCTGATTCCCTTCCGCGGAACTGACGGTCTGTCATTACTTCGCGGAAGGGAGGAAGGGTGGCTGGTAACGCCCCTTCTTCCGTTTTATTACCTACCGCTACTGTTCCTTGTCAGCCCTCTCCTGAAGGGCCAACCCGCCCATGATGAGCGCTGCAAAATGGCAGCCTTCATCCCACGACTCCTGGGAGCGCAGCACACCGTCCACGTAACTGGTAGCAGTCAGTGGGGCGCCCATGCTTTATTAAATTTAGAAATAATTTAAATGAAAAATGTGATAATTGAAATTTTTTTAAATATGTACACTTTCTTCAAAATTGCACGTCTTGAACTTACGATATTTTTTTAGGGCCCTTTTCGGAAATTACTGTAGAAATCAAAATTTAGTAGAAGACTAGCTACAATTTCTACAGTAAATGTGGTAATATTTATTATTTGTTTATTTATCATTATTTTTGTTTTAATTTATCATTAATATTTATTTATTTTATTATACATAAGTTTGTTTATCACACCTCACACTAAATTTTGTATCGATAAGTCCATTACATCGGCAGTTATTGGGGTTTTAGAATCGATCCCCGTTCTCTGATAGCCCTCCCTTCTACCTACTGCGCGGAAAGTTGGAAGGTTACATCCTTATGGAGTTATGAATTTAAATATGAAATTTCAAGACGATACATTCACTAGATCGACTGTTTTGGGGACTTTTGATCCTCATCTCTTCGGCTGCTTCCACTAAAAAAAAAATATTAGTTGTCGTCTTAATGAAACTTTGAAGTTACATATCAAATTGTGTTTATACATTCATTATAGCAGCAGTTTATAGAGTTTTTGTGTTAAATCTTGCCCTTCATCCCCCCTTCCCTTTGGTCGATTTGGCTGAAAATCAATATGTGTCGTCCTTAGAACATTCTGGAGGTTAGGTTTAGGTTTTATGACTCATGCCCGGGCTTTAACTACGAGGTCATATCGCCTACTACCAGAGCGCTCTTTCGTCACCCTGGTGGACATGAGCCCGACTCTACTGTGGGAGTCCTAAATTTTGCCTACCCTAAATTTTTATTCATCTAGGGTAGGGGTCTTTAACGAGTACCTGACATCGTACAGGCTCGGGACCATCGCTTAACGTCCCATCCGAAGGACGGCGTGCTTAAGTTTATTTTACCTCCCAGATAAAATAAACTAAGGGCCTCGGTCGGGCTACGAACCCACGACCTTGAGCTCAGAAGTCAAGCACGCATACCACTGAGCTACCGGCGCCCTCTGAACATTCTGGATATGCATATACAATTTTGTATCGATACATTCATTATATCGGCAGTTATCGTACAGACACATACAAAATGTTTTTTTTCATATTTGGAATCAGGTCAGAAATCATGAAATTCCTATAAATAATCAGAATCGAATTTTTGACCGATTATATAACATCTCCTATACATCGCTTAGGTAAGAAAGTAAACAACTGTACAAAATAAAGAACTATTTCGCATAAAGTTAATTAAATAATTTAAACATTTAGATAAAGACTTACCAACCGGAGACCAGTGTCTTTGTTCCATATTTCTTGTGCAATTCTGATTCCATTATTGGATATTTTTAAATATAATTATACTTTGACATTCTACTAAATATTTTATTTAAAAAAATAATGATAAGTAAATTAAACTGAAATTAATGTCAACACAATACAGCAAACATATGATTTAACTGGAGCCTGCAACTGTCTACAGCAGAGCTACCTGTTGGATGTTCCCGTACACTATTACAAGCAGTACTTCTTTTCCTCACTAGATAGCACTGTGAGAGTAATATATATAAAGTACACTATATTGTCGGTGAAACCAGAAAAATGTGTAACTCCAATTGATATTTTGGTGCCATCTATTGGACGAGACTTGTCTCTATAAACTAACAAAACTTTGTGGTAAGATTTTGAGAATAGTTTTCTGTAAATCTTCGGGATCAGAATTTTGTATATCTCCATTGCGCGCAAATATGTCGGGAAAAGTGTGTAAATCCGTAATGGTCAATGCAGTGAAAGCATGCCTGGAGCATCAGTCTAATATAAACATTAGTTTAACCGTTCGTTAAAAAGGAGCAATTTTGGTTTTATTTTGTGTAGACTTGAAAAGGTAAGTTTGTGATTTTCTACCTTTTTCTTTATATTCCACCTGTTGTCTTATTATATTACAATATTTATATATCCAACAGTAACAGAACAATTAATATATACTCAGGATGGAATTATTCAGTATAAATGACGACACACTCAAGTTACTTGGCAAGATTACAATATGGGACAAATAAAACAAAATTATCCTTTTATCAAATTTGACTTACTTCCTAATCTCTATTCAGAGAGAAGAAAAATTAAAAAGGAGACATTTGATCATTTGCCACTAAAAAGCAGTCTCTTGCCCGATTTTCATGAATATTATGATAATCTACCCCATTATTAGTTTATTTTAACACTTTTTATTATAATGTAAGGTGTTAAAATTCCATGATTACATTTTTTGTGTACATTTTCTTATTATTTGACTTTAGAGGAATGTTATTTTTTTAATGAAAAATGTGTATGTAAACCAACATATAAACGAAAAATGTGTATCTCCACTAAAAAAAAATAAAAATATAATTTTAGCCAGCTTATAGTACATAATCGTTTTTTAATACAGTTTACTTGTTATAAAAAATAATTTAACCATGTTTGAGGTAAGTTTTAAGATTTTATAAAGTTTTTATGCTCCCCTGTAAAATTTATAGTTTTGGAGTTACACATTTTTCTGGTTTCATCGACGATATGTAGAAAAATATACTATATATTATTTAATAATAATATAAAATAAACATTTTTTATCAAGCTTGCGGGTTCGGAACCCGACCGAAGTCCTTGAGTTTTTTTATCTGAGAGGTGAAAAAAACTTGAGCATACCGTTCGTCAGATGGGACGTTAAGGGTTAGACCCGACCCTGTGCGATGTCGAGTACTCGTTAAAGACCTCTACCCTAAGTGAATAAAATGCGTAGGGAAAATTTAGGAATCATAAAGAAATTAATGCCCTTCCCAACTTCTTGAAACAGTAGAAACAAGAAAATTAAACTAAAAATTCTTATGTTAGAGAAAACCTACTATTCCGAAAAATATTTTTTTCTCATTATTCAAAAATAGTGAAATAACCATAGTAAAAAAATTGTGTTTTATATTCAAAAACATTATATGATATTTTTTTGAATTGAGCTCACCTCTGATTTTTCCTTTCCCTTTGGCTGATTCCGCTGAAAATTAATCTGGGGTTAAAAAAAAAAATGAAATTTTGGAGAAAACTCAATAAGAAAAATAAGTCTATTTCAGGATTTTTTTAGTTAGTCATGTTAATATATTGAATAATGTTATTACTAATTTAATTCAACTCAAAGTAGGTACTTTTTTTTTTTAATTTTTATTATACACATTTACAATCGGTACATAGGTAAATTTGTTGACAATAGTTAATGGAACAATTTATGTACAATGATAACTAAATATAAAATATATTCAAAGTAAAAAAAATAAAATAAAATAAATAATAATAATAATTCAAAAAATTTAATAAAAATAAAAATGTATCAGTGAAGATTTGAAGAATATGTACAAAATAATACATACATAAAAAATTATAGTAATAAGAATGTAGATGTTGATTAGCGACTGTAGATTCTAATTGTAGGAATATTGAGGGTCAGTCAAAGATGGAAGAAAACAGGCAACACTGTTCAAACGCCAACGTTTCGATATATTTTATATCATCATCAGGGCCTACAAACATGGGGGGAATCAAGATTAGAATCACAATTAAACAAAATTAGTGTGTTGATAAACATTACTGAACGTTAAAATAGACATTGTAACAAATTAAAGATTGAACCTGACTTACTATGAATACATTACTAAACATTAAAATTAAATATAGATACATTGTTAACCATAAACATGAACGTACACTAATACAAATTAAAATATGAATACATTACTAAACAATCATTTCCATTATTATTAATGTTTATGTTTAGTAATGTATTCATATTTAATTTGTATTAGTGTACGTTCATGTTTATGGTTAACAATGTATCTATATTTAATTTTAATGTTCAGTAATTTCGCCATCAAACGTGCCCTCCCGTCACCATCAACAACGTACTAATTCCTTCCTCTAACCAGGTGCGTTACCTCGGGTTGTATCTAGACAGCCGACTGACGTGGAACCCACACACACGACTTAAAAGACAAGAGTTGAATCGACGTTACGGACTACTACGTAGACTACTTGGACCAAAATCAAAACTTTCTACTGCCAACAAACTGACCATTTACAAGACTATAATACGCCCAATATGGACATAAGGCCTCGAACTATGGGGTACAGCCAAACAATCCAATATAAACCGCATCCAAGTTTTCCAGTCCAAAGTCCTTCGTCTAATTGTAAATGCTCCCTTCTACGTCACCAATAAATTACTCCATGAAGACCTAAACATCCCAACCGTCCAAGAACTCGTCCAATCCCGATTCTTAAATTTCCACAATAAACTTTCATTCCATCCTAACCCATTTGCACAAGTCCTATCCTCTCAATCCCATCCTGACAATCCTCCACGCCGTCTGAATAGGAGGTGGCCTCGAGATCTTCTAAGGGAAAACTAACCATTGAACTAGTTTCTAGGGAGTGTCAGCGCTGGCTGACCTCTCCCAACATGTGCCATAGACACTCAAGCATGCAGTTAACATATTTGCTCATTATATAAAATGTATATAGATTGAAAATAAAGAAAAAAAAAAAAAAATGTTTAGTAATGTATTCATAGTAAGTCAGGTTCAATTTTTAACTTGTTACAATGTCTATTTTAACTTTCAGTAATGTTTATCAACACACTAATTTTGTTTAATTGTGATTCTAATCTTGATTTCCCCCCATGTTTGTAGGCCCTGATGATGATATAAAATATATCGAAACATTGGTGTTTGAATAGTGTTGCCTGTTTTCTTCCATCTTTGACTGACCCTCAATATTCCTACAATAATAAGAATCCAAATAAAAATATAAAATATAAATATAAAGAACCTTAAATAATGTAAAATAAATCTTTAAATAATTAAATTCAACACAAAGTAACATTATCTTATTTAATTTAACTCAATAAGTAACATATTAGGCAGCAAATATGAATATTACAAATTTTTCTCCGATGTTGGAGTTACCTTATCTTAAACCTAGACGAAGTACGAATGATCTAAGGCTTTATTCAAAAAAAGAATATAAAAAATAAATAAATATATTTATTACATAATAATAATGACAAGTAAGTAGAAAATACATCACAAACCTTTATTTATAATATAATTAAGTATAATTGAATCGTTTGTTTCAGAAACCACCTAAGGGACAAAATATCAAAAAATGTGTTTTTGGTGGTACTGTACAATTTAATTCTTTCAATCAACAAAAAAAAGATAGACGATATAAAAAAGTTGATGGAATACACTGTTGGATATGAAGCCTTCTATGACACTATCATCCAATGGCAAACAACTGACAAGGAGTTGCCAGAAGACTTGTCAGAAGCTGAATAAGTGAATAAGGCCAGATCTTTGTATATAGACATACTGTAGCGTGTAGTCTACTTGTATTTTTCGATTTAGGCATAGTAAAAACACTCTTTTTTATACTTAAGTGTGTCTGTTACTCACCTTTGATACCAAAACAGGTAAAAATTAATGGTTTGACTTAATTTCAATAATAATTTTTAAAAAATCACTTAGGATACACTCATTTATTGCAGAAACCACCTAAGTGCAATTTTTTCAAAAATTTATAACTCAAAACTTAAAGGAAAAAAAATTTAAAAAAATAAATTATCCCAATAGCATGTTTTTGATTTGGTAAAAAAATATTTGAAGGAGACTAGACCTATACTTAAGCTGCAAAACAGTTTTTTTTAGTTTTCCGAAAGTTGAAAAAAGCGCACTTAGGTGGTTTCTGAAATAAACGATTCAATTAAAGTACTGTACAAGCTGAGGTTGGTATAACAAAGTCCTGTTATGACCACATCACTAATATATTAACTTTTCTTCATTGTAAAACTACCGATAATAAAAAATATTTTAAAATGTGTTGCTACACGTTACAATTTAAACATTATTTACAAATATTTATTTCCTAAGGAAAGTTATTGTTCGTTAAGGTGGTATAACATATACCTCAAATCTGAGGAGAGATGGGCCATTGGGAATTTAATATAAATACTAGCGAAACTTTAATAAAATTAGTTTCGAAAGTTTTTGGTATGTATCTCATAAATATATAGTATTTTATACAAAATGTACCTTCTCTACAACTTTTATTTGTAGAGATTTTTGATTGGGTCACAAAATGAAAACGGTACCTAGTGAAATGTACTGTGATGTAAAAAATTTACATACATTAAACTTATTAATATATTATAAAATCAATTATTATTATTTGTATACATATCTGTTAGGAGTGACGTAACTTAATTAGTGAATAAATATACAAAGATGGACTAGTCGCATTTTGTTTTAAAACGAGATGTGAACAACCAAGGAATGGAGACAAATGACGACGATCAGCTGTTTTAAATAGTGTGAGACTGTCTAGAGGGAGAAGTGTTTTTAGGGTTTAGGAGTGAAAATTATAACATTGGAAGTACGTAGAAGAGAAAAGGTACTTTTTATTTATATGTATATATGCCCAAAATATAAAAGAATTATAAATAGTGGCCACTAGAAAACAGTAAAAAGACTGATATAGTTTTAAGTAATTAGTTCGTAAGTTTTATTTTTGTTAATAATTTTTATTTTTCAATATCAGTTATTAAATTTATAAAGTAGATTAGTGTTAAATAAACCCAATATTTGTTCTCTTAATCTATATTATTCATTTTCCCTGTGAACCCAGTAAGATAATTTATACCTTTGGATTAGATTCAACATTTTTAAAAAAGAAACAAGATGGCATCTCATTATTATCTTTAGAAGAAATCCAATTGAAATAATTATTAGTTTTAACTAATTCTTATTAGAAATGTTCCTTATAAAATTTCAAATCGCTAATAAGTTCATAAATTTCCGATCAAAAGGACAAAAGTTATAGCGCCTAAAACAATAAAAAAATAATTTCCGTAGGCAATATTTTAAGTTTGGTTAGGTTTTATGACTCATACCCGGGCTTTAACTACAAGGTCATATCGCCTACTAGAGCGCTCTTTCGTCACTCTGGTGAACATGAGCCCGACTCTACTGTGGGAGACCTAAATTTTTATTCACCCAGGGGTCTTTAACGAGTACCTGACATCGTACAGGCTCGTCCCTGTCCCCATTGCTTTACGTTACATCCGAAGGACGGCGTGCTCAAGTTTATTCTACCTGCCAGATAAAATAAACTAAGGGCCTCGGTCGGGTTTCGAACCAACAACCTTGACCTCAGAAGACAAGCACGCATACCACTGAGCTACCGTATCATTCAACATTTACAAATCATAACCTAAACTACTTTTACGTTTTGGCATTTCGTAACCTTTTGTGATGTATAAAATTATACACATTTTAATTATTAATAATATATTATAAAAATTAATTATATTTATTTGTATAAAAACAGTGAAACAATTTAAATGGTGAATAAATATATAAAGTTGCAATTGGTTTTAAAACAACCAATGAATAAAAAAAAAGTCTAAGCTGAGTTGTAGTGTGGATATTGCTGTATTGGTAAGTTGTGGCGCTTAATCGGTTAGTTGCGCTTTCGATATTTTATCATAAATACTCTTTAGATTCATATATTTTGCATATTTCAGGGGAGTTTCTTTTGATTTGTTCCCGATTCTTGTTTTGACTTTCAACTTTAACAAAAGTTTTATTACTTCCTCTTTGTTGATATTATTCTCTTTAATGGCTAATAGGAAAGGTGTGTTGCCAAATTTGTCCTGACTGTTCAGAGAAGAAGGACTCGTCTTTGCCAGGTATTCTACAATATCCAACTGCCCATGCACTGCAGCGATGTGTATCGGAGAAGCGCCCAAACTACACGTTTCTGTCAAATCTGCATCATTAGTTTCCAAAATTTTTATCATATCCAAATGACCTCTTCTGGCTGCAATACAAACGAAAGTGTCATTCGCTTTATTCTTATGGTTGACAGGGCAATTGCCGTTTTCTATCAAAATTTCTGCAACCTCGAGATGATTATTCTCAACAGCGCCTTCAAGTGGTGTTCTTCCATAGTCATCTTCAGCTGTGACTGGTGCCTTTGCTTCAAGAAGAATGTCTACTATCTCTTTTCGTCCCATAGCTGCAGTCCAGTGCAGCGGGGTCATTCCTTCCAGATCTGAGCTGTTGACAAGCGCTCCCTTTTCCAGTAGAAGACGAACAGTTTCTGGAGAACCGTCTTGAGCCGCAATACTCAAAGTTGTATATCCTTGTACAGTTTTGTCTTCGAGACTTGCTCCCATTTCTAACAATAAGTCCACCATTTCTGTATGGTTTTGTTTCGCTGCAATAAGCAAAGGTGTGAATGATCTGCTGTCCCTTTTGTTTAAATAGGCTCCTTGCTGTATCAGATATTTCACTGCGTTCAACTGTCCAGCCTCGACACCTCTCATCAGTGGAGTACTCCCAAAGTTGCCAACTTCATCAATTGCTGCTTTGTTCTCAACAAGTGCCTTCAATGAAGCTATTTGTCCAGTTTCTGCAGCCAGGTGCAGCATTGTGTCACCATTCTTCAGTTTTGGGTTAACATTGACACCATGCTCTTTTAGCAGTCTCATTATTTCCGTTTGCCCATTCTCTACAGCAAGTACCATCGCTGTTTTATATTCTCCATTTTCAATATCTTTGTTTACTTTGTTCTTCAGTAGGAACTTTGCAACATTCATATCCCCTTTTTTTGAAGATATATGCAATAGAGTTTCTCCTTTGCTATTTTTTCGATTTAGATCCACTCCTTTCTGTTGTAACAAACGAACAACCCCGTAATTTTCATTTAAAACGGACAAATACAAAGGGCTAATTCCTTCATCAGTTTCCGCATACAAATCCGCATTTTTTTCCAACAATATTTTGACGACATTAACAACATCATTAGTGATAGCCCTTAGTAACAATGGTTCATTGTTATTAATTTTAAAATTAACATTTGCCTTATTTTCAATCAACAAATTCATCATTTTTGAATCATCTCTTTCCGCTGCCAGATACAAAGGAGGTATACCTTCAGAGTTGGTAATATCAACGTTAACAAATGCCCATGGTAGTTCATTAGAAATGTCTATTAACGCTTTACAAGCCACCAAGCTTCTATTTATGACAGCAAGATGAAGAAGGCTCTCTTGAGAAGAAACTAAATAATTTGCTCCCTTTTCTATAAGAAATTTCATAACTATTTTGTTATTTTTCTGAGCTGCGATAAACAATGGAGTTTCGTCGTGTATATTTTCTGAGTCTATTTCGGCTCCTTGATCTACCAGTGTTTCTATAGTCTTCACGTTTCCTATTATCGATGCAATATGAAGAAGACTGTTCCCTATTTCATCTTTATAATTAATTTTAGCTTTATTACTTTTTAATAGTTTTATCATTTCTTCATTTCCATTTTCTGCAGCAATAAATAAAGGTGTCACTCCATCTTTATTTTTTAAGTTCATTTCTGCTTTTCCTTTTATAAAAAATTTAACAACTTTAAGTGAATTTTTTCTAACTGCCAAATGTAAGCTTGTATCGCCAGAATTTAATTTAAAATTTAATTCGGCACCTAATGATACAAGTTTATTAAACATTTCTAAATTTTCTTCTTCTCCTGCTATGTACAATGGTGTTAAACCATTTTTGTTTTCTGCATTTACGAAAGCACCATTCTGGATGAATGTTTCCATGGCGATAAGATCGTTTCGTCTCACCGACTTATGAAGATAAGTTTCACCTAAAGAATTTATAGGAACATTTATATCAACTCCATTTTGAATTAGTATTTTCATTATTTCTGAATCATTTTGAGATGCAGCTATGTACAGTGGAGTTATTCCTTCATTGTTCATACTATTTCCCATTGCACCAGCTTTCAAGAGGAACAAAACTACATTTTTCTGTTTGTCATATACAGCTTTGTGCAAACAAGTGTTCCCAGATGATGGAATATGATAGTCGATATTTCCTGAACTATTTGTCAAAAGTGTCAATGAGTGTATATTTTCATTAATAGCAGCCAAATAAATTGGTGATTCCTCATTTTTATTGATAACATTAACAGAAGCATCATTGTTTATCAGTAGTTTCATCGAGCTAACGTGGCTCCGCCTAGTGGCCAAGTGTAAAGCTGTATTCCCAACATTATTCTTCATGTTTACAATTGACTTTTTCACCAAAAGTTCAATCATATTGTCGTAGCCAAGTTCTGCTGCAATATGAAGTGCTGTTTCTCCTTCATTGTTGCACATCCCCACATCAAATCCTTCCTCTAGTAATATTTGAGCTACTTTTATATTATTTTTTATTACTGCTCGATGTAAGTCTGAGTTGCCTTCATTTAGCGCACTGTTTTGTATTGCTCTATGCTTCAATAATGTTCTAACAATACTCTTCGAGCATTTACTTGCTGCTACATAAATTGGTGAATTTCCATCTTTGTCTATTATATTTGTTTTAGCTTTTTCTTTTAAAATTAACGTTATCGTTTCTTCTTTACACTCCATAACTGCTTTCATTAAAAGGCTGTCACCATTTTTTGTAATAAAATCAATATTTGCACCATGACTTATTAATAACTGCATCATTCGTGTATTTCCAATTTGCGCAGACAAATACAACGGTGTAATTCCGTCATCATTCTCTTTATCAACAATAATATCAGCCTCAAGTAATGATTTAAGGGCAACATAATTACCACTTTGACAAGCAATGTGCGCCAATGTGTCTCCATTGTCATTTTTTATGTTTACATTTGCCTCATGTGTTTTCAGCAATTTCATCAAAACCATATCCCCATTTTCAGCGGCAATATACAATGGTGTCTTAAACTCATTATTTTTTATATCAACCTCAGCTTTTTGATTTAGTAAATTTCTTGTTGCAGTTTCATCTTTACTCCAAACAGCAGTGTGTAAAATTGATTCACCTTTTAAATTTTTATAATTTATTTTTGAACCAAGTTCTTGTAATTTTTCCATAATATTAACATGATTGAATACAGCAGCTTTATACAATGGTGTAACACCTTTTAAATTTTCTAAATCGATAGTAGCTCCATTTGATATTAGATTTTCAACAGTTTGTAAATTGCCTTCTGACGACGCTGTATGAAGTAAAGAGTCACCGTCTTCGTTTTGTAAATTAATTTGAGCTCCTGCATTTTGAAGTATTTTAATAATATTTTGGGAACTTTGTTTGGCAGCAATGTATAAAGGTGTCTCACCATTACTATTTCTTGAATCAAACTCTTCAACATTTTCTAATAATAGTTTAACAATTTGTTCGTTTTTCTTTATTACAGCTAAATGTAATAATTTATTATTATTTTCATAAGAAAATTCTTCTAAGTGTCCTTTTTTCTTTAAAAATAACATTTTTGCAATTTCATAATATCCTTGCATTACACATTCTTTTAGTGATGGTGCATAAGCCTCTTTCTCTATTTCATTTTCTAGTAATATTGAAACACCTTCAGTTTTGTTATTTTTCACTGTCGAAAATAGCAACGATTCTCCAAACTTATTGTTTTTATAATTTACAATATTATTATCACTGTTAGTCACTAAATATTCAAAAATAGGCTTATTGCCTAGAACTGCAGCATAATACAAAGGTATAAAACCATAATCATTTTCTTCTATAATATTCGCTCCTGATTTAACCAAAGATTGTACTGTAATAAGTGTTCCGTCCAATACTGCTTTATGAAGTAAACTAAAATGTGTTCCATTTTGATAATTAATATTTGCTTTTTTATTTTTTAAATAATTAATTTGTTCTAAACAATCTTTTTGTGCACTTTTATAAAGTGCAGTCACTTGTTCTCCATTTACTTCATCAATGAGACAAGCCGTTGTCCATTTGTCTAAAAGTAGATTTTCAATTGCTTTTTTTTCGCATTTTCCTGCAGCAATATGTAACAATGTTTCACCAAATTTATTTTTATAATTAATATCTGCTTTATTTTTTATTAATAATTCCATTAAATCAATTTTATCTAAATAAGCTGCAAAATAAAGAGGAGTTAATCCTTCCGTATTTTCGATATTTACATCCAATTTTTCTGATAGAAATAATTCAATTGCATTTTTACTATCTCTTTCTACAGACAAGTGGAGATATGAGTTGCCATTTTTTTGTAAATTGTCAATTTTTGCACTTTTCATCAGATAAGTAAATATTTTTTTATTATTTTTCTCAGCAGATACATAAAGTGGTGTAATTTCATTTTCATTTTTGACATCAACTACTGCTCCTTCCTTTACCAAATGATCGATAGCTTCATAGCTTTCCCTTTCAGCTCCTTTATGCAACAAACTATTACCAAATGAATCCTTAAAATTTACATTTGCACCCAAATCCCTTAAAAGTCTAACGATTAAAGGCTTATCATGTTCGGCAGCCAAGTAAAGTGGCGTAAGCCCATCTTTGTTCGTTGCATCCAATATAATCCCAACATGTTTAAGTAGCCTTATTGCATTTGTGTTCTGTTCCTTAACTGCAATATGCAATAAACTATCACCCTCATCATTCTTTGTATTTACCAAAGCTCCTTTTTCGATCAACATTTGCATTATATTTTCATTATTAACTCCTGCAGCAATATACAAAGGTGTTTGTCCAATATTATTATTAATGTCTACTTCAGCACTCAACGCTAAAATTGTTTCTACAGCCTTTTGTTGTTGATTTTTTGTCGCCATATGTAAAAGTGTATCTCCATCGTCATTCTTTTTATTAACCTCTGTAATGTCATTCTTGATGGATTCTGTATCGAAAAGTTCAGTTTCCAAAAGGTATGTGACAATTTCTTGAAGATTTCCCTTGTGGGCCACTTGCAGTATGTTTAGTCCATCAGAATTTTTTAATTTAACATCTGCTTTATGTTCAATAAGTTTCTTCAAAAATTTTATATCATTTTTTTCACATGCTTTATGTAATATTCCATAATTTTGGTACAAATTGAAAATTGGTACAAATATTTCTTTTTGGATTGGATTTTTTAAACGTTCATTTAGTAAAAGATTTCGGATCGATTCATATATATGTCCATCAAAAGAGAAATTTGTCTTCAACCAATCATCAGTTGGATTGTTAACTTCCTTCAATGCAGTTAATAATAGATTGACAAATTCTATATCACCTTTTGACAAGGAATGTATAATAAACAGTGTGGTCAGTTGATAAGGTTCACTTGCCTTTTTTGCCAAATCCTCCAAATTTTCACATTTAGTACATGATTTGTTTAAAAAAGTTATACCAGAATCTATTTTTTCATTGATTATATTTTGAATACTTTCAGATGTTACTTTGAGGAGTTTTATATCCGCTCCATCAATGCAAGTCGGAAACCATTTACGAGTCTCCTGAAAAAAAAAAAAAAAAAATCATCAGTACAAAAGCAAAATAATATAATATAAGAACTTATTATATTATTGTATATACAATCAAAGCGACCTATTATGAATATGAACATTATGAAATCGCTTTGATTATGCTGAAGTTTGGGATCTTATAAGTAGTATATGATCTTAAACCTCCGGCCGATTTCCATGGTTGCATAGAAGAAACTAGTGATATCGATCTCTAGAGTGTAGCCTCGTGTGTGGAACCGCATCACTAATTAGTCAGTAACAGTTTAGTAATTTGAATCACAAACCCAATTGCACCCATCGCCCCCGCCCCCCCATCTTGTATCCACGCCTGAGTATAAGTTGAGTAGATGAGGGGACCTCACCTGCGACCTACTTTTCAGGGCTCTCACCAGCGCACCATTGGGCCAAAATGAAGACATTTCTGGCCAAAATTATGAAACTTATGCAATTTATGTTTTTTGGTGTGCTGAACACGAAAAAAATACTATAAAATTCCCCGACCGTTCATTGAGTACTGTATTTTGACAAATACATCAGCTCCTCAAGAGGAGGTGAACACGTGTTGTAGCTCATACAGCTTATGAGAAATATACAATTCATATTAGGTAACTCAAATTAGAAATTGCAATAGTTTCATTCTCTTCGAAAATTCGCTAAAATCAAACGTCTGCGTCTTCTTCGCACGAATTTATAACTTTAAAATTAAGTTTCTCCTAAATTCGCAAATTTATGGTTATCTGATGAAAATACTTTTAAGAAGGTGAAAGAGCGAGTGTCCGGCAACAACAAGAACTGATTTTTTTCAGTAGTTTTTTATTAAGGAGTGTCACTAATGATAGTAATTATAATTCAGTACACTTACTTGAGAAGAGGTCTCCATATTTAAGACAATAAAAGAATTTAAAAGATTGAGTTTTAACACGTTATAAATATAGACTGAGGCAATGAACAGGGTATTAAAAGGCTGTAATGGTCTTGTTTGTGTTTGTACAGCTGTATGCAAGTAAACCTACCTTCACTCCCTCCTTAAAATCTGCATCTGTTTTTTTGTATTTTGACCAGGTTTTGAGGCCTCTATAGGCCTTTTGAGGACACTGGGGGAGTGTCCTGCGCACCACTCCAGCAGTTTAGTTACTATAAGCCCCTTCTGAGTGCTTGGCCGAATTTATCAAATATTTAAAAAATGTTTTATTCACTTACTGTCAAGTCTGATCCACTTATATGAATGAGGCTGCTTAATGATACTGCAAAAATTAACTTCAGAATCAAACTCATTTTTATGATTATTTAAAAAGTTTTCCAAGTAAACATCCCTTCGAGATTTCTGCAAACAAATAAAAAGTATTTCAAATAACTCATTATTTCATCAAACCATTTTATTTGAAATAAATTATTTTCTAGGACAGTTATTTGAAATTAATCTGCAAATTATTATTTGCATTTTGTTATTTTAAATAACTAAATATTAGAAAATAAAACTTTGTTAAAAAAAAAGCCGCGTAACTTCACTGCAATACAATATTTACAAAAATACTTTAAAATAATATAACATTTTTGTTAAAGCGCTCTATTTTTTTTTAACAAGGTGGGCAATCGCGAACACATTCCTCGTATAGAATTGCTCTTATTTTGCCCACATTTCGCACTATTTTTCTGTGCCTGTGAGTAGGCCTATTTTATCCTACCTTTTGTCAAAAAAAATATATATATATCCAAGTTTTGAGAGTCACTTTTGTTAAATTTATAACCAGTTCAAAAAAAGAGAAAAAAAAAAACATCGTATTGTTCGTTATTTTGAAATACATTATTTCAGATATTGAAAATACTATTTTATTGAACCTAACATTTTAAAATAGCTTTCCAAAATAACCAGTTCAAATAAATAATTTTGTATTTTCATTTCACATGAAATTTTTCCAAATCTGGAAAAAAAAACTTTTCATGCCCGGGCTTTAACTACAAGGTAATATCGCCTACTACCAGAGCGCTCTTTCGTCACTCTGGTGGACATGAGCCGACTCTACTGTGGGGGTACTAAATTTTGCCTATTCTAAATTTTTATTCACTTAGGGTCGGGGTCATTAATGAGTATCTGACAACGTAGAGGCTTGGGACCATTGCTTAACGTCCCATCCGAAGGACGGCATGCTTAAGTTCATTTTGTCTCCCAGATAAAATAAACTAAGAGCCTTTGTCCGGTTTTGAACCCGAGATCATGAGCTCAGTAAGCAAGCATGCATACCACTGAGCTACCGGCGTGCATTTGTGCTAACCCAATTAAATAAAAATGTCAAATGAGAGTCATCTTCAGTGGGAAAATAGTAAATCTTTATTCAAAATTTGTAATTAGTACACGCTTAATATAGCGGCCATTACAAAAGAAAACTTGACAAAATCAAAATGTCAAATGAAAACACACAACCGTTTTTATATAGATTAAAATTCACCATACACCAAAAGAAACAGCGCTACTTACATATTTTTAAATTAAATACATAAAAGCAACTATTTACATCAATACATACAGTTTAATAATTGAGCACTGATAATTTTAAGTTCATAGCTACAATAGTTTCTGCGTTGTACTTGAAACGTTTCTATCACAAACTCACACAACTTCATCGCGAAAGTGATCAAAATCTTTTCAGGGGAAATTAAAACGTAAATTTCTTTTGTAAATTTTTTCTCGGATTTTTGCACTATGGTAACATCCTTACATTATAGATATATTTTTCCTTATTTTTTTATATAGAAAAGTATAAAAATGCAAAACCCATGAGTTTTGTCATAATTTCAAATTTTCCAATAAATTTTAAAGATTTATTATATAAAAAAAATACAAACTTACTTACTTAAACAAGCTTACGAAGGAACATAGTTCTGTTATTTCCTAGTCACTTCTGATGTCATACTATCTTATAAAAATTATCAGTTTTGATCGAATAAAAAATAATATTGTGCTGAACTGCAACATTGTAAAAAATGTATATTGTTGCATTTGATTTATATTTTTATTGAGTATTTATCAGTGCAGGTCAAAACCTTCTGATTATAGAAGGATATTTCAGCTCAACCAGTTATGTAATCGGTTAAAAATTCGATCCTGAGTTTTCAACGGAATTTTATCTTTTCGGACCATCTGATTCCAAAAATGAAAACAAAAAATTCTGTGTTTGTCTGTGAACGTGGTAACTTCCGAAAGAATGAATGTATCGTCATAAAATTTTATATGTAAATTTAAGACCCGATAAGGATGTCACCTGTTAACTTCCAACTGAACTCGGCCAAAGGTAGTGGGGGTATCAGAGTGGGGCGCAACTCAAAAACCAGAATAACTGACGATATAATGAATGTTGACCAATTTGGCTGAAAATCAATAGGTGCCGTCCTTAAGCGAAAAATACACAGGCAGAAAGAATTTTTTTTTCTTCAATTTTTTGTAATTTGAAGGTTAAAAATAGTGTTTTACTTCAAAAACTAATATCTGTCTCGTAGTTTGGTTTCAAAACCGGACAACTGCATGGCGGACCAATCAGGTTTATAGAATCAGGTCACTTGAGCATGAGTACTGCCCTGGCCACTACATTATTTATTATTTTCATTATTATCAATAATTTTTTTTATACTATGAACTCTCATATGGTCAAAGGGAATAAGTTGTTAAGTCGTAAAATAGCCAAAATGAGTTAAGTGTACTGTGATCATCTCCCAAGCCATCTGCGCACTGTGAAGAAGTTGGGAGCTCAGGACTCTAATACTTTCGGAATTATAAAGATGTGGGTTTCTTGGTATCTCGTAAAATTGTGTGTGTTCTCGGTTAAATCAACTTAATCTACTTCTTTGAGGAATCATTCACGAGATAACTGCATTTAACCATTTATTCACTACGGCAGACTATTCCAAGTGAAGAGGGCGTTTTCGGTGCATAGAGAGGCATCATTCACGATTATTTCAAAAAGTATAGTAAATAATTAGGTAAGTGATGGGGAATGATTAGGTAACTAAGGGAAAATCCAAAAAAGGATTAACAATATTCATTTTCATTCACTCCTACAGATTAAGAAGGTATATGATTAATAATGATGCAAACATAATTTATTTATTCCAAAAACTGGATTTACACGATTAATGCAAAAGTAAAAAAAGTGCTGCCCTGAAAAGTTACGAATTTAGACTTACAGGGAATAAAATGGTAAGTCGGTAAGACTTTTATAACTCATGCCCGGGCTTTAACCACAAGGTCATATCGCCTACTACCAGAGCACTCTAAAAAAATTTTAAAGAAGTAAATAAAAATTCAAGAAAGTGTTGCCATCTGGTGATCTTCCCCTTTACCAATAAACATGAAATAGCTTGGACATTTCAATAATAACTGTAGTATTCATTGCTTACAATTATTTGGTTCCAATAAAAAAAATATATATATTTAACTTTAAGTTTGAAATTTTAAATAATATATGATACTAAATGATATGATATTATACTATTTTTCTATATAACTATTTCTAGAGACATGGTTGGTGCTGCCATCTAGTGAGCTCCATCTCTACTAGACGGCTGTTGCTTGTCTGGTCCGGCTTTTTATCAACTACCGGCTTCAGTTCTCTTCAGTTCGTTGTGTTGCTGAGGTGTGTTCATTGTGTCGTAAGGTCAGTATTACTTCATTTTATCTCTATCACATTTTAAAATAACAAACAAATTTTTTTTTGGTTTATCATGTTAATAATATTTTTCGTGCTAATCATTAGTTATTATTAGTTTTATATTCGTTTAAAAATATTATAACTTTAGTATGGGTAAATTTTAAGTAGAATATGGTCAGGTCTTTGAAAATTCTCTAATTAGTGGTTCGTTTTATCTTATCATTTAATTAGGTTCTTTTCTGCCTTAAAAGTAAACTTGCCTTTTTTAATTTTTGAAGTACTCATTACCTAAGGTATTTAGGAACAATTCATTTTGGATATGAATTTGATCAATGTTTTATGGAGCCGGTAGTTCAAATAATTATTCGTTTTTGACATTATATAAGTCAAATATAGTTCGTTTAAAGATTCATGATAAACGTGCATGTCATTAACAAACATCAGTATATTATCATTCATCATTAATTTTATTTATTTTTAACTATATTATTTTGATAAAATGCGGTTATTATTTTCAAAATATTGAAAAATAATTTATATTTTTTATTTGTGTAGTTTTATTATTCCAAACTCGAATTATATTTGGATTATTAGTTATATTGATATCATACCTGACTTTTAGATAACCTTTACATATCGGTTCACTGTCAATTTTGTACAACCATTTCACTTGCTTCTTATTTACATTAATTTTACATTTTTCTGTTTCGTACGTATTTTTTACTTTCCCATGAAGTATATAGGAAGTTATTTAATTGGCCAACATTTTTATTTCTGAGAGTTTTCAACGGAATTTCATGTTTCCAATTCGGTAACTACCGATAGAATGAATGTATCGGTATGAAATTTTATACGTGAATCCAAAACCCTCTATTGATTTTCAGTCAAATCGACCAAAGGAAAGGGGGGGCTCAACTGAAAAACCCCAATAACTGCCGATGAAAAAAATGTATTGATATATTTCTGAAAGGAAAGGGGTGTTTATGCCCAAAACGTCATAAGGGCGACCCCTATTGATTTTCAGCCAAAGGGTTGGGTGGGGGCTTAACATATAAAAAGTCCCATAAGGACGGCATCTATTACTTTTCCGCGATATCGACAGAAGGGAAGGGGGGATCAGAGGATGGGGCTACTTAGAAACCACAATAACTGCCGATATGCTGAATGTATCGAAACAAAATTTAGTATGAGGATTTTTTTTAATGAAGTTACTCGCCTGTTCAACCTAATCTCAACTCGTTGTCCAACACACATTTTACTTGTAGACCTCCAGACTAATACTAGTTCTTATACATCTTCCCATCCTCTTGTCGGCAATATTTCCTAGGCTCCTTCCTCTATCAAACCATATCTTCCCAAAAGACCTCCTACATCTTCCAAATGCTCCAATTTAAATCCCATATCCACCAGAAAGTCATTAGATCTCGTCCCTCTGATCTTTACCTCCCTTCCCACAGGACAACCTATCACAACTCCTTCCTTATCCAGGCTAACTCCCCCTGGAACTCTCTCCCTCTCCAGATTCGTCTTGCTCCTACTCTTCTTTCATTTAAGTCCCTACTTTTCCATTATCTTCTAACTCAGCAAACCTCTGATTTTTATGGCTGGCTCCTATGAGATAGTTCTCGTCTTCCTATAAGTCTCTCCACTGGACAGCTTGTTACTCTTCTGTTTCCAGTTTTCTACAATTCATATACAAGTCATTATTGTGATCATGTTTCACATTATTCATACTAGTTTTTCTAATTTTTTTTTTCTTCATTATTTATTCACTAGTTTATTATATTGTTTTACTCATTGCCTGTTTTTAATATTTATTCCTAGAGATCTCTTTTCTTTTATTTTTATTCTTCTCAACTGGTTGTTGCTAGTACACTCTTGTTTATTTTTTATGTTATTATTCATAAGGGACATATGTTCCAGAATAAAGATTATTTTTATTCATTTTTTAGACCTTTGGCTGAAAATCAATAAATGAATACATACATGAAATTGCATGTCAATACATACATTTTATAGTTCGTGTTCGTGGACATATAGACAAGATTTTTTTTATTTTTGGAATCAGGTTGTCGGAAAACATGAAATTCCGTTGAAAACTCAACATCGAAATTCTGATCGATTATATAATTACTGACAATACATCATACAGCCAGTAATGCAATATTTTCACTCGTAGATACATTCCGGGGTCGAGGGGAGCGGAACTTTCTCTCTCCTAGCTATCTCTGTTGCATAAGTTATAATAATGTAAAGATCTTTAAGACAAGTTTTTATCTGGGATATGAGCACGATATCCTTCGGATGGGATGTTAAGTGCTGGTCCCGAGCCTGTACGAAGTCAGGTACTCGTTAAAGACCACTGCCCTAGGTGATTAAAGCTGGATAGGCAAACTTTAGGATTCACATAGTAGAGTCGGATTCAAGATTGTTGTCTCGTTGAGTTATATCTTAAAAATTAAGTTACTACATGACGCACAAGCATGCTTGAGCGTCTGTAGGATAATATTGTACAAGCGGCTTGAAGATTGAAGGAATTTAGATTATGCATGCTTGTACAAGCAGGTCGGAACGTGTGTACCAAGATTGCGCAACGTCTCTCATCAGTCGCGTAGAGAGCTGGCGTCCGTGCACGTCTCGTCGTTATGTTCAATAAACATCCAGGTTATTTATTTAATTTATTGTGCGCCTGACTAGCGATCTAAAAAAGTTAAATCGTGAAGCCTTTGAAGATTTTATCTATATATACGAAAATCAGCCCTGCCTCTGGCGCCTGAAATCGAAAGAGTACCCGATTTGACCCAAACGCCGATCGGAATGCAATAATCAAGAAGACAAATGCCTTCCGGACGAATTATAGAAGAGAGAAAGAAAAAGTTTATGAATCCCGCCGATCGTGGCATTGACCCAAAGCTAGCGCATCATCGATTTCTGAACTCGACATTTTCCACGCACAAACTGCCGCTGTTCCAGTAAACTTGTGCCGTGTGGTGGCGGCAGGCTATTTGTGCATGCTTATACAAAAGAATTGATCATGAATGCTTGTCAAGCTTGCAGTTACGTGTATAGCTATCTTTAGATTAGAATCCTAAAAAAAAAAAACATTTTGGTTGGGTCTCCTAAATGTTTTTTGAAATTTTCCTTAATACATCTGGTGAAAGCCAATAATAGACAAAAAAATGTTGTTTTTTATTACAAAATCAAACGCTGATGCTGTTTTTTTCCTCTGTTTGGGTTTATTGAACCTGTTCCTTTCAGATCAGCTATTTCTATTTACAATTGTTATTCTTCTCTCTTGACCTCAATCCACTTCTTGGACATGGTAGCTGGAGGCTTCAAGAGTCGCATATTGGTCTGTAGATGTTCTTTGTTTCGACTGTCGCTAAGTACATTTGTGTTTTAAGCTGGGAAAACGATATCTCGACGCTGACGCTTGTGATGGGACATTTTTTGTAGTTGCTTATAATGTCAGTTTGTATCGCTTATTGTGTCGATTAACAAATGTATACATTTTCAAACTAACTTACAAATTTTTTTTTTTAATTACGACTAAACGTGCAATTTTACCAAAAAGTAAAAAACGTGCAATTTCATGCAAAATAAAATTTATGAATATTAATCAGGATGCCTTAATTTGTAAAAATAAATTGTTATTTAATGATTTCAAGCAAGCAAACAAAGAAAAAAAAAAAGCAATTGCACGGGAGTCCGGGCTCTAGTCATAAGTATAAGCAGTACCTAAGATGTGCTAAGACTCCGACGATGTGTTTTATTTTTCGCCCAATTTCGTCCAAAATCTAATCCAGCATATGGGACTAATTTTGGTTTCATTGCTTCAAACTGTGTTAGAGGCCTCCCCAAGTTCCAATCACATACAGAGAAGGCATCATCAGGGGCGTAGCCAGGGGTGGCACGTGCCCCCCCCCCCCCCTGGCCTAAGCAAAAAAGCCAAGATGAAATTAAATAAACTAAAAAAATAGTTTTTATTAAAAATGAATTGCTTGCAAGTTACCAATAGGATCTTCAAATTTCCCATGCGTCTGATTCCTAAATCAGCAATCAGCTATTACATAAATGTACATGTACAACACAAGTCATATTACATTTATTTAAATATATATGAATTCGATCATTTCATTTCCTCGCTCAAAATCGTCATTTATGTTATACTTTATACTCTTAAAGTTGATTTAACATGCGCAGTAAAAATGCAAAGCGCAGCGGCAGCGAATGCACACTATTGGCTGCGAGTCATTTAATTCTAAAAGCACAGAAACCTCAGCGTGCATTTGCTGCTGCTGCGCTTTGCATTATGCTGCTCATGTAAAGTCAACTTGAGTATTACAGTCAGTGGTTACCTCAGGGGGAGCTTCTAGAGGTCCGAGTCTCCCAAATTAATAACAAAAAGGCTGCAACGCTAACCGCTGTGCCCCCGGGAGTCTATACCCCCACCCTCGTAGCCTAACTTTGCCCCCCCCCCCCCTGTTCAAAATCCTGGCTACGCCCCTGGGCATCATTGCGAAAATCTGTTGAAAACTCGATCTTAGATTTTCGCACGATTTCAATATTTCTTTATACTAAAGGTATGAGTAATATTATCCATATTAATTATAGCATTATAATAATATTCATAAGTATGTTTATATAATTAGCTCTGGAGTTATATAATGTTCAGATGGAGAGTTGGTTGATTGTGTTAGTAGCGGAAGTGTCACGTAGTTCCCCCTTCTCTCAGTCTGTGTGTGCTCGTGGTTGTGTATGGAAATAGTTATGATCACATCCTCTGGAGAGAGTTCCGTCATGACCAATAACTAATCGTATTAGTAAAGTCTTTATTCAATTAACATAATATAAAATTACATACAAAATATATATACAATAATGTGACCTTTTATGAAGACAAACTCGATGGTCTAAGTCGTCTTGAGGAGTCTAGATTTACATATGTAATACCAGCTGATCCGGCGAACTTCGTACCGCCAAACAGTCAATGAATGTCGTGTCAACTTTTAGCTAAACTTAATTTAGGATTTCATTAACGTAATAAAATGAATACAAAAAATGTATTAAGTTCAATAGTTCATTAGGATAATAATAATAATATACATATATAAAGAAAATAAAAATTCAATAAAAGTACAAAAATTAAGTATTTCAATGGCGTGTCAGCGAGACATTTGCTTTATTGAAGCTATGTATTTTGCTTCACACACCCTATTTTTCTATTTGACTTTTAAGAATATTAAAAATGAAATACCATGAGAATCCGATCATCCTTAATGGCTTATCACTATTTCTATATTTAGGCCTAAACCCAAAACCCCCCTCCATTTCAATATTTTGAGATGTCACATAGCATATTTTTCAATTTGGCTATCAAGAATACTACATGTGAAATTCCATGACAATCCGATCATCCGTTAATGACCTATCGCTATCTTCATATTTAGGCCTACCCTCACAACCCCCCTTTCGTTCACAATTGTGTGACGTCACACACCCTATTTTTATATTTGGCCTTTAAGAATACTTCATGTGAAATTTCGTGACAATCCCACCATCCGTTAATTAGCTAGCACTATATTTATAATTAGGCCCCTCACAACCTCCCCTCCCATTCAAAACTTATGGACGCCACATAGCCTATTTTTCAACTTGGCATTTAAGAATACTACATGTGAAATTTCATAATAATCCGTCCATCCGTTAATGCGCTAGAGCAATTTTTATGCTTAGACCCCCCCTTACAACCCCACCTCCCGTTCAAAATTTTGGGACGCCACATAGCCTATATTTCAATCGGGGTCAAAAGGATGCTACATGTGGAGTATCATGAAGATCCGTCCAGCGGTTACTTATAAATGGTGTAACTAACCCGACTTTGTTTTATTTATATAGATTATCCTATAAACTTATAATTTTATTTCTTATAAACTTATTAACAACAAATTTTTCTTTCTAAGATACAATTAAAAATAAAATAATAAATATATCTTTGTAGCAATAACTAATAATGTGTTTGATTCCCACAAAAAAAAAAAATAGTCGGTAAAACATCTTAAATGTACTTCCGCAGAACGAAATAATAAAAAAACTCTTCGGAAGTGTCTTTATCCCAACGATGTTTCGGGACGTTCTTACCTCCCGTCATCAGGTCCCATAGAAAAGAAAAAGAAAACGAGGACAAATCAGCTAAGTCCAAATACTTCTAGCTGCACTTAATGTATTTTCTCAGACAGCAAACATTCCACATAGGACTTAATATGAAACCTTACTGTCATTTCAAGCTTTTCAGTGAACATTTTGGACCTGGAGAGTTCTCTTATTCTCCAAATCTACAGAAGAAAGCAGTTTCGGACTTGGTAATGGTAAAATAATATTATGGGCAGTTATGTAATCCGTCAGAAAATCTCCTGAATTTAAAATTGGAGAAAAAATATCAAGGACATCCCATAAATAATGGTTTCTCATTATTGCCTGTTTGTATACAAAATTAAAGCCAACTGCCTTTGGATGATGATTTGTTTACCAATAATATTTAAATAGGTATTAACAAGTAATTAATTTATATTGTTTTGACTGAATACCTATCTTTAGGGCTTCAGTTCACATTTTATCATGGAAGTGACTAGTGAACATTTTCGGCATATTTTGTTATGGAAGGCGAAAAAGCGGCTCCCTTGCATCGAAAAATTGAGGAAGTTTATTACAAGGATTAAATAAGTGAGAGGCAGGTGCAACGATGGTTTGAAAAATTTCGTGGTGGACATTAAAGTCAAGCCCTTTCAGAAAAACTGCCTTGTTTGATGAGTAGACGTGGAGTTTTGTTTCACTAGGACAACGCAAGGCCTCACACTGCTCTCCCACCTTATTCTCCTGATTTAGCCCCCTCAGATTACCATCTTTTCCGGAGTCTACAAAATTATTTGAAGGGAAAAACAATGAAGTCGTCAGAAGAAGTGAACATGATAGTGAATCAATTTTTTAATTCAAAAGAGAAAGATTTTTTTAAAAAAAGAAATAGAAGACTTGAAATAGAGGGAAAATACATACTTAAATAATAATGATAGATAAAACACTTATATTGTCTAATTCCACAAACATAACTTAAATGTGTACCGGTTTCGGCTTACGCCATCGTCAGCACAATGTTCAACAATAATTCAGATATTTGCCAGGCATACATATTTATATTAACCTAAGAGTACCTGAGGTGAAAGGGTCCCCTTCCTCTGGTAAAACCAGGGGGGTGGAAGTCTATATTCTAACGATAATAACCAACTGTGGCCTTATTTGAAAACCAAGAAAATAAAATAAAAATAAAACCTTTAAATGACAATAATTGGAATTAGACAATATAAATAAGTGTTCAAAAAAAATGTTTTATCTATCATTTTATTTTATTTATTACTATTTCCACTATATCAACACAGAACGCAAACAATTTATTTGGACATTAAATACATAGTTGATTGATAACATTTTTTTACACAACCCCATCCAACTTATTTAAAAACCGACATTACTTATGGGATGACCTGATACATGCCCTTTTATCAGTGTAAGTAAATAATGTACGTAATTGATTGATGGAAGGAAGTGGATTTTAGATTGATGGGATTCAAATCTAAATCCATAATAACTATGAATCTAATGATTATATTGATCACTTCTCAGTCCATTATTGTCCTATTGATTTTTAGCCAAATCTGTCGATTGTTTTTATCAGGAGAGCGTACCCTTACTGTTATTGATAATATTTTAAATCTATATTTTTCTTTTTTCAGAACAGAAATGCCCGAATCCAGTGTTCAGTCCTTCTATAAGGACAAGAACATCTTCTTGACTGGAGCGACAGGGTTCGTGGGACTGGCTCTGGTGGAAAAGCTTCTTCGGACTACAGAAGTGAATCGTCTCTATCTTCTGATTCGGCCTAAGAAGGGGAAGGAGGCCGCTGAGAGGATTCAGGAATTATCAAAAAATTCTGTAAGTTTTTACATTACATTACATACAACTTTTTCTGTTTTAAGTTCATTTTGTCATTATGAGTAGTAAACGTCGCCAACTTCGAATTTATACAGTTTTCTTCGTACTTGAAGCTGCCTGCCCTTGAGAGAGATTCAACAATTCGAAAGAAAAAAGTCGTCATTCAAAAAAAACACAAACATCAGAAGAAATAAAATTGTTGGAGAGGACGCTAAATGTTGATAAATTCCATAGTATTCAAAGACTGCTGTGTATATGTAGCCCACAAATTGACTATAAAATATATTGTGAACATAATTTACTGGTCTTATTGAAGAAATTTGACATTGCAGTTGAAATGAAACTTTATTGCTTATAGAGATACACATCTCTTAGCAAGGGTTGACCTTACTAGTTCACACAAAAATGTAATACATTATATATATACATAATGTATAAAAGTTTATATATCAATACAAGTTATAATTAAAAATAGAAAATATAACAAACTTAATTAAACAAAAAATTAATTTTGGAAGATACAACATTATAAATATGAGCCGAAGTAGAGAAAAGAAAAATATCAACTGTTGTGAAATGTGTTATATTGAAATGTATAAGGTAAACGAGAGAGCAAATCATAATAAAACTGTTTTTATAAATTTTAAACTATTAGTTTCGAAAATAAATATATTATTGATTTTTTCATCGTCATCAATACTTAACAAATTAATTATTTTATCGGAGATTGCATTATAGTGTGAAATATATTTATTGATAAATTTGTTTCTGTATTGGTTTAACATTGGACAAGTTATGAGAAGATGGAGTATGTTATCATTATCACTGTCACAAAGTGGACAGAGACGAGCTGAAATTTAGCTGGGTAATTTGTATAATTCAAATGAGTTGTATATTTTCCTGAGACCCGTAATTGTGA
Organism: Aradus depressus; assembly: GCA_963662175.1. NCBI lineage: Eukaryota > Metazoa > Arthropoda > Insecta > Hemiptera > Aradidae > Aradus > Aradus depressus. The sequence continues at coordinate 21,588,785 of OY759226.1, read as the reverse complement.
AATAATTCTTTGTTTGCTTGTATGGTTTCTCATTTTTAAATAACTTCCGCTATTGCCAAAAGAACTGTAATTTCTGTAAAATGTGTTGAAGGAGCTGGAGATTGCAGCGTCTATATCTTTGCTGATTAGATGGTTTTCCATTTTTTATATATATTGCAGTTTGTTGAAGTACTGCAGTTGTCGGTGGATCACCAACATTGCACTTCACCAGCATTATTTGTCAACTAATTAGTTGCGCTCTTTTTAAGCCCGCCTTCTCGATAGCTAATGTTGATGTTAGTTAATGAGGTATGTGCGTTTCAGTCTGATATGAGTTGTCCAAGTTAAACGTCTGTCTAAATGAAGTCCTAGATATCGGACAGTGTCGGATGCAGGAATGGGCTGGTCGTTAATGTAAACTGGTGGACAAGTGTTGTGTCTGAGTGTAAATGTGGTTTGCAGAGATTTGTCTCTATTAATTTTTATTCTCCATTTGTTGGCCCAATCTGTTAGCTGGTGTAAATGTTCCTGTTAGTGTGAGCTTGCTAGTGTTGGATCTGAGTGTGTTGAGAGAATGGCTGTGTCTGTGTACGTAGCGATTAGTGTGTTGTCGTGTTGTGGAATGTGTGATGTGTAGAGAGAGAAGAGTGGGGGACTGAGGGAACTTCCTTGGGGGACTCCAGCTTTGACCTCCAAAAAATGCGATGAAGAAGATACCTCAGACACCCTAAAGTTTCTATTCTCTAGGAATGTCTGAATTATTAAATAATATGTGTGAGGAAGGTGAGTTTTAAGTGTGTATAGCAGGCCTGGGTGCCAAACACGGTCAAACGCTTTTGCAAAACTCTTTTCTTTCAAAGCTGGTGGCGATGTAATCGACCAAACGATGGCACTGGTGTATTGTCGAATGTCTTTGTCGAAAGACAAATTGATGATCTCGGAGAAGGTTGTCTTGTGCAGTGATGTAGGTTAGTCTGTCCAGTAGAAGTCTCTGTAGTGGTTTGGATATCACAGGAAGCAGGCTTAAAGGTCTGTACGACGAGGCCTGGTCTGGGGTAGCTAATGTTGTCTCTCAGTTTCCTTAGGAATTCTATGAACAATGAGGGCGCTGGTAGCTCACGAGGTAGCGTTACAAAGCTCAAAATCGCGGGTTCGAAATCCGGTCGAGGCTCTTAGGTTTTTATCTGGCTGGTGCAAAAACCTTGAGCAAGCTGTCCTTCGGATAGAACGTTAAGCGATGGTCTTGAGTCTGTACGATGTCAGGTACTCGTTAAAAACTTTGGTACTCTATCTTAGGTGATTAAACCTAGGTAGACAAAATTTAGGACTCCCACAGTAGTCGGGCTCATGTCCGCGACGGAAGAGCGCTCTGGGTAACTTTATGAACACTTCCGTGGTCTAGTTTTCAAAAATCTTCCTCTATGATTATATCTTTACTGAAAACGCGAAATCTCATCTGACGATATCCCGGGAATCTAACCAGGAAGTGATCTGCCGTCTCTTATTCTCCACATCTACTGATGGGCTGTCCTTGACTCCTATATGTTTGGGTGTGTTGAACCGACCGTTACAGAAGGTCGCCCCTGTTGAAGTTAAGGATCCCATTTCCCAATACCTTGGAATCTTCATCCAGGAACATCTTTGACTGAATGTAGTTACTTCTCTCCAAGATCTCTAGTCCAGTTTCTTATCCAGTATGCCTCCCTGGATTTCTGAGTAACGGCTCCGACCTAGATGGCTGTAGCAGTGAAAAGTAATTTCACAGATTGTAAAATAAAAACGCAGTCTTTTTCTTACAAAATTTTCATAACTTTATGCTAGCTGGGTTTCGAGGTTGCTCTTATGAAGTCCCAGGACTTTTTGGATTGCGCGCCAATGGAGCGTCGAAGAGCGGTACGGTTGGCAGCATTATTTGTGACTCTTCCTGAGCTCAGCTGTTTTTGTAGATTCTCTACAACCTACTTTCGTGTTTGGCTATTTTGTGATCTTTTGTCCAATGAATCAAAAAGAAGAGCAACGCCTAAAAAACGTTTACAGAAACTTTTCATATGTTGCAAGAGGCTTTTGGAGGGAATGAATGTCTCAGTCGATCACGAGGACATGAGTGGTACAAGAGGTTCAAAGAAGCTCGTCAAATCAAATGGTCAAGCTCATGCTCAAAAACAGTGTTAACAGACGATTGCACTTAAACTTTGAGTACAGATGATTGCTAACATATCCACCGACCAGTGTACAGCCGAAAGGGCCTTTTCTGCGTCTGGTTACTCTTGTACCAAGCTGAGGTCAAGATTAAGCGATAGCTCTTTGGAAATATTAAATTTTTTGAGGGCCTATTTTTCAGCATCAATATATAAATATGTTAACTGTAAAATTAGGAGGGCTTTGTGGACTACCTTTCAGAGCTCAAAATCGCGGGTTCGAAACCCTTTAGGTTTTTTATTTGGGAGGTGAAAAAACCTCGAGCACTCTCTCCTTCGGAAGTTCCCGAGCTTGTCCGGTGTCAGCTTCTCGTTAAAGACCCCTACTCTAGGTGAATAAACATGGGTGGACAAAATTTAGGACTCCCACAGTAGAGTCGAGCTCATGTCCACCATAGTGGCGAAAGAGCGCTCTGGTAGTAGGCGTTATGACCTTCTAGTTAAAGTCCGGACGTGAGTCGTAATAATTAACTAACCTTCAGAGAGATTAAAAAAAAAAAAAAAAAAAAAGAGCCTAAACCCTATCATATAAACTGATCAATCAATTAAATATCGATTATATTGGTCGAAAAAAACAGTTTCTCAAATATACTACTTGATTTTTAATGATTTGATCACTATCACAATGGAATTGACATTCTTAGTAAATGACACAAAATTATTGTCAGATCAACATTTTTTTATTGTGTTATTTTTCTGGAGTTCAATTAGTTATAAGACTCTCACAGTAGAGTCGGGCTCATGTCCGCCAGAGTGACGAAAGAGCGCTCTGGTAGTAGGCGATGTGACCTTGTTGTTAAAGCCTGGGCATGAGTCACAATAGCTAACTGTAAAATTGAGTTGTATTTTTTATTTTTTTTTTATAAATTATTTTTTGAAACTTAAATATTTAGATGTTATTTTAATCAATCCCGAAAATCCCGTTATCACCGGGATTGCAATTCCTATCTCAAAGAACCCGGTCCAGATGTGTTGTTGTCATGAAGACGTGCCTCTCCGGAGCCGTTACTTCGTCTTCTATAAATAATCCTTTCTCTGACCTTAGAGATTATCCCCCTTTCACTCCAGTAAGTCTGACTCCCTCCCGCAGTACGCTATTTCTGTACAAGTGGTATGTAGGCTAACTTTAGACAAAGCGCGCACATGTGAGGTAATTTTCTAATTTTATATCAAGAAATATACTTGTTTTAATATTTAAAAAAAAAAAAAAAAAAAAAAAAAGAGGTTTGTAACGTCATCTTCCAGTGAGATTAGCTTAGACTAACATCTTTTGAAAATGGATTGCTTTATGTACGAAGTCATATCGCCTACTACCAGAGAAATCTTTCGTCACTCTGGTGGACATGAGCCCGACTCCACTGTGGGAGTCCTAAATTTTGTCTAACCTAAATTTTTATTCTAGGTGTCTTTAACAAGTACCTGACATCGTACAGGCTCATCCATCACTTAACGTCCCATCCGAAGGACGGCATTCTCAAGGTGTTTTCTCCTCTCAGACATATTGTGATTGAGCCCTCCATTTTAATAACCATAACATTCTGGTATCTTGTAATCTACCACAATGGTAAACCACACTGGCCTTCGCGTATAAAATAAGTGTAGGCATTTCGATAGATGCAATCAGAAATAAATGGGTTCCAACTAAACGAACCAACATGTATTCTGAAGGATATATTTGTACTGAGTGATAAAGTTTCACTAAAATAGCTCCCTTAGTTATCTATTTCGATCTCATTAATTTGATGGAATTTCTCAACTCAAATCAATTTTACTTCCCCAGCGAGATCCTTCAAATCCTCACTATTCCAATTCCTCTTCACTAAACAATCTTCTCCCCTTTGATCTCTCCCCTTTGATCTCTCCCCTTTGATCTCTCCCCTTTGATCTCTCCCCTTTGATCTCTCCCCCGTATTCTCTAATTCGTCAACCTCAAGTATCTAATCATTTAAAAGGGCGCCGGTAGCTCAGTGTTATGCGTGCTTGCCTTTAGGAAACCCGGCAGTGGCCTTTAGTTTATTTTATCTGGGAGGTAAAATAAATTTAAGCACGCCGTCCTTCCGATGGGACGTTAAGCGATGGTCCCGAGCCTGTACAATGTCAGGTACTCGTTAAAGACCCCTACCCCAGGTGAATAAAAATTTAGTGTAGGCAAAACTTAGGACTCCCTTAGTAGAGTCGGGCTCATGTCCACCAGATCTACAAAAGAGCGCTCTGGTAGTAGGCGATATGACCTCGTAGTTAAAGCCCGGGCATGAGCAAAAATAACTAACTAATCATTTAAATTATTTACTTATCCCATTTTTTTTTTGTTATTCTCTATTTTTATTATATTTCTTTCATCATATTTTCTAAATTATTCGATCATAATCAATATTATTCTTTTTTTGTTTCTTTTATACATTTATTTATTTTTTATCTTATCTTATTTTATGTTGACTATTTTTATTTTTCTTCTCTCTCCTCACACTTCTCTATCTAGCCCCTACTGTCTAAAGTTAATTTTATTTCAAACCTTGTCTGGGCTTCCTCCCTTCACTTTTATAATCAACCATCATAATATTAAGCTCTGTCAATTTTTATTATCTATCTTATTTTTTTCTTAGTTATATAGATTTTTTTTTTTTTTACATATTCTCTACATTATATAGATACTTTTATTTATTTTATTAAACTGTATATATCGACACCAAATTGCCTACTTAGTTCAAAATCGTGGGTTCGAAACCAAGCCGAGGCCCTTAGGTTTTTTACTTGGGAAAGGTTAAAAAAAACATTGAGTACGCCGTCCTCTGGATGGAATGTTAAACTTGTACAATGTCAGCGTTAATTACCCCTTACCCTAGGTGAGTAAACCTGGGTAGGCAAAAGTAGTAGGCGATATGACCTTGTAGTTAAAGTCCGAGCATGAGTTACTATAACTAACTTTGAAAAATAAAATAGAGTCATATGTGCTTTGAAATATGAAATAATTAAATCAAGGAAAAATAATATTAATTAAAAAAATAAAGAAATCTAAAAAGAGTGTGGAAAAATTGTGTAAGACATTCTTATATTAGCAAACAATGGAGACAGACTACCTCAATAATATAACCTCATTGGTATGAATTATGACCGGAATAAAACAGGGTTAATTACACAATCATTGAGAAATTATCTAGCAAGTTTTTTGAGGCGAAGTTTTCGGTTATAATTATAAAAACACTCGACACAAAATAAAACTATTAAACAACAGCTTGAAGGGCTTAGGAGGGAGGGGCTTGGCTTTATAAACATTTGAGCTCAAACTCCAAGTGTCTAGCTGTAATAGAGGCCGAGATCCCTACACAGGCTCTGATGAAACCTGAATATCTTGGAGAAGGCATACCCCATTTCCATCTCGCAACTACCAGATTTTGAAACAAAAAAAACCTCTTTGAAATATGTTCAGCCCTCTTGAAGCTTCGATGTCACTGACAGACACAGACAAAGGCTTCAAACTTTTAACCCCCTCCTTTTTCGTCGGGGGTTAATGAATGAATATTTCGGATGCCTTGCGGTCTACATTACATAATTCTAAAAATATTTTATAAATTTCAGTTATTCAGCGACTTTTAAAGAGTAGTGTGTCACTTATTTAGAACATTTAAAAATATATGACCTTGTAATGAAAGCCCGGGCATGAGTCATAATAACTAATTAAAATTTTTTTTAAAATTAAAAAATGTGTCAATACATTTATTACTTCCGTACACCCAGATTCCGTACAAATAAAAAATCTCCCAGGTTCCGTACAAATTAAAAAAAAAAAAAAAAAATTATCCCAGATTCCGTACAACTTTTTTTATTACTGTAGACATTTTCCATCACAATTTGTAGAAACTTTTGACTCTCTATACTATTGCATAAATATACAATAGTATAGGTTTTTTTTAAAATGTTAATTATTTTTTTTTTTTTTGTTATCACATAGGAAATTTTTTTCAGAAACTTTCCAATATCACCATCTTGCTCATATTTTAGAGTATTATTTTTAACTCTTTCGTCCAGTTGGATATATTTCTTATTTCTTTTCACACTTTCTAAATTAAGTTCCATTCTTGTCAGCTTTGTCTCTGCTTTTTCAGCTTCAGTTTGCAAAACTTTGAATTTTGGATAGTATCTCGTGATTGAGCCACTAATGCTGTTATTTTTACCTTCTGCTGTTTAATTTGTTCTATGTCGCCTTCCATAACAATTCCATAATTCTATTGTATAAAAGTCATTCTTCAACCAATTTTGAACAAAATAGTCCAAAAATTCTTCCAATCGGTGACTTCGAACTGGAATTTGTTGACCAGGTTCCACATGTGGATTAAGCGATGATTGTTTCAGCCATGATAGTCAACCATCCTTCCAGTACTTCTTCTGGTTTCAGGCCTTTACAAGGAACCAAACCACGTTCTTTAAATAATTTACGGTTTCCAGATTTACTTTGTGAAGCTCCATTATAGGAATAGATAATTAAAATACACAATTTCTTTGTCAAACTTCACTATATATTCTCAAATACTCAACTAGTTTCGCCGTGTTAAGGCATTATCAAGAGTCACTTACAAACTGACAGAATTGGTTGACAGGGTAGAAGGTACAGTTATGGAGGGGGTTTTTAGGTAATGACGGGTAATCCCTTGTTTTTGTTACTCTATACATTCCAATAAACAGATATTTACAAGATAATAATAAATATAAAATAAAAAATAAAATATATATATATATAAAATCTAATAGAGCGAATCTAACAGTGAAGTGTTGGTATTTATATAGGTATGACTCATGAATTATATAAATGTAAAATATAATAAATATTAAAGTGAATAAAAACAAATACAAAGAATTTAAAGGCAAATTAAAACATCAAATGAAAATTATAGTATTCTCTGAATGTCAGTTGGCAAAACATTTCCACAATCATCAGACTCTTAGCTACTTGATATTTAAATTAAGAAGGGGGGAATGGTTCAGTTCTATTTGTTCATTTAGCATTATAATATCGTTATTTTTGTTCACGTTCTTTAAGACACAACCAGGACTTTTCACCTTTCTTATTTATTCGATGGCATCTATACATGTAACCATTATGTATGGCCAATGGTTTTCCTTTTTCAGTTTGAATTATTTGAATTTGATCTTCCATTTTCAGAAAAAATCACACACAAAATATAAGTTAAGAAAAATACGAAACGAACTCTGATGATGTCTTCGAAAGAAGATCTCAACGAGAAATGAAATTAAAACCATAAAGCTCTTCCTTTTATTACGGGGAAAAACCGTCGTAGTTTTACGTAATGTGAGGTCCTAATTGGTTGAGAGGGCGGTGCTAATCACCACCTGATGCTACCTGCTAATCAAGTCAGTGTCTGTAGCTAATTTTTTATTTTTCTCTGTCAGCAGGTAATAAGAATTTTTCCAGTACGGGGTAGACGGAGACAGTATTTTTTTTTTTTTGATAACCGCAGGTATAAAAATAAAAATTTATTCAGTAATGACGGTGCTGCACCTGCTGACTAGGCAGTAATTTTTATTTCTTAGCAGGTATAAATCCAGTGATCATACAGTAATAAAAAAAGTTGTATGGAATCTGGGATGATTTTTTTTTTTTTTTAATTTGTACGGAATCTGGGAGATTTTTTAGCTGTACGGAATCGGGAAGACACCTGAGTTTGGGGGCCCAGAGCTTGAGCGATGTCAGGTACTTACTAAAGGTTTTAACTTAGGGTGAATAAACCTGGTGAGGCAACATTTTGGACATGTCCACCAGAGCGACGAATGAGCTCTCTGGTAGTAGGCGATATGACTTTGTACATAAAGCCGAGGCATTAGTCGCAATAACTGACTTACTAAACAAGAAATAGGAGTCTATGAGACTCATGCCCGGGCTTTAAGTACAGGATGTTTCTTCATTTATAGTCTCAGAAGGTTGGGTAACATGAAATCCTGTTGATAATTCAACATCGTATATCTAACTGATCACCTGTCTTCCTCTATACTTCGTTAAAAAAATGTTTTGTGATGATTTCTTATGTTATTTTTAACCTTGAGCCTGATGACTATTATATCATATTTCAATAAACATATCAGATGACCTTCCTACAATACTGAGTTAGGCCAAGGTTATTATATCCCTTCCAATTTAAATATATAGTCACTATCTTCAGTCTTAAATTAGAAGCTATTTTCATTTCCTCAGCTTCAGGGTAAGTTATATAATCGATCAGAAATTCGATATTGTCCCGTAATGAATGTATCGACACAAAATTTCATAACTAAAGAAAAAAGGGTAGGGGAGGAGTTAATATGAAACCCGGCCGAGGCTCTTAGTTTATTTTATCTGGGTGGTAAAATAAACTTAAGCACGCCGTCCTTCGGATAGGACGTTAGGCGATGGTCCTTCGATGTCAGGTACTTGTTAAAGATCCCTATTCTAGGCGAATAAAAATTTAGGGTAGGAAAAATTTAGGACTCCCATAGTAGAGTCGGACTCATGTCCACCAGAATGACGAAAGAGCTGTCTGGTACTAGGCGATAAGCACGCCGTCCTTCGGATAGGACGTTAAGCGATGGTCCTTCGATGTCAGGTACTTGTTAAAGATCCCTACTCTTGGTGAATAAAAATTTAGGGTAGGAAAAATTTAGGACTTCCATAGTAGAGTCGGACTCATGTCCACCAGAGTGGTCGAAAGAGCGGTCTGGTAGTAGGCGATATGACCTTATACAGTAGACTCTCCCTTATCCGGCGTTGCCGGGACCGACGTGACTCCGGATAACGGAAATCATCAATTAATGAGAAAAATATATCAATTAAAGCATAAAAAAAGTGTTTTTAGGTGAGCTAAGGAATAAAACACGTATGTATTTTGTGGATAACATTTATTAAATTGACAAATATGTACATACTTTACTAGTTAAGTGTTCATTTCCCGATAAGACGATTTTGTTGTGCCACGGACGGGACGGTACCTTTGTTTTTCTATTCTAGGAAGCATTTTTTATAAATGTTTGATTTTCAACTATGTATTTATTATAATTTATTTATAGGATATTAGTGAAGTAATAAAATATTGTATTAGCGTTCCCTTCATTATAAATACAATGTACGTATGTATGTATGTACAATAAAAATACATAAAAGATTCGTGAGTTACGGAATTATTATGTGCTCGTAAATACACGTGGCTCATATAATTGATAATCTAATAATTGAATGTTAATTTTAGTTTAATAAATTTGATATTATTTTGCGAGCGCCGGGTAAGGGAGCGCGCCGGTTAACAGAACGCCGGATAAGGGAGAGTCTACTGTAGTTAAAGCCCAGGACATGAGTCATAATAACTACAAGCAGGAATGGTCCTCTAAGATTTTATTTCTACTACTGAATCTATTACGTAACTCTTTCCGTAAATATATTCGTTCTCTCTGGTTACAGAAGGTTTCCGTATTTACAACATTTAAGAGAAAGCTGGCGGCAACTGGGTTGCCATTTTGTAATCCTTATCTATTTTTTTTTTTTTACTTTACGGTAAAAATCGTCGGAGATGTACTTCCCCAGTTCAAATACGTTTTCACTCTCCCTCTAGATCTACTTCTCGGTCAATTTGGCTGAACATCAATAAGTGTTCTACTCAGAGACTTCTCAATCCATACTAAATTTTAATTTGTATTTTTTAAATCCCGTCCGGATTAACCGGATGTCCGGATAATCGGTGTCCGGATTAGCGGGACTCTACTGTATATATATATGTGTGTGTATACATTAGGGTGGTCGTTAATAATGCAAGGTTCAAATTTTAACGCTCTCACCCAAAAAATTTTTCCGTGTATTTTAAATGGCGTTTAGTGATGTTTCGGGTTTTTGTTCTATAACTATGAAACTGTCTATCGTAAATCTCTGAAAATTTGTACACTACTTTTTTTGAAGTTGCTGAACACGAATATTTCATCAAAAGTTATGTTTGACAAGTTAAATTAGTCGAAATTCGTTATAGAAATTGACATATATTTCAGGTTTTTTGAATATGTAGTTAAAAGGAATTGTATCATTCTTTTGACAGTATTAAATGTTTTATTTCATTTTAACTTTTCAAAATTCGTATACAAATCTGCTGACAATAACTGTTACATTGAAAATTGAATTTATGGACAAGTAATCATCGAAAATCGGTTAAATTTCAAATTTTCACTCGCATTTTATTATTTAGCATATAATCGACATTTTGAGCTACAAAATAAAATTCAAATTGAAAAGAAAAAAAAAATGATATGAATTAAATTTTTTATTCCTCAAAAAAATCGCAAAATATTTTTCGCAAATTCGGAAGCCAATTTTGACAGTTTTGACTTGACCAATATAATTTTTGATGAAATATTCGTGTTCAGCTACTTCAAAAATAGTAGTGTACAAATTTTCAGAGATTTACGATAGACAGTTTCATAGTTATAGAACAAAAACCCGAAACATCACTAAACGCCATTTAAAATACACGGAAAATTTGAGTCCTTGTGCCCGGAATAATGCCAATCGTATTTTTTTATCATGTTGATCGAGATTTTTAGGTGAGAGCGTTAAAATTTGAACCTTGCATTAATAACGACCACCCTAGTATACATGGTTAATTGTTTTAGGGTCATTACAAAATTAAATCCAGTCATCTAGCTTTTGATTGTGCAAGCTTGTTTAAAACTGTTTCAGAGTCTATATGAATGTCTCTGTGTATTGACAGTACTATTTCTGATATAGGTTTTCATACTTCTAAGGGTTGAGAAAGTCCGTTCACTTGTTACTATAGAAACTGGAAGTGTAGCTATAATTTTCATTGTTTTAGGCTTGAAATAAAATATTTTCGTACTGCTTTCTCTGCCCAAGATCCGCACGACCTCTAATAGGAAAATGTTTTTTTGTCAATAAATTATTCCATGCAAGTAAAAATAGTTTTATTATTTACAAAAAGGACAATTTTCTTTGAAATTTCGGGGGGATTGATCCCCCCAGGTGCGCCCCTGAATTCCCCACCACTACATTTTTCTGTCTGATGACGTTATTGTATACATTAAATACATTTCTGAACAGAGCCTCTGAATGTAATTTTAAGTACCCATTTTCTTATAAATAGACTCTGATCTTCTGCGTCATATCCGATTCGATGTTGATGAGGGATATTTGTTTCAATATCCGTCTGACTATACATAGTTTTCACTACCCCGACTGGGGGAAATTATACATGGGTTGAGGTCCCCAGTTCAAATTATTTTTAATAAACTAAGTTTCTGCTCTTCCTATAAACCCTTCTTCTTATTTGTTCAATTCAACTAAAAATCTGAAGGTCAAATTTTCATTTCATTAAGAATTATTAAAGTTTTGATGTTAAGCCCCCTCTAATTTATCCTTCCATTTGGCTGCAATTCGGTAGGTTTCTTAAAAGAAATTTCTGAATCTATTTTTTTTTTAATTTCTTGTCTATAGAATATTTCCATCAGCAGTTATTAGGGTATTGGAAGTATGAATTTCATTTCTTAAAGTTCCCTGATTACCTTGTGCTAACAGATCTGATTAGATCGAAGACCCCCCACCGAACTTGAAATTACATCTCGAAAAACACCTTTTTTTAGACGTTTGCTAGATTAATGCGAAAAAGGTTAGTCCTATCGAAAAACTATCCCTCACAAAAAATATTTCTTATTAAATTCCCAGCTTTCAAAATGGCCACAGATTTGGGATAAATAAAAAATGAATAGAAATTTTATTATTCTGGGACCGAGGTCTTCTAAGAATAAATACATATAGAGTAAAGATCAGGAACAATGAAAAAATGTATCAGTATGACGTACAAAAAATAAATACAAAAATAAATAAATTAGTACTTCAGTGGAGAAAAACTAGATAATTGTGAATATATTAGATAAATAAAAAATTAACATAAATAAAGAAAAAGAGAAAAAAAGTATCTATATACTCGTAAAAAGAAGAAAGTTTGTAAAGAAGAATCTATATAAATGCGAATAAAATAAAATAAATTAATAAAAATAGAGAGAGCATAGTAAAATAGCAGAGATAGGACCAAAATGGCGCTCTAAATAAAGTAGAATACATTTCCGAATTAAAATGACGGGGTTAGAATCAAAATAGTCCAAGTGACATTTTTGAAAATTTTTCGTTAAGTGCATAATCGGGTACAAAAATGATAGTTCTGTTCAGGAAAAATTTGTACAAGTGAAATCCTAGCCAGTGCTGAGATCTAGTGGCAAATCTCTTATAGGTACCATTTTGGTGACATGAACAAGTAACTTAAACATATCAATAGTGACCTTGAAATTAAGATTTTTATTCAATTTTATGGTTTGCTAACAGCAACTTTCACCATAAAAGCAGAAGACAAAATATTTCCGGTTTCGATAAATTTTAGATTTTTTAAATCAGTTAAGAACTTAATGTACAGTTTCTTCAAAGTTTTAAAAATGTCACTTAGACCATTTTGATTATAACCACGTCAATTGTGAATACAATAGATAGATAAAAAATTAACATAGATGAAGAAAAAGAAAAAAAAAGAATCTATATAAATGCGAATAAAATAAAATAAATTAATAAAAATAGAGCATAGTAAAATAGGAGAGATAGGGCATATAGAACCAAATTTATGGCACTCCAAAGAAAGTAGAATCAATTTCCGAACTAAATTGTAACAGAAGGCAACGAATTTTAAATTGTTTTTTTGTTGGTATTTTTTTCTTAAAAATAAAAATCATGGTTTACAGAACATTAAATTCTGTTCTTAAATTAATTTTAAACTGACATTACGAGGAATAAGAAAATTAAATTCACAATTACGCTATAAAATGCAACAAAGAAATGACACCAACACATTCTTAAACACAGTAATGCCCCTCTCAAATTAGTTTGGGGAAGGGGAAGTGTGATCAGTAAAAATGTGGTTGGTTTAAGAAATATGTTATGATATCAGATATTTCTTATCATCATAGTATTTAATGGGAGACCTTCTAATTTGATTCGACATTCATCATAAATTCAATATCTAGTCATAAAATGCATGATGAATGTCGAATCAAATTAAATACTCTCTCAAAATACAACGTTTATAAGTGAAAAAAAAAATCGTCGTTGAATCACCTTACTTATTAACTTCCCCAACATGAATTTAATAAGATTTCACTCTCTCCAAAACCATTCAACCGTTGGAGCTAAAAATCAATACGCGACAGTTATTAGAGTTTCTGTGTTAAGCCCCCTCCCGATCTTCCCCCTGGGCGATTTGGCTGAAAACCAATATTTGTTCTCAGGAGTTTCTTGAATGAAACCTATCAAATTTCAACATTTTTTTTTTCATGATGAGGTCGGATAACATGAAATTTTGGTGAAATAACAACATCAAATTTCTGAACAATTATAAAATCTGTCAAAAATATGATGAGTTTTCAAAGGAATTTCATGTTTTCGAACCTCTAGATTCCAAATATGGCAAAAAAAAGTCTTGTCTGTCTGTGTGTCTTTGAATAAGATAACTAACTCCAGATAGAATGAATGTATAAACACGAAATTTTATATGTGAGTCTAGAATCCTCCGACGACTCCTATTGTTTTTCAGCCAAATCGACCATAGGAAGGGGGAATTAAGGAGGCTTAATTCAAAAATTCTAATAACTGCCATTGTAATGAATATATCGACACAAAATTTAGGATGAGTGGGAACCCTTATGTAAGTCAGCTGTTGAATATTAGGGCAAACGATTTTGGAGGGGGAGCGAAAAGTTGATAGATTAATTTGTTCTGGGGAAGTGCATTGCGGGTGAATCACCGACGACTTTTTTTTATGTATATATTTTTCTCTTAAAAAGATGAATTAAGTTGACATGATTGTACAAAGTACTTACTTATAATGGGAAGATTAACACAATCATTTATTTCTTATGATTGCACACTTTCTGTATGTTTATAAGAAACATTCAAGGTTAGAAACGTAAGTTATCAATGATGTTTCCGCTCTCCCACCTAGGCAATCGTCCGTTTGAAAATCATCATTTGACTTGGATAGTGGCTTCTCAATCCTCAAACAAAAATTTGTATCGATATCAAAATTACATCCGCAGTTATTAGGATATTTATACGAGTCCCTCTTCTCTGGTTTAATAGGTGCCATCCATAGGGTTAATGTGATGGATATTTTATGAATTAACCCCCCCCCCCCCCCCCTCTATTCCCTAATACCGATTTGACTAAAAATCAATAGGTGTCCTTAGGAGGTTCTGGATACACATATATAGAATTTCTTTTCGATACATTCATTCTATTAGGAGTTATCGTGTTCACAGACGCACAGATTTTTTTTTTTTTTTGAATTTTGGAATCAGGAGTTCGGAAAACATGAAATTCCGTTAAAAACTCCGCTTTGAATTTCTTCCTTCGAATGAGACGTTAGCGATGGTCTCAAGCCTGAAAGATATCTGGGTAGGCAACATTTAAAGCCAGGGCATGAGTCATAATAACTAACTACCTCAGATTAGTTTTTTCTCTGAAGTTAAAAAACTATTAATACCAAGCAATTCATTTTTTTTTTATGTCTCAACATCAGAACCTTGATATTATGTAATACTGGCCTTGTCTAGGCTTTGTATCACACTTAAGAAGAACTACATAAATAAATTCCAAAATTTTTATCATTAATCTTTTAAAAATAATGTATTTTTAAACAAAAAGGCGATTCCAAAATAACCTCGGAAATGTAATATTTATTTAGCTTAATATTCCATTTTACCACAGATGTGGAGCTACAGTAAAAATAAAGACATTGTTTAACATATATATCTAAAGTCTGTCTATTTCTAAAAAATAAATACATAGAGTGTACCAGTTTCGACTTATATCGTCAGCTCAAAGTTAAACAGTACCATTTAAATTGCTAGGTTGACATCTACAATTGAGAGCGCCGGTAGCTCAATGGTATGCGTGCTTGCCTTCTATGCTCAAGATCGTGGGTTCGAAACCCGACTGAGGCCCTTAGTTTATTTTATCTGGGAGATAAAATAAACTTAAACACTCCGTCCGTCGGATGGGACGTTAAGCGATGGTCCTGAGCCTGTACGATGTCAGGTACTCGTTAAAGTCCCCTACCCTAGGTGAATAAAGATTTACGATAAGCAAAATTTAGGACTCCCACAGTAGAGTCGGGGTCATGTCCACCAGTGACGAAAGAGCGCTCTAGTAGTAGGCGATATGATCTCGTAGTTAAAGCCCTGGCATGAGTCATAAAACCTAACCTAACCTATACAATTCTGAGATTACCTGAGGCTGTGACGCTCCAACCCCAAGGGAAATCCCACAGAAGAAGTACTAATGGAAAAATTGAACTGTACAAATATGTGGGTTTAAACAGAAAGACTTCTCGCCTCTTTGGGAACTTTATACTGACGATATAAGTCGAAACCGGTACGTATATATTTTTTATGTAATTAGGCAATAGTTATTGTGACTCATACCCGGGCTCTAACTATAAGGTCATATCGCCTACTACCAGAGCGTTCTTTTGTCACTCTGGTGATTCCGTCTACTAAGAGAGTCCTATATTTTTATTCACCTAGGGTAAGGGTACCTGACATCGTACACGGGACCATCGCTTAACGTCCCATCCGAAGGACGGCATGCTTAAATTCATTTTACCTCCCAGTTAAAATAAACCTTTGAAATTAGGTACAAGTTGACCCACCCAAGATGTGCCTGGGGGAGGGCCCAGTCAACATCTCACTGTCCGTAATCGTTCGTAAGTTATGGAAGGTAGGAACTTCATTCTGATATGTACTGTATGTAGCGCTAATGCCTAGGCAGTCATCAGTTTGATAATCAGCTCTCCAGCAAAAGTTTTCTTTGTTCCAGTGACTTTGTTGTTGACTGGGCCGGACGAGAGTGTTGGTTGGTTAGTTTGTTAGTTGGTCAGTTAATATGAAGAAAGTTAGTATAAAATGAAAAATAATGGAATAAGTTGCAACAGAAATATACAAAATTTAACATATTATATACTGTTAGTTAAAGGACGCCGAATGGAACGTTGAGAGATGGTCCTGAGCCTGTACGATGTCAGGTACTCGTTAAGGACCTCAACCTTAGGTAACTAAACCTGAGGGGGCACAATTTATAATTGCCATAGTAAATTCGGGCTCATGTCCACCAGAGTGACGAATGAGTGTTCTGGTAGTAGGTGATATGATCCGTCACAATAACTGCTCCTTATGCGAACTGTAGATAACCCGTTCCTCTGTAATCACAGCCTGGATGCGACATACCATTACAAAAAAATGTATCAGATAATAAATATATTTCTAAAAATAAAGAAGACGCTTTAGTCAATATTTATTTAAAGAAAAAAAAAAATGGTATGTATTTGTTCTTCATCATCATCATCCCCGGCGCTACAGCTCCATTCGAGCCTTGGCCTCCTCCAGAGACTTCCCCCAAAGATTCCTGTCCAGCGCCAGCGTTCTCCAGTTTCGCATCCGAAGGTTCCTTGCGTCCCTATCGACTGCGTTCATCCATCTTCCATCTCCTCTTCCTGGGTCTTCCTCGTCCTCTGTTTCCCTCCGGGATCACTAGCATCAGTCTTCGTGATGTTTCAGCCTCCTGCATCCTTTCTTTGCACATGGCCTGCCCATCGAAGCCTCGCCAGTTTTATCACGTCTATGACCTTGGGCTCTCCAAACTCCGTAGCGATCAGAAGATAATAAATATATTTCTAAAAATAAAGAAGACGCTTTAGTCAATATTTATTTAAAGAAAAAAAAAAATGGTATGTATTTGTTCTTCATCATCATCATCCCCGGCGCTACAGCTCCATTCGAGCCTTGGCCTCCTCCAGAGACTTCCCCCAAAGATTCCTGTCCAGCGCCAGCGTTCTCCAGTTTCGCATCCGAAGGTTCCTTGCGTCCCTATCGACTGCGTTCATCCATCTTCCATCTCCTCTTCCTGGGTCTTCCTCGTCCTCTGTTTCCCTCCGGGATCACTAGCATCAGTCTTCGTGATGTTTCAGCCTCCTGCATCCTTTCTTTGCACATGGCCTGCCCATCGAAGCCTCGCCAGTTTTATCACGTCTATGACCTTGGGCTCTCCAAACTCCGTAGCGATCAGAAGATAATAAATATATTTCTAAAAATAAAGAAGACGCTTTAGTCAATATTTATTTATTTATTTTTTTAAATGTATTTGTTTAAAATTTGCATTTCACCATTTGACTCAAGTTTGATGTATACGGAGTCAATATATTTCATCCCAGCTGTATGTAGTATAGGACAAGTTCTGTAATCAGTCAAAAGTTTCATTAGAATTTTTGGTTTTTTGTTTCAATTTAGGCGAAATGTATATGCAATTTGGCTACTCTACAAAATTTCGTTAATTAGATCCTACTGTCCACACTAATCCGAAAAACAGTTTATAATATATATATTTAAAGTTAGTTATTACGACTTATGTCCGGACATGAATAAGAGGTCATATCGCCTACTACCGAGCGCTCTTTCGTCACTCTGGTGGACATGAGCCCGACTCTACTGTGGGAGTCCTAAATTTTGCCTATCCTAAATTTTTATTCACCTAGCGCAGGGGTCTTTAACGAGTAGCTGACATCATACAGGCTCGGGACCATCGCTTAACATCCATTCCGAAGGACGGCGTGCTTAAGTTTATTTTACCTCCCAGATAAAATAAACTAGGCCTCGGTCGAGTTTCGAACCCACGTTCTTGGAGCTCAGAAGGCAAGCACGCATACCACTGAGCTACCGGCGCCCTCAAGTACATTTTATGACCAAATCAAAAATATTTTCAAGTAAAAGTTCAATTTATTTTCGCAGTAAAACAGTTAATGGCAGGATTTTATTTTTTGTTGCAAATGTTTGCATGTTTTGGCCTTTTCATTGCAATTTTTTTTTTTATTTTTACTTTCACGAAATCCGGGCTCTTGTCATTACATCGAGAATTTATTCTTTAGAATATATACTCTAGTGCTGTCGAGAAAGATGTATATCATCAACATACTCTACGTACATACATCCCTCTTAGAGTTTCTTTACAAAGATATGTATGTATAGAGATATACTAAGTCTGTTGCGAGTGTGGGTTGAGAGGGCATCCCACTCAAACATAGCCACACCCAAACTGACCTTACAGAGAAACCATTATATGTTGCATTGAATGCATCCATACTGAGTCAGACTGCAATTTGTAAGGTCACCACTGAACCAATTTTAGATATTATCACCTCCCTTAACTATACAGGGTATAAGGGAAGTTTTGTAGTCGGACAAAAATTCATTTTCCGACTAATTCCAAAAAATGGGGGGGGAAAGGCAATGTACTTCCCCAAAATGCATTAATCAATTAACTTTTCGCACCCCCTCCAAAACCAATCGACCGTTTGCGCTAATATTCAATAGTTGACTTACATAGAAGCTCCTAAACACTCATCCATATTGTGTCGATAAAATTATTACATCGGCAGTTATTAGGATTTTTGAATTCAGCCATTTTCGTTGAAAATTAATAAGTGTCGTCCTTATGCGGTTTTGGTCACACATAAAAATGTTTCTTTAGTTATGATTCATGCCCGGGCTTCAACTTCGAGGTCATATCGCCAGTAGTAAACAGAGCGCTCTTTCGTCACTTTTAAATATCTTTAATTTTGCCTACCCTAAATTTTTATTCAGCTATTCGCCGAAATATATGTAAAAATCGGTATTAAATAGAAAATTGCAAAAAAAATAAAGATGTCTCATATGAATCGTAAATATGCGCGGAGTAATAGAAAACGCAAATCAGAGGAAAGCTCGCATCAAAAGGAATTTTAAAAACCTAGTCTAGTGCCGAGCAAATGCAAGAGCTACGGCAGCATCGAAAAGAAAATGAAAAAACACTTATGATTTCATCCCGATGTTTTCACGGATAATCTACAGCGTGGACCTTGACTACGCCTTAATGTTTTTTTAATGTGAAGGTGGTTAATGTAGTGAGAAGGGATTATTTCTCAGGCTGCAAAATTAACTACAAGGTCATATCGCCTACTACCAGAGCGCTCTTTCGTCCTTCGGGTGGACATGAACCCGACTACTGTGGGAGTCCTAAATTTTGCCTACCCTAAATTTTTATTAACCTATGGTAAGTGTTTATTAACCTAATTAACAATTAATTATAAAAAATTGGCATTCGTAAATCAAATGATATCCATTATTCTCGTCTCTTGCTTTGTAAACATTATATATTTTTCATTTTTATTTAAATTAATTATTTTATTTTATCTCATTTTTATATGACAAAATGTATAAAAATAAGAACCTCATTTGGTTATTTTATACTTTATATTTGTTCTTATTCCTTTCTCTAAATTATTTTTAATTCTATTTTTGATTTAATTTGGATGTGTCTTTTAGTCACTGCTTTGACCGCTTAATTTTGAATCTATATATCTATACTCGTAAACAGAAAATGCCCACACAGATCATCTTCGTAGGCCATTCTGTATTTTTATTGCAATGATATTGTTCTATAATGTAGGTACATTATAGAACAATATCATTGCAATAAAAATACAGAATGGCCTACGAAGATGATCTGTGTGGGCATTTTCTGTTTACGAGTATAGATATATAGATTCAAAATTAAGCGGTGAAAGCAGTGACTAAAAGACACATCCAAATTAAATCAAAAATAGAATTATACGTAGGTACGTATACAAGATATATCTTGTGAAATAGACAATATTAAAAAACATTCGTGTTTTCTTTATAATATAATATAGTGATTGAGATGGCATTGGATTGGATGAGGTATGAGTTAACCAGATGGAGAATAAAGGTGTCTTCTTGTTCTATATAACTCTACCCAAAAACATTATATATATATATATTGTAAATTAATGTATATAAGTAATTGTTGAAATAAATATGTATAGAAATGTAAAAATATAAAATAAAATAATGCAGGTGACCTGACGAGAAGTATTTTCCGCTCTAGCCTATTCTTCTCCACTCTCTACTGACTTTTAATAACACAACCGCTCTCTTTCTCTCTCTCTCTCTCTCTGATTATTACCTGTTACTAAGTAACAGTTTCTTAACTGTTATTAAGTTTAATTGAAATTAGTTTTAAATAACAACTTGAAGATACCGTTCTAATTTACACTGTAACACTTCATTTAATGATTCAACGTAGCGGTGGATATCTTCTCATAATGCAAGACAATGCGTTATTTACGTCTCCCGTATACTATGATTTACCTACTACCTCTTAGTATTTGTACTTCTCCTCCCCCTTTGTTGATTAAGCTGAAAATCAATAGGTGTCTTACTTTTGGGAGTTTTTTTACAAGTGTTTGAGAGCCAATAATAATCATTTGAGATAAGGAAGGTAACTCCAAACTATTCTGTTAATCGATGATCTTCTGGTAATCGATATTACTTTAACTTATAGTTCTTGTATAATCTCTATTTATCTTCATATTTATTTTTTTTTTTTTTTGTATTCCAGGTGTTCGCTCGACTAATCAAGGAGAAAGGTGAAGATGTGTTCAAGAAACTGACGGCAGTGGGAGGTGATGTAGGGAGTGATCGCCTGGGGATTTCAGATGAAGATAGAGCCGTCCTTAGAGACAAGGTTAATGTGATGATCCACTCTGCAGCCACCCTGGACTTCGAGGCGGATCTGAAGGAAACTACGACGATCAACCTTTTGGGGACAAGGAGGGTCGTAGAGCTAGCCAAGGAGGTTAAAAATCTAGCTGTAAGTAATGTTTCAGCTAATCTTCGTTACAGGTGAGCCCCCACTCCTAGACCTGGCTACCCCCACCCTACCTCCTCATTGAGATGAACCTCCAGGAGATCAGAAGCGTCAGAGCTAGTCAATTAGCTATAAGTAACGTTTCAGCTAACTCTATCCACGGATGAGCCCCCACTTCTGGTCTGATTACCCCCACCCTACCTCCTCCTTCTTCTACTTTTGTGCTAACTTTCAGGGGATCAGAAGGGTCATAGAGCTTGTCAAAAAACCACCTATAAGTAACGTTTCAGCTAACTCTACCCACGGATGAGCCCCCACTTCTGGTCTGATTACCCCCACCCTACCTCCTTCCCCCTCTACTCTGTCAACCCCCAGGGGATCAGATATGTCGTATAACTGAACTGCTGTTCCACAAATGCAGGCTCCTTGACGCCTATTATTTGTATCATAATTAATTTCATATTTTTATCACTATTTCTGTCTAATGCTAGTATGTACTATTTTGCAGGCTTTGGTTCATGTATCTAGTGCTTATGTCAACTCACATCTAACGGAGGTGAATGAAACTTATCACAAAGTTCCACAAGAGGCAGACACAGTCATCGAGAGAGTGACCAACTGTGAGGACAAGGACCTGGAGCAGCTTACCAATGAGTAAGTAGAGAAGTGTAGTCTGTAATGGGAAACATTTGTCTGTCTGTTTCAAAAACATCGACTACTTTTTCTCGAAACATATCTATCCCTATTCTTTAGGATGAAAGTGACAATGGCAATCTTCAGTCTGTTCTAGTGGTGTCGAACTATCGACTGTAACATCGATTAAAAGTGAAGATTCGACCATCGAATATTATCGATAGTTGTCGATTGTACTATCTAATTTTACATTGTGATTTGAAATTAGCGGTCGTGCACTTTCCAATTTCTCACCTAAACATCGATAGAACTCAAGTAAAGTTTAATATTATTAGAACCTTGGCATTGTCATGATCTAAATGTTTGAGTGGATCGTTTTCGTCGTCTTCAGTAGTATTAAAATAAATTAACGGATGTTTTTGTTTGAGATGATCCTTGAGATTCGACGTGTAACCTGAAGTTCGGTATTCCTTTTTGCATTCTTTACATCGCGCCAATTTCTTAAGCCCAACATCTCTATCGAAATGCTCCCACACATCCGAATGATTTTTCCGTCATGCCTGACACTAATAATAAAATTAAACAGAAAACGAAGCAAAATCGAACTAAGGATAATACAAAATAATCCACTTAACGTAAACAAAGTAGGTTCATTTGTATGCGTGCTTGCCTTCTGAGCTCTAGATCGTGAGTTTGAAACCCGACCGAGGTCCTTAGTTTATTTTTTTCTGGGAGGTAAAATAAACTTAAGCACGCCGTCCTTCGGATGGGACGTTAAGCGATGGTCCCGAGCCTGTGCGATGTCAGACGTTCGTTAAAGACTGCCCTAGATTAATAAAAATTTAGTGTAGACAAAATTTAGGACTCCCATAGTAGAGTTGGGCTCATGTCTACCAGAGTGATGAAAGAGCGCTCTAGTAGTAGGCGATATGACCTCGTAGTTAAAGCCCGGGCTTGAGTCATAATAACTAACATGAAATTTGGTATCAAGATTCAGAAGTCTCATAGTAAAATCCAAGACACCTATTGATTTTCAACTTCAACTAATTCGTACATTGCTTAAAACTTTTTTCTGAGAACGTGATAAATAAAAAATAAACTATATTGGGAATTCACAGTAACTCGCATAACAGGTTATAGAACAGAAACCAAAGCTCGTCTGACGTAGATCCGGTGGTGACTATAATGGAATTTTGTTTTAAGATGACTCATTTTATCCAAACCGGCTTCTCCCAGATGTAAACATTGGATCAGTCTAACATCCTATTAAATCTGGATTATTTTCTGAATTAGTTATTATGATTCATGCCCGGGCTTTAACTACAAGATCATATTGCTTACTACCAGAGAGCTCTTTACGAGCGACATCACATTCGAAGGTCGGCGTCCTCAAGGTTTTTTTATCTTCTATAAAAAAACCTGTGGAATTAGAAAGTTTGTTGATAAAACAACACTAGCGAAAAGATATATACAATAAAAACTGTAAACAAATTTTGAATAGGAAAGGGTTTGTGGGGGAGTCGATACATTAATTGATATATTTGTTTGGAAGGGAGAGGGGGAAGGATACACTTTTACTCCCTCAGCTATACGAAGTATCGGGTAAGTTAAATAATCGGTCAAAAATTCGGTACTGAGTTTTCAACGGAATTTCATATTTTCCGACCTCTAGGTTTCAATATGACAATAAAAAATGCAAAAGAATGAATATATCGATACAAAATTTTATTTGTGAATCCAGAATCCTCTAACGACACCTATTGGTTTTCAGCCAAATCGACAAAAGGGAAAGAGGGAATTTGGGAGGAGGCTTAACATAAAAATTCTAATAACTGCCGATAGAATGAATGTATCCATACGAAATTTTATATGTGTGACCAAAACCCCATAAGGACAACTCCTATCGATTTTAAGCCAAATCGACCATAGGGGAGAGGCTTAACTCAAAAACTCTAATAAGTGCCGATGTAATGAATGTATCGAAATGAAATTTCATATTTAAAGTCAAAATCCAATGAGGATATAACCTGTCAAATTTTAGCGATATCGACTGAAGGGAAGGGGGGGGGGGGAGGGGGAGGGGGGGCTCAATTGAAAAACTAATAACTGCCGATGTAATGAATTTATCGACACCAAATTTAGGATAAGGATTTAGGAGCCCTTTTGTAAGTCAACTGTTGAATATTAGTGATTCATTGACGACGTTTTTTATTATTTGTTTGTCTATCTAAGTTTACATAACTAACCTGCTTGAAGTTATTAACCAGTGTAACCAGCTGGTGATTATTATTAAATCAATCAATCATGGCGCTACAACCCGGTGACGGGTGCTGGCCTCCTCCACCAACAGCCGCCAATTGTCTTGATCCTGTGCGGCTGCCATCCAGTTCCTGATGCGGAATATCATCTTCTGCCACACCATCTGCCCATCTCAGCTTAGGTCTCCCTCGCCGTCTTACTCCATGAATGGGCTCCATTAGCAGCTTCTTCGGCATTTCCTCAGCTTCCATCCTGCCCATCTTAACCGCCCAATCTTCAGTACTTTCAGGACATCTGGTTCTCTATATAGTTCGTAGAGCTCCTGGTTTTTGCGTATGCGCCATGCATGGCCTACTTGCACTCTTCCAAATATTCTGCGCAGAACCTTCCTTTCGAACACCAATAGGTTCTGTTCGCTCATTTTTGAATTTGTCCAGATTTCTGAGCCATTCAGAGGAAGTGGGCGGATAAGGGTCTTATATAGAAGGAATTTAGTCTGCCTGGATATGTGGTTGCTTCTGAAGAGCTTGCTGAGATCAAAGTAGCACTTGTTTGCTGCAAAGATTCTCTTATTTATTTAAGTTTCGTTAACTTTGTCTTGTGTAACTATGGAGCCCAAGTAGGTAAATTCTGCGACCTTCTCTTTGTGGGGACCTATTTCAAGGGTCTCACCTTGGGTAGGCACTTCTCCAGTGACCCTGTATTTGGTTTATTGGGTAATTATTAATAATTTTTGTATTTCAGATTATTGGGAGAGTACGTGAACACCTACACATTTACGAAAGCTTTGGCCGAGCAAGAAGTGACAGCCTCAATCACATCATTTCCTTCGTGCATCCTTCGACCCAGTCAAAGTAAGTGTACTTATGTTATCTGGGGCTACCTTGTTGAACCGGACCCTCATATCTTCAAGTCGAGAAAACTGAAATACAATTTTTTTTTCAGTTTGTCCGGTTTTCAAGATGAAATTTCGTGAAATGTAGTTTGGAAACACATATTTTAGGGCGTTTCCTTCGTTTTCCCTAAAATTCCTATCGAAAAATTGGTTCTTACCAAAAATGTTCCTTATTAAATTATTAATCGCTAATTAGTTCTCAGATTTGAGATAGGATCAATACGAGAAATGTTATTTGACAAGCTGCCAAACAGTGAAAAATAAATTTCCGTAGAAAATGTTTAAATTGTATCTCGTACCAACGAATTATAAAATATTTTTTTTCATTATAGTTATTTATACAAATTATAAGTCTAGTTATTTGTTCATTGAGGCCCAATTATCCGTCCAGGACAAGTCTTTTAAAACCCTGGAAAAAAATAGAAATACTTAAAAAATATTTTACTTGAAGATAGCCGAAGTAAACGGTTGTATCTTTGATCAAATGGTTTAAATATACGTAAGATATATTTGTCGGATAAATTTTCCAATATAATAATGGTTTTTCACCACCCGCGAATGTCAAATTTGTGAAATGTGACTTTAATACAACGAGAAAGTTTTCAGGAAAAAACAAAAACGAAATAATTGGTGTAAATAGGGACTGTAAAAGAAAATGAACAAAGAAACTCTCATAAATCAGTCATTATATTTGGATAATTAATTGTTTAAACAAAGTAGGAAGAAATTTAGATTATATTTATATAAATAAATATAGAGGGCGCCGGTAGCTCAGTTGTATGCGTGCTTGTCTTCTGAGCTCAAGGTCGTGGGTTCGAAACCCGACCGAGGCCCTTAGTTTATTTTTTTCTGGGAGGTAAAATAAACTTAAGCACGCCGTCCTTCGGATGGGACGTTAAGCGATGGTCCCGAGCCTATACGATATCAGGTACTCGTTAAAGACCCCTACCCTAGGTAAATAAAAATGTAGGGTAGACAAAATTTAGGATTCCCACAGTAGAGTCGGGCTCATGTCCACCTGAGTGACGAAAGAGCTCTCTGGTAGTAGGCGATAAGTCATAAAACCTAAAACCTAAACCTATAAATAAGTAATGTAAAATATATGTTACTTAACATTTTTAGAGATATTGTGAAACACATAATAAAACTAAAGGAAAATGTATGTATAAAAAAAATGTATTGCCTATTTCAGAAAATATATGGGAGTACTTTTGATATTGTATTTAAATTATAAAAATTAAGGAAAAAATAAAATATATGTGATATGGTCGTTATAGGCATTTATTACACCAACCACACTCAGAATTACGCTGTATAATGATATATATAATGTTTAAACAAAACAAATACAGAAAAAGTCCTATAATAGCCACATCACTTATATTTTATTTTTGTGTTAAACGAAAAGTGTAACTAACTCTCTATTATATTTCAGTCGTAGCAGCTTGGAAGGAACCTGTAGAAGGATGGACCTGCTCCAAGAACGGCCCCCAGGGGTTCCTCCTGGGCACCGGGAAAGGAATCATCCGCCGCCTCCCTGTCGACGATAGTATCATAGCAGACTATATCCCTGTGGACATTGTGGTCAATGGGATCTTGGTGGGGGCCTGGCATGCTGCACTAACCAGGTATTCTATAATGATGTCTGATTATTAAAAAATGTAAAATAAAATAAACAAATAATAATTATTAATAAAATTATCACATTTCTTGTATAAATTGTTGGCTGGTTTACTACTGAATTTTGCTTTCTACACTAGTTATATAAATAAATTTATATTAACAATTACTCTTGATGTTATCCCTCGGATTCTCTTTATAAGGGATGTAATCAAATCCCTCTATAGAAAATTCCATTCTACCCTTTTAGTCCACCCTGCCATGGCACAAAAAGGTACCCCATCGAACACCTCAAATTTGAAAGGGGAAAATGCTTGGAAAACAAGTAAAAACATGTTACGCCCGCCAAACTTAAAAAAAATTGTTAATTGCTATTTTTAATGAATTTTTTGAAATTAGCAACTTATTTCTTGAAACACCTGCTTGAAATTTACACAATTTATAGTAAATATTGTATTGTTTTTAAAAAAAATTGTCTGGCTGACAATTTTTGTTAATTAATATCTAACTTTCTTGTAAATTATTTTTTTCATGAAAGTACACTTCATAACACCTCTGGTTTTTGTTTTAAAATGAAGTTTGAGATCTCCCCTGTCTATTAAAACTTGTCTGGTTGGAAATTTTGTTAATTACCTTGTCAGACTTAATTTTGAATGCACAGCAGCAGAGGGCGCCGGTAGCTCAGTGGTATGCGTGCTTGACTTCTGAGCTCAAGGTCGTGGGTTCGTAACCCTACCGAGGCCCTTAGTTTATTTTATCTGGGAGGTGAAATAAACTTAAGCACGCCGTCCTTCGGATGGGACGTTAAGCGATGGTCCCGAGCCTGTACGATGTCAGGTACTCGTTAAAGACCCCTACCCTAGATGAATAAAAATTTAGGGTAGGCAAAATTTAGGACTCCCACAGTAGAGTCGGGCTCATGTCCACCAGAGTGACGAAAGAGCGCTCTGGTAGTAGGCGATATGACCTCGTTGTTAAAGCCCGGGCATGAGTCATATAACCTAAACCTAACCTTGAATGCACAGCATCTATGCATGAGATAGATTTCATCTCAACAGCTGACTTCTCATAACGCTTTTTTTTTTTTTTTTTTATGAAATGTAAGATTTCCTCTATGCATAAAAATTGGTCTGTCATTGAAAAAATGTTTTTTACTAACAAAAACCAAAGAGGTGTTATGAAGTGTACTTTCATGAAAAAAATGATTTATAAGAAAAAGGTCTGTTAGATGTTAATTAACAAAAATTGTCAGCCAGACAAATTTTTTCAAAAACTATACTTTATTTACCACAGATTGTGTAAATTTCTAGCAGTTGTTTAAAAAAATGTATTTATATATTTACAACGGCATAACATTTGCCATTTGCAATTGCGATAAATAGTTCAGTGTCAGGTTAGGTTAGGTTTTATGACTCATGCCCGGGCTTTAACTACGAGGTCATATCGCCTACTACCAGAGCGCTCATTCGTCACTCTGGTGGACATGAGCCCGACTCTACTGTGGGAGTCCTAAATTTTGCCTACCCTAAATTTTTATTCATCTAGGGTAGTGGTCTTTAACGAGTACCTGATATCGTACAGGCTCGGGACCATCGCTTAACGTCCCATCCGAAGGACGGCGTGCTTAAGTTTATTTTACCTCCCAGATAAAATAAACTAAGGGCCTCGGTCGGGCTACGAACCCACAACCTTGAGCTCAGAAGTCAAGCACGCATACCACTGAGCTACCGGCGCCCTCAGTGTCAGGTGCGTGGCTGTACTGCTGAGGTAAGTGACCGAAGAGGAGTCCAGGCTAGTCCTGGAGCAGGTCCCTCTGCCATATCCACTTGAGGCGTCGTGGTGGATTTGTGGGGAGGGTGTTTGTAGATAATTTTTGTATAAGTGTATTGGCGTGATGATGGAGTTTGTCGTGAAAATTTTGATACCATGTTCTGAGGGTGCAAATGGGATGTTGAGGTCATTATGTAATGTGAGGTTGGAAACGTAAAATGGCGCATTGGCAATGTGGCGTTGTATAATGGATTGTATTGACTGAAGACGTTGTATGTTTGATTTTTTGGCTGAGTTAAAAAAAAAAAAAAATTAAAATTCTTTTTTTTTTTAGCTAATTTCATAAATTCATTAGAAATAGTTATTAACAAATAGTTACTAGTCTGGCGGATGTAACTGGTTTTTTACATGTTATCTAAACATTTTCACCTTTCAAATTTGAGGTTTTTGATGGAAATTTGATTGAAAAAATTTGATGGGGTACCTTTTTGTACCATGGGAGCTTGGACTATTTCCTTTCATCCTAATCCTTTCATCCGCAGACTTGCGACAAGAAACCTTCCTAATGTACACTATATTTCTATACTGATGTATCGTTGGCTAATGTTATTGTTTTGTGCACAGGCCTGCAGAGACACCAGTGTTCCACCTCACCTCGAGCACGGCTAACCCATTCCGTTGGAATCAGGTCACACCCATCATGGACGAGTTGATACATCGCTACCCGATGAAGTCTGCCGTCTGGTATCCTGCTCTCAAACTGCACCCCTCCCTCTTCATGTTCCGGATAGCCGCCTTGTTCTTCCACTGGATCCCTGCCATCCTCCTGGACACAGCAACTAAACTCACTGGAGGAAGACCTATGTAAGTCATCTCAAACATTTCTGACAATTTGATGTCTGTTTAACACATATCAAAATAATGATCCAAAAATGTTATTGAACAATAGGAATATATAAGTTGAGAAATGCGAACTTGTAATAAAAAAATAAAACTTATTTTTTCAAATGTTGTCTATTCCACAAAAATAACTTCTAAATTATGTATACATTTTTTTGGAATAGACAATATTTTAAATGTTTTTTTGACGTGAAAACGTCTATTCGCTCGTTAAGCACAGTGATAGCCGGTCAAACTTTCTTGTGTTACATACGTTTAGATAGGACGTTGATTCGGGTGTCATTGTAAAGAGCTTGAGGAGCACTACTAGGACACAAAGTGAAACAATAAAAATATTCGCCGAAATACATGTAAAAATCGGTATTAAATAGAAAATTGCAAAAAAATTAAAGATGTCTCATATGAATCGTAAATATGCGCGGAATTATAGAAAACGCAAATCAGAGGAAAGCTCGCATCAAAAGGAATTTAAAAAACCTAAAAAGTCTAGTGCCGAGCAAATGCAAGAGCTACGGCAGCATCGAAAAGAAAATGAAAAAACACTTGATATGATTTTAACCCGACGTTTTCACGGAAAATCTACGGCATGGACCTTGACTACGCCTTAATGTTTTTTTAATGTGAAGATGGCTGATGTAGTGAGAAGGGATTATTTCACAGGCTGCAAAATTAACTACAGGGTCATATCGCCTACTACCAGAGCGCTCTTCCGTCCTTTGGGTGGACATGAGCCCGACTCTACTGTGGGAGTCCTAAATTTTGTCTACCCTAAATTTTTATTCAACTATGGTAGGCGTTTAACGAGTACCTGACATCGTACAGGCTCGGGATCATCGCTTAACCTCCCATCCGAAGAACGGCTTGCTTAAGTTTTTTTTTTTACCTTTCAGATAAAATAAATGGCCTCGGCCAAGTTTCAAACCCGCGATCTTGAGCTCACTAAGCAAGCACGCATACCTCTGAACTATAGGTGCGCTCTTTTGAATTAATTAATTATGACTCATGTCTGGGCTTTAACTATGAGGCCATATCGCCTACTACCAGAGGTTTCTTTCGACACTCTGGTGGCCATGAGCCTGACTACTCTGGGAGTCCTAAATGTTGCCTACCCAGACATCGTTCACACCTGGGACCATCGCTAACGTCCCATCCGAAGGCGGCGTCTCCTATATTGTTGAATTTTTCCTATCAGAAATTCTATGCGGATTTTTCAACGGAATTTCATGTTTCCAATTCGGTAACTACCGATAGAATGAATGTATCGAAAATAAATTTTATATTTGTATCCAGAACCCTTTAACGACACCTATTTTTTTTATTTTTTGTTGTATTTTCCTCATTATGACAGTTGTGTTTCTTTGTTCCAGTCTTGTTAAACTACACACAAACGTTGGTCGTTCTCTGACCCGTCTGGAGAAGTTCATCTTCACAGAGTGGAAGTTTGACTCGAGTCGAACTCTCGCCCTTCACAAGAGTCTCGATCCAGAAGACCAGGAGACGTTCGGTCTGGACATTAGCAAGCTGGACTGGTGTCAGTTCTTTGACAGGATGGCCAATGGTATCAGGATCTACCTGGCCAACGAGAAGCCAGAGACGCTCCAAGCGGCCAGGAGCAAGGATAAAAAGTAAGGGCACTTATTAAATATAAAATTGCATGTCGGATTATTAAGTCGAGCTCCCCTCCTGTGAAAATTAATAAGTGTTTTCCTCGAGGGATTTTGGATTTAAATTTGAAATTTCATGTTGTTACACTCATTATAACGATAACTCCCTATAGAATGAATGTATCGACCAAAATGTTTTATGTGTATCCAGAAACCTCTAAGGTCGACACCTATTGACTTTCAGCTAAATCGACCAAAAGAAAGGGGAGGCTTAGCAGAAAAACTCTAAAACTGCGGAGAATAAATGTATTGACAAAAAAGATTATATGTAAATTCAAACCGCCATAAGGACTACGTTAAATTTCAGTGGAATCGGCCGAAAGGGACTGCCAATGATCGACATGAAATTTCATATTTAAAAACAAAACCCCTTGAGGGGACTACCTGTCAAATGCATTCTATCCAAAACAGTTAGTTACTAGGTTGTAAAAACTAAAAAATATGTGGGAAAAAAAATATATGTATATGTCACAGTCAAAGTGTGAATTCCAGTGAATGTATACATTAACTAGTCAATGTATACATTAACTAGCCGTTTTAGTGAAAGTATCAATTGATTATAAAAATGAACACTATTGCTAGAGAATGTATACATTTACTAGACAATGTATACATTTTCTAGTGTTCCTTAGTGAAAGTATAAATAAATGAGAAAAAAAGGTTTTTGTAAAAAAAAAAAACTAAAACTAAACTTCAAAATTTATTTTACAATATAAATATCTAGGAAAGATGCAACAATAACATAAAATATAAACATTTGTAAACAATATTAAAATGGATCTTTTGAATAAAAGCTGATTTTAATTATAAGCTAGAACCTGCACTACTTCAAATATAGGAACGACGGGAGGGGCAGATATATGCCGGCATATACGCCCCCAACTTTTGTAATATTTCTATTTATGTTATTAATGCTAGCTATTTATACTTTCACTAAGGCATAGACGTAAGTGTATACATCCATGTACACTCTGACTAGAGAATTCAGTCAATGTATACATTGACTAGTTAATGTATACATTCACTGGAATTCATACTTTGACTGCAACATATATATATTCAGATAAAGTGAAAAGTATGTTGACAAAAAACAACGTCAACGTAACATACAAATCAAGCCCAAACCTAGGTAAAATCAAGCAAAAATGTGGGGTTTATAGAATTGATTGCTCCAATTGTCCAGCCGCATACGTAGGTCAAACAGGAAGGAACTTCAAGAAAAGGTTGAAGGGACACTCCACTCTGAGATCTGCTGTCTTTAGACATGGCACTGAATCCAATCACCTACCTTTCTCAGAGGACAATATGAAAATTCTACACATATGCCATAAAGGCCAGTCCCTTAACCTATTAGAAGAATGAACAAATAGAACTTAATCCATCGCCGTTGTTAAACCTGAATATTTAAGACAATTTTGAACCTTAAATACATTTAAACCTTAAGTACATGTAGACAAGTTTTGTTTTCATATTTCTGTTGACTTGAATGTTGTAATGTCTCCATTTTGTACATTATTGTTTACATTTACTTTCTTGTCACTTATCTAATTTATGACCTTGTTTGTCCTGCCTTGTGTTAGTTCAGCAGTACTCTCTGTTTAGTTCACTTGATAATGCCGTAAGAGGCGAAACTATAGTCGTGTAATTTTGACCAATATAGTGAAAATATTGACAAGTAGTGTTTGGAGTTTATATTCATTTAGTGTGTCTATATTCCTTTATCTTGTTCATATATATATATATATATATATATATATATATATATATATATATATATATATATATATAATGTAGAGGGCGCCGGTAGCTCAGTGGTATGCGTGCTTGCTTATTGAGCTCAATTATTGAGGCCCTTAGTTTATTTTATTTGGGAGGTAAAATAAACTTGAGCACGCCGTCTTTCGGATGGGACGTTAAGCGAGTGTCTCTAGCCTGAACAATGTCAGATACTCTTTAAAGACCCCTATCCTAGGTGAATAAAGATTTAGGGTAGGCAAAACTTAAGACTCCCATAGTAGAGTCGGGCTCATGTCCACCAGAGTGACAAAAGAGCACTCTGGTAGTAGGCGATATGACCTTGTAGTTGAAGCCCGGGCATGAACCATACTAACTATATATGTATTATTTATTCAGTGTATGTTTGTCCAAGCCCGGGCATGAATCATACTAACTATATATGTATTATTTATTCAGTGTATGTTTGTCCAAGCCCGGGCATGAATCATACTAACTATATATGTATTATTTATTCAGTGTATGTTTGTCCAAGCCCGGGCATGAATCATACTAACTATATATGTATTATTTATTCAGTGTATGTTTGTCCAAGCCCGGGCATGACTCATACTAACTATATATGTATTATTTATTCAGTGTATGTTTGTCCAAGCCCGGGCATGAATCATACTAACTATATATGTATTATTTATTCAGTGTATGTTTGTCAAAGCCCGGGCATGAATCATACTAACTATATATGTATGTATTATTTATTCAGTGTATGTTTGTCCAAGCCCGGGCATGACTCATACTAACTATATATATGTATTATTTATTCAGTGTATGTTTGTCCAAGCCCGGGCATGAATCATACTAACTATATATGTATTATTTATTCAGTGTATGTTTGTCCAAGCCCTGGCATGAATCATACTAACTATATATGTATTATTTATTCAGTGTATGTTTGTCCAAGCCCGGGCATGAATCATACTAACTATATATGTATTATTTATTCAGTGTATGTTTGTCCAAGCCCGGGCATGAATCATACTAACTATATATGTATTATTTATTCAGTGTATGTTTGTCCAAGCCCGGGCATGAATCATACTAACTATATATGTATTATTTATTCAGTGTATGTTTGTCCAAGCCCGGGCATGACTCATACTAACTATATATGTATTATTTATTCAGTGTATGTTTGTCCAAGCCCGGGCATGAATCATACTAACTATATATGTATTATTTATTCAGTGTATGTTTGTCCAAGCCCGGGCATGAATCATACTAACTATATATGTATTATTTATTCAGTGTATGTTTGTCCAAGCCCGGGCATGAATCATACTAACTATATATGTATTATTTATTCAGTGTATGTTTGTCCAAGCCCGGGCATGAATCATACTAACTATATATGTATTATTTATTCAGTGTATGTTTGTCCAAGCCCTGGCATGAATCATACTAACTATATATGTATTATTTATTCAGTGTATGTTTGTCCAAGCCCGGGCATGAATCATACTAACTATATATGTATTATTTATTCAGTGTATGTTTGTCCAAGCCCGGGCATGAATCATACTAACTATATATGTATTATTTATTCAGTGTATGTTTGTCCAAGCCCGGGCATGAATCATACTAACTATATATGTATTATTTATTCAGTGTATGTTTGTCCAAGCCCTGGCATGAATCATACTAACTATATATGTATTATTTATTCAGTATGTTTGTCCATGTTTCAGACTGAAGATCTTCAACTATCTTCTCATGCTCTTCATCGTCCTCATCCAGTTAGGTTCCGTCTCTGTCATGTTCGGACTACAAAAAGCCGCACTCTCTCTCCCACTTTTATTTATATTTTATAATCTATTTTAATATAATTTTAATTTAAATATATTTTCCCCAGCTTTTCCTTACTATATAATAGTTAATATAACTAATAAATATTCATTTGCATAACATACTTTTGAAAAAAAAAAGAACGTATGTTTTTTTTTTTTAATATTTTTTGTTTAACAAAATATATATAATATGGGAGTACTTTTGGTATTGCTACCCAGCCACGACTTTAATTCCGAACTGTCCTTTTATCACCCCCCGCATATCATTTCAAAATTTTTATTTTTATTTGCTTCAAAAGATTTCATTTTGAGACAAAATTTCTATTGTTTTCCACGTTTTTAAGACTTTACTGTAAAGAAGAGAGGGAAAAACCCCGATGGGGCTGAAGAAGGGACAGTTCGTAATGTAAACTTGTTGAACTTCCATTTAGTATTTGTTAAGTCGAAAGTGCTCCCATATATTATACATATTTTGTGAAATATACAATATCTTTAAAAAGCATACATTTTTTTTTTTATATTGTATTAATTTTTTCACAATATCTCTGCAGAAAGTGTTAACTATAACTATCTTTAACATATGAGTGTTTTGTTTAATTGCTTGAAACGTTCCTTCTATTTTATTGCTCTCGAATAAATTTTCATTATATTATTTATTTATAATATTATTATTATTGTTCATCTCTTGCCATATTGACCAAAGTTATGTTTATTTAAATGTAAACTAAGAAAATATGATTAACCAGAATATGATAATCTAAAGCGAACAAGTTGAAAACA
Source organism: Aradus depressus (assembly GCA_963662175.1). Classification (NCBI taxonomy): domain Eukaryota; kingdom Metazoa; phylum Arthropoda; class Insecta; order Hemiptera; family Aradidae; genus Aradus; species Aradus depressus. The sequence continues at coordinate 21,553,731 of OY759226.1, read as the reverse complement.
AAACAATAATAATTGTTTTATTGTTGTGAATAACAATAGGTTAATTGAATTATTAAAGGTTTCGTCGTTATAGTTTAGATATAAAAATGAGTCAATTTGCTGAGTGCGAACCATTCTTATATATCAGGCAAGGAAGGGAATTGAAATTTCAAATTGTAAATCCAAAACTCAAAATTATATTTTTTTGAATTGTCTATATGTGTTGTAACGATTACATTAATTTTGAAGTTAAAGATGAAATTCATAAAGTTTGTGGACAATTATGGAATTACATTTAATATTTTTACATCCTGAACATATCTAACAAGTCCGCTTTCTTCCGAAGTTGTTTTGTAGCCAATTCGCTTACAAGCATTCGTTATACATTTTTTTTATTAATATTTCCTTGAAAATGAAGTAAAACAATTTTTTATCCATTCCAGCAAAGATATTTCCAAAATTATTCCATTGGTAACTTATCCATTCTATGTACAAAACATGTCTGTACTTTTTTTTTTGTATCAATTAAATTTAAAAAAATCGTTTAAAAAAAAAATATTAACTATTTTTTGTACTTGCTTAATAAATTAGTCTTCGTATATGTTATGTATAATTATTTTTCATAAATTATTTATTTTCATTATATCTCACTATGTGCCTGAAAAATTGCTTACTCCAAATAAACGTTCATTATTCTTTTTATAATACGCTATATAGTTTATTACATTGTTATTCTCTGTATTTAATAAAGCTTAGTTGTATTCAAAAATTTATTTTTATTTTACCCTTTTTATCTATCTATTCCAAATGAAGACCACAGGGGAAAAACTATCTCAGTTTTTTTTTCGAAAGTTAGGTAACGACGGTTCTATGTTTTGAAGGGTGCTGGACACGATGGAATTGTCGGAACGGGGGAAAACCCGGTCTAGAAGCGTCAAACACAGCATACAGGGGAAGAACCAGCTCCATCGTGGGAGCCCGAGGAAGAACAGGCTATCTTAGGTTAAAGCACCCCTGAAAATAAGGAATATCCGGGAGTTGAAGATAGATACAGAGCATACTCGACTTATATTTCTCAGAGATACCTACAACGGACAGTGGGTTACCTCACTCATGATTCTGAACCCATTGAAACTGATGAAAAAAGGAAAACAACGAATCAGCCTGCACGAAGGACACCCATTGTTCTTACACCAAAACTGAAAGACAACGAATTTCACTTCCCACCTCGAGCGTATACCAAGAAATTGCCTATTTCCAAAGAGAAATATAAAGATCTACAACATTTAAAGCAATTTTGTGACGGCCAGAAATTATTATGGAAAACTTAAGTGTCTTGAACACTCGAAAGATAGCTGGTTTTTACCTTATTTGAAGTTTTGTGTCTTCTCGCATCTGTGACAATTTTTAATAAAGTTTTAATAGTATTTTCTCATTTCTTCATGCGTCTTCAGTAAATTGAATTTTCCTCACATTTTTGCATTACAAAAATAAGATTTTTTTGAGTTTTTTGCAGGAAAATTGAAATTTTGCCAAATGAAAAAAAAAATGAGATAGTTGGTTTTTCTCCTGTGGTCTTCAAATATGAGCTAGGCAGACATATTTATATTAACTTAGGAGTACCTGGGGTAGGAGGAGTCCCTAGGGGGTGGAAATCCCTATTCTAACGGTATTGACCAACTGTGGATATATTTGAAAACGAGAAAATAACAAGATACCAAAATATTATAAAAAGGTCTATGAAATCAATATGACATAACAAGAATGTGCAGTATATAGTTACTTATGTCTGAGTAGAAGAATAATTGATCTAAGTTAATATTGACAGCAATGCTAGTTAACTAAAATAGAATCAGAAACAAAAACTCTATGAAATCAATGTAACATAGATGTACAGTATATATCAATTACATGTCTGAATACAAGAGTTCAATAAAAAAGTGCTTTATTTATCATCTTTTTAATTTTATTTATTAGTATTTCCACTATATCGACACAAAATGCAAAAAAATGTATTCGTACATTAATTATTCAATGTTTCATTCTCTATAAAATTGTTCAATGTCAAATTAGTGACATAATCGGAAAATTATCCCATTAGTTTTCATAAGGATTTCAAGTTTTTCCTTCTAATGAAACGTTTGCCATATGTAAGATCTGACCTTCATCAGTGAGGTAGAAATTATAAATTTTCCGGGGGATCCTCTTCCATCATGTCCATGCGACGATGTCTGGCCATGTTCATCAAGATAGCATCCAAACTTGTTGTCTTCTTCTTTGCACTACCTCGAGGTCCGACCTCACCCGAAGGACGAAGACACAATTGCCCTTTATCAACCTCAAAATCGAAATATTCATCCTTTTCTTCAGGTTTACCCTCTTTTCTTGGAGTCTCTCCCTGGTCGTGTTCATCATCCCGCTGTTCCGGGGTTGGAGGTCTTCGTCCAGGACACTTCCAGTCTATTTCAAGTATTCCGCCATTTTTCTCTAGTTCTTCATACAATTGGAAAATTACCTCCGGAGATGGTTCCCATTTTCCATTATCTGTTTGTTTGATGTCATATTTTTCATCATCTGAACAAGCTATCTCCCAGTCTTCTGACATCCCGAAAAGAATAAAACGACAAAGTAGGCTTAGATAATATTGGCCTACATGAAGAAAAAATACAATTATTCGCGTACTTTTATTGAACAGATATCACTCAAATTTGCTAATATACTCAATATTACAGACACTAACAGAAAAGTTTGATTCAAAATAACTAAAATATAAACTTCCAGTATTGTTATACACGTATCGATTGTAAAGTAAATCGATTAAACATATCAACAACCGCCCAGTGTTGCCAGTGTATGAAAATAAAATAATAGTTATTTTCATGCCCGCAAGTCCTAAATTATGCCCACTCAGGTTTTTTTGGATGAGGTCTTTAAGAGTACCTGACATCGCACAGGCTTGGGACCATCGCTTAACGTTCCATCCGAAGTAGACGTGCTTAAGGTTTTCTACCTCTCCGATAAAAAACTTAAGGGCCGTTGAGCCGGGTTTCGAACCCGCTCTCTTGAGCTCAATAGGCTAGCACGCCATTCTGAACAATACGTTTATTATGTTTTAAGAATTATTTAGTTCTCGTAGCCAAATAACTGTGTATAGCAGTTCGTTTTCTTTTCATTTGTCTGTTTTGTTTAAATTCAAAACCCCAAAAGGATGGCACCTAATAATTTCCCGCGAAATCGGTCAAAGGGGGACTAGAATCAAATACCAACCAAATTTATTATGATTCAGAAGCCTCTTAGTAAGTCAAATATTGAGATTTAGCCCAAACGGTCGATTGGCTTTCAAGGGAGAGCGAAAACGTCATTAATTCGTGTTGGGGAAGTTCATAGGTGATTAATCAAACGTTTCAGGAAATACCTACTTTTATACAGTAACTTAAATAAATTCAAATAAAACAAAAATAAATACATTTGGTGTGCCAGTTTCGGCTTACGTTTTCGTCAGCACACAGATCAAGTGACATCGGTTTATCTTGAAAAATGTTCTCTAAAAAAGACACCTGCCAAAGCTAATATGAGGATTAGGAATGGGCTCGCTTGAATCATGAAAACAATCGGCTAATTTCTTTGTGGAAACAGCAAAAAATATTTATTCAAACAAAGAACTTCGACAAAAAATATATTAAATACAATTTGTAAATCCTCTAAAATATATTTCAATTCAAATATCTTATTTAACAATACTCCATCATTTGATATGAAAAAATTGTACAGTTTTAAGTAGGTATATATTAACAAAAATATTACATCATGTAATCAAAAGACTACAAAAACTATAAACAATATTACTATCAATTAAATATACTTAACATTTTTAGAGTTATTATGAAACAATAAAAAATAAAGAAAAACGTACATTTTAAAAATATTATAACTTACAATCCAACTCACTTTTTCAGCCCCCACGTCTCTTTTCTCTGTCCCCCCCCCCCCCCCCCCCCCCCCCCTCCTACAATAAAGTCTTAAAACCATGAAAAACATTAAAAATAAAATTCCATCTCAAACTAAAATTTAAATAAAAGAAAAATTTGGAATAGTTTCAGTATTGATGAAAATACAAATATATAATATGAAATAAATCAAAAATGACAATAATTATATGAATAAAAAAAAAACTGTCTTGAGAAAGTAAATACGTATATACAGAGACTGGAGGATTATATTCACCCCTTTTATCGGCAATAATATAATTCTCCAGTCTCTGTGCATACGTATTTACTTTCTCAAAACTGTGAATTTTTTATTCATATATTTATTGTTATCATATTCAATTTATTTCTTATATGCGTATATCCATTTTAATAAATACTGTTTAACATTTTTCTATTATTATTAATAAAATTAAGATTTCAAATTTCTCATGCGTCTGATTCCTAAATCAGCAATCAGCTGTTACATAAATGTACATGTACAAAACAAGTCATATTACATTTATTTAAATATATAGGAATTGGATCATTTCATTTCCTCCCTCAAAATCGTTATTTATGTTATACTTCATACTCTTAAAGCTGATTTTACATGCACAGTAAAAACGCAAAGCGCAGCAGCAGCAAATGCACGCTATTGGATGTGTCATTTAATTCTAAAACCACAGAAACCGCAGCGTGCATTTGCTGCTGCAGCGCTTTGCATTTTTGCTGCTCATGTAAAGTCAACTTGAGTATTACAGTCAGTGGTTACCTCAGGGGGAGCTCCTAAAGGTCCGAGTCTCCCAAATTAATAACAAAAAGTCTGCAGCGCTAACCTCATAAACTGCGGGCTGTGCCCATTTCCAAATCCGACGAAAGGAAGGGGAAGATTAGGTAGAGACTTATCTCAAAAACTGTAATGAATATATCGACACAAAATTTCATAAGTAAATTCAAAACCCAATAAAAACACCATTTATTAATTTTTAGCGATATCACCAGAAGAAAGGAGTGGACATCAGAGGACTCAATTCAAAATCCCCATTATCCGTCAAATTTCAGCGATTTCGGCAGAAGGAAGGATTTAGCAGACAGTTTTGGAGGGGTTTATAAAAATTAATTGATTAATTCGTTCTGACGAAGTACATTGCCGGTGATTCACCGACGACTTTTGTCTCCTATATTTCGCTCCTTGCGATCTGAGGAAGGGACCCGTAATCAAAAAATTAAAGATTTATCTATAGAAACATAATTATACAATATTTATAATTAAAATACTATTGTATCTACAATGTTAGTAATCTAAGATTTAATATCGGTTGTATATATTTTATAAGCTATTTTGATGTACATAATTATATGAGGTATCCAATTACCTTTTTATGAATTAACGGAATAAATATTGTTATATACACATCGTCCTCATAGAAATAGACGCGAGACGCAAATTTTGAGAGGAAAAAAAAAACATTTTTTAAATAAACATCAAGTTTGGGTTCGCTCATAACTGATCAACAGTTATTTTCATTCGTTTTTTTGGTTTAGCAATAAAACCTTTTTTCTTGTTCTTAACAGATTTGCGTGGTCTTTTTTTTGTCATCTCTTCTACTTCCCATTTATTGCCGATACTAGACAAGGATTCATTCATTGTGCTATTCAGATCCTCTTCGTCTATCTCTGTCACTTCCCATATGTTCGTGTTGTTCTCACTCTTTCCCCATTTTCTTGCTCTTTTTGCATCGCTAAAGTCCACCATTTCCTCTGTGAGAAGTTCCTCCGCCGCCTCGTCTATCACCTGCTCCATATCCTCAACTTCTGGAATTTCTACTTTGTGAATACCGAGAGGGTATTTCCCATGAAGATAAGTATCATATCTGAAAAACAAAAGAATAAAAATATATTTTAACGGAAAAAAAAAATATATTTAAGGTGTCCTGAACATGATTCCCCAGATATACGAAATATAGAGTTCTGTCAGAAATTCGAAGCGGAGTTTTCAATGAAATTGCATGTTATCCGACCACAAGAATCCAAGTATGAACAAAATGTATGTCTGTCTGACAGTGAACACAACTCCCGATAGAATGCCACATTGCCGATGCGCCATTTTACGTTTCCAATCTTAAATTGCATAATGACCTTAACATCACATTTGTACCCACTGTTATCCGGACACGCTATCAAAATTTTCACGATAAACTCCATCATCATGCCAATCCACTTATTCAACAATTATCCACAAACTTTCTCCCCACAAATCCATCCCTGACGCCTTAAGAGGGCATGACAGAGGGACCTGCTCCAGGATTAGCTTGGATTCCATCAGTCACGTACCTCAGCAGTACAGCCACTGCTCAACATCACAATTACTAATGACAAATGTTATGTAGTTGTAAATAGATGTTAGATGATGACTCATGCCAGGGCTTTAACTACGAGGTCATATCGCCTACTACCAGAGTGCTCTTTCGTCACTCTGGTGGACATGAGCCCGACTCTACTGTGGGAGTCCTAAATTTTGCCTACCCTAAATTTTTAGTCACCTAGGCTAGGGATCTTTAACGAGTACCTGACATTGTACAGGCTCGGGACCATCACTTAATGTCCCACCCGTAGGACGGAGTGCTTAAATTTATTTTACCTTCCAGATAAAATAAACTAAGGGCCTCGGTCGGGTTTCGAACCCACGACCTTGAGCTCAGGAGGCAAGCATCCATACTACTGAGCTATCGGCGCCCTCGTAAATAGATAAATAAATGTAATCTTTGTTCTATAATATGATCATCTGTAATTGGGCGGATATTCTATTGGCTACTTAGTTATTATGACTCATGCCCGGGCTTTAACTACAAGGTCATATCGCCTACTACCAGAGCACTCTTTCGTCGCTCCGGTGGACATGAGTCTGACTCTACTGTGGGAGTCAAAAATGTTTGTCGAAAAAGACGTCGTGATCAACGTTTTTTTTCATCTCCCAGATAAAAGAACCCGCAATCTTGAGTTCAGTACACAAGAATTTCTAATAATAAATAAATACTTACTTTTTAATTAAATTTTTGAAAACCTTCCTCGCTTTGGTTGTCGTATCTTTCTTCTTGGAGAGTTCATTGAAGAAATTTCTTATCTGTGCACCGTCGAACTCAATGGTTGGCAGAAACACATCTACACGGCCTGCTCGAGGGTCTAACGGATCCCCCTCCGTTTCCTTGTCTTCATCTTCAGAACCTTGTTCGTCTTCTTCATCTTTCTCCTCATCCTCAACTTCTTCCATAACGTCTATGTCACCTTCCGGGAAACCCAACTGAACAGAGAAAAACAATTTACTTTAGTTAGCTCTTCCTGTCAACAGATACAAAACCTAATAACAGGTACCTCAAATGACACTATATGCATATATAAAAAAATGATTGCAAAATAAAAATACATCTCTAACAAAAGAAATAAATATCATGAAGGATAATAATAAAAATTAATCTGAAAATATGTAAATAAGATTTTACAATATATTTTTTTTAAATTATCAATATGTTCAAAGAATGACGGGAATTTTCGGTTTTTGAAAAGAATTTGATTTATTCGTCTACATCAATGTTATCCCCTTCAAAATAGTCCCCATTAGATATTATACACTTATGCCAGCGCTTCTTCCAATCCCCGAAACACTTCTAGAACTCGATCTTTGGGATAGCATTTAGCTCCCTCAGCGATGCGCTTTTAATCTCATCTATGCTTGTGAAACGACGGCCTGTTAAGCTTCTCCTTATTGTTAGAAACAGAAAAAAGTCACACGGAGCCATGTCTGGAGCGAATATGGAGGCTGGGGCATCATTAGAGTGTTGTTTTTGGCCAAAAATTCACGAATAAGCAATGAAGTGTGAGCAGGTGCATTATCGTGGTGCAAAAAGCCATGAATTAATTTGGCACAAATCCGGGCGTTTTTTTCCGGATTGCTTCACGCAACCGGCGTTGCACTCCTTATTGATCGTTTGACCTTATGACAAGAACTCATGGTACAATATCCGTTAAAAAACGTGCTGGGGCGTCCAGGGCGCTCGTCATCTTCAACGTCTTCACGGCCTTCATGGAAACGCTTATACCATTCGTAAACCCTAGTTTTACTCATAGCAGACTCACCAAAAACACACTTTATTCCATTATTATAGCAAAATTTAATACAAACTTTGACAGTAGACTAAACATCCGGTTTGGCTAACAATGAACAGATACTTTTCAGACATGTTTACCAACACAACAACGAAAAAATCGCGCGAATCGGACTAATACAACTCGCGAAATTACAAAAATAACTGTTACTTTCTGAACACACCTCGTATAAATAAGATTAATATTTAAAACAAGCAAATTCGCCAAAACTGTAAAATTGTGTCATAAATTCATTCTAGCGGGAATTGTCATGTTCACTGACTCAAACATAGAATGTTTTTTTTTATTTTTTGGTATCAGGGGGGGTCGGAAAACATTAAATTCCGTTAATAACTCAACATCGAATTTCTGACCGATTAGATAACTTTTATACTTCTTAAAGATGTGGAAGTTAAAAGGAAACTGTGGGACGATGAAGTACAACTGACCTGTTTCCAGGCCTCGAATTTTGTCTGATGTTTCAGCCCTTCTTCAGACTGTCGGAGCAGCTGCAGGAATATATAGTCGGTGATGTATTTAAGAAGCCGGGGGTCCGAAGAGGTGGCTTGCACTTCTGCGAAAGGTTTCACAATTTCTGCAATTATACGAGGATGCACTTTTCCCCTCCCCACCTGAACAAAGAGGAAAAAAATATCAATATTAGTAATAGCTTTTAAATTGAATAAAGTATCCAATATATTTCCAAAATTTTCCTGATGAGATCCAAAATTCCACAGATTAAGTTATTATGAGTCATGCTTGGGCTTTAACAGGTCATCGCCTACTACCAGAGCGCTGTTCACTCTGCTGAGCATGACTCTACTATGGAGATATTGAATATACGTCATTTTAAATATCACTCATATTTCCGAGGGCGCCGAAGCTCAGTGGTATGTAAACCCGGCCCTTTGCACGCACACAGGCTATGTGTTATTTAGATGACATTATACTAAGTGGTTCGACTGTGTCAGAACATATTACTAATCTAAAGGAGGTGTTAAAAGTTTTGAGAGAAAGAGGAATATGGATAAATAAAGAGAAGTGTGAATTTTTGAAGGAGAGTATTCATATCGAAGACGTTTCGCAAAGAAATTTTGAACGAACTACATTCCGGAAATGTGGGAGAAAGAAGGATAAACAATTTTGATAAGAGTCAATTTTGCGATGGGACTAACCATTTTTGGGTAAATCAAGGAAACATCTAAAAATGTTTCAAAACTACATTTCAAGATGGTTTTCGGCATGTATCTTAAAAACAGGTCGATCTTTAAAAAATATTATTTCATATAAATTATGTATTTAAGTATTCTCTACAACTATTACTAGAAAAGATTTTTGATTAGATAAACATAAGCTGTATCTTGTAAAATGTAGTCAGGTGCCGAGGGAAAGTGATCTCAATTTTCGTTTGATTTCGGAAATCTAATCAGTCCTAAGTTAGAACATGTGATCTTCATTCCAAATTGTGGCAAAATCTTAAGTGATCTCAGGTAACCTGAGAATTGTATAAATATAACAACCATTTATTACAGATCCCCTTGAATTGAGAATTGTCAAGTCTCTGTCCTATACATCAAATTTGGCCGTCGCGAGTTGGTATGCCACTCAAATTTGTTTCTATATTACAAGGCCAATCAAGACTTGACTTTTAAAGGTGCCGGATAGTGTTTTTAGACACTGAAAGACATATTTTAAGATAAATTTCCATAAAGCATATCCCGTGGCCTATTCCCCACTCCACAATTAATATAATTCTTGCTTTTGGGTTGTTAAGATTCTTAATTCATATATATTATATATTATTACAACATCAATTCTCCTACTAATTTTTCTCTGACTCTGCAGTTTTAGTTATTATGACTCATGTCTGGGCTTCAACTACGAGGTCATATCGCCTACTACCATTTTTATTCACCTAGGGCAGATGCCTTTAACGAGTAACTAACATCGTACAGGCTAGGGACCATCGCTTAACGTCCCATCAGAAGGGCGGCGTGCTCAAGTTTATTTTACCTCTCATATAAAAAAAACTAAGGGCCTCGGCCGGGTTTCGAACCCACGATCTTCAACTCAGTAAGCAAGCATGCATAGCACTGAACTACCAGCGCCCTCACTCTGTAGATTTGACTAGGTGTTTCAATATATAAGTCGACTCAATAAATATTTTCTATAAAAGAAATATTCTGAATAACATAGGAAATAGTTAACATAAAGAACAGATAAAGATACTGATGATAGAAACGTTTATAATTGATATTTTTTTGAGAAAAAATAAATAAATTTGGAGAAGTGATATATTAAGATATTATTTATAAATTAATATTATAATTACCTTCGCCAATTCTTCAAGAAAAATTTCAGTTAAATGTAAATTCAAGCCAAGAGGCGCTTCTAATAAACATTTATAGAAATTTTCACAATGAAGTTCAACGACGTCTTTTTTCCATTCGTGATTGTGCAAATATGCTAGCGTTTGTCGAAGGAATCGACGAACCAACTAAAATAAAAATAAAAAATAGATAACTAAATGAATAAATATCGAATATATTGAAAAAGATTTAGAAAAATAATTTAATGTACCATTAAATATTTATCTATTCGGTGAACGTCCAATCCAAACCAGGTTTTAGAAAGAGATTGGAAAAAACAACGAATAAATGTTTGTGCATCTTCAGGGTTTGAAAAACAGTGAACCAAATGACTGATCGATTCCGCAACTTCTTCCTATAGAATAGAAATTGTTTAAACAAATAGCTAATAAAAATAGTACATAACACTTTTTAAAATATATACATTACTTGATACAGAGGTTTGTCGGACATCCATACACAATAATACAGCCCTTTGCACAGTCTCATAAAACCTTCCTCAGAATATCCTAAAAAAGAAGTGCATAATATAAGACATACGTAATAATTAGACATGAAAGTGTTTTAGGTAGGTTTACAGTTTGTCATCATACATTTTTTCGAACTTTTCGAATTACACCGTACTAGACCTAAAGGTAGTATACTGCCGAAACCGTATACATTTCTTATGGAATGGGCATTATTTTAAAAAACTTACGTTTTATTTATTCACTATAATAAAGGAAAAACATTCAAAAAAATACATGAGGACAAACTGTAAAAGCTCTATAATTATGTATACTAGTTTTTTAATAACATACTTGGACCAGAACTTTCCTGACGAGATTTTGTTATTAACCATTTTTTTAGTTTCTTCAATGCTCGGTCTCTCAGAGATTTGTCGTTGGCAGCCAATGCTCTAGCAAATGCTATTTCTTGAGCAATGGATATGATATCTTCTTTTCTAGTTTGCTTGACAGCTTTACACATGGCTATAGTAGAAAAAACATACAGAAGACAAAAAAAAAATCAGACTGCTTCAGAGCTCTAGGAAAATACACGTGACAACCTTCTTGTGAGGTTATAAACATTCAAACATTTACATCGATTATTGTTCAAGAAATAATATTTTGTATCGATATATGAAGCATTCCAATATTTACAACGTGCGGCGTCACTTTCAGACCCGGCGCGATTCGCACCCTTAGGTACATGACCTAGACTGGGCTCTCAATATGCCGCCCGTCAGGGCCGGCCCTACCATAGGGCGAACGGAGCGGCCGCTCCAGGCGCCATGTCCCAAGGGGCGCCTCAGTAGTAAAGAAAATTAAAGGAAAAAAATATTTTTCTCGCTTTTCGATATTTTGATTGCGAGGTTGACTAGTACTGTATAGTTACATTAATTAGTGAACATAATAATAACCAATACCAAAGTTGATTATGCTTATTGATCTCATCAATGAATGTTGACTAAATTTTGTTTTATTAGTTAGTAAAATCATACAAATGAATGATCTCTTTATAAAAGTAATTTTTGTGATAAATAAATGTACCTTAATTCCTACATATTTTGTTTGTCATTCTACATCAACTGTTCCTATAGGTACTGTGAAGAGTACAGTGCCTACGAGCATGTCGAGATCTTCCAAGTTCCATGCTTGGGTGTACAACTGGTATATATTAGGGGCAAGCAAGGGGGGCGCCATAATTGGATCTCGCTCCATCCTAAAACTTGCCATGGGCCGGCACTGCCGCCCGTGGATCGTTAAAGCCAGGGTTTTATAAAAATGTAGTGAAATCGTCAAAAGTGTAGATTAATTTTTAATGCCTCTAAATAAGTACTATACAAATCATAATTCACATAATTAAATATTATTCCTTACTAAAACGCATTTAATCTACTTAGGACCATTTCTCAAATGTTCCAAAGCTCACAAACAACCCCAAGGAAAAGTTCAGTGCAGCTCCGACAGCACATTTCTTTTTTTACTTTTTCATCCTTCAAATAAAAATGTATTGAAATCGTCAAAAATTTAAATTTAGGTATTTTAAATAAGAACTAAATAAATCATAATTCACATACATTACTTTCCCTGGCGCTGCTGTCCTTGTAGAACCTGGGCCTCCTCATAATCCACATGAAAACTCATAATTGCGTAAGTATCCAGCAGGAAACACGGGGTTGGGGTCACTATGGTGGACATGAGCCCGACTCAACTGTGGGGAGCCTACTAAATTTTGCTTATCTACGTTTATTCGCCAAAGGTAGGGGTCTTAAACGAGTACCTGACATCACACTGGCTCGGGTCCATCACTTAACGTTCCATCCGAAGGATGGCGTGATCAAGGTTTTTCTACCTCCCTGATAACAAAATCCAGTTGGGTTTCGAATCCGAGATTTTTAGCTCAGAAAAGAAGCACGCATACCACTGGGCTACCGGCGCACTTTTATTAACTTCCCAGCATATAGGGGTGCGTGGCCAATTTTTCCTGCACATCTCGCGAATGGAAAATGATATCGACTCCGCTTTGGTACTAATCGAAGCGTATAAACGTAAATATGATCTGAAAGAAATTTTATCAAATTCGGTTAAACCATTTTTTTTTTTTAACAAAAGACTGCTAAAAAAGTGGATTTTAGGAATTCTTGAAAAATATTTATTCGACCTGTGTGTTCTGGTGGCAATGTAGCATCCTTTAGATCCAGATTGAAAAATAGGCTATATGGCGTCTGAAAATTTTGAACGGGAGGGATGGTTATGAGAGGGATTAAGCATGTGTTCTAGCTCATTAACGGATGGTCGGATTGTCATGAAATTTCACATATAGTTTTCTTAAGAGCAAATTGAGATATAGACTATCTGGTGTCACGAAATTTTTAAGGGGAAGCAGTGTTAAGTGTGTGGCTGTACTGCTAAGGTAAGTGACCGAAGAGACCAAGCTAGTCCTGGAGCAGATCTCTATGCCATACCCGCTTGAGGCGTCGGGGTGGATTTGTGGATAATTGTTGAATAAGTGGATTGACATGTTGATGGAATTCGTCTGAACATTTTGATAGAGTGCCCTGATTACAGAAGATACAAATAGGATGTTAACATCATTATACAATGTGAGATTGGAAACATAAAATGGCGCATCGGCAATGTGGCGTAGTATAATGGACTGTAGTGACTGAATGGTGAAAAAAACATAAAAAAGAAAAATATGATTTTAATATATATGTAAGATATTTATATTTATAAAATTTTATAAGCAAATTATGTACACATTTAAAAATACATTATATAGTAAATTTTACGCTATATTAGTAAATAAATAATACATTAATTAAATATGTACAAGAAAAAATGAATCACAGTCTCATAGTTTCAGGTATACAACAGCTTATACCAGAGAATTAATTTAAGAAATGTTTTATCATTATTAATTATTAACATTAAGATGGACGGGAGGTACACAATTTAATATTTTATTTGATAAATAATGTATATAAATTACAGAAATGTCAATAGAAAAAAAAAAAAAGTAAATTGTACACTTACAGATACATTAAACTCCAATGAAAAAAATATATCACAATCAGAGAACAATTAAGTAAAAATATTGAAGAAAAGTAAAAAAATTAAATAAATTTTGTATAAAAATTAATAATAATAAGGAAACATTCTCTTGCAAATTTTTAAATAAAAAAAAATATTCTTTTTTAAATTGTGGAATTACAGTTTGGTGTTGATTCCAATTTCTTCTGAATTATGAACAAATCTAAGTTCCTTCGGAATTAGGATTAGATTCATCAGTAATACATAGAATTTTCGAATTCACTGTCAATTCACGCTGGGAAGCAAGTTGAAAAGCTTCACACATTAATTTTTCAAAGAGAAACCTTTGTTTTGGTTGAAGATTCTTCAATTTGTCGTTTAACACCCCATTAAATAAGTCATTTTTGTGATGTAAAAATGATTCTTTCTCAAAACATCTGTCATTTTTTTCTTTTTTAAGTTGAGGATATGGAAAATATTTTTCTAAATTATCAAGACTACGAGAAAGAGCTTTTGATAAATTGTTAAAAGACGAATTTTGTTCTAAACAATTTAAAAAATCTGGTTGTAATACCTTAATACCAGGTGAAACTGTCGAGTCACATTTTTCAAAAGAATGTTTATTTGAAATTTTTAACTTTTTAATTTTAGTTTCATTTGAACAACTGGAACGTCTCTTCTCTAATTTTGAATTTTTCGGCAATATATTTGATGAGAAAAAGCAAGGATCCTGTACAATTTCGATGGGAGTACCGTTTTCGCTCGTTAACATCTCAACATCAAGCAAACTGCTTGTACTCGGTGTGGAACGCAGGATTTTAATTTTGTTTCGAATCGGTAACACCAGAGGATCGCCATTGTCAACAGTTTCCTCAGAAATAGAAGAACAAGGACTCAATATATCTTTATTTTTGTCCAAATTGTCTTTCACATTTTCGCCTTCAATATGATCTGTACAACTTACATTTTCTTCGTTTTTCATTATAGAACCTATGCTTTCAGCGTTCACAGCTTCAATAGGAATGGATTTTATTTCAGTGGAAGTAAGCAAAAAATCGCTCTCCCTTTTTGCGATATCAGTGTTAACTGACATTTTGTGCAATATCGACTGAATTTCTTTACTTTCTTTTACTATATCTGCCAATGGATCTTTTTCAATCGGGGAAGATCGCTCAACAGCGCAAATAATGTTTGATTTAAAAAATGCGTCCACATTTTTTGACAATCTTCTATTCCCTTTTTTGAATGAGGGTAAATTTGAACCGGTTGTGTTAGATTTTGCCAATGGGTCATTTTCAATTTCGTTGCGATTACATATCATCTGTGTTTGTGGGATTGCTACAATGTTGAAACGTGATAAAAATTCAGCTTTTGCTCTTTGCTCTTCAGAATTAGTTTGCAAGACGTTGTTATCACTGGTCGTACTGGAGTTTGTGCAATTTTCTCTAATTTGCTCAAGAGGTGAGTCAATAGACTGGGGTGTATCTAGTAGCAGTGTTGAAGGTTTAACTGTTATACTAGGTTCAATGACTGTATCATCAGAGGTAGTTACATGTTCTTTCAATAAACACTCTTCCATATCGTCAGAATTCTCACGTTTTCGCCGTTTCTTATCACTTTTTGCTTCAATGTCAGCATCTTCAGTACTCGGTCTCTGAAAAAAAAAAAAAAAAATTTAATCCAAGTCAGAATAAGTGACTTTAAACAACGCTAACCACCTTGAGTAATATACGAGGTTAAGTCGCGTATACACAGAGCGAACAAGCACGACGAACGAACGCCAAACATTCGTTCAGTTTGATTAATCCTGGAATTTTTAATTCGCTTCATGTATACGAGACTCCGAATCGTAATCGCCTTGAGGCATAGCATGGCAATTTTCTGAAAATATTTACAGTGAGTCGAGAAAATGGAAAGGCTACTTGGCGCGGCTAAGGCCGCAGTATGTCGAGAGCACACGATTATTTCCCAAGTTAAATGTTAAGTAGCATATCGTTTTAAAGGTCTTCACAAGCATAGTTCAAATATATACTACTCTTAAATTGAAAAAGGAGAACTTTTCTCCAGATAACTAGCCAGATTTAAATAAAAACAAGTTATTATTCGCCAGATTTTAATAACAAGACTCATACTCATGTGAATCACTGATAATTACGATATCATGAATTTACTACCAAATGAATCAACGGCAATGTTCTTCGCCAGAACGAATACATTTTCGCTCTCAGTCCAAAACCAGTTGACCGTTTGCGCCAATATACAATAACTAAATTGTGTATCGATACATTCATTACATCGGCAGTTATTAGAGTTTTTGAGTTAAGTCTCTCCTCTTATATCCCTCCCCTTTTGGCCGATTCGGCTGTAAATCGATAGTTACCCTATCGAATTTTGGACAAACATAAAATTTCGTATCGAAACGTTTATTTTATCTGCAGTTATTAGAGTTTTTGTGATAAGCCTCTCCCCTAATCCTCTCTTTCCCATTAGTCGATTTGGCTGAAAAACAGTAGATGTCGTCGCTAAAGGGTTCTGGATTCACATAATATACCCCCGCTTCAGAAGTGACACAAATCAAAAATCATGAATGCCTGTAAAAACGACACGGAAAAATTACTGTAATTTAAAAATAACTATTTTGAAGTAATGAGGGCTCGTACGTTTTTCTTTCTAGTTTCTAATCTATTGGAACCCGAGAAGTGTCGTTTTTTTCTGAATAAAGTGATAATTTTTCTTATCTCATTTGCGACATAAACAAAAAATTGACGAATTTTGAGTTATGTCACTTCTGAAACGGGGGTGCGATATGATGTTTCGTTTTGACCCATTCATTCTATCGGGAGTTACCGAGCAACACCGGGCACTACAACTATTTACATATAAATAAATTAATACATACCTTAACAAGTTGAGTTTTCAAACGGTTCTTCCATCTTTGAAGTGTTTCACCTAAAAAATGAAAATAATAATAATTTAAAAAATATATATTGGTTACACAAATTACATCGAGGGTACCAGAGAAGAGTGCCAGTCTACTGAGCTCAAGATCGCGGGTTCGAAATCCAGCTAAGCGATGGTCCCGAGACTGTGCGGCCAGGAACTCGCAAGACCCCAATCCTAGGTGAATATACCTATGTAGGCAAACTTTAGGACTCCCACAGTAGAGTCGACTCATGTCCACCAGAGTGACGAAAGAGATCTCTGGTAGTAGACGACGGGAATGAGTCACAATAACTAACAATGTAAAAACGTGTTTGTACTGAAATATCTTCCCCCCCCCCCCCCCCCCCCCCTTCTTTTAAATAACAGTAGTTCAACTAAAACTATTACTATATATTTTATTTCTATTAGAAATCTCGTCCCACAACATCTTACTATCACATATAAAACTATTACATTCTAACTAATTATAAACTAATTCATATATAAGTGAAATAATGTTCGTGTATTTAACAAAATGATTACTGATAGCATGAGAACATTAATTAAAATCCGAAATTTTATCTTGTTGGAATGATATTTTCTAGTTCAAAGTTCAATCCCTTCTTAACCTATGAGTTAGTTATTACGACTCATGCCCGAGCTTTAACAAAGAGGTCATATCGCCTACTATCAGAGCGCTCTTTTGTCATTCCGGTGGACATGAGCCCGACTCTACTGTGGGAGTCCTAAATTTTGCCTACCCTAAGATGGTATAATGCCGAAACCGATAGTTTTTATGTATAAATTTCTTAAATAGACAATATTTTTAAAAAACTATGTTTATTTTATTTATTTATTATAAATTTCCACAATATATGATTCTAAACTTAGATATAATAGTGGAACAGCACAGATTTTGAGAAAAATCAAATATTATTAACTAAAGAATATAAAGAAAAACATATGTTTTTAAAAATACTTGTAGTACTGAAGTACTTTCGGTATTCCTCCCAATTAAGTTTTAAAAATATGGAAAACATTAAAAATAAAATTTCATCTCAAATTGAAATCTTAATAACAGAATAATTTAAAGACTCAACTGTACAGGAGAGAGAATACGTGGTACTGAAAAAGGGGACAGTTTGGATTGTAAACTGGTTGAACTTCCATTTAGAATTTATTAAGTCGTGGCTGAAGATGGTAGCAATACCGAAAGTAGTCCCATATATTTTGTGAAAAATAGACGATATTATTTTAAAAACATATGTTTTTCTTTATATTTTTAACCCCCGATGCGAAAAAAAAAAGGAATGTTATATGTTTGAAGCCTTTGTCTGTGTGTGACTGATTTCAAAGCGTTTTTTTTTGTTTCAAAAGCTGGTATTTCCGAGATGATTCTTAGTCATTGTTTGATGGAAATCGGATATGCCGTTTCCAAGATCTTCAGGTTTCATCAGAGCCTGTGTAGGGATCTCGGTCTCAGCTAGAGACTTGGAGTTTGAGCTCAAATGTTTTATAAGGCCAAGCCCTCTACCCACTTTTTAAAGATTTAATTTTTGTGTCGGGTTTTTAAAAAATTTTAATTTAATATATTTTTATAATGTTTCTCAATATCTCTGCAAAAATGTTAAATATTATATTATTAACTATATAATTAGGAAAAACACTAACTAAATGTATTCTCCCTGTATAAAAGCACCTTATAGAAAACTGTATAGGCCAGCCGGCAAGACATGAAAATATTAAAGAAGAATATTAATAGAGATTAATTTATGGAATAACAATATTGTATTATGTTTTATATATAGTGCACTCTCAGAAGTTCATAAATTGTTTTATAACTGCATTATTATTGCATACTTGACTCCCATCATGCAAATATTAACTTATTAACGTGCATATACATTTTTTCTTAGCAGTAAAAATAAAAACAAATTTATTTCCAGATAATATTTTTAAAAAAATGTAATTGTCATACCATCAATAGACATATTTTCGTTGAGTGTATCGTTTGAGGTTAAATTCTCTCTTGTGTCGGATATCGAATCTTCTGGAAAATATAAATATAAAAAGAAATTATAATAGTTTTAAGACATCGCAGAAATGATGGTATGGACACCTATGAATTTGCAGCCAAAGGGAAATAGGGATCAGAGAAGGGCACCCAACTCAAAAATCCTAATCATATATATAAAGCTGAAAATGTCTGTGCGTCGTACCGCTCGCTATAACTCACGAACGGCTTGATGGATTTGATTAATTTTTTTTTAAAATTTGTTCGTCATCGTCTGTGGAAGGTTATAGGCGTATTAGTACCTCAATATCTGGTCCATCCCAGCATCCACTCACGCAATCTTTGTAACTCGAAAACCATTGCAACGATTAATGAGAAATCTTTTTGAATAAATTAGTTTTAGCTCCAAAGCTAGCGTTACTACAGTTGAAGGACTATAAGCCTTATTCCGTATGAATAATTGAAAATTATAACATCATGAATGTACTGTCGAGGAACTGAATAGCCTTATAGGAGATATTGGGAGAAAAGTCAAAGTTCCCCGGGCAACGCCGGGTATTACTGCTAGTGAATGTATAAATACGAAATTTAATTTGAGAATTCAGAAGTCCATGAGTATGATAAATATTGATTTTGGGAGATCAAAAACATAGTTAATTCGAACTGAGGATATACCATCAACGACGTTTTTTCAGTGCTTCGTGTCAAAATTAGCAAAACGGAACACTCATGGAATCACTTCGGTGTCCATTCCTCTGTCAGAGGCGATTTTCTCTGAAACTATTTGACGTAAAAATTTGAAATTTAGTACAGAGATAGAGTGTAGTGGCCCAATTATAGACGTGAAGTATAAAAAGTTGAATTTTGATTCCTGGGGGTTAATTTCAGGGGGTGAATTGGGAAATAAAAGATAAAACAAAACAAAACAAAAGCAAAAATGAGGGTTATTTCTTAAATAATGCTGTTACACATTTGTTCCATGTTTCTCTGTTGCTGGCCACTGTGCACCATCCATCCCCTATTCTCTCCACTATCTCGTCCCTCCACCGCAGTCCTGGTCTTCCTTTTCCTCTTCTTCTGTCTCTAGCAATCCACTCCGTGCAGACTTTAGCCCATCGTCGAGGATCCATCCTTGTCACATGCTCGGCCCATCTCCACTTCAGCAAGTCTCGAGGCTTCTTAGCCTCACCTTCCGTTAGAACCTCGTTGTTTCTTATCCTATCACTTATCTTTATTACAAGCATGCTCCTCATCATCCTATATTGGTGTACTTCCAGACGACGATCCAGCTTCTGTGACAGCGACCAGGTCTGTGCGCCATATAGGATGGTCATTCGGTAGTATTAAATTGAAATTTTATGAAACAGGAAAGATTTGATTTGTATACTACCTTTCTCAATTATATCCGGTATCAGTTCATCTTCTTCAACTTCCGTCTTCAGATAAATGTCTGAAAATAAATAAAAGTTACGGGACTATCACCAGCTATAGACTTCATCCACCAGTTGGTAAACTACCCGTGAATTAGTGAACTAGACCTCTGAAATCAAACAACCTATCCATGAGTGCCCAGGTACCTCAGTGGTTGCGTGGTAGCCTAACCTCAAGATGGCGGATTCAAAATCCAATATATATATATATATATATATACATATATATATTATAATTTATGGGGTTAGAATCAAAATGGTCTGACATTTTTAAAACTTTGAAGAAACTGTGTATTAAGTTCTTAACTGATTTAAAAAATCTAAAATTTATCGCAGGGCGCCGGTAGCTCAGTGGTATGCGTGCTTGTCTTCTGAGCTCAAGAACGTGGGTTCGAAACCCGACCGAGGCCCTTAGTTTATTTTATCTGGGAGGTAAAGTAAACTTAAGCACGCCGTCCTTCGGATGGGAAGTTAAGCGATTGTCCCGAGCCTGTACGATGTCAGGTACTCGTTAAAGACCCCTGCCCTAGATGAATAAAAATTTAGGGCAGGCAATATTTAGGACTCCTATAGTAGAGTCGGACTCATGTCCACCAGAGTGACGAAAGAGCGCTCTGGTCGTAGGCGATATGACCTCGTAGTTAAAGCCCGGGCATGAGTCATAAAATCTAACCTATAATTTATTGAAACCGGAAACATTTTGTCTTGTGCTTTTATGGTGAAAGTTGCTGTTAGTAAACCATTAAATTGAATAAAAAAATCTTAATTTCAAGGTCACTATTGATATGTTTAAGTTACTTGTTCATGTCACCAAAATGGTATAACTGATTTGCCACTAGATCTCAGCATTGGCTAGGATTTCACTGGTACAAAAGTTTCCCTAAACAGAACTATCATTTTTGTACCCGATTATGCCCTTAACGAAAAATTTTCAAAAATGTCACGAATCATTTTGATTCTAACCCTGTCAATTTTTATTTTATTTTATTATTTTTTCTTTCTATTTCGCACATTGTGACCTGAGGATGCGACGTGAGAATGTGGAAAAGTTATCAAAAAATATTATCTTAATTTTAATTTAATTAAAAAAAAATTATCTACTGCATAAAATTAATATTTTTCTCATATTTTCTAATTTATATGCTATCTTAATGTATACATTCTTATGATGTATCCTATTACCATGTTATGGTTTAACGTAAATAAAATTATCATTATGTTTAAACACAATTCAAAACTGATGTTTCAATATGGAGGTAGTCTCATGTTCTTTATAATTCTGATCAACAGAAGGAATGTTGGAAGAACAGGTGTATTATAAATACTGATGATGGCAGTGCTTCCCAAAACGTCTATAATTCCTATTTTAAAAAAATAATAATAAATGGGAGAAAAGGAAGAGGACGGTATAAGAAAGTCCTGTTATGGCCACATCATGTTTTTACATTAAATTGTTACAATTTAAATTTATTTTGGCAAACCTGTGAGCTGTGGAGTCCTTGTGTATTTTGGTGCAACTTTAGTCATCCTCTTAGTGAGACGGTGTAATTGATAGTTATTATGACTAATGACCGGGCATTCATACCGCCTACTACCAGTCCAAACTGTATTAGTCCAAAATGTTGTCTACCTACGGTTATTCACCCAGGATAGGGGTCTTTAACGAGTAGCTGATATTGCACACGCTCGGGACCATCGCTTACGACGGTAGGCTCAAAGTTTTTTCATCTCCCTGATAAAAAAACCTAACTCTTGACCTCATTTATATATTATATAATAATAATAATAATCCATAGTTATACCTTCTATAGCCATAATATCAATTGGTTTTTCCAGTCGGTTAACATCTGTTTCTGATTCTGTTACGTTTTCTGCAACAATTCAAAACTTATTAAACTCTCATAAAATTCAATATGAATTGAGAATATAAACAAGCAGGTTCTCGGATGTGTGTGTTTCGCCTCTCTGCACTAATTTCCTCGCGTTCCGACCATCCGTTAACGGGCTAGAAATATTTTTATGCTTTTAAGAATACTACAAATTTCATTCAAATCCGACCATCCGTTAATGAGCTAGCAGTATATTTATGCACAGGCCCCCCCCCCCCCCCCCCCCCCCCCCCCCATAGTTCCTCTCCTGTTAAGAATTTGAAGACATCACATACCCTATTTTTCAATATGGCTTTTAAGAATACTACAAATTTCATTCAAATCCGACCATCCGTTAATGAGCTAGCAGTATATTTATGCACAGGCCCCCCCCCCCCCCCCCCCCCCGCCCGTTAAGAGTTTTGAGATCACACACTCTATTTTTCAAATGGCTATTAAGAATACTACATGTGAAATTTCATGACAATCCGACCATCCGTTAATGAGCTAAAATACATTTTATGCTTAGCCCCCCTCCCGTTCAAAATTTACCGACACCATATAGCCTATTTTTCAATCTGGCTCAAAAGGATGCTACATGTTTGTCAATTGCCACCAGATAAGATTAGATCGGATAAATCTTTTTCAAGAATTCCTAAAATCCAATTTTTGGCAGTCGTTTTGTTTAAACTATACTCGCACAAATAATGTTCCGTGCCATCAAACCCCCAAATAAATGTAAAACGTGTAAGGACAAAAGTTGTTCTTTACATCGTGAGAAATATTTTTTGTCGAAAAATGCTTCTCTAAAACCAATGGTTCTGCAGTTATAAGGAAATAAACAATTAAATTGTGTATAACAATTGATCGCGCTAGAATTTTTCAATATATACCTAATTCTTAATGTTCATGTTTGGTGGTAAGGGTGAGAGACAGCAATTTTTAAGCGTTTTCCCCGAAAAATACATCATATATATTGTTGAATCCATGCTTCAATAAGCTTTCATTTGACACCCTACACGATACCCTAAAAAAAAATTTTTTTCTTCTCTATTTCCCAATTTACCTCCTGAAATTAGCCCTCTGAATCAAAATTCAACTTTTTATACTTCATGTATATAATTGGGCCATCACAGTCTATCTCTGTGCTAAATTTCCGTTTTCCTAATTTTGGCACGGAACATTAAAAACATGAACTTGGGACGCAATGGGTGAACCCGCGACCTTGAGCACAGTAAGCAAGCACGCATACCGTTGAGAGTATTATGATTAGTTTCTGTCTATAATCGACATTCAATGATAAACACACCGATCGATATATCGTATATACAGTTAAGTTTTACCATTTATCAGAAGGTTATCCATCACATCTTCAACTTTGAGAGTATCCTCGTTCTCTGAATCTGCTAAAATGTCTGCACAAATAAACAAAAAATTTAAAAAAAATATATAAAATATAAAAAATTACAATTATCACAGTAATTGAAGTAAAAAAGTAATTACCAGAATGACTATCACTCAAAAACAAATTAATAGACTGAAGACTGTCTTCATGAATGAGGGGATCTGAAAATGAATAGATATGTGTTGATGAAAACGGACATTATTGCAGAGATATTGTGAAATAATTCAAATGAACTTGAAAGAAATAAAACTTGTTTATTTATGATATTGTCTAATTTCACCAACTATATAATATAGTTGGTGAAATTAGACAATATCATAAATAAACAAGTTTTATTTCTTTCAAGTACAGATATGTGTTGCTTGGAGTGTAATGCTACATACAATTTTTTTTTGCAGATATATTGTTAAACAATAAAAAATTATGTTTTTTTTATTTTAAAATATTGTAAATTTCACAAAATATATGATAATACTTTCGATATTGCTACCATTTTCAGCCAATTAAAAAGACACAACAGCATCTACAGCAACTCGGTGAGGAAAATATCTTTTTGTATCTGGATTTAGTTACTTCGGTGCGAGGTGAACATGGAGGGTCTTGTTGGAAACATAGCAAGGAGCATTGACTATTGTATAAAGGATTTTGGATTGAAGGGTGTTTATACACTCAAAATAGGAATAATGGGATACAATTTAAATCTAAAAATAAATAAGTTACCTTGGTCACTTGTTTCTAAAGGAACTGAATCGACATCAATATTATCTTCAAGTTTGACATCTAAAACAGGAAAACAACACAAGTCATGAGTTCCTTTCTATGATTCATCTTCGGGCTCCCCAGACACTCCTCTATTACTAGTTCTTGTACCGACAATGGCTCATCCCATCCTCTCGTCGACAATATTTCCTACGCTCCTTTCTCTATCAAACCATATCTTCCCAAAAGCCCTCCTATATCTTCCAAATGCTCCTAAATCCCATATCCACCAGAAAGTCACTAGATCCCATCCCTCTGATCTTCATCTCCCTTCCCACAGGACAACAAACTACCACAACTCCTTCCTTATCCAGGCTAACTCCCTCTGGAACCCTCTCCCTCTCCAGATCCCGTCCCTCTGATCTTCATCTCCCTTCCCACAGGACAACAACCTACCACAACTCCTTCCTTATCCAGGCTAACTCCCTCTGGAACTTTCTCCCTCTCCGGATCCCATCCCTCTGATCTTCATCTCCCTTCCCACAGGACAACAACCTACCACAACTCCTTCCTTATCCAGGCTAACTCCCTCTGGAACTCTCTCCCTCTCCAGATCACGTCCCTCTGATCTTTAAGACCTTATATGAAATGACTTTGTAATTAAAGCCCGGGCATTAGTCAGAAACAACAACAATAAATAATACATAACTAACTTTCATAACTGAGATAGAACAGTACAACTAATAAGAACATACTGGAACAAGCCAAAGAATAAATACATACGGAAACAAGACAGGCGATAATGCATAGGGAGGAGACGAGAGAGAATTTTGTTTTTAGCTTGAATTTTAATTAAATAATTTTTTTATTGGTTATTATGACTCATACTCGTGCTTTAAATACGAAGTCATAAAAAAATTAATATAGATTTAAGAATTTTCATGACGCAAATTTCCGATTAAGCCCTCTAGTAAGTATAGTGGTAGATTAAAAATATTTTTTAAATTAAAATATTTTTTTCAAACATGAGCTATGCCGGGCAAGAGCGGGCTCCCCAGCTAGTGTAGTGTGTAACGTGACTGGTTTTGATATCGATATTTTTTTTTTCATGACACAAATTTTCGATTAGCCCATCTAGAATAGCACAGAACCGCGGTCTTCTTATCTAGAATATTGTGTGTAATGTAACCGTATTTGGAGTCGTAACGTTTTTTTTTTTTAACTTTTCGGAAAATCTTCGATAAACCACCCAAAAATGTTTTTTAAACATAAAACGACTCGTTACTAATCAATGCTGACACCTAGGACTTCAATTTATAATGAAGTTTTTGGCTCTCAGAAAGAATCACTAAGTTTCCTATCTTCTTTGCATATGTTATGGAAGCCAATGCCAAATTCTGTATGAAAACCAAATAATTTAATGTTTCAGTTAACTAAATAATTACCTGTTAGGTTCCCAATATCTGCAAGATCGCCCAGTATCGATATGTCTTCTCCAAGTGCATTCAAATTGCATCCGGAACGCAGGGGGCACACCATTTCATTTTCTGAAAATATTAATAACAT
This sequence comes from Aradus depressus, assembly GCA_963662175.1. Classification (NCBI taxonomy): domain Eukaryota; kingdom Metazoa; phylum Arthropoda; class Insecta; order Hemiptera; family Aradidae; genus Aradus; species Aradus depressus. The sequence continues at coordinate 21,527,850 of OY759226.1, read as the reverse complement.
TTTAAACATTGAAACAAATAGCATAACAGTTTACAAAAAATTAGATTAACCCAAAAATATGTTTTTTTTTCAGAAACGGAAAAACTTCTCATGTTTATAACTAGGGCATCGGTAGCTCAGAGGAAGTGTGCTTACTGAGTTCAAGATCGCGGGTTCACAACCGGCTGAGCCCCTTAGGTTTTTTATCTGGGAGGTGAAGTCCTCCATCGGATGGGACGTTAAAAGATGGTCCCGAACCTGTACGATATCCGATGCTCGTTAAAGACCCCCGATTGAATAAAAATGTAAGACTCCCATAGTAGAGCGACGAATGAGCGCCCAGGTAATAGCCGATATGACCTCGCAGTTAAAGCCCGGGCATGAGACATAATAACTAACTACAATAAAATAATTACACTTAATTAAACGCTTACCGTCCTGTGTTTCCTGTTTTATTTCACTAATCAGCTCTTCGTCGCTAAATAAGGTATTTACATCTGAAACAAAATACTACAGTTATAATTATATATTTTTTTATTTACATAATTACGACTTTTTTTTTGTATTTATTTACCTTAAGCCACAACTATGCAAAAAATGCACAACCAGCGGCTGGGCTGACATATACTATACGAAATATTAAAAAAAAATAAAATAAAATAATAAAAATAAATATGACATGAAAGACTTCAGAGAGGAAAAAACATCCAGCGGTGAATCCTCATGACTTCATAACATGAGATCTCTATGCCAAACTCTCTTCAATCTTCTTGGGGGATTGTGGGGTAAATTTGTATTTAGGATTTTTCGGAACTTCCGGATTGGTGTGAATGTAAATTTTGGTGTAGAAACGTTGGTATAAATGTTTAATAGTTGTGTCTAAAGGTGTAACTGTTAAGTCTTGTTGCTAACGTATGACGGGCATTGCATGATCAGTCGGAGAGTCTTGGATTAAAATACCTGTATTCTTTTGACGTTCGAAGTCTTGGCTGGACCATATATTTGTAAGCCATAGGTCCAGAGAGGTCGGAGAAGATAGGTATAACAATTCAGTTTTTGTCGAGTAGATAATTTAGAATACATTTTTAAAGCACATGAACTTGGATAAATATTTAAAAATAATAAGCTTACTTATCCTATATGGAGGGCTGCGGATGACTTTCTTCTTGGCCTGCGCTCTGTCAATCCTATCATCTTTTGATATCGAATTTGTATTTCGTACTATTTCTTTTTGAGTATAATCATTGTTATCTGTAAAATACAAAATAAAAGTAATCGATAAATCATAGGTAATGTACATCCCCAGATCCAATTATTCGTAATGAACTAAATTTCCGTTATGCCTCTTCCTCTATCTCCTTTGGCTTAAAATAGTTAACAAAAAATTCTCAATGTACAGTAGAGCGTCGATTATCCGAACTAATGTAGTGTGGGGCGGTTCGGATAATCTCCATCCGGATCGTCATTTGGATCACCATCCTCTGTGTGATCGTTGTCATGTCGTAATTCGTGAACAATTTCGTCGTCTGTCAGCATCCGATACCCTGGATCCACAAGTAGTCACTCATTCATGTTCTCTTCATCACAATCAGTGAAAACATCAACGTTGCTCAACGCCTCCAACATTTTAGGTTCATTGTCAGGCTCGTCGATTTGGATTTCATCTTTAGATGGTTTCAGTAGCTTATTCCATGATTTATGCAAGGCGCAGTTTTTTACTCCATTCCATGCTTCAACCAACATGTAACAAGCACTCTTTTAAAACCAAAAACCATGCAGCATCTTCCAATAATTCGGATTTCGGTTTTTTTATAGTTTTACGATATGAACTGTCCTGCTCACTGTCAAGATTAAGTGCATACCTAGTGATTGAATCAGAATTATTTTTTATTCCCGTTATCGTTGATTTCCCAACACCCAACATGATAGCTAATGTCTGACCCGTTTCACCTTTCTTCAGCCGCGTAATAATTTCCATTTTATATTTTAATGAAAGCACTACTCGTTTCCTTTTTGTCGACGTGTAAGTTTTACTTAAAATATGTGACCACTAACTAATTCAATATACACCTCACGATGAATGATTTGAAACTGAGACTGGTAACCGACTTTACGAATGGAAAGGGATGCAGTGGAAAAATACAATGAACAAATTACATACATAGACATACACGTTAGTTCTCATTAAACAAATATTGACTTTCCGCCCCGTCAAACTGAATTTATCGAAAAACTGATATCCCTTATACAGCTAACAACGCCCTTTCTAAGAATTATCTACCAGTTCGGATAATTGAACGTTCAGATAACTGACGTTCGAATAATCGACGCTCTACTGTATTGGGTTTTTCTTTCTAAAAATGTTTAAGAAATCTTTTAAATCATTTTAAAGTCAAGGAGGTTATTAGTCTAGGTTGGCGGGCGGATGTCAAGGAAGGGGAAGTCTAGACTAGAGTCAGTGGAAAGGAGAAGCTCCCGAATGCTTGACTATGGGTCTCTAATATTGTAGTTGGGTGAGTTCTTTAAAACCTACTTCTGAAAAATTATTTTCTAGGAGGTAAACAAAAAACTTGAGCACGCCGTCCGTCGGATGGTATGCTAAGCAATGATCCCAAGACGTTGACTCCTACAAAAAGCGCTCTGTTAATAGGCGATATGGCCTCGTTGTTAAAGCCCTGGCATGAGTCACAAAAACAACAACAATAATAAAACTTAAACTCTAAAAAACATACTTTCCAGAAATATTTTTGACGTATGAAGATCTTCCATATTCTCCTTTATAGATCTCCAACCTTCATTTCCTACAATATAAACACAGAAAAAAAATGTACATTTCAGGAAAAGCTAAAATATATCTGTCCTGTATCGCAATATCATATATATAAAGCTGAAAACGGCTTGATGGATTTGATTAATTTTTTTTTTAATTTGTTCGTCATCGTCTGTGGAAGGTTTTAGGCGTATTAGTACCTCAATATCTGGTCCATCCCAGCATCCACCCACGCAATCTTTGTAACTCAAAAACCACTGCAACGATTAATGAGAAATCTTTTTGAATAAATTAGTTTTAGCTCCAAAGCTAGCGTTACTACAGTTGAAGGACTATAAGCCTTATTCCGTATGAATAATTGAAAATTATAACATCATGAATGTACTGTCGAGCAACTGAATAGCCTTATAGGAGATATTGGGAGAAAAGTCAAAGTTCCCCGGGCAACGCCGGGTATTACTGCTAGTTTAGTTGTATAAAATGATAATTTTGATTTTGATGTAGTATACAGATTCACACTGCTGAGTCAGAGAATACAGTCAATAATAGTATAGGAATAAAGGTTGTCGGTAAATCACGGGCTATGTACTTCCTCAGCACGAATTAATCAATTATGTTTTCGCTCTCCCTTCAAAGCCATTCGACCATTTTGAGTAAAACTCAATATTTTACTTAAATAATGGCTTCTAAATCCTCATATTAAATTTCATTGTCATTACATCGTCAGTTATAAGGAGTCAAGCCCCCCTTCGCGGAAATTTAATAGGTGTCCATCCTTATAGGGCTCTTTGCATGTTGATACACTCATCGGTAGTTATTGAGAATTTTGAGTTGTTCCCCCCCTCCCCTTAGGCTGATTCCACTGAAAATTAAAATGTCTTGTCCTTATATGTTTTGGAATTTACATATGAAATTTCGTGTCAATACATTCATTACAATGGAAGTTATTAGAGATTTTGTGTTGAGCCTCCCCCTAATCTCCTTTTCCCTTTGGTCGATTTGACTGAAAATCAATAGGTGTCGTCTTTAGAGATTTCTAAATAAACATACTTCTTTTATAGCAATGATATATATCATATATAAAAGGGTAGAAATCTCCCAAGGAACGGAGTTGCCCTCATTTATAATTGACTGACTGAGGAGGTCTCTAGGCCATTGGCGTTTAAGGCGGCGTTGAGGAAATGGCATAGTAAAGGGCATGGACTATAGATTACAATGTGAACTCAGCGAGGAAAATAACTTTTTATACCTGAATTCAGCTATTTTGGAGACGAGAGGAATGCTGAGGTCAATACGGGAAGGAGTCAGTTGTTGGAAACATAACAAGGAGCATTGGCTATTGTAAGGATACCGATTTAGCATTGTTTTACGTACATAATTAAAGTACTGGAATACCCTTCATTTCATCATATATCCTAGCGCATACTCAATGGGAAGGATTGCCACTCACTCTGTCTGTTCATACAGGATGCTACCAAATACAGGGAATTTCTTGTTGAACAACTTAATTATTGAATAATATATTTAAAAAATTATGTTGTTCTTTGTTTTTCTTATTAAAGTACCATTAGTTTATTGTTTCATTGTATTACAATTGTTATTGCTAGTTCTATTTTCTGTCTGTCTGTCTTATTATTATAATTATTTTCATTTTTACTTTCTTTATTTTTTTTTATATGTCTTATTGGTACAATTGTACAGGAATTTTCTTTATTTATTATGAACTTTCATTATTTATTTTTACTTCTTAAGACCCTCTCTCCTGACAGACGGCTCTGGCCATTGTCAGAATTGTATACTCGATATTAGAATGTCTTGTAAGTGCATATATAAATAAAGTATATATTTATTCATATCAGGGAGAAGATACGGATAATTTCTCATTTTTCCTCGATATAGCTTATAATTTAAAATTTTAAGCCTTGTTTACACTTTGATTAGTGCAAGTGTTAAGTGTTAAGTACAAGTGTTTAGTAAGAGCACTAAACCCGTTTGGACACCTTGCACATGTGACAAGTAGGCTGATTAGTACATCTGTTTAGTGAGTGCGAGTGGGCACCCTCACCACTATTCTTTTACCCCCACCATCACAAACTTGATCGAGAAGTCAACTGTTATCTCTTATCACTTTATCAGTTTGTTTGGTTTTTTTTTACTTTGGCACCCTAAATAGGCTCCTTAAACTACTTCCGGTTGCAAGCATATATAGCACAGTTTCGAGCTTAACACAGCAAGCCTCATAAGTGTATCACTTCTTTGTATATTTGGCCCAACAAGATTTAATAAATGTTCAAATGCTCTTTGATTCATTCGCATTGCATAATATTCAATTGGATCTTCAACAACCAATTCACGCAGTACAGAACTTGCACCACGATCTTGCCTTCTAGAAATCCACTTCCTCTCCCATAATGTTGGTGGCTTTTCTCTTTCTGTATGTACCTCCTCTGCTATTTCCTCAACAATAAAATTCAATGTTTCTTTTAGTTCGTCTATTAGCACTGCTCTTATTGAATCCATTAAAGAAAATACAATTTTAGAGCACTTGAAGTTCACGAACTCAAAATTTTGTTTTTAAACTTTAAACTCAAAAACTAATGTTCATTTCACTTGCACTTGCAACTGACTAAACACTGTTGGACACTAATTGACACTTAACACCTGCACTAATCACTAAACAACAATAACTAAACACTTGCACTAATCAAAGTGTAAACAAGGCTTTATGATCTTTCCCAAGTGCTTAACACTGGCTAGAGCTGTCTGACGTAAGCTAACTAGTTGCACCACTAAGTACATTTTAAATACATTTATTCCGGGAACAATGGACTTAAGTCGTTTTGTCAAAATACATTTCTGTTATCTGTGTCGATATTGTGGAAAGCTAATAAAATAAATGAAAGCAAAGACTTGTTTAAATTTTATATTGTCCAATTCCACAAAACTATATACTCACTTTTGAACTTTGTGCCAGCAATGGCGTAATCCGAAACCGGTACACTTTATGTATTCATATGTCATAGTCATTTCATGAAAATACAAGGCATATCGTGAAATTACACTATCTGAATAGTTAAACCATGTAACACTTGTTGAGGTTATAAGCTATTTTTTTATCTCACTTCAGTGTTATGTTCCAAACTAAAATAATTGATGCTCTTGTTTTAAATCTAAACCTAAGTGCAATTCCAGGTGCCACAAAAGTGTTCCTTGAATCAAAAAGTGACAAAACAAATTCACGAAATAAAATAACCTAGGTACCATATTTGTTTATTTTTAAATTGCATTGAAAGTAAAATTTTTTATGACTTTTTCATTACTATTAAATTTAAAAAATATAATTTATGGTTTCCAGATTTACTTTGTGAAGCTCCATTCTAGGAATAGATAATTAAAATACACAATTTCTTTGTCAAACTTCACTATATATTCTCAAATACTCAACTAGTTTCGCCGTGTTAAGGCATTATCAAATGCCATAAATGTTTTGCCAACTGACATTCAGAGAATACTATAATCTTCATTTGATGTTTTAATTTGTCTTTAAATTCTTTGTATTTGTTTTTATTCACCAATATTTATTATATTTTACATTTATATAATTCATGAGTCATACCTATATAAATACCAACACTACTGTTAGATTCGCTTTATTAGATTTTATATATATATATTTTTTCTTTCTTTTTTATTTTATATTTATTATTATCTTGTAAATATCTGTTTATTGGAATGTATAGAGTAACAAAAACAAGGGATTCCCAGTCATTACCTAAAAACCCCCTCCTTAACTGTACCCTCTACCCTGTCAACCAATTCTGTCAGTTTGTAAGTGACTCTTGATAATGCCTTAACACGGCGAAACTAGTTGAGTATTTGAGAATATATAGTGAAGTTTGACAAAGAAATTGTGCATTTTAATTATCTATACCTACCTCTGAGCTACCGGTACCCTCTACCCTGTCAACCAATTCTGTCAGTTTATAAGTGACTCTTGATAATGCCTTAACACGGCGAAACTAGTTGAGTATTTGAGAATATATAGTGAAGTTTGACAAAGGAATTGTGTATTTTAATTATCTATACCTACCTCTGAGCTACCGGTACCCTCTACCCTGTCAACCAATTCTGTCAGTTTGTAAGTGACTCTTGATAATGCCTCAACACGGCGAAACTAGTTGAGTATTTGAGAATATATAGTGAAGTTTGACAAAGAAATTGTGCATTTTAATTATCTGTTCCTTTAAAAAATATATAATGTTCCTATTTTAAATATTTTCTTCTTTTATTTGTACTCAAAAACATTAATAAATACCTTTTACAGTTGTAAAGCATTTTAAAATCCTAATTGAAATATTTTTTTCGTTTTAAATTTAATTTAAACATGAAATAATCAGATTTTACAATCTGTCTCAGTATCACTAAGGCATTTCTTGAACCTTCAAAGTCTAAAGTCGTACGATTGTGTACATCAAGAAAAAATTGTCATTTCAAGAAAATCCTAAGCAGTTAATGTAATTTCACAATGTGCTGGCAGTTCATGAAATGCCTCGTTTTTTCATGAAATTACGGATTTCACTAAGTGACTACGACATATATATTTTTATGGAATAAAACAATTTAAAAGTTAAACAATTTCTTTGTTTTTCATTTATTTAAAGTCGTTTTTCCGGTAAGACAATAACACTGTTATTTTAAATATTACTCTATTAAAACTTGCAGTATTACCTGGTGATTGCCGAGTTCTGTCCAGTCCTTCATCAAACTTCGATTCGCTTTCCTCTTCATCAATATCTCTAACTGGAAAAATATTTATAATAATAACAATTATATAATAATAAAATGAGGGCGCGGGTAGCTGAGAGGTAGCTTGCCTACTGAGCTCAAGATAGCGGGTTTGAAACCCGGCCGTGGTCATTAGGTTTTTTATCAGGGAGAAGAAAAAATCTCAAGCGATGGTCCCGAGCCTGTACAATATCAGATGATCGTTAAAGACACCTACTGTAGTTGAGAAAAAAATAAGAAGGCAAAATTTAGAACACCCAAAGTAGATTCAAGCTCATGTATATCAGAGCGAAAAAAGAGTAATCTGGTAGTAGGCGATGTGACCTTGTAGTTAAAGCTCGGGCATGAGTCACAATAACTAATAAAATAAATTAATGAATAGCAGTATTTTGTTTATTGTAAGCACACTTTTCACAAACTATTGTACTTACAAACTTTCTGTTGTGTTAGTTAATTATTATAACTCATCCCCGGACTTTAACTACATGGTCATATCGCCTACTACCAGAGCGCTCTTTCGTCACTCTGGTGGACACGAGTCCGACTCTACTGTGGGAGTCCTATGGGGGACTTTCACAAGTACCAGACATCGTACAGGCTCGGGACCATCGCTTATTGTCCCGAGGGGCGGCATGCTGAAGTTTATTATACCTCGCAGATAAAAAAAGAATAAGGGCCTCGAACCCGCGATATTGAGCTCAGTAAGCAAGCACACTAACGTTTCTCTTGAAAAAATCGTTCAACCCCATACAAAAATATATTGCTGGCATAGTTTTTTTTTTATATTTTAATAAATATTTGATGAATATAACACATCCGAATTTAAAAAATAAATAAATATATAAATAAAATATTTATTTATATTATATAATAAAATATATTTTACTTACACAATAGTAAGCCATCGAGTTCTTTCTTTTGGTACATTTTTCCTTGAATATAATCTGATTTCTCTTCCTCGAGGTCTTCATCATCAAATATTTTGTATTTCTCACGGAAAATGTCTGTAAGAGGAATAGTTTCAGTTATTAATGATATATAAACATAATTACAATTCCACAAAAGTATCCAAAAAACTAATGATATCAAATTGCCAAAATAACATTACTTTTTCCTTTCCGGTTTATTGGAGTTTCTGATTATCCGAAGTGGTTTTAATTCACAATACTTCGGATAGTAAGAACTCAACTACACATTGTTTTGCTAAAGTTAATTCAGGCTATTAATGTACTACAAGTTGTTCGAAAACAAACAAATTTATATAATTAATTTTTAATTTCTTATACCTATAGTATCGTGCGAAAAACCGAGATCGAGGTTTCAACTTTCAAGGTCCCTTGAATAAGTTTTGACCATTTTCGCGAGGATGTATGTGTGTATATACGTGACTGGAAAGATGAGAGCTCTCTACCGCAAAAACAATTGTAGCTATGAACTAGAATTTGGAATGAAGGGGTCACATGTGCTAACTAAGATCTGATTAGATTTTGCGACCACTTTACTTCAAGGCCTAACTACATTTTACAAGTTATAGCTTATGTTTATGACCTAATCAAAATTCTTTTCAAGTAATAAATGCAGAGAAAACCCAAATACGTATTTTATATGAAATACGATTTTTCGTGTGTTTCAAAAAACACATATTTTTAGAAGTAACCTTCTTTACCCAAAAACTGTTAGTCCTATTGAAAAATTGGTTCTTATAAAAAATGTTCCTTATAAAATTCCCGATCGATAGTAAGTTCTTAGATTTGAGATAGGATCAATGCGACGAAAGTTATTGCGCCTCAAAGAATGGAAAAAACATTTTTGTTGGAAAAATTTCAAATTAATGATTACATTGTATCGCGTTGCAAAGAATTATAAAATAATTTTTATTTTTATAAAAAATTATAAAAATGAAAAGAGGGCGCCGGTAGCTCAGTGGTATGCGTGCTTGCCCGACCGAGGCCCTTAGTTTATTTTATCTGGGAGGTAAAATAAACTTAAGCACGCCGTCCTTCGGATGGGACGTTAAGCGATGGTCCCGAGCCTGTACGATGTCAGGTACTCGTTAAAGACCACTACCCTAGATGAATAAAAATTTAGAGTAGGCAAAATTTAGGACTCCCATAGTAGAGTCGGACTCATGTCCACCAGAGTGACGAAAGAGCGCTCCAGTAGTAGGCGATATGACCTTGTAGTTAAATCCCGGGCATGAGTCATAAAACCTAACCAACAAATTAAAAAAAAAAAATATATATATGATGTGGTCATTACAGGACTTTCTTATACCAACTGTTAAGAAATTAGTACAACAAAATTGCACAACATATTTTCACTTTATTTTACATTTCTAAACTGAGACTGATTTTATAACATATGTACAATATACAAATCCAACATAATAATAATAACAGATGTTTTAATAAACATCAATGTCCTAACAACTCTTCCCCGGCAGCGCTGATGACAGCCGGCCTATTTGTACCCCAGGTCTGAAGTATGTCAGTCTGCTAGGCGGATGCCGGACTCTAGTGCTGCACCTGGTAGCTTGCGGAACCTCAGCCCGCTCCTCTCTGCAGGTTGCAGAAGCCACGTCTTCCTGAGCTGTTGGCTGGCCCAGAGATCCAGTCCTTGAAGTGCTCGACTCCATCAACATCTCAGGAGGTCTGCTCAGAGAGTCAGCCCTGCCTCGATCCGACTGGAGTTGGTCAGTGTGCCTCTTCTAAATGGCACCATCTACCTCTACTTCATAGTGTCTTTGGCCCAACTTCCTTTTTACAACTCCTCGTTTCCACTTGGCCGAGTCGTTGTATGACCGGACCAATACCGCTTCTCCTTCTTCGAATCCCCTATCTTTCTTCACAGCTAGTTCCACGGCCTCTTGCTTCTTACCGACTTTAGACCTCACACTCTCTCGCATGGTATCCAGCCGAGTGCGAACCAGACGCCCCATCAGCAACTCGCTAGGAGCCTGTCCGGTAGTACTGTGAGGAGCAACGCGATAGCTCAGCAAAAATATATCTATTTTCTTCTGCAACGTTCCTCCCTGGGTCTTCATGGCCCGCAGGCTTCGTTTGAGAGTCTGCATAAATCGCTCCACTTGTCCGTTCGTCGCCGGATGATATGGAGCGGATTTGAGGTGCAAGATATTATTTCTCCTCATGAATTGTTCAAATTCGGCCCCTGCAAACTGGGGCCCATTGTCCGTGACCACTTGTTCAGGTATTCCGAACCTTGCAAAAAGAGACCTTAGTACAGTTACCGTGGAGTCGGAGGTTGTGGAACTCATCTTGAAAACTTCTGGCCACTTTGAGTAAGCATCTATTACCACTAAGAATGATGTTCCCATAAACGGCCCAGAATAATCGATATGTAGCCGCTGCCACGGACCCTGCGGCCACTCCCATGGATGAACTGTGACTTTATCCGGCTCTCTTTGATTCAGCTGGCACCCGTCGCATGTTTTCACCGTCCTTTCTATCTCCTTAGTGATTCCAGGCCACCATACATAAGAACGGGCGAGCTCCTTCATCTTCCTTTCACCCAGATGCCCACTGTGCAACTCTTCGAGTATTCTGGGTTGAAGGCTTCCAGGGACGATTACTCTCCGGCCCCAGAGTAATACTCCATCCTCTAACGAAACTTCATCTTTCTTTGTATGGAACTCACCAAGTTGGCTAGTTCTGTCATGAGCCGGCCACCCACGCTGAGTAAACTCCGCGACTTTTGATAGAACTTTGTCTCTTCGAGTTTCCCGCCTCACCTCCTTGTGACTCACCGCTGTCGCCTCCTCCATGAATTTTAATATCCCGTAGGCCTCCTCCTCTTCTGTGTCCCTCCTGTCTTCCCCTTCCATTGTGTTGATTTCGTTCCATTGTATAGGGAGCTTACGAATAAAGTCCCTTCCTAAGAGTGCTTTACTCTTGTGCGGGCAAACATAAAAATATCCACTATAAGATAGCCCCTTATAGACGAGATCTACCTTAAGTTTGCCTTCCGGTACTATAGTTTCCCCAGTGTAGGTCCTTAAAGTGACCGAGGTTGGCTTCAGTGGCAGCCTGTCTACCTTCATCAGCTTCTTGGCCTCGCCTACACTCATCACACTCAAAGCCGCCCCGGTGTCCACCTCTATATCGACACACTTCCCGTTGATGGTAACTGGCAACAACATAGGCTTGCTTTGCGATATCTTATTCAGCCGGCCACGGTTTACCTCTTGATAACACACCTCACTATCCGTGTGGTCACTGTCACTTGACTCCTCACTTACCTCATTCACTCTAATTTTGGCTCTACAAACTTTGCGAAGATGTCCCTTTACTGCATTTACTATTTTTATATTGACAATCAATCTTGATATGTCCCTTTTTTCGCAACAATAACAAACTAAATTAGCTTTGCTGTCCTTATATCCGCTATCTTTCTTATCTAGAGTGCCTTTGCGTAATGCATGTAGTCCACTCACCTCATTGTTCTTCAACACCGAAGCTTCCTCCAGGGCGGACTCTAAGGACGTGGCTATGTCCAGAGCTTTCTGCAAGGTTAAATCGGGTTCGGTCAACAGCCTGGACTGAATGTTCACCGAATTTAACCCTATTACCAGAAGGTCCCTCAGTGTCACATCCAAATAGTCCCCGTTGTTGCAGTAACGTGCTTTACTTTTAAGTCTGTAATAAAAGGTATTAACGGACTCCCCTACATCTTGCTTACACTGATGCAGTCTGAAACGCTCCGCAATTTCCACAGTTTTAGGACGAAACTGATTTATTAATAGCCTCACCAACGTGCTGTAGTCCATACTGGCAGGTTTGACAGGCTCACATGCTGCCCGCAGCCACGAATAAGTTTCTTTCCCAATGCTTCCCAGCAGAATTGGAACCATTTTTTCTTTCCGAACATCGTTCCCAACAAAAATGTTTTCTACGATTTCTAAATACTCCTCAATATCGTCAGTATTTTTGTTAAATGTTTCCAATTTCCCGGCAAACATTTTAAACTTTTCCTCGTTCGCCAATTGTTAAGAAATTAGTACAACAAAATTGCACAACATATTTTCACTTTATTTTACATTTCTAAACTGAGACTGATTTTATAACATATGTACAATATACAAATCCAACATAATAATAATAACAGATGTTTTAATAAACATCAATGTCCTAACACCAACCATCCTTACAGATCTCTCTATTTCCTCTTCCCCCTTCTCAACATTATTTCATACTGTATGGAAGTAATGGTTAGCGTCAACTATATAAATAAGTTAAATCAAAAATTTACCAATTTTATAAGTGTCGACTTTTTCAGATGTTGACGGGGCTGGAAGGTCAATCAAGCTAGGTGAAGCAGGACGTGCATCTGAAATTTAGAAAATTCATTTGAAATAACCCTATTTATTATTATTATAGTAATAAAAAAAGAGTTGATTACAAGACAAATAGCCTTATAGTATTATGAAAAAATATTAATTTTATAATAATCCGCTAAGGTAGTGCGCCCCATGAGCCAAATGAGAAACTTCTTTACGCTCCCATAGACTGGAATGAAAGAATCAGAATGTAAATTGTTTAGTAGTGCTCCTCAAGCTCTTTACAATGACACCCGAATCAACGTCCTATTTAAACGCGTTATCACGCTACACTAATTTCTAATTTTACACAACGCTAATTCGCAACAATCATCCGCCCACACTAGCCCGATAACGTCACAGGCAAAACAAACACGTACAGACATGCTCTATCCATTGTGACCTCAACCGTTGTTATCGCATTATTAGTCTCGTAGTTATTATCGATTGAAATCTGTCGGTATTTTGTAACCGGCTATCACTGTGCTTAACGAGCGAATAGACGTTTTCATGTCACAAAAACATAAATTCAAAATGAAAGTATTATGTTGCTTACATGTTCGAACAGGTGAGCTGTAGATGGTCCATGGATCTTGAGGTGAGTCGTCATAATCCTCAAAGTCGTAATCCCAACAAACTGGAACAGCTTCGCAGATGAGTATATCTCTGTCGTCAGTGAGAAAGGATGTGGTACTGAAATGGCATGCGCAGAGACAACAGCTGGAGTCAGCACTCGATCGCCCAGCACCCTTCAACCACTTGTCGTAACTGCAATAATACACTTATTAATAGGGTCCGAATTTATACGCATTTGCGCACGTTTCTATGCTTCACACAAAATGCATATTTTTGCTGCATATTTAAAAAAAAATAAAAATGACAAAAAAGGTTTCAGAAAACACGAAATAACTACTACACTTCAGTTTTCTTGGAAGACGTTAAAATTCTTAAAATCTCTTCCCTCCCTTTTGACTAAAATCTCCATTATTTTTTAAGTCAGCATCGAATTATTGCACCCTTAATATGCCGAAAGTGGTAACAAAACACATCTGACTTTCTAAATAAATATTTACGCGAATTTCCTGACGAAACGTTTCGCAGTGATTCGGGCGTTTTATATTGTACAAGTTGCGATACGGTGGTTTCAACATCTCGAAGATCTCTTCATCGGCAAAGTTTTACGTTTCAAAATTTAAGAATGTACATTATAAAAAATAATTTTTACGACGAATAAAACGTTTTACAACTATTAAACTTAAATTTTATTTCTATAACCATATACAAAAGTTTGAAAATTTTCACAGCATCATCATCAGTGGAACATCTATTATTGAATTATATAAATAATGAAAAGTATTCATAGATGTGCCACTGATGACAAAAAATAATACAAGTGGGAAGACATATTTATTTCTATGAGAAATCTCGTCCCACAACATACAACTATCACATATATGTTCAACAGTAGTCAGTACTATGACCACCAGAGCGGCGAAAAGCGTTTTGACAGTAGGCGATAAAGTCGGGGCATGAGTCACAAAAACAAACAAAAAGTGAAAATTGTTAAGTAAAAAATGTTCTTTGACTTTTCCAGTCTGTACAGTGCGGGGGTAAACTAGAACCGCGGCATAGTAATGCATCAAACGAATTCAATAATAATTATATTTAATTATTAAATATATATAATCTAAGCAACACAAATTGTAGAAAAAAAAATTGACTAATTTTTCGAACAAATATTACCATTGGGTTTATTTAGAAATGACCAAAAACATTAAAAAAATTATAACAAAGTTGGTCTTATAAAATGTTAAAAGTGACACTTACCATTTGTCACTTTTATTTGGGAACGCGAAGAGTTTAATATGAGGATGTGTTTCACTACTGACATTGCAGCCCAAGGCGTGGCACTTTTTGGGAAAATTGTCATCTGGCATAATAACAATAAGAAATTATTAAAATTCCATTAAACAAGAAAAAAAGTGACCGCTAAAATAAATGTTTGAAAACGTAAATAAATAAATGCCACTTTAACAAAACAGAAGGTTCACTACCACCAACAAGGGTTATAATTGGTTAACAGTGTTGACGTCGGCAATTTGAATATTAACTTCAATAATTATATCGAGAAAAACTGCTCAATTAATAATCATGTCTATAAAAATAACAATAATATAAACCAAATAAACTCCTTAAAAGATTTTTTGATTGAAAGAACTTAATATGTTAATATTTTCAAAGAAAAATGAAAAAACACCCAGGATAATAGTTGTAGGGTAGGTGGGGCGAGTTCCAACATTTGTCGGCCATCTTACTGCTTAAACAAATGCTGGAAATAAAAAATGTTAAACTTTTAGAAGCGATTTGCTAGTTATTATCATTTTTTTGGGGATCCAGGGAAACGAGGAGGCAGACTGACTAACCAAGGAAGGCTCAAGTAAGCCTTCATGGGGCCCGAGCCAGTACAAGGAATATCTCGGGAGGCATACCGAACCAGGATTAAATAGTGGACTAAAGATCTTTTAGAGCAGTCATGGAGAGAAAAAAGCACATGCAGACAGTCGAAGATGTTCCTGGAAGCGGAGTCCAAGGTGTTGAAGGATGAGATCCTGAACCTCAAAAGGAACGAGCTTAGGCAACTAACTGGAGTTCTCATAGGACACGGTCCGTTCAATAGACACCTACACACTGTTGGAGTCAAGGACAGTCCTATCTGTGACAGATGTGAAGGAGACGAGACGGCGGCACACTTCCTGGGTATATGCTCGGGATAAGCGCGGACGAGATTCCACATTTTTGGTAAAGATGTGATCACTGAGGAGGATTTTAGATTTGACCACGGGAGCATTCTCCCGGTTCATTAATGAAACTGGGAGACTGGGTACTTCATGAAGGACTTGGTTTAGGTAGTATAAATATACAGGTAACAAAATTATGTGAAAGCACAGCGCTTCCAGTGAATAGATAAAAGCATTGGATGCTTAGGTCCCTAGGTGTGAAACACCAGCCCATCATATATACATATTATTATTTAATTAACTTTAGCTAGCAAAATAACAGCAAATAAATTACTAAAACTTCGGATACTGCATGGTTCTTTAAATTTCATAAAGGTATTTTAATAAATTTCAATTATTTTCAGGGACTTATGAAGAATGGTTCACTTACCCAGCCCTACAGCTTAAGGTACGGTCAAACATAAAGCGGGCTGCCCGCGGGACAAGTCTAGTACCCGACGGGCAGATGAGTAGTTGTGAATGTACACAAAGTCCGCGGCGGCTAGGAAAAAGTATGACTGAAGAAGCGGCAAAATTGATTGACCTAGTATGGGAATGCGTTTAAAGCTGAAGTGGGGGGGGGGGGGGGGAGGGTAGGGTGGTGGTGGGGGGGGGGGGGGGGGGGGGCTAACTTGACGGACTTATTGAACATTGAGGTTATGCAATGTTATAGGGGGCTAACTTGACGGACTTATTGAACACTGAGGTTATGCAATGTTATAATCTAGGAGGATAGTAGAGTAGGTTATAACATCCTCCAAGGTTATAACATTATAAGGTTATGTTTATGGTTATAACGTTTTCTTGGGGGATATTTACTTATTTTTATTTTGTGCGGTGATATATATGATTAGAAAATTTTAGTAAAACCTATTCATTCAAAGTAACTATAAAATGTGGAGTCGGTCGAGAATTAATCTTTTTATGCGCAAAAAAACAAATAACGAGCTATTTAATTCAGTAAGTTTTATTCTAACTCCCTGTGTAGGTAATTTCAGAAAATATTTCACATTTATATAATTGAAGATGATTGAAATAAGGTTATATATTTTTCAAATGAATTACCGAGATATTTTTAAAGTTGCAGAGAATTATGTTGTCTACTGATGCAGATATTCTGGAACTTTTTCATCCTAAGGAACCAACAGACTATGAAAAAGAGCTAAGTTCTGAGAAAACTAGTTATCCGCAATCAAAAAGCAAGGTATTTATTATTTTAAATTAGGTACCTAATACATTAAACTTTTCATCAATTTTATAACACTTTTTCTTTTTTTTTAGAAAGATGTAGTGATTAATTGTAGTCGACCTCAATTTAATCATCACCGAAACCAAAAGTATGAAAAATTCAAACCTATACCTCTAGCATCAAAGGGCTGGCATCACAATAAGTCTCGAGGCGATTTTTTCTCTATACGTATATTCGATGAGGTAAGACGCATGATTTGTGATCAATTTTTTGTTCTTTGTAAATTATTATATAAATTTTAACCCCATGGTGTGCCAGAGAAAATTCAAAATTTTTTGATCAAGGGAATGACAACTAGGTAGTTTCTCGAAATGAATTTTTAGTATTTACGAACATTTACGTATAATTTTTTTAATACATCTCACATTCCATTATTCTATATTAGGTTAGGTTTTATGACTCATGCCCGGGCTTTAACTACGAGGTCATATCGCCTACTACCAGAGCGCTCTTTCGTCACTCTGGTGGACATGAGCCCGACTCTACTGTGGGAGTCCTAAATTTTGTCTACCCTAAATTTTTATTCATCTAGGGTAGGGGTCTTTAACGAGTACCTGACATCGTACAGGCTCGGGACCATCGCTTAACGTCCCATCCGAAGGACGGCGTGCTTAAGTTTATTTTACCTCCCAGATAAAATAAACTAAGGGCCTCGGTCGGGCTACGTAAATACAGAAATTCTCTAATTTAAGGATTGAAGAATTTGAATGAAACAGATCAGCTTGGCTGGACTTCAGTACATTCTGAAAAAAATCTCAGATCTGCAATGTTATCCTTAAGAAAGCAGCTCATCAATGCAAGAAGCTCCCGTCTGACTTCCTTCAGGATCGGAGAATGGATGAGTGGACGCTTTGTATTGAAGTCTTACTGTAAAGTGAAGCCAAAGAGAACGTTGACAAATTAAGGATTGATGAAATATGGCGCCATGTAGTGAACAAAATACGCTTTGAAATATCCGCTGTTGGAAGAAATAAAAAAACCTTTCTGAGGGCAACTCAGATGTGGGGCGTTAGTTTTGGTTGGGCTCTCACCAAATATCCAGAATTATCTTCGGTAAATTCATTACATCGTCAGTTATTGGGGTTAATGAGTTGAGCCCCTCTGATCCCCCCTCCCCTTCTTCCAATTCCGCTGAAAATTGATGTGTCGTTCGTACGGGGTTTTGAATTCACATACAAAATGTTGTGTCGTTACAACAGCAGTTATTAGAGTTTTTGAGTCAAGCCTCACTCTCATATTATCTTATTACGTTGTAAAAATATATAAAAACGTATGTTTTTTTAAAAATATTGTCTATTTCACAAAATATAGGTATATAATATATTGGAATACTTTCGCTATTGCTACCATCTTCAGACAAAAAATACAATATTTGCTATCCCGTGGCTCAAGTGAAGATGGTAGCAATACCGAAAGTACTCATATATTATATATTTTGTGAAATAGACATTTTTATACTTTTATTTTTTATCAAGTGTTTCACAATAACTGCAGAAAATGTTAACTACCATTGAGCTGAGTTTACGAAGCTCTTTCTTAGGCGACTCATGTATTTCGTTGTACTCGTACTCCTCCTAAACCCCTTTACCGATCACATTGAAATTTGCCACGATGGTAGTGGACACGGTGACGATGGTTTACTACTAAAAAAATCTGAAATCGAACATACCACGGAGGAATAATCACCGAAAAACGAAATCCCCATTGAAATCAATTGAGAGACAAAATTCTCGCGCAAAATAGAATTTTTCGATTTCAAATGTAAAAATCCGGGCGAAGCCCTTTTCTGTTTACCATCGGACACCACTTTTTTTGAGCCATTTTTTTCAGTGTTCTAACGTACAAACTTCGACTTTTTTTCGATAAAAATATTCACAGCTGTTGTCTACAAAAAGACTAGAAAAAATCAATTGAAATCTATTTAAAGTATTAATATATTCATAAAGAACATACAAGGTGAGAAGTTACTGATAATTATTAAAACATTAACTGAGTTTTTTATACAGATATGCCTGACTCAGCTCAGTTTTTGCAAACAGCAGAATGTGTTGCACACCTAGTTATTACGTTTTCTTGGCAGCCATTGTTAAGCGGTAAATGAATCGTCTGCAACAATTATAATTGTTATAATTTGAAAGTTCATTTCCGTATTTTTTCTGTATAAATATTAAAAGAGATAAAACCAGTTTAGGTATTATTAAACCAGTATTAGTGTGATTTAACTTATTGCATTTATTAAGTTTGAGTACTTATGTATTAATTATTTAAAAAAATAATTATTTAAGCCCAAATCAGCATTTGAAAGAATTTTTAGTTTACTATTTTTATTTATGATTCTTATGGAATATTATTCGTAATTGTTTTATCAAAAACTTGAAACCTTGTTAAAAAAAACAAAAAAACTACAGATATTGAACTAAGTGCAGTGTATCTAATAAAATTTATTGTTTTGAAAAACATTACTTACCCTTTAATTCGACAGTCTTCACAAGCCATTGCGCTTTAAAGATTCCAATGTTTTTATAATCATTTCCAATTGAGATATTTGAGAATACTACACATTACAATTATATTTGTTGAATATATAAAACACGTTTGAACACTGTGGAAACCTTTGTTTGGAGGTACTTTGACAGAAAACAATCGGAAGTATCCTTGATAAATTATAAGGCTTGTTATTTATTTGAACTTTCCTTATTCTTATCTTGTTATTGATTTATAAAAAGGGGATTATATACTAAATTTGATAACACTATTTTCAATATTTAAATATATTTTATATTAATGAACCAAAAATAATCTAGAATTATATTCAAATTATTACGAAAGAGATTCTTCATGAATTATGGGTTGAAAATGAAATATTTATGGATTATGGAGAAAAAAAAATAGTTCTTAGAAAAGTGAACTTAGTACATCAAAAAAAAAAAAAAAAAAAAAAAATTTGTCTAAATTTGCATTAGGTTATGAATTAGACTCGGGTTTTAACATTTGAAAAATAATAGCATTGTGTACTGTTTATCTGAGTTGTATTAAAACGAAATAAACACGATATATGAAAGCTACTTTGGTGGAGATTTTCGTGATTTCTCTTGTCTTTTTATGTTTTTGTTGTAACACTTGGAAAATTATACTTCACACGGACAAATCTCAACATATAACATTTACTTAACATTTTTTGCATAGTTATTGTGAAACACATAATAAAAAATAAAGAAAAAGTATGTTTTTTAAAAATATTATCTATTTGATAAAATAAACGTATTAATAATATGGGAGTACTTTCGGTATTGCTGCCATCTTCAGCCACGACTTAACAAATACTAACTGGAAGTTCAACAAGTTTACATTTCGAACTGTCCTTTTCCCTGTACGTTTAGTAGTAGTCTTAAAACATTAAAAATAAAATTTCCTCTCAAATTAAAATCATAATAATAAAAAAAAAATTTGGAATAGTATCAGTGCTGATGAAAATAAAAATATACATGAAATAAATCAAAGGTGACAATAATAATTATATGAATTAAAAAATTCATAGTTTTGAGAAATTAAATACGTATAGGAGGATTTTATTATTGGCGGTAAACGGGGATAAAAGAACAAATATCAGAAAAAGGGCTAAACACTGACATAACATACAACTCAGTAAAATCAACTTATGCCCAACACAAACATCATTTTGACATAAATACAGACATACAATACCCACGTTTTTGTGACAAAGGTACATTACTCAACTCACTAGAACACCGGGAGATACTACAAAAAGCAAATTGTATGAACAATCAACCAATCTCAAATATTCATCCCTTTTATCGCCAATAATATAATCCTCCAGTCTCTTACTTTCTCAAAGCTGTGTATTTTTATTTTACATACGGTTTTTCTTTATTTTTTACTTTCAATGCCTGGGTTGTGTCAGGATATTTCTGGCAGCTATATTATTGTGGCTGAAGATGGTAGCAATACCGAAAGTACTCCCATATTTTATATATATTTGTATTTTTTGAAATAGATAATACTAGCAGTCATACCCGGCGTTGCCCGGGGAACTTTGACTTTTCTCCCAATATCTCCTCTAAGGCTATTCTATTCAGTTCCTCGACAGTACATTCATGATGTTATAATTTTCAATTATTCATACGGAATAAGGCTTATAGTCCTTCAACTGTAGTAACGCTAGCTTTGGAGCTAAAACTAATTTATTCAAAAAGATTTCTCATTAATCGTTGCAATGGTTTTCGAGTTACAAAGATTGCGTGAGTGGATGCTGGGATGGACCAGGGGTTGATTAAAAAATAGACCTTAACCTTCCGGTAGATAAAACTTATCTATTCAAAAAGATTCCTCATTAATCATTGCAGTGGTTTTTGAGTTACAAAGATTGCGTGGGTGGATGCTGGGATGGACCAGATATTGAGGTACTAATACGCCTATAACCTTCCACAGACGATGACGAACAAATTTAAAAAAAATAATCAAATCCATCAAGCCGATTGTGAGTTATAGCGGTACAACGCACAGACATTTTCAGCTTTATATATTTGATTTGAAAAAATCATATTTCTTTATTTGTTACTAGCAGTAATACCCGGCATTGCCCGGGGAACTTTGACTTTTCTCCTAATATCTGTTATTCAAATCCTATTCAATTCTTCGACAGTACATTCATGATGTTATGGGGTTTTTAATTATTCAAATGGAATAAGGCTTATAGTCCTTCAACGGCAGACACCTCAGCTAGTAAGTGTTTAGGACCACTGGGCACCACAGCTAGTATGCGCCTTTCAATGGCGGAAACCACAGCTAGTTAATACTTGACATCGCTCGACATTCTAGCCAGTACGTATTTAAGAACGCTCGTGACCACAGCTAGTATCGGCCTTGCAACGGCGTACCACCCCAGCTAGTAAGTGCTCGGGACAGCTGGGCACCACAGGTAGTGTGAGCTTGGGAATGCTGCGCACCACAGCTAGTACGTGTTCAGGAACGCTGGGCCACACAGCTACTCGTAGAATATGCCTTGCAAAGGTGGCCAGCCCGGCTAGTAAGTTCTTAGGACCACTTGGAACCACAGCTAGTTCCTACTTAAGAACGCCGGGCACCTTAGATAGTATGCGCCTTGCAACTCCGTGCAACCAGCTATTAAGTTCTTAGGACCGCTGGGCAACACATATAGTACGTAGTTAAGAACGCTGGGCACCGCAGCTTGTATGTACCTTGCAACAGCGGATGCCCTAGCTAATTTGTGCTTAAGAACGCTGGTGAGAGCTATTATTAACCGTGCAACTGTGGACCTCCTAGGTGCAACATGCTTAGGAAACCCACCCTGTTAAAATTAGGGATACATCCCATCTTTAAGAAAGCTCCATGTGAGATTCATTCAGCATTAATGCACCCCCGTCCCTCCCTTCCAAAAGGGTCACAGCCAATTTTTAAATATTGCTTTTGAAACTACTATTTATATGCTTGCCTACCCATACCAATGTATTAACATTAATTTTCGTATTTAAAATTAAAATCCTCTGAGGACATAACCAGTCACATTTCAGCAATATCGGTTGGGGGGAGGGGGGAATTCCGGGGTGGGGGCTCAATTCAATAATCCCAATAACTGCCGATGTATTGAATGTATAAACATCAAATTTCGTATTTAAAATTATCATCTACTGCGGACATGACCATGCAAATTTCCGCGATATCGGCTGGGGGGAGGGGCCACAACCCTCCCTCCCGTTCAAAATTTTGAGCCGTCACACACCCTTTTTTTCTATTTGACCTTTAGGAATACTATATGTGAAATTTCGTAATAATCCGACCATTAGTTAATGACATACCGGTATCTTTATATTTAGGCCTACCCCCACAACCTCCCCTCCCGTTCAAAATTTTGAGCCGTCACACACCCTTTTTTTCTATTTGGCCCTCAGGAATAGTACATGTGAAATTCCGTGACAATCCGACCATTAGTTAATGTGCTACTGGTATCTTTATATTTAGGTATACCCCCACAACCCCCCCCCCTCTCGTTCAAAATTTTGGGGTTTCACGAAGCGTATTTTTCAACTTGCGGTCTAGGAATAGTACATGTAAAATTTCGTGACAATCCTACCATTAATTAATGAGCTAGCACTATATTTATACTTAGGCCTTCCCCCACAACCCCCCCTCCCGTTCACAATTTTGTGACGTCACACACTTTTTCTTCCTATTTGCCCTTCAAGAATACTACATATGAAATTTCATGACAATCCGACCATTAATTAATGAGTTAGGACTATTTTTATGCTTAGCCCCCCTTACAACCCCCCCTCCCGTTCGAAATTTTGGGACGCCACATAGCCTATTATTCAATCGGTCTTGAAAGGATGCTACATGTGAAGTTTCATGAATATCCGTCCAGCCGTTTGGGCGTGATGCTGGAACAAACATACAAACAAACCCCGTTTCAGTATAGAAGTATAGAAGCCGGTGGAAGAGAATGGGTAGATAAGCGAATCTGAATTAAAAAATCCCAATAACTGCCGATGTAATGAATGTATCAACATCAAATTTCGTATTTAAAATTAAGATCCGCGGAAGACATAACCAATCAAATTTCAGCGATATCGGCCGAGGGGAGGGGGGAGTTCCGGGGTGGGGGCTCAATTCAAAAATCTTAATAACTGCCCATGTAATGAATGTCTCGACATCAAATTTCGTATTTAAAATTAAAATCCACTTAGGACATAACCAGTCAAATTTCAGCGATATCGGCCGAGGGGAGGGGGGAGTTCTGGGGTGGGGGCTCAATTCAAAAATCCCAATAACTGCCCATGTAATGAATGTATCGACATCAAATTTCGTATTTAAAATTAAAATCCACTTAGGACATAACCAGTCAAATTTCAGCGATATCAGCCGAGGGGAAGGGGGAGTTCCGGGGTGGGAGCTCAATTCAAAAATCTTAATAACTGCCGATGTAATGAATGTATCGACATCAAATTTCTTATTTAAAACTAAAATCCACTTAGGACATAACCAGTCAAATTTCAGCGATATCGGCCGAGGGGAGGGGGGAGTTCTGGGGTGGGGGCTCAATTCAAAAATCCACAACCCCCCTCCCGTTCACAATTTTGTGACGTCACACACTTTTGTTTCCTATTTGGCCTTCAAGAATGCTACATATGAATTTTCATGACAATCCGACCATTAATTGATGAGTTAGCACTATTTCTATGCTTAGCCCCCCCCTTACAACCCCCCCTTCCGTTCGAAATTTTGGGACGCCACATAGCCTATTATTCAATCAGTCTTGAAAGGATGCTACATGTGAAGTTTCATGAATATCCGTCCAGCCGTTTGGGCGTGATGCTGGAACAAACATACAAACAAACCCCGTTTCAGTATAGAAGTATAGAAGCCGGTGGAAGAGAATGGGTAAATAAGCGAATCTGAATTTAAAAATCCCAATAACTGCCGATGTAATGAATGTATCAACATCAAATTTCGTATTTAAAATTAACATCCGCGGAAGACATAACCAGTCAAATTTCAGCGATATCAGCGGAGGGGAGGGGGGAGTTCTGGGGTGGGGGCTCAATTCAAAAATCTTAATAACTGCCCATGTATAGAATGTCTCGACATCAAATTTCGTATTTAAAATTAAAATCCACTTAGGACATAACCAGTCAAATTTCAGCGATATCGGCCGAGGGGAAGGGGGAGTTCTGGGGTGGGGGCTCAATTCAAAAATCTTAATAACTGCCCATGTAATGAATGTATCGACATCAAATTTCGTATTTAAAACTAAAATCCACTTAAGACATAACCAGTCAAATTTCAGCGATATCGGCCGAGGGGAGGGGGGAGTTCTGGGGTGGGGGCTCAATTCAAAAATCCCAATAACTGCCCATGTAATGAATGTATCGACATCAAATTTCGTATTTAAAATTAAAATCCACTTAGGACATAACCAGTCAAATTTCAGCGATATCAGCCGAGGGGAAGGGGGAGTTCCGGGGTGGGAGCTCAATTCAAAAATCTTAATAACTGCCGATGTAATGAATGTAGCGACATCAAATTTCTTATTTAAAACTAAAATCCACTTAGGACATAACCAGTCAAATTTCAGCGATATCGGCCGAGGGGAGGGGGGAGTTCTGGGGTGGGGGCTCAATTCAAAAATCCACAACCCCCCTCCCGTTCACAATTTTGTGACGTCACCCACTTTTGTTTCCTATTTGGCCTTCAAGAATGCTACATATGAAATTTCATGACAATCCGACCATTAATTGATGAGTTAGCACTATTTCTATGCTTAGCCCCCCCCTTACAACCCCCCCTTCCGTTCGAAATTTTGGGACGCCACATAGCCTATTATTCAATCAGTCTTGAAAGGATGCTACATGTGAAGTTTCATGAATATCCGTCCAGCCGTTTGGGCGTGATGCTGGAACAAACATACAAACAAACCCCGTTTCAGTATAGAAGTATAGAAGCCGGTGGAAGAGAATGGGTAAATAAGCGAATCTGAATTTAAAAATCCCAATAACTGCCGATGTAATGAATGTATCAACATCAAATTTCGTATTTAAAATTAACATCCGCGGAAGACATAACCAGTCAAATTTCAGCGATATCGGCCGAGGGGAGGGGGGAGTTCTGGGGTGGGGGCTCAATTCAAAAATCTTAATAACTGCCCATGTAATGAATGTCTCGACATCAAATTTCGTATTTAAAATTAAAATCCACTTAGGACATAACCAGTCAAATTTCAGCGATATCGGCCGAGGGGAAGGGGGAGTTCTGGGGTGGGGGCTCAATTCAAAAATCTTAATAACTGCCCATGTAATGAATGTATCGACATCAAATTTCGTATTTAAAACTAAAATCCACTTAAGACATAACCAGTCAAATTTTAGCGATATCGGCCGAGGGGAGGGGAGAGTTGCGGGGCGAGGGCTCAATTCAAAAATCGCCATAACTGCCGATGTAATGAATCTATCGACATCAAATTACGTATTTAAAATTAAAATCCACTTAGGACATAACCAGTCAAATTTCAGCGATATCGGCTGAGGGGAGGGGGGAGTTCCGGGGGAGGGGCTCAGTTCAAAAATCCACAACTCCCTCCCGTTCACAATTTTGTGACGTCACAGCCTTTTGTTTCCTATTTGGCCTTCAAGAATACTACATATGAAATTTCATGGTAATCCGACCATTAATTAATGAGTTAGCAATATTTTTATGCTTAGCCCCCCTTACAACCCCTCCTCCCGTTCGAAATTTTGGGACGCCACATAGCCTATTATTCAATCGTTCTTGAAAGGATGCTACATGTGAAGTTTCATGAATATCCGTCCAGCCGTTTGGGCGTGATGCTGGAACAAACATACAAACAAACCCCGTTTCAGTATAGAAGTATAGAAGCCGGTGGAAGAGAATCGGTAGATAAGCGAATCTGAATTTAAAAATCCCAATAACTGGCGATGTAATGGATGTATCAACATCAAATTTCGTATTTAAAATTAACATCCGCGGAAGACATAACCAGTCAAATTCCAGCGATATCGGCTGAGGGGAGGGGGGAGTTCTGGGGGGGGGGGGGGGGGGGGGCTCAATTCAAAAATCTTAATAACTGCCGATGTAATGAATGTATCGACATCAAATTTCTTATTTAAAACTAAAATCCATTTAGGACATAACCAGTCAAATTTCAGCGATATCGGCCGAGGGGAGGGGGGAGTTCTGGGGTGGGGGCTCAATTCAAAAATCCACAACCCCCCTCCCGTTCACAATTTTGTGACGTCACACACTTTTGTTTCCTATTTGGCCTTCAAGAATACTACATATGAAATTTCATGACAATCCGACCATTAATTGATGAGTTAGCACTATTTCTATGCTTAGCCCCCCCCCCCCTTACAACCCCCCCTTCCGTTCGAAATTTTGGGACGCCACATAGCCTATTATTGAATCAGTCTTGGAAGGATGCTACATGTGATGTTTCATGAATATCCGTCCAGCCGTTTGGGCGTGATGCTGGAACAAACATACAAACAAACCCCGTTTCAGTATAGAAGTATAGAAGCCGGTGGAAGAGAATGGGTAAATAAGCGAATCTGAATTTAAAAATCCCAATAACTGCCGATGTAATGAATGTATCAACATCAAATTTCGTATTTAAAATTAACATCCGCGGAAGACATAACCAGTCAAATTTCAGCGATACCGGGCGAGGGGAGGGTGGAGTTCTGGGGTGGGGGCTCAATTCAAAAATCTTAATAACTGCCCATGTAATGAATATATCGACATCAAATTTCGTATTTAAAATTAAAATCCACTTAGGACATAACCAGTCAAATTGCAGCGATATCGGCCGAGGGGAAGGGGGAGTTCCGGGGTGGGGGCTCAATTCAAAAATCTTAATAACTGCCGATGTAATGAATGTATCGACATCAAATTTCGTATTTAAAACTAAAATCCACTTAGGACATAACCAGTCAAATTTCAGCGATATCGGCCGAGGGGAGGGGGGAGTTCTGGGGTGGGGGCTCAATTCAAAAATCTTAATAACTGCCGATGTAATGAATGTATCGACATCAAATTTCGTATTTAAAACTAAAATCAACTTAGGACATAACCAGTCAAATTTCAGCGATATGGGCCGAGGGGAGGGGAGAGTTGCGGGGCGAGGGCTCAATTCAAAAATCGCAATAACTGCCGATGTAATGAATCTATCGACATCAAATTACGTATTTAAAACTAAAATCCACTTAGGACATAACCAGTCAAATTTCACGATATCGGCTGAGGGAGGGAAGAGTTGCGGGGCGAGGGCTCAATTCAAAAATCGCAATAACTGCCGATGTAATGAATCTATCGACATCAAATTATGTATTTAAAACTAAAATCCACTTAGGACATAACCAGTCAAATTTCAGCGATATCGGCCGAGGGGAAGGGGGAGTTCCGGGATGGGGGCTCAATTCAAAAATCCACAACCCCCCTCCCGTTCACAATTTTGTGACGTCACAGCCTTTTGTTTCCTATTTGGCTTTCAAGAATGCTACATATGAAATTTCATGACAATCCGACCATTAATTGATGAGTTAGCACTATTTCAATGCTTAGCCCCCCCTTACAACCCCCCCTTCCGTTCGAAATTTTGGGACGCCACATAGCCTATTATTCAATCGGACTTGGAAGGATGCTACATGTGAAGTTTCATGAATATCCGTCCAGCCGTTTGGGCGTGATGCTGGAACAAACATACAAACAAACCCCGTTTTAGTATAGAAGTATAGAAGCCGGTGGAAGAGAATGGGTAGATAAGCGAATCTGAATTTAAAAATCCCAATAACTGCCGATGTAATGAATGTATCAACATCAAATTTCGTATTTAAAATTAACATCAGCGGAAGACATAACCAGTCAAATTTCAGCGATATCGGCCGAGGGGAGGGGGGAGTTCCGGGGTGGGGGCTCAATTCAAAAATCTTAATAACTGCCCATGTAATGAATGTCTCGACATCAAATTTCGTATTTAAAATTAAAACCCACTTAGGACATAACCAGTCAAATTTCAGCGATATCGGCCTAGGGGAGGGGGAAGTTCCGGGGTGGGGGCTCAGTTCAAAAATCTTAATAACTGCCCATGTAATGAATGTCTCGACATCAAATTTCGTATTTAAAATTAAAATCCACTTAGGACATAACCAGTCAAATTTCAGCGATATCGGCCGAGGGGAGGGGGGCGTTCTGGGGTGGGGGCTCAATTCAAAAATCTTAATAACTGCCGATGTAATGAATGTATCGACATCAAATTTCGTATTTAAAACTAAAATCCACTTAGGACATAACCAGTCAAATTTCAGCCATATCGGCTGAGGGGAGGGGGGAGTTCCGGGGGAGGGGCTCAGTTCAAAAATCCACAACCCCTCTCCCGTTCACAATTTTGTGACGTCACACACCTTTTTTTCCTATTTGGACTTCAAGAATGCTACATATGAAATTTCATGACAATCCGACCATTAATTGATGAGTTAGCACTATTTCAATGCCTAGCCCCCCCTTACAACCCCCCCTCCCGTTCGAAATTTTGGGACGCCACATAGCCTATTATTCAATCGGTCTTGAAAGGATGCTACATGTGAAGTTTCATGAATATCCGTCCAGCCGTTTGGACGTGATGCTGGAACAAATATACAAAAAAAACCCGTTTCAGTATAGAAGTATAGAAGCCGGTGCAAGAGAATGGGTAGATGAGCGAATCTGAATTCAAAAATCCCAATAACTGGCGATGTAATGGATGTATCAACATCAAATTTCGTATTTAAAATTAACATCCGCGGAAGACATAACCAGTCAAATTTCAGCGATATCGGCCGAGGGGAGGGGGGAGTTCCGGGGTGTGGGCTCAATTCAAAAATCTTAATAACTGCCCATGTAATGAATGTATCGACATCAAATTTCGTATTTAAAATTAAAATCCACTTAGGACATAACCAGTCAAATTTCAGCGATATCGGCCGAGGAGAGGGGGGAGTTCTGGGGTGGGGGCTCAATTCAAAAATCCCAATAACTGCCGATGTAAAGAATGTATCAACATCAAATTTCGTATTTAAAATTATCATCTGCTGCGGACATGACCAGTCAAAGATCAGCGATATCGGTTGAGGGGAGGGGGGAGTTCCGGGGTGGGTGCTTAATTCAAAAAACCCAATAACTGCCGATGTAATGAATGTATCAACATCAAATTTCGTATTTACAATTACAATCCACTGAGGACATAACCAGTCAAATTTCAGCAATATTTGTTGAGGGGAGGGGGGAGTTCCGGGGTGGGGGCTTAATTCAAAAATCCCAATAACTGCCGATGTAATGGATGTATCTACATCAAATTTCGTATTTAAAATTAAAATCCACTGAAGTCGTAACCAGTCATATTTCAGGGATTTCGGTTGAGGGGTGGGGGAGTTCCGGGGTGTGGGCCCTTTTCAAAAATCCCAATAACTGCCGACATATTTAAAATTAAAATCCACTGAGGACATAACCAGTCAAATTTCAGCGATATCGGTTGAGGGGAGGGGAGTTCCGGGGTGGGGGCGATATTCATTTATACTTAGGCCCCCCACAACCCCCCTTCCCGTTCAAACTTTATGGACGCCACAAGCCTATTTTTCAACTTGGCTTTTAAGAATGTTACATGTGAACTTTCATGATAATCTGTCCAATCTAATTATCTCATTGTCACTAGTGAATGATTTCACTTTGCCTTTTAAGCAATTCAATATTGGAATGATTTATATTATTCTTCACTCTCTTCTCTTGGTATCCAACTTTTCATTCGATATTCGATTTGATATCATGACTGGAGTATCGATATCGATAAAATATCGAAAGAACATTGTCGGATAAAAAAAATATGAAATCGGAAGAATTTTATCGATATCGGTAATATCGAATCAACCCTACCTACACTTACTCTCTAACGGCACTCAAGACGACCTCATCGTGGTAGCTGGTTGTTGCCTGATGGCTACAGCTGTGACTGAGGATTACAATCCCGGCATTTTTCACTTTTTAAAAACTCGGGATTTATTTTATTCTAAGTTTTTAGTACTTTTTAATTGTAATTTACATCTTTAAAAAAGTATTTTTTTAAGACAATAAGGTATAATATTAAAAGAAGGCAAGCAGGGATTTTATGTAAATTTGAGAGACTTGAGAAGACCTTCGAAGGCTTTTTGAAATAGCTGAGTATACTCTTCATTCGTCTTTGAATACAATCCAATCAAGAGTATCAAGTTAAGAACTTCCAGGACCCGGTAATGACGATAAATCAGTGAGAAATGTACTTACTTAAACGGGAAATAAAGGGCGAAAGGGCCTTTTCTATGACTGGGTACTTTTATACCAAGCTGAGATCAAGATTAGGCGTAAATATTATGCTTTTTAAGGGCATATTTTTCAGCGTAATATGTTGACTGTAGAATTGAGTTGTATTATTATTTTTTTTTTTTTTCATATATAATTTTTTTAAACTTACATAGGTTTTATGACTATTGTCCGGGCTTTAACTACGAGGTCATATCGCCTACTACCAGAGCGCTCTTTCGTCACTCTGGTGGACATGTGCCCGACTCCACTGTGTCCTAAATTTTGCCTACCCTAAATTTTTATTCACCTAGGGTAGGGGTCTTTAACGAGTACCTGACGTCGTACAGGCTCCATCGCTTAAGGTCCCATCGGAAGGACGGCATGCTTAAGTTTATTTTACCTCCCAGATAAAATAAACTCTATGGGCCTCGGTCGGGTTTCGAACCCACGTTCTTGAGCTCAGCAGACATGCACGCATACCACTCAGCTACTGGCGCCCTCTCAAACTTACATATTTAGATGTTATTTTACTCACTCCCAAAAATCCCGTTAATACGTAAAGAGTTGAATCCCGAAATTTAGGGATCAAGTTCCTATCGCGGGATAGTGATCCCTCGTTGCGACCAACATTTATAAGACCAACAAAAAAAAAATTACATTTTTTTACTGAATATACATATTTATTTTTATTATTATTATTATTAATTTCAGGACTATGATAACAACCAACTGTTTTGGGAAGATCGCAGCAAATCGTTTAGCGATATTAAACTTGAAGAAATCCTTCAAAATGCTCTCAAGGAAATTGGATACGAACATCCAACGAAAATACAGGTATTGCTTTTGCTAAATTAATTTCTGTATAATACTTTTTAATTATTTCGCCTTGTTTATCTGGCATTTTGTCAACTCTCCGGGAAAGAAACTTCCAGTTTTACTTATGTTCAAATTTTAAGATATTTTAAAATTTGAATTGTAATTTTTATTTAAAGTTGACCTTAAAATGGTGCCTATTCACAAATATATGTTTATTACCCGAACAATCTGAGAGCTGTGGCAAGATCCTGGCCTTTCTGGTGTCTCTTTCATCAGATCCTCCAAGTGAGGGATGTTTTCAGTCCAGAGAGCTAGCGATTCCTATAGTAATGTTTCTTTCTGTCCCAGATGGAGAGTATCCCAGTGCTGCTGTCCGGCAAGAACAGTCTCATAGCTGCTGAGACAGGCTGTGGAAAGACACTGGCCTTTTTGGTGCCTCTCTTTCAGCAGATCCTCCACTGGCAGAAGGTCCTCGGCACTGAGAGAGACCCCAACACACCTCTAGCCCTAATCATCACCCCGAGCAGAGAGCTTGCTGTACAGATTGGGGTAGGCAACACATTTTGTACCTTATGGTAGTAAGATGTTACTCTAAGAATGACCTCAGTCTTTCTCGGTAGGGTTTGAGAACTTTACAGGATTCTAATATGTGGAAGACAATAAGTTCTTCATTGCATACTGGACATCTGGGTGGGCGTCTCCGCAACAAAATGTGGACATGAGTTAGCCAAGTGTCTCCGATTCTTAGCCTCGTCAGGACCATTCTTTCTTTTCGGGAAAAGGACGTCACATCAGTGTCGATTCGAGGTTTAACCGACTTCAGAAACGTATTACATTCCTCCCATTGCTTTTGAATACTCTTTCCTTTCAAATAGATTCCCTAACGAAAAAACCAACCAACGAAAGCATCGTCACACAACAGCCTGCTTGCTTACAGAGCTCAAGATCGCGGGTTCGAAACGCGGCCGAGAACCTTGGGTTTTTTTATCTGGGAGTCGAAAAAACATTCATTGTCCTTCGGATGGGACTTTAAGCGATGGTCCCGGTACGATGTCGGATACTCGTTAATGACCCCTATCCTAGGTGAATAAAAAGTTAGGCTAGGCAAAATTTAGGACTCCCATAGTAGAGTCAAGCTCATGTCCGTCAGAGCGCGAAAGACGTTATGACCTCGTAGTTTAAGCCCGGAATGAGTCATAATAATGACTAACTAACTAAATATATATATATATAAATTTTTTGTATTTAGCTCTCTTTTTTTCTATATTTCGCTCCTTGTGACCTGAGGTAGAGGCCAATGGTTCACCAAAATGATTTCCTAAAATAAGATTTATCAAATAAATATAAAATATTTGTAATTAAAAAATATATATAGGTTAGGTTAGGCTTTATGACTCATGCCCGGGCTTTAACTACGAGGTCATATCGCCTACTACCAGAGCGCTCTTTCGTCACTCTGGTGGACATACGCCCGACTCTACTGTGGGAGTCCTAAATTTTGCCTGCCCTAGATTTTTATTCACCTAGGGCAGGGGTCTTTAATGAGTACCTGACATCGTACAGGCTCGGGACCATCGCTTAACGTCCCATCCGAAGGACGGCGTGCTTAAGTTTATTTTACCTCCCAGATAAAATAAACTAAGGGCCTCGGTCGGGTTTTGAACCCACGTTCTTGAGCTCAGAAGACAAGCACGCATACCACTGAGCTACCGGCGCCCTCAAAAAAATATAAATAGTATCTATGCATTAGAAATTTGATATTCATGTATCTTATAATATTTTTTAAAAAAGTATGTACTTTAAAAGTTCATTTTGATTTTTTTAAATCTCCGCGATTTGCGACTTGCCCGCTTTAAACCTATCAGCAAGCGAACGCACAGAAGACTCATGAAGTTTATTTCTTGGTGGTAGACGGATGTAGTGGACCTACTTGTTAAATAAGTAATGAGATCTATGAGTCCAACATAGATTTATTTAACCACAACTAGTTTCATCAGTCAAACTGGCATCTTCAGTTGGTGAATCTTATTGGAGAAGAAGTCAAAGGACTGGAATGGACTGGTCCCTGATATGTGTCCAGCTGGTCCCTGAAAGGTGTCCAGTCCTTTGACCTCTTCTCCAATAAGATTCACCACCTGAAGATGTCAGTTTGACTGATGAAACTAGTTGTGGTTAAATAAATCTATGTTGGACTGATAGATCTCATTACTTATTTATGAAGTTTCTTGTAATTAATGACTTCGATTTTTTGTTCTGAAGTAAGTAACTTTCGCGGTGTCATTTTGAGGATCAGTCAACTTCACTGTAAAATAACGACTGAGATGTGTTGGGGTTTGAGCGGAAAAGGTTAGGTTAGTTATTATGACTCATGCCCAGGCTTTAACTACGACGTCATATCGCCTACTACCAGAGAGCTCTTTCGTCACTCTGGTGAACATGAGCCCGACTCTACTATGGGAGTCCTAAATTTTGCCTACCCTAAATTTTCATTCACTTAGGGTAGGGGTCTTTAACGAGTACCTGACATTGTACAGGCTCGGGACCATCGCTTAACGTCCCATCCGAAGGACGGAGTGCTTAAGTTTATTTTACCTCCCAGATAAAATAAACTAAGGGCCTTGGTCGGGTTACGAACCCACGTTCTTGAGCTCAGAAGTCCAGCACGCATACCACTGAGCTACCGGCGCCCACAGATCACTCTTTCTCTCAGCCCATCACCTTCTCAAGATCATTTCATACTAGCATTACTGGATATATGAAAGTATTGAGTTTGCGTCAGCGGTAATTCATAATATATCGTAATTCTGAGAGTGACTTTCTTATACCCGGTAATGGGAGTATGAAATGATTTTGAGAAGGGAGAGAGAGAGAGATCTGTAAGCGTGCTTGGTATGACATAGTCCAGTCCTGTAATGGCCACATCACATACATATATTTTATTTTTAATTCATTTATATATATATTATATTTTTCATAAAAATAACTGATAAACAAATATTGGGGGCCATGGTGGCCGTGCGGGCTAGAGCGTAGGGTTTTGGTCGCATGGTCTCACCATGGTTTGCGGGTTCGAATCCCGTCCGAGAGTGAGTTTTATTTCGTAGATAGAACTCCCGGGGCCATGGATGTCGTAAATATAACATTGAGCGGAAAACAATTAAGAATAAAGCTTGTTTCTAGGGAAACCGAAGGAGGAGAGAAGATGAAAATATAAACACTTCTTGGGAAATACTATAAATAATAAAAACCATTCAAAATTACATTTTTTCAAATGAATTTTTTTGTAAGTGTTCGCTTAGGAGAGGTAAATTTATCTCTTCATGAACAAAAATTGGTTTTCCGCATCCGTTAGAGGGGTATCTGTTGTGAGGGGGGTAAAAATACATTGTTTTCCTATACTTCTGGCCGGGACGGCGGAACTCCATGAGGAGAGGTGTCCGTGGTAGAGGGTTTTACTGTTTGTATTATTATTATTATTGTTCATCTGATATGTATTTGTATACTAAGATTTAATATCGGTTGATGTATATAATTTATTAGCCTCGGAATAGATAATTAAAATACACAATTTCTTTGTCAAACTTCACTATATATTCTCAAATACTCAACTAGTTTCGCCGTGTTAAGGCATTATCAAGAGTCACTTATAAACTGACAGAATTGGTTGACAGGGTAGAAGGTACAGTTATGGAGGGTTTTGTTTTTTAGGTAATGACGGAAAATCCCTTGTTTTTGTTACTCTATACATTCCAATAAACAGATATTTACAAGATAATAATAAATATAAAAATAAAAAATAAAATATATATATAAAGTCTAATAAAGTGAAGCTAACAGTAAAGTGTTGGTATTTATATAGGTATGACTCAGGAATTATATAAATGTAAAATATAATAAATATTAAAGTGAATAAAAACAAATACATAGAATTTAAAGGCAAATTAAAACATAAAATGAAAATTATAGTATTCTCTGAATGTCAGTTGGCAAAACATTTCTACAATCATCAGACTCTTAGCTACTTGATATTTAAATTAAGAAGGGGGGAATGGTTCAGTTCTATTTGTTCATTTAGCATTACAAATACTTATAAATACTTATAAATTATTTATAAGCCTCGTTCACATTACAACACCATGTTACTCAAATTGAGAACTGGTGCAACATTTGGAAAATTAAATTCTACACGAACAAATCACAACATATAACATTTACATTAAGACGAGATACATGTCCCTCCGTTTTTATCTACAACAAGCCCCTCCCTCAGACTAACACAGTAAGATATTTGGGACTTACTCTGGACAGATGACTGACATGGAACCCACATACAAGCCTCATACGTAATACACTAAACAAACGATTTAAAATGCTTTATTCTCTTCTGCACAGACATTCAAAATTACCCTTAACACAAAAGCGTAACTGCTACACATTTCTACTAAAGCCACTCTGGATGTATGGCTCACAAATCTACGGTTCGGCTAAAATATCTAACCTGAAACATATCCAGGTTTTCCAGTCAAAGACACTCAGACTCATTACACAATGCCCACCATACGTAGGTAACAGAACGAATGACCTCATGATAAACACAGTTCACAACACAATTCTTTACAGACGTTTCCATAGCAAATTGCATTCCAAATCCATACATCCACTCACTTTCTTCACCACACTTGCCACACAATCCTCCCAGGAGATTGAAGAGGAGGTGGAACCGTGACTTATTATAATCCCAAATTGCAACCCCCCACTTGAAACAAAATCATAATATCCCCATTCATTGATAATAACCATAATGTTCATTGTTTTTTAATTCGCCCAGAGGAGCTACCGCTGGGTGGCCTTCCTCTCTCACACCAAACAAGACATTACCAATTTTATGGTTTAACGGGAATTTATTATTATTATGGTGGAGGGGTGATGAATAGAATGGAAGAAGGGCAGACTTTTGGCGAAACCGCGAATTGCTGCCTTGCGCGGAAGGCGACGTTTTTTTCCATGCCGGTTTTAGTTGTGTGTTTTACTCCATAAAGATTTCTCATAATAATAATAATTATTTAAATTAATTATTAATTATTTTTCAGAGGATAGCGAAGGAGTTGTCTCACCGGCTTCCTGTAACATGCGATGTTCTCACTGGGGGTCGAACAAAACAGAAAATGATGCATCCTCAATATAAGAAAGTGGATTTACAGATCGCAACTTTGGGCGCTATGAGCAAACTAACAACCACTGGTAAATATAAGTTAGTCTGTATATTTAATAGGCCAAATGTGTACGCGTAACTGCTATTTGAAAGAACTTTAAGAAAATATGTGCCAAATATACGAGTATACGTATATATTGTAAATTCCTTATAAAAAATAAATATATATATATATATATATATATATATATATATATATATATATATATGTATAAATAGTGTCGGTAACTCAGTTAGTGTGCTAACTTACTGACTTCACTTAAAAAATCCTTGTCTCGCTTAGGATAAGACGTTAAGCGATAGACTCGAACCTGTACGATTTAATGACTACTCTAGGTGAATAAACCGGGGTAGGCAAAATTTAGGACTCCCACCGAAGAGCCGAAGAGCAACAAAATAGCGCTCTAGTAGTAGGCGATATGACCTTGTAGTAAAGCTAGGGCATGAATTCCAATAGCTAACTATAATATATATATAATATATACAGTGGAATCCCGCTAATCCGGACGGGATTAAAAAAAAAAAAACGAATTAAAATTTAGTAAAGTAAAAATTTAATTTAGCGAGCGGTAAGTACGAAAATAATTCAAAGAGAGGGTTTGAATTCAGTTGACTACGATGAAAAAGTGCCAACAAAGAAGACACACAAAGCTAATTATTTTCGCTAATATTTAAAAAAATATTCATCATGTGCATTTTACAGCAAATTCCGTTTAATCCGGATGGGGTAATATACAAATATCAGTAAATTCAATAGTATATACCTAAAAAAAAAATGATGGAGGACCTCTGCCAAGAACATAAAAATGATGGAGGACCTCTGCCAAGAACATAAAAATGATGAAGGACCTCTGCCAAGAACATAAAAATGAAATACACAATTTAAGGTTTTATTTACGAAATACGACTTTCAATTTATGGTTATTTTTTGTATTTTTAAACAATTAGAAAAAACATTTTTCATCCAAATCCATTCGTTTGATTTGGCCAAAATCAGATCTAAGTTAATACATGTGACTAAGTGATTATTTATTAGGTTAGACGTTATTTACATAATTTATTTATTTATTATGTTGGACGTTATTTATTTATTAGGTTATAACTAGACTATAGAAGTTAGAAGGTCTGACAATATAAACTATTATATTTCTTATCAATTGAAATTTTAGATTTTTAGACATGTTTCTTTTCCCTATTTCCATTTAAATAATTGAACACTTTTTTTCTCTATAATTATAGGTATTTACAATGTTCAAGAAATAAGACATGTTGTGTTGGATGAAGCAGATTCTTTGCTGGATGACAGTTTCAACACTTTATTGCAGAGGTTTTTAAGAAAAATCAAGGTTAGTTAAGATAAATATTTGTTGATGTACTGAGAAGGGATTATTTCACAGGTTGCAAAATAATATAGTCTGTACACAATCAAAAATAATTGGTTCCAGTTACAACTTAATTAAAATTATTATACTGTAAATTATATAAATATATCTATTGGCAAGATTCAGATAAATCATATATATATATATTGGTAAATTCTATGTATATTTAAACGTACCTGTGCTTTTTATTTATTATTTTTGATTGTTAATGTTATATTATTCGACTGGTCATTGTCAATGCATTATAGTTTACAATATTACCTAGACCTTAGAAGGGGTCACACATTTGAAATATGGGGACCGCCTTGTCATAAAATATCTCACAGCTTGACAATTTAGCTTAGTTAGGAATGTCTGACGTCATGGGGAACACCAGTAGGGAGGGTAATGGGTTCCTCGAGAGGCTGACATTCTGAAAATTAACTTAGTCTTATCTCTTATGCTTTTGGCTGAGGATGGTAGAAATACCGAAAGTACTCCCATGTAAATATAGTTAGTGAAATTAGACAATATATTAAATAAACAAGTTTTATTTTATTTTTCAAGTCCATTTGAATTATTCCACAATATCTCTGCAATAATGTCAGTTTTCATTAATATATATATATTTATTACGCCCGCAGTTTCCGTCGTTTGCGCTGTAGACTTTTTGTTATTAATTTGTGAGACTCGGACCTCTAAAAGCTCCCCCTGAGGTAACCACTGACTGTAATACTTAAGTTGACTTTACATGAGCAGCAAAAATGCAAAGCGCAGCAGCAGCAAATGCACGCTGTGTTTTCTGTGCTTTTAGAATTAACTGACTTACAGCCAATAGCGTGCATTTGCTGCTGTTGCGCTTTGCATTTTTACTGCGCATGTAAAATCAGCTTTAAGAGAATAAATTATAACATAAATAAAGATTTTGAGCGAGGAAATGAAATGATCGATTGTGGCGCCTGCCCCGCACTTGCAACAGCTGATTGCTGATTTAGGAATCTAACGCATGGGTAATTTGAAGATCCTATTGGTAACTTGCAAGCAATCCATTTTTAATAAAAACTATTTTTTTTAGTTTATTTTATTTTTATCTTGTTTTTTTGCTCTGGCCAGGGGGGGCACATGCCCCCCCCACCCCCTCCCCTTTCTACGCCCCTGTATATGTGAAAATATTGCATTCTAAAAGAATATGTGATATCCTTTGTGTGCTTTCGCTCTGCAAGAGGTTCACACCAAAATTCAGTATACCAATTTAGGTTCACAATTTTGGAAATTTGAAGCCCTACTGTTTCTATTTGCAAACTTTTTCTTAATTATTATTAAGAAACACGTAGAAAATAAATAAATTTATGGTTTTAGATCAGATACCAGCCAGGGAGTGGAGAGAGCGTTCCCTCAGGATGCCAGCTGTCTTTGATCAGTGCTACCTTCCCCGCCAATATGTACAGTATATTGGAAGAGATTATAGAGGTATGGTTATGATTATATACGATCCAGTCCATTTAATATGGAGCCTATAGAGTTTATATATACAGTAGAACCTCTATAAGTCGAACATCAAGGGAGACGCCAAAAAATTCGAGTTATAGAGTTTTCGACTTATGGAGGATTTCGACTTAGGCGGATTTTGATTCGACTTGTAGAGGTTAAGATTCATTCTAACTAATTGTGAGTTAGAGAGGTGAAATAAATAAAAATTCAAGTTACAGAGGTAACAAACATATTTATATTTATTATAAATCAACATTATTTCAAAACATCCTTAAAATAAAAAATACGTAGTATGTACATATGTATATGTAGGTATTAAAAGTCAGTAATTTTTTTTTGCTTTAGATAATTCGGTTGTTCTTTATCTATAGCATTGTCTAAGGTATAAAGAGCAGAAAATTCATGTTCATCCGTGTTGCTGTGCTGGTTTGAACCAAACTACTTCTGACAATTTTTCAATCGACAACAAATGACTTGCTTCGCTAAAGTTCAAATGAAATCAACAATAATATCCTTTATCATTTCTTAGAATTGGTAATCCTATTTACTCCTGTGTATTCCTAAATTGTTCTCTAAGAAACAATGGTGTACATTGTCGGCAAATTCTTAAAGTCGGTAACTTATTTTTCTTCGAGCTATATAGGTAATAAGTTTCAAATAATCGAGTTGTAAAGGTTGTAAAATAAAACATTGCTATGTTCGAGATACAAAGGTCCAATTTATTTTTTCGAGTTATAGAGGGAAAATATGTACCAAAATGGCTTGTAGGGACTCACTGATTATTTCGACTAATAGTGGGTTGAGATTTCGAGTAATGCAGGTTTTGGGGCTTGAAGAGAAAGGAACAAAACTTTTTTTTCGAGTTTCGGAGGTTTTCGACTTATCGAGGTTCGACTTATCGAGGTTCTACTGTATATATATACTGCAGTACATACTTTAAATAATTGAATATTTTTGTTTAATTTTCTTGTTTTCAAAAAATTAAGTAAGTAAATCTATGTATAGTTATATAAATATACGATATTATTTTTTTGTAACTTAATAAAGTAAATATTAAATTATTTAAAATATTAATAAATAATAAATGAATTTTGATGTAATTTTTTTTAAACATTTCAGTTTGGAAACATCATTTTTTTTCGTTTAAATCAAACAACAAAAATGGGATTTTTTAGTAAAATATCTATAATTTTAAGAAATTTTATATTCCCACTCTAAAAATGTAGGACTATATTACTGTATGAATATATTATTGAATGAGGAATCTATTTTTCATTGTTATAAAAATAAAAATGGTGGTACCCAATTTTGGAACTTAAGTACGGGAAATTTGCTAAAAAAAACTTTTTTTTTTTAATTTTTGCTTCGTTTTCGCGCAATTTAGAATTGAAAAAACGCGATTTTAGCAGATATTACGTTTTTGGCTAATTTTTAACTGCTGTATAATCGGAACCGTTCAATTTCTAAAAATCTAAAATTTTACACAAATACTCACAAGTACACAAGTTTGGAGAACATTTTTTTTTTTTTAATGGACGTATCCATATTCTAATTTGTTGCCAGCCGGACTCTCTAGAGAAAGTGACGACGAAGAACCTTCACC
The DNA here is from genome assembly GCA_963662175.1 of Aradus depressus. Taxonomy (NCBI): domain Eukaryota; kingdom Metazoa; phylum Arthropoda; class Insecta; order Hemiptera; family Aradidae; genus Aradus; species Aradus depressus. Next base: position 21,486,612 of record OY759226.1, on the reverse strand, counting down.
GAATCCTCCCCCATGTACCTCAGACATTCTACAGACTTGGACCTACACAGAAACCAGTCAAACTGCTTCATACTGTCAAAAGGGCCATCCATCTCAACCAACCGACCATTGTATTTAGGTGATTTTATTTTACAACCTGTACCATAATGTAAGCGAAAATGTAATTTTTTTTAATGTAACTTGTCCAATGGGTAATTAAGTATTTGAATTTGTAATTTTTTTCTAAATTTCTGTTATGTCTGTATAGTAACAAAGCTCCGACCTGCGATTGGCTCTCTTTGATGCTGCATGAGAACGGGATTGAGGCCGTCAATCTGAACGGAGCCATGCCTCTTGTCGTTCGAATGGGGAAATTTGATCAATTTTTGAACGGGGACGTGAACATTTTGTCGTGCACTGACATCGCCTCTCGGGGTCTCGATACCAAACATGTGAGTATTTTCTACTAATAATATAATTTTGATTTAAGTTGTAACAGATAAAATATGAGCCCTTGGGCCTAATATGCCAAGAACATTATTGATACACTTGATTCATAAGTCATCACCATTGTGCCATCTGATTCATAAGTCATCATCATTGTGCCATCTTATTCATAAGTCATCACCATTGTGCCACCTGCCTCATAAGTCACCATTGTGCCACCTGATTCATAAGTCATCACCATTTTGCCACCTGATTCATAAATCATCACCATTTTGCCATCTGATTCATAAGTCATCACCATTGTGCCATCTGATTTATAAGTCATCACCATTGTGCCTGCGACTCCTGCACTATGAAAGTGAAACGCACAATACAATGTATTTCTACATAAAATAAGATGATTGAAAAGTAATGTTTGAACAATATCCCTTATATATTTTACTAGCAGGCTATTCCGGAGTAACTTTATATAGGTTAGAAGTCGTTATCTGTCTGGTTAGGAACTTTATACAGGTTAGTAACGTAATCTGGCAGGTTAGTAACTTTATACAGGTTAGTAACGTTATCTGCCAGGTTAGTAACTTTATACGGGTTAGTAACTACCGTAGTAACGCTTATTGCACGCCCCTTACCAGGTCACAAAGAGCGAAGTATAGAAGAAGAAAAAATTATATAAATAAATTAACAAATATCTAAAGGTTTATGTATGAAACACAATATTTTAAACAAAAAAATAAATACATTTCTTTTCCGAATTCAGGAACTCACTTTTTCACCTATGATAGGGTTCTTTAACGAGTACCTGACATAGTACAGGCACGGGACCATCGTTTAATGTCCCATCCGAAGGACGGCCTGCTTAAGTTTATTTTTTTTAATAATGTCACTTGATGGGAGAAGCCAGCCAGCGCTGACACAGAGTGAAGATCTCGAGGCCACCTCCTGTCCATGCCACGAGGAGGATTCTCAAGGTGGGAATGATAGGATAGGGCTTGTGTGAGAGGATTGTAATGAGAAGAAATGTTTCTGTGTACCATCTGGAATTGGAATTGATTTAGTTCATTGACAGTGGGAATATAATATCTGTCTAGCTCTTTATTGGTGATATAGACACGAGCGTTGATAATTCATCGGAGGAGTTTGGATACGATTGATGTTGGATTCTCCTGTTCATGTGGGTGCATCGAGACTGCAGACGGTGTAGGGTAAGCGTGACGAATGCATTTCTGCTCATTCAACTTAGATCTTCAGAGCTTGGCTATTTCAGGTCCTCTTCAAGAGTGAGGCTCAGGATTGGTGGACGAATTTCTATAAATGAAATAATTTAAACGTACGCAGTGAAAAAAAAAAGTATTATGCTTTTTGACAGAATCTCAAGTCCATTGCACCTTCTTCATTTTTTTTTATAAATGTTTTATGAAATTGCTAAAATAAGGTTGAATTTGTTTTTCAGGTGAAGCAAGTTATCAACTATGACTTCCCTCTGTACATAGCGGACTACATCCATCGTTGTGGGCGGACCGGCCGATGTGGGAGTCCTTCAGAGTGTCATGTGACCAACTTTGTCTCGGGCGCCCGGGAGGTCGACCTAGTCAATCAGATTGAGGTAAAGGGATACCTAGGTTCACTCTCTTTGTATACAAAAACATTCATTCTTATGTACACAATAAGTATAAAAACAAATATCTGGATAATGGACGAACTTCTCCGACGGCCGAACGACATTCGCTTATCTCCCTGACGTCCGAGTCCGCTTGCGCTCCACTTGGGTACAGCCCAATCACTGGACTTCTCAGGTACTTTCAGGTCACGACGAATTCAACTCCAAACTCTTCTTCTTCCTAGAGAAAGGATAGCCCGAACTGTTCGTGTGGCGGCATCGAGACTGCAGAACATGTGGTTCTCGATTGTCCGCTGTACGACAGGTCTAGGGTGGAGTTGATCCGCGCGACAGGATCGGACCTGGGATTGGCCCTGCCGGAGTTGATGACGGAGTCGAACTAGCCGGCGTTCGGCCGGTTTGTCACCTCCTGGCGGGAACATAAAAAGGCCCTTTGACCCGGCGCCGGGGGCGATTGACGGGTCAGGCCCGAGTTCTACCCCCGGCGACCGCGATGTAAAAGCAGCCCCACTCCGTCGATAATTTTTAAACAATTGATTTTATTTACTTATTTTATTATATAAGTAATATAAAATCAATTTAACTATATATTTTATTTTTACTAGTTTCGGCAATTCACCAAATTCAGGTGGTGAAACTGAACATACATAAATCAAAAATTAGACTAGAATTTACGATTTATTAAATTGTTACGTATACTTTTAAGTTTTTATGTAATTTCAATGTTTTCATTTTCAATTTATTTATTGTAATGATTGACATGAACTGTAAAAACTCGTAAATTCTAGTCAAATTTTTGGTTTATTTATGTTCAGTTTCACCACCTGAAGATAGCAAATTGCCGAAATTAGTTGTGGTAAAAATAAAATGTATAGTCGGACTAATACATCTATATTACTTGTTTAACAAGTAAGTCCATTACATCCGCTTATGTCCGAGGAAAACAATTGTATAATGAAATATAATTGTATACAGAAGTATATTTATTTATTTTTGAGGGCGCCGGTAGCTCAATGGTATGCGTACTTGTCTTCTGAGCTCAAGACCGTGGGTTCGAAACCCGACCGAGGCCCTTAGTTTATTTTATCTGAGAGGTAAAATAAACTTAAGCACGCCGTCCTTCGGATGGGACGTTAAGCGATGGTCCCGAGCCTGCACAATGTCAGGTACTTGTTAATGACCCCTACCCTAGGTGAATAAAAATTTAGGATAGGCAAAATTTAGGACTCCCACAGTAGAGTCGGGCTCATGTCCACCAGAATGACGAAAGAGCGCTCTGGTAGTAGGCGATATGACCTCATAGTTAAAGCCAGGGCATGAGTCATGAAACCTAACCTGTATTTATTTATTTTTATTTATTATATTTTATATGTCAAAAATGTAGCATTGGGAAGACAACGTATTTTATTTCTATGAGAAATCTCGTCCCACAACAACTTAGTATCACATAGGATCATTAAGTGTCATACTTAGAGGGTTCTGGATGCACTTAAAATTTCATGTCAATACGTTTCGTTTTCACAATCTAAAATTAATAATATTTTTTGTGTTCTAGCTGGCTGCCCGAACTATGGAGTCATTACCGAATGTGAATGCAAACATAACGAAAATCATCAACACCGAAATAAAAAAGTTGGATCAAGATGAGAAATTGTCTTGATTATAAATCACCTGTAACATGTAGATACATTTTTGTTAATTTGTTATTGTAAATAATAATAACTAATATAATATATAAATGTTTTCTTATTCTACAAAATGCCCTTTTGTAAGTCTTTATATGGTGGTCCGATCGTAGAATTGGGCATTTCATGATCTGCCACCATTTCATGATCTGATCTGCCCTATTGTCTAGCGGTGATATCATGATGTGCTCAATGAAAAGTCGGCCGGATCGATGAGAGCAATACGTTTGTCGATATTCCAAAATAAACGCTTCGTCACATCGTGATTTGGCTGGGTATATTGTGAAATACATAGTTGTATTTACGCCGCTAGTGGCGCACTCTCCGTTTTGTTTACTTGCGCGCAAGTTGGCTGCGTCAAAACAAAACTTCATTGGTTTCGTGAATTAGCTTTCGCATAGCCTGAGAATCTTTTTTTTTTGGTGCTCTTGACATCACCCTATCTTCGTTGGGGAATGGGTAACCTTCTCCAGTTTATTTATTTGCAATATAAATGTTGCAGTGGACGACCGTGGACCGGCTCGATGGCTACGATCCTTGGTCGTCCTTGGTTTTGGGCGCTTTACACCGATTGAGCTCTGGATCTTGTCGGGGGTTCTGTTCTGCCTGCTTTCCTGAGCCGGGGGCAGCCGCCGCACACCTATCCCGGGGTAGAAAGCGAAGTATAGAGGAAGTTATGTAATCGGTCAGAAATTCGATGTTGAATTTTCATCGGAATTTCAAAAATAAAAAAAAGTCGGTTAATCACCGGCTACGTACTTCCCCAACACCTTCCGATTTGGCTGAAAATCAATTCATGTCGTCCCTAAAGATGGATCTGATGAATCTCTGGACACCCATAAACGTTCCTGTCCATGCATAGGTCTACTGTACGATTGTCAGTCTAAACGGAAAATATTCGATCCAGGTCTAGTGAATAGAAAAGGACCCTTGCCGCCCCTACAGGACAATGCTCAGCCACATACGGTAAGGTATGTGGCTGTAAGGTTGACCAGGGATAAATTGATAGAGATTGGTTGGGAAACTTTACCCCACCCGCCATATTCCCCAAATAGCGTCAGGCAGAAATGTTTTTATAACCAGCAAAGCCTAGAATCGGAGTTAAATGTTTTTGTTGGTAGCAAAAATCCATATTTTTTTAAAAAAAGGTATTTGGGACCTTCAGTCAGGTTGGGATAAGGTTGTTGATTGTAATGACGATTATTTTATAATTGATAATTAACTTATCTCAAAAATCTTGAAGATAAACATTTAGAGTACGTGGGTTATTTCCTGTATTACCAAGAGCAAAAAAAAAAAAAACACCCTAGGACCTTTTCATCGAAAGCTACTTGAATTTAAACAACAGCAATTTGGAAACATCTATAAATCTTTTTTTTGTTAATCTACAAAGAGATATTTAGAACTGTATGAAAAATATATACAACAAGCAAATGTGCTATGGTAACAATGACGAATGTCAATAGAGGAATCACCCAGTGGTGACACTCCCTAGGTACTGAGTCGCACTCAGTTATGGCTGATCACTGTCATTGCCTGATCTGAGAAGGTCTCTAAGCGATTGGTGCTTAAGGCGTTGTACGAGAAGTGTGGCAGAAGAGAGGGTATGGACTAGAGTATTAATGTGGATACTAAAGGGAGGAAAAGAGGGCGCCGGTAGCTCAGTGGTATGCGTGCTTGCCTTCTGAGCTCAAGGTCGTGGGTTCGAAACCCGGCCGAGGCCCTTAGTTTATTTTATCTGGGAGGTAAAATAAACTTAAGCACGCCGTCCTTCGGATGCGACGCGATGGTCCCGAGCCTGTACGATGTCAAGTACTCGTTAAAGACCCCTGCCCTGGATGAATAAAAATTTAGGACTCCCACAGTAGAGTCGGGCTCATGTTCACCAGACCGACGAAAGAGCGCTCTGGTAGTAGGCGATATGACTTCGTTGTTAAAGCCCGGGCATGAGTCATAATAACTAACTAAAGGAGGAAAATAATTTTTTCTACCTGGATTTAGCTAATTCGGTGACAAAGTGAATACTGAAATCAGTGTGAAGGGTTTTGTTGGGGATGAAATAAGGAGCATTGGCTATTGTTCACAGGATTTTGGTTTGAATGCACTGAAGATTGGAACCTTTGGCAGAACCCCATAGTTCAAGTCTATAAGTCCACAAAGGCTTCAGTACTGCGTTATATATTAGTCGTTATGTTCTCAGAGTTAATTTTAACCTTTGTCCAGTAGTCTTAGTAACAGTTTGTTGTATTTTCAGTCTGGTGTGAGGATTCCATGTCATTCGTTTGTCAAGTATAAGGCCTGGGTAGCGAACTTCGTTTTTTGAAGCAATGGGATTGCTGTTAAGGAAGAAGAAAGGTCATCTCAACATCCAAACAAACGTGTTCCTACGAGAGGGCAGCCAGGCTAATGAAGGAAAAGTCGAAATTGTTCATAATTTATTTAACTTTTTGATAATACGTTAAATTAATTCAACTAATACCTGAATTTAGAAAAAATGTAGTTAATTATAATGGTTTTGAATGCACAAACTGCCCTGAACGATTCACCCCTTAAAAATGTTCACAGTGACTACCATTCATCTTGTATACTTGTTTACTTTCTACTACCTCACCAATAGTAAAAGAAAGTATTGTAAATTGTGTGAAAATTCGAGTTCGAGTTTTCTATAGATTTTTTCGTTTCAAAGTACCCTGAATATGTTTTGATCATTTTCGCTATAATGGTTATCTGTGCATGTGTGTGATTAGAAAGTTGTGTGCGTTCCAACGCAGAAAGGATTGTAGCCATGAACTTGAAATTTGGAAAAAAGGAGTCACATGTGATATTTTGAATTTGATTAGATTTTGGCCGAAATCGGACCAAAATTAAGACTACTTTACTCAGGGGCCTAACTACATTTTACAAAATGGTGCTTATGTTTATGACCTAATCAAAAATCGTTTTAAGTAAAAGTTATAGAAAAAACTAAAATACATATTTTATATGAAATAAAATATTTTGCAAGTTGTCCGGTTTTTGAGATATATGCCAAAAACCGTCATAAAATGTAGTTTTGAAACACATATTTTGAAACTTTTCCTTGATTTACCCGAAAACGGTTAGTCCTATCCAAAAATTGGTTCTTACTAAAAATGTTCTTTATTAAATTTAAAATCGCTAATAGGTCTTTAGAGTCGTTCAGTTTTCGAGATATATAGCGAAAACCGTCATGAAACGTAGTATTGAAACTCATATTTTTGACGTTTCCTCAACAGATAAGGATCAATGTTTTTAAATATTCTATGACTGTTATAACTCTGGAGATTCCCCAGAAAAACTCTCTTTGTAAATATTTACATAGTTTCTCATTCTTGGCAGATTCGGTCGTGCATTTCAAAAAGGAATACAGAACATCAAGTCAGCTGAATACAAAGTGTGTGGGAAACCCAGAGTCACATGAGTCTCCTTGGTGCCCCCCAGAACTGATAATTTGTAAAAACTATACACCATTTTATTTATTTTTATACTTAACATCCCCAGCTGTATATAGTACAGAGGAAGCAGTCAAAAATTATTTGTTGACTTTTTATTGAAATTATGATCTCGTGATCATTCAGAACAGGTCCTCATAAACCTAAAAATCTCATTAAAAGAGCTTAAATACCTTGTATATGGAAGTATTGTAATTTTGATATATAAACATTGTTACGAGGAATGTCATCGATAAAACGGTATTTTGGTATAACGAAGTGCAATCTATTTGTAATAACTGTAATGTTAATATTACTGAGTTTTTGGATGGCAGAATAAAAGGGAATGATATTGTAAATAAATTAAAAAATGAATTTATTAATGAATATAAATTAAAATCAATAAATAGTACCAAGCATACTTTATATATGAGGAGTTTGGAGCCAGAGCGGACCAACCCACAATTTTTCGGAAAATGAGTTATTACCATCCTGATGTTGGCATAGGTTCCCTTTTTCAAAACCAGTGTGGATCACTTAGTTTCTTCACTTCAGTGATAGATAGCAGTACTTTAAGTTCAGTCCACAAGTATTTTGTGCATATATTTTCAAAGTCACAATGGATCATACGGCCTTCAAAAACTTTATAGAACACAAAAAGGGATCACTCATCCAATACTATTCTAAAATTTCAAATATAAATAAATATTTGGGGCCCATTTATGGAGATAAACAAAATGTACTCAATTTTCAATTGTCATTTTCTTCCTGTTCAGTTTCAACCAGTTGGTCCGCTCTGGCTCCAAACTCCTCATATAAACAGCTATTTACAGATAATAAAGTTATTTTCTCAGAGATGGATGCGAATTCGATAAGCTGGGTGCTGAAGGTACGAGGTGAACTTCTTTATCTAAATAAGTATTCTTACACTAAGGAAATCAAACTTTGCTCCATGTGTAATAACAAGCAAGATGAAGATGTGTTTCATCCTTCCATCTTCCTGAAGGAAAGCAGAGTTAAGCTATGTTCAGTTTATTGAATATCTAAATGGACGAAATTACAAAAGTTTAATTAACTATTGCAAAGCCGCCTGGAATATAGATTTGAGCTAGTTTCATAATTTAATTATTAATAATATATAAACAGGAAGATGATTTTTTTTTTTAAGGATCATTTAAGATAATTTTGTAAATTACTGTAGTTGTATTTGAATTATTTCATTTTTATTTTGTCACTTTTATATACGTGTATTATCGAGTAGAAATAGAAGAGACAACCCCTCAGACGGTCAATTTGACCATAAGTATTGTCGGTCAATATTATTATTATTGAGCTGAGTTTACGAAGCTCTTTCTTAGGTGACTCATATATTTCATTGTACTCGTACTCCTCCTAAACCCCTTTACCGATCACATTGAAATTTGCCACCATGGTAGTGGACACGGTGGCTTACTACTAAAAAAATCTGAAATCGAACCTACCACGGAAGAATAATCACCGAAAAACGAAATCCCCATTGAAATCAATTGAGAGACAAAATGCTCGCGCAAAATAAAATTTTTCGATTTCAAATGTAAAAATCCGCGTGAAGCCCTTTTCGGTTTCATCGGACATTTTTTTTTTTGAGCCATTTTTTTCAGTGTATAAACTTCGACTTTTTTTCGTTAGAAATATCACAGCTGTTGTTGACTACAAAAAGGCTAGAAAAAATCCATTGAATTCAATTGAAATCTATTTAAATTATTAATATATTCATGAGGAATATACAAGGTGAAAAGTTACTGATAATTATTAAAACATTAACTGAGTTTTGTATACAGATATGCCTGAATCAGCTCAGTTTGTACAAACAGCAGAATGTATTTCACACCTAGTTATTAATATTCATCTCTAAAAAGAAAAAGAAATAAAGACGTTTATTATTATTATTGTAATTTTGCAAAAATGTGAGATCATGTTCTCAATGGATTTTCAACTTTGTGAGCAGAAATGATTGTAGCTATGTACTTACTTGAAATTTGAAGTCGCATGTGCTAACTTAGATCCGATTAGATGTTGGCCAAATTAGGGGCCTAAGTATATTTTATACCACTTATATTATTGTCTTAATCAAAAATCTTTTCATGTAAAAGTTGAAGAGAAAACTGAGGAGCACATTTGATAATAATAAATTTATTTCCATTTAACCAATACATGATAATAGGACACGTCAAAAGAATGTATACATTAAGATAGCTTATAAATTAGATTTATAACTACTTGAGTCTAACACACCTATGATTAGTAGTAATAACAAAACTATTAAAAAAAGTAAAATGAAATTAATAAAAACCGAATAAATAAATACTTAAAAATATATGAAGATATAAAACAATTAATACATAGATACATTTTTCAATTTAATCAAAATTAAGATAAATTTTTTTTTTTAAACTCTTCGGAAGTGCCTTGATCCCAACGATGTTTCGGGACGTTCTTACATCCCTTCATCAGGTCCCAATGTGCGATATATAGAAAAGAAAAAGAAAACAATATAACTATAACAATATATAAAATAAAATAAATATATGTGGAGGAACCCTGTCCAAAAAATAAAAATGAAAGCTTTTTATCAAATAATGTTTTTGGATATGAAACACGATTCTTTATTGTGATTATATTATTCTTTTTGAACCGTGAGAATAAAATTCTGTTTCCGTGTAAAGGGTTTCCTCTAACATAAACATTTTTAGTTGAAGTTTACATTTTTTTATTGTATCTATTGACTTCAAAAAGTGAGGAAGGGCATTAAAAAAATTAATTCCCTCGACTCAACTAAGAAAGTCCTACATATTGCCTACCCTAAATTTTTATTCATGTTGGTTAGGTATCGTTAACGAGTACCTGACATCGTACAGGCTCAGGACCATCCCTTAACGTCCCATCTGAAGGACGGCGTGCTTAAGTTTATTTTACCCCCAGATAAAATAAACTGATAAATAGTTTTAGGGCACCGGTTTCTCAGTGGTACGCGTGCTTGCTTACTGAGCTCAAGATCACGGGTTGAAGACCCGGCAAAGGCCCTTAGTTTATTTTATGTGGTTGGTATAAAAAAAAAAAAAACTTAAGCACACCGTCCACCGCAATGACGAAAGAACGCTCTGGTAGTAGGCGTTATGACCTTTTAGTTTGAGCCCGGGCATGAGTCATAATAACTAACTAAAATTTCGTGTCGATACATTTATTCTGTAGGGCGTTATCGTGTTCACAGACACACAGACAGACATAATTTTTTTTTTTTTTCGTTTTCATGATCAGGAGGGAAAACATAAAATTCTGTTAAAAACTTATAGTATATTTATAATTTCATATATAATCATTTCAACTATAATTTATAACATTATAATTATAACATAACTTCTCTATATGGGGGCCATGGTGCCCGAGCGGGTTCGAATCCCGTCCGGGAGTGAGTTTTATTTCTCATATGTGATAGTAAGATGTTGTGGGTCGAGATTTCTAATAGAAATAAAAGACGTTGTCTTCCCACTGTTTTATTTTATACCAGAACCGGTTTTCGACGCAACAGCGTCATCATCAGTGGTTCATCCCACCCACACAGCACAGCGGTTGGAAGATAACAGGCCAGTTATCTTCCAACCGCTGTGCTGTGTGGGTGGGATGAACCACTGATGATGACGCTGTTGCGTCGAAAACCGGTTCTGGTATAAAATAAAACAGTGGGAAGACAACGTCTTTTATTTCTATTATGAGTTTTATTTCGTAAATAGAACTCCCTCCCGGGGCCATGAATGTTGTAAATAACTAGATAACACATAGACATGGCTAATATGCACCGTACATAAGCCAAAAAAAAAACTTGTCTATATACTTCGTACAACTGAGGAAATAAAACCATCTAAAAAAATAAAACACTTACAAAAATGAAACGAAAATAAATAAAATATCTGTATTTGTTAGGCTCTCAGGGATGATTGCTTGTTATTTATTTTCGTTATTTCTTCCAGAGGTGTCTTCACAATATTTCGGGACCCCTCCACAATATATCATACATATAGTAGAGCCCTTATTGGGCAAATATATATATCGAAACGCCTTTATCCGCATCTGCTTGAAGGTCGTTGACAAGGAAATATTATTTTTTTAAAGGCCCCAAGGATTGGTATTCAAATTGTTTTCATATATTATTATATAATTATAATATTAGTATATATATATAATATTTTTTTCAATTCCGCAGTTATATGAAGTATAGAAGAATAGGGGAAGTTATGTAATCGATCAGAGATTCGATGTTGAGTTTTCACAGGAATTTCATATTACTCCACCCCCAATTACTATTAATAAGAGAGAGAGAGAGAGAGAGAGAGAGAGAGAGAGAGAGGGTGAGAGAGGGTGAGAGAGAGAGAGAACGAGAGAGTGAGAGTGTGAGAGATAGAGGGAAGGAGAGCGAGCGTGGGAGAGAGAGTGTGTGATAGAGAGTGGGAGAGAGAGTGTGTGATAGAGAGTGAGAGAGAGAACGAGAGAGAGGGAGTGTGTGTGAGAGAGGGTGAGAGAGAGAGAACGAGAGAGTGAGAGTGTGAGAGAGATAGAGGGAAGGAGAGAGTCTTTTAGCTGGTTGTTTTCAAAGATGACAAAACCAGCTATTGCTATTGTGATCATTCTCAGATCTAGTTCTTTGTTTAATTTTGTGGGTAGCGGAAAGACTAGAGCTAAAGTAAACATCCGCTTCTCCCACCACTAGCAGTCAGAACTCAATGTGTTTTTGTGCTATCAATCGTCGAGTTAAATTTCGTGCAAACTCGAATTGTTTTGTGAAATTAAAGCGTTCGGATTTAAATAAACGAACAAATGTCGAAACGTCGTGATCTCAGCTCTTCAGAGAAATTAAACATCTTAAAATCGTACGATCGTCTTTCTACGGATAAAACAATTTTCGTTGTACTTTAATTTTTATGACATAATATGATGTATGACATATGTACAATCTAAAAATTGTTATACATTGTATAACTACCTACTGTACATACATATGTATATGTACAATACATATCTGTGTACATACTTATTAGTTTTGTTCCTAAAAATTTATGTACATATGTAATATGTACCTAATAAACATTGTTTTTATATACATAATTTTGTTTTGTTTTTGACTCCCCCCTGGTGCCTTTTGCTTATTGTTATCAGTCGGTTAATGTGACCACTACGTCAAGGTCCCAAAGTGATCACATTAAACGGCGTGCATTGTGTATATATATATACTTGCAGGAGCGTAGACAGGGGGGGGGGGCACGTGCCCCCCCCCCCCTGGCCAGAGCAAAAAACCAAGATTACGAAACTTGTGCTTTACTTAATTATTTATCTTCATTTATGTTATACTCTTAAAGCTGATTTTACATGCGCAGTAAAAATGCAAAGCGCAGCAGTAGCAAATGCACGCTATTGGATGTGAGTCATTTAATTCTAAAAGCACAGAAACTACAGCGTGCATTTGCTGCTGCTGCGCTTTGCATTTTTGCTGCTCATGTAAAGTCAACTTAAGTATTACAGTCAGTGGTAACCTCAGGGGGAGCTTCTAGAGGTCCGGGTCTCCCAAATAACAAAAAGGCTGCTACGCTAACCACGGAAACTGCGGGCTGTGCCCCCGGGAGTCTATATCCCCCACCCTTGTAGCCTAACTTTGCCCCCCCCCCCCCCCCCTGCTCAAAATCCTGGCTACGCCCCTGCATACTTGTATATTCCGTATAAGGAATAAGTGTTAACAAGTAATAACCAAGTTATATTCCACTGGGAAGATGAAACAATAGAGTAACAATCTGTCCAGTGGAGTGGGAGACTTATAGGAGGTAATGTTAGGAGATAATGGAAAAGTACGGACTTAAATGAAAGAAAAGGAGCATGGCGAATCTGGAGAGGGAGAGAGTTCCAGAGGGAGTTAGCCTGGATAAGGGATAAGTTCCAATATGTATCTTAAATATTTATTTACTTGCTGCACCCACCTAACCTCATCTGAAATGTATTTCTCAACAAATTTCTGGAGGAGGCCCTTTCAACATTATTGGAGACTTAAATTTTCATATGTTCTAAGCGAAGATGCTCCTGGTGGAACCCACTCCTCCTTTTTACCACCCAGTCCAACTGTTGCGCCACATAACTCCAGGAGTCCTCGCTCCTGTTTCCATGACAACCCTCCCATCCCATATTATCGATCTCAAGTCCGCCTTCTCGTTTTTTTCATTATTATTTTGATACATTGATGAACTGCCTATTATTTTTTAAGGTTTCATATCTCAAGGGTCTAACGGAACCCTGTTCATCTCTCGTCAAGACATCTCTCTGCCTGTCCGTCTCACAGCTCAAAATGTTTCCTAACAACGTGAAACTTTGACTAAATATTAGTTATAAACCCAATACAGTAGAACCTCTATAAGTCGAACATCAAGGGAGACGCCAAAAAATTCGAGTTATAGAGTTTTCGACGTATGGAGGATTTCGACTTAGGTGGACTATGATTCGACTTGTAGAGGTTAAGATTCATTCTAACTAATTTTGAGTTAGAGAGGTGAAATAAATAAAAATTCAAGTTACAGAGGTAACAAACATAGTTATATTTATTATAAATCAACATTATTTCAAAACATCCTTAAAATAAAAAATACGTAGTATATGTAGGTATTAAAAAAAAGTCAGTAATTTTTTTTTGCTTTAGATAATTGGTAATCCTATTTATTGTATACTCCTAAATTGTTTTCTAAGAAACAATGGTGTACAGTGTCGGCAAATTCTTACTATTCAAATGCAAATTCTTACTTACTTATTCAAACTCTATAGTTCTTCGAGCTATAGAGGTAATAAGTTTCAAATAATCGAGTTGTACCTAAAGGTTGTAAAATAAAACATTGCTATGTTCGAGATACAGAGGTCCGATTTATTTTTTCGAGTTATAGAGGGAAAATATGTACCAAAATGACTTGTAGGGACTCACTGATTATTTCGACTAATAGAGGGTTGAGATTTCGAGTAATCGAGGTTTTGGGGCTTGAAGGGAAAGGAACAAAACTTTTTTTCTAGTTTTGGAGGTTTTCGACTTATCGAGGTTCGACTTAAAGAGGTTCTACTGTATATAGAAAACAACATTTTGTAAAAAAAAGGTCGTCAGTGAGTCATCGACTATGTACCTCCCCCTCCGTTTGTGCTAAAACTTAATATTCGACTTACATAATGGCTTCGATATAGGTATTCATTACATCGGCAGTTATTAGGGTATTTGATTCGAGCCTCCCATTCTACAACGTCTCGATGTTAGGTTAGGTTTTTTATGACTCATGCCCGGGCTTTAACAACGAGGTCATATCGCCTACTACCAAAGCGCTCTTTCGTCACTCTGGCGGACATGAGCCCGACTCTACCTAAATTTTGCCTACCCTAAATTTTTATTCACCTAGGGTAGGGGTCTTTAACGAGTACCTGACATCGTACAGGCTTGGGACCATCGCTTAACGTCCCATCCGAAGGACGGCGTGCTTAAGTTTATTTTACCTCCCAGATAAAATAAACTAAGGGCCTCGGTCGGGTTACGAACCCACGACCTTGAGCTCAGAAGTCAAGCACGCATACCACTGAGCTACCGGCGCCCTCGATGTGACATTTCCCTTATTACATGTTTCATTTTCATCCTGGTGTACCAAATTATTACAATAATTAATTTATGCATTATAATTGGATGCATCAGGGTAAAATTATATATAACTAAACAAACGAAAAAAAAACAAAAAAAAAAAAACATGTGTGCAGTTCACACGCGGTAGAAGTGAAATCTTCAGAAAACGAAACTGCGAGAGAATGAGACGAATGCAGTATCAGGAGTGGGATAATTATAGGGTTTATTTATTATAATATTGGTACCAATTATTCAAACTCCATGTTTTTAATTTCAACAAATGACACGAGTGGCTTATGGCAACTAAAGTATGAAATAAATGTTTCCTTAATAAGTTCTTAAAAGTCTAAAAAAATTCACAATTCCCAACTTTTTGGAGGGAGAGGTGGAGGCCATGGGATTTTTCATGATTATCTTTTTTGTGTCGCAAGACTAGAGAAGAAGCATTATCGGCAACTTTTTTTTCTCTTCACTTTCAGTTACAAGAAGTCCTTATGTTAGTAATTCAAACAGATGACTAAATAAAACAACTGTTATATATATACAGATAAGGCAATAGTGTCGCTTTTTCGTTTCATCGAGTTTCAAATCACAAACGGTGCTAAAGAAGTTTTCACTTCAAAAAAAGAAGGAATACTATTTAAAACATTTTCCATTGATTAAACACAAAATACAAATTTTGTGTTCATAAAAATTAATTCATTCAAAAAATAATAATCAGACTGATCTTGTATCAAATAAATTGTAAACATAAACATTTTAATAATTCAAATGTTTATTTTTAACAAGTGTTTTCTTGAATACACATACTATTACTTAAAACTTAGTAGATGTTTCGACAAAAAAAAAAAAGTTTACGTTACTTATACCTCGTACAACCTGCGAAGTAAAAAGTATGAAGATCCTTTACCAAGAATATTTCTTTAGCTAACAGGCTCAACGTTTCCTGGAAGCCTAATTCAATTTCCTGGTGCAACATCCTCTATTTTGCTCCTTACTCATTCTATTGTATTTATTTATGTTTATTATACACTGAACCTAAAATCTTTGCTCTCCGCTGATTCTCCATAGAAGAAAAATGTCAGCTGCAAATTGATGACCTCCCGATTCTCTGGAATCCTAAGGACCAGGATGTGCGCTATCTTGGAGTACTTTTGGATACACGACTCACATGGAAACTACACATTAACAGAAAACTACAGCTAGCATATACTTAACACCCTCTACCCTCTCATAAACAGAAACTCGCCACTTAAACACACATGTACTATTCTGGGGCGTCGCCGGATTCCTCTCCAATTAAGAGCAGTGGGGGGGAACAGTCTAATGCCCACATCACGATTCCTCTCGAACGAAGTTGAGTGCTCTCAACCGAATGGCAGGATTCCTCTCAGTTGTGTAGGGAATAAGTAAATAATAAAGTTCAGATCACATACTTAACCCTAGAATGACACCGTGAATTTTGTCACCACTATTGACATCGTGGGGTGTCTGACACCCCAAGCCCTTTATATAATTTTCTTGTAATTTATTGTTCACATTAATCCAAAAGTAATGCAGATTTAATATTTTAGAATGTATGTAATGAATATAAAACAAACAAACAAAATTAGAAAGTATTTTAATTGAATAGGAAAAAAATCAAATAAGGATGTAACATGTTGAAACAGTTAAAAAGTAGATATAAAGAATACTGTACGAAATTTTATTTGTAAGAAAGGTAAAAACTATTTTTTTTTTTTTTTAACTCAAGTATAGTGTCTATGTAAAAAAAATCACATTAACAAGAAATATATACAATTTGCATAGTTACACTCAGTCACAATCGGTGCACTTCATTAGACGATGATCGTTGCACATCGGCCTCTGGCAGCTCATGCAAACCATTTTGTATTTTCTATCCTTATCTCTGTTGCATAAAGAGCATCTCATATATTTGCCAGATGTAACAATTGCAGTAGATGGAGTTGAGCTTGAGGGTTGACCCAAAATTTCATTTATGAGTACTTTCAAAGTTCTACTTAAATGATTGATCTTGGACCGTTCCACTAAATATGGTTTGAGTAATTGGAATCCAAGTTCATGTAAAAAATCTTTTCTGAGCATTGGCTTCCTCCAATTGACCATGCTCCAATTTGGTCGAAGAGTCTGCACATGTGCTGGGCTCCTCATGTCCCAAGAATGTGTCATCTAATTCCTCTTCAGAGTCCGAATGAACATGGGTTTCTTCATATTCTTCTTCAGAAGAACTGCCTCCCAGTTCCTCAATATCCTCTCTCCTCAATTCTTCGAGATACACCAACAGTTCCTCATCAGTCCACTGCCTCTTTTGAGATGCCATAACTTTCCTAAATTATATAAATATACGTTATGAAGAAACCTATTGGCGCAAAACCCACTTCAACTCCACAGTAAACATTACTTATAACGATTTAACACATAAACTATAAACAAAGCCATAAAAAAAAAGAACTTACCTGTAATAGGTAAAAAAAAAGAATGACGTCAATAACACCGTGAGGTGTGAGACACCCCAAGATCACTTCAATGTTGATCCTAAAGTCACAAGGGCCTATTAAAGGTGTTAGAAGTCCCAGTAAGGTTAGGGAGGAGATGACTGTGATTTACATAGGGTCGGGGGACTTCTGTGAACTATAGGAAATTAAGTAATACACTTTAACTTTCGATTGGGGTGTCAGATACCCCACGGTGTCATTCTAGGGTTAATATAAATTGTAGGGGCGTAATAGCCGGCGTTCCGCCGGAGGGACGATATATCTGCCCCTCTCCTTAGTTTCTAAGCTATGAGGACAATTCAGGTTAAATAATTTTATTATATAAATAATAATGTGAACACTGACCTTGACACTGGGACACTGAGCAACGGATGATTTCCAGACGGATGCGTGAATGGTGAGGAAGGGGTGGTGACGGAAAGTAAACAACTTAAAGTAAACAAGATCATAGGTGAGAGGAAACCTGCCATGTGCTGAACGCAATCAAAACCAATCATAGAGGAATCGTGGAGGTCGGAGAGGAATCGTGGATCTCCCCCTAAATTTTTATTCACCTAGGGCAAGGGGTCTTTAACGAGTACCTGACATCGTACAGGCTCGGGACCATCGCTTAACGTCCCATCCGAAGGACGGCGTGCTTAAGTTTATTTTACCTCCCAGATAGAATAAACTAAGGGCCTCGGTCGGGTTTCGAACCCACGACCTTGAGCTCAGAATACAAGCACACATACCGGCGCCCTGTAGTAAAGAATATAGTTAGGCTTTGTGGTATTGTTTCCAAATATATGGTGGAGTTTTCAATGGTATTTCTTGTTTTCCTCCCTCTAGATTCCAAATATGTAAAAAAAAAGTTTACCCTTGAGTGTGTCTGTGAACACATTAACTCACGATAGAATGAATGTATAGACATGAACTTTTTTTGTATAGAAGGGGTGTGGGGGATTAAGGGGGAGGCTTAACCTCCAAAACTGTAATAACTGCCGTTGTGGTGATTGTATTGACAAATTCAGTGCCGTATACGAACGGCACCAATTATTGTTCGGCGGAATCAGTCAAAGTGGAGGAAGGGCTCAACCCAAAAATTTCAGTAACTCAGTCAACGTTATTGATTAATTCTGGGAAAGTACATAGCTGCTGATTCACCGAACTGATATATGTGAATCCAAAACTCTCTAACGACAAAACCTATTGATTTCCAGTCAAATCGGCCAAAGGAGAGGGGTATTACAACACAAAAACTCAAATAACTGCTGATATAATGAAAGTGTCGACACAAAATTTAGTATAAGGATTTAGAAGCTCCTATGTAAGTCAACTGTTGAATATTAGCACAAACCAGTTTCTGTAGCAACAAGTGAACGGTCTTTCTCAATCCTTAGACGAATGAAAAGCAATAACAGACACGTCATTACAAAATTAATTCAAGTCTTCTTGATTGTGCAAGCTTGTTTAAAACTGTTAATTATATATTTTCATATATATTGTGATGTATAAAAATAATACACACATTAAAATGATTAAATTATGAACATTAAAAAATTAATTATATTTATTTTTATATAAAAAGCAAATTTCTTTTAAAACAAATCAGTGAAACAGAACACGTCCATGAGCAGGTGTCAGGGTTCATTTATCTCGGCTCACAGGTTGTAAGTGACAACCAAATATCAGCAGAAACCAGTAGGAGGATCATGTGCGCTAACAGATGTTATTATGGGCTTCAAAAGCATCTATCTAGTAACCTGGTAGCCCGGCGTACGAAGGTCGTCCTGTACAAAACTCTTATCCGCCCAGTCCTCACATACGGCTCAGAAACCTGGACAACTACTAAAGCAGAAGATCGAGACCTCCAAATATTTGAAAGGAAGGTGCTCCGGAAGATTTAAGGTCCGGTGTACGTTGAAGGAGAATGGAGGCATAGGAGCAACCAGGAGGTGTACGACCTGTACAAAGAGCCAGATGTGACTAAAGTGATAAAACTGGGCAGGCTAAGGTGGGCCGGACATATTATCAGGATGCGCGAAGACATGATCCCAAGAAAGCTACTAACGGAAGTGCTGCACGGAAGGCGGAGAGTAGGAATATCGAGACTGCGGTGGTCGGACTGTGTGACCAATGACGCCAGGAACATCGGGATCCAGAACTGGATGGGAGCCGCACAAAACAGACTCCTGGCGATTGCTGCTCGAGGAAGCCAAGACTCGTTAGCGGGTTGTAGAGCTGCGTTAATAATAATGCATTACAAAATTAATTCAAGCCTTCTTGATTGTGCAAGCTTGTTTAAAGCTATTATTATATATTTTCATATATATTGTGACGTGTAAAAATAATACACACATTAAAATGATTAAATTATGAACATTAAAAAATTAATTATATTTATTTTTATATAAAAAGCAAATTTTTTTTAGTACATATATGTTAATTAGAGGGCGCCGGTAGCTCAGTGGTATGCGTGCTTGACTTCTGAGCTCAAGGTCGTGGGTTCGTAACCCGATCGAGGCTCTTAGTTTATTTTATCTGGGAGGTAAAATAAACTTAAGCACGCCGTCCTTCGGATGGGACGTTAAGCGATGGTCCCGAGCCTAAGCCAGAGGCCCCCCCCCCCCACACTCGTTAAAGACCCCTACCCTAGATGAATAAAAATTTAGGGTAGGCAAAATTTAGAACTCCCACAGTAGAATCGGGCTCATGTCCACCAGAGTGACGAAAGAGCGCTCTGGTAGTAGGCGATATGACCTCGTTGTTAAAGCCCGAGCATGAGTCATAAAACCTAACCCAACCTAAAAAGCAAATTTCTTTTAAAACAAATGAGTAAAAAAACAAAACACGGCCATCAGCCGTTTTTTTAGTGTGTGTAGAGAGAGTGGAGGCCTGGGTTGAATGGATTCGGTCTGAGTGAAGATAGAGAGAGTGTGGTTTTTAGGCTTAAGTATATGATTTCATTTAGACAAACGTTTAACTTGGACAACTCATATCAGACTGAAACGGACCTTAAAAGACGATTTGGACGACTGAAATCAATCATCGGACGACGATCGACATCGCTTGAAAACAAACTTTACATTTACAACACTTTACTAAAACCCATATGGACTTACGGCATCGAGATATGGGGATCAGACAAAAAATCAAACATACAACGCCTTCCAGTCATTACAATCCATCATACTACGCCACATTGCCAATGCGCCATTTTACGTTTCCAACCTCACATTACATAATGACCTCAACATCCCATTTGTACCTTCTGTTATCAGGACACGGTATCAAAATCACGACAAACTCCATCATCACGCCAATCCACTTATTCTGCAATTATCCACGAACACTCTCCCCACAAATCCGCCAAGACTTCTCAAGCGGGCATGGCAGAGGGACCTGCTCCAGGACTAGCCTGGTCACGTACCTCAGCAGTACAGCGACACACTTGCCACAGCACATCATCACAATCACTAGTGACAAATGTTGTCGTTGTGAATATGTAAATAAATAGATAAAGTATATGATAAGGAACTAAATAGAAGTGAATTGACGATGAAATTGATCCGCAAAGAAGGTACTGTTGTTTGTTTATATGTACAGAATATATGCCCAGAAATATATAACTTTAATTTTTAAAAAATTGTCAAAATATGATAACAAAAAAATATTGAATTAAAGATTTTTCTTTTGATTTATGTTTCAATGTTTAGTTTTTTATTTTATAATGTAGATGATTAAAAAAAAATTAAAAAAAAAAACCCAAACTATTTGTTCTCGTAAATTCTATTCTATTAATTTTCCCTGTTGGCCCAGTAAGATTATTTGAAAAACCTTTGCATTAGATTTAATATTATTTAAAATTATTAAAAATGGCATCTCTTTAGAAATCCAAATGAAAAGTTTGTTAATTGAATTTTTTTAAAAATATATGTACGTGCACTTTCTTGAAAATTGCACGTCTTGAACTTTTGATACATTTTTTTAGTGAAAGAAAAGAGATAAAATGTCAACAGGAAATGTATTAAATTATATTGTATATTATTTTTGTTTATTACATAGTTTAGTACATAGGTACGTAATGAATTACTCGGCACAAAATTTAGTATGATTTAGGAGCTCCTTCGTAAGTCAACTATTGATTACACAGGCCAACGATGAAAAAACTTTTTCAATAATTTTACCTAATTCCTGTGTTGTTTCATGTGCTGATTCCAAAAATATTAATAAAAAAGTCGTATCACCCACCAATTTCTCACATTTTAATATTAGTAATTGTCTATCCTAACCTCACTTCAGCTGACCGGCCGGTAGCACATGGACCGGGACTTCCTGTCCCTGAGCCATCTCAGTCTAGTGATGACGTTTTACAGTCCAGTCCCGAATTTAATAAGAGTGATGATGAGTTCCAATGTTCTCCAGAAAATTTAAAACCACAGTTGTTTACACAACGTAAACGATGAGTACAAAGGAAAAAGAGGCTTGGATATCATTTAAAGAAGTTGTGACTAAGTTTTTGGGCAATGGGAAAGCCCCTAACTATGAACTTATCGTAGCTAATATGATAGACAAGTTCAAAACTCTTGGTTGTCTAATGAGCCTTAAAGTCCACTTCTTGCACAACCATTTTGACTTTTTTCCTAAAAACTTGGGTGATGTGAATGAAGAGGAGGGGGAACGGTTTCATCAGGACATAAAAGAGATGGAGAAACGATACCAGGGACGGTGGAATATCAGCATGATGGGTCATTACTGTTGGTCACTTCACAGAGGACAAGGAAATGCATCACATCGGAGAAAAAGCTATACAAAAAACTTTGCAGAGAAAAGGGAAAGGAAATACAAAAAAATAAGCACCTAAAATATTAGAATTGTAGTAATTTAATATTATCGTAAATAAAAATTGTAACCTAATAAAAAAAACTACGATTTTTAAATTTTTATGTATCAAATTTTCCCTATTTTGAAATATATAATCGATGTGATTTGTGGGTGAATTGTGGGTGATAAAAAAAACTGATACCAAAAACGGTTTCAGCGCCCAAAAATACATAAGATTTTGGTGAATTGGTTTAAAAAGTTTTTACAAACATTTTTTTCGTTGGCCTGTGTTATTAGTCCAAACGGTCACTTGGCGTTGGAGGGGAAGCGAAAAGTTAATTGATTAATTCACTCTAATAGATTAAGTACATTGCAGGTAATTCTCCGCCGATTTTTTTGACGTGAAAACGTCTATTGGCTCGTTAAGCACAGTGATAGCCGGTCAAACTTTCTTGTGTTACAAAATACCGTCAGATTTCAATCGATAATAACTACGAGACTAATAATGCGATAACAACGGTTGAGGTCACAATGGATAGAGCATGTCTGTACGTGTTTGTTGTGCAGTGTTTGTTTGCCTGTGACGTTATCGGGCTAGTGTGGGCGCCGGCGGATGATTGTTGCGAATTAGTGTTGTGTAAAATTAGAAATTAGTGTAGCGTGACAACACGTTTAGATAGGACATTGATTCGGGTGTCATTGTAAATAGCTTGAGGAGCACTACTAGGACTCAAAGTAATACAAAGGACTCAAAGTAATACGAAGTAGTACAGGAAACATAATAAAGAGCATCAACGATGGATCTTAGGACTTTGAATTGAAAGGAATGGATATGCTTGATGTTGGCGAGGGCGCCGGTAGCTCTGTGGTATGCGTGCTTGACTTCTGAGCTCAAGGTCGTGGGTTCACAACCCGACCGAGGCCCTTAGTTTATTTTATTTGGGAGGTAAAATAAACTTAAGCACGCCGTCCTTCGGATGGGACGTTAAGCGATGGTCCCGAGCCTGTACGATGTCAGGTACTCGTTAAAGATCCCTACCCTAGATGAATAAAAATTTAGGGTAGGCAAAATTTAGGACTCCCACAGTAGAGTCGGGCTCATGTCCACCAGAGTGACGAAAGAGGCGATATGACGTCGTAGTTAAAGCCCGGGCATGAGTCATAAAACCTAACCTAACCTAACCTATGCTTGATGTTGGATAGCTTAACTTTATCTAATTAAACATGAAATAACATCTTAAGAAAAAATAATATACGGGAAGATATATCATAACAGTGTATTTCGTATTTGTACCAAAGTTCAAATAACGAAAAACAACACGTTCCTTGAAATAATAACAGAAAAAAGGAGGCAGGGGCTTTAATAGAGAAGTACCTTTTTATGGTTTTGAAATCAAACACTGACTCGAGAGCCCCTTGAACTTCTAACCATGATGCCCTAAGTAAATTTACCCAACATAGTGATTCGACCGGTTTCACCTTTGTTGGAAGCGAGGCCAACGATAGAGAGAACCTCGCGGGATCATAAGCTAGCTTCGTGCATGTTTGAAACGACGGATGTGGATTCAAAAGA
Source organism: Aradus depressus (assembly GCA_963662175.1). NCBI lineage: Eukaryota > Metazoa > Arthropoda > Insecta > Hemiptera > Aradidae > Aradus > Aradus depressus. The sequence goes on along the minus strand of OY759226.1, from coordinate 21,462,876 downwards.
AAAATCTTAAAATAAAGAATTATATCTTCCGCTAAAATAAGAATGAAAAGAGAACAAAAAGAAAATATAAGAGTCTATCGGATGGGATGTCAGTAGACAAGGATTACCTGGTGCAGGAAATGACGTCATCCTGGGAGGAGTAACATGACGGTCACCCCCTCCCCTAGTACGACAAGGTGTTCTCATTGAAACCCAGCCTCAACCACCGCTAACCACTCATCCACTTATACTTCCCCAACTCAACTAAGTTTCCGCTATAAATGAAAAGTAAAAAAAATGGCGGAGGGGGCTCCATGGAATAGCTAGCTGAAGTGGTGACGTTAAATGTTTAGAGTGGAGAAATACAACTGGTTTAGTAGAGACTATAGAGAGGGAGATATTTACATCTGGCTACGCCACTAAAGGAAGAGAAGATAATTACGCCTGTACGATGTCAGGTACTCGTTAAAGACCCCTGCCCCAGGTGAATAAAAATTTAGGGTAGGCAAAATTTAGGACTTCCATAGTAGAGTCGGGCTCATGTCCACCAGAGTGACGAAAGAGCGCTCTGGTAGTAGGCGATATGACCTCGTAGTTAAAGCCCAGGCATGAGTCATAAAACCTAACCTAACCAAATTATTAATTATTACTTATATCTTTCTTTATTTACAATTTATTTAAGATTAACACTTTAATTTTCACCACAATATATATATACACTATCCCCCCCCCCCTCCCTCGAAATAAAATCCTGGGCACGCCCCGGGGGGAGTGGAATGGTGAATAGTTTTTGAAAATTTGAAGGGGGTTAGCGATGCAGATGTATACATTGTATATCAACTGAATTATAACCATACATAATTTTTACTCCCCAGATAAACTCATTATAGGGGTAATTACTTAATCTTTACTTAAAAAAAAGAATGTCTGTCTGTGAACACGATAGTTCCCGATAGAATACCTATATCGACACAAAATTTTATATGTAAATCCAAAACCCTCTAACGACGACACGTGACCATGTTCAGCCAAATCGATCAAGGGTAAGGAAATGTTAGGGGAGAGGCTTAAGACAGAAACTTTAATAACTGAATGAATTGACACAGAATTTAATAGGAGACTTTAGGAGCCCCCATGTCAACTATTGGTTTTGTTTGGGGTGCGAAAATTTAATTGATTAATTCGTTCTGGGGAAGTACATTGCCGGTGTTTGGCGGAGGATTTTTTTTTTGTCTTGTCTAAGGAGCTTCTTCCTCCCAGGAAATCCTAATGTTTGTTAAACTGAGAATTGAAAATTTAAATTCTTTCAAAGAGTGTGGGACGATTCAATACAGTTTTGTTGTTGTCCGGGTTTGGAAAATGTTATTTTCATCTCAGATGAATAACGACCGCAAAGATTTAACAGGAAAATAATAGTATTTTAGATAAAGATTTATTTCCATTTGACTTTGAATTATTATTTAACAAAATAATGAATAAAACATGTATTAGTTAGTCATGTCCGGGCTTTAACTACAAGGTCATATCGCCAACTGGGCTCATTACAGTATTTTTACACTATTTTTGGAAAGAAGTTGTGTGTACGTACGTATGTGCTTGGTCAATTTTTCTTGCACGATATCTCGCAAATGAAAAATGATATCGACTCCGCTTTGCTAATCGAAGGGTACCAACGTAAATATGATCTGAAAGAAATTTTATCAAATTTGGTCCATAAAATAAAATGATAGATAAAACACTTATTTGAAGACTTACAAACATATACTTAAATGTGTACCGGTTTCGGCTTACGCCATCGTCAGCACAATGTTCATTAACGCTAACAAAGAGGGAGTTTGGGTTAGTTTACCTTATTACGGGCATATTTCTGAACAAATTAGCAATACGATGAAGAAAGAGGGTTTCAAAGTATGGTTTAAAACTATCAATACAATCAATCAACATTTAAACAAGACGAAGGACAAAATAGAAATAGAGGACCGGAGTGGTGTTTACCAACTCAAATGTGAAACGTGCAGTTGGGTATACACAGGGCAATCGGGACGCAAATTCAGAGAACGAATAAAAGAGCATATAACTGATATAGTAAGGAAAGGGGAAAAATCCACATTTGCGAAACATATAAATGATATGGGTCACTCATTCAACGAAACAACCGGCATAAAATACCTCCACTTATGTGAAAAAGGTAGACCATTAGATTCTCTAGAACAGCTAGAAATTAATAGGATTCGAAAAAATGGGAATTGTTTAAACGACCAGACACACTTCAAATTTTTTCCTTTGCTAATCCCTTTCAGATAACAAATATCCATGACAACATTTATCTAGGTTAAACAACTTCCTACATAGCTATATATTGTACATTTGTTATATTGTTTTCTTGTAATGTTAGTTTTTAGTTCTATTTTAATTTTATTTTCTTGGTTTTCAAATAAGTGCACAGTTAGTTATTACCGTTAGAATAGAGACTTCCACCCCCCTGGTTTTACCAGAGGAGGGGGCCCTTTCACCTCAGGTACTCTTAGGTTAATATAAATATGTATGCCTGGCAAATATCTCAATTATTGTTGAACATTGTGCTGACGATGGCGTAAGCCGAAACCGGTACACATTTAAGTATATGTTTGTGGAATTAGACAATATAAGTGTTCAAAAAAGTGTTTTATCTATCATTTTATTTTATTCATTAGTATTTCCACTATATCAACACAGAACGCAAATGTATTCGGAAATTTGGTCCACCCTTTTTTTTTTTTGTTTAAACAAAAATACTGCCAAAAAGTGGATTTTAGAAATTCTTGAAAAATATTTATCCTATCTAATTTGTTCTGGTGGCAATCGACAAACATGTAGCATCCTTGAGAGCCAGTTTGATAAATAGGTTATATGGAGTTTGAAATTTTGTGGGGGCTAAGCATAAAAATTATTCTAGCTCATTAACAGATGGTCGGATTGTCATGAAATTTCACATGTAGTATTCTTAATAGCCAGTTGAAAAATAGAGTGTGTGACGTCTCGAAATTCTTAACGGGAGGGGGTTGTTGTGGGGGGGGGGGGGGGGCTATGCATAAATATACTGCTAGCTCATTAATGGATGGTCGGATCGTGATGAAATTTTAAATGTAGTATTCTTAAAAGCCAATTGAGAAATAGACTGTCTGGAGTCACAAAATTCTTAAGGAGAGGGAGGGTTATTGGGGGGGGGGGGGGCTAAGCATAAAAATATTTCTAGCCCCTTAACGGATGGTCGGATCGTGTTGAAATTTCACATCTGTAATTATTATTATTATTAATGATATTGATACCATGGTGGGAAGTTTGCCATGTGGACCTCAAGGACCGCACTTAGTTACAAATGTCACGTTTGTAGAGTCACGGCCCAGAAATTTGCCACATTCGAGAACCTGCTTCTTTTTTATTCCACCCACATAAAATAAACTAAGGGCCTTTGCCGGGTCTTCAACCCGCGATCTTGAGCCCAGTAAGCAAGCACGCCACTGAGAAGTAAAATAAACTTAAGCACGCCGTCCTTCGGATGGGACGTAAAGGGAGGTTCCTGAGCCTGTACGATGTCAGCTACTCAATAAGACACCTACCCAACATGAATAAAAATTTAGGGTAGGCAATATTTAGGACTTCCATAGTAGAGTCGAGATGTCCTCCGGAGTGACTAAAGAGTACTCTGGTAGTAGGCGATATGACTCTGCACCCTACCTAGTGGGGACACATATGGATTAGAATTAACAATACTACTAAAAAGTATACATTATAAATAAAAATATTAAATTAAAAATGTAAAAAAAAAAAAACTGACAAAACCTTTAAAGTCTCAAGCTGTAATAGAGGCCGAGATCCCTACACAGGCTCTGATGAAACCTGAAGATCTTTGAGACGGTATACCCGATTTTCACCAAACATGGCTACGAACCATCTCGCAAATACCTTTTGAAACAAAAAAACCGCTTTGAAATCGGTTCAGCCATCTTGGAGCTACGATGCCTCAAACAGACACACCCACAGACAAAGGCTTCAAACTTATAACACCCCTCCTTTTGCGTCGGGGGTTAAAAAATAAAATGAAATGTATAAATAAATACTTGAAAATATTAATACAAAAGTAATAATATTAATAAATAAAGTAGACAAATCTTTTAATTTAATTTAAACTAATTGTAAGATAATAATTTTTAATAACTTTTCCGGGTGTCTTTTTCATCACGACATTTCTGGACGTTTTTAATTATAATAAAAATACATAAAAAAAAAAAAAACCAAGAGATATAACATAAATTTATAATAGGTTAGGTTAGGTTTTATGACTCATGCCCGGGCTTTAACAACGAGGTCATATCGCCTCTTTCGTCACTCTGGTGGACATGAGCCCGACTCTACTGTGGGAGTCCTAAATTTTGCCTACCCTAAATTTTTATTCATCTAGGGTAGGGGTCTTTAACGAGTGGGGGGGGCCTCTGGCTTAGGCTCGGGACCATCGCTTAACGTCCCATCCAAAGGATGGCGTGCTTAAGTTTATTTTACCTCCCAGATAAAATAAACTAAGGGCCTCGGTCGGGCTACGAACCCACAACCTTGAGCTCAGAAGTCAAGCACGCATACCACTGAGCTACCGGCGCCCTCTAAATTTATAATATATAAAGAATAAAAAATAATGATTAAAACGTAGATTCGACAAACCTTACAGGAAGATATCTGTGGAGGAACTCTACCATAAAATAACAATTAAAGTTATGTATCAGGTAATGTTTTGGTATATCAAATATGATTTTTTTTATTATGGTTATTTTATTATTTTTGAACAATGAAAAAAAACTTCTAAGTTGAGGAACGCGGACATATTGTGGAAACTTGTAATAAATAAATAAAACAAACTTATTTTTGAAATATTGTCTATTCCACTAAAGAATTTAGTTAAAGAATCATTTCTTAGTGGAATAGACAATATTTCAAAAATGATCTTCATGAGGACAACACATATTAATTTTCAGCCAAATCGACCAAAGAGAATGGGGGGGGGGGGGGGGGGAATTAGGGGCAGTGTTAACAAAAAATCTGTAATAACTTCCATTGTAACAAATGTATAATTAATTTGAGGGCTTCGGTAGCTCAGTGGTATGCGTGCTTGCCTTCTGAGTTCAAGATCATTGGTTTGGAATCCGGCCGAGTTTATTTTATATGGGAGGTAAAATAAACTTAAGCACGCCGTCTTTCGGATGGGACGTTAAGCGATGGTCCCGATGTACGGTGTCAGGTACTCGTTAAAGACCCCTGCCCTAGGTGAATAAAAATTTAGGGTAGACAAAATTTAGGACTGTCACAGAAGAGTCGGGCTCATGTCCATCGGAGTGGCAAGAGAGCGCTCTGGTAGTAGGCGATATGACCTCGTAGTTAAAGCCCGGGCATGAGTCATAATAACTAACTGTTTAATTATTATGTATGTATTTATATATAACAAGCAAATTTGCTAAAAGAGTAAAGTATGACATTGTCAAAATGTCAAAAGGGAAGAAATCTCCCATGTTTTCAAAGTTAATTTAGATCTCTTGTCTAGTAGTCTTAATTAACTTAACTTTCTGACACAAACAGCTGACTAATAGAAAAAAAAAAAAAAAAAAAATTAGCTGTCAGGTAGCAATACCGAAAGTACTCCACTATTGTATATATTTTGTGAAATAGACAATATTTAAAAATACAAAACATTATTTTTTCTTAATTTTTTATTGTTTAACAATATATCTGCAAAAAAATTGTATATATCATTACACTGTTCAGCCTCTAAGCAACACTAATGTTTAGTCAACAACGTTCGTAATGTAAAAATGGGTTCCCTTTTGACCCTTAAGTTTCATTACATTTTATTAAAGTACTAAAGAAACAAGGAAGAACTGTGCAAACAGATTTTTGATACGTCAAGTAGTTCTCGGAAAAAAAACGTTTAAAGTTGCACGTTTTTCTTATTCTGAAGTTATCAAATTTCATCTAACTTCAGAATAAGAAAAACGTGCAACGGTTTTTTTCCGAGAACTACTTGACGTATCAAAAATCTGTTTGCACAGTTATTCCTTGTTTCTTTAGTACTTAAATAAAATGTAATGAAACTTAAGGGTCAAAAAATAACCCCGCCCTTCGAAGGGCTGTTTGAGCCATTAAAAGGGTCATTTATGACTTTTCTAGGACGCCATACTATAGCTCTCGGCGAGTGCTACAGCTTTAGTCCGATGCACAATTTTGATATCTCTAACCGTTTAGGAGTTATTTCACTTGTGGCCCGCTTATCTGGACCACCGTGTATAATAATTATTTACCCAATCTTTTTGACATATTTTGATATGAATTTTTTTCTAAACTCAAGTTAAGTTTTAATATTATTTTGGTCCCCTTTATTTTTGTTCTCCGTTCCCCTATCATGTACTTGTCCAAGAATTAGGAAGCTCCAGCAAAATTAAATGTATTTGAGGGTTTCCCTGTTCAAAAGGAATAGCGAGCCTTGAATTAAATATATTCATTTTCAGATCCCCTCATTCATGAAGACGTCTTCAGTCTAATAATTTGTTTTTGAGTGATAGTTATTCTGGTAATTTTTTTTTTTTTAATTTATTGTGATAATTGTAATTTTTTATAGTTTATATTTAAAAAAATTGTTTTGTGTATTTTTGCAGACATTTTAGGAGATTCAGAGAACGAGGATACTCTCAAAGTTGAAGATGTGATGGATAACCTTCTGATAAATGGTAAAACTAACTGTATAAACGATATATCGTTGAATGTCGATTGTAGACAGAATCTAATCATAATACTCAGGGCACCCTAGTTCAGCGGTATGCGTGCTTGCTTACTAGCTTACAAGGTCGCGGGTTCGAAACCCGGCTGAGGTTCTTAGGCTTTTTATCTGGAAAAAATAACTTGAGCACGCCGTCCTTTTGCACGTTAAGCTGTTCGATGTCAGGTATTCGTTAAAGACCCTACTCATAAATGAATAAAAATTTAGGGTAGGCAAAATTTAGGACTCCCACAGTAGGGTCGGGGTAGTAGACGATATGACTTTGTAGTTGAAGCCCGGGCATGAGTCACAAAACAAATAAACAAGAAATGTTATAATGGTTGGTTGTTTCCGCTGCGGAGGATTGTTGACTAGACCTGCCCCCTGGTGGCTGTCTCCGACAACACCACAGTTGGCAACTCTGCTCACCTCTCCTAACCTTCAGTCGTGCCCCGTCAGTGCTCAGGTTTGGGTTGTACTTCATGGTTCTACAGTAAATAATCGGCTTTCCGTCAAGTAAGATAATTTAATATTTGAAAATATGTAACAGTTTCGATGTCAATTTATGTTTAAATGAAAATTACAATCTTATATTTAGTTTTATGTGACTATGATTTTCGGCCATTTCGTTCTCAGCGTGAGCACTCACAAAAACAAAAATGTTTTTTTTTGACTAACTGGAAACTCAATGAAACCACAAAAAGCCAGTAGTCATCAATATCGGTCGATCAGGACTGGAGATATGACTATTTCAAAATCGACTTCGGTCCGAACGGCAATCAGAAGTTATTTAATCGGTCAAAAATTACAAACAGTCGATGTAAACCGGCAATGTACTTCCCCAGAACAAATTAATCAATTAATTTTTCGCTGTTCTACCAAAAAAATAGTGGATTTTGAATCTCCATACTCAATTTTGTGTCGATACATTCATTACGTCGGCAGTTATTGGCGTTTTTCAGTTAAGCCTCCCCTGTAAACTGCTCTTTTTCTTTGACCGAATTGGTTGAAAATAAATAAGTGTCGTCCTCAGATTGTTCTGGATGTACATATAAAATTTAGTGTCGATACATTCATTTTATCGGGAGTTATCGAGTTGGAACCAGGAGGTCGGAAAACATGAAATTCCGTTGAAAACTCGGCTTCGAATTATTGACAGATTATATAACATCCCCTAAAGCTATAATGCTAAAGAATATATTTCGTGGTATAATCATGAGCACGCTGTCCTTCGGATGGGATATTAAGAAGTGGTAGTCTGTACAATGTCAGGTAGGTACTCGTTAAACACCCCTACACTTGGTGAATAAAAATTTAGGGCATTCTAAATTTATTAGGACTTTCACAGTAGAGTCGGACTCATGTCCACCAGAGTGACGAAAAAGCGCACTGGTAGTAGGCGATATGACCTTGTAATTAAAGCCCTGACATGAGTCATTACTAACTACAACAAGAATACAATATAACACAATGAATAAGAGAACTTGTATGAGAAAAAAATAATAATATAAATTATAAAAAAATAAACTTATGTTTGAAATATTGTCTATTCCATAAAAAAATGTACACATGAACAAGGTACCTGTTACGGCATTACGTCAGGTTGACGATTTATGACCAGACAATTTGACAATGGTGTGATCCCGAAAGCGATAGTATACATTGATATGTATACATTTTTTTACAGAAGGAGAATAGACAATATTTCAAAAAATAAATTTATTTTAATTTTTATTACAAGTTTCCACAATGTACCATAGACAAATAGGATTTATTTTTATTTTTGGGATCAGGTTTTGATATTTCTTTGAAAAATCAACTTCGAATTTCTGGTCTGTTACATAACTTCCTCTATGCTTCGAATATAGGGGAAAAAAAGTGGTTGATAATCAATTGAGTTTTCACACTTCCTCAAGAACCAATCAATAGAGGTGTCTCAGTCAGGGACTTCTGAACAGTGGCGTATATATGGGGGGGCCAAGGGGCCCGGTCCCCCCCGTAATAAAAAAAATATTATATAGAAGTAAAAAAGAAGTATATAGTAGTTTGATATTCTGGTTACTTTGATTTTTTTTTTTTTTATTTACAAATAGCTATTTACAACTGTATACACATAAATACAAGCAAATGTATTTTACACCCGTAAAGAAAACAAGCTAATGGAAACCATTTTTTTAATTTGATATATTCACTTATTTTTTATAACTCAAAAATATTATACCTAATTCAAAATATTATAATTATATATTGACTTTTGTCTGTCGTAAAAACTAACTTTATTTCTTAACTCCCATAAAAACAGTTCTTTGGTCTTTATCAAATACTTACAAATAACTACGTAACTGATATACTTAGCTAGTTTATTTTTTGAAAAAGCTTAAAATTAAATTTAAAAAGTTAAAAACAAAAACAATAAAATTTAATTTTCCTGGGAGAAGTCCCTAAGGGACCGCCAATCCTGCTACCGATGTTACCTCTGGTAATACAAGGTGATACTTTTTTTTTTCCTTATAAAATCGGCCACTGCTTCTGAATCCATTTATTAAATATATATTATATAATAATGTATATTATATAATAATATATATTATATTATTAGCAGTTATTAGGGTTTTTAGTCCAGTGAAAGAGTAGAAACTTAAAATGAGTTGATTTTGCACAAAATTCGAGCAAACTGGGAAATTTTTTTTTTTTTCAATTTTTTATACTTCTGACCGAGGGTAATACAATTTTGTAATGATATTCAACATTTTCTGTTGATATTGTGAAACATTTTTGAAAAAATAAAAAAAACTTCTGAAAAGCGTATGTTTTCCCGGCATTTTTTTCCAAAGGTTCAGTTTTTCCGGTCAAAATATTTTTTACATTGCGTTATCTCTCCTTCTCCCCCTTCTCAAAATCGTTTCATACTGGTATTACTGGGTATAAGAAAGTCAGTCACTGAATATATAATATAATACCGCTGGCGCGAAATCATTACTTTCATATGTACAATAATGCCAGTATGAAATTAGTTTGAGAAGGGGAAGGAGGAGAGAGTGATCTGTTAGCGTGGTTGGTATAAGAAAGTCCTGTAGTGGTCATATCACTTCCTCGTGATGTATCGATATGAAATTTCATATATATAAGTATATATATACATTTTTTTTTTACAAATAGATATTTACAACTATATACAAATAAATACGACAAGCAAATGTGCTAATAGAGAGATAATGGCAATGTCAAAATGTCAAGAGGGGAGAAATCACCCAGAGGTGATACTTCCTAATCACTGATCTACTCTCATTTGTAATTAATGACTGTCACTGTTGCTAAGGAGGTCTCTAGGCCATTGACGCTTAAGCCGTCATTGGCAAAGTATGGCAGAATGGAGGGCACGGACTAGAGGATTATTGTTGGAACTAAGGAGAGAAAATAATTTTTTATACATGGATTTAGCAAAAGGTACGTTAAGGTCAGTGTGAAGGGCTTTGTTGGAGACGTAATAAGGAGCATTGGCTATTTTACGAAGGAATTTGGATTTTTGTCTAATAGTCTTGTAAAAGTTTTTAACCTCTGTTCATTTCTTGACTTTTCAGTCTCGTGTGAGGATTCCAAGTTAGTCATTTGTCGAGTATGAGGTCTAGATAGCGGACATCTGAGTATATGTGACGTTATTTAAATTATATTAGGTATTATGACTCATGCCCGGGCTTTACCTACGAGGTCATATTCGTACTGTCACAGTGCTCTTTCATCACTCTGGTGGACCTGAGCCCGACTCATACAGTGGGAGTCCTAAATTTTGTCTGACCAAATTTAATTATTTAAGGTTTGGGTCTTTAACGAGTTAGTCTTTAAAGGTCAGTGTGAAGGGTTTTGTTGGAGACGTAATAAGGAGCATTGGCTTACGAAGGATTTTTGATTGAAAGGATTGGATACACTGGAGATTGGAAGCCTTTGCAGAACCCCAGAGTTCAAGTCGTTAAGTCCTCATATGTTTGAATACTGCATTGTATATAAGTCGTTATGTTTTCAAAGTTAATTTGGATCTTTTGTCTAGTAGTCTTAGTAAAAGTTTATAAAGTCTGTTCATTTCTTGTCTTTTCAGTTTCGTGTGAGGATTCCAAGTTAGTCGTTTGTCGAGTATGAGGCCTAGATAGCGGACTTCGTTTTTAAAGGGATGGAAATTTCATATTTAAAGTCGAAAACAATGAGAACATTACCTGTAAAATTTCAGCAATGTTGGTTGAAGTGAAGGTGGCTCAATTCGAATACCCTAATTACTGTCAATGTAATGAATTTATCGACACAACATTTAATAGGATGATTTCAAACCCCTTTGTAAGTCATATGAATATTAACGCAAACGGTCGACTGGTTTTCGAGAGGGAACGAAACGTTAATTTATAAATTCGGTACGGAGAAGTTCATTATTGTGATTCAACGACGACTCTTAGAATTTCTGTTGATTTTTTCGGCAGGCTTTCAGATTATTTTGAGCTATGTGTAGAGTATATCAATTGATATTGAAATCAATGACAATGCTAACAAATTGAGATAAGGAAGAGAATCTTTGCGGCAAACAAGTGCTACTATGGTCTCAGCAAGCATTTCAGAAGCAACCACATATCCAGGCAGACTAAATTCGTTCTATATAAGACCCTTATCCGCCCAGTTCTTCTGAGTGGCTCAGAAACCTGGACAACTTCAAAAATGAGCGAACAAAGCCTATTGGTGTTCGAAAGGAAGGTTCTGCGCAGAATATTTGGACGAGTGAAAGTAGGCCATGCATGGCGCAGACGCAACAACCAGGAGTTCTACTATATAGAGAACCAGATGTCCTGAAGGTCATGAAGATTGGGCGGTTGAGATGCCCAGGACATGGAAACTGAGGAAATGCCGAAGAAGCTGCTAATGAAGCCCATTGAGTAAGATGGCGAGGTAGACCTAAGCTGAGATGGGCAGATGGTGTGGCAGAAGATGCCCGAAACATATTCCGCATCAAGAACTGGATGGCAGCCGCACAGGATTGTTGGTGGAGGAGGCCAGGACCCGTCACCGGCTTGTAGTGCCATGATAGATAGAATTTAGTTCAACTTTTTATTGCTATCAACTTTGGACTACATATTAAAAGATAATAATTATCCATGAAATTGCATATCATTTTGGGGAATCCCAAATGTGAAGCAGGTTTGACTATCTCGACCAGAGACGGGGCCGGCTGATAGCCACATTGGAGGTCATCTTATAGCTCTGATAACGATAAATAACAATGGATATCAATACAACTGTAATTTATCAAATATTGTGATGTCTGGGAGGGCGAGCATAATAACAAAATCAACGGAAAATGTCGCTTTCTCTCCAAAGACATCAGACGACCATTTGGGCTCAAATCAATATTTTAATTAAATAGTTGCTTCTGAATCCTCATACTAAATTTTATATTGATACATTCATTACATCTGCAGTTATTGGGATTTTTGAATTGTGCCCCCTCCCCGGAACTCCCCCCTCCCCTCAAACGATATAGCTGAAATTTGACAGGTTATGTCCTCATTGGATTTTAATTTTAATTACGAAATTTGATGTTGATACATTCATTATATAGGGAATTATTAGGGTTTTTATCTCGAGTTTCTCTTCTCCTTTTCCCTTCAACCGATTTTGCGGGAAATTGATAGGTGTTGTCCTCATAGGGCTTTGAATTTATATATGAAATTTCATTTCAATACATTTATCTTTGTGCTAAGCCTCCACCCTTAATACCCTCCTTCCCTTAGGCCAATGTAGCTGAAAATCAATACGTCGTCCTCGTTGGATACACTGTAATAATTTAAGATATATAAAAAAATAAATGTAATTAAAATAAATAAATAATAAAAATAATAAATAATACAATTACATATTATCACATTTCCTGCAGAATTTTGATTTCTACACTAATTTCCTAAAATGGTCCTAAAAAAATATCGAAATTTCAAAACGTGCAATTTGGAAGAAAGTGCACATATTTTAAAAATTTTCAATTAATAATTATTTTATTTGTGTTTCTTCCAAGTATAATAATGAGATGCCATATTGTTTTTCTAAATTTTTACACAAATTTAAAATCCAATCCAAAGGTATAAATTATCTTATTGGGTTAACAGGGAGAATGAATAGCATAGAATAAGAGAACAACTATTTGGGTTTAATTTACTTAAATTTAAATTATAAATTGGTTAATAAAATATTGAAAAAAAAAGAAAAAAAATGTAATTTTATAAATTAATTTATAATTCTTTGATATTTTGGGCATATTTATTATGTACATATAAATTAATAAAAGTACCTCTTCTGCTCATCTATTTCAATTTTATTTCACACCTTTTTAGTTTATCACACTTTAAGCCTAAACACTTTTCTCACTCCTAGCCTGTACACCTTCACATCTCTTCACAGACCTTCTCAACATAGATTCGCCCATCCTATTTAGAACAGCTGATGGTTCGTTTTAAAACAAAATGTGACTTCATATATTTATTCACCAATTTAACTACTTCACTTCTACCAGCTGTTTTTTATACAAATAAATATAATTAATTTTATTATATCTATATTAATAAGAGGGCGCCGGTAGCTCAGTGGTAAGCGTGCTTGACTTCTGAGCTCAAGGTTGTGGGTTCGTAGCCCGACCGAGGCCCTTAGTTTATTTTATCTGGGAGGTAAAATAAACTTAAGCACTCCGTCCTTCGGATGGGACGTTAAGCGATGGTCTCGAGCCTGTACGATGTCAGGTACTCGTTAAAGACCCCTGCCCTAGGTGAATAAAAATTTAGGGTAGGCAAAATTTAGGACTTCCATAGTAGAGTCGGGCTCATGTCCACCAGAGTGACGATAGAGCGCTCTGGTAGTAGGCGATATGACCTCGTAGTTAAAGCCCGGGCATGAGTCATAAAACCTAAACCTAACCTCTATATTAATAAAGCTAAAACGGGGTTTGTATGTTGGTTTGTTTGTTCCAGCATCACGCCTAAACGGCTGGACGGATTTTTATGAAACTTCACATGTAGCATCCTTTTGAGCCCGATTGAATAATAGGCTATGTGGCGTCCCAACATTTTGAACGGGAGGAGGGGGGGGGGGGGGCTAGTATAAATATAGTTCTAGCTCATTAATGGTTGGTCGGATTGTCATGAAATTTCACATGTAGTATTCCTGAAGGCCAAATAGAAAAATACGGTGTGGCGTCCCAAAATTTTGAACGGGAGGGGGAGTTGTGGGGGGTAGTCCTAAGTATGAAGATAGTGGTAGCTCATTAACTAATGGTCGGATTATTATGAAATTTCACATGTAGTATTCTTAAAGGCCAAATTGAAAAATAAGGTGTGTGGCGTCCCAAAATTGTGAACGGGAGGGGGGGTTGTGGGGGGTAGTCCTAAGTATAAATATAGTGCTAGCTCATTATAATAATGAACTATATTTACATGGGAGTACTTTCGGTATTTCTACCATAATTTACAGTATAATAATTTTAATTAGGATGTAATTGGAACCAATTATTTTTGATTTGTTAATGTTATATTATTCGCCTGTTCATTGTTAATGCTTTATACCTAGATCTTAGAAGGGGTCACACATTTGAAATATGGGGACCGCCTTGTCATAAAATATCTCACAGCTTGACAATTTAGCTTAGTTAGGAATGTCTGACGTCATGGGGAACACCAGGAGGAAGGGTAAGGGGTTCCTCGAGAGGTTGACATTCTGTAATATTAACTTAATCTTATCTCTTATGCTTTTGGCTGAGGATGGTAGAAATACCGAAAGTACTCCCATGTAAATATAGTTGGTGAAATTAGACAATATCATAAATAAACAAGTTTTATTTCTTTCAAGTTCATTTGAATTATTTCACAATATCTCTGCAATAATGTCAGTTTTCATTATAATAAGAATAATTGAAAATTATAACATCATGAATGTACTGTTGAAGAATTGAATAGGATTCGAACGAGAGATATTAGGAGAAAAGTCAAAGTTCCCCGGGCAACGCAGGGTATTATTGCTAGTATTATTAATAATTACAATGTGTGTAATTTGCGAAAATACGAGATCGAGGTTTGAACTGATTTTTACGTTTCAAGGTCCCCTGAATACATTTTGACCATTTTAGCAATGTTGTCTCTTTGTGTGTTCGTGTGTATGTGATTGGAAAGATGTGAGCACTCTTTCTGTTGTAGCAACTGTTGTAGCACACTTGAAATTCCTAAGGCCTAAGTACATTTTACAAGATACAGCTTATGTTTATGACCTAATCAAAAATCGTTTCAAGTAATAGTTGTAGAGAAAACTGAAATACATATCTTATGTGAAATACAATTTTTCGCAAGTCGTCCGGTTTTCGAGATATATGCCGAAAATCGTCCTGAAATGTAGTTTTGAAACACATATTTTTAAACTTTTCCTTCATTTACCCGAAAATGGTTAGTCCTATCCAAAAATTGCTTCTTACCATAAATGTTCCTTATAAAATTTCCAATCGCTTATAGGTCCTTAGAGTTGATATAGGATCAAAACGACCAAAGTTAAAGCGCCTCAAAGAATGAAAAATAAATTTCCTTTTAAAATGTATCTATATACTATTATTGGTAGTTTTTGGGAAAAACTATAAAAAATACGAAAAAAATATATATATACAGTAGAACCTTTATAAGTCGAACATCAAGGGAGACGCCAAAAAATTCGAGTTGTAGAGTTTTCGACTTATGGAGGATTTCGACTTGGGCGGATTTTGATTCGAGAGGTTAAGATTCATTCTAACAAATTTTGAGTTAGAGAGGTGAAATAAATAAAAATTCAAGTTACAGAGGTAACAAACATATTTATATTTATTATAAATAAACATTATTTCAAAACATCCTTAAAATAAAAAATACGTAGGTAGTATATGTAGGTATTAAAAAAAGTTAGTAATTTTTTTTTTGCTTTAGATAATTGGTAATCCTATTTATAGTATACTCCTAAATTGTTTTCTAAGAAACAATGGTGTACATTGTCGGCAAATTCTTAAAGGCGGTAACTTATTTTTCTTCGAGCTATAGAGGTCATAAGTTTCGAATAATCGAGTTGTATAGGTTTTAAAATAAAACATTGCTATGTTCGGGATACAGAGGTCCAATTTATTTTTTCAAGTTATAGAGGGAAAATATGTACCAAAATGGCTTGTAGGGACTCACTGATTATTTCGACTAATAGAGGGTTGAGATTTCGAGTAATTGAGGTTTTGGGGCTTGGAGGGAAAGAAACAACACTTTTCGAGTTTTGGAGGTTTTCGACTTATCGAGGTTCGACTTAAAGAGGTTCAGCTGTACATATATCATACTAGAGAGCTAACAAACATATTTATATTTATTATAAATAAACATTATTTCAAAACATCCTTAAAATAAAAAATACGTAGTATATGTAGGTATTAAAAGAAGTCAGTAATTGTTTTTTGCTTTAGATAATTGGTAATCCTATTAAATAGGAAATTGTTTTCTAAATTGTTTTCTAAGAAACAATTGTGTACATTGTAGGCAAGTTCTTAAAGTCGGTTAACTTATTTTTCTTAGAGCTATAGAGGTAATAAGTTTCAAATAAGCGAGTTGTAAAGGTTGTAAAATAAAACATTGCCATGTTCGAAATACAGAGGTCCAATTTATTTTTTCGAGTTATAGAGGGAAAATATGTAACAAAATGACTTGTAGGGACTCACTGATTATTTCGACTAATAGAGGGTTGAGATTTCGAGTAATGGAGGTTTTGGGGCTTGGAAGGGAAAGGAACAAAACGTTTCTTCGAATTTGGAGGTTTTCGACTTATCGAGGTTCGACTTAAAGAGGTTCTACTGTATATGTGATGTTGCCATTACTGGAATTTCTTTGTAAGCGTGGTTGATACAAGAAAGTCTTCTAATGGCCACATTTAGTCTTATTTCGTTATGGAACATTTTCAAGCCCCCTCCATAAAATTTTCAAGGCCCCCCTTCTCTTTAGGCTGGCTAGATACGCAGAATATCCTCAGTACATCGACATTTCCAAGAATCTTTTCTTAGAAAGTATATAATTATGTTGGCAGCTGACTTCCATGATCATCATCTAATTGGTCATTAACTCAATCTACCTTGCCCCTCCATAATTTTTTTTTTTTGTATAAATATCTGATTATATATTCTCTTGGTTTTAGGAGCGGTGAAAAAAAAAATAAAAAATAAAAAAATGAAAATATTTTGCATATTTTAAATTTATGTAAAGACTCAACTTCGAATTTCTGTCCGATCACAAGACTTCCCTATTGATTTTTAAGCCCTAATATATAGGTATATAGAGGGCGCCGGTAGCTCAGTGGTATGCGTGCTTGACTTCTGAGCTCAAGGTCGTGGGTTCGTAGCCCGACCGAGGCCCTTAGTTTATTTTATCTGGGAGGTAAAATAAACTTAAGCACGCCGTCCTTCGGATGGGACGTTAAGCGATGGTCCCGAGCCTGTACAATGTCAGGTACTCGTTAAAGACCCCTACCCTAGATGAATAAAAATTTAGGGTAGGCAAAATTTAGGACTCCCACAGTTAGGGTGTCGATGATTAAAATCAACTGATTAAAATCAACGATTTAAATCAAATGATTTTTAAAAAAAATTCATGATTTAAATCAAAAACATTAAAATAAATAAATAAGTGATTAAAATTTTGCAAATATAAAAAAACAAAAACAAAAAATAACAAAACGCACAAAACTGACCGCAGTTTGCAAACTATTGAAACATAATTTATGAAAATCTGTCAAGCAAACCACCAAATGATTACGTCAAAGCGTAATTATTTGAAAAAATACAAAAAACTCGTGAGTTTAAAATAGTTTAATTGGAAAAGATACAACTCAAAATGGTTAGCATATATATTAAAATAGTTTAATTGGAAAAGATACAACTCAAAATGGTTAGCATATATATTAAAATAGTTTAATTGGAAAAGATACAACTCAAAATGGCTAGCATATATATTAAAATAGTTTAATTGGAAAAGATACAACTCAAAATGGTTAGCATATATATTAAAATAGTTTAATTGGAAAAGATACAACTCAAAATGGTTAGCATATATATTAAAATAGTTTAATTGGAAAAGATACAACTCAAAATGGTTAGCATATATATTAAAATAGTTTAATTGGAAAAGATACAACTCAAAATGGTTAGCATATATATTAAAATAGTTTAATTGGAAAAGATACAACTCAAAATGGTTAGCATATATATTAAAATAGTTTAATTGGAAAAGATACAACTCAAAATGGTTAGCATATATATTAAAATAGTTTAATTGGAAAAGATACAACTCAAAATGGTTAGCATATATATTAAAATAGTTTAATTGGAAAAGATACAACTCAAAATGGTTAGCATATATATTAAAATAGTTTAATTGGAAAAGATACAACTCAAAATGGTTAGCATATATATTAAAATAGTTTAATTCGAAAAGATACAACTCAAAATGGCTAGCATATATATTAAATGGCTGAGATCAATGAAAATGTTTACATAGTGTAATGTTCGTAATCACATTAAAATAGTTTAATTGGAAAAGATACAACTCAAAATGGTTAGCATATATATTAAAATAGTTTAATTGGAAAAGATACAACTCAAAATGGTTAGCATATATATTAAAATAGTTTAATTGGAAAAGATACAACTCAAAATGGTTAGCATATATATTAAATGGCTGAGATCAATGAAAATGTTTACATAGTGTAATGTTCGTAATCACATTAAAATAGTTTAATTGGAAAAGATACAACTCAAAATGGCTAGCATATATATTAAAATAGTTTAATTGGAAAAGATACAACTCAAAATGGTTAGCATATATATTAAAATAGTTTAATTGGAAAAGATACAACTCAAAATGGTTAGCATATATATTAAAATAGTTTAATTGGAAAAGATACAACTCAAAATGGCTAGCATATATATTAAATGCGCTGAGATCAATGAAAATGTTTACATAGTGTAATGTTCGTAATCACATTAAAATAGTTTAATTGGAAAAGATACAACTCAAAATGGCCAACATAAGATAAATGCCAACAATAGACCAAGCAATATCTTTAGGAGTTTAAATGTTTGTACAGAAACACCAGTTTGCTAGCCTTCTCTACTCCTAAGCGATTCCTCAGTTTGCAATGAACTAGTCCCAAAGTTCGTTTTGTTATTTTTGTTTTTTAAAATTGTGAAATTGTGGTCTGTTTTGTTAATTTTAGTTAAGTTTTCAGTTGATAGTTTTTAGTTGATTTAAATCCGATTTAAATCAAAAAAATCGATTTTTTTGTTTAAAAAAAAAAATCATGATTTCTATAAACCCTACCCACAGTAGATTCGGGCTTATGTCCACCAGAGTGACGAAAGAGCGCTCTGGTAGTAGGCGATATGACCTCGTAGTTAAAAGCCCGGGCATGAGTCATAAAACCTAACCTAACCTATAGGTATATAAAATATAGTAAAAAAGTCGGTGAATCATCGCGAAATAATCAACTGTTTCTGCTCTCCCTTTGAAACCCGTTCACCAATTTGATTGGGACTAGTCGGATTAGAGTACGAAAACTGCCCCTAACGATTTTCGAATGGACAATTGACCGACGGTTTGCACATATAAAAAGATAATTTTCCTGAACATTTCAGCTCCCAACTCCTATTATTCGATGTGTGTAGGGAGTCAATTGCCCATTCGAAAATCCTTAGGGGCAGTTTTCGTACTCTTATCCGGCTAGACCCTTTAGTATTGAAACATTTTTTATATCAAAAATTATTAGGGTATTTGAGTTTGGGACCCTCTCCTCTGATCCCCCTCTTACGTTCGGTCGATTTGTCTGAAAATTGATATGTATCCTTATTGGGTTTTGGGAGGTCGATTCATTCGGGCTCCTATCCTCCTCTGATTGCCTCAATCCTTCCGGTCAATTTCGCGGAGAATTTGTATTATACAATGAAAAATTGATAGTTAATATAGTTTTTGTGTTGAGATCGAGGTTTCAACGGATTTTCACGTTTCAAGATCGACCATTTTTGACCATGATGTCTATTTATGTGATTGAAAAGTTGTGAGCTCTCTACTGCAAAAAATATTGTAGCTATGAATTTGAAATTTGGAATGATGGGGTCTCATGTGCTAACTTAGATCTGATTAGATTTTGGTCGAAATCGAACTAAAATTGTGACCACAATACTCCGAGGCCTAACTACATTTTACTTTGATACCACATATGTTTATGACCTAATCAAAAATCGTTTCAAGTAATAGTTTTAAAGAAAACTGAAATACATATTTTATATGAAATATAATTTTTTACATTACGATAAAAATTATAGCGCACCGAGGAATGTAAACTAAATGTCTATAAGGAATATATCGAATTGTAAGGAGGGCGCCGGTAGCTCAGCGGTATGCGTGCTTGTCTTCTGAGCTCAAGGTCGTGGGTTTAAAACTCAGCCGAGGCCCTTAGTTTATTTTATTTGGGAGGTAAAATAAACTTAAGCACGCCGTCCTTCGGATGGGACGTTAATCGATGGTCCCGAGGCTGTACGATGTCAGCTACTCGTTAAAGACTCCTGCCCCAGGTGAAAAAAAATGTTTAGGATATGCTAAATTTAGGACTTCCATAGTAGAGTCGAGATGTCCTCCGTAGTGACGAAAGAGTGCTCTGGTAGAAGATTTGACCTCGTAGTTAAAGCCCGGGCATGAGTCATAATAACTAACTTACTCTGGTGGTATGGTAACTCATAGCAACGAACTTTAAAATATATATATATATATATTTTTTTTGGCCTCAAGTACCTTGCATATTAGCCATGTTCTATATTGAAAAATTATAAAAATTAAGAATAATATGTGACATGGCCATTATAGAATTTTTCTATACAGTAGAACCTCTATAAGTCGAACATCAAGGGAGACGCCAAAAAATTCGAGTTGTAGAGTTTTCGACTTATGGAGGATTTCGACTTGGGCGGATTTTGATTCGACTTGTAGAGGTTAAGATTCATTCTGATTTTGAGTTAGAGAGGTGAAATAAATTAAAATTCAAGTTACAGAGGTAACAAACATATTTATATTTATTATAAATCAACATTATTTCAAAACATCCTTAAAATAAAAAATACGTAGTATATGTAGGTATTAAAAAGAGTCAGTAATTTTTTTTGCTTTAGATAATTGGTAATCCTATTTATTGTTTACTCCTAAATTGTTTTCTAAGAAACAATGGTGTACATTGTCTGCAAATTCTTAAAGTCGGTAACTTATTTTTCTTCGAGCTATAGAGGTAATAAGTTTCATATAATCGATTTGTAAAGGTTATAGAATAAAACATTGCTATGTTAGAGATACAGAGGTCCAATTTATTTTTTCGAGTTATAGAGGGAAAATATGTACCAAAATGGCTTGTAGGGACTCACTGATCATTTCGACTAATAGAGGGTTGAGATTTCGAGTAATGGAGGTTTTGGGGCTTGAAGGGAAAGGAACAAAACTTTTTTTCGAGTTTTGGAGGTTTTCGACTTATCGAGGTTCGACTTAAAGAGGTTCTATACAAACAACGCTTACAGATCACTCTCTCTCCCCCTCCCCTTCTCAAAATAATTTCATTTTGTCTCTTTGCACAGCGTTATCTTGAGAGTAGACATTCTTATATCCAGTAATCCCAGTGTGAAATAATTTTGAGAAGGGGGAAAGAGATCTGTAAGTTTGTTTGGTATAAAAAAGTCCTGTAGTGGTCACGTCATTTCGTTAATTTATTTAATTGATTTTGATAAAGAAGTGAAATCCCAGTATGGAACTAGTTGTACATACACCTATATAACGTAACTACGTACATAGGTATATATATACCTGCGTATAATAACATAACGTTGGAGATGGTTGGTTTATATTTCCCACGTGGGAGCCGGCATTTGATCAATAAACTCAATGTCATTCATTACACATCTCCAGACAATACTTAATTTAAATTTGGCTGGGGGGGATAGTGACCTCAAATTTTGATTTGCTTTTCTATCTCGAGCACGCCGTCCTTTGGATGAGACATTAAGCGATGGTCCCTAGCCTGTACCCTAGATAACTAAACCTGGATAGGTAAAACTAGTCGGGTTCATGTCCACCACGATAGAGCACTCTGGTAGTAGGCGATATGACCTAAAAAAGCGCTGGCGCTGTCACAGAACATTGGGATAGTTGCCATGGAAATATTTCTTTTTATTCCATTTTTTTTTCTTTCTAATTTTCCTGAATTAAATTTTTTTAAATTTAAACTAATTGACTGATTTTAACAAAAAATTGGTAGGAATATATCAGACAATTTCCTCTTCAATTCTGATTTTTTAATTTACATATAAAAAAGATTTAATATATCGCCAATAAAGTTTTGACTAGATGCTTAAATATAGAAGTCGACTCTTTATTGTAACTTACGCCCGGGCTTTAACCAGCCCATTCCTGCATCAGACACTGTCCGATATCTAGGACTTCATTTAGACAGACGTTTAACTTGGACAACTCATATCAGACTGAAACGCACAGACCTCAAAAGACGATTTGGACGACTGAAATCAATCATCGGACGACGATCGACATTATCGCTTGAAAACAAACTTCACATTTACAACACTATACTAAAACCCATCTGGACTTACGGAATCGAGATATGGGGATCAGCCAAAAAATCAAACATACAACGCCTTCAGTCATTACAATCCATCATACTACGCCACATTGCCAATGCCCCATTTTACGTTTCCAACCTCACATTACATAATGACCTCAACATCCCATTTATACCTTCTGTTATCAAGACGCGATATCAAAATGTTCACGACAAACTCCATCATCACGCCAATCCACTTATTCTCCAATTATCCACGAACACTCTCCCCACAAACCCACCAAGACGTCTAAAGCGGGCATGGCAGAGGGACCTGCTCCAGGACTAGCCTGGACTCCTCTTCGGTCACGTACCTCAGCAGTACAGCGACACACTTGCCACAGCACATCATCACGATCACTAGTGACAAATGTTGTCGTTGTGAATATGTAAATAAATAAAAAAAAAAAAAAAAAAACTTCAAGATCATATCATCTACTACCAGAGCGCTCTTCAATATGAAGATGGCTGACGTAGTGAGAAGTGATTATTTCATAGGTTGTCAAATAACATGTAGTCTGACCTCTCACAGATTTTCTATTTGTATTAGCTAGCCGGCTTTCGAGGTTGCCCTCATCATCAGGCAGTCTCATAAAATAAAAATTGTTGAAATTAACCTAATTAAAATGTGTCTCAGATAAGAATAACTCAGGAATAACTTATCTGCCCCCATCCATGAAATTTTAAATTGTATTTACTAAAATATTTTAATTAGGTTAATTTCAAAAAATTTGTATTTTTCAGACTGCCTGATGATGAGGGCAAAATCGAAAGCCGGCTAGATAATACAAATAAAAAATCTGTGAGAGGTCAGACTACATCTTATTTGACAACCTGTGAGAGCGCTCTTTCGTCACTCAGGTTAACATGAGCCTCACTCTACCTGAAAATTCTGTCTATCCTAAATTTCTATTTACGCACAATAGAGAATTAACGAGTACCTAAGAACGTGCAGAGTCTATGTTCTTTAAAATTAAGATTCTCATTGTCCTTTTCATGAGTTCCTATTGGCTATCCCCTCCCGTTTTCCCCCTCCAAGCGAACTAGCCACACCCCCCCGAAGGGACAAGATATACCGGGGCTACTAAATGTTACATTAATTTATGAAATTATAGATATTACCTTGAAGATATTATTATAAATATGATATAGATTAACTTATTGATAGGGGACCATGGTGGGCGTGCGGGCTAGAGCGTAGGGCTTTGGTCGCATGGTCTCATCTTGGTTTGTGGGTTCGAATCCCGTCCGGGAGTGAGTTTTATTTCATAGATAGAAAGAATTCCTTCCCGGGGCCATGGATGTCGTGAATTACCTAGATAACAATTTTATAAGAGATATGGCTATTATGCATCGTACATATATATACAGTAGACTCTCCCTTATCCGGCGTTCTGTTAACCGGCGCGCTCCCTTATCCGGCGCTTGCAAAATAATATGAAATTTTTTAAACTAAAATTAACATTCAATTATTAGATTATCAATTATATGAGCCACGTGTATTTACGAGCACATAATGATTCCGTAACTCACGAATCTTTTATGTATTTTTATTGTACATACATACATATGTACATTGTATTTATAATGAAGGGAACGCTAATACAATATGTTATTACTTCACTTAATTAAACGCAGATTTCAAAATATCTTTTTAATGCTTGGATATAACCACCTACGCAGACGACACTGCTATATTGTCTACAAATCCTGATCCCAACGTAGCCTCTCTCCTTCTCCAGGAACATTTCGGTGAAATCGAGAAATGGTGTAACCTCTGGCGGATGAAATTAAATGAAGAGAAATGTGTACAGGTTACATTCACACTTCGGCATCAAACGTGCCCTCCCGTCACCATCAACAACGTTCTAATTCCTTCCTCAAACCAGGTGCGTTACCTCGGGTTCTACTTAGACAGCCGACTGACGGGGAACCCACACACACGACTTAAACGACAAGAGTTGAATTGACGTTACGGACTACTACGTAGACTACTGTGATCTATGTATGTTATGTAGATGGCATTGGAAAAAGGTTACAGGTGACAAGTAAAATATTAGAAAATATATTAACAGTTGAGTTGAAAATAATATTGGTTGTGTTTATTTCTATTTCTGTGAACTAACAAGAATCGGTCTTTCATTGATTCAAAACATGGTGTCAGAAGTGGGATATTAACATGGGTGATTTTAAACCACCTCGAGAATTGAGTTTTTCCGGAAATTTGGAGCAAAATTGGTCAAAATGGTACAATAAATTGACAAATTATTTAATAGCCACGGAAAAAACTTCCAAAAGCTCCAAGGTAAAAGCGGCTATTCTTTTAAATTTAATCGGTGATGAAGGCGAGGAGATTTATAATACGTTCAAATTTTCCACTACAGAGGACAAAAATAATTTTGACGACATTGTTCGAAAATTTGAGGCTTATTGCAAGGTAAGGAAAAATATCATTTATGAAAGGCACAAATTTTTTAAGTGCACCAGGCTTGAGGGGCAATCGTTAGAAAATTATGTCACCCAACTGAAGACATTAGCGTCAAACTGTGAATTCGGTGATCAAGAAGAAAACCTAATTCGTGATCAACTTGTACTTCACTTACAAGCAGAGGACCTACAAGAAAGAATATTACGACAATCGGACATCGACTTAAACAAAGTGATAGATTTTATTAAAGCAGCTGAAATAAGTAGGCAACAAGTAAAGAATATGCAAGGTCAGATTCAAATAGATGAAATTAAACAAGGTAAGGCCGAATTTAGTAACTATAAAAATCCAGGTGGAAGGGATTCTCATAATGTTAACGAAAATGATACTACTATTTATTTGTGCAAAAAGTGCAACAGAAGGCATAAAGTGAGGAGTTGCCCAGCTTATGGCAAGGTGTGTGCAAAATGTGGCAAGAGGAATCATTTCGCTTTGGGATGTACCGTTAAGGAAATTAAAACTATAAGTACAGACCACTATAGTGATAACGATGATGATGTCCTACATATCGATGCTGTTGGTAGTAATTTGGATAAGTGTAAAGAATGGAGTAAAGATTTAATCATTAATTCATGTTACAGAGTCAAATTTAAACTGGATTGCGGGTCTGACGTCAATGTTCTACCTTCAAATCTCTTGCAACTTCTAAAAATTAATAGAATCCACAAGACTGATGTGATTTTGGAAGTTTTTGGCGGCAGGTAAATCGTCCCAATTGGAGAAATTACACTACAATGTAAGATTAACCATACTCATGATCCTCAGCACTTCAGGTTTGTAATTTGTGACTCGAATAGCAGCAAATTTAAACCTATCTTAGGCCTCGATGCTTGTAGGTCGTTAGGATTAATAAGATGCGCTCTGTGAAGCTGAGACGAAAAATGACCTAATAAAGAAATATGGTGATTTGTTTACAGGTCAGGGCCTACTAAAAGACTACGTATGTCATCTTAAAATTAGAAAGGAGGTTGTTCCAGTAATAAAGCCACCCCGACGGGTCCCTCTTTCAGTGAAGAGTAGACTTCTAGACAAACTCAATGAGCTCGAGAAGCAGGGTATTATCACCAAGGCGAAGGGGGAGGCTTCTTGGATCAGTAATCTCGTGATAGTAGAGAAAAAGGACGGCTCGTTGAGGTTATGTATCGACCCTCGAGAACTTAACGAAGCAATAGTTAGAGTCCCAGCGCTATTGCCGTCCGTGTCTGAAGTTACAGCTCAGTTAAGTGGTAAGTCGATTTTCACTGTGTTGGATCTGAGAGATGGATTTTATAATATTAAACTCGATGAAGAATCGTCCAACGCCTGTGGGTTCGCCACCCCTTTTGGTGTGTATAAGTTCCTGAGGCTTCCTTTTGGTGTCTCCAGTGCACCCGAGGAGTTTCACAGGGTTAACTCGAATAATTTTGGTGACATTCCTGGGGTGGTAGTATACATGGATGATTTGTTAATATCAGCGCATTCAGAGAGAGAACACGATGACATTGTTAATAAGGTACTGGAGAGAGCAAGGAAACTTAACGTTAAATTTAATAGTGATAAAGTACAATATAAGAAAAATGAAGTACGGTTTTTGGGTTTCATATTTAATAAGGAGGGTCTGCGGGTGGACCCCCAAAGAGTCGAGGCAATTAAAGAATTAAATGATCCAAAGAATGTTAAAGAATTACAGCAAATATTAGGGGTTTTAAACTACCTGCGATCGTTCATAAAAGATTTTGCTGAGTTAACTGCGCCATTTAGAGAGTTACTAAAAAAGGATGTTTGTTGGGGGTGGAGCAGAGAGCACACTGGTTTTCGAAAAAATTAAAAATATAATTGCGAGAGCGCCAGTACTAAGAAATTTTGATAACAGTCAGGAAATAACAATAGAATGCGACGCGTCTCAATCCGCTATAGGATGCTGTCTAATGCAATACAATCAGCCCGTCAGTTATGCGTCCAGGGCATTGACAGACGCTGAAACCCGTTATGGGCAGATCGAAAAAGAACTGTTAGCCTTGGTGTTTGCCACGGAAAAATTTCACATTTTTATATACGGTAGAGAAATAAATGTCAAGACTGATCACTTACCTCTAGTATCACTACTAAAGAAAAATATTGCGAAGATTGGGTCGAATAGATTGCAACGCATGGAGTTAAAATTAGTCAAATATAAATTAAGGCTATGTCACGTAGCAGGGAAAGAAATGTATATTTCTGACACTTTGTCCAGAAATTTTAATACAGACAACAAAGAATCGTCCCCTCTGAGCGAACAGGTGCTACTCGAAAACGTCCACTCGATAACTAGCACGGACTTGCTGGATTTTACGCCTAATGATTTGTATTTACAGATAAGTGAGGTAAGGAAGAAGCAATTTAGAGAACAAACTATGCAAGACAAGGTTCTGAAAGAAGTGGTGAAGTATTTCTACGAAGGATGGCCAGTGTCGAAACAGGTGTCGGATGCGGCTAAGTGGTATTATAAAATGAAAAATGATATACATGTGTCCAATGGACTAGTCTTTCTAAATGAGAAGTTGATCGTGCCAACAGGATTAAGACAAGAAATGCTTATTAAACTTCACCAAGGGCATTTCGGCATTTCTAAAACTAAAGCCAGGGCGAGACAAATATTTTATTGGCCCAATATGTGCACTGACATTGAAAATCACATTATTCGCTGCCGCATATGTGAAAAATTCGCTTATAAAAAAGTGAAGGAACCGCTTCTGCCGCATGTCATACCAGATTTACCGTACGAAAAGGTAGGTACCGATATATTTGAGTTTGGTGGAAATTCCTACTTAGTAGTGGTTGATTATTTATCTACATGGATAGATGTAGCAAAGCTGAAAGGGAAAACGGCCAGTGAAGTAGTTAGGGCCTTAAGAGCAATATTTTGTACTCACGGAATACCTAAGGTATTAATATCAGATAATATGCCTTTCTCTTCGGTAGAATTTATGAAGTTTGCCTCTGCATGGGAGATAGAAGTAAAAACATCTAGCCCTAGATACTCGAAGTCAAACGGTTTGGCCGAAAAGGCAGTAGGAATTGCTAAGAAACTTATGGCTAAAAGTTATGAGTCTGGCACGCCATTTGAACTGGCCTTGCTGGAACATCACAATACACCAGTGGCAGGGATGTCAGCTAGTCCAGCGGAAATACTGATGAGTAGAAAATTAAGGTCGTTATTACCGGTGTCAAAAATGAATCTTTATCCTACTCTCTTGCCAAAATCCTTCTCAGAAGAGAAACGGAGGAGGCAAAATATGTCAAAGTATCACTATGACAAGAGTGCGAAAGAAGGAGATGTATTTACGGAAGGAGACAATGTGGTGGTGTTTAATAAAACGTGGGAGCCGGCTAAAGTGATCGGAAAATATGAAACACCAAGATCCTTCTTAATTAAGACTGAAAATGGTGCAGTTTTCCGACGAAACAGTAGTCAGTTAAAACAATCTAAAGTTGTTAGTAAGGGCGGCGAAAGTGACGTAACTGGACAAGATGGGCAGGAAGAAAGCAACCCCAGGGATATAAGAACTAGGAGTGGAAGAAGAGTGCAGCCACCGCAGAAGTTGGATTTGTGAAAGTCATAGTGTTTTAAGTGTTCTTTTGTTATTAGGGAACTCGTTTGTTTCAGGTGCATTATTAACTGAAGGGGAAGATGTGATGTATGTATGTTATGTAGATGGCATTGGAAAAAGGTTACAGGTGACAAGTAAAATATTAGAAAATATATTAACAGTTGAGTTGAAAATAATATTGGTTGTGTTTATTTCTATTTCTGTGAACTAACAAGAATCGGTCTTTCATTGATTCAAAACACTACTTGGACCTAAATCAAAACTTTCTACTGCCAACAAACTGACCATTTACAAGACTATAATACGCCCAATATGGACATACGGCCTCGAACTATGGGGTACAGCCAAACAATCCAATATAAACCGCATCCAAGCTTTCCAGTCCAAAGTCCTTCGTCGAATTGTAAATGCTCCATTCTACGTCACCAATAAATTACTCCATGAAGACCTAAACATCCCAACCGTCCAAGAACTCGTCCAATCCCGATTCTCCCAACCTGACAATCCTCCACGCCGTCTGAATAGGAGGTGGCCTCGAGATCTTCTAATGTCAGCGCTGGCTGACTTCTCCCTGTGCCGGGCCCCCCGCGAATTGAGGGGCCCCGCGCTCCCACGCCTGTCTGACCGTAAAAAAATATCAATTTAGATAGGAGCGTAAAAATAAAAGCGCTTAGGCTATGCTTTACTCCCACCTGAAAATCTAAAACTCGATTTCGTCACGTTAAATCTTATCTGAAATTAATCATTTACATTTATGTGGTATATCTTTAGAATCGTGTTTCCCAAACGTAGAAATTGCCTTCCGCATTTACTTGTCTCTCATGATCACTAACTGCAGTGGCGAACGTTCTTTTTCAACATTAAAACCTATTAAAAATGAGTTAAGGAACACGATGGGCCAAGAACGTCTTAATCATCTCACTTTGATGAATGTAGAGCATGATTTGCTTAAAGAAGTCGATATTGAAAGTGTTATCTCTAAATTTGCCCATATTAAATCCAGAAAAGTTTATTTGTAACAGTTTTGTTTTATTTAATACCCTAAACTTGAGAACCTAAAGCAAACCAAGGGCCTCTTGACAGAATTTGCTACAGGCCCCTCGCTGGCTTAATCCGGCACTGACCTCTCCCAACATGTGCCATAGACACTCATGCATACAGTTAACATATTTGCTCATTACATAAAATGTATATAGATTGCAAAAAAAAAAAAAAAAAAAAAATGCTTGGATAAATATATGTACGTACATATAATAAATCAATGTTCAGTAAGTACATATTTGTCAATTTAATAAATGTTATCAACAAAATACATACGTGTTTTATTCCTTAGCTCACCTAAAAACACTTCTTTTTATGCTTTAATTGATATATTTTTTCTCATTAATAATTATTGATGATTTCCGTTATCCGGCGTTTTCTGTTATCCGGCGTCACTTCGGTCCCGGCAACGCCGGATAAGGGAGAGTCTCTGTAATTCGTATAAATATGAATTTCCAGTATTAAATTATTTCCTTCCCTGTACCAATGCTAATAAAAATAGGTAAAATATAGTTTATTAGCACAAAGAGAAACTGAAACTAGAAGAGTTAGGTACGGAAGTTAAGCCGGGTTTACACTTATAGCTGGAGAGCTATATAGCTTAGCTATATAACTCAGCTATATAGCTCCGCTACATAGTTGAGCTATATAGTTCTGCTATAGTTTAAAAGATTTGCAGTTTGTGTAGCTGTAGCAGACGTTCATTTTTAGTTCGCCTCGAGATGCTGAGCAATCAAGTCCTTCTTGCTGCAGCTGCTGCTGCAACAGTCGTGCTAGCTTCCAAAAGAAGACGCAGATATTGGGTAAAACCATATCTCGATGCAAGGAATAAATATAGTGGTAGTGATTTGTTGAAGGACTTAAATGAAGAAGATGCAGTGGAACATGCGTCTATGTGTTATGAGGTTCGTTGTGATGGAAGTTCTTTTTCTCGACTTCATCTCTGTCCACATTCATTTCTAAGACAATGTCACTCCATGCATCTTGTTTCTTGTTTCTCATTTTGTAATCTACATGTGTGGCATCCCATAATACACGATGTTCTCTAAAAAGCTCTATCAGTTTTGATATTTTTTCTTCACTTAATAGATTCTCCATTTATTCAAAAAAACCGAATTAAAGCGAAACAATAGAGAGTAGTTTAGCGTCCTTGCAACACCAATGCTCAGACTAGACAGTACTGGCGAAAATGAAGTGGAGGGGGAGCTACATATAGCTCTGCTGCAAATAAAAAGCGCTTCTAGCCCAGCTATATAGCCGGGCTACAAGTTTTCTTTGATCCGACAACCAAAGGATAGCTCGTTTTCTGCTATATAGCTCTGAATATTTGCTATATAGCTGAGCTATATAGCTGGCACATTTGGTAAATTTTAAAGAATTTGTAGCACGGCTATATAGCTCAGCCATGGCCCCCACAAGGGTGGGGCTGGTGCAACTTTGGCTGCAGGGCCCGGGCCCAAGGGGGTCCGGGTCCAGTCATTTTTATTTTTTTATTTTAGTAGATTTTGCAAGGGATCATAGCTTAAAAAGACAAAATATATAATTATAAGAAAATTTAGTATAATAGATACATATTCTAGTTGTGCGAGTTATTAAGTTATTATTTAATTAGTTGCGTGCATGGATAGTTACTCTTGTTTGCGAATTACTAGTATAAAACAGTCGGCACGAGACAGGTATAGACGGGCCCCTCAACCCTCCCCCACTTCTATTTCCCAGCCTATTGTCCAGCTGTTTCCCTCAGAGCAGTGTTCTAAAAATAGACGCATCGACGCATAGTATCAGTTTGACTGATTGAAAATGAATTGGCCAAAACTATTGACTTTTCAGATGTTATTGATAAATTTAGTCAAAAGAAAGCTAGGAAAGCTATAATAATTTTGGGCAGTTAGGCTATAAGTAAGCTTTTGTTGTAGCCAGTGTATTAAACACACACAAACATCGTAATTTTTAGAGCTCTTAATGTTATTTTTTTTTTAGATCGTAATACTAATTTTTGTCAATTTTTATTTTAATGTTAGTGAGTCAAAGAAATCTAAAAATTTAAACGTTAATTTCAGTAAAATAAAAGTAAATGATATAATCGCGGTAGCAATTGATGTGTGAAATAATTTAATCAATAAAGTTTGCTTTTAAAATCTAAATGATACTGTAACATTAATTATACCTTACAATCTATTTTTAGTTTAAATAAAATTGTAAAAGGGTTAAAAAATAACCATGTAATTATAATATAGGACATGACTATGAGATGGGGGGCCCGACCCTGATCCTGGTTACAGGGCCCGACCCTGATCCTGGTTACAGGGCCCGCAATCCAATGTGGGGGCCATGAGCTCAGCTATATAGCTCTCCAGCTATAAGTGTAAACCCGGCTTTACACTTCAAATATTTGTACTAACTGCACACATACACACTTTTTTTTTAATTTTTGGTGTCAGGTAGTCTGAAAAACATGAAATTCCAATTAAAACTAAACTTTGAATTTCTGATCAATTTATATAACTATATATATTTGGGGTAGTACAATGTAATGTTTTGCTCCCATGCGGCTGCGGAGTCCTTGACAACCTGAACTGCTTCTCCCACCTTGATACCCCAGAAATTCCCAGAAGTCTACTATCTCTGAGAATCGTGCAGAATACCACGTCATATCTCTGGTGGTGGGGAGGCACTCCAGGGATTCCCAGTCTATTCTCAGCATTCTAGTACCTCCTTCTCTTCGCATGCATTTAATTTTTCTGCCCCGCTTTGCGATGAGGAAAGTTGTCAAGTTCAGGAGGAATTACTTAGCGATTCTTGGTATTATTAATTATATTTAAATTTTTCATCCGTATATTCAAATTCTCTTATTTTATTTTATTTTATTTATTTTTTTCAAATTCCCAAGAAGTCCTTTTACTTTTCTTTAGAGACAGGGGGGCACCTGTTGAATGAAACCTTTCACTTAACAATATAAAATGAAAATATTTTCATTCAGCCCTGAGATGGTATTATGAAGAGTTTAGGGAAAAAATGAAAGTGATATAATACCACACTCAAAGAAATTAAGTAATCACTAATTCATATTTGAATTACTTCATTATAATGGGAAGTTATTTATTTATTGTGACTCAGGGCCGGGCTTTAACTACGAGGTCATATCGCCTACTGCCAGAGCGCTCTTTTGTCCGAATTATCATAATAAATTTTGTTTTGATACAATCATTACATCGCCACTTATCTGGGTATAGAAGTCGAGCTCCTCTTCTGGGGGTAGAAGTCGACCCGGCGTTCAAGGCAACAATGTCATCATCAGTGGTACATCCCTCCCACATAGCGTAGCGGTTAAAGGAGAACCGGCCAGTGCTGTGTGGGTGGGATGTACTACTGATGATGATGTATTGGGATTCTTGAGTTAAGCTTCTCCTTTGATGCCACTCTCCTTCCGTTGAAAGTTAATAGGTGTTGTCCTTATAGAGCTTTGAATTTTCATATTAAATTTCGTATCAATGTATTCATTACAACGGCAGTTATTTGAGTTTTTATGTCTACGGTCATATCGCCTACTATCAGAGCGCCTATTTGTCATTTTGGTGGACATGAGCTCGACTCTACTATGAAAGTCCTAATAAATTTTGCTTACCCTACATTTTTATTCACCTAGGGGTCTTTAACGAGTACCTGACATCCTCACACCCTAAACTAAACTAAACTATTGTATATATACAGGGTGTAACAAGTCGAGAGGGCGATACTTATGGAACTTATAGTAAACTTAATGCTGAACAAAAAAATTCCTATAAACATAGGTCCGCAAATGCTTTGTTTAAAAGTTATAATCAAAAAACTGCAGGGCAAAGAAAGAAATACCTGCAATTGGTATAAGGGATTAGGATCTGAATAGGGTTCAAAGTTCAATACCATTCATGTTTATGAATGTTGGGTTCTATTTCAATGCAACTAATCTCATTTATTGTGAATCGGTTTTGCATAAAATGCCGCGAATGTTCAAGAATGCGGAATATGCAGATATTCTATTTGTGTACGGTTTTTGTAACGGGAACAGTGATGCAGCTGTTAAGTACTGAAGACGTTTCCCTCTTCGACGGATCCCCCATCGAAGGGTTTTCCAGGCTACTTATCAACGAATAAGAGAAACTGGCCGTGTTACAGAGCTGCCCACCAGAATAATTAATCCACAAGTCAATGTAAATCGAAGTGAAAATATCATCAGAGCTTTTGAAGTAAATCCGACGATAAGCCCACGTCGAACCGGGCTTCAAATGCAGGTTTCGCATATGGAAGTGTACAGAACCCTAAGGAGCGAACATATGTACCCCAATCATTTTAATTCAGTACAGTATTTAGTACAGGGTGATGGTGAAGCAAGGATGCAATTCTGTAACTGGTATCTTCGTCGTTTAGCATCCAATCATCACTTTGGTAACAACATCTTATGGACAGATGAGGCTACATGAATGGTATTGAACTTTGAACCCTATTCAGATCCTAATCCCTTATACCAATTGCAGGTGTTTCTTTCTTTGCCCTGCAGTTTTTTTATTATAACTTTTAAACAAAGCATTTGCGGACCTATGTTTATAGGAACTTTTTTGTTCAGAATTAAGTTTACTATAAGACCCCTAAGTACTTGTTACACCCTGTATATATATAAATTAGTTACATCCCCAGTATACGAAGTCTAGGGGAAGTTATCTAATCGGTCAGAAATTCGATGGTGATTTCTCATCTAAATTTCTTGTTATACGACTGTGTATGATCCGATAACTCTCAATATAATTATACGTAATATTATAGGTTAGTTTTAAAACCCTGTAAGTCAACTATATATTTCAACTATATTTCAGTCAAATCGGCTGACGTCCGGTTTATTGAGAAAATTGTTATTTCGTTATTGCTAAAATTACATTGCCCTTCAAAGCCCAGGGACTGACGCAGGAATTGGGTATCTCTTCCAGATTTCTGGTTTTGTCAGAATCGACGTGGGGGGGGGGGGGGGGGGGGGGGGGGGGGGGGATTGTCTTGCATAACGGAATGTTCCTGAAGGCATTATTATCCACTCTTTTTGTTCCAAATCGCCCAATCTTGTTCTTAAAAGTTACTTTTCTATTATAAATTATTATTATTAATTTATTATTCCATAATTTCTCTTTTTTTTTTGCCTTATGTACAATGCATATTACAAGACTCCTCGAATGGTGTTATATAGTTATTTACGACATCCATGGCCCCGAGAGGGAGTTCTATCTACGAAAATAACACTCACTCCCAGACGGGATTCGAACCCGCGAACCATTTTGAGACCATGCAATCAAAGCCCTACGCTCGGCCACCATGGCTCCCTTGTTATTTATTTTATTTTATTGTTTGATGCCTTTGTCTGTGTATGTGTCTGTGGCATCGTAGCTCCAAGATGGCTGAACCGATTTCAAAGAGGGTTTTTTTTTTTTCAAAAGTATTTGCGAGATGATTCTTATGGAAATCGGGTATGCTGTTTCCAAGATCTTCAGGTTTCATCAGAGCCTGTGTAGGGATCTCGGCCTCTATTACAGCTTGAGACTTGGAGTTTGAGCTCAAATGTTTATAAGGCCAAGCCCCTCCCTCCTAAGCCCTTCACCCCCCCCCCCCCCCCCTGTTTTTCTGTCGCAGATTTTTAAAATTTTTAATTTTATATTGTTTTCTTTCTCTTAAATCAATATTACCTCAAACCTTCTGGGCATCCTTCCCTCTTTTGTATTATAATTCATCTCCTTTGTCTTTGTATTTTTATTGATATATTTTTTTCTCTCTTAATTGAATTGTTTATTTAATAATTTATTTATATTTATTAATCTATGGTTTTCCCTGCTGGAGCATTATTTACATTTTTCTCTTTATGACTTTTTATATATTTATTCTTAGGGGACGAGATTTATGGAATATAAATTTCTCTTTATTTATTCATTGACAGGGATTTTTTCATTTTAATTTTTTTTTTATTCAGGGATTGGAAAACGTGGAATTCTGTGAACCCATATTTGAATTTCTGTTCGAATATATAACTTCATCGATACTAGCTATAGTTAAAGAAATAGCGCTATTTGAGGGCGCCAGTACGAGGTCATATCGCCTACTACCAGAGCGCTCTTTCGTTACTCTGGTGGACATGAGCCCGACTCTACTGTGGGAGTCCTAAATTTTGCCTACTCTAAATTTTTATTCACATAGGGCTGGGATCTTTAACGAGTACCTGACGTCGTACAGGCTCGGGACCATCGTTTAACGTCCCATCCCAAGGACGGCGTGCTTCAGTTTATTTTACCTTCCAGATAAGATAAACTAAGTGCCTCGGTCGGGTTTTGAACCGACGATCTTGAGCTCAGAAGGCAAGCACGCATACCACTGAGCTACCGGCGCCCTCTCTCTCTCTCTATTTATATATGGATTCGGCCAACTCTGAATTATGCTATCATAATGCCGGTACCTCAGAGCACGCTACCATACTGAGCTCAAAATCCCGGGTTCGAAACACGGCCGAAGCTTTTAGGTTTACTCATGCTAGCTCAATGCTATGCATGCTTGCTTACAGAGCTCAAGATTGCGAGTTCAAAACCCTGCCAAGGCCCTTAGTTTTTTTTTTTTTTTTTTTTTTTTTTCCTCCCCTGTTCTGGCTTTATGAACAGCGCATATCAGCCATCACTACACTGTCATTATGTATGAATGGGCTTGTAATAATAATAATAATAATAGGTTATAATAATAATTTAAACTGATTTTAAATGTTTATGTTATTATCCATCAAATATTTATATAGTTGGTCAAGTAAGGACATTTTTTTATTTGGAGAAGAGATGAGAGGAATGATATGAGTGGGAAGAGGGAGACCACGTTGGACTATTGTCTGTAAAAAGAGTCCTTTCCGGTGGCCGTTAGAGTACATCCGAGGAGAACATGGTTAGCATCGGCGGGGGTTGCCTGGTCACAGTCGCACTCAGCCGAGTTCACCACCCTGATCTTGTACAGGTGTGCAGGTAGACAGTTATGGTTCAGTCCTAATCTGATCAGAGTTGTCAGTATGTTCCTTGGTTTCAAGTAAAAGTTGTAGAAAAAACTGAAATACATATTTAGGGTTAGGTTTTATGACTCATGCCCGGGCTTTAACTACGAGGTCATATCGCCTACTACCAGAGCACTCTATCGTCACTCTGGTGGACATGAGCCCGACTCTACTGTGGGAGTCTTAAATTTTGCCTACCCTAAATTTTTATTCACCTAGGGCAGGGGTCTTTAACGAGTACCTGACATCGTACAGGCTCGGGTCCATCGCTTAACGTCCCATCCGAAGGACGGCGTGCTTAAGTTTATTTTACCTCCCAGATAAAATAAACTAAGGGCCTCGGTCGGGCTACGAACCCACAACCTTGAGCTCAGAAGGCAAGCACGCATACCACTGAGCTACCGGCACCCTCAGAAGGCAAGCACGCATACCACTGAGCTACCGGCGCCCTCAAAAATACATATTTTATATGAAATATAATTTTTACAGGTCGTCCGGTTTTTGAGATACTATCGAATATCGAAAAATTGACTAACCGAAATTGTTCCTTATTCAATTTTCAATCGTTAATAAGTCCCCAGATTTGAGATAGGATCATTACGATAAAAGTTATAGCGCACCGAAGAATGTAAACTAAATGTCTATAAGGAATATATCGAATTGTAAGGAGGGCGCCGGTACCTCAATGGTATGCGTGCTTGCCTTCTGAGCTCAAGGTCGTGAGTTCGAAACCCGACCGAGGCCCTTAGTTTATTTTATCTGGGAGGTAAAATAAACTTAAGCACTCCGTCCTTCGGATGGGACGTTGAGCGATGATCAACACTACAATAGTTGAATAAATCTGAGTAGGCAAAATTTAGGACTCCCATAATTGAGTCGGGCTCATGTCCACCAGAGTGACGAAAGAGCGCACTGGTAGTAGGCGATATTTCACAATAACTAATACTACATTCATAACTCGCATTTTGGATTATCTATAGAATGTTAATTTTTGCAAAAATTTGATTATTACTCAGTATTCGAGTTGGTTCACTTATCGCGCTGTTTTCCTTTGGGGGATGTCCAGATTGGTCAACTCTGACGTATGATAAGTATTATAACCTTAAATTTTTTTTCTGTTTATCTAATTACAGCTGTTAGTAACTCATATTACTGCTCAAAATTATCTTATTTTTATCTTCTGTGTATTGGGACAAGGAAGGAATGCACAGAAATTTGTATATGCATCTGGGTGCATATGACATTATTTCAGTGATATTAGTTAGTTATTGTGATTCATGCCCAGCTTCAACTACTAGGTCATATCACCTACTACCAGAACGCTCTATCCTCGTTCTGGTGAACATAAACCTGACTCTACAGTGGGAGTCCTAATTTTTGTCTAACCAGGTTTATTAATCTAGAGTAGAGGTCTTTAACAGATATCTGATATTGTATAGGCTCGGGACCATAGCTTAATGCCTTATCCGAAGGACGGCGTGCTCAAAGGTTTTTCTCCTGGCT
This sequence comes from Aradus depressus, assembly GCA_963662175.1. Lineage (NCBI taxonomy): Eukaryota > Metazoa > Arthropoda > Insecta > Hemiptera > Aradidae > Aradus > Aradus depressus. Next base: position 21,424,774 of record OY759226.1, on the reverse strand, counting down.
TTGAACTCAACAACTATTGGGAATTATCCTGTTTTTGTTTTCTCTGTGCCTTCGCACAAGGAAGGAATGTACAGAACTCTGTATACTCATCTGAATGTATTTTTTTTAAATTTACAAACAGATATTTACAACTGTATAAAAATATATACACATATGTACTAATAGAGAGATAATGGCAATGTCAAAATGTCAAGAGGGGAGAAATTACCCTGTGGTGACACTCCCTAGTGACTGATTTCCTCTCATTTGTAACTAATCACTGTCACTGCTGCTCCTAAGGAGGTCTCTAGGTCATTGACGCTTAAGCCGTCGTTGGGAAAGTGAGTGGGGGATTAGAGAATTATTGTGGGAACTAAGAAGGGAAAATAATTTTTTGTACTTGGATTTAGCGACGTCATGTTACAAGGTACATTAAGGTCAGTGTGAAGAGTTTTTTTCGAGACGTAATAAGGAGCATTGGCTATTTTACGAAGGATTTTGGATTAAAAGAATTGGATTCGCTGGAGTTTGAGCCTTGGCAGAACCCCAGAGTTCGAGTTTGTAAATCGTTTTGTTTTCAAAGTTAATTTGGATTTTTTGTCTAATAGTCTTAGTAAAAGTTTATAACCTCTGTTCATTTCTTGACTTTTCAGTCTCGTGTGAGGATTCCAAGTTAGTCATTTGTCGAGTATGAGGCCTAGATAGCGGACATCTGAGAGTATGTGACGTTAATTCTATGATATTAGATATTATGACTCATGCCCGGGCTTTACCTACGAGGTCATATGATTATATTGGTTCTACCACAGCGCTCTTTCATCACTCTGGTGGACATGAGCCCGACTCATACAGTGGGAGTCCTAAATGTTGTGTGACCAAATTTAATTATTTAAGGTTGGGGTCTTTAACGAGTACTGACATTGTACAGGCTCGGGACCATTGCTGAACTTCTCATTCGAAGGACGTCGTGCTTAAGGGTTTTTCTTATATTTTTCGAATCCGCAGAAATCTATACGCGGACTGACGACAAAACAAAATATACTTTATTTATAAGTTACATGTCTGGGTCCCCTTCAAAGTACTCTCCTCCCCAACGCACTTATCCCAACGGTGTTTTAACTTGTTGAAACAGTCCTGGTACACTTCTTTTGTAATGTCCTTCAGCTGCTTCGTCGCACTTGCCTTAATCTCACGAATCGTCTCAAATCTTCTTCCTTTCAAGGGTCTTTTGTGTTTGGGGAACAAGAAAAAGTAGAAGCAAGGTCAGGTGGTGAGGGGGGGGGGGGGGGGGGGGGGGGTCACTAACAAATGAAGATATCTGCAAGCGGGAAACAACGTTATCATCAGCTGATCTGTACAAACCTAGCGACACCAAGCGGATTCCCCTGGAACCAACTGGAGCCGCGCTATATATTATTTGAACAGACCTCGTATATGCATCTAAGTGCATATGACGTTATTTCAGTGATACTACGAATATAGTTACTTCCTTGTGATTATATCGATATCTATAATGTGAATCGGCAGAAGGCAACGGGGATCAGAGAGGGCTCAATAAAAAAATTCCAATTACTGTCGATGTATTAAATGTATCGATATGAAATTTCATATTTAAAGTCAAAAACAATGAGGCTGTAAATCTTCCGATATCGACTGAAGAGGATGTTCAGGGGAGGGGGATCAATTCAAATGCCCTAATTACTGTCAATGTAATGAATTTATCGATACAAAATTTAGGAGCCCTTATGTAAGTCAACTGTTGAATATTAACACAGAGGGTCAACTGCTTTTGGAGGGGGGGGGGCGAAAAGTTAATTGATTAATTTGTTCTGGGGAAATACATTGCCGGTGATTCACCGACGACTTTTTTGAAAAAACTTTGAGTTTTTACGAGGTGACGTAACTCCGTCGTAAAGTTAAATCAGTCAAAATCACACCCTAATGCTTATAAATCTCTTTCCAAAGTTGATATCACACTTCAAAATATCTGTCAATATTGACCTTTTTCAGATAAGATTAATCAAATGTATTTTCTCTGATAATTTTATATATGCTTACAGTATGTTATAGGTTGGTTTTACTTCCCTAACTATACGATATGATAATTAAAATAATAATCAATAATTGAATTAATAATAAATAAACAAATAAATAATTAAATAAAATTACCTCATATTATTACAGAAATTATTGCTGGTCTTCTACTAAATTTTGATTTCTACAGAAGTTTCCGAAAAGGGCCCTAAAAAAATATCGAAAGTTCAAAACGTGCAAATTTAAAAAAAAAATTTCAATTGGATTTCTTTTAAATATAATAATGAGATGCCATCTTGTTTTTTTTTAAATTTGCATAAATGTTCAATCGAATCCAAATTTATAAATTATCTTACTTGGTTAACAGTGAAAATGAATAGCATAGAATATGAGAAAAAATATTTGGGTTTATTTTACTTAATCTACATTTTAAATAAAATCAGAATAAAAAAAAAAATCTTACAAACTAATTTCTACATCTACTTTAGTTTCTTTTCTTTTAAATATTCCATTCTTTAATTCAATGTTATTTTGGGCACATAAACATATAAATAAATAAAAGTACCTTTGTGCATCTACTTCACTGTTATTTCATGCTTACATGGTTTACTACCTTAACCCTTAAGACAACTCTCTCTCTAGACTGTCCACTTCCACAACACAACTTAGACTGTTTCACTCTATTTAAAACTGCTGATTGTCGTCTTTTGTTCTCCTTCATTGGTTGTTCAAATTTCGTTTTAAAACAAAATGCGACTAGTCCATTGTTGTATATTTATTCACTAATTAAGTTACTTCACTCCTAACAGCTGTTTTTATACAAATAATAATAATTGATTTTATAATATATTAATAATCTTAATGTGTGTACATTTTTTACATCACAAGGAAGTATAGGAGAAGTTATGTCCTCGGTCATAAATTGTGTATTTTCCACCGGAATTTCATGTTTTTCGAACTCCAGATTTCAAAAATGAGAGAAAAGTCTGACTGTCAACACGATAAGTCATGACAGAATGAATGTATTGACACGAAATTTTATATGTGAATCCAGAACCTCAGAATGACGATGTCTATTAATTTCAGGCAAAATCGACCGATAGGAAGGGGAAGATCAGAGGAGGACAAAAAAAAAAAAAAAAACGAATAACTGCCGAACCTATCAATGTAAAATTTAATATGATTCAGAGGCTCCTATCTAAGTTAACTAATGATTTTTAACTCAAACGGTCGATTGGTTTTGGAGGGAGAGCGAACACTTAATTCGTACTGGGGAAGTACAATGCCAGTGTTTTTATCTGGAAGGGAAAAAAAGGGATGGTCCCGAGCCTGATCCCATTAAAGTTTTAATTGTTTTATTTTTTCATAATTATGCTTTTTAATTTTTTATTAAATGATAAGCTTAGCAAACATTTTTTTTTTTATAACTTTTTTTCATGTTCCCAATTTTGAACAATGGTCACTTAAGGGATCATCAAAAAATAAATTTAAAACAGCTTAAAAAAAAATGTTATTTTAGAAATTAAATTTATTAAAAGTGTTTACATTTCTTTAAAATATTGTGATGAAATAAGGAATAAAAAATAAAAAAGATTGTAATTTTGTAAAATTTCTTTTTAACGCTTTGCAATCGATTTCGCGACATAACTCTAAGTACAATAGAAACTTCAACGTCTACTTTTGACCAATACGTATAGGTTCTCAGCCGGTCGCTAGATTTTTTCTTCACTTCAAAAATAAATATTTTTGTATGAATGGTCTCTAAAAATTTAAATTTAAAAATCCACGCCTATCTCCTGAAAAAATGAATATAAATTTTCGGAGAGAAGATTGGGAAGTCTGAGCAGGTCCATGTAACTTCGGGTATCCTTTGTGATCTTCCGTACCTTATCTATAAATTTGGTCCTTGCATACGAATACTTACTGCAACACATGATAATATGCTCTGGATCCTCTGTCATTGCACAATCCTCACAGAGAGGAGTCTGTTCTACCGATCCTATGCAAATATTTACGACAGAGTACATGGTTTGTTCTGATTCTGCAGAGATTCTTAACAAATCTTCGAGATCTGGAAGATTTTCCGGCCACTCGATGGTAGCCACTCAATAACAGAAGGCCAATAAATTGGGAAATGTCTTTCCAGTCAACTTGAATAGATTCCCCGATGCTGAGAAGCATAACTCTCGGTCAATCTGGCCAAACACTCCAAGTATTCCTTCGTTAAAAATAGGAAAAATGACTCTACTGGCTCAGCGGTGACCAACGTTGGGAATTGATCGGAAATGTCAAGTGCAAGTTTTGAAGCAATTGGGTGAAAAAACTATAATTTTGACCCTCATTTAGGAACGCTAGCTTCTTTAGTTTTTGATTTATTTTTTACGATTTTTTGTTTCATCTTATGCCCTGCTGTATCTTTGCAAATTCCTTTTTTGTATGGAGATTGCAATTTTTCAAAAATTGTTTAAAAATAATGAGGAGGTTGGGGAAATTCATTATATTTTTATTAACAACTACTACTTAAATAAAAGGAAAATAATTATTTTGGACAAAATATCCTCACAGACGGCAAAAAAATTTTTTTTGTGTTGTGTTCCCAATTGGGAACATTGGACAGGTTAAGCGATGGTCCCGAGGCTGTACGATGTCAGGTACACGTTAAAGATCCCTATCCTTGGTGAATAAACGACGTAAGTGCGCTCTGGTAGTAGGCGATATGACCTCATAATTACAGACCTGGTATGAGTCACAATAACTAACTGTTATAAATAGAGTGGAGTCTACCGGAAGTGCATATGTTCATATAATTGCATATTTTAGACATTGTTTTGCTTATAATGCATATTTTTGAGATTTGACTTTCAATAACCTTATTTTTAAATAGTATTTCATGTATTAATTAATTTTATTTTTCTAAGAACCTTGAAACCAATAAAGTGTTAAGGTCATTACAATTTTTTTAACGGTCTTGAGACAAAAAAAAAATCATCACAGATAATTAGTTATTTTGACTCATGCCCGGGCTTTAATTGCGAGGTCATATCGCCTACTACCAGAGCGCTCTGTCCAAAACCTTAAGGCTGGGTTCGAACCTAAGAATTGTTGACCATTTTGTGTTTTTGAACATTGCAACCATTTTGAAAGTTCTACATTGTTAATAACATCATGTCGCTGAAATATTTTTAAAAAAATTATGATATATTAATATAGTCTAGATCAAAGGACTGAGGGGACAATTTTGCACTCCGTGAGGCGGGAGGGTGACAAACTTTATTAATAACCTCATGTCACAATGTTGGAAGTTACGAGGCTGTCTTCATTGTTAATTAGCAACTAATTGAAAAGTTGATAATTGAGGATCCATTCTCATGTTTCATGCACCGTTTGTAAGACACCGTTTGTAATTTTGGGATGTGGTCCCTCCAAAAATTTCGGATTTATTTTCAGCCATATTGGCGAATGGGGGAGTGGGGATTAGGGGAGAGATTAAATTCAAAAAATTTAATAACTGCCGTTGTAATGAATATATCATCACAAAATTTCATATGTGAATTCAAAACCTTATAAGAACGACATTTATTAATTTTCAGCGATATCGTCTGAAGGGAAGTGGGGGTTCAGGGGAGGAGGCTCAATTCAAAAACCCTAAGAACTCCAGATGTAATGAATTTATCGACGCAAAATTTAGTATGAGAATTAAGGAGCCCCTATACAGAGTGATTCCATCGTAACTTTAAAAAAAAAAATTTGGATGAAACTAGACCGAAAATGGAGTAGAATGCCGCCAACCGCACCTTTCTATTTCAATCCGTTGTCGAAGAAAACCACGTTTTTTGCAATCAAGTCCCACATTTCTCCCCATTTTTTTTGCATTTGTGACCTCTTTAGATTTGATTTACATCACGTTTTTTTGCATTCAACCTTAAATTTCTCCATGAAATCGATACGGAATCGCTGAGTTGACCATACCAATAGAAAGCTGATTAAATATGCAAGTTTTCTAGTCCCCTGGACGGTTGGAGAGGTCCTTGAGCTGGAAAATAGTTGACGTGGAAGTGTTTCCCAAATTTTTAATTTTTCTAAAATGTTAACGTTTTAGCTGTTATTTCGGTTCTAAATTGGTAATTTTCAAAGTTGAAAGTACACTAGTCTGTTAGGAAATTTAACGCTAATTCTGAAAATGTGGTCAAAAGTGTAGAAAAGATTGATTTAAAGGGGAGAAATATGGGACTTGATGGCAAAAAACGTGGTTTTCTCGAAAAAAACTTTAAAAAATCATATTTCGGCAACGGATTGAAATAGAAAGGTGCGGTTGGCGGCATTCTACTCCGTTTTCAGTCCAGTTTCATCCAAATGTTTTTTTAAAAGTTACGAGGGAATCACCCTGTATAAATCAATTCTTGAATATTAGCGCAAACGGTGGACTGATTTTGGAGGTGAAACGAAATGTTAATAGATTTTGATGTACAAAAACTAATTAGTTATTATGACTCATGCCCGGGCTTTTACAAAGTCATATCGCCTACTACCAGAGGCACCTTCTCTCTCTCCCTCTCCCTTCTCAAAATACTTTCATACTGGTTCTAAGAAAATCACTCTCAAAATTACGCTGTACAATGAAACAAAAAAATACCGCTGACGCCAACTAATTACTTTCATATACCCAGTAAAGCTTGTTTAGAGGTATTTTGAGAAGGGGAAGTGGGAGTGATTTGTAAAAGTGGTTGGTATAAGAATGTCCTGTAATGACCACATCACTTTTTTAAAAAATAGTATTGGTATTATTAATCATATGTATCGAGACTCTAAGAGCTAAAATATCTGTTTATGTATCTTCTTTATAAGCTATGTCGTCGGCAGACAGGAATCCTCAGAGGACACGGTCCGTAGAACAGACACCTACATATTATAGGAGTCAAGGACAGTCCCAGAAGATGAGAGGGTAGCTCACTTCCTGGGTAGATGTCCGCATGCAGCCCTTATAAGGGGCCTATTGAACTGTCTCTAGGGCTGCTCTAAGGTGCTGGTGGGAGCACTGTGAAGGGCTCGGCCTCTATTACAGCTAGAGACTTGGAGTTTGAGCTCACATATAAGGCCAAGCCCCCCCCCCCCCCCCCCCCCCCCAAAAAAAAAGCCCTCCCCAGCAAGGTTTCAATAAAAAAATGAATGAACGAAAAAAACATTTTTGTGTCGGGTTTTTTAAATTTTTTATTCAATGTTTTTTTTTTTTATTATTCAATTCCTCCCAGCCCGTCACAGCCTCTTATTGATTATAATAAAGTTTGTTTATAAACCGGACCTTTCTTGACCTGAGCTCTTGAACCTGAGCTCTCTCGACGCACGACAAGAGGCACCAAACTAAAAAAAAAAAAAAAGTAGAGATATGATCATAGAGATATTATAGAAGATTAGACCATGGAAGTCATAGATATATCATAGAAAATTAGACCATGGGAGTCATAGATATATCATAGAAGACGACCATGAGAGTCATAGAGTTATCATAGAAGATTAGACCATGGGAATCATAGAGATATCATAGAAGATTAGACCACGGGAGTCATAGAGATATCATAGAAGATTAGACCATGGGAGTCATAGAGATATCATAGAAGATTAGACCATGGGAGTCATAGAGATATCATAGAAGATTAGACCATGGGATTCATAGAGATATCATAGAAGATTAGACCATGGGAGTATTCTTAAATATGCTAATGAAACTGTGAGATAAAGGACTTAGTATCTTCAGATCCAAGTAAGACAACAAAGTAAAAAGCAAGCCCACTGATTCCATGGAAGGGATAACAATACTGGATGCTTAGGTCCCTGGGTGGTGCAGCCCACCCATATTTTGAACAAGTTTTATTCAATTTTGTGAAGGATCATTCCACATTTCAATATTATTTATGTAATAAATGTTAGTTAAATTATTTTTCAACCCTCGACGCAAAAGGAGGGGTGCTGTAAGTTTGAAGCCTTTGTCTGTGTGTCTGTGGCATCGTAGCTCCAAGACGGCAGATTTCAAAGCGGTTTTTTTGGTTTCAAAAGTATTTGAGAGATGGTTCTTAGCCATATTTGGTGAAAATCGGGTATGCCGTTTCCAAGATCTTCAGGTTTCATCAGAGTCTGTGTAGGGATCTCGGCCTCTATTACAGCTAGAGACTTGGAGTTTGAACTCAAATGTTTATAAGGCCAAGCCCTCCAAAAAAGCCCTCCCCATCAAGGTTTCAGTAACGGGTTTTTTAATTTTTTAATTTAATGTTGTTTTTTTTTAATATAAATTTTAGGTTAAGAATATTAATTTTTTTTGTATACAGTGGAACCTCTATAAGTCGAACTTCAAGGGAGATCATCAATTCGAGTTATAGAGTTTTCGACTTAGGCGGATTTCGATTCGACTTGTAAAGGTTAAGATTCATTCTAACTAATTTTGAGTCAGAGATGTGAAATAAATAAAAATTCAAGTTACAGAGGTAACAAACATATTTATATTTATTATAAATCAACATTATTTCAAAACATCCTTAAAATAAAAAATACGTAGTATATGTAGGTATCAAAAAAAGTCAGTAATTTTTTTTTGCTTTAGATAATTGGTAATCCTATTTATTGTATACTCCTAAATTGTTTTCTAAGAAACAATGGTGTACATTGTCGGCAAATTCTTAAAGTCGGTAACTTATTTTTCTTCGAGCTATAGAGTTGCAAAAAATCGAGTTGTAAAGGTTGTAAAATAAAACATTGCTATGTTCGAGATACAGAGGTTCAATTTATTTTTTCGAGTTATAGAGGGAAGGAAAATATGTACCAAAATGGCTTGTAGGGACTCACTGATTATTTCGACTAATAGAGGGTTGAGATTTCGAGTAATGTAGGTTTTGGGGCTTGAAGGGAAAGGAACAAAACTTTTTTTCTAGTTTTGGAGGTTTTCGACTTATCGAGGTTCGACTTAAAAAGGTTCTACTGTATTATATTTAATTTATTTTAGTATTATATTTTAAACCTCTTTTTTAAATAGTTTTCAATTATTTAAGATAGTTTTTGTGACTCATGTCCGAAAAAAGTCCTAAATTTTGCCTATCTAGGTTGACAAGAAGTCAGTTCCTTAGCACATTTTTTTCGTTTCTTTTATTTTATTCTTATAATTTATTAAGCGTCTAAAATACAAAAAATAACCGTGCGGTTTATAGCAATTTTAAGTTGATTAAAACTGAAGTTACCAGCATTTGCTCTTTTATAAATAAATAAATAAAACAAACTTATTTTTGAAATATTGTCTATTCCACTAAAGATATATACATATATAACTACCGGTTTCGGCTTTATACCATCGTCAGGTCTAGTTATGAACTAGAATAGAAATATATATCTTTAGTGGAATAGACAATATTTCAAAAATAAGTTTGTTTTATTTATTTATTACAAGTTTTCACAATATGTCCGCGTTTCTCAACTTAGAAGTTATCTTTTATAAATATTGAACATGAATTATGTTGGCACACTTGGTATAGGTTAAAGTTCAGAGGAGAGGGGATAAAAAAAAAACAATGGCGACAGTTGTGCGTGCGTCAACACAGACAATATGACTCACAACTGCCAATATAATTACCTTGTTAGTATGTTTTACATTACTCCAAGGGGATTTCCCTTGTTGCAGCCGTCTGAATATTAAATTTTGATCGAGGGAATTGCAAAGTTTGGTTGTCAACCTTCAAGGTTGTCTATCCACTCAACGAATGGCGTAGCGAATCTGGCCAAATGTTCAAGATCTTTGATTAGTTATGACTTGTGGTGTATAAAAAGACATCCATTCAAATTATTAATATTATAAAAATTAATGTGTAGGTGTTATGTATTATAAATACACACTTTTTGGCCATATTGTCTCCCTTTCTACATTTATTTTTATGAAACGCTAGCAAATTTAAAAAATCTATAAAAATTAATTATATTAAAGTAGGGGGGAGAAAAACGAAAGTAGATTTTTCTATTTACAATCAGGGATATACATATTGAAGAAAGCATAAGAAATCAAATTACAAGGGGAATATAACAATCAATTTGATAGATTGGGATTTTGAAAAGCAAAAATAGAATATGTAGGACATAAAAAAAAATATTGATAAATATAGATTAGATCGATAGTAATGAAACCTCAACCTCAGGTTACCCAGAGATTTTGGTGTTAGTTTTAATGGGACCTCAAATAAAAGGTAATTATATTAAGATTTGACATATTGGGAATAATAGATATTTTGTGAGAAATGCTGAAAGTACTTACTTATCATGTTTGATTATAGGGAAGTAGAATGGAGGAACGAGTGAGGTGTGATAATATATGACGAAGTTTTTATAACTGGAAATAAACAAATAATAATATAAAAATTGTAGAAGAAAACTTGAGAATGTCCCAAGGGACGAAATATTGTTAAAATTCTGATGAAAACATAAAAATAAATGTAGAAAGGGAGACCATATGGCCAAAAAGTGTGTATTTATAATACATAACACCTATACATAACAAAATTAAAGGAGAAGGTCTCAAAAAATTGAATTCTCAATTAACAACATAAAAATTAATTATATTTATTTATATAAAGAAGCAACTAAATTAATAAATAAATATGTGAATGCATTTTGTTTTAAAACAAAACACAACCATCAGCTGTTTTGAATTAGTGTGTAGAAGAGTGAGAGTTTAGGCTTAAGATGTGATGAACTATGTTGTAGTGAATTATTTGTGATTAATTGTAGTTTTAATTTAAATAGATGCAAAAAGAAGGTACTTTAATTTAATTATATGATTTATAAGCCCTAAAATAACTTACATTTGAAGAATAGCCAGTGTTTAGAAAGAAAAGAGACTAAAGCAAAAATGTATAAATTAGCTTGTAAGATTTATTTTTGTAGATATTTTGATTTTTTTAATCTCTTATTTTTTTATTTATTTTTTTTTTATTATTTTTTTTTTTTTTGGCTTTATGTACGGTGCATATTAGCCATGTCAATGTGTTATATATAATTATTTAAGACATCCAAGGCCCCGGGAGGGAGTTCTATCTACGAAATAAAACTAACTCCCGGACGGGATTCGAACCCGCAAACCATGGTGAGACCATGCGACCAAAGCCCTACGCTCTAGCCCACACGGCCACCATGGCCCCCAATCTCTTAGTTATTAATTGTATTATGCACTTTCTTCACCTTTCTTTGTATATTATCGAAGTTGGTCTATTGAGATTGCTGGATAAAAGTGTGTTTTCCAAAATGTGAGGATTCCGCGGAGTTGGATCCAAACTAAGTCTTACATTTTCTCTATTGCTATTTTAGTAAGAACGAATTAAAACGTACTTTTCGTCTTTACTTATGGTACCCTTTCTTTTTCTATGACCGAAGTCGGTCTATTGACATTGCTAGATAAAATTGTGTTTTCCAAAATATGAGAATTCCGCGGAGTTGCGTCCAACATAAGTCTCACTATTTCTCTATTGCTATTAGTAAGAATGAACCAAAACGTACTTTTCATCTTTACTTATGTTAGCCTTTCTTCGTATATGATCGAAGTCGGTCTATTGAGATTGCTGGATAAAAGTGTATTTTCCGAGGATTCCGCGGAGTTGGGTTAAGTAAATAAACCCAATTATTTGTTCTCATAAATTCTATGCTATTCATTTTCCCTGTTGGCTCAGTAAGATAATTTAAAAACCTTTCGATTAGATTTAATATTTTTGCAAAATTTAGAAAACAATATGACATCTCTTTAGAAATCCAAATGAAAAGTTTGTTAATTGAATTTTTTTAAAATTACGTGCAATTTCTTCAAAATTGCACGTCTTGAACTTTTGATATTTTTTTAGGGCCCTTTTCAAAAACTACTGTAGAAATCAAAATTTAGTAAAAGACCAGAGATATAATTTCTACAGGAAATTTGGTAATTCTAATTTATTATTTCATTATTATTAATTCAATTATTATTTATATACTTATTTTTATTTAACAATTACAATTGTTTTATTTACCATAGACTCTTGCCCGGACTTTAACTACAAGGTTATATTGCCCACTACCAGAGCGCTTTTTCGACTCTCTGGTGTACATGAGCTTGACTCTATTATGAGAGTCCTAAATTTTGCCTGCCCAAATTTAATTATTGTCAAAAGCTTGTATAACGACGTACCGTCTACAACGACGAAATCCCGAGAAAAAATTTGGTTCGCCATTACAAATTACAGGTAAAATATCTTTTATAGCGACAGTGGATATAACGACGACATCGGCTGTAGTAACGCTAGTTTAGACAACTTGAAGAATTAAAAGTCGTCTAGAACGATCGACAGAATGTAAACAAAACATCAAGTTAGAGATAATTGGATACATAATTGTTTCGAGATCTATGAATTAAGTTTATAGAATCATAAAAGACTTGATGGGGGTTTTCAACTTTATTTTCTATTACCCTGTTACAGTTGTTTGAGTTTTCTAAAAGTGTCAACATGACGTGTAAAAGAAAATCTTTAGAATTCTTCAGAATAGAAGAAAAAGCTAACATCATTTGGCTCCTGGAAGAGGGTGAGTTTAATTCTACTTTATCAAAACAATTCGGTGTTTCCCAGTCAACAATTTCTACCGTCAACAATTTCTATAGTCAACAATTTCTACCGGGCCAATAAAGAAAAAAATATAAAAAAGTTTTGAGGAGGAATCTTTTTCTGGAAGGCTCATCGAAAGAAAAATGTATCGTATTAACGGCCCGATTTTACTTACAAAAGCTCGAGAATTTTCAGTTCTGCTTAAAACATATTTCAAACCTGACGCATCCTGGGTTCGGAGATTCCGTAATCATCATATATTTCAAATTACAGTAATTTTTTCATGTCATTTACAGGCATTCAGATTTTTGATTTGTGTCACTTCTGAAGCGGGGGTACGATATCGTCTTCGGAAAAATAATGCGGTGTATCCGCAGCCGTTTCTGGGGGCGTTAAGGAAGTTTTAAACATTTATTCCATTGTTGTTTTGATCTTTCATTTGTTATTGATGCAATTGGTTAAAAAAAAGTGTGATTATAACGACCACTGGTTATAACGATTTTCCTATCCTCTTGGAGGTCGTTATAAACGATTTCGACAGAGTCTTCAACGTGTACTGACATTGTACAGGCTCGGGAGCATCGCTTAACGTCTTATCCGAAGGACAGCGTGCTCAATGGTTTTTCTTCTAGGTTTCGATCCCGCACATCTCATCATACTGTTGAAAATTATCATATTTTTGTCTTTTCTGTGCCTTGATGCCTTGAGATTAATTCGGTGATACTGTGACTATCCTAAATTTTGATTCACCTAGGAGTCTAATTAGAACCTGATATCTGGGAACATCGCTTAACGTCCCATCCGTGCTTACGTTTATTATACCTCCCAGATGAAATATACTAAGGTCCTCGGCCGGGTTTCGAACCAGCGATATTGAGCTCAGTAAGCTAGCATGCATACCTCTGAGCTACCGTCCAAATGTTCAAGGTCAACTCTTCTTAAACGGATAAATGAGGCTTTTCTCCCACCCATTTTCAAAAAATTTATGTACGTTCCAAACGCGAATTAATCGACTAAGTTTCCTCGCTCTCCCCAAACAAGAAAATCAATATACCATATGAATTAATAATTAATAGTTGACTTAAATAGATACTTCTGAGTCTACTCACTAAATTTTTCGGTAGGTAGGTATGTATCTTGCAAAAAGTATTTAATTTAAAACTAACTATTTAGTTTCCTCTGCGTGTTGGAGCTATCGCAAAGTTCAAATCGCATACACACATGATCAAAACGTATTCAGGGGACCTTGAAACGTGAAAATTCGTTGAAACCTCGATCTCGGATTTTCACACGATTACAATATTTCCTTCTACTATAGGTATAAGAAAGTTTGGGAATTTAATAAGGAACATTTTTGTAAGATATAATTATTCTAAAGGACAAACCGTTTTCGCGTAATTCAAACAAACGAAAAAAAAAAAATAAATGGTTTACAGACGTTATTTCAAGACATTTTCGACATGACATGTCTTGAAACCGGGCGACCTTCGAAAAATCGTATTTAACATAAAATGTAAACATTTTTGACTTAAGTCATACATATAAGTCTTTTGTAAAATGTACTTAGGCCCCGAAACAATGTGGGTTACGGGGAGCACGCCTTCGGATGGGACGGTAAAGGTCCCGAGCCTCTGCGATGTAAGGTAGTCGTTAGAGACCCCTAGGTACCAAAATCTGTGTGATGAAAGAGCACTCTAGTAGTAGGCAACATGATCTTGTAGTTAAAGCCCGGGCATTAGTCACAATAAACAACTAACTGGACATAATCGCGATAATAGTTGGTCAAAAGTGTTGAAATATATTTTGTTGAAAATTTCGATCTCGGATTTTCACACGATTACAATCCTCTTCTACTACCAAATATATAAGAAAGTAATTATAGTTGGTTAGTTAGTAGTTATATATATTTAGTTATAAGTAATTATATATATTTGAAATAATACTATGAGCCATGCATTCGAACTTCAAGGTTCTCTGTTTGCTTCGATTCTTTCTAAATAACCTGCAGATTGGAGCCTTGATAACTCTACGTTTTACCTGTCGGAAGTGGCTATTTCTTTTTTGCAATAATAATACAAGATTGTACAAATAGCAATTTGACTAGGATAACATCAAAATAGGTTAGATTTCACAGAGAGAGATAGTTTTTCTCTATTTTTAACATGGGAACATCTTCGAGGCCACAGAACCCACTGACTTCCATGACTGTACGTGGACAAAAACGAAGTCAATTTTTTCTCTTAATTTTCGGAGTGTGAGTCGTCTACAACTTTTTTTTTTGTGTGTTTGTGTCTATCTCTGGAATCGTAGCTCCAAGACGGCTGATTTCAAAGCGGTTTTTTTGTTTCAAAAGCCGGTATTTGTTAGATGGTTCTTAGCTATTGTTTGGTGGAAATCGGGTATGCTGTTTTCAATATCTTCAGGTTTCATTAGAGCCTGGTGTCGTAAAATGGCCAAAATGAGTTAAGTGTACTGTGATCATCTCCCAAGCCATCTGCGCACTGTAAAGAAGTTGGGAGCTCAGAACTCTAATACTTTCGGAATTATAAAGATGTGGGTTTCTTGGTATCTCGTAAAATTATATATGTTCTCGGTTAAATAAACTTAATCTACTTCTTTGAGGAATCATTCACTAGATAACTTCATTTAACCATTTATTCACTACGGCAGACTATTCCAAGTGAAAAGGGCGTTTTCGGTTAAATCAACTTTAAACAGACATCATTCACGAGTATTTCAGAAAGTATGGTTAATAATTAGGTAAGTGATGGGGAATGATTAGGTAACTAAGGGAAAATCCAAGAAAGGATTAACAATATTCATTTTCATTCACTCCTATAGATTTAGAAGTTATATGATTAATAATGATGCAAACATAATTTATTTACTTCAAAAACTGGATTTACACAATTTATGCAAAAAGTTACGAATTGAGACTTACCAATTTATTCCCTGTGAGCACAGATATATTAGGTACCTTGAAAAAAAAAAAAAAAATCAAGTTCGTATGAGGGATTTTTTTTTTCTTTTTTAATATGGAAGCACTGATGAGTGTTTTCTCCCAGAGATTATCATTAAATATGAGCCGTATTTTTCCTGTTTTAATGGGCATTATTTAAACTTTTTTGGGTCGCTTCCAATTAATATTATAAAGAAGATTCGTACAGTGAGTTTATCTGAAGGGATCACATTTTTTTTCAGATGTACCCAGAACAAAAGATTATTAAAAATGAGATCCCATTGTTTTTCATTTTTAAATTTTAATTGGACAGAAAAACGTTTTAAGTTCATTTTCATTAAAACTTAGGCTATTGATTTATTTGAATAATCGCGAGAAAAAAAACTTGTCTAAGATTTCCTTATTTCTGTCTACTTGTGACTTAATAAATAATCCACACTACCGTAAGTAACTTTTTATTCACTATTTTATAATATTGCGCGCTTAATATAGCGGCCAGTCCAAAAGAAAAATTGTCACTCTCAAAATGTGAGAAGAAAACACAACTGTCTTTATATAACTAACATATATATATATATATATATATATATATATATATATATATATATATATATAAGGACTTAGTTTCAAAACCGGCTAAGTCCAAAAAAATAAAAATCGGAGATATTTCAGGAAAATGTTTTTTGAGATATTTCCCAACTTTTAGTAACAAAGATTGTCGAAAAAAAAAATGTTTTCTTAACGAACATTAATAAAAAATGTATTTTTTAAAAATTTGATTTTCAAAATCAGCTAAGTCCAATATTTTTATTTTTAAAACCGGCTAAGTCCAAGAATTCATTTCTAAAATGAAGTCCACATATTATGATGAAAAGTATTGAATCTAATAAGGTCATTTTATACCGTGACTTTAAAGATTTCGCGTTATTTAAACAGACGATACAACTGTAATATCGATAATTATAAGCAAACAAAAATACTTTTTTTTTCTACAAAATTGAATAAATTCGTATTTTATTTTCAATCCCGGCTAAGTCCATTTATTTATTCTGGAAAGTGCTAAGTCCAAGTTGTTTCAAAACCGGCTAAGTCAACTGGCTTAGATTCACAACCGGCTAAGTCCAAATATTTTTTTTCGTTTTCTGTGTGTATTCACTTACAAAAAGTAGCCAGACTACAGATATTAAAAGTTATTTCCATCAGCAATACGCCAAATATAGTGTTTTCTATTTTTTTGAATATTCATGCACCTGGAGAGTTATTTGTTGTTTTCTCAAAATTTACAAAAGTGGACTTAGCCAGTTTTGAAACTAAGCCCTTCATGTAACATTCTAGTTTCAAATGAACTATATTACTTACATTTTCAGAAGGTTGTCATTTATTATGGTTAAATACAATTATTTTTGTGATATGACTGATGTATTTCTCAAACAAAAATATAGGAACAAACATTTATTGAAGAAAATAAACAAATAAATTCACGTAATAATTTTTACAAAATCAAATTGCACAAAAGTAGAAAGTAGGTTTTTAATTTAAAATTTTATATTAAAAAATGGGAAGGTATAAATATTATTGTAAGTTAGTCAAAATAGTTTATTAGTGGGAACGTTGACTTTGGACGCCGTTTACAAGTAATTTCCATCGGAGTTCAATCGTTGAAAGGGAAACTCTTAGGTTGTGATCTTCTCTCAAGGGGTTCCTCCGTTTGATTTTGATGAAAACAGAAAACCCCTTTTCACACAAATATATAGTTGAGAAAATATCTAATATTATAAAATGGAACAGTGACTGAAGATTATTAAAAGAGTAATAAAGTAGCTATAAATGTTCCATGGCTCTATTTGATGAAAACGTTGGTCGCGACCCGAATTTTGAAAAAAAATTCGCGACCCATAGGTTGAGAATTGGTGATATTGATTATCTATTGAGGAAATATGTACATATTATACGAATATACGTAGGCTTTGTTATCCTAAGATAATATAGGAGGGTGCCGCCGGTACCTCAATGGTATGCGTGTTTGCCTTCTGAGCTCAAGTTCTTGGGTTCGAAACCCGACCGAGGCCCTTAGTTTATTTTATCTGGGAGGTAAAATAAACTTTAGAATGGGACGTTAAGCGAGCGTCCCGAGTCTGTACAATGTCCAGGTACTCGTCCTAGGTGAATAAAAATATAGGGCAGGCAACATTTTTGGATTCTTACAGTAGAGTCAAGCTCATGATCACCTGAGTGACGAAAGAGCGCTCTGGTAGTAGGCGATATGACCTCGTTGTTAAAGCCCGGGCATGATAACTAACTAACTATAATCGAGAAGGAAACAGGATATTTTCCAGAAGTTTTCACCACTTGACGAGATATCACATTATACTTGAACTGATCTGGGAAAGTTGTTGTAACCTCATGTTTTTGTTGAAGGATCGTATATAGTCCAAGGTTGGAAGGATCTTGATCCGTTCCAATATCTAAACTAACTTAGGACGGACCTTCACAATATCCATTTACATAATTTCTCGCCTGGACGGGGTTTGGAATTAGATTCTAGCCGTTTCTCAAAATTGTTTGTTCGACTTCTAAGTTGAAACTTGTATGTACGTCCCCACAACGTATCAATCAATGAGACCGTTTGCTCTAACAATCAATAGTTGACTTATACAAGAGTTTCTGAATCTTCATACGTGCTTGCTTATTGAGCTGAAGATTGCGGGTTCGAAACCCGGCCCTTATTTGGGAAGTAAAATAAACTTAAGCACGCTGTCAGGTACCTTTACGATGTCAGGTACTCGTTAAAGACCCCTAGGTGAATAAAAAAATTTATGGTAGGCAAAATTTAAGACTCTCACAGTACAGTCGGGCTCATGTCCACCAGAGTGACGAAAGAGCGCTCTGGTAGTAGGCGATATGACCTTGTAGTTAAAGCCCTAACCTAACCTGAACTTTGGAAAGGAAACAGAATATATTTTATTTTCAGGGTTCATGTCATTTATTTAATTTCCACTATTTGTCACTCGTGTCCAAACATGTTCCCATCGTAACGTTCTAACAAATAAACATTGTTTTGTTAAATAAACATACGAAACAAAATTAGTTCTCCTTGTGTTTTTAAAAAAACCTTCCTGGAGTCTAGACAGATATCCTTTTTAGGGTATTGTAGACCAAATACCAGAAAAAACTCTTATGGTTTCGGTGAAAAAAATTGTCGGTGAATCATTGGTTATGTACTTAATGGCTTTTGGAGATGACTGTCTGAGTCGATCATGGTGACCATGTGTGGTGCAAGAGGTTTAAAGAAGGCCGGACATCATCATAAGACAATCGTCGTTCATAGAACCCATCAACTTCGACTGACGACGATTATGTTGCCAGAGTGAACGTTCTCGTGCGATCAAATCGTCGACTAAACATTCGTGGAGACCTGAGGTGTGGCAAAGTGGGGAGTGGGTGCTGCGTTTTTCATTCGAAATTATTGCACAAAAAACGCCATGGTCGTCATCCGCCAGCTCCCGTACTCACCACATCTTTTTTTTATTGGATGCCCCTGACCCCCTGAGTCACATCACCCTAGTTTCGTTGGGGGAATAGGTATTCTTCTCCTTTCTCCGTTTATTTACAATTCATATTTACATGTTGCTATGGACGGCTGTGGTCCGGCTCGATGGCTACGGTCCACAGTCGTCCTTGATTTTCAGCGCTTTACGCCGAGTGAGCTCGGGATCTGTAGGGGGGTTCTGTTCTGCCTACTTCTCGGAGTCGGGGGCAGCCGCCACAACGCCTGTTAGAAGGCTTTCTTGATTCTCTACCAGGAAGAGACGAACCGACCAAAAGCCAGAGCCGCCCTGGGCCCGTCGCATAGCGGGCATTCGAGAACTACGTGTTCCGCAGACTCGACGCCGCCACACGAGCAGGCAGGGCTGTTCTTCCTCTTAAAGAAGAAGAGCTTGGCGCTGAAGTCGCCGTGACCTGATAGCACCTCTGACATCCAATGGTCTGGTTGTATACATGGGGAGTCAAGGCGCGTCCGGACGTTCGGGAAATTGTTGTTCGGCCATCTGTCAATCGCATCGCTATACTCACCAGATCTGGCCCCTGCAGACTTTTTCCTGTTTCCGAAACTCAAGAGACCCTTAAAAGGGCAGAGATTTCATATCATTTTTATCAGTAGTCATCGCTATAGGCGATACACAGACAGAAATACGTTTTTTTTCTAATCGGGAGGTCGGAAAACATGAAATTCCGTTGAAAACTCTCATCAAATTGTTGACCTATAAAATAACTATCAAAACATCATCATCATCATAGTGGATGATATCATCACTCTAATAGAGAGTGATAGGTAGCTGGATAATTCCAGTTATGTGAGATAAGAGCTAGGAGAGGTTGTCAAACAGAATGATCCTTGGCCCCGCCTCTCCGGCTCACACTGCGCGGGGATTATCTCTTTACGCTAATCATCTTATCGTATTATACCTTATCATACTGTATATTAATATAATATAATATATATATATAATAATGTACGTGTATTGTTTGAGAGAGATGTTGACAGCCCGTACTATGGATTCTCAGAAGGTGTTCCAGATGAACATCAAGATGGACACACCACTTGGAGCAGACAAACAGATGTAAGTTACTTTCGCATAATAATAACATAATAATTTTTTAATAATAATAATTTTTATTTTCGTTAAACCATAACAAGGATATGTATATTGTATATTAAGATAAAAATAAATAAAATGAAATGAATAAATAAATATTTGAAAATATATGAGTACAAAAATAATAATATTAATACATAGATATATTTATAATAAGTAGATACATTTTTTCAATTTAATAAAAATTAAGATAATTTTAATCGAAGTGTCTTTATCACAACGGTATTTCGGGACTTTCTTACGTCCCTTCATCAGGTCCCAATGTGCGAGATATAGAAAAGAAATAAAACAATGTAACTATAACAATATATAAATAAAGTTAAAACATATATAATAAAAAACTATATAAATAAAAAAATTATAAATAAATCCATAAAAGAAAAAAGCAAATGTATGAGTGACGCCGTAATCACGAGAATTGATGTGTAAACATCTGCTTTAGTTTCAAAAACTTGCTGTCGTGCACTGATCTTAATTAAAATTTGTATGAGGAATTAAACTTTCAAATTAATTGTTCTTCAATTTCTTTTATACATGAAATTATAGGGTTGTGATAGCTAAAATAAGATATATACAACTGTGATTGTAGTGTCTCTAAATACCGCGAGAATACAGCGTCGATGGTAGTTTTCGAATTTGTTGCTGAAATGCTTTAATGCATTTGTAATTTAAAAATGAAATAAGCTGTTCGGTATCTCCTGAAATGGGTAAAAACATTATATTATTTGTTGTGACAATATGACCACAAATATATTATTTATTGATCGATATTTTCAGGAGTTATTATTATAATATATTAATAACAATATTATATAATATCATATGGGTAATA
This sequence comes from Aradus depressus, assembly GCA_963662175.1. Taxonomy (NCBI): domain Eukaryota; kingdom Metazoa; phylum Arthropoda; class Insecta; order Hemiptera; family Aradidae; genus Aradus; species Aradus depressus. The sequence goes on along the minus strand of OY759226.1, from coordinate 21,403,720 downwards.
ATATATTTTATATAATATATTATATTTTTTTATATATACTATTTCAATATATTATTACCCATAGGATATTATATAATATTCTCTCTCTGTATTATATTTTTTTAGATTTACACTGCTATATTATTTTCTTTTACCACACATTTTATTTATTGTTACAAATTTAAGCTATCGAAGCATCTTAACCTGAAAGTTTCTTACCGAAAGATCATTTTATAGTTCGTAATATTTATATTTTAGTTAAATTCAATACAGCGGTAAATATGATCAATAATATTGTAAAAATACAATAGAAATGCACAAAAACAGCTGACATCACAGATAAAGAAGTGTGTAGTTGTGAGTGTGCACTGCGCGCTCAACTGTCCGACACACACACTTTAAGCTATGTATGATGTCAGTAGAGCGAGAAAAGAGCGCTGTGGTAGTAGGCGATATGACCTCGAAGTTAAAATCCCGGGCATGAGTCACAATAACTAACTATTATTTGTGGTAAAGAAAGGTTGTTATAATAAAATTAAATAATAATTGAATTAATAATAATGAAATAATAATAATAATAATAAATAAACAATAATAATAAATTATCAAGTAGAATTACCACATTTCCTGTAGATATTTTATAACTGGTCTTCTATTTAATTTTGATTTCTACAGTAAGTTCCGAGAAAAGTCCTAAAAAATATCAAAACTTCAAGACGTGCAATTTTAAAGAAAATCCACGTAATTTTTTTTTTTTTAATTTCAATTACCAATGCCTTCTTGTCCTCTAAATTTTGCAAAAATATTAAATTTAATCCAAAGGGTTTCAAATTATCTTACTGGGCCAACAGGGAAAATGAATAGAATAGAATTTACGAGAACAAATAATTTGGGTTTATTTTTTTTTACATCTACATTATAAAATTTATAAAAACTAAACATTGAAACAAACAAAAATCAAAAGAAAAATCTTAAAAACTAAATTCTTAATTCATTTCAATCTTTTTTTAATTTTTTTTGGCCATTTTTTAAATGTATGTTATATATTTCTGGGCATATATCCTGTACATATAAACAAACAACAGTACCTTCTTTGCGGATGAATTTCACCGTCAATTCACTTCTATTTAGTTCATTACATCTTAAGCCTAAACACCACTCTACATCTTCACTCAAACCGTCTCCATTCAACCCACGCCTCGACTCGTCTACACACACTAAATACATCTGATGGCCGTGCTTTGTTTTCTACATGCATTTGTTTTAAAAGAAATGGTTTCTTATTATTTATAGAAAAATAAATATAATTAATGATTCAATGTATGTATATATTTATATTATATTATTATATTATTTCTTTTTATATTATTTCTTTTTATACATCACACATTATTAGTTAACTTACTTTAAAGCTTCTGAACCTTCATAAATTTTGTGCCGATTCGTTCATTACATCGGCATGAAAAACAAAAGACGAAGATCAACTGTTTCAAATAGTGTGGAACAGTCTAAGTTGTGTTGTGTAAGTGGACAGTCTAGAGAGAGAAGTGTTTTTAGGGTTAAGGTGTAGTGAACCAGTCTGAGTGAGAGAAGATGTAGAGGAGATGTTGGAGTGAAAATTATAACATTTGAAGAACGTAGAAGAGAAAAGGTACTTTTAATTTATATGTATATAATATATACTATATATGCCCAAAATATAAAAATTATAATAGTGGCTACCATAAAACTATTAGTTCGTAAGATTTCTTTTTGTAAATAATTTAATTTTTTTAAATTTACAATCTTAGTTTTTAGATTTATAATGTAAATTAAGTTAAATAAACCCAAATATTTGTTCTCTTATTTTATGGTATTCATTTTCCCTGTGAACCCAGTAAGATAATTTATACGTTTGGATTGGATTTAACATTTTTAAAAAAAGAAACAAGATGGCATCTCATTATTATCTTTAGTAGAAGTCCAATTGAAATTGTTTTTAAATACGTGCACTTTATTCAAAATTGCACGTCTTGAACTTTCGATATTTTTTATTATGTCCTTTTTCGAAAACTACTGTAGAAATCAAAATTTAGTAGAAGGCCAGTAATAATTTCTACAGGAAATGTGGTAATTTTATTATTTGTTAAATTATATTTAATATTTATTTAAATTATTTTCATTTTTATTTTACTTATCAATAATTATCACAATTTACTTGATTAATTCCTACTGGGGAAGTACTTTATTAGTGATCTTTATCCTCTATATTGCATATAAAGGTGTACAGAGAAAAATAGTCCAGTATTTATTTATTTATTTTTTTATAAACAGGGATACCTGGAAAAGTGGGTCCCTTTCTCTGGAATTTAATTTAAATAGAAACTAATTAAATCTTTTGTTTCGTGAAACTGACGTACCTGAGCATTATGTGACGTACCTTAGAGGCGTAGTTAACTGTATTATGTTTCACACACAAAATACATAAGTTCAAAGATAATCTCATATTCGAAGGAGAGGGAAAGCAGTGAAAGTGGAGAATCAGGGAAAACTTTATTCATAAATAATAATAATAATTAGTGGCCGACCGAAACAGGATTTTCAGCCATAACCGAATCTTCGGCCGAAACAGAAACAGAAACTTATTTAGACATGTTAAAATTTCTATTCCTACTGAAATTTAGTGTATTTTTTACACATACACCTACCTACAGACAGTTAACTCGTGTTAAATGAAATAAAAAACAATAATTGAAGTATGTAACAAAAATAGTTATTTATTTATGTTACATTAACAATTTAACATGAACAGAAGTAATAAACATGTTAAACTTTGTCAAAAATCAACACATAGATTAGATATAAAGTACAGACTCCTTAATTAAGTAAGTACCTATTTTAATTGTGTTCACTATATTCTTAAGATTAATTTATTTTTTACTGAGATCTTGTATTTAGCACTTGGTGATTAAAGCATTACCTAATTATCTGTCTTAACAACGATTAGAATAATTTGTACGACTTTCAAGTAATTACCTACCTAATTTAAAAAAAAACAGTTATAAAATCAAAAGAAAAAAAAAAACGAAATATTATTATTAAATTACTATTTAATTTTAGTATTCGTATGGCAACCATACACGACTCACAAGCCACGAACTCATCCGAAGTTAGTCGAACGACGTACGGCAAGTCACGAAAACTGAGTTTCGGCTTGGCCGAAGTTTCGGCTGATTTTTGGCCGAAACCGAAACCGAATCTTCGGTCGGTCACTAATAATAATGTGATGTGGTCATAAAAGGACTTTCATATACCAACCATAGAGGTCGCGGGTAGCTCAGTTGTATGCGTGCTTACCTTCTGAGCTCAAGATCGTGGGTTCGAAATCCGGCAGAGGCTCTTAGTTTATTTTACCTGGGAGGTAAAATAAATTTAAGCACGCCGTCCATTCGGATGGGACGTTAAGCGATGAACGAGCCTGTACGATGTCAGATACTCGTTAAAGACCCCTGCACTAGATGAATAAAAATTTAGGAGTCGGGCTCATGTCCATCAGACACATTTAGATTCTATACCCTGAAATATAATATATTGGTTCAGACAGAGGTCACTATGTAAGTTAAGTTTTAGCCCCTATTGCTATGATGATATGTATGTATAAATATATCTGTATGTATAAATGTATCTGTTCACAAATTTGGTTCCCCTCTTAAATACATTGTGGCTACGCCCCTGTCTGTAGGATGTGTTGACATATGCTCTTGAGTTCTTATTTTGTCATTGCATTTATCGAGGTGTTATCATATGCTTTCGTATCATTTTCTTATCGTTCTCACTTCCACTTGACACATCTCAAAATACATTATATATTATATATTTGCAATGTACACAATTAATTATATCTGTTGGTAATGAGTCTGGCCATATATTATTATTATTATTATGGAGGTTATGCTTCATTCAAAAAGAGTACGCCGTCTTTCGGATGAAGTCTAGGTGAATAACAATTTAGGATAGGCAAAATTTAGGACTCCAATAGTAGAGTCGGTCTCTTGTCCACCAGAGTGACGAAAGAGCGCTCTGGTAGTAGGCGATATGTGTAGTTAAAGCCCGGAGATGAGTCATAATACTCAATTAAAAAATGGTGAATCACCCGGAAATTATGTTTTTGCTCTCCTTTCAATTAATCGATCAAGGGCAAAAAATCAATTTTTGTTGGGAATTATATATTTTTTTATATTGGGAGGACATAACCTGTCAAATTTCAGCGATTTAGCAATATCGACTAAAGGGGAGGGGGCTCAATTCAAAAACTCCAATAACTGCCGATGTAATGAATTTATCAACAGAAAATTTAGCGTGAGGATTTAGGAGCCCCTGGTTCGTTGATTTATTTGTTGCGTACAACATTATCACCGTAACGTGTTATATTTCTTGTCCTTACTGAGCCACGGTACTCTTTATACAAATTAAGAATAAAGGGACCATGAGTTCACTCGGAGGCCAGGGGGACCGGGGAAGGGCAAAGCACGATTACTCAGAGGCACCCAACTAACAGGCAGGCCAGGTCAAGGGACAAACAGCACAGCCGGACCACTCTCTCTAAGCAGTGAATGTAAGCATTAGGTTTAGTTGTGGAGATAGCGAGGAATGCCGCGTACACCCTCCAAGTCCGGGACTGTACCAGTCCAGAGGCCCCGGCGGAGCTGCCCCAAGCCTCTCCCCGTTGGCAAGGCCACTGTTCAGACCCTAATCAACTGACAGAATAAGTTCTAAGTTCAAATTCTTTGATATAACCCAGTTTCTTTCAAGAAATTATTGTCTTTATCCAGAGTTGTGGGGCTGTCCACCAGCGCCTCCTCCAAGCTTCTTGGAACATCGGTCAACTGGTTTCGGAGGCGGAGCGAAATGTTAATAGATTAATTCGTTCTGGGGAAGTACATAGCTGTTGATACACCGACATTTTTTTTTTTTTTTAATTCTTGGATTTAGGGTGTTGGAAAACATGAATTTTTTGTGGAAACTCAACATAATTTCGCCTATTTTTATAATTGCGGAATAAAAAATTTCATAATTTCCAATAATTTTCATGATACCTCCAGGAAGCGCACAGAGTGGAGGGCACGCGTTTATACCCCTTAGGAAGTTTTCCAGGCGATTATATCTTCTTTGAAAGGAATATCAGATGACAGCTTTTCAAACTCATATCGATCCGAACCTGGGGGTGGTTCGTTAAGGGACTGGCGTCCGGGTCGAAGACCGCAAAAAGAAACCATTAAAACCAGCGTAAAACGATACTTCAAAACTTTAAGAGACGTTAATCTCTGTATTTTTATTTTTACTCCTGTTATATAAAGTATAGGAGAAGTTACAAGCTGCAGAGAAATATTTAAACAACTTAAAATCCTGCCTTTGTCATCGCTGTTTAAATTTAAAACATTAATGATTATTAGGAAATTTTCCTCTCAACAATATTTGTCATAATTACGATACCAGGAAGAAAGAAGACTTTCGAATAACTAAACATTGCTCTTCTCTTTTTGAAAAAAGTATAACTAAAAGGAATTGATTTTTTTTAATACCCTTCCCCACTTCTTGAAGTCAATAGATACAATAAAAAAATTTAAACTTCAACTAAAAATGTTTATGTTAGAGGAAACCCTTTACACGGAAACAGAATTTTATTGTCACTGCTCAAAAATAATAATATAATCACAATAAAGAATCGTGTTTCATATCCAAAATCATTATCTGATACAAAGCTTTCATATTTATTTTTTGGGCAGAGTTCCTCCACACCTTAAAGGTCAGTCCAATGTACGTTATTGTTTTATTTATTCATTTATATATTTTTGAGTAATAGATATCTCAATTTTAAATAAACTTATATAAATATATATAATAAACTTATTATAAATGTATCTATGTATTAATTTTTTTTTATACTCATATTTTTAAGTATTTATTTATTCAGTTTTTATTAATTTCATTTCACTTTTTTTAATAGTTTTGTTATTACTACTAATCATAGGTGTGTTAGACTCAAGTAGTTATATATCTAATTTATGAGCTATCTTAATGTATAAATTCTTTTGACATATCCTGTTACCATGTATTGGTTTAACGGAAATAAATTTATTATTATTATGTAATCGGTGGGAAATTTGATATTGAGTTTCACCGGAATTTCATGACCCCCCCCCCCCCCCCCCCCCTCCCCGATTCTAAAAATGAAAATGGATGACAATTGAAAAAAAAAAAATTTTGAACACGATAACACCCGATAGAATGAATATATCAACACGAAATTTTATATGTATATCTAGAACCCCATAAAAATTGATTTTCGGCCAAATCGGTCAATGGGGGGGGGGGGGGGGGGGCTAGACTCAAAAACTCTAAAAACTACCAATGTAATTATTTTATCGACACAAATTTTAGCATGAGGGTTGTTGTCCTTATGTAAGTCATATTTTGGTTTATAGCCGAAATAGTCGTTTGGTTTTGGTGGGTGAGTGAAAACTTTTTTATATCTTTATTATGTGTGAAATTCCGAAATCGTATTTTCAACGGAATTGTAACAATCAACTTGAAATTTGTGTCGATTCATTCATTCTATCGGTAGTTATTAGAGCTTTTATTTTAAGCCTCCCCCTAATCCCCTCCTCTCCTTTGGTCGATTTGACTGAAAATCAATAGGTTTCGACTTTAGAGTGTTCTGAATTCACATATAAAATTTCGTGTTGATACATTTATTCTACCGGGAGTTATCTGCATTTAACCATTTATTCAATTATTCCATGTGGAGAGGGTGTTTTCGGTTAAATCAACTTTAGAGAGGCATCCATCATTCACGGGTATTTCGAAAAGTATAGTTAATATTTAGATAAGTGATGAGGAATGATTAGGTAACTAAGGGAAAATCCAGGAAAGGATTAACAATATTCATTTTCATTCACTCCTATAGATTTAGAAGGTGTACGATTAATAATGATGCAAACATAATTTATTTATTCCAAAAACTGGATTTACACGATTAATGCAAAAGTAAAAAAGTGCTGCCCTGAAAAGTTACGAATTTAGACTTACCATTTTATTCCCTGTGACCACAGAGAAATGTGAGTTTGTGTGACTTGACCTGTATGTGACCTGACCTGTGGGTGTTCTATGTTTTAGTGAATACGAGAGTCCTCCCTCATGGCACTGTCTTCTGGCCGGTAAGGACGACACGGCAGGCCTGGAGACGCTCCTCAGGAAATGGCATCTATTTGAAGGACGACGTGATCACTCTTCATCTTCTAGCGCTTCCTGTGAGTAGATCAATGTACTAAATATAATCTATATCTGATAACATGGATGTCCCCCACTCCGAACCCCTCAACTGACCTTGCTACCCCCACTCCAGATTCAGTACAATAAAATAAAAATAAGTGACAAAACAAAATATCTAATAAAGTTAGTTACTTATTCATGCCCGGGCTTTAACTAAAACGTCATATCGTCTACTACTCTTTCGTCGAAAGAGCGCTCTGGTGGACATGAGCCCGACTCTGCTATGGAACTCCTAAATTTTGTCTACCCTATATTTTTATTCACGTAGGGTAAGGGGGTCTTTAACGAATACCTGACATTGTACAGGCACGGGACCATCGCTTAACGTCCTATTCGAAGGACAGCGTGCCTGTTTATTTTACCTCCAAGATAAGGGCCTCGGCCGGGCTTCGAACCCTCGTTTTTAAGCTCAGTAATTTACTGTAGGGGTGCAATCGAAGCCCCAATTTTGACCTCTCTAAGCCGGCATTCTTCATGTATCTCTCAAAAAAAATTGTTTCTTTAGTTTGTATTTTTTTTTTATTATTCCTAAATATTAAAGTTTTTACCCTTAAGAATTTAATTTTCTTTAAAAAAAAAAGTTTCGTTGTAAATTCTCGCTAGTGAATGTCTGGGATGTTTTCGAAAGTTTCTTAATTTAAGAGAGATTTTAAGAATTATGAAAGAACTTTAACAACAAAGTTTCAAATAATCTTCATTATTATTGTTTTAGAATATTTAATAATATTCTTAGATATTTTTTTATTTTCTTATACTACCTAATAGTGTAAGAAGAAGGTATTGTAATCTTGTGAAAATCCGAGATCGAGTTTTCAATAGATTATGACCATTTTTGAGATGATGTCTGTCTACGCGTGTTATGTGATGAAAAATTGTGAGCTTTCTAATGCAGAAACGTTTTTTATGAAGTTTGTCTCACCAAAGGACGTAGTTATACTGCGCTAGTACTGGATGTCCCAGATATTATCTAAGTCATGGTGACTTTAACTCGTGAGCTCTTCTTCTTGGAAGAACAACCCAAACTGTTCTTGCGGCGGCATCGAGACTGAAGAACATGTATTCTTAGAATGTCCATTGTATGATCAATCTAGGTAGATGATTGTAGATATTGATGATTGTACCTGGGACTGCATCCCTTGTTCAGCCGATTTGTCAGCTCCTGACAGGAGCGAAAGACAGCTGAGATAGGCACCATCGTTGGAGGTCCCTCGATCTAATGCAGATTGCATCTTCTATTAAAAAATATGAAATTTAAAATTTAAAAATACCATGAAACAAAAAATAAACCTTTAAAAGGGAAAAAATTGTCCCCAGGATAAAACCTCAGCAGAGCCTTAGCAGAGTTACAAAGATTGAAGGACTTATAGTCCATAACATGAGTTTACAGGAAACTGAAGACCTTTTGATATGTCGCAGTCGCGTATTGTCTCACAGTGACAGTGGCATGTCTGAATATATCTTGACGATAAGGAAAGGACTGCCCAATGCAGGGCCGGGCCCAGCTTAAACGTTTGGGGGCGGGACGACGACAACGAAACGATACACCCCCTACAAAAATCTTGATTTAATTTATTTAAATAATAAAAAAAAATGTCCAGTCTTTAGTGTTTTAAATAATAGTTAATTTAAAAAACATTTTTGTTCATGCATTTTTTTTACTGAAACCATGGTGGGGTGGGCTTTTTTTTTGGGGGGGGGGGGGGGGGGCAGGGGGGGTTTGGCTTTATAAACATTTGATCTCAAACTCCAAGTCCCTAGCTGTAATACAAGTAGAGGCCGATACAGACTCTGATGAAACCTGAAGATTTTGGAAACGGCATACCCGATTTCCACCAAACATGGCTAAGAACCATCTCGCAAATACCAGCTTTTGAAACAAAAAAACAGTTCTGAAATCGGTTCAGCCGTTTTGGAGCTACGATGTCACAGATAGACAGACACACACAGACAAAGGTTTCAAACTTATAACACCCCTTCTTTTGCGTCGGGGGTTAAACATTTAAGTAAATCCCTAAGTACAGCCACAGGGATTTCCTGACAGGGAAATTCCAACCCCTCCTTACCTGATATATAAGAATGCTTCGCACTCAGTAAACTGTTTCATTTATTTATTATAAGTTTCCAAAATGTTTCTCAACTTACCATACTTTCAAAATTATGTGTATGTATTCTCCTTAAGCCCCTATTGAACTTTGTATTTTTCCTTTTGTTGTCTAGCTGAAGATGAAGAGGAAGAAGAAAAGGAAGAGACGGAAGATGATGAAGAGGACGCGGTAGAAGGAGCAAAGAGTTTGGAAGAATTGGAGGGAAACCTGGTGCCGCGATGTCCTGACAGGAACAGGGATACTGGTAAACAGAAAATGAAACAAGGGCTCCACCCTTATGTAAGTATTAATAATAATAATAATAAAAATAATAGTAATATTCATTTCAGTTAAACTATAACATGCGAAGATGCACAACTTCACAGCGGGATTAGTAGCTATCGGCAAGTCTGTGTCTCCTATACACCTTGTCGGTTCTGTTGGCCATGAAATCAGTACTCTGAACATCTCCTTGCCCAAGACATACTAATTAGTAAATATAGATAATAATTAGTAAATACACATAATACTTAGTAAATATTCATAATGAATAGAAAATACACATAATACTTAGTAAATATTCATAATGAATAGAAAATACACATAATACTTAGTAAATATTCATAATGAATAGAAAATATACATAATAAGTAGTAAATATACATAATAATTAGTAAATATTCATAATAAATAGAAAATATACATAATAATTAGTAAATATTCATAATAAATAGAAAATATACATAACAATTAGAAAATATACATAATAATTAGTAAATATTCATAATAAATAGATTATATAATAAATAGAATAAATATTCATAATAAATACAATATATTCATAATAATTAGAATATATACATAATAATTAGTAAACATTCATAATAATTAGAAAATATACATAATAATTAGAAAATGTACATAATAATTGTTGCTATCTTGGTTTAGTTCCTCTAACATCGTATAAACTCGGGGATCATCGTTTAACGTTCCATCCGATGTTGCTCAAGGTTTTTTTTTAATCTTCCAGACGAAAAATTTAAGGGCCTTGGCTGGGTTTTTTGAGCACGGTTAGCACGTTACCTCCAAGTTAGCGGCGTCACCAGACAGTAGCTTGTTTATCGTGTTTCAGATAACACTTGAACAAATATATTTCTTTGATGTTATACGACACAATTCCAACCATATTCTGTCTAACCAACTGTTAAAATAAATAATTGAACCTCCTTCAATATTCTGCAGTATTGGATCAAAACAGTGTTTTTTTTTTTACTTATATTTTTTTTTCAGACTAAAAATATTTTTAGATTATGTTATATTTTGTAATATGTTATATAATATGCTATATATATTTTCAGACCCAGTACAAGAGTTCCGACTACACTAGTGGCGGTAACGTGGTAGTTAACAGGAACTATTCCAGTACAAACACTGTCTCACACAATATACAGGTGAGCTATTCTATTTAACACACTAATATATATTTTATTTATTTATTATAAACGTATAGAATAGAACTATATTTAACAAAAAGCTTTTTTTATCGCAAAACCTGAGTAAAATTCGCAAATTTCTACAATGAGGCTTATAAGGTTTAACTCGACAAAGAACCACAGTTGGAAAAGTTGCTTCCAGATTTCACTTCTCCAACTATGTATAGTAGAAGTTATGTAATCAGTCAAAAATTCGATGCTGAGTTTTCAACGGAATTTCATATTTTCCGATTTCCCCAGAACGAATTAATCAATTAACTTTTCGCTCCCTCTCCAAAAACCAGTCGACCGTTTGCGCTAATATTCAACAGTTGACTTACATAGAGGCTCCTAAATCTTCATACTAAATTTTGTATCGATGAATGCATTTATATACCGTTATAAGGGTTTTTGAATTGAGCCCCCTCCCCTGAACCTCCCCTTTCTTTCTGTCGATATTGCTGAAATTTGATAGGTTATGTCCTCATTGTATTTTGACTTTTTCCGATTCTGCTGAAAATTGATGTGTCGTTCTTATGGCGTTTTGAATTCGCATGTGAAATTATGATATATTCATTATAACGATATTTAATAGAGTTTTTGAATCGAGCCTCTCCCCTAATCCCCCTTTCCTTGGTTCGATTTGTCTGAAAATCGATAGGTAATATTACAAATACAATATTGTGTCGATACATTCATTCTATGGGCAGATATTAAAGCTTTTATGATAAGCCTCCCCCCTAATCCACCTTTCCTTGGTTCGATTTGTCTGAAAATCGATAGGTAATATTACAAATACAATATTGTGTCGATACATTCATTCTATGGGCAGATATTAAAGCTTCTATGATAAGCCTCCCCCCTAATCCACCTCTTCCGTTTGGTCGTGTGATGTAAACAACAATCAAAATGACTAAGGAACATTTTTTTTATGAATATTAAAAGACACAATAAAAAAAGGTATATCAAGTTTTTAAAAAAAAGATGGGACATAAGAAGAAAATGAAATCTAAAAAACAGTTGTGAAAAAAATAGAGATGAGTTGGGAGCTAGCTCTGAAACAGTGCACTTAAAGTTGAGATGTTTTCTTTTAGTTAAGTTGAACAATTGTATGAGGAGTTTGGAGCCAGAGCGGACCAACCCAAAATTTTTCGGAAAATGAGTTATTACCATCCTGATGTTGGCATATGTTCCCTTTTTCAAAACCAGTGTGGATCACTTAGTTTCTTCACTTCAGTGATAGATAGCAGCACTTTAAGTTTAGTCCACAAGTATTTTGTGCATATGTTGCAGTCAAAGTATGAATTCCAGTGAATGTATACATTAACTAGTCAATGTATACATTGACTGAATTCTCTAGTCAAAGTGTACATGGATGTATACACTTACGTCTATGCCTTAGTGAAAGTATAAATAACATAAATAGAAATATTACAAAAGTTGGGGGCGTATTTGCCGGCATATATCTGCCCCTCCCGTCGTTCCTATATTTGAAGTAGTACAGGTTCTAGCTTATAATTAAAATCAGCTTTTATTCAAAAGATCCATTTTAATATTGTTTACAAATGTTTATATTTTATGTTATTGTTGAATCTTTCCTAGATATTTATATTGTAAAATAAATTTTGAAGTTTAGTTTTAGTTTTTTTTTTTTACAAAAACCTTTTTTTCTCATTTATTTATACTTTCACTAAGGAACACTAGAAAATGTATACATTGTCTAGTAAATGTATACATTCTCTAGCAATAGTGTTCATTTTTATAATCAATTGATACTTTCACTAAAACGGCTAGTTAATGTATACATTCACTGGAATTCACACTTTGACTGTGACACATATATTTTCAAAGTCACAATGGATCATACGGCCTTCAAAAACTTTATAGAACACAAAAAGGGATCACTCATCCAATGCTATTATAAAATTTCAAATATAAATAAATATTTGGGGCCCATTTATGGAGATAAACAAAATGTACTCAATTTTCAATTGCCATTTTCTTCCTGTTCAGTTTCAACCAGTTGGTCCGCTGTGGCTCCAAACTCCTCATATATAAAAGTTGACTAAAGGTGAAATTGAAATGTGAAGAGTTGTCGAGGTCTAAGTTGTGTGGTAGAGACGTCAAGGAGGTACATTTAATTTTTTTTATATGCCAAAACAAAAAGAATACTTTTAAGTATTTAGTTTTATGATTTTGTTCATTTGGTTTTTTTGTTTTGTTTTGTTCAATGTTTAGTTTTTTTTAAATTAAAATATGTAAATAAATAAATAACCCAATTATTTGTACTTTTAAAATTATATTCTATTCATCTTCCCTGTTGGTCCAATAATATCATTTGAAAAACCATTAGAATTAATATTAGAATTCATATTATTTAAAATTATTAAAAAATTGGTATCTCTTTGTAAATCCAAGTGAGAAATTTGTTAAATGGAATTGTTTTTTTTGTATATGTGTACTTTCTTCAAAATTGCACGTCTTAAATTATTGATAATATTTTAAAGAACACACGGCCGAAATAAAGAACCGAGGAAACCGTTCTACATTCGCGACCCACATAATTGACAATAGCCACACTTTCGACCCATCTACAGGCATCAAATATCTCCACTATTGCTCAAAAAGCAGGCTACTTGATAGCTTAGAACAATTAGAAATAAATAAAGCTACCAAAAGGAACATTTGCATGAATGACCAAATTTATTTCAACTATTCCCCTTTGTTAACACCCTGATCCAGTTCTGTTTCCACATATATGTTTGTATTATCTGTTATTAATATTTGGTTCCACATATATGTTTCAAGTTATCTAAATCTTAATATTATTATTAATTTTATTTCTATTTTTTATTATTTACTTGTATTTGTTCTTATTTATTTGTTATTTTCCCCGTATTAGTCTAGTGATATTGTTTTATGTAAACTTAGAACTAGGTTTTGTTAAGAAATATTTCATGAGTTAGCTAACGGTACAGCCGGGGGACTCCCAAGTTTTAATAGCACCCTTTGACCTGAGATGTATTTGAAGGGTCGCTCTCTGCAAACTGACTTAGTTCATAACTAGACCTGACGATGGTATAAAGCCGAAACCGGTAGTTATATGTATATATATCTTTAGTGGAATAGACAATATTTCAAAAAATAAGTTTGTTTTATTCATTTATTACAAGTTTCCACAATATGTCCGCGTTCCTCAACTTAGAAGTTGATAATATTTTTTTTAGAGCCCTTTTCGAAAAACTACTGTAGAAATCAAAATTTATTTAAACAAAAGATATCAAATTTCTACAGGAAATGTGGTAATTCTTATTGTTTGTTTATTATTATTTATTAATTAATTATCGCAGTGTGTTTGTCTGAAAAAACACTAGGTTTTGATCTTGGAAGTTTCTGGATTCACGTATTAAATTTCATGTCGATACATTTAGTTTATAGCTAATTATCGTGTTCACACACACACACAGACAAATTTTTTTTTTGTATTTGGCATATAGAGGTTGGAAAAAATAAAATTTCGTTGATAACTCTCCATTGAATTTTTGACCGATTACACAATTTCCCTTATACCTCGTACAGCTCGTTCCTGTATGTCTGCGAACACAATAACTCCCGAAAGAATCAATGTATTGACACGAAATTTTATTTGTGTATCGAGACGTCTCTAAGGACAACGCATATTGATTTTTGGCCAAATCGGTCAAAATGAAGAGGGCTTTAACACAAAAACTCTTAACAACTAGCCGTTGTAATGAATGTATTGGCACAAAATTTCATATGTACATAAGGACAACACCTATTAATTTTCAGTGAAATAAGCCGAAATTACCGATGTAATAAATGAGATGACACAATATGGAGTTTGAGGAATTTGAGTATTCCCATTTAGCCTGAGGATTCAAAAGTCAAATATTGAGTTTGTGTCCAAAGTCGATCGGGAGAGCGAAAACTATATGTAGAAGGAAATCGAGGTTCTGTCGTGTAAAAAAAAATTCAAAATTTGGCTAACGTTTCGAAAACTATTTATTTTCTTCTTCAGGGCCTACAGAATATAAACAAACAAAGTTGACATTATGGACAATAGGGTGGAACGAAAATGGCCTTTTAAAATTTTTTTTAGTTATTAGTTTGGTAATAGTGGAGAAAAGTTGCCTTTTAAGTTCAAAAAGAATAAAAAAAAATTGGTTGCAATACTACAACATCTTGAGGTGCCGCAAAGAGCTTAAAGTTTGTAAAAAAATTGAAAAATTTTAAACTTTGATAAATTATTTTTTATGAATTTCTCGTACATATAATGTTACAAAAGATGGTTTTAAATACATATATAAGCATTAGAATTGGAAAAAATTATTAATTATAAAATATAATAAAAATAAAAACAATTTTGTAATGTCAAACTTTGTATTTCTTACTTCTGTATCCTTAATGATTACAAATGTTACAGCTGCAAAATGTTTGTTTCTACTTCATTGCCACATTAAACTGGTCCTTGCGGCACCTCAAGACGTACTCCAATATTTTTCATATTTTTAATTTATCTTATCTACACTAAAAGGCAACTTTTCTGCGCTATTCCAAATTAAAAATCACATAATCGAGACACGCAAAAATCTTTGAAAAAGTTCCAAAAAAGTGTGTTTTTATGAAACTTTAAGGTCCTTGCGGCACCTCAAGACGTACTCCAATATTTTTCATATTTTTAATTTATCTTATCTACACTAAAAGGCAACTTTTCTGCGCTATTCCAAATTAAAAATCACATAATCGAGACACGCAAAAATCTTTGAAAAAGTTCCAAAAAAGTGTGTTTTTATGAAACTTTAAGGTCCTTGCGGCACCTCAAGACGTACTCCAATATTTTTCATATTTTTAATTTATCTTATCTACACTAAAAGGCAACTTTTCTGCGCTATTCCAAATTAAAAATCACATAATCGAGACACGCAAAAATCTTTGAAAAAGTTCCAAAAAAGTGTGTTTTTATGAAACTTTAAGGTCCTTGCGGCACCTCAAGACGTACTCCAATATTTTTCATATTTTTAATTTATCTTATCTACACTAAAAGGCAACTTTTCTGCGCTATTCCAAATTAAAAATCACATAATCGAGACACGCAAAAATCTTTGAAAAAGTTCCAAAAAAGTGTGTTTTTATGAAACTTTAAGGTCCTTGCGGCACCTCAAGACGTACTCCAATATTTTTCATATTTTTAATTTATCTTATCTACACTAAAAGGCAACTTTTCTGCGCTATTCCAAATTAAAAATCACATAATCGAGACACGCAAAAATCTTTGAAAAAGTTCCAAAAAAGTGTGTTTTTATGAAACTTTAAGGTCCTTGCGGCACCTCAAGACGTACTCCAATATTTTTCATATTTTTAATTTATCTTATCTACACTAAAAGGCAACTTTTCTGCGCTATTCCAAATTAAAAATCACATAATCGAGACACGCAAAAATCTTTGAAAAAGTTCCAAAAAAGTGTGTTTTTATGAAACTTTAAGGTCCTTGCGGCACCTCAAGACGTACTCCAATATTTTTCATATTTTTAATTTATCTTATCTACACTAAAAGGCAACTTTTCTGCGCTATTCCAAATTAAAAATCACATAATCGAGACACGCAAAAATCTTTGAAAAAGTTCCAAAAAAGTGTGTTTTTATGAAACTTTAAGGTCCTTGCGGCACCTCAAGACGTACTCCAATATTTTTCATATTTTTAATTTATCTTATCTACACTAAAAGGCAACTTTTCTGCGCTATTCCAAATTAAAAATCACATAATCGAGACACGCAAAAATCTTTGAAAAAGTTCCAAAAAAGTGTGTTTTTATGAAACTTTAAGGTCCTTGCGGCACCTCAAGACGTACTCCAATATTTTTCATATTTTTAATTTATCTTATCTACACTAAAAGGCAACTTTTCTGCGCTATTCCAAATTAAAAATCACATAATCGAGACACGCAAAAATCTTTGAAAAAGGTTCCAAAAAAGTGTGTTTTCATGAAACTTTAAGGTCCTTGCGGCACCTCAAGACGTACTCCAATATTTTTCATATTTTTTATTTATCTTATCTACACTAAAAGGCAACTTTTCTGCGCTATTCCAAATTAAAAATCACATAATCGAGACACGCAAAAATCTTTGAAAAAGTTCCAAAAAAGTGTGTTTTTATGAAACTTTAAGGTCCTTGCGGCACCTCAAGACGTACTCCAATATTTTTCATATTTTTAATTTATCTTATCTACACTAAAAGGCAACTTTTCTGCGCTATTCCAAATTAAAAATCACATAATCGAGACACGCAAAAATCTTTGAAAAAGTTCCAAAAAAGTGTGTTTTTATGAAACTTTAAGGTCCTTGCGGCACCTCAAGACGTACTCCAATATTTTTCATATTTTTAATTTATCTTATCTACACTAAAAGGCAACTTTTCTGCGCTATTCCAAATTAAAAATCACATAATCGAGACACGCAAAAATCTTTGAAAAAGTTCCAAAAAAGTGTGTTTTTATGAAACTTTAAGGTCCTTGCGGCACCTCAAGACGTACTCCAATATTTTTCATATTTTTAATTTATCTTATCTACACTAAAAGGCAACTTTTCTGCGCTATTCCAAATTAAAAATCACATAATCGAGACACGCAAAAATCTTTGAAAAAGTTCCAAAAAAGTGTGTTTTTATGAAACTTTAAGGTCCTTGCGGCACCTCAAGACGTACTCCAATATTTTTCATATTTTTAATTTATCTTATCTACACTAAAAGGCAACTTTTCTGCGCTATTCCAAATTAAAAATCACATAATCGAGACACGCAAAAATCTTTGAAAAAGTTCCAAAAAAGTGTGTTTTTATGAAACTTTAAGGTCCTTGCGGCACCTCAAGACGTACTCCAATATTTTTCATATTTTTAATTTATCTTATCTACACTAAAAGGCAACTTTTCTGCGCTATTCCAAATTAAAAATCACATAATCGAGACACGCAAAAATCTTTGAAAAAGTTCCAAAAAAGTGTGTTTTTATGAAACTTTAAGGTCCTTGCGGCACCTCAAGACGTACTCCAATATTTTTCATATTTTTAATTTATCTTATCTACACTAAAAGGCAACTTTTCTGCGCTATTCCAAATTAAAAATCACATAATCGAGACACGCAAAAATCTTTGAAAAAGGTTCCAAAAAAGTGTGTTTTCATGAAACTTTAAGGTCCTTGCGGCACCTCAAGACGTACTCCAATATTTTTCATATTTTTTATTTATCTTATCTACACTAAAAGGCAACTTTTCTGCGCTATTCCAAATTAAAAATCAAAAGGTGATTTTTTCGTTCCACCCTAATGGACAATGATATAAACAAATACTTTATAATAATATGAGAAGAGATGGAAACTATTTCTTTAAACATAAATGAAAGAGAGAAATGTGTTTTTCAAACAAATTTTATACCAAGATGTTATTATGATTATTGTTACTATTGATCTATGTTTATTTAATGGGGGGGGGGGGGGGGGGGGGGGGAGAGGAACACAAGCATATATATATTTATTTATTGTCTTAATTTAATTTATTTTTTAAATTATTTTATATTTTTTCATAATTTTTATTTATTTTTGACTTGAGTTGGTTACATTCCACGCAACACCCCCTCCACCACGTAGGTAAACTCAGGTAGCCCTCGACCGTTACATACACGACATCATAGCATTATACTGGACACAAACTCACAACACCTTCACCACACACATCTACTCAAATCATTATAAGGTACCTAATTTGTATTTATTAGTTATTTAGATATATATATATATATATTGTTTTATATAGGTTATTTTATTACTACTTTCAAAATTTGTATTTATTTTTATCATTTATTTATTTATTATTATTATTTTTCTCTCTTTCATTTATGTTTAAAAAAATTGTTTCCATCTCTTTTTCAAATTATTATAAAGTATCTGTTTATATCATTGTCCATAATGTCTATTTTGTTTGTTTATATTCTGTAGGCGCTGAAGAAGAAAATAAATAGTTTTGGAAACGTTGGCCAAATTTTGAATTTTCTTTTACACGACAGAACCTCGATTTCCTTCTACATTGAAAATATACTGTCGATTCTATTAATCATTGTTTTCTTTATATATATATTTTTTTTTTAGGGAAGAAGATTTTCGGTGGTGTCTAAGGAAGTGCCCCGATCATCAACAGTAACAGAGATCACCGACCTGCCCAAAATAACAGATGAAGATCAGCGGATCATGGATCGATTTATGAGAGAGAATGGAACTGAACTTCCTCCTGAAATTGTCAAATTGTACTTCAGCGAGGGTTGTCCCCCCATTCCTCCTATGAAACCCCCCCTAACACTCACAGACCCCCCCAACTATCTAGAAGGGGGGGAAGTCTGTCTGACTCTTGCCAATGAGATGGCCTCCTCTTCCACAGATCCTATGAAACCCCCGCATCCCCCCCAAGTCCGTTCAGATCCACCTAATTACCCCAATTCCCCCGACTCCAGTTATGGCACTCTGTCCCCCTCCTCCATCCCTACCTTCTCCCCATATCCGCCCTCTCTTCACTCCCCCAAACGACTACCCGGCAACGAGAAACGCCTCTCTGAGAGCGATTCTATAAGTAAGCATTCATTAATTATCATTAGTAGATTCTAAGTGCATTTCCAATTAAACCGCTGCAGTAAATGCAAACTATTAATAAACTTAAGCATGCCGTCCTTTGGATGGGACGTTAAGATGTGGTCTCGAGCCTGTACTATGTTAAGAACCCCTTACCATAGGTCAGTTGTCGGCAAACTCCGTAGTCAACAGAGCCAAATATCAACAGTACAATGATTGAGGTTTATTTTGATAGCCAAATTGTTTTAACTTAAACTATATAGGTAGGTACATTGTTATTAACTTAATTAGGGTACTCCTAAGCTGGCCTTTGATAAAAACGTCCTCAATCTCATTGAGGTAGGTTCGCTGAGGTCGACCCCTTCCAACTCTCCCATCCACACTCGTCTTGTATACTTATTTCGTCTATCAACATACCTTTCTCGACACTATACATTTTTTCACTCCACAACGCTCCCTAAAATTAACTTAATAAACTTTACTTAAAGTATTAAGTCTACGCTTAAACTACGCGTTGACATTTAATCTTTCTGGAAATGTTTTCTCATTTAGTCGCTTCAGAGCACTCGCCTAAAGATTACTTAGGGCTACTTTGTTAAGTATGTGACATAAATTTACCAATAGCTTGTTTAGATTCTGTGTAAAGTCATTTATTCATTTATTATTCATTGCAATACAGCGTAAGTGACTATAATACCAAAAGTCCATAATATCAAGACCGCGGAACTACATCTTAAACTGAAATTATCAAATGATTTAACCTCCTAAGACCCAGAGTCCCATAGAAAGGATATAAGGGTAATTTTAATTTAAACTCTCCATATCACTTAGGCATAGTAATAATATTAAAAATACGATAAACACAATGTACATCCTTGATAACTATTCAGGACAAAATAATTATATTTGGGAGCACGCACTAACCGTGTTGCGACTTGTTCTAGAATAACGTAAATACGCGGATTTGCTGGCAACTTCAGGTCTGTGACTGGTACGCGATATTGTTTCAATAGCGAAAACGAGGTTCTCTATTGGCTATTTCAAATCGCGTGAGATCTAATATAAGCGAATCAACGTTAGGAATCTGTAGGCGCGATATTTCAATTTTGCTGTTACGCTGTTTTTACAACCTGCTCTTACGCGGTCTTGAACTATCACCGACGATATGTTAATTCAAAGCCCCCTAAGAACGACACCTATTAATTTTTGGGCGAAATGAAGGGGAGAGATCAATTGAAAAATTCCTAATTATGTAATGTATGTATCTATATGAAATTGAGTATGAGTGGCTCCATTTCCAAAGATCAAATTCAAAATATCTAATCAAAAATATCAAACAATAAAAAATTAAAAAATATCCGACTAAAAAATAACAAACGACAAAATTCCTTACTACAAAATAAACAAACGTCGAATAATTTTTATAACTGGAAAATTTATAATGAATAAATAAGATAAGGAATATTATAATATATTATTATAATTTAATATTAACCCGATCCTAGGGTACAGTTGCATAGTAAAATGCAAGAATAAGATTTGAAATGCACAGTTCAAAATTGCAGTTTACTGAGTAAATCCAGTTGATGTATCCGAAGAAATAAAATGTTGACCCTCCTGTCGGTCTTTTTAGTGAAACAGGTTTAGGTTTTCAAAACACACTTTGAATACAGAAATAAATGCATGTTCAAAGTTAACGATCAAAGTCTTTGGCTTCAGATGAGGCTCCAACTCATTTTAATTTCTTAAGGACCTTTGTGTACAAACGAGATAATTTGTTAGGAGCTAAAATATATACGAGGGGCAAAACTTTACCATTAGGCAGGCCATGAAGTGAATATAATTGTAAAGAGAAAAGCAAGTCATACGTATTAAACTAAGCATAAACATCCCATTTCGAACTAAGTGAGTCATGATAATTATTTTAACGACCAATATTATTAAATCGATATTACAGAATATATTTAAGTTTTAGATATTATACAATATGATATTTTTAAATTAGATATTTTGGATTAGATAATTAGACGTGATACCGTATGGGGATGTTCAGGGGTCCATTCAGGAAAAGCTAAAACGTAGTTGATTAGTCCGTTTTGAGGACTCATATTGCCGATGATTCACCGACATCATTTTATATTCTGCGTACGTTTTCTCTTAACGACTTACGTTCTTCTTTAGGAATCAATTTTCCTTTGTCTATTTTGAAAAATGGATCAAAATTAATAAAATTTATAATTTACAAGCAAGAAGTCGCACAATAAGACAGAAAACATCAGGTCAATAAAAGGAATTATCATTGTAAGCACATTTGTATCTATATTTTTGTATCAGGATACATAAAGTTCAATATATTAAGTCCGACACATTATATTACTTCCTCAGCTGTACGAAGTATAAGGGAAGTTATGTAATCGGTGGGAAATTCGATGCGGAGTTTTCAACGGAATTTCATGTTTTCCGACCTGATTCGAAAAATGAAAGAGAATTTAACAAAAATGAAGATATTGACACGAAATTTAATTTGTGTAGAACCCTCCAACGGCGACACCTATTGATTTTCTGCGGAATCAGCCGAAGGGGAGGGGGTCAAAAGGGGTGCTCAACTCTAAAATGTATAGACGTAAAATTTTATATTTAAATTAAAAACCCTATAAAAATTGCAACTATACATTTTTGGCGTAATCGGTCGAAGAGAAGGGGGTTCTGGGAAGGCGGTTCGACTTAATTACACTAATAACGTGTGAGGATTCAGAAGCCACTAGGTCATATCGCCTACTACCAGAGCGCTCTTTCGTCACTCTGTTGGACAGGAGCCCGACTCTACTGTGGGAGTCCTAAATTTTGCCTACCCTAAATTTTTATTCACCTAGAGCAGGGGTCTTTAACGAGTATTTGACATCGTACAGTCTCAGGGCTATCGCTTAACGTCTCACACGAAGGACAGCGTGCTTAAGTTTTTTTTTTATCTTCCAGATAAAATAAACTTAGGGTCTCGGCCGGGTTTTGAACACACAACCTTGAGCTCATAAGGCAAGCATGCAAACCACTGAGCTACAGGCGCCTTCTCAGAAGCCACTATATATATCAAATATTGAGTTTTAGCCCAAACGATCGATTGACTTTAGAGGGAAAGCGAAAAACATTGTACTGGGGTGGAAGTATTTATCAGTCCGCCATTTTAAACGAGAAAACAATAAAAAGAAACAATGAAAAGACTCTTGAAATTTCAAATGAAGAGAGAGCTCTTGAATAAGAAAGTCTTCGGTGAAATTCAGTCTAATCAATTAAACTTGACCAGAAACTCGAAATTCGACCATTTTCGAAACCGATTAACTGTTTAAAAAATCAATAATTGACATAGGAACTTCTGAATTTCTAAATTTCGTTTTCATTCATTCATTCCATAGGGAGCTATTGTATTCACATACTTATATAGACAAAAAATGTTTTTGAAAATTGAATCGGAAAACATAAAATTGATCCAAAAAAATAAATAAAAAATGTACGTTTAAAAAAAAAAAAAAATATTACCACAGTATTAATATGGGAGTACTTTCTGGATTGCTAACATCATTAGCCACGTCTTAACAAATACTGTATTTGTTAAGTCGTGGCTGAAGATGGTATACCGAAAGTACTCCCATATTATACATATTTTTTGAAAAAGACAATATTTTTTTAAAAAACATACGTCAAGACGGGTGAACTGATTTCAAAGTGTTTTTTTTTCTGTTTCAAAATCTGGTATAAGATGGTTCTTAGCCATTGTTTGTTAGAAATCGGGTATGCCGTTTCCAAGATATTCAGGTTTCATCACCTCAAATGTTTATAAGGCCAAGCCCCCCCCCCCCCCCCCCCCCTGTTTTTGTGTCGCAGGTTTTTAATATTTTTTATATCTCTTAGATCAATATTACCTCAAACCTTCTGGGCATCCTTCCCTCTTTTGTATTATAATTCATCTCCTTTGTCTTTGTATTTTTATTGATATATTTTTTTTCTCTTAATTGAATTGTTTATTTATAGTTATTAATCTACTGTTTTCCCTGCTGTAGCATTATTTACATTTTTCTCTTTATGACTTTCCATGTATTTATTCTTAGGGGACGAGATTTCTGGAATATACATTTCTCTTCATTTATTCATTAAAAGGGGTGACAATTTTTAATTTTCATTTTTTTTTATTCAGGGGTTTGAAAACGTGGACTTCTGAGAACCCACATTTGAATTTCTGTCCGGTTATATAACTTCATATAGATGAACCAGTATAGACTTAGCTATAGTTAAAGAAATAGCGCTATTTGAGGCATATGTTCACCAGAGCGACGATAGAGCCCTCTGTTAGTAAGCGATATGACCTAGTAGTTGAAGCCCTGGCATGAGGCACTATAACTGATCCCTGATTTTAAAGGCTTTTTATAACTCACATTTTGGTTTAGCTATATCTGTTTATTCTAATAATATTAGATGTTAGGTTAGGTTTTATAACTCATGCCCGGGCTTTAACTACGAGGTCAAATCGCCTCCCCCCTAAGCCCTTCAAGTCCCTTCCCCCTTTTTAAAGGTTTATTTTTTGTGTCGAGAGTTTTTCAAATTTTTAATTTAAATTAATATTTTTTGTTTATTAAGTGTTTCACAATATCTCTGCAAATTGATCCGATTACACATTCCCCCTATACTTCGTTTAAGTAACTTGTAATGATTTTGGTTGCTCTTCCAAAAATTCTGGCTGTTTGTGAGTTAATAATTGTTTCACTTCTTCGAGTAAAACGATTAAGTTAGTATAAAACAGTCTCAGCGCAGTTGGTTTTTCTAATAAAGTCTTGATATGTTCATTGTATGTCATGTCTGGATCCGGTAACGGTCCTTTAAGTAGACCTTTACAATCCTCTGTCTTTGGAAATATGTCAAAAGAGTCTTGTATCTTCCTGGTCTCCACAGGATCACAACATTCTATATGCCCTTTGCGATAGTCTTCTGAAGTTTGAGGCCATCCATTTATCTTACAGTTTGTACTACAACGTCTCATCACTACTTCCAATGGGAAATTGGCAAGAAGAAAAAGGACACATATTTTTTTCTTAAGATCTTGTACAAACGCCCACCAGTATTTTGGAAAGGGTGGAATATTTTTTGACGAACTGAAACTTCCTGTCGTACCTGATCTTATTTGTAGCTTTACATCTTTTTTTCTTGCCAAAAATCTGATGACACTCTCCAAATATTGACGATTACCATCGAACATTGTCCAACTCGCGTATTTTTCACTATCTAATAATGCTTCATTTTGTGCCTGGTATAAGAAATTTAGCGGAGCAGCTACAGGTTGAACTTGAATTCTCCAATTTTTTTTATCGATTTTTTTCGTTGTATCCTTTCCAAATATTTCTGTGATGTATTTTTTTCCATCCCTTGTAAGTTTCTCATTAGGTGTCAATTCAACAGATATTGTATGAAAATTGTTAAAGTCTGTATTTGAAGGTAAATATGTCAGATATACGTTACCACTCTGGACATTAAGGCAAGTTTCAAAAAAGGGTACAAACTTACCATTTATTACGTATCCATGATCCCAAAGTTCTCCCTCGTCTTTATGTCCACACATCACTCCGCTTCTCTTCTTCTTGATTGCAATAGGTTTCGACGTACAATACTCTATATAACTATCAGCTCCAAAACTTCCAGTCGGATGAAGAGGCGGTTCTCCACATGTGTATTTCATAGTATAAAAGTGTTTGTAACCTTCCCCCATAGGACAACCAGTGAATATTTCCTCTCCTTGTGGTACGACAATTACGCCATGAGTAGCCTCGTAAAAACTAAAAATATTTGACGTGTTTTTGAGTAATAGGGGTTGGTAAGCTACATTTTCATGCTGAATTTTCGTCCAGTACATTTGAGTTATTAAGATCTTACATACAGAGTTCCTGGTTTCAACGTTGTCAGTGAAAATTAAACCCAACTGGGTTAGTCCCATGATGAATAGAATTGAATACAAACTCACCATCTTTCCGATCACACTGGATGTTCCACGATGGGTCCCAGCTTCTGACGTGGCCTGTTATATACATACATTTAGGAAATTAAATATATTATACAGATGTATCAGTCCAACATATTTTATTTTTTACCACAAAATGGTTAATGGTAGAAAATAAAATATGTCGGATACTATATCCGCCTACCACCAAGAAATACATTCAGGGTAGGGATGGGTATCGATTAACCGATTAATCTAAATAATCGATGTATTATTAAAATAATCGGTAGTTTTTTAATCGATGTCATCTGGGTTTGATTAATCGAATAATCGATGATTATTTAACGATTATTAAATTTTTGATTAAAATTACAACTCATCCGAAAAACAGGAGAAAAAAAGAAAAATGAATTAATTATAATTCATCCGAAGTGCAACTCGCCTAAAAAAGTGGGAGGAGACTATCATATCGACTATCGATACAACACAGTGCCTCTGTGATGAACTGGTGATAAGTAAAAAGTAACCTTCTAATAGTTCTATTTCTAATTCTAATTTCTAATCATTTGTGTTTTGTCATTTGTGAGTTGTGATTGACTGATTGTATTAACTTTTGTTTGTGCGTTCGATTAATCGATGAATCGATTATTTAACCAACAATTAATAATTGTATCGATTAATTAATAATAATGTCATTAATCGATGTTTTGTTGGACGATACCCATCCCTAATTCAGGGATGGCAACAATTAATCGTTTATGAAAACGTATCGATATTTTCTCACCATAACGTTTTATTAGTCGACGCGAGAATCGATACTTTTTAAAGCTTAATTATTACTAATAATTACCTATAGTATAAGGAAGTATTGTAGTCGTGCCAAAATCCGAGATAAAGGTCAAACGGATTTTCACGTTTCAAGGTACCCTAATTTCGTTTTGACCATTTTCGCAATGAAGTCAGTCTGTGTGGCGTTGCCCGGGGAACTTTGACTTCTCCCAATATCTCCTATAAGGCTATTCAGTTCCTCGACAGTACATTCATGATGTTATAATTTTCAATTATTCATACGGAATAAGGCTTATAGTCCTTCAACTGTAGTAACGCTACCTTTGGAGCTAAAACTAATTTATTCAAAAAGATTTCTCATTAATCGTTGCAATGGTTTTCGAGTTACAAAGATTGCGTGAGTGGATGCTGGGATGGACCAGGGGTTGATTAAAAAATAGACCTTAACCTTCCGGTAGATAAAACTTATCTATTCAAAAAGATTCCTCATTAATCATTGCAGTGGTTTTTGAGTTACAAAGATTGCGTGGGTGGATGCTGGGATGGACCAGATATTGAGGTACTAATACGCCTATAACCTTCCACAGACGACGACGAACAAATTAAAAAAAAAATTAATCAAATCCATCAAGCCGTTCGTGAGTTATAGCGGTACATCGCACAGACATTTTCAGCTTTATATATATGATTATAGTTATGAACTTAAAATTTGGAATGAACCGGTCACATGTGCTAACTTAGATCTGATTAGATTTTGGCCGAAATCGGACGAAAATTGAGACCACTTAAGGGCTTAAGTACATTTTACAAGATGTGTATTTTGTCAGAATTTTATTGAAAAATGATGCTAAATCAAAAAAATTAAATTTTTCAAGAATTTACATATAGTCAAGAATAAAATGACATGAAGAAACAAAATGCATCGGTAGTTTAGCAACAATAAATATTCAAAGAAAAAAAATCAAATCAAAAAAGTATTTGAAAAAACATTTTAGCAAATCAAAAAAGTATTTGAACAAACATTTTAGCAAATCAAAAAAGTATTTGAACAAACATTTTAGCAAATCAAAAAAGTATTTGAACAAACATTTTAGCAAATCAAAAAGTATTTGAACAAACATTTTAGCAAATCAAAAAAGTATTTGAACAAACATTTTAGCAAATCAAAAAAGTATTTGAACAAACATTTTAGCAAATCAATATTGATGGAACTTAATGAACATGTGTATTACCCCCCCCAAAAAAACTCAGATCAGTATTTTGTTTGCATACCTCGAGCGTCAATAATCGCTTTTAGCCTCCGAGGCATAGACGTAACTAGATTCTCCGTTTCGTTCGGCGATATCTTGGCCCATTCTTCTTTTAACACTGGTTAAGTCTCTTCGGTTATAAATTTTCCTTTTTCTGATTCTTAAGCCCAAAATATGCCACAGGTTTTTTATCGGGTTAGTATCTGGGGACTGGGGAGGGGTTTGAAGTATTTTTCTCACATTATACAACAACCACTCTCTTGTTTTTTTGGCCGTGTGCTTCGGGTCGTTGTCTTGTTGCAAGTACAGTGGAATCTCGATAATTCGTATCTCGCGATAATTCGTATAAAATGCTCGGTCCGTTGAAAAAATCGCGATAATTCCTATAAAACCCATGCATTTCGGTCCCCTTGATAATTCGTAGATTTTTTCTCGTCGAGCCAGTCGTCAACGCTCTGTAATTCGTATTTCTTGTGCCGCGCATCTCTATAATGTGTATTTTTTCTCGTATATAACGCCATAACGTTCAAGAAAATTTGTGGGGAGAGCGCAAGTGTAGGTGAGAACATATGTTCAGGCTGGAAAGAAAACCTCAAAACACTCATTGAAGGATACGACCCCAAAGATGTTTTTAATGCTGACGAAACAGGTCTATTTTTGAAGTGTCTTCCTGACCGCACACTTACTCTTAAAACAGAAAAATGTCATGGAGGCCTCCCCTCCGCAGCTAAGAGCGTGTCACACTGCTATCATGTTGACGACGATGTTGCTACTGCTCCAACTTTCTCAGCCGATGACATTGTGGCATCCACAGAGAGCAGTGATCACGAAAATGACGAGGAAGACGAACCCGAAGAAACCATTCAGGTGATCAGTTTCAAGAAGGCAAAAGCAAGTCTAGAACGCTCGCGAAATTTTGTGGCATCTACCGAAGTTGGTGACGAGGTTTTCGGCGCTTTATACACGTTGGAAGTGACCGTCGTCAAGGCAAGAGATTACAGCCTCGTTCAAAAAAAAAAAAATAACTGATTTTTTTCACTGAATTATGAATGTATGTAGTACTTAATTAAGAGACCCTCGATAATTCGTATTTTTCACTTGGTCCCTTGGGATACGAATTATCGAGATTCCTAATAGCAATGTTTCATTCCCAATTTTTCAGCACTAGCGGACAAATTACGGCGCAACACATCAACATATTTCTCCGCATTCATTATCCCCTCAATAGTGTCTAAATCGCCCTCTCTTGATCATGCCATGCATTCCCAAACCATAACGGATATTATTATATTGCGCTAATAAATATTATCTAAACAATTTTTTTTTTTGTGTTATGTTGTTTTCTATAGGCGAGAGTGATTCAGGTATTGGACTTGAGACGAACACGATGTACAACCTGTATGAGCCGTTCTCTTCAGTGACGTCCAACAACGGGAGCAGTAGGGTTCGTCGCAATTCTCTGGTTAGATGTACTCTCCCTGAAACCAACTCATTATCACCGCTCACTCTAACCAACACAAATTCATCAAAGGTAACACAAGTTCAATGAATACTAGCTGAAATTAAAAGAAATTTTAATCCTGGGACCGAGGTTCCCTAAGAATAAATAAATATAGTATGTACTAAGAAATAGATGAATAAATTAGTGCTACATTGGAGAAGAAATAGACAATTATAAATATAGATAAACAATAGATTAACATGAAAAAAAAAATAATAAAGGAAATCATCAATTTATGAGAAAAAATATATCAATTAAAGCATAATAAAAAGTGTTTTTAGGTGAGTTAAGGAATAAAACACGTATGTATTTTGTTGATAACATTTATTAAATTGACAAATATGTACATACTGAACATTGATTTATTATATGTAGGTACGTACATATGTACATATGTATGTATATTTATCCAAGCATTAAAAAGATATTTTGAAATCTGCGTTTAATTACATACATATTTAAAACAAAATCTAAAATTCTAAAAATATTATTTATTAAAAAAATCGGTAATTTTCTCTTGTTTCGCTAACACAACACTGTTCCGTGCTGCATAGTCCCACCACTTGTTTAGTGTTAAGACGTCTGAAAAACGATCCAACGATTCTTTTCACTATGAGAATCAATTGAAAACTGAGGAAATTAGAACTGGTGTAAAGGAAAAATAAATAGGAGGAGAGGGTTTCTGTTTGAAAAAAATTAAACTTTGACTTTACTAGTTAAGTGTTCATTTCCCAATAAGACGATATTGTTGTGCCACGGACGGGACGGTACCTTTGTTTTTCTATTCTAGGAAACATTTTTTATAAATGTTTGATTTTCAACTATGTATTTATTATAATTTATTTATAGGATATTAGTGAAATAATAAAATATTGTATTAGCGTTCCCTTCATTATAAATACAATGTACAATAAAAATACATGAAAGATTCGTGAGTTACGGAATTATTATGTGCTCGTAAATACACGTGGCTCTATATATAATTGATAATCTAATAATTGAATGTTAATTTTAGTTTAACAAATTTCATATTATTTTGCGTGCGCCGGATAAGGTAAAGCGCCGGATAAGGGAGAGTCTACTGTAGATAATAAAAATCGACAGAGCATAATAATATGATGATTGATTATAAAAGTGAAGGGAGGATGCCCGGACAAGGTTTGAAATAAAATTAATTTTAGAGATTAGAGGCTAGATAGAGTAGTGTGAGGAGAGAGAAGAAAAATAAAAATAATCAAAATAAAATAAACTGTGTTCATATAGTGGAAGAACTAATTAACGAGAATATCTGTGGAGGAACTCTGCCAAAAAAATAAAAATTGAAGCTACTTCTCAAATAATGTTTTTGGATATAAAACACGATTTTCTATTGTGGCTATGTATTCTTTTTGAAGAAGGAGAAAAAAATTCCGTTTACGAATAAAGGGTTTCTTTTAACATAAACATTAATTCCTTTAAAAAAAAATGAGGGCGCCGGTAGCTCAGTGGTATGCGTGCTTGACTTCTGAGCTCAAGAACGTGGGTTCGAAACCCGACCGAGGCCCTTAGTTTATTTTATCTGGGAGGTAAAATAAACTTAAGCACGCCGTCCTTCGGATGGGACGTTAAGCGATGGTCCCGAGCCTGTACGATGTCAGGTACTCGTTAAAGAGCCCTACCCTAGATGAATAAAAATTTAGGGTAGGCAAAATTTAGGACTCCCACAGTCGAGTCGGGCTCATGTCCACCAGAGTGACGAAAGAGCGCTCTGGTAGTAGGCGATATGACCTCGTAGTTAAAGCCCGGGTATGAGTCATAAAACCTAACCTAACCTTTAAAAAAAATTAATTCCTTTATGAGTTATTATGTTATGAGTTAAATAAGACGATTGGATGCTTAAGTCCCTTGGTATCTAGTATCCATTCTTTGGTATATCTTAGCTTAACTAATCTTTATGTTTGTTGTAGATGGGCGGTCTGCGAGGACCCCGCCTGGCCCCAGACTGCATTGCAGTCTCTGAAACGGATCCTCAACAGCCAGCCTCTTCCAGACTGGAGAAGATGATGAAGGCCCCTGCCAAGGGTATAGAATGGACCCGAGTTATTCACGAGGGGAGTCAGGGAGGTCGAACAGCCCTCTCTGGGAGGGATCACCGAGGTCATACGTAAGTATACTGTAGTCAACTCAAAATGAGGAGATAACTTTGTGTAAACATGGATCCATGGAAATGAAAATATAGTCATAAACATAGAAAAAAAGTGGATGAATCATGGGCAGTTATTAGGGTTTTTGAATTGAGCACCTCCCCTGAATAGGGATATATCGAAATACCGATAATATCGATAGCCCATGACCGATATATCGAATTTTGATATGAATGAAAGGAAATATCGAAGACAGTAAGACAGAAATGACTGTATGGGTTGAGAGTTGATCCAATTAATAAAACGATCTGATTACCCATACATCTGGGGCGGTACAATGATGCATAAAACTAGGCTAGTGATGTTTTGTCGGAGAGTTGGTCCGACTGTTACCTTCGGTCAAAAAAAAGCGAAAGAGAACTCATTATAATATAAAACGCTTTGGCGCTGGAGTCGAGTCTAACTCGCCGTTGGTAATATCAAATACCTACATAAATATTCATAAAATTTTTAAAATTTATTTCGATATTATCATTAACAGATAGCGTACTACAATTAGAACTAAATTCAATTTAAGTTTACAAAAGTGGCAGTCAAAAACAAAACAATATATGAGGGGGTTAGAAGCAAAGGGATGTAAGTGACAAATCGGCTTAATATCTCAATTTCAGCCGATTTGTCACACACATATTATGTGTGTCAACATCTTCCTTGACACCTACCCTGACTACTGGCTAAAGATCAGAAAGATTGTTAGTACCAGTAATGCTGTTACTAGTGGAAAATACCTGGGTAATACCTGAATTTACGATGTTACTATAACTTTGAAGGTAATTATCTCGAAATGACATTTTTGTCACTTACATCCTTTTGCTTCTAACCCCCATGAGGGGGTATATGAATAATTTATTAATTTCATTAATACATTTAATTCCAATATAATATGAATAATATTTACAAATAAACTAATAATATTTATTATAGAATAATATAGAATTGAGCCATCTATATAGTCGCTACATCAGAACGGCTGTTTTCAAAAGCAGGTGCAACCATTACTCAAACAAGAAATAGATTGCGCGGTAAAAGATTAACCAAATTACTTTTTTGAGTTCACTGGATCGGGGGTATTGGTCTTTGTAATTTCATTTATAATTAAAATTACCTTCAATCAATAAATTACTAAGTATTTATTTATTTATCGATAATATCGGCTTATAAAGAACGTTATATCGGATATCGATATTTGAGGCAAATGATAAAAATATCGATATACATACATAAAGGCTTGCATCCCTACCCCTTAACCCCTCACCCTTCAGCTGATATCCCCTACCTTATAGGGTTTTGACTGTGATTATGTTTCGTGTTGATACATTCATTACATTGGAGGTTTTTCTCCCTCTGAACCCCCCCCCCCCCCTTTCTTTCTGCCGATTTCGCTGAAAATTAATAAGTGTAGTCCTTATTGGATTTTGAGTTAATATTTGAAATTTTATTTCGATACATTCATTCTATCGGCAGTTATTAGAGTCTCCCCTATTCCCTTTCATTCCCTATGGTCGATTTGGCAGAAAAACAAGAGATGTCGTCGTTAGTGTGTTCTTTATTCACATTCAAAATTCGTGCCGATACATCCATTCTATCGAGAGTTATCGTGTTCACACATAGACTTTTATTTTTTCTACATTTGTAGTCTTAGTACTCGCTTCGGCGGTACATATACTAAAATTGTAACGATACAGAGAAGATTAGCATGGCCCTTGCGCAAGGATGACACGCAAAATCGTTAAGCATTCCACATTTTCCAATGCCCCCACCATACGTTAGCAACAAGACTTTATACCGCGACTTGAACATCACACCCATAGACACAAGCATTAAACATTTATACCAACGTTTCTACACCAAAATTTACTTACACACCAATCCGGAAGTTCGCAAAATCTTAAGTACTTTACCCCACAATCCCCCAAAAAGATTAAAGAGAGTTTGGCATAGAGATCTCCTGGTATGAAGTGATGTCATGAGGGTTCACCGCTGGCTGTTTTTCCTCTCTCAAGCCTTTCATGTCATATTTATTTTTATTATTTTATTTTATTTTTATTATTTTTGTATAATATATGTCAGCCCAGCCGCTGGTTGTGCATTTTTTGAATAGTTGTGGCTTAAGATAAATAAATACAATAAAAAAAATATATATTTGTAATTTGGAGGTCGGAAACATGAAATTCCGTTGAAACCTCCGCATCGAATTTTTGACCGATAATATAACTTCCCCTATACCTTATAACGATGTGGAAGTAAAAAAGTGAGTTTACAGTTAGATGGTTCATATGTGATAGTAGGATGTTGTGGGAGGAGATTTCTCATAGAAATAAAAAACGTTGTCTTCCCACTGTTTTATGGTGTATAAATGGTGTAGATGCCTCATATTTTGGGTATCGCAAACATAAATGCAAATGGCTTGATTAAAACTTATTATTAAACTTTTAACATAAAGTTTCTTGAAAATCCGTTCTGTGAGAGAGAGACAAACACAAACGGCAAGAAAATTTAGGGTAGGCGAAATTTCCACCAGAGTTACGAAAGAGCGCTCTGGTAGTAGGCGATATGACCTCGTAGTTAAAGCCCGGGCATGAGTCATAATAATTAATTCTTTTGCTGGGAAAATAGGCTGAAAAGTGCAATAAATATACACTTTTTATGAAATATATTTTTTTGTCTCAGGGGCACCGGTAGCTCAGTGGTATGTGTGCTTGCCTTCTGAGCTCAAGAACGTGTGTTCGAAACCCGACCGAGGCCCTAACGTTTAATTTATCTGGGAGGTAAAGTAAACTTAAGCACTCCGTCCTTCGGATGGGACTTTAAGCGATGGTCTCGAGCCTGTACGATGGCAGGTACTCGTTAAAGATCCCTGGCTTACAATAACTAGCTAACCTATCGGCAATGATTAAATTTGATATTTGGAAACTTTGTACAGTGCATGCTGTAAACATTTTTCTTTTTCTCTGACAGTTTAGCCAATCACATTAAAAATATATCAAACTTTATTTAATGTTTGTTTGATTCAGGAAGCTGATGCGTCTGATAGCGGAAGGTCCTTCCTCGCCACGATTCTACGAACGTCTCTTCACCCTGGTTCGTTACCTTGCCAAAGAGCAACTCCTCGACCTGATCACAGAACGGGACAACGAAGGTCGATCGGCCTTGTACGCGGCCGCCGTCCGACTCAACACTGTCCCACTGGTGGCAAGGTTCATAGCTGACACTCTGGTCGAGTCGGGAATCCAACCAGGAGAGGTGTGTAGATACAATATTATTTAATTATTTTTTGTTGTTAATTGTTGATAAAAAGTGTGTAATCAGTGGTTGTTAATTATTATGACTCATGTCCGGGCTTTAACTATGAGATCATATCGCCTACTACCAGAGCGCTCCTTCGTTACTCTAGTGGACATGAGCCCGACTCTACTCTGGGAGTCCTAAATTTTGCCTGCTTAGGTTTATTCACCTAGGATAGGGTTCTTTAATGAGTACCTGACATTGCAAAGGGTCGGGACCATCGCTTATCTCATCCGAAGGACGGTGTGCTCAAACCCAAGGGCCTTGGCCGGGTTTTGAACCCGCGATCTTGAGCTCAGTAGGCTAACACACTACCTCTGAGCTACCGGGGGCCTCCTAGTAGTCTTTGGGTTAACCGTGATGTTGATTGTACGTAGTATCCACCCGCATCATTATCTCGGATAATCGGGAGTAGAGTATAGTTGAAAATTGTTCATTATTTTTATTTTCTCCATTAAATAAATTATTTTACATTTCGCTACCTCAGAACTCAAAAAATATCGAATTCGTACTAAACTCATAGGAAGAATGGTAATAGGGTATACTTTTTTATAGCAAAATTTAGGCCTCCCATAGTAGAGTCAGGCTCATGTCCACCAGAGTGACGAAAGCGTGCTCTGGTAGTAGGCGTGTATGAGTAAGACATCTACTCATTTTCAACCAAATAGGTAAAATGTTTTCAGAGGAAGAGCGAGAACTTATTTAACTAATTTGCATTTTGGAAAGTACATTGTCTATGGAGTGGATGGATTAACGATATTGCTATTGTATTCTGTTTGTATAAGGAGATGGATGGGGAGCGAAACAGCCTGCTACACACCCTGGCCAGTCTGGGAGACACACATGCCCAGGTTCTGACAGATCTTCTCCACAGTCAGGGGTTCAATGTGCGACAGAGGAATCTGGAGGGTGACACACCACTTCTGATAGCTGTCCGGAGGCATGGTCGGGATCGCTCCACTCTAGCCTGTGTTAAACAGCTCGTCAAATGGAAAGCCTTCGTGTCTGATCAGGTGAGCGGCAAAGTTTGCAAACCTCACTAGTCCTCAGTCACGAGAATTCGTTCTGTTCTTGAGAATATCATATCTAGAGCCCGGTTTCGCGTGCAATTGCATTTTTTTTTTTTTTTTTCGCTTGCTTGTAATCTTTAAATAACAATTTATTGTTACGAATTAAGGCATCCTGATTAATATACATAAATTTAATTACAAAATTTCCAAAATTCTATTTTGTCATAATTAGAAAATTTATTTGTAAGTTAGTTTGAAAATGTATACATACAAATTTATAAAAGAATGTTTCTTGAAATATTACGTGGCTGTTTTGAACGCACTGAATAACGTCCGCTTTTCTGGTAAATTCTCACTACGATTTTCAAGTTAGACTCCCTTGGAAAACCAATAATCCCCACTCAGTCTTACTATATCTTTATTATAACATTTGAGCACATTGGTTCTAAAAAAACAAAACAATAATAATGGTCTAAAGTGGGATCGAGTTTTTCTTCCAAAGTAAAAAGTTGGATTATTAATTATTGTGAACTTAAGTTCGCAGAAAAACTTAATGGCAAGATTTTATTTTTTTGTTGCACATTTTTGTACGTTTTGGCATTTTTATTGCACCTTTTCCAATTTTTTTACTGCACGAAATCCGTGCTCTAGTCATATCGAATTAACACGTTACGTTGAACAGTAACATGTTAATTGGACATATATATTATATATTAGATACATCAACCTATATTGACTCTTGAATATAAACACACCTGAGATGAATAATAATACTATATAATAGAAAATAAATGTGTGTGTATATATATATAATACGTCTTCATGGAGTGTTCAGCCAATTGAGAAAAAATATCGGGGCACTGACCAGCCCACAACCGCTTAAGACCCGTTTCAATATTGATAGTAATAATACGCTCAATACGATAAAATAACAAGAAACCAAAATAAAATAAAATATATGTTCAACCAAGAAGTGCTTTATTTATCTTTTCAATTTTATTAATAATTTTTTTTTTTTTTCAGGACAGTCGAGGTAGGACAGCGCTTCACGTGGCGATGGCTGAAAGCTGTGATCCTCCTCTCCTTAAGGCACTCCTTCAGGCTCCTTCAGCCCGAGAGGCCATCAGCACTCCAGACCTGGACAGGAACACTCCTCTCCATCTGGCGGCAGAAAAGAACCACATACCGCTCGACCGCCACAAAGATGTAACCAATTATACTATCTATATCTTATATTTTCGTTTCATACTTTCGGCAAATCTACTTTCTTTCCGGACGATATTTCGGATCATCGCTTTCATGTCCCTTCTTCAGGTCATAATGAACGATTCATCCGATCCTGAAGAAGAGGCGTGAAGCATGAAACATTGTCCTAGAGAAGCTTAAGTATTCCTACGCTAAAGAAATCCAACTTTGCTCCATGTGCAATAAGAAGCAAGATGAAGATGTGTTTCACTTTATTGCCATATGCCCCATCTTAAAAGAGTTTCGTTTTATTTATTTTAGTAAAGCAGAGTTAAGCTATGTTCAGTTTATTGAATATCTAAATGGACGAAATTACAAAAGTTTAATTAACTACTGCAAAGCCGCCTGGAATTATAGATTTGAGCTAGTTTTAGAATTTAATTATTAATAATATATAAACAGGAGGATCTTTATTTTTTATATTTTGGCTCAAAAATAAATTCCTCTACCAATAGAGGATGAAAATATGCTTTTTACTCCTTGGTTGTCGCTAGTATCGAGGAAGTTATGTGAGGTCCTATAATCCATCGAACTCAAACCGATGCTCTTCTGGACTTATAAGGTTCACAAATGTGTAATTTGTTGCAGAACTTTCCCCTGCATTCGACACATTGTATATTTGATTACCATTATTTTTATAATCTTCTAATAGGGGAATGATATTGTAAATAAAGTAAAAAATGAATTTATTAATGATTAATTAAAATCAATAAATAGTAACAATCATACTTTATATAAACTAATATATCTAAATATCTAGTATACTAATATATCTATATCTAATATCTAAATTGAGGAAACCACAAAAGTTTAATTAACTATTTAAAGCCTTCT
Organism: Aradus depressus; assembly: GCA_963662175.1. Taxonomy (NCBI): domain Eukaryota; kingdom Metazoa; phylum Arthropoda; class Insecta; order Hemiptera; family Aradidae; genus Aradus; species Aradus depressus. Next base: position 21,366,167 of record OY759226.1, on the reverse strand, counting down.
GGAATTATAGAGTTGAGCTAGTTTCAGAGTTTAATTATTAATAATATATAAATAGGAGGATTTGTTTTTGTTTTTTTGTATTTGTATTTTATTTGTATTATTGCCGAGAAGAAATACTGACGGTCAATTTGACCATGAGTATTCTCTATCAATATTATTATTATTATTGTACATCTGTAAAAAGCAAAATAAATAAAGACGTTTATTATTATTATAGTCTTCTAATGTTGCTTTTGTTTGTTGTTGTCTAGGTGATAAGCCAGCTGATCTCTAGCGGTGCCCGCCATGATCTTCGTAACAACCAAGAGAAGGTGGCTTTAGCTCTTGTATCCCTGGACAGAAAAGAGGTATCTTATTGATTATAATAATTTTCGAGAGAATAGAATTTCCTGTAACCGTGTACAGTCAGTCCAGTGAAAAGTGGGGTTGGGATAAGCTACAATGCCACTTTATTCTGGCCAACTCGCCTCAGACGCATACATCCCCTTGAATTACCTGAGAGTGCAATGCTACTACAGTCTTTCACCTTCCACTTCTAACCGGCCTACAGACCCGAGGAACATGATTCACCGGAACTCATAGGCCTTCATGTAAACATTTTCCGAAACAAATCCGCATATATATAATACAGTATGAGATTATATGCTTAATTGCATTTTTTTTAACATGAACTAAGGTCGTTCTACACATATCTAGCACCGATGCTTTCATGTCAGTGCTTAATGGCATTTATGATTACCTTTTCAAATTCCGACAATGATCTCACTTTGTTTTTCAAGTGCATCATGAAATTTAGCATAGAACATGTTGCTGCAATAGCATTGCTCTTAGACAAGGAAGAAGAAAATAAAAAAAGACAGTGGATTCATGCCTTGTGGACGCTTCGGGAAGTGGAAGGACAGTTCATAACTAAGTATAGAGGATTGGTGGATCATCCATATCCCTTCGAAGTTCATATACTTCCCGATCCAACTCTACATATTAACATTTCGTCATTCATGCCTAGAGAATTATTGACGAAATCACGTCCATGAGAAATGAAAAATATCTAATTTCTTGTGACAGACGCCTGAAGGGTACTGAGAACGTTGGCGCCCCACTGCGTTGGGGAATTTGTCGCGTCTTTTCCACTTTGTTTACATGACGATATTATTTCACTGATGCTCCCAGTACTGCACTCAAGTCGCCGTCACGTCACTGATGTGTGTGGATCGACCTTTAATCCTTAATTTTTTTTGCAACAAAGTAAAAAAAAAAAAAAAAAAACTATAAACATTAAACCTAACGAATAATATTTGGTCTGATATAAATCTTTAGTTTTGATACTTTTCGGGATTTGCACTTCACTTCAATTGTAGTTTTTCCAAATATTTGCAATTAAGAATTTAACTTACGACATAGGCAATACATGTCGTTCAAATTGCTGTTACACTTACGTTTATATTTTTTATATTTATTATTTAAATTTATTTTTTCAGGATATCCGTAAGATAATGAACAAAAAGTAAATTTTTATTGAAGAAGAAAGTAAACACGTTTGCTCAAGAATTTCGCTCAAAGAACGTATCAGAAAGAAAACCATAAGTTTTACGTCATCACCTCAGGAAATGCTGAAGATAGGCTTACCTCAGCTAATTTAATTCATTTTACATTAAATAGTGTTAATTTCTGACAGATTGAAATAAGAGAAATAAGGTTAAGAACAAAAATTGTTTTTTTCCTGCTTATTTACCTGTAATTTTAATTTTTTTTAAAGTTTGTATTAGAAATAAGAGGAATGAGGCTGTTAATTTTTTTTATACATTAAAAAAATCTTCATCATGCTTCTTTTTTTTTGAAAAACTAATTCCTGACTATGTGCAAATTTATACTTTCTCCATACATATAATAAAGTTATGTAATATGAAGAAAGTATATTATATTAAATCGTGCAAAAACTTCATATAATAATCACCTTTGAGTTCAAATCAGTTTTTTTCCTCTTTCAACCTAATCGCAAAAAATTTTAAAAACAATAACTGAAGAAGACAATATCGATATTCCAATTTAATAACTGTTAAATACGTTTATTTTACTTAATTTCGTTAAAAAATTTACAATTTGTGTTATTTCAATTGTAATAGATGGTTATAATAAGAAACCTTAAATGACCTCATTGGTCACATCAAGAAATAACGTATCTTCCTACTGTTTTATTTCCAATTAGAAACGGTTATCAATTGCGTCATCATCAGTGGCACAACCCATTCTTACAGTTTAGATTAGTTAGATTCCACACTGTACAAGTGGGATGTGGTTGGAAATTAAACAATGCGAAGACAACGTATTTTATTTCTTTGAGAAATTTCGTTCCACAACATCCTATCACATATGCCCTTTTGGTCTCCCAAATTTTTTTTATTTTTTATATACTCTCAACTCTTGGAGAATTCAATACATTATATTTTTTGTCTTTTGAGTACAATTACTTAACTTTTTGGGTTATATAAGAAGTTTGTTAATTCACCTAGTCCAGTTTTGACTTGGTGTTTGAATAAAGAAGTCGACTCAATAAATATTTTCTATAAAAAAGATTCTGATTAACAGAAGAAATGTTAACATAAAGAACAGATATATCAGAGTGGCCAACCCAAATGATCTTGCGGCCCACTTTGGAAATGCATTATAATCCCGCGGGCTGCATATAAAATTATATATCCCCATATTAGATTTGGTTTCAGTACAAACATTTTTTGGAGTGAAAATTTAAAACAGAATGAATTATTATTATTGTTTCATACATATAAACATAGATAATATAATAATGATAATAATGAAATTATGGAATAATATTTAATTAGTGAGATATTTGTTTCTCAACTCTTTCACTTCAATCTCATTTGCGCATGTTTTGTAAAATTGTGATGAATCTCGCGGGCCGTAAAATTATTCAAGGCGGGCCGCGGGTTGGCCACTTCTGAGATATATTGTAATGGGAGTGCTTCATGAATCGTTTCTAATTGCTATTCTCTGTTAAGGCAAGAAATAAATGGAAGAAGTGATGCTGTAATAATATATTACATAAAAATACTCTATTTGTATCTAAAATACAAAAATATTATATATTGGATTGTTCCAAGTCTTGAAATATAAAATAATAATAATAATAATAATTACTAAGAATGTTGGAAAAAGTAAGATGAGAATTATTCTCATTATAAAAATTGATCAGTAATAATTTATTGTTAACTATATACTTAAAATTTAAATAATCTATTTTATGAGTAGTTTTGAATTGGGCGAAATGTGAACTGATGTATAAAAAATACACAATTTTAGGAGGCAGTTACTCCATTTAATTATGTTATTTAACCATCAGTTACAGTTGAAAGTTCTTCAGAATGTTTTTATTTTATTTTTTTTTTTCCAAAAATTATTGTTAAATTATGTTATAATTATTTGTTAATGTATATAATTTTTGGAGGACCTTTGTGAATTATGTTTTTTTGATAATATGGATTTGTGTATTTGATTATTGGTTTTTAGAGACTTATGTTAGATATAGAAGTACTATTTTGTATTCTATATGTTTGTTATCCTAGTCTTCTTGTTTTCATTATTTTTAAAGACATTTTTCGTCTTCAATTTCTGTTAAATGTGTATCGTATATATTGAAAAGAATTATGTGTCTAAATTCCGCAGTGAATTTAATTTACAAGAAAGGATTTCAGAGTGTCTGAAACAGATTTTAACAAATTTTCACTATTATGAGGAATTAAATTTATTATAACATTATTATTATATTTTCTCAGCTTTATGAAGTATAGGGGAAGTTGTGTAATCGATCAGAAATTCCCTGTTGAGTTTTGACTGTAAATTTATGTTTTCTGTCACCCTAATTCCAAAAAAATGAAGGAACGAAAAGTCGTCACAATGTACTTCCGTTGCACCGTTTAATCATATAAGTTTCCGCTCTTCCTCCATAACAAATCTAGGCTAAAAATCAAAAGTTATTTTACATCGTCGATTCGAATTTTCATCCTAAATTTTTTGTTCATACATTCATTACAACGGCAGTTACTAGGGTTTTTTGTGTCGAGCCATCCACCTCTGATGTCCATATTCCCTTTGGTCAATTTTGCGGAAAATTAATAGGTGATACACTTATGAGGTTTTGAATTTAATTATAATTTTTCTTGTCGATAAATTCAATTTGTCAGGAGTTATATTCACTGATACTTTTTTTGAATCAGAGGGTCGAAAACATTAAATTTCGTTGAGATATGCCACCAATTTCTGACCGATTGCATAACCTTCCCTTTGCTTCTTATAGCTGAGGAGGTATAAAATGCGTTCTCATATTTTAGAGAATTTTCGAAGTTTCGTTCAAATTTGTTTGAGCTTTGGAAACCTTTCATGTTATTATTTTCCAAAAAAATTCTTCCCAAAAAATTGATTTAATTTGTTTAAATTATTCAATGTTAAATAGAGTATTATTAACCGTTATCACCTCACACTTTTAAAATGAGTGTACTTCATCAACGAAATATTTAAAAATGGCGACCTAACGAAAGCCAACCTATTTGTTACCGTATTAGTTCGTCCTTGTTACCATAAATGAAAAACTTAAGGACATACATGGACAGGTCAAAAAAGTTTTGTATGACCCTAAAAAACTATTATATATGAGAATTTTGGAGTTTTAACTTGGGGGAAATTTATAATATATATTTGTAATGTAAATTAAAGAGGGAAATAGTTTATACATTTTTTTATGTAAAATGAAACTCATTTTGCATAAATCTTATCGGGATCATCGCTTAACGTCCCATCCGGAAGAGCAGTGCCGGCCCGAGACAAGTTTTAGGTTGGAGCGAGATCCAATTATGACGCCCCCCTTGCTTGCCCCTAATATATACCAGTTGTGCATGCAAGCATGGAACTTGGAAAATCTCGACAACATCTTAAGTCTCAGTCTAATTTGTCGATTGAAAACAGCCATGCTCGTTGGCACTGTACTCTTCACAGTAACTATAGGAACACTTAAGGTTAGGTTAGGTTTTATGATTCATGCCCAGGCTTTAACTACGAGATCATATCGCCTACTATCAGAGCGCTCTTTTCATGAGCCCGACTCTACTGTGGGAGTCCTAAATTTTGCCTACCCTAAATTTTTTTATTCACCTAGGGCAAGGGTCTTTAACGAGTACCTGACGTACAGTCTCGGGACCATCGTTTAACGTCCCATCCGAAAAACGGCGTGATTAAGTTTATTTTACCTCTCAGATAAAATAAACTAAGGTCCTCGGTCGGGTTTCGAACCCACGAACTTGAGCTCAGAAGGAAAGCACGCTTACCACTGAACTACTGGCGATATTGATAAGATCAATAAGCATAATCAACTTTCATGTTCTCCTTTATTTTTCTTTACCACTGAGACGCCCCCTGGGACTTGGCGCCTGGAGCGGCCGCTCCGTTCGCCCTATGGTAGGGCCGGCATTGCGAAGGACGACTTGCTAAACCCCTTTTCAGCACCCAGAAAAAAACCTAAGGGCCTCGGCTTATTCCGCCCTATCCCCTTACTGTAAATGATTAGTTTAAACGAAATTCTCGTATGATAGTTTTTTGAGAATAATTCAAAACTTTTTTTGATCTATATCATTCAGCTTAAGCAAACAACTAAAATTTCAGTTTAGCCAATTGTAAACGTTTTTATTTCATCAATTTTTCAATGTATAATTAATATATTAGAAAAAAAAAAATGGAGCCTTCATAATATATTTTTAGAGTATGTAAATTTTAAAGTATCTAATTTTATTAATAAATGTGCTTTGTTATTAATGGTTCATTCTAAATTTTGTACAAATACTGAGTGTCTTTCAATGTATAACATTATTTGTATGTCTGTTGACATTTTGTGATGACTGTATGGATGTATTGTATAGCAAAATTAGAATATATATATATATCAAAATTTGTTGAATAACTATTGTGTGTATTTTATTTTAGTATCGCAAATAATTACTTAATTACTTTATTTTTATATAATAATTCGTTGGTTTCGAAACCTAGCCGAATGTAGGGCTCATGTCCTAGCGTCGAATGAGCGCTCTGGTAGTGGGCGATATGACCTCATAGTTAAAGCAATGAGTCTCTATAACTAACTTTCTTTTTAACCTCAGATTGTGCAGTTCTCCAGTCCGAATTATTCATAAACCCTCTCTCTACTCTTCTGATTAATTCAAATATGATTGTATTTTCATATGGATTTTTTTTTTTTTATTGGATGTCGAAAAATGGCCAAAATGAGTTATGTATACTGTGATCATCTCCCAAGCCATCTGCGCACTGTGAAGAAGTTGGGAGCTCAAGACTCTAATACTTTCGGAATTATAAAGATGTGGGTTTCTTGGTATCTCATAAAATTGTGTATGTTCTCGGTTAAATCTACTTGTTTAAAGAATCATTCACTAAATAACTGCATTTAACCAATTATTCACTATGGCGGACTATTCCAAGTGAAGAGGGCGGTTCGGTTAAATCAACTTTAGAGAGGCATCATTCACGAGTATTTCAAAAAGTATGGTCAATAATTAGGTAAGTGATGGGGAATGATTAGATAACTAAGGGAAAATCTAAGAAAGGATTAACAAAATTCATTTTCATTCACTGCTATAGATTTAGAAGGTATATGATTAAAAATGATGCAAACATAATTTATTTATTCTAAAAACTGGATTTACACGATTAATGCAAAATTAAAAAAGTGCTGCTCTGAAAAGGTACGAATTTAGACTTACCAATTTATTCCCTGTGACCAGAGATATATATATTCCCCAATACTCCGTATTATGTTTAAATAAAAACTCTGGGTTAATACCAATTACAATAAACAACTTCATCTTCACCTTCATTGCTCTTCTTCCATTTATTGTTTTTCTTTTACTCATCCCCGGGCTTGTTTAAACTACGTGCTTATAACGGATCATCCTTTAACGTCCCATCAGAAGGACGGCATGCTCACTTTTTTTTTATTACCTATAGATAAACAACCCTAACCTTTCGAATCCGGGATTTTGAGCATCAGAAGGACGGCATGCTCACTTTTTTTTTATTACCTATAGATAAACAACCCTAACCTTTCGAATCCGGGATTTTGAGCATATTAAACAATGACGCTCTGCCTCTTCTGTACTCATGATCTGTAAAAATGAAGTGATTTGATTGAAAGTCTTTTCGAAAAATCTTGTTTGTTGATTATTATTATTATTTATTTTATTTCAAACATAATTAAAAGTACAGGTATTCCACTCAGTGGTAAAAAGTTTAGGTATGGCCTAACCATTGATAATTTTAAAATTTCGAGGCTATTTAGAATTTAGTAATTATTATTAATTTTTATTAGATACATATATATCAGAAATACCTCGTATAATATATTATAGCCTGTTTTTCTATATATTTTATTATATACATATATATCAGAAATACCTCGTATAATATATTATAGCCTGTTTTTCTATATATTTTATTATATACATATATATCAGAAATACCTCGTATAATATATTATAGCCTGTTTTTCTATATATTTTATTATATACATATATATCAGAAATACCTCGTATAATATATTATATCCTGTTTTTCTATATATTTTATTATAAGAAATTATTATTGTTATATATTTTATAGATGCATATATGTTACCGTTGCTTTATATAACTGTTTATTGTGCCAAATTGTGTTAAAAGGATAGTTTTGAAATTTTTTATATGTTACAGCAAAAGCCCAAAAAATGGTAAACCCTAAGTTTTAGATGATACATCTGAGGATTTAACAAAACGGATTTTGGTAAAATTCCGAAAAATATTGTTTCAGGTCTTCTTATTGCAAACCTTTTACTATTTTATTGCGCTAAATTTTAGAATTATCAAATTATTATTGTTAAAAGTCAGCTATTTGAATTGATAGTTATTATGATTCATGCCCGGGTTAACAAGATCATATTATCATTTTTTTTAAATTTAATTATAAAAGTGCTGTTTGTGTTCCACTCAGTGGTAAACATTTTAGTTATGGCCAAACCTTCGATATTTTTAGAATGTCTTGAGGTTATTTTCTATTTAGTAATTATTATTAATTTTAATTTTATATATATATTATCAGAAATACCTCGTAGAATATATAATAGCTTATTTTTCTTTATATTTTAACATATAAAATTATTATTGTTATAGATTTTATAGATACATATGTTACCGTCCGTATTTACAATCCAGGCGTTATTAATAACCTGTGGTTTTCTAATTTTATTTTATTAAAATGTTGGTTTCACATTTTGTAAAAAATATATATGATTTATATAATATGTATTTATTTTATTTATTGGTAGTATATGTAATGGTCTTAATTTTTCAAATATTGCAATCAGAGGTATCAACAATATATATATATTATATACAACACAACTCCCTGCCCAAATTATTCAACGCCTACTGATTTTTTGCTGGTATACTTCATGACTAAGTGCCGTATTTACGAACTGAAAAACTACAAATTTTGACTTATAAGCACGGACTTATTTAATAACGCCTGGATTCTTAATATAACATATATACGAGACCAAAACAACACTATACATATTTCTCTATCTTTGTTATTTTTTTCTAAACATTTATATTTATATACATTATTACCACTTATATATATATTATTTTTATGGAATTGGTATGATAATATTGTAAATATTTTGAAGTATATTTTCTTAATTAAAATTTTATGTAAGTATAAACTATAAACAAATATATATATGTATATATATATATATATAAATGAATGAAAATTATTAAATTTTACTAATTTTATTACCTCTCTGTTTATAGTTTTATATATAAAAACATTCCAAAAAAAAAAAATGAATGAGCAATTTTAAGTAGGTATATATTTTTTAAGAAACTTCATAGTCTCTGGTTCATTTTTTTGATTAAATATCTTTGTTTTCATTTTATTTTGGATAATCTATGGATGTATAATTTTTATGATATTTTTATGATTGTTATAAATAAAAAAAAAGCTTTATATAACTGTTGATTGTTTACTGTGTCAAATTGTGTTAAATGGTTTTGAAGTATTTTATATGTTACTGTTGAGGCCCGAAGAATGGTAAACCCTAAGTTTTAGGTGGTACATCTGAGGATTTAACAAAATTGGTAAAAGTCCGAAAAATAATGCTTCAGGTCTTTTTTTTACGACATCTTACTATTTTATTGCGCTAAATTCTAGAATTTTCAAATTAGCTATTTAAAAGAGTTAGTTATTATGATTGATGCCCGGGCTATAACTACGAGGTTATATCACCTACTACCAGAGCACTCTTTCGTTGCTCTGGTGCACATGAGACCGACCCTTTTGCCTACCCTAAATTTGAATTCATCTAGGGTAGGAGTCTTTAACGAGCACCTGACATCGTACAGGCTCGGGACCATCGCTTATCGTCCCACCAAGTTTATTTTACTTCCCAGATAAAATAAACTAAGGGTCTCGGTCAGGTTTCGAACCCACAATCTTGAGCTCAGAAGCATGCATACCACTGAGCTACCGGCGCTAATCGGTCGGATTTAACCATCAAATATTATCGATAGTTATATTTGATACCGATTATACTATCGAATTTGAAATTGTGATTTACGTTTACTGAATTTCACACTTCTTTGACTATTTTTTCCTGGGATGACACAAACATGACATGCACCAGGCTTGTAAGAAGGAACTGAAAATTCTTTCTGAATTAGGTAGGCACCTAATTTATGCATTTTCCATCTTAACACAAGCAGATGATCCCAGGGCCTCAAAATAAAACAGCACATATGATGCTAAATTTTATTAAAATATAGATATTTTTAACGTAACCTTTTTTTCAGTCTAGATTTTTGGTTTATGTACTTGTTCATTTTACATAAACCAGTAACTGAAGTATACATTTTTTTTTAAAAACTTGTTTTTCTCAATACAACATTTTTTAAAAAAATAAAAACATATTAACTATTGAATAAAAATATATTAAATGAACTGATAATACTGATTAGGGCGAAACCTCTCTTCTTGGTTACTGACAGACTAGCCAACCGTACGAAAATCGAACTCTTTTCCCGACAGCGGCCATTGCTTTTCTTATAGTACTATAGTAGTATAAGTTATGCTAAACTACTTTTTTTTACACACATGCACACCCTCAGTGACAAGCCTCGCTGAAGTAATATAAAGTTAATATAAAGCAGCACCAGTGTGCCCAGTACTCAGGGAGTAGCCCGCATGAGCGGTCCTCTGTCACCTGGTTTGGCGGGGCCGCATGCTGGGGGCTCTCTGCTTGGTCATATAACTATGTAATTCCAAATAATGAAGCCCATTCATACATAATGACAGTGTAGTGATGGCTGATGTGCGCTGATCATAAAGCCAGAAAAGGGGAGGAAAAAAAAAAAAAAGTTATGCTAACAACTATCGATACAATCGGCTTGGCCGACTATCGATAGTTTGACAACACTACAAAACTGTCAATTTGTGGTAGAGGGAGAGCGAAAACCTACTTCATTAATTTGGGGAAGTACATTGCCGATGATTATTCATATTTTATGTTCACTTATAATGTTATAAAATGTAAATATTATATATTGTATTTATCTGAATAATAATAATACTTGCATTTAATTTTTTATTGTAGCATCTTGTGGGTTTTTATCAGTGGTAATTTTTAAATCCTAGGTTTTATCGTAGTAAAGTGGTAGAAGCCTGAAATTAGATTAAATTGAAAGTTTTATTTTTGGAGTTTTACCATTTAATTTTGTAAATCTTCCGATTTGCTACAAAGAGCTAGTTTTTACGTTAACTTAATATTATATACCTTATCTATGTCCTGAACAGTAATTTCAATAAATGTTTTATTTTTTATAAAATATTGGATATTTTCCTTTAAAAAAAATATATATAAAAAAAAAAGTTGGTAAAAATGTTTTTTGTTTTTATTTATTAACCTTATGCGAATATATCTAATAACTGCAGTTGTAATATATGTATTAAGATGAAATTTCAAATCTAAATAAGTCTAATGAGAATCAATCAATTTTCCGCGAAATCGGTCAGAAGGACGGGTTGGTGCAGTGAGTGGGGTTTACTCAAATAACTGCCGATGTAATGAATGTATCGACATAATAATGATAATAACATAATAATAATAATAATATGATAATAATGATATTTATTTCCGCTAGCCATAATATGGTAATTTACGTCAAAGAAACAGATATTAACTCTTGGTGTTTGATGTACATAGATCAAAATTAACAATACTAAGATTAAAATGAAATGAATAAATAAATATTTGAAAATATTAGTATAAAAATATCAATATTATATAGTAGATAAATAAAGCATATAATAAATAGAGTAGATATATTTCTTAATTTAATAAATGTGAGATAATAATTTATAATAACATTTCCAGAAGTGTACATCAAATCATGAAATTGGTTATTAAATTCAAAACTCCATAACGATGGGAACCTACGAATTTTCCAGAAAATTGGTCCAGAAAAGGGAAGAGGGCTCGACTCAAATACCCTGATAACTGCCAAATACCCCGATAACTGCCGATGTAATGAATATATTAACATAATATTTAGTATTGTTTCTGAAGCCTATAATAATCAAATATTGAGTTATAGGCCAAACGGTCGATTGGCTTTGGAGCGAGAAGAAAAATTTAATTGGTTAATTCGTGCTGGGGAAGTACATAGCCGGTGATTCAACACTAATTTTTTATATATACATAGAAAACATGATATACAACTGCATTTTGGTATATATTCTCAGGTATATAGTTTAATATACTATATACTATATATATATACTAATATACTCCTCATGAATTACTTTCTTTCTTTGTGATAAGTACCATTGTTAATTAACCGATCTTCATTAGTTTTTAAATACAATTAAAATACTAATTTAATTCAATTATAAAATAATTTTCCCTGAAAAATTTACGAGTTGTTTTCCGCCTTCCGTCCTCACCAAAAAATATATTACCGAACTCTTTGAAATTATATGATACTCGTTATTTTTGTTTAATAACATTTGCTTCCCCCCCCCCCCCCCCTTCCCCCAACAGGGACCCCTAATTTGGAAATTTTTGATATAACATAATATCTATTGATAGATAATTAAAATACACAATTCCTTTGTCAAACTTCACTGTATATTCTCAAATACTCAACTAGTTTCGCCGTGTTAAGGCATTATCAAGAGTCACTTATAAACTGACAGAATTGGTTGACAGGGTAGAAGGTACAGTTATGGAGGGGTTTTTTAGGTAGTGACGGGGAATCCCTTGTTTTTGTTACTCTATACATTCTAATAAACAGATATTTACAAGATAATAATAAATATAAAAATAAAAAAGAAAATATATGTATAAAATCTAATAAAGCGAAGCTAACAGTAGAGTGTTGGTATTTATATAGGTAGAACTCTTGAAGTATATAAATGTAAAATAGAATTTAAAGGCAAATTAAAACATCAAATGAAAATTATAGTATTCTCTAAATGTGTGTTGGCAAAAATAAATGAAATAATACGAGCTGAGTATTTGAGAATATATAGTGAAGTTTGACAAAGAAATTGTGTATTTAATTATTTATTCCTAGAATGGAGCTTCACAAAGTAAATCTGGAAACCATAAATTATTTAATATCTATTGGTTAATCGAAAACTCCTTCTAAGACGTAGAATACTACCTGCATTGCATTGTCCTAGCCATTTAGTTATTTTAGTGGGCTCGTGTTGGCTAAAGGGTAGGGCATTTTCTACATGGACACACGACGGATGCGGGTTCGAATCCCATTTATGGTAGAGTTTTATTTTGTAGATAACACTTCTCTCCCAGGTTCATGAATGTTTACAAAAAAAGTCGTCTGTGTAAAACACCAGCAATGTACTTCCCCAGAACGATTTGATGATTTGGCTGAAAATCATCTAACAGCCCAGAAAAAAAAAATGTCCATAAGCCCCACCCTTATCAGAAAAAAAGAGTTATTTTTGTCAAGTCTACTTCCAAGTCGGGCAGAAAAGAGAAGCTCTCCTCAATTGTTTTTTCTAATTCTAAAATCTTCTTTATTGCATTTTGGTACGAATTGAATATTTAAGCCATCATTATTAAAGAAAAGCAGAAACAATTGTCTCCCATGATCTCAATGACTCTCCCAAAGTTAGTATGTGTTGATTCGCACCTTTCTACGCAAAAAAGTTATTTTTCTCTGTTATTTCTTATTTTAACGAAAAAATGTATTGAAGGAAATATGTTGAACATGAAAATATAGTGTTAATTTAGTAAATTATTCGAGTTATACCGAACGGGCCAGTGAAATACAGTCGAAACTGGACAACTCGATACCCGATAAGTGGAAAAACTAGTTAACTCGAAGAAAATCCATTTCTCAATTGCATTTAAAAGTAAAATTGATCTCGTTTAGTTGAAACTGAGACTAGATAACTGGAAGTGAAAATACTAACTGGAGAAGGTATTAAAACTCTATAAGTCGAATTTCCTAAACCTAGAGACTCGATAACTCGATGTTTTTGTGGGTAGGGTGATGTAATGTATGTTTACAAATGGAACAATATGTATTATTTGAGAACAATTACATATTTCCTTCCGCCCTCTTCACCCTCAGTTCTGTGCTCAAGAGCTTAACTTAGGAGAACTAGAGTAGAGAAGCCCACTTCGTCATGTCTGCGACAGAAAAGCGTCATCAGGGCCGCGTAAAATGAAAATTGACTACACTTACGGCAGAGATGAAAATCAAATTAATTGAGGCTGTAGAAGCTGAAGACAGTATTACACAGAAACTGAACCTTCCTGAAGAAGTAAATTTTGAACATTTCGTTTTGGTAGATGTCAAATGTTGCCCAAAATTTACATGCAACCCACTGACGATGATATAATAAACAGAAGAGTGAGTCGGGGAAACTATCGATAGTGACACTCAGCCAAGCGAGCTCTGGATACTGTTCGATAATAATATTATTCGAATTGAACACAAGAGAAAAAAATGAGCCATTTAAATTATTGGGTAAATGATGATTTTTTCATATTTTCTTATCTTAAATAAGTTTTTTGATACAATATATGATGATAATCTATGGACTCTTTCATGTTTTTGTTCAGTGTAATCAGCTGGCAGACAGACGTGTTTACTCGTTGGAACATTTCATTGAAAATCACAACTCGGTACAGGTTCAAAAAAATGTCAGATTATTTCCATGTAAAACAGAGTTAATATGTACGATACATACATAGTATGAGATTATTCTCTTGAACAAAAATATTGTTTTAAATAAAAAAAAACACGATTTAAAAAAAACAAGTTTGTTATTATGACTCATGCCCGGGCTTTAACTACGAGGTCATATCGCCTACTACCAGAGCGCTCTTTCGTCCCTCTGGTGAACATGATGAGCCCGACTCTACTATAGGAGTCCTAAATTTTGCCTATCCTAAATTTTTATTCATCTAGCGCAGGGGTCTTTAACAATTACCTGACATCGTACCGACTCGGGACCATCGCTTAACGTCTCATTCGAAGGACGGAGTGCTTAAGTTTATTTTACCTTGCAGATAAAATTAACTAAGGGCCTCGGCCGGGTTTCGTACCCATGACCTTGAGGCAAAAAAAAAAAAAAAAAAAAAAAAAGTGTTTTTAGATTGATTTAAAAAAAAAACTCGACTCGATAACTCGAAAAAAATATTTAGAAACTTAATCAAATTTTGATTACTCGAAGAATTCCCCTTTAAGTTCGAGTTAACAGGTTTTGACTTTATATATACCAACTAACATTTTAAGACATTTATTTTAAAAAAACAACACGAGGCCATGAAGTTTTATTTCCTCGCTATGCGAAGTATACGGGATGTAGTTGTATAATCGGTCAAAAATTCGATACGAAGTTTTCAATGAAATTTAATGTTTTCCGATTGCCTGATTCCAAAAATGAAAAACAAAATTTCATTCTGTCTGTGTGTGTCTGCGAACACGCTCAACTCAAAAATCCCAATAACTGCCTGTTTGAGCCGATAGTACGTAGCCGATGATTCCCCGACGATCTGAAAGTTGTAAAAAACTTTGAGCATGCCATCCTATGGTTGGTATGTTAAGCAATGATCCTCCCATTGCAATAAAAACAGGCTTTCGACCGCGACCTGACTCAGAGGTAAAGGACGCTTGAGCTTGTTGGTAGCATCCTACGCAGTCTTGAACAGGTATGCAGATGAGCTCTCATCAAACGACAGCCTCATTAGAACACAATTATTCACAGATATGAGCTAACCTTGCCCAGACGGGACTATTGTCTTGTGTCTCTGTCTCTGTGAGAACTCTGCCATAGCCAAGTTCTCGTAACACCTTCTTGTCATCTTGTCTTACAATTTTGATCATTTTTCTGCCCACGTCAGTTAATTTCATTACAGTTTTAACTACATAATTTCAAGTCCACTTTCCCTAGAAAAAAGTTAAGCCGGATCTAAACAAAAGACTTCACCTAAATTTAGTATTTTGAGCAATTAAATTCTGAAAGAAGAAATAACTCCCCTGGATTCTCATATGAAATTTCATGTCGATACATTCATTCTATCCTGTTTTCATGTTCACAGACACACATACAACAGAAGTTTTTTTTTTTCATATTTGTAATCTGGAGGTTGGAAAACATGAAATTCTGTTGAAAACTCCGCTTCGAATTTTTGACCGATTGCATAACTTTCTCAACATCGTACAGTTGGGGAAGTAAAAAGCTTGTAGGTTTTCACATTTCCTTATCCTTTCTAATCCTGTTTCGGCGGCTTGAGCAACTCAGCGCGGCGCAATGAGCCACGGAGCGCAGCAATGAGCCACTCAGCGCGCCTTATTGTGCCACAGCACGCCGCAATCAGTCACAGCACGCTGCATTGAGTCACAGCACGCCGCATTGAGTCACAGCACGCCGCAATGAGCCACAGCACGCCGCATTGAGCTACTGAGCGCGCCGCATTGAGCTACTGAGCGCGCCGCATTGAGCTACTGAGCGCGTCGCAATGAGCACAGCACGCCGCATTGAGCCACAGCACGCCGCATTGAGTCACAGCACGCCGCATTGAGCTACTGAGCGCGCCGCATTGAGCTACTGAGCGCGCCGCATTGAGCTACTGAGCGCGCCGCATTGAGCTACTCAGCGCACTGCATGTAGCCACAGCGCGCCACCCCACCCATCCCTGTCCTATACCCTACGATCTCCCATTCTCTTACCTTGACAGCTGTCACTTCCTCTATCCTCTCTGCTGTGAAGATGCCCCTCTTTGCCACCCGCACCGCCGCTCCGGAGTGGGGGAAGCTCGTCCTACCGCCCGCCTCATGCTCAGTGGCCGCTTGACGCCTCATAACATCGGTTCTACGTTCGTGCGTGTTTGTATGTTCGTTACGTCTACGTTTACGTCTTGTCGGCAACGTCCTATCCGAACTTCACGTCTTCGGACTCTGCATACGTCAACCATATACATTGACGGTACATATGATATTCTATACCTGTATTAAGTACTTTTTAATTTATTTATGTATACTATATATATTTTATACAAATATACGGTCTTATGAAAAAAAGTGCTAATATTAAAAACTAAAAAAGTTGATGAATCCTCTCCAATGTACAACCCCATCTCGAAATTGTTTGTTGTTTTTAAATGTTAAGTGGAGAGTTGATAGTCTGCAAGAAGGTCTCATTCACACTAAGGTTGCGCTCTTCCTCTAAACCCTTCCTCCCTTGGTGTTCTGACCTATGGTTCCATTTTCATTCTATCAGGAGTTAAGCCCCCTTAAAAAAATACCCCCATCAGCATCACCCTTAAAACTTGATATTTCAATATTTCATAATATTTATATAGGTAGGTATTGGAAGTAAAGGGGAAGTTATGTAATCGGCCAGAAATCCGATGCGGATTTTTCAGCGGAATTTCATGTTTGCCGACATTATGATTCCAAAAAAACGAAGAAAACACTTTCTGTCTGTGTATATAACTGTGATCACGATAACTCACGATTGAATGAATATATCAACACAAAATTTTATGTGTGTATCCAGAATCCTCTAAGGATAAATCTATTGATTTTCAGCCAAATCGGTCAAAGAGAAGGGGGAGATTAGGAGGGACACTTAACACAAAAACTTTTATAACTGCCGTTGTCTCTGTATGTGAAATTATTGACAGATTTGCCTATACTTCGTATAGCCAAGGAAGTAAAATGGGTTAAGAGGTTTAATGATGCACTTAATAAATAAATAAATAAACAGGTTAATAAAGAAAAAAAATGTGAAATGTGATATCAGGTCTGTCGTTGAGGAAGGCGGGAAGAGGGAGGTTCGCGATTGCAAAGAGCGTTACTAGCGTGACGATATATATTCACCTCTAACCGCCCCTCCCTCAGATACTATTTGTTTTCATTATTTTACTTTTATTATATGAGGTTCGACAATCGGTCAGAAATTCGATGTTAAATTTTCAACGGAATTTCACATTTTCCGAACCCTTTATTCCAAAAATATAAATAAAAAAATTCCTTAATTTTATATGTGTATTTAGAACCTAATGGGAACGATATATATTGATTTTTAGTCAAATCGTCTAATGGGAAGGTAAATACATTTATTGACAATAATTGAGTATTTTTTAACCCAAACGGTGTATTAGTTTATGGCATTGACTGAGGCTAAAGCCCGGATTTCGTGCAAAGTACTTCCTCAGAAAGAATCAGTCAATTGCTTATCAAAAAAATAATAAATAAAGAAAAAACGGCAATTGGTAGGTTAGTTGGTTATTGTGACTCATGCCCGGGCTTTAACTAAAAATTCATATTGCCTACTACTAGAGCGATCTTTCGTCACTCTCGTGATCAGGAGTCCTAAATCTAGCCATCCTAGGTTTATTCACCTGGGGTAGGGGTCTGTAACGACTACCTGACATCGTATAAGCTCGTGACCATTGCTTAATGTCCCATTTCAAGGACGGCGTGCTCAAGGTTTTCTCACCTCCCAGTTAAAAAAAACCCGCGATCTTGAGCTCAGTAAGCAAGCACGAATACCACTGAGCTATTTGTGCTCATTACGTCAGTATTGTGTTGAGCCCTCTTCTGGTCACTCCTTTCCTTCTGTAGGTATCGTCCTATCGTTCTGGAACACACATATAACTAGAGCCTGGATTTCGTGCAGTAAAAAAATTAAAAAACCTGCAATAAAAATGCAAAAATTTGCAACAAAAAATAAAATCCTGCCATTAATTGTTTTTCTGCGAAAAAAAAATTTGGATCTAATTTGTAAATTAAATAACTCTTTTTTTTTAGCATAAAATTGGGTAGGGTTTAAAAATAAATCTATAAAATAAAGTCTAAAGAAATTTATTTATACAATTTATAAAAAATATTTACACAAAACACAAGTTTTTTTTTGTAGCTCCATGTTTTAATTACAAAAGCATATATGTATAAATTTTTGATTAAAAAAAATACTAGAGATATGTAAAATACAAAACAGTTCACCACATTACTCGAGGCCGAGAATTTGACTTCAATTAAATTGATATTTATTGTTTACTTTTGAGGGCGCCGGTAGCTCAGTGGTACACGTCTGGGAGATAAAGTAAACTTAAGGACGCCGTCCTTCGGATAGGACGTTAAGTGATGATCCCGAGCTTGTAGAATGTCAGGTACTCGCTAAAAACCCTAGGGCAGGGTGAATAAAAATTTATGGTAGGCAAAATTTAGGACTCCCATAGTAGAGTCGGGCTCATGTCCACCAGAGTGACGAAAGAGCGCTCTGGTAGTAGGCGATATGACGTCGTAGTTAAAGCCCGGGCATGAGTCATAAAACCTAACCTAACCTATTGTTTACTTAAGCATTTGATGCGTTAAAATTTACAACTAAGTACATTTCAAAATTCTTGACTGAAAAACTGTGCCGCCTGTCGCTAAGTATGTGTTTTAGCTGGGAAAACGATCTCTCGACGCTGACGCTTCTGATGGGGCATTTTTTGTAGATCCAATCCAATATCTTCACCATTTATGGCCGCATTGTACTTTTTGAGTTGGTCATATCCAGATTTTTTTCTGAAAACAGTTGTAAATTTATCGATTAACGAATGTATACATTTTCAAACTTATAAATAAATTTTTTAATTATGACAAAATATGCAATTTTGTGCAGTAAAAATCTAAAACGTGCAATTTCATGCAAAATAAAATTTATGTATATTAAGCAGGATACCTTAATTTGTAAAAATAAATTATTTAATGATTTCAAGCAAGCGGAAAAAAAAAAATGCAATTGCACTGGACTCTGGGCTCTAATTATGGCATTTTGGTGAAGTACATTGTGATTC
This sequence comes from Aradus depressus, assembly GCA_963662175.1. NCBI lineage: Eukaryota > Metazoa > Arthropoda > Insecta > Hemiptera > Aradidae > Aradus > Aradus depressus. The sequence continues at coordinate 21,346,732 of OY759226.1, read as the reverse complement.
ACCAACATTTTTTTTTTTTTTTCGCATCTAATAAACAATTTATTTTAAAAATTGTATTAATAAGGTACCCTTGCGTGTGTTAAGTGGTCTTCAAAATTTGCTTTGGCGGTCTTACCAGACCCTACACAAACAAACAAACAGACAAACACACATTTACCTCACTCCTGACACCATGTAAGTAGCAGTGAATTGACTTCTCTAATTTATAGCCATCTGGTGGGACAGTGGACAAGTTCAGAGGACAGTTACTACCGCCATTTTCTTCTCTCTAAACCTTATATACTTTATTCGTTTATTTATTTATTACTTCCCCAGACTATACAAAGTATAGGGGATGTTATATAATCGGTCAGAAGTTCGATCTTGACTTATCACCGAAATTTCATTCATAATACATTGTACAAAGGGCGCCGGTAGCTCATTGGTATGCGTGATTGCCTTCTGAGCTTAAGCGATGTTCCCGAGCCTGTACGATGTCAGGTACTCGTTTAGAACCCGTGCCCTAGGTGAATAAAAATTTAGGACTCCCATAGTAGAGTTGGGTTCATGTCCAACAGAGTGACGAAAGAGCGCTCTGGTAATGGGCGATATGACCTCGTAGTTAAAGCCCGGGCATGAGAGACAGAGCGTAACTGTTGATGCCTCGAATGGATTGTTCTGAAATTTCGAATTCTTACATTTTGGGGGTCGCTGAATTCAAATGTTGCACTTGTCAAAAAACTGTCATTAATTTTAACTAATAAACAATTTTTCAAAAAATCTATCCGTTTGAAATCAGCGACCTCTAATCACGGATGGATTTTTTGAGAAAATTGTTTATTAGTTAAAATTAATGACAGTTTTTTGACAAGTGTTACTGCCAAAACTTGATTTTTGACATCAAATTTGAATTCAGCGACCCCCAAAACGTAAGAATACGACATTTCAGAACAATCCGTCCGAGGCATCAAAAGTTACGCTCTAAAGTCTCTCGAATCGCAAAATCCCCATTTAAACTCTATGTTAAACTTTAACACCTTACAGGCACGGGTTAATATGGTCAAAAAAAATTTGAAAAAATTCAGGGGTCATTTTTTCAACATTCTAAACAAAATTCTTGGTGGAGGTCTGAGAAATTTAAACTTTTTCAAAATAAGGGCCACCCTAACTCACAGCCTTAGCTAAAATGGTACTACGGGGGTGATTCCAAGCGGCACCACCAACTGAGATTGTGAGCAAACTAGTAGTTGTCCCAATTCCTCCCCTAATCCAAGGAAGTAAATAAAAAAAAATTGAAGAAGTGATGTTGATGATATTATGAAAGCAATTTCGAAAGTAGATAAGAAGTAAGTCTTGATTATTTTATTATTTCATGCCTAAAGTTTAAAAAAAACCCAACCGTTATTTCAAAATGAAATTCCTTAAGTTTTATATTGAGCCATTTGAGACGTAATTTCATCAATTATATTCACAAATATGGACCCAATATAAAATTTATAATTTATATAACTGATTAGACTAAATGTTTCAAACGACTTATAAACTAGACATAACCAGACTTAAATGGCAGGTTTAACTGCCGCTAAATGACGCTCCATTTGATAACATTAACAGCTGTGCCGTTTCAAAATGATGAGTCTACTTAAGTGATCTTTTTACTTAGCCAGTTATACAAATTATAGGAGTTATGTAACCAATGCAAAAATTCGATGCGGAATTTTCAACGGAATTTCTTGTTTTTCGACCTCCATGAAAAAAAAAAACTCCCGATAGAATAAATGTGCCAACACCAAATTTTATATGTAAATGCAAAACGCTCTAACTACAAGACCTATTGATTTTCAGACAAATCGACCAAAAGGAAGGCCGTTGCAGTGCATTTAACGACATAAAATTTCATATGTGAATTCAAAACCACATAAGGACGACATATAAATTTTCAGCGGGATCCGCAGAAAGAAAGGGTGGTCAGAGGGGGGAAAAAAAACCAATAACTGCCAATGTAAAGAATGTATCGACATGAAATTTCATATTTTCAGTAAAAACCCAATGAAGACGTAGTGAATTTAACTAAAATATCAATATTACTAACGCACACTAAGGGCGCCGGTAGCTCAGTGGTATGCGTGCTTGCCTTCTGAGCCCAAGAACGTGGGTTCAAAACCCGACCGAGGCCCTTAGTTTATTTTATCTGGGAAGTAAAATAAACTTAAGCACGCCGTCCTTCGGATGGGACGTTAAGCGATGGTCCCGAGCCTGTATGATGTCAGGTACTCGGCATGACATACCCTAGGGGAATAAAAAATTTAGGGTAGGCAAAATTTAGGACTCCCACAGTAGAGTCGGACTCATATCCACCAGAGTGAAGTAAGAGGGCTCTGGTAGTAGGCGATATGACCTCGTAGTTAAAGCCCGGGCATGAGTCATAAAACCTAACCTAATATACTATCAATAAAATGATCTTTCGGTAAGAAACGTTTAGGTTAACATACTTCGATAGCTTAAATTTGTCGCATTGAACAAAATTTGTAAAAGAAAATAATATAGCAGTGTAAATCTGAAAAAATATATAATATATAATATAATAATATATACATATGATAGTATATGACGGGGTTAAAGTGACATTTTTGAAAATTTTTCGTTGAGTGCATAATAGGGTACAAAAATGATAGTTCTGTTCAGGAAAAAAGTTGTACAAGTGAAATCCTAGCCAGTGCTGAGATCTAGTAGCAAATCACTTATTCCATTTTGGTGACATGAACAAGTAACTTAAACATATCAATAGTGACCTTGAAATTAAGATTTTTATTCAATTTTATGGTTTGCTAACAGCAACTTTCATAAAAGCAATAGATTATAGATTTTTGCACAGTTTCTTCAAAGTTTTAAAAATGTTACTTAGACCACTTTGATTCTAACCCCGTCATTTAATGATTTCTTGCAATCGAAAAAAAAATGCAATTGCACAAGAATGCTGGCTCTAGTTATTAATATTGTTACTATTATTGAAGACAACTATTGCAATTTTGAGTTCTACTTGCACACAATGTATCTCTGCGGCTGACAATGAGGTAGTCTCGTGCAGAAGGTCGAGATGAGATGAGGTAACACCGAAGTGACGTATCTCTCTTTGTTCTGTCTCTTGGAGCTCTGGCCTGTGGCATCTTTACCCTGTTACATCTCCAACAGACACACCCAAAGGAGCGGAGCCCCCAACACTAGCCATTAGTCTGTATACTGCGTTACCGTACTGACTATTCTAGTTGCCCAAGAATTACACTTTACAATGAAACAAAAGGCCCCTGAAAATGTTTTGACCATTTTTGCAATTATGTTTGTGTGATCGCTCTAACTGAAAAAAAAAAAGTCGTCTGTGAATCAGCGACAATGTACTTTCCCAGAACGAATTAATCAATTATGTTTCCGCTCTCCCTCCAGTAACAAAAACCAAACAACCTAAAACCTCCTGTTATATATTTTGTGTCGATAAATTCATTAAATCGGCAGTTTTTTTTGTTTTTTTTCCGAGGGCTGATTTGTGTCACCGCGGCCAGAGTAGGCCTATTGTGTGCCCTGTGTGTGTTGGTCCCTACAGCAGCCCTGTATCTTTGATATAGTCCAGGATTCTTCTGCAGGTTCCTTCCATTACCTGCTTCGGTTCTGTTATGGCAGACCCGAAGCAGTGGAATCGTCTCCTTCTAGTGCCCCGCACTGGCTTAGAATATGAACCGGAATCTCATTTTCCTCGCCACATTTCCTGCACAGAGAACTTCTAGCGATGCCCATATTGTATAGGTGTTTGTTCATATGACAGTGTCCTGTAATTAGCTCTGTCATAGCAACATCGGCAGTTATTAGTGTATCTGAATTTAGCCATCTCCCCGGAACCCCCCCTTCCCTTCAGGCGATATTACTGAACTTTGACAGATTATGTCCACATTGGGTTTCAATTTTAAATATGAAATTTCATATCGAAACATTTATCACATCGGCAGATATTGGGGTTTTTGAGTTAAGACTCACTCCTAATCCCCCTATTCCTCAAGATCGAATCTGAATTCACATATAAAATTTCATCTCGTAACATTCATTCTATCGGAAGTTATGTTCACAGGCACAGAGATTTTTTTTCATATTTGGAATATAGAGGTCGGAAAACCTTCAAATTTCGTTGAAAACCGCATCGGATTAGAAGAAAGTAAAAAGCTTGTAGGTTTTCACATTTTCTAATCCTTTTGCGGCGCATTGAGAAACTCAGCGCGCATTGAACCACAAGATACAGCTTATATTTCACTCCCGGACGGGATTCGAACCTGCAAACCATGATGAAACGGCCACCATGGCCCCCTCGAAAAAAAGTTGTAGATAATAATAAGAACCACATTTTATATAGGTTACTTTTTTTCGAAAAACGCCTGGTTTATTTGCCAAAAACTGTCCTAAAATGAACCCAATTATTTTTTAATTACGAAACAATTACTTAAATTACTCAAAAACTGTTGGACTTGCTTATCAAAAATATTTCTTATTAAATTTTCAATTTTTTAAAATTTTTATTTGAGAAAATTTAATCAAATTGTTTTACATAAATAGGGTTTCAAAATAAAAACGTTAGAGTATAATACATTATGTAAAAACACATAAGTCAAAAATTGGCGGTTACCGGATTATTGCGATACATAAGTCAAAACTAGTTTAATTTAATTTTGGCTTTAACGACATGAGTCATATTAGCAGTGGTTCTGAGATAAAGAGAGGAGTGCCTGATAACCAAGTAAAAATGTTATATTTTCTTGTTCATGTGTAAACTATTTCATTCTATTCTGAAAAATGATAAAAGTTGACTTATGTGTTTTTACACCTCTGCCAGAGATATATATGTTGACTAAAAAAAAAAAATATCGACTAAACCCTCAGATATATATGTTGACTAAAAAAAAAAATATCGACCCCCACCATTGATCTACCGGCGCCCTCTGCGTTACAATATAAACATTACTTAGAAATAATTTACTAAGGAAATTTATTTGGGGCACTATAACTTAAATTATTGGTCCTATCACAAATAGTTAGTTGTAAACGTAATAAGGAACATTTTGAAGGAGTCGGTATAATGACCACATTGTTATGGGCCACATCGCTGTATGAGAGTTTTGCTGATCTATTTCTTATTTTTTTTGTTGGTTTTCTTGGATCAGGCTGAACAGACCGCTAAACTTGTGGACGAACGGGAACAGACAGACGGGCCAACGGGGACAGACTTCCTGCGTAGGGATCTCGGCTTCTACTACAGCTAGAGACTTGTTTGAGCTCAAAATTTAAAATTTGTTACAATGCTATACAATAGTTAGTTATTATGACTCCTGCCCGGGCTTTAACTACGAGGTCTTTTCGCCTTGGTAGTCCATAGGACATGAGCCCGATTCTAGTGTGGGAGTCCTAAATTTTGCCTGCCCTCGCCCTTGGACCATCGCTTAACGTTCCATCCGAAGGACGACATGCTTTATTTTACCTCCCAGATAAAATAAACTAAGGGCCTTGGTCGGGTTTCGAACCCATGATCTTGAGCTCAGAAGGCAAGCCAGCCACGCATAACACTGAGCTACCGGCGCCCTCTGCGTTACAATATAAACATTATTTAGAAATATTTACTTTATTGGTCCTATCACAAATCGTTAGTTGTTAACGTAATTAGGAACATTTTGGCGAGATCCAATTTTTCATCAAGTATTTTCATCATGCACACACAGACATCTTCGCGATGATGGTCAAAACGTATTCATGAGCCTTGAAATTCCATTAAAAACTCTAGCGATGAGAATACTTCCTTATATTTAGTTATAAGAAAATAATTATGTTACGCTGTAAGGGGGGGGGGGGGGGGGGGGGGGGGAGGGAAGTATGTTCGAAAATTGCGTTACGTATTTTATGGACGGCCTCTTAAGAAAAAAAAAAAAAAAAAAATATTCGTACACTGAATACGAATTGTACTTTGGAGGCCTCACGTATTACTGAAGCGATTACAGTGGCCATAACTGAGGTCAGTTTTATTACGAGGAAGGATTCAGGAATTTTGGAGGTTTGACTGCCAAATTTGGGCTATTCGCTTCAATGTCACAAGGATAAAGGAGTTCAGATATTATCTTCGGTACCACATTCTGGAAAGACAACAGTCTCAAATTTAGTGAACTTAAACAGTTCTTATTTGTTTAATGTAAGAAATATATTAACACAAAAACTTTAATAATTACCGATAAAATGAATGTATCAACTCGAAATTGTATATGTGTATTCAGAACCCCATAATGACGTCATCTATTGACTTTCAGCCAAGTCAGTCCAAGTGGGGAGGGAGATGAGGGGGGTTCAACACATTAACTATAATATCTACCGACGATGAATGAATGAGAGCTGAAAAGTAGATCGTCTGAGATTCACCGACTTTTTTTTACCATTAGTTGATTATAAGGTCATATCGCCTACTACCAGAGCACTCTTTTGTCACATTGGTGGACATGAACCCAACTTTCCTATGGGATTCATCTAGGTTAGAGGTCTTTAACGAGTACCTGCATCGTACAGACTCGGAACCATCGCTTAAAGTCCCATCTGAAGGACTACGTGCTCAAGTTTATTTTACCTCCCAGATAAAATAAACTAAAGCCCTCAGCCGGGTTGTGAACCCACGAACTTGAGCTCAGAAGGCAAGCACGCATACCACTGAGCTACCGGCGCCCTCTATTTAAAATATATTTATGACCGAGGCCCTGGGAGGTAAGATAAACTTAAGCACGCCGTCCTTCGGATGGGACGTTAAGCGATGGTCCCGAGCCTGTACCATGTCAGGTACTCGTTAAAGACCCCTACCCTAGATGAATAAAAATTTAGGGTAGGCAAAATTTAGGACTCCCACAGTAGAGTCGGGCTCATGTCCACTAGAGTGACGAAAGAGCGCTCTGGTAGTAGGCGATATGACCTCGTTGTTAAAGCCCGGGCATGAGTCATAAAACCTAACCTAACCTATATATATATATATATATATATATATAAGAAATAAATAAAATGCTAATAAAAATACGTAAGCAAGGAAAATAAATTAGTATATAAATAATAAAAAATAATAATTAAAAGATAGATTCGACAGACCTTAAAGGAGGATATCTATGGAGGAGCTCTGCCAAAAAAAAAAATTGAAAATGAAAGCTTTGTATCCAATAATGTTTTTGACTAAAAATACGATTTTTTTATTATGGTTATTTTATTATTTTTGAACAATGGGAAAATTTTTTTTTTCCGAATAGAAGGTTTCCTCTAACATAAACTTTTTTAGTAGAAGTTTTAATTATCTTATTGTTTCTAATGTCTTCAAGAAGTGGGGAAGGGCATTGAAGAAATTAATTCCTTTACGAGTTATACTTTTTTCAAAAAGAGAAGAGAAACATTGCTCTTCTAGTTATTCGAAAATCATCTTTCTTCCTTGTGTCGTCATCATGACTAGAATTTTTAAGAGGGAAAATATTTTTATTTTTCTTAATAACCAATAATGTTTCAAATATAAACAGCGATGGCAAAGGCAGGATTTTAAGTTTTATAAAAATTTATCTACAGCTTGTTCTTTGAGTAATATTATTTATTATGCTTAGTGCTTTCTTTCGAATTGAAAATATTAGTACTCGATCTAAAAATATTAGTACTCGTAATGATAGACTAAGAAGAAAAATAGAGAAAAGGATATAATGAAGTATATAATAAATTTCCCACTTGCAGGGTTACTGCATATGCCAAAATTCGTCATACCCCCCCCGCACTTTTTAGATGCGTTACGTACAGGAAGCCGTTAGATAGTCGAATGCCAGATTAAGACCATTGGATCGTTAGAGGGCGGTGTTGTACCTGGTCGTCATGGACACAACCACTAACTCACTATATAACTCAGGACATTACATCAACTGTCAATAAAGTCTATCGGGAGGAAACCAGCTGACACATTACTTTCCCCCCAGCTATACGAGGTACAAAGGAAGTTATGTAAATCAGTCAGAAATTCGATTCTGATTTTTCATGTTTTTCGAACTACTTGATTCCAAAAATTCAGAAAAAGATCGAGTTTTCAACGGATTTCTATGTTTCAAGACATTTTCGCGTTGTCTGTCTATGCGTGTGTCTGTGTGTGATTGGAAAGTTGTGAAAGCTCAACCCCAAAAACGGTGGTAGCTTTGAACTTGAAACTTGGAATGAGGTCACATGTGCTATCCTAGATGTGAAGCCTAACTAACATTTTACAAGATACCACATATGTTTATGACCTAATCAAAAATCTTTTCAAGTAAAAGTTGTAAAGAATACTAAAATACATATTTTATATGATTTACGATTATTCGCAGGTAGTTCGGTTTTTGAGATACATGCCAAAAACCGTCCTGAATATGTTGTTTTGAAACATATATTTTTAGACGTTTCCTTGATTTACCCGATAACGGTTAGTCCTATCGAAAAATTGGTTCCTACCTAAAATGTTCCTTATCAAATTTCCAATCGCCAATAGGACCTCAGATTTGAGATAGGATCAATACGACAAATATTATAGCCTCCCGAAAATGTAAACTAAATGTATATAGGAATATTTCTAATTAATGTTTAAATCGTAACTCATAGCAACGATCTTTAAAATATGTTTTTATTATTAAAAGGGTGATGTTAGGTTTAGGTTTTATGATTCATGCCCGGGCTTTAACTACGAGGTCATATCGCCTACTACCAGAGCGCTCTTTCGTCACTCTGGTGGACATGAGCCCGACTCTACTGTAGGAGTCCTAAATTTCTATTCACCTAGGGTAGGGGTCTTTAACGAGTACCTGACAACGTACAGGCTCGGGACCATCGCTTAACGTCCCATCCGAAGTACGGCGTGCTTAAGTTTATTTTACCTCCCAGATAAATGGTGTCGCCATTACAAGATTTTCTTATACCAACCACGCTAATAGATCTCTCTCTGTCTCCTTCTCCTTCTCAAAATCACTTCATTTTGTCTCTTTGTATAGCATAATCTTGAGAGTAGACATTCTTATACTCTGTAATGCGAGTATGAAATAATTTTGAGAATGATCAGGGGGAAAGAGAGTGATCTGTAAGCGTTGTTCGTATAAAAAAGTCATGTAATTCACTTCCATATTTGACTTATAGAACCAGATTTATACAATCCAAACCGAGACAATTCAGGAACATACTTACATAGTTGGTGGCCCAGTTGTGTAGATTGACCTTCCTAGAACTGATTGTAGCCTGTTAAACACTATCTTATGACACAAGTGCATCAGCTCCGACGAACATCTCTTTAAATGTTGTCGCTGAATCACCAGTCAATGTACTTCCCCAGAGAAAATTAATCGACTAAATTGTCTTTTTCATTCTGAAACAAATATATTTGGTTGAAAATCAAGGTGTCTTGCTCAGTCAGAGACTTCTGAACCCTCAAACTAAATTTTGTTAACTGTTGAATATTAATATTAGCGCAAACGGTCGACTGGACTTGGAGGGGGAGAGAAAAGTTAATTGATTAATTCACTCTGGGGAAGTACTAATTGACAAAATCACGAAATTATTTTTGAAAATTATAATTGGTAATATTCTTACGTAAAATATTACGTAATGTACAAAGCGAACACATTTTCGAAAACCTTACACACATTCACTGGATGGATTCATTTCTCAAATGCAGACCGTAACGTAATCAGAGATGCACGACTTGTGCCTTATCTCATTCAACATAACTACAGTTAAACACAGAAATCACGTTTAAATCAATCGAAATTATCTACAGAGTTGAAAGAAAACGCACTAATGATACAGATCACCATTACAAGCTATGGTTCATTTTCACACTAGAACAAGTCAAACTGTCCAATAGCTAGCAAGTAGCTAGAAGCTTTCCAACGATGTGTTGAATAGCCAATTACCCGGGACAGATGACTATCAATGGCGGATGGCTATCGGGTTCCAGTCCTCTGATTGGTACTCGTCAAGGCCTCACAGTTCATCTCGAGGCTGGCTTTCCCAGACCTTGTATCTCCTCGCCTCAAGAATTTTCCAGGCCAGGGGTAACTCACTGACTCTTCCGAGTTTCCACATTGTTTCTGGTTATTACCTCCAAGTTATACGAAGTATATAAGGAATCGAATTAAAATTATTAAATTTTTATGTGTCTGTAACACGATAACAGACAGTAGAATGAATATATTGATATGAAATCTTATTTGTGTCTGTAACACGATAACAACCAATAGAATGAATGTATCGATATGAAATCTTATATGAGTCTGTAACACGATAACGGCCAGTAGAATGAATGTATCGACATGAGATTTTGTATGTGTAACCAGAACCCCAAAAGGACGACAGCTATTAATAAGTTATTCGACCCATGCCCGGGCTTTAACTATAAGGTCATATCGTCTACTACCAGAGCGCTCTTTCGTCGCTCTGGACATAAGCCCGACTCTACTATGGGTGTCGTAAATTTTGCCTACCTAGATTTATTCACCTAGGATAGGGGTCTTTAACGAATACCTGACATCGGACAGGTTTCGAACCCGCGATCTAGAGCTCGGTGAGAAAACCTTGAGCATGCCGTCCTTCGGATGGGACGTTAAGCGATGGTCATGAGCTTATACGATGTCAGGTAGTCGTTAAAGACCCCTATCCTAGATGAGTAAACCAAGGATGGTTAAAGTCAAAACTCCATGACACCTGTTAACTTTTAGCGATATCGGCTCGACACAAATTCCTTAATAACTATCGATGTTAATGAATTTGACACAAAATTTAGTATGATCATGAAGTCCCCATGTAAGTCAACTAATGATCATTAACGCAAACTGTTTACTGGTTTTGGAGAGAAAGCGAAAAATTAATTGATACTTAACATTTTTTGCAGAGATATTGTGAAACACTTAATAAAATATTGTCTATTTAACAAAATATATTATATATATATTATAATATACGAGTACTTTCGGTATTGCTATCATCTTCAGCTACGACTTAACAAATACTAAATGGAAGTTCAACAAGTTTACAATCCAAACGGTACCTGTACAGTTAAATCTTAAAATACGGAAGATTATAGTAAGATTTCAATTTGAAACGAAATTTTATTATATATTTTAATGTTTTCCATATTTTGAGACTTAAATGTACAAGAGGGACAGGGACAAACGCCGTGGGGAAAAAAGGGTACCGTTTGGATTGTAAACTGGTTGAACTTCCATTTAGTGAGTCGTGGCTGAAGATGGTAGCAATACCGAAAGTACTCCCATATTACAGTAGAACCTCTATAAGTCGAACATCAAGGGAGACGCCAAAAAATTCGAGTTATAGAGTTTTCGACTTATGGAGGATTTCGACAGGCGGATTTTGATTCGACTTGTAGAGGTTAAGATTCATTCTAACTAATTTTGAGTTAGAGAGGTGAAATAAATAAAAATTCAAGTTACAGAGGTAACAAACATTTTTTACTATTGTTGACAGAGTACTCATTGGTAGGCCAAATTGTTCAGCAACATCTTTCTTCTTTTGACAGCTCTTCACAGCTTCGAGCACTTCTAACTTTAAAGCGAGATTCAAAGTTTTCGGTTTACGTTTCACAGCACTCATGTTTTAACAATTTTATTCGTAAACTGTTGTAAAAATTGATGTGTATTGCGGTAGAACCAAACTACTTCTGACAATTTTTCAATGGACAACAAATGACTTGCTTCGCTAAAGTTCAAATGAAATCAATAATAATATATCCTTTATCATTTCTTAGAATTGGTAATCCTATTTATTGTATACTCCTAAATTGTTTTCTAAGAAACAATGGTGTACATTGTCGGCAAATTCTAAAAGTCGGTAACTTATTTTTCTTCGAGCTATAGAGATAATAAGTTTCAAATAATCGAGTTGTAAAGGTTGTAAAATAAAACATTGCTATGTTCGAGATACAGAGGTCCAATTTATTTTTTCGAGTTATAGTAGGAAAATATGTACCAAAATGGATTGTAGGGACTCACTGATTATTTCGACTAATAGAGGGTTGAGATTTCGAGTAATGTAGGTTTTGGGGCTTGAAGGGAAAGGAACAAAACTTTTTTTCGAATTTTGGAGGTTTTCGACTTAAAGAGGTTCTACTGTATATATATTTTGTGAAATAGACAATTTTTTTTTTTTACGTAGGTACTAATTGACTGATTCGTCCTGGGGAAGTACTTTGCCGGAGTTTCACCGTCAACTTTTGTTCAAATATTGTACTGTTTACTAGTTGTGTCCTATTAATTATTTTGTTCCGATTCAGAAGGTCTGTTGTCCTAGGCTAGCTCAGCCTAGTGGAGACAATACACACTACAGACAATAGGCTCTCTTGACTATGCTACATAGACAGATAAAATAGATCCGGTCCACGCCCACTTCCGCCAACTAACAACACAACTCCAGGTGCACATATCTGTATCCTAACATCGATCTCATCTTCTACAGGTGCACTTATCGAGTTGTGAACATCGATTTGTATCTCTTTCGATTACAATGGTTGCACTTAATACTTGATAATATGAGTACAAAAATAACAATAGTATACAGTAGAAAAATAAAGTGTATAATAAAAATAGTAGATACATTTTTTTAAATTTAATTAAAATTAAGATAATAAGTTTTGCTAACTTTTTCGAAATGGGGCCTTCCTGGGCGTGCGGGCTACTTTTTTGGAAGTGTCTTTTTCACGACGGCATTTTGGGACGTACTCTCCTCGCAACCTCTAACTATATAAAAGAGAAAAAAAATAAAAAATAACAATAACAATCATTATATATGAGGAGTTTGGAGCCAGAGCGGACCAACTGGTTGAAACTGAACAGGTAGAAAATGGCAATTGAAAATTGAGTACATTTTGTTTATCTCCATAAATGGGCCCCAAATATTTATTTATATTTGAAATTTTAGAATAGTATTGGATGAGTGATCCCTTTTTGTGTTCTATAAAGTTTTTGAAGGCCGTATGATCCATTGTGACTTTGAAAATATATGCACAAAATACTTGAGGACTAAACTTAAAGTGCTGCTATCTATCACTGAAGTGAAGAAACTAAGTGATCCACACTGGTTTTGAAAAAGGGAACCTATGCCAACATCAGGATGGTAATAACTCATTTTCCGAAAAATTGTGGGTTGGTCCGCTCTGGCTCCAAACTCCTCATATATAGGTTAGGTTAGGTTTTATGGCTCAAGCCCGGGCTTTAACTACGAGGTCATATCGCCTACTACCAAAGCGCTCTTTCGTCACCCTGGTGGACATGAGCCCGACTCTGCTGTGGGAGTCCCAAATTTTGCCTACCCTAAATTGTTTATTCACCTAGGGCAGGGGTCTTTAACGAGTACCTGACATCGTACAGGCTAATCGTACATCGTTTCTTAACCTCCCAGATAAAATAAACTAAGGGCCTCGGTCGAGTTTCGAACCCATGTTCTTGAGCTCAGAAGGCAAGTACGCATACCACTGAGCTACCGGCGCCCTCCTTATATATATATTTATAATTTATAAATAAATGAAATACATAAATAAAATGCTAATAAAAATACATGAAAGATAAAAACAAGAAAAATAAATTTGTATATAAATAATAAAAAGGGCATATCGTCCTTATGGGATTTTGAATTGACAATATACAATTTCATATGGATACGTTTTGTGTTAAACCCCCCCTCCCCGCAATTCTATGGAATCAGTGATCGAAAAACGTGGAATTCCTCATCATCCAACTTCTGACAAATTACATAACTTCCCCTATACTTCGTATAGCTGTAAAAAAACTGCTGTATCTGTGTTTTTAGCAAAATCGGCCGAAAAAAGGCTGAGGAGCTTTAAATTTAGTGTGTGAGATAAAATACTCGCTGCTTCCTCACCAGAGACAATCCTCACCATATTTCTTACAAACTCAATTCCCTGTCAATTTAAATCAGTAATTATGTGACTACTGACCGCATTAATTGACTACTTCAAATTTATATTCTTCAAAAAAAAAAAATAATAAATAATAAAAAAAGTATGCCTTTGTCGGAAAACGTTTTTTTCCTGATTTTAATTAATTCCTTCTTTGGTTTTTGAAGTGAACATGGTTTTTCACTCGTTTTCCCATTTATGGGCTAAAAACTGCAGTTGGGGCGCGGGTGTGTCAGTATGCGGATTAAGTCGTTAGCGAGGCACTTTCGACAAAACAAAAATAAATTCAACAACGAGCCACACACAAAAGGGAGCGAAAAAAACAGGAACTGGCCCTTTAAATATCTTCATTTGGAGTTCACTTCTTAAAATAATTAAATAAGAAACGAACAGGGCGGTCTCAAAAGAAATTTTAAACGGGAGTGTATTTAACAAAAAAAAAAAAATTCTTAATTGCCGATTTTCGATTTAAATTATCAAGGTATGTTAAGTGTTCGAAGTATCATTCATCATTTTGAAAAAAAAGCATTGGAATGATTGGTTTATTATCATTGATATCTGATTTGCGATTTTTTTTACTTTCCCAGATATAAAGTATAGGGGAAGTTATATAACTGGTTAAAAATTAGATGTGGAATTAAAAAAATTGTCGGTGAATCACCGAAAATGTACTTCCCAGGGTGTACAAGAGAACTAGGCATTTGATGTACTCCAGATGATTCATCAGACTAAATTTCGTGTGAACCAAACATTTTACATCGGCAGTTATTAGGGTTTTTGAATTCAGGGCCATGTATCTTCCCTTCCCCATAGCTAATTTGGATAAAAATCGGCTAAAAACTGAGGAGGTCCTAAATACACAAATAAAATGTGTATTTATTCTATCTGGATTCACGTAAATAACAGTAGACAGGGGTTGGAAGACATGAAATTTTGGTGAAAAGTGTATATCAAATTTCTGATCAATTAAATAACTTTTCCTATACTTAGTATAATAGGTTTAGGTTTAGGTTTTATGACTCATGCCCGGGCTTTAACTACAGGTCATATCGCCTACTACCAGAGCGCTCTTTTGTCACTCTGGTGGACATGAGCCCGACTCTACTGTGGGAGTCCTAAATTTGGCCTACCCTATATTTTTTATTCATCTAGGGGTCTTTAACGAGTACCTGACATCTGTACAGGCTCGGGACCATCGCTTAACGTCCCATCCGAAGGACGGAGTGCTTAAGTTTATTTTACCTCCCAGATAAAATAAACTAAGGGCCTCGGGCGGGTTACGAACCCACGTTCTTGAGCTCAGAAGGCAAGCACGCATACCACTGAGCTACCGGCGCCCTCCTATAGTATAATATATAAAATGAATAAGATGGCGCCGGTAGATAGTGGTATGCGTGCTTGTCTTCTGAGCTCAAGAACGTGTTTTTTTTTGTTTTTGTTTTTCGGGTGCTCCAGTAAATTACCCGGCCCGCTTAGCGCCGGGGAAAGAGGAAGTACATATATATACTGTGGGTAGGTTCGAAACCCGACCGAGGCCCTTAGTTTATTTTATCTGGGAAGTAAAATAAACTTAAGCACGCCGTCCTTCGAATGGTACGTTAAGCGATGGTCCCGAGCCTGTACGATGTCAGATACTCGTTAAAGACCCCTACCCTAGGTAAATAAAAATTTAGGGTAGGCAAAATTTTGGACTCCCACAATCGGAGTCGGGCTCATGTCCACCAGAGTGACAAGAGCGCTCTGGTAGTAGGCGATATGACTTCGTAGTTAAAGCCCGGGCATGAGTCATATAACCTAACCTAACCAAAACCCCTTAAGTACAACTAGTTATCAATTTTCAGTCAATTATGTGAATAAAAATAATTTATGATAGTAATTAAAAACTATCGAAACAATCGATAATGTGAAATGACATCACTACTCTTGAGAGTCTTAAGAAATCAATGTTTTTTTAATGGGCAATAAATTGGGAGACCAACTTGGACACGTGCTGTCTTTAGAACAAGCTTATAGTTTCATACCGGGTACTATACTGAGTTAATACCGTGCAGGCTGTGAAACCTTAGAAGACTGGACTAAACTAAAAAGAAGCCACAAACATTCATTATATGAACCAAATATATATATTAGGTTAACAGCAGTCCAGGTTTTCTAAATCAAATCAACCTGTACAACTCAGGTGTCGTGCTTGGAGCGATCTGGATGCGCATATCATATTTCATGATTATACATTCATTTTATCGGGAGTTATCGTGTGCCTCTTGTTTCTGAGTCAAAAAAAGCTCAAGCACGCCGTCCTTCGGTTGGTTCTTACCTTAAGCAATCGGCGGTACTCGTCAAAGACACCTTTGGTAGTAGGCGATATGATCTCATAGTTGAAGCCCGGGCATGACTACCATCTTCAGCACGAGGGCAATTCTGCTTCTGCCTTACCGACAGTTGTTGTTAGTCATCGCCATAATTTAAAATATTATAAATAATAAATCTACATACAACGAAATCACAACAGACCCTGTATTATAATATTGCTAATAAGATAATAACATATTATTAAAAACACCTCAGAAAATGATATATTATATATTATATCCAATTAGTTTGGATAATAGCCGCATGACATCGTGTAACTTCACCTCTCACTTTTATGTTCAGTGGCGAAAGTTCTTTAAGGGAACGAAATTTATATAAATGTTAGTTATTGTAACTCATGCCCGGGCTCTAACTAAGATATTGCCTACTACAAGAGCACTCTTTCGTCGACTGGAGGACTTGAGCCCGACTTAACTGTGGGAGTCCTAAATCTTGCCTATCATTTATTCGCCTCGGGACCATCGCTTAACGAAGGATGGCGTGCTCAAGGTTTTATTTTTACCTCTCAGATAAAAAGCCTAAGGGCCTTAGTCGGGTTTCGAACACGCGATCTTGAGCTCAGAAGGCAAGGACGCTACTTCGAAGCTACGGTACCCTCTACAAAATATCATATACGATATGATGTGTCTCTTCAAAAAATCTTGAAGGAATAAAAAAAAAAAGTAGAAAAAATCACAGTCAATCAACTTCCCCAGCACGAAATAAATTTAGTTTTTGGTCTTTCTTCAAAATTAATTGATCTTTTGGGATAAAAATCAATAACTTACACAGGGACTTAATAAATTTCTATGGTCCCAGGGAATAAGTTGTTAAGTCGGAAAATGGCCAATATGAGTTAAGTGTACTGTGATCATCTCCCAAGCCATCTGCGCACTGTGAAGAAGTTGGGAGTTCAGAACTCTAATACTTTCGGAATTATAAAGATGTGGGTTTCTTGGTATCTTGTAAAATTGGGTATGTTCTCGGTTAAATCAACTTAATCTACTTCCTTTAGGAATTATTCACGAGGTGACTGCATTTAACCATTTATTCACTACGGTAGACTATTCCAAGTGAAGATGGTGTTTTCGGTTAAATTAACTTTAGAGAGGCATCATTCACGAGTATTTCAAAACATTCTAATGTTTCTTCAGGTAAACGTTCTTTCAAATCTGCGATGACGTGGTCCAATGCTGGAATATATTGGGGGGGGGGGGCATGGCCCCAATTGCCCCCCCTTGGACCGCCACTGATATGATTAATAATGATGCAAACATAATTTATTTATTCCAAAATTCCCTGTGACCACAGATTTTTTTCTCGATGTATTCATTACATTGGTAGTTATTAGCGTTTTTATGTCAAGTTCCCTTCCTCATTCCCTTTGGTCGATTTGGCTGAAAATCAGTACGTACTTATTACTTATGGGGTCGTACTTAGTACTTATGGGGGTCAAGAACAAAAATTCTAACCGATTACAGAACTTCCTCTATACTTCGTATAATTGGGGAAGTAACTTGATATATTGTCTATTGATTATATTGTCCGATTTCAATTATGTTATCATCTTAATAATTTAGTAGTTGGCATTTTGTGTTTCTGATAGTAATTTATCGCTGTTGGCTGTGTCTCCCCTGAGGCGTTTACACAAGTTATCTCAAGTCTCTCTCCAATCAAATTTGAATAATGGCGCTAACATGTGGTAGTAGATCGTTTATTTTATTTTTTATTTTTTATACCTATAGTATAAGGAAATAATCGTGCAAAAATACGAGTTCGAAGTTTCAACAGATCGGAAGTGTCACTCTACCGCAAAAACATATGTACCTATGAACTTGAAATTTGGTGTGAAGAGATCAAACGTTCTAAATTTGTTTAGATTTTGGCCGAAATTGGACAGAAATTCTGACCTAACTAAGTTTTACAAGATAACGCTTATGTTTATGACACAATCAAAAGTTTTTACAAGTAATAGTTGTAGAGAATACTAAAATAGATATTTTAGGGAGATGCACGATTCCTCTATGATTGGTTTTGATTGCGTTTAGCCCATGGCAGGTTTCCTCTCACCTATGATCTTGTTTACTTTCCGTCACCACCCCTTCCTCACCATTCACGCATCCGTCTGGAAACCATCCCTTGCTCAGTGTCCCAGTGTCAAGGTCAGTGTTCACATTATTATTTATCATTACTTATATAATACAATTATTTAACCTGAATTGTCCTCGTAGCTTAGAAACTAAGGAGAGGGGCAGATATATCGTCCTATTACGCCCCTACAATTTATATTAAGTATGCGATCTGAACTTTATTATTTACTTATTCCCTACACAACTAAGATGAATCCTGCCAGAGCACTCAACTTCGTCCGAGGGGAATCGTGATGTGGGCATTAGACTGTTCCCCCCACTGCTCTTAATTGGAGAGGAATCCGGCGACCCTCATATTTTATATACAATACGATTTTTTACAGGTCTTGCGGTTTTCGAGATATATGCCGAAAACCGTCTTGAAATGTAGTTTTCAAACATATTTTTAGACTAATGATTAATAGAGTCGACAGTATCTTTTCGATGTAAAAGAAATTCGAGATTCTGTCGTGTAAATGAAAAATTCAAAATTTGGCCAACGTTTCGAAAACTATTTATTTCTTTATTCAGGGTCTTATAATGACGAGTGGATGTGTGTGGTGAAGGTGTTGTGAGTTTGTGTCCAGTATAAAGCTATGGTGTCGTGTACGTAACTGAGTTGTCAACAACACAAACCATAAATTAATTTTCTTTTTTTTCCATAGGTATTGACCGTTTTTTCGAGCTGTTACCCCGAGTTCGAGGCACGCAGCCTCTAGCCGAGTGTTCATGGTTTTCTTCATGGTGAGTCTATTTTGTATATCATACATATAAAGCTGAAAATGTCTGCGTTGTACCGCTATAACTCACGAACGGCTTGATGGATTTGATTAATTTTTTTTTAAATTTGTTCGTCATCGTCTGTGGAAGGTTATAGGCGTATTAGTACCTCAATATCTGGTCCATCCCAGCATCCACCCACGCAATCTTTGTAACTCAAAAACCATTGCAACGATTAATGAGAAATCTTTTTGAATAAATTAGTTTTAGCTCCAAAGCTAGCGTTACTACAGTTGAAGGACTATATGCCTTATTCCGTATGAATAATTGAAAATTATAACATCATGAATGTACTGTCGAGGAACTGAATAGCCTTATAGGAGATATTGGGAGAAAAGTCAAAGTTCCCCGGGCAACGCCGGGTATTACTGCTAGTATACCGATATATATATTTTATAATTATTTAACAATACAATACATACAATAAATATATACAATCAATTATTGATTTTTAGCCAAAATGGTCGGTTCACTTTAGAGGGAGAGCGAAAACTTAATTGATGATGAATGACATTACCGGTGATTCATCGGACTTTTTTTTTTTGTGTTTATTTAAATCAATTTTGTCTTTTCCCTAAATGTGCTTCGGCTCTCTAATCCAGCTGAGCGCTTGTCGCGGGATCCTAGTGAGGGATGGCGGGAATGATGAGTGATGACGCGGTTTGGGCGGGGTCCATGCTGTTATCAGCTCATTATCACTACGACCTTGTTCCCCCCCTCACTAACACAACCTTGAGGCCACCTCACAATACTCCATTGTCAGCCATACTCGGCCATCTTCAACTTTTGAATTATTTATGTCCAATTGTAATTTGTGCCCAATTTATATTCAGTTCATAGGCGTTTCCCTTTACATCCACACAACGGTAACCTCCCGCGCATAAAGTAGACGTGCGAAAGTCCCGAAACTGAAGATAAATATCCCGAGATGTTATTTTTCAGTTTCTCGCGAAAAAATTCTCCGTAGCCCGGGCATATTGAAAGAGATGGATATTTCAAAAGTTCAAAATATTGAAATCAGTGTGAAGGGTTTAATTTGAGATGTAATAAGGAGCATTGGCTATTGTACAAAGGATTTTGGATTGAATGCGCTGAAGATGGGAAGCTTTGGCACAACCCCATAGTTCATGTCCATAAGTCCATATAGGCTTCCTCCTGAAGCCCAGGCTCTGCGGTCCTCTCTACCGTCTGCCTACTCTACACAATTCCCTTCAGTCTGTGTGCCAGGTTATCCACCCTGATGGTGCTGCAGGTGGCTCCTCTGCGTTCCTCTCCTGTCTGCCTACTCTACACAATTCCCTTCAGTCTGTGGGCCAGGTTATCCACCCTGATGGTGCTGCAGGTGGCTCCTCTGCGTTCCTCTCCTGTCTACCTACTCTACACAATTCCCTTCAGTCTGTGGGCCAGGTTATCCACCCTGATGGTGCTGCAGGTGGCTCCCCTGCGTTCCTCTCCTGTCCTGAGCCCACCCTACAGAAACGCTGACCTCCTGAAGCCCAGACTCTGTGGTCCTCTCTACCGACTCCCGACTCTTCACAATCCCCTTAAGTCTGTGTGCCAGGTTATCCACCCTAATGGTGCTGCAGGTGGCTCCCCTGCGTTCCTCTCCTGCCCTGAGCCCACCCTACAGAAACGCTGACCTCCTGAAGCCCAGACTCTGTGGTCCTCTCTACCGTCTCCCGACTCTTCACAATTCCCTTCAGTCTGTGTGCCAGGTTATCCACCCTGATGGTGCTGCAGGTGGCTCCCCTGCGTTCCTCTCCTGTCCTGAGCCCACCCTACAGAAACGCTGACCTCCTGAAGCCCCTGACTCTGTGGTCCTCTCTACCGTCTCCCGACTCTTCAAATTCCCTTCAGTCTGTGTGCCAGGTTATCCACCCTGATGGTGCTGCAGGTGGCTCCCCTGCGTGCTTCTCCTGTCCTGAGCCTACCCTACCGTAGTTCCTGTTTCCGCCAACTCTCTCACACCCCGCCCCTCTTCAGATAATCACAGACCACCTGACCAATCTAATCACAGCACCCATTACACTACTCCAGTTTAAAATATCTTCTTCGAATTATTTTCTAGCGATTCACAAGACTTTCGCAGGAGCCATATCGATAGTATGAAATCGATAGTATGTATTTTTAGTGTCAAAAAACCTTTTAAAAACTTTCTTGAAAAGAGAAAATGGACAAAATTCGTGTAAATCAAATTTTGGAATAAATAAATTATCATTATTAATCATATACCTTCTAAATCTATAGGAGGGAATGAAAATGAATATTGTTTATCCTTTCTTGGATTTTCCCTTAGTTACCTAATCATTCCCCATCACTTACCTAATTAGTTACCACACTTTTTGAAATACTCGCGAATGATGCCTCTCCAAAGTTGATTTAACCGAAAACGCCCTCTTCACTTGGAATAGTCTGCCGTAGTGATTAAATGGTTAAATGCAGTTACGTGAATGATTCCACAAAGAAGTGGATTAAGTTGATTTAACCGAAAACATACACAATTTTACGAGATACCAAGAAACCCACATCTTTATACTTCCGGATGTATTAGAGTTCTGAGCTCCCAACTTCTTCACAGTGTGCAGTGGGAATATCAATTTATTCCCTGTGACCATAAATATAATATTTCGTGTCGATATATTCATTCAATTCGGAGTTAAGTATTGTGTTAGTTTTCACAGACACACAACACAAAAAATTTCTTTTTTCATATTTGGAATTTAAAGGTAGAAAAAAAAATGAAATTTCGCTGAAAATTTCGCATCAAATTTTTTGACCGATTACGTAACTTCCCGTGTATAGCTTTGGAAGTAAAATTTAAAATGAACGGGACTTAAGTGAAGTATTTAAGGGTATCATTCATCTAGTTGGAGACTTGGAGATCTGTATAATTATAGGGTGGCACAATCACACATCGGTCCAACTGCTAACTAAAGTCATCTGTCTTACACATGTCCTACAGGTAATTTTTGACTTTTTTTTTTTTGTTTAATAAGAGAAACAGTGAAGGCGCGCAGGAAATAATAATAGAGAACGACATGAGATAAGAATGAAGCCTTGAAATGTGTTCCAAAACTGTTCTTGTTCTGTTATTATGGTAATAAGTTTAATTCGGGGCATTGTTAACAAATAGATTTGTTATCGTATCTATTTATATATGATCTAGGAGGAAAAGTTGTTTGTGAATCACTAGGTACTTCCCCAGCGCGAATTAATGAACCAAGTTTCCACCCTGAGGGGCGTAGCCAGGATTTTGAGCAGGAGAGGGCAAAGTTAGGCTTCAGGGAGGCACAGCCCGCAGCTTCCGCGGTTAGCGCTGCAGAGTTTTTGTTATTAATTTGGGAGACTCAAACCTCTAGAAGCTCCCCCAGAAGTAACCACTGACTGTAATACTTAACTTGACTTTACATGAGCAGAGAAAATGCAAAGCGCAGCAGCAGCAAATGCACGCTGTGGTTTCTGTGTTTTTAAAAATAAATTACTCACAGGCAATAGCGTGCATTTGCTGCTGCTGCGCTTTTCATTTTTACTGCGCATGTAAAATCAGCTTTAAGAGTATAAAGTATAACATAAATGAAGATTTGGAGCGAGGAAATGAAATGATCGAATTCATATATATTTAAATAAATGTAATATGACTTGTTTTGTACAAGTACATTTAAGTAAAGCATAATTTTCGTTTATCCTCCGATAATCGTGAAAGAAATTCTTCTTTGAAGTGTTCTCGATCGTTTTCCAGCAACTTTCTGTGCACTCTTAGCATGCAGAGACCATTGAGACGGAATTTTTAATCTAAATTTTTTGTAGTTTATTTAGTGTTTCTTAGTTTTTTGCTGTGGCTAGGGGGGTGGGGCACGAGCCCCCCCCCTCCCCCCCCCCCCCCCCTGGCTAAGCCTTCCTTTTCTATCCTATTCTATTTAAATCTCTTTCTTTGAAACAAAATTACCAATTCTATTGAAAATTAGTACTCAAGACTTCTGAATTATAGTGCCCTTCTCCTCTGAACCATCACTTACCTTTGGTCGATTTGGCTGAAAATTCATAGATATTGTCGTTATCGGCATTTATTAGTTCTTGAGTAGACAATTTAGAATTATTATTCAAATTTAGAATTTTGGACTAATTTTTTCCAAAATGTCTGTATGTTCGGCTCTACTCAAGAATTCGTGCTATAATTACATACATTATTTTTATTATGATATAAATTAGACAACTAGCAGTTATCTTCATCACGAATTGTTATAATTGTGATGGGAACCTAATATAATTTTGATGGTGTTTATTCCGATTATAATGAAATTTTTGACAAACGATATACTTACCTTGAATCTAACTCAAAATGGCGAGGTCGTATATTTAGTTGAGTAATTTACTTTTTGAATACCTATAATTTTCTGAAAAAATATAGATATTATAAATGATGCAAAATTTTAATTTATAATTTCTTGACTAATCTTCAGAGTTAGATGTTAGATTAAAATTAACGGGTGTCGTGTTGTTTTGGAACTAAATTTTTGGCGATAATGAATCCGTAGTGTATTTCAATCAATTATAGTATATATGCTACGGGTAAAGTTAGATTAACGGTTAAACCTAGGATTACCCGGGTAAACCTAGTAGTACCCGCTGCCGCTTGGTTAAAGTCCGAAATATAATTGAAATAGTTCACGGGTAAAGTATATGTTAAAGCTAGAACCTGTACTACTTCAAATATAGGAACGACGGGAGGGGCAGATATATCGTCCCATAAATACGCCCCCAAATTTTGTAATATTTCGATTTATGTTTGTTCTAGGAATTTATGTACCCAGATGAATGATTATCGCTGTTAGACAGCTTACAACAATGGAAATTGAGGTGTGGTCGAGCTAATTAATAAGTACCTAATCTTTATAGTGGAACATACGTCCACTAATGGCCTTGTCATTATTAGTATACCCAACTTTAACCAAGCGGCAGCGGGTACTACGCAGTTTACCCGGGTAATCCTAGGTTTAACCGTTAATCTAACTTTACCCGTAACATATACATGGGGGCCATGGTGGCCGTGCGGGCTAGAGCGTAGGGCTTTGGTCGCATGGTCTCACCATGGTTTGCGGGTTCGAATCCCGTCCGGGAGTGAGTTTTATTTTATAGATAGAACTCCCTCCCGGGGCCATGGATGTCGTAAATAACTAGTAAATTACACATTGACATGGCTAATATGCATCGTACATAAGGCCAAAAAAAAAAAAAAAAAAAAAAAAAAAAAAAAAAAAAAAAAAAAAAAAAAAAAAAAAAAAAAAAAAAAAAAAAAAAAAAAAAAAAAAAAAAAAAAAAAAAAACATATACATAGCACTAAAAAATTCAGTAAAACTGAAAAGTAGGACGGTTTGAACACATAATAACAAACACAAACTTTTTTAAGTTTTTTCTTATTATCAATTTCCTGAATGTATTTTATCGTTGCTGTCTTCTTTTCGTTATCGTTATAATATTGGGTTATTTTTTATTATATATTTTTTTTTATCATTATCTTTGCATATATAGATCACATGATATTTATTATATATTTTAAAAAATTCATATATTAACATTGATGACGTCATCCGGACGCCCGGACACTAAAAAAATAAAAATAAAAAAAAAGTAATTTTTTGCCAATTTTGACCCTTCGAAACTTGGTCAAAAATGATTCTTTTTGGCTACTTTTTTTTTTTTAATTTTGTTCAGCTCCGAGTTCTCCAGACGGCTATGTCGGAAAAAACATCATTTTGTTAATGAAAAATATACTTTTTTTGATGCAAAAAGTGGCATTTCGTGTCACGAGAACAGTAACACAGCAGTGTCTTTCGACATGGCCAGAGACACTGCCGTGTCTCCTGATATTTAGTTTAATTTGGCCGTGAAATGCAGTAGCATACATATGAAATTTCGTATCGATACATCGATTCTATCGGAAGTTGTCGCGTTCACAGACAATTTTTTCTTCATATTTGGAATCAGGCTGTAATAACAGTTGATGTAATACATGTATCGATATGAAATTTAGATTGCAGTTCACTCCCCCAATGTGATCTTTCTTTGTAACGTTATGTGACCTGGATGATAATTTTAATTTTCTAGTTATTTATTATGACTCATGCCCGGACTTTAACTACATGGTCATATCGCCTACTACCAGAGCGCTCTTTCGTCACTCTGGTGGACATGAGCCCGACTCTACTCTGGGAGTCCTAAATTTTTTCTACCCTACTTTTTATTCTCCTTGGGTAGGGGCCTTTAACGAGTTTCTAACATCGTACAGGTTCCAGGACCTTCGTTTATCGTCCCATCCGAAGGACATAAATTCAATATGAGAATTCAGAAGTTCTTTGTAAGTCAACTATTGATTTTTAGCCAAAACGGTCGATGAGAGTTTGCGAGAGAGTGTAAACTTACCGATTATATAATTTCCCCTATACTTCGTATATCTGGGAAATTTCCTCAGCTGGATCCGATAACTTTTTCAGCCAAGGAAGCGACTGCGTTAACCACTAGGCTACAAGAAGCCTCTTGTACCCCGCTGATCTCTGTTCCATATCCAAGGCGGTTCCTCTAGGTGAGAGGTGAAAGTCTTCTCTCGGGAGCATCTTCAGAGCAGCGTTGCCAGATCCCAGACACGTTAGTTCATTTCAGTTCATACTCACTTCACATCAGTTTCTTGTCTCTAGTCAGAAGAAACGTAACATCTCTTCAGCAATATCACTGGAGTCTGTGCTTGGATTGAACAATATTGTAGGTGAAATTAGTAATTGACAATTGAATAATCACCTCTGGACCTTGAGCATGTTGTCCTTCGGATGGAACGTTAAAAGATGGTCCCGAGCCAAAATTTAGGACTCTCGTAGTAGAGTCGGGCTCATGTCCACCAGAGTGACAAAAGAGCACTCTGGTAGTAGGCGATATGACCTTATAGCAGTGCCGGATTTATATATTTTCCAAGTATAGGCATATATTTGAAAAATTGTTATTCTATGAAACTATTATTAATAAGTCATAAATGACAATGTATTTTGGGTGAGGTACGGTTAGGTTAGGTTTTATGACTCATGCCCGGGCTTTAACTACGAGGGCATATCGCCTACTACCAGAGCGCTCTTTCGACACTCTGGTGGACATGAGCCCGACTCTACAGTGGGAGTCCTAAATTTTGCCTACCCTAAATTTTTATTCACCTACGGCAGGGGTCTTTGACGAGTACCTGACATTGTACAGACTCGGGACCATCGCTTAACGTCCCATCCGAAGGACGGCGTGCTTAAGTTTATTTTACCTCCCAGATAAAATAAACTCAGTCGAGTTTCGAACCCACGCTCTTGAGCTCAGAAGACAAGCACGCATACCACTGAGCTACCGGCGCTCTCTCATTGTATTTTGAACAGAATTTAAAACTTTTTTTTCTCAGTTAAATAATTAAAAAATAAATTTTTGTGCCGTTTGCCAAAAGGAAAATTCAAATTAATGCAAACAACTGTTTAAATTGACATATATACGTTTTTTTTTTTTGGCCTTATGTTCGATGCATATTAGCCATGTCTATGTTATCTAATTATTTACGACATCCATGGCCCCGGGAGGGAGTTCTATCTACGAAATAAAACTCACTCCCGGACGGGATTCGAACCCGCAAACCTGGCCCCCGACTTATATATTTAAAATTTAAATTTAAAAAGAGATAAAAAATTGTAAATTAAAAAAGTAAAACCAGGTCTTATATAGGTCAATTCACAATAACTTCCGGCGTAATTTGTTATAGCAAAATCATCGATAATATCATCATAACTCATCATTTCAGTTAGTTCACACTCGATATATAGAAGAGCGAGAGGGCGCCGGTAGTTCAGTGGTTTGCGTGCTTGTCTTCTGTCTGAGCTGAAGAACGTGGGTTCGAAACCCGACCGAGGTCCTTAGTTTATTTTATTTGGGAGGTAAAATAAACTTAAGCACGCCGACCTTCGGATGGGACGTTAAGTGATGGTTCCGAGCCTGTACGATGTCAGGTACTCGTTAAAGACCCCTATCCTAAGTGAATAAAAATGTAGGGTAGGCAAAATTTAGGACTCCCACAGTAGAGTCGAGCTCATGTCCACCAGAGTGACGAAAGAGCGCACTGGTAGTAGGCGATATGACCTCGTAGTTAAAGCCCAGGCATGAGTCATAATAATTAACTAACTAGAAGAGCGATAGAATTTAATTCTTCTTGGCTGATGATCTTAAATAATTTTTCACTCTTTTTAGTCAAGAAAAGCTTCTTTCACCGATATTAAATATCGATATTTCACGACCACCAATAATACGATTGATCTTTAATATATAAAAAGTATCAATATCAACTGAGACTTTTGATTTGATAATTACAACAATTTATGAGTTAATAATTGATTTTTACAATTATTTTATGAAAATTTGAAAAATATAATCTTTCAAATTTTCTGCCCTAGGCCGAGAGCTATAGTATGGCGTCCTCTAACAGACAAAAATGACCCTTTTAATGGCTCAAATAGCCCTTCGAAGGGTGGGGTTCCCTTTTGTCCCTTAAGTTTCATTACATTTTATTAAAGTACTAAAGAAACAAGGAAGAACTGTGCAAACAGATTTTTGATACGTCAAGTATTTCTCGGAACAAAAACGTTTAAAGTTGCACGTTTTTCTTATTCTGAAGTTAGTTGGAATTTAATAACTTTTCATTTGTGGCCCGCTTATCTGGGCCACCCTGTATAATATGGGAGTACTCTTGCGGTATTGCTACCATCTTCAGCCACGACTTAACAAATACTGTATTTATTAAGACGTGGCTGAAGATGGTAGCAATACCGAAAGTATATACTCATAATAAATATATATATATATTTGGGAAATAGACTATATTTTTTAAGAAATATACTTTTTTTCTTTATTAACTTCCCAGCGTTAATAAAAGTTATTGTAATGGGTCCGAAAATCGAAATCAACATTTTTATCATGTGTGTGTAGGTACGTACGTGGTCACTTTTTCCTGTACAATATCTCGCTTTTATCAAACTCGGTCCAGCCGTATTTTTGTTTAAGCAAAAATACTGCTAAAAAGTGAATTTTAGGAATTCTTGAAAAATATTTTTGTTTCGCACATTTTGGGCATTTACAAAACTTAATTTTATGAAATTTCATGTTTCCTACCTCTTGATTCTAAAAAGGAAAAACCAAAAAAATTCTTTTCCAGAAAAATTATATTCCTAGTTCGAGCTGGGGAAGTCCAGTCTGGTGATTTAACGAAAACTTTTTTTTCTTAATTAGTTTTCTACTATATCGATAGAGATCGCAAACATTCTATTGGGACATTTCAAGAAAAAATGTCAGTAATGATAAAAATGTCATGAATTATAAATGAATTCTGCTATTCCATTACACAGGTACATTGAAAGAATGGAGGAATTTCAGTTACTGTCTGTTTAATAAAACATGTCATGTGTTATTTGATGTGATATCTATTTATCAGATACATAGAGGACAAATTAAAGGATTGTAGATATCAGTCAGGTGGACAGGACACATATTTTATCTGGCAGGTAAAATGAACTTAAGCACGCCGTCCTTCGGATGGGACGTTAAGCGATGGTCCCGAGGCTGTACGATGTCAGGTTCTTGTTAATGACCCCTACCCTAGGTGAATAAAAGTTTAGGATAGGCAAAATTTAGGACTCCCACAGTAGAGTCGAGCTCATGTCCACCAGAGTGACGAAAGAGCGCTTTGGCAGTAGGCGATATGACCTCGTTATAGCCCGGGCACGAGGAAGAACGCTGAGGGTGATTCAACGAGGTTACCGACCGAGGGAGGTGGTATGTAGGAGAACATTTGGCTGGGTAGAGAGGTAGTTCCGTTGTGAACCCCACCCTAACTTGGGCCGTGTTGGCGGGAGACTGACATTTGGCGGGAGATGGGACCGTGGGAAAGCCCGCTGGCGGGAACGACATTAGCATAGCCAGTGCCTCCTTGATCTGTGCTGCCTGCTTCTCACAGCGGGGGCGTGTCCTTACGAAACAGACCCCCCCGCCCCCCCCCCTCCACCTTGTAATGTTGTCATTCCTATTGTAACTAGCACTCAACGGGTCCCAACAAAAAAAAAACGCAATCTACATACATTCTACTGTACTTAATGTGAGGATGGCTGATGGAGTAATAAAAAACAAAAACAACCTTGAGCACGCCGTCCTTCGGTTGGGGCATTAATGGTTCCGAGCCAAGTACTAGTTAAGGTCCCCTACCCTAGATGAATAAAAGTTTAAGAAAAATTTAGAACTCCCACTATAGAGCCGGGCTCACGTCCCCCAGACCGACCATAGAGCGCTCTGATAGTAGGCGATATGTAGTAGATGAGCTAGACCTATTTTTATGCTTAGTCCCCCTCACAACCCCCCCTCCCATTAACAATTTTATGACGCCAGATAGTCTATATTTCAATTGTCTTTTAAGAATACTACATGTGAAATTTCATCACGATTTGAGCATCCGTTAATGAGCTAGCAGTATATTTATGCATAGGCCCCTCACCCCCCCCCCCCCCTCCAGTTAAGAATTTTGAGACGTCACATCCTATTTTTCAATTGGCTTTTAAGAGAAATTTCATGACAATCCGACCATCCGTTAATGAGCTGGAATATATTTTATGCTTAGCCCCCCTCATAACCCACCCTCCTGTTCACAATTTTCAGACGCCATATAGTCTATATTTCAATCTGGCTCTAAAGGATGCTACATTGCCACCAGAACAAATTAGATCTCATGAATCTTTTTCAAGAATTCATAAAATTCATTTTTTGCATTCTTTTTGTTTTAACAAAAAAAACGGGTGGACCGAATTTGATCAAATTTCTTTCAGATCATATTTACGTTGATACACTTCGATTGGCACCAAAACGGAGTCGATATCATTTTTCATTTAATAAAATAGTGTAAAAATACTGTAGTGAACTTGAAACATAAAAATATGTTGAACATTTTGATTTCGATTTTCGGACCCTTTACAATGACTTCTCTATATGCTGGGAAGTTAATAATTTTGAGGAGGGGGAAAGCGTGGTTGGTATAAGAAAGTCCTGTAATGGCGACTAAATAGTTTTAACTATCTCCCAGTGAAGGGGCTACGCTCTTGCTGGCTACGCCCTCTGATGTAGGTTATGTGCCCAGAACTCGTCACTTGAGCCCATCATCTGACTCATCTTCCCGAGGTCAGTGCCCTCACAATTCTACTATCTCGACCCTCCCCCACTCCATCTTCTGTAGTGATTCTATTTATATAATCTACTGAGGGCGCCGGTAGCTCAGTGGTATGCATGCTTGCTTTCTCAGCTCAAGTTCGTGGGTTCGAAACCCGGCCGAGGCCCTTAGTTTATTTTATCTGGGAGGTAAAATAAACTTAAAACGCCGTCCTTCGGATGGGATGGTCCCGAGCCTGTACGATGTCAGGTACTCGTTAAGACTCCTGCCCTAGTTAAATAAAAATTTAGGGTAGGCAAAATCTAACACTCTTACAGTAGAGTCGGGCTCATGTCCACCAGAGTCTCGAAAGAGCGCTCTGGTAGTAGGCGATATGACCTTTTAGTTAAAGCCCGGGCATGAGTCATAATAACTAACTAAATATAATCTACTAGCTGGTTACCTGGTGTTGTCCGGGAATAAATAACTTGACAAATTTTTTTGTATTGTTAGTTACCGAGGGTACCGGTAGCTCAGAGGTAGGTATAGATAATTAAAATACACAATGTCTTTGTCAAACTTCACTATATATTCTCAAATACTCAACTAGTTTCGCCGTGTTAAGGCATTATCAAGAGTCACTTACAAACTGACAGAATTGGTTGACAGGGTAGAAGGTACAGTTATGGAGGTGGTTTTTAGGTAATGACGGGGAATCCCTTGTTTTTGTTACTCTATACATTCCAATAAACAGATATTTACAAGATAATAATAAATATAAAATAAAAAATAAAAAAGAAAATATATAACAGTAAAGTGTTGGTATTTATATAGGTATGACTCATGAATTATATAAATGTAAAATATAATTTAAAGTGAATAAAAACAAATAAAATAGAATTTAAAGGCAAATTAGGAGCTTCACAAAGTAAATCTGGAAACCATAAATTATCAGAGGTATGTTTTATTTTCATTTGGGAGGTTAGAAAAAAACTTGAGCACGCCGTCCTTCGGATTATGTTATGCGATGGTTCCGAGCTTGTACGATATCAGGTAACTTAACCTGAGTTGGTGATGTATAGAACATCATCAGTAAAGTCAGGCTCAAATCAGTCGCTCATCAGAGCGATGAAAGAGCGTTCTGGTAGTAGCCCGGGCATGAGGTATAATAACTAATTAACTACAACTTATCTGAAGAATAGAAGAGTGAACAAAAAAAATCTGCGGTAGATGAGGGGAAAAAAAAACATTTCCTGTCTTTGTGTGTCTACTCTTAACTGCCCCCGGAAATGGCACTGTAGGTAGTATTCCTTATTGATCTTTTGTCTTTGTGGCAAGAACTCATGGTGCACTATGCCGTTAAAAAACGTGGTGGGGCGTCCAGGGCGCTCGTCATCTTCAACGTCTTCACGGCCTTCTTGGAAACGCTTATACCACTCGTAAACACTAGTTTTACTCATAGCAGACTCACCAAAAGCAATATTTAACATTTCTAAAACTTTGCTGCACTTCATTCCATTCTTATAGCAACATTTAATGCAAATTCTCTGATCCATTTTGTAAACAAATAAATAATTGCCGATCATACCAAAATGTTACCTCTTTGAAAGCTGATAGCAGACTAAACATCCGGTCTCATATGTGATGTGTCCTTGTCTCCTTAAGGCTAGTACAGACATGCGAGCAACGAACCAAGCAGTGCTCGGCTCGTGTTCAGTTTTCAACGAACACACTCCAAGCCGAACAGAGACGAGCCGAGCATTTGGATGCTCCACAACCATACTAACGAACATAACCTGCACAAGTTAACCTGCAGATAACAAATTTACGTTTATTTGTATATCATTTTATTACTATTCAAAATCTTCAATCAGAAAATGCTCAAGGTAGGTAGCTACTTACGTAATTAATTTACATATTTGTAGTACAATTAATACGGATACGAATTTATTTTTACATGTAAATTGTTTAAAA
This sequence comes from Aradus depressus, assembly GCA_963662175.1. Classification (NCBI taxonomy): domain Eukaryota; kingdom Metazoa; phylum Arthropoda; class Insecta; order Hemiptera; family Aradidae; genus Aradus; species Aradus depressus. Next base: position 21,314,352 of record OY759226.1, on the reverse strand, counting down.
TGATCACTTTTTTAAAAAAAGTGTTAGAATAATTCCTCCCAAGCATCCAATCTCTTTATTTTATTAAAATGTAATTTGTGTTTTAAATCCCATATGACTGGGTACTGTCTCATAGCCTGAGCAAACTGAATTTGAAGCTCCTGAGACCAGTCTTCAGAAGCCATAATAAAATATAATTTATTGAATAATATTTGAATATATTTTTAATTTAAAAAAAAAAAAAAACGTGCATTTCCAAAAACCTAAATATGTGAGGTTATAATATTGGTTATAAACAACAGTCCTCGGGTCAAGTCGGGACGGTTCGGCTTGGTACCAGTCCACACACACCGCAGCCCGAGCCGAACATTCCTTTGATGGTTCGTCAAAAAACAGACAACAGATGGAGCAGACACCGAGCCTACCTTGTTCGTCGAGCGCCTGCGCACTTCATCCCCAGGCATGAACGCACTGCGCACTGACTAATGTTCGGCTCGTTGCTCGCGTGTGTATACGCCTCTTTAATAGATTTTCTTATACCTACTACATTTTTACGGATCACTCCCTGATGACTATACTTTAGGTATACTAACCCTGTGGGTTCCTTCCTCCATTGAAGTGACAGAAGGGTTGGAGATCCTCGCCCGGCCACCTCCGACCATCCATCTCCACTTTCTGTAGAGTCTGAAACATAACGGAAAATATATATAAAATTGTGCTAACCCATTAACGGATAATCGGATTGTAATGAAATCAAACATGTGGTATTTTTAAAAGCCAAATTGAAGAAAAGGGTGTGTGACGTCTCAAAAATCTTTTCCGGAGGGGGGACTGTGAGTGGAGGTTGAGCATAAAAATAGTTCAACCTCATTAACGGATTATCGGAGTGTCATAAAATTTTACATGTAGTAGTTTTAAAAGCAAAATTAAAAAAATATATTAAATTAAAGCAAAAATAGATTAAATTAATAAATAATTTTGTACAGAATAAAATGCCTAGTTTTGTGATATTATTATTAATGATATTGATATCATGCTGGGAAGTTTGCCTTGTGGACCTCAAGGGCCGCACTTAGTTAGAAATGCCACCTTTGTAGAGTCTCAATACACTGCCCAGTAATTCCCTCTGATTTAGGGTGCAAAGAGGCGAAACACACATCCGAGAACCTCCTTGTTTATTTTTATTTTTTTTGCCAACTTAAAAGAACTTTTTCTACACATTTTACAAGCATTGAGAGAATACTTTTGAAATTTCTAATTCACATCAAGAAAATTGACTTAAATCTGTAAAAAAGATCCACCTTAAAGATTTCTTATAAATGTCGACACTCCCATTTATAATAATAATTGGCTTATTCCATTATTTTTTTTTTTAAAATAAACTTTAAAAAAATTAATTTTTTATTCTCTTTTACTCTCTCATTTCTGATTCTCCGATGTCCTTCTTGTGTTTTAAGTACTTTGAGGTATTGAGATATTTTCACCTTTAAAAAAGTGTTTCGATAAAAAAGTTTGAAATATGTGTAAAATGTTTTATCTCTCGTTTATCTGTTCTCATTACTGTAATTTTTCTCCAGCACATTCTTCTGTATCCCCCACACATTTTTTTTTTATTAATTGTTTTTATTTTTATTATTAAAGATTAATATAATTTATTAACCTTGACAATATGGAGCTTCTGACTTCATACTTCTTACGGTCTCATAAATTAATATTTATCATTTTTTTACTTCCAACTTTATTATAAGGAATTATTGTAATCGTGCGAAATTCCGATCGAGAATTTTCAATGAAGATTCACGCATTGGAACTATGTAGTGAAAACCGGTGATTCACCGACGAATTTCTTACTTTTTGAAGGCACTCAGTATCAAAAATTTTAATGAGTTTTCAACGCAAGAGCGTCATCATCAGTGGTTCATCTATGATAGAATAATAAAATATACAAATAATGAAAAGTACCCTCATGCTTTAAGAGTTATTTATAACTCTTAAGCATGAGGGTACAGAGTTACAAGATAAAAATCATAAACATACTTACCCCACCCACACAGCACAGCGGTTAAAGGACAACTGACATAGCTCTAAGGGGTACTATAACTAAAACAGTCTACATAATAGTAACATAATATAAAAAATTTCACCATACAGCCAAAGGAATTTTTTGTTGTCATAAAGTATAATAAATAAAATAAAATAAAAATAAGTAAATACAATTTTTAAAAATATTATCACAGACTTGAAAAATAATAAAGTAAAATACACATAATAAATATCTTTATAAAAATTATTCCACTTTATGTTTATAAAGATATTTATTATGTGTATTTTATTTTATTATTTTTCAAGTCTGTGATAATATATTTAAAAATTATATTTATTTATTTTTATTATATTTTATGATAACGAAAAATTCCTTTGGCTATATAGTAAACATTTTCGCTCCTCCTCCAAAACCAGTCGACTGTTTGCGCTAATCTTCAACAGTTGACTTATATAGCGGCTCCTAACTCCTCATAGTAAATTTTGTGTTGATATATTCATCACATCGGCAGTTATTAGAGTTTTTCAATTGAGCCTTCTCTCCCTTTCAGCCGATATCGCTAAAATTTGATAGGTTATTTCCTCATTGGATTACGACTTTAAATATGAAATTTCATGTCGATACATTTATTACATCGGCAGTTATTGAGGTTTTTGAGTTGAGTCTCTCCCCTAATGCCACCTTACCTTCGGTCCATTTTGCTGAAAAACACAGGCATACAGGCAGACATCAATTTTTTTTTTCATATTTGGAATCCTAGATGTCGGAAAACATGAAATTCTGTTGAAAACTCCGCATCGAATTTTTGACCAATTTCATAACTTCCCCTATACTTCGTAAAGCTTGGGAAGTAGAACCTGAATGCTGATGTTATAACCTCCGGGATCCGGGCCTTCAGACCAGAGACTAAGATGGGTCGAGTTTCACCCTAGTTGGTTCAGTAAAGCGGTTTGCGTGTATCTTTACCTTTCCTTATCTCTTCACGGATCAATTTAATTTGCCAAAATTACCATGTACTCTACGTTTGATTGCCAGTTTTGGCTCTGTCCTGTGGGAGGGGGCGTAGGAGGGACTCCGGGTGTGACACGGATTGGATTGGACTGGAGTGTTGCGGAAGGAAGGACGCTAGGAGGAGCCTGCGAAGCACGGTGAAGGGCCTTTCCCACGGAGTACGGCAGCCTCCACCACCAGGTAGGGTGAAAGCAGCTCTTCATGTCCATCTCTTGGGCAACCCTCCCCAGTCTGAGTACCCGAAGAGTGGGGAGGTCACTCAAGACTGAAGACGGTACAGCAGAGAATGGCACACTGCATTGACTAGGATTTACTATCTCAGGATTTTGCGTTTGATTAAAATTGTATGGAAAGGTGGACTTAAGAAATACGGCGCACGGTGAGTAGGGGGGAGAAGTATGTTCTACCACAGGAGCACAGGAGCGAAGGAGCTGTGCTCCTTCTCTCCTGTGCTCCTGTGTTAGAACATACTTCTCACTATAGGAGCGCAGGATCACCCTTTCACCACAGGAGCGCAGGATCACCCTTTCACCACAGGAGCGCAGGATCACCCTTTCAACACCCTGAGCACACCATCCTTCGAAGCTCTAACCAGGATCACAGGAGCAAAGGAACACCCCTCATCCCAACGATTACAGGAGCACCCCCTCATCTACACCATCCTCTAGGATCCTTCAGATACCTCGCAGGAGTCAAGCATTTCAACACCCTGAGCACACCATCCTTCGGTAGAAGCCACACTCCATGCTTTTTAATTCATACAGCTCTAACCCATGAATGCAGTCGAACAGTTTGGAAAACTGTAGACCATGCATAGTAGTAGGGAAAAAAGGTTAAGAAAAAACGTAAGACCCAACGGTTACAGGAGCATCCCCCTCATCTACACCATTCTCTAGGATCCTTCAGATACCTCGCAAGAGTCATGTATTCAACACCCTGAGCACACCATCCTTCGGTAGGAGCCACACTACATGCTTTTTAATTCATACAGCTGTAGCCTTCTTAAAACTATCTTAATATAGATGGAGAGGGGTTATAATATGAAATAAGGAAACATATACTAAGTTGTGTAACGATTTATTAATACATAAAATTACATTGTTAGATAATAATTTGTTCTTCTCTGAGTTCCTCAATAATAGCTGCAATTTCATTTTCATGACCTGTGTGTCCAGCTAGTTTGGATGAATACAATAAACCTAATCTTCTCACGAGTTCGTTGGGGTCGTTCCAGAACTGTATCTTATTTTGGTTTTCAAAAGTTAGTAGACCTTTGCCCTCCTTCGGTGGTATAATTTTGGAAATGATGTTTTTGTATTTGTAACCTCGATTTCCTCGTATAGGATGCCTATTACAGTAGTCTTTATAGTAGGCATTTGTTTCAATGAGCAATTTAGCATGTAGTTTACTGTCGCTCTCATTGTAGTACCGGGGTTTCTTCATAAAAATCAAATCTAGTAGTCCATGTGTAGCCTTGTATGCCTTATCGTTAATAAATATATTGTCGTCATCGAATGTTATTTCACTATCACCCAAGGCCAAGCCGCCTTGAGGAACAATACGAACACCATACGTTGTATCAAAGGAATCGTCACCTTTCAGCAACCTTTCAATGTAAGGGGATATTTTAGGACTTAGCTGACTAAGACCTTTTTGAAGACTAGCATTTCCAGCTGGTGTGGAAATATATTTTGCTATGTTCACAGTATCTAGATCCTCATTCGGTTCATTTTCGGATACTTCAGTCTCTTGTAAAAATTGTGATGTTTTCGGTGCTGTATATTGTTCAGAAATGTTTTCTTCTTCTTCTAGGGGTGAAAATGCAAATTTCCTTTTACGCAAGTGAGGTGTTGTAAAAAAGGATTCTTCCTCCTTGACTGATTCGTTACTAAGAGACTTATGTTCATTCATAGGCTCCTTCTTTACACTCGATCCGGTTCGCTCCCTTTTCTCCCCACTTGATTTATATTTTAGTATTTCTGCAATTTCTCTTAGGGGTTTCGATACAGGCTGTAAAGTATTTTGAACGAATTCCTCTCTTTCATCTAAACCTCTTTTCAAATCTTGATATTTTTTCCGTACAACATTACTCACTTGAACAAGTTCATTCAAAACCTTTTCACAATCCATTTCTAACTGATAAAGGGTTGTGTTCTACCCCACCTTTTATATAATTATAGATGAAAGTGATGTTGGAATTATGCAAATACTAATCATTAATTCCTATGTATGTGTCCATACCAAATCGGTAACGTCCCTCGTTTACAGATGAATCCTTATCAATCACTAGATATCCATAAGGTTCTTTCCAGCATCTCGAGCATATACTTTTAAATTCTTTGTAACTCATATCAGTGGTTACATGCTCATCATAAACATGTTTAAGATTGATATCATCTTGTTTGAAGAGTATAATCAGATTAGCGTTATCTCTGAGCATCTGTTTGGGTATTTTGCTGTATGTTTGGCATAGATAAAATACATCTGCACCTATATGTCGCCCTCTGCTAAAATATTCCAACATTCTTTCCTGTTTGTCCGTTGCAACATCATCAAAAATAAGTAAAGAATTAGCTCTAGCATCTTCGGGTCGTATAAGATCATCACAATTCGTGTAGGTAAAATAGCCTATTTCCGGCACCATCTCCAATATCTCTTTCAACAATACATATTTCGGCTGAAATAGAGATTTGCTAAAAATGTAAATATTTTCAAATCTCAGGCCATTTTCATCGAGTAGTAAGCTAAGAAGAAGATCCGTTTTCCCACAGTTTGATGGTCCGAGACATCGAATAGTTTGAGGGAGTAAAGGTCCGTGTTGAAATCGGATTTTATTCCGTTCCTGTGTTAATCTTTCAGAAGAGAACCTTTTGATCGATACCGACTGTTTCTTCATTAACATTATGAGCATTAATGTCTAGGGAATAGACAGGGATCTGTATAAATAGAGATGTACACTGTTTTCAAACTTTAGTCGTTATGAATGAAACAAAGGTGAAACACGGTAGAGATCTATTAAATAAACTCATCGACAAGTTACCTGTTGAATTACATCTTCCAGGATATCAGTATTGCGGTCCTGGAACGCATCTAACAAAACGATTGAATAGGGGTGATCCCGGTATCAATCCTTTGGATGCAGCTTGTAAGGAACATGATATAGCATATTCAAAACATAAAGACTCTGATAACAGACGAGAAGCTGATGAGCGATTAATAAACTCTGCTTGGGAGAGAGTAAAAGCAAAGGACACCTCATTAAAAGAAAAGGCTGCTTCGTGGTTTGTAATGAATGGTATGAAAGCAAAAGTGAAAATAGGTGGTGGAAACAAAATGGGAGGCCTTAAGAAGAAATTATCTTTTAAGAATATCGTCAAGGCAGCCAGAAGTGCGATCAAAAAACTGAATTGTAAGAATAGACGACATAAAGGGAAAAAAGGATCGGGCGGACTAATTGAAACATGTAGAATAGCATTAAGAAGTGCTAGGGCGTCTAAAAGACCTGGGTCGGTCAAATTACCCCGCGTACTACCTATTCCGAAAAAGGGTGGTTTTCTACCTGCTCTGATACCTATCTTTGCAGGTCTTTCGGCTATCGGGAGTTTGGCTGGTGGAGCCTCAGCTATAGCCAAAACCGTACATGATATAAAGAATTCTAGAAAGAGCGTCGGTCAAGGCTCCATTAAAATTTCAACCGGTGGAGGTATGTATCTAGCGCCATATAAAAAAGGTTTAGGTTTATATCTCACCCCTCCATCAAAGATTTCAAAAAACTAATAGAGACCCTGCCGAAAAGAGCTCTAACGAATATAGATCTAATGAATACAATTGAAAAATTAAAAATACCCTTTTTTAGAGGTATATTTATGAGGGATACACTGCCAATTAACCCACCTAGAAAGAAAGAATGTGGTATTTTGAATCTAGATTCAGAAAGGAACAATGGCACCCATTGGGTAGCATATGTTAAAAATGGTGACTATGTCGAATACTTTGACAGCTTTGGCAATCTGAGACCTCCATTAGAGTTCATAAGGTACATGCAGGGTTCTACAATAGTTTATAATAGAGATCAATATCAGGTTTTAAAGAGTGAGAATTGTGGACATTTATGTGTTCAGTTTCTTTATAAGTGCTATTATTATTAGAGTTTGGAACAGTTTCAGACATGAGCTTTACCTTTACACTTAACGGGACATCATCTGTCCTCTCAGCCGATTTTTTCCCTCCAATCATACTCGATGAAGGTTCCTATTACATAGGTCTTTTAAATTTTGTTACATTCAATTCTGTTCCAAACATTGAAGAGGGGGTTAACAATAAATTCTATTATGACCACAATAAAATTATATCGATTCCAACAGGCATGTATGAAATTGAAGCAATAGATAAATATCTAAAACAAGAAATGCAAGGCGATAAATACACCTTCTACATTCGTGGTAACAGAAACACCATGAAATGTGAAATTAAAGCTGACTTTAATATTGATTTTACAAAACCAGATAGCATAGGATCCCTGCTAGGATTCGGAAAAGTACATTTAAAGAAAAATCAAAAGTGGATATCTGATAACATTCTAGATATATCAAAAACTAACATGATATGTGTCGAATGTAACATTACTGCTGGTTCATTTAGTGACAGTCGCCCTGTTCACATTATACATGAATTTTATCCTACAGTTCCCCCAGGGTATAAATTGAATGAGACACCTGCAAATGTTGTCTATTTACCTGTGAACAGTCGTACTATAAACAACATTACTATAAGAATAACTGATCAGAGCGGAAGACTTTTAAATTTTTTAGGCGAGAGAATAACAATTCGCTTACATCTCAAGAATGGGTATTGATTTCAAACCTTCACCGTTTACATATAAAAAACCTGTAATCAGACAACCCTCAGCCAGTACTATATCAAAGACGTTCCGGTTAACAACTGCATCACGACGTATCTTGAAAAGTATTGGGTTAGCGTTGCATACAAAGAGGAGGAGAAGGAACAGAGAAATCAACAATGCCGGGAGCAGACATTTTTAACGTTGAAGAGAAAATCAGTTTTGATGATGCCATAACTAATTACGAGTATCATAATTACTTGCCATATGCATCGTCGACCTTCAACAACAATGATGAAATAAGAATACCTATTTCTCAACAGGATCTCATAAGTTTACCTTCTGAGAGTTATATATGTTTGGAGGGGAGGGTGGTTATTGAAAACTATGAAATACCGTCCATGCCTGGCAGGGTGTTATCTAATGATGAAAAAGCTCGACTTGTAGGATTCACTAACAATGCTTTTGCTTTCCTTTTTGATGAAATACGTTATGAATTAAACGGAGTAGAAATAGATAGAACAAGAAATGTCGGAATCGCAACAACTATGAAAGGCTGGGCCTCATTCAAAAAAGGTGAAAAAGGAGTAGAAAATGCTGGATGGAATTGGAAGTATTGTGATTTACCTTTAGATCAGATAGACTATAGAGGACATTGTAAAGATGAACATGGTAATTTTAATGTATGCATTCCATTAAATATGCTAAGCGGGATGGCAGAAGATTATACTCGTGCCATAATCAATATGAACCAGGTCTTAATATTAACTAGAGCCCGTAATGACACAAACGCTGTAGTCGTGGATAATCTAGCAGGTGTCGTAACAAACATCAAATGGAGTATTAAAATAGACCGACTTTACTGGAAAATGCCCCACGTTCAGCCATCGGACAGTATGAGATTACACATATTAAAATTACTACAAAGAGGTAGAAACATTCAAATGGGCTTTAGATGTATGGATCTGGTCGAATACCCCACCCTTTCAGAGAGTGCTAAGCATAATTGGACTATAAAAACAACAACATCCCTAGAAAGACCTCGGTTTGTTATTGTTGGTTTTCAGACAGCAAAGAAAGATCAAGAAATTAAAGATTGTAGCACATTCGACCACTGTTCTTTAAGAAACATAAAACTATATCTCAATTCCAACTCATATCCATACAATGATTTAGCCCTCGCGTTCGAAAAACAAAAGATGGCTGAATTATATGAAATGTATTCACGTTTTCAAAAGAGTTATTACAAATGTGAAACTTCATTCCCTGCTCTAACAATAACAAGTTTTGTAGAAAAAGCCCCTTTAATCGTGATTGATTGCTCCAACCAAAATGATAACATCAAAGCGGGTACAGTAGATATTCGGCTAGAGTTTGAAGCATCAAAACCTTTCCCTCATAACACAACAGCCTATTGTTTAATAATCCATGATAAGATAGTGGAATATAACCCTGTAACGAATATTGTTCGTAAAATGTAATTTAAAAAAAAATTATATGTGTTTGTAATATTAGTAATCCAAAATGTTTTGATATATAAGTGTTATGTATTACTATATTTTCATCTGATATATATATCATTGCTATTTATATATACCTTATGTAATGTGAAAGATTGTATCTTAATAAAGTATCTTAACAACAAATATGTGTGACTTTCCCTTTATTTAACCCTTAAGTCTTAAATATATAGTTCTAAGACTACAATTACATCCTTAGCTGTTTACGAAAGTAACTAAACAGCTAAGGATGTAATTATTTTTTAGAGATTTTCACATACACGAGTTCAAAACTCGACAGGTAAAAGTTTTTTTTTTCTAAAGATGATGGAAAGGTGATATAAGAAAATTAAAAAAACATAGGTTTATTCTGGAATAAATAAGTTTATTTTTTTTTTTTTTTATTTTTTACAAAAATGGAAATGTACATAACATATTTATTTTATTTATTTTACAAATTTGCGAAAAAGATCAATCGAGCTGGTTGTTGTCTTCTATGAAGTCGGTTTCGTCTTCTTCTTCAAATATAGTGTTGAGTGCGCGACATATGTTACAGAATAATCTTGAGACATAAAAACAGGGGCAGGTGTTAGGCCCCATTTGACATCGTTTATCAGACCAAGGGCATTGCCTGTAATGCAGTTCATCATTGTATCCTTTTTTCTTCTCCGTATAAACGCCTGCCATTTGATGAAGTTCTTCGATATATCTCTTGCAAGTAAGCCAGTTCTCTACGTTATATTGTTCCAGAGTGATCTTCAGATATTTCACGTTGAAAAGATGATATGTTGGCATAAGACCCAGTTGTCTCAGCTCCTCCATGACGACTGAGTGAAAGTCGTTCTAGAGTATTCCTCAAAGAAGCTATATCGGTAGATTCATAGGAGGGAAGGAAGGCCCCCCTCTCTTCTTCATATCTGGTGATAAGTTGCTTTACATGATGGATTTTCGATAATAAACTATTCACCCTGTGAAGCATTGTAATATCCATGATGCAAGTCAATGCCTTCGTGACAATAGAATGAACGAGAGAAAGAGAAAGGCGACTGTACAACAGTGGAGAATGGTGGGAGAGTGTTTAGAAAAAGGGTGGCGATGAGAGAGGAACGGTATCATCCTTAATTATAATTATAATATATCTTTGGTGTCTATCCAACTCTTGTCATTCATTCCATACCACTTTACGAAAGACCTGTTTTTATTTTTTCGCAACACCTTCTCCACAAGATAAAAGTTTGGGTAACGTGCAGATGTTAACTCATGTATATAAAAACATCCTTGTATTTTTACACCGTTACAATCAGTAAGTAAATATGTGATGGGATTAGTTTTTTTAATCTGATATATTCTAAACAATTCACTACTCCAATTTGGAGTATAACCTTTCTCAAAAACGGTTTTGAATTTGCTAATTCTTACCCAGTCATTTACCTTAAATTTCGGTTTAATCTTTGACAAACTTTTTTTATTTTTTTTAATGTTATAAACAGTTTCTAGAAGGTTTTGCTCGTTGGATTGTTTAACATCTATAGGTTTCATTCGAATAGTTCTATGATAACTATTATTATATTCATTAACAATTTCTGGTAATATTTTTAAATACTTATAATTTCCGTTATAACTAAATTTTTTGTATAATTTGTTTTTTAACGTTCTAATAAAACGTTCAACTATGGATGCTTTCTTCACACTAAACGTGTTGTAATGGTTAATACCATGACTTTTCATAAGCCTCATAAAACTTTTATTAAAAAACTCTGAGCCCTGATCAGTCTGAATATTCCGCGGAGAAGAAGGAAGTGTTGCTAGTATTTTCCTAACGACTCTGCATATCTCTGAACCCTTCTTATTTTTTATAGGCAGAGCATATGCGAATTTACTAAAACAGTCAATTATACACAGAATGAATTTATACCCTGAGTTCTCTCTATAATACTTTTGAAAATCTGCAACGTCTAGCTGTATTAAATCATTTATACCTTTTAAAACCACCGATCTCCTAATCCAGTTTTTCCTAGCAGGCCGATTTAACTCATTAACAATCTCTTTCCTGATATCTATATTAGCCATCCTCCCGCATACAGATCGAATGTATAAATGAAAGGAATAGGATTGGTTGCCTCTTTAAAAAACTGCGTGGCAGAGATAATTTTTTAGACATGAGACAGAAGAATGGGATGAGTGAAAGGTGTGACCTTTCCCTGTATCGACAAGCTCTAACATGTTGTCAACAAGAGGGACCATATATCTCTCTCTCCTCATAGTGAAAGGTAGCACAAGTCATTAGTAATTAACATCTCTATACTATGGAGTTTCAATCAATTGTAAAAATCGGCCCAAAATGTTTTTTAAAAATCGGTGTGAAATATGGCATAGTATATTTAGAACTTCAGAAGGGGGTGAAGAATATACATTTATCGTGCGAGGATTGGACATTATTAAAAGAAAACATGATACGTATCAGCCAATACATGGTTAGTCGTAAATGTGGGGGTCTTTTTGTGAATTTAAAATGTTTTAATATGCATTGTGAAAAAAATGATAAATGTAAAAAAGTGTACATATCTGGCAACTATCCATGGAAATTAGATATGAATCCATGTGGACCTATTAACTGTTTACCATCTAACGAAATATTAATTTGTAAAAAAGATATGCTAATGTTTTTACACTCTTGGAAAACGGTAGATTATTATGTAAACATATTATTAGCAATTGTGAATCCTATTTCTGTTCATACATAATATTAATATGTGTATGCCTTTTTTGTAAAAATGTATATTTCTTACTATAAAATATAATAGTGTTATATCTGTTTGAAAGTTTTTCAATTCATATCTCAACTATATGCATGTATTTATAATATATGTTATGCTGAGGAAAAATTAAATAAAATAGATGTATACAAAAAGATTTATTAATATAAAACGGATGATACAATAATAATCATTTTAAAGACGAACAGTTTTTAATTTCTATTCTGAAAATACAATTTCATGAACACCTGCCTTCCTTCCCATATATTTAAACATTAGTGTTGGTATTTTATGTAAATTATAATTTTCAATTGTTTCATTCGATAGACCATTACACAAGCGATATGGTAAATACACTCTTGTAGGACAATCAATATTGGAAGCGGAATGAAATTCTTCAGGTTGAATTTCAATAATTAATGCATCACCGAATTTCGTAATTTACTAAATTTAAAAGTATATGCTCGAGATGCTGGAAAGAACCTTATGGATATCTAGTGATTGATAAGGATTCATCTGTAAACGAGGGACGTTACCGATTTGGTATGGACACATACATAGGAATTAATGATTAGTATTTGCATAATTCCAACATCACTTTCATCTATAATTATATAAAAGGTGGGGTAGAACACAACCCTTTATCAGTTAGAAATGGATTGTGAAAAGGTTTTGAATGAACTTGTTCAAGTGAGTAATGTTGTACGGAAAAAATATCAAGATTTGAAAAGAGGTTTAGATGAAAGAGAGGAATTCGTTCAAAATACTTTACAGCCTGTATCGAAACCCCTAAGAGAAATTGCAGAAATACTAAAATATAAATCAAGTGGGGAGAAAAGGGAGCGAACCGGATCGAGTGTAAAGAAGGAGCCTATGAATGAACATAAGTCTCTTAGTAACGAATCAGTCAAGGAGGAAGAATCCTTTTTTACAACACCTCACTTGCGTAAAAGGAAATTTGCATTTTCACCCCTAGAAGAAGAAGAAAACATTTCTGAACAATATACAGCACCGAAAACATCACAATTTTTACAAGAGACTGAAGTATCCGAAAATGAACCGAATGAGGATCTAGATACTGTGAACATAGCAAAATATATTTCCACACCAGCTGGAAATGCTAGTCTTCAAAAAGGTCTTAGTCAGCTAAGTCCTAAAATATCCCCTTACATTGAAAGGTTGCTGAAAGGTGACGATTCCTTTGATACAACGTATGGTGTTCGTATTGTTCCTCAAGGCGGCTTGGCCTTGGGTGATAGTGAAATAACATTCGATGACGACAATATATTTATTAACGATAAGGCATACAAGGCTACACATGGACTACTAGATTTGATTTTTATGAAGAAACCCCGGTACTACAATGAGAGCGACAGTAAACTACATGCTAAATTGCTCATTGAAACAAATGCCTACTATAAAGACTACTGTAATAGGCATCCTATACGAGGAAATCGAGGTTACAAATACAAAAACATCATTTCCAAAATTATACCACCGAAGGAGGGCAAAGGTCTACTAACTTTTGAAAACCAAAATAAGATACAGTTCTGGAACGACCCCAACGAACTCGTGAGAAGATTAGGTTTATTGTATTCATCCAAACTAGCTGGACACACAGGTCATGAAAATGAAATTGCAGCTATTATTGAGGAACTCAGAGAAGAACAAATTATTATCTAACAATGTAATTTTATGTATTAATAAATCGTTACACAACTTAGTATATGTTTCCTTATTTCATATTATAACCCCTCTCCATCTATATTAAGATAGTTTTAAGAAGGCTACAGCTGTATGAATTAAAAAGCATGTAGTGTGGCTCCTACCGAAGGATGGTGTGCTCAGGGTGTTGAATACATGACTCTTGCGAGGTATCTGAAGGATCCTAGAGAATGGTGTAGATGAGGGGGATGCTCCTGTAACCGTTGGGTCTTACGTTTTTTCTTAACCTTTTTTCCCTACTACTATGCATGGTCTACAGTTTTCCAAACTGTTCGACTGCATTCATGGGTTAGAGCTGTATGAATTAAAAAGCATGGAGTGTGGCTTCTACCGAAGGATGGTGTGCTCAGGGTGTTGAAATGCTTGACTCCTGCGAGGTATCTGAAGGATCCTAGAGGATGGTGTAGATGAGGGGGTGCTCCTGTAATCGTTGGGATGAGGGGTGTTCCTTTGCTCCTGTGATCCTGGTTAGAGCTTCGAAGGATGGTGTGCTCAGGGTGTTGAAAGGGTGATCCTGCGCTCCTGTGGTGAAAGGGTGATCCTGCGCTCCTGTGGTGAAAGGGTGATCCTGCGCTCCTATAGTGAGAAGTATGTTCTAACACAGGAGCACAGGAGAGAAGGAGCACAGCTCCTTCGCTCCTGTGCTCCTGTGGTAGAACATACTTCTCCCCCCCTACTACGGTGGAAGACCAAATTTGCCACCCCCTCGCTGGTGCCTGTTACAAACCGGGGGTGGGGGATAATCTTATAATTAGAGACGAGATAAAATGTCCGTCAGTTGACAAGCGGGACCTGAGCGCCCTCATATTGTCATAGTTATTGCGACTCATTACGAGGTCATATCGCTGAGAGTCCTATTTTGTAAAATGTACTTAAGTCCCGAAGTAAAATGTACTTAAGTCCCGAAGTAAAGTGGACTTATTATTGATCCGATTTTGGCCAATATCTAATCAAATTTAAATCATATGTGTCATTTACTTCATTTCAAATTTTACGTTTATTACGTTATTTTACGTCTATATTGCGTCCACAAAGTTTCAATCACACTGATAGATTTAGCAAAAATAGTCAAAATGGATTTTTGCACTATTGAAAGCCCCCGGACCGTATTGAGCCGCCCTGCGGGCCGTATCCTGCCCTCGGACCGTATTGAGCCTCCCTGCGGGCCGTATCCTGCCCCCGGGCGTTATTGAGCCGCCCTACATGCCGTTCCTGGCACCCGGACCGTATTGAGCCGCCCTGTGGGCCGTATTTTCACCATATCTGATATATTAAGAATTAGCATTAATGTACAAGTTGACTTCTATATATACCCTAATTAACAGAAGCTGTATAACGCACGGTGAGGTTGGGGTCCTTGAAGTTTCGCCGTGTATCCGACAGAGCGCATCGGGTCTCTCCTTTCCCACTGTCCGACCTCTCCTCATTTACCTAACTCACGGCCTTAGCCTCTTTTGGCCGCTGGGGGTCACACTACGCTCACCCCTATCTTCCCCACCTATAACAAGTATTAGGGAAGTTATTCAATCGGATTTTCATGTTTTCCGATACCGAAAATGAAAATAAAAAATTGCTGACTGCTTATGTGTGTCTGTGAACACGATAACTCACGGTTGAAAGAATGTATCGACATGAAATTTTATGTGTGTACCCAGAACCCTTTAAGGACGTCATATATTTATTTTCAGCCAAATCCAAAGGGAAGAGGGGAATTAGGGGGAGGCCTAACACAAAAACCCTAATAATTGTCCTAGTATTGACTAGTAAGCACGACATCTATTAATTTTCCGCAATATCGGTAGCAGGGTAGGGGAGACCAGAAAAGGTGAACTTGACTCAAATACTCCAATAATTGCCGATGTAATGAATATATCAACACAACATTTACTATGAGAAGAAGCCATCATACGTTTTTGGAAAGCGAAAAAGTAATTGATTAATTTGTACTGGGGAAGTACACAGGCGGTAATTCACATATAACGTTTTGCACAGACTGGTGTGTGCGCCGACTGATGCGACATCTGCCGTCTATCTCTAGTTAGGGTTCAATCGATACCACAAAGTATCGATACTTTTACCTACGAAGAAAACTTTCGATACTACTCAAGCATCGATACCAATTGTATCGATTGAATAGAGTATTTCGTTATAATTAATTTTAAACCATGTATAATATATATATACCTATATAATAATAATTAAAAATAACAATAAGATTTGAAAGGTATAAATGAGATATTGTAGTGGGCATAAGAAACAAATAAATCAAATCTAATAAAATTATATTACTAAAAACTGAAAATAATACAAAGCTTTAGAAAATAAACATACAATTTATTTTTACTATGGATATAAACTACTGGAGACTATTCGTGTTCCCACAATATTTCATTTTTTTAAAACACTTATTGCAAGTCCCTGAAATCGAATCGTTCTTAGTGTAATAAATTCAGACTTTCGCCGTAGGACGAGACATTATAATTTGTAATTGACAAAATGGATTGTAAAAATAAAATAAAATGGCGAAATCATGTTCACGGTTCTCTTCAAAATTAAACAAACGTATCCCTTCATAAACGATAAACCATTTAATGTAAATAAGGTAAGTAATAAGGACATCACTCATGAGGTTATCACCATCGATATATACGAGTATCATTTGTCCGTGGACCGTAATTCGAGTTCTGTATTTTATTGCAACAACAAATAAAAGGAATTTGTAAGAAACGGTGAACGATTTTGATGTATTGAAAATTATATAATCTAATTGTTAAAATTTGAAACGTTTACTTTGAATCGATAAGTATTATCTATTCGATACTTATCTGGTATCGAAAGAAACCGAAAGTATCGATACTTGACTTGTATTTACTTATATCGATAGATCCCTATCCACACGATCTCTAAGTTGACAACGAATTGGCCACTTAAGCTGAGATTATATAATAGACTAATATATACCATAATGTATATAATTATCGTCCTAAGACATCTAATGTATATAATTATCGTCCTAAGACATCTAATGTATATAATTATCGTCCTAAGACATCTAATGTATATAATTATCGTCCTAAGACATCTAATGTATATAATTATCGTCCTAAGACATCTAATGTATATAATTATCGTCCTAAGACATCTAATGTATATAATTATCGTCCTAAGACATCTAATGTATATAATTATCGTCCTAAGACATCTATTGTATATAATTAACTAAACTGATCCTTCGGTCATGATTCTCCGTTTGTGACTTTTCATGACTCCTTCCGCAGTTGTCTGTCTGTATGTCTTTAATTTAGGAGAAGAGAGAAATTTTCGTTAGTTTGATTGTTCAAATTAAAGAGGCGCCGAGTTAATCCAAACCATTTTTCTACTTGTCACGATGGGAGGAACTCGTAAATTCTGAAGACTTAAACTCCTCAGACTGTCGATGAAGGAAAAAATTAACTACCTTTATTACACTACTTCTGATTTATAATAATAATAATATATTGTGATATAAAAACATATCACCACAAAGTGACAACAAAACGTACAATTTTGAAACCAAAACAACCATCTAAAAAGGATGTCGTTGTTTTTTCAAATAAAGAGGAGATACTGAACTTCAAGAAACTAAACGAAACTGTCGTGATAATTTAAAAAAATATGTTAATGATCTTCAAATAATAATTGAATAATAATAATAAAATTAACACATCAACTGTATTTTAACCTACATATTAAACAAAATCAAAATATCAATATGAAATTAAAAAAAAAAAAATTACTTACAATAAAAATCTTACAAACTAATTTCTACATCTACTTGAGTCTCTTTTCTTTTTAAATATTGTAGACATTCAATGTTATTTTGGGCATATAAACATATAAATAAATAAATGTACCTTTGCTCATCTACTTCACTGTTATTTTCACTCCAACATGGTTCACTACATCTTAACCCAAAAAACACTTCTCTCTAGACTTCTCACTTCCACAACACAACTTAGACGGTTTCTCTCTATTCAAAACAGCTGAACGTCGTATTTTGTTTTCCATTCATTGGTTGTTCACATTTCGAAAAAAAAAAAAAAAAAATGCGACTAGCCCATCTTTGTATATTTATTCACTAATTAAGTTACTTCACTCCTAACAGCTGTTTTTATACATATAATAATAATTGATTTTATAATATACTAGCAGTAATACCCGGCGTTGCCCGGGGAACTTTGACTTTTCTCCCAATATCTCCTATAAGGCTATTCACCTCGACAGTACATTCATGATGTTATAATTTTCAATTATTCATACGGAATAAGGCTTATAGTTCTTCAACTGTAGTAACGCTAGCTTTGGAGCTAAAACTAATTTATTCAAAAAGATTTCTCATTAATCGTTGCAATGGTTTTCGAGTTACAAAGATTGCGTGAGTGGATGCTGGGATGGACCAGGGGTTGATTAAAAAATAGACCTTAACCTTCCGGTAGATAAAACTTATCTATTCAAAAAGATTCCTCATTAATCATTGCAGTGGTTTTTGAGTTACAAAGATTGCGTGGGTGGATGCTGGGATGGACCAGATATTGAGGTACTAATACGCCTATAACCTTCCACAGACGATGACGAACAAATTTTTAAAAAAAATTAATCAAATCCATCAAGCCGTTCATGAGTTATAGCGGTACAACGCACAGACATTTTCAGCTTTATATATATGATTAATAATCTTAATTGTGTAAATTGTTTACATCACACTATAGGAAACATCATAAAGAAAAGTTAGGCCCAGTAATTAGGGTTATCTTTACAGAGTATACAAACCATTTAATTAAAACAGAGTTAATAAGAAAATATGGAAAATGTATGTAATAAAGAAAGAAAAAATTCTTATCTTAATAATAAATATGGAAGAAATATAAACAATAGCAGTTTATCAACGAAATTCACTAATAAAGAAAGCGAATCATGATCAATGAATTTTCAAACATAATTCTTTAAAAATAAGTACCAAATTGGCTTCAGACTGGAAAAGCAATGTAAAGAAAACATCAGAGAATGAAATGGAAGAGAAAGAATGCACCAAAACAAGAAAATTAATAAAAGAAATGAGAAAATATAAAGAAAAAGATGGAAGAACAATAAAAGAAAATGATACTTAACATTTTTTGAAGAGATATTGTGAAACAGTTAATAAAAAATAAAGAAAAACGTATGTTGTTAAAAAATATTGTCTATTTCACAAAATATATATAATATGGGAGTACTTTCGGTATTGCTAACATCTTCAGTCATACTATTTATTTATTAACTAAGTAACACCGTTATTAAGAGTCATGGCTAATATGCATCGTACGTAACGCCTCAAAAAAAAAAAAATAATAATAATAATAATAAAAAAAAAGTGTTGTCCTTTTTGTGTTCAGGTCACACTTAAGGGGCCCTCACACTGGCAAAACGTTTGCACAAAAATTGTCGGTTTTGTGCAAAAATATTGAGTGTGAGGACAAATATTGTGCAAAAAAAGGGGTATTCAATATTTTGTGGGGCGTTCAAAAGTTTTCCGAAAGTTTAGAAAATTTTTGCGGACCTGTCAATATTTTGTAGAATGAGAGCGCAGTGTGAGGAAATTTTGATAAAGTGTAGGTTCCAAGCTCAGTTCGCTTGGTCGCTTCTTCAAATAATTCCTGACCCACACTCTGCACTCAATACAACTACGCTACTTTCAACCTCCGGGTTTGCCCTGGGCAAAGAAACGTATGCGGCTATGGTTGAGTACAACGCGATGCGCCGTGCTTCCATCACGAATTTTTAGCCGACACTCAAATTTTGTGCAATATTTTTGTGTAGTGTGAGGGGTCCACGACCATTCAATATTTTGTACAAAAATAAGCTCAATATTTGTGCTCAAAATTTTGAGCGAAATTTTTGCCAGTGTGAGGGCCCTTAAGAGTATGGATATTGTAAATAACTAGATGACACCATTATAAGAGTCATGGCTTATATGCATCGTATATAAGGCCAAAAAAAATAAAGTAATATATATGATGTTATATGGTAAATATTTGCGTTTATATTTTTTTTATATGTTGAGAATCAATCTCAAAATTTTTTATTTTCAATATATATTTCTTACATGATTATATATTTTTTTAATATTCATTTCTATCTCAAACGTTAAGACTTGCAACTTGGATAGATATCAATAGCAGCACTAAATTTCTTATTTAATATTATTTTATTATTTTCTGAAAACTAATGTTTTTTTTTTTTTTTTAAACTATGAATCCATGAGTTACTACCTTTTTACAAAACAAGGGCAGGTACTTATCTCTAGTAAGCAGTAATGTTTTTGAGTTAAGTAGTAATGAGTAGTTTTGGGGGTGGAGAGGTCAGAAGACAGAGTTGCCTAACCAAACCTGTGCCTCTTTGCTATGATGTAACCTTCTCTAACCATCCCTTGCTTACCTTATGTCGCCTTTCACACCAGGGGTCCTCTTCAAAGTGGCGGATCTATAGTTATTGGGGGTATCTCCCTATTTGCGTATACCCAGAATGCGTACACCTACGCAATATAGTCACTATGTGTACACTCTTATTATCACTTGCATTAAAGACTTGCGTACATAAAAAAAAACTTCTCCAGTATATAAATATTTATTAGTGGTTTAAAAAATACAATTTTTGTTACATTATACTGATTTGAAAAGTATAATTGAAGAGTTTGGAGCCAGAGCGGACCAACCCACAATTTTTCGGAAAATGAGTTATTACCATCCTGATGTTGGCATAGGTTCCCTTTTTCAAAACCAGTGTGGATCACTTAGTTTCTTCACTTCAGTCATAGATAGCAGCACTTTAAGTTTAGTCCACAAGTATTTTGTGCATATATTTTCAAAGTCACAATGGATCATACGGCCTTCAAAAACTTTATAGAACACAAAAAGGGATCAATCATCCAATACTATTCTAAAATTTCATATATAAATAAATATTTGGGGCCCATTTATGGAGATAAACAAAATGTACTCAATTTTCAATTGCCATTTTCTTCCTGTTCAGTTTCAACCAGTTGGTCCGCTCTGGCTCCAAACTCCTCAATTGTTTATATAGGTAAATTTAATTTCTGTTATTTTTTTGGCTATAATTTTTTTTTTTTCAGTTAATTTATATTTTTTTACATTAGTGACTTTTTTTGTTCTAATCCAATTATGCTATATAAAACATTTTTATGGAAATTTTATAAGGAACATTTTTTGCACAATTTAATTCTTCAATAGGACTAACCATTTTCGAATAAATCAAGCAAACGTTCAAAAAAGTGCATTCAAAACGACGATTTAGGACGGTTTTCAGCATCTATCTCACAAACTGAGCAACCATCAAAAAAATGTATTTCTTATAAAATATAACTTTTTGTTTTTTTCTACAACTTTTATTCAAAGTTATTTTTGGTTGGGTTATAAATATAAGCAGTTTCTAAGTTTTAGTTTTCGTGCGCGATCTTCAATTTCTAGTCACATTGACGTAAACAGAGAGACTTATCAACACATAAATGGTCAAAAAGCATTCATGGGGACTTCGAAACATGAAATACTCGATCTCGGATTTTCGCACGATTAAAATACTTTCCTTATATTATAAGTATATGAAAGTATTATGTATTGGATACTTGATTATCATAATAATAGTCTCATATTTATTGATTTATTAAATGTGAAATTGTCTGTTCCAGGATGAAGGATGTTCGGCCGGAAAGAGATGGGGTGGAGGCGGCGGCCTTTACGACGACCGGGGGATACACCCGGCCACCAGAGAGGTAAATATCACATGAATTAAAAGATTAAAGGATAAATTACAAAAGTTGAGAACTTTCTAGAGATTGGAAATTATATAAGGAACGATATTTGTAAGAATTAATTTCGCGATAAGACTAACCGTGTTTAGGTAAATCTAGGAAACGTCTAAAAATATGTGTTTCAAAACTACATTTCAAGATGGTTTTCGGCATGTAAAAAATGTTATTTCATATAAATTATGTATTTAAGTATTCTCTACAACTATTACTCGAAAAGATTTTTGATTAGTTCATAAACATAAGCTGTATCTTCTAAAATGTAGTTAGGTCCCGGAGGAAACTGGTCTCAATTTTCGTTTGATTTCGGCCAAAATCTAATCAAACCTAAGTTAGAACATGTGATCCCTTCATTCTAAATTTCAAGTTCATAGCTACAATCGTTATTGCGATAGAGAGCTCACAAATTTTAAATCACATACATGGACATATTGCGAAAATGATCAAAACGTATTCAGAGAACCTTGAAACGTGAAAATTAGTTGAAAACTCGATCTCGGATTTTTGCACGATTACGATAAGAAAGAAAAAAGTGAGTGAATCACTGCATCAATGTTCTTCCCCAGCTTGAATGAAACTCCTCCAGAGTCTCAATATTTGATTTACAAGTGGCTTCTCAATCCTCGTACGAAATCTCAGGTCAGTACATTCATTACATCTGCAGTTATTGGAATTTTTTACATTTAGGTTAGGTTAGGATTAATGACTCATGCCCGGGCTTTAACTACTCATATCGCCTACTACCAGAGCGCTCTTTCGTCACTCTGGTCGACATGAGCCCGACTCTACTGTGGGATTCCTAAATTTTGCCTATCCTAAATTTTTATTCACCTAGGGTATTTAACGAGTACCTGACATCGTACAGGCTCGGGACCATCGCTTATCGTCCCATCAGAAGGACGGCGTGCTTAAGTTTATTTTACCTCTAGGCTCAGAAGACAAGCACGCACACCACTGAGCTACCGGCGCCCTCTTTTTACGTTAATAATAAGTAGAGACATTCAATTTAATAAAAATTAAGATAACTATTTTTTAAAACTCTTCCGGAAGTGTCTTTATCACAACGATATTTCGCGACGTTCTCACGTAAATACATAAAATAATATACCAAGAGGAATAAAATGAATTAGAACACAGTAATAAAAATTAGAATTCAGGGCGTGAAGCGTGCTGCTTTGTTGTACGTGAGCGACCTTGACGCTTGCCATAGTACACGCTCATGACGGTAGGAATCGGGCCAGGAACCCAACATCTGTTGTACAACACCACCTGAAGATGACTCCATGGGTGTGTTGCTCAAATGAGCTCATCCATTCCCTATTTGTACCGGACAAGGTTGAAGGATAGTTTGAAAATAATGTACCTACATCGCGTAAAGGTTAGGACAAATGAAAATTGTAGTAGGCTATATAAATACGGCAAATAGTCATAAAAACAAATAAAGAAAATCGTTGTTGTATCATCGACTATGTACTTCCCCAGAAAGTATTAATGAAGTAATTTTTTGCTCTCCCGCCAAAGAGAAATAAGAGAAAAAATATTGGGTTTATTTATCTAAACCTACATTATAAATAAAATCAAAATATCAATATCAAATAAGAGGGCGCCGGTAGCTGAGTGGTATGCGTGCTTGACTTCTGAGCTCAAGATCGTGGGTTCGTAACCCGACCGAGGCCCTTAGTTTATTTTATCTGGGAGGTAAAATAAACTTAAGCACGCCGTCCTTCGGATGGGACGTTAAGCGATGGTCCCGAGCCTGTACGATGTCAGGTACTCGTTAAAGACCCCTACCCTAGGTGAATAAAAAATTTAGGGTAGGCAAAATTTAGGACTCCCACAGTAGAGTCGGGCTCATGTCCACCAGAGTGACGAAAGAGCGCTCTGGTAGTAGGCGATATGACCTCGTAGTTAAAGCCTGGGCATGAGTCATAAAACCTAAACCTAACCTCAATATCAAATAAAAAATCAAATTACTTACAATAAAAATCTTACAAACTAATTTCTACATCTACTTTAGTCTTTTTCTTTTTAAATATTGTGGCCATTCTTTAATTCAATGTTATTTTGGGCATATAAATTTGTGGGCGTATAAAAAATACATTTAAATTATTAATATTAAAAAAATAATTATATTTATTTTTCTATAAAATCCAAGAAGCAATTGAATTAGTAAATAAATAATATGAATGCATTTTATTTTAAAACAATCAGCTGTTTTTGAATTAGTGTAGAGGAGTGAATGGTGTGTGGTCTTGGTTGAGATGTGAAGGTGGACAGAGAGTTGTTGTTTAGGCTTAAGATGTGATGAACTAAGTAGGAGTGAATTAACAGTAAAATTGATGCACAAAGAAGGTATTGTTATTTATTTATAGTTACAAAATATATATGTCCAAAAAGTATATAACTTTAATTTGAAGAATGGCTAAAATATAAAACAAAAAACAATATTGAAAATGTTTTAAGAATTTAATTTTTACGATTTTTCTTTTGATTTTTGTTTCAATGTTTAGTTTTTAATGTGGTAATTTATTATTTAATTTTTTACCACAAAACATATAAATAAATAAAAGTACCTTTGCGCATCTACTTCACTGTTATTTTCACTCCTACATGGTTCACTACATCTTAACCCTAAACACTTCTCTCTCTAGACACATCTCTCTTTCGATTGTTTCACACTATTTCAACAGCTATTGTCGTCTTTTGTTCTCCATTCATTGGTTGTTCACATTTCGTTTTAAAACAAAATTCGACTAGTCCATTTTTGTATATTTATTCACTATTTAAGTTACTTCACTCCTAACAGCTGTTTTTATACAAATAATAATAATTGTTTTAATAATATATTAATAATTATAATGTGTGTAAATTTTTTTACATCACACCTTATGTATCAGCTATTCATTAGTTCAAACGGTCGACGAGAGGGGGGAATAAAAAATTAATTGATTAATTTCGTTCTGGGGAAGTACAACGATGGTGACTGACAACTTTTTATTTTCATCGGCTTACATATTGTTGACTTGAAGCAAGGACACCGCTTATCACAGACACGTGGTTCCTTAGATAACACTGGATAGCTAGTTAGTTGTACTCATGCCCGGGCTTTTACTACGAGGTCATATCACCAGGGCGCTCTTGTGGACATGAGCCCGACTCAACATTTTGCCTACCATAAATTTTATTCACTTAGGATGGGGAGTACCTGACATCGCACAGGCTCAGGACGATCCCATCAATAAAATCTAAGTAGGCAAAATTTAGGACTCGCACTGTAGAGGCTCAGATTTACCAGAGCGACGAAAGAGCGCACTGATAGTAGGCGATATGCTCGGGCATGTGTTACAATCACTAACTCTTCATTGACAAAAATAAATATTATTATATCTATATATTTTTGTGTAATTAAACAATAATAAATCGCAAAATGTATTCGTATGAATATTATGATTTACTGTAGTATGTGATTTGTACACTACAGTATAAGGAGTGTTGTGTTCTACCAACTATAGTATGAGACTGTAGTAGTTCAATTAACAGTCGTGTCTCTAGTTATCATTCGTCATTCACTTTAGTGACTTACAATATTATTAAATTCATTAAAATCGAAAATAATGGTTCCACAGTTGGTTGGGAGAGGCGCAAATGTAGTATTTGCCACGCCCTGTCAGTCAACAACATCTCATTATAGGTGTGCCTGAATTGGCCTTTTGTTAACTAGTAATGTCTATGCACAACATTCGTAAACATGGTACTTTCTGAGTGGACTGTATTCGAGAGGTGCTAGTTCATGAAGACGCTAACTTAACATTAAATAATGACAATTATGGTTCCTTTAATATTTCTTAAACACTATTATGTACTCACGGATAGGTGTAACTCTTGATACTGGATTTAGCCGCATCTATAAGGTATATAATAAAGGGGAAAACAATGATATATGGAATTAATATATAGTACCTGAACAGGCTTATGTTAAATTGAACAGGGCTTGACTGCTCGTTTGTATATAAGCAAACATAAACTGAGAAAACATAATTAACATATTATGAACGGTTTCCACCGATGGAAACTACATAAGAAGCGAAGTATCTCATGTATTTTCACACACTGAGTAACCGATAACTGCACACAATACGGCTTGTAAGACCTTACTCCAGAGTAAGTCGCTCCAGAGTGGGGGGAAAATCACTCATATCTATCCGCAAAAATAGGCCCAAACAAGTTATAATGATAGAAATAGAAAATAATCACAGAATAAATAGAAAATAATGACATCATAAATAGGAAAATAATGACAGAATAAATAAAAAATAATGACAGAATAAATAGAAAATAATGACAGAATAAATAGAAAATAGTGAAAGAAAAATGAAGAAAAATAAAAAATAGAAATAGAAATAATGAAATAGAAAATAAAAATAGTGAATAAAAATAGAAAATATTGGTGTAATAGTGATTGGGATTTGCCCCGCCCTGTCTGTTAACAACATTCTATTATAGGTGTGCCTGAATTGGCCTTTTGGTAACTAGTCTCAGGTGATAACCTCAAAATACCTTCTTATAGCTTCATACAAGCAGGCGATTTAGCGATAACCATTAACTATTATACAGTTAATCACCTTCAAAGTACTTCCCCAAGACGAGTTAATCAACCTCTTCTGATGCACTGATATTGAGTTCTTTGAAAATCAAAAGATGCCTCACATGTCGAAAAATGGAATGTAGTCAGACCTCTCATAGATTTTATTATATTATGCTAGCCTGCTTTCGAAGTTGCCCTCATCATCAGGCATTCTGATAAAATACTTTTAAAAAGATAATTTATAAAAATAAATATAATTAAAAAAATAAAACTACTATAATGAAGAAGTATTGTAATCGTGAGATAATCCGCAGTTTTTTACGGGATTTAAGTCTCCTGAACACTTTTTTTTTACTGTTTTTGCAATTATGTCTATATTTGTGCTTAATTGGAACGTTGTGAACGTTCTAATCCAGAAACGATTGTAGCTGTCAACTTGAAATTTGAAATGAACATATGCTAATTTAAATCTGATTAAATTTTAGCCAAAATTGGACGAAAATTGTTCTGACATGTCATTTTGAAACACATTTTTTTTAGACTTTTTCTCGATTTGCGCAAAAACGGTAGTCCTATTGAAAAAAAAAAACGCGGATGACAATACATTACTTTCATAAAGCCTTTTTTTTTTTTTTTTTTTTTTCGCAGGGCGATGGCAATACTTACAACGAAGGGATGCACGCGCATCCCAACAGTGTGGTGCCTCGTCTTGGGCAATTCCACTAAAACCATCCCCCTGAGCTCTTGGGTGCTTTCGTCCCTGGTGTGGGACCATAACACCCTCTTCGTCCTCCCTATGAGGAACCATAGTTGTTTCTGGAGTGCGCTGAAACTCGGAAAGTTCATGCCGGGTTAGGCCCGCCAGGTGTTATTTACACCGGCGGTCCGCCGAGGCTCGAGGTTAGGAGGTATTTTTTCGCCTCCTCCACTCCGCTACAAATTGGATGAATGCCGGGTAACTAGACTCGGCCATCAGCTGCTGCAGGGTGAGTCCCATGTACGATCCGGTCGAGCGTATCAACGCCGCCCTAGGCCCGTCGTACAGCGGACATTCGATGACTACGTGTTCCACAGTCTCGACGCCACCGCACGCGCAGTTCGGGCTGTCTTTCCTTTTAAAAAAGAAAAGCTTGGCGTTGAAGTCGCCATGACCAGATAGTATCTGGGACATCCAATGGTCCGGCTGGACCCATGTCGAGGCAAGTCGTGCCCGTACATCCGGGAAGAAGGCGTGCGTCGTCCGACCATCCGAAGAATCCGTCCAGCGCCGTTGCCATCTGGTCAATACCCACTCCTGGACAATGTCCCCGCAACACTTTCATAAAGCCAGTAAGGACAGTGTGAAATGAAAGGGAGAGAGTGAGAATGATCTGTAATAATGGGGTTGGTATAAGAAAGTCCTATTTTGACCACAATACATATTTTGTTTTTTGAGAGTTCCCATTACTCAATAATAATGACATTTTGAATCTGATGAACCTAAAGAATATTATTGAGATTCGGAGTACTCAAAATCTCTAGGAGGAACCCTGTTTTTTATTTTAGTTTCTAATAAATGCGAATGCAACCTTATATTAATTTTTACATATGCAGAATATTAGAATTATATCGTCGTATAAACTTCCTGGTGTGTGATTATTTGAAGAGCAGTCAAGGCAGACTACATTTAATTGTTACTATCGCCTCAGGGAGCGCTCCAGGCAGTGGCCAGTCCACCATTTTTAAAGGCACCTGTAAAATAAAATAAATAAAATAATAATTTTAAATATGTATTAGTGTATTCATATGTATTATTACATGTGAGAACCATGGTGTCTCCTGATAGATCTGAAGGCAATATGGAGATCCTGAGTTCATATCTCGAGAGAGATGATCGACTTTATTATATACATTATATTAATTCCGTTATATAAATTTCAGATATACAATCAGTAACAAAAATTTTCGGACAATTTATAATTTTGTTTTTCTTTTGCAGTTACACATAGTTATATGGCAAAATATTTAATTCAAGCAAAGTTTTAAATTTCGAGATCATCAATCATTTCAAAACGCCGTAAAACAATTAATTAAACATTTACAGCTAATAGGAAATTTTGCATTAATAATTGAAGACAAGAAATTCACGTAACAAAATTTTCTGGACACCTGTTGTTTGTTTTCTAAACAAATGCGACTCTGATCATGATCTTTAATCCCTTCTCAACCAACCGCTAATACCGAACAAATGAAATGTGTTTATATCCTTCTATTACTGCATTCAGTAGTTATTTGTATTTCCTGCTGTCAAGATGGGTCGAACATCTTTTGAAGTTCAACAGATAATAATTTTTAATTATGAAAAAGGATTAAGTGTCCGCAAAATCGGTGGTATGGTAGGCCGGAGTAAAAGCACCGTAGCCGATGTAATTCGAAGGTATAAGCACGAGGATCGGATAGATTTGAAATCTTCCTCTGGCCGTCCAAGAGTATTAAACGACCGAGAAAGGTGTAGCGTTGTCCGGAAAATTAAAAACAAGCCCTCGAGGAGTGCACCTCAGATCGTCGCCGAGGTATACAGAGAAACGGGAAAGAAAGTTCACCCACAAAATGTTCGAAGAATTCTAAAAGAAGCAGGATATAATGGGAGAGTACCAAAAACCGTTTGTGAGTGAAAAAAATATAAAAAAAATTGAGCTTCGCAAAAGAGTTCCAGAATCATTCAGAAATTTTTTGGAGTAATGTCATTCATCTGCGAGGTAAAATAAACTTAAGCACTCCGTCCTTCGGATGGGATGTTAAGCGATGGTCATGAGCCTGTACGATGTCAGGTCAAAGCGTTTGAGCTCTCACATAAACACACGCATGCAATTGATCTCTGATGTTCACACGATTACAAAATTTTTAGTACATATTATTATGTATACATATATTATATGTAAAGGGAAGTAAACAAAAGTAAAGTAATAGTATATGTATACATATATTACATGGAAGTAAACGGACATGATCTGGAAACATTTATTTGTCGAAATATCGGAGAAAAAACGTTTAAATTAGAAAAATTGGGTACTTAGTTTCTTTAGAGGGAAGGTGGAGGGGATAGAGTAGGGGGAAGGGACGGTTTCTGCCGAGGGTCAGCGCTGCTGTCGCTCTCTTCCAACGTCATATCACAAAAATCTAGTTTTCTGACATTACATGACCTGAGATTTCTTTTTATGTTGTGAAGAGTTACCAGATACAAGAATATTTTATTATTGCGGTTTGTTCTATTGCAAGCAAATACTTTTGAATGTAAGTTTAATATATTTAGTCCCGACAGTCGCGACAAAATTTGGAGAAGGTGTAATGAGGAGCTGAATCCAAAAAATTTAAAACCAATAGTAAAACATGGGGGTGGCTCAGGGATGGTGTGGGGGTGTATGGCGTCTAGTGGAATTGGTGAACTGGTTTTCATTGAAACCACCATGACTGGAAAAGTTTATGCCGAATTACTAAGGAGCAATTTGAAAAAGAGTGCTGAAAAACTTGGGATTTTACGGACTTTTCATTTTTACCAAGACAACGATCCGAAACACACCTGTGAATTGGTACGTACTTGGCTTTTGTATAACTGCCCTAAAGTTATGAAACCCCCCCCCAATCGCCCTATCTCAACCCAATTGAACACGTATGGGGTGAGCTCGACAGGAAAATTCGATTAACACCCATTGCTTCAAAAAACGAATTGAAACAAAAGTTATTAGAAGAGTGGGGTAAAATATCTCCAAATTTCACCAAAAAATTAGTTTCACCATCAATGCCGAATCGAATGAAAGATGTTATTACACAAAAAGGGTACCCAACCAAATATTAATTAACATTATGGTTTTTGAATTTGTGAAATCGTAAAAAAAACATTGAATTTATTTATAGTTGTTTACATTTTTGTCCGAAAATTTTTGTTACCTACATTACTTGTTATAAAATTTATTAAATTAAAATATTTATTTGTTCTAATCAAAGCTGTTTTTCCTTTATCCTAACCCACTTTTGAATTCTTATTCTTGATTGAAAAATGGCTTTAATTATTTTTTTAAATTATTTTTTATTACTTTTGCATTTAATTATTATAATTTTTTATTGAAAAATCAAACCGTCCGAACATTTTTGTTACTGGCTGTATATAAATTCAGATTATATAAATTCATCCGTTTATCCATTGCATGTCATATATCATTCATGTGCACTCAATTTAACTCAAACACAAAAGTCCCAATAACTGCCGATGTAATGAATGTATAAACATGACATTTTATATTTGAATTCAAAATCTCACAAGGAAGGCACCTATTAATTTTTGGCGGATCAGAGCTGGGCTCAACTCAAAAATCCTAATAACTTCCAATATAATGAATGTCTCGCATAAAAAATTTCATATGTAAATCCAAAACCTTCTAACCTGACACCTACTGATTTTCTGGCAAATCGACGAAAGCAGGGGATGAGGGGGGAAAAACTGTAATAACCAGGGTTGCCACCCTTACTTTATTATAAACTATTGTAGGTACGTTATTTCGGGTAATTGTACTCTATACTTTAAGAGAACAATAAAGTAAGCGAAAATACTTTATTTCGCATGATTTGATTTCTCTGAAATTCATTTTACATATAACATACAAAAAAAGGTTGGTCGTAAGGATCTTTATGGAAAAATTTCTTTATTAAACAAATTATACAGGGTGTAACAAGTCGAGAGGGCGATACTGAGGGATCTTATAGTAAACTTAATTCTGAACAAAAAAGTTCCTATAAACACAGGTCCGCAAATGCTTTGTTTAAAAGTTATAATCAAAAAACTGCAGGGCAAAGAAAGAAATACCTGCAATTGGTATAAGGGATTAGGGTCTGAATAGGGTTCAAGGTTCAATACCATTCATGTTTATGAATGTTGGGTTCTACTTCAATGCAACTAATCTCATTTATTGTGAATCAGTTTTGCATAAAATGCAGCGAATATTCACCGCTATCTCCTTTCGCCAATATTTCTTCCTGCCCGATTCAATTCGGATGCAATGCTAAATCTATTAGAAAATGATCTAGTGGACATCCTATTGAACCTGCGAGTACATAGTTGGTTTCAAATGGATGGATGCCCAGCACATAATGGCAGAGTCATTCGTGATTGGATGGACAGAAATTATTCAAAGAGATGGATCGGACGCTTTGGACCAGTAAGATGGCCTGCAAGAAGTCCCGACTTAACGCCCATGGATTTTTACGTTTGGGGGGCGTTAAAAACTAACGTTTATTCGCAATCTGTAAACACTAAGAACTGGTTGAACGGATTCAGAGCTCTTGTGACGAAATGAGAGGACAGGAACAAGAGGTACTAACAGCTATAAATGCAGTTGCCCGGAGGTGTCAATTATGTGTAAGACAACAGGGAAGACATTTTGAACAATTATTGTAGTTACTCTTTACTTTCAAGTGATTAGTGTTGTATTAGCGTTTTTTTTTATTATAACTTTTAAACAAAGCATTTGCGGACCTATGTTTATAGGAACTTTTTTGTTCAGAATTAAGTTTACTATAAGATCCCTAAGTATCGCCCTCTTGACTTGTTACACCCTGTATAATCAAATATATATTAGATGTGAAGGTTTTGCGGAATTGTCTACTGCACAAAAATGGCAGCAAGTATTTAATAAGACTGATGATAGTTTTTCAAATTTGTATAAATTAATTTCATTTTTACTATCGATTCCCGCCACGTCAGCATTCACAGAGAGAGTTTTTTCTGTGATAAATAGCAAATGGCGAGACGAAAGAAACAAAGCATCTCTGAATCTGATAAAAAATGAATTTCTTATTTACTTTAACTTGATTATAGACTGTAAGCTGTGAAGCTGTTTAGCAGTGATAATTATTTGTTAAAAGTAATGAAAAATATGTTTTTAAGCAAAATAATAAAGTAAAATAAATCTAACTTTATTTTGATACAATGTACTTTTTTTTCTTTCTACCTTTTATAACCAATGTACTTTATTTGCACGAAAAAAAAGGTGGCAACCCTGGTAATAACTGACGATAGAATGAATGTATCGACACAACATTTCATTTGTATGACCTGAAAAGCCCATAAGGACAACACCTATAGATTTTCTGCGGAATAGCGGAATTGGTAGAAGAGAAGGGGCGATCAGATATGGGGATCAACTAAAAAAAAC
Source organism: Aradus depressus (assembly GCA_963662175.1). Lineage (NCBI taxonomy): Eukaryota > Metazoa > Arthropoda > Insecta > Hemiptera > Aradidae > Aradus > Aradus depressus. The sequence goes on along the minus strand of OY759226.1, from coordinate 21,281,885 downwards.
TAATAACTGCTGATATAATAAATTACTAGATAATAGGTTTTATATTGAAGCAGCTTTTATTTTCTTACTCCCATTTTTTATTTTTATTAATAAATTTCTTTTGTTACATGGTCAAACGTTTCGGGTTATTTCTTCCCATCATCAGTGACTTGAGTATCATGTTTTTAGGCTAAACTTGATAAAAGACCCTTTTTTTTGTTAAAAGGTAATAATATTAAATATTTTTTGTGATAAAACATCGCATTGGTAGTGCCAAGCTCTAATCACTAACCACAAATAACCCGAAACGTTTGACCATGTAACAAAAGAAATTTATTAATAAAAATAAAAAATGGGAGTAAGAAAGTAAAAGCTGCTTCAATATAAAACCTATTATCAACTATATGCTCCTGACACATTATTGAAGAAATTACTAGATATAAAATTTAATATTTGTAGTCAAAACCCAATGAGGACATAACCTATCAAATTTGAGCGATATCGGCCCAAGGGAACGGGGTTCAGGGGAGGGGGCTCAATTCAAAAACCATAATAACTGTAAATGTAATGAGTTTATCGGCACAAAATTAATTTATTAATATATTTACAACGGCATAACGTTTGCCATAAGCATAAATAGTGCAGTGTCAGATGCGTGGCTGTACTGCTGAGGTACGTGACCGAAGAGGAGTCCAGGCTAGTCCTTGAGCAGGTCCCTCTGCCATATCCGCTTGAGGCGTCGTGGTGGATTTGTGGGGAGAGTGGATTGGCGTGATGATGGAGTTTGTCGTGAAAATTTTTATATCGTGTCCTGATAACAGAAGTTACAAATGGGATGTTGAGGTCATAATGTAATCTGAGGTTGGAAACGTAAAATGTGGCGTAGTATAATGGATTGTATTGACTGAAGACGTATGTTTGATTTTTTGGCTGATCCTCATATCTCGATGCCGTAAGTCCAGATGAGTTTTAGTATAGTGTTGTATATGTAAAGTTTGTTTTCAAGCGGTAATGTTGATCGTCGTCGATTGATTTCAGTCGTCCAAATCGTCTTTTGAGGTCTGTGCATTTCAGTCTGATATGAGTTGTCCAAGTTAAACGTCTGTCTAAATGAAGTCCTAGATATCGGACAGTGTCGGATGCAGGAATGGGCTGGTTAATGTAAACTGGTGGACAAGTGTTGTGTCTGAGGGTAAATGTGGTTTGCAGAGATTTGTCTCTATTAATTTTTAGTCTCCATTTGTTGGCCCAATCTGTTAGCTGGTGTAAATGTTCCTGTAAGTGTGAACTTGCTTGTGATGGGTCTGAGTGTGTTGAGAGAATGTCTGTGTCGTCTGCGTACGTAGCGAGTAGTGTGTTGTCGTGTTGTGGAATGTGTGATGGATAGAGAGAGAAGAGTGGGGGACTCCAACTTTGACCTCCAAAAAATGCGATGAAGAAGATCCCTCAGACTCCTTAAAGTTTCTGTTCTCTAGGAATGACTGAAGTATTAAATAATATGTGTGAGGAAGGTGAGTTTTAAGTGTATATAGCAGCCCTGGGTATGAGGATTTAGGAGCCTCTTTGTAAGTCAAATATTAAATTTTAGCACAAATGGTAGTCTGGTTTTGGTGGGAGAGCAAAAACTTACTTATTTTTTCGTTCTAGGGTAGTACCATAGTCGCTGATTCACCGACCGAAGGGAGAAGACTCCTCTTGACAAGGTCACAGCTGATCAGTGTGCCAGACAGGTTTGGTCTATATGTTGGCAACAAGGCGTCCCACTTAACGTTCACGTTTCAATGTTCCTATCATTTTCCATTATTTAACTTTCTACTTCTCCGTGACGCTGAGTAATGTATTGAAAATTCGTTGTTCAGTTTTCACTGGAATTTCATGTTTTCCTATCCCGTGAATCCAAAATTGAGTATAAACAAAAAATATAAAAATTCTGCCGGGTTTCGAACCCGCCATCTTGAGCTTAGTAAGCAAGCACGCATACCACTTACCTACCGGCGCTCTCTTGTAAATTGTATATTGGGTTGAGCCCCGATTATTAAAAGCGCTTTTTAAGCTTCTCCCCCTTCGATGAGTTAGCCATACTTATGTAGGATTGAGGCTAATGCTGCGCGTCTCTTTTCCTGAAGGCCTCGGCCGGGTTTTGAACCCGCCATCCTAAGCTTAGTAAGCAAGCACACATACCACTTAGCTAACGGCGCTCTCTTGTATATTGAATGTTGGGCTGAGTCCCAGATTATTAAAAGCGCTTTTTAAGCTTCTCCCCCTTCGATAGCTTCGGCCTCCCAACACGTCTGGTCCTGGGGATTTCCTCCAGTAATGTCATCTTTGGCACATCATGGTCTCTCATCCTTGGCCAAGTGTCCTGCCCATCTTAGTCTGTGAAGTCTTACAAACCTTACTACGTCCGGTTCTTGCGACAAAGCGTATAGCTCCTGATTTGTTCTTCTCCTCCAGTCCTGTCCGACGTAGACACCACTATAGATGCAACGTAGGATCTTCCTTTCGTGAATCAGGAGGGCTTGTTCGTCGGTCTTTGCTATTGTCCATGTTTCAGAACCGTAAGTTAACACTGGACGGATCAAGGTTTTGTAGAGTTCCAGCTTTGTTGCCCTAGAAAGCAAGTTACTTCTGAGCTGACGCCGGACTCCAAACAAACACCGATTTAACTTGGTGATCCTGCTTCTTATTTCATTTGAGAGGTTATTGTCCACATTAACCTCTCAAATGAAATAAGAAGCAGGATATTCTTTACATTTAATGATTTATTTACTTATTAAAACCTCTGTGTAACCTGATGTTTCTATATAGGTTTATTTTTTCAGGCATCAGGACCTCCTGTCCAGCTGGAGCCTGTCGATCTCAGTATGAAGAGTGGCGGTCTCCATCCTAACTCCAGGCTATCTCCAGGTTAGTTCAAGGTTCCAGTACAGTAAGAAGGATTAATCACATCCCATGAACTTCATACTTTCAAATTAAGTGAAAACTGAAAACTTCATCTCAATAGTTTGATATTGTTTAAAATATTCGAAGTTTACGTTTCCTTTATTTCGAATTTTATTCTAAAACTCCTGGTTTCCTGGCACTATTCACGAAATCTACCATTAATGCTTCGTTTTGGCTTCTATTTTGAAGCTTATTTCAAGTGTTAAGTTAGACAATTCACTTCCCTAAATCTTCAGAAAGTACGAGAATGAACAGAAATCCGAATTTTGTTAACTTGCCAGCATATAGGGAAGTTATTGTAATGAGTCCGAAAATCGAAATCAAAATTTTCATCATATTTTTATGTTTCAAGGTCATTACAGTATTTTTACACTATTTTTGGAAAGAAGTATGTGTGTGTATGTACGTACGTGGTCAATATTTCCTGCACGATATCTCGCGAACGAAAAATGATATCTACTCCGTTTTGGTGCCAATCGAAGCGTATCAACGTATATATGATCTGAAAGAATATTTTTCAAATTCGGTCCACCTTTTTTTATTTTTTTTAACAAAAATACTGCTAAAAAAGTGGATTTTAGGAATTCTTGAAAAAGATTCATCCGATCTAATTTGTTCTGGTGGCAATGTAGCATCCTTTAGAGCCAGATTGAAAAATAGGCTGTATGACGTCTGAAAATTTTTAGTGGGAAAGGGGCTAGGCATAAAAATTGTTCTAGCTCATTAACAGATGGTCGGATTGTCATGAAATTTCACATATAGTATTTTTAATAGCCAATTGAAAAAAAGGGTGTATGAGGTCTCAAAATACTTAATGGGAGGGAAGGTTGTGGGGGGGGGGGGGGGGGGGCCCTATGCATAAATATAGTGCTAGCTCATAAACGGAAGGTCGGATCGTGATGGAATTTCACATGTAATATTCCTAAGACCCAATTGAGATGTAGACTATCTGGCGTCACGAAATTCTTAAGGGGCTATGGGGGCGGGGGGGGGGGGGCTAAGCATAAAAATTGTGTTAACCCATTAACGGATAATCGGATTGTAATGAAATTGAACATGTACTATTCTTAAAAGCCTAATTTAAAGAAAGGGTGTGTGACGTCTCAAAAATCTTATCGGGAGGGGGGGACTGTGATTGGAGGTTGACCAAAAAAATAGTTCAACCTCATCAACGGATTATAGGAGTGTCATGAAATTTTACATGTCGTAGTTTTAAAAGCTAAATTATAAAAATAGGTTATGTGACCTATATGCATTTGCATATCAATTAAAAATCCATGTATAGATTAAATTCAATTAAATTAATAAATAATTCTATACTGAATAAAATGCCTAGTTTTGTGATATTATTATTAATGATATTGATACCATGGGAAGCTTGCCGTGTGGACCTCAATGGCCGCACTTAGTTAGAAATGCCACCTTTGTAGAGTCATAATACACGGCCCAGTCATTTCCTCTAATTTAGGGTGGTAGGTATATAGTTTTCCAATTGTTTTCCCATATAATCTATCGCGAGTTATTGTATTCAATACACAGACACACTGATAGATATTTTTTTCATCATAGAAATCAAGATGTCGGAAAATATGAAATTTGCATCAAATTTTTTACCGATAACATAACTTTTCTAATGCTTCGTACATCTGTGGAAGTAAAAGCGAATGAAATCAAGTCGTGTCTGAGCAATTTTCTATTTATTTAGCCTGTCTTTTGTACAAACAGAACAGCATACTGTAGGCGTCTTGTTGATTCTTCATTCCAAAACAGACGAAGACAAACCTCAACATTACCTTTTTCAACATCCACCATTGCAAAGTTTCGACATTATTCCTCCTGTCTCATCCGGCTCTTTTGCGCTCCTCACTACCGACATCTGGTAGTCAAATTTGATGGTCTACCCACCCAGTGTTAGCTTTCTTTTTTTTTTCTTTTTATCTACAAGTAAAATATGTGCGTTAAAGTCTCCGATGTGGAGGTGTTCAGGAATAAGTTGTTGTTAATGTTTGATTTAATTTATTTTTATTTGTAAATGTTAAATAGCCACAATTTCACTTTATATTAGTTAAGAATTGTGTCAACAAGACATTGTGAGGACGCCGGTAGCATGCTAGTTTACTGAGCTCAAGATCGTGGGTTCGAAACTCGACTGAAGTCCTTAGTTTATTCTATCTAGGAGGTAAAATAAACTTAAGCACGCCGTCCTTCGGATGAGACGTTAAACGATATGACCCGATCCTATACGATGTCAGTTACTTGTTAAACACCCCTATGCTAGGTGAATAAATCTGAACATGATAAATTTAGGACTCCCATTGTAGAATCGGGCTCATGACCACCAGAGCGACGAAAGAGCGCTCTGGTAATAGGCGATATGACCTCGTTGTTAAAGTATATTTTATCTGGGAGGTAAAATAAACTTAAGCATGCCGTACTTCGGATGGGACGTTAAGCGATGGTGCCGAGCCTGTACGATGTCAGGTACACGTTAAAGACTCCCTGCCCTAGGAGAATAAAAATTTAGGGTAGACAAAATTTAGGTCTCCCATTGTAGAGTCGGGCTTAAGAAAGAGAGCTCTGGTAGTAGGCGATATGACCTCGTGGGGCCAAAAATGTCGTCTGTTAATCATCGACAATGTACTTCCCCAGAATTAATTAATCAATAAATAATATCTTGACGCTTCCCTTCCAAAATTGTTTGCGCTAATATTCAACAGTTGACTTATATAGGGGTGCCTAAATCCTCATACTAAATGTTGTGTCGATACATTCATTACATCGGCAGTTATTTGCGTTTTTGAATTGAGCCTTTTCTCCTGAAATCCTCCTTGTCGGCCGATATCGCTGAAATTTGACAAGTTAGATACTCATTGGGTTTTGTCTTCAAATATGAAATTTCATGTCGATACATTCATTATATCAGCAGTTTTGGATGTTTTTGAGTTGAGTCTCACTGTGGTTCTCGTCTTTCCTTCAACCGTTTCTGTTGGAAATTAGTAAATGTCGTCCTTATGGGGTTCCTTATGGGCCCCCCTTCCCTTTGTTTGATTTAGCTGAAAATCTACAGGTTAGAGGGTTCTGGATTCACATGGTTAGGGCAGACTCGACAGAAAAAAACTACGATTTGGACTCCTCAAAGGACTACTAGACAAGCAATCTCAACTTCACTTCAAACTGAGTCTACAGGACCGTTAGCAAACCTAAACATAAGTCCTCTCACACCAAAAGATTTCAATCTATTCAAAATAAAATCCTCTAAACAATCACACAATGCTGTACCAACCATCTCAACATACCATTCTTGGACGAAGTCAGACTTCCTTACTTGACAGCCCTCCTCAACAACTGAATCGTCGTTGGCCTCCTGACCTGCCTAAGATGGACCCCTGAGGAGGCGGTAGTCCTGACCATCCTGCATCATAGTTCAACATTCTATAAAAAATATGAAAAACCTCTATAAGTCGAACATCAAAGGAGACCCCAAAAAATTCGAGTTATAGAGTTCTCGACTTGTGGAGGATTTCGACTTGGGCGGATTTTGATTCGACTTGTAGAGGTTAAGATTCGTTCTAACTAATTTTGAGTTAGAGATATGAAATAAATAAGATTTCAAGTTACAGAGGTAACAAACATATTTATATTTATTATAAATCAACATTATTTCAAAACATCCTTAAAATAAAAAATAGGTAGTATATGTAGGTATTAAAAAAAGTCAGTAATTTTTTTTGCTTTAGATAATTGGTAATCCTATTCATTGTATACTCCTAAATTGTTTTCTAAGAAACAATGGTGTACATTGTCGGCAAATTCTTAAAGTCGGTAACTTATTTTTCTTCGAGCTATAGAGGTAATAAGTTTCAAATAATTGAGTTGTAAAGGTTGTAAAATAAAACATTGCTATGTTCGAGATACAGAGGTTCAATTTATTTTTTCGAGTTATAGAGGGAAAATATGTACCAAAATGGCTTGTAGGGACTCACTGATTATTTCGGTTGAGATTTCGAGTAATGGAGGTTTTGGGGCTTGAAGGGAAAGGAACAAAACTTTTTTTCGAGTTTTGGAGGTTTTCGACTTATCGAGGTTCGACTTAAAGAGGTTCCACTGTATATATATACTAAAGTATTTTCGCTCAAACTAGGCAGTTCTAGAATCTTATAGTCATTGGGATACAACTGTCGTTGCGTTAAACTTATAAATAAAATGAATATTGTTGATTAATATTTTTGGTGTTTCCATCGCCATTTATCATCCAAATTTCGACGACACACCCACTTCACGAAATAGACATATATCACATATTTTTTTTCCATTTCCACACTATCAAAACTAGAATATTTCAAACATTAATCTTTCTAATGTCACCATCGATAACCTAATTTCATAAATCTTAATGATAATGTTCCTAATTGAGCGATGAAGATATATGACATTAGAAATTGAGTGATATATTAGCCTATAATATAATAGAAATCACTTATATATTCTAAATCTTATAGAAACTATAACTTTTTATTTAAATATATTCAAAATGATAAAATGACTATAATGCTGATATCCCAGGCTTATGGATAATATAACTAATATTAAAATTTAACCCCTGAACAGACAGACAGGCTTTCAAATATGTGTATTTTCTATCCAATGTTTGATTTATTATTTGCAAATATTAAAATCTATCTGTTTTTATAAAAAAATTATAATTGTAAGTTTTATGGAAGAAAAAATTAGGCTTTTGGTCGATTAAAGAAAACTTTAAGATTTCTGCCAAACTTTCGGCACTGAATGTGCCTTCTTCAGGGCCTGTATTGATATGTATATATTAGGGGCCGTTCACAAATTACGTCACGCATTTTGAGGTGTTTTTAACCCCTCCCTCCCCCTTGTCACAATTGGTCACATTTAATTTAACCCCCCCCCCCCCCCCCCCCCCCTAAACGTGACGTCATTTTTTCATTACTATTTCTATTACTATCTATCATGTCGTCATCGAACCACTCGGCTTCTTCTTGATCCTCGATGTTTTTTATGATGGCCAACATTTCTCGTTGTCGTCTAGCTGCAACCCGAACCGGTCTAACTTTAACTACCGGTGCCTCCGTATTGCACTGTTTCGAGTGACGTTTTAGATATGTCAAAGACCTCAAGTATACGCCACACTTTTTGCAAGTCTTCCGCCTTGCACAGATGGGCATCCTATATCATAAGGAACTTCGTTGTGCGCCTTGAAAACTTCAGGGTACAAAGTTTTTTGCAATGTCAAATTCAGGAAAAGTCGAGAAAATTTTCCGTTTTCTGAATTGACCGAAAGACTGTCGCCGTTTTGAATAATACGTGCTTGTGGTGGAAGAAATCGATGCTGAAAAATTTTAAGAAGACCACTTCGAAATTGTTTACAACAGTTGGAGTCTTTGCACTTCACAATTTGTAACAAGTAATGACTGCTGCCAACATGTTTGTTTTGCCATTAATTAAATTAATTTTTAGAAAATTTTCTACGCCCTTATTTTAAAGAATAATAAACGTAACGTCATTTTTTTTGTTTAGTCCCCCCCCCCCCCCCCCACGTAGTTTGAACGGCCCCTTATTAGTAAGGTAATAAAATTATTTACACTGTAAAGAAATAAACACGCTAAGTTAACCTTTTTGTAATTTTGATGTAAATTGTATTTTTTTATTTATAAAAAAAAAAAACATTGATTCTGCTTTTGATTAGAACGTCAAGTGATTGTTTCCACAGACAGGCGCGGCTGAGAGCTATCTCGCTTGGTTGGGATAATCCCGGATGCTGCCATCTTCTCTTCCTAGATAGCTCCGCCCTTTTTGTGTACAGTGTACTTCCAGGGTGGCTGTCTCTAGGTATGTTCAGACCCTCAGGTCCACCTCCTGCACAGCTGTCTGACTGGGATGATCCCGGATGCTGTCTCCTTCCCCCCTCTCAAGGGGCTCCGCCCTTGGCCCCCCCCCCCCCCCTCCTAATTATGCAAAGCCCCCCTCCCCCCATTCCTGGTTGGGTGGCTCCCCCAAGGCCGCCTGGTGCGCATCCCACTTTCTACTAACCCTCCTCTCACTGGGTCAAAGGTCACCCATCCCCACCACCCCTACACAGCCTTCCACTCACGACATGCCACTTGGCTCCGCTCAGTTCAGTTTCCATAATTAGTTATATAATATTAACGTTTATATTTAGACATAGATATATTATACTGCCAAAAACTAGTAACCATTTTACATTTCATTAATTACCGATGGAGTAAAATCGATTTTAGAGCTAGTAAATATGGATGCGTATCGATATACAAAAGTACCTATATATATATATTTTTTTGTTTTCATTATTTACTATATCCCAACATCGCCTAAGACGGTCCTAGCCACCTATGCCGATGATATAGCGATTCTAGCTTCTAATATTCCGGCTAAGGACGCGTCCAAATCTCTGCAGCACTTACACCCCCTTGAGGTATGGCTGCGTCGAAAGATAAAAATAACTGAAACAAAATCGCTCTATGTTACGTTCGCCCTGAGACGTGGTGATTGCCCAACTGTATGGATGAATAATGTCCTTCTGAAGCACGACAAAGACGTACGATACTTATGACTCTACCTTGACAGGCGACTGATTTGGAACTAACGCAGACTCAACAGATGCTGTCATCTCTGTTTGTTTTACCGATTAACCAATTTAATGTTAGTTTTCTGTTTAATATCTGTATTACTTCCTTAGCTATACGAAGTATATAACTTATGTAATCGGTCAAAAATTCGATGCGGAGTTTTAAACGGAATTTTATGTTTTTCCGACCTCCTGATTCCAAAAATGAAAAAAAGGCTGTTAGTGTGTCTGTTTTTTTTTTCTTATTTTTTGATGCATCGACTATTCTGACCATTAGCGTTTCTTTTCTCCTGTGACACTGAGTGAAGTGGGTTGGTCCATGACTCTGCATCAGAGAGTGCCCAGCCCAGCTCAGGTCATCAAATGTGAAGCAAGCAACATAAGCATACTTCAGAATTTTTTGGACATATTTGCATCTCTCAAGAATCGTAGAAGATTTCTGAAGTGCAGAGAGTTTCCTTGGAAAATCTGAAAGAGGTTCGCAGATACATTCACATACTACTTCAGGTTGGAATGTCGGAGCGTCACATTCTTCTATCAAATAATTCACCGTCAATACATATCCACAGAATCGGCACCGAGGTTTGTTCTCCTTTACTCAGAAGGTGGCCATGAGTGAGTCTTGTATGGTCGATGGCAAGTCTGGTCAGGGTGATCTTCTCCCGCCTGGACAGCCCCTATGGGATAACAGAACCCGGAGGTGAGGTCTCGGCCGTTGAAGTTGAGAGTCCTAACTCATCCACTGCAGTGGTTGTGTGCCTGTGAACTCGAAATTTTATATGTTTACCCAGAACCCTCTAAGGACAACACCTATCAATTTTCAGCGGAATCAGACGAAGGGAAGGGGGGACCAGAGATGAGAGATGAGTGGCTCGACTTAAATACTCTAATAACTGCCGATGTAATGAATGTATCGAAATGAAATGTATTATGAGAATTTGGAAGCCACTATGTAAGTCAAATATCGAGTTTTAGCCCAAACCTTAGTGATTAATTTTTGATGATTCACCGACGACCTTTTTTTTTCACATTTATTTTGAAATTTCCGACTGTGAAGATACATCACAATAAGGAAATATGGAGACTACAAAGAAGAAAAAAAACACATCATTTGATTATCTTGATAAAGCGGCTCGTCAGAAGCAGAAGGTCACGCGGCCAATGTCGATTTAGTCGCCGAGGAGGGTTCCCCGGCAAGGACTGGACCGACTTCGCTTCCACCAGTGTGTTCAGTGGCTTGAACTTGTTGTGTTACTTCGTGTAAGAATGATATGTTTACGTCATGACGTAATGTTAAGGCATTGTGTAATAATTGTTCTGAGGATTTTATTCTGAATAGCTTGAATTCTTTTGGTATGTGGGCTTGACAGAATCCCAGAGCTGAACCCCATTTTAGATAATGGTCTTGCAATGTTTTTGGTTAAGACGAGTACCTAGAGAGTAGGTACTAGGTTAGGTTAGGTTTTATGACTCATGCCCGGGCTTTAACTACGAGGTCATATCGCCTACTACCAGAGCGCTCTTTCGTCACTCTGGTGGACATGAGCCCACCAAATTTTGCCTACCCTAAATTTTTATTCAATATAGGGCAGGGGTCCTTAACGAGTACCTGACATCGTACAGACTCGGGACCATCGCTTAAAGTACCATCCCGAAGGACGGCGTACTTAAGTTTATTTTACCTTCCAGATAAAATAAACTAAGGGCCTCGGTCGGGTTTCGAACCCACGATCTTGAGCTCAGAAGACAAGCATGCATACCACTGAGCTACCGGCGCCCTCAGCCCTGATAAAGGTCTTGCACTCTCAGTTTTTGGTTAGGACGAGTAGTGAGTAGACGACTTTTTTAATAATCATTAAATACAAAAAAAAAAAAAAAATTGTTACTTTCATAAAAAAAAAAAAATCCTGACTAATATAAATAATATTAACTATATATTTATTTTTAAACATTTAATTTGGTACAAAATTTGCGCCTCTGTTTTCAGTTGATGATATGAATAATTCATGTATTCTTATTTTCTATTATTTTTCGTTCTTCTTACAGTTGTTATTCATTTTATTGTTTTTATTTACTTTTTAAGGGCCTTGGAATTTGAAATTTATATTATTTTTTGACGAAAAAGAAGTAACTGTAACGTGGCTTGATATCCTTGAAAAATGACAAGTGCGAAAAGCGAAAAGGCCATTTGGACATCCATATCAAGTCTTACTACCTGTAGTACGTGCTTAAGTCCATTTCATTTTGCTCATGGAAATCTGTATCAAATTTGATGTCAGTTTGGTCAAGTATTTTGCAATATTGACTGAATGAATAATTTGGAAAAATAATCGTCAAATAGGTCTTAAAGTTGTTATTATTTTTCCCGCTTTTATCATTCAACCAAAATATTTTCCCTTTTAACACTAGTCATGAATATGATACCAGAAAAAATATAAAACTTCCGATTAAATAAACATAGCTTATCTCTTTTTGAAAAAAGTATAACTCATAAAGGAATAAATAAAACAAACTTATTTTTGAAATATTGTCTATTCCACCAAAAAATTTACAAAACTACCGGTTTCGGCCTTACACCATCGTCAGGTCTAGCTATGAACTGACGATGGTGTACAAAACCGATAGTTTTGTAAATATCATTGTTGGAATAGACAATATTTCAAAAATAAGTTTATATTATAAGTTTTATTTATTTATTACAAGTTCCACAATATGTCCGCGTTTCTCAACTTGGAAGTCATAAAGGAATTATTTTTTAATGCCCTTTCATGACATTATTCATGACAGTTTTCTTGAATAAATACAATAAAACAATTTGAAATTCAACTAAAAATGGTTGTTAGACTAAGCCCTCTCTAAAGAAACTGTATTTTTGTGTTTTGTCTTATTGTTGGAGAAAAATAACCATTGTATTAAAGATATAAGACAACATAGTTAAAGCCCGGGCATGAATCACAAAAACAAACTAATAAAGTGAAATAAAGAACATTTTTTATAAGGTACATATTTCAATAATATTATACGGTTTTGTTTAAGTCACGCAAACTTCCAAAAATATGGTCTTGAAAAGAATATAATTAATGTAACATGTGCATTTTAGTATTCTCTACAACTTTTGTTTAAAGAGATTTTCGAGTAAGTCAAAATATAGTTTTTTATCTGGTAGGTAAAAACCTTGAGCATGCCATCCTTCGGATGGGTCGTTTAGCGATGGTCCCGAGCCTGTGCGAAGTCAGCTACTCGTTAAAAACCCTTATGTAGCTAAACCTGGGTAGACAACATTTAGGACTACAGTAGAGCTAACAAGGGATAAGAGCATTGAATGCTTAGGTCCCTAGGTGTATACACCAGCCCTACCAATATATCTAAGCGGTATCTTCTAAGATATATTTGATAATTGGTCTTAATTTTTTCTGATTTCGGTTGAGAGAGCTCATAACAAAAAAAAGCAAATGTGTAAGTGACGCGGTACCCACGAGAATTGATGTGTAAACATCTGCTTTAGTTTCAAAAACTTGCTTTCGTGCATATGTCGGGATTTTAATTCAAATGTTTTAGGTTAGATTAGGTTTTATGACTCATGCCCGGGCTTTAACTACGAGGTCATATCGCCTACTACCAGAGCGCTCTTTCGTCACAATGGTGGACATGAGCCCGACTCTACCGTGGGAGTCCTAAATTTTGCCTACCTTAAATTTTTATTCACCTAGGGCAGGTGTCTTTAACGAGTACCTGACATCGTACAGGCTCGGGACCATCGCTTAACGTCCCATCCGAAGGACGGCGTGCTTAAGTTTATATTAACTCCCAGATAAAATAAACTAAGGGCCTCGGTCGGGTTACGAAAAATGTGTTTTATAATGTTACAATTAGAAAAGTAGAAAGAGGAATTAAACTTTCAAATTTATTGTTCTTCAATTTCTTTTATACATGAAATTATAGGTTTGTGATAGCTACAATAAGATATATACAAACGTGAATGTAGTGTCTCTAGATATCGCGAGAATACAGTGTCGATGATAGTTTTCGAATTTGTTGTTGAAATGCTTCGATTAGTATTCATTTGTAGATTTTTTGATGATTTAATTTGTCATTTTGTGACAAATTTAAGCTATCGAAACATCTTAACCTAAAAATTTTATAGTGCGTTATATTGACATTTTAGTTAAATTTACTACAAGCTGACATCACAGATAAAGAAGTGTGTAATTGTGTGGGTGTGCTGCGCGCGCAACCGTCCGACATACACACTTACGCAGCATGCACATCAACGAGACTTACTGTCTGACATAGCCCTTCAGAGAGCTAAGACGTTTACACATAAAAATTCCTTCTCATGAAATCCTCATGCGTCTATATTGGGATCTACTAGAATGACTTAAGTATGTTACGCAGGATGCTTCTGGTCTAGATTAAACCTTTCTTTTTTTTTTTTTTTTTTTTTTTTCTTCTTTCCATATTTCCCTCTATTCAGCAACTAGAATGGGGCATTTCGTCCAGAAAATGACAATGGAAAGTAGAATTATGGATGCCTCCCAAGGTTTCTGTCATTTCGGAGATGTCCACACAGAAGACAAAGTCACGATTCCAGGCTACCTGCTCCATCACAAACTCAATCACATTCTCCTTATAGACACAATTACCTTTAAGGAATTACCCTATTCTGGTGAATCATTAACTTTAATGAATGACTCCTGTTTCATTGATAGATTGGCTTGATTCGGGACCAAAGTGTGCCCTCATGGATATTACTCCGCTGCAAAGTAAATAAAATAGACCTGTTCTTGTAATATTGTCTATTTCACCAAAACGTTGTGGTTTGTTACTTCCCCCCTCCTCCAGGGTTTCTTCCTGGAGGTGTGCCAACAGTTGGAATTTGATGAGGCCTCATACCTGATGTCTCCTGTCACTATTCTGCGCAACTGGAGAGAAGATGATAGATCTCATCCTGGAACTGAGTTACAAGCTTGGCAGATCTCCTCACCAGCCACCTCATACCTGATGTCTCCTGTCATTATCCTGCACAACTGGAGAGAATGTCTTCCTGGAACTGAGTAACAAGCTTGGAAGATCTCCTCAGCAGCCACCTCATATCTGATGTCTCCTGTCACTATCCTGCACAACTGGAGAGAAGAAGATAGATATCTTCCTGGAACTGACTAAAAAGCATGACAGATCTCCTCAGCAGCCACCTCATACCTGATGTCTCCTGTCACTATTCTGCGCAACTGGAGAGATGATGATAGATGTCTTCCTGGAACTGAGTAACAAGCTTGGCAGATCTCCTCAGCAGCCACCTCATGTCTGAAGCCTCCTCTCTTCTCCTAAGCAGCTCAAGAGAAGATAGTGGATGTTTCCTTGGAGGTCTATGTAGCACTATATGCGCATAATTGTGCGCAGAAAGCGTCAAATAGTTATGTGTTACAAATTAGCCTGTATTTCTAAATGTCTATTTCAGACTACGGGAAAACCAAGTCCTTGAGATGTTAATCTCAAATAGTTTAACTATGTCTTAACATCTTCACATTATTCAGTGCCTGGTGTATTATTTTACATAATTTTCCCTTTTAGTAAACCATAATCAATTTACTTTACTTTGATAAAGTGCAGTGTAAAGTTGGAAATAAGGAAGTAACATAGAAAATTATAGTAATCATCTGTTTAAATTGTTAAGTGTGTTCAAAATCATGCCATTTGCTCATTGTGAGACTTCATTTGTTGTTACCAAGGTCGAGCAAATGAACAATGAAGAAAATATAATAAAAAAATTGTCGGTGAATCACTCCAATGCCCTTCCCCATAACAAAATAACTTTTCGATCAGTCAACCGTTTGCGGTAATATTTCGTTGACTTACAATTGGGCTCCTAAATCCTCCCACTAAATTTTATGTCAATAAATTCATTACATCGGCAGTTATTAGGGATTTGGAGTGGACCCCCCCCCCCACCCCCTCCCATTTGATCCGCCCTTCCTTTCTGCATATTCCGCTGGTAATTATTAAGTGTCGTCCTTATGTGGTTTTGAATTCATATATGGAATGATGTGTCGATACATTTATAGGTTAGGTTTTATGACTCATGCCCGGGCTTTAACTACGAGGTCATATCGCCTACTACCAGAGCGCTCTTTCGTCAATCTAGTGGACATGAGCCCGACTCTACTGTGGGAGTCCTAAATTTTGCCTATCCTAAATTATTATTCACTTAGGGAAGGGGTCTTTAACGAGTACCTGACTTGAAAGTCTCAATTTAAAAACTTAAATAACTGTCGATGTATTGAATTTATCTACACAGCATTTATTATGAGGACTATTGAATATTAGCGCAAACAATTTTGGAAGGGGAGCGTCAAGTATTATTTATTGAATAATTAATTCTGGGGAAGTACATTGTCGATGATTAAAAGACGACATTTTTGGCCCCACGAGGTCATATCGCCTACTACCAGAGCGCTCTTTCGTAAGCCCAACTCTACTGTGGGAGTCCTAAATTTTTGTTCACCTAGAGTAGGGGTCTTTAACGAGTACCTGACATCGTACAGGCTCGGGACCATCGTTTAACGTCCCATCCGAAGGTCGGCGTGCTTAAGTTTATTTTACCTCCCAGATAATATAAACTAAGGGCCTCGGTCATGTTTCGAACCCACGTTCTTGAGGTCAGAAGGCAAGCACGCATACCACTGAGCTATCGGCGCCCTCGATACATTTATATATAGTTATTAGAGTTTTTGAGTTACATCCCTTCCCTAATCCCCCTTCCCTTTGACTGATTTGGCTGAAAATCGATAGATGTTGTCCTTATGGAGTTTGGATCTCACATATAAAATTTCGTGTTGATACATTCATTCTATAGGGAGTTATCGTGTTCCTAGCCACACAGACAGTCAGACATTTGTGTTTTCATATTTGGAATCTTGAAAATTCGTTGAAAATTCCGCATCGAATTTTTGACCGATTACATAACTTTCTTTATACATCGTGTAGCTGGGGAAGTAAAAATGGCTCTTCGTTTGTGAATAAGATAATTCTTGGAAGAATGAATTGAAAATTGACCAACGGGAATAGAGGGTTTTTGGTGGGAGGCTTAACATAAAAATTATAATAACTGCTGATAGTGAGTTATTATGACTTACGCCCTTTAACTAAGAGGTCACATCGCCTACTACCAGAGCGCTCTTTCGTCACCCTGGTGGACATGAGCCCGACTCTACTGTGGAAGTCCTAAATCTTTATTCATCTAGGGTAGGGGTCTTTAACGAATACCTCGGGACCATCGCTTAACGTTCCATTCGAAGGACGGCGTGCTGAAGTTTATTTTACCTACCGGGCCCTCAATAACTGCTGATAGAATAAATGTATCAACACAAATTTTCATATGTGATTTGAAAACCCTAAAATGACGACAGTTACTCAATTTTCAAAACAATTATATTTTATAACTAAAATCAAAACCCAATGAAAACGTAACCTGTCAAATTTCAGGGATATCGACTGAAGGAAAGGGGGTGCAGGGGAGAGGGCCCAATTTAATATGAGAATTTGAGAGCCCCCATATAAGTCAATTATTAAATATTAGCGCAAACGGTCGACATTTTATGACATTGACAAGTACATCGCCGGTAATTCACCAACATATTTATTTATTTTAGATACCTGAAGGTCGGAAATCCACAGAATTTCGGAAAAAAACATCGAATATCTGATCTATTACATAACTTCCCTATACTTTGTATATATGGGGAAGTAACGAGTGAAGAGTGGTGGCGCCACAGGCTGGATCTGGTGAAAGCCAGAACTACAAGTCAGTCTCATCCTTAGCTATAGAAGGCCCAAGGCAAACAACTTTCCTAGCCTGGGTGTAGTGTAGTGTAGTGATGGGAGGTACCATCCCAGGGGTGTTGTGCAACCGGTCACCGGGTCACCCCCCCTCTCAAGGTTCCGGGATCTTCTTCTGATAGAGGGGAGACTCCCACCACACCCCGATCTGCCGCGCGCGCCAACCAATTCTACACATTGAAGTTAAGCGGTGGTCCTGAGCCTGTAGTTTTCAGACTCATATACGAGGTGAGTTCAAAAAGTAACGGGAATTTTGTAATTTTGCTGGTTGTATTAGTCCGATTCACTCGATTTTTTCGTTGTTGTGTTGGTAAGCATGTCTGAAAAGTACCTGTACATTGTTAAGCCTAGTCCACACTAGTTGCGCGATTTTGGTCTCTGAGACGTGTCTATAGACCCCGTCTACGGGCCTGTTGCGAGACCAAAAATCGCAGGTCTAAAGTCTCCCGATCGGAATGGGAGACCGCATGCAACGTTAGACATATTGCGCAACATTTTGACAGTGTGGACGTCACTCGGCGTCTAGAGGCGAGACATGTCCCAGTCTGCCTCCAGCTTTCGACTGGTGTGGTTCAGCTCTTTACAGTTATTTTCCAAAATTTTACAGTTGTTTTGAAAACATGTGGTCTAATGAGAAAGTTTTAAAACTAATTGAAGATTACCATGCATCTTATTGTTTGTGGGATGTTACGAGTCCCGACTACGAAAACCGGGTAAAAAGAAAAGTGGCCCTGGAATCTCTGGCTGCCTAGGTCCTTCTGCGAACACTTCGCGCGTCCACCAACGTTTATTTACGTTTTCGCGTTCTTTCACTTGTAATTAGCACTAAGCAGGAACTCATTCCACACAAAACAATGTCCTCCATGGTGGACTGCAAAGATGAGACTGAGAAATTCACATCGTAGTGTGGACGCTAGACGAGATAAAGAACGGTGTCTCTAGACGGTCTATAGACCGTGTCTCGAGACCGCCTATAGACAACCCGCGCAACATGGTCTACTAGTGTGTACTAGGCTTTAGCCAAACCGGATGTTTAGTCTGCTGTCAGCTGTCAAAGAGGTTTCATGTGTTTTGGTACGATCAGCTATTATTTATTTGTTTACAAAATGGATCAGAGAATTTGCATTAAATTTTGCTATAAGAATGGGATAAAGTGTAGCAAAGTTTTAGAAATGTTAAATATTGCTTTTGGTGAGTCTGCTGTGAGTAAAACTAGGGTTTACGAGTGGTATAAAAGCTCGACAAGTGCGGTCGAATGTGAAGGTCATGCTCACTGTGTTTTTCGATTTTAACGGCATAGTGGACCATAAGTTCTTGCCATAAGGTCAAACGATCAATAAGGAGTACTACCTAGAATGCAACGCCGTTTGCGTGAAGCAATCCGAGAAAAAAGTCCAAATTTGTGGCGAAACAATTCATGACGATAATGCACCTGTCACACTTCATTGCTTGTTCGTGAATTTTTGGCCAAAAACAACACTATAATGATGCCCCAGCCTCCATATTCTCCAGACATGGCTCCATGTGACTTTTTTTTGTTCCCAACAATAAAGAGAACCTTAAAGGGCCGTCGTTTCACAAGCATAGATGAGATTAAAAGCGCATCGCTGAGAGAGCTAAATGCTATCCCAAAGATCGAGTTCCAGAAGTGTTTCGGGGATTGGAAGAAGCGCTGGCATAAGTGTATAATATCTAATGGGGACTATTTTGAAGAGGATAGCATTGATGTAAACGAATAAATAAAATTATTTTCAAAAACCGAAAATTCCCGATATTTTTCGATCACACATCGTATGATGTGTCCTTGTGCCCTTAACAGACTTTCTTATACCTACTACATTTTTACAGATCACTCCCTGATGACTATACTTTAGGTATACTAACCCTGTGGGTTCCTTCCTCCACTGAAGAGACAGGAGGGTTGGAGATCCTCGCCCGGCCACCTCTGACCATCCATCTCCACTTTCTGTAGTCTGAAACATAACTGAAAATATTATATTCAATTGAATTATACAACTGTTATATATGCGTTATGGCCCATAACAGTAATAATAACATATTTTAAAATTCACTAAAATTTAAACATTACATTGAACCATTTCCGTAAAATTGTACAATATTTAGACGCAATTTTATATATGAATCCAGAACACTATAACGACGTCAACTAATGTTTTTCAGCCAAATCGACCAAAGGGAAGGGGAACTCTAATAACTTCTTATATAACTATATGGGCAATTATGACCTCGTAGTTGAAGCCCGGACTTTAGGAACAATAACTAACTTATTTTAAATTCCTGGATATATCTCAGGCTTTTGATCGGGTCTGGCACGCGGGACTTCTATATAAACTTAAACCCCTCCTACCTTATACATATTATCTCATTCTACAGTCATACTTAACGGATAGGTATTTCGCCGTCCGTCAGGGCTCAGCTATTTCCTCCTGCCACCCCATACTGGCCGGCGTGCCTCAGGGCTCAATATTAGCCCCCCTATTATACTCTATGTACACCTTCGACTTACCCACCGACCCTCTCACATTAACAGCCACATACGCAGATGACACCGCCATTCTAGCCTCTCACACAGATCCTCACACCACTTCACTCATACTACAGCAACACCTCAACAAAATTGCAGTTTGGAGTAAATCTTGGAAAATTAAATTTAACACCACAAAATGTCAACACATCACATTCGCTCTCCGCCGTGGTGACTGCCCCCCAGTATTCATTGAAAACCAGCCATTACCTCATACCTCTTCCATAAAATATTTAGGATTAACCCTCGATAGAAGGCTGACTTGGAACCCTCACACTCGGACGACACGACTCACACTAGACCGGCGACTTAGACTATTGTACAGCATTTTGAATAGGCGTTCTAAATTATCTACTCGACAAAAACTAAATTGTTATACCTATCTTCTCCGACCTCTCTGGACCTATGGCTTACAAATATATGGTACAGCCAAGACTTCGAACATCAAAAGAATACAGATATTTCAATCCAAGACTCTTCGACTGATCACGCAATGCCCACCATACGTTAGCAACAAGACTTTACACCGCGACTTGAACATCACATCCATAGACACAACCATTAAGCATTTATACCAACGTTTCTACACCAAAATTTACTTACACACCAATCCGGAAGTTCGCAAAATCTTAAGTACAAATTTACCCCACAACCCCCCAAGAAGATTAAAGAGAGTTTGGCATAGAGATCTCCTGGTATGAAGTGATGTCATGAGGGTCACCGCTGGGTGTTTTTCCTCTCTCAAGCCTCTCATGTCATATTTATTTTTATTATTTTATTTATTTATTTATTTTTTTAATTTTTGTATAGTACATGTCAGCCCAGCCGCTGGTTGTGCATTTTTTTTTGCATAGTTGTGGCTTAAAATAAATAAATACAAAAAAAAAAAAAAAAAAAAAATCTTTAGATGTTAAATGTAGCCATTTTTTTTTTACATCATAAAGACAAAGATGTCCTTTCAACTATGAAATTCTTCATATACTTACTACATTTAAATACATAGATACATCTTTACATAATAAGCTGAATATAAATCATGTTAGTTCAAGTATTATTTCATAAAATAATATATATCCTTATATTATCATCTTCATGAATTATATATGAGAGTAGCTGTTTCGAAATTGAAAAAAAATGACAGAAAAAAAGTAGAAATGTTTAATATTTAGTTGATATCTTACTTAACAATTTACATTTTAAAAAATGTAGTCTCTTGGATCTGAAGATGGAGTTGTTGTTTACCTCGCTCGTCAAAATCACGGGTTCTAACCCGGTGGAGGCCCTTTCTTTACTTCCGCACTTTTACGAACTTTAAGGGAAGTTGTGCAATCAGTCAGAAATTGTATGTTGAATTGGAATTTCATGTTTTTCGAATTCTTGATACAAAAAATTGTTTGCATGGTTGTATGTGTGATAATTCCCGATATAATGAATGTAACTTCACGAGAACAATACCTGTCAAATTTGGGGGGGGGGGGGGGGAGGGGGGGGGGGACTCTAGGGAAGGAGGGTTTTAGGGGAGAAGGGCTCAACTCCAAAACCTCAATAACTGCCAATGTATTGAATGTATCGACATCATGAAATTTAATATAAATTTAAAGCGGTATCACGTCTAAATATCTAATCCAAAATATAAAATGACAAAATATCTTAGCCAAAATATCTAATTTAAAAATACCATGGTGTATAATATCTAA
Source organism: Aradus depressus (assembly GCA_963662175.1). Classification (NCBI taxonomy): domain Eukaryota; kingdom Metazoa; phylum Arthropoda; class Insecta; order Hemiptera; family Aradidae; genus Aradus; species Aradus depressus. The sequence continues at coordinate 21,260,269 of OY759226.1, read as the reverse complement.
AAATTAAATATATTCTAATAGCAATAAAAGACGTTGTATTCCCACTGTTTTATTTTACGCAAAAGGCCAGTTGTTTTCTAATAGCTGTGCTGTGTGGGTGGGATGAACCACTGATGATGACGCTGTTGCGTCGAAAACCGGTTCTGGTTTAAAATAAAGCAGTGGGAAGACAACGTCTTTTATTTCTACTAGAAATCTCGTCCCACAACATCTTACTATCACATATTAAATATATTCTGTAATATCGATTTAATAATATTGGTCGTTAAAATAATTATCAAGACTCACTTAGTTCGAAATGGGATGTTTATGCCTAGTTTAATACGTATGACTTGTTTTTCTCTTTACAATTATATTCAATTCATGGCGCCCCTAATGGTAAAGTTTTGCCCCTCGTATATGTTTTAGCTCTTAACAAATTTTCTCATTTGTACACAAAGGTCCTTAAGAAATTAAAATGAGTTGGAGCCTCATCTGAAGCCAAAGACTTTGAACATGCATTTATTTGTGCATTCAAAGTGTATTTTGAGAACCTGGACTGTTTCACTAAAAGGACCGACGGGAGGATCAAAATTTTATTTCTTTGGATACATCAACTGGATTTACTCGGTAAACTGCAATTTTGTACTGTGCATTTTAAATCTTAGTCTTTAATTTTTTTTACTGGGCATTCAAATTTTTTACCGAAATTTCCTACTGCGCCTTATTAACCGTATTATTGCAGAAACTCACTAGGCAATACATTTTTAGGTTAAAATTTTATTTACAGTGTTGCATTTTACTTTAGGATTTCTTCCTAAAGTAATCCTCTTCCACTCATGTAATCCTCTTACCTTCAACTCTCCTCCTTCTTGGCCTGCCTCCACTACTGGACAGGAGATGGCAGGAGGGATCACTCGAACCCCCGCGGCCTCCCCTGCCCCCATAAAGTTGGAGGGATGGGGATGAGAGAGAACCGGGGGTGTTTCGAAGGGTCTCGAGTTGAAGGGCTTTTATATTGACTTTATTTTATCTTTATTGTTGTTTATTATTATTTATTAATATTATTATTAAACCTATTATTTTGTACATAACTATATGCTTTCGATGTATTTTTTATTTTTATTTTTATTTTTAATTTATTTATTTATTATTTTTTTTCTTAGTTCTATGTATTATTCATCAAATTTACTTATGGTTATACCAATTGTAAACATTCAAAATAAAGAGTTATTAATTATTTTAGGATCGGGCTAATATTAAATTATAATAATGTATTATTATATTCTTTATTTTATTTATTCAATAAAAATTTGCCAGTTATAAAAATTATTCGACGATTTTGTAGTTTGTTATTTTGTTGTCGGATATTTTTGTATTAAATTTTTTATCGTTTGTTATTTTGTCGTTTGATATTTTTGATATAAATCAACTATTTTTCTTTATTTTTGGAATCCGGAGGTCAGAAGGCAATATCAAATTTCTGGCCGATTACATAACTTTCCCTGAACATCGTTTAGCTGGGCAAGTAGAATGGCCCTTTAAGAATTGCAGCAGAAGACTAAGAAACAACTCAAATGAGAGGGACTCACTCAATGCAAGTCTTTTAAGTGCATTCTGTTCAATGTGTACTTTATAATTTACAGGGCAGATAAACAAAAATACGGTCTTACCTTGGAAAAGAAGAAGGGGAGATAAGCAAGAAGACCCTGAAAGTACAAGGAGTGAACGCAAATTTTACTATCTAACTTGGGATCAGGCAGTTTTACGCAACTCGCCGCGACTGTAACTTATATGACGATGTTGGAACCTTGGTAAGTCTGGGCAAGCAGTGTCCTTATTGAAAGGGAATACATGTCTTAGGAGGGGGGGGGGCGGGGGGTTTCTTAGTCCCTCTTCAAGGACCTCTGCAGACAGAGACCTCCATCGGCGGGGATTGGGGACATTTCATCCGCTCAAGAACTCCACTGTATGATGTATAAAAAATACACACATTTAAATTATTAATATTAAAAAAATTAATTATATTTATTTTTCTATAAAATCCAACAACTGAATTAGTAAATAAATAATATGAATGCATTTTCTTTTAAAACAAATGAGTAGAAAACAAAACACGGCCATCAGCTGTTTTTGAATTAGTGTAGAGACGAGTCGAGGTCTGGGTCGAAAGAGAGACGGTCTGAGTGAAGATGGAGAGTTGTTTAGGCTTTAGATGTGATGAACTAAGTAGGTGTGAATTAACAATAAAATTGATCCGCAAAGAAGGTACTGTTATTTATTTACATGTACAAAATATATATGCCCAAAAATATATAACTTTGATTTGAAGAATGGCCAAAATATAAAACAGAAAAAAGATTGAAATAATTTTAAAAATTTAGTTTTTACGATTTTTTTTTTGATTTTTGTTTCAATGTTTAGTTTTTAATTTTATAATGTAGATGTAAGAAAATAAACCCAATTATTTGTTCTCGTACATTCTGTGCTATTCATATTTTCCCTGTTGGCCCAGTAAGATAATTTGAAAACCTTTGGATTAGATTTAAATATTTTTGCAAAATTTAAATAACATGTGGCATCTCTTTAGAAATACAAATGAAATTTTTTAATTATTTTAATTTTACAAAATTTTATTTACCACACCATATCAAATAAGAAGATAAAAAAAAAAAGTTATAAAAATCGTTGATGAATCACCGGCAATGTAATTCCTCAACATCAATTAATCAATTAAGTTTTTTAAACAACCTTGAGCACACTGTCCTTCGGATGGGACGTTAAGAGATGGTCCCGAGCTTGTACGATCAGCTACTCGTTACCCTACACTAGGTAACTAAACCAGGATACTCTCAGAGTAGAGTAGGGCTCAAAAAGAGAACAATAGATCTGGATTGAGTATTCAACTCTGGAATATATCTACTAGGAATATACATACTATAAACAATATTTTCTTGATAAAATTTTAGTAAAAACTTATCATAATAATGAACACATCTCTCGTGATAATTTATAAAAAAAAAAACGGAGGGCGCCGGTAGCTCGGTGGTATGCATGCTTGCTTTCTGAGCTCAAGAACGTAGATTCGAAACCCGACCGAGGACCTTAGTTTATTTTATCTGGGAGGCAAAATAAACTTAAGCACGCCATCCTTCGGATGGGGCGTTAAGCGTTGGTCCCGAGCCTGTACGATGTCAGGTACTCGTTAAAGACGCCTACCCTAGGGTAAATAAAAATCTAGGGTAGACAAAAAGGACTCCCACGGTAGAGTCGGGCTCTTGTCCACCAGAGTGACGAAAGAGACCTCTGGTAGTAGGCGATATGACCTCGTAGTACATAATCTCCTGAATCCTTCTTGTAAATTATTGTCAGTTACTGGAGTTTTTCTCTTCCCAGTTATACGAAGTATAGAGAGAGTTATGAAATCGATCAGAAATTCGAAGCGCAGTTTTCAACACAATTTTTTTCTTTTCCGACCTCCAGATTCCAAGTATAAAAGAAAAATGTCGGTCTGTCTGTGTGTCTGTGAATTTATCATTACGAAATTTAATATGTGTAACTTGAACTGCTGATTTTCAGTCAAATCGGCCAAAGGGAAGGGGGATTAGAAGATTCCAAAAGGAGAACACTTATTAATTTACAGCGGATTTCAACTGTTGAATATTAGCGCAAACGCTCGACTGGTTTTGGAGGCGATGCGAAAACTTAATTGATTAATTCGTTCTGGGGAAGTACAACGTTCACTGATGACTTTTTTGAGTTGAACCCCCTCAAATCCCACCCTTTTGATATCATCGCCCTTCTGAGATGTTGAATTTACATATGAATTTTCATGTTAATACATTCAATAAAACCAAGTATTGAAGTTTTTTCCCTTTGACCGATTTCGCGGAAAATTAATAGAGTTTGAATTGGTTCTGAACAAAATTTCATGTTGATACATCGGCAGTAATTGAAATTTTTGAGTTGAGCTCTACTCTGATCCCCCCCCCTCTCCCTGCAGTTCAACTGACATTACTACTAATTGATTACAAAGAACTAAATGAGGCAAGAAAAAAAAAAAAAAACATGACTTCTTTGTAAGGCGTGCCTCTTAAAGACTGGAACGGAATTTTGAAAAAAAACTAAATTCCTCCCCAGTTAGTGCAGACCTTGTGCCATTTACCCAGTGAGACTCTTATCTTCGGAATTTCTAGACTTGCTTGATTTTATAATATTATAGCTTTTGAAATTTTATATTTAAAGAGCACATACTTATAAGCACAATAACTTTTATATTTCAGCACAATCAGCTTATAGTAAGGGGGGGGGGGGGGCTCAGGGTAGGGGCTCAGGGTAGGGGCTCAGGGTAGGGGCTCAGGGTAGGGGCTCAGGGTAGGGGCTCAGGGTAGGGGTTCAGGGTAGGGGCTCAGGGTAGGGGCTCAGGGTAGGGGCTCAATTTAAAAACTCTAATAACTGCTCATAAAATGAAATTATGGACACAAAATATAATATGATAATTTAGAATTCTCTCAGTAAGTCAACTATCGATTATTAACGCGATGGGAGCGAGGAGCGAAAAGAAAACTGTCGATATTTTTAGCGCCCTTTTCGGAAAATAGTGTATAAATAAAAATTAAGTAAAAGACCAGCTATAATTTCTAGAGGAAGTGTGGTAAGATTTATTATTTGTTTATCTATTTTATTTTATATAATTTACTCACAAGTACATTTGAATATATTTTGTGAAAATGACATTAAGCTAGCAATGTTGGTAGATAAGCTTTAACCAGATACGATCAAGACGTGCAATTTTGAAGAAAGTGTACGTATTTTAACAAATTTTTCATTTGAATTTCTTTTAAATTTACTAAAGAGATGCCATCTTGTTTTCCTAAATTTGCAAAAATGTTAAATCTTATCCAAAGGTATAAATTATCTTACTGGGTTCACAGGGGAAATGAATATCATAGAATAAGAGAACACATATTTGGGTTTATTTACCTAAACCTACATTATAAATTGAATAACTAAGAAATTGGTAATAAAAAAAATTGAATAATTTACAAAAAGAAATCTTACGAACTGTTTTCTAGTGGCCACTATTTATAATTCTTTTATATTTTGTGCTTAGAATCATATAAATAAAAAGTACCTTTTCTCTTCTACGTACTTCCAATGTTATAATTTTCACTCCTACATCTTCTCTCAGACTGGTTCACTACACCTTAACACTAAAAACACTTCTCTCTCTAGACTGTCCACTTCCACAACACAACTTAGACTGTTCCACACTATTTAAAACAGCTGATTGTCGCATTTTCGTTCCAATCATTGGTTGTTCACTACTAGTCCATCTTTGTATATTTATTCACTAATTAGGTTACTTCATTCCTAACAGCTGTTTTTATACAAATAAAAATAATTGATTTTATAATATGAGGAGTTTGGAGCCAGAGCGGACCAACCCACAATTTTTCGGAAAATGAGTTATTACCATCCTGATGTTGGCATAGGTTCCCTTTTTCAAAACCAGTGTGGATCACTTAGTTTCTTCACTTCAGTGATAGATAGCAGCACTTTAAGTTTAGTCCACAAGTATTTTGTGCATATATTTTCAAAGTCACAATGGATCATACGGCCTTCAAAAACTTTATAGAACACAAAAAGGGATCACTCATCCAATACTATTCTAAAATTTCAAATATAAATAAATATTTGGGGCCCATTTATGGAGATAAACAAAATGTACTCAATTTTCAATTGCCATTTTCTACCTGTTCAGTTTCAACCAGTTGGTCCGCTCTGGCTCCAAACTCCTCATATATTAATAATTTTAATGTGTGTAAATTTTTTAGAACATAATACTAGTTATTAGAATGTTTTGTAAGTGTATGTGTAAATAAAGTATGTATTCATTGATTTATAAATTAATTTTTTTTAAATCACTGACACATCATTTTACGTCACCAACATAAATTCATAACGACTTACATGTGTCATTCGTTTCCACCGTTGTTACCGAGAGATACACAAACTTCCACGTCGCATCTTCCCACCCTAAACGCCACGCCCTTCTACAGTCCAGCCATCTGATTCATTCATCAGCGAGAATCATTAATGGTAGTAATACTACCTGCTGCCATCTTAAATAAATAATTACATTTAAATGCCTGTATTAGACGAATGCAGAGCAGATGTGTATGACAGGTTTTGCCTATATTTATATTTCAGTACATTAGGCATCAGTTTTTTTTTGTTTTTTTTTTTATATTTTCCAAATGTTGCATTTTTTGTATTGAATATAGGAGTTAAGTGCAAAAAAATCATGTAAACCCTTCAAACATACAAATATTTGGAGGAATATAGTCTGAAAAGTTCATTTTAGTATATATTATAACAAAAAAGTTGCAGGGTGTTTAACAAAATAGCTTTTTTCTCAAAAACGTTTTTTTGTCACATAGCCCCTTTATCCACTCACCCTTTCAATTTTTATAATATATTAGAAGTACAATAGGCAATGTTACTTGATGGGAGAACTCAGCCAGAGCTGACACTCCCTATATAGTCACATAACGGAAGGATATCCCGAGGCCATCTTCTCTTTAGACGATGAGGAGGGTTATTAGGTTGAGAATGGGAGGATAGAACTTGTGCAGTCGGATTAGGATGGGTTGAAAGTTTATCATGAAAAGTTGAAAATCAGGATTGGATTAGTTCTTGGATGGTGAGTATATTGAGATCTTTGTGGAGCATCTTGCTGGTAATATAGAAAGGAGCATTAACAATTTTAGATATCTTATTATTTTTATTTTCCCAGCAAAACGTATTACAGTAAACCCTCGTTACAACGAACCCCTCGTTAAAGCGAACCGAAAATAGAAAATAGGTTAATACGAACTATAAACTGTATTACCAAGTGAGAAAAAAATCGGTTACAACGAACTCGAAAGGCATATGTATAAATATGTCCAAACACTCGCAAAATAGTTGATTCTCCCTCCCCTTTCTGTCGGTTTTCCGCGAAAGTCATTATGTTGTTCCCCTTTTTCCAATGTTTACTTATAAGAAATTCCAGTTCAGTTTCATGACATACGAGTTAAAGAAAGATTGTGCGTCAGAGTTTTTTGTTTTGTATACTCGGTTGATGTCATCCTAAACCATAATATGTATAATAATATAGCTATGTATGTACAAAGGTACAAATTATGAGTTTTTTTTGTTTTGTTTTGCTATTTCTTCTTTTCTTATTAAAGTTAGTTATTAATTATGTCTCATGCCTGGGCTTTAACTTGCCTACTGCCCGAGAGCTCTTTCGTCACTCTGGTGGACATGAGCCCGACTCTACTGTAGGAGTCCTAAATATTGCCTACCCTAAATTTGTATTCACCTAGGGCTGGGGTCTTTAACGAGTACCTGACATCGTACAGGCTCGGAACCATCGCTTAACGTCCCATCCGAAGGACGGCGTGCTTAAGTTTATTTTATCTCTTAGATAAAATAAACTAAGGGCCTCGGTTGTGTTTCGAACCCACGTTCTTGAGCTCAGAAGGCAAGCACGCAAACCACTGAGCTACCGGCGCCCTCTATGAAAGTGTGAAATTGATACGCCTACGCTTTTATATGATTATTATCTGGGAGGTAAAATAAACTTAAGCACGCCGTCCTTCGGATGGGACGTTAAGCGATGGTCCCGAGCCTGTACGATGTCAGGTACTCGTTAAAGACCCCTACCCTAGGTGAATAAAAAATTTAGGGTAGGCAAAATTTAGGACTCCCACAGTAGAGTCGGGCTCATGTCCACCAGAGTGACGAAAGAGTGCTCTGGTAGTAGGCGATATGACCTCATAGTTAAAGCCCGGGTATGAGTCATAAACCCTAACCCTAACCTTTTATATATGATTATATATAATAATACAGGTAAAATTTCATTATTGGAACAAGTGAACCCATCTCTCTGTAGGCTGCCTCATCAACAGCTCCTCCGAACACATCCATTTCGCGGTGTACTTTTTATGTCATTTGATTATAATTCTTGCCACTTGCCACTCACCGAAGTTTCGTATATTCTATAAATAAATATCTTCTATAAGAGTTTAACAAAGCGAAAATTATATATTTCGCTGAACATATTATGTTTCTTCGTGGATGTTTCTTTTTTGTTTCCGTTAAGCAGATATTCTACTAAATATTTAAAAAATATAATTTAATTAGTTTTCATGTTAATTTTTTATAAATTTTTATTATTCTAGTATTTTTTTTAACTAGAATAGATTCTCTAATGATTTAATATAATATATTGCGTTGTTTTAAAAATTTATTTGTATGTACATTTGAACCTACTCGATTGTTTGTTTTTAATTTGGATATAGATCGTTATAACGAACTGTTGATTTTCTGATCCCTTTAAGTTCGATGTAACGAGAATTTACTGTATAAGGCAAGTTATGTAATAGGACAACAATTCGGTGTTGAAATTTAATTTTTTTCTTCTCCCTTAAAAATTAAGGGAAGAATAATAAAGGGTTGAATTATTCTAAAATGTCACACAAGGTTATATAAGCTATTCTAGCAAGTATTGTGAAAACTCATTCTAAATAATTGTCAACAATTTTTAAATAATAAGTGAACCCTAAGATAATTTAATATGAGGGCGCCGGTAACTCAGTGGTATGCGTACTTGCCTTCTGAGCTCAAGAACGTGGGTTCGAAACACAACCGAGGCCCTTAGTTTATTTTATCTGGGAGGTAAAATAAACTTAAGCATGCCGTTCTTCGGATGAAACGTTAAGCGATGGTCCCGAGCCTGTACGATGTCAGGTACTCGTTAAAGACCACTGCCCTAGGTGAATAATTTAGGGCAGGGAAAATTTAGGACTCCCACAGTAGAGTTGGGCTCATGTCCACCAGAGTGATGAAAAAGCGCTCTGGTAGTAGGCGATTATGACCTCGTAGTTAAAGTCAGGGCATGAGTCATAAAACTTAAAAAAAAAAAATATATAATACTATCAAAATTATTCAAACTTCCCTAATTTTGTAATTGCCAAAAAATTAATTGTAACAAATGAATTATAAATAATTTATAACTACACATATCTTTATTTATTAATTATTAATAATCTCAATTGTTATATGATATTTTTCAAAGTATTTAAATAGTCTTGGCATCAAACAATACTGAGATATATGGTAGTATTGTGCAGTTTCTAGGGTCGGTGAATGCAAAAGTCTAAATTTAATATTACATAGACTGGCTATGGTGAAAAGCTAAGGCCAAGAAAAATATTTAAATTTTTCTGACTGATTTGAAATTACTAATTGTATTTTTTATTTTTTTATTTTTTACTTGTTTCATATTATATATAATATGAAACAGGTTCTTAGTAATTTTAAGTGCAATATTATTTTATATGTAGATATATTTTCAGAAATAAAAATAATTATTTTGAATAGTGAATAGTGTTAATTATTAATAAATCCTCTCAATGTGGGGACTTATTCATATTTAACATAGCACAAAATTATACAACGAGACAATATCATATTATAGATTGAGAATAAATAAAATATTGTTACATTAAAAATATTGCTACTGAAATGTCATTTCTATCTTCTTTCTCATTGAACACACGATGTTTACACATAAATATCGTATAATACTAATTGGACTGAAACTATTTTTTTTCTAAATTTTTATCGTTATGTCCCCTTCAAAGTATAAAATAATTATATATTTCTAATATTAGGGATTAGAATGAAGTGGAAATAAGAACAGAAATAATTAACTTAAGGAACATATCTTATTATTAGCTCCTTTCTTGGTACGGGATTTTTATTTAAAATCTGTTATTATTTTTTTCTGAAAACCTGTTCTTCTTGTGGTATATTATATACTATAATTATTACTTGTTTTTTGTTTAATGTTGTCATTATTACACACATATTGTTATAAATAATAAAGTGGGATAATAACTTTTTTTCCTCAATAATATTGGTTTAATTACCTAGTGTTGAGATGTACTATCGTATGAGTTTTCGAAATGTGTATTATTATATTTTTTTGTTGTTTTTGATTTTTTTTTTTATGGATATAGAATGTTGGTAAATTTTAAGGTGGCTATTTCCCAGGTAAGTCCCTGAAGGAACCAAGGACTTTGTGTGTGTCCCTTCTCTACTGGCGCAATCTTTAACACAAAATCAAGAGAGAGTCTTCCCTTCGTTTGAGATTTTATATTAAGAGCAAGGTTAGTTGGATAAAACTGGAGAATGTTTAGAAGTCCTGACTTCGTGCGTTCATCTTTCACACTCCAGCTAGGAGAACAGAACACTGGAATTATTATTTTTGGCCACAAAATTGTCGATGAAACACTTTCTAGCTTTACATAAGGGCTTCTAAATCCTCATACTAAATTTTGTGTCAATATAGAACAAATATGAACGTTTCTGAGCATTTTGACCTGGAATAAAGTGGTTTTATTTTGCATATGAATGCATATTTCATGGGTTAGAGCATATTTTCTGGGTTGATGCATATAATGACATATATCAACGATTAGGGCTTAAAAATGGTCTTAATTTGAACATTTTTGTGAGAAATGTATAAAATTGTTAGCCATTCAGAAGTACCTAATACCACCTCTATCCTCGTCTATCATACAAGCTCGATGGTACCATATTATTTATTGTATTGTCATCAGAATTGCATAAGTTTGCAAATTTTCAAATTGAGTTGTAAGATTTCCTTACAATGTAAGAAAGTTACAGGTCAAGCTAACATTACAATGTAAGGAAGTTATAGGTCAAGCTAACATTACAATGTAAGGAAGTTACAGGTCAAGCTAACATTACAATGTAAGGAAGTTACAGGTGAAGCTAGCATTACAATGTAAGGAAGGAATGTAAGTTCAGAGCCTTGGGAAACATGAAATTTCAGTTAAATATCGATATCGTATTTGTAAAAAATACTCTTAAAGAAAAAACCCGGAAGTGTGTAAATTTGTCCTTAATAGTAGAAATATATCGCGTGGGCTGATCCAGTTACACAAGTTATTTTCAAATAAGAAAAACGAAGAAAATACTATATATTTTAAATGGTACTATATTAGTGACATTTTGAAAACAGACATAAAGAGAACAAAGACATTTTAAATGTTCAAAAAATTTCATTTATTTATATATTTCCCACGTTTTTGTCCAATTTATATACCAACCAGTTGAACATACAACTAAAAATAAAAAAAAAAAAAGGCGTGTCAAACACATAATGTCAAAAATAAAATAAAAACAAAATTACAAAAAAAAATATATATATATGCGAAATGACATTAGGATATCAGGTTTGGGAGGAGTCTGGGAACTGAATCAGCCTCTCCTGTATTGCCAGAGCTACCAACCAAAAAAATACATGTTTTTATTTATGTAACCGTCTGTCTGGTGCGTGGAAGGTTAATGACAAAAAAAAAATCAAAATTTATTGTAGGCTTTTCAGTTAAATTTGCTTTGCAGCACGCGATCACAACGCTCCTATCAGACCTATTGACATTATTAATTACTTTTTGTGTTGTATTTATGTGTGCGTGTAATTTAATATTGTATATATTATATATTTAATTGTTTAAACATTTTTATTGTTATTCAAGTTTTTGCTCTTCTCAGAGACTATTGAATCATAAATTATATTATATTTATATTATAATATTATTATGTTTTCTGATGATACATTTGTTACATCCACAGTTATTTTGGAGTTGAGACTCCCTCATTTTGGTCGATTTGGCTGAAAATTGTTAGTTAAATTTGTGTTCTATCAATTATGTTTTCGCTCTCCCTCTAAAATCAATTGTTCCTTTGGGTTATAAATCAACAGTTAATTTACTTATGAGCTTCTGAAATCTCATAATAAATTTCGTGTCGATACATTCACCCTATTGAGAGTTACTGAGTTCAGACACAGAGAATGACATATTTTTTTTTCATTTTTGGAGTCAAGGTGTCAAAAAATATTATATTCCGATGAAAATTCCGGATCGAGTTTCTACTTCGTATATAGAGTAAAAGGTATATTTTTCAATTTATTTGATGTATTTAATAATAGGTTAGGTTTTATGACTCATGCCCGGGCTTTAACTACAAGGTCATATCGCCTACTACCAGAGCGCTCTTTCATCACTCTGGTGGACATGAGCCCAACTCTACTGTGGGAGTCCTAAATTTTTATTCATCTAGGGCAGGGGTCTTTAACGAGTACCTGACATCGTACAGGCTCTGGACCATCGCTTAACGTCCCATCCGAAGGACGGCGTGCTTAAATTTATTTTACCTCCCACATAAAATAAACTAAGGGCCTCGGTCGGGTTTCAAACCCACGTTCTTGAGCTCAGAAGGCAAACACGCATACCACTGAGCTACCGGCGCCCCCTATTTAATAATACAAAGATGGTGAATAAATCATTACTCAAGCTTACAGTGTTGCCAGAGATGTTAAATTAATATGTAATAAACTGATTTGTAAGGTTGGTACACTGTAAAGGAAGACGAGGAGTGGTCATGTTCTCTGACAGAAGACCAGGAGACCGCGATAACTCACTTGACTAACCGTGTCACCACAACTCTACAACAGCCTGTATAACATATAATTTCTGTTCTTGTAAATAAATCCTTTCGATCATCGGGAACTAATGAACTGAAAAATAATTTTTATTCTGGGACGTACGTCCCCTAAGAATAATAACATAAAAAATAAACAAGAGTATACAAGTAGCAACCAGTTGAGAAGAATAAAAATAAAATAAAATAAAAGAGGTCTCTAGGAATAAATATTAAATGTTAAAAACAGTCAATGAGTAAAACAATATAATAAACTAGTGAAAAATAATAAAGAGAAATAGAAAAATAAAAATAGAAAAATTAGAAAAACAAATATGAATAATAATTGTAAAAAACTGGACTGATGAAACAGAAGAGTGACAATCTGTCCAGTGGTGTGAGAGACGAGAACTATCTCATAGGAGCCAACCTTAGGAATCAGAGGTTTGTTGAGTCAGAGATAATGGAAAAGTAGGGACTTAAATGAAAGAAGAGTAGGAGCATGGCGAATCTGGAGAGGGAGAGAGTTCCAGAGGGAGTTAGCCTGGATAAGGTAGGAGTTGTGGTACTAGGTCTTTAATAAGACGTAAAGGGGTGCTAACCCAGTCGATCCGGACGAGAACTTGAAAACATGATGCGTATCAAGAACCCTTAAGGACGATACATATTAATTTTCACAACAAAATGGACAAAGCAGAAGGGATAATTAGGGGGCCAATTTAATAAATTTATTGACATGAAATGTTATATTAAAATTCAAATTCCCATGAGAATGGCATTTATTAATTTTCTGTGAAATTGGTCGAAGGAAAAGAGGGGATCACAGATGGAGGCTCGACTCAAATACCCTAATAACTGCCGTTGTAATGAATGTATCGAAACAAAATGTATTATGACAAATATCGAGTTTTAGCCCAAACGATCGATTGAATTTGGAGGGAGAGCGAAAACCTCAGTGATTGATTTTTGCTGTGGAAGTACATAGACGGTGATTCACCGATGAGTTTTTGTTTGGTGATTTGGACAGTTTTTGTCGCTATCTCCAGACAGATGTGCTGACTGTTCCAAAATGTCCTGTCCATTACATCCATGGACGTTCATCACGTGATCATCCTTCAACGCCCAATCCTCACGTCCATTTAAGTCGATCTCCGAATTAGCACGAAACTCCACCCATTACTTTTGATTCCTTGTCTCCAGCCTCACCCCAAATTGTGTTTCAATCTCTTGCCAGTTCATGCTCCAATTATCTTAAATCCGTTCCTCAGGATTCTTCAGTCAGGCTCAATTTGTTTCTCTGAAACTGACAGCCAAATGACTTTATTATGTGATTAACATTTTGTGAATAAATAAGTTGTAATATTTCTATTGTTCACGTTTTTAATAAAAATAATTTTCTTTTACTTTACTTCAAATACGCGGAGATTTTCTCAAACCGTATAACTGATTGTTACTAAAATAAAATATTAATGGGATGCCAGGTCGCCTATCTAATAGAACGATACTTAAATTACTGATTTTAATATATATAATTGGATTTCTATGAACCAAAGGCGAAAGTTCGATCAGCTAAGAAAGTTTTGAAAAACTAAATTGTTAAATCACTATTGACTAGGTTTGAGCATAGGAAACAAACTACTAAAATCTAAAAACTCATAATAAAAAGAATATATTTACATCAAATAAACTAAAAATAAACATACATACAATAAATGACCCTTATGTTGACCATGTGCCTAAACGTTGGATGGATGGATTCCACGACTCTTTCCAGCGACTCTTCCAAGTTCTTCCTTTTCTTATTTTTTTGCAATTTCTTCTCCTGCTCTGGCACGCCAAACATCCAGACCTTTCTGTACCTATGTACGCTATCGTCCCCCAACATCTTACAATATGGCCAACCCAACAAACATCACTGCCACATACATTAAATTTTCATTTTCCAAACTCAAATATATATTTTTCCTCTAAGAGGAGAACTGATCTATTTCTGACCTCGATTTCCTTCGTCGCTTAAAACTCATTTGGCATTTCTAGGCTTGTCAAGTGACACGGAATTTGTATTGGTCACCCTGGACCGACCCATTCAATATAGTCACATGGAGGGGCCTAAGGCTACGTCTCCCAGTCGCCTCCTAAAGATACGATCCATGATGTCTTCTTGTGATCTCTGGAGTCCTCCCCCTGATTCTGAACCTATACCAACCCTGTTTCTCCTAAAGATGTCCCCTGTTGATCTCTGGTCTCCTCCCCTTACCACTCCTGGCCCTGAGGCTACGCCCCCCTGTCCCTCCTGAAGATACGATCCATGATCTCCTTTGTGATCCCTGGAGTCCTCCCCTTGATTCTGAACCTATGCCAACCCTGTTTCTCCTAAAGATGTCCCCTGTTGATCTCTGGTCTCTTTTCCTTGCCACTCCTGGCCCTGAGGCTACGCCCCCCTGCCCCTCCTGAAGATGCGCCCCGTCCCTGACATTTGGCGGCCCCCTTATACAAGGTGGACTGGGTGGATCCCTGCTAAATGTCTTATGTTAACCTTCGTACACTCGTCTCAACTCTTCCTCCATATGCCCACCCTCTCCCACAAGGACCCTTGATTTGGCCTTTTTTTTAAAGTCAAAACACACCAAAAAAAAGTGTTTAATAATCAAAATAATAATTTTTTGTTGATGTCATCTCTGTGTAAATTATAATTCAAGATCCACTTATGAGTGGGCTTTTTTTTTTTTTTTTTTTACACTTTTATATGAAGTAACCTCATTTACACGTGGATTCAGAACTGGAAGCGGGGTGTGGTTCTACTCTTGCCTTGGGAGCGAAACTAAATTGAGACAACTTTGGTGAAGATGTAATCGCAGAGGAGGATTTTAGAAGATTGGACCACAAGAGCATTCTCAGGTTCATTAAGGAAACTGGGAGACTGAGTACTTCATGAATGACTTGGTTTAGGTAGTATGAACATAGAGGTAATAAAATAAGGGGGAAGCCTAGCGCTTCCAGTGAAGGGAAAGAGCCCTTATGCGGCCCGCGGGATTATAATGCATTTACAAAGTGGCCGCAAGATCATTTGGGTTGGCCTCCCTGCTTCAGTAAATAGAAAAAAGCCCCAATGTTTTTGGGAAATAACAATTATAAATTATTATTATTATTAAAATAACCCCTCAATTAAACAATAATTTGATAAAACAAATGAGATTCAATAATGATAAGGTTGATCCGTCAATTTGGTGAATCAATTTGATGGTATAATAACAGTGATTTTATACAAACTGATAACTATAATAGGATATTTGGTAACAGATCCTGTGCCAGGAGTTGAGAGTTCTTCTCTGTTATTATCTATAGAGGTCTCTGTCGTCGCGATAATATAAATGTGTAAACAATGTCTATTATAGATTGATTTTTGATGATAACAGTTATAATCATGATGACACCATTGTTAAGATCCCATCCTATTGGATTCTATAATGAGAACAACTAGAAAGTTTATCATTAGTACTTGATATGTCCATTTCTCTCGCATTATGAGACGTAGGGCGCCGATTTGCAGGTTCGAAACCCGCCCAAAGCCCTTAAATTTATTATCTAGAAAGTCAAAAAAATCTTGAGCATGCCATCCTTCGGATGTTAAGCTATGGTCCCGAGCTTCTACTATATGTGAATAAACCTGTATAGGTAACATTTAGGACTCCCCCGGGCTCATGTCCAGTGCTGGATTACGACTATTCGATGTTCTAAGCATTCTGAGCTTATGATGCCCGGGCCTCACTATTAATATGATTAGCGTCTTACTTATGTTGGCAAGTTCAATACTGAAGCTCGATTGAACAAAACGAAGAAAAAATTAATTAAGCGAGAAAATAAGAAAATACATTTTTTCAAAATTAATTTTTTTCTCTTTCGTCCAAATACGCCATTTGTTCATCATATATACAGGGTGCAACAAGTCGAGAGGGCGATACTGAGGGATCTTATAGTAAACTTAATTCTGAACAAAAAAGTTCCTATAAACATAGGTCCGCAAATGCTTTGTTTAAAAGTTATAATAAAAAACTGCAGGGCAAAGAAAGAAATACCTGCAATTGGTATAAGGGATTAGGATCTGAATAGGGTTCAAGGTTCAATACCATTCATGTTTATGAATGTTGGGTTCTACTTCAATGCAACTAATCTCATTTATTGTGAATCAGTTTTGAATAAAATGCAGCGAATGTTCACCGCTATCTCCTTTCGCCAATATTTCTTCCTGCCCGATTCAATTCGGATGCAATGCTAAATCTATTGGAAAATGATCTAGTGGACATCCTATTGAACCTGAGAGTACATAGTTGGTTTCAGATGGATGAATGCCCAGCACATAATGGCAGAGTCATTCGTGATTGGATGGACAGAAATTATTCAAGGAGATAGATTGGACGCTTTGGACCAGTAAGATGGCCTGCAAGAAGTCCCGACTTAACGCCCATGAATTTTTACGTCTGGGGGGCGTTAAAAACTGACGTTTATTCGCAATCTGTAAACACTAGGGAAGAACTGGTTGAACGGATTCAGAGCGCTTGTGACGAAATGAGAGGACAGGAACAAGAGGTACTAACAGCTATAAATTCAGTTGCCCGGAGATGTCAATTATGTGTACGACAACAGGGAAGACATTTTGAACAATTATTGTAGTTAAGTACTCTTTACTTTCAAGTGATTAGTGTTGTATTAGCGTCTTTTTATTATAACTTTTAAACAAAGCATTGCGGACCTATGTTTATAGGAACTTTTTTGTTCAGAATTAAGTTTACTATAAGATCCCTAAGTATCGCCCTCTCGACTTGTTACACCCTGTATACAGTTCTTCGTCAGATACTTCTTCTTCCTCAGTATCATCATAATCAGGATTTGATATTTGGTCTTCCATCCGAAGTTTAAAAATGAAATAAATTATGCGACCTATAAATGTTTTTATATTTAACATATTAGTTTCATTTTTAATTAAAAATTATAGCAGATTTTCGTTAAAGACCCCTGCCCTAGATGAATAAAAAAATTTAGGGTAGGCAAAATTTAGGACTCCCACAGTAGAGTCGGGCTCATGTCCACCAGAGTGACGAAAGAGCGCTCTGGTAGTAGGCGATATGACCTCATTGTTAAAGCCCGAGCATGAGTCATAAAACCTAACCTAACCTAACCTAGCAGATTTTCGAAAAAATAAAAATAAAAATTGAGAAATAATTAACTATTTAAATGAATAACTATTCCAAAAATAGGATTTCGGACTTGGTGCTCCCGAGTCGTGCCTGACAACGTACAGGCTTGGGATCTGATGTTTAGCGTCCCATCCGAAGGACGGCGTACTAAAGGTTTCTTCATCTCCCATATAAAAAAACAAAGGGTCTTAGCGGGCTTTCAAACCCTCGATCAGTAGGGTAGCACGCTACCTCTGAACTGCCGACACCCTCAATATAAGGTATATAATATATATATTATTGTAAATGATTATATATATACAGTAAAACCTCTTTAAATTGAACCTCGATAACTCGAAAACCTCCAAAACTCGAAAATAAGTTTTGTTCCTTTCCCTTCAAGCCCCAAAACCTCCATTACTCGAAATCTCAACCCTCTATTAGTCGAAATAATCAGTGAGTCCCTACAAGCCATTTTGGTACATATTTTCCCTCTATAACTCGAAAAAATAAATTTGATTTCTGTATCTCAAACATAGCAATGTTTTATTTTACAACCTTTACAACTCCATTATTTGAAACTTATTACCTCTATAGCTCGAAGAAAAATAAATTACCGACTTTAAGAATTTGCCGACAATGTACACCATTGTTTCTTAGAAAACAATTTAGGAGTACATATACAATAAATAGGATTACCAATTAACTAAAGCAAAAAAAAAATTCTGACTTTTTTTAATACCTAAATATATTACGTATTTTTTATTTTAAGGATGTTTTGAAATAATGTTGATTTATAATAAATATAAATATGTTTATTACCTCTGTAGCTTGAATTTTTATTTATTTCACCTATCTAACTCAAAATTAGTTAGAATGAATCCTAACCTCTACAAGTCGAATCAAAATCCGCCTAGGTCGAAATCCTCCATAAGTCGAAAACTCTATAACTCTAATTTTTTGGCGTCTCCCAATATATATATATATACCAGTTATGGTTAAGTTGGGGGTAACAATGAAAAATTAAATTGTAGAACTTTAACTTTGATTTTTGAATAATTTAGAATTATAATCTTTTTCTAATCTGCTAACAGAGTATGGCGTAGTGGGGAAAGGAAGGAGTTGGAATAGGATGGGATGTGATGTAAGACAAGACGAGATGAAGTGTCCTATTCTGACGTCATGGAAAGGTCAGTTCAGCTCATCTTCTCAAGAGATGTCCTCTCCTCTTCACTCAGTCCGCCTGACGCAAGCCAAGCTTCATTACGAAACCACCGACTACTGGCATACAACCCACTAGTCAGAGAAGGTTGGTTGGTGGGTGGTTGAAATTTGAATTGATCGCAGACAGTCTCAAAGTGGTCTATATCCACTAGGGATGGACGATAGTCGGTAGTACTTAAATGGGATACGTTTTGAATAAATAAAAATAAAAACTACAAAAAAAAGAAGAAGTTTATCGAAATGTTTATAAATCCAATTTAAGGGATCATCTCTTGAGACGCCACCAAGAAACTTATAAACCGGCACCCAAGACCAAACAACCCACTGCAGAACCTGCATCACTGTCTACTGTTCCATAAAGTTTTACAAAAGTATTTTTCGTCAATTGATAATAAATTATTTGATATTGTTTTATAAAAGTTGTTGATTGAAATAAAAATTGTTCTATCTAATGCCATTGTAACTACTTCATTGTTTTTTGATTATCAACAATAAGTGTTTTTGAACTTTAATTAATGTGTTAATATTCTTGCCAAGTGTTATAATTAATGCCATTATTTTCGACAGAAAATGTTATTTTCATAAAATAAAAGGTTCGATTTGAAAGAACAATTACTTATTCGATTGATATTTTTATTCCCCTTTCATCCTCCATAACATAGAATAATTTAAATTAGGTAGATATAAATGAAAAAATTAAAATAAAATAATCATATTATAATATAATATTGGAATTGGAAAGTAGTTTGCATAAAAAGAGGCAACTTGATGAATTATGGATACTATCAATAGTTTCTCATCGATAGTATCGGACTATCGATAGTGGATAACTATCGACTATCGCCCTACCTAATATACACTATCCATTTCCGGAATAAATTTGACCCATGCTCGGGCTTTAACTATAACTACGATACAACCAGAGCACTCTATCATGGTGGACTCGCCCTAAATTTTACCTGCCCAAGTTCACTTATACTGTCTTTAACTAAATTATATAGTTTTGACTGGATGTTTAAATGTGAAAGTCTATTCAATAAATATATTCTAGTTAGTTAGTTATTATGACTCATGTTCGAGCCTTATGGTCATATCGCCACATTGGGACCTGATGATGGGACGTAAGAACCTCCCGAAACATCGTTGGGGGATAAAGACACTTCCGAAGAGTTTTTTTTGAAAAATAGTTACCTTAATTTTTATTAAATTGAAAAATGTGTCTACTTATGATGAACGTATCTTGTATTATTATTATTATTTCATATACACTCATATATTTTTAAGTATTTATTTGTACAGTTTTTATTAATTTCATTTTACTTTTTTTAATGTTTTTTTTTATTACTACTAATCATAGATGTGTTAGACTCAAGTAGTTATAAATCTAATTTATAAGCTATCTTAATGTATAAATTCTTTTGATGTATCCTATTACCATGTATTGGTTTAACAGAAATAAAATTATTATTATTATTATTACCAGAGCGCTCTTTCGTCACTCTGGTGGACATGAGCCCGACCCTACTGTGGGAGTCCTAAATTTTGCCTACTCTAAGTTTTTATTCGCCTAGGGTAGGGGTCTTTAACGAATACCTGACATTGTACAGGCTTAACATCCCATCCGAAGGATGGCGTTCGTCAGTTTATTTTACCTCTCAGATAATGTAAACTGGGCCGGATTTCGAACCCATGATCTTGAGCTCACAAGACACCAGGTTTTCAGCCAAATCGGACAGGAGGGGGGGGGGGGGGGGTTAGGGGGGAGGCTCAACTTTTAGTATGGTGAATCAGAGGGAGACATATTGATTTAGAGCCCAAACAGTTGTACTAAACACAGAGAGAGATCGAAACCTTAGTTCTATGTGTCAAATCAGATGTAAGGATGTCCGGATGACATTCAGTAGATGGACTGAGATGACACAATATCTTTTGAGGATTCCCTTGATCTGGTTTGTATCTGAACATCGTAGCAGCCTTGTATTTTGTAATGTTGACATACGAAACATGTTTTACAAACTCGACCCATCTTAACAACAAAAAAAAGACCGGTGAATTACCAGTTACGTACTTCCCCATTAGGATTTTATATCGATACATCGGCAGTTAGGTGAATTGAGACAAGCCCTCTTCTCTGATCCTCCTTCCCTTCGGCCGATTTCACGGAAATTTAATAGTTGCCATCCTTATGGGGTTTTGAATTTAAATATACAATTTCATGTAGTTTCATCCATTACACCTGCAGTTATGCCCCTCGGATCCACCCCCTCCTACGACTCCTTCCACTGAAAATTTATAGGTTTTGTCCTTCTAAACTGTTGAATTTACATATGAAATTTTGTGACAATATATTCATTACAAGAGCAGTTATTAGAGTTTTTGTGTTATGACTCTCCCCTAATCCCCCCTTCCCAATGGCCGATTTGGCTGAACTTCTTCATTTTTGGAATCAGGAGGTCGAAAAACAAGAAATTTCATTGAAAATCCGCATCGAATCTTTAGCCGCTTGCCCTATACTTCGATTAGCTAGAGAAGTAAAAAAAAAATATTCTGTCTGTCTTCGTTTCTGTGTCTTTTGTGTATATGTGTATCTAGAACCTCATAAGGATTATTGATTTTCAGTCAAATCGTCCAAAAATAAGGGAAAGGAGGGGTTAGCAGGGACTTATCATAAAACATATTTCATTTTTAAATCAGTTTATCGTCTTCACCCTTCGTCGAAAATATACCTGCTCTCCAGAGTAACTTAATAAAAATTCCATCCCTTTAAAAAACGAAGTCCGCTATCTAGGCCTCATACTCGACAAACGACTAACTTGGAATCCTCAGACGAGACTGAAAAGGCAAGAAATAAACAGACGTTATTAAGACTACTAGAGAAAAGATCCAAATTAACTTTGAAAACAAAACGACTTATATACAACGCAGTACTCAAACCTGTGTGGACTTAAAGACTTGAACTCTGGGGTTCTGCCAAGGCTTCCAATCTCCAGCGCATCCAATTCCTTCAATCCAAAATCCTTCGTATAATAGCCAATGCTCCTTACTACGTCTCCAACAAAATTCTTCACACTGACCTTAATGTACCACATCGAAGTCGCTAAATCCAATTATAAAAAAATATTTTCCCATTTTCCAGCAGCAACAGTGATTAGTTACAAATGATAATGACTAGGAAGTGTCACCACTGGGCAGGGGCGTAGCCAGGGGGGCAGGGGGGGGGGGGGGCGTCACCCCCCTGGCCAGAGCTAAAAAACAAGATAAAAATTAAATAAACTGAAAAAATAATTATCTTAATTTATGTTATACTTTATACTCTTAAAGCTGATTTTACATGCGCAGTAAAAATGCAAAGCGCAGCAGCAGCAAATGCACTCTATTGGATGTGAGTCATTTGATTCTAAAAGCACAGAAACCACAGCGTGCATTTGCTGCTGCTGCGCTTTGCATTTTTGCTGCTCATGTAAAGTCAACTTAAGTATTACAGTCAGTGGTTACCTCAGGGGGAGCTTCTAGAGGTCCTAGTCTTCCGAATTAATAACAAAAAGTCTGCAACGCTAACCATGGAAACTGCGGGCTATGCCCCCTGGGAGTCTATACCCCTTCTTGACATTTTGACATTGTCATTACCTCTCTATTAGCACATTTGCTTGTTGCATTTATTTTTATACAGTTGTAAATATCTATTTGTAAATAAAAAAAATAACTTCATAAGGACACAACGCAATGAATATATCGATACAAAATTTAATATTAATAATATTTTCAGAAGTCCGATGTAAGTAATCTATAAATTTTTTCTTAGTTGATTAACCCTCTAATGGTAAGGTGAATTTTTGTAACACATACGGTAAGATGGGGTCTGTATGGACCCCACGTGTATTTCTTATAATTTCGGGTTAACTTAAAGCACTTACATCAAAAAACATAATTAATGGTCTAAAAAAAAAGTAATTGATTAAACTAGGTATATAATTTTTTTTTTTTTTGAAATGTAAAAAGAACATTATTTGAATTAGTTTCACAACACAAGTATTAAATAATAGAATAGGTAACATGTTTTACACATCTAGGTAACTAAAACGATTAATAATATTTATAGAAGAAAATAAACTTATTCAGGAACAATTTGGACTAGAACAAAAAAAGTAATAGGAACACAATAGAATACAAAAGAACAAAATACAAGTTGTTTTTTTACACCTATGACTCCCACATAAACTTTCATGGCAGTTGGTGCAGGTTTCAATACTCTTTCTGTCCTTCGCGCGAGAACAAAAAGAACCTTTTTTTTTTTTTTTTTTTTTTTTTTATGTATGTGTACATATATAAGTTTATTTTTTTGGAGCTCTCCAGTTAATTCGTTGGAGGAGAACCAGTTATCTGCTGTTATGTTTCTATTGGTCCCTTTCCACGAGTTGGTGAGTTGCAGTACGTATTGAGCCGGCATAGATAAATCTCTCCATTTTTTTCAATTTCTTTGCCGACATAGGGTATTCCTCCCAAAAAATGAAATTAAATTATTATATTATTTTATTACAGAAAACAAATTAGTTTTCTACATAACAAAAATAAATCCTGAGATGAAAATTTTAGGTAAGTTATGGTAAAAAAATATACGCAAACGGTAAGGTGGGGTCTGCGGCGACCCCAGAGTCAGACACGTGAATTGCAAACGAGATTGAGAAGAAGGAGTAGCTTAGCTGAGACTTGCGGTCGGTCTGGATGCTAGACGAAGACTGCGAGGTAGGATACCTTTTGGTTTTGTGACCTTGAGACGAGTTCCCTAGAAGGTACGTAAAGTAAACAACATTTGGGGTCCAAAAATACCCCACCTTACCATTTGAGGGTTAATATCTGTTGGGGATGTACATTACCACTGAACTACCGACAACTTATACTTCAATTAATGCGATATTAATAAGGTAAATATAAATATAATACTTCTAGAATATATATAAGTATATTTGTTGAACTATAAAGATCCAAGTTAAGTAAAGATATCTATATATATATTTTTTTTTATCCTCTTTTAGTATATATATGACCCATAAAAATCATCGTATTAGGAATGGTATTAGAGTCAATATATCGCTATGAGCTCTTCAGGGTATCTCAACCTTTTATCGTAAATTGCTTTCAACAACTCAACCTTTTTATTTGTTTATTTTATTATTTTTTTTATGGCTAATCACAAAGTAATCGGATTAACATTAATACAATATCCATATTGGTTTATATTCATTATTACTGATGTTTTTTTTTTTTTCATTATTATAGTGTTTTTTTTATTATTTTTATCGTTGAGTAAATTCCATTTGTTAGAGCAAAAAACAGTTTTTACATCCCTGGCCATACGAAGGTTATGTAATTCAATGTTGAATTTTTAAAAAATTTCTTTTTCTCCGACTAACGGATTCAAGAAATTTTATAAGTTAATTCGAAGTCTTATAAAGGCGACAACTATCCTAATTGTCAGAGAAATCGGTTGAAGGGAAAAGAGGGATCAAAGATCGAAGGGGGTCTCGATTTGAACATCCTAATAGCTGCCGATGTAATGAATGTATCGATACAAAATGTAGTGAGAGGATTCAAAAATGTTGCCTAATTAAATAAAATTAAAAAAAAGAAATGGTGGCTCACCATGGTTTGCGGGTTCGAATCCCGTCCGGGAGTGAGTTTTATTTTGTAGATAGAACTCCCTCCCGGGGCCGTGGATGTTGTAAATAACTCCTTTATAAGAGATATGGCTATTATGCATCGTACATAAGGCAAAAAAAAAAAAAAACTAAAATGATAGAATGAAACATCGTCAAACTCATGGTAAAATTACGAAAAAATTAATTTTTTTGAGCTTATATATCTAATTATTATCATTATTCGTCATTTTTCCATAGTCTAGTATATCACTTGTAAGCCACAGTGGTATATATTGAGCACACTTGGACCAAAATATTATGAGAATGTCAAATTCGAAAATTTTTCATTAAATTGGCGATATAAGAAGGGTTACATTTCAAAAAGTTGTAAGTAAATTATTAAAAAAAAAAAAATTGAAATATACTTTCAATAGCGACATATCTAAATTCTTTTCACTCGTAATCCTTCATGATCTTAACTGAACAATAATCCTATTTACTTGGTAGCAATCAAAATGCAGTTAGCTTCTTCAAATTAACCTTTTAGGATAACATTCACTGTTATTTTCGACTGACTAAATTTTCGATTTTCTGATATAATTTCATAATGAAAATACAAATTTCACAGGTTGCAAAATTAAAACATAGCCTGATCTTTCACAGATATTATTATTCTATGCTAGTCGGCTTTCGAGGTTGCCTTCATTATCAGCTGATGATACATTTTTTTTTTTAACTTATTTTTAAATTTCACGAGAATAAATACGGTATTCCTGTTCCCTGTCAGTGAAATTTTAAATTATTAATTTTTTTTATAGTTACATATTTATTTATTGAATAGTTTTATTTTATTTATTCATTATACCCATTTAAATTATGTTTTAAAAAAATATGTTTTATAATTTATTAAAAGAGGGAAATAAATAAATGAAAAACATTTTGGTGAATCACCGGCAATTTACTTCTCCAAACAAAATTAATCAATTCATTCTCTACTCCCCTCCAAAACCAGTCGACGTTTTGCGTTAATATTCACATATTAGACTCACATAGGCTCGTAAATGCGTATACTAATTTTGTGTCGATAAGTTCATTATAATGGCAAATTGTTGAATAGTTTGTGTTAAGCCCTCCCCTCTTCTCTTTGGCCGATTTGGCTGAAAATGTGTCATCCTTAGAGGCAAGTTATTACCCAAAAAGCCTAATAATTGATGATAGTTATTGTGTACACATGTCCAGGCTTTAACGTCGAGGTCATATCGCCTACTACTAGAGCGCTCTTTCCTCGCTCTGGTGAACATGAGCCCGACTCTACTAGCGACTGCGTGTCTTGGCACGGAGCACGGTCTTCCGATCACAGATACCACACGAGTTATTGTCTGTTTCTCTACCGCTTGATATACGAACTCTTGCACTCCGAGAAAGATTTTATTTAAAAATCTCCATTTGTACCTAGTATCGTATCTTGTTCCCAACTCGTGACTCGTACTGTTCACGATTCTAAATCATTTGACATGTTTCTAAATTCATTGGCAATCTGCCACTTTACTTTCAGAGCGAAATTTCATGTTTGATTCCAAAAATGAATAAAAAACATTTTTGTCAGTTCATTTCGCCTACTACCAGAGCGCTCTTACGTCACTCTGGTGGACATAGCCCAACTCAACTGTGGTAGTCTTAAATTTTGTCTACCCTACATTATTTTTCACCTAGAGGTAGGCGACTTTAACAAGTACCTGACATCGTATAGGCTAGGGACCATCGCTTAACGTCCCATTCGAAGGACAGGATAAGAAACCTAAGGGCTTCTTGAGCTCAGTAAGCAAGCACACTATCCCTGAGCCACCTGATCAATTCGTGCTGGGGAAATACATTGCCAGTGATTTTCCCCCGACATTTTTTTATTTTTTTTACTTTTATCTCATTTCTGTTGAATTGTCATTTATTAAATGGGCTTAAAAAAAAAATTATAAAAATTGTAAAAAAAATTCTACATCATTTGTCCTTGAAATAAAGGAAGGTTTCATCTTTAGAAAAACGTTCGTTGTCAGTAAAAAAAAGGTATAAAAATGAAAGTGATGCCCTTGGCAGCAGACATTTTGTATAATCTCAAATTGAATAGCAAAAAACAACGTAATAACAATGATGATTATTGATAGATGTTTCATCAATATTGATCAATATCAATAAATCTTCCATGTCTACCATAAGATGATTAAGTCAGATAGGTATAAAATATTATAAGAAGATGAAAGTATTTCGGAGGGAGTACTTGTCTACTTAACTTGAGTACACCGTCCTTCGGTTGGGGACATAAGGCCATAGTCACGAGTCTTTACGATGTTAAACTCGTTAAAAACTGGTACTTTAGATTGAATAAACCCGAGTTGGAAAAATTTAGGACTCCCATTGTAGTCAGGCTCATGAACCTCAGAGAGACGTAAGAGCGCTCTGGTAGTAGGCAATAGGACCTTGTAAAGAACGAATGTTTTTTTAAAGTATGACGTCATAAATGTATGACGTCAAAGAATGAAAAAGTTTCTAAAAAGTTATCAGTTCTCAAGTGGCCGCAATTAGAGTTTAGATCATGTATCGGCAACCTTTGACATGTTGCGGGCCAAACTTTAGTGTGCAAATACGTTCGCGGGCAGCGTAGATGGTTCAAAATAAAATAACGTCGGACTTTAAAGTAGTGTTCATAATTTTTAGCGATAGATATCAGACATGAAATAATGTTATTATAATACAATTTATTAAAATAACAAAATGAAATGAAAAAAAATAGGTACAATATTATAATTAAATCGTGAAATTTGGAATTATTACAAACTACGAAAGTTAAGTAGCGACACCGAAATCAATGAGACACTTGAGCTTGAATTTGGGAAACTAATCCATTGATGTTTGGATTAATTCCACTGATACAAAGACGTAAAGAATTTTCCAAATTATCTTCAGTGAGCCTTGTACGATGTTTTGACTTATTAACTTTCATCATTGAAAAGAACTTCTTGCGAATTTTCTAAGCTGCGGAAAATGGTCTTCTTCGAGGTATTTTTTGTAGAAATTGCCCAACTCCACGTCTTCAAATTTAGATTTTAGTGAGTTTTCTTGAATCTCGATCAATTCCATTTGCAAGTTTATTGACCATAAACAAACACGCGTTGACATGAATTTTTCCTCACTCGCCTTGCTCGCTCACTTGATTCCGCAGGAGCAAGCGACAAACTCCATCCTACTCGATCTTCCTAATTTGGAGTGAGTGTGAGTAAGTAGTGTAATATTATTATTTTTTTTAAATTGGGTTTTTTAAAATGTCTCGCGAGTCGGACCAAATCTTACAGCGGGCCGGTTGTTGTCCACATATGATTTAGATGATCGCTGTTTAGCGTCCTTTTTCAGCTTTGTCCTTATTTTATTTTTTATGTCTTTTACAAATCACTTAAATTCATTTTCTAAGTTGAGGAACGCGGACATATTGTGGAAACTTGTAATAAATGAATAAAACAAACTTATTTTTTGAAATATTGTCTATTCCACTAAAGATATATATACATATAACTACCGGTTTCGGCTTTATACCATCGTCAGGTCTAGTTATGAACTGTTCTAGTTCATAACTAGACCTGACGATGGTATAAAGCCGAAACCGGTAGTTATATATGTATATATATCTTTAGTGGAATAGACAATATTTCAAAAAATAAGTTTGTTTTATTCACTTAAATTCATAATTCACCACGATTTCAAAGTGTATGATGCAAGTTCGAAAGCAAAATATGACAGTATAAACATAAAACGGGGGGAAATATAAACATCCTACGGATGTAAACAAAGCCGAAAGAGAAAAGGGATTAGTGTTGCGTTCGAATCAAAACAGAAAACACACAACCAACATTCATTTCGTATTTTTCTGTTTCCGTTTCATCTATTCATCCGATTTTGAATCTGAAAAATGATTTGAACTCATTGAACTGTCTACTTTCGGCGCCGTACCTGTAAATTTTTTTAAAATGAAAAAGATAATATGTTAAAAATTAAAGAAAAATACATAAAAAATCTAAAATTCGAATTTACAATTAAAAAAAAAAAAAAACGGAGTGAAATATATATATATATTTTTTTTCTTTATTTGCAATCTATATACATTTTATATAATGAGCAAATATGTTAACTCTATGCTGAAGTGTTTATGGCACATGTTGGGAGAGGTCAGCCAGCGCTGACACTCTCTAGAAACTAGTTCAATGGCTAGTTTTCCCTTAGAAGATCTCGAGGCCACCTCCTATTCAGACGGCGTGGAGGATTGTCAGGATGGGATTGAGAGGATAGGACGTGTGCAAATGGGTTAGGATGGGATGAAAGTTTATTGTGGAAATTTAAGAATCGGGATTGGACGAGTTCTTGGACGGTTGGGATGTTTAGGTCTTCATGGAGTAATTTATTGGTGACGTAGAAGGGAGCATTTACAATTCGACGAAGGACTTTGGACTGGAAAGCTTGGATGTGGTTTATATTGGATTGTTTGGCTGTACCCCATAGTTCGAGGCCGTATGTCCATATTGGGCGTATTATAGTCTTGTAAATGGTCAGTTTGTTGGCAGTAGAAAGTTTTGATTTTGGTCCAAGTAGTCTACGTAGTAGTCCGTAACGTCGATTCGGAGTGAAATATAAATTCTACATTTATATGAGAAAGGAAAAAAAAATATTTAGAAAAGTTGAGCCGTTTAGCCAAAATACCTTTAATACTTATGCTGCTAAAGGGTGCCATCTGTTGAAATAAATTCATAATAAAATACGGGACAGGTTTGAACACGTAATAACAAACAAACTTTTTTCAATTTTTTCGTATTATTATGAATTTCCTGAATGTATTTTATCGTTGCTGTCTTTTTTTTCGTTATCGTTATAATATTGGGTTATTTTTTATTATATAGTATATATTTTTACCTTTAGCATGGGAGCCATGGTGGCCGTGCGGGCTAGAGCGTAGGGCTTTGGCCGCATTGTCTCACTATGGTTTCACCCGTCCAGGAGTGAGTTTTATTTCGTAGATAAAACTCCCTGCCGGGGCCATGGATGTCGTAAATAACTAGATAAACAACACATTGACATGGCTAATATGTTACCTTTATCATTGCATATACATATAGATCACATAATAGTTATGTTACATTTAAAAAAAATCATATATTAACATTGATGACGTCATCCGGACCAATTTTGTCCCTTCGAAACTTGGTCAAGAATGATTCTTTTTGGCTATTTTTTTTTTTATTATTTTGTTCAGCTCGAAGTACTCTAGACGGCTATGTCGGAAAAAACATCAATTTCAAGTTAGAATTTTTGAGTTGAGGGTTCTGGATATAAATATAAAATTTCGTGTCGATACATTCATTCTATCGGGAGTTAGTAAGTTCACAGACAACAATTGTTTTATTATTTTAGAAATGGAGGATAGAGTTTCTGATTGATTATAAATCTTCCCCTATACTTCGTATCTAGATGAAAATTTTCATCACCAAATTCAGTTCAGAATTGGATTCGTCATCTAGGCCTCGGAACTCGACAAACGACTAACTTGGAATCCTCACTTAAGGCTGAAAAGACAAGAAATAAACAGACGTTATTAAGACTACTTGACAAAAAATGGTCGATTATTTTTTAAATACATTGGTCACTTCGGCTGTTTTTTATGGTACATGTATTTTAAAATAAATCATAGAAATACATCCAGGTACAAAAAGTGGAGAGTGAAGGTGAACGACACGAGATCAGTTCACAACGTCTTCACCCTTCGTCCAAAATATACCTGCCCTTCAGTGTACCACAACAAAAATCCCATCCCTTTTAAAAAACGAGGCTATCTAGATCCTCTCAAGAGACTGAAAAGACAAGACATGAACAGACGTTAAGACTACTAGACAAAAGATCCAAATTAAATTTGAAAACATAACGACTTAGATACAACGCAGTACTCAAACCTAAGTGGACTTACAGACTGGGGTTCCAATCCCTTCAATCCGAAAACCTTCATATAATAGCCAATGCTCCTTATTACGTCTCCAACAAAACTCTTCGTACTGACCTTAACGTTACTTTTGTTACCGAAGTTGCTAAATCTAATTATTAAAAATTCTACTCTTAGTTACCACAATATTTCTGTAGTTCGTGCCCTTTATTCTGCCACACTTCCCCAACGACGCCTTAGGCCAACCTCACATTAGGCAATTCCGAAGCGACGCGACTGATACTCAAGTATCTTGAGGGTATCTTAGAAGTCACTTCCTATGTTGAGTGGTGGGGAGACACAAACGACGCCACTCCCAGGAGACGCTTATCCTACCCGTATCCTACCAGTCTCAAGCGACCTGCTAGGAAGGTCGCCCGTATCTTGAGTCTCCTGCGTCGCCTCGCAATGGCTAGTGAACACACTCTTCTGCACTCACACATTCCCGCATTTGTGTCTGTCTTATGGATGGAGAAACAATGCCAATCAAGTGTAGGAATGATTCTTTCGTCATTCGGTAGAATGCTACGAACTTGGAATCCGACTTTTCCAGCTCTTTAGCACCAACAAATAGTTAACATTCCTTTCGATGTAAGGATGGCGCCATAATCTTCGGATTTTCTTTTTTCTATAATAATAATAAGACACAACGACATCTTCATCACCTGAAGAATCTTCACTGGACATGGTGAACAACTCAGCTTCTCGCCACGGCTAGATGGAGACTGAAGAGATCCTAGTCGCTGCACAGTATCCTCAGTGTGAGTAGAAAAGTTGCCTACGGGCATACTCTCTAACTCATACCCACAGGCAACTCAAATGGCTGATACTTGAGTATCAGTCGCGTCGCTTCGGAATTGTCTAATGTGAGGTTGGCCTAAAGCTCCAATAGACCGCCAAGAGACCTCCTTACAAATGATGTCATTCAGTGACTACGGAGTGACACTATTGGATGATTTCATTATCTCTCTCTTAGCACATTTCCTTGTATATATATATTTTTAGAGGGCGCCGGTAGCTCAGTGGTATGCGTGCTTGACTTCTGAGCTCGAGAACGTGGGTTCGAAACCCGACCGAGGCCCTTAGTTCATTTTATTTGGGTGGTAAAATAAACTTAAGCACACCGTCCTTCGGATGGAACGTTAAACGATGGTCCCGAGCCTCTACGATGTTTGGTACTCGTTAAAGACCCCTGCTCTTGGTGAATAAAAATTTAGGGTAGGAAAAATTTAGGACTCTCACAGTTGAATTGGGCTCATGTCCACCAGAGTGACGTAAGAGCTCTCTGGTAGTAGGCGATATGACCTCGTAGTTAAAGCCCGGGCATGAGGTAAATTAAGGCAAATTGAGTTCATAAATATACTTAAAAATAATTAAGAGGCAAATTAGAGTAAAGAGGAGCAAATACACATGTGTTCGATCACAGTGATTGAATCAAGAGTGATCTCAGTGAATCATCAGTGATTGCCAAATCACTGTGATTACCTACCTCTAATCAGAATCCGCCTATTCAACGCTAGCGTCAAAAAAAAAAAAACCAACGGCTACAAAAGACACTAATTATTTTTTATACATAACAATTTTTTATACATAAAGCTGTATCGATTGTTGAATGGACAATTTTTGATTTATGATAGATATTTAGATTATGATCAATAGATAAGTGGATTAGTACAGAATCAAGTCGATATAGCCAACCAACCTACCTTGATACATCGATATCTGTTCCACTCTATATTTTCCTCTTTCATAGTCTGTTATTATCCTGATCTATAATTGACTATGGCAAAGATCTTGGTATTAATCCTAACAAGTTCACTGTTCAATCGTAAGAATCACATCGCACCTATTTGAAACATGTTCCCATAAGAAAAAAAATCGTTCAATCCAATTAGAAATTCCTTTTTTTCCTCAACTTGTAATTATTCCCCCTCATTTTTTCCCTATTTTAAAAAGTAGGGGATTTATTGTAATAATTAGCTCCTCAGTTATGTAATAAAAGAGAAATTTCTTGTTAAATTTCCACCCGGAATTACATATTTTCCAACCCCCTGATCTCTGTCTGTGTGTGTGTGTATTGTGATGTATAAATTTACACACATTAAAATTATTATTAGGTATATTAAGAAATCAATTATTATTATTTATATAAAAAGAGCTGTTAGGAGTGAAGTAATTTAATTAGTGAATAAATATACAAAAATGGACTAGTCGAATTTTGTTATAAAACGAAATGTGAACAACCAATGAATGGGGACAAAAGACGACAATCAGCTGTTATAAATAGCGTGAAACAGTCTAAGATGTTAATGATTAATAGAGTCAACAGTATCTTTTCAATGTAGAAGGAATTCGAGGTTCTGTCGTGTAAATGAAAAATTCGAAATTTGGCCAACGTTTCGAAAACTATTTATTTCCTTCTTCAGGGCCTTATAATGACTTGAGTGGATGTGTGTAGTGAAGGTGTTGAGAGTTTGTGTCCAGTATATCCCAAGATCCATATACACCTTCACCACACACATCCACTCAAGTCATTATAAGGCTCTGAAGAAGAAAATAAATAGTTTTCGAAACGTTGGCCAAATTTTGAATTTTTCATTTACACAACAGAACCTCGAATTCCTTCTATATAGTCCAAGTTGTGTTGTGGAAGTGGACAGTCTAGAGATAGAAGTGTTTTTAGTGTTAAGGTGTAGTGAACCAGTCTGAGAGAAGATGTAGAGGAGATGTAGGAGTGAAAATTATAACATTGGAAGTACGTAGAAAGGAAAAGGTACTTTTTATTTATATGTATTGTGACGTGTAGAATGGGGGGGTCACAAAGAATAAAAGAAATTGTTATTCTTTATAAAAAAATAGTAGAAAAAAAATAGTAAGTACAAATAAATAAAGATGTACATCTTGGCAAAAGATATTAAAAGTAAGAAAAAAAATTTGATTAACTGTAAAAGAAAAGACAAACCTGATGACATTTGGTGGGGGAAAAGATGGCGAGAAGGGCAGAAGGAGCCGACTCGTGGTAGTAGGGTTTTGAAGGATCTTGGAGGAGGTGTGGTGTGATTTAGAGCATCTTGGAGGAGGTGTAGTCTGTTTTTGGAGGAACTGCGAGGAGGTATCGTGTGTTTTGGAAGAGCGTAGAAGGAGGGTGTATGTTTAAGAAGAGCGAGGAAGAAGGTCCTGCGGAGAGTATCCCCGAGAAGATGGAAGATAGCACATTTATATGAAGGAGTGTCGTGGAAGAAGAAGAAAGAAAAATCCCGAGAAGTTAAATTTTATATATGGAAGGAAGAAAAGGCTGAGAAGAAAGTGACGAAGAAGGAAAGATACAAAAGAGGATATAGGATGCCGTGAGTTGCCAGAAATTTTATAATCCATATTTATAACCATATAGTTTGTTGTCATTTGCCAAGAGTACATTTTTTTGTCTAAATTAACTTATAAGAGGTTTATTTCATCTATTGTCAAAAAATTATAATAGTTCACTAACCCATTAACCTTTTTTTTTAAACCATTTACAAAAAAAAGAAATTAAAAATATATTACTTATAAAACATTGTGATTTAAAAATGTAGTTATCATTTTCCTTTTTTTTCACCAAAGCCCTCTAAATAAGAACAAGGATGCCACCTGTTTTTAGATTTATGAATTAAAGAAGGAATAATTTAAATCAAAGTAACTAAGAATCTTCTCAGTATATATGCCCAAAATATAAAAGAATTATTAATAGTGGCCACTACAAAACAGAAAAAAGACTGATATATATTTTTAAGTAATTAGTTTGTAAGATTTCTTCTTGAAATTTATTCAATTTATAATGTAGGTTTAGGTAAATAAACCCAATATTTGTTCTCTTATTCTGTGATGAATAGCATAACTGAATGAATATTTTCCCTTTGAACCCAGTAAGGTAATTAATACCTTTGGATTAGATTGAACATTTTTGCAAATTTAGAATAAACAAGATGGCATCTCTTTAGTAAATTTAGAAGAAATCCAAATGAAAAATTTGTTAATAGAAATTTTTTAAAATACGTTCACTTTCTTCAGAATTGCGCGTCTTGAACTTTTGATTTTTTTAGGGCCCTTTTCTAAAATTACTGTAGAAATCAAAATTTAGTAGAAGACCAGCTATAATTTCTACAGGAAATGTGGTAATTTTATTATTTAATTATAATTAATATTTATAATATTTTATTTTACATCATTTTTAATTATCACAATACACTAATGTATTCAGCATATATCAGCCATAAACATAAATTATATGTTCATGATCGTTAAACTTCCATAAAGACAGTATTCATTAGTTTTTATAATCCTGCAAAAATTGTCAATAATATTTTTTTATTTATTTTGGCACGCATCTATAAAAATTTTGAACGTATCTGCTCTGTTATATAGTTAGGTTTTGTGACTCATGCCCGGGCTTTAACTGCGAGGTCATATCGCCTACTACCAGAGCGCTCTTTCGTCACTCTGGTGTACATGAGCCCGACCCTACTATCCGAGATCTATAGACTATTATTACATTCTATTCTATATGTTATTCAAATGGATGTGTGTATACCTGTTATTGTGTTTTCAATCACAGATGTTATCCAAGAACGGATAAATCCCATATTTAGTAGGAGCACTTTTCATCACTGCTATCACTGCCAACCTTGGTTTTCTCTTCCTTTCTGTTGACATAAATATAAATACAGTGATTTTGATAACGACTTTATATTAAATACTAGTTATCTTGTAGTTAAATACTTGTTGCGACACTTACATACATTCCATATGGTCGATTCTCAGTTAACGAGCAAGTTTCAGTACCAAAATTTTCAAATACATTCCATTGTTATAAACAACAAGATCCATGGATCAGTGACCTCGTGAATATAACAATAAATTGTATAATTAGTTAGTTAGGGCTTTTACTATAAGGTCATATCGCCAACTACCAGAGCGCTCTTTCGTCACTGATGGACATGAGCCCGACTCTACTATGAGAGTCCTAAATTTTTATTCACCTAGGGTAGGGGTATTTAACGAGTACCTGACATCTTACAGGCTCGGGACCATCGCTTAACGTCCCATCCGAAGGACGGCTATAACTATTGGTTATTCAAAATTTTTATCTATTACATTTTTTGAAAAATTTGAGCTTATAGGCAGATGCAAAAAAAAAAACTTTATTTAAACACACTTTTCAAATTTTAAATTGGTTCAGTAGATTAAACCGAACCATGTTTCAAAGAAATAAAAATAATTGCCGCCCGCCCGTCGCGGGTACACATTTAAATTATTAATATAAAAAAATTAATTATATTTATTTTTCTATAAAATCCAAGAAGCAACTGAATCAGTAAATAAATAATATGAATGCATTTTATTTTAAAACAATCAGCTGTTTTTGAATTAGTGTAGAGGAGTGAATGGTGTGTGGTCTTGGTTGAGATGTGAAGGTGGACAGAGAGTTGTTGTTTAGGCTTAAGATGTGATGAACTAAGTAGGTGTGAATTAACAGTAAAATTGATGCGCAAAGAAGGTACTGTTATTTATTTATATTTACAAAATATATATGCCCAAAAAGTATATAACTTTGATAGAGATAAGAATTGCCAAAATAAAAAACAGAAAAAAGATTGAAATAGTTTTAAGAATTTAGTTTGTACGATTTTTCTTTTGATTTTTGTTTCAATGTTTAGTTATTAATTTTATTATGTAGTTTAAGTAAATAATATTGTCGCAATCGAAACTTCTCATTTACATTATACTCCAACCCGTCTGGTTTTCTTGGGAGAATTTCCTGTTCTGAGTTGGATACTTAACTAATTTTGATCTTCATGAGAATTATGATTTGTACAGTATTCGTATTTATTTATAGGCATTAAATAACATATGTATTTCAAATACCTCATAAAATCTAATTTTTTTACGATTTCACTACATTCTATGTCTGAAGGGTGAAACAGTTAAATATAATAACAGGGCATAAATATATATTACATGATCATAAATAATGTATTCATAATTGAAAGTTTTATTGGGTATGTTACTAACCTGCTGAAAGTTACTAACGGGGCAACACCGGTTCTAG
This sequence comes from Aradus depressus, assembly GCA_963662175.1. Classification (NCBI taxonomy): domain Eukaryota; kingdom Metazoa; phylum Arthropoda; class Insecta; order Hemiptera; family Aradidae; genus Aradus; species Aradus depressus. The sequence continues at coordinate 21,223,597 of OY759226.1, read as the reverse complement.
TAATTCAGATATACAGAAGAAAGTAATTTATTTGGACCGACATTCTAGTGCCTTTCACAAAAAAAAATCAAATAAAATATTCAAAAAAATAATAATAATAACAAATAAAACAAAAGTAACTGATTATGGGGCTAAATTGTCCTGTGGGAGTCTGGGTCGTAGTCGACAATGTGCGGTGGGTTGTCCTCCAGCTCTTTAGAATTATACTGCCTCTCACGAACCATGGTGCGTTGAGACCTGTTTTGAAATGATTGTAATTTTCGTTGCGTGCACTGAACCATATTGAATAAGCATATGTTAGTAGTGGGCGTAGTAGTGATGTGTACAAGATTTTGATGCAATTTGGGCGCAGTGGAGTGTTGAGGTTAATGAGTGGATAAACTTGTGTCTTTGGTATCCTTGTGTTAGTTTTGTTGAGATGTGGGTGTGTCATGTAAGTTTTGTGTCCATGTGTAAGCCAAGATATTCTAATGTTTGTTGTGAATTATTCCAGGGAATATCGATATTATCCATTTGGATGTTTTTGCTTTGACGTATTCGACGGAGAGAGACAATTTTTGTTGATGATTTTAAAGGATTTAATTTTAACTTACAGTTAGAAAACCGAGTTGAGATGATGTAGCTCGCAAAACAATTACAGTAAACTCCCGATTATCCGCGGGATTGACTGGCGTGGATACCGCGGATAATCGAATTTCGCGGATAAGCCGCAAAATTGCCGATAATGGTTAAACAAAGGCCGAAGGCACTAAAAAAACAACACACAAGTAGTGCTTTAAATAAGTTTATTATACAATAAAAGGACGTACCTGATAACAAAACTCAATCAATGTCATGTAGGTTATTGAAAAGTCATGTTTACTGTTTAACAAAAAAAGTCAGTCATTTGCTTTTGCTTTTTCGTAGTGAAACACTTTATCTTTATTTGTGATTTGAGTTTTCTCAACACCATCTTGTCACAAAGTGATGCGTCGTCTTGCTCTTCAAGGTATTGAATAATGCTGTCAATGTGTCCTAATGCTGCATCACGTGCAGATGACTCACTGGTCAGGCGAATCACTCGCACGCTAAGTAAGCAAACATCTGCAGTGCCGCTAGTCGCGTCCAAAACTGCTCAAGCACACACTATGTATATACCGATATATGTACTGCACAGTAATACTGGACTACATAAACGTTTTGTACTGTACATACATTATTAAGTGTACTTACTGTATGTATATTTGTGATTTACTATTTTTATTACGTTTAAGTATGTATTTAGTAACTTTATTTCAATTTTTGTGAAATAATTTTCGGTTTCGAAACCTTTCTTTTTTTATAAAAATGCCTCCTACAGGCACCGCGGATAATCGAGAGTTTACTGTACTACCAGAGCGCTCTTTCGTCACTTTGGTGGACATGAGATCTGAGAAGATGGTTCCACATCCGGGATACCACAAGATGCTTCACTTCGTCCCAGATTAATAAATATAACAAATATTGTCTTATGTTTCCTATATTGTCCCATATTTCCTGGTGATGTCCCCGAAGATGCCCCAACATCCGGGACCCCCCTCACCCCCAAGGTCCCCCCTTCACTCTCCGTTACTCCACCAAGGCCAAGATCATCCCATCCCGTCCTTCCTCTCTCCTCCTTCCATCACAGCACAACGTATTTCATCCTCCATAGCGAATTGAAAAAAATAAAAATAAAAGGAAAGTTATGTAATTTGTCAAAAATTCGAAGTTGAGCTTTCACAGGAATTTCATGTTTTCCGAGCCACTGAAAGCATTTCTGTCTGTAAACATGAAAACTCTCGATTGAATAAATGTACCAACACGAAATTTTATATGTGTATCGAGAACCCTCTAAGGATGACTTCTATTGATTTTCCACCAAATCGGCAGAGGGGGAAAGAGGGATAAATTATCATTAATAATTTACCACGTAGGTAATAGGAATATAAAGTATATTTTTGAAAATCATGTTTTTTATATTACAGTAGACTCTCCCTTGTCCGGCGTTCAGTTAACCGGCGCGCTCCCTTATCCGGCGCTCGCAAAATAATATCAAATTTGTTAAACTAAAATTAACATTCAATTATTAGATTATCAATTATATAAGCCACATGTATGTACGAGCACATAATAATTCCGTAACTCACGAATCTTTTATGTATTTTTATTGTACATACATACATATGTACATTGTATTTATAATGAAAGGAACGCTAATACAATATTTTATTACTTCACTAATATCCTATAAATAAATTATAATAAATACATAGTTGAAAATCAAACATTGATAAACATAAAAAATGTTTCCTAGAATAGAAAAAAAAAGGTACCGTCCCGTCCGTGGCACAACAATATCGTCTTATCGGGAAATGAACACTTAACTAGTAAAGTCAAAGTTTAATTTTTTTCCACAGAAACCCTCTCCTCCTATTTATTTTTCCTTTACACCAGTTCTATTTTTCTCAGTTTTCATTTGATTCTCATAGTGAAAAGAATCTTTGGATCGTTTTTTTCGTTAGTGAAATTGAATGTTTAAAATTTCATTTTACTCACTTGCGACGTTTTTGTTTACTTTGTTTACGGACGTTTTGTACGTTCGGTGCAGGATAGTGAACAGTCTTCTTTTTTTAAATCATCAAGTTATAAAGTGATAAAACTATGGCGTCCACTACAAAAAGGAAGACAATTGTTCTTTCGATCCAACCAAAATTGACGGCAATTGAAAGGATGGAAAAGGGAGAAACAGCTGCTAAAATAGCTAAGAAATTAGGGGTTGGTGAGAGTACAGTTAAAGATTAGAGGAAAAGTAAAGAAAAATTGAGGAAATTTGATTCTAGTGTACCTTTGGAAAAATAACACCTCAATGGCAGATCAACTTCAAAGAAACCAAAATTAGAGGAACCTGACGAGGCAGTATGGATGTGGTTCATGCAGCAACGCAACCTAGACTGCCCTATAAGTGGTGTCATTTTAAAAGAAAAAGCCGTTTCATTGAATCAAATAATACATACTTTTTGTAAACTTTTTTTTTATGCTTTAATTGATATATTTTTTCTCATTAATTGATGATTTCCGTTATCCGGATCCGGCCTTTTCTGTTATCCGGCGTCACGTATGCCCCGGCAACGCCGGATAAGGGAGAGTCTACTGTACTATAATAGCACATAATAGGAATATAAAGTATATTTTTGAAAATCATGTTTTTTATATTATTTAATTTTCTTAGTTATTTGTGAGTCAGTTCGTTATGACGCCATTATTAATTTTTATTCAAATTTCCTCTTCTCGTTTCTTCACTCTTTTAGTTTAGTTTTTTTTCTTCTTCCCTCAGGTCTGATTCTGACATATTTCGAATTTCCTTTTAAATGTATTTTTTAATTTGTTTTCAAAAGAACGTAATTAAAATTTTGATAAGAATTTGTATATTTCAAAACGGGTTCTAGAAATGACATGTGGCCATTTTATTTGTGTAATAGTTGACGCGACTTCTCAACGCTTCTTATGATTTGTTTCTAACCTTGTACGGTGGGGAGGAAGAGAAGGGCTATGATGCTTAGCATTGTTTATTTTTTTGTTATATTAGATATGCCCAAATAACAGGGACCACAGAGAAAAGACTCTTTTTGTTTGTAAACAACTTTGTTTACCTACTTAGCTATACTGCCATGTACAAAAAGTACACACATTAGAAATATTAATATATTAATATTTAAAATTATATATATTTTTAAACAAGAGAATCGCCAAAATGTTTTTAAAAAATTTATATAAACAGCTGTAATTAATTTTGTCATAAATATAAAAAGAATAAAAGTGAAAAACGACAGAAGACGGTCGAAACTAAAGCCGGCCAGGTGTTTTTAGAGACACAACACAGTTTAGTTACAGACATGAAACAGAGGCAGTTCACGGTTAAGAGTGACATCACAGCGATGATAGAGACATGAGTGCATACAGTGCAAATAAAATTATGACTTCGGATAGGAAGTAGCCATCAATATATCATATATGTATATAAAGCTGAAAATGTCTGTGCGTTGTACCGCTATAACTCACGAACGGCTTGATGGATTTGATTAATTTTTTTTTTTAATTTGTTCGTCATCGCCTGTGGAAGGTTATAGGCGTATTAGTACCTCAATATCTGGTCCATCCCAGCATCCACCCACGCAATCTTTGTAACTCAAAAACCACTGCAATGATTAATGAGGAATCTTTTTGAATAGATAAGTTTTATCTACCGGAAGGTTAAGGTCTATTTTTTAATCAACCCCTGGGCCATCCCAGCATCCACTCACGCAATCTTTGTAACTCGAAAACCATTGCAACGATTAATGAGAAATCTTTGTGAATAAATTAGTTTTAGCTCCAAAGCTAGCGTTACTACAGTTGAAGGACTATAAGCCTTATTCCGTATGAATAATTGAAAATTATAACATCATGAATGTACTGTCGAGGAACTGAATAGCCTTATAGGAGATATTGAGAGAAAAGTCAAAGTTCCCCGGGCAACGCCGGGTAATACTGCTTGTAATAAGAAATGGTATGTTATAGAAGATCGGAAAATTGTGAGTGAGCTACAGAAATAAGAAACTGTTTTTTTTTTCTTTTATTAAATCAGATATACCCAAAGAAGAGTGGACACAGAGAAAAGACTAAAGTAATTTTAGGAATTAGTTCGTAGTAGAATTTTTGTAAATAATCATTTTTATTTTTCAAATTTATTTATTTTTCTTAATAATGTAGGTTAAGTGTTAATAAACCTAATATTTTGTTCCCGATTATATTATATTCATTTTCTCTCTAAAACAAAAAAAAAAAAATACCTTTTGATTAGATAAATAAACATTTCCTGGCATCTAAGAATTATATTTTATAAGAAATCCAAATGAAGTAATTACAAATTGGAATTTATATATACACTAGAACCTCTATAAGTCGAACATCAAGGGAGACGCAAAAAAATTCGAGTTATAGAGTTTTCGACTTAGGCGGATTTTGATTCGACTTTTAGAGGTATTCATTCTAACTAATTTTGAGTTAGAGAGGTGAAATAAATAAAAATTCAAGTTACAGAGGTAACAAACATATTTATAATTATTATAAATCAACATTATTTCAAAACATCCTTAAAATAAAAAATACGTAGTATATGTAGGTATTAAAAAAAGTCAGTAATTTTTTTTTGCTTTAGATAATTGGTAATCCTATTTATTGTATACTCCTAAATTGTTTTCTAAGAAACAATGGTGTACATTCACAAATTCTTAAAGTCGATAACTTATTTTTCTTCGAGCTATAGAGGTAATAAGTTTCAAATAATCGAGTTGTAAAGGTTGTAAAATAAAACACTTCTATGTTCGAGATACAGAGGTTCAATTTATTTTTTGGAATTATAGAGGGAAAATATGTACCAAAATGGCTTGTAGGGACTCACTGATTATTTCGACTAATAGAGGGTTGAGATTTCGAGTAATGGAGGTTTTGGGGCTTGAAGGGAAAGGAACAAAACTTTTTTTCGAGTTTTGGATGTTTTCGACTTATCGAGGTTCGACTTAAAGAGGTTCTACTGTATATGTACGTGCACTTTCTCACTCATCATTCAGATGTGATAATTATTTATTATTTGCTTATAATTATTAAAATCATTTTAATTTTTTTATTATCACAATATTAAAGAATAGGGGAAGTTATGTAATCAGTCAGTAATGCGATGTTAAGTTTTCACTGAAATTTCATGTTTTCACCTTATTATTAAAATAAAATAAATAAAAAAAGATCACTTAAAATTCTTTTATACGATGAAAAAGAGCGTTCCACATCTACAGACCTAATGGACGCAAATTTGAAGGAACTTAAAATTGTTGGGGTCCTCCAGCCACGCTCTGACTTATGACGAAAAGGTTTGCGAACTTTTAGGCATCTTCGTCCTTCGTGTACGGCAGTGAAACAACTGAATTGATATAAAAACGGGCAGTTGTTGTTATGTTTACGTCCTTTTCTTTGATTCCTAGAATCACTTCCTGCCGTTGGCCCTATTCCAGGTTTCTTTGAATTTGAATTATTGAGCTTTCGTCCCCGTTTCATTTTTTTAAATTTATTTTCATTCTACATCCAAAAATTGACTTTTGGATTATTGATATTTTGCGCGAAATATGTAATATATTGTGATAAAGTAAATTATGTAAAATAACAATAAATATATAGAGGGCGCCGGTGGCTCAGTGGTATGCGTGCTTGCCTTCTGAACTCAAGGTCGTGGGTTCGTAACCCGACCGAGGCCCTTAGTTTATTTTATCTGGGAGGTAAAATAAACTTAAGCACGCCGTCCTTCGGATGGGACGTTAAGCGATGGTCCCGAGCCTGTACGATGTCAGGTACTCGTTAAAGACCCCTACCCTAGATGAATAAAAATTTAGGGTAGACAAAATTTATGACTCCCACAGTAGAGTCGGGCTCATGTCCACCAGAGTGACGAAAGAGCGCTCTGGTAGTAGGCGATATGACCTCGTAGTTAAAGCCCGGGCATGAGTCATAAAACCTAACCTAACCAATAAATATATAAATAATAATTAAATAATCAAATAAAATTATTACATTTCCTGTAGAAATTATAGCTAGTCTCCTACTAAATTTTGATTTCTACAGTAATTTCCGAAAAGGGCCCTAAAAAAATATCGAAAGCTCAAGACTAGAAAGCGCACAAAAATAAATCTTACAAACGAATTACTTAAAACTATATCAGTCTTTTTCTGTTTTCTAGTGGCCACTATTAATAATTCTTTTATATTTTGGACAAATATACATATAAATAAATAAAAGTACCTTCAAGCATCTATTTCACTGTTCTTTTCACTACCTTAACCCTAAAAGCACTTCTCTCACTAGACTGTCCACTTCCACATCTCTCCTTAGACTTCTCACCTCCACAACACAACTTAGACTGTTTCTCTCTATTTGAAACAGTTGATCGTCGTCTTTTGTTCCCATTTTGTTTTAAAATAAAATTCGACTAGTCCATCTTTGTATATTTATTCACTATTTAAGTTACTTCACTCCTAACATCTGTTTTTATACAAATAATAATAATTGATTTTATAATATTTTAATAATCTTAATGTGTGTAAATTTTTTTTTATCACAATATGCAAAAATCCTTAAAATATGTAATTTATGCAATATTCTCCAAATATGCAGTATACAATTTAGTCCATGTTATCCTAGATGCATAGTTCGGAAAGATAATTGATCTCCTGGGTCGTATGTAAACAAAATATGCAGTTGGATAAAAATGCGGTCTCTAGTCATAACGAAACACTATAGTACAAGAACTTTGTGAACTTGTGCGACATGAACAAATCTACTGTCACGATACTCTATATGGAGGAACATTGCCCAGTAGCGACTGCGTGTCTTGGCACGGAGCACGGTCCTCGGATCACAGATATCATACGAGTTATTGTCTGTTTCTCTACCGCTTGATATACGAACTCTTGCACTCCGAGAAAGATTTTATTTAAAAATCAACATTTGTACCTAGTATTGTATCTAGTTCCAAACTCGTGACTCGTACTGTTCACGATTCTAAATCATTTGACATGTTCCTAAATTCATCGGTAATCTGCCACTTTACTTTCAGAGCGGAATTTCATGTTTTCCAACCTTCTGATTCCAAAAATGATTAAAAACATTTTTGTCAGTTCATTTCGCCTACTACCAGAGCGCTCTTTCGTCACTCTCATCGACATGAACCTGACTCTACTGTGGGAGTCCTAAATGTTGCCTACCCTAAATTTTTATTCACCTAGAGGTAGGCGACTTTAACAAGTACCTGACATCGTACAGGATCGGGACCACCGTATAACGACCCATCCGAAGGACAACGTGCTTAGGTTTATTTTACTTCCCAGATAAAATAATCTAAGGACCTCGAGTACCTGACATAGACCATCGCTTAACAACCCATCCAAAAGACAGCGTGCTAAAGTTTTTTTTTTTTTAAACTCCAACAGTAAAAAAAAATTCTAAGGGCATTGGCCGGTGTTTGAATCCGCGATTTTGAGCTCAGAAGGCAAACACCTTTGAGCTATCGCCGCCCTCTAACGTCCGGTATAGACAAGTTGATTATATTTCAATGAGAATCAAAATTACAAACAAATTATGAAAAAATTGTATTTTACCCGTTTATTTTTTTATTTATTTTGTGAGGCTAAGAGATGATAGGGTGTCCTTTTTTAGATGGCCCGGCTGAATTTCTCTTGAACCGATAACGTTATAAAAAAAAATAAAAAAATATGTATTTAATATTTTTCAGGCTAGTTTAAAATTTCAACCTGTTTTTGAAAAAAAAATTATACGGGTACCCCAGGACCAGTATAACTTAAAAATTTCAAATAGAACCCTATAAATCCCAATTTGAAAAAATCCCATACCCTAAGGTTGGTGAACCTACATTTCATGTTCAAACTGCCTGCCCTCTTTGAAGATTGGCTCTTCCTAACCACTCTTCGCTGGTGCTCAGTGCGATAGACTGAGGAGACACGGATCGACAAGCATTTCCACTCTTTGCTGCAGTTCTTCAACTGATGTTGCAGGGTTAAGATTGGCTTCTACATATGTACAATCTCCGGTATACTTTATTTAATATCAGTAACTTTACTCACTTGACAATTTATTTATGGCTAGTATTATATTTTGTCTTCTACATATGTACAATCTCCGGTATACTTTATTTAATATCAGTAACTTTACTCACTTGACAACTTATTTATGGCTAGTATTATATTTTGTCTTCTACAAATGTACAATCTCCGGTATACTTTATTTAATATCAGTAACTTTACTCACTTGACAACTTATTTATGGCTAGTATTATATTTTGTCTTCTACAAATGTACAATCTCCGGTATACTTTATTTAATATCAGTAACTTTACTCACTTGACAATTTATTTATGGCTAGTATTATATTTTGTCTTCTACATATGTACAATCTCCGGTATACTTTATTTAATATCAGTAACTTTACTCACTTGACAACTTATTTATGGCTAGTATTATATTTTGTCTTCTACAAATGTACAATCTCCGGTATACTTTATTTAAACTGAGCTAAGTATTTTATTGAGGGTTATTAGATAGCATAAATTCATTACATAGTACATAATACTCCAGGCAATTAGGTTGCCATTACACAAAAAGAATTGCCTCTTAAATGTCGAAATTGAAGTACTTAAACTAAAAGCCAACTAAATCTTATCATGTTTTATTATTTTCGGTACCCCAAAATTCCTAAAAAGATGCCAGCTGCTAGACTTATGTTATTATCTTTAATTTTACAGATTGACTTCAATGATTTTACTTATTGCAAAAGTTTTTTTTTTTTTTTTTTTTTTTTTTTGCTTTATGTACGGTGCATATTAGCCATGTCAATGTGTTATATATAATTATTTAAGACATCCATGGCCCCGGGAGGGAGTTCTATCTACGAAATAAAACTCACTCCCGGACGGGATTCGAACCCGCAAACCATGGTGAGACCATGCGACCAAAGCCCTACGCTCTAGCCCGCACGGCCACCATGGCCCCCATGAAGATTGCAAAAGTTCACAGATTAAAAAATTTCCTTCATAATCAATTCTTTAAAAAATTCTGAATTCCTTCAATGACTTATTTAGTTGAGTGGAAAAAAAGATTGAAACAATATTTTTTTTTTCAATTAGAATTGAGTTTTACACATAGTACTATCATTCTGAATTTGCAGTGTAGAGAAATTACTGCAAAATTGGTAAATAAATGCTTAGTTATTTGACTCACGCTCGAGCTTCAACTACTAGGTCATATCGCCTAGGTACTACCAGAGCGCTCTTTCTTTACGAGCCCGACTCTATTATGGGAGTCTTAAATTTTGAATACCCTAAATTTTTATTCACCTAGGGTAGGATTCTTTAACATGCAGCTGACATCGTAAAGGCTCGGAACCATCGCTTAACGTCCCATCCGAAGGACGGCGCACTTAAGCTTTTTTTTACCTCCCAGATAACGGGCAGTTCTTACAAAAAAAAAATGTTTCCTATAGGAATATTGTAAAATTTTACGAAAATAGATTACAGTTGTATATAACAATATGAATATATTCAATTGACTATAATATTTTCTGTTATGTTTCAGACTCTACAGAAAGTGGAGATGGCTGGTCGGAAGTGGCCGGGCGAGGATCTCCAACCCTCCTGTCTCTTCAGTGGAGGAAGGAACCCACAGGGTTAGTATACCTAAAGTATATTAAGGACGCATTATACAAAGAGGGCGCCGGTAGCTCAAAGCCGTCGTTCGGATGGGACGTTACATGAGCATGTACGATGTCAGGTACTCGTTAAAGATCCCCTACACTAGGTGAATAAACGTGGTTAGACATCATTTAGGACTCCGACTTTACTCACGACTTAAGAGCGCTCTGGTAGTAGGCGATATGACCTCATAGTCAATACCGGCCATGAGTCACAATAACAAATTAACTCTAATCATTTTCGAAAAAACATCAATGTGGAACTTTATAATTTTATGAAATATATTTTAAAATTTGTTGCAATGCGTTACAATTTAAAAATGACAACTATTTATGACGAAAATTTATTGTACATTCTTTAAAGCTTTGTGGTTAAGGTTTTATTGGTCACTTATTTAGAGGCTAATTCTGTACCATTTGGGAAAAACTAGGCAAGTCCAAAATCATAGGTTTTCAGGGCAGCGCTTTGAAGTTTTCTGTTTTCAGTGTAAATCGAATTTTTTTGATAAATTATTTTTCCAACCACCATTATTCAACAATTTCTCCACATTTTATTATGGAATGCATAGATATTTAATTTTGTAATTTTATCATACATTTTTAGGACTTATCTAAAATTGCACCCCCACTTATCTAGTTAATCACCCGAAATCAATAGAATTTTACACCATCACTTACCTAGTTATTCACGTACTTATCTAGTTTTTGCCAATGAAAGAAGCGTTTCAGAACTGCATAAAGGTAATTATCTCTTCACCGCATCTGGGCAAATGTTTGTATAAGCAAGATAAATACGTTTAACCAATTTTAGGGCACGAACGCGGTTTTGATAAAAATAGATAAATGCAATTATATAAATCCATAAGTAAATTTCCGAGTTGTCTAAAAATGCCCAATGCGTTTTCAAGGATACCATTGACATTACGACTTGCATACTTTTACACGATGTGTAGGACACCAATATGGGTTGCCCAGAGTATTTATCTCATTTTGGACATAAAACGACTTATCTACTTTTTCCCAAATGCTACGGAATTGTAAGTTAAAAAATAAAAAATAAATATTGAGATTTTGCCGGGGAATTTATCTTTCTGAGAAACTTAAAATTTAAGTTCTTCTCTGATCTTTAAATTATGTTTAGTTATGTTAAATTTTGGGTTTTAAATTTGCGTTATTAAGAAGGTAAATAAAGAGGTTAAAACCGCCTCCCCTTTCAACAAATTGACCAAGGCTGCCCTAGATACTAGCACTACCTGGGTGGTTCTCCCATTACTAAATCACATTTCGTTTAATTGTCTCTTTAACTTGTCTTCATATTTAAACATTAACCCCCGTCATTAGCCCCCTTTGGCCAGTTTTTTAAATTATATTTTGTTTGTTTCTCTTAATTTCATCCCATTTGTTATGTCACAAAAAAATATATATATACATACTTGAAGAACTTATGAAACTCTAATGCGTCGTAACGAGCGTTAAGCTAGTTCGTTTAACAAAGAATTTAATAATATATATATATTTCCCCAGCTATACAAAGTGTAGGGGAAGTTATGTAATCGGTTAGAAATTCGATGTCGAGTTTTCACTGGAATTTCATGTTTTCCAAGCCCCTGATTCCAAAAATTAAAAAAAAAATAATATATGTCTGTATGTGTTTTTGAACGACACCAAATTGTATGTATGTATTCAAAACTCCATAAATAAAGTACCATGAAAATAATGTAATACCACCATGATAACCGATATATTTGATATAAGTGCAATATATTAGTAGGCTCGTATCTGACTCAATTTTATTACAAAATTATTTACAATGATTCATTTTTTGATTAACTAATATTAGTTAGTTATTCTGACTCATGTCAGGGCTTTAACTATGATGTCATATCGCCTACTACCAGACAGCTCTTTCGCTCTGGTGGACATGAGCCCGACTCAACAATGGGAGTCCTTGCCTACCTAGGTTTATTCACCAAGGTTTGGGGACCTTTAACTAGTAACTTACATCGTATAGGCTCGGGCCTATTGCTTAATGTCCTATTCGAAGGACGTCGGGCTCAAGTTTTTTTCTACCTCTCAGATAAAAAAACTACGTCAGCTCAGTAAGCAAGCACGCATACCACTGAGCTATCGGCACCCTCATCTGTCTGTGTGTGTGTGTATATTGGTTTTCAGGCAAATCGGGCAAATAAAAGAGAGGAATTAGGGGAGGCTTAACTCAAAAACTCTAATAACTGCCATTGTAATGAATGTACCGACATTCAATTTTATATATGAATTCAAAACCTCATAAGGATGTTATTATCTAATTTTCATCATGAAATTGTATGTGTGACCTGAACCCCACAAGGACTCAGTAGGCTAGCACCGATGCCCGCGGTTGACTATATCTGCTGCGTTCCCCCGACTGTCAATTCACTACAAATTCCTTCTTCAGCTATGCGTAGCATAGGGGAAGTTATGTAAAGAAATTATGCTACATTTGTATGTCAGCTGAACCAAAAGAACTATTTAACTTTCTAATAAGTTTCCTGCAATAGTTTAGTATATTTTTCGGTACTTTTCCATTATCTGTCAGTCTGTTTCCCTGGATTATATCTTTATTACTTTGGGACAATACTCCATTCTTCGGACGGCTCAATTAATGAACATTATCCGTTATTTTCTTTTATTAAATTATTATTTTTTATCCACTTATAGTTTTCCTAAGGTTCCCTAGATTTCTCTTAATAAACGATATATAAATTGGGTAAACCGTTCTGTTACAAAAAAACGTTTTTACTGCAAAAATATGAGGGCGATGATAGCTCAGTGGTATGCATGCTTGCTTACTGAGCTCAAGATCTCGGGTTCGAAACCTGGCCGAGGCCCTTTATTCTATTCTATCTGGGAAGTAAAATAAACTTAAGAAAGCCGTCCTTCGGATGGGACGTTAGGCGATGGTCATGAGACCCTATCTTTGGTGAATAAAAATTTAGGTTTCCCATAGTCGAGTGACGAAAGAGCGCTCTGGTAGTAGGCGATATGACTTTGTAGTTAAAGCCATGAGTCGTAATAATGACTGTGTGTGAAGACGATAACTTCTGAGGGAGGGCTAAGCTATCATTAATAACTGCCGATTTAATGAATTTATCTACACGATATTTTATATGTAAATTCAGCCGAAGAGAGGGAACAGAGAAGGGGGGGTTCAACTCAAAAACTCTAATAACTGCCAATGTATCGACATGAAATTTATCAACTACAGTAGAATCCAGATAATTCGTCGAGATAAAATGAGATTTCATAGAAAACTTGTCTCTCTCACTCGCTCTCCCCTTTGGTTCTGTAAGAATCACGTGATTTCCTAGAAAACATTTATCTCGCACTCATTCTGCTCTCTCGTCTCTCACTGTCCTCTCTCCCCCTCTTGAAAACAGTACGAATTAACGAGGTTTTTAAGGTGGAAATACGAATTATAAGATGTTTTAAGTGACCTCGAGCACAAAAATAATACGAATTACCGAGGGGTCCGAAATGCATTGTTTTTATACCACTTATCGGGATTTTCTCTGGGGACCCGCAAATTTGTACGAATTAGCCGGAAATACGAATAATCGGGATACGAAATATCGGGATTCCACTGTATTAATTTTTAGCTAAGACGGTCAATTGGTTATAGAGGGAGAGCGAAAACGTAATTGATTAATTCGTGTTGGGGAAGTACATTGCATTGATTCACCAACGGTTATGAGGTCATATCGCCTACTACCAAAGCGATGAAAGAGCATGACTCTACTGTGGTTGTACTAAATGTTGCCTACTCCGGACTCTTTAACAAGTAATTGACACAATCTTGGGACTATCTCTTAACGTCTCATCCGAAGGATGACGTGCTCATGGTTTTCTACACCATCTTGAGCTCAGTAGGCAAGCACACTATCTCTGCGCTTCTGTCGTTCTTTTGTATAAGCTTTTTATATAAGTTGTAGTCTCAACTATCAGTCAAACGACCCCATTTTTTTATGAAAATTGCATCTTTGTGTATTAAATGTCAACACTAAACCAGAAACAGTAATAAAACTACTAGTATCAACTATTAAATTATATTTTATCTTCTGAACATACATTTTTTTTCTAAATTTTATTGAATATAAATGTACCTAACTAAACTTTAATTTTCTATTAAATTTAATATTTAACAAGCTATTCTGTTTAATTATGTATCTAGATAAGTATAGAGGTGAACAACAAAATAACATCAGCTGGCATTTAAATGCAAATTAGCCCCCCCGTAAATGGAAAATGAATATGTTTACTGGTGATCAAACCTTTTTTTCTTTATCACATCTCAATTCTCCTTGTAAGTACATCAAGTACATTTTTATATAGGTACTTTATAATACAGTGAATTGAGAATAATAAAAGTTACATTGTAATTTGAGTTAGATGCAAATGTTGGGAAAAAGGGGAATTTTAGAATATCGAAAAGCAGTGTTGCCACTTATATTGATAATTTTTACTAAGATTGGAATTTCATCGGAGTTTCATGCATGGCCCCCACATTGGATTGCGGGCCCTGTAACCAGCATCAGGGTCGGTCCCCCCATCTCATAGTCATGTGCTATATTATAATTACATGGTTATTATTTAACCCTTTTACAATTTTATTTAAACTAAAAATAGATTGTAAGGTATAATTAATGTTACAGTATCAGATTTTAAAACCAAACTTTATTGATTAAATTATTTCACACATCAATTGCTACCGCGATTATATCATTTACTTTTATTTTACTGAAATTAACGTTTAAATTTTTAGATTTCTTTGACTCACTAACATTAAAATAAAAATTGACAAAAACTAGTATTACGATCTAAAAAAAATAACATTAAGAGCTCTAAAAATTACGATGTTTGTGTGTGTTTAATACACTGGCTACAACAAAAGCTTACTTATAGCCTAACTGCCCTAAATTATCATAGCTTTCCTAGCTTTCTTTTGACTAAATTTATCAATAACATCTGAAAAGTCAATAGTTTTGGCCAATTCATTTTCAACATAGAAGAATACAATCCATGTCAAACGGATTCAACAGTCAAACTGATACTATGCGTCGATGCGTCTATTTTTAGAACACTGCACTGAGGGCAACAGCTGGACAATAGGCTGGGAAATAGGAGTGGGGGAGGGTTGAGGGGCCCGTCTATACCTGTCTCGTGCCGACTGTTTTATTCTAGTAATTTGCAAACAAGAGTAACTATCCATGCACGCAACTAATTAAATAATAACTTAATAACTCGCACAACTAGAATATGTATCTATTATACTAAATTTTCTTATAATTATATATTTTGTCTTTTTAAGCTATGATCCCTTGCAAAATCTACTAAAATAAAAAAATAAAAAGGACTGGACCCGGACCCCCTTGGGCCCGGGCCCTGCAACCAAAGTTGCACCAGTCCCACCCTTGTGGGGGCCATGGTTTCATGTTTTCTGACCCCTTGATTCCAACATGGAAAATATGTATGAATCCCGGCTGAGTAATGGGTGTTTTTTTTTAGAGGTATGGAACTTTAAAATGAAGTAAAACACATAAAAATCGTGGCAGTGGCCATGGAATTGGCTTTATTGGAAAGATAAGTTTATGCCATTAGTGTTTGAATATGATTTCGGGCATATGGCCGCCGCAGCTGACTTGAGTAAAGCGCAATCTGGAAGTCAAATTTTCGACCAATTTCTCGAGCAACTGAAGCCGTATATTGGCAATAACGCGGCGAATGTTGGCTTCCAAGTCGTCCATCTTTTCTGGTTTGTCGGCGTAGATTAGCGACTTCACAAATCCCCGCAGAAAATAATCTAAGGTTGTTAAATCATACAATCTTGAAGGCCAATTCACAGGTCCATTATGCGAAATTATGCATTCATCGAATGTTTCCTTCAATAAATCGATTGTGGCGCTGTGTGGCATGTTGCGTCGTCTTGTTGAAACCACAGCTCTTCCACATTAATTCCATTCAATTCAAAGAAAAAGTTTGTAATCATGACTCTATAGCGGTCTCCATTGACTGTAACGTTCTGAAGAAATATGGCAAACAATGACTTTTTGTGGATGTAACGGCGTCTCAACAATGGCTTGTGAATTTTCTTCACTCCAAATGCTGCAATTTTGCTTGTTAACGTTGCCATTTAACCAAAAATGAGCCTCATCGCTGAACAAAATTTTGTGGTGAAAATGAGGTTTAAGAGCAATCTCGTTTTCTGCCCATTCACCGAACGTACGCAAACGATGGTCATGCGGCTTCAATTGTTGCACGAGCTGGATTTGTAAGCTCGTAAACTGAGATCTTCCAGAAAGTGGATGGAGACAGCTCTAATTGCTTAGCGCGATGGCGAATCGGCTAATTCGGATTCTCCTCAACACTACGCTCTACAGCAGCAATGGCTTCTTCGGTGCGCATTGAACGACGTCTCTGCAGCACGTCATGATTTGATACAAAGCTTTCATTTTTATATTTTGGGCAGAGTTCCTCCACACCTTAAAAGTCAGTCCAATGTACGTTATTGTTTTATTTATTCATTTATATATATTTTTTTATTTTAGACATTTTCATACATTCACTTATAATTAATTAATATATATATATATATATTTTTCATATATTGTTATAGTTACATTTTTTTCTTTCTTTTCTATATCTCGCCACATTGGGACCTGATGATGGGACGTAAGAACGTCCCGAAACATCGTTGGGGGATAAAGACACTTCCGAAGAGTTTTCTTTGAAAAATAGTTACCTACCTATCTTAATTGAAAAATGTGTCTACTTATTATGAACGTATCTTGTATTGTTATTATTATTATTTTTTATATACTCATATATTTTTAAGTATTTATTTGTACAGTTTTTATTAATTTAATTTTACTTATTTTAATGTTTTTTTTGTTACTACTAATCATAGGTGTGTTAGACTCAAGTAGTTATAAATATAATTTATTAGCTATCATAATGTATAAATTCATTTGTCGTATCCTATTACCATGTATTGGTTTAACGGAAATAAATTATTATTATTATTATTAAGTTTTCGCTCTCCCTCCAAAGCCAATCTACCATTTGGTCTAAAACTCAATATTTGACTTACTTAGTGACTTCTGAATTTTCTGTGTCGATACATTTATTATATTGACAGTTATTAGGTTATTTGAATCGTGGCCTCCTCCTCTGGCCTTTTGACTGATTTCGCGGAAAATTAATATATTTCGTTCTTAACAGAGCTTTGAATTTACATATGAAATTTCTTGTTAATACATTCAATACAGTGGCAGTTATTCGAGTTTCTTGTCTCCCTCTAATTCCCTCTTTCCTTTGGCAGATTTGCCTGAAAATCAATAACTGTCGTTCTTAGAGGTTTCTGGATACACAATTAAAATTTAATGTTGATACATTCATTCTGTCAAGAGTTGTTCACAGATTTTGTCACCATATATATATGATATTTTATAACCCTATATCCCGCCTCTAATTCCACGACACACTCACAAACCCATAGTTAGGGAGATATTTTATGTATAATATAATAAATAACGATGTATTAATATAATGTTGTATAATAATAATGTAGATAGAGAATGTTAAAATTGTTTAGAACTTCATGGACCCAAATAAGAAGCGTATAGAACAAATAGATTAAATGGAACATTCTAGAAGCAATGGCTTCTATGACTTATACTTTAATATATTTTCTATATAAGAATCGTGAAATTATGTATGGAGTAATTATGATAAATATATATAGTAGAATATGGTAAAAATAATATGTAAATATAAATACCTGTAGATATAGAAAAGTCAGGTTATGTATAGACCTTTTGGAACATAGGTCCAGAACATTCGATGGCGTTATATATATAGTTCCCATAGATAGTTAGTCAGATATAGTCAACCAGATAGAGCCAGAAATAGTCAGTCAGATAGAGCCATAGATAGACAGTCAGATTGATAGATAGATATAGTTATTCAGTCTCACTCACTATTATCTTGTTATTGTAAATTCTTGTAAAAGCACAGTCTGTTCATTTTATTTTATATCCAGTTTCTTTATTGTTCCTCTGTGTGAGCTGTTGCCCTGTGGTCTATTGTAAGTAGCAAATATATATAAATTTATGTAACTTGTCTGACTTCTTTAATTTTTTATTACGATATTACTATATTTTTAGTGGTAGGTAGCTAAGTTTCTTATCGTAATAATTTCATTTTTTTTTTTTTTCATTTTTGAAATCAGGTCAGAAAACATGAAATTTCGTTGAAAAAGCAGCATCGAATTTTTGACCGATTACATAACTTCCCCTATACTTTGTATAGCTGTGGAAGTAAAAAAAAAGTTTCAAATGTGGCTAGTTACTTAAAAATGATTTCATTGTCTGATATAAAGAAATAGTAATTAATCTCGACATTTTTTAAAATGTCATTTAGATTTTTTTCATTTGTTATGTTGGAAAATTAATTGTTTCTGTTTATTTATTGACATTATCTCTTCGCGAATATTTAAATAAGCAGTGAAGCCCCTGATAGCTTCACACAAAAGAAGATAAAGTTCTGGAGGAAAATCACATGAAAACGTAATCAGATTTGTTTACATCTCTAGTATACTAAGTACAGAGCAAATATGTAATTAGTCAGAAATCTGTGATTTTCAGCCAAATCGACCAAAGGGAAGAGGGAGATTAAGGGACCAAATTTTTGTCTGATTACATAACTAATCTTATACTTTGTTAGTTATTTATTATGATGATGAGCAATCTTAGAAAAATAATTTCATATATGAGGAGTTTGGAGCCAGAGCGGACCAACCCACAATTTTTCGGAAAATGAGTTATTACCATCCTGATGTTGGCATAGGTTCCCTTTTTCAAAACCAGTGTGGATCACTTAGTTTCTTCACTTCAGTGATAGATAGCAGCACTTTAAGTTTAGTCCACAAGTATTTTGTGCATATATTTTCAAAGTCACAATGGATCAAACGGCCTTCAAAAACTTTATAGAACACAAATAGGGATCACTCATCCAAAACCATTCTAAAATTTCAAATATAAATAAATATTTGGGGCCCATTTATGGAGATAAACAAAATGTACTCAATTTTCAATTGCCATTTTCTACCAGTTCAGTTTCAACCAGTTGGTCCGCTGTGGCTCCAAACTCCTCATATACAATGAACCTTTCAGTTTTCTCTGCATCTTTTATTTTAAAAAGTGACTCAGTCAGGGCTTTAACTATGTCATATCGCCTACTACCAGAGCGCTCTTACGTCACTCTTGTGGACATGAGCCCAACTGTGGGAGTCCTAAATTTTGCCTACCCTAAATTTTTATTCATCTAGGGCAGGGGTCTTTAACGAGTACCTGACATCGTATACAGGCTCAGGACTATCGCTTAATGTTCCGTCCGAAGGACGGTGTGCTAAAGTTTATTTTACCTTCCAAATAAAATAAACTAAGGGCCTCCGGCTGGGTTTGTAACCCACAATCTTAAGCTCCGAAGGCAAGCACGCATACCACTGAGCTACTGGCGCCCTCGCCCGGGTTTGAAAACTACGATCTTGAGCTTAGAAGGGAAGCACGCATACCACTGAGCTACTGGCACCCTCGCTCGTGTTTCAAAACTTCGATCTTTAGCTGAGAAGGCAAGCACGCATACCACTGAGCTACTGGCGCCCTCGCCCGGATTTCAAAACTACGATCTTTAGCTCAGAAGGCAAGCACGCATACCACTGAGCTACTGGCGCTCTCGCCCGGGTTACAAAACCACGATCTTGAGCTTAGAAGGCAAGCACGCAAACCACTGTGCTACTGGCGCCCTCACCCAGGTTTCAAAACCACGATCTTGAGCTCAGAAGGCAAGCACGCAAACCACTGAGCTACTGGCGCACTCACCCGGGTTTCAAAACATAGATCTTGAGCTCAGAAGGCAAGCACGCAAACCACTGAGCTACTGGCGCCCTCAAAAACTCATACTTTGTATAGCTTGGGAAGTAAAAATTAATAGTATGTTTGTGTGATACATATTAATGTATTGATGGTAAATATATTTTTTCAGAGAGTATGCAGAGGGACTGCGCCGGCGAAAAGTGCATCGGTGCGACATTTCAGGCTGTGACAAAGTGTACACCAAAAGTTCACACCTCAAAGCACACAAGAGGACACACACTGGTACGTTTTTTTTTGTTTTTTTTGTGGCTTTATTTACGATGCATATTAACTATGACTCTTATAACGGTGTTATCTAGTTATTTACGACATCCATGGCCCCGGCAGGGAGTACTATTTACGAAATAAAACTCTCTCCCGGGGGGATTCGAACTTGCAAACCATGGTGACAATGCGACCAGAGCCCTACGCTCTAGTCCGCACGACCACCATAGCTCTCTCACCGGTATGTTACTTTACTTTCCCTGGCGCTACGGTCCTTGTAGAACCTGGGCCTCCGCAACGATCGTCCGCCATTCTTCTCCATCTTCTCACACCCATCGTTCTGAGGTCGTCCTCCAGCCAACGTAAGCGGTGTCTACCTCTTCTCTGTCCTCCCGGATGTCCCTCCAGTATCCTCGACAATCTGTCTGGCTCCATCCTTTGTAAATGCCCCAGCCATCGCAGCCGCCCCTGCTTCACTAAGGCCACCAGGTCCGGGCTCTTGTACAGGTCCCTCAGCTCCCTAAATAAAAAATACGTAGTATATGTAGGTATTAAAAAAAGTCAGTAATTTTTTTTTGCTTTAGATAATTGGTAATCCTATTTATTGTATTCTCCTAAATTGTTTTCTAAGAAACGTGTACATTGTCAGCAAATTCTTAAAATCGGTAACGCATTTTTCTTCGAGCTATAGAGGTAATAAGTTTCAAATAATCGAGTTGTAAAGGTTGTAAAATAAAACATTGCTATGTTCGAGATACAAAGGTGCAATTTATTTTTTCGAGTTATAGAGGGAAAATATGTACCAAAATGGCTTGTAGGGACTCACTGATTATTTCGACTAATAGAGGTTTAGATTTCGAGTAATGGAGGTTTTGGGGCTTGAAGGGAAAGGAACAAAACTTTTTTTCGAGTTTTGGAGGTTTTCGACTTATCGAGGTTCGACTTAAAGAGGTCCTACTGTATTTTAAATAAAAGCTGTGACAAAAACTGAAAGGCTCATTGTATATATGAAATTATTTTTTTCTAATATTGCTCGGTTTGCAAGATTTGACCGAAAACGGTTCTAAAATGTTTTGAAAAATATTTTTGTAAAGATTTGTTTGATTTAGGAATACTGTTAATTGTATCACTTCCTTACGTTTTTACCCAGCTATACGAAGTGTAGCGGAAGTTACGTAATCGGTCAGAAATTTCAATGGTATTTCATATTTTTCAACATCCTTTCAGCTAAAACTCAATATTTGACTAATAAAGTTGCTTCTGAAATCTAATACTTAATTTTGTGTTGCAGTTATTAGTGTATTTGATTTGAGGCTCTCCCCTTCCCTTCGGCTGATTTTTCTGAAAATTGATAAGTGTCGTCCTTATTGGTTTTTGGATACACATATAAAATTGTCGATATATTCTTTCTATCGGGAGTTATCGGGTTCACAGACACATTTTCGAAAATTTATTCGAAAATATGAAATTTTGTTGAAAACTCTGCATTGAATTTTTGACCGATTATATAACTTCCCTTTTACTTCGTATAGTTGAGGAAGTAAAAGTTCCAAAAAAATAATATAATATTAATAATAAGAATATTATATAATAATAGTGATAATAATAATTGTATTTTATTTAAACAATATATTCGTAAGTACCATCCATGAGTATGTAAATATATTATATAAAATATTGACTTTATGCAGTTTCGTAATTCCAAATATTTTTAAAATTTCCTGTAAGCTTACTCATACTATTCGTAAACACTTCGGAATTTTTCCCACGGGAGTGGAATTCTATAAAATAAAATGAAAGAATTTAAAGAATGTAGAATAAATAAGTCCAATGTGTGTGTCATCATGGTATTTAAGTCGAAGTGGGATTTTAATATAGGATTATTAATTCATTGTGAAATATAATCTTTTCTTTTATTCTTCTATTAAAAAAACTCTATATATTATTAATTTTTATAGAGCAAAAGAAAACTAATTAAAGTTGAGTTATGTTCAAATGGTTTTGTTCTTAAGATGTTCAAATCGATAATACAATTTTGTTCGAAATATTGGAGAATAGATAAGCGACCCCCCCCCCCCCCTCTCTGGCTACGCCCTTCTATATATATATATATATATATATATATATATATATATATATATATATATATATATATATATAATATATATATGTGTGTGTATATATAGTTAATTGTTTTAGTCATTACAAAATTAATTCAAGTCTTCTAGCTTTTGATTGTGCTTGTTTAAAACTGTTTCAGTGTCTAGATGAATGTCTCTGTGTATTGACATGAGAGCTAATCCATTGAATCTGTTTTGGCTAGTACTATTTCTGATATAGCTTTTCATACGTCTGAGCATTTTTTATATGTAAATCAAGCAGATTATTGAGGGGGCCGATAACTCATTGGTATGCGTGCTTGCTTACTGAGCTCAAGATTGCGAGTTCGAAAACCAAACCGAGGCCCTTAGTTTATTTTATCTGAGAGGTAAAATAAACATAAGCATGCCGTCCTTTGGATGGGACGTTAAGTGATGGTCCCGAGCCTGATGTCAGGTACTTGTTACAGACCCCTACCCTAGGTGAATAAAAATTTAGGACTCCCATAGTAGAGTCGGGCTCATGTGCACCAAAGCAACGAAATAGCGCTCTGGTAGTAGGCGATATGACACTATACTAGTTTTCGCAATTGCTAATGGCGAATGTTATGCCGTTGTAAATATGTAAATTAAAAAAAAAAAAAAAAGTTATATTAAAATAAAAGTCTAAAATTTTGCCTTTGATACGGTGAAATTATGGTTGAAGTTCATAAAATGATTCAAGTAAGAATCTATTATATATAAATTTCAATATAAAATGATAACAAAATTATTTTTGGCTTGAACATTTATGTATATATGTACTATGGAAAGTCGTGATTCCCATTTATTTGAACCAATAGTATACATAGAAAATGGCGAGCACTATTTGAAGAAATTCAAATACTGAGAAGTATCCACTGTGCACTAGGAAATGTACATACTAAGAAATTTTCTAACTTTGATTGTTTTAACGTCATATGCTAGAGAATGTTTCACTACTCCAGGAGTCTTCTATTGACACTCTAAGACAGACATCAGTGAATTTTGTAAACAAGAATAACATAAATTGTCGTTAGATATAATTAGATAAGAAAATATGTATAAAAATATATTTTTTCGCGAATTTTACTATTTAGTTGATGACATGTAAGTACATAAAATTTACGAAGATATTTTTATATTTTAAACATTTACTGTTTGAGTGTTAAATGAAGTGGACCTTAGTAAAAATAGATTATTATTTTTTTTTTTTTTATTGATCAATATTCTCTGTAAACACGTCATAGGAATAATTTGATAATAATTGTCATAGTTAAAGCCCAAGCATGAATCATAATAACTAAAATGTATCCAGAAAGTAGTTTATTTTATCTGGGAGTTAAAATAAACTTAAGCACGCCGTCCTTCGGATGGGACGTTAAGCGATGGTCCCGAGCCTGTACGATGTCAGGTACTCGTTAAAGACCCCTGCCCTAGGTGAATAAAAATTTAGGGTAGGCAAAATTTAGGACTCCCACAGTAGAGTCGGGCTCATGTCCACCAGAGTGACGAATGAGCGCTCTGGTAGTAGGCGATATGACCTCGTAGTTAAAGCCCGGGCATGAGTCATAAAACCTAACCTAACCTGTATCCAGAAATTTGTATTATGAATTATATTAACTTTATAGATTGTATAATAATTTACAGAATTTTAAATCCACATTAATGTTCCTAACCTTGACTGCTTATATAAATAACAATTAATAAAGACACATTTCTTAATAATAGCTTATCTGTTTCAAATATCGGCGATATAATTCATTAAAATAAATAAATTAAAATAAAAGAGGATTGGATGAGTTCGTATAATAAATCAAACGACGGAGACAGATCCTGTAATTCGATACACTGAGTAAAAAGGTGGTCAAACTGGTTCTATTTGAAGCCGGATATAGTTTTTTGTATTATATTCATGAGTATATTCATACATTTATGTATTATTTATTGTTGAGGATGTATATTAATACTGTTAGATATGAGGTTATCTATGGGATGGGTACTAATAGTTCCCAGGGTTTGCACCCGGATTCCGGATCTTCTAGCGGTTCTACTTCTGAACAGATGACCTCTAGGGAAAGGTTAGTTTGATTTCCGGTAAATGAATTCTTTATTAAGAGATTAGTTAAGTCATTTGTAATGGAAACGTGTTGGAGAAATGTATTATAGTTTGCATTGTAGCTTATTTATAGGCCGTTCGAGGAAAAGATGACCTGATAAATGTGACGTCATTGCTTATAGGGCCCCGCCCACTCTATTAGTTAGTTATTATGACTCATGCTTGGGCTTTAACTACGAGGTCATATCGCCTACTACCAGAGCGCTCTTTCGTCACTATAGGACATGAGTCCGACTCTGCTGTAGGAGTCCTAAATTTTGCCTAGCCTAAATTTTTATTCACCAAGGGCAGGAGTCATTAACGAGTACCTGACATCGTACAGGCTCGGGACCATCGCTTAACGTCCCATCCGAAGGACGGCCTTACCTCCCAGATAAAAGAAACTATATAATAAGGGCCTAGGTCGGGTTTCGAACCCACGTTCTTGAGTTCAGAAGTCAAGCACGCATACGACTGAGCTACTGGCGCCCTCAGTATCTTCGATATGGTTCTTCACTTCATTTGAAACAAAAAAGTACTGATAAACCATGGTCCGATTCGTTCACCTTAAAAAGTTATTCTTGATTTGGTAAAATTTTCAATTTTCCTACTTTTTCTCATAAAATCGATCATATCTCAAATCGTATTTGTCATAATGGTATGATCGATTTTATGAGAAAAAGTAGGAAAATTGAAAATTTTACCAAATCAAGAATAACTTTCGAAGGTGAAGGAATCGGACCATGGTTTATTAGCATTTTTTTTGTTCCGAATGAAGTGAAGAACCATTTCCCGAAGTATTGCCAGAGGTTGCTGACACACCCTGTGGGTGTTCTCCCTCTGAAAAGATGACCTCTAGAAAAAGGTTAGCTCCATATCTGATAAATGAATTCTTTATTAAGAGATTATTCATTTGTACAAGAAACTACTTGGGGAAATGTGTAGAATACTTAAAATTTAGCCTATTTTACTCCGTTCGGGGAAAAGTTGACCTGAAAAGAGTAACGTCATCGCTCTTTTACTAGCCAATTAAATGAGTGTAATGTTGTCGAGCGGACATACTTTTTTATACTAAATCTATGTCTATAGATGTGCACTGAGATGGGTTAGTTCCTGTATTGACATTTCTATCGGTTCTTTTAGTGAACCAATACAGGTTCTCTTGAAGTATAGTAAAAACAACCCGAAACAAGACACTTTTAGAACTGTGGGAATATTAAATTTTACCTATTAAATTTTAACAGTCCATCCAGTGGGCGTGCTCACGGTTATCGGTTATCGGGAGTTATGCGTGAAAACTCAACATCGCATTTGTGACCGATTAGATAACTTCCCCTATACCTCACAGAGCTAGGAAACGTACTAATGAGAATATAAACCTTTGATTCCTCATCACTAAGGAGTGTCAGACACTAACATTTAGCAGGAAAGACATTTTGTGCCCTCCCATACTGTGGATTGCCTTGACCACTTTTGGCACAGTGATCAATATTAAACACCTTGGGATCATCTCCCTGTATTAGTTAATTTGATAAATTGACCCTAAATCATTTTTGAAATCATGAGAAAAAATGAAATTCCTGTGAAACTTCTTCTTCGATTTTTTTGTCTGATAACTTCCTCTATTTTATGTATTGTTGAGAAAATATAAATTTAGTGAAAATAGTTCAAAGAGGGGAAAAAACCACAAAATAAGGTTATGTTAGGTTTTATGACACATGCTCTGGCTTTAACTATGAGGTCATATCGCCTACTACCAGAGCGCTCTTTCGTCACTCTGGTGGAGATGAGCCCGACTCTACAGTGGAAGTCCTAAATTTTGCCTACCCTAAAGTTTTATTTACCTAGGGTTGGGGTCTTAACGAGTACCTGACATGGTACAGGCTCGGGACCATCGCTTAACGTCCCATCCGAAGGACGACGTGCTTAAGTTTATTTTATCTCCCAGATAGAATAAACTAAGGGCCTCGGTCGGGTTACGAACCCACGTTCTTGAGCTCAGAAGTCTAGCACTCATGCCACTGAGCTACCGGCGCCCTCACCACAAAATAAAATTAAATAGTACTGAAAGAGTTGTGGGCATCACTAAATTATGGGAGAAATTATGCGATCGGTCAGAAATTTAATGCTGAGGATTCAACGGAATTTCATGTTTTCTGATCCCATAAACTAAAAATGAGGGAAAAAAAAAAAACAGTTTATACCTGTGTGTGTCTGTGAACACGATAACTCCTGAAAGAATTAATGTATCGACACGAGATTTTGTATGTATATCGAGAACCCTCTAAGGAAGACATTTACCGATTTTCAGCCAAATCGACCAAAGGGAAGGGGGAACTTTGGGAGATTTTATGTGTGACCCATAAGGACATACCGATCGATATTAAGTCAAAGAGGAGGGGAGAGGCTTAACTCAAATACTCTAATAACTGCCGATGTAATGAAATTTAGTTTGAGGATTTAGAAGCCCCTATGAATATTAGCGCAAATGGTCGACTAGTTTTGGAGGAGGAGCGGAAAGTTAATTGATTAATTCGTTCTTAGGACGTACATTGAAGATGATTCACCCACAACTTTTTTTTAGAAGACAATCTCGACTTCCCTTAATATTTGTAAACAATGAAGAGTGAATCATCTAGGATAATAGAAGAATATAAATCCAGAATGAGTAGAAGAGATTTGAAGGGCAAGAAAATCATCATTTATTGAAGAAGGTTAACCAACGGTTTGTTGGGTCCATTAGGGATTGGAGCTCATCAGGAGGACACTAGAGAGTGGTGCCAACCTGTTGAACATGGCACACTGTTCAAATGGAAGAAAACTGTTTGTCAGCCTGTCAGAAGAATGACTGACAAAGATAAGGAAGCTGAGAGCCTATTTATCGAATATTCAACAAGTTTGTCTTGTCATGGAGGAACAATAACAGTCTTCAGTAAATGTAACTTGGCAGGTTATCTTAGGGGAAGGTTCAGTCGTGTAAAGAAAAAAAAACTCGGTATTTGGCCAAAGTTTCGTAAACGACTTCCCTTTTCAGGGCCTTATTATCATTCGAGTGGATGTGTCTGATGTGTGATGTATCTGTGGATGTGTGTGATGTGTGATGTGTGATGTGTGATGTGTGATGTGTGATGTGTGATGTATCTGTGGATGTGTCTGATGATTTCAGACACATTATTTATAAATGCTTCTTTTCTCAGTCACTTGACTTATTTTTTTTATTTTTTTTTTTTTTAATAATTTACCAACCAACTAAAAAATAATTTATTTGCAATCTATATACAATTAATACAATGAGCAAATTTGGTAACTATATGCATGAGTGTCTATGCCACATGTTGGGAGAGGCCAGCCAGCGCTGACACTCCCTAGAAACTAATACAATGTTTAGATTTCACTTAGAAGATCTCGAGGCCACCTCCTATTCAGACGGCGTGAAGGATTGTCAGGATGGGATTGAGAGGATAGGACTTGTGCAAATGGGTTAGGATGGGATGAAAGTTTATTGTGGAAATTTAAGAATCGGGATTGGACGAGTTCTTGGACGGTTGGGATGTTTAGGTCTTCATGGAGTAATTTATTGGTGACTTATAAATACCTTTTCTTTTCAGTCGCATGATTCATAAATACCCTCTTTTTTAGACCATTATTCATAAATACCTTTTTTTTTTCAGTTGTTAGGTAGGAAATATTTAGCACCCCTACAGTAGAATCGGGCTCATGTCCACCAGAGTGACGAAAGAGTGGTTTGGTAGTAGGCGATATGACCTCGTAGTTAAAGCCCGGGCATGAGTCATAATAACTAACTAATAGAGTGGGTGGGACCCTAGCAGCTGTGACGTCACATTTCTCACTCTGTAACTTCGATTTAATGAAAAAGAGATATTTATAAATCATGTGACTGAAAAAAAAGGGTATTTATAAATCGTGTGACTGAAAAAAGAGCTATTTATAAATCATATGACTGAAAAAAGAGCTATTTATGAATCAAGTGACTGAAAAAAGAGCTATTTATAAATCATGTGACTGAAAAAAAAACTATTTATGAATCATGTGACTGAAAAAAGAGCTATTTATAAATCATGTGACTGAAAAAATTTTTTATTTATATATCATATAATATAGACATAAAATTTAGTATGAGTAGGTCAGAAACCTCAATGTTATGAACTTGAAAGAAATAAAACTTGTTTATTTATGATATTGTCTAATTTCACCAACTATATTTACATGGCAGTACTTTCGGTATTTCTACCATCCTCAGCCAAAAGCATAAGAGATAAGACTGATATACTTTTGGCTGAGGATGGTAGAAATACCGAAAGTACTCCCGTGTAAATATAGTTGGTGAAATTAGACAATATCATAAATAAACAAGTTTTATTTCTTTCAAGTTCATTTGAATTATTTCACAATATCTCTGCAATAATGTCAGTTTTCACCTCAATGTTTGTTAACAATTGATTTTTAACCCGATTGGACGGAGAACGAAAACTTAATTGATAATTTCGTGCTGGGGAGAAAAGTTATACATAATCGTATTGTATTATACAAGGATTTAGAAATTTCTTCTTCTGTTTGGTTTGTTGTAAATTCCCAGACGAATCCAAGGGTCGTAGGTTAGTGAGAAAGTTTAGAGAAACCTTGGATTTGAAGCTGAAAGAAGATGGAGTCTGAAGAGGATTACATTAGCAGCTTTCACAGTCAATAACATAATACCGTACCTGGTACCTCTCTGTGGATCTTGCACCATTGTACGGTACATGTCTTTGGATTGCATCCAAAGCGAGGTTCAAGCATTACTAAGGAGAGGAAAACAATATTTTGAGAATCAGTACAGTTAAATTCAAATTCTGTTTTTTGAAGAAGTAGACACACATTGATATTGCCATTTGTATAGTGAGGTCTTGATAGTTTCAGTTTAACTTTAATTTTTTAAGTGTCCCTGTTGTCTGTATAAATTTTAGGCAATAAAGTTAGGTTAGGTTTTATGACTCATGCCTGGGCTTTAACTACGAGGTCATATCGCCTACTACCAGAGCGCTATTTGATCACTCTGGTGGACATCAGCCCGACTCTACTGTGGGAGTCCTAAATTTTGCCAACCCTAAATTTTTATTCACCTTAGGCCAGGGGTCTTTAACGAGTACCTGACATCGTACAGGCTCGGGACGGGCTTAACGTCCCATCCGAAGGACGGCGTACTTTAGTTTATTTTACCTCACAGATAAAATTAACTAAGGGCCTCGGTCGGGTTTCGAACCCACGTTCTTCAGCTTAGAAGGCAAGCACGCATACTTTTTTTATCCCCCTCAATTATACATTCTAAATTTATAAATAAAACATTTTATTTGTTCACAATTGTCTAATTGTTTTTTTTTTTTATGCTTTCAGGTGAGAAACCGTACGAGTGCAACTGGGAGGGATGTACCTGGAAATTCGCTCGATCGGACGAACTGACACGACATTTTAGAAAACACACCGGTCAAAAACCTTTCAAATGCCATCTGTGTCAGCGGTCCTTCTCGAGGTCGGATCATCTCTCTCTTCACATGAAGCGGCACTAGCCTCAATTCTTCGAAGTGTCAAAAAAACAGAAACTTTTACTGGGAAAACCAAAATTCTCAGTTCATTACCAATTTTCCAATATATCTTATGTCCAATCGCGATGCGATTTGCTAATACTTTTTTTTATAAATGCATTAGCTCTTTTTGTTTATATATGTTTATTTTTATTAAGAGGGACCTCATAATCTCTTTTACTTATAATTAAAAATTGAAGGTGATATTGTAAAAGATCTTCATTATTTGTGTATAATTAATTTGTAACATAAGAAATTTGAGGAGTTAAATTTCATGATATAATATAAATTTGTATTTTAATATGAAGATGGCTGATATAGTGAGAAGTGATTACTTCACAGGGTGTAAAGTAAGACTATAGTGTATACGACACGACAACGTGATCGTCGTCAGTCGAAGTTGATGGGCGTCCTGAACGAGGATTGTCGCCTTCTTTGAACCTCTTGTACCACTCATGACACCTTGATCGACTCAGACATTCATCTCCAAAAGCAACATCTGAAAAGTTTCTGTAAAAATGTTACCCAACTTCACACAAACGCGTTGCTATTTTTTTTGATTCATTTTACAAAAAATTTTGTTACCTTCACAACAAAGTGGGTTGTAGAGAATCTACAAATACAGCAGTGGTCAGGAAGAGTCACAACTAATGCTGCCAACCCTACCGCTCTCCGACGCTCCGTTGGCGCGCAATACAAAAAGTTCGGGAACTTTTTTATGACCCCTCGTAGTTTTATTATATACTTTTAATGGGTCTGAAGATGGTGTAACAACCGAAAGTGCTCACCCTAAATATATATCTTGTGTGGGAAAGAACTATATTTTCTTTCCAGTTCCAAGACAATTCTTGTCTCTTTGAGAGGGCGTCGAGAGGAAGCGTGCTTGCTTACTGAACTCAAGATTGCGGGTTCGAAACCCTGCCAAAAATTTTAGGTTTTTTATATGGGAAGTAAACCTCCAGATGTCAGCTACTAGTTAAAGACTCCGAACCTAAGTGAATAATCCAAAATTTAGGACTCCCACAGTAGAGCTGACAGGGAGGGATACGAGCATTGGATGCTTAGGTCCCTTGGTGCACAAAACAGCCCTCCCAATATATCTAATAGTAATAATAGTCTGATCTATCACAAATTTTATAATTTTGTGTTAGCTTTCGTCGTTGCCCACTTTATCAGGCTGTCAGATAAATCTTTTTTTTAAACATAATTTAAAATGGTTAAAATGAATAAATAAAATAAATCTATTCAATAAATAACTATAAAAATTTAATAACGTAAAATGTCATTGACGAGGAACAGGAATAACGTATATATTCCCATGTTTAAAATTAAGTTAAAAAAAATATATTTCATCAGCTGATAATGAAGGCAACCTCGAAAGCCGACTAGCACAAAATAATAATATCTGTGAAAGATGAGACTATGTTTTAATTTTGCAACCTGTGAAATTTGTGTTTTCATTATGAAATTATATTAGAAAATCGAAAATTTAGCCATTTAAGGAGTCGAAAGTAACTGTGAAAGTTACCTTAAAAGGTTAATTTGAAGAAGCTAACTGCATTTTGATTCCTACCAAGTAAATAGGATCATTGTTCAGTTTAGTTCATGAAGGATTACGAGTGAAAAGAATTTCGATTCGTCGCTATTGAAATAGTATATTTTGATATTTTTGTAAATAATTAACACACAACTTTTTGAAATTTAACACTTCTTGTATCGCCAATTTCACGGAAAATTTTCGAATTTGACATTCTCATAATTTTCAAATTTTTTGGTCCAATGTGTGCTCAATATATACCACTGTGGCTTACAGTTACTGCCCGAAGCTAACTTTCATTCTAACCAAAGTTATCATTTTTACTAGGCTGTAGAAAAATGACGAGTAATGATAATAATTAGATATATAACCTCAAAAACATTTATTTGAGATTTGATTTTTAATTTATTTTTATTTTAGTCTTGAAAAATTTTGTATTTTCATAATTCGTAATTTTACCATGAGTTTGACGATATCTGTAAGATCTGCTTGTTTTATTCTATCATTTTATTTAGAAAAATGTGTATACGTAATTGTAAGATACAAATAATTTAATTGTTATTTTAAAGCATTCCGAATGTATAAGGACTATATTTTCATTAATCAATGTATATTGAGAAAAATCCTAAAAATATTAACTTGTTTCGAGATTGTTTGTAAAAAAAAATGTATATTTCTCATTTTTGTTGGAACTTCTTCATTTCAAGCTTCAGTTTTCAAATTTATTTATGTAGATCAGTGTAACCTAAAAGATGTGTATTTCTAAATTTATAATTTTTACAAGAGAAACAACTACAAAAAAAAAAAAAAAAAAAAAACTGTTCAAGCATCAGGTTTTTATCATTTCATTTCATTATTTTCAAGATTAGTATAAGTTGTCCTTTAACCGCTACGCTGTTTGCGTGGGATGTACCACTGATGATGATGCTGTTGCGTTGAAAACTGGTTCTGGTAAAAAAAAAAAATAGTGGGAAGACAACGTCTTTTATTTCTATGAGTAATCTCGTCTCACAACATCACACAAATGACGAGGTTAGAATCAAAATGGTCCAAGTGACATTTTTGAAAATTTTTCGTTAAATGCATTTTTCAGCAAAAAAGTTGTACAAGTGAAATCCTAGCCAGTGCTGAGATCTAGTGGCAAATCACTTATTCCATTTTGGTGACATGAACAAGTAACTTAAACATATCATTAGTGACCTTGAAATTAAGATTTTTATTCAATTTTATGGTTTGCTAACAGCAACTTTCACCATAAAAGCAGAAGACAAAATATTTCCGGTTTCGATAAATTATAGATTTTTTAAATCAGTTAAGAACATAATGCACAGTTTTCTCAAAGTTTTAAAAATAAAGTCAGGATTAAAATATGACCCAAATAAATGTATTTTTGTGGTACATTTAGATGGATAATGAAAGGACTGATTGGGACATGATTAACGTTTTACTAAATGATCCATCCATAATTCCGTCCTTGTGTCTCTGTTAAGATATGTTCCACGCCGTATCAACACAACCATTTATCGATTCCAACATTAACGAAATTTGGTGAAGATGTATGTTAGTGTTACTAAGACTGTGTAAAAGAATTTTCTTAGGAAATTACATTTACCTGATTTGTAAAGAATTTTGTGATTATCTGGATCTTCCGTTTACAAAATTATTGCATTTGGTCCAAAAAAAATTCTTCATTAATTAGTTTAAATATCAATAAAAAAAAAAAAAAATCCTTTTGCACAGCCTCTGGTATCGCTGAAATACATACCTCTTGCATATTTCGCAGAAATCTGCTATAGGATGTGCAAGGTTTAAAAAAATTGTCTTGAATTGGCATGGAACAACACTATAAATATTCTTTTCTTATTTTATTGAAATATTATAATTATAAATTAACGGTTTTGTTGTGCCTTCTATTATCTTAAAGGATTTATTTTTATTATTTAGTTCACCACCTATTGTTTTATTATATCGATGCGTTCCAGACAAAAGGCCCTATCCCTCAATTTTTGAGATTTTCATGTTTTGGCCCTATCCCACACTATTGTCTATCCCGCACATTTCTGTTAACTCCATTTTGTAATAATTTTTAACAAAATTTATAAAAATAAGAAATTAGAAATTGGAGGGCCTTTGGCATTGCAAAATGTGGTCCTAACCCACATACTCTCACAAAACTTTAAATCATTTGAGAGACCAGAAGACCTATCCCCCAGTCCAAGTGCCCTATCCCACTAGTTTGATGCTGTTGATGGATCCGTTTCATTTAAATCTAGCGCCCTAATCGGTTTTTTGTTAAATATAAATAAATTGAAAAATTTAATAAAAGATAATTTTTCATTTTACCAATGATAGAAGTGGGTTAGGGCTTTCGTTCTGAACATTCGAGACTTTCAAAAACTGCCAAAAGTCTTAACCAGTTTACATTATGAGACAGGTCCCGTTTCTACAAGGTGACAAAGGCCCTAATCAACAAAGTGGTTCATTTTACTGTTATTTCTTGTAAAGAGATGCAAGTATTGATGAAAAATAATTGTTCTATGTAACAGAAAAGGTTCTTAAAAATTACAATTAAACTAATGAGGAAAGCCAACTTGGTTTGTTTAGTAATGAAACAGTTCTTTCTTTCTCCTGTAAAGTTAACCTTATGTGGGTTAGGGCCTTTTGCCTGGAACGCATCCATATATATATATATATATATATATATAATTTATCAGTGTTACCATGTATGTATGGTGTGCGGCTGAATAACGCTGCTAAGCACATTAGAATCGTTGTTGCCGATTACTCAGCTCAAATTATTTGTAATTGTTTTAGCTATCTATCTAAATCCTTCTTCTTTTGAACCGATTTGGCTGAAAGTCCATTCCATTGGTGTTTTAGGGTCAAAACTTAACATCAAATATATATTTTAAATATTTATATTTTCCATCATTGTTTATTGAGTTTCATAAAACTAAACAGGAATTTATATCACTATTCCTCTATTCTTTTTAAATTACAATTAACGTAAGACATGAGCTATGTAGCGTTGTTCGGCTGTGTTTTAATTATTTAAGTTAAAATCAATATTAATACCAAACAGTGGAATCAAAATATAACTTTTTTTTATATAATTTTTGGAAAGGTTTTGCTAATCAATTACTTATGTCAAGTCGTGCCTTGAGCAACCTCAGATCAGTTGAGCTCAATATATATTATACATGTATATATTTTTTAAAAATTAAACTGAATTGTGAAACGCTTTTTTTTTATGTTAGGTTTTATGATACGAGGTCATATCGCCTACTACCAGAGTACTCTTTCGTCACTCTGGTGGACATTAGCCCGACCCTACTGTGGGAGTCCTAAATTTTGCTTCCCTAAATTTTTATTCACCTAGGGTAGGTAGTGGTCTTGTAACGAGTACCTGACATCGTACAGGCTCGGGACCATCGCTTAACGTCCCATCCGAAGGACGGCATACTTAAGTTTATTTTACCTCCCAGATAAAATAAACTAAGGGCCTCGGTCGGGTTTCGAACCCACGTTCTTGAGCTTAGAAGGCAAGCACGCATACCACTGAGCTACCGGCGCCCTCCGCTGTTTTTTCATAAATTTTCAAGAGAGATGTGTTCATTAATATGATAAGTTTTAACTAAAATTTCATCAAGAAAATATTCTTAATTTTGTTTAAAAATATTGTGGGAAGTCGAAATTTCTGTCGCATAAAAAAGAAAACACAGTATTTTGCCAACGTTTCAGAAATTGTTAATTTCTTCTTTCAGGGTCTTATTATGACCAGACTGGTGCGATATATATGTGTCTGTTTTCGATGGTATCAGCCCACATTTTATTCCCTTTAGGGCGATTAGCCAGAAAATCAATAGGTCTTGTCCTTAGAGTGTTCTGGATACACAGAAGGTCGGAAAACATGAAATTCCCTTTGAAAACTGCGCATCGAATTATTTGACCGATAACTTCCCTATACTTCATACAGCTGGGGAACTAAAAATAAATAATATTAACTTTTATTTATTTTTTTTTTTTTTCCGAGGGCTGATTGTGTCACAATACTACGTTGTGTGTGTTGGTACCTACAGCAGCCCTGTATCTTTAATAAAGTTCAGGATTCTGCTGCCTTCCATTACCTGCTTCGGTTCCGTTATGGCAGTAAAATTTTAAAACTCTTAAACTTAATTACATGTCGATCCATTTTTTT
This sequence comes from Aradus depressus, assembly GCA_963662175.1. Lineage (NCBI taxonomy): Eukaryota > Metazoa > Arthropoda > Insecta > Hemiptera > Aradidae > Aradus > Aradus depressus. Next base: position 21,187,609 of record OY759226.1, on the reverse strand, counting down.
TTTTTTGTTAGTTATTATTTCAACTATTATTTTTCACTTTGTTAATTTAATTGATATCGACTTAGAAATTATTTTTCAAATAAAATCACGAATTATGGACAATAATCCTTATTGGAAATTGTTCACTCATTTGATCTGCTTATATACCATATAATATTATATATAGAATTTAAATAATCTAATAATACGATTTTAGTTATTAATATACATAAACCATGTAAATAGATATAATTTTAAGAATATATTTATATATATATATTTTTTTTTTAGTTATAGATTATACGATACAATAAAATTGTATGATATTATTGTTTATTACTTGTGACAATCGTGCAATAAAATTTTCCTAATTTTCAAAGTGTACTAAATAAAGACATTTAAAAAATAAAAATATTTATAATAATATGTAAATATTAAAAATAAAAAAAGAAATAATCAAAAAAAAAATTAAATTTATAATTTATATTGTTTATTTTATAGTTTTATTATAGATATCTTTATTATTGTTTTTGTTTTCTATATTTTATTATAGGAAGTATTTAAATAAATATATATATTTGTACATTGCATTCTGTTTGTATCAAATGGCTGTCTAGCCTCCTGGCATGTTGTTATTGTTACCATTTAGAAATAAATTTATGTTTATGTTTTTTTTTTCAAATTAAATATATGTTTTCTAATTATTGGCTATTATTATTATTTTTTTTTTTAAGCCTAGTTTGGCGCCTCCTCTAAGTTAGTTAGTTATTATGACTCATGCCCGGGCTTTTAACTACGAGGTCATATCGCCTACTACCACAGCGCTCTTTCGAAACTGGTGGACATGAGCCCGACTCTACTATAGGATTCCTGAATTTAGCCTACCCTAAATTTTTATAAGCCAGGCGTCTTTAATGAGTACCTGACATCGTACAGGCTCGGGACCATCGCTTAACGTCCCATCCGAAGGACGGCGTGCTTAAGTTTTATTTTACCTTCGAGATAAAATAAACTAAAGGCCCGGCCACACAGAAGGCGATCTGTCGTGGCGGGAAGCGATATCTGACCGAGGCGGTCAGACGGTCCAGTTATACTACACAATGTTGCATCATCTCTGTCAGACAGAACACGGTCTCATGCCGACGGTCAGTGTTTGTCGCGACGACGAGCGATCCACTTTTACAAAATCACAGATTTCCCGCGTGACCGCCCTCGCTGTCTACACGTGTGCGACTGAAATGACTGACCAAACGGAAATATTCATTGAAACTGTGCGTAAATACACGTATCTGTATGATGGTTCACACGAACATTATAAAAATGTTTTAAAGAAGGCTGAAGCGGTGGTATTCTCCCAATTCTTCTCTCTTCTTATCTCATGTACCCAACATAGTATTTTCTTTTTGTTTGCTGTCTTTTGCAAAGCTAATAATAATAGCAAGAGTTCTTCGTCTTGTAAGGAGCTCATAATACACCGAAGAATCACGACCGACTGGACCGACCGCACACAAGATATCGCGTTCTGTGTGGTGTCACAGTATTGCAGACCGCCGCGACGACCGCTGGATCGCTTCCCGCCATGACAGACCGCCTTCTGTGTGGCCGGGCCTTAAGGGCCTCGGTCGGGTTTCGAACCCACGATCTTGAGCTCAAAAGGCAAGCACGCATACCACTTAGCTACCTGCGCCCTCAAGTAAAAGTTTAACATAAAACTAACCGGCTATTGACTTGCTTAGCACAAATTAATCAATTACGTTTCTACTATTACGCTAAAATACAATATTCAACTTACATAATCGCTTCTGAATCTGTATACAGATAAAAGTATACATACTTTTGTGTCGATAAATTCATTACATCGGCAGTTATTGGGGTTAAAGCGAAATGGGAAGTTGGTTTAGTGTATATCTGAGATAAGAGATGGCACCACATTCGGCGCTAAACCTTGCCGCCTTTTTCTGCTTAGTAAAAATTAACAGATTTTTTATCTGAAAAATGCATTTGCCTCAATATGATGATCCAAATAAAGAGTCGATTAGCTGCTATTTTTTGAACTATTGGTTATGAAAAATTAAGATGCGAATTGTTTATCTATTCAATTTTTGAAAAATCTGAGCTTATAGACATATGCAAAAAAAAAAAATCTATTAAACTCACTTTTCAGATTAGAAATTGAGTTTGTAGATCAAACAAAACAGATATTTTCAATTTCAAAGAAAAAAATTGCTGCCCGCGACAATTAAAATATTTCTCTAATCACATTAAAGAAGAATGTCAATAAAGCTATTTTATTTTATTTATGTGAACTATGATTTGTATAGTGCTTATTTATAGGTATTAAATTACCTTTACAAAATCATATATATAAAGGTGAAAATGTCTGTGCTTTGTACCGCTATAACTCACGAACGGCTTGATGGATTTGATTAATTTTTTTTTTAATTTGTTCGTCATCGTCTGTGGAAGGTTATAGGCGTATTAGTACCTCAATATCTGGTCCATCCCAGCATCCATCCACGCAATCTTTGTAACTCAAAAACCACTGCAATGATTAATGAAGAATCTTTTTGAATAAATTAGTTTTAGCTCCAAAGCTAGCGTTACTACAGTTGAAGGACTATAAGCCTTATTCCGTATGAATAATTGAAAATTATAACATCATGAATGTACTGTCGAGGAACTGAATAGCCTTATAGGAGATATTGGGAGAAAAGTCAAAGTTCCCCGGGCAACGCCGGGTATTACTGCTATATGTTAAAAAATCAAAATTTTTGTACAGATATTTCTCACCCATCCAAAGAGAGGGTGTCATAATTAATAATGGTATATTCAATTGTAATTTGGATAATTTGTATTTTTTTTATTATTTATTTTTGCGCTTCTAATCTTCGTGGACTATTATCTAGATTATCTGCTATCAGAATAAATTACCTAAATAAATGAAGAAAGTAAAATAATAAAAAACGTATTTTAATGTTTTATTAAAGTGGATTAATTTAAAAAAAAAAAAAATTAAATATTATGTTCATTTTTAAAATACATTTCACATAATATTTTAAGGTATTACACTAGGTGTGTAATGTTTCTCATTATCAGTTTCTTAATTTATATTAATTTTATTTTTTGCCTGTTTAAGCATTTTATTTATAAACTAGGCCAATAAACCTGTTTGTAATAAAATAATTGAGTATATTATTATTATGAATGAATGAATAACTCTATTGCTCATAAAGAATTATCTTTCAGCAATGAGTTTGATACCTAAACATAAATACAATTTCTGAATAATAGGAATAAAATAAAATAAAACAAAGCAGATAATATTAACTAGCAAAACAATGACTTCTTAATACTAAAATAAAATATAATTGTATACTAATAAAAAGATTAAATTAAAATAAAGCCACAGGTAACTTTAGTATTTTAGGGTTTTTCTTAACTTTGAGCTTGTTAGGACAAACAAATAAATATGATGCAGCTTCTGTTAATCTGAAACTAATAGTAAGTTGTGGAGATGTGCCTATTGCTGAGAGACATCTACCGGAACATCTCCCAAATAGCTAGCCAGGTATTTCTCTAATCATGGCATAGATGGGGCAGTCTATCAGAAGGGCCACGTCATCTCTCTCTCCCAGAGAACACAACCCACAGCTAAACTCAGGAACTCATGTTTTTCGTTCTTATATAAATCTGTGTTCCCTTTTTCCCTGCTAACTGAAGCTAGACAAGCACTGTTAGCTTGTTTATATGGCTATGAAGGCGGGTATGTGGTTCTATGATCCCCAGACTGCTGACACTGTACTCGCTTCGGCGGTACATATACTAAAATTGGAACGATACAGATTACATTATTAATCTCTTGATGTCTGTAAGAATCGGGTCCTTCTGGTTGAGTCATCTGGCTTTGACAATTTTTTTGCGTGCATTTATTTGTGTCTATGACAGTCACATTAAGTTTAAGATTTTCACAAAAATTTTACATAAATGTTTATTAGGCCACCAGACAAATCATTACGTTCAATATCTGAAACATGGAAAAGATTTAGTACGGAATAATAGAAGAGGCCAAAAAGGCTTATGGGAATGTTCCATGCAATTGCGATCTACGAATGTTTTTTTTTTATAAGATATAATTCAAGTTTCGCTCCTGCGTCAGGGGTTGTTATTCAATTTTGCAATGCTGTAGCTCTGGAAATGCTTCCCTCATTTTTCTGGGGTGTGACGAATTTGACGCTACGCTAATTTTTCGCGCTAACTCTAAAGGCGGATACGGCTCTACTGTTCCAGATACGAATCCGGGCCCACACTTGCAGACCAGGACTTGTATCCACGATTCCTGTCCTAGACACGAGTCTAAGCAAGGTTTGAGACCTAGATCCGGGTCTGGAACCCACACATGTCTACACCAACAAAGAGATTGAAAGTTTATAGGAAGAGCGGAAACTTACTTGTGACTTGAGATGAACCCTCAAATTCAGAGATCGAAGGAACCATAAAAAACCAAAAATATAAGTTAAGGGTCCACCAAATGATGAGACTTTTTTTTGAGAGAGGGAGAGCGGAAACTTACGAGTGACTCGGAGTAAAGCCTTTAGTATAGATGCCTGAGAAGACACAAAAGAGCAAAACCTGAATGTAAGTTCCAGCAAATAAAAATTTCGAAGATTTACAAGGAGAGCAGAAACTTACGTTTAAGTTTAGGTATAGCCTCTTTAGCCTATAAAAAACATTAATGCATCAGTGTCAGTCAGTAGGACGGCTTCAACCAGGTACGATGACAGTCAACCATAAGAAAAGATGAAAATTTGTTCTGGTTTTAACGAAAATAGCTGAAAAAGAAATATAGAATATGGGTGAACCTTGTGGCACTGATTCATCATATTTCTCGAAAAAACATTAATAGACCAATGCTAGTAGGACGGCTTCAACCAGATAGGCCCATCAGAAGGACGGTGTGCTCAACGTTTTTTGCACCTTCCAGATAAAAAACCCAAGGACCTCGGCTGGGTTCACGAGAACATATATGTGAGTCGAGGTGTAGTTGGCCTCAAATGTAGACATCGAAGAACCCTCAAAAGAGCAAAAACCAGGTCTACTAATGAAATATCATCGCATCTAGTTGAAGAAGCCTATCTACCGATATTTCTGTTGTTCTTTTAGAAAACTTGAAGAATCGATGCAACAAGGTCCACACATATTCTTTATTTCTTCCTCGGCTATTTTCGTTAGAACCATAACCAATTTTCATCTTTTCGTATGATTGACTATCATCGTATTTAGTTGCAGCCGTCCTACTGACTGACATTGATGCATTAATGTGTTTTATAGACTAAAGAGGCTATACCTAAACTTAAACGTATGTTTCTGCTCTCCATGTAAATTTTCGAAATTTTTATTTGCTGGAACTTACCTTCAGTTTTTGCTCTTTTGTGGGTTATTATGCATCTGAACTAATTACTCCGAGTCACTTTTGTTGCCACTCTCCCTCACATAAAATCATGTTTAAATGAGAACTATTAATGAAGACCTACAAAATTATTTATTAAAAAAATACTTTACGAAATTTAGTGTATTATTGTAGCAAAATTAAAACGTATTTGTCATTCGTATTGCATCAAATTTATAAATGTATGTTTTTCAAATTAAAGCTTTCATTTTCTGTTCAATTTTATCATAATATTCAAGCTTAATTATTGTTATTCTTTCACAGAGATAATATAAATATATCTGTATGCATTTATTATCATTATTATTATCGTTATTAAATTCATTTAAATAAGTATTCTTAACAAATTGTAAATCGTATAAATTATATGCTTAGTATTATCAATAAAGATTATTATTATTAAAATATTTAGGATGTAATATTTGGATGGAATGAACAACACTGCAGAGTTGTAACCTTCAGACTGTTTCCTAAGTTCTGTTTTTGGTCGGTTCAATATTTTTTTTTATTATTATCTTTTTTTATTGTTTACTGTGTTAATGTCGTACAGTTAACGAACTGTGTCAATTAGGGTAATTTAGTTTGTTCCATTTGTAATTCCAATGTCCAAAGTGGGTAAAGTTATTAAAAGTTTCAGTAAAACAACAGAGAAGGTTATTCATGGAAATAAGGTGAAGACAGATATACCGGCAGGGATGGCTTCAGCAGGCCCACCTTTAGGGCCGATGTTGGGCCAGGTTGGACTAAATATTGCCATATTTTGTAAGGATTTCAATGAAAAAACTAAAGACATCAAAGAAGGTGTCCCTTTACCCAGTAGAATATCGGTAAACCCAGATCGAAGTTACACTCTTGTCATTCACAAACCTCCAGCAACTTTTTACTTAAAACAAGCCGCTGGAATTGATCGTGGTGCCATGGAACCTAGTCGAGAAATTTGTGGGAAAATAACGTTGAAACATTTGTACGAAATTGCAAAAATTAAAATGGAGGATCCTGTGAATGAACTGCTGACCTTAGAAGGTATGTGCAAAAGAATAATTGGAGTAGCTCATTCATGTGGGATTGAAGTTGTAAAAGATTTAGACCCAGATGAGTACCAGGCATTTTTGGAAGAGAGGAAAACAATAGTTGAACAACAAAAGAAGGAACTACAAGAAAAAAAAGAGGCCAAAATGCTCAGAACTGCCTAAAATGTTATTTTTATAAAATAGTTTTTGTAGTTGAAGATGAATTTTTATTGTGTTAATAAATATTACTGTTATGTTATTTGAAAGTGTTATAATTGCCCTTCCACAAGTTTTACTTATATTGTTATTGTGACTCATGCCCGGGCGCTTTTTCATCGCTCTGGTTGATATGAGCTCGACTCTACTTTGGGAGCTTTAACTTACTGTTCAATTTGATCATATTATTATTATTTTTGCAAGGGGTAAAAAAAAAAAAAAAAAAACTTGAGCACACCGTCATTCGGATGGAACGTTGTGATGTCAGGTACTCGCTTGAGACCCTTAACGTAGATGAATAAACCTGGGTAGGCATAATATAGGACTCCGACAATAGAGTCAGGCTCATGTTGAAAGAGCGCTCTGGTAGTAGGCGATATGACCTCGTAGTTAAAGCCCGCGCATGGCTCACAATAACTAACTGTACAATCAATGATAATTAACATTTTCGCAGAGATATTGTGAAACACTTAAAAAAAACGAATGTTTTTAAAAGTATTGTCTATTTCACAAGATATATAAAATATATGGGAGTACTTTCGGTATTGGTACCATCTTCAGCTACGACTTAACAAATACTGAGTCTACACTGATATATACAGCTCGCAGTTTTGACATCAGAATTTAGAATGTCTCTTCCCACTGATTGGCAGCACTGACTGCACATAGAAATATATCCAGCGACGCTACACTGGTCGGGATCTGCATCTTTCTATAGACCTTGGTAATACGGCACTGCACTTGCTATCTTTAATTTTGCTTGTCAGCTTTCTTACATATTCTAGGTCGTCGAAATACTATTTTTTTTTTAAACAAGATTAGTGCAAAAATTGATTTTTAAATATTTAAAAAAAATCACATGATTAAATTACTAGACTTGAAAACAAGACATATTCACTAACTGTAAAAAATTCGACAAGAGACTACTGTCCAACTAAAACAGATTGTTAGAAACCATACTGGGTCTACAGGCTGAAGATGGTAGCAACACCGAAAGTACTCCCATATATTTAATATATTTTGTGAAATAGACAATACTTTTAAAAACTACGATCAATATTCAGTAGTTTCATTACCTGAAACACAATCCCTTTTAGTATTATTTCATAAGCTGAATATTCTGTAGGCAAAAGGTTCACTACGATGATGTCTGTCTGTGTATGTAATTGCAACTTTGTGGCTCCCAACTCCAAAACTGCATATAATTATGAACTTGAAATCTGAGATGAGGATGTCACATGTGATAACTTACATCTGGTTATATTTTAGCCGAAAGCAGATCTTCGGGGCCTAACTACATTTTACAACATACTGCATGTATTTGATAATGTATGAAAAAAAAAAATGGGATAAGGAACCTTACAGGAGAAAATAATAAATATATTATTGTAAAAAATATATATATTTAATTTAGTACACATATATTCTTTTTTAGACATGGCACAATATCGTCTTAAGTTAGAGGCAGTTATTGACAGAAACTTAACACATTTTTTTTTTTCTAAATAGAAAAAAGGAACACATTCGAATATACAATCTAAAAAAATATAATAATATTATAAAATGTTTATAATTTATTAAAATCTACAATAAAGCGTTTTGACATTTTATACCACTTTTGAACTACTTAAACATTACTCAAAATAGTTATATTTATTTATTTTTCTTGTCATATGTTTGATGTTTCTTCAGATAATTCCCTTGGATCTGGCCTGCTATCCGTGGTGTGCATTCAGGTTTAATTCTGCTAACTGAAAATGAAATATTAATTATTTGCAACAAAAATTATTAAAACTTAAATTTTTACAACTTACTTCAATTTTAACCTTAAGTTATGTATAAACAAGAAAATACCTAGATAAGTAGACGGTGGAAAATTATTATAGGTGATATTATAGACAAAAATGCATTCAATTTGAATAGACCGTTTCGAAATTTAGAGAAAATAATACGGTTTGACACAAAAACTGATCTTGAATACGCGATTTTGGAGACATCTCCAAACTTTATTGTTCGAATAAACTACGATCTGTGTCGATATAGTTAGGAACGTTAATAAAATTATTAAAAACCGAAATTGTTTGAGGGCGACGGTAGCAAGAAGATAGCGTGCGTGCTTACAGAGCTCAAGGCCCTTAGGTTTTCAACTAAGATGTTAAAAAACTTTGAGCACGCTGTCCTTCGGATGGGACGTTAAGTGATGGTCCCGAGCATGTACGATGTCAGGTACTCGTTAAAGACACCTAATCTAGGTGAATGAACCTAGGGTAGGCAAAATTTAGGACTCCCATAGTATTAGACGATATGAACTCGTAGGTAAAGCCCGGGCATGAGTCACAATAACTAATTCCACGAAAATGTATACATAAAGTGTATCGGTTTGGGCTTACACCATCGTTAGCACAATGTTCAAAAGTTTATTTTTTTGGTGGAATTAGACAATATAAAAGTAAATATTATATAAAAAATATTTATTCCATACCAACTTAATCCCAGAGTTAATTTGACTCATGCCCGGGCTTTAACTGCGAGGTCATATCGCCTACTACCAGAGCGCTCTTTAGCCACTCTGGTAGACATGAGCCCGACTCTACAATGGGAGTTCTAAATTTTGCCTACCCTAAATTTTTATTCCTCTAAGAGGGGTCTTTAACGAACCTGACATCGTACAGGCTCGGGACCATGGCTTAACGTCCCATCCGAAGGACGGCGTGCTTAAGTTTATTTTACTTCCCAGATAAAATAAACTAAGGGCCTCGGTCGGGTTACGAACCCACGATTAATTAATATAAAATATATAATAAAATAAAGGGCGCCGGTAGCTCAGTGGTATGCGTGCTTGCCTTCTGACCTCAAGAACGTGGGTTCGAACCCGACCGAGGCTCTTAGTTTATTTTATCTGGGAGGTTAAATAAACTTAAGCATGCCGTCCTTCGGATGGGACGCTAAGCGATGGTCCAGAGCCTGTACTATCAGGTACTCGTTAAAGACCCCTGCTCTAGGTGAATAAAAATTTAGGGTGTGCTAAAGTTTATTTTACCTCCCAGATAAGATAAACTAAGGGCCTCGGTCGGGTTTCGAACCCATGATCTTGAGCTCAGAAGACAAGCACGCATACCACTGAGCTACCGGCGCCCTCAAAGCCTCGATTTGCAGATATATCATACCTCCTTTTCTTCGTCGACCTCATCCTCAGAGTCCGAATGGTGGGGGGTGTTGGCGGAGGGTGATGGCGGCTCAGAGTAGGGCCGCGGCATCTTGAATCCTCGGATACGGCTCTCTTCCTCCAGAGAGGGGATGTCAGGATGGATGCACTTGAGCGCCTTATGTCTCGCCTCCCGGTAGTACTGCACAAATGAACAAAGGATGTCAATAATGCTAAATATGTGCAACCTATGAAAAAGATTTAGGACGAATTCTCGGACTCAGAACAGTGATTCATCACGAGCATTCTAGCGGCTGACAAGCGCGGAAAATATAAAGCAAAATCTCAAAGCGATTACCAATAACGTATTTTCTTCAATTACCTGAAAAGTATGTCTGTAATATATTTTTCTCCCGATTAACCGAGGTAATGATGGATGCGGATATCACGGATAAAGCGAAATTTCGATTAATCTAAAGGATGACATAAATGTTTTAACTTACGACTTTTACTTGTTCTGGGAAAGTACAATGTCGGTGATTTACTAATGTCACTGTGTTATCTAGTTATTTACGACATCCATGGACCCGGGAGGGATTCGAACCCGCAAACCATGGTGAGACCAAAGCCCTATGCTCTAGCCCGCACGGCCACCATGGCTCCCAAAGAGCGCCAGGGAAAGTAAATTAAGTCCTTGAAAACTGACATTATTGCAGAGATATTGTGAAATAATTCAAATGAACTTGAAAGAAATAAAACTTGTTTATTTATGATATTGTCTAATTTCACCAACTATATTTACATGGGAGTATTTTCGGTATTTCTACCATCCTCAGCCAAAAGCATAAGAGATAAGTCTTATCTGGCTGAGGATGGTAGAAATACCGAAAGTACTCCCATGTAAATATAGTTGGTGAAATTAGACAATATCATAAATAAACAAGTTTTATTTCTTTCAAGTTCATTTGAATTAAGTCCTTTAGTAGATATACTAAAATTATACCAACTTACAACTCCTAGACTCCTCCAGTCGAGCAGATCGCTGAGTCGCTCGGTCCGGTTTCTTTGTATGATCCTCTGACGACGACTGAGTTTGGTAAAGTCGTACATATAGCGAGCCAACTGCTTCACAGAGTCCTCGACGGACATGTACCTCCTGTCGACGATGTAGATGCCATAGGACTGAGGGTCTGACACGTGACTCTCCATGAAACAGCCAAAACCTGGAGGCAACAATTCAAATAAGAAAGATGAAATCACTTTTAAAAAAATGTGCTGTCACAAAAAGGGTATAACTTAATTTCGAGTTGAACATTTTTGATAACATTTAAAATTCGATACAGAGTTTTCACCGAAAATTCGTGTTTTCCGACCCTGGAGATCTTATATATCTACAGAATTTTATTTATTCGTCTACATCAATGTATATCCCCTTCAAAATAGTCCCCATTAGATATTATACACTTATGCCAGCGCTTCTTCCAATCCCCGAAACACTTATGGAACTCGAACTTTGGGATAGTATTTAGTTCTCTCAGCGATGAGCTTTTAATCGCATCTATGTTTGTGGAACGGAAAAAAGTTACACGGAGCCACGTCTGGCGAATATGGAGGCTGGGACATCATTACAGTGTTGTTTTTGGCCAAACATTCATGAACAAGCAGTGAAGTGTGAGCAGGTGCATTATCGTGGTGCAAAAGCCATGAAATGTTTCGCCACAAATCCGGGCGTTTTTTTTCGGATTGCTTCACGCAAACGGCGTTGACTTGTAGGTAGTACTCCTTATTGATCGTTTGACCTTGTGGCAAGAACTCATGGTGCACTATGCCGTTAAAATCGAAAAACACAGTGAGCATGACATTCACGGGGGCTCGTCATCTTCAATGTCTTCACGGCCTTCTTGGAAAAGCTTATACTACTCGTAAACCCTAGTTTTACTCAATAAGATCATAAACTAACTGACAATGAGAAGAAATAGAGATCTGTCTGAGGCAGAGCAAGTAGAGAAACTTTTGCCTACAGACCATTCAGCTTACCAAATAATACTAAAGGAATTGTGTCACGTAATGGAACTATTAAATATTGATCGAATAGTTAGCTATTGTGACTCATGCGCGGGCTTTAACTACGAGATCGCCTACTAACAGACCGCACTTTAGTCCGTCTGGTGGACGTCCGACTCTATTGTGGATGTCCTTCATTTTGCCTACCCAGGTTTATTCACCTCGGGAAAGGGGTCTTTAACGAATACCTGACAATGCACAGGTTCGCGACCATTATAACGTCCCATCCAAAGGACGGCTTGCTCAATGTTTAACAACTACCTGATATATCTTGATACGATACTAACCAGAGAGGTTGGTTGTGATGGATGGTATCCCCATGAGTGTACACTCGGCTGGAGTGTAGCCCCAGGGTTCGTAATAGCTAGGAAACACTCCCAGATGACAGCCTCGGACGAACTCTTCATAGTCCAGAGAGAAGAGGGGGTTGGTAGAGCTCAGGAACTCAGGGTGGAACACTATCTGCAATAGATCCACACATTAATGCTCTTTAGAAAATATTGTAACCGGTGACGAGTCCGGTCAACCAAGAGATCCAGATGACCAGTCCGTTCAACCGAGAGATCCAGATCACCGCTCTCCCCCATATTTTTGATATTCAACCTTAATTCATAGTTCAAGTCATCTTGTTTTTTTTTAAGTATATAAGTGCATATACGTAAATAGAGAGTAAACAATTTTATTAAAATATGAAACAATAATAATTTAAAAACAAGGCTCAGGTTCTTCTTTACATTCTTATTCGTATTGTAATCGTGCGAAAAACCGAGATAGAGGTTTCAACAGATTTTTCACGTTTCAAGGTCTCCTTATACGGAGATACATTTTGATCATTCTCGCAATGATGCCTGTCTGTGTGTATGCGATTGAAAAGTTGGGAGCTCTCTATCGAAAAAACGATTGTAGCTTTAAACTTAAAATTTGGAATGAAGGCTTCTAATGTGCTAACTTAGGTCTGATTAGATTTTGGCCGAAATCAGACGAAAATTAAGACCACTCTCCTCCGGGGCCTAACTCCATTTTACAAGATATTGCTCATGTTTATGATCTAATCGAAAATAGTTTCAAGTAATAGTTGTAGATAAAACTGAAATACATATTTTATATAAAATACAATTTTTCACAGTTCGTCCGATTTTTGAGATACTTGCCGAAAACCGTCTAGAAATCTAGTTTTGAAACACATATTTTTGTTCATTTCCCTGATTTGCCCGAAAACGGTTAGACCTATCAAAAAACTTATTCTTACCAAAAATGTTCCTTATAAAATTTTAAATCGCTAATAAGTACTCAGATTTGAGATAGGATCAATGCGACAAAAGTTATAGCGCCTCAAACAAAAAAAACTTAATTTCCGTAGGAAATATTTCATAATGTTTAAATTGTATTTATTTTTTTTATTTATTGCAATGAAATATAAAATACTTTTATTACTGGTTATATGCGATGTGGCCATTATAGGACTTTCTTATACCAACCACGCTTACAGATCACTCTCTTTCCCTTTCTCAAAATTATTTCATACTGGCATTACTGGGTATAAGAATGTCACTCTCAAACAAAAAAATCACAAATATATTTTTTTAATGTTTACTTTAAGAAATCCTAGTGCATGCAGAAATCAAATAAAAAAAGAATTATCCGAGATGCTTGATTTTCGCATTTAAACTTATTTCAGGCTCACTGCAGTAATGGTTTGATAACTTCAGTGAACCGACGGCTTAAACCAAAGTCAACCATCAGCATAAGACAGTAAGGTAAAGGATCGTCCTTGCGGCAGGTCAGTTGTCAGTAGTCACTGGAGAGAGTGGCATTTTACACTTTGTTTCAAAAACATTGGCTACTTTCTCATTATAATTAAATAAACCTTAACATTTTTAGTTGGGTGATCAATGTTCTATAGAGTGAATAGTAGTAGAACCTTTTCATTTGACAGAGCCCAAGTTTGATTTTTCACCTTATCAACTATAACCTTACCTTAACCCTGTCGTGTACTGTGTTGAACAGATGACATCTACGGACCGTACTCAGTATGGGATCGTTCCAGTCGTCGACAACGTTGTGCGTCGTCACGGGAGGCAAGCCTGTGCGTTGGAGAGCAAACAGACAACGTTTCATCTTCATCTTATCCTCCTTCGTCAGAAGCTCTTTCTCATCAGGCATGCGACCACTAGAACAAGAAATAAAATAATAAATTTACAATGTCTCATTATATAAAAGTTAGAATCGCAAAAAGAAATTTAGTTCACATAGTGAAGCGACTATAAACCTGAAAGCTCTAGTTTTAATTCCTCAGCTATGCGAAGCATAGAGGAAGGTTAGGTTAGGTTTTGTGACTCATGCCCGGGTTTTAACAACGAGGTCATATCGTCTATTACCAGAGTGCTCTTTCGTCACTCTGGTGGACATGACTCTGGTTAGCGTTGCAGACTTTTTGTTATTAATTTGGGAGACTCGGACCTCTAGAAGCTCCCCCTGAGGTAACCACTGACTGTAATACTTAAGTTGACTTGATATGAGCAGCAAAAATGCACAGCGCAGCAGCAAATGCACGCTGTGGTTTCTGTGTTTTTAGAATTAAATGACTCACATCCAATAGCGTGCATTTGCTGCTGCTGCGCTTTGCATTTTTACTGCGCATGTAAAATCAGCTTTAAGAGTATAAAGTATAACATAAATGAACATTTTGAGCGAGGAAATGAAATGATCAAATTCATATATATTTAAATAAATGTAATATGACTTGTTTTGTACATATACATTTATGTAACAGTGTCTGCTGGTGATTTAGTGTCTGCTTTGTTTATATTTGAAACACTGATCGTTATTAAGATAAATAAAAATATTTTCCCTTTTAACAATACTAATCATGGTTACGATACCATTTTAACTGTGAGGTAAAAAAACCTTGAGCAGGCTGTCCTTCGGAAGTGACATTGAGCGATGGTCCCGAGCCTGTACGATGTTAGGTACTCGTCGGGCTCATGTCCACCAGAGCGAGGAAAGAGCGCTTTGGTAGTAGGCGGTATGATCTCAGTTAAAGCCGAGGCATAAGTCTCAATAACTAACTCTATTCTCATTGTTCCTCAACAAAGACAACTATCCTCCACAGTTTCCTCAACACAATTTATAAATAGGATAAATATAAAAAAATAATTTTTAATAATAAACAATTTACCTCAAACATATTTCATACATTCGTTTCCCCATTTTTGTTTGAATTTCATTCAGTGTTTCTCTCAAACTTTTTGTAACGGCATGACCTCGTAAACTTTCTACATTAAAATTGTTTGTTTTCGCAGGAAATATTAAAAATGCAACTACCGTAACTTCCGAATGGGATTCCTAAAAAAAAAAATAAAAACAAGAAATTAATGAACATATAAAAAAATAAATTAACAATAAGGTACAAATGTCCTGAAAAATTAATAATAGTTGAAACATAAGAAATAAAAATGATAAATAAATGTAGTTTCTCTTTTAGTTTATCATTATATTAAGTTGTATTTTAATTTTTTATTCAGCGCAAGCAAAGGCAAGTTATATATAAGTAAAAAACTGATATTAACAATTTAATTATTAACATATAAGTTAAGCAGGCATGCATGCATAGCATCATAAAGGTTTATCTGATCATCACACTCATAAAATAATAAATAATTGTTTAACAATATCCGCTTAGCAAAAAAGGTTTGTACTCCAGTTTACGAAGATTTCACAAGAGAATCTATAATGAATACATTTCTACATCTCACCGAGTATGAAGCAATTGTGAGGGGCGCCAGTAGCTCAGGGGTTCCTCATGGGTAGCTCATGAGTACACCTTCGGAGTGGACATTAAATATCTGTTGAATACCTTAAATTTTACTCCTTAAAGACCCCTTAATAAACCTGGGTTAGCAACATTTAGAACTCCCACGATTGAGCTTCCAGGACAGGGATAAGAACATCAAATGCTTAGGTCCCGCCTCCCACAAAGTATATCTAAACTTACTCTAATAGTTCTACAATTGGTCGATTAATCGACAATCGAAAAATAAATTTTACAGATGTCTTAAAACACAGGTCCACTCTCTGGGGGAAGAGCGCCGGTAGCTCAGAGGAGGCGAGGAGCTCAAGATCGTGGGTTCGGATCCGGATGGGACGTTAAGCGATGGAGCATGTATGATGTCAGGTAGTCGTTAAAGACTCTTACACTACTTATTAATAAACCACAGTAGGCAAAATTTAGAACTGGCGTAGTAAAGTCGGGCTCATGTTCACCAGTGTGGAGTAAGACCGCTCTGGTAGTAGGCGATATGACCTCTTAGTTAAAGACCGGGCATGAGTCACAATAACTAACATCGTGAATAAGCCCTCCCGTATAACCTTGCTGGACTGTGTCCGGAGACGACAAAATAGCAATTTATAAAACAGTCCTGAGACCGGTCGTCTCATATGCGAGTGAAACCTGGGTCCTGACTAGGAGGGACGAAGTCTTACTCAATACGTGGGAGAGGAAGGTATTGAGGAAGATATACGGCCCTACTCCAGAGGGGGAAAGATGGAGGATACGGACCAATAAGGAGCTGAGGGACCTGTACAAGAGCCCGGACCATGGCCTTAGCGAAGCAGGGGATGGAACCGAGATTGCCGAGGAGGATACTGGAGGGACACCCGTAGGGACAATGAAGAAGAGGTAGACCCCGCTCACGTTGGCTGAAGGACGTGGAGAACGACTTGACAACGATGGGTATGAGAAGATGGAGACGAGAGGCCGAGGATAGAGAAGAATGGCGGAAGATTGTTGCGGAGGCCCAGGTTCTACAAGGGCAGTAGCGCCAGGGAAAGTAAAGTATAACCTTGCATATACATTACAACCTTATTATAAAACAGTTGGAAACAAACAGAGTTGCAAAATTCCATCTAATAAAGCTTTAAAAAATCCGAGAAAAAAAAAAAATGTATCGGTTAACCACCAGCAATGAACTTCCCCAGCACGAACTAATCAATTGAGTTTTCGCTCTCCCTCCTAAACTAATCAACTGTTTGGGCTAAAAATTAATACTTGACTTACATAGTGGCTTCTGAATTCTCATAATAAATTTTGTCTCCATTACATTTACGGCAGTTATTACGGTTTTTTTTGAGTCAAACCCCCTCTTCCCTTTGATGAATATCACGAAAAATTAATAGATGTCGTCTCCTTATATAGTTTTAAATTGAATTGAAATACGAAATTTCATGTCGATAAATTCATTCTATCCGCAGACAAACAAACATTTTTGGAATCATGGGGTTGAAAAAATGAAATTCCATTGAAATCTCAACATCGTATTTCTGATCGATTATATAACTTTCCCTATACTTTATATATATATATATATATATATATATATATATATATATATATATATATATATATATATAATTAATTAATTAAAATAATTTATGTGATGAGGATCACATTAACATAACATAACACATGCCCTATTGTTGGTTAGTAAGACAGGCATGCTGAACTTAGTCATGTTAGAGATGTTATATATAAGTTGATATGTATCATGTTACCTTGAGGTAGTGGTTCAGTCTAGCTAAACCCTCAATAAATATATCAGCCCCCTTGTTATTAAATTCATAACGACCCGCAGTAAAAAAATATAAAGTTTTATCCAAATCAAAGTCATAATGTCTGAAATAAAAATATGGAAATATATATATTTTTTGTTTGATTTTCTTTAATATTTGATTAACCTGAGATGATATTGTAAGAGAACCAAGCCCCGCCTCTCTCAGGCGTGTGGTCGATAAAAACAAACTTGTAGAATTTCTGACAAGGTTTCTGTACTGAGTTGGAATTCTTCAGGGCCTCAATTGACATTATATATTATCAGTGAGTTTATATATGCTGGAGTTGATTAAATAAATGACAATAAAACTACATGTGACTAAACCAATAAAATAACATTTAAATATTATGTAATATCCAAAAAGATGAACATTAATTGCTTTAATAGATTTAAATAAAGATAATATTCGAAGAGTGGGGGCCTGGCCAACCAATAGACACTCAGAAGAGTCCCGGCGGGAAAAAATGGAAGCGAGCGAGCCGCACCCATCTAAAGAGCACTTCGTCTGTTACCTCCGCAGAGATAGGATCGTCCACTTCTGGAGCCACCAGCGACGAGGGAGGAGCCCACTCTGGAACCAGCCCTTGTCTATTCAACATCCCAGAGCTAGAACTCAGCCGGTCAGCTTACTACAGAAGAAGATGTGTTGGAGCTCACTATTGTTTTGAGACAGACAGCAGAGGTTCATGGTTGAAGACATCCAGAACCCAGCAGAAATCGCAAAGAACAACGAAAAGCAACAAGGTACCGTTAGACCATTATAACAATATATTTTAGGAGAATAGTAAAGTTTTTGGAAGGATTCTGAGTAACCATTATAAAGTTTAAGAATGTTTTTAACAAATATATTTAGTCAAATTAGCATGGCGTAATGTTTCTTCTATGTATTTTGCACCTCATGTCATCTTGATTTTTCGAAACTGTTGCGTCTTGGCGAACCCACGCAACCAAATAAAATTAGGTAAGAATAAGAAGCATTATTATGAGTGAAAATTTAAAAATAATTAAACAAAAACAAATAATATAATATGATATATAAACAAAGGCAACATCCTGAGCTAGGTTTAAAATAAAATAAATTATAATATTTTATTTTATTATAGGTTAGAGGTTTAGGTTTTATGACTCATGCCCGGGCTTTGACTTCATATCGCCTACTACCAGAACGCTCTTTCGTCACTCTGGTGGACATGAGTCTGACTCTACTATGGGAGTCCTAAATTTTGCCTAGCCTAAATTTTTATTCACCTAGGGCAGGGGTCCTTAACGAGTACCTGACTAAGTCTCGGTCACTCTGCGTGCTTAAGTTTATTTTACCTCCCAGATAGAATAAACTAAAAGCCTCCGTCGGGTTCGAACCCACGTTCTTGAGGTCAGAAGGCAAGCACGCATACCACTGAGCTATCGGCGCCCTTTATTTTATTATATATTTTATATTAATTAATATGTTTATGTTTAGATATATTTTAGTTTTTTTGTTATAGTAAAAATAATTTAATTGTTATTTTGTTGGTTCAGTCCCATTAAGTTTTATTATCATATATTTACTCAAATCTAGCATATATAAACACACTGATAATGTATAATGGCAATACAGGCTCTGAAGAAGGCTCACTCAGTGCCGAAAGCTTGGCAGAAATTCTACAAGTTTTTACGGTTGTAGACCACAAGCCTCATCTCTCTTCCTAGCAATTACATCTTTGGCCAAATCTCTAATTCATATTTATTATAGTTCCTGCATCAGGTAACTAGTTATCAATACATTGATGTGTGAACAGGTAACAACCGGTGGAACAGATGTAACGTGGTTGTCTACAGTGCAGGAGATCGTGAGATCGATCACCGTCCTTCGGATGGGAACTTAAGTGATGAGTTTCGAGCCTCTGCGATGTCAAGTAGTAGTTAAGATCTATCCTATCTGACTAAACAAGGATAGGCAAAATTTAGGATTTCTAGAGTAAAGTCGAGCTCAGGTTCACCAGAACGGCGAAAGAGCTCTCTGGTAGAAGGGGATATGATACAAAAACGAACAAATTTGCTTAAGTACCAAAAAGGCCTTAGTTCCGAATATCAATGCCTTCCAAAGTTATATAATAAAACTACAACTTTTCCAAAATTGGCAATAAGATGGCATTTTCGACTACTTCCAGATACACTGCAAGTCAATTTCTATTTTTTGAGTTCAGAAAAATTTATAATTTAGAACAAAAGTAATGAAATGTTGACTTAATGATATTTACAATAAGCATACATCTCGTGCACTATAAATTGCATATTAAAAACAAGTGCTGCACTTCTACCTGGAAAATATTGTGCAAAGCTTGCTCGTGATATAGAATAATTCATTTTAGAAAAGCAAAAAAGAGTATTAGTGATATATTAATATGAAACTTACCCATAGAAATGACCCCGAACAAACTCGTGTATTTTTTCTTTTGAAACAGCGTGTAAATTTTGAAATTCGTGAAGAGCTGAAAATTTTATTACATTTAGACCATTAGGAGTGATAACGTCAGGTTTCTTCTTCAACAGATGTTCAACCTGAAATAAATAAGAAAAGTAATTTAGGAAATATTTTCAAAAAGGAGTCAGCAATGTAACTTTCCCATCACGAATTAATCAAAACCTGAGATTTAGTAAAAGCAAATAAGAGCGCAATGAAATAAGAAAATAAAGTTGATAAGTTCAAGACTTTCGAAGTCAATAGATACAATAAAAAAATTTAAACTTCAACTAAAATTGTTTATGTTAGAGGAAACCCTTTACACGGAAACAGAATTTTATTCTCACTGTTCAAAAATAATAATATAATCACAATAAAGAATCATGTTTCATATCCAAAAACATTATTTGACACAAAGCTTTCATTTTTTGGGCAGAGTTCCTCCACACCTTAAAGGTCAGTCCAATGTACGTTATTGTTTTATTTATTTATTTAGACTTTTCTATTTATTCATTTATAATTGAATAATATATATATTTATTTATTTTATTTTTTTCATATATTATAACCCATTTCCCTCCCTGTGTGAGTGCAAATCACGTAATTAATAAAATAAATAAAATTGAGATCGAAAAATTATTAAATTTGAAAATTATTTAAATCGCGACTTTAATTAAACAATGCCTGAATAGCTGAAAGCACTCCCACGGGAAGAACGGTTACAAGATCCTAACGGTTAGTTGACATCAGTAATTAACAATAATTAATTACTGTTGTCAACCAGAAGAAGCATGAGTGGGGGGGGAAATGAAATGAATCAAACCTATAACTTTAACATATTTATTTTAATGAGAACATATTTACAAAACAACAATTGAATATATATAATTTGGCCGTGTGTCTGAAGGACTGAATTATAACTTAATTACGAGGTACCTCGATACGATATCCATGGCGAATGACGGCGTGATCACCCTTTCTGGACTTCCCGTAGAAATCGTCTATTCACATAGTCCCTGAAGATCTGCGTAGTTTCGAGGGCACACCAGAAGTTACACCCCCACTGACTTTGCACCGTCCAAGATCAAAGTGTGTCTCTACGACTAATTCACATATTCAAACTGATATTACTTATAGAAAAGATACGTGGTGATCACCCAAGACATGAACGAAGAATGTTAATTTCACATATTCAAACTGATATTACTTATAGAAAAGATACGTGGTGATCACCCAAGACATGAACGAAGAAAACTCAATTGACATATTTAAACTCAACTGTACAATATAAAAAGAACGTGGTGACCAGCCAAGACATGAACGAAGAAAGTACTTTCACATACTGAAACTAGGCTTTACAAAGAGAGGAACGTGGTGATCCACCAAGATATGAGCGAAGAATGAGTAAAACGGGGAGTGGCTTCCGATATCCGACCGTGGTAGGGGACAGTTCTCGAGACTTGATTCGTCGTCGGACTCCGCCCATTTTATTTCCAGCCAATCGCATATTACCAATTAACATCTGCCTCTAGTTGTGTGAAAACCTGGAGTAAGAAAAAAAACCTTTACTGCTTATTCCTTATACACCGGATGTAGACAATTATCTTGGCTTCCTTTCCATTGTGTCTCTATTATTCTTTATTTTCGCTCCCAGCGATCGCGATTCTCTCGCAGGCATCATTGGTTCCGAGCATTCTCTTCCAAATGCAATTCTCGTTTATTCAACACCACACAACCCATACTTTGCTCCTAGCGATCGCGATCCTCTCGTAGACATCGCCAGTTCTGAGCATTATCTATAGGGTAGACATGCTACAATATCCCCCGTTCCCGTTAAAATAAAATATGTCGGCTAAATGACCATTGGAAGTCACATATTTTATTAGTTTCAATTAACACTTGCTCGTTCACTGAGCATATACACTTAACCAAATACTCAGGTATCGACCTCATTATCATGCGTGACCAAAACATGATTTTAAATTTCCTTTCGAATCGGCATGGCTTGCCTATGCATGCGTGACCAAAGCATGATTTTACTTTACGCTGTACTTCTTGGAGTTAACCCTCTCCATTGGCAAATAACGATGATTCTATTTCTAGCATACATTCACTGACTAGTTAAAACATCCAAAAAGGCCCCACGCCTCGACAATGTTTCAACTGAATTCCCATATACCTAATCCGCTTCAACAAAAATTTGGGTTGACCAAACCCTAACCATATGCCTCCTTAGGCCTTCGACAGGTATTTACCTTCTGCCGGAACGACGACGAAATATAAAATAGAAAAATAAGCCCACTCAAATCCCATCTCAGTTTCATAAATATATGTAAATTCCGGCATCCGCATTAATCAAGTAGCGAAACCCTTTCTTCAGTTCAACAGTCAGTTCATGGCATAAAAAAATAATTAAACAAACTCCCGCCCCTTTAAATGGATTCTACAAGCATCAATGGAGTGGCCCCTTCTCCGTGTGTACGATAATTAAATATTCAATTCTGGGTATCCCCTCCAGTTTATAATATATCTCCCCCTCCAGTCATGTATGCGTCGGCTCCTTGCCTTAGGATTTCTTAACTAAAATAAAAAAATTGACCTTTTGACCTACCGTGGTCGACACTCTATCATAATAAGTAAGGTCCATACCTGGATATATGTGACAAATATATTTACAAGGCTCTCATTGGGTTAACATAGCCCATCATGGTCACTAGATAAAATATGGGTCAATGTGACATTTTCAATAGATACACACGGTCGGATACTAATACAAATATTATTTAAAAATACAAAACAAAACAGACAAATACAATTGGAAGTACATTTACCATACCTGACTACCTACAAATATGTGTGCCATCGCCTCGCTGTCATCCTACTCAGATCCGCGTCTCCTAATCAAATTTAAATACGTAGGAATATTCCCATGGATGGCCAATCCATATACCGTCTGCCCCGTCCTACAATTATGTCAATTTCAAATGAAGCCACAAACCTATCTAAACTAAATTATCCCAACATCATAAACAAATTGTTAATACTATTTAAAAAAAATACTCTTACTAAATATATGAACAAAAAATTATCCTAACTTAATATCTAGAATTAAAAAAAAAAACTAACCCTAACTTATTATACTATTTACAACCTGGCGATTCACTTTGGAATCTTTGAGCTCGACTAAGGGGGGTATGCTCGATGTTAAGCCCCAGGGGAGTGCCAGAAAGTCCCCGTCTGCCTTATCCTATTTACAAAAAAAAAATAACTAAATAATAATTCCCGTGTCCCCAATAAATGTGTATGTGTGATTCTTTGTGTGTTGTTGTATAATGAGGTGTTGGCCGTTAGTGTAAAATAATAAATAATTCCCAAATAATAAAAAATAGTGTCTGTTTTATGTGTGTGTGACTTTGTCTAACTGTTCCTGGGATAGCTGGGGATGGACACCCATAGAGACGTCACAAATCTCTTCCCTGACTCTAGGGCCGCGATCTCGTCTGCAATAATCGCCCCCCTAACTCGGCTGAAGTAAGATCGTTAATCTCAAAGAGAGCCCTAGCGCTTCTCTAGCCTGCTTGTAAATTTATCCGCTAATATACGGCTTGTGTGCTGTCATATAAAATACTCCTCCCTCCGCTACGTCGCTGCCGAGATGTCCTAAAATAAAAATTTGAGGACTTTCCTTGTCTAAAATCTGGTAAGGTCCTTCCCAGAATAGTAAGAATTTAAATACAAAATGGTTGGGCAAATCCAAAACGCTATTACGTAACGCCACCTCACCACGTTCGTAATTTTTCACGTAGACATCTTGGAAGGTGACATTGCTAGGCTGTTCGCGAGCAAAAGTCTGGTTCGTAGGCCAATTCCTATGTCCTTCGGGTACGGTAAATGTCATTCGGTCATCTTGTTTTGGGGTTGAGATCTGAGTTTGACCCGAAACAGTATCTATTCTCTTCGAGATATCGGCGAATCTCTTCTCACAATCGGTACTAATAATATTTTGGTTCGAATTTATTTCTTCGACCTCCTTATCTAGATGCTGTGTTTCTGACACGATCCCACCTGTAACTTCATGATAACTGACACCTACCATGTCCCTAACTTTAGAAACATGTTTGTCATATCTCCCTTCTGAATTGTCCTGCCTAGATTCAGATTGTACGGTACCCATATTACGTTTAATGGATTCGATATTATTTGCCATTGCCGAAATTTGTTCCTTTATCTCCGAAGTCTGCTGTCCTATCTGTTCCTGCATGGCCTTTCCCTGTTGTCCTAGTCCCGAAATCTGTTCCTGCATGTCCGCTTTTAAATCCTTTCCCAAGTTTCCCATCTGTTCCTGCATGGCCTTAAACATCGCCTCTAGGTCAAATTTAGGATTTTCTACCGGGGACTCCGGGGGCGTACGGATAGTTTTCCTAGACCGTGTCTGTATCGGCTCTAAGTCCGACTTCCCTTTCCCTTCCATTCTGATAAGAAATATATATCAAAACAATTAAATGAATTATACGGGAGGTCTGGTGCTAACCTAATTTCTATGGTGACCTGTCAGATGGCATCACAATACAACAATAGTTATAATATGTAAAATAAATGCCTACTAAATCTACATAAAAAAAAAAAAACAAAAACAAAAAAAAAAATAAAATTATTTCAATAAATGATGTCATTCATTGTCCCTACCCTCACCCATCCTTCTTCAGTTTTGATTCTAAATACCGACTTTAAGTGAAAATATAACATTGTGGCCTAATAGGCTGGAATCTACGTTAAAAAGCAAAAAAAAAAATTTTTAATTAAAAAAAATTAATTAATTAATAAGGGACCGATTAGTGGGGTTCATTAATTATACTATTATTATTATTATATTATATATTATATATTATTAATATATATTACATATTATATATTATTAATTAATAAACAAATCAAGTCCCTGTTCGGGCGCCAATTATAACCCATTTCCCTCCCTGTGTGAGTGCAAATCACGTAATTAATAAAATAAATAAAATTGAGATCGAAAAATTATTAAATTTGAAAATTATTTAAATCGCGACTTTAATTAAACAATGCCTGAATAGCTGAAAGCACTCCCACGGGAAGAACGGTTACAAGATCCTAACGGTTAGTTGACATCAGTAATTAACAATAATTAATTACTGTTGTCAACCAGAAGAAGCATGAGTGGGGGGGGAAATGAAATGAATCAAACCTATAACTTTAACATATTTATTTTAATGAGAACATATTTACAAAACAACAATTGAATATATATAATTTGGCCGTGTGTCTGAAGGACTGAATTATAACTTAATTACGAGGTACCTCGATACGATATCCATGGCGAATGACGGCGTGATCACCCTTTCTGGACTTCCCGTAGAAATCGTCTATTCACATAGTCCCTGAAGATCTGCGTAGTTTCGAGGGCACACCAGAAGTTACACCCCCACTGACTTTGCACCGTCCAAGATCAAAGTGTGTCTCTACGACTAATTCACATATTCAAACTGATATTACTTATAGAAAAGATACGTGGTGATCACCCAAGACATGAACGAAGAATGTTAATTTCACATATTCAAACTGATATTACTTATAGAAAAGATACGTGGTGATCACCCAAGACATGAACGAAGAAAACTCAATTGACATATTTAAACTCAACTGTACAATATAAAAAGAACGTGGTGACCAGCCAAGACATGAACGAAGAAAGTACTTTCACATACTGAAACTAGGCTTTACAAAGAGAGGAACGTGGTGATCCACCAAGATATGAGCGAAGAATGAGTAAAACGGGGAGTGGCTTCCGATATCCGACCGTGGTAGGGGACAGTTCTCGAGACTTGATTCGTCGTCGGACTCCGCCCATTTTATTTCCAGCCAATCGCATATTACCAATTAACATCTGCCTCTAGTTGTGTGAAAACCTGGAGTAAGAAAAAAAACCTTTACTGCTTATTCCTTATACACCGGATGTAGACAATTATCTTGGCTTCCTTTCCATTGTGTCTCTATTATTCTTTATTTTCGCTCCCAGCGATCGCGATTCTCTCGCAGGCATCATTGGTTCCGAGCATTCTCTTCCAAATGCAATTCTCGTTTATTCAACACCACACAACCCATACTTTGCTCCTAGCGATCGCGATCCTCTCGTAGACATCGCCAGTTCTGAGCATTATCTATAGGGTAGACATGCTACAATATTGTTATAGTTACATTGTTATTACTACTAATTAGTAATAAATCTATATCTTAATGTTTAAATTCTTTTGACGTATCCTATGTATTGGTTTAACGGAAATAAAATTAATACTATTATGTTGTGATGACTATTAAATTAGATTGAAACGAGCATATCCGTTCAAAAATACGCGCACTGCAAGGAAAATAAATCTCAAAAATATTATCTCAACTTCTCCTCAACCACAAACTGAGAGTTTACAAGACCGCTAAGCCCTCTCACACATCAAAAGAATTCAAGCCATTCAAAATAAAATCCTCCGAATAATCACACAATGTCCATACTACGTTTCAGACACAACATTACATCATGACCTGAACATACCATTCTTAAACGAAGTTAGACAACAATTATACACAAATTTGCACAAGTTCTCTCCCTCTCCCAACAGCGCACTCGGAATTTATGGATGGCAGGCCCATTTATTAGAAACTTTATTATGAAAATAATAAGACACATAAAGTCAATAAGAAAATATAATAATAATAAAAACAAAATAATAGTAACCTCGAGTCCAGTGACATCAGATACCGTTGTGACAACGTTAGCGAGGTGTGTTGCTGCCCGCTCCAGACAGTACCGGTGGTAGATCTGCCTCTTACCAGCCTCCTCGTCCACGTTGAACTAGAAACACACAAAAAAAAAGGCGTCGGTGAATCAACGGCTATGAACTTCCCCAACATCAATTAATCAATTCTCCTCTTACTCCAAAGCCAATATTGGCATATGAAACCTCATATTAAATTTTGTATCGATACACTCATTACATCGGCAGTTATTAAAGTACTTGAGTTGAGCCCCTCTTCCCATCGACCGATTTCGCTGAAAATTAATAGGTGACATCCGTATGGTGTCTTGAATTTAAATACATTTCATGTCGATACATTCATTCCAATGGCAGTTATTAGATCTTTGCGTCAAATCTCCCCCTAAATCCCTCCTCCGTTTGGTCGATTTGGCTGAAAATCAATAGGTATCGTCCTTAGAGGGTTTTGAATATACCTATAAAATTTCGTGTCGATACATTGTTTCTATCGGGAGTTATAGTGATAGATAAACTTTTATTGCACAAAAGATTACAACCTTTATGGCAATGAGTGTTTTTTTTTTTTTTTTTTTTTTTTTTGTTTTTTTTTTTTTTTTTTTACAAAATAAATAATAAAAGGATAAAATAAACAATTCAAAAATTATTTAAAACAAGATATGACATGAACATGAATAAATAAATAAAAAAATAATAATAATAAATATATGTATACATCTTACATGCAACAAATTAAATTAAATTATTCTTTATTTTCAAAGGAACAGTAAAAAATAAAAATAAATTGTTAATTTTTCTAACTTCTAAATTATTTAAAATATGCACAAATGTTTCTGAGTAATATCCTGGTCTATTAGTGAGATAATTGTGGAGAAATGCTTGCCTGGGGATACACAAGGAGGGACAATTGAACAAAAAGTGTATGAGGTCGTCCTTTTCATCTAAGGTACAGAGCCTGCAGACACTTTCTGGACAAAACTCAAACCTAAGCCCTCCAAGTAATATTCTAAAATTTTTATTGCTATTGAGTTATAGTGTTCACAAACACAAACAGAATTTTTTTCTTTAATTTTTGGAATCAGGAGATCGAAAACATGAAATTCCGTTTAAAACTTCTCATCGAATTATATAATAAAATCATATAACAGAAATACAACAAAGTTCATCGTATTACATCAAAAATGTTATTATAAAACGAAAATCGAAAATTATTGAGTTATGACAGTTTTTTTAGGGACTTGCGATATAACAGATATAATATCATGTCTGAACTTACATAAGGAAGGTTATTGTAAAAGTCAGTGTTGCCAGCACAGAGGTACCTCCCCAGGAGAGTGGCATGGGTGGTGAACAGTGTTGCCACTTCCACCTTCCTCGTCCTCAAAGCGATGAGTCCCACCCCGGCCTGCCACTCGTGGAAGTGGGCCAGAATTTTGGGCTGCATTGAGGTTCGCTCCTCCGCTGCCTTTTTGAACTGAAAATGAAAATATACAAATTTAAAATATTGACATTAAAAGGTAGGCTAGGTACTGTTCATTCAGAAAATGTAAGCAAATACTTTCTTTACTGGATCCAAGTTAAACAGTAAGAGGTAAAAGGAGGACGCCGGTAGCTCAGAGTTTATTTTACCTAGCAAATAAAATAAACCAAGGGCCTAGGCCGGATTTCGAACCCACCATCTTGAACTCAGAAGGCAAGCATGCATACCACTGAGCTACTGGCGCCCTCTCACCATGACTTTAAGCCCAGGCATGAGTCATAATAACTAAAAGGTGACATTTTTTTAATCTATGAGTTGTTCACCAGCTGTAAAAAACGTATTATTTGTCATGTATGTGAATATGAAAATAATACAAAATTATAGAATTCTAGAGAATGTAATATTGACTTAGTTCATAACTAGACCTGACGATGGTATAAAGCCGAAACCGGTAGTTATATATGCATATATATCTTTAGTGGAATAGACAATATTTCAAAAATAAGTTTGTTTTATTTATTTAATGTAATATTCTACAAATGCCTTTTTGGAACGCCTGTTCATTCTGCGTTGCTCAATCGCGATTATATCACAAAAAACGACATGACCGTCATCAGCCTCCATACTCACCAGACCTGGCCCCTGCAGACGTTTTCCTCTTTCCGAAACTCAAGTGACCACTAAAAGGGCAGAGATTTCACTCAACTGACGAAATTGAAGAAAACTCGCTGGAGGAGCTGAACAGCATTCCATAAGAAGTTCTCAGGGTCCTTCCAGCAGTGGAAACGGCGGTGAGAAAAATGTATAGCTTCCCAAGGGGAGTTCTTTGAAGGAGACAATTTTTTAAAATAAATATTTGAAAAACAGTCCTGAAACGTTTTGATCACCCCTCATATATGGGTCTTCAGGTTTTGGATAACATGGGTACAAAACCAACCCCTGCAATCAATCAAAACGAATAGGATAGCACAATAATCCCATAAGACTGCGGCGCACAACTACGCACACTACATTAACCCGGTATGATGTGATCTAGCTCACCTCATAGAGAAACTGAGCCACCATGTAACCCAGGATGATAGAATCGTTTGTCTCAGTGTCCGGAGCCGGGGTTCCGATGTTCGTGTTGGACCACATCTCCTGCTTGAACTCGTCCAGCCGCCAAGAGGCCGAACCAATGTCCATCAGGATCACCTGGGGATTCCCTTCCACCAGCCAAGTTCCGCAGTGAATCTGAAATTAAACAGTGGTAGTGTGGTATTATTCTGGAACCGAGGTCCCCTAAGAATAAATACATACAGAGTATAGAGAAGGAACAATGAGAAATAGTATCAGTATTTCGTAAAATGAAATAAATAAAATAGAGCTACATTGGAGAAAAGTAGAAATTAATAATATATAGACATACAAAAGAATAACATGAAAAAACGTAAAATTTACAGCTTGATTATGAAGAAAAAAAATAAAATAAAAGTATCTATTATATGAATAAAAGAGAATATGTAAAAAAATACAAAAAACAGTAAATAGATAGGAGAAAAATACATAGATTAATAAAAACGACAGAGCATAATACTGTGATGGTTGATTAAGAAAGAGAGGGGAGGATGCCCAGACAAGGTTTAAAATAAAATTAATTTTGGACAGTAGGGGCTAGATAGAGAAGTGTGAGGAGAGAGAAGAAAAATAAAAATACATAATAAAATAAGATAAAATAAAGAATAAATAAATGCTTATATAAATATAAAGCAAATAGAAAGAGAAAAAAAAATGGGATAAGTAAATAATTTAAATGATTAGAATAATGAGGTTGGCGAATTAGAGAATACGGGGGAGAGAGATGAAGACCGAATCAAAGGGGAGTGGATTGTTTAGTGAAGAGAAATTGGAATAGTGAGGATTTGAAGGAAGCCACGGAAGGAGAATGACGGATTGGGGGAGGCAGGGAGTTGCAGAGAGGAGGCCTGGACACGAAATGAAGTAAAGGTTATTTTAGAAGTTTTACTTTAACTTTTCAACCTATGTTAAGCAACTTTCATCGGAAACAGATTGTTTTCCTAAAGATATTTGAATATTTTGAATGAACGCTTGCCACTTGTGAACACAAAACCAATCCTATTCCTAGTATAAGGGCCTAAAGCAGAAAGATACGTCTCTTATGATTCTATGACGGACCTTCTTCCAAGATACTCCTTCTCCTTATTATTTTTCTTGTTTCCAGTTTCCTTTCTATTTAACTGTATTTCTTAGTTCGAGTTAGTGTGTTGGACTTGGAAATTTGAAGCGTAGCGTGTTCATTTCGGTATGCCGTCGAAATCGGACGTGTGGAAGTTTTTGGGACCATATCGCTTAACATCCCATTTGCTCAAGGGCCTTGGCCGGGTTGCGAACCCGCGATCTTGAGCTTGGTGGGCTAGTAGCTAACTTGAAGGGATAAGAGCATTGGAAACTTATGTTAATATTCAAATTATTTTGTACACTACAGAACAGACATTTATAATGGATTACAAGTGAATCCTACCTTGAGTCCAGCGTCCCGACACCTCTGTACCGCCAGATGAAGAGGTGAATCTGGCGGGAACTCGGCCTGCTCCACCTCTGTCCTAGCGTACACCTCCTTGTAGGGACCTATCAGACAGTACTGGTCACCCATTTCCTCCGTCGAGATCCATGCTTTCGATCGAATAACCGTGTAAATACCTCCAACTGAAAAATACACCAAAAACAAATTTGGTACAGTTTTTTTTTTTTTAAATATACAAACATTTACAATTAGCGAACTTACTCATTGAATATGTATACTTATTTGCATATTTACAATCGGATACAAGTAACCAAAGATAAATTTGATGTCTGTGAGACTACATGGCAATTTACGATATCGTATATAAACAAAATAATAATAAAAATTTGAAGTAAAACTAAATAAAATAAATGAACAGTAATAGAGCATAAATTACTTTTTAAAAAAGACGTCGGTGAAAACTAATCGACCATTTGGGCTAAAACTCACTATTTGACTTACATAGTGGCTTCTGAATCCTCATACTAAAATGTCTGTCGATATATTCATTACATCGATAGTTATTGCAATTTTTGAGTTAAGCCCCCCATCTCAATTGGCTAAACATTAATAGATGTCCATATTGAGTTTTGAATTTACATATGAAATTTCGTGCCAATACATTCATTACAACGGCTATTATTAAGAATTTTTGTGTTAAGCCTCCCCCCGAATCCCACTTTCATTTGGCCGATTGGACTGAAAATTCATAGGTGTCGTCCTTAAAGGGTTCTGGACACACATATAAAATTTTGTGTCGATACATTCATTATAACGTGAGTTATCGTGTTCATATACACAAATAGACAAACATTTTGGTATCAGGAGTTCGGAAAAAATAAAATTGCATTGAAAACTCTGTATCGAATTTCTGACTGATAACATAACTTCCCCTATAGTTCATATAACTGGGGTAGTATAAGTAAAACAAAATAAATAATAATAATAATAAGGCATCAAAGAAAACAATAAATAGTTTCCGAAACATTGGCCAAATGTTGAGTTTTGTTTCTACACAAAAGAACCAACGAATTCTCGCAACAAAATAACCTCGTGGTTTATGGAATGTACGTACATAGATTCCTCTATAAAACAAAAGTGTATCAAATATTAATAAATGATGGGGTTAGAATCAAAATGGTCTAAGTGACATTTTTAAAACTTTGACGAAACTGTGCATTAGTTCAGATTTTAAAAATCTATAATTTATCGAAACCGGAAATATTTTGTCTTTTGCTTTTATGGTGAAAGTTGCTGTTAGCAACCCATAAAATTGAATAAAAATCTTAATTTCAAACTGTTGATAGTTTTCTCTGAATAATGTTTTCTGACTTACACTAATTCAGACATGGCTGTATACCTCACTTCATTGTAGAGGTCATGACCCTGAATGCATCAAATAAATAAATGGTATCATGTACCATGTGTACACAAATGCAAATTGAGGGGTGTGTCTCAGCTATTGGTTTGATAGTTACTATATTTAATGAATGATACAGATTGTGAACCTCAGGTTGTGTATTCAAGTGGCTGCTGTGTTGTTATCTAATTCATATCTCGTAATCCGAAATGTTTTATCTTAATATAGAGTTGAAGGTCAAAAATTTCGATAAACAATTCGCAAAAAAAAAATCAACCATTAGAAAAAAAAAATAAATAATATCCACGTTTTAATTGTTTTTGATTACTATTATTGATTAAGATTATGTTATTCTTAAGATAAACATTAATATGTGAATAATATCATTACAATAGGTTTTATATCCGACTAGCTGTTATCCGTCGTTGAAATTGGATCAAATTTTAATTGAATATTACTAGTAAATATAATGAAAACGAAAGAATAGCTCATCAGGTGAAAATGTTGTTTATTCGCGTTATTTCTAAAGTTTAGAGAAAAAAATGTTTTAAATGTTTAAAATGAAAATGTCATTCAAATTGATTCAGGAACTTTTTTAGGGGGCCATGATGGCCATGCGGGCTAGAGCGTAGGGTTTTGGTCGCATGATCTCACTATTGTTTGCGGGTTCGAATCCCGTTCGGGAGTGAGTTTTATTTCGTAGATAGAACTCCTTCCCTATGGACGTCGTAATAACTAGATAACACAGTGACATGGCTAATATGCATCGTACATAAGGCCACCACCAAAAAAAAAAAAAAAAATGTAAGATTAATAGTTACTGAGAAAACCTGAAATAGTGTTTTTGTCCCAAATAAAGTCCCTACTCTCCTTCTCTTCAGCGATTTTGATATCGTCCTAAGGCAGAGTCCTGAATAGGCAAATTGAAAATATCGATCGTATACGGACACAACCCTGGTGGTACAAAACACGATCCCGGTTTCTACACGAAATCAACTTCAAGTTAAAATAATATTACTCAAAGTTTTATTAGTACCGGTAACGTGCAAGTGTTTGCATAAACATTGTAAAGATCGCCGGTGGCTCAGAGGTAGCCTGTTTGCCTACTGAGCTCAAAATCGTGGGTTCGAATCCCAGTATGCCGTCCTTCGAACGGGATGTTAAGCGATATGGTCCCGAGCCTCGATGTCAGATACTCAGACCCCTACCCGTGGATAAACCTTAGATAGGCAAAATTTATGACTTCTACGGTAGTGTCTACCGGGGCGATGAAAGAGTTCTCTAGTAGTAGGCGATACGACCTCCTAGTCAATATAAATTTCGTGACAATATATTTTATCGGGAGTTATCGTGTTGAAATTTCCGTGAAAACTCGATTTTTTGACCGATTAAGTAACTGCCGCTATATTGGAGAAATAAAACATATTTTTAAAAAATCATGGCTCACCTTTATTGGCGACTTCCCATGCGATCTCGAAGGTCCACCGGCCAGTCTCTGCTGCGGAGAGACCTCGGTCCAGGTATGTGGACATATCATAGCTCGAGTCCACCCGGAAAAATCTTCTGCTCGACATCTACATAGACAGGAAAATAGTTAGAACAGGGCAGAAGTAAATTTTTTATCTACTGAATACTCAATTAACAAAAAAAAAAAAAATAATAGTCTCTTTCGTTTAAGTTTAAGAATAACTCAAAAGTTACGAATTTACGTAAAGAATTTCACCATTTTATTACAGCGTTACCAATTAGTGAAATCATTGTTTATGTTTTATTTTTTTATTATTAAGTCTTTATTGATTTATAAATAAAATACACATATACAGATAATTCGAAAATCAAAAATCTTATACTAAAGACGACCTCTTGGTCTGATGACCGTCAGAGTGTAGTCGTCATAAGTTACAAATAAAGAAGAAATTAAGTACATCTATCACTTAGCGTTCAAGTATAGAACAACAAAATACAATTACAACTTCTTTAAAATAAAATTATATCTTCGCCTAAGTACATAATAAATTTAATTTACTAACAACAAAGGATCTTATCACAATAAATATAAATATATTGACCTTTAAAATTCAAATCAAAACAATCATAATCTTCTCGTTCGGTATAATAATATTAATTTCAGATATTAATTGTGAATCATAAGATTTGAGCCTAGTTATAATAAATGTTGTAAAATGATAATAACAATTAATACTACTTAAAAAGATTAATAAATGGTAAATAGTAATATAATTAAATAGTAATAAGTAATATTATATATAATATTAGGAAAAATAGAATAGCATTAGATCACAATGATTTAAACTTTATTCTGGTTAGACTATGATATTTTTGGCTCCTCTACAATAATTAGCTAGAGTGTTTATGTTTTAATAATAATACAATGAACTAAAAACATTGTTTGTTACGAGGTCGTGTAATTGTCTAATAATTGTAAGTAAAACAGCACAAATCGATCTGGGAAACAGGCTAAATGAAAGAGAATAAAATATTACATTAAGCAAAAATTAATGGGAGTAATGAAACATTTTTTTAGTGAGGCAAAAGGAAAAATGGATTCGACTATATTGTTTCTTTAAGATAATAATAATACAGATTCCATCTCTATAGTTTCAATCAAGAAATAGACGAAGATATATGAAGCATATGCGACCATATCCAGTACACTTAGTAAACATTAAACTAAAAATAGTAGACCAATATGCACGGTACATCGGGCCAAAAAAAAAAAAAATAGTACCTAGGGACCTAAGCATCAAATGCTCTTATCCCTTCCCTGGAAGCGCTGGGCTTCCACTTTATTTTGTTGCCTGTATATTCATACTACCTAAACCAAATCCTTCGTGAAGTACTCAGTCTCCCAGTTTAATGAACCTGAGAATGCTCTTGTGTGATTACATCTTTACTAAAAGTGTGGAATCTCGTTCGAGTGTATTCCGAGCATATACCCAGGAAGTGTGCCGCCGTCTTTGTCTTCTTCCCCACATCTGTCACAGGTGGGACTGTCCTTGACTCCTACGTTGATACGTTTCAGAGGTGCTAGAGTCAACATTTTATTTCTTCGGATACATCAACGGGACTTTTGAAATTTCTATTGTGGTTTACAATTTTATTCTCTAATCCTAGATCCTGAGACGCTGGGAAATACGATCTGAACTCAAACATAACACATGTTTCCTAACATCTGCATTTGTAAAAGATTAAATTATATAAAAAAATTTAAAGTGACGCCTTTAAAGTAAAAAAAAAGTCAGCAGAAGTCGGAATATCTTCATAGTTCCAGAGATGTGGAGTATAAACTTAGGCCCTCTTCCCCGACGATTCGGCAAACGGGTGTCGTGGCCTCCTGCGGAGGTCGGCAACCCCAAAAAGAAAAGAGTTGTGGAGTCGCGTTATCTCCACAGTTCCAAGAGATGCTGGAGAGACCAGAAGTCGGATTATCATCATAAACACAGGTGCTGAAAGCTCTGGAGTTTACAAAAGTTCGTTGATCTTCAATAACTTCCTACTTAACGCTTTTATTCAACGATTTCTTGTTACCAAAATGTCTCAATTACCTTCAAATCACGTCAAAAATTATTACAATATGTAGGAAGTGCAATCCTTTACAAATATTCAACACTAAAACACTGTAAAAGAATGTTTACTGCCTACAATCATACACAAGAGTAATGTTTTTTAAATCCCTGATTCCAATAATAATTACGATTTATTTGTGAGGGCTACCTCCTTATAATATTTTTTCTACAAACCCGAGAACTTTTAAAACTAGACCAAAAAAGGCTTAAAAAATAATAGCTAAAAAATTATAATTATCTGTTTACAGCTGAGGCTAAAATAAAGCAATTTCAAAACACTCATTAGCTTGCACTGTTTTTAGATTTAAAACCGGGGGTCGTCCCGGTCATACAGCTAAAGTTAATCATATCACACTGAAGCAAAATACTAAAAGTACGGCTAGGCACATCGAAACTGATATTCATGTATCAGAAAAATGAATATTAAAAATGTAATATAGATACATGCTGTAAAATATAGTATATTGTAGAATAAAAATAAATTGGAATATATTCTTTACTGTACTTACTGATGTTGAAACAATTAAATCTGCCGATTAACGTCACCTTAAAACCACAATACAACTCCAATGAACGATAATAAACACACGAGTACGGTGATACAAAAATTGAATTGTTATCACGTAATAACATTGAAGGTCAGGTTATCGTAGTGAACTTTTCGACCCCTAATATATTGACATACAATCGATGCTTAGAACCGGGGTTTTTTAAATCCAAAATAGGTTTGAGATATTCCAAAGATTTCCAGAAATGTCTCTCCTATTATTAAACTATTTTAAAAAATATTACGTTGTATTAACTCAAAGAAATTGATAATGTTGAGAAGGTTGTGGGGGGGGGGGGGGGGCGCTTAATATAAACTTTCACTTCTAACTACAAAGTCATATCGCCTACTACCAGAGCGCTCTTTCGTCACTCGGATGGACATGAGCCCGATTGTAAGGTGGGATTTCTAAATTTTGCCTGCCTAGGTTTATTCAACTAGGGTGGGGTTTTTTTAATGAGTACCTGACATCTCACAGGCTCGGGACCATCGCTTAACGTCCCATCCGAAGGACGGCGGGCTTAAGTTTATTTTACCTCCCAAATAAAATAAACTAAGGGCCTCGGCCGAGTTTTGAACCAGCGATCTTGAGCTCAGTAAGCAAGCACGGATACCACCTTTTAACTTATACTTATTTATATATATATAGTACGTATATAATTTGAGAATCCGATTCATGAGATCAATGAGTTATTTATTATATTTTTCATATTTATTTTGAAATTTTCGACTGTGAATATACATCGCAATAAGGAAATATGAACAGATGAAAAGGAAAAACACATCACTTGAGTCTCTTGATGAAGCGGCTGGTCAGCACTACCACCTCCTCAGGCAGGTCACGCGGCCAACGTCGATTTAGTCGCCGAGGAGGCTTCCCCGGCAAGGACTGGACCGACATTGTTTCCACCAGTGTGTTCGGATGTGGCTGAAACTTGTTGTGCGGATTTGTATAGAGCTGTTGTGTTACTTCGTGTATGTTTAGGTAGAAAGGTATCTTTAGGTCTTGATGTAATGTTAAGTTTGATACGTAGAATGGGCATTGTGTAATTGTTCGGAGGATTTTATTTTGAATAGCTAGAATTCTTTTGGCGTGTGAGGGCTTGGGAGAACCCTAGAGCTGAATGCCATACGTCCAGATAGCTCTGATAATGAAAAAAAATATGAATATGGAAAATGAAGACATCCAGAATAGAGTGGGACTCATGTCCATCAGTGACGAAAGCTTTCAGGTATCAAGATGTTTTTATTATATTACAAGGTCATATCGCCTACTACAAGAGCGCTCTTTCGTCACTCTGGTGGACAAGAGTCCGACTCTTCTATGTGAGATCTAAATTTTGCCTACCCTACAATTTTATTCACCTAGGGTAGAGTTTTTAACGAGCAACTAACATCAAACAGGCTCCGGACCATAGCTTTACTACATGGCGACAGCGAGCTTAAGGTATTTTCACCCCCCCCCCCCCCCCCCCCTCGAAAAAAGAGCTTATGCTAGTGGTGATAAACTATCGATAGTATGACAAACCGACAATTTATTGTAATACTATACGATTAATCGATAATACTATCGAAATTCTGAATGAATTTCTAACAAGAAAGGCAATCGCCACTGTCGGGAAAAGAGTTGGTTGGTATTTTGCTTCGTTTCCTTTTTAATTGCATTACTAGTGTGAGGCAAGAGCGGTGTGAAACGGAAAAATCATTCGGATGTGTGGAAGCATTTCGATAGAAATGTTGGGCCTAAGAAGTTGGCGCGATGTAAAGAATGCAAAAAGGAATACCGAACTTCAGGTGACACATCGAATATCAAGGATCACCTCAAACGAAATCATCCGGTAATTTATTTTAATACTACTGAAGACGACGGAAACGATCAACTCAAACATTTAGATCATGACAATGCCAAGGTTCTAATAATATTAAACTTTACTTGAGTTCAATCAATGTTTACGAAAATTCAGTAAACTTATCATAAACTATAGAGAATATAGGTGAGAAATTGGAAACTGCAAGACCGCTAATTATAAATGACAATTTCAAATTCGATAGTACAATAGATATTTAATAACTATCGATATTTGTAGTCAAATTATAGTACTATCGATACTTCGACACCACTAGCCTCGGCAGGGTTTCGAAGTTACCTGCGCCCTGCACCCACAAATAAAGTTTACACTCGAAAAGTACATAGAACATACAATTTATTAAACTGACTCAGTATGTACAATTAACAAATGAAAATAAAAAAATTAAACATTTTCTTAGTGTACATTTTAATAATGTTTTTTTTTTAAATAAAATAGAAAAGAAAAATAAACATGACTTATTACATATATTTATGTACAATGAAAATAAATAAATAAAAAAATGTATTTAAACTTATATTTATATCCCTTACACAAATGGAGGGGTCACATGTACAGAAAAATATAGTAATAACTATGATACATTATTTTATGTTACACAGAGTTAAGACGTCTTCAAAATGTCAGCCCTGAGATAACAGCCGTGAAAGCATCCTGATATATTTTCCATATTTATATGATTTTAGTTTTATTAAAAATTTATTTTTGGTTATGAGTGCACTGATACTTCAGTATATTATTGGCAAACGTAAGGATTGAATATTTTTTTTTTTAAATAGAGAAACCAGAAAAGAAGGTTTACTTCAAATGTCGGGCTGTTATATCAGTACTGAATCCTGAATAAGTGGATCAATCATTGAGTTTGGTTTAGGCTTTCTGTTTGATAAATTTCAGAAGATGATCCATATGTAAGACGCCATCTTGAGGGCCCTCCTGTTTGATGCCTACACCGTCCTCCCATAGCCACAGACGCAAGTTCTCCAAGGTCTGACTGAAAAAAAAAAAAGAGGAACAATTAGGCGAGTCGTACGAAGTGTGGCTATAAAATAAACGGACTGATAGTTCTGCAGACAAACAGTGAGTGCGTAGAGGTCAAATGGTATTCGACCGTGTCACGTGTCTCTAATGCTGTCATCGTCAAAGTTGCGCGCCACTAAGTTGGGCCGTGGTCTTCGTTCCACTTTGCATATATGCGTCGGAGAAATGTTAAATGTTCAAGTTAGACAACGCAATGTGAAATTGTGAAACTCGGAAAAATCCGCCACAGAAACTTATACTTTAATGAAAGAAGTACTCGGAAATGAGTGTTTATAACGCACTCAGGTTTTTGAGTGGTTTCAAACGGTTCAAACAGGGACGAGAAGTGATCGCAGACGACCCACCCAAAAACGTACGAAAACATCGAACTCCTTACTTCCCTTCGTGAGCGAATAAGACGACAACTAGAATTGTTGAAAAACAAGTCATGGTTTCTCCCTCAGGACAACGCTCCGGTGTCAAGATGTTTTTGGCCAAGCATGGGATCCCTGTGTTAGATCCCTCTATTCACCGGATCTCGACCCGTAAGGTTTGTTTCTATTCCCTAAGGTCAAATCAGCACTGAAAGGAACCAGATTTGAGACAGTAGAAGTAGACGGAGTTTATGAACATACTTTCAGAAAATGATTTCACTGCTTTGACCAATAGAAAATTCGCTTGGAGCGGTGGAGGGGAGTACATTGAAGAGGATAATGTTAAAATTGTGAAAGAAAACCAATGAAAGATTTTATAAAGCAATAATCCGGTTTTTTAATAGCCACACCTATATATCTTTGAATTTACATATGAAATTTCTTGTAAATACATTCATTACGGTAGATATTTGAGTTCTTATGTTAAACCTCCCCCCTTCCCTTTGGTCGATGTGACTGAAAATCAATAGATATCATCCTTAGAGGATTCTGGATACACATGTAAAATTTCGTCTCGATACAATCATCCTATCGCGAGTTATCATCTTCACATACACAGAAAGACAGACTTGTTTTTATCGATAGAGGTCGGAAAACATGAAATTCCTTTGAAAAATCATCACCAAATGTCTGCCCGATTACACAACTTCTCCTATACTTCATATATCTGGAACAGAAAAAGGAAAATATGGCCCTTATGTTTATTTCACAATCGGAGGGGAAAAACCTTGAGCACGTCGTCCTTCGGATGGTCTCGACCCTCTGCGAGGTACTCATTAAAGACCCCTACCCTAAGTAACTAAACCTGGGTAGGCAAAATTTAGGGCTCCCACTCTTGAGTCGGGCTCACGTAAACAAGATTGACGAAAGAACGCTCTGGTAGTAGGCGAGATGACCTTATAGTTACTCTATCCATCATAATTTCCTGTTTATCTACAATTTATTTCCATCCATTTGACTGCATTTTGGTTCGATACATTCAATCCATCAGAGATATACATGTTTGGACAAACAGGCTTTAAAAAAAAAAAAATTGGAATTAGGGAGTTAGAAAATATGAAATTCCGATGAAAACTCTACTTCGAATTTCTGATCGATTCCTCTACACCATGTATGGGCAACCTTTGGCATGTTGCGGGGCAAACTTTAGTGTGCAAATACGTTCGCGGGCCGCGCAGATGGTTCAAAATAAAATAACGTCAGACTTTAAAGTAGTATTCATAATTTTTAGCGATAGATATCAGACACGAAATAATAAGACAATGTTATTATAATACAATTTATTAAAATAACAAAATGAAATTAAAAAAAATTGTACAATATTATAATTAAATCGTGAAATTTGGAATTATTACAAACTACGAAAGTTAGCGACACCGAAATCAATGAGCCCTTGAGCTTGAATTTGGGAAACTAATCCATTGATGTTAATGGAAATCGAGGTTCTGTCGTGTGAAATAAAATGCAAAATTTGGCCAACGTTTCGAAAACTATTTATTTTCTTCTTCAGGGCCTTATAATGACTTGAGTGGATGTGTGTCGTGACGGTGTTGTGAGTTTGTGTCCAGTGTAGTGAGTGCCTCTACTCACTCACTACACTGGACACAAACTCACAACACCGTCACCACACACATCCATTCGTCATTATAAGGCCCTGAAGAAGAAAATAAATAGTTTTCGAAACGTTGGCCAAATTTTGCATTTTATTTCACACGACAGAACCTCGATTTCCATTAACATTGAAAAGATACTGTCGACTCTATAAATCATTTTGAACATAATCCATTGATGTTTGGATTAATTCCACTGATACAAAGACGTAAAGAATTTTCCAAATTATCTTCAGTGAGCCTTGTACGATGTTTTGATTTATTAACTTTCATCATTGAAAAGAACTGTTCGCATTTATAAGTACTGCCAAACGCACAAATCAATCTTCTTGCGAATTTTCTAAGCTGCGGAAAATGGTCTTCTTCGAGGTATTTTTTTTATAGAAATCGCACAACTCCACGTCTTCAAATTTAGATTTTAGGAGTGAGTTTTCTTGAATCTCGATCAACTCCATTTGCAAGTTTATTGGAGCATTTTGTACATTACTTTTTGTTGGATTTCAAAATGTCTCGCGGGCCGGTTGTTGCCCACATATGCTCTATACAGTAAACTCCCGATTATCCGCGGGATTGACTGGCGTAGATACCGCGGATAATCGAATTTCGCGGATAAGCCGCAAAATTGCCGATAATGGTTTAACAAAGGCCGAAGGCACTAAAAAACAACACACAAATAGTGCTTTAAATAAGTTTATTATACAATAAAAGGACGTACCTGATAACAAAACTCAATCAATATCATGTAGGTTATTAAAAAGTCGTGTTTACTGTTTAACAAAAAAGTCAGTCATTTGCTTTTGCTTTTTCGTAGTGAAACACTTTATCTTTATTTGTGATTTGAGTTTTCTCAACACCATCTTGTCACAAAGTGATGCGTCGTCAAGGTATTGAATAATGCTGTCAATGTGTCCTAATGCTGCATCACGTGCAGATGACTCACTGGTCAGGCGATTCACTCGCACGCTAAGTAAGCAAACATCTGCAGTGCCGCTAGTCGCGTCCAAAACTGCACAAGCACACACTACGTATATACCGATATATGTACTGCACAGTAATACTGCACTATATAAACGTTTGTTACTGTACATACATTATTAAGTGTACTGTACTGTATGTATTGTGATTTACGATTTTTATTACGTTTAAGTTTGTATTTAGTAACATTATTTCAATTTTTGTGAAATAATTTTCGGTTTCAAAACCTTCCTTTTTTA
This sequence comes from Aradus depressus, assembly GCA_963662175.1. Classification (NCBI taxonomy): domain Eukaryota; kingdom Metazoa; phylum Arthropoda; class Insecta; order Hemiptera; family Aradidae; genus Aradus; species Aradus depressus. The sequence goes on along the minus strand of OY759226.1, from coordinate 21,145,223 downwards.
TAAAAATGCCTCCTATAGGCACCGCGGATAATCGAGAGTTTACTTGTATATTTGGGGAAGTAATTAATAAAATAAATATAATAATATACTCACACAGCTGAGGCATCAGCTTCATGGCCGATGTCTTTTTCATATTTTGAGTCGGCAGTCTTCACGTTAAAAAAGTACACGTGATCCGTTTTTTTACTTAAATGTTGAAACCAGGGATCTGAAATGTGCGCAAATAAATCATTTAACAAATAAAAAATCGGTAACCCGAGAGATGGGAATTTTATCACTTTCATTATCTAATTGTATTGTATTTGTTATGTATTGTATTCTTCAACTGTAAAAATGCGACTTTTTTTTCATCATTTTTGAAATTAGGTGGGAAAACATGAAATTCCTTTGAACAATCAGCATCAAATATCTGCCCGATTACATAACTTCCCCTATACTTCATATTATTTGATACAAAGCTTTCATTTTTGTTTTTTGGGCAGAGTTCCTCCACACCTTCAAGGTCAGTCCAATGTACCTTATTGTTTTATTTATTCATTTATAGTTTTTTATTTATTTAGACTTTTTTTATATATTCATTTATAATTCATAAATCTATATATATATATATATATATATATATATATATATATAAATATAATTTTTCATATATTGTTATAGTTACATTGTTTTCTTTCTTTTCTATATCTCGCACATTGGGACCTGATGATGTGATGTAAGAACGTCCCGAAACATCTTAGGATAAAGACACTTCCGAAGTTTTTTTGAAAAATAGTTATTAAATTGAAAAATGTGTCTACTTACTATAAACATAACTTGTATTAATTTTTGTTATATACTCATATATTTTTAAGTATTTATTTATTCAGTTTTTATTAATTTCATTTTACTTTTTTTTAATAGTTTTACTACTACTCATAGGTGCATGACTATGTATAAATTCTTTTGACGTATCCTATTACCATGTATTGGTTTAACCGAAATAAATTTATTATTATTATTATTATCTGGAATAGAACAAGGAAGATATGGCCCTTATGTTTAGTTCACAACCGCGAGGGTCCTGGTAGGGTTATCATAGGTTTTTAATGTGAGATTAAAAAACCTTGAGCACGCCGTCCTTCGGATGGTCTCGACCCTCTGCCAATTACCGGCTATGTACTTCCCCAGAACGAATTCATCAATTAACTTTTTGCACTCCCTCCAAAGCCAATCGACCGTTTGCGCTAATAATCAATATTTGACATACATAGAGGCTTCTGTATCCTCTTACTAAATTTTTTGAGTCGATAATTCATTAAATCTACAGTTATTTAGATTGTTGAGTTGAGCCTCCGGCCGATTTCGCTGACAACAGGTATTGTCCTCAAAGGTTTTGACTTCAAATATGAAATTTCGCGTTTTTTTTTCATTTTTGGAATCGGGAGGTCGGAAAAAATGAAATTTATGTTGAAAACTCAACTTCGAATTTCTGACCGATTATATAACTTCCCCTATAATTCGTATCGCTGGGGAAGAAAAAAAAATCATATAAACATAAGTAAAATGTTGTCAATATTAGTGTTGCCAAACCATGTTATTAGAATTTCTGTACAATTCAGATAAAATCCCATTCTCTACATGTAACTACAGAACCGTGGTGGGACCATGCAACCAACGCCCTTCTCTTTAGCCCGTAGGGCCTCAACAGGTCAGTGGTATGCGTGCTTGCTTACTGAGCTCAAGATCGTGGGTTTGAAAACAGGCCGAATCCCTTAGTTTATTTTATCTGGGAGAAAAAATAAACTTAAGCACGCAGTCCTTCGGATGGGTCCCGAGCCTGTACGCTGTCAGGTACCCGTTAAAGACTCCTATCCTAGGTGAATAAACCTAGATAGGCAAAATTTAGGACTTCCATAGTAGAGCTAGGCTTATGTTCACCAGAACGACGAAAGACCTATACAGGAACAATTACAACATAAATGACAACATTTCTACTTGAGAGTACAACTCGGTCATCGCTGTCTCTAGATTTCAAGACAAGCTTTTAGTTTCTTGCTGTGGTATGAACCTTACCTTTGGTGGTCCTGAGGAAGGCTATAGCCCTTGGCTTGAGCCAGTAGTCTATATAGTCCAACATGAGTTCCTGGGGGCCTGCCTTCATTGAGATCATAGTCAGTCTGTCCCAACATACAACATACATGCACATATATAATAATACATAACACATGTATTTATGGATACTATTAAAAATATGGCCATTACAAGAAGAAAGAAGATTTTCGAATAACTAAACATTGCTCTTCTCTTTCTGAAAAAAATAAAACTCATAAAGGAATTCATTTTTTTAATGTCCTTCCCCACTTCTTGAAGTCAATAGATACAATAAAAAAATGTTAACTTCAACTAAAAATGTTTATGTTAGAGGAAACTCCTTACACGAAAACGGAATTTTATTCTCACTGTTCAAAAAAAATAGAATAATCACAATAAAGAATCGTGTTTCATATCCAAACACATTATTTGATACAAAGCTCTCATTTTTATTTTTTGGGCAGAGTTCCTCGACACGTTAAAAGTCAGTCAAATGTATGTCTTTGTTCTATTTATTCATTTATAATTTTTTATTTATTCATTTATAAATGATTAATATATATTTATTATTATTTTTTTTTTATACAGGGTGTTACAGCAACCTCTGGCAATACTTCGGGATATGGTTCTTTACTTCATTTGGAACAAAAAAGTTCTAATAAACCATGGTCCGATTCGTTCACCTTCAAAAGTTATTCTTGATTTCATAAAAATTTTAATTTTCCAACATTTTCTCATAAAATCGATCATATCTCAAATCGTATTTGTCATAAATCAAATTCAATAACACCATTGGAAACAACATTAAATTTCCTATAAGGGACGGAAGTTTTATTTAGAAATTTAATTCATTATAGTTGTTACAGCGACTTTAAGCTCAACTTTACAGCTCTTCGACTGTTAGAAAGGACTTTTGAATGGTGTTTTTCTTACAATTTCGTCAAGGGTAGCGTACGGTCCGATTACGGAAAAAATATCTACATTTCATCAACTTTCCAATAAATATAAATATTATGGGGTTTCTTTTTCTTTTTGTCAAAGAAAATGTGAAAGAAATGTAAAAACCAATGAAATACAAAATTGACAACTGTGAGAAAAATACCCAAAGATTAGCTAATATTGGCTCTATTCTTTCTCATAAATCAAAGTTTATTATTATGGTTAAAATTATGACATTGGGAATGATATCCCGAAGTACTGCCATAGATTGCTGTTACACCCTATATATTGTTACACAGTAGAGTCCCGCTAATCAGGACTAGATGGGACCGGACCCCGTCCGAAAGTCCGGATTAAACGGAATTTGCTGTAATATTCACATGATAAATATTTTAAAATATTTTTTTAAATATTAGCGTAAATATTTAGCGCGCCGTCTTCTTTGTCGGCACTTTTTCATTGTAGCCTACTGAATAAGTCAAGTAAAACCCTCTCTTTGAATTATTTTCATACTTACCGCTCACTAAATTAAATTTCTAGTTTACAAAATTTTAATCAATGTTTTTAAAACCCATCCGGATTAACCGGATGTCCGGATAATCTGTGCCCGGAGTTACATAACATGCTTTACTATGAGGATATATCGCCTACTACCAAAGCGCTATTTCTTCGCTCTGATGGACATGAGATCGACTCAACAGTGGGAGTCCTATATTTTGTCTACCCACCTGAGACGGACCACAGAGATAAACAAACTACCTGAAACGGACCCTTATAAGACAACAAACACGGACTAAGCTCAGTACAACATTAACAGTGGCTTGAAGATGATGTCTTCACATCGAAAGCACCCACAGTACTCGACCAGCAACCAGTGACGACGGTTTCCACCGAAAGGTATTGGTTGGTTGGTTGGTTGGTTATTTTGGGCGAACAACTACTTCCAGGTTTACAACTACTTTCCGAAAGGTATGACAACACTACCCAGGTTTATTTATCTAGGATAGGGATCTTTAACTAGTACCTGAGATCCCATCCGAAGGACGGCGTGCTTAAGGTTTTACTTTGTGCAAAGTATATAGGTATACTGAGTTCGAACAAAAGAAGTAATAATATCAAGTATTACCTTTGGAAGACTTGATGAAGATCTGTCATTTTACTGGTTTGTTTCACTCGAAGAGGTGATACATTTCCTGGGTCCCTCTTCTTCAGTGCATTTGTAAAGAGAGTCAACATTTCTAGCCTACAACAGACAAGAAAAATGTAAGGATTACTGGGGAATAACCTAGCTAAAGTTAAATAAAGTATAAAATTCGTATGAGACGTTAAGCGATGGTCCCGAGCCTGTACGATGTCAGGTACTCGTCAAAGACCCCTACCCTAGGTGAATAAAAATTTAGGGTAGGCAAAATTTAGGACTCCCAAAGTAGAGTCGGGTTCATGTCTCCCAGAGCGACAAAAGAGCGCTGTTGTAGTAAGCGATATGACCTCGTAGTTAAAGCCCGGGCATGTGTCACAATAACTAACTAGAAAACCACATATACTATTTCAATTGAATTGATCTTTATTTTTCGGGTGCACCTTGCGATTGTTCAACATCACCCGTCTATGTTTGTCGCGGAAGCTCGGGATCTGGTTAGTGCTCAAGTGAGGTTATGGCAGGTCGGGGGCGACCACCGGTCGACCAAGTGTCGTGATCGGTGGTCGCCCCAGCCCATCACACCGCTCTTTTCTGCTCCCGTCAGGAGCCGACAAACCGGCTGAACACTGGGTAGCCGATCTCCGTCACCAGCTGCCGCAGATCCAGACCCAGGCATGATCCAGTCCCGCGAATCAACTCTACCCTGGTCTGGTCATACAGCGGATAATCTATGACTACGTGTTCTGCAGTCTCAAGCCCCCCCCCCCCCCCACATGAACAGTTTGGGTTGTTCTTCTTCCTAAAGAAGAAGAGTTTGGAGTTAAATTCTCCGTGACCTGATAATATCTGGGACATCCAGTGGACATGCTGCACCCACGTCGAGTCGAGGCGAACCCGGACATCCGGAAAGTATGCATAAGTCGTTTGGCCATCCGAAATTCGTGACCAACGATGTTGCCATTTTTCCACTATGGGCAATGTCCTGGACTGACCGCGGATCTCTTCTTCCAGGGCTAGACTTAAGACGACATTTTTAAAACTTTGAAGAAACTGTGCATAAAGTGCTTAACTGATAAAAATCTATAATTTATAGAAACCGGAAATATTTTGTCTTCTGCTTTTATGGTGAAAGCTACTGATAGCAAACCATAAAATTGAATAAAAATCTTAATTTCAAGATATTTGACACTAATGATATGTTTTACTTGTTCATGTCATCAAAATGGTATAAGTGATTTGCCACTAGATCTCAGCACCAGCTAGGATTTCACTTGTACAACTTTTTTCCTGAACAGAACAATCATTTTTGTACCCGATTATGCACTTAACGAAATATTTTCAAAAATGTCACTTGGAACATTTTGATACGAACCCCTTCATATTATATCGTTTATATCGAGAAATACATTTTTTTTTATGTACTAGATATATATATTTTTTTTTTTTCTTCCCTCGACTTAATATTATTGTTTTCATGTTGCTGTTGGTTACGCGAATTACTAAAAAAACTTTGGGCGCGATTTGAGGTGAAGGCCCGATTCAGAATTTTCTTTTTTTCTTTTTTTTTTACATAACAGATACCTGGTTAGGAAATGGTGATGTGCTATGGACTCATTGCTGAGTGCTAGTCCATCAATGATATGAAATCCGTTGTGTTTCTTCTGTGAAGTTCCTTGTCCCATATACTCTGGAACCACTTCTCCATAGAGAAGTGTCCCTGGACTTAGTTCCAGGTTTAGCCGACTCTCTCGGTCCCATCGTCCCATCGTCTGGTTCCACCGGTACACCTTACTTCGACCCAAACCTGCCAATGGAAATAACATTAATGTAAAAAAATAAAATACGTGGTAATTGGTCAAATGAACCTATGGACAATTATTCATTTTTTCATTATTTTTTTTTTATATTTACAACTATATATATTATAAGGACCAGATGTAATGTTATTGTAGTTTCTATTTGTAGAATGTAATGTAAATGGCAATTAGTAATAGGATTTACATTATTGATGTGTAAACATCTTAGCTCTCGGTAGGGGCTATGACAGACCATAAGTCTCGTTGATGTGCATGCTTGTGTGTGTCGGGCGGTTGCGCGTGCAGAGCACACACAACTACACACTTATTTATCTTTGATGTCTTTGATGATGATTAGATATAATATAGATGTAGTATATAACAATGATTAGATATAATATAGATGTAGTATATAACAATGATTAGATATAATATAGATGTAGTATATAACAATGATTAGATATAATATAGATGTAGTATATAACAATGATTAGATATAATATAGATGTAGTATATAACAATGATTAGATATAATATAGATGTAGTATATAACAATGATTAGATATAATATAGATGTAGTATATAACAATGATTAGATATAATATAGATGTAGTATATAACAATGATTAGATATAATATAGATGTAGTATATAACAATGATTAGATATAATATAGATGTAGTATATAACAATGATTAGATATAATATAGATGTAGTATATAACAATGATTAGATATAACGGGTATTTATACAACATTATTGATCATATTTACCGTTGTAGTGAATTTAACTACAAAAACATATTACGAACTATAAAATGATCTTTCGGTAAGAAACTTTTAGGTTAAGATGCTTCGATAGCTTAAATTTGTCGCAATGAATAAAATTTGTGGTGAAAGAAAATAATATAGCAGTGTAAATCTAAAAAAATATAATATATATTTATATATTATTATATGATAATATATATTGTGATTAATATATAATAATAATAACTGCGATCAATAAACAATATATTTGTTGTCTCATTGTCACAAAAAAATAATATAATGTTTTTACCCATTTAAGGAGATACCGAACAGCTTATTTCATTTTTAAATGACAAAATCTACAAATGAATACGAATCGAAATATTTCAATAACAAATTCGAAAACTACCATCGATGCTGTATTCTCGCGGTATTTAGTGACACTACAATCACAGTTGTATATATCTTATTTTAGCTATCACAAATCTATTTCATGAGCGATGCCGTAGTTAAAGAGTGTGGGTCTGTGTATAATTCTGAGTGGTGAGTGATAACCGTTGTTACCACCAATTCGTGCCGTAGAGGCGAACTGATTCTGGACTTGCCTGACTATATTTTTCATAAATATCATCTATGTAATTTTCAGTTCCTCCGGGAGCACATCCTGTTATCATTAATTATATGTTGTATACTAGTAAAAGGGATGTTGAGTGAATTATAATTCACAGAATAAAATTATTATTCTTGCGACCAATATACAATATATAACAAGCAAATTTGATACATGAATAAATAAAATATATAGAAATAAATTTTCGCCATCAAACGTGCCCTCCCATCACCATCAACAACGTTCTAATTCCTTCCACTAACCAGGTGCGTTACCTTGGGTTCTACTTAGACAGCCGACTGACGTGGAACCCACACACACGACTTTAACGACAAGAGTTGAATCGACGTTACGGACTACTACGTAGACCAAAATCAAAACTTTCTACTGTCAACAAACTGACCGTTTACAAGACTATAATACGCCCAATATGGACATACGGCCTCGAACTATGGGGTACAGCCAAACAATCCAATATAAACCGCATCCAAGCTTTCCAGTCCAAATTCCTTCGTCGAATTGTAAATGCTCCCTTCTACGTCAACAATAAATTACTCCATGAAGACCTAAACATCCCAACCGTCCAAGAACTCGTCCAATCCCGATTCTTAAATTTCCACAATAAACTTTCATCCCATCCTAACCCATTTTCACAAGTCCTATCCTCTCAATCCCATCCTGACAATCCTCCACGCCGTCTGAATAGGAGGAGGTCTCGTTCTAAGTGAAATCTAAACATTGTGCTAGTTTCTAGAGAGTGTCAGCGCTGGCTGACCTCACCCAACATATTGCATAGACACTCATGCATACAGTTACCATATTTGCTCATTGTATTAAATTTATATAGATTGCAAATAAATAAAATAAAAAATAAATAAATAAATAAATTGGAGAAGTGATGAAATAATATATTATATGTGAATTAAGAATCTCCTTACACAAACCAAAAAGTAATACTATTTTGTTTTTGTAATTTCATATTTCCATAAACAAAATGTTAACATGAACTAAAAGAAAATGGATAATACGAACCAAGGATGAAGCAAGGCTCCTGAGAGCCCAAAGGTACAATCCTCCAGTCAAGTACGGAACAGAAGGATTGCTCCAGGTTGTCGGGCTTCAATCTGAGACCTTCAGTCGATAAAAAATCTGAAATATAATAAATTCAAAGTTAATATAGATTAAATCGTAAAGTAAACGAAATGAGGAATGAAAGAAAAGATCCTAATACACTGATCCGGATTATGATCCAATATGTTAATCCGGGATACGATCCTATGTGGGGATACCTTGACCACAATGTATGTACCTCCAGATAAACTAAACTAAGGGCCTTGGCCGTTTTTCGAACCTACAATCTTGAGCCTAGGAAACTAGCACGCTTACCAGTGAGCTACCGGCGCCCTCTACTTCTATATTCATCTGTGTAAGGTGTGAGAGTTGTTGTTGAGGCCATACAGGCTTTGGTTGCATGGTGCTACCACGGTTGCCAGTTCGAATCCCGTCCGGGAGAGAGTTTTATTTACATTACAGAAACATGGTATGAATCATCGACCATGTTCTTCCCCAAACCCAGTCGACCGTTTCCGCTAATATTCAATACTTGACTTATATAAGGGCTCATAAATCCTCATACTAAATTTTGTGTCGATAAATTCATTACATCGGCAGTTATTGAGCTCCCCCTCTGATTCCTCTCTTCCCTTTGGTCCATTTGACTGAAAATCAACGTGTTAGAGAGTTCTGGATTCACAAATAAAATTTCGTGTCGATACAATTATTCTAACGGGAGTTATCTTGTTCACAAACACAGACTGTTTATTTCATATTTAGAATCTGGACGTCGGAAAATCGGAGCCCTCTCTAATGATGTATTATGACTTTACGAGTATTAGTTTCAAAGATATAAACGTTCAAAAGGTGACGATGTTACCCCAGAAAGAGGTAGTTCTACGTAAAAAAAATGACTTCATGGGATGAACTGGTACAGTAGAGTCCCGCTCATCCGGACACCGATTATCCAGACGGGATTAAAAAAAAACGAAAAAATTTAGTAAACTCCTTTTTCAGTGAGTCTAAAAATATTATTCTTGTTTTCATTACGTACTGTACATTGTTTTATTTTATAGTCTTGTTCAGAATTTAACGTTTACATATTTCGTTTTTAAAATTCTTAATTTTTACATAACATTAATGTACCGTGGTTTGTTTTGTACAGTAGTACTGTACAATAAATAAATTTTGAGTTTTAATCACAAAGATGTTTTGTTTTGTTAACCCAATCTCAGTTCGTAGGTCGAAAACTTAGATCTACTTACATATAAATTATGTGGTATTGAAAATAAAAATTAATCTGAGAGAAAAAAAAATCGTTTAAATATTTATCATGTACATTTTACAGCAAATTCCGTTTAAACCGGACTTTCGGTGATCCGGACGGGGTCAGGTCCGATCTAGTCCGGATTAGCGGGACTCTGCTGTACTTACGTTTAAAGTGGTCCGGTTTGAGAACGGTATTGAGTATCTTGTTGGCTGTGTCCGTTTCTGTCGTCCTGTCGGCTCGTCGAGCCCCGTCCGGTACACCCCATGCCTTCAGACACTCCCTCCTCAACTCCCCCTGTCTCTCCTCTATCAGATTTGAGTCCTGGTAGTAGGCCGCCACTTTCTTTAGGCTCACCAACTGCCTCGTTCCTAATCTGGAAAATAGTTTAAAGCAAATATTATTAGTCTTAGATTGATCAGAGTTTTCAACTGATTTTCACGTTTCAAGCGCCTCTGAATAAGTTTTAACCATTTTCGCAAATATCTGAATGACATTGTAATGAATGGGTTGACACGAAATTTCATACGTAAACTCAAAGCTCTATAAGCACGACATTTATTAATTTTCAGCGGAATCAGCCGAAGAGGAGATTGGAATCAGAGAGAGACTCAACTCCAAATACCCAATAACTACCGATGTAAAAATGTATCAACAAGAAATTTGATATTTAAATACAAAATCCCATAAGGATGGCAACTGTTAATTTTCAACGAAATCGGCCCGAGAGAAGGGGGGACCCTAAGAAGAGGGGCTCGACTCAAATACCCTAATAACTGCCGATGTTATGTAAATGACATATATTACTATGTAAATAATATATATTACTATGTAAATGATATATCCTGGGGAAGTGATGATCCACAGTTGGTGATGCACAGACCAGACGACTTTTTTTATTTTTTTTTATGGAATTTTGGGGAAAATCAATTTGTAAATGATTACATGACATCCCCTATACTTCATATAGTTGAAGTAAAAACTTTTTTTGTTATTATTTGTCTTATCTCCTTTTGTCAACAATAAATTACTCCATGAGAAGACCTAAACATCCCAACCGTCCAATAATCCAATCCCGAATTTAAACTGCACAATAAACTTTCATTCCATCCTAACCTATTTGAGCATGTCATATCTTCTCAATTTCATCATGACAATTATTAGGGCTTACATAAGTTAATAATTGGAAAATTGTTAAACGATACTTTTCTGTGTATTTTTAACTTCTGATTGAAACACATATACATACATATGCTATTAATAATAATTATTAATAGCATATGGGTATTAAACATAACAATCCTTCCCCCCTAGGGAGGGGTGGGGTAGGTGAGGCGGGACGGTGCCCGTCTCAGCCTGGCAGACCTCCTCAGTGCAGGTCCCACAGCAGCAGGTTCGGGCACGTTGGAGCTGCAGGTGGCGGGAGGTCCCATCCATGTTGATATCCAGCTTCTCTCTTGATTGGCTTTGGCATCCTGGCCCCGCTCCGGTGTCCTCTGCTTCTCATCCTGACTGCTTCCGTCTTCAACCTCTCTCATAGCTACTAATTGGTTTGCGTGCCTTCTCCATGGTGTGGTGTCACCTACGTCAACATGGTATGACCTCGGACCCAGCACTTGGACAACCTTCCCCCTTCGCCATTTGTTCCCTGATCGGTAGTCCCGAGCTAGCACCGCACACCCTACCTGGAGGTAACCATCTTGTTGGGATCGTTGCGCCACTTTTTCCTGGTTTTCCCTAACCCGCTTTCGCACGCTAGGTCTCAGCAAATCCAGTCTCGTGCGGAGTAGGCGCCCCATTAGCAGAACACACGGTGGTTGCCCGGTCGTACTATGTGGGGTGATCCTGTATTTGAACAGCAGTCGGTCAAGTTTCTTTTGTAATTCCATATTTTCTCCCCCAGCAGCCAGTAGTCCCTTTTTCAGCGTCTGCACAAACCGCTCCACCTGCCCATTAGTTGCGGGGTGGTAAGGTGCACTCCGAATATGCTGGACCTGGTTGCTTTTCAGAAAATTGCTGAATTCCGCTGACGTAAACTGTGGCCCATTGTCGGTAATCAACTGTTCCGGAATACCAAATTGGCTAAATAGGGTTCTTGAACAGGCTATAGTATTATCAGCTGAAGTACTCTTCATGATTTTAACTTCTGGCCACTTTGAAAAGCTATCTATAGTGATCAAGAAGTTAAACCCCAAAAATGGACCCGCAAAATCCACATGTAACCGCTGCCATGGATGCTCGGGGTACTCCCATGGATGGATTCTAACCTTCACTGGGTTGTTTCTCACGCATATGGGTATTAAACATAACAACAATCCTCCACGCCGTCTGAATAGGAGATGGTCTCGAGATCTTCTTAGTGAAATTAAAACATTTTACAATTTTCTAGGGAGTATCAGCGCTGGCTGACTTCTCCCATCAAGTGTCCTAGGATTGCAATCCCGGGATCCCCAGGATTTTCAGTATTTATTTTATTTCAAGTTTTTATTAATTTTTTTAATTATTTACGAATACATATTTAAAAAAAGTATCTATGTAATTTAAGGGAATAACAATAAGATAAATATTAAAAGAAGGGAAGTAGAGATTTTATGTAAATTTGAGAGACTTCAGTAGACCTTCGAAGGCTTTTTGAGATAGCTGGGTATACTCTTTCTTCGTCTTTGAATACAATCCAATCAAAAGTATTAAGTTGAGAACTTCCGGGATCCGGTAATGACGAAAAATCAATGAGAAATGTACTTAAACGGAAAATAAAAAAATTTACAACCGAAAGTTCACCAAAGAGAACGAAAGATCTGGAGAGCCAGCTGAAGAAAGAAATGAGTGTTTTCGAAAACAGTGGTAAAAGAGGATTGTACTTAAACTGTGTGTACAGATCATTGCTAACAATCCCACCAACCAGTGCAGAGGAAAGGGCCTTTTCTGTGGCTGGCTACTTTTGTACCAAGATGAGGTCAGAATTAGCCGATAACTCTAAATTTATATACTTAGGGATTGAAAAAGTTGAATCCCGAAATTTCGAGATCAAGTTCCAATCCCGGGATTGCAATCCCTAGTCCTAGACGTGCTTGTTGTGTTTACTGTATATACAATACAAATAAATAAAAAATAAATAAATTTACCTCCTTCAGGCAATGTAAGAAGATAATTACACTTTATATTCAATGGAATGTACTTATTAAATTCTTAAGTATACATCAACATACCTATTATTAGAATCGTATAAATAATTAAAAAATTCAGAATTTTCATCCTTAAGTAAGAAGAGTGGAACACACTCAACAATGTCTAGTGATGAGTTTTGTCCCAACTCCCAAAGTCGTTGGTTCAATTCGAACATGTAGTCCCGGATCGTTGTCGCATCGGATCTCTTTCCCTCGCAGATAATGTACCTGAGAACACAAAATAATCATAATTAGAAAATGGTAGACCAGGGATGGACGAACTACTTTTTTTTCTTAAAATAGTTAATTTTAAAAAGAATACAAATCAGCTATTAACCGTAGTTATTTAATTATAGTGCCCGGGCTTTTTGACGCTGAACTACGTCTTTCTCGGCGGTATGTGGGGTTGTACGTCACGAAAATGTGTCACACTTTGAGAGCTTATATCACCTAAAATAATAATCGTAGAATAATGAACCAAACGCCGATAGAAAGCTTGTGTAATACGATTTATTATAAAACAAGTTTCAACACTTCATCTTTCATCCTTTAAATACGGCAGCATAAAAACAAAAAATTAGGAAAAATTCCGAATGATTACCTATGTCTCAAAGTTAGTAGAAGAGTCGCGAACCGCCATCTATCCATAATATACCAAACTTTTTACCGAAAGCCATCAGAAGGATGAGTTATGTATTCATTTTATTTGTAATATGTATTATTTATGAAAGATGAAAAGTTGAAACTTGTTTTATAATAAATCGTACTAACAATTCACAATAATACAGCTCATTCTACTTCTAGTGGAATTAATTAATAATCGACTATGATAGTTACCATGAATTGTATATAGTATAAGTTTATATGAAATAAATAAGATAAAAAAGATTTTTTTTGTTTTTATTTGAAAAACTGAATATACTAGACGTAGTTCTACGTCATTGGTTGCGGCACAGTCGTAGCTGTCATCTTCTTTTTACTACGAGGTTATATCGCCTTCTACCAGTCTTTCTTTCATGCCTCTGGTATACATAACTCTGGTATACATAACCTGTGTAAGGTCTAGATTTGGTCTACCAAGGTTTATTCACCTAGGGTATCGGTCATGAGTACCTGAGATGGCACAGGCTCGGAATCATAGCTTAACGTCCCATCCGAAGGACGGCATGTTCAAGATTTTATCACCTCCGACATAAAAAGCCTAAGCCTGATTTCGAACCCGCGATCTGGGAAGCGCACTACCTCCGAGCCACCGACGCCCTCCCCGTGTAACGCAGAGTGTAAAGGTTCTATCCGAATAAGAAAATTAAAAGTTCTTTCTTTTAAAATTGAATGCGGGCTCTACCAGAATTCATAAAATATGTTCTCGTATTGAATCTTAATCTTCGTTCTCTTTTTTTTCTAGGCTGGTTATAGTGAAAAATTACATTTTCTATATTATTTTTTTCTTTTTTTCATTTCGTTTTTCAAAATTGTTGTCAACATTCCTCCCACAAAATTAGAATATAGAAATGATTACAAGTCTCAAAATAAAAATGAACCGATGAGAAACCACAAATTGAAAAGGTCAATAAACATTTTTTTGATTTTAAAATATTTAAATCCGCCACGACGTCTCAAGCGGGCATGGAAACTGCTCCAGGACTAGCCTGGACTTCTCTTCGGTTACGTACCTCAGCAGTACAGCGACACACTTGCCAACGCATATCATCACAATCACTAGTGACAAATGTTGTCATTGTGAATATGTGAATAAATAAATAAAAAAATATTAAAAAATGTAATAATGTTTATTGATTAAAAGTTATACAGAATTTTACAAACTGATGCCGGGAGTATGTGCCCGAAACGTCTGCGTTTTATGTATGTTTTGAACTCAGAAAATAATATAATTGTCATAAAAAGCGCCGGTAGCACAGAGGTATTACGCTTGCATACTCAGCTCAAGATAGCGGATTCGAAACCCGGCCGAGGCCCTTAGGTTTTTTCATCTGGTAGGTGAAAAAACCTTCTTGTCCTTCGGATGAGATATTAATCGATGGTCCCGAGTCTGTACGATGTCAGGTACTTGTTATAAAAAGACGGGCTCAGAGTGATGAAAGTGCGCTCTGGTAGTAGGCGATATGACGTCGTAGTTAAAACCCGGGTATGAGTCATAATAACTAATTAACTATACTTTATAACTATAACAATAATACAAAATAATCTTACCTCTCAGAGTTGGCTGGTCGACTAGTGTTTGGTTTAAAGAGGCAAATTCGATTGAAAGCTTTATGCATTAAAAAAATAATGCCAGCACTAAAAGGGGAAAAAATATCGAAAAGTTTACAGACAAAATGTCCACCATCCCGCACTATACTTAGGGCAACAAGACACTGGCATAGGTACAGCTGTTTGGAGAGTAACTCTTGAATGTTCTCTTGGCCTTCCACAGAGAACCCCTGGAAAGATACAGACCACAAAGAAGTACGATATAGTATAAGCAATATAGAAAAATGAAAAAACAGGAGTGAAAAAAGGAAACAGAGATATAATAAACAACAAGGCGCCGATAGCTGAGAGGTAACGTGCTAGCCTACAGAGCTCAAGTTCGCGGGAGCACGTTGTCCTTCGCATAGGACGTTAAGCGAAGGTCCCGAGCCTGTGTGATGTCAGATACTCGTTAAAGACCCCTTCTCTAGGTAAATAAACCTAGAGATTCAAATTTAAGAATTCCGTCAGTAGAGTAGGGCTCATGTTCGCCAGAGTGAGAAAAGAGCGCTCTGGTAGTAGGCGATTTGACTTAGTTAAAGCCCGGGCATGAGTCATAATAACTATAATAAATAAATGAATCACCGGCAATGTACTTCCCCAGAACGAATTAATTAACGCTTCACTCCTTCAAAACCATTAAATTGGATCTCGTGCTAACGTCCAACGTTGATGCCAATCTTTACTTTCATATACCCAATATGCCAGTATGAAAAAAATTTCAGAAAGGGTAGGAGAGAGTTTTGTAATGGCCACAGCACATATATATATATACTTTTCCTCAAATTTCCTTGACTTTTCCCGGTTTTCCAGGTAATATTTGAGTTTTTTCCCTGACTTTACGTTATGTCATAAAACTATTTTTAAAAAAAGTTGTTTTTATATTGTGTAAATAACGTAACAGATCAGTTATTTAGGTTAAGTTAGGTTTTATGACTCTTGCCCGGGCATTAACTACGAGGTCATATTGCCTACTACCAAAGCGCTCTTTCGTCACTCTGGTGGACATGAGCCCGACTCTATTGTGGGAGTCCTAAATTTTGCCTACCCTAAATTTTTATTCACCTAGGTTAGTGGTCTTTAACCAGTACCTGACATCGTACAGGCTCGGGACCATCGCTTAACGTCCCATCCGAAGGACGGCGTGCTTAAGTTTATTTTACCTTCCAGATAAAATAAACTAAGGGCCTCGGTCGGGTTTCGAACCCACGTTCTTGAGCTCAGAAGACAAGCATGCATACCACTGAGCCCTCGATCAGATATTTATTTGCATGCAGTCGAAAGACACTGCTAGAATGAAATTCTCTTCATTTCTATATGTGATTTTGTCACATCGTAATGCTTTCTCTGAGAGAGGATTTCATTCTAGCAGTGTCTTTTCTTTCATTGGCCATTCTTATTCAATCTGTGTACTCATTAAAGGATTTGTTGAAATTAATTTAACTTGAAAAATTAATATCTCATGAACTATTCAGCTAAGATAAAAAGCTGCTTCAAAGTTCATTTTCTTCTTCTAACTATTCTATAAAGCAATTTGATATTTGTCTCGATAAACGAAGCGTATTTTTTGAGATATTTGAGTAAAAAGGATGACAAAATAGCACTTTCTTAAAATAAATATTTATTGCAACAAATAAAGATTTGTATATTTCAGTACTCATTGATCTATTTAAAACATAAACCATTAAAATCGGTTCCTAACTCAAGAACTTCTGAATAGGTCGAGAATTTAAACGCATTTTCACTGAAGTAGCTGGGATTTTCATGAGAATATAATTTGAATATTATGGATGAAAAAATTCCCTGATTTCTATAAAAATTCCCTGACATTTCCCGGTTTTCCAGAAAGTGGCCACCCTGATATATATATATTATCGTTGCTAATAATTACGGTACTAAAATGATCAACTCATTTGTACTTACCCCATCAGCCATCATGAAATGTACTCCATGGCCTCCGGTGGTGTCCATTATGACGTTGGTCAGACTCTGAATATTCTCAGGATCGTAAATGTTACCATCGTCATGGATACCTGGCAACAACAAAACATTTAGTCGGCGAATCACCGGCTATGTACTTCCCCAGAACGAATTAATCAATTAATTTTTCGATTCCCCCTCCAAAACCAGTCGACCGTTCGGACAAAGAAAAACCTCGATATTTCATTTACATAGTGGCTTCTGAATTCTCATACTAAATTTCGTGTTGATACAATTATTGGTTGGGGTTTTTAGGTTGAGCCACCTCTGATCCCCCCATTCCCTTCTGCCAATTCCGCAGAGAATTAATAAATTACGTCCTTATGGGATTTTAAATTCACATAGGAAATTTGTGTAGATACTACTTCAACGCCAAGGACAAGACAGACATACTGGAGAGAAGTGGGGTATGTAGTATTCCATGCAATGATATATACATTGGACACACAGGAAGGACCTTTAACATAAGATACACGGAACACCTCAAACAGACAGCCTCCAATAACTCCACGTTCTACAGACACCTCACAGAAACAGAGCATCAACCCAACATACTACACTTGGCTTCTAAAGGAAGGGAGTTATCTCTGTTAAAAGCCATGGAAATCAACAAATACAATACACACATTACAAACTACTCAACGAACAAACTGATTTAAATCATTCCCCCCTCCTCAATTTGAAACTTCCAAGATAGACTTAGCTAACTATTATTATGCTCTGTTCACAGTTGCTAATATAATGTTACAGGGGTGCAATATGTTATTTCAATTTAAGTTGATCTACTAGGTGTCCGTGGTTTTTTAGTTTTAATTGTGATATAGGTTATTATTGAAACTTAGTTAATAGGTTAATATTGATATATATTATTTAATTATTTTTCTGATTAAATTGTGATATTGTATGGTAGTTCCCCGCCCCCCCCCCCCCTTTTTTGTTAAACAGTAAACACGACTTTTTAATAACCTACATGACATTGATTGAGTTTTGTTATCAGGTACGTCCTTTTATTGTATAATAAACTTATTTAAAGCACTACTTGTGTCTTGTTTTTTTAGTGCCTTCGGCCTTTGTTTAACCATTATCGGCAATTTTGCGGCTTATCCGTGAAATTCGATTGTCCGCTGTATCCACGGCAGTCAATCCCGCGGATAATCGGGAGTTTACTGTATAGTGGAATTTTTGACTCGTTTTAAGTGTTTTATTCAGTAGTATTGTGTAGATACATTCATTACAACGGCAGTTATTAAAGTGTTTGTATCAAACCCGTAAAACAAAAGGGAACATTTTAGCTTTATGACAATTAATTGACAATAAAATTATATAATAAACTTACCATAATAAGGTTCGAATGTTTCAGGAGGACCAGAAAAAAAATCGTGTAATTTAAAATCGCAATCTCCTTTGAGGGTGAATCCAATGCCCTTCGCTCGCCACTTCTTCTTCCATAGAACATACTCTGAAAATCCACCAGGACCCGCACAAACATCCGCAAAGTATAGCAGATCACGATTCGTCAGCATACATTTCTGAAAATTTAAAATAAAAATGCAGATAATAATATTTTAAATGTTCTCTATAAGTATGAATTTTTTGTGGAATAGGCAATATTTCAAAAAATATATGTGATATGGCCATTACGGAACTTTCTTATACCAACCACGCTTACAGATCTCTCTCTCTCTCCCCACTCTCTCTTCTCAAAATCATTTCATTCTGGCATTACTGGATAAATGAAAGTAATGAGTTGCCGTCAGCCCTGTAATGGTCACATCCCATATATTTAATTTTTTCTTACTTTTTTCATACAAACTATCAATAATAATAAAACAATTTATATGTTGCTAAGCGACACAATTTGAAAATTATTTTTAGGTTAGGTTAGGTTTTATGACTCATGCCCGGG
Source organism: Aradus depressus (assembly GCA_963662175.1). Taxonomy (NCBI): domain Eukaryota; kingdom Metazoa; phylum Arthropoda; class Insecta; order Hemiptera; family Aradidae; genus Aradus; species Aradus depressus. Next base: position 21,126,293 of record OY759226.1, on the reverse strand, counting down.
CTTTAACTACGAGGTCATATCGCCTACTACCAGAGCGCTCTATCGTCACTCTGGTGGACATGAGCCCGACTCTACTGTGGGAGTCCTAAATTTTGCCTACCCTAAATTTTTTATTCACCTAGGGCAGGGGTCTTTAACGAGTACCTGACATCGTAGAGGCTCGGGACCATCGCTTAACGTCCCATCCGAAGGACGGCTTGCTTAAGTTTATTTTACCCCCCAGATAAAATAAACTAAGGGCCTCGGTCGGGCTACGAACCCACGCCCTCAACATTATTTATATATACATATATAAAAAATAAATTCGAGTAGGATATATATATAGAGAGATTGTGGTTTTAGGGCGAACCACTATCTCTCTCTCTATGTATATATCCTACTCGAATTTATTTTTTATTCTTTGAAGCGCTATAACTTTTGTGGACTTTTGAGGATTTAATAGCGATTGGAAATTCAATAAAGAACATTTTTGGTGGCAATTTTTCGATAGGACTAACCGTTTTCGGGTAAATCGAGCGAAAAATCGTACATACATATAAAATATGTATTTCAGTTTCCTTCACAACTATTACAAGTTGTGATTAGGTCATAAACGTAAGAGGTATCTTGTAAATTGTAGTTAGGCCCCGGAGTAAAGTGGTCTCAATTTTCGTCCCATTTCGGACAGAATATAACTAGATCTAAGTTAGCACATGTGACCCATTCATTCCAAATTTCAAGTTCAAAACTACAAATGGTTTTGCAGTAGAGAGCTCCCAACTTTTCAAACGATTACAATACTTCATTCTACTATAGAGTATCGTGGGTTCGAAACCCGGCTGAGACCCTTAGTTTATTTTATTTTAGGAAAATAAACTTAAGCACGCCGTCCTTCGGATGGGACGTTAAGCGATGTTCCTGAGCCTGTACGATGTCAGGTACTCGTTAAAAACCCCTGTCCTACGTGAATAAAAAATTTAGGACTCCCACAGAAGAGTCGGGCTCATGTCCACCAGAGTGACGAAAGAGCGCTCTGGTAGTAGGCGATACGACCTCGTAGTTAAAGCCCGGGCATGAGTCATAATAACTATTATACTACAGGCATAAGAAAGTAAAAGTTACATATCTAATTGACATTCATTGTTCTCCTATTTCAATTAATTAAAACTTTAATAGGTAGTAGCCCACATTTTTATAAATATTTGTTTGAAACTTACTCCATTACTGTATCGTGGATTAGTGAACATGTAGTCAAAAACACTGTCAATATTTGCCATTTTGAGTGCAGCACGATTCAAAAATATACCATTTCGAATTGTCTCAAATGGGTTACTTCTTGTCGCAGCACGTCTGAGTTCGTCATTCGTCAGGTTGTCGAAAACACTCTGTTAAGCATACGAAATCATAAAATACTTATAAAGAAATGGCAGCGTCAAATGAAATGTGGAAACAATTATTGATAGAAGCGACAGTATAGAGAATATTAAAGGAAAAGTCGAGGTGCATGAAAGAAAAAGATTCGGAAACTATTTATTTATTCAGGGCCTTATCATCATATATATAAAGCTGAAAATGTCTGTGCGTTGTACCGCTATAACTCACGAACGGCTTGATGGATTTGATTAATTTTTTTTTTAATTTGTTCGTCATCGTCTGTGGAAGGTTATATGCGTATTAATACCTCAATATCTGGTCCATCCCAGCATCCACCCACGCAATCTTTGTAACTCAAAAACCACTGCAATGATTAATGAGGAATCTTTTTGAATAGATAAGTTTTATCTACCGGAAGGTTAAGGTCTATTTTTTAATCAACCCCTGGTCCATCCCAGCATCCACTCACGCAATGTTTGTAACTCGAAAACCATTGCAACGATTAATGAGAAATCTTTTTGAATAAATTAGTTTTAGCTCCAAAACTAGCGTTACTACAGTTGAAGGACTATAAGCCTTATTCCGTATGAATAATTGAAAATTATAACATCATGAATGTACTGTCGAGGAACTGAATAGCCTTATAGGAGATATTGGGAGAAAAGTCAAAGTTCCCCGGGCAACGCCGGGTATTACTGCTATAATGACTAAAGAGATGTGTATAATAAAGAGGTGATGTTTATACATCCCCATCAATATGGAGTATAGGCGAAGTTATACAATCTGTGAGAAATTCGATGTCGAGTTTTCAAAGGAATTTCAAGTTTACAGATGTCTTGATTCTAAAAATTAAAAAAATATGTGAGTGGCTAAATTCCGATAGAATGAATGTATAGAGATTAAATTCTGCATGTGTATATAGTAGCCAAATTGGCTAAAGGGAATAGGGTGATTAGGGGGAGGCTTAACACAAAAACCCTAATAACAATGTGTTGACACGAAAGTTTATATGAAGTCAAATACCTATAAGGACGACACATATAAATTTGTAGCGGAATCAACCGAATGAGAGAATGGGCTGAAATCTAAAATCCCAATAACTGCCGATATAATGAAGGTATCGAAATTAAATTTTATATTTCAATTCAAAACCCCATAAGATTTAACACCAATTGCACAGGTTTAATCAAAAGTTAATTTTTGAATATACAGGTCGACTCAAAAAATACGTTCTGTAATTCTGCGTTGCTCAATCGCGATTATTGCACGAAAAACGCCAAAGCCGTCATCCCCCAGCCCCCGTATTCACCAGACCTGGCCTCTGCGCACTTTCTCTTGTTTCCGAAACTCAAGAGACCCTTAAAAAGGCAGATATTTTTTACTCATCTGACGAAATTAAAGAAAAATCGCTGGAGGAGTTGAACATCATTCCAGAAGATGAGTTCTCAGCAGTGAAAACGGCAATGGGAAACATGTGTAGCTTGCCAAGGGGAGCACTTTGAAGGGAACAATGTCCAATAACTTGTAAACTTTTCAAATAAATTTTTAAAAAATCACTCCTGGAATTTTTTGAATACCCCTCGTTCAATTCGAAAACCTCATAAGGACGACACCTATTAATTTTCAGCGAAATCGGCCAACGAAAGGGGGAGCGGGGCTCAACTCAAATACCCTAATAACGTCCCATGTAATGAATCTATCGATACAATGTTTAGAAGAATTCACTAGTAATAACTAATTAAAACGGTCGATTGGTGTCACAGGATGAGCAAAACTTTAATTAATTTGTGCAGAGGATGTTGCCGGTGATTAACCGAATATTATTTTCATTGTTCACTCTAATTACCTTATTTTTGAGTAAATGTTTGAGAAGGTTAGGATCAATGAAGTCTTTCATTTCTTCAATGTTAAGATCCTTGGGTCCTTCCACCTTCCAGTGTCTCATCGCGTTCAGTTCAAGTATCTCTTTGTCTTCGTTGTTCAACCAAAATACATCCTCTTTCACCTTTACATCCTGCAATAATAATAATAATAAATCAAACATAAATGGCAAAAGAGATACAAAAATGGACGAATGTAATACGCTTCTGAAGTCGGTTAAACCTCGAATTGACACTGCTGATGTGACGTCCCGAAAACAAAGAATGGTCCTGACGAGGCTAAAAATCGAATACACTTGGCTAACTCATGTCCACATTTTGTTGTGGTGACACCCACCGAGATGACCACTATGCAAGGAAGAACTCAGTCTTCCACATATTAAAATCCTGTGAAACTCTCAAACACTACAGAGAAAGAAATGGATTGCCACATGACTCTCGAGCAGTGTTAAAAGATGGCTGCTGCAATTCTTGCGAAACACCGGACTGAATAACCAAAAAATTATATGGTGCCATTCGCGGAGGAATGGCTAACCCCGGGATAGGGCTTCTCCCCTATTGCAGGTGACTGGAGGCTGGAAGAAGCCACACTACCAGGAGGACGGAGGTGCGGTGGACAGGAAGCTCCCCACTCTGCCAGTTGGAGCCACCCAGAGAGATAACCTTAGCCACATTATGTCACCCTATAATAATTGTTGTGCTGGCGCTAATGGCCTCTGCAGTTGATGCGCTCAATAAGGAAAAAGAAAAAGAAAATAATAAAAATTATGTAACTCGAAGGCCAACGTCGTTTTAGTCGACGTGGAGGATTGTCAGGGTGACTAGGGGATTAGAATGGATGCTGAGTGGATAGATAATAATTAGGGCCCGGATTTAAATGCATTTGCATACTCGTTTCTATGCTTAAAATTATCCAGGTTTTGTCAATTGTCAGTTGACGTGAGTATAAATGTTGACACGAATTGATTGAGCTAACTGTAAGAAGAAAAATGAAACTTTTAATTCTAATAAGGTTAGGTTAGGTTTTATGACTCATGCCCGGGCTTTAACTAGGAGGTCATATCGCCTACTACCAGAGCGCTCTTTCGTCACTCTGGTGGACATGAGCCCGACTCTACTGTGGGAGTCCTAAATTTTGCCTACCCTAAATTTTTATTCATCTAGGGTAGGGATCTTTAACGAGTTCCTGACATCGTACAGGCTCGGGACCATCGCTTAACGTCCCATCCGAAGGACGGCGTGCTTAAGTTTATTTTACCTCCCAGATAAAATAAACTAAGGGCCTCGGTCGGGTTACGAACCCACGACCTTGAGCTCAGAAGTCAAGCACGCATGCCACTGAGCTACCGGCGCCCTCTTCTAATAAGAAAGAACGAATTCGATGAATTCCATAAATCTGTTCTCTACACTTCAGTATTCTTGGAAGCTTGGCAGACGTTAAAATTCTTGTCAGTATCGAATTATTGCACCATTAACATGCTTAAAGTGAAAGCAAAAAGTTTGACCTCATAAATAAATATTTACGCGAATTTCCGGAAGAAATTTTTCGCAGTGATTCGGGCGTTTTATATTGTAGAAGTTGCGATATCGTGGTTGTAACATCTCACTTTTAACATTCTTAAAGGAAGAAGACAGGTTATTCAGCCCTACTGAAACAGCAGCATTTAAAAGAGCGACTGTAACGTCAGTTGATGTGGAGAGATCGTTTAGTCAGTATAAAAACATATTGCGATATGATCGGCTAAGTTTTGACAAATGAAACGTTTTACAACTAATAAACTTAATTTTTATTCCTTTATTTTGCATATTTCTCAAAAATAAGCGCATATTATATGCATATATTTAAGGTTTTTTATTGCATATAAATCCGGGGCTTAATAATAATACATTAGACAGATACCTCTAGATGTGATTCCCATGTGACGTTCTCCTCGAGACCAGGCAGTGTCAGTCCCAGCCCTCTTCGGCCTTTCTGTTTGGATAGTGCCACAGGCTCCACACGCCCTTGAGCGTGTTTACCTAGCCCTTTACCTTCTGTGTAGCCCATCTTGTCCTGAAAAACACAAAGTTCTGTATTCAATATTGGTTAATAGAACGTGAGCAACAAGTAAAGACTGTTGAATGTTCTCGAAATTACACATGAAAAAATTTAAATACCAATTCATTAGTTAAGGTTTAATTAGGTTCAAATAATAGGTTTTTTAATTAAATATATATCTCAAGAGGACTGACGCTGGTCAGCGGCCTCATTCAAGTGCCAGATGTTTTGTTTTTATTTTATTTTAGCACAATTGAATGTACATTGTACAAAAATTATCAATAAATGAAAAAAAACAAAAAATATATATTTAAATATTATTCAATAAATTATACTTTATTATGGCTTCTGAAGACTGGTTTCAGGAGCTTCAAATTCAGTTTGCTCAGGCTATGAGACAGTCATATGGGATTTAAAACACAAATTACATTTTAATAAAATAAAGAGATTGGATGCTTGAGAGGAATTATTCAAACACTTTTCCTAAAAAAGTACCTACAAAATCAGAGCACGACAGCAAATTTTTGAAACTAACATTTGCTTTTTTTTCATATTCGGAATCTGGAGGTCGGAAACATGAAATTCCGTTGAAAACTCGGCATCGAATTGCTGACCTATTATTTAGCTTTATAAAGTTGGAAAAGTAAAAAGTGAATTTTGGTTGTGATCAAAATAATAATGAGTACTTTTAAAAATGCTTACCAGTAGTTGTCGTCCAATGTTCTGTCGGTCTATGGGGACAGCCAGAGGGTTGGGTAGTCTGGGGTGCTTCCTGTCTGCAGAAGTACTCAACTCCCTTTCAGAACCTAGTTCCGGACTAGAACTGATCTTCTCTCGATGTTTCGCTTTACTTTTCTTGTTATTTCTCTTCGATTCCTCCTCATTCTCTTCCCCACGATGTCTCCTCTTCTTCTTCTCTTTAGTGTTTCCCAATTGTTCACTTTGTTGAAAAGAGGCACTTCCAGAATAGGACAAAGGATCATGTTCTCGAGAATTGTAATAATTTGTTTCAGTTTGCATTTGCCGAAGAGATTCAGCATCAAAATAACTTGGTTCATCAAATTGGTGACGATCTGCAGTTGGTGAAGGATCGTAGGAGTAGGATGTGTCATGGGGTTGTTCTTCAACAGGGACGAAGCAATCGTCAGAGTTGTCACCTGATAGATCGTCTGATTCGATGTGAGTCGTTCGATCGTCGACCACTTCCAGACCTTCATCACCCGAGTCGCAACTAGACAGACCAGACGAGAAGTGACCCCCACCACTGCCTATTCCACTGTTCAGATAATTCGAATATGCAACCTTTTCATCTTCGTCACTGCTCGCTGAAACCCAAGAGAAAAAAAATATATATAATAACATAAACGCAGATTAGAATTTAAAAAAAATAACTTAAGGTTCAACCAGGTCATATCGCCTACTACCAAAGCGATCTTTCGTCACTCTGGTGTACATGAGCCCGACACTACTATGAGAGCCCTAAATTTTGCCTAACCAGTTTTAATTACCTAGGATAGCAGTCTTTAATGAGTACCTAATATCCTACAGATTCGAGACCATCGCTTAACGTCACATCCTGAGGACGGCTTGCTCAAAGTTTCCAATATAGTTTTTTTACTAGTTTCAACGAGGTTAGGTTAGGTTTTATGACTCATGCCCGGGCATTAACTACGAGGTCATATCGCCTACTACCAGAGCGCTCTTTCGTCACTCTGGTGGACATGAGCCCGACTCTACTGTGGGAGTCCTAAATTTTGCCTACCCTAAATTTTTATTCATCTAGGGTAGGGGTCTTTAACGAGTACCTGACATCGTACAGGCTCGGGACCATCGCTTAACGTCCCATCCGAAGGACGGCGTGCTTAAGTTTATTTTACCTCCCAGATAAAATAAACTAAGGACCTCGGTCGGGCTACGAACCCACAATCTTGAGCTCAGAGGTCAAGCACGCATACCACTGAGCTACCGGCGCCCTCCTAGTTTCAACGATTTGTTGAAAAATTACTTACGACTCACAAAAAAAAATTATATTCCAAATATTTACCCCAAAAAAAATATATATATATATATATTTTATGACAATCTCAAGACCATCTTCTATAGTGAAAACCGTCTTTAAGAATAAAACCTTAAAAGAACCAATGGACGAGTGTTGGACATCTCGAACATTATATTATTTATATATATATATATATTTTTTAAATATAATTTATAATAATATTCTCGGTACTCAAGATTAGTCTCATAGAAAAAAAAAAAAAAAAATCATAGTGACAACAAAAATAAATAATAGTTAAAGAATTTAAATGCGTAAATTCTAAAAGTTAAAAAAAAAAAAAAATAATTAAAACGTTAAAATAATCAACGGAGCAACTTTGCATATCTCAAACTGAAATCAATATTAAATTTGAATTTTTTAAATATATTAGTACCTATATAATTTGTTGTGATTTGCCTACTGAGCTCAAGATTTTTTTTTTTATCTTGGAGGTGGAAAAACCTTGAGTACACCGTCCTTCGGATGGGACGTTCAGCTATGGTCCCGAACGAGTTACTCGTTAAAGACACCCTACCCTAGGAGAATAAACATGAAGGATAGGCTAAATTTAGGACTCCGATAGTGGAGTCTGGCTCATGTCCACCAGAGCGATGGAAAGCGATATGACCTCGAAGTTAAAGCCCGGGCATGAGTCACAATAACTCGATAAATATATAAAAATAGGTATTTATAATTATGGTTTTAGTTCAAATATATAAATCCTCCATTTTAATATAAACAATTCGTCTAGTTCTCTTCTTTGTTTATTTAAAAAAAAAAAAAAAAAAAAAAAAGTATAGTAGTTTAGATAGAATTTTGGCTTTATAAATTACAACAAATTGTTAAAACGGAGCCCAAATGGAAAGTTCTCGTTTCTCACAGCTTTATAACTGTTTAAACTAGAAAGCGAAAATGTTGACATGTAGATAGGTCATAAGTGCTCATAGACAAGGCCTAAAATATTTCTTAAAAAAAAACAAAATTGTGAATAACTAATTAAGCACCAAAAATATATATATATATATATATATATATTGAACTTTTTGAATGGAGTATAATTGAAAAGGTATCACAAGGATTTCAAAAGTATAACACTTGTTTGATTGTATCCTTGGAAAAATAATTTAAACAAATAAATAAATAAGCGTGTTTGCCCAAGTGAATGCTACTATTTGCGAAAATACAGAGATAAATTTCCAACAATTTCAACAGTATCCCAAAAATTATTTTCTATGTACAAGCACAAATAAATAGGAAATATATATATTTTTTTCTTTATATTTGACGTTTTAATGTTAGCGGTAACTATGGAACCAATAGCGCGTCGTCTTAATTTGAAGAACTAATGTCATTGGCTGTATTTTCCCGTCTTCCCCCACCATTCCGATCTCAGCCAATAAGAGTTTCTCCCTCCAATTTCCCACCAATAGAAACTCCTCACGTTCTCTCTTATACATCTTTGGATAATGGTACAATAAGTAATATTACAGGTATAAATAGCGTATTATAAAGGCTTATATTACCTCTTTTAATAAATATCGTAATCAATTTATGAGTACAAAAACTTTTTTTTCACTATTTTTTTTTTCTTCAAAATTCTAAGAGCACGGTATACTTTCAATGTATTCTACACAAATATATTTTTACTAAACCTAACTCCGATGATTATCAGTAACAACACTCCAATGAGAGATATCGCAAACGTCCCTCCAGGTGTGCCAATTGTAAAAAATCAAAAATATTTATAATTTCTGAAAAATTGAGTAGAATGTTATTTTGGAGGGAGTCCACAGTCCTCTTCCCGCCAACGGAAACCCCTCCCAACTATCAAAAATAAATAACAAATTTAAATAGGAATAATTACAGGTTGGTTTAGGTTTAGGTTTTATGACTCATGCCCGGGCTTTAACTACGAGGTCATATCGCCTACTACCAGAGCGCTCTTTCGTCACTCTGGTGGACATGAGCCCGACTCTACTGTGGGAGTCCTAAATTTTGCCTACCCTAAATTTTTTATTCATCTAGGGTAGGGGTCTTTAACGAGTACCTGACATCGTACAGGCTCGGGACCATCGCTTAACGTCCCATCCGAAGGACGGCGTGCTTAAGTTTATTTTACCTCCCAGATAAAATAAACTAAGGGCCTCGGTCGGGCTACGAACCCACAACCTTGAGCTCAGAAGTCAAGCACGCTTACCACTGAGCTACCGGCGCCCTATAATTACAGGTAAAACTTAAACTAAATATGACAAACAAAAAAATAAAACATGTTATTTGACACTTATATTTTATATAATCTAAATTAACTTTTTAAGCACTCAATTTTCATATTTAAAAAAAATTAAGGTAAGCTGCCGGAGTAATCAATTTCAGAAACTTTTCTCTAGATAATTAAGACCATACTTTCAAGGCGAAACTGTAATTAATACAATACTATAGCTCTAAGGCTCAAGATCTTTTTCAATTTGCTGTACCATTTGAAAACACATTCCTCAAACCAAAAAGTGAAAACATTTACAATGTTTATTTATTTATTCCACTATTTTTTTTATATATAGTGGTCGTAAATGATGCTATTTATTTTTTATTTTTGTGACTCATGCCCGGGCTTTAACTGTAAGATGATATTGCCTACAAAGGGGACATTAGCCCGATTCTGCTGTGGGAGTCCTAAATGCTCCCAACGCAGATGTAGTTATCCCGACCGCGAGCCTCGAAGTACGTGACATCGCAAAAGCTAAGAACCATCTCTTAATGTCCCATCCGAAGGATTCAATCATAAAGAACTTGGTGAAATTCAAAGCCGTTGGGTTACCAAAATTATTCTTGCCTAAATTTCACATGTTTCATAAACAATGTTAACTTAAGCCACTTAATTCATATTTACGAATACCCATGATTGAATTGAGTGTTTTCTTAACGTTAGGTTTAGGTTAGGTTTTATGACTCATGCCCGGGCTTTAACTACGAGGTCATATCGCCTACTACCAGAGCGCTCTTTCGTCACTCTGGTGGACATGAGCCCGACTCTACTGTGGGAGTCCTAAATTTTGCCTACCCTAAATTTTTATTCATCTAGGGTAGGGGTCTTTAACGAGTACCTGACATCGTACAGGCTCGGGACCATCGCTTAACGTCCCATCCGAAGGACGGCGTGCTTAAGTTTATTTTACCTCCCAGATAAAATAAACTAAGGGCCTCGGTCGGGCTACGAACCCACGACCTTGAGCTCAGAAGTCAAGCACGCTTACCACTGAGCTACCGGCGCCCTCTTTCTTAACGTTAAAATATAAATACAATCGTATATTATTCTAAGCTCGTAATTGTTCATATTAGAACATAGAGAAAAAATTGATTACCGTCAAATAAATTAATTTAACAGTCCCGGAGCATCCGGATGCAATGCGCAAATACAAGGGAATAAAAATTGATTTTAGAAAATTGTCTTTCTCAAATTTCTAGAAACTAACCCATTATGGCTGACATTGTTCAGAGCAGCAAAAAGAGTTTTGTAGTAACTCTGCAATTATAGATCAAATGATGGAAAATAATACAGCACGTGTTCTCAAAAACAAGGACTTAGGCTCACACTATTTGACAAAAGTGAGAATATTTGAATAATTATTTTCAACTTTTCACACCACAAATTACTCAGATGTTTATGAAATTTCCCTCATCATATGACTTGATTCTTTCATTGTATGTTCTGTTTTGTTCCTAAAATGTAATAAGCCTATTTTCAACCGATCATCAATAATAACTTATTCTAATAACGAACTGTGTTCATTTTTTTTTTAGACACCATTGGTGTTCAATTGAAAATTAAAATATCAATCATCATAATTAACTTTCTATAATACTAACAGTGGAATAAAAGAATTCTTGGCGAAAAGATATACGTAGAACAGCGAAAACATAACTGCAATTTAATGATAACAATTTTATCTTTAAATAGATAAAAATAATAGATAAAACCCTCACCACTTAATATGGAACCTTTATCCATTTCAATTTAATGAAATGAATAATGTAAAACTTTAATACATGTGAAGACACGCAAGTAAAAATTATGTTAACAAAACGGCAAGTTCAAGTTTGAAACCTATGAGGAAGGTTACTAATCCAATTTTGACCTCCTTTTGTGGTCGAGTTCAAGTATTCACTAGTGAGTACACCAGTTAAGGCTAAAACCGCGAATATTTGAATAGAAAATCATGCCTAAGCAATATTCATTCTTATTTGAAAAGTTGTATTTGTTTAATAAAAATAACAATAAATTAGGAACATGAAAAATATTTAATATTTCACTGGTTTTGGAATTCACGTGTGAGTTAATAACAATTTTACTACACTAAAAGACTAACCGGCATGGCTATTTGTTAATATTGGAACATATCCTTGTAACACTGACATTGGTAAAAAATCATATAAAAATATATATTTTTTTTATATAATTGTTTCAATTACCTATAATTAAATGAACCATGAAAAATGTTATAGTATCTATAGGTCACCTGTTCGGAATAAAAAATACACTCGCGTTCAGATTAGATAAATTTACACATTTTGTTCATTGTTCAAAAAAAAATATAAAACAACGGTTCAATCATTTATTTATTCTTCTGGGGGGCTGCCCAGAAGTAAAAAATAAGCCCCTTAAAATGAAAAAAGTTAAACTTTTCTAACATTTGAGTGACTTCTAGCACCAAACAATAATTCACAATGTAATGATTAATAACAATCGATAGTTTCAATAATTATTTCATAGTTTATGTTTAAACTTTTAAAAATAATATTTTAATGGAGTCAGATCTTTAGAAATTCTATTGTGATTTATTATTATTTGGACTTTTCATTCTAGAAAAATGAACGGAATTTTAACGAATGAAGACATCTTCAAAAGGCCTGTTAACTTTCAGATCAACTAATATTGAGCTTACACATTTTTCCTAGAAAAAAAAATAAAAGTTTGAATGGTAAAATGCTACTAATTGACAGTGATGATGATGCAGCTGCAAGTTCTGAAGAAGTGTCAGCTGATGATAGTGAAGAGGAAGTTGTATACAGTCAGTAACAAAAATGTTCGGACGGTTTGATTTTTCAATAAAAAATTATAATAATTAAATGCAAAAGTAATAAAAAATAATTTAAAAAAATAATTAAAGCCATTTTTCAATCAAGAATAAGAATTCAAAAGTGGGTTAGGATAAAGGAAAAACAGCTTTGATTAGAACAAATAAATATTTTAATTTAATAAATTTTATAACAAGTAATGTAGGTAACAAAAATTTTCGGACAAAAATGTAAACAACTATAAATAAATTCAATGTTTTTTTTACGATTTCACAAATTCAAAAACCATAATGTTAATTAATATTTGGTTGGGTACTCTTTTTGTGTAATAACATCTTTCATTCGATTCGGCATGGTGAAATTTGGAGATATTTTACCCCACTCTTCTAATAACTTTTGTTTCAATTCGTTTTTTGAAGCAATGGGTGTTAATCGAATTTTCCTGTCGAGCTCACCCCATACGTGTTCAATTGGATTGAGATCGGGCGATTGGGGGGGGGTTTCATAACTTTAAGGGCAGTTATACAAAAGCCAAGTACGTACCAATTCACAGGTGTGTTTCGGATCGTTGTCTTGGTAAAAATGAAAAGTCCGTAAAATCCCAAGTTTTTCAGCACTCTTTTTCAAATTGCTCCTTAGTAATTCGGCATAAACTTTTCCAGTCATGGTGGTTTCAATGAAAACCAGTTCACCAATTCCACTAGACGCCATACACCCCCACACCATCACTGAGCCACCCCCATGTTTTACTATTGGTTTTAAATTTTTTGGATTCAACTCCTCATTACGCCTTCTCCAAATTTTGTCGCGACTGTCGGGACTAAATATATTAAACTTACATTCAAAAGTATTTGCTTGCAATAGAACAAACCGCAATAATAAAATATTCTTGTATCTTGTAACTCTTCACAACATAAAAAGAAATCTCAGGTCATGTAATGTCAGAAAACTAGATTTTTGTGATATGACGTTGGAAGAGAGCGACAGCAGCGCTGACCCTCGGCAGAAACCGTCCCTTCCCCCTACTCTATCCCCTCCACCTTCCCTCTAAAGAAACTAAGTACCTAATTTTTCTAATTTAAACGTTTTTTCTCCGATATTTCGACAAATAAATGTTTCCAGATCATGTCCGTTTACTTCCGTATAATATATGTATACATATACTATTACTTTACTTTTGTTTACTTCCCTATACATATAATATATGTATACATAATAATATGTACTAAAAATTTTGTAATCGTGTAAACATCAGAGATCAATTGCATGCGTGTGTTTATGTGAGAGCTCAAACGCTTTGATCTGACATCGTACAGGCTCATGACCATCGCTTAACATCCCATCCGAAGGACGGAGTGCTTAAGTTTATTTTACCTCGCAGATGAATGACATTACTCCAAAAAATTTCTGAATGATTCTGGAACTCTTTTGCGAAGCTCAATCTTTTTTTTATATTTTTTTCACTCACAAACGGTTTTTGGTACTCTCCCATTATATCCTGCTTCTTTTAGAATTCTTCGAACATTTTGTGGGTGAACTTTCTTTCCCGTTTCTCTGTATACCTCGGCGACGATCTGAGTTGCACTCCTCGAGGGCTTGTTTTTAATTTTCCGGACAACGCTACACCTTTCTCGGTCGTTTAATACTCTTGGACGGCCAGAGGAAGATTTCAAATCTATCCGATGCTCGTGCTTATACCTTCGAATTACATCGGCTACGGTGCTTTTACTTCGGCCTACCATTCCACCGATTTTGCGGACACTTATTCCTTTTTCATAATTAAAAATTATTATCTGTTGAACTTCAAAAGATGTTCGACCCATCTTGACAGCAGGAAATACAAATAACTACTGAATGCAGTAATAGAAGGATATAAACACATTTCATTTGTTCGGTATTAGCGGTTGGTTGAGAAGGGATTAAAGATCATGATCAGAGTCGCATTTGTTTACAAAACAAACAACAGGTGTCCAGAAAATTTTGTTACGTGAATTTCTTGTCTTCAATTATTAATGCAAAATTTCCTATTAGCTGTAAATGTTTAATTAATTGTTTTACGGCGTTTTGAAATGATTGATGATCTCGAAATTTAAAACTTTGCTTGAATTAAATATTTTGCCATATAACTATGTGTAACTGCAAAAGAAAAACAAAATTATAAATTGTCCGAAAATTTTTGTTACTGATTGTAGTTCAATTAATTTTTTTTAATTCAAATAAATTTTTCTCCTTAAAAAAAATTGTATAAATAATATTAAAATCTCTATTCTACAAACAAAAACATTTTATTTTCGAATAATAAGCACTTACAAATAGTGAATATGAATGAAATTGAGTAAGATTTGAAATTTTTACCAGACTTTTTTTCAAATATGGACCAGTGTGCATCGGTAGCTCAGTGGTATGCGTGCTTGCTTACTGAGCTCAAGATCGCGAGTTCGAAACCCCACCGGGAGATGAAAAAACCTTGAGCACGCCGTCCTTCGAATAGGACTATTATCTATTAACTATTATTCCGAGCCTGTACGATGTCAGTAACTCGTTAAAGACCACTACCTCCCACAGTCGGGCTCATCTCCACCAGAGCTGAAGGAGCGCTCTGGTAGTAGACGATATGACCTCGTAGTTAAAGCCCGTGACATAATAACTAACCTTTTGTAATACTGTCTATTCCACAAACATTTAAATAATATTCACATTCCAAAAAAGTCCTATGTTTACTTTTCTTTATTCAGCTCTCTACGAGCTATCAAAAGAATATATTACTTCTACATCTATGAAACTTTAGATAGTTTTTTTTTTAGATTTAACATTTTTTACCTTACTTCAGATGTGGATTTAGTCAGCTGGAAAATAAATGATAAATCCTTTTTTTTTTTAATTTTCTTGTGTCTAGGCAAAAATTACTATTTTGCCTACTTATTTCGTGAAGTAGGCAAAATGCAAGTTTTTATTCAATGAATTTTGTAATTTAACAACAAAACAAAAAAATACTTCAAAATGTTGCCAAGGGTTCTATGTCTGTTTTCAAGTATGTATCTCTTGTTTGTTGTTATATAAAAGTGTTTTCGTCCTAATTTGCAATATGGACATTAGTTGTGGAAAGAGTAGCCTTACGAGATATGCTGTCTGAGCGTCTTTAGCATCTAGTCAACATATTTTGACGAAACCTCAAGTTAGTAGCAAACGTATATATGAAAGATTCACGAAACATATAGGAAAATAGAGGCATTTCGATGCAAAACTGCGTGCACGATTTGCTTCAAGGATTAGGATTAGGGTTATCGTTGCTCAACATGTAGGTCATAACTATCTAAATACTTTGAGATGGAGACAGATGCATATCCATAAGTATGTACATACACACACACCCACATATATATATATATATATATATATATATATATATATATATATATATATATACACAGACACACACACACACATATATATACACATATTCAGACATACATCCATATACATATAGACATATATATTTTTTTTTTATGTATCATTGTATACTTACATTTTTGCTTGAATTATAGCTCGTCCATTACTTTTGTTTCACTAAAGAAGTCTATAGTCCTCTGAAATGCCTCTCGGTGGTTGCCCAGGGCTTCAATAATCTCAAATAATATTATAGTTATAAGAAAAATGGCTATGATTTCTTATTAACTTATATAATTTATTATTGATCTTAGTTTAGAAACGCGGAATTATTGTCAAAACTTAGAATAAATAAATGAAACATTATTTGTCTATTTCACAAAACATATTTCTTCTACACCATCTTCAGGCTTAACTCAAAAACTCTAATAACTGCCATTGTAATGAATGTATCGGCACAAAATTTCATATGTGAATTGAAAAACCCATAAGGATGTCATTTATCATTTTTTAACAGAATCAGCAGAAGGGAAGGGGGTAACACTTTTTATATAATTAGTCCTGATACTTAATGACTCTATTTTATTAAGTAAAAGAAGTTTGTCTAAATAGGTTATCGCAGTTTTGTTATTATTTATTAATTTAGCTGGTGGTAAAGAAGGAAAAGAGTTATCGCCTACTACCAGAGCGCTCTTTCGTAACTCTGGTGAATATGAGCCCGACTCTAGTATAGGAGTACTACTCGTAAATTATGCTTACCTGGGTTTATTCACCTAGGCTAGGGGGTTTTTAACGAGTACCTGATTGCACAGACTAGGGATCATCGCTTAACTTCCCATCCGAAGGACGACATGCTCAAGGTTTTTCCCCCTCCCAGATAAAAATACTAAAGAGCCTCTTAATCGATCTTGAGCTCAGTAAGCAGGCACGCATACCACTGAGCTACCGGCACTCTCAAGGAAAAGAGTATTACAGCTTTAGAGTAGACCACAAGAACAGTGGTATACGTCCTTCCTTCTGAGCTCAAGATCATGGGTTCGAAACCCGGCTGAGGCACTTAGTTTATTTTATCTGGGAGGTAAAATAAATTTAAGCATGCCGTTCTTCGGATGGGACGTTAAGCGATGGTCCCAAGCCTGATGTCAGGTACTCGTTAAAGACCCTTGCCCTAGGTGAATCAAAATTTAGGACTCCCACAGTAGAGTCGGGCCCATGTCCATCAGAGTGACGAAAGAGCGCTCGGGTAGTAGGCGATATGACCTCGTAGTTAAAAGCTCGGGCGTGAGTCATAATAACTAACTACTATGTTTACATTTCCTTTAGTTAGGATATTTGTCTTAATATTTTTAGAAAATTGTTAGATTTCTCTTATTATTATTAGAAAATTGTGCTGTTTTGTGGAGTTGTTCGCCGATTTGGATTCGATGCTGGTCGACGCAAGGAATTAGGCGCTGGTCTACGGAAGGGTATCGGATCTGGTCATCGGAAAAGTGTGGAGGATGATCATCGGAAATCATTGGAAGCTGCTCGTCGCAAAGCAGTGGACAATGGACATCGTAAAGCATTGGACGCTGCACATCGCAAAACACTGGAAGCTAATCGACGCAGGGCGACTATGGGCCAACAACCCTGGCCATTGAATATTGGACATCAACATCGGCCATTGGACGATGTTCAACAACCCCGGGCCATGAGCGTTGGTCAACAAAACCGACTCGTGAATATTGGTAAGCTACCTCGAACAGTGCTTATTGGTCAACAGTCACATGCAGTAGACGTTGTTCAACAAGCACGGGCGACGGACCCTGGTCAACATTCCCGGGTAGTGGATGCCGTTCGACAACCCCAGGCAGTGAATGCTGGTCAGCAAAACCGGACTACGGATACTGGTCAACTGTACCAGGCAGTGAACGCTGGTCAGCAACCCCGGGCTATGGATACTGGACAATCGTACCAGACAGTGAACGCTGGTCAGCAACCCCGGACTGTGGATGCTGGACAATTTTACCAAGCAGTGAAGGCAGGTCAGCAACCCCGGACTATGGATACTGGGCAATCGTACCAGACAGTGAACGCTGGTCAGCAAACCCGGGTTATGGATACTGGACAATCGTACCAGACAGTGAACGCTGGTCAGCAGCCCCGGACTGTGGATGTTGGTCAATTGTACGACGCAGTGAACGCAGGTCAGCAACCCCGGACTATGGATACTGGGCAATCGTACCAGACAGTGAACGCTGGTCAGCAACCCCGGACTATGGATACTGGACAAACGTACCAGGCAGTGAACGCTGGTCAGCAACCCCGGACTATGGACACTGTTCAACGGTCCCATATAGTGAATATAAATCAACAATTGAAGGCAGCAAATCCTAGTCAGCCACTTCAGGCAGTGGGAGCTGGTCAAAAATCCCGTAGAGTTAATATTAGTGAACAGTATCAAGCAACAATTGTTGGAAATAAATTTCAAGCAGCGGATTCTGGCCAGAAAGCCCATACAGCGTATATTGGCCAACAACAGGCTGGTCAACAACAACTTCCGGCAGTGGACCCTGGTCAACAACACCAAGCAGTGGGCCCTGTTCAACAACACCAAGCAGTGGGCCCTGTTCAACAACACCAAGCAGTGGGCCCTGTTCAACAACACCAAGCAGTGGGCCCTGTTCAACAACACCAAGCAGTGGGCCCTGTTCAACAACACCAAGCAGTGGGCCCTGTTCAACAACACCAAGCAGTGGGCACTGTTCAACAGCCTCAGGCAGCAGTTGCTATTCAAAAACCAAGGGTTGTGTATATTAATCAACTACCTCGGCCAGGGAATGTCAGTCAACAACACCAGGTGGTTAATTTTCTTAAACAACCAAAGACAGTGGTCGCTGTTCAGCAACTTGAGACACCGATTGCTGTCCAAAAAGCTCAGGTAGTGAGTGTTGGTCAAAAAGCTGAGGCAGCGCTCCAGTCAGCGGACACTGGTCATCAACCTAAAGAAACGGGCGCGGATCATCAACCAGTGCAGGTGGATCAACAACCTCAGGCATTGGCTGGTCAACAATCCAATCCAGCGGATGCTAGTCTTCAACTCAAAGCAGTCGTCGCTAGTCAAGAACCCAAAACATTGGACTCTGATCAATATCCTGTTGAAACTGACCCTAGTCAAAATCCACAACTCCAGGCAGCGGACGCTGGCCAACAACCCAAAGCAGCGGACGCTGGCCAACAACCCAAAACAGCGGACGCTGGCCAACAACCCAAAACAGCGGACGCTGGTGAAGAATCTATGGAAACTGACCCATGTCAATGTCCTCAACCCCAGGCAGCGGAAGCTGGCCAACAACCCAAAGCAGCGGACGCTGGCCAACAACCCAAAACAGCGGACGCTGGCCAACAACCCAAATCAGCGGACGCTGGTGAAGAATCTATGGAAACTGACCCATGTGAATGTCCACAACCCCAGGTAGCGGAAGCTGGCCAACAACCCAAAGCAGCGGACGCTGGCCAACAACCCAAAGCAGCGGACGCTGGTGATGAATCTCTGGAAATTGACCCATGTCAATGTCCACAACCCCAGGCTGAGGACGCTGGTCAAAAACTCAAAGCAGGTGTCGCTGGCCAATCCAAAGCAGGTGACACTGGCCAACAACCCAAAGCAGGTGACGCTGGCCAACAACCCAAATCAGGTAAAGCTCCTAAGCCAAAACCGAAGCCAGTGGCAGTCCAGCCGGTTCTGGTTGTTCATGGGGGTGCGGGCGATGTTCCCGAGTTTTTGGTAAAGATGAAAATTATAGGAGTCAAAAAAGCTGCCATGGAAGGCTATCGTGAACTGAAAAAATCCGGCAAGGTTTTGGATGCTGTCGAGAGGGCTGTGAACACGTTGGAAAATGATGAAAATTTTAATGCAGGCAAGTAACCATGATTTTACCTTCATCTGTTCTCCTAAAAAGATTTTTCGGCTCGAAACTGAATATATGATGCATATTGAATCATATTATGTGAGAAACATCGATTTATTTTATCATATTATTTTTAGGGAGGGGCGCTGTTCTAAATATTGAAGGGAATATCGAAATGGACGCCCAGATTATGGAAGGAAAGACCATGAAAGCAGGTATCGTTATTTTGTTACATTAAAATATTAATTTCTTATATTTTTTGAGAGAACAAAAGGAAATATACCTTTTATTTTTTTTAAATGACCAACAGTTTTACCTTTTTTTGTTCGTAACACAGCTTGTCGCCGCCATATAATATATATAAAGAAAGACTAAGCCGATTTCGCTAGAATTAAAATGTCAAATGTGCCTTTTGAAATTGTCGAAATTTGATCAACGGAAGGTTAGGTTAGGTTTTATGACTCATGCCCGGGCTTTAACTACGAGTTCATATCGCCTACTACCAAAGCGCTCTTTCGTCACTCTGGTGGACATGAGCCCGACTCTACTGTGGGAGTCCTAAATTTTGTCTACCCTAAACTTTAATTCACCTAGGGTAGGGGGTCTTTAACGAGTACCTGACATCGTACAGGCTAGGGACCATCGCTTAACGTCCCATCCGAAGGACGGCGTGCTTAAGTTTATTTTACCTCCCAGATAAAATAAACTAAGGGCCTCGGTCGGGTTACAAACCCACGACCTTGAGCTCAGAAGTCAAGCACGCATACCACTGAGCTACCGGCGCCCTCGATCAAAGGAAGCGTCATCAGTAAAAAACAATTTAAAAAAATTTCAATTCATCAGAATATTTTTCGAAAATGTCTTGATTTGTGTAAACATGGTTGGTTTCTTCTAATCAAATCATATTAGAATGGTTTCTTGAAACGTACCTTTCCAGGTGGTTATCCATGTCAGGTTATATTATCCATCTTTCTAGTATTTTTATAAAATGTAGTATCAACATTTTACATTTATGTACATACTAGCAGTATTACCCGGCGTTGCCCGGGGAACTTTGAATTTTTCTCATAATATCTCTCATGCGACTCCGAGGCATTTCTTCGACAGCTCATTCATGAAGTCGTCACGTCAAATCCCGAAAAAAGGCAGTGATGTTTATTGTTTTGGTATGAAAACTAATTTAAGACCGGTGGTCATGAGCAACACTTGGCAACCCTGCTAGTATGTGCCTAGCAACGGCTGACATCCAAGTTAATGGCGCTGGTGCCCATAGCTGGTATTTGACGTGCGACATTGGTCACCCAGGTGCTATGTACAGAGGAACGGTAGTCACCCAGCTTAGGAACGTTAGGCACCACAGAGTCAAAATAACCAATTACAGTAGAGTCGATTATCCGAACTATTATTGTGTGGGGTGGGTTCTGATAATCAAAAATTCGGATAATCGAAATTTTTCAGCCACCCAGAACTTGCGATGATTGAAAAGTCACCACCAAGCTTCAAGTTTAATTCCATTGCTTTTTGACACAAAATGGGCCCAGAAGCCCATTTTTGCAAAAAACCAAGTGAATTCAGCATCTTCCAATAATTCGAATTTCGGTTTTTTCATAGTTTTACGATATGAACTGCCCTTCTCACTGTCAAGATTAAGTGCATACCTATCGTTGATTTACCAACACCGAACTTGATAGCTAATGCCTGACCCGTTTCACCTTTCTTCAGTCGCATAATAATTTCCATTTCATCTTTTAATGAAAGCACTGCTCGTTTCCTTTTTGTCGTGACCGCTAACTAATTCAATGTACACCTCACAATGAATGATTTAAAAATTTTTTTAAATTGTCTCCCAGTTTGACTTACTTAAACAAAATTACAAAAACTACATTTTAGATAGTAAACCCCACTTTTTTCTTTTGTTTTTCTTTTTTCTTTAGTGCTGTTGAGATGTTTGTATAATTTATTATTTGTTCTGGAACCTACCCAACAGTCCTCTTTTTTAAATACATCACCTCTGAAGATGGTAGCAATACCGAAAGTACTCCCATATTACATATATTTTGTGAAATAGACAATAATTTTTTTTTTTTAAACATACGTTTTTCTTTATTTTCTACTAGCAATAATACCCGGCGTTGCCCGGGGAACTTTGATTTTTCTCCTAATATCTCTCGTTTGAATCCTATTCAATTCTTCAACTCATGATGTTATAATTTTCAATTATTCATATGGAATAAGGCTTATAGTCCTTCAACGGCAGGCACCCCAGGTAGTATCAACTTTGCAGCGGCGGTCAGAAGAAGAGAGAGCCACATGTGAAATTCCTTCAGCATTCATGCACCCCCGCCCTCAGGTTCAAAAAGTTGAGACGTCACAACCAATTTTCAAATATTGCTTTTGAAACTACTACATGTGAAATTTCATGACAATCCGATTATCCGTTAATGTGTTAGCACTATTTTTATACTTAGGTCTACATCCCAAACCCCTCTCCCGTTCACAAAATGTGGCGTCACACACCATATTTTTCTATTTGGCCTATAAGAATACTATATGAGAAATTCCATGACAATGCGACCATCCGTTAATTAGCTGGCACTATATTTATGCGTAGGCCCCCCCTTACAACCCCCCCTCCCATTCAAAATTTTGGGACGCCACATAGCCTATCATTCAATCGGGGTCTAAAGGATGCTACATGTGGAGTATCATGAAGATCCGTCCAGCGGTTTGGGCGTGATGCTGGAGCAAACCCACAAACAAACCCCGTTTCAGCTTTATTGATATAGAAGACTAGCAGTAATACCCGGCGTTGCCCGGGGAACTTCGATTTTTCTCCTAATCTCCCATTCGAATCCTATTCAATACTTGGAAAGTACATTCATGATGTTATAATTTTTAATTATTCAAATGGAATAAGGCTTATAGTCCTTCAAAGGAAGACACCACAGCTAGTATGTGCCTTTAAACGGCGGAAACAACAGCTAGTAAATACTTAGCATCGCTGGACATCCTAGCCAGTACGTACTTAAGAACGCTCGTGACCACAGCTAGTATCGGTCTTGCAAAGGCGTACCACCCCAGCTAGTGCTCGGAACAGCTGGGCACCACAGTTATTGTGTGCTTAAAACCGCTGGGCACAACAGCTATTACGTTCTTGGGAATGCTTCGCATCACAGCTAGTTCGTGTTCAGGAACGCTGGGCCACACAGCTACTCGTAGTATATGCCTTGCAACGGCGGGCAGCCCAGCTAGTAAGTTCTTAGGACCACTTGGAACCACAGCTAGTTCCTACTTAAGAACGCCGGTCACCTTGGATAGTATGCGCCTTGCAACTCCGAATTTCGTATTTAAAATTAACATCAATTCAAAAATCCCAATAACTGCCGATGGAATGAATGTATCGACATCAAAATTCGTATTTAAAACTAAAATCCACTTAGGACATAAACAGTCAAATTTCAGCGATATGATACGAGGGGAGGGGGGAGTTCCGGGGTGGGGGCTCAATTCAAAAATCCACAACCCCCCCCCCCCGTTCACAATTTTGTGACGTCACACACTTTTTTTTCCTATTTGGCCTTCAAGAATACGACATATGAAATTTCATGACAATCCGACCATTAATTAATGAGTTAGCACTATTTTTATGCTTAGCCCCCCCTTACAACCCCCCCTCCCGTTCGAAATGTTGGGACGCCACATAGCCTATTATTCAATCGGTCTTGAAAGGATGCTACATGTGAAGTTTCATGAATATCCATCCAGCCATTTGGGCGTGATGCTGGAACAAACATACAAACAAACCCCGTTTCAGTATAGAAGAAAAGAAGCCGGTGGAAGAGAATGGGTAGATGAGCGAATCTGAATTTAAAAATCCCAATAACTGCCGATGTAATGAATGTATCAACATCAAATTTCGTATTTAAAATTAACATCCGCGGAGGACATAACCAGTCGAATTTCAGTGATATCGGCCGAGGGGAGGGGGGAGTTCCGGGGAGGAGACGACTTCTCAGTTTACTTTTGATAATGTTCATGCTTGAAAAAGATTGTTCAAAATATTATTGCGCCTTCCGTGGATATTTGTGCCAGAGCCGCACTTAAGGAGCCAAAGAGCCACATGCGGCTCTGGAGTCGCACTTTGCCGACCACTGCTCTAGTTGAATGACCACATACCGGTTGAAGGGATTACCAGTTGAACAGTACCTCGCTTTCTTCTCTTTCTCTCTAGTCCAATTTGAAGGCTCACTTTTCCTCTTTCGAGCCTCGCACGGATTCACTTCAACGTTTTATTCCATAGTTCTGAATATATTTAGCTTGACTCACTTCACTTTGGATAACACGAGTAACTTCCAAACACACCAACAGATAATACGTTAATGATAACCCTTACAAGCGCCATATAGGAATGGAGATGGGCCATTTTGAATCCCGCTTCACGATGGATTTGGGAACTCTTGCAGCACCACAAGCTTTTCTAGTCGCAGTATTAGCTGGATTTAGGCAGTTCTGAAATGGTATCAATATTGCTACATCATTAGAAAGAACTTATATTTTAAAAATATTCAAAAATACGAGTTTTTGAAAAAAAATGGAGATGGGCACTTTTGCAACTATACGACTCATATATTTTGTGAAATATACAATATGTTTATTGAGCGTAGCTCAATCTTTAGACGACTCGTGTGTTTCGTTTGTGCCCCTCCTGCATTAAAACTGTTTATCTGATCCTGATCAATTTTTGCATATTGATGGATGTCAGTCACGTGAAGGTTGTTAAAAAATAATTTCGAAAATCGGACGTACCACGGAGGAATAATCACCGAAAATATGTTCATCCGTAGACTTCAATGCGAAACGTTCAAATTCTTCTCAATTGACAATGGCATGAAGCGCGCGCATGAAATTGAGGTCATAGGTCGAGGTCAAGAGTAAGATTTGTTTAAAAAAATAATATATAATATAATAATAAAAAAATAATCAGAGGAAATAATTATATAAAATGGAAGTAGCATCGAGGAATAATCACTGAAAAAAACAATGAGACTGAGACCATTGTTGGAAGACATTGTTGCGGTGCTGCGCGTGAATTAAAAGTTCTCGGCGAAGCCCTTGACAAATTTTTCGGTAGAAAAAATTATTTTGGACCATATTTTTTCGTAAATAAAGTATATTCCTTGACGATAACCACGTTTTGTCGCATGGAGGGAGCTCGCGGTTTAAGCTAAGCGAGTGACCGCTAATGAATTTAAAGTTCAAGGTATAGGCAATTTGAGTCACGGCTCCGCTCAATATTTGCAATTAGCAGAATGCATTGCATACCTAGTATTGATACATTACTACAGATGGGAGTATTGAAGTGATTATTTTCACAATAACAGTTGTTGATAACCGGATCCTTGTGACCAGTTACTTGATATATTGCTCCTTCACAGAGTGAACTGATGATGATTTTAGGCTCCAAACATTACCTTAAATACCAAATTATTAAAATGCGGAAGATGAATTGTCTGCATTCATCCACATTTCTTAAAGATGTCTTACTCTCCACATCCGTCTGTTTTGTACTGATCTTGTTCAAGACTGACTATATATTGTGTCAATTTTTTTTTTCTTATATTTTATTATATTCTTATTCTTTTTATATCAACTCTATTTTATTATAATTATTGTTATATTTACTTTATTATATTCTTTTTATATTTACTCTATTCTATTCTTATTTTTTAACTTGTTAGGTGCCGTAGCCCTGGTCAGAAATATACGAAATCCCATCTCCTTGGCACGGATGGTAATGACGCAGACACCACACGTTTTCCTGGGCGGAGAGGGAGCTGAAAATTTCATATGTAAAATGAAAATTCCCCGAGTGGGTGATGACTATCTTCTGACGGAGGCTGCCATCCAGGAGTTTAAAGAATGGAAAAAAGCAAAAGCAGAAGCTGCAGAGAAAGGAGCGTAAGTATGATTAAAATAATGCAAAGAAGGGCGCCGGTAGCTCAGTGGTATGCGTGCTTGCCTTCTGAGCTCAAGGTCGTGGGTTCGAAACCCGACCGAGGCCATTAGTTTATTTTATCTGGGAAGTAAAATAAACTTAAACACACTGTCCTTCGGATGGGACGTTAAGCGAAGGTCCCGAGCCTGTACGATGTCAGGTACTCGTTAAAGACCCCTGACCTAGGTGTATAAAAATGTAGGACTCCCAGAGTAGAGTCGGGCTCATGTCCAGAGTGACGAAAGAACGCGCTGGTAAAAGGCAATATAACCTCATAGTTAAAGCCCGGGCATGAATTATAATAACTAACTACATTTGGTCATACACTGTACGATTCCTTAGGCAGGCTTCGGGGGGAGGGGCTTGGCCTTATAAACATTGAAGCTCAAACTTCAAGTCTCTAGCTGTAATAGAGGCCTAGATCCCTACACAGGCTCTGATGAAACCTGAATATCTTGGAAACGGCATACTCGATTTCCACCAAACATGGATAAGAACCTTCTCGCAAATACCAGCTTTTGAAACAAAAAAACCGCTTTGAAATCGGTTCAGCCGTCTTGGAACTACGATGCCACAAGTTTATAATACCCCTCCTTTTGCGTTGGGGGTTAAAAACATAATAATTATTTGAACAATTATTATTACTTATTTACATATTTACAACGGCATAACATTTGCCAGTAGCAATTGCGATAACTAGTGCAGTGTCAAGTGCGTGGCTGTATTGCTGAGGTAGGTGACCGAAGAGGAGTCCAGGCTATTCCTGGAGTAGGTCCCTCTGCCATATCTGCTTGAAGCGTCGTGGTGGATTTGTGGGGAGGTCATTTGTGGATAATTGTTGTATATGGCTTATCCACTACCCCCAGGGACATGATTCACCGGTCTCACTATGATGTACACATAGCCACCCTTACCATTTTATTTATAATACATTTTTCTACAATAGTTTATACACTTTTATTATAAATGATACAGTGATAAGTGGTGTTGGTTTGAGGAATAGATAATTAAAATACACAATTTCTTTGTCAAACGTCACTATATATTTTCAAATACTCAACTAGTTTCGCCGTGTTAAGGCATTATCAAGAGTCACTTACAAACTTGTAAGTGAGTCTTGATAATGCTTTAACACGGCGAAACTAGTTGAGTATTTGAAAATATATAGTGAAGTTTGACAAAGAAATTGTGTATTTTAATTATCTATTCCTAGAATGGAGCTTCACAAAGTTAATCTGGAAACCATAAATTATTTGGTGTTTGTTTTTTCAGGCCGCCTCCTCCAAAAGGATGCGGTGGAGGTACTGTCGGCTGCGTTGCTGTCAATGCCCAAGGCAACGTAGGCCATGGGGTCTCCACTGGCGGCCTAACGGGCAAGTACAAGGGACGGATCGGTGACTCTCCTGTATTCGGTGAGTACTCTTAAATATCCACTATGTCACCCTAAGGCAGTTGAGACCGCTATACAACAAGAACAGGATTTTTTCAGATTAACCATCACTTCCCCCCCCCCCCCCCCCCCCTCCCAAATTCATTTCAAACTGGCATTACTGGGTATACTTGGAAATTTTTTAAGTTTTGAAAGATAAATCTAGCAAACATTTAAAAATAATATTTTTCGAAATTCATTTTAAGGCGAACAAAAAATTATATTTCATATAGAATATGTCTTTCAGTTTTTTCTAGCACTTTTAGTTTAAGAGATTTTTTATTAGGTCATAAAAATAAGCGGTATATTGTAAAATGTACTTATGTCTAGGGATCTATCGATACAAGTAAAGTATCGATACTTTTATCCGATACCAAGCACCTTTGGTATCGATACTTTCCTTTCGATACCAAGTAGGTATCGAATAGATATTACTTGTATCGATTCAAAGTACTAGTTTCAAATTTCAACAATTAAAAAAAATTATATAAATTTTTCAATTCGTCAAAATCGTTCACCGTTTAATGTTTCTTTTATTTGTTGTTGCAGTAAAATACTGAACTCAAATTCCGGTTCACGGACAAATGACATATATCGATGGTGATAACCTCATGAGTGATGTCATCACGCAGTCTGCATGATGCGTCCTTATTTCTTACCTTATTTACATTAAATGGTTTATCGTTTATGAAGGTATACGTTTGTTTAATTTTGAAGAGAACCGTGAACATGATTACGATTTCATTATTTTATTTTATTTTTACATTCCATTTTGTCAATTACAAATTATAATGTCTCGTCCTACGGCGAAATTGTGGATTTATTACACTAAGAACGTTTCGATCTGAGCGACTTAAAATAGTGAAATATTGTCGAAATACGAATAGTCTCCAGTAGTTTTATATCCTTAGTAAAAATAAATTGTATGTTTATTTTATAAGGTTTTTTATTACATTCAGTATGTTTTTAATAATATAATTTTATCTTATTCGATTTGATTTTCTTTCAAATTGTATTGTGTTTTTTATTATTCTTATATAGGTATATATATATATTAGACATGGTTTAAAATTAATTATAACGAAGTACTCGATGCAATACGATTTTTATTTAAATTTATATACATTTATAGGTTTTTTAAAATTAATTATAACGAACTACTAGATTCAATCGATACGAGTTGGTATCGATACTTAATATTCGATACTTGAGTGGTATCGAAAGTTTTGTTCGATACTACTCATGAGTAAAAGTATCGGATACTTAGTGGTATCGATAGAACACTTCTTATGCCCCGAAGTAAAGTGGTCAAAATTTCCATCTGATTATGCCCAAAATCTAATTAGATCTATGTCCATTATTACATAGTTTCAGGGGGGAGGCTTAACATAAAAACTGTAATAACTGCCGTTGTAAGTGTGAATTGATAAGAAATTGCATATGTTAATCCAACGTCATATAAAGATAAGGACACACCCATTGATTTTCAGTCAAATTTATCGGCATAAAATTTAATATGAGGATTCAGAAGCCACAATGTGAGTCAAATATTGAGCATTAGTCGAAACGGTCGATTGGCTTTGAAAGAAGTATAATTGAAAATTTCAGGCAATATATAATGAAACCTACGGAACCCTTTAATGTATTTTGCTGTGCAAGTATTTGTCTGTAATATATATTTTTGTGTATGTAATTACAGGCAGTGGAGGTTACAGCGATGATGCTATTGGCGCTGCAGCAGCCACTGGTCACGGGGAGTCTATCCTCCGGTACAACTTGTGTCACAGGGTACTCATCTACATGAAATGCGGTGAG
Organism: Aradus depressus; assembly: GCA_963662175.1. Classification (NCBI taxonomy): domain Eukaryota; kingdom Metazoa; phylum Arthropoda; class Insecta; order Hemiptera; family Aradidae; genus Aradus; species Aradus depressus. Next base: position 21,097,395 of record OY759226.1, on the reverse strand, counting down.
TTATAGTTCCCGGTCTCGAACTATAACCTTGTCCTAAAGACTCACGATAGCGCTTTGCCTCGGTGACCAGTCATTTTATTGCCCGTCTCAAAAACATTGGTTTCTTATGTCTACTGAGCTAAATATCGCGGGTTCGAAACCCAGCCGAGGCTCTTGGTTTTTTTTTATCTTCGAGGTGAAAAAACCTTGAACACGCCGCCCTTCGGATGGGACGTTAAGCGATGGTCCCGAGCCTGTATGATGTCAGGTACTCGTTGAAGACCCCTATCCTACGACAATAAACATTTAGGGTAGGCAAAATTTAGGTCATAGTCGGGTGAGAGCGACGAAAGAGTGGTAGTTAACGAGACTGGTAGTTGGCGATATGATCTCGTAGTTAAAGCCCGGGCATGAGACACAATAACTAATTAACTAACGATAAAAATTTTAATATTTTTTTTTTATAAATTGTATAAATAAATTCCTTTAGGCCTTTTTATTTTATAGATTTATTTTTAAACCCTACCAAATTTTATGCTGAAAAAAAAGAGTTATTTAATTCACAAATTAGATCCTTTATTATTGCTCTTTATTGGGTCTGGTGCACCTTGCGATTGTCCAACATCACCTGTCAATGTTTGTCGAGGAAGCTCGGGATCTGGTTAGTGCTCAAGTGAGGTTATGGCGGGTCGGGGTCGACCAAGTGTGGCGATCGGTGGTCGCCCCAGCCCCGTCACACTGCTTTTTTCTGCTCCCGCCAGAAGGCGACAAACCGGCTGAACACTGGGTAGCCGGTCTCCGTCACCAGCTGCCGCAGATCCAGTCCCACGATTCAACTCCACCCTGACCTGGTCATACAGCGGGCAATCAATCGATGCCCCCACATGAACAGTTTGGGTGGTTCTTCCTCCAAAAAAAAAAAAAAAATCTAGCGTTAAAGTCTCCATGACCTGATAATATCTGGGACGTCCAGTCAGGCTGTACCTACATCGAGTCAAGGCGTACCCGGACATCCGGAAAGTATGCATAAGTCGTTCGGCCACCAGAACTTCGTAATCAACGTTGTCGCCATTTTTTCCACTATCCATTCCTGGACAATATCCTTGCAATGCTCTGGACTGTCAGCAGATCGCTTCCTCCAGAGCTAGGCGTAAGGGCTCATCGACATCTGCTCCGAAAGGCATATTGCGTCTACAGTAATATAAGGCAACCAATACCAAGTCTATACAAATAAGATCCAATTTTTTCTTCGTAGAAAAACAATTAATGGCAGGATTTTATTTTTGTAGCACATTTTGACCTCTTTATCCAGACTTTAGTTGTGTCTTAATTTCTTCTGCATTAACCCCTGAATATTTGATAGTCAACTCGTAAATTTCCCCAGGTTATTGTTAATTAAAATGATTTAATACTTTACCTAACTTTAATATTTCTCTTAAATAATTGTCTGTTGTATTGTGATTAGGTGAGTGTGCATATCATGCGGCTGTCGTCAGCTGTGAGGATATGAAGAAAATATTTGGACCAGAAGCAGAAGCAGGGATTATTTCGGTGACGAACAAGGGGGAGGTTGGGATAGGATTCACCGCCTCTAGGATGCCCTGGGCCTACCAGGTCAACAACGAAATACACTTCGGCATTGACAAGAATCACCATTTCGTAGAATATCTATAGAATAGAATAACCTATTCTGAGGAACCTTTTCAATTTTCGAAATGACCAACTAAAAAACAATCCTTGAAGTGATGGAAAACAAGATGGTCGATCAAATGTAAATTTGTGTTTTTCAAACAACATGGCGGTCTTGACTTTGTACACAAATACAAACAAATATATCACAGTTTTCTTCGTTTGTTATCTTATCTAGTTAGTTATGACTCATGCCGTTATCATATCGCCTACTACAAGAGCGCTTTTTCGTCACTCTGGTGGTCAAGAGCCAGACTCTACTTTGGGAGTCCTAAATTTTGCCTACCCTAAATTTTTATTCACCTAGGGTAGAGGTCTTTAACGAGTACCTGACATCGTACAGGTTCGGGACCATCGGTTAACCGAGGGACGGGGTGCTTAAGTTTATTATAAGATAGATATATTAAGACAGAAAATCTTTACATACATAAAATTTATTAAATAAAAAATATATAAGCAAAAAAATAAAGTAAAAAAAATAGTAATTTCAAAAAATTATTTGAACAAAGAAAAACTTAATCGTCTAAAAAGTGTTACAATTACACATAATAACTTTTTTTTTAATTTTCAAACAAAAGGATGGCCTGTCTGGCCTCAAAATTGATTTGTATCGGCTGAATGAGCGCTCCACATCAATTGAAGTAACTGGCGCATAATTGAAAACCACAATATCCATTGAGCTCAATTCAACCCCTGACTCATTGCTCATCGAACAGGCTAAATCGCTTATATATTATAGAAGAAATATATCATTCACGATAAGAACAAGTGTGAAGTGATTGGTTCTCTTTATGTGTAATGAGTTTTTAAAGAATAATTTATTTGCACAACACTTATAATTTTTAGAATATGATAAAAATGGGTGAATCATTGGCAATGAAGTACACCACCGCGACTAAATTTTAGTTTTCCGTTTGAAATCAATGTACCGATTTGATTTAAGATCAATAGTATAAAAATAATCAATAAAATTTCCTGTTGATACTTTTGTAGTTATTAGGGTTTTTGGGTCCCTCAACCCCCTCTGTCATCTCTTTCAGTGATTTGTCTTATATTTGAGTCACCCAGATGCAAGCCCTGCTAAGTCAGTGTTAAGGCTACCTTACACGGTCAATATTATTGAAGCAATATCGATATTGATCAATATATTAAACGTGTAAGGAGTACATTGAAACAATAATATTGAAAAAAATAAAATCAGTTTGATTTTTATTGAAGTCCCGTCAATATATTGAGGCGCCGTCAATATATTTGACACCGTGTGAGGGGTATATACCATATTGTGCAATAAAACGTCAGTCGTTCTACGGGTGTTTGTTTTGGAGATGGAAACTGATATAAAACGTGAAATTGATAGTGAAAAGAAGCGAAAGAAGTGTTCACAAGATAAAAAGAAGAAGAAAGGAAATTTATTTTAATGTGCATAGAGGTGAGGTAGGTGCTGTATTTACATTTTGTCATTTCAAAAGGGGTAATAAATTGTATTAATGATTGTTTTAGTTATAGGCAAGTCCATGCCAGTTTTATGGAAAATAAAATCAGAGGAATACATGGACAGAGACAAAACAGCTCAAGCAATGGAACGGTTGCTTCATTTTTATCAACAGAAATTCCCTAATGCTACGACAGATGATGTAAAAAAAATTCAACTCGCTCCGAACCAACTTTAGGAAGGAATTGAAAAAAATTAAGTATTGCAAAAAATCAGGGACAGGAGCTGAGGAGATGGAATCTACGTTGTGGTATTTTGACGCTATGGGCTTCCTATGGGAAATGCTAGATCCATACTCCTTGACTGCACAATTGAAACTCACACTTTATTGATCAATATTATTGAGTCGTGTGAGGGCTACCGTTTTTTTACCATATATTACGTCAGTAATATTGCTTCAATAATATTGACCGTGTAAGGTAGCCTTTTGGCAAGCAAATTTTGGCAAAGGACGAAAAACTGTTAAAATCAAACTGTTAGAGATGCAAAGCCGCAATTTGTTTTTAAAAAATCGTTAAAAATAAACGCAACTTTGCTTTTATCTGTGTATAATCTCAGAATTATTAATAATTAGTTATTTTGATATTTAAATCCTACTTAGCAGTTTTTGCAACCGGACGACAAAGTTATCAGGTTTTGAAACCTTTTTGGCAGCCATCTTTGAAACGATGTAGGTTGTAGAAACTGTTAAATTTTTTATGCGGCTGCAAAATCTGTTTATTATTAGCACGTTCCCCATTCATTTTACAATTTGGTTTTGAAATAAAACACAAGCGCAAAGTAAAAAAAGTAGTATATTTATAATATTTTGTTATTTTTTAAAACAATTCAGTAAATGGTTCGAGAAAATTAATTAACTACCTACATTATACAATCTAAAAGAATAAAAGTGTAGTGCAAAGAGCAGTTTCTTAAAATAAATTTTTGTTTTTCTCTATAACTTAATTAATTTGGTCCTTCCTCTTCTTCGTTCTTTAGATCCAAGTCCTCTTGCTCCGGAGTTAAAGCATCCTTGTTCTCAAGACGTTCTTCTTGTTCAAATACCTCTTTATAAAAGGATACATTTTCATTTTCTTCCCATTCATTTCCAAAATACAACAAAAGTTTTTTAACATAATTTATTTTTGCGTCTTTCATTGCAACACCTTGGTATGTAGTACTCATACTTATCAGGTTTTGTATCCCAAGTTGTGAGGCGGCCATCTTGGCCCATATCATTTAACACGTTTTGCACTCTTTATACACTTGGCTGGTTTTGCATCCTACCATCTTGAGAACGTAGCAGGTTTTGTAGGCGTTCGAAGTTTTCTTTTTGATTTTTCAGAGGGTTTTAACAGGTTTTCATCCCTAATTTTAGTTCAGACGTGCAGCAATTGAAAAAACTGAATCCAGTGATACCACTAACTCATTTTTTTTTATGACTTGCATCTGGTTTGCATCTGGGCGACTCAATTGATAATTTGGATTTACATATAAAATTCCGTATAATAGTTGTGACTCATTCCGGGCTTTTAACTACAAGGTCATATCGCCTACTATCAGAGGACTCTTTCGTCACTCTGGTGGACATGAACCCGACTCTACTGTGGGAGTTCTAAATTTTGCCTACCCTAAATTTTTATTCACCTAGGATAAGGGGTCTTTAACGAGTACCTGACATCGTACAAGCTCGGGACCATCGGTTAACGCCCCATCTGAAGAACGGCATGCTTAAGTTTTTTTTTTACCTCCCAGATAAAAGAAACTAAGGGCTTCGACCGGGTCTTGAACTTGCGATCTTGAGCTCAGTAAGCAAGCACACAAACCATTGAGGTACCGGCACCCTCAAATAAATATATACTTAATAATATAACTTAGCTAGTGAAATAGAGGACCAGAAAGATTTTATGTATTTTGTTTTTCTCTACTTGTCTCAACCGAGTAACATTGATATGCTCATTACTCAATCCTCAATCAGGTTGAGTCGCCATTTAGATCTTTTTTTTTTTTTTGGCCTCATGTACGATGCATATTAGCCATGACTCTTATAATGGTGTTTTACCTAATTATTTACGACATCCATGGCCCCGGAAGGGAGTTTTATCTACGAAATAAAACTCACTCCCGGACGGGATTCGAACCGCAAACCAAGGTGAGACCATGCGACTAAAACCCTACGCTCTAGCCCGCACGGCCACCATGGCTCCCATTTAGATCTTTAATGTCTTACTTAGTTCGTAACTTCCGTATTCCGCAGGATATTCTAGAAAAAAGCCGAATTAATAATAATGGCTGAAAGTGGTGAAAGTCAAAAAAATTTTTTTAGAAATTACAAGATTCAATTTTATGCATAAAGCTATGACTAAAGGGAAAAATATTTTAATAATAACAATTTTCAGATCATGAGCTCGACTCTATTATGGAAGTCCTAAATTTTGCCAAACCTAAATTTTTATTTGCCGATTTCAGTAAAATCGACCATGGCATGTACAACCACAATCTCTCTCCCACTCACACACACACACACTCTCTCTCTCTCTCTCTCTCTTTCACTCTCTCTCTCACACCCTCTCTCTATCTATCTATCTCTCTCACACCCTCTCTCTATCTATCTCTCTCTCTCTCTCGTCCCCTCTAAAACCAATTTACTGATTTGGTTGAATTGAATAAATGTTTTACTCAGGACCTTCTGGGGGGCTCCCACATAGGTTTCGTCCTTATGGAGTTGAGGAGACACATAAAATGTCATGTTTTTGTCATATTCATTCTATTATTGTGTTCGCAGTTAGACGGGAAATTTGTTTTTAACTTCCCAGCATATAGGGAAGTTATTGAATTGGGTCCGAAAATCGAAATCAAAATTGTCATCATATTTTTATGTTTCAAGGTCATTACAGTATTTTTACACTATTTTCGGAAAGAAGTGTGTGTGTGTGTACGTACGTGCGTGATCAATATTTCCTGCACGATATCTCGCCAATCAACGTAAATATGATCTGAAAGAAATTTTATCAAACTCGGTCCAGTCTTTTTTTTTGTTTAAACAAAAAGACTGCTAAAAAAGTGGATTTTAGGAATTCTTAAAAAATATTCATCCTATCTAATTTGTTCTGGTGGCAATGTAGCGTCCTTTAGAGCCAGATTGAAAAATAGGCTGTATGGCGTCTGAAAATTTTGAACGGGAGAGGGGCTATGAGAGGGGACAGGCGTAAAAATTGTTCTAGCTCATTAACGGATGGTCGGATTGTCATGAAATTTCACATGTAGTATTCTTAACAGCTAATTGAAAAATAGGGTGTGTGAGGTCTCAAAATTTTTAAGGGGAGGGGGTTGTGGGGGGGCCCTATGCATAAATATAGTGCTAGCTTATAAACGGAAGGTCGGATCGTGATGAATTTTCACATGTAGTATTCTTAAGAGCCAATTGAGATATAGGCTATCTGGCGTCACGAAATTCTTAAGGGGAAGGGGGGAGTCTGAGCATAAAAATAGTTCCACCTTATTAACGGATTATCGGATCGTCATGAAATTGTTAATATAGTAGTTTTAAAAGCCAAATTCAAAAATAGGCTATGTGACATATGTGTATTTTTTTATCAACTAAAAATCTATGTATAGATTAAATTCAATTAAATTTTTAAATAATTCTGTACTGAATAAAATGCCTACTTTTGGAGGAAGTTTGCAGTGTGGACCTCAAGGGCCGCACTTAGTTACAAATGCCACCTTTGTAGAGTCATAATACACGACCCAGTCATTTCCTCGATTTAGGGGTGCAAAGAGGAGAACACACATCCGAGAACCTGCTTGTTTATTGTTGGAATTTTTGGAATGAGGGGTATCGATAAACATTACATTTCAGTGAATACTCGACATCGAATTTCTGATCGAATAACTTCCCAAGATAAAGTTAATGTAAATCAAAGCAAGAATAAATATCTTTCTTGACAGCTGAGAAACTGTTGTTAGAACGCATGCGCGAGGCATATCTAAGGTCATTGAGTCTGACGCTGTCCTCGGTGCTAACTCTGCATTGTTAAATATCAGTGTATTCAGAACACTGGAAGATGTCTGTACAACAGCTGTTGACAAAGAAGCGACATGGACAGGCGTTGAGTCAGGATGAAGTTGAACTCTTCGTACACCATGTCATCTCTGACCAACTTCACCATTCACAGTTAGGTCTGTTCATTATTTATTAATAATTATTATTATTTTAATATTATTTATCCAGATTTATGAAGATGAAGTTATGTAATAAAGTAAATAAATTTATGCGAAGATTCCCATGGAATTTCACTATATTATTAAAAGATTATCGTTATTTATTAATTTGTAATATTTGTAAAATAATGATTCTAATTCTTATTTGATTCGTAGCTTCGCCAAGACTCAACAGTTTTGAAAAACTAAGATAACATGAGGTAGCAAAATACACAAAAAGAAACTTATTCCATGATTATTTGAATTAATATATTTGTTAAAAACATTGATCTTTATAATAATTTCTCAGAATCCTTTCAGCTTGTAATACAATCCTAATATATATTTGTTTATTAATTATGGTCTAAAAGAGGGCGCCGGTAGCTCAGTGGTATGCATGCTTGACTTCTGAGCTCAAGATCATGGGTTCGAAACCCCTTTATCTGGGAGGTAAAATAAACTTAAGCACGCCGTCCTTCGGATGGGACGTTAAGCGATGGTCCCGAGCCTGTACGATGTCAGGTACTCTTTAAAGACTCCTGCCCTAGGTGAATAAAAATTTAGGGTAGACAAAATTTAGGACTTCCACAGTAGAGTCGGGCTCATGTCTACCAGAGTGACGAAAGAGCGCTCTAGTAATAGGCGATATAACCTCGTAGTTAAAGCCCGGGCATGAGTCATAAAACCTAACCTAACCTTATGGTCTATAGGTAGCTTGTTGCGTTGTCTTGTCTACCACGATTTCTGCTGGGCTTCTGATTTCTTCAATCTTCTACTGCCAATCATAAATCCTGCTAAGTCCTAGCTCCACCAACACGTACACCCTCTGCGACGCACAGCGGGGCAAAACGCATAATTAGCGAGGAAAAAATTAAAAAGTACAGCTCTCCTATTTTACAAGCATCTATATGATAGGAAAAGATTATAATTAAAGAGATACGTGTCATTGGGGTGAAAAAAAAATGAAAAAAGCACTTGCTTGTACAATAGCAGTTTAATAATAAAATATAATAAAATAATTTTAAAAACAATAAGATGATTCGATGAGTTGGTTGGTAACTAGTTGGGTTCTCTTAGCAGCCATAACACAAAATATTTTCTTGTAGAACGATACTTTTGACCTGTTAGAGAAATTATAGGGTCAGAATATAGAAGAAGATGAATTAAATCTTTTTTGTATTTTTTTAGCTCGTTTTGAGGAAGTAGGACATGTAACATGTTCCATATATTCCACGGTCAAACATTTCCCAGATATATAAAGTTGCATTCTTAACGGGAGGGGAGACTGTGAGTGGAGGTTGAGCATAAAAATAGTTTAACCTCATTAACGGATTATCGGAGTGTCATGAAATGTTACATGTATTAGAAAGTTGAATTCTACTGAGGGACACTCGGGGATTCAGGGAAACGAGGAGGCAGACCGACTGGCCAAGGAAGGTTCAAGTACGTCCTTTATGGGGCCAGAGCCAGTACTAGGAATATCTCGGGAGACATACCGAACCAGGATTAAATAGTGGACTAAGGATCTTTTGGAGCAGTCATGGAGATGTTCCTGGCTAGGGAGTCAAAGGTGTTGAAGGATGGGATCCTGAATCTCAAAAGAAAAGAGCTTCGACAACTGGAAATGGTCCGTTCAATAGACACCTACAGACTGTAGGAGTCAAGGACCGTCCCACCTGTGACAGATGCGGAGAAGAAGACGCAGGCGGCACACTTCCTGAGTATCTGCTCGGGATTTGCGCGGACGATATTCCACATCATATAATCACAGAGGAGGACTTTAGAAGATTGGACTATGAGAGCATTCTCAGGTTCATTAAGGAAACTGGGAGACTGAGTAGTTCATGAAGGGCTTGGTTCAGGTAGTATAAACATACAGGTAATATAATAAGAGGGAAGCCCAGCGCTTCCAGGGAAGGGATAAGAGCATTGAGTGCTTAGGTCCATAGGCGTAAAACACCAGCTCACCACCATATATATTAAATTATTCTAATTTACGAATAAAATGTACATAATTTATTTATTATTTTTTATAATGGAATATAATAAGAGTTCACTTTTATTAATTTATTACTATTTTTTATTAATTATAATTTTATGATTTTTAGGAGCGATGCTGATGGCAATGGCAATCAATGGAATGAACGGAGAAGAAACGGCTACTTTAACGAGAGAAATGGCAAATTCAGGTGATACGTTCAGTAATATTTAATTATCAATTAGGTTAGGTTAGGTTTTATGACTCATGCCCGGACTTTAACTACGAGGTCATATCGCCTACTACCAGAGCGCTCTTTCGTCACTCTGGTGGACATGAGCCCGACTCTACTGTGGGAGTCCTAAATTTTGCCTACCCTAAATTTTTATTCATCTACGGTAGGGGTCTTTAACGAGTACCTGACATCGTACAGGCTCGGGACCATCGCTTAACGTCCCATCCGAAGGACGGCGTGCTTAAGTTTATTTTACCTCCCAGATAAAATAAACTAAGGGCCTCGGTCGGGTTATGAACCCACCAACTTGAGCTCAGAAGTCAAGCACGCATACCACTGAGCTACCGGCGCCCTCGATAATCAATTATAAATTAGATTTTTTTTTCTTTTATTTCCCAGCTAAAAGAAGTATAGAAGTTATGTAATCGGTCAGAAATTCGAAGCCAAGTTTTCAACGCAATTTCATGTTTTCTGACGTCCTGATCCCAAAAATTAAAAAAAAATCGATAACTCCCGATAGAATGAATCTATCGACACGAAATTGTACATGTCTCCAGTAATCTCTAAGGACTATTGATTTTCAGCCAAATCAACCAGAGGGAAGGGAGATTAAGGGAGAGGAGGGTTAACACAAAAACCCTAATAACCTTTTTAACGAATGTATCAACATGAAATTTTATATTTAAATTCAAAACTCTATAAGTAGGACACATATTTATTTTTCGCAAAATCGGCGGAAGGGAAGTGGTCGATCAGAGGAGAGAGAAAACAAAAAAACGGTAAGAGGGTGGCTCTCAACTCAAAAACATTAATGCCGATGTAATTAATTTTTCGATACCAAATTTAGTGAGAATTTAGGAGAGCCAATGAAAAGTTAATTAATTAATTCATTCATTCTAGGGAAGTACATTGCCGATGATTTTAATTGACAGAATTACCAAATTATTTATGAAAATTATAATTATATTGCGTTACTTAGTGTTTTAAAGCCCCCGTCACAAAATATTACGTAATGTATAAAGCGAACACATTTTCGAAAACCTTAACACATTCAATAAAAAATGTATGGACACAAAATTTCATATATGAATTCAAAACCCCATAAGGACTACACTTATTAATTTTCAGCGGTATTGAAGAGAAGGGGCGATCGGAGGGGGGCTCAACTCAAAAACTACAATAACGGCCGATGTAATGAATATATCGACATAAAACTTCATATTTAAAGTAAAAACCTAATAAGGAAATAACCTGTCAAAGTTCAGCCATTTCGGCTGAAGGGAAGAGGGAGTTCAGAGGAGAGGGCTCAACTCAAAGACCCTAATAACTGCCAATGTATTGAATTTATCGATTCAAAATTTAGTATGAGGATTTAGGAGCCTCTATGTAAGTCAACTGTTGAATATTAACACAAACGGTCGACTGGTTTTGCAGATGGAGCGAAAATTTAATTGATTAATTCACTCTGGGGAAGTACATAGCCGAGGATTTTAATTGACAGAATTACCAAATTATTTATGAAAATTTTTTTTACTACACTTTTACTACTACACGTTTACTACACTTTACTACACGTTTACTACACTTTACTACACGTCTTTACTACACGTTTACTACACGTTTTACTACACTTTAACTACACGTTTTACTACACGTTTTTACTACTACACGTTCGCTAAAAAATGTATAATAATATCACAAAATTTAGTATGAGGATTCAGAAGTTCCTATGTATTAATTCAACTATTGAATATTAGCCCAAATGGTCGATTGGATTAGGAGGGAGAGTGGAAACGCCATTGATTAGTTTGTACTGGAGAAGTACATTGTCAGTAATTCAAATATTTTTATTTTTATTTAATTTTATTTCTATATTTTTAATCTAGGAGAACGGTTGAGCTGGAAAGGTATTGTCGCTGATAAGCATAGTACTGGCGGTGTAGGAGATAAGGTGTCTCTACCACTTGCTCCTATTCTAGCTGAAATCGGACTTACTGTTCCAATGGTAAATATTTATGTTTATATTTATTAGTTATTATGACTCAAGCCCGGGCTTTAATTAAGAGGACGTATCGCCTACTACCAGCGTGCTTTTTCGTCACTCTGGTGGACATGAGGCCGACTCTACTATGGGAGTCCTAAATTATTCACTTGACATCGTACAGACTCGGTACCATCGCTTAACATTCCATCTGAAGGACGGCTCAAGGTTTAAAACCGTCTAGTGAACCCGCTATATTTAGCTCAGTAAGCAAGCACATATACCACTGAGCTACCGGTGCACATTGGGGCAAGAGACCTCAAAACCTGGTCAAAATACAAAAAAACAGATGCATATTTTAAGGAGGGAGTGAAGGTGGGTTTACTTGCATACAGCTGTACAAACATAAACAAGACCATTGCAGCCTTTTAATACCCTCTACATTGCCTCAGTCTATATTTATAACGTGTTAAAACCCAATCTTTTTAATTATTTTATTGTCTTAAATTATAATTACTATCATTAGCGTCACTGCTTAATAAAAAACTACTGAAAAAAATCAGTTTTTGTTGCCGGGCACTCGCTCTTTCACCTTCTTAAAGTATTTTCATCAGCTAACCATAAAATGAAATACGTTTTTGCAAAAAATTGCGGATTTGGAAGAAACTTAATTTTAAATTTATAAATTCGTCCAAAGAAGACGCAGACGTTTAATTTTAGCGAATTTTCGAAGAAAATGAAGCTATTGCAGTTTCTAATTTCAGTTACCTAATATGAATTGTATATTTCTCATGAGGTGTATGAGCTACAGTACGTGTTCGTCCCCTCTTGAGGAGCTGATGTATTTGTCAAAATATAGTACTGAATGAAGGGTCGGGGAATTTTTTAAGTATTTTTTTCGTGTTCAGCACACCAAAAAACTTAAAGTATATAAGTTTCATAATTTTGGCCAGAAATTTGTTCATTTTGCCTCAGTGTGCTGCGTCCTAATCATTATATTTAAAATTATTTTATTTTTATTTATTTATTTTTTTACTTTCCCAGCTATTCGAAGTACAGGGAAAGTTATGTAATCGGACGAAAATCGATGAGTTTTCAGTAGAATTTAATGTTTTCCAACCTCCTGTTCCATAAATGAACAGGGCCTAACACAAAATCTCTAATAATTGCCATTGTGATGAATACAATGACACAAAATTTCATTAGGTCAAAGATGACAAAAAAGTGCATTTTAGCAAGGGTTCTAACGAATGTTCACTGTAGTTAGTTATTATGACTCATGCCCGGGCTTTAACTGTTTGTTCTTATCGCCTACTACCAGAGCGCTGTTTCGTCACACTGGTGGACATGAGCCCGACTCTACTATGGGAGTCTTAAATTTTGTTTACCCTAAATTTTTATTCACCTAGGGTAGAGGTACTTAACGAATACCTGACATATTACAGGCTCGCTCATCGCTTAACGTCCCATCCGTAGGAGGGCGTGCTTAAGTTTATTTTACCTCCCAGATAAAATAAACTAAAAGCGTCGGTCGGGTTTCGAACCCACGATCTTGAGCTCAGAAGACAAGCACGCATACCACTCAGCAACCGCCGCCCTCAGGTTCGCTCGATATTATATGTTATAATAAGGGGGTTGTGGGACGTTATTTCTCAAAAAAATTAAATACATTGTCTCCCCACTGTTTTATTTCCAACCAATTGCGTCATCATCAGTGGCACGTACCACACGTTTTATTAGACTCCGCACTAGTCTAGTAGAAAACAAAACAATGAGAAGACAGCGTCTTTTATTTCTTTGTGGAAGATATTTGTTTTTATTTGATAAATACGTTGTCATCGCCCCACTCGAACGATAGATACAGTATCTTAATCGCCTATAGCCTGTTTTGGCGATAGATACGCCTATTTTTGGCTTGCCATGCTCATGCTCACTGGTTCCAATAAGAGCTTATCTTTTCCCTTTCGACCTCCAGGAAGCGGATTACAACCGCTACGAAGAGCCCTCTTTGTAGTGTCTGCAGCCCTGTCTGAGTATTGTTTCTCTTGTGTTGAGATGTCTGACCGAGCTCTGGAGCTGACAGGAGGCACTCTGGACAAGCTGGAGTCCATCCCCTGCTTCAGTGCCTCTCTGACTGTGGAGATGTCTGCAGACCTGTCTGAGTATTGTATCTCTTGTGTTGAGATGTCTGACCGAGCTCTGGGGCTGACAGGAGATACTTTGGACTAGCTGGAGTCCATCCCCTGCTTCAGTGCCTCTCTGACTGTGGAGATGTCTGCAGACCTGTCTGAGTATTGTTTCTCTTGTGTTCAGATGTCTGACCGAGGTCTGGGGCTGACAGGAGATACTCTGGACAAGCTGGAGTCCATCCCCTGCTTCAGTACTTCTCTGACTGTGGAGATGTCTGCAGCCCTGTCTGAGTATTGTTTCTCTTGTGTTGAGATGTCTGACCGAGGTCTGGGGCTGACAGGAGATACTCTGGACAAGCTGGAGTCCATCCCCTGCTTCAGTACTTCTCTGACTGTGGAGATGTCTGCAGCCCTGTCTGAGTATTGTTTCTATTGTGTTGAGATGTCTGACCGAGCTCTGGGGCTGACAGGAGATACTTTGGACTAGCTGGAGTCCATCCCCTGATTCAGTACTTCTCTGACTGTGGAGATGTCTGCAGCCCTGTCTGAGTATTGTTTCTCTTGTGTTGAGATGTCTGACCGAGCTCTGGGGCTGACAGGAGGCACTCTGGACAAGCTGGAGTCCATCCCCTGCTTCAGTGCCTCTCTGACTGTGGAGATGTCTGCAGACCAGTCTGAGTATTGTTTCTCTTGTGTTCAGATGTCTGGCCGAGGTCTGGGGCTGACAGGAGGCACTCTGGACAAGCTGGAGTCCATCCCCGGCTTCAGAACCTCTCTGACTGTGGAGATGTCTGCAGACCTGTCTGAGTATTGTTTCTCTTGTGTTCAGATGTCTGGCCGAGGTCTGGGGCTGACAGGAGGCACTCTGGACAAGCTGGAGTCCATCCCCGGCTTCAGAACCTCTCTGACTGTGCAGGAGATGTCTGCAGCCTTGTCTATAGCAGGCTGCTTCATTGCTGCAACTACAGACAACATTTGTCCTGCGGATAAGAAATTATACCCCATCCGAGACGTCACCTCTACTGTGGACTCTATACCGCTCATTGTTTGTGAGTAATTTTATTTTATTCTAAACACTAGCAGCGGTTCGTATCTTTAACAGAATGAAACGAATATTCATCCCCCACTATAAAATAAATAAAAAATAATAAGAAAATATATATATTTATATACATAAATAACAAAAATGTACTGAAAAATTAATTTGACATATTTTATTAGCATCCATCTTATCCAAGAAGATAGCGGAAGGAGCCAAATATCTGATCCAGGATATAAAAATTGGAGAATCAACCCAGTGCAAGGATGTGGGTGAAGCCAGGGAACTTGCCACAGCCATGGTAAGACTTGTTGTACCTCTCGGTCTGCCACCAATGCTGGTCAGCGGTTGGCAGAGCGAGGTGGCATTCTCTCTTCTACGTTTAATTATTATAATACGAGGAGTGATCAAGAAGTTTCAGGAATTTTTGGATTGCGCGCCAACGGATTGTCGGAGAGCGGTATGGTTGGCAGCAGTACTTGTGACTTCCTGACCTCAGCTGTTTTTGTAGATTCTTTACAACCTACTTTGTTGTGATGTAACAGACGTTTTTGTGAAACAAGTTTTTCTTGATTGTCTATTTTGTGATCTGTGAATGTCTGAGTCGATCACGGTGTCATGAGTGGTACAAGAGGTTAAAAGAAGGCCGAACATCGTCAGAAGACAATCCTCGTTCAGGACGCCCATCAATTTCGACTGACGACCATCATGTTGCCAGAGTGAACGTTCTCATGCGACAATTAATCGTTTTCGTTACCTTGAAACCCTGAAACATTTGCGCGAGGCTGTGAGGAGGAAGAGACCTGAGCAGTGGCGAAGTGGGGAGTGGCAGCACCATGACAACGCGCCTGTTCATTCTGCGTTGCTCATTCGCGATTATTGCACAAAAAACGCCATGGCCATCATTCCCCAGCCCTCGTACTCACCAGACCTGGCCCTGCGGACATTTTCCTGTTTCCGAAACTCAAGAGACCCTTAAAAGAGCAGAGATTTCCCCCAACTGACAAAATTAAAGAAAAATCGCTGGAGGAGCTGAAGATGAGTTCTCAGGGTCCTTCCAGCGGTGCGAGGGGAGTATTTTGAAAGAGACAATGTACAATACCTTTTAAATTTTTTAAATAAATTTTTAAAAAAAATCAGTCCTGAAACTTTTTGATCACTCCTTTTGTAGGTATACTGCTCCACAAAAAATTTGAAAAGTGTAATTATTTTTTGTTTTATCACATATTATTTCTTAAAACAACTACTTTATAAATACTGTTTTATAATTTTTAGATTAAGAAAATGAAGAGAGTTGTTTGAAAAATAATAAATATCTTCATAATAAATTTTGTTTATTTTCGAGGGTTTTAAATTCACATAAGAAATTTCATACATACAAGTTTGTTTTTATTTACTAAAAGCCTCATCTCTCCCCTTCCTATTACATCGTGTGTTAATCCTTCCAAATATTTATAATAATTTTGAGTAAATTTTAAATTATTGTTAACTTTTTTCTTTTTTTTTTTGTACTTGTAGATAGAAGTTGCGAAGCTAAACGACCTAAAAATGGCAGCCACTCTGACCAAAATGGACGAACCAATTGGCCAAGCCGTTGGTAACACTCTCGAAGTTATTGAGAGCGTTAAGTACCTACAAGGACAGGGGCCACCTGATCTACACGAACTTGTTACTACATTGGGTACATTTTTTCATTCTTTTTTTTTTTTTTTAATAAAATAAATTATTTTTTCTTCAACATGTTCATATTATCTTTTATAAAAAACACTAAAAACAATTGAATATATATGTTATCTTATGTCGTAAGTAATCTCTCTGAATTCTTAAAACTGAAAGGCTAGATCCGATAAGTGTGTGTGTCGGATGGTTGCGCAGCACAGCGCACACACATCTACACACTTCTTTATCTGTGATATCAGCTGTTTTTGGGCATTTCTATTGTATTTTTACAACATTACTGATCATATTAACCGTTGTAATAAATTTACCTAATATATCAATATTGCGAACTATAAAATGATCTTTCGGTGAGAAACGTTTAGGTTAAGATGCTTCGATAGCTTAAATTCGTCACAATAAATAAAAATTTATGGTAAAAGAAAATAATATAACAGTGTAAATCTAAAAAAATATAATATATAATATTTCAATATATTATTATGTACGATAGACAAAATTTAGGACTCCCATAGTAGAGTCGGGCTCATGTCCACCAGAGTGATGAAAGAGCGCTCTGGTAGTAGGCGATATGACCTCGTAGTTAAAGCCCGGGCATGAATCATAATAACTAACTTTATTATTATATGATATTTATATAATATTGATATTAATATATAATAATAATGACTGCTGAAAGTATGGATCAATAAATAAAATATTTATTGGCATATTGTCACAACATATAATATAATATTTTTACCCATTTCAAGAGATACTTAAGCTTATTTAATTTTTAAAAGACAAACTTAATCTACAAATGAATACGAATCGAAGCATTTAAACAACAAATTTGATTTTAGCTATCACAAACCTATAATTTCATGTATAAAAGAAATTGAAGAACAATAAATTTGAAAGTTTAATTCCTCATACTACTTTTCTTATTGGTTAGGTTAGGTTTTATGACTCATGCCCGGACTTTAACTACGAGGTCATATCGCCTACTACCAGAGCGCTCTTTCGTCACTCTAGTGGACATGAGCCCAACTCTACTGTGGGAGTCCTAAATTTTGCCTACCCTAAATTTTTATTCATCTAGGGTAGGGGTCTTTAACGAGTACCTGACATTGTACAGGCTCGGGACCATCGCTTAACGTCCCATCCGAAGGACGGCGTGCTTAAGTTTATTTTACCTCCCAGATAAAATAAACTAAGGGCCTCGGTCGAGCTACGAACCCACGACCTTGAGCTCAGAAGTCAAGCACGCATACCACTGAGCTACCGGCGCCCTCCTTTTCTTATTGTTTCATTATAAATTTTTTTTTAATTTAAATCAGTGCACGACAGCAAACTTTTGAAACTAAAGCAGATGTTTACACATCAATTCTCGTGGGTGCCGCGTCACTCACACATTTGCTTTTTTTCTTATTTTTCTTTTTTTGTAATATGTATATATATATAGCGAGAGAGAGAGAGAGAGAGAGAGAGAGAGATGTCGAATGGTAGTATCATGAACTGGCCAGCTGAGCTGGCCACCCAAAAATACACCAGAAGGCGTGGGGGAGGGGGGGGGGGGGGGGGGGGGTGAAGTGACTCCCTTGGCTTCAGCTGGATAGACTGGAGATAGGGTTTATTTCACTGTCGTTGTCCTCTGCTTCTGTTTTTCATGAATATATGTCGAAGCCGAGCGAGCTGGGCAGGGCACACTAGTTGGACCAATTGTATTAAAAGATTCCAACTAGCGGCCCCTTAATCCAGAGCTGCTGAGGGAGTGGGAGCCGATCAGGAGTAGGGTCAGGCGTCAGCTGACCTTAGGGGCCCTGTAACACGTATTCAAGACCGCTCAACAGCCCCGATCAGAACCCGCGCTCGCCAGAGGCCTAAAAAGGTTTGGGGACCGTGGCGTGATGGTAGTGCCGTCTAGTAACATAATGGTGAACTACCATCACTGGATATCACATTTGACTGGGGAAGTTTTTATAGTTCTCGGCTCGTGCGAAAATGTCACGGGATGAGAGATAGCTTATTTTTTGTATAAAACCTAAAGCAGGGTATTTCTTGAAAGGCCGTCACAGACCCCTCTAACTTATATTTCAGGTAGTGAGCTGTTGCTGCTGACTGGACTGACAAAGACTCCTAAGGAGGGTATCTCCAAGATAGAGGAGGTGATCCGCAACGGAGCCGCCCTGGCTAGGTTTGAGAGGATGTGTGTCTGTCAGGGTGTAAGTCCTAGCACGGCGAAGGTTCTCTGTCGCAGCCCTCAGACGGCACTCGGCGAAGCCACCAAAAAGACTTCCTTCACAGTCCAGATCAATGGTAAATATTAGCCTTACTAGCTAAACGTTAGTTAGTAATTGTGACTCTTGCCGTGGCTTTAACTGCTAGTTCATATTGCCTACTAACAGAATGCTCTTTCGTCACTCTGGTGGACTCAACAATAGGAGTACTAAATTTTGCCAATAAATAAACCTCTGATTCAACTAGGGTAGATAGATGTCTTTAACGAGTACCTGACATCTAACAAGCTTGGGACCATCGCTTAATGTCCCATCCGAAGGACAGCGTGCTCAAGGTTTTTTCAATTTCCAACTCAAAAAGCAAGTACGCTACCACTGAGCTACCGGCGCCCTCTCTTAAAATAAAATCATTTATAAACAACTAATTTTTGTTTCTCACTAAACCTTTCTCCTCTTCGGCGGCATTGACTTTTTTTTGTTCGGGTGTACCGGCCCCTGAAGGAAGCTTCACACCATCCGTCCGCCGCGTAGAGGGAAAAATAGGTCTGTTATTTTGTTTTCTAATTTTTATTAATGTTGCTATGGCCAGCCACGATCTGTTCTCTGTGACTGGACAAGGATAACTCACTGCCGTTTCGTGGGGCGATGCCATCATCCTGCGGCCGCGAAATTGGCAACGGCTAAAAATCAATGCTTGTCTTACTCAGGTACTTCTCAGTCATTACATGTCTTACTCAGAGACTTCTCAGTCATTACATGTCTTACTCCCAGACTTCTCAATCATTACATGTCTTACTCCGAGACTTCTCAATCAATACACGTCTTTCTCTGAGACTTCTCAATCATTACATGTCTTACTCCGAGACTTCTCAATCAATAAATGTCTTACTCCGAGACTTCTCAATCATTACATGTCTTACTCCGAGACTTCTCAATCAATAAATGTCTTACTCCGAGATTTCTCAATCATTACATGTCTTACTCCGAGACTTCTCAATCAATAAATGACTTACTCCCAGACTTCTCAATCATTACATGTCTTACTCCGAGACTTCTCAATCAATAAATGTCTTACTCCGAGACTTCTCAATCAATAAATGTCTTACTCCGAGACTTCTCAATCTTACATGTCTTACTCCGAGACTTCTCAATCAATAAATGTCTTACTCCGAGATTTCTCAATCATTACATGTCTTACTCCGAGACTTCTCAATCAATAAATGACTTACTGCCAGACTTCTCAATCAATAAATGTCTTACTCCGAGATTTCTCAATCATTACATGTCTTACTCCGAGACTTCTCAATCAATAAATGACTTACTCCCAGACTTCTCAATCATTACATGTCTTACTCCGAGACTTCTCAATCAATAAATGTCTTACTCCGAGACTTCTCAATCATTACATGACTTACTCAGGGACTTCTCAGTCATTACATGTCTTACTCCGAGACTTCTCAATCATTACATGTCTTACTCCGAGACTTCTCAATCATTACATGTCTTACTCCGAGACTTCTCAATCAATAAATGTCTTACTCCGAGACTTCTCAATCATTACATCTCTTACTCCGAGACTTCTCAATCAATAAATGTCTTACTCCCAGACTTCTCAATCATTACATGTCTTACTCCGAGACTTCTCAATCAATAAATGTCTTACTCCGAGACTTCTCAATCATTACATGTTTTACTCAGGGACTTCTCAGTCATTACATGTCTTACTCCGAGACTTCTCAATCATTACATGTCTTACTCAGGGACTTCTCTATCCACATTTAATACATCAGTAGCTATAACTGCTTATGAGTTAAGCATCCCCTCCCCCCCCCCCCCCCCTCCCCATTTTCCTCAGCCCGATTTGACTGAAAATCAATATTTGTCGCCCTTATTGGTGGGGAAGTACAAAGCTGGTGATTCACCGATGACTTTTTACTTTGTTCTACATCCATAATTTTCATCGGATTTACTTATGATTTTTACCGATTGTGTAAATATGCTCTAAAAATAAGCAACAAAAGATCAAAAATGTACAAAAGTGAAGCAAGCTCCATATTGAATATCCTTATTAACATTATTTACAAATCCAATTAATTATAACGAATTATACATTTTAAGAAGGGGATAATTTTAGAGATCACGTTTTTTCCCCCATATGGATTTGAAAGAAATCATTTTTATCTCTCCATTTTTTAAAAATATATATAAATTTATATAATTATTGATAAACCTATAATTACATAATGATTTGTTTAGGTTGGGTGGAAAGTATCGATGCGGTGAAGGTAGCCAAAGTCTGCTGGGATCTGGGCTCAGGACGACGAGTTCCAGAAGACACCATCGACAGAACTGTGGGCGCGGAACTGAAGGTGACTTCTGGAGACTTGGTGAAAACTGGACAAGACTGGCTGGTGCTTCACCACAATAGTTCACTCTCAGAGGAGCTGCAAGTGCATTTAGCATCAGCCATCCGGATCAGCGAACATCAGGTCCAGTCTACCTCCCGTATCATAGAGACCATCCATGGCTAATTGGTAAGACAAAGAGAACTCCTGGGCACGGTCGCAGAACTGCTAAAAATTCTCACTGTCTTCTCTAACAACCAATTGGGGCATTAATACCCCACGTGACTACTGAATTTGTATCTTCAAGTTGAAAAATACTCTTACGTTAATAAATAGACAGCGTCTTATAATATCAAATTAAATTGGAAAAATAATTTTTTTTAACTACAAAAAGAGTCGTCAGTAATCACCGGCAATCTCCAGAACGAATTAATCAATTAACCATTCGAACGTTTGCTCTAATAATCAATAGTTGATTCACATTAGGACTTTTAAATCCTCATACTAAGTTGTGTGTCAATAAATTTATTACTTCGACAGTTATTACCTACCTCAGAGTATCAGTACAGACCGATCCAACTTTCATACATTACTCCTGGCCAGGGCCGTAGTCAGGATTTTGAGCAGGGAGGGGGGGGGGGGGGGCAAAATTAGGCTACATGGGGGAGTATAGACTCCCGGGGACACAGTCCACAGTTTTCGAGGTTAGCGCTGCAGACTTTTTGTTATTAATTTGGGAGACTCGGACCTCTAGAAGCTCCCCCTGAGGTAACCACTGACTGTCATACTTAAGCTGACTTTACATGAGCAGCAAAACATTAAGAGCGCAGAAGCAGCAAATGCACGCTGTGGTTTCTGTGCTTTTAGAATTAAATGACTCATATCCAATAGCGTGCATTTGCTGCTGCTGCGCTTTGCATTTTTAGTGCGCATGTAAAATCAGCTTTAAGAGTATGAAGTATAACATAAATGAACATTTTGAACTAGGAAATGAAATGATGGAATTCATATATATTTAAATAAATGTAATATGACTTGTTTTGTACATTTAAGTAAAGTACAATTTTCGTAATCTTGTTTGTTTCCTCTGGCCGGGGAGGGGGGGGGGCACGTGCGCCTCCCCCCCCCCCCCTGCTCCTGGCCCATAATAAAAATGATATCTCAAATATTTTTTATTATTTAATTTTAAAAAAGTCAGTCATTTGCTTTTGCTTTTTCTTAGTGAAACACTTTATCTTTATTTGTGATTTGAGTTTTCTCAACACCATCTTGTCACAAAGTGATGCGTCGTCTTGCTCTTCAAGGTATTGAATAATGCTGTCAATGTGTCCTAATGCTGCATCACGTGCAGATGACTCACTGGTTAGGCGATTCACTCGCACGCTAAGTAAGCAAACATCTGCAGTGCCGCTAGTCGCGTCCAAAACTGCTCAAGCACACACTACGTATATACCGATATATGTACTGCACAGTAATACTGAACTACATAAACGTTTTGTACTGTACATACATTATTAAGTGTACTGTACTGTATGTATATTTGTGATTTACAATTTTTATTACGTTTAAGTATGTAGTTAGTAATTTTATTTCAATTTTGTTGAAATAATTTTCGGTTTCAAAACCTTCCTTTTTTATAAAAATGCCTCCTACAGGCACCGCGGATAATCCGCAAAGCGGATAAACCCCCTGCGGATAATCGAGAGTTTACTGTATATATGGGTGGTCGTTAATAATGCAAGGTTCAAATTTTAACGCTCTCACCCAAAAATCTCGATCGACATGATAAAAAAATACGATTGGCATTATTCCGAGCCCATAATAAATGATTTAACCCGTGCCGGCAGAAGAATCAAATTTTCCGTGTATTTTAAATGGGGTTTAGTGATGTTTCGGGTTTTTGTTCTATAACTATGAAACTGTCTATCGCAAATCTCTGAAAATTTGTACACTACTATTTTTGAAGTTGCTGAACACGAATATTTCATCAAAAGTTAAGTTTGACAAGTTAAATTAGTCGAAAATTCGTTAAAGAAATTGACATATATTTCAGGTTTTTTGAATATGTAGTTAAAAGGAATTGTATCATTCTTTTGACAGTATTAAATGTTTTATTTCATTTTAACTTTTCAAAATTCGTATACAAATCTGCTGACAATAACTGTTACATTGAAAATTGAATTTATGGTTTCATTATCAACTAAGATCAAATTTTCCATTTTCACTCGCATTTTATTATTTAGCATATAATCGACATTTTGAGCTGCAAAATAGAATTCAAATTGAAAAGAAAAAAAAAAATTATATGAATTAGATTTTTTATTCCTCAAAAAAATAGAAAAATATTTTTCGCAAATTCGGAAGCCAATTTTGACAGTTTTGACTTGACCAATATAATTTTTGATGAAATATTCGTGTTCAGCAACTTCAAAAATAGTAGTGTACAAATTTTCAGAGATTTACGATAGACATAGTTATAGAACAAAAACCCGAAACATCACTAAACGCCATTTAAAATACACGGAAAATTTGATTCCTCTGCCTGCACGGGTTAAATCATTTATTATGGGCCCGGAATAATGCCAATCGTATTTTTTTATCATGTTGATCGAGATTTTTGGGTGAGAGCGTTAAAATTTGAACCTTGCATTATTAACGACCACCCTAATATATATATATATTATAACAGTTGTCACATATAATATGTAACAGTTGTTTTATTTAGTCATCTGTTTGAATTGCTAACATAAGAAGGACTTCTTGTAACTGAAAGTGAAGAGAAAAAAAGTTGCCGATAATGCTTCTTCTCTAGTCTTGCGACACAAAAAAGATAATCATGAAGAATTCCATCGCCTCCTCCTCTCCCTTCAAAAAGTTTGGAATTGTGAATTTTTTTAGACTTTTAAGAACTTATTAAGGAAACATTTATTTTATACTTTAGTTACCATAAGCCACTCGTGTCATTTGTTGAAATTAAAAACATGGAGTTTGAATAATGAAATATAAAATAATTTTTAAACTTGGTACCAATATTAAAATAAATAAACCCTATAATTATCCTACTCCTGATACTGCATTCGTCTCATTCTCTCGCAGTTTCGTTTTCTGAAGGTTTCACTTCTACCGCCTGTGAACTGCACACGTTTTTTTTTTTTTCTGTTTCTACTCGTGAATCCTGCCCGGCCTTCATTTCAAATAGGTGGGAAAGTAAAAAAAAAAAATCAACTAATTTTTTTTATTTTCATATATATTTGTATATATCGAAGTTACAATGTGCACAACTAACTTGTGTGCTTACAGAATTGCACTAATATTTTGTAGGTTTAAACAATTCTCTTATATAGGATGTATATAAATTTGTCTAAAACACATGTATACATAACGTCATTACATTACAAAAGGACTGTATAGGTACATAACTATAAAATTTTATTAGTATATTAAGGACTAAAATCAATCGGTTCAAATAACAACTGTTTAGACCAAATTTAAAAAAAAAAAATGGTAACTTTGTCTTTCCGGTTGTTTTTAAATGTATAGATATATAATTTATAAATGATAATACAATATTATAAATTTATTTTAAAGTTGTATCAATAATAATAATTTCATATCAAAATATAGTGTTCGTAAGAATAGCAAATGCAAGTTTTTCAACTTCCTAAAATAACATTTATTTATTATTTTATTTATTTATTTTTTTTCAGTACCCTCATAAGCATCCACAATAATAATAATAATAAAAATTACAGTGTTGCCAAAGCTAAGAATAAGCAGAATATCAAGTATAAGAAGTTCGAAAACCTTCCCAATTCTTATGAAATATACAGACAGCTATTTCAACAAATTTCGGAAAATGAATTATTAGTAAAAACTAGCAAAGGGTCTAGCCGGATAAGAGTACGAAAAGTGTCCCCAACGATTTTCGAATGGGCAATTGAAAATTCATATCATATAATAGATAAAAACGGAAATAATCGAAATAAATTATTTTTAATTTTTTTAACATTGTTGCACCACACCAAAAAATTAGAAAAAAATTAGGGTATATTTTGATATAAAAAACACGTATTCTATGAAAATTTAGTGAGTGTCACTTTGAATTTTTTTAAAGTCGATGAAGAATGGAATTTAAATCGGAAGATAATAAAAAAATACTATAGAAGTGTATTTGAAGCATAAGAACTTCAAGAAAAAATCGACAGTTGCATACTCGCAATAACCGCGAAGAAAAATAGAATAATGGGAGTTGGGAGCTGAAATTTTCAGGAAAATTTTCTTTTTATATGTGCAAACTGTCGGTCAATGCCCATTCGAAAATCGTTGGGGCAGTTTTCGCACTCTTATCCGGCTAGACCTTTAATAAATAAATGATAAAAAATTATAGTTTGGCCTAAAATAAGGACGTTAGGTTCCAATAACTAATATTAATAACACAAAATAAATACAATATATATTTTCACAGTTTCATAATTCTCATATTTATTTTTTATGTTTCGCAACTTAGCAATTATAAACGTTTCGAGAAGTACATCCTATTTTCGCTATTGAATAATGTTTTTCAATAAAATTAATAAAAAATAAAGAGGGCGCGGGTAGATGAGTGGAATGCGTGCCTGCTTACTGAGCTCAAGATCACGGGTTCGAAACCCGGCCAATTTTACTTCCCAGATAAAATAAATTTGAGCATACCGTCCTGATGTCAGGTACTCACTCGCTAAACCCCTATCCTAGGTGAATAAAAATTTAGGACTCCCACAGTAGAGTTGGGCTCATGTCCAACAGAGTGACGAAAGAGCGCTCTGGAAGTAGGCGATATGACCCCTTGAAGATACGATATATCGGGATATTCTATGTATATGAATAATGCAAATATAATTTTTTAATGAATTATTGACAAAAATATCATATTTTTATTAGTTTGTATGAAAAAAATATTTAGATATGATGATGAGAGTTCTTCCCGAAACGTCAAAAAATGCTAGGTTATAAAAAAACAACTGTGGAAAAATGGCAACAACGTTGGTCACGATGCCCGGATGGCCGAACGACGTACGCATACTTCCCGGACGTCCGGGTACGCCTTGACTCAACATGGGTACAGCCTAATCACTGGACGTCTCAAATATTATCAGGTCATGGTGATTTCAACTCCAAGCTGTTCTTCTTTCACAGGAAGAACACCCCGAACTGTTCGTGCGGCGGTATCGAGACTGCAGAACATGTGGTCCTCGAATGTCCGCTGTACGACCAAGCTAGGGTGGAGTTGATTCATGGGACAAGATCATATTTGGGACTAGATCTACGGCAGATGGTGACGGAAACTGACTACCCGATGTTCTGCCGATTCGTCGGCTCCTGGCGGGAGCAGAAACAGGCAATGTAATGATCCCGAGCTTTGCCTAAACGTAGACTGGGTGATGTTGATGCAACGCAAGGCGCACCCTCTTTTAAAACCAACTAAATATATATATATATATATATATATATATATATATATATATATATATATATATATATAATTGTTGTTTTAATTATGTGTTTTTTAAAAACGAGGAGGTTACCCGACTTTCCCGGGTCAGTAACTTATTGTTACATATTAAATTTATAACATTATTGTTCCGCATGGTCTATGATTCAACAGGGCTTATAAGGATGCAACAAGTGATATGTGAAAAAAATCCAATGAACCGCAAGAGCCTAGCACTAATTTTATTCAGGCTCATATCCATCAGAGCGACGAAAGAGCGCTCTGGTAGTAGGCGATACAACCTCTTAGTTAAAGCCCGGGCTTGAGTCATAATATTTTTTATTTTTAGCACTCCTCTGTTTTTGTACATCTTCAGGTATCTGCATTACTGTTATTCATTTGTGCATCTTGACCTGTAAAAAAGATACGATTTCGGTTTGACAGTTTCGTATTATAGAAATAAATTATGAACACATCACATTCGAACAACAATGAGGCTTTTTTAAATTTTATTTTTTAGACATATCAGAAGGTTTTCTCACTTATTAATTTAAAATTAAGAGGGAAATAAATGAATATTTTGACAATATAATTTTAGAATAGGAAAAGAGCTAGCACAATAATTGGTGAATATAATATTCATCGATTGATAAATAAAAATAGTGGAATATTAAAAATAAAGAAGCAATATACTTCCCCAGCACGAATTAATCAAATACGTTTTCGCTCTCCCTCTAAAAATTATCGGGCGTTTGGGTAAAAAATCGATGGTTCATTTATACAAGGTGTGTTCAAAAAGTAACGGGAATTTTGTAATTTCGCGGGTTGTATTAGTT
Source organism: Aradus depressus (assembly GCA_963662175.1). Lineage (NCBI taxonomy): Eukaryota > Metazoa > Arthropoda > Insecta > Hemiptera > Aradidae > Aradus > Aradus depressus. Next base: position 21,070,144 of record OY759226.1, on the reverse strand, counting down.
TTTTTCGTTGTTGTGTTGGTAAACGTCTGTTGTCAGCTGTAACAGAGGTTACATGTGTTTTGGTACGATCGGCGATTATTTATTTGTTTACAAAATGAATGAGAGAATTTGCATTAAATTTTGCTACAAGAATGGAGAATAAATGCAGCAAAGTTTTAGAAATGTTAAATATTGCTTTTGGTGAGTCTGCTATGAGTAAAACTAAGGTTCACGATTGGTATAAGCGTTTCCAAGAAGGCCGTGAAGACGTTGAAGATGACAAGCGCCCTGGACGCCCCAGCACGTTTTTTAACGGTATAGTGCACCATGAGTTCTTGCCATAAGGTCAAACGATCAATAAGGAGTACTACCTACAGGTGCCACGGATTTGTGGCAAAACAATTCATGTCTTTTTACCACGATAATCCACCTGCTCACACTTCATTGCTTTTTCGTGAATTTTTGGCCAAAAACAACACTGTAATGATGCCCAAGCCTCCATATTCGCTAGACATGGCTCCGTGTAACTTTTTTCTGTTCCCAACAATAAAGAGAACCTTAAAGGGCCGTCGTTTTACAAGCATAGATGAGATTAAAAGCGCATCGCTGAGAGAGCTAAATGCTATCCCAAAGATCGAGTTCCAGAAGTGTTTCGGGGATTGGAAGAAGCGCTGACATAAGTGTATAATATGTAATGGAATCTTTTTTGAAGGGGGAAACATTAGTAGACGAATAAATAAAATTCTTTTGAAAAACCGAAAATTCTCGTTATTTTTTGAACATACCTCATACTAGAGAATCCTCAGATTAAATTTGGTGTCGATGTATTCATTACATCGGCAATTATTAGGCTTTTTGAGTTGAGTCCCCTCCTCTTTGGGCAATTTCGCATTTTTTTTTTTTTTCATTTTTGGATTCAAGGGCCTTCCGAAAATATGAAATTCTTTTAAAATATTAACATCGAATTTCGGACCGATGTACTTTGGACAGCTGGGGAAGTAAAACAAATAATAAACAGGGTTATACTTAAAATATTTACGCTTTGTTAATAGCTCTAAATATATATAACTGATGCTAGAAATAAATATATATAAAATAAAATAAAAAATCAACTGAAATATTGCACGATTCATTTATAATTATTATTAAAATTGATAAGAAGTGAAACAAATATGGAATGAAAAAATAAGTTCCAAATTAATAAAAATAAATTGGGGAAATGGTCCCAGAGTCATATTGCTTCGTGTTTATGTAATAAATAAATAAATAATAAACAAAATATTGTTCAACAATTAATTCTTCAGGGAAATTATTTACTTTGAAAAAATCTAATAGATATACTTATAGATACTTTCCTAAGTCAACCTAGATACATTGTGTAGTAACTAAATTTTATATAAAAATTAAAAGAATTGTAAGGACTATGTATATGTATCTACTTAAAATTGTATTTATTCATTTATATACTTTTTATATACATAAACAACTTAGTATCACATTTAATTTATATAATACAATATACATACAAATCAATTTAAAAAAAAAAAAAGGATGTGATAATAGTTTAAAACAATTTGTCTTCAAGATTAAAAAAAAAAAAAATCTTTATTTTAAATTTCGTTGATTAGATTATATATCTACAAGCTCTGTAATATTTAATTGCTTAGATTCATTATGAATTTTACCTTCAAATTATTAATTGTTAAAATTAAGAAAAATAATAGTTGAAGAAATTAAATTTTAATAGAAAAAAACTTTACTTAAATTTCTTACTAATCTAAACCGAAATTACTATCATATTTGAAAATCTCAAAAGGACTGATGGCCATCATAGAATACCTCCTCATTGACCACAAGTAACATATTTATTATTCAATTACTAATATTTTTTAAATTTATTTATCAATTTATAAACTAAATTATTACTATATTTATACGATGGGAGAAATTAATTTAAAAGAAAATACAACCAAATTATTATAACACTTTGATGGATGTGGTTTGAAACAACAGACTGCACTTTGGTCTCTTCAAAATATATTTATATTATTTTTATTAATTTATTCAGACATTATTAAAACTTTTGTGAAAAAAAATCAAACAATTTATAACCATTATATTTTATATGGTAGTTGATATTAAAATGTTGGATTCGAAACCTGGCCGAGGCTCTTAAGTTTATTTTATCTGAGGTAAAAAAAAATGAAGCACACCATCTTTCGAATGGGACGTTAGGATAGGCAAAATTTAGAACTCCTATAGTAGAGTCGGGCTCATGTCCACCAGAGTGCTCTTTCGTCAGGTAGTAGGCAATATGACCTTGTAGTTAAAGCCCGAGCCTCAGTTAAAATAACTATTATATTTTATGTGATAGTCAATATTAAAATTTAGGACTCCCATAGAAGAGTCGGGCTCATGTCCAACAGAGTGACGAAAATGCGCTCTGGTAGTAGGCGCCTTGTAGTTAAAGCCCGAACATGAGTTATAATAACTATTATATTTTTTTTATGTGGTAGTCAATATTAAAATTTGATGCTAAACTGGTAGTAACGAATATGTTGTAATTGTTTGAATGTTTGTTACCAGGTCACGTGGTTCTTAATTAACAACATTTATTAAAACTAACTACCATATAAAATATAACTGTTATATATTGTTTTATTTTTTTTTTACAAAAGTTGTTGATAATGCCTGATTAATAGCGAAACTTTAACAAAAAATAATATAAATATATTTTTGGGGATATCGAAGGCCATGTTGTTCATTTCAAAATAACTTCAAGTGAACATTATACTGGTCTCAAATCAAGGAAATTCTTCCTCAACTTTAAAATTATAATACTTTAAATGAAGTAGAAATAGTGAATTTTACATTAAAATAAGGAATAAAAATTAAAATACGAATCAACAAAACTAAATATTTTTTAGGCCGCAGAAATATTAATAACAACAAAAAATTTGAGCAAAAATAATAAATTTACAATTAATAAATGCAATTAAACAACGCTTTATGTTTAAAATGATTAAAAAAAGAATATAAATAAATAAAAGAGAATGTATTGAATACATTTATCGACACCTTATATATTTTATAATTATTAACTAAAATCTAAAAACACATCTACAGCTATAACTATTTTTTTGAATCATTGTTTCAAATTTTTATGAATGGGTAAGTCCAAATGTGATGTGAAATATACACAATTTATCATTTTCAAGTAAAAATCGGTATCACAAACAGCTTCAAATTTTTGAACAGTAATTTTTAATAAACAGTCGTCGAGTTTTCTAATTAAAAAAAAAGGAGACAATTTTACGTGTTATTAGGGAAATTAATTCTTAGGAGAAACATGGTTGTGAGGTGTATACAGAAGTGTATTAATGTGAAAATGGCTGATGTAGTCAGATTTTATTAATTTATTTTATGCTAGCCGGCTTTCGAGGTTGCCCTTATCATCAAGCAGTTTCATAAACACAAAGAAGAACAAGGGGGTTAAACCCTCCCCCCCCCCCCCCCCCCCCCTAACCCAAATAAATAGTCCCAATAAAAATACTTTTTCCTGCGCACGAAAAAAAATGCAATAACCGGAATGGCCAGCAAAAAATAAATAAAAATACAAATCCAGAGAAATGAAAGCGCATAAACACCAACTTCGTGACAACTTTATTGCTTAGAATTTCAGTTCCTATCGCAACCTTCATGATCAATAAGGATAAAACTGATGTGACGGGTGAATTTCTTAAAATTTTTTTTTTATAGATGAAGGAATAAAGGCAACATATCAGAAATTTCATGAAAAAATAATTTCAATATTTAAAAATTAAATAAATATTGTTTTAATGCCAACACAAAATTGTGGTACTCCTCATCAATTCTAGTTTAAAAATGGCACTTTTTACAATATAATTTGGCATCCGATTAATTCAGAGAAGTTGCGGCCATTTTCGTGAAAAAACAAAACAAAAAAAACTCATTTCTTGAAATATGAAATTCTATATATTTACCTTATTTATTACATAAATAATTGTTTTTTTTTTTTTTTTAATAATATACATTTTTGCGCCTAGTTTCCATGTGGACATGCCCATACATCCATACATATGTATGTTTACTGATTAAATGTATTTATTTAATAGGCCGATACACATAATATATAGAATGTAGATACATATATTTACTAATATGAAAATAATATAGATATTGCACTGCATAGACACCTGGTTTTAAAATTAATTACAAGAAATCTGAAAACTAGTATTCTACTTAAAACATCACTTTGGCATAATCTCAGTTAAGTATGAATGTAACACTCGATTTTATCAAATGCATTTAATTTATAATTATAACTAAATGATTAAAGCTATGCATTTTCATATTGGTTTCTGAAAAAGAGGATATTGTGCACACCGCTTAATGTAATCACAGTTAATGTTGTCAACAGCTTATTGTGATCAAAATGGCTTGGAACGGGACACCCAATACAAATGCAATGACATATGTATTTCCGTTTATTGTGATCAATATTGAGATTGTAACGGGGAATTATTCTTTAGCTGCTTTTTCTCAAAAATTACAAAAAAAAAAACAGCTATGGCTGTTGTGATCATTCTCGGACCTAGTTCTTTGTTTCATTTTCTGGGAAGCGAAAAGACTGACTGGAGCTAAAGTAAACATACGCTTCTCCCACGAACAGCAGTCAGAGCTCAGTGTGTTTTTGTCTTATCAATCGTTAAGTCAAATTTCGGGCAAACTCGAATTGTTTTGTCAAATTAAATCATTCGGAATTAAATAAACGAAAAAATGTCGAAACGTCGTGAACTCAGCTCTAGAAATTAAACATCTTAAGATCGTATAATCGCCTTTCTACGTATAAAACAATTTGTAGATTGTATCTATGTACATACATCATATTATGAATAACTACAGTACATACATATGTATATGTACAATACATATGTATGTACACTTATTAGTTTTGTTCCTAAAGATTTATGCACATATGTAATATGTACCTAATAAACATTGCTTTTTATACACATAATTTTGTTTTGTTTTTGACTCCCCTCTGGTGCCTTTTGCTTATTGTTATCAGTCGGTTAATGTGACCACTACATCAAGGTCCCAAAGTGATCACATTAAACGGCGTGCACTGTATTTGAAATAGTATTCATTTATTTTATATTTTCGGTATATATATGATATATAAGTAACATAAGAAGATAAGGTCTAGAATTATTGTAAGAAAATGTTGATCATGTCCTAAAATAAGGTAATATACAAGAAACAATAGCTAACTTCGTCGTTGTATTCATAATGTTTTGTAGTATACAATAAATATACACGAGAGATTGTCAACAAGTGGTATATAAGAGACGAGTACATAATTTTTAATCAATAATATATATTTTTTCATATAATACATTATATCATCATTTATTGTTATTTAAGAAATAGAATAAATTAAATATTGTTACTGCTTTTAAAATGACCATTCAAATCCCGTCGCTTCTTAGTTCAACTGAGAAACTAATCGATGAATTCTGGAACTGCCTATGACAGAGTTATTATGTGTTACTTATGAAAGAGAAAAATGGGATCTAGAAACTTTCAGGATTAGAAGAGGATCAATCTTGTCTTTTAATAATAACTTTTCAGAATAACAATATTGAAAATTTAAATTGTGTTTTTTAAAAGGCTTGCGCCTACTATACTCAAGATCGCGGGTGCACATGAGCGGACACAATGAAGCACGCCGTCTTTCGGATAGGACGTAAAGGGATGGTACCAAGCCATGTGTGATGTTAAGTGAACGTTTAGCCCGGGCATGAGTCATAATAACTAAGAACAGAGGAAGTTACAATCTTGGGGATGACAGAAATGTAAAGAGAGAGTAATAATAGTTGAAAGGAACTCAGGTGCTCATAGCCGACTCAGGGAAATTACGGTGTAAAAAAGAACTCCGGAGAAAAAGCATGACAATAAACGTCAGGAAGAGGAAGGATGGAGAACAAATGGTCACTGACGAGTATGTCTACCTTGGGACCGTGATAGGTAGCAGCGCTAGAGTAGACCAGGAGGTCCTCAGCAAGTGATGTGTACTACCAGATCTGCAACACCATAGTCGGCAAGAGGTCAGCAGAAAGACAAAACTCTACATCTTCAAGGATATCTACCTCCCAACTCTTCCCTACGGCAGTGAGAGCTGGACGGTCCTGGACAAGCATGCCAGCCAAGTGACCGCTGCAGAAATGAGATTCCTCCGCAGAATTGTCGGCAAGATCCGAAGAGATCGGGTGAGGAATGAAATAATCAGAGAAGAGCTAGGGATACACCCTTTGAAGCACTTCATGGAGAAGAGGCAGCTCGGCTGGTTCGGCCAATCAGAATGAATGAAGACCAAGGACCATGATTCATGGAGGCCAGGTCAACAACGGCCGAGAGGAAGACCCATGATGCATCTGGAGTATATAAAGAGGATTGGACAGGAAAGAGGCAAGACCATGGCTGAGATGCGCAACCTCGCCAAGGACAGACAGCTGTGGCAGCGATGGATAGAGGCTCCCTCCATGCCGAGAGGCAGACGGATATAGGAAAAGAAGAAGAAGGACCTCAGAACAGACATGTTTTGTAGCAATTACCTAGAGTCTAAGTGATTGATAAAGCTGGAGAACTGAAAGCGTCTATACGCCAACTTTATGGGGTATATAGAGTTAACCCCCCCACAATCCCCCCTTTCCTTTCGGCGGATTAGACTGAAAATCAACAGGTGTTGTCGTTATCGGGGCTCTGGATACACGTATAGAATTCGTTTCGATAGTCAGAAAAACAGGATATTCCGAATTTATGACCGATTACGTAACTTGCCCTACGCATTGGACCGCTTTACAAAGCGAATTTAAAAAAAATCTGTTATACGCTTTATTAAGAGTTAGTTAATGTGACTCTTGCCAGGGCTTATACGAGGTCATATCACCCACTACCAGAGCGCTCGTTTGTCACTCTGCTGGACATGAGCTCGGCTCCACAATGGAAGTCCTAAATTATGGCTACCTTAAATTTTTATTCACCTAGGTTAGGGATCTTTAAAGAGTAACTACAGGTTCGGGATCATCGCTTAACGTTCCATCCGAAGGATGGCATGCTTAGATATAATCTTTCTTAAGGTATTTTCTTCGGAGGTCTTGATTGTATTAATTATTTATTAAGAAAGTGTAGTTAAGACAAGCGAAGAAAAAAAAAATATATATGAGATTCCCAGATTGAATTCGAACTCCCAACCTCACTATGCAGACACTCCACTCATGAGAAAAAAGTAAAAATAAAACAATACAAAATCTATATATATAAGTCAGTTTCTCTCAAAAAGAGAACAGAGGATCATCGCAAAAACACCAAGTGTTGGGGGATGAACTTAGAATGCTTGGGGCGAGCCTCGGAGAGGGCGGCATTCTTCAGTCTGTTCCAATAACATCGATTGCTCTCACATTATAACAAAACAAACTAACATTTCTATTACAGGAATCAATGTTTAGAAAGTGACTTACTGATCTACCTCAAAAAATGACCTTAACTTCACCAACTCTCGTTAAATTTTAATTATAATAAGACAATAATTGTTACAAGGTTTAATTTTATACTTCTTTATAAAGAATATAATTTTAAAAAATAATAATGCATAATACAAAAAAAAAAAACTACTCTAATCTTTTTTTTAATACTTAAGGACAAAATATTTTTTTTTAAATATATTTAACTCAGCTCAGAACTCATTTAAAATACATATTTCTACAAAAACGTGACAATGAAACCTATACAAAAAATATGCTACAATCTAATTTGATTTAACAAAATATGTCACCAATTGATTCTAATAATCTAAAATGAATCTGTCTAGTTCTATTTTCTACACAGAATTCAGACATTAGTAAAGCACTAGTGTTGTTCACTTAGATTTACACTAAAATGTTTATCACACAACAGACGATGGGAATGACATTATTATATTTACATTTTTTTTTTTTAATACAAATAATTTCTGTCCATTTATTTTATTATCTTATTATCATTTTTTTTCATTCCACTCACGATTATTCGATAATTGAAATTTAAAAAAAAAGTCAAGTACATATACAATTTTTTTTATACAAAAAAAAGTAACTTAAATATGGCTTTGTCAGTTTTGATTCTCACTAACCTTTGGTTGTTATATAATTGGGTGGCGCAAAATAAAAAAAAAGTGTAATACTAAGAATCTGATAATAACATTAAAGTGACTTAATGAATAAAATACTGATAATTTCTGGAAAATTTCATGAAATCTGTCGTTTTTTCATAAAAATTTTCAAAAAAAAGTCTACCTGAGAGTCTGAGAAGATTATTCTCGATAGAATGAATATTTTTATATGTGTATCCGAAATAAGAAATTGTCAATTTTATTACCTCATTAAACGCTTATTAATTGCCTACTATTATTAGAATCACAAAAATGTTAACAGAATTTGATTACAGTTCAAATAAGTCCAACATCATGCAATGAGGGCGCCGGGTAGCTCAGTGGTATGCATGCTTGCCTTCTGAACTCAAGATAGTGGGTTCGAAACCCGACCGAGGCCCTTAGTTTATTTTATCTGAGAGGTAAAGCACGCCGTTCTTCGGAAGGGACGTTAAGCGATGGTCCCGAGTCTGCACGATGCCAGGTACTCGTTAAAGACCACTACCCCAAGTGAATAAAAATTTAGGATAGTCAAAATATAGTAGAGTCGGGCTCATGTCCACCAGAGTGACGAAAGAGCGCTCTGGTAGCTGGCGATATGACCTCGTAATTAAAGCCCGGGCATGAGTCCATAATGACTAACTAACCATGCAAGTTTCGTACAGTTTTCTAGAAGTTATTAGCATTTTCATGTTCATTAAGCCACCTAACCCCAAGCGTAAATTTGCGTACCAATTTTTGAATTTAAATATATTCACTCAATCCCATAAATTTCTGAATTTCATTTGGCGCCCCCCTCCCTCCCCCACTTCAGTATAAACATTTAAATAATTATTATTATAAGATAATAACAATTTTGTCAGACAGCACACACATTTGACATTAACACAGCCAGTGCAAAAAAAAAAAATCTATCTACAAAAAAATTCAATGATTGTCCTTATTTTTAGCATAACGAAAAACATTTTCGTCAATATTATTTTGAAAAAAGAGGTTGGAGTCCACACATCCATGTTAGTTATTCATATAACTACATTATTAATTTAAAAACATGGTATAAAAACTTATTTTTTTTATTGTAATAATTTTTCGTTATTTTTCTTAAAATGAGATTCAAATTAAGTAATTCAAATTTTCGAATTACAATTAAAAGTATTGTACATAATACTAAAATGTTGAAAAACAAAGCAATTCAAGATGCAGACTAGAGATTTTTTTTTTTTTTTTACAGAACATATTTACATAAGAAATAAGATCAGGTCTTTATTTTATTTTATTTTTTTTATATTTTCTTAAAAAATAAAGCAAATTATATCACAATAGAGTAAAAATAAAAGGATCACATTACTTTATATAATAATCTACAATAAACATTAATAATTAACAATCTAAATAATCTCAGACAATATGGATAATATTTTTTCAAGAAAAATGTTATAATAATTAGTGTTTATTTCTATTGTTCAAAGAACCCGCTAATTTTAGGTAAGGTACAATAGTGATACTGAGAAACATATGCTTCCTTGGAGAATTTTAATAAACTATACAGACAGACATGAGTCAGATGAACTCTCCATGCAGATATCCTAGGACAACAATCAATAAATAAGATTTTTCATTTCATTATCTTGTTATAATTTGAAATTTTCTTTTAAATAAGCTCCGTTTAAATTTTTTTTTTTTTTTTTTAATCAAACTTTGACGCTATAATTTATTTATATATATATTTTTTATATAAAAATGTTATCAATTGTGTAAGGAGATTCTTAATTTATAATAATATACTTTTCACAAAGAGGGCTCAAAATCGTGGATTCGAAACCCACCTCCATCAGGGAGGTAAAATAAACTTGAGCACGCTGTCCTTCGGATGGGACGTTAAGCAATGGTCCCGAGCCTGTACGATGTCAGGTACTCGTTAAAGACCCCCTATCCTAGGTAAACAATTTAGGGTAGGCAAAATTTAGGACTCCCATAGTAGAGTCGGGCTTACGAAAGAGCGCTCTGGTAGTAGGCGATATGACCTTCCATAGGTTTTTACAACCTAAATATATAAGTTTCGGGAGAAACTACTAAAAATAGTAGCTATCATTTATTTTATAAGTGGTATGCGTGCTTGCTTACTCAGCTCCCTCCCATGAGGCCCTTAGATTTTTTTTATCTATCGAGAAAAAACCTTGAGCATGCCGTCCTTCGGATGGGACATTAAATGATGGTCCCGAGCCTGTACGATGTCAGGTACTCGTTAAAGACACCTAGCTAAGTAAAATGTAGAACTCCCGTAGTAGAGTCGGGCTCATGTCCATCAGAGCCAAAAAAGAACGATCTAGTAGTAGGCGATATGACCTCGTAGTTAAATCCGTTTTATCCGAGTCACCAATTTCCATTTAACTTCTGTAATAATCCCATAACAGGATAAGTCTACACAAAAAATATTTTTTGCCATTATCCTCATGATAAGAGATCGAAGAAGAGGATAACACTCAACAAGCATTTGCGTTAAACTTTAATAAGTTAATTTTAAAACGGAGCTTACTTAAAAATGCAATTTCTTCACAAATAAAAAAACGTTTCACCAATTCAGTTTAGATAGCTACTGGCCCTGTACAATAATTGTTATACAAATTCACATGATAGAGGCACAAAAATTATAATCTACTTTTAAAGGTAAGACTTTCACGTCAAACGCTGAAAGAAATGCGTTTTCTTAAATGACGCTCAACTCTAAGTTACAGTATAGTATATCTATCTATAAGTTATTCATATTGTGAAGATAGGAAAGATTCGATCTCCTAATTATAAACAAACTCTACCTAAATACTGTTGAAGTAAGAAGACTTATCTGAATGTAATCTAGACTAATTACTCTGCGCCCAACTCGATGATCTTCCAGGGCTCCGCCATGTCTTCAGGGTTAACTACCTCTTCCTTTCAAGGCTTTGAAGCTGTAAAAATAAATAAATTAAACAATTTGCATAGTTTTAAAAAAAAATTCAGAAAAAAAGAGCATATATTAGTCATGTCAATGTGTCATTGAGTTATTTACGACATCCCGGAGAGGGAGTTCTATCTACGAAATAAAACTCACTCCCGGACGGGATTCGAACCTGTAAACCATGGGTGAGACCATGCGACCAGAGCCCTATGCACTAGCCCGCACGGCCACCATGGCCCCCGGAGTACCGTTGTTGTCCTTTATCGGGACATTATGTCGTTTTTTAAATGTTTCTAGCCAACCATTTGACGCATGAAATTTAAAATCTGCAAAATTTCGGCGACTTCGGATGTCTTTCCCTGTATTATAGAGCCAGAAATGGATAATTTTGTGAAAGCCGTTTTCTTTTTTTTTAAATGGTCGTTATCTGCGACTTTCCCACCTTAAACTTTGACGCTAATCCCTGATGCTGGGCTTTTCTCATTATAAACTTTAACTACTTCTATTTTATTTTTGAGCGTTAGCCGAGTTCGGTTTTGAGACATGGTCGGAAGCAAACTGAATAAAATTTTGCGAAATTCGAACGAAAACGAAACAAGAAATTTCCATAATTATTGAAAAGTTTAGAAAACGTATTTGTAACGGTCTGCTGTAGTAATCATAGAATGTTTTTCCGTTATTAGAGTTATTTGCTATCTAGAGGCGTCCGTTAGAAGAGGTATCACTTATAGAAAGTTCGTATGTGCATTTGAGGTAATCTCGAAAACTACTTAATCGATTTGGATAATTCTTTCACAGTTGAGAAGCTTATTTCTTTCCGGTGGACATAGGTTATCTATATTCACGCTTTACCAAAAGGGAGCAGAGCAGCGATGGTACGCTGCCTAAACCGTTGAATATATATCAAAATGATGTATGGAGGAATTTTTTTTTTGCCTTATGTCCGAGCATATTGGTCAACCCTAATCCAAGTTTTAGAAACCGAGGGAAGAACGAGGCATGGGGCCAGAAGAAGAAAGCTGGCCCCAGCCCGGCCGAGGAGAGAAGGAGACACCGCCGGACCACTTCACCCATAGATACAGCACATAGAGGCTCAAAGCTGAGTAGTGAGTGGTTTGGGAGACTCCTGAAGGAAGGTCTGCATGTGGTGCTGGCCGTCCAGACCTTCGGAGGGACCGTCCCCCGTCCCACCCCAACAAACCTGGGTTATAACCTTATTCTTGTTTTACCTAGACTTACTATGGAGTTAACAGTTAAAAGATCCAAAAAAATGTTTGCGACAGCATATACCTATCAATAACAGATAGCCTCCAATAAGAGTTTTTAACTGTAGTTTTGTATGTCCGTGTCCAACAAAGCGCAAAACGATTTTGATGAAATTTCATAAAGGTTGTGGAAGGGGAGAGCGATTATTGGCCCTGATTTACCGACAATTTTTTCTTAATTGCTAATGTTTAACTAAATAAAATATGGACACACTCTAAAAGATTGAAACTTACCTCGGTGGAGACAGTAGAGTGAACAGATCTAACTCAAAGCGGGCACTTTACCCACTCAGCCGGTGGTCTCTCCCTTCGTCTCCGTCAACAGCACGTCTGTCTCAAATCTGCAACTTCGCTTTTCTAACTCCATAAGTAGGAGAGCTTTTGCCTGTCAAAACAATTTGAATAATAACATTAGGTGTTATGACTCATGCCCGGGCTTTAACTACGAGGTCATATCGCCTACTTTCGTCACTCTGGTGGACATGAGCCCGACTCTACTGTGGGAGTCCTAAATTTTGCCTACCGTAAATTTTTATCCACCTAGGGTAGGGATCTTTAACGAGTATCTGACATCGTACAGGCTCGGGACCATCGCTTAACGTCCCATTCGAAGGACGGCGTGCTTAAGTTTATTTTACCTCCCAGATAAAATAAACTAAGGGCCTCGGTCGGGTTTCGAACCCACGTTTCTTGTTGAATAATAAGAAGTTATCGTTATAGTTGAATAATAAGAATTTATTATTTATTGTGGTTTTAGGGCGAAAAACTGCCATGGTTATCATCGCCCGAACCTGACCAGAATAGGAACCATTGCTTAAACTGCACGCCCACTGAGGAGTCGCTAAAAGTTGCAAACCCGTTTAAAATTTTGAGACGCCACATAGCTTATGTTTGAATAGGGCTTATAATGATGTTATCTTTCTCTCTGATAGTTGCTAAGCAACATATCTATATTTCTTTAAAATTTAAATGCTTATTTGACTCAGCATATCATGAAGATGTACCTTTTGAAATATCACATCAAAACTAAAAAAAAAAAGTTAATGCCATCAAAGCGAAGCCTAAAATAAATAAAATAAGAACGATTTTTTTTGTTCTAATTTGAAAAACTGAATATAGTTAGACTTTTATTCTGATTTTTGCATAGAAGCTCTCCGAAATGAAATGAAAAGAAATTTATTGATACAAGAACAAGGGTTAGAATGATAAATAATGATTGAAAAAGTTCCCTAGACCATTCATTATTCATCTGACAGAAAAAGGAAAAATTCCAAAAATACTATCACATGAATCACAAAGTGCTTGGGAGATTTCCTTAGTTTCAGAGAATCACCCATGTTTCAGGGTCGGAATTATGGAAGTTGCGATTTAATGAGTGTTTGAGTGAAAGTTTCACTCTAACCGCTGACTTGGTAAGTTGAGAGACTACATATCAAGTCCCTTTCTAAATGAAGTTACCTTGGACTTCTCATGTATGAGCTGGTTTCTGATCTCTGCGTGTTGTCGCTCCAGTTCTTCTTTCTTCTTGTTGTATTGCTCCGTGAGTCGGACTCTCTCGTGAACACCCTTCTCAACCATAGCGCTAGCCACTTCCCTTTTCATCCTGGACAAACAAAGGGCAAATTAACAAAAATTTGAAAAATTATGTTTTCGCTCTCCCTCCAAAACTAATTGACCGTTTGTACTCAATACAGTGGAATCCCGATATTTCGTGTCCAGCTAATTCGTACAAATTTGCCGGTCCCCAGAGAAAATCCCGATAAGTGGTATAATATAAAAACAATGCATTTCGGACCCCTCGGTAATTCGTATTATTTTTATGCTCGAGGTCACTTAAAACGTCTTATAATTCGTATTTCCAGCTAAAAAAAACCTCGTTAATTCGTACTGTTTTCAAGAGGGGGAGAGAGGACAGTGAGAGACGAGAGAGCAGAATGAGTGCGAGATAAATGTTTTCTAGGAAATCATGTGATTCCTACAGAACCAAAGGGGAGAGCGAGTGAGAGAGACAAGTTTTATATGAAATCTCAAATTATCTCATGTAATTCGTACTCTTTTCACTGAAAGGAAATGAGGAGAGGAGAGGAGAGGGGGAAAGTTTTAGGAATTTTATTGATCTTTTCTAACATTTTTTCTAACAAATGTTTGATTGGTGTTTATTTAATCTAGAACGTGTATACATATTTTTTATTGCAGGTATTGTTTATTGTATAGTTTAGTATAAAACAGTGTTTATTGCATAGTTTTTATTCTTACCACATTGTACAGACTTCTTAATACATACATATTTGCATTAATACGTTTTTTAATTTTTTTTTATTTTGAACTCCCGATAATTGGTTATCCCGATAATTCGTACCAAACCTTCAGTCCCTTGACCATACGAATTATCGGGATTCTACTGTATTTGAGTTACACAGTGTTCTGAATCCTCATACTAAATGTTGTGTCAATACATTCATTATGGTATTTGAGTCAAGCCCTCCTTCTCTGGTTCTCTCTTTCCCTTAGTCCGATTTCTCGGAAAACTATTAGCTGCCATCCTAATGAGGTTTTGAATTTAAATACAAAATTTCATGTCGATACATTCATTACAACGGCAATTATTGGGATTTTTGAGTTAAGCCCCCTCCGATTCCTCCCTCCCTTTCGGCTGATTCCGCTTATAAGTAATAGGTATTATCCTTATAGGGCTTTGAAATTATATATGAAATTTCGTGTCGATAAATTCATTCTCTCGGGAGTCATCATGTTCATAGACTCACAAACTGAAATTTATGTTCTATCAGGAGGTCGGAAAACATGAAATTCCGTTGAAAACTCCGCATTAAATTTTTCACCGATTACATAACTTCCCTTATACTTCGTATAGCTGAGAAAGTAGAAATATAGAGATATAAATAGAGAAATTTCAAGATTCAGGTCACCTCTTGATAAAATGTTGGAAGAATTAAGACAAGAATAATATATAATATACATACATATATATGTATTATATACATTATACTCTTTGACATCTTGATGTTTCTCACCTGACGAGCTCGTCCCGGTCCCGATGTTGTTTTGCCAATGCTTTCACCTCTTGTCGTCGGGAGCACTGGAGTCGCCGCATTACGTCCGAGGTTTCTCTCTCAAGAAGAACACTCAACATTTTCAGCTGTTGCGTCTGAGAAGCCATTAGAACCTTCTGAGCCGTCACAAACACCTAGAGATGTAAATGTAATTTACTCGATGTCTAAATTTTATACAATTTATTAATTGCTCAGGATTGTCTGGTCAAGGCTAAGAGGTACAAATTTATATAATGAACGTGCCGTCCTTCGAATGTGGGGGTAGGGGGCGTTGAGCAATGGTCCCGAGCTTGTACGATGTCCGGTACTCGTTTAAGACTCTTATCCTAGAATAATAAACCTGGATGGGCAACATTTAGGACTCCTAAGTTAGAATCGTCCACCAGAGCAACGAAACAGCTCTCATTTTAACACACTAGTGTTTATACGCATCTAGAATTAGATTTACATATTATTTTGCATAAACTTTTATTAGCCCAACGGAGAATACTCTACCGTTTTCTGGTAACGATTCAATGAGAATAGTACCTCAAAGGTAGCATACCCTACTGAGCTCTTGACTGATTGGGCTGAGAAACAATAGGTGACATCGTTATAGTCCTGGATTCACATATAAAATTTCGGCCAGGAAAGTTTCGCTTTTCGCTGATTCTTCTCAAACAAAGTATTTTTCAATTTTAATTTTTAAAATTCTAAAATAATTCTAAATTTGACATACAGCCTCATGGTACTTTTCGAGAAGATCCCTCTCCTGTGTGACATGCTCTCTGTGGACAGCTAGCATCCTCTCTGAGGTACTTCGAGGTATACTTCTGGGGGGTGGGGCCGCCTCACTGCCTCCCTCCGGATCTGGCGTTCCTTCTCCCGCCCCCGCTGCTCCTTCCCCGCCACCAGGCACCACCTCCCTACAGTGGAAACTGTGGTTGATTTTCAGAAGAAAAAAAAATAATAATAAAAATTCAAAACAAATAGAAATAAAAACAACAAAAAAACAGAAAAAAAACATGGCGTCTGGGAGAGACGAGGTACTTTCTTAATCCTTCTAGTATATAGCCGCAAAATATTACTAGATAAATACATTTCTATTGAATACAACGTACTTCCTTAAGACTTTGTGAAAGAACTTCTTTACATTACTCACGAATCGTAAGCCGTTGGATCTTAAAATGTTCGATATTTCAAAATAAATCGTTCTCGAGAAATTATCTAAAATGTACAAAAAGTAAAAAAAAAAAGGAGTTGAGAATATGAAAACCTCAATTTAGCCGGGTTTTGCAACTTATATTCATTTGAAATTAATGCCCTAAGAATGAAAATACTCCGCAAATTTCATCAAAATACGCTCGATAGTTCCGGAGACCAATGGTATGAAAATTTATGGATAGTTTTCTTATATCAACCATGTTTTTAGAGATTATTCACTTCCTTCTCAAATTCATTTCGAACTGGATTACTGGGTTTGGACGTTTATATAAAAAAAGTTATTTTACTGCCGTTTCACTTTTTTTTTTTGTTTAATGTTTTAATAAAACCCTACCAACACAAAGATATATTATAAAATCCGTTGCCATACGTTAAAATTTAAACATTTTTTTGGAATGATATACATAACTTTATTCACATTGGTCCTATCTCAAAGCTCAGAGCATTTTGAAAAATTTGATAAAGAACATTTTTTGTAAGAACCAATTTTTCTATAAAACTTACACTTTTCGAGGAAGTCAAGCAAACGTCTAAAAAAAAGGATTCGAGATGCTTCCTTATGAGTATGAGAAAGTAAAAAATAATAAGGAGAGATGAGACTTGTGGTCAAGGAAAACAAACTTGTGGACTTTCTGTCAAGGTTTCGACACTGAGTATACCTTCTTCAGGGATTCATTCTGCCAGGATGCTACTTATTAATAAGTAAAAGAAGAGGTCATGGATCCAGGATATAAACACCACCCACCTTCAAACATTACTATCCCCCAAATTAAGCATATATATTAATACTGTGACGAAGAGAGCACGCTACAAATTGACGTTCGCAAGGAGTTGCAGGTCTCAAAATCTGCTTACCCCGTCCAAATGAAGCCTCAAGTTTGTTTTCTTTGACCACAAGCGTCATCTCTCCTCCTTCTTATTACATTGTTGGTCAATCCCTCCCTAATTGCTACAAAATATAATAATAATAAATAGAAACTTACATGTTTTTGCTCGATAATCGTTTGACAAGTTTATTACTCATGTAAAACTTAGTTCGTGGTTTCTCCGAATCCATTGACGCTTGCAGCCGACATCTTTCCTGTCAAAGTGATTGTAACAATAGAATTACTGACATTTCACAATAAAAATAATCTCATCATTTAATCAACTATCATGCTTGGAATCTTAGTGAGCTACATCCTGTCTCCTAGGAAAGTCCATGGTTTCTGTCTTAACAGAGCGAACATTTACAAATATTTAAGTTGTCAATAATATTTAAAAAATAAAGAGAATTCAAACTGTTTCAAGAGTCAAGCTCTCTACCATCATATATTTCACTGTGGTATTCGTATCTTAATGAAAAAGGAAGTCAGCTGGACTCTCCTGGAACACCTGGAAATTGGAAAAATGAGAATTGTTTTATGTGGAAGGTAAAATAAACTTAAGCACGCCGTCCTTCGGATGGGACGTTAAGCGATGGTCCCATGCCTGTACGATGTCAGGTACTCGTTAAAGATCCATGCCCTAGGTGAATAAAAATTTAGGGTAGGCAAAATTTAGGACTCCCACAGTAGAGTCGGGCTCATGTCCACCCTGAGTGACGAAAGATGGCTCTGGTAGTAGGCGATATGATCTCGTAGTTAAAGCCCGGACATGAGTCACAATAACTAACTAATACTAAAAGATGTGAAGAACAGTTGTACAAATTAACAATTCAGATTTACGTGTTGTCTACCTTGTCGTGTTTTTTTCGCAGAGTTTCCAGTTTCTTTTCAAGTTCCAGTTTTTTCTCTTTGACAGCTTTATGTTCTAAAATCTTCTCTACTGACTCAGGAACCAGTTCTTCTACAACTGAAAACAAAATATTATATTATATAATATTAATCAAAATAATTTTCATAACCTCTAATAAAATGAGTTTTTATCATTGGTAACTTTGAAAAGAACAGTTTTTTGGAATCTAATTTATAGGAAATTCTTTTTTAAATTTTGACTTCAGAAATATGTTCCTAATATTTTGCGTACTTAATCTAAGTTGCACATTAAAGTTCTTTTCAAATAACTTTGCCCACAGAAGAGCCCCCGCTCCGACCTTGCTACGCCCAGAGATTCTTCATCCAATAGCTCTGCTTCTAAGCCAAAAGCGGAATATTTCATTGTTGGAACACTTCAAGATAAAAATGTACTTTTAACTGAAAAAAAAAAGTCACCGTTGAATCACCGACAATGTACTTCGCATCAATAATTGTCTTACACAATTCTAATACTAAATTTCGTGTTGATATATTCGTTACATCAACAATTATTACATTTTTTGAGTTCAACCCTTCTTCTTTGGGCTATTTCACTGAAAATTAATAGTTGTCGTGTTTTGTATCCGTACATTCATTCAGGAGGTATAATCTTCACAGACACAAACAGGAACTTTTTGACTAGGTGTTTAAATATAAAAGTCGACCCAAAAAAATGTGTACTATAAAAAGAAGATTCTGATATACAGAATGTTACCATGAAGATCACATGTATTATAGATCCTGATGATAGAACTGCTTCCCGAAACGTTTGTAATTGCTACTTTTTGAGAAGGCAAAACATAAATGGGAAATAAATAAAACAAACTTATTTTTTGAAATATTGTCTATTCCACTAAAGATATTTATAAAAATAAAACTACCGGTTTCGGCCTCACACCATCGTCAGGTCTAGTTATGAACTAAGTCAGTTTGCAGAGAGCGACCCCTCCAATACCTCTCTGGTGAAAGGTGTCACTTCAACTAGGGAATCCCCCGGCTTTACCGTTAGCTACATCATGAAATATTTGACAAAACACTAATTTTTCTTAATTTACATAAAATAACATCCTTTGACTAATAAGTAAAGAATAAAACTAAAAACATAACAGATAATAACATATATGTGCTATAATAATTACAAACATAGGTATATGTGGAAATAGTGGAAATATACTTATGTTTGTTATTATCTGTTATTGTCAAATATTTCATGATGTAGCTAACGGTAAAGCCGGGGGATTCCCTACTTGAAGTGGCACCTTTCAACAGAGAGGTATTGGAGGGGTCGCACTCTGCAAACTGACTTAGTTCATAACTAGACCTGACGATGGTGTGAGGCTGAAACCGGTAGTTTTATTTTTATAAATATCTTTAGTGGAATAGACAATATTTCAAAAAATAAGTTTGTTTTATTTATTTATTACAAATTCCACAATACGTTCGCGTTCCTCAACTTAAAAGTTGATAAATACCCATTTATCAACTTTTAAGTTGAGGAACGCGAACGTATTGTGGAATTTGTAATAAATAAATAAAACAAACTTATTTTTTGAAATATTGTCTATTCCACTAAAGATATTTATAAAAATAAAACTACCGGTTTCAGCCTCACACCATCGTCAGGTCTAGTTATGAACTAAGTCAGTTTGCAGAGTGCGACCCCTCCAATACCTCTCTGTTGAAAGTTGCCACTTCAAGTAGGGAATCCCCCGGCTTTACCGTTAGCTACATCATGAAATATTTGACAATAACAATATAAATAGGATTTATTTTTTTTAATATCTCGAGGAAGGTAGGTATGAAGGGGGAACCGTAAGCGAAGTGTCTCCACCATCCATGGATACAGTTACCTGAATCGGACCAAAATACTCAAACTTGTCATGAAATAATTGAAGATATCTTACGAGATGGCTGAGGTGGAGGTGATGAGGCTGCGCAAGCATTGGCTGGGGGAGGACTTGACGGCGCAGGTGGTATAACATCCTGAGTCCCTATAGCTCCAATAGGGAGGGGGGCAGCTATGGCGATACTGGCCCGATGGACAGCCAGAGGGGCGGGTGTTTCAGGGGGACACATGGACCCCAAGCGCCTGGTTCGCCCTACCGCAGGCAGCGCCATGTTGGCCCCTGCTTCCAAACTCTCCTGTACCATCCCACTCTATAACAAAAATAACTATTAAAATAAATAAATAAAGTACACAGAATTTATTTTGTTGATCGCATGAACTGTTAAAAGTAACACAGAGTATAAAATAGAGCCTAACTTCTCATAGTTTTTATAATTTCCACCGTCAGATCTGAAATAATAAAAACTGTAAGAATCAGGATCTCATTATTTCTTCATTACGATCATATTCAAACTTATGGCTAAATGTTTACATTTTTTATGTTAATTTTAAACACTGAGTAGTTGCGAAAAGCAGCACGATAGTTTCTTTGTTATTCCGCACACTCAATCACAAATTTTTGTCAACGCGTAAACTCAAAACCAACGGCCACGCCTACATAACCTTCTTCATTATAATTGATACTGTTCCTGTGAATTCTAAAGTTTCGCCGATTTGTAGGCTTTATTGACTTTACTATATTTGTACTTATATATTCCGTTGTGTTGAATGTGTTAATACAGGAACTGGCTCTTACCTCAATCTCATTCTCATAAGCTTCATCAGTGAGGACGGAGAGCTGCTGTGATCTCTTCTCCAGCTCGCTCTGGTACTTGATGGGGTTGGCAAGGGCCTCCGCAAAGTCGGACAGTCCGTCAGGAACGTAGTCCTTCACTACGACATGGAGGAACAGAGTGGCTAGAGGCAACGGCTGTCCGCATTCCGTCCGCAGGCATACATGACGGTACCTGTATCGTGGCAGATAAAGAAATATAAGTAAGGTAAATAGACTCGTCCTGGAACAGGGGGCGGGGATAACCTCCCCATGTAGTTGTCCGTGTCAGGTTGTGTTACCCGCAACCGAGTGAGTTAGTAATCACCTTCCAAACACTGTTCATACACAAAACATAATCTAAAGAAAATGAACCAAAAAAGTAGACAATAGAAATAATTTCGAAAATGCGACATTACTTATGGGATGTTATATTATGGGGCCAGAGCCAGTACTAGGAATATCTCGGAAGGCATACTGAACCCGGATTAAAGAGGGGGCTAAAGATCTTTTGGAGCGTACATGAAGAGAAAAGACCAAATGCAGACAGTCGAAGATGTTCCTGGAAGGGGAGTCCAAGGTGTTGCAAGGATGGGATCCTGAACCTCAAAAGGAACGAGCTTCGGGAACTGACTGGAATTCTCACAGGACACGGTCCGTTCAATGGACATCTACACACTGCAGGAGTCAAGGACAGTCCTACCTCTGTGATAGATATAGGGGAAGAAGACGAGACGGCGGCACACTTCCTGGGCATTTGCTCGGGATACGCGCGAACGAGATTCCACATCTTTGGTAAAGATGTAATCACAGAGGAGCATTCTCAGGTTCATTAAGGAAACTGGGAGACTGAGTACTTCATGGAGGACTTGGTTTAGGTAGTATAAACAAACAGGTAACAAAATAAGGGGGAAGCCCAGCGCTTCCAGGGAAGGGATAAGAGCACTGGATGCTTAGGTCCCTAAGTGTAACACTAGTGAGATATTTACCCGGGACAGAGCCCAATAACAGGTATAACTCTGTGTCCGATGAACTTGCCACCTTCTTCGTAGGCTGCGATCCTGATGCAGGCTAGTTCTGGGAGTACCACCTGGAACAAACATCGAGCACAGGACATTAATAAATATATTTATTATAGAGTTAATATATTTATTATCGTTAATGAGTCATAATAACTAATTAATAGTTAGCCGAATGTACAACTTACTTTTTTGAAGACGAAAGGTTCCTCGTCGTAGACAGGATTGATGGTGTTGTTGGGTGCTATCCTGGTCCGGAACTTCTTACGGACCGTGTCAGCGGGAAGACCGAGCATGTCCACCTCTACGTAGGTCCCGGTCCGTTTGTCCGAAAGAAACTGTCCGGAGATGACATGTATGGAGACCGTTCCTGCTATTATACCGTCCACTGTCGACTCCGCGAACGGGTCAAACCTACAATATAGAAAGAAACATTATTTTGAACTTCTCCAACCCACAACTTCGCCTCAACCATAAACATGGTCTCTCAAGATCATTATGCAAGTCTCACACCAAAACAAAATCAAAGAAAAAATAATATCACGTTTCAAACATAACATTACATCATGAGCCCAAACATACCATTCCTATACAATGTCACACAACTATATACAAAGCACAACACATCCACACTTGTGGAAACAATAACTTGGATCCTCTGTTGTGACGAAGAGGACCCTTGAGAAGCTGTGGTGCTGACCAGCCGCTTCATCAGGAGACATGTAACGTTTATTCTCAGTCGGTTCCTATAGTCTGAGTCTGGACATGTGTACCATTTTGACTGTCATGAAATTTCCATAGTACGTTTCGAATAAGTATGTATTTTTTCGATAATTTTGTCTTTTAGCCAATTTGATGAGACCAGTTAAAATATGGAGAATGCGACGTGTCGCTCAAAACCCGCAGATATTTTGAATTAGTTTGTGCAATTTACAGTTTTGCGATATCTTGATAGGCAAATAAATCGTCTTACCTTCTGTCCTGCCTACGCATGAACTCTGGTTTCAGAAGATAGCCACACCGATGGTTATACTCGAAGATACCCAAATTCAGCTGCATCGCAAGATCTAAACAAACAATTTTACAATAATTATTAATGTCATGAGAGCAGTCTACTGGATAACAATAATTCCAATTATATTTATTTTTTTATATTCCATCAAAGAGCCTTGGCCGGGTTTCGAACCCGCGATCTTGAGCAGCTAGCGGCGCCCTCTTTTATTTTTAAACTATTTCATTCGTTTTTGGTTTAATTTCTGATTATTTGTTAAATTTTGAATTTGTTTATAATAGTTATTGTGACATATGCCCGACCTTTCACAAGGTCATATTGATTACTACCAGATCGCGTTTTCTTCGCTCTTGTGAGCTTGAGCTCGACTCTACTGTTCTACATTTTACCAGCCAATATTGTTACCTAAGGGCTTACGTGCATCTGTTTTAACTGTTGATAAGGTTATAAATGTTTAAAAAGCTACAAATATTTTTACCCAAAGTCTGATAATTCAGTGCCACAAGCTGGCAGCCTGCGTTCCAGAAGACCTGAGGCATGAAGTTGGAAGAGTCGAACCGGGTCCCCGCCGGATAGACCCTACTTAACTGCTGTTTGTTGTACTTGACGAACTCAATCGGTCGTTCTTTTAGCAGCATTGTGGCCTGCTTCTCGTCAAAGGAGGACATCTCGTAGAAACGGTTCTTCTCTAACGACAACAACAAAGATAATGGTCATTAAAAGAATCGGTTAAGTGAAAACTATACTTGCATAATTAGTGTTCTGTGCCATCAGCCCCCCATTTAAATTAACGTGTAAGAACAAAAGTTGTTCCTTACATCGTGAAAAAATGTTTTATCGAAAAACGTTTTCGCTAAAACCAATGGTTCAGCAGTTATAAATTGTTTATAACAATTGAATTTGAATTGAATTTTGAAAGAATTTTTCAACCCTGATAATTTTGGCTCAATCTACACCTAATCCTCAATGTTCATGATTTTTTCAGATTTTTCTGAGCGATCCTTTTGGTGATAAGAGTGAATGAGAGCAATTTTTAAGTTCTTTTCAAGAAAAATGTTTTAAAAAATGCATCAAAAAATATTGTTGAATTCGTGCTTCAAAAAGCTTTCATTTGACACCCTACACGACGCCCTCGAAAAATTGTTGTTTTTTTTCATTTCCCAATTTACTCCCTGAAATGAACCCCCAGAATCAAAATTCAACATTTTATAATTAACGTCTATATTTGGGCCACCATTAATATGACTAATTATGGCACGGAACACTAAAAATAACAAATTATATATAATTTCAAAAATTAATGACAGTTTTTTTGACAGTCACAACTGTCAAAATTGAATTTTGACGGTGAATTTCAATTCAGCGGAGCCAAATACATAAATATGTAAATTTTCAGATTTTTATGTCTGAAATATTTGAAACTATGCTCAAAGGTCGGTAAAAGTTCAAAACCCCCATTTAAAACCCATGTTAAAATTCGACCTCTTACAGGCACCGGTTAATATGATTTAAAAAATCTGAAAAAATTCAGGCCACATTTTTTCGACATTCTACACATGTTTTTGGTACCGGAGCAAGAAAATTTTAACTTTTTTAAAATAGCGGCCACTCTAGTGTACAGGCAACTTACTCTCTGCCACTTCGAACGATACAAAGTGCACTGGTTGCACATAGTTGACCAGCGCCGATATCTCAGCTCCAGCCTCGCTCTCTTTGGCCGAGCCTGCCTTGTCTCCTTTCTCAGTTCCTCCTCCCACTACAACCCCGGCCACTGGCTTCTCATCCTCGTCGCTAGAGCTCTCCACATCCTCATCTGAAAAAAAAACAAAAAACATTATATCCACTGTACCGCCTGTCATACAAGACAACCTTTTACCATCATCAAACATTGGATAAACACACACCTAAGTACAGTTATGATACTATAATGACAGTAGTAGAGCGACAATATCTCAGTAGAGAGAAAACTGACGCGCGGCTCGAAAAGGGTTTATCTTTGAAAATAGTCGACATTATCACCAGCCCATTCAAAATATGTTTATTTCAAGGCTCCCTATTCCTTTGAATATGGAAATCCCCAAAAAACTGAATTTCGACGGAGCTTCCTAATTCTCGCGTAAACTCCCACACGATAACAAGCCGAAGATCCTCACGAGTCATAGATTTCAAATTGTAAACCAAAGAGAAAATCAAATATATATATATATATGCATGTTTGCGTGTATGTGTGAATACATGTGTATGAGTGTGGGCGTACATATGTATATATTAATTTGTTTGTACGTATCAGTACCGGTAACTCAGTGCCTGCTTGCTTACTGAGCTCAAGAAAGCGGGTTCAAAGTCCGGCCGAGGCACATCTGGGAGGTAAAATAAACTTTAGTATACCGTCCTTCGGATGGGACGTTAAATGATGTTCCCGAGCCTGTAAGATGTCAGACCCCTGCCCTAGGTGAATAAAAATTTAGGGTAGGCAAAATTTAGGACTCCCATAGTAGAGTCGGGCTCATGTCCATCAAAGTGACGAAAGAGCGCTCTGGTAGTAGGCGATATGATCTCGTACCTCGTAGTTAAAGCCCGGGCGTGAGTCATAATAACTAACAAGCAAATTAGCTTGTTGTATATACAGAAGAGTCCCGCTAACCCGGACACTGATTATTAAAAAAAAGAATTAAAATTTAGTAAACTAAAAATTTAATTTAGCGAGTGGTAGTAATTATGAAAATAATTCAAAGAGAGGGTTTGACTTGACTTACTCAGTTGGCTACGGTGAAAAAGGGCCGACAAAGAAGATGGCGCGTGCACCCTATTTTCCAGGAAATTACTCATCCTACAGCTGTTTCTAAAAACATTACGGACTTTTTTCAGTGAGTCTAAGAATATTATTCTTGTTTTCATTATGTACTGTACATTGTTTTATTTTATAGTCCTGTACAGAATTTAACGTTTACATATTTCGTTTTTTAAATTCTTAATTTTTACATTATACTCGTAACATTAATGTACCGTGGTTTATTTTGTACAGTAGTTCTGTACAATAAATAAATTTTGAGTTTTAATCACAAAGATGTTTTGTTTTGTTAACCCTATCTCAGTATATATCTCAAAAAAAAAAGTTGCTAAAATATTTATCATGTGCATTTTACAGTACCGTTTAATCCGGACTTTCGATGATCCGGACGGGATCCGGTCCCATCTCCGGATTAGCGGGACTCTACTATATTATTTATTTACTGTAAATAAAAAATATGGTCAAATTATAGGATGGCCTTGATATAGAAGGGTCCCCGCTAGGTGATATATAGTCCCAACATAACTCCTCATATTCATTCTACATGGGTATCTTAGTTAGTCTAAAAGTGCGCAGGGATTATCTCTTCACGCCCAAACCTCAGACCTACCGTTGTTCTCCTCCGTCACTGGAACAGTGACTGCTGCTTTCTCCTCAGGACTTCCTGCATCTTTAGAGCACTGTCTTACAGGACCATGACCAATGTCTCCGTTCCCTGCAGCTATTACCATCCCCTCCGTGTCTGTGGTGGTTCCACTCCGCTCCATCTTGTGATGATGATGTTTCTTCTTGTTCTTGATGATGATCTTACGTTTGAGACTTGATGGAGGAGGTAGCGGAACTCCAGGCTCCAACTGAAACCAAAGCAGACAAACGTTACTAGATTTTAACAAGAATTGTAACTATTCATTGTTGTATTAGAAATTTCGAATGAGCAAATAATTCTAACAGAAAAGTGCAATCCGAAATTTTTTACAAAAAATACAGTCAAAAGCTTGTATAACGACGTACCGTCTATAACATGTATGGGCAACCTTTGACATGTTGCAGGCCAACTTTAGTGTGCAAATACGTTCGCGGGCCGCGTAGATGGTTCAAAATAAAATAACGTCGGACTTTAAAGTAATGTTCATAATTTTTCGCGGTAGATGTCAGACATGAAATAATAAGACAATGTTATTATAATACAATTTATTAAAATAACAAAATGAAATGAAAAAAAATAGGTACAATATTATAATTAAATCGTGAAATTTGGAATTATTACAAACTACGAAAGTTAAGTAGCGACACCGAAATCAATGAGACACTTGAGCTTGAATTTGGGAAACTAATCCATTGATGTTTGGATTAATTCCACTGATACAAAGACGTAAAGAATTTTCCAAATTATCTTCAGTGAGCCTTGTACGATGTTTTGATTTATTAACTTTCATCATTGAAAAGAACTGTTCGCATTTATAAGTACTGCCAAACGCACAAATCAATCAATCTGCTTGCGAATTTTCTAAGCTGCGGAAAATGGTCTTCTTCGAGGTATTTTTTGTAGAAATCGCACAACTCCACGACAAACCCCATCCTACTCGATCTTCCTAATTTTGAGTGATTGTGAGTAAGTAGTGTAATATTATTTTTTTTTTAAATTGGGTTTTTCAAAATGGACCAAATCTTACAGCGGGCCGGTTGTTGCCCACATATGGTCTATAACGACGAAATCTCGAGAAAAAGTTTGGTTCGCCATTACAAATTATAGGTAAAATATCCGTTATTATGGAAACTTTAATTTTTAGTTCCAGGCGGGCATATTTCTAAACAATATAAATATTAAAAAATAAAGAAAAACGTGTTAAAAAAATATATATGTCTTTTTCACAAAATAAATATAATATATGGGAGTACTTTCGGTATTGCTACCATCCTCAGTCATACTGAAGTTATTTATTAGTTAATACTACAGTTCTCAACACACTGAGTACCACTAATCCTTCCTCTCCTTCTCTAGTTATTTTCTTCTGGTGACATATCCACCCAGTCTGTCTATCTTCGAATTTTTATCATCGATCGGCCAGCCATCACATTTCACAGTCTGTTTCACTACAGTGACAGAACTGTTTCCCGCCGATAGTTGAGCCGATTTCAGCAAAAAATATTTGAGATTATGAGATACCAGATATGGGCCCACCTTTTTCGACGGAGGAAGTGATGTCACTATATATATTAATTGATACCCATATATCCCTACCTGTCCCTAATACACTCTCACTAGTGGACTCACTATTACCCTGTATTAGATTCACTATTGTAAATTCCTTGTAGCACATTCTGTTCATTTTTATTATATTGTTCTTATATCCAGTTTTGTTTTCCTTCTTCTTGTGTGAGCCGTTGCCCTGTACACCATTATTGTAAGTACTAAATATATAAATAACTTGTAACTTGTCTGATTTCTTTATTTATGTTACGGTCTACTGTCCTTTTGCGCACTCTGCCTTTTTTCCGCTTCCTTATTCTTATATATTTAATAGATCATAACAATTTGTTAAGTCCTGGCTGAAGATAGTAGCAATACCGAAAGTACTCTCGTATTATATATATTTTGTGAAATATACAATATTGTCTTTAAAAACATACATTTTTCTTTATTTTAAGTGTTTCACAATATCTCAGCAAAAAGTGTTATGTATCAATATAAATATTGCTCCTATAAAGGATATATGTTTATAAAAAAAAAAAAATTGTTCCAAAATATATTGTTAATTATGAACATTTAACTTGAAAAAACTATGTACTTCCGAAGAGTTTTTTTGAAAAATAGTTATCTTAATTTTTATTAAATTGAAAAATGTCTCTACTTATTATAAACGTATCTTGTATTAATTTATTTATACACCATACATGTTTAAGTATTTATTTGTTCAGTTTTTATTAATTTCATTTTACTTTTTTAATAGTTTTGTTATTACTACTAATCATAGATGTGTTAGACTCAAGTAGTTATAAATCTAGATCTTAATGTATAAATTCTTTTTACGTATCTTATTACCATGTATTGGTCTAACGGAAAAAAATGTATTATTAAAATTATTATTATTATGTTCGGTTCCTGTGCAGAACACTCAGCAACAAAAAGGAACGTTTTCTGGGAGCGGCATTTCTACATCTAATAAAAAGAACCTTTTTGTCAGACGTAACTCCTGAATTATTACTATCTAGGAAAATAAAACTAAATTATATCCATTTTTATTTTACTTTATACGATTCCAATGGCGAATCCAGCAGCATATCCCCGAAGATGTCCCGACAGTACTGTGCAATCTTAGCTTGTTGACGAGGGTTGCAGTGATTCTCAAAAGAGAGAACGACTGGATAGTCGGAGGTCTTGAAGGCCGACTCTGCAATGGCCTCTATCACATCTTTGGCGGGGATCTCTGGTACGAAGGTATACCCATGGACAATGACTGGCTCGTCTGCCTTGCCACCATTCCAGAAGTCCAGTTCGACGCAGCGACAACCCGCCAGAAGGCATTGGCGGTAGATCTCCACTGAGGATTTACCTGTCAGCTGGTGACCTGCAACACATAATAAGTGGAATATATCATAACCCTATGGAGGAGAAAAGTAGAAAAATAAATAATTATGATATGAAATATATATACACACAATAGGCCTACTCTGGCCGCGGTGACACAAATCAGCCCTCGGAAAAAAAAAAAAATATATATATATATAGAATTACTCAAAAGATGAGCGCCAAACTTCAGGAACAAAACAAGAAAATCATCCCAATGCATTTCACCAACTCGATAATTATTTTTGAATGATAACTAACGATAAAAGATACAAAATAATCATAATAACAACATAAGAATTAATGAGAAGAGTACACCTAACGTCAGCCAATGAAATAAAATGAAAAATAATCTTTATTCTGGGACATAATATGTCTAATTTCTTTTTAAGTCGTAAGATGTCACATTTCCCTACCACTTGTATGATTTTGTGTCAAAATGTTCATTCCATCAAACATTTTTGGAATTTTGAAGCCTCTTCATAACCTCCCCTTCGGCCTTTTAGTCAGAAAATCAATAAAAACAAATACAGTAAACCCTCGTTACGAACTCGAATACAACGAACTACTCGTTAAAGAGAACCAAAATGGAATGATTTTCTCATAGCCACTTCGTTATAAAGAAATAACTCGGTTAAAACGAACTACTTGGTTACAACGAACTCGAAAGGCATAATATTAAGGACATAGTTGATTCTCACTTTCTAGCTGGAATTGTCGGTTTTCCGCGAAAGTCATGTTGTTCCCCATTTTTGCAATGTTTACTTATCAGAAATTCCAGTTCAGTTTCGTGTCGTACGAGTTAAAGAAAGATTGTGCGTCAGAGTCTTTTGTTTTTTATACTCGGTTGATGTCATCCTAAACCATAATATGTATAATATAGCTATGTATGTACAAACGTACAAATTATGAGTTTTTTTTGTTTTGTTTTGCTATTTCTTCTTTACTTATATTGTTTTTATATACATATTGTTCTCTTCATATGTGATATTTTTTTATTAATGTGATTGATTCTAAGTAGTCTTTCTGTAACTAGAATATGTCCTCTAATGTTTTAATACAATATATTGCGTTGTTTTAAAAATTTGTTTTTATGTGCATATGAACCTACTCATTTGTTTGTTTTTAATTTAGATATTACGAATTTTGTTATAACGAACTGCTGATTTTCTGATCCCTTCAAGTTCGTTGCAACGAGGGTTTACTGTAAAAGCAAAGAACGTGTTCAGCAAATTTTAATTCCCTGCTATACAAAATTATGTAATCTGTCACAAATTCGATGCGGAATTTTCAACGAAATTTCTATTTTCTAATTCATAAAAATGTCTGTTAAAGGCCCCTTATAATAGGTATTGAGATTATTTAAGTCCAAATATTCTATGAAACTGTCAGGTCTGAATAGCTGCGCATTGTGGAAACTATCCCGCCAGAAATGGCTGCAAATGACATACCATTACGTAAGATATCTACAAGACAATGGCCGGGTTATGTAAACAAGAATAGACAGTATACGGAAATCTGGTCCAGACACCTTCGCCCTGTATTACATTATCCAATGAAAATTTTACGTTTAAACCCTTCGAAAACATACATTTAACAAACAATAATAACCCCCATCCTAAAAATGCCAAATAGCAACAGCCAATGTCTAAAACACAAGTTTTTTTTAGATATTTGATTATCTCCTTCTTCAAATAGTTAGAAAAAGTGACGAAACGTACTCAAAATGTGTGTAATTATGCAAAAAAAAAAGGCTATGTCCAGATTCTATAAGTTTGCAATAAGGGATAAGTCCATAAAAATCCATAATGTTGCAAAATAGGATATGTCGTATCAGTGGGACAACGCAGGGTACGTCCATTATTCATTGTAACAGTTAGTTATTATGACTCATGCCCGGGCTTTAACTACGAGGTCATATCGCCTACTACCAAAGCGCTCTTTCGTCACTCTGGTGGATATGAGCCCGACTCTACTGTGGGAGTCCTAAATTTTGCCTACCCTAAATATTTATTCACCTAGGGCAGGGGTCTTTAACGAGTACCTGACATCGTACAGGCTCGGGACCATCGCTTAACCTTCCATCCGAAGGACGGCATGCTTAACTTTATTCTACCTCCCAGATAAAATAAACTAAGGGCCTCGGCCGGGTTTCGAACCCACGATTTTGAGCTCAGAAGGCAAGCACGCATACCACTGAGTTACCGGCGCCCTCTTCATTATAATATTTAAAAATAAATATTTACAATATTTTTATAACTATATAAAGTTAATTATTATGACTTATGCCCAGTCTTTAACTACGAAATCATATCGCCTACTACCAGAGCGCTCTTTTTGGATGGTCGGATTGTAATGAAATTTCACATATAGTTTTCCCAATAGCCAATTGAAAAATAGGGTGTATGAGGTCTCAAAATTAATAACGTGAGGGGGGACTGTACAAATATAAAAATAGTTCAACCTCGTTAACGGATTATCGGATTGTCATGAAATTTTACATGTAGTAGTTTTAAAAGCAAAATTAAAAAAATAGGCTATGTGACCTATGTGCATTTGCATATGAATTAAAAATCTATGTATAGATTAAATTCAATTAAATGAATAAATAATTCTGTACTGAATAAAATGGCTAGTTTTGTGATATTATTAATGATATTGATACCATGCTGGGAAGTTTGCCGTGTGGACCTCAAGGGCCGCACTTAGTTACAAATGCCACCTTTGTACAGTCTTAATACACGGCCCAGTAATTTCCTGTGATTTAGGGTGCAAAGAGGCGAAGCACACACATCCGAGAACCTGCTTGTTTCGTATGAGGGTTCAGAAGCCCCTATGTAAATCAACTAATGATTTTTAGCCTAAACGGTCGCTTCATTTTATAAAAAGAACAAAATGGAGAGCGGTAACGATACTTGAAAGTCATTCTTACCGGTAAGATAGGTGTTGTGAGAACTATTTATAAAATAGTGCGCCAAGGGTTGATCCATATCATCGCAGAGGTCCACCCTGGATGGAGCCACGATGGGGTTGTCCTCTGACATGAGGTAACGAAGGAACCCCTCCCAACCCAACTGCCCTTTGGCCGCGTTCTGTCGATGGGGTTCATACTCTGCAATGATATCCCGAGCTCGAGCCATATTTGCATAGGGATGAAGGATTTCATTGAGACGAGGATCCCGCTGAGTCAAGTTGAGGAAGTCCACCAGCTGATTCACCGTCATAACTTTCCGCTTACCGCCCCCACCTCCACATCTGTTTATATAAACAAAGAAAAAATATTAATTATATAACATATAGATAGAATTAAAATTAAATTTAAAATAAAAAAAAAACCGACACAAATTTTAAAAAGTTTGATCTTTGTTGTATGTTCATTCAAGACCTGACGATGGTATAAAGCCGAAACCGGTAGTTATATATGTATATATATCTTTAGTGGAATAGACAATATTTCAAAAAAATAAGTTTGTTTTATTTATTTATTACAAGTTTCCACAATATGTCCGCGTTTCTCAACTTAGAAGTATGTTCATTCATTTTTTTTTTACTGAAACCTTGGTGGGGAGAGTTTTTTTTTTTCTCCATGTTTCAAGCTGTAATAGAGGCCGAGATACCCACACAGGCACTGATGAAACCTGAAAATCTTGGAAACGGCATCCCCGATTTCCACCCAACATGGCTAAGAACCATCTCGCAAATAACAGCTTTTGAAACAAAAAAAAACGCTTTCAAATCGGTTCAGCAGTCTTGGAGCTACGATGCCACAGACAGACACACACACAGACAAAGGCTTCAAACTTATAACACCCCTCCCTTTTGCATCGGGGGTTAAAAATAGGTATATTTGGGGGTCCTTGTGGCCGTGCGGTTAGAGCGTATTAACGTCGTATTGGTCGTAACTTAAAACTGAGGACACATTAGTAATTAGAATTTTAATTAGAAACACTGTTGGTAGAAACCAATTTTTCAATAGTATAGGTAAATTAAATGTTAAAAAAAAAATGGGTTTCAAAATTACATTGGATTACAGGAATTTGGAAGAGAGCTCGTTTAAAAACTAGTTATCTACTCTTGAGCATAAATATGCATAACATGCAATATGCAGCATATGAGCATGAGTCATAATAACTAACACATTGTGACACAAACGTAAACAACATAGTTGGGCAAATTGACTCTCTTCTAATAGATCTTTTTTTTTTTTTTGTAAATAATACATTTCAATATTTCGGAATATGTATTAGTAATATCTGCCACTGCTGAAGTGCCTAATATCGCTGCAGAACCGTATTCTGCAGTCGAAAGAGAACATTTTCAATTTTACTTGTCGAATAATATCTAAAGGAATAGGGCAGCAGAATGTCTAAGTAAAATATATTCTGTAACCAGGTCCGGAGAATCTACTATAAATAAAAAAAACCGCATCAAAATCGGTTCAAAAGAGTTATGTGGGCACGTACAAACTCAAGCAAGGTCAAATCTCATTTTCTTATTAACCTCCATACAGAATTCTGCGAGTGTATGATAATTAAAGTTAACTAGTTATTATGATTCATGCCTTAATTTATTGTGAGTCAGGATTTAACTTCGAAGTCATACCGCATACTAACAAAGCGCTTCTTCGTCACTCTAGTGGACATGAGCCCAACTCTACAGTGGGAGTCATAAATTTAGGTTTAGATAGTACCTGAGATCGTACACGCTTCGTACCACCAACTAACTTCCCATCAGAAGAATGGCGTGCTCACAATTTGTTTACCTACCTCATAAAAAAACCTATGGCCCTAGGCCGGGTTCCGAACCCGCAATCTTGTGCTCAATAGGCAAGCACGCTATCTCTGAGCTATTGGCGCCATCTATGATTATTAGATATCTGTATACTTATTATAGGCAAACAAGTGCTACTACGGTCTCAGCAAGCACCACATATCCAGGCAGACTAAATTCGTTCTATTAAGACCCTTATCCGCCCAGTTCTTCTGTATGGCTCAGAAACCTGGACAACTGCGAAAATGAGCGAACAGAGCCTATTGGTGTTCGAAAGGAAGGTTCTGCGCAGAATATTTGGAGGAGTGCAAGTAGGCCATGCATGGCGCAGAGGCAACAACCAGGAGCTCTACGAACTATATAGAGAACCAGATGTCCTGAAAGTCATGAAGATTGGGCGGTTAAGATGAGCAGGATGGAAGCTGAGGAAATGCCGAAGAAGCTGCTAATGGCGCCCATTCATGGAGTAAGACGGCGAGGGAGACCTAAGCTGAGATGGACAGATGGTGTGGCAGAAGATGCCCGAAACATATTCCGCATCAGGAACTGGATGGCAGCCGCACAGGATCGAGACAATTGGCGGCTGTTGGTGGAGGAGGCCAGGACCCATCACCGGGTTGTTGCGCCACGATAGATAAAAATATGTATTATGAAAATATTGCATTGTGAATATATCTCACCTGGATTACTAATGTGTATGAATAAAGAAGGCAGTTGAAACAGCATTGGGTAAATGTCGGTGAATCCCACGCAATGTACTTCCCCAACACGAATTAATCAATTAAGTTTTCGCTCTCCCTCCAAACTCAATATTTAACTTACATATTGGTTTCTGAATCCCCATACCAAATTATTTATCAATATATTATATTTTAACGGCAGATATTGGGATTTATTAGGTGAACCCCCTCCTCTTGGGCTCATTCCGCTGAAAATTAATAGATGTCGTCCTTATAGGGCTTTGTATTCACATATGGAATTTCCTCAGTATGAAATAATCGAGAATTGACCTTTTTTTTTCAAAAAAATAAGGTAACTTTCTCATTATAACGAGAGAAAAAAAAGTCGTCAGTGAATCACCGGCAATGTACATTCCCAGGTCGAATTAATCAATTAAATTTTCGCTCTCCCCCTAAAGTCAATCGACCGTTTGGGTTAATAAATGAAAATTACAGAGAGGTTTCTGAATTATCATACTAAATTTTGTTTTCATTTGTTACATCGGAAGGTATTAGTGTTTTTGAGTTCTACTTCCTCTGAATCCCCACTTCCGTTTGTCCGATTTCGCGGAAAATTGATATGTGCTTTCCTCATAGGGTCTTGAATTTAAATATAAAATTTCAAATCGGTACAATCAGAACATCGGAATTGTTGAGCCCCTCCCTCCTCTGATTCTCCTTCTTCCCTTCGGCCGATTCTGCGGAAAATAATTAGGTGTCGTCCTTATGGGTTTGAATTTACATATGAAATTTTGTGTCGCCCCCCCCCCCTCCCTCTCTTTTGGCCGATTTGGCTGAAAATCAATAGGTGTCGTCCTTATAGGGCTTTGTATTTACATATGGAATTTCGTGACAATACCTTCATTAACAGTTATTACAGTTTTAAGCCTCCCCTTCCCTTTGGTCGATTTGGCTGAAATTGGTGTCGTCCTTAAAGTGTTCAGGATACACATACAAAATGTCTTTTCAATAAACTCATTCTATCGGGAGTTATTGTGATCACACACACACAAGGACAGACCTTTTTTTCATTTTTGGAGTCAAAAGGTTAGAAAACATGCAATTCCGTTAAAAATTCAACATCGAATTTCCAACCGATTACATAAATTCCCCTATACTTCGATTAGGTGAGGAAGTCTTAAGAATCTCTGAATCAAAGATAAAATAATTAAAAAATAAACATAAAAAACTTACAATTCGTCAAATACTTTTTCTATTTCATTTCTTTGAGTCAAATGTTTATAAAAAGAAAAAAAATCATCGAAAGTAAATTTCTGTGGTGAAAGTGCATCGTCCTGAAATAAAGAAAAAAAAATATTGTTTTTGATTATCAACAATTATAATATTAATTTAAAAATAATAACATAATTGAAATTATTACAAACCTTTCCAGAAGGAAGCCCTGCAGCATCTAAAGCAGTTTTAACCCGTTTTCTATCTTCCTTATTTTGTGCGAACATTTTTACAACACTGTAAAAATAAAAAAATTATTAATTAACTAAATTAATTAGTTATTGCGATTTATGTCCGAACTTTAACTAAGATGTCATATCGCAAACAACCAGAGCGCTCTGTCGTCATTCTACTGCGGGAGTCCTAAAGTGTGCCTAAGATTTGGGGTCTTTAACGAGTAACTGACATCGTACAGGCTCGGGATCTTCGCTTAAGGTCCCATACAAAGGACGGCTTGCTCATACGAGGTGTGTTCAAAAAATAAGGGGAATTTTGTAATTTCGCGGGTTGTATTAGTCCGATTCGCGTGATTTTTTCGTTGTTGTATTGGTAAACATGTCTGAAAAGTATCTGTACATTGTTAGCCAAACCGGATGTTTAGTCTGCTGTCGAAGAGGTTACATGTGTTTTGGTACGATTGGTGATTATACAAAATGAATCAGAGAATTTGCATTAAATGCTAAAAGAATGGAATACAAACAGAACATCGGCATTTTTTGGGATTTCTGAGTTGAGCCCCACCCTCCTCTGATTCTCCTTTTTCCCTTCGGCCGATTCCGCGGAAAATTAATAGATGTCATGGGTTTGAATTTACAAATGAAATTTTGTGTCGCTCCTCTAATCCCCTACCTCTATTTTGGTCAATTTGGCTGAAAACCAATAGGTGTCGCCTATTCGGGACTCTAGATACACATATAAAATTTCGTATTGATAAATTCATTCATCGGGAGTTATCGTGTTCACAGACACTATGGACATTTTTGAAATCATGAATCTCGACATCGAATTTCTAGCCGATGACATAACTTCCCCTATTCTTCGTATAGCCGTGGAAGTATCCGTTTCTGTTAGTGATCAGTGTTTTGAGAGTGGATAGTACACTCTGACCTAACTCAAGGTTGAAGTTTTAAATCTACTGTAATTTATTTATTTATTTTATTTTATTTAATCATTAAAATAAAGAATATAGTACTTACTTTTTAACAGGAATTTTTGCCATTTTATCCATATTTAAACAAAGTTTTGTGTGCGCTTTTAATAAAAATTTCATAACTGAACTATTCAACTGAGATAAACTGAAAGCTAATTTTAACAATTCATCAGTCCATTGCTGAAAAATATAAGAAAAACAATTATTATTATTATTATTATTATTATTATTATATATTAAATTTTTGCAGAGATATTGTGAATCCTCTTTATTTTTTGGCTTCTCAAAAAAGTATTTACATATACTTTGGGAAGCGCAGCTATGATCAGCAGCTATAATACTTGTGTTCTTTATGTTAACTATTCCTTCTTTCAATCAGAATATTCCATTTATAGAACATATTTATTGAGTCAACTTTAATATTCAATAAATATGTTCTATAAAAGGAAGATGCTGATTGACAGAAGGAATAGTTAACATAAAGAACACATATTATTGATACAGATGATAGGAGTGCTTCTCGAAATGATTGTAATTACTATTTTTTGGGAAGGAAAAAAATAAATGAGAGAAGAAACGCTGTAATAATATATATAAATAAGAGTATTTGTTAGATAGTGGCTGAAGATGGTAGGTTAGGTTAGGTCTTATGACTCATGCCCGGGCTTTAACAACGAGGTCATATCGCCTACTACCAGAGCGCTCTTTCGTCACTCTGGTGGACATGAGCCCGACTCTACTGTGGGAGTCCTAAATAAGATGGTAGCAATGGCGTAAAGAAAAATCATATATTCAACACAATTTGTAAATCAGTGTTGCCAAGAACTTTACAATTACATAAAACGTCTAATTGAAAAAAAAAAATATTTGAAATTTTAAATTAAATACAATTTTTACAACCTGGCCATCCATAATTTATTTGCTGATCTTTATTGCAAAATATTCCTCTTCATATTGACATTGTTCCTTTTTCAGAACATATTTTAAGATTTGACTCTTGTGTTGTAACCTCCACTCATGACTTAATACAAAATATTTGGACAACACAAACAAAAACAAAAAAAATATATATATTTAAATACAAAATCAAATAATTACTTACTTGTGCTATTTCTTTTTTTGTGCAACAAAAATTAACAAAAGTTAAATTAACAAAATCAGATCCATAACATAGAGTAACAGTCTTTTCTTCGAGAGTGTCTTGAGAGCCCATGGTGACTATTTGACGAAGTTTCGGATCCTAAAACAAAAAAATAAACAATATTTAGGCAAAAATAAATAAATATTAATAATAAATTAATATATTCTATGATATATACGGAAGGATATCCTTGATTTGAGACCAGTTCTAACTTCAATGGTAAAAGGTAATTGATAAAATAACACTTAATTGGCATTACGGTTTCCAAAAATGTAATTTTTTTTTTTTTTTTTTTTTCATTTATTTGGAATACCTATATATACAATATATATATATAATATATATATAATAAGAAAATATGGTAACTATTTACAAGAATAAGTGTCTATGATACATGATGTATGATGGGAGGTCAGCCAGCTCTGACACTCCATAGACAATAGTAAAATGTTTACATTTCACTAAGATCTCGAGGCCAGCTCCTATTTAGACGACTTGGAGGATTGTCAGGATGGGATTGAGAGGATAGGACTTTTGCAAATAGGTTAGGATGGAAAGGTAATGAGTAAGTTTATTTTGGAAGGTCAAGAATCGGGATTGGATTGGTTCCTGATTGGTTGGGATGTTTAGTTCGTCATGATATAATTTATTGGTGACAAAGAATAGAGCATTTACAATTTGACAGAGGACATTAGCAGAACCCCATAATTTGAGGTCGTCGACCTACTTCAAAATTGTCTGGCTACATTTTAAAAATTTATAGTAGCTAATTCATTGTATATCCCAACAGACAGACAATAACATGTTCCGCGGATGGAGGCCTCTCTTAGTCTGCGGCATTGGCGTTTCGCCAGGGTTAAGCCACTCTCCCTCACTAATCTGCCCAACTCCATAAATTTTCACCACGTGGAAACCGCATTCTCCCCTTCTTTAAGCTCCACACCATAACATAGCGAAGAGGCTCACATGTCACTTCCATTTCAAAATATAAACTAGAGATTTAAAATGTTTTTTCCCCAACCATAATAGGATGAAAAAGTGATTTATTAATCTATTTTGAGACACTGTTTATAGTTAGTTATTGTGACACATTGGGCTTTAACAACAAGGTCACATTGCCTACTACCAGAACGACGAAAAAGCGCTCATGAGACCTAGTCTACTATGGGAGCCCCCAAATTTTGCTTACACTATATTTTTATTACGAGTACCTGACATTGTACAGGCTCGGGACCATCGCTTAACATTACATCCGAAGGACGGCGTGCTTCAGTTTATTTTTTTTTTTGCCCCTGAAATGAAATTGTTTTCAGAGGTAACCAGAAGAGAAAGAGGCATAGAAATACCAAGTTGAGGTGAGAACAGCTACTGAAGACTGGTCTGGTGTGAGTGACAGTTTCCTGAGATAGTGGTGCTATCTATGAAACAAACCTCCAACTACATTCCACAAAGAGACCAAACACTATTGTCTTTTATTAGACAAAACTCTACCACATAGAATATGTTTTCTGCGTGTACCATTTACGACAGGTTATATAACTAAAGCATATTTCACTTATGTTAACAATAAACACTAACGACTGGTAAGGATGGGTATAAAGAATTGTATATTCAACAAGAATTGTATATATAACAATAATCATATATATAAAGCTGAAAATGTCTGTGCGTTGTACCGCTATAACTCACGAACGGCTTGATGGATTTGATTAATTTTTTTTTAAATTTGTTCGTCATCGTCTGTGGAAGGTTATAGGCGTATTAGTACCTCAATATCTGGTCCATCCCAGCATCCACCCACGCAATCTTTGTAACTCAAAAACCACTGCAATGATTAATGAGGAATCTTTTTGAATAGATAAGTTTTATCTACCGGAAGGTTAAGGTCTATTTTTTAATCAACCCCTGGTCCATCCCAGCATCCACTCACGCAATCTTTGTAACTCGAAAACCATTGCAACGATTAATGAGTAATCTTTTTGAATAAATTAGTTTTAGCTCCAAAGCTAGCGTTACTACAGTTGGAGGACTATAAGTCTTATTCTGTATGAATAATTGAAAATTATAACATCATGAATTTACGAAGGTTAAGGTAAATCGAAGTTCTGTTGTGTCAGAGAACTCAGAATTTGAAATGAAATTTAAATACATTTTATTCTACAATCGAGGTACCCTACGAATATATACAAATAAACTCAAAAATAAAGAAA
Source organism: Aradus depressus (assembly GCA_963662175.1). NCBI lineage: Eukaryota > Metazoa > Arthropoda > Insecta > Hemiptera > Aradidae > Aradus > Aradus depressus. Next base: position 21,029,434 of record OY759226.1, on the reverse strand, counting down.
CATTAAAATAAAATATCAATAATCTGCAAGAAAGAAATAAAATCAAAATAAATCAATTAGTTATTATATTATTAGGTCATATCGCCTACTACCAGAGCGCTTTTTCATCACTCTGGTGGACATTTTGCCTACCCCTATATTTTTTTCCACCTGGGGTGTGGTCTTTAAAGAGTACATGACATCATACAGGCTCGGGACAATCGTTTAATGTCCGATCTAAAGGATCTCCCAGATAAAATAAACTAAGGGCCCCGGCCGGGTTTCGAACAAAAAATCTTTAGCTAAAAATTGAAACAAGAAATATTAGCCCTAAGTGTTAACTCAACTACGTAACACACAACAGCGTTTCTCACGTAAGATAAATACTAGTTTAGGATTGTAATAATAATTCAATTTATAATTTTCGACCTCCCCAGCTATACGAAAAATAGGGGATGTTATGTAATCGGTCAGAAATTCGATGTTAAGTTTTCTCCGTAATTTCAAGTTTTTCAACACCCAGATACCATATTAAATTTCTGCGATATCGGATATGGGGAGGGGGGGGGGGGGGGGGGGGACAGGAGGGGCATCATTCGAAAACTAAAATTTCATTTCATCAAAAGTTTTTGTATTGAGCCTCACATTTAATCACATTTGATCGATTTGGCGAAAAATCAATTTTGAAATCTGTGGTCGGTCACAGGGAATAAATTGGTAGGTCTAAATTCGTAACTTTTCAGGGCAGCTAATCGTGTAAATCCAGTTTTTGTAATAAATAAATTATGTTTGCATCATTATTAATCATATACCTTCTAAATCTATAGGAGTGAATGAAAATGAATATTGTTAATCCTTTCTTGGATTTTCCCTTAGTTACCTAATCATTCCCCATCACTTGCCTAATTATTGACCACACTTACCGAATTTTTAAATACACTTAGCTAATTATTTACCATACTTTTTGAAATACTCGTGAATGATGCCTCTCTAAAGCTGAGCAAGTTGATTTAACCGAAAACACCCTCTTCACTTGGAATAGTCTGCCATAGTGAATAAATGGTTAAATGCAGTTATCTCGTGAATGATTCCTCAAAGAAGTAGATTAAGTTGATTTAACAGAGAACATACACAATTTTACGAGATACCAAGAAACTCACATCTTTATAATTCCGAAAGTATTAAAGTCCTGAACTCCCAACTTCTTCACAGTGCGCAAATGGCTTGGGAGATCATCACAAGTACATCTGAACTCATTTTGGCCATTTTACGACTTAACAACTTATTCCCTGTGACCATAGACGTAACCGATCTATCAACGGAATTTCATGTTTTCCAACCTCCAGAATCAGAAAAATTTAGTATGTTGCCGGTATATAAATATAATGTAATCAGGTGTCAGAAAACATGAAATCTCGGTGAAAACCCAAAATATTCGTCATAAAATTTCTGAGCGATTACACAACTTCCCACATGCATTGTATAGCTGGGGAAATGAAAAGCTCCACAGTCGTATTGAGAAATCCTCAAATCCTATTTATCCTATCCTTTGAAAACAGAATGAAATAGGTAGGAATAGGCTGATACAAGGGGATTATCTGGTGGAACCATACCAAAAGTACACAAGTTAGTTGGTTCAGGAGGCAAATCTCCAGGCCCAATATGCTAATGCACAGATTCTGTTTATCTGAATCTGACCAGGAGCTAACCGGTCTGTCATCTAAATAGTACAAACCTTGAGCACGTTGCCCTTCAGAGAGCAACGTTAAATATCTTTAAAAAAATAACCATAATTTAAAATGTAAAACGTTTGCGCTAATATTCAATTGGTGACTTACATAGGGACTCCTAAATTCTCATACTGAATTTTGTGACCATAAATTCATTACATTGGCAGTTATTAGGGTTTTTGAATTGAGCTTCCCCCCTAATCCCTTCTTCCTTCAGTCGATTTGGCTGAAAATCATTAGGTGTCGTCCGAAGAGGGTTCTGGATTCACATATAAAAGTTCATGATATATACATTCTATCACAAGATATCGTGTTCACAGACGATTACACAGTTTTTTTTTTTTTGTTTTTTTTTCATATTTGAAATCTGGAGGTAGGGTAGGCAAAATTTAGGACTTCCACAGTAGAGTCGGGCTCGTGTCCACCAGAGTGCCGAAAGAGCGCTCTGGTAGTAGGCAATATGACCTCGTAGTTAAAGCCCGGGCATGAGTCTTGAAACCTAACCTATTATATTTTTATTTTATTTTTGTATTTTCTTTATTTTATTATATTATTGACAATTCAAATATTTGTAAATGTTAGGGGTTTCCAAATCAACCTCCTGTACAGAGTTAAAATAGATATATTGGGCTGGTGTACACCTAGGGACCTAAGCATCCAATGCTCTTATCACTTCCCTGTTAGCTCTACTGTGGTAATTTTGCCAACTCAAGTTTATTTACCTAGGATAGGAGTTTTTACCGAGTACCTGACATCGCACAACGTCCCATTCGAAGGACGCCGTGCTCAGGGTTTTATTACCTCACAAATAAAAGAGCCTCAGCTGGGATTCGAACCCACGATTTTGCGCTCAGTAGACTAGCATGTTACCTGATATTCAATGAATACTGGATGACAGTCACCAGGACGGAGAGTGAATGTAAATATGTTGTCCCTGTAAAAACCGCTAGGTTCGCTAGTGTGACCATCTTCTTTTAATCCGATAATTGTAATGCCTCAAAGAGGGGCCTTGTTGTGAACACCTCCCCCTTCTTATAAAAATTTAACGCTAGAATGGTCCCCCCCTTCTCGAAATGTAAGTCAGTTTTTTTGGTACATTTTCCAGACTTTACACCCCACTTATTCTTTTAAATTTTTTTAACATAATTTTTCTATGAGAGATTCAACCAACAAGATACAAAACCAAAGAATTAAAAATATAAATAGTACCTACCAATTTTATTAGACATTTTATATTCATTCATATTATTCTTATTTATTTATTCAAAAATATAGGTTAGGTTAGGTTTTATGACTCATGCCTGGGCATTAACTACGAAGTCATATCGCCTACTACCAGAGCGCTCTTTCGTCACTCTGGTGGACATGAACCCGATTCTACTGTGGGAGTCTTAAATTTTGCCTACCCTAAATTTGTATTCACCTAGGATAGGGGTCTTTAACGAGTACCTGACATCGTACAGGCTCGGGAACCCACGTTCTTGAGCTCAGAAGACAAGCACGCATACCACTGTGCTATCGGCGCCCTCTTCAAAAATATATATACATTATTAATTATTTCATATGTATTGTATTCTAAGATTTAAGATCGGTTGATGTATATAATTTCTTTTATAAGCTATTCCGATGTATAAAATTGTATGATGTGGTCCAATAGCTATGTTATTTAATTATTTAACTCATGCCCGGGCTTTAACCACTCGCTCTACCGTGATCTGAGTCCGATTCTAATGTGGGAGTTCTAAATAATTTGCCTAGCTAGATTTACTCATAGGAGGCTTTAACAAGTAACTGACTACGTACAGGCTCCAGAACATCGCTTCACAATTTTTTTTTTTTTTTTTCAACTCCCATATAAAAAATCTAAGGCCTCGGCTCCAATTCGAACACGCGATCTTGAGCTCAGTAGGCTAGCAAACCTCTGAGCTACCGGCGCCCTTATAGTTATTACCATGTTCGTTATATATCCCAGGTTAACCATCTCATGAGCGTACTCGTGGCCAACTTGTTGTGAAATTGAAGTACCTCCATTTAGCCAAGTCCCATTGTCAGATTACAAAAAAAAAATATACAAGATTCTTCTCAATTAACCAAACAAGGAAGAAAGACTACCATTAACAATGAAGGTCAAGAAAAAGAGAAAGAACTTGAAGGAGGTTCTGAAGTAGACATACAGAAGTGGAAATGAGTGAAGCAGGAAACCACAGCCAGACCAATCTCACTTTATACTCGTACTAATAGTACAACCGCTCTTTCGTATCAACTAAAGTAACAGAACTATAACAGGACTTTTTATATACCAACCAATTTTTTACAGATCACTCTCCCCTCCCTTCTCTCAAATTCATTTCATACTACGGTATGAGAATTCAGATTGGGTAGCTAGTTGAATAATTCAGAAGTTGCGTACCTAGTTGACTAATTCAAAAGTTGGGTACCTAGTTGATTAATTCAGAAGTTGTGTACTTAGTTGATTCATTCAGAAGTTGGGTACCTAGTTGATTATTTCAGAAGTCGAGTATCTAGTTACTTAATTAGTGCTTTTTTTTAGGTTTCCGTCGAAGGATATGTATGTAAGCCAAACACACTAGAGTCAATATTGGAAAAGTTGCCTAAAAATAAAAATAAAAATAATATTAAATAAGAAATAATCAATTAGGTTATCGCTATCAACCGAAAGCCAATCGACCGTTTAGGCGAAAGCTCGATATTTAGTTTGTACTGACTTCTGAAACCATGTACTAAATTTGATATCGATACATTCATTACATCGGCAGTTAATTTTTGAGTTGGGCCCCTCTGATCCCCAGCTTAGATTCGGCCGATTCCGCTGAAAATGAACATGTGTTATCCTTATAGGGGATTTGGCTAAAAATCAATAGGTATCATCTTTATGCGCTTCTGGATACACATATTAAATATCGTGTCGATACATTCATTACATCGACAGTTACTAGAAATTTTGTGTTGAGCCTCCCTCCAAATCTCCCCCCCCCCTCCTTCCCATTGGCCGATTTGGCTGAAAATCAATTAGATTGTCCATGGAGGGTACAAGATACACATATAAAATTTCATGTCAATACATTCATTCTATTGGAAGTTATAGTGTTCACAGACCCACAGACAGACAGAAATATTTCCCTACATGTAGGGTATGTGATGTAACCGGTCAAAAATTCGATGCGGTGTTTCATATTTTCCTACCGGATTCCAAATATATAAATTTATGGTCACAGAAAATAAGTTGTTAAGTCGTAAAATTGCCAAAATGAGTTAAGTGTACTGTGACCATCTCTCAAGCCATTTTTTGCGCACTGTGAAGAAGTTGGGAGCTCAGGACTCTAATACTTTCGGAATTATAAAGATGTGGGTTTCTTGGTATCTCGTAAAATTTTGTATGTTCTCGGTTAAATTAACTTAATCTACATTTTTGAGGAATCATTCACGAGATAACTCCATTTATAACCATTTATTCACTACGGCAGACTATTCCAAGTGAAGAGGGTGTTTTCGGTTAAATCAACTTTAGAGAGCCATCATTCATTAGTTTTCAAAGTATATTTCAAAAAGTATGGTTAATAATTAGGTAAGTGATGGGGAATGATTAGGTAACTAAGGGAAAATCCAAGAAAGGATTAACAATATTCATTTTCATTCAATCCTATAGATTTAGAAGGTATATGATTAATAATGATGGAAACATAATTTATTTATTCCAAAAACTGGATTTACACGATTAATGTAAAAGTCAAAAAGTGCTGCCCTGAACGCATCGAATTTCTGACGGATTAGGTAGTATATATAGGAAGTATATATAGGAAATATATATGTATATATATACTATGAGTTTGAAGGAGGCTGAATTTAACACGCTAAACGTAAATAATAATTTTTGACAAGGCAGTCTGAAGAACTAAATAAACATCGTTAGTATATTTCTGTTGAGACTTGGAAAAGACAGGTTTAGGAGGCGGTGCATTTCAAGTACTTGAAGAAGAAAGGGCAGCAGGGAGCCACCCAAATGAAAGACAAACAGACTTCCTACATTTTAAAGAAATATATTGAATATTTTAAATATAATAACAACAATATCCATCCCATTGACATCAGCTGACATCTTATCAAGACATGAACCTGCTTTGAATAAGGTTAGGTTAGGTTTTTATGACTCATGCCCGGGCTTTCGGACTACCAGAGCGCTCTTTCGTCACTCTGGTGGACATGAGTCCGACTCTACTGTGGGAGTCCTAAATTTTGCCAACCCTAAATTTTTATTCACCTAGGGCAGGGGTCTTTAACGAGTATCTGACATCGTACAGGCTCGGGACCATCGCTTAACGTCCCATCCGAAGGACGGCGTGCTTAAGTTTATTTTACCTCCCAGATAAAATAAACTAAGGGCCTCGGTCGGGCTACGAACCCACAACCTTGAGCTCAGAAGTCAAGCACGCATACCACTGAGCTACCGGCGCCCTCAAAATAAGTTATTGAATCGCAACTTTCCCAGCAAGAATTAATCAATTATGTATGCTCTTTCTCTAAAATCAATTGACCGTTCCAGCTAAAACTCAATATTTGACATTCATAGTGGCTTCTGAATCATAGTAAATGTTGTGTCGATATACATTCATTTTTTTTTTTTCTTTGGCCGGATGTACCAAGCATATTGGTCATAAAATTAAAAATTCATATAATTAATTTCATTAAATGTAATTTTTAATAATTAAGCTCCATTTATATTTTTAAATTATTAAAATTAATAATTTCTTATTGATTAAATTATATTTTTCTTCGGATGGGACGTTAAGCGATCGTCCCGAGCCTGTACGATGTCAGGTACTCATTAAAGACCCCTGCCATAGGTGAATAAAAATTTAAGGTAGGCAAAATTTAGGACTCACATAGTGGAGTCGGACTCACGTCCACCAGAGTGACGAAAGAGCGCTCTGTTAACCTTGTAGTTAAAGCCCGGGCATGAGGTATAAAACCTAACCTAACCTATTTAGAGGTTTAATATTTTTATTGTGCTTTATTAACATAAAATTTACCTACTTTAAAATGTTTAATACTTATAATAAAATCAAAAAAATGTATATATGTTTATATTAATTTGTTTAGACGTTGATTAGCGACTGTAGATTCTAATTGTAGGGATATTGAGTCAAAGTTTTTTAAATGTTGTTTCAAGTTAAATATTCCTACAATTAATTTGTTTATTTAATTCGTATGGTTAATGAAGACAAAAAAAGTTTCACATCAACCATGCGCTTACTCGTATGTGGGTGAGGCACACTTTTTTTTTTCTTTTTTTTTTTTGCGGCCTTATGTTAATGTCACTGTCAGTTTGCAACATTTTCGCCAAACCTTACAAGAGACAAGCCTCTGTTTATTTCTCAATTCCTAAAAATTCAATTTCGTGAATATCCGGACTTAGGAAACCCCCCCCTCCCCCCCCCCTCCTCTTCGCTCGATAGAATTAGTCTGATGGAGCTTGTAATAGAATCTCCGGGATTACCTCCAAGGCTTTCTTCTGTATGTTTGTGCATTATGTGTTCTACTGCCCCAGCTACAAAAAGTATAGGGGAAGTTATGTAATCGGTCAGAAATTCGATGTTTTCATCGATATTTTAGGTTTTCTGAACGCAAAATTTCAAAATTCCAAAAATGAAAAAAAATTGCGGTCTGTGTGTTTCTGTCAACAAAATAATTCTCGATAGAATGAATGTATCGATGCGAACTTCAATACGGGCCCCAAAAACCCCATAAGGAAGACACCTTTTGATTTTCAGCCAAATCGGCCAAAGAGAAGAGAAAAATCAGGAGAGTGACAATACAAAATCTCTAATAACTGTCGTTGTAATGAATAAATATATTATTTTTTGTATGACATACTAATATTTATTGTTTCATTTATTTTTGATTCTGCATTTATTTATTTTTCGGTACCATAATAAAAATTATATTAATGCCCATATTACGATACTAAGTTAGTTATTATGACTCATGCCCGGGCTTCAACTACAAGGTCATGTTGTCTACTACGAGAGTGCTCTTTCGTCACTCTGGTGGACATGAGCCCGACTCTACTCTGAGAGTCCTAAATTTTGCCAACCCAAAATTTTTATTTACCTAGGATAGGGGTCTTAAACGAGTACCTGACCATTGCTTAACGTCTCATCCGAAAAACGGTGTGCTCAAGGTTTCTTCAAACCTAAGAGCCCAGGCCGGGTTTCGAACCAGCGATCTTGAGCTCAGACTGTCACATATAAGTCTATCTATTCCTATTTATTAAATATTTTTAAAAAAATCTATTTCGATGCCCTTGAAAAATCTGATAAAATATTCTAAAAATTGAAAAAAAAAATCAAATTATGTAACATATTGTTTGACGTATTTGTGTTTGTTTTTGTGAATCATATCCTGCTTTAACTACAAGGTCATAACGCCCACTACCAGAGAGCTCTCTCGTATATATTATATTTATATAAATCAAATATATGATAAAACTCACCTTCGGTATTTTAGCCTGTTTGCCAGTTCTTGAATCCCGTATCGTAGCAATATCAAGAAGATCCATTTCCTAATAAAAACAGAAAAAAAAGAACGATTAGTTTGATTGGTTAAGGAAAAATGATATCATATAGGCAACAGGAAAATATGAGCACCACTAAACAAAGTATGGAGCAAGTTACTTAATTCGTCAGAAATTTTATGTTGTGATTCACCCCAGTTTTATGTTTTTCCGACCCACTCAACCAAAGATATTGTAAAAAAAAAAAGCAAATGTGTGACTGACGAGGTACTCACGAGAATTGATAAACATCTGTATTAGTTTCAAAAATTTGCTGTCGTGCACTGATTTTGATTAAAATTTGTTTTATAATGTTACAATGAGAAAAATAGTATGAGGAATTAAACTTTCAAATTTCTTTTATACATGAAATTATAGGTTTGTGACAGCTAAAATAAGATATATACAACTGTGATTGTAGTGTCTCTAAATACCACGAGAATACAGCGTCGATGGTAGTTTTCGAATTTGTTGTTGAAATGCTTCGATTCGTATTCATTTGTAAATTAAGTTTGTCATTTATAATGAAATAAGTTGTTCAGTATCTCCAGAAATGGGTAAAAACATTATATTATTTGTTGTGACAATATGACAACAAATATATTATTTATTGATATTTTCAGCAGTTATTATTATTATATATTAATAGCAATATCAAATAATAATATATTGAAATATATATTATATTTTTTTAGATTTACACTGCTATATTATTTTTTTTACCACAAATTTTATTTATTGTGTCAAATTTAAGCTATCGAAGCATCTTAACCTAAAACTTAGTAACCGAAAGATCCTTTTATAGTTCGTAATATTGATATATTAGTTAAATTCACTACAACGGTAAATATGATCAATAATGTTGCAAAAGTACAATGTAACATCTAATCCGTAAGTAAGGCGCGTTTTCCTAGCTGCAGTTTTTTTGCGCTGCGTAGTGCGCAATACGTCCAACGTAATGCACAGTGGACCCAACATAAATAAAGTAATGGGTTTGTCTTCCTACATAGCGCATTGTGATGTACGTCAGCGTTTCATGACATGCGTGACAGGTGGACTGGCTCTGGTCGGGTCTATTACGCAGTATACAACACAACACACCTCTCTTCGTCGTCCATTAAGTGATTGTTAATCAGTAATTTAAAGAGACCTTCGTCCTCTCGATCCAAAACTGATTGATTTCCTTCTGTTAGCATAATTCAGAAGAACGAAATCCTCTTCTTCATCATCCATCATGTGTTTACCTATCAGCAATCCAAGCAGTTTCCTTTTATTTTCTCCTAGGCGATTCATTATTGAGATAAAATGATGAACGAACATGAAAATTGCTTAAACAGACCTCTTTCTAGAAAGCACTGAATAGTTTATGCGCCCGCGTTTTCAATTTGGAGGAAAACACAAATCCGCAGCGTGTTTCAGTTGCGCGTTCCTGCCGACGCAAGAGGCGTATCCGGTTCTACGCAGCGCAAAAAAACTGCAGCTAGGAAAACGCTGCTATAGAAATGCTCAAAAACAGCTGACATCAGAGATAAAGAAGTTTGTAGTTGTGTGTGTGAATTGCGCGCGCAACCGTCCGACATACAGATAATTACACATGCACACCAACGAAACTACGGTCTGACATAGCCCCTACCGAGAGCTAACATGTTTACACATCAAAAAAAAAAAAAGTCTGGTGGCTAAATTCTCAACTTAAATTGTGTATTGATACATTCATTACATCGGCATTACTACGGTTTTTGTGTCGAGCCCTTCTTTGATCCTCCACTACCCTTCGGCCGATTCTGCTGAAAATTAATAGGTGTGCGCCTTCTAGGGTTTTGAATTTAAATGTAAAATTTCAAGTTGATATTTTCAATATATTGGCAGTTATTGAGGTTTTTGAGATGTGTCTACCCTCTGACCCCCAACTTCCCTTCGGCCGATTCTGCTGAAAATTAATAAGTGTCGTCCGTGGAGGCTTCTGGATATATAAAACTTCGTGATTCCTTCTATTGAGAGGTATCGTGTTCATAGAAGCTCATATAGGACACATTTTTTTTTTTTTTTTCATTTTTGGAATCACGAGTTCGGAAAACATGAAATTCCCTTCACATTTTTTTATTTAAGCCCCTCTCTAGTTTGGCCGTTTGGCCGATTTTACTGAAAATTCACAAATGCCATACTGTGAATTTACATATGAAATGTTATTATGCCAATAAAATCATTACAACGTTAGTTATTAGAGTTTTAGTGTTAGACCTCCCCCCAAATCACCACCTTCCATTTGGTGAAAATCACCATGTGTCGTCATTATGGGGTTCTGAATACACGTACAATAAATCATAGGAGTAGATTCCATGGGGGCAGTGGGGAACCATCACCGCCACAACCCTGAGGTCATGGGGGTAAAAGTATCGTTTCGCCTCCACAATAATCTTGAAAATGTATACAAAAAATAAATAATTGAAAGGAAAAAATATTTGAGAACAAAGGGAAGGACTCAAATCTCCGATATGGTATAATAAATAATTATAAAACAATTTATTATTATAATAGTCGGTCGTAGGAAAAAACGTATGTGCAACACGTATGGATGTGGACAAAAATGAAACCTCCCCATTTCGTCCTCGTGCGATATAAGCCTCTTATCCACACTAGTTGTACAATGTACTATTAGATTATACTTACAGTTGATTAATTATTATTGGGTAGTATTATTTTTATTTGAAACAGATAAATTTTTTTATGTGGCAGAAAGGGTGTGATCATGGGGCGAGGGAGGGGGGGAGTTTGTGCGATTGAGTTCGCCCCCCACAACAAAAATGATCTTTCTACGCCTATGCAAAAAATGGTATCGAGAAAATCATTCTACCGAAAGTTATCGTGTTCACTGTCGCACACAGAAGACAAACATTGTACTTTCCCAGCTTTACAAAGTATAGGGGAAGTTATGTAATCGATCGAAATTCGATGTTGAAATTTCAAAAGAACTTCATATTTTCCAACCTACCTCTGTCTGTCTGTCTGTATGTCAGTGAACACAATACTTTCCGATAGAATGGATAGATTTAACACAAAATTTTAAATGACTAGTGTATTCAGAATCCCATAAGGAATACAGCTGTTGGATGGGATATCAGGGGCTTAAAAGAAAAATCCCAATAACTGCAGAAGTAATGAATGTATTCCAAAATCAGATATCCCATAAGGTCGTCCACCTATCAGTTTTCAACCGAATTGTCTTAAGGGAAGGGAAAACCGCTCGACATATCTTATAAGAAGAGATCTGTGGAAGAACTATGCCAACGAAATAAAAAAGAAAAATAATATTTTTGTATATGAAACACGACTTTTATATCAAGGTTATTTTGAACAATGAGAAAAAAATGCCGTTTTCAGAAACGTTCGTTAAGTATATATATTCAGATAGAGAGTTTCCTCTTACATAAACACTTGGCAGAATACAGTTTTGCGATCTGTGTCAATATAGTGGAAAGTTAATAAAATTAATGAAAACTTGTAATTATATCTATAGCTTTCAAGAAGTTGGAGAACTTTTAAAAAAATGACCACTTATAAGAGAAACTAGTCGTGATAAAAAAATAAAATAAAATTTACTTATGGTTTGTACCGATTGTAAATATTCAGAATAAAGAATTATTTTAAAAAAAAAATAATAATAATAAAAAACTGCTATTACTTACTATTTCTTTTTCGTTTTAATACAAAACTATTGGACAACTCATATCAGACTGAAACGCACAGACCTCAAAAGACGATTTGGACGACTGAAATCAATCATCGGACGACGATCGACATTATCGCTTGAAAACAAACTTCACATTTACAACACTATACTAAAACTCATCTGGACTTACGGAATCGAGATATGGGGATCAGCCAAAAAATCAAACATACAACGCCTTCAGTCATTACAATCCATCATACTACGCCACATTGCCAATGCCCCATTTTACGTTTCCAACCTCACATTACATAATGACCTCAACATCCCATTTATACCTTCTGTTATCAAGACGCGATATCAAAATTTTCACGACAAACTCCATCATCACGCCAATCCACTTATTCTCCAATTATCCACGAACACTCTCCCCACAAACCCACCAAGACGTCTAAAGCGGGCATGGCAGAGGGACCTGCTCCAGGACTAGCCTGGACTCCTCTTCGGTCACGTACCTCAGCAGTACAGCGACACACTTGCCACAGCACATCATCACGATCACTAGTGACAAATGTTGTCGTTGTGAATATGTAAATAAATAAATAAATAAATACAAAACTACCAATAATAAAACGATATTTCTAAATTCGCAGCTATGTATTATAATTTAAACATTATGGTGAAATCTCTTTGGCCGATTTGGCTGAAAATCAATATGTGTCGTCTTTATGAGGTTCTGGATATGGTTCAAAGATACACAAAATGTTTTTTGTTCATTTGTGGAATCAAGTGGTGAAAACCCAACTTCGAATCTCTGGCCGATTACATACTTTCCATAAATTTCGATTCAAGTTCACAATAAGCCTACCACACATCCGTAATGTTTTAGGAATGAAACAATATTTAATATAAATAAATTTGAGCAGCATCTAGCGGCAACACTTCGAAACTATTTTAACCCTAATTGTTTTTCTTACCAAAATGCTTATTTCAATTTGTTTAAAAAAGTTAATTTAGCAAACATTTTCTATTATAATGTTGTAATTTTAATGCCCTCAATAAAAAAACGCTAAGTTTTACGCTAATTTTAAAGTTAATTAGCATAAGGAAAAAAATAATTAATTAATTCAATTTTCTGGTTTTTACAAAAGAAAAGTTAGAATTCAAAAGAGCCGTAAGTGCCAGAAAATTATTTTTCGAGTTGTGGTTGTAAAAGGATTTATGTATCAACTGTGAAATTGGAAGCTTTCATTAGGTGCCAAAACAGAAAAGCTACATAAGTACAATATTTGAGTTTTTTTTACGTTTTTATCATTTTCTTAGAAATCTTACTTACGGCACTTAGACCCTTTTGAATTTCAACTCTTTAACTTAGGAATTGAAGACGTTTCGTAAATAACTCATCGTTATTATAAACAATGTTTTCATTATATATATTTTAACAGAGAAGTCAACCCATAGAATATACGTCCATATAATGTTATATTCTATGATTGAAAATATATAGTTGCATAAGAAGTTAAGGTTTAAAAAACAAATTCGAAAATTAAAAAAAAAATTAACTCACCTTATTCTGATCGATCCAATAGAGATAGAAGCCATGTTCGTCCGCCCGGAGAGTGACTGGAGTCCCGGCACCTGAATCCTGAAATCAAAAGTAATAATTTTTGAGTCAATAATAAAATAAAATAGTGTACTGATGAAGAGAAAAAAAAAAAAAAAAAACATCGGGGCTTACATAGGGGCTCCTAAATCCTCATAATAAATTTTCTGTCGACAAAATACATTTAAGGGGAAACAATTAATTCTTCTGGGGAAGTACAGCGCCTGTGATTCACTGACAACTGTTAATGTGTAAACATGTTAGCTCTCGTTAAGGATGCATGCGTGTGTGTGTCGGACGGTTGCGCGCGCAGAGCACACACACAACTACACACTTCTTTATCTGTGATGTCAGCTGTTTTTTAATATTTCTATTGTATTTTTACAACATTATTGATCATATTTACCGTTGTAGTGAATTTAACTAAAATATCAATATTACGAACTATAAAATGATCTTTCGGTAACAAACTTTTAGGTTAAGATGCTTCAATAGCTTACATTTATAACAATAAATAAAAGTTGTGATAAAAAAAATTAATGATGTACTGGTGTAATTCTAAAAAATTATAATAGTTCAATATATTATTATATGATATTATATAATATTGTTATTAATATATAATAATAATAATAACTGCTGAAAATATCGATCACAAATAATATATTTGTAGTCATAATGTCACAACAAATAATATAATGTTTTTCCCCATTTCTGGAGATACCGAACAGCTTATTTCTTTTTAAATGACAAACTTAATCTACAAATAAATACGAATAGAGGCATTTTAACAACAAAGAACTACCATCTACGCTGTATTCTCGCGGTATTAATAGACACTAAAATCACAGTTGTATACATCTTATTGAAGCTATCACAAACTTGTAATTTCATATATAAAAGAAATTGAAGAACAATAAATAAGGAAAGTTTAATTCCTCATACTACTTTTCTTATAGTAACATTATAAAACAAAATTTTAATCAAAATCAGTGCACGACAGCAAATTTTTGAAACTAAAGCAGATGTTTAGACATCGATTCTCGTGAGTATCGCATCACTCACACGTTTGCTTTTATTTTGTTTTTATAATATTCTTTGAGTATTAAACGTCATCAACTTCTGACCATGCAACACCGGATGAACCCTGCTAGTATCGAATAAAACAACAAATACCATACAGAATCAAGCTAAATAACCAATAGACATATAATAGACAATAGACAGTAGATAATATACTAAATGGAAATTCATGATGGAAGATGAGGGTGGAAAACATAAGATATTTATCACAATTTCCACTTGATATAACACATTGTTTTAATGTGGTTAAAGTTTTCCCCGTTAGAGTCGCACCCCAGATCTACACTTGGGATAAACACATAAATAATACAACTATTATGACAAATGCTATGTTTTCAACTTCTCAGGGAATTTTATTTCAAGAGGAACATTTTTTTTTTTTTTCTCTCTTCTTAAAAATATAAATGTATATACATATATTGCGAGAACATGCCGAAAACCGTCATAAAAAAAGTTGTCGTGAGTACGTCACCAGAACGAACGTGGCCGCTCCTAAATTCTCACATTAAATTTTGTGTCGATAAATTCATTACGTCAACAATTATTAGGGATTTAGAATTGAGCCCCCTTCCCTTCTGCCGATATTGATGAAATTTTACAGGTTATGTTCTCATTGGGTTTTGGCTTTAAATAGGAAATTTCATATCGATACATTCATTACATTGACAGTTATTAAGGCTCTATCCCAACTTCCCTTTTGCCGATTCCGCTGAAAATTAATAAGTGTCGTCCTTAAGGGGTTTACAGAAGATTGTGTAGATACATTCATTACAACGGCAGTTATTACAGTTTTCAAGTTGTGAGTTAATCCCTCACCCCCCTTCGGTTGATTTGGCTGAACATCAATAAGGGTATAAATACCGAGATCTCTGTGTAGGACTTTATTGGTGAAATAGAAAGAAGCGTACCGTCTTACCTTACTAGGTCACCACGGAAAATGAATAGAATAGAATTTAGAGAACAAATAATTGGGTTTATTTACTTAAACTACATAATAAAATTAATAACTAAGAGATAAAAAAAAATCAAAATATCTAAAAAAAAGAAATTTTACAACCAAATTTTACATTTGAGTCCTCCAGAATCAAAACTTACAACATCCAAAATTAGCAAAATTGAGATGGCATTGGTTATTTTTGCAATTTTTTGAGCTGAATTCAAATATGGCGTTGATTAGAATCAAAAGTCATCATATCCTAGGTTTAATGGGCCTAGAAGTTGAGGGTTGGAGTCGGAACTAATATTATCCTAACACTAAGCATAACCTTGTAAGCATAACCTGCTCAAAGAGGTTATCGTTTATTTTTTTATTTTGTGCTGTATTTTTTTGCAGTTTTTATTTTAAATAAAATTGTATTATTACCTATGCTTTATGTAAAATTATAATTATGTGTCAATTTTAATAATTTTTCATTTTTTTAAAATTATTTTAAGTTGTAATAATTGTAACAATAAATTTACATTGCATTTGAAAATGTTGAATGGTTTTGATTTATTTATACATGTTTAAGAAAGTTGGGAACTAAACTAACATTATCCTACGTGGTAGGAATCAGAACTCACATTATCCAAAATTTTACTGATTTTATTTTTATAACGCTACATCAAAATTCGTTTTTTTGTATGTATTTCATTTTAAAGTGCTAAAAGGATGTAAAAAAACCATTTGCAAGAACCGGCGAAGCAAATTGTAGTCGAAAGCGGTTTTTGGCAAATTCCCAAAATTTTAATTTTTGGATTTAAATTTTTAAAATTTAAATTTTAATTTTTGGATATTGTCAGTTTTGATTCTGATGGACTCATTTATGTTTTAGTCTCTTTTCTCTCTAAATACTGGCCTTTCTTCAAATTTAAGTTATTTTAGGGCATATAAAACATATAATTAAATTAAAGTACCTTCTTCAATTAAAACTCCAATTAATCATAATTAATTCACTACAACTTAGTTCTCCACATCTTAAGCCTAAACTCAACCCAGACCTCGACTCTTCTACACACTAATTCAAAACAGCTGATGGTCGTGTTTTGTTTTTTATGCATGGGTTGTTTTAAAACAAAATGCATTCATATTATTATTCACCAATTTAGTTGCTTCTTTGTTTGTTTTTTTAATATAAATAAATATAATTAATTTTTATAATAATAATTTGAATATGTGTATTTTTTTTATACAGTAGCCAAAAAAAGTATTCGTACACTCAGTTTTTTTTATTTTACTCTTGCATTTTTATTTCAACAAAGTTCATAAGTTATATACATATTCTACATTTAACAACAAATATATAGATGCAGTTAAAAAAAATTTAAAAATAAGTATAATTAAGAAAATGTAAAAAAACTAATTTTTCAAGGCAAAAAAAGTATTGGTACAGAAGTAATTGTGATAATATTTTGTTTTATTAAGCATTAAAAGGGATTATTGAGATGATTGAATACGAGGTTGAGGATTAAGGACATTGTTGCTATACAAATATATTGATGTCATCAGTTTAGTTCATCTAGTAGTGAGAGATGGGTCGGAAATCACAAGAATTAGATTCTTCTACAAAAGATCGTATATTAGAATTGTTTAAGCAAGGTATGAGTTAGTGAATGAAAAATTAGTTTTTTTACATTTTCTTAATTATACTTATTTTTAAAAAATTTTTAACTGCATCTATATATTTGTTGTTAAATGTAGAATATGTATATAACTTATGAACTTTGTTGAAATAAAAATGCAAGAGTAAAATAAAAAAAAAACTGAATGTACTAATACTTTTTTTGGCGATGGTACATCACAAGGGAAAGCGACAAGTTAATTAATTCGTTCTGGGGAAGTACATTGCACGTGACTCGCTGACTTTTTTTAATTATTAAAAAACAAAAAAAAAATTGTTAATCTCTCTGAAATCGATCGAGGCACCTCTACATCACGAAGCACCACAAAGCCACCCACTATAAGCTCTTCCATAACATTTTTAATTGTTATTATTATATCTGGAATAATAATAATAGGAAAATATGGTATGTATCATGCTGAGAAATACTAATATAAACGAAAATAAATAAAAATAATAAGAATAACTAAATGAAAAAATATTTGATGTAGCCATTCTTATACAGGACATTCTTATACCAACTACACTTTTACAGATCACTGTCTCTGCCCCTCCCCCTTCTCTAAATCGTTTCATAATACTAGGTATATGAAAATAATGGATTGGCGTCTGCGATATCATTTTGTTTCATTATACTTGCGTAATTCTGTGAATGACTTTCTTATAACCAGTAATGCCAGTATGAAAGTTTTGAGAAGGGGAAGGAGGAGAGAGACTGATCGCTAAGGGTGGTTGGTATAAGAAAATCCTATAATGACCACATCACAGATATACAATAGAACCTCTATAAGTCGAACATCAAGGAAGACGCCAAAAAATTCGAGTTATAGAGTTTTCGACTTATGGAGGATTTTGATTCGACTTGTAGAGGTTAAGATTCGTTCTAACCAATTTTGAGTTAGAGAGGTGAAATAAATAAAAATTCAAGTTACAGAGGTAACAAACAAAAATTATAAATCAACATTATTTCAAAACATCCTTAAAATAAAAAATACGTAGTATATGTAGGTATTAAAAAAAGTCAGTATTTTTTTTTGCTTTAGATAATTGGTAATCCTATTTATTGTATACTCCTAAATTGTTTTCTAAGAAACAATGGTGTACATTGCCGACAAATTTTTAAAGTCGGTAACTTATTTTTCTTCGAGCTATAGAGGTAATAAGTTTCAAATAATCGAGTTGCAAAGGTTGTAAAATAAAACATTGCTATGTTCGAGATATAGAGGTTCAATTTATTTTTTCGAGTTATAGAGGGAAATATATGTACCAAAAAGGATTGTAGGGACTCACTGATTATTTCGACTAATAGAGGGTTGAGATTTGGAGTAATGGAGGTTTTGGGGCTTGAAGGGAAAGGAACAAAACCTTTTTTCGAGTTTTGGAGGTTTTCGACTTAGAGGTTCTACTGTATATATTTTTTTTAATATAATTTTTCATAAAAACTATCAATAATTTTTTTTTCTATTTATTTATTTGCAATATATATATAAACATAATTGGCAAATATGTGGTCAAAAAAAAAATATAACGTCACTTGATGGGAGAAGCCTGCCAGCGCTGACACTACCTCGGAAGTTAATTATCATTATTCACTATCCTCAGAGAGAAGATCGCGAGGCCACCTAATGTTCATGCGGCGGGAAGGATAGTCAAGATGGGAATGAGAGGAAAGGGCCTGTGCGAGATTTGAATGGGAAGAAAGGTTTCTGTGGAATGATTGGAATCGGGATGTGATTAATTCATTGAGAGATCTCTGTGTAGGACTTTATTGGTGACATAGAAAGGAGCGTTGACAATTCGTCGGAGTTTGGACTGGAATGCTTGGATACGATTGATGTTGTTTAGCTGTACCCCTAAGTTCGAGTCCATAGGTCCAAATTGGATGTATAATGGTCTTGTAAATCGTTAGTTAGTTGATAGTAGTTAGTTTCGATTTTGGTCCAAGTAATCGACGTAACAGTCCCTATCTTCGATTCAGTTCTTGTCGTTTAAGTCGTGTATGTGGGTTCCACGTAAGTCTACTGTCTAGGTAAAACCCGAGATAGCGAACTTGGTTTGAAGAGAGAATCAACGGGACCACCAACAACAGGAAAACTACCAATAATAAAAGAATATTTTATAATTCGTTGCTAGGGGATACAATTTAAACATTTTTTTGAAATATTTTCTTATGCATGCTTGCCTTCTGAGCTCAAGATCGTGGGTTCGAAACCCGACCGAGGCCCTTAGTTTATTTTATCTGGGAGGTAAAATAAACTTAAGTACGCCATCCTTCTGATGGAACGTTAAGCGATGGTCCCGAGCCTGTACGATGTCAGGTATCCGTTAAAGACTCCTGCCTTAAGTGATTAAAAGTTTAGGGTAGGCAAAATTTAGGACTCCCACAGTAGAGTCGGGCTCATGTCCACCAGAGTAACGAAAGAGAGCTCTGGTAGTAGGCGATATGACCTCATAGTTAAAGCCCGGGCATGAGTCATAATAACTAACTTCGAAATATTTCCGATGTAAATTTATTTTGCATTGTATGAGTTGGGGTGTTATAACGTTTATCATATTGATACTATCTCAAATTTGAGGACTTATCAGCGATTGGAAATTTATAAAGGAACATTTTTAATAAGAAACAATTTTTCAATAGGATTAACCGTTTTCGTGTAAATCAAGGAAACATCAAAAAATATGTTTTTCAAAACTACATTTCAGAATGGTTTTCAGCATATATCCCGAAAACCGGACAACCTTCAAAAAATGGTATTTCTCATAAAAAATGTATTCTAGTTTTTTCTACAACTTTTACTTGAAGAAATTTTTCATTAGGTCATTACCATAAGTGATATCTCGCAAATTGTATTTAGGCCCCGAAATAAAGTAGTCTCAATTTTCGTCTAATTTCAGCCAAAATCTAATCATATCTAAGTTAGCACATGTGACCCCTTCATTCCAAATTTCAAGTTCATAGCGACAATAGTTTTTGCGGTAGCGCGCTCACAACTTTCCAAGCACATACACAAACGCATAGACATCGACGCGAAAATGGTTAATGCATACTCAGGGGACCTTGAAACTTCGAACTCTGATTTTCGCACGATTAGAATACTTGTACTATAGGTATAAGAAAGTAAGAAGTATGTCGGTGAATCACCGGGCTATGTACTTCCACAACACAAATTAATTAATCACGTTTTTGATCTTCTTCCTTATTCTATGTTACTTTTGGTTGTTTATGGAAAAAAAAGTTTTAAGTGAAACTTTTCAGATACGAAAGGTATACAAAACGCCCCACAACTGTGCAAACAAGAACCATCATTACATGACGTTAATATGTCACAATGAAATATTTGACAAAAAAAAAATCGAAATGAATTACTAAAATATTTCACCATAGAATACAAAATGCAGCTGAAATACCAAAACAGAGAAAAAATAAAGTCGGTGAATCACCGGCTATGTACTTCCACAACACGAATTAATCACGTTTTCATTCCCTCCAAAGCCTAGCGACCGTTTGGGCTAAAAATCAATTGTTGACATGCAAGTGGATTCTAAGTCCACAGACTAAATTTTGTGTAGATTCGTTCATCACAAAGGCAGTTATTAGGTTATTTGTGTTAGCCCAGCTAGTATTGTGCTGGGAAACAGCGGGCTCCCTAGCTAGTATTGTGCTGGGAAACAGCGGGTTTCTCTAGCTAGTATTGTGCCGGGAAATAGCGGGCTCCTCAGCTAGTATTGTGCCAGGAAATAGTGGGCTCCTCAGCTAGTATTGTGCCAGGAAATAGTGGGCTCCTCAGCTAGTATTGTGCCAGGAAACAACGGGCTCCCCAGCTAGTATTTTACTGAGAAACAGCGGGCTCCCCAGCTAGTATTGTGCCAGGAAATAGCGGGCTTCTCAGCTAGTATTGTGCTGGAAACAGCGGGCTCTCTGGGTAGTATTGTGCCAGGAAATAGCGGGCTCCCCAGCTAGTACCTATTGTGCCAGGAAATAGCGGGGTCCCCAGCTAGTATTGTGCTGGAAATAGCGGGCTCTCCAGCTAGTATTGTGCCAGGAAATAGCGGGCTTCTCAGCTAGTATTGTGCCAGGAAATAGCGGGCTTCTCAGCTAGTATTGTGCCAGAAATAAGGAGCTCCCAGCTAGTATTGTGTCGAGAAATAGGGGGCTCCTCAGCTAGTATTGTGCCAGGAAATAGCGGGCTCCACAGCTAGTATTGTGCCAGGAAATAGCGAGCTCCCAGCTAGTATTGTGCCAGGAAATAGCGGGCACCCCAGCTAGTATTGTGCTGGAAATAGCGGGCTCCCAGCTAAAATTGTGTGGGGAAACAGCGGGCTCCCCAGCTAGTATTGTGCCGGAAAACAACGGGCATCCCAACGTTAATATTGGGTGTAACTTAACAATTGTTGGTATCGTAACGCTTTTACATAATGCAAATATTCGAACAACCCCCATACCCCCCTCAAAAAGATTTTCAAACATCAAAATGTTTTCATATAATAAACAATTAGAAAAGGAGTGAAGAATGATTTTGCTCAGGGTGAAAATAATGTTAACTGTGACAGGACAATAGGTAGTAAGGAGAAGTGGCTATAAGCCTTTACTAAGTTTCCACTCTTCCTCTAACGAGACACTCCTAGCCTCTATAGATTTGTAATCAGAGTGCTAAGATCCTTGACGAACTTTGAAGTAGGAGAGAGTGAGAGGAAGGGGCTTAAAGCATGAGAAGACAACTGAGGGGTGCTTCAGACTCCACACCAAGCTTAGACAGACTTCTTCTATTAGCAACCAAAAATATTTTGTTACTTCCCCAACTATAGGGTATAGAAGAAGTTATGGAATCGTTATGAAATTTCATGTTGAATTCTCAACGAAATTTCATGTTTTCCAATGTCCTGATTTCAAAAACTAACAAAAACAATTTGTGTGTGAATATGCAATAAACAATAAACTCAGAACGAAGATTAAACCAAAAGCAATCGACATTTTGGGGCATCTGAATCCTCATACTAAATGTTGTGTCAATACATTCATTATATCACTAGGTTTTTCAGTTGAGCCCCCCCCCCCCCCCCCCCCCTCCAGTTCAGTTGAAAACTAATAGGTGACATCCTTATAGGGCTTTAGCTGGGAATATCTCGGGAGACATACCGAACCCGAATCAAAGAATGGACTAAGGACCTTTTGGAGCGTACTTGGAGAGAAAAGACAACATGCAGGCAGTGGAAGATGTTCCTGGGAGGGGAATCCAGCGTTCTGAAAGACGGGATCCTGAACCTCAAAAGGAACGAGCTTAGGCAACTGACTGGAGTTCTCACAGGACATGGTCCGTTCAATAGACACCTACACACTGTGGGAGTCAAGGACAGTCTCAGCTGCGATAGATGTGGGGAAGAAGACGAAACAGCGGCACACTTCCTGGGTATCTGCTCGGGATATGCGCGAATGAGATTCCGCATCTTTGGTAGAGATGTAATCGCAGAGGACTTTAGAAGATTGGACTGTGAGAGCATTCTCAGGTTCATTAAGGAAACTGAGAGACTGAGCACTCCATTAAGGGCTTGGTTCAGGTAGTATAAGTATAAACATACAGTTAATATAATAAGGGGGGAGCCCAGCGCTTCCAGGGAAGGGATAAAAGCACTGGATACTTAGGTCCCTAGGTGTAATACACCAGCCCACCATATATATGAGGAGTTTGGAGCCAGAGCGGACCAACTGGTTGAAACTGAACAGGAAGAAAATGACAATTGAAAATTGAGTACATTTTGTTTATCTCCATAAATGGGCCCCAATATATTTATTTATATTTGAAATTTTAGAATAGTATAGGATGAGTGATCCCTTTTTGTGTTCTATAAAGTTTTTGAAGGCCGTATGATCCATTGTGACTTTGAAAATATATGCACAAAATACTTGTGGACTAAACTTAAAGTGCTACTATCTATCACTGAAGTGAAGAAACTAAGTGATCCACACTGGTTTTGAAAAAGGGAACCTACGCCAACATCAGGATGGTAATAACTCATTTTCCGAAAAATGGGTATTAAAAATTGGTATTATATATATATATAATATAGGGCTTTAAATATACATAAGAAGTTTCATGTCAATACATTTATTACATTGGCAGTTATTGAGTTTTTGTGTTAAGCCTCCCCCCTTCCCTTTGACCGATTTGTCTAAAAATCAATAGGTTTTGTCCTTAAAGGGTTTTGGATACACATATAAAATTTCGTGTCGATACATTCATTATATCGGGATACACACAGACAGAATGTTTTTTTTTTAATTATTTTTGGATTTAGATTTGAAATTCCGTTGAAAACTCAACTTCAAATTTTTGTCCGATTACATAACTTCCCCTATATTTAGTATACCTAAAGGTTAGGTTAGGTTTTATGACTCATGCCCGGGCTTTAACTACGAGGTCATATCGCCTACTACCAGAGCGCTCTTTCGTCACTCTGGTGGACATGAGCCCGACTCTACTGTGGGAGTCCTAAATTTTGCCTACCCTAAATTTTTATTCATCTAGGGTAGGGGTCTTTAACGAGTACCTGACATCGTACAAGCTGGGGACCATCGCTTAATGTCCCATCCGAAGGACGGCGTGCTTAAGTTTATTTTACCTACCTGAAGGAATAACAATTATAAATAAACTTTTTTTTATTCGAGTTCTTTTTTTTTTTTTTTTTGCAAAATATAAGGTCTGCATAGTTCTGGATATATAAGGAAAAACAATAAACAAATAATTTAATTGTAAAGATTGCCAATATTTTTCAAGGCAAACGACCAGTTTTTTTTCTTCTTTTGTTTCTTTCTTTATCATGTGTATTTCTATTTTTGTTTTGATGATATATAAAATATAAATAAAATATAAATAAGGGCGCCAGTAGCTCAGTGGTATGCATGCTTGCTTACTGAGACCAAAACCAGGCCTTATCTGGGAGGTAAAATAAACTTAAGCATGCCGTCCTTCGGATGGGACGTTAAGCTATGATAGATGTCAGGTACTCGTTAAAGACCCCTGCACTAGGTGAATAAAAATTTAGGGTAGGCAAAATTTAAGACTCCCAATGTAGAGTCGGGCTCATGTCCACCAGAGTGACGAAAGAGCGCTCTGGTAGTAGGCGATATGACCTCGTAGTTAAAGGCCGGGCATGAGTCATAACAACTCACTATAAAATATAAATATTACATGAAAAGAAAAAAAATAATAAAAAAAAGAAATATTATAAATAAAATGATTTTTTATTACTACCTTTATTCAGTTTTAGTTAGTTACTGTTTGTTAGTGACAAAAGAGCGCTCATCGTAGGCAATATGACCTAGTTAAAGCCCGGGCATGAGTCATAACTGACTATAAAATATAAATATTACATGAAAAGAAAAAAAATAATAAAAAGAAACAAAATATTATAAATAAAATGCTTTTTTATTACGACCTTTATTCAATTTTATTTAGTTACTGTTTCTCATGCCCGGGCTTAAGCCGAGGTCATATAGCCTACGATAATGGTATATAGTATTCTTTCGTGAGTCCGTTGGACTCTACTCGGAGAGTCCTAAATATTGCCTAGCCAGGTTTAGTTACCTTGAGACTATCTCTTAACGTCCCATCCGAAGGACGGCGTGCTTCGGCCGGGTTTCGAACACGCCACCTTGAGCTCCGTAGGCTACCATGCTATCTCTGAGCTACCGGCGTTCTACTATAGGGTATTGAAAAAAATATACATATTAAGTTATTTGCAAATAATTCAATCTTCATTTTCAGACAATTCTATACATAAAAATAAAGAAAACGTATGTTTTTGAAAAATATTGTCTATTTCACAAATAATGAAAAATGTTAAGTATCAATTCTACACATGCCTTATCTTCTCAACTGAAGGAGATATGTTCCAGTAATTTTAAACTAATTTACTTTCAAATGTTAAAAATATGCAGCTCAGAAGTAAAAACACTAATTTTGGGTTGTATAAGGTACACCTCTTCTTTTTTTTGTTTTTACAACCGTAAATATAGACTTTTTCGGGAAATCTATCTTCAGTATCTAAATAAATTGTTTATACAACCAATAAACAACATATAAGGTTATTTATTAATTCATATATCAATAACAATTTAATTATTCAATGTTTAATGTTTATATACAAATTCGAGGACGCTGGTAGCTCAGGAGTTGCGTGCTTGCTAAGGCTACGGTTACTATGCATGCGCATTCGGACGAAAATTTGTTCGGACGAGTACGTCCGAAATCCTCGTCAGAAAAAGGGGTTACATGCGCGTTTTCTAATATTCTGATAGTATGTTTCTGCCGCCCAGCAAAGATGGACGAACTTGATGGATTTTATTTTCTTGAAAGTCCGTTAATGAAGTTATTGTTGTTAATTGGTGGAAAAACAGAGCCTGTCAACCAGTTATTTTTTAGTAGAGTCGACAAAGGAGAGTTTAAAATGTTATTTCAAGAATTGTGGGACCAACCGGTACACAGGACTTATCAATTTATCATTATCCATGGTGAAATAACCAAATCACTCAAAATTCAACGCACGAAAACACCCAAAACAGACGCAGGTCGCACGAAAAAATCAAACTTGTTTGGGTTCTGACGACGTCGTGCATGTTCTGACGTGTTCGTCGCTGCCAGTGTAAACACTCTCATTGGAAAACAGGCGTTTGTTTGTTCGGACGAATTCGTGAGAACTCACGACCATGGTAACCGTAGGATCACTGAGCTCAAGATTGCAGGTTCGAAACCCGTCCCTTTGGTTTTTTATCAAGGAGTTGAAAAAAAAAAAACTTTGAGCACGTCGTCCTTCATATGGGATGGTCCCGCGCATGTACAATGTCAGGTACTCGTTAAAGACCCCTAGTCGAATAAAAATTTAGTGTAGGCAAAATGTATACCTCCCGGAGTAGAGACAGGCTCATGTCAACCATATTTAGTTAAATATGCGCCCTTTTGTCGCTCTGGTAGTGGGCGATATGACATAGTTAAAGCCCGGGCACGAGTCACAATAACTATTAATATCTATATTTCTTTAAGAAAAGTGTTCTTTCACGATTATAAGCCCCTTCCCTCAAGTCATAAACATTTTTAGTTGAAATAAAAATTTTTTTTATTATATCTATTACTTTCAAGAAATGAGAAAATGCATTAAAGAAGTTGATTCCTTTATGAGTTATACGTTATATTATATTATGTTATATTGTAGTTTTAAAAAAAAAAAGGAAGAACAATGTTTAGTTATAAGAAATTCTTCTCATATAAATCGAAAAAATCAATCTTAAATATTTCAATTATTTTCAATGGGACTAAAATCACTTTCCTTAAAAAATTTTAAAGTTTTTATATTATAATATTGTAAAAAAATGTATCTGAAGTTACATTTCATGTAAAAGTATGGAATTATTACTGAGCCCGTAACTCATCAGTAGACTATAAGTTAAAACTGACAAACTATTGGGTATTAACAAATTTATTTTTATGGAAACAATTCAAAATAGTCAATATCAATTATATTATTTATAGTTATTTTATTTTTTCTCACTTATTTTTGCATAGCCCCTTATTTTCATAAGTTTTTCTTAAATTAATTTTTATTTCAAACCTAGACAAAGCATCCTTCCTTAATGTATTCTGTTCTGTCTATTTTCAATTTATATTCTATATTTACATAGATACATGTTCTTCTTCATCATTTATATTTATTAATGACTAGTTTTTCTCTATTGAAACACTAATTTATTTTTTTGTACGTCTAATAATATTTTTTATTGTTTCATATTACTTGGTGCCAGAATAAAATTATATTTTAATTTAATTTCAAAATGTCCCCTCCAACTATGGAATTGTTGTAACATTTAAAAAATATATTTTAAAATAACTACATTTAAAGTTATTGTTATAAAATCACAGAAAAAAAATAGCTAATTAATGCAAAAAAATATTTAAAATTTGAATTCAGGAAGGGTTGCGGAATGACAATGGAAGAGATGTGACTACACTAGAAACATCATTTTAGTGCACTGATGAAAATTCATAAGATCCATTCCATGGAGAATACTTTTAAACAACTAACAAAGAAAAATATATATTTTAAAAATATGCTACATGTTAATTAGTTGTTTTACATTTTTACAAAAACATTAACAATTTATTTAAATAGTGTTTATACATTTTATTTATATTTTTCATGTTTGTTCTCTATATTACAGAATCTATTTGTATGAGAAAAAAGAAAAATGATAAAAAAAAAAGTTGCTTTTTGTTCTCTAATATATTTTTTTTGTATATATACTTATACTTCTCCAACAAATTTTAAAGGAAGTTATGTAATTAATCAGAAATTCGATGTTCAGTTTTTACAGGAATTTCAAGTTTTTTGAACCTCAGATTTCAAAAAATGACACTGTAAAAACGATAACTCACAATAAAATGAATTTAGCCGACATTAAATTGTATAGAACACCATAAGTCAACACCTTTGATTTTCAGCCCAGACCCGGCCAAATGGAATGGGAGACGCTGAACACAAAAATTCCAATAACTGCAGATGTAATGAATGTATGTACATGAAATTGTATACATAGCCGGTATTCCAACGATTTTTTATTTGTTTAACACCCCCAGATGTGTTGGGTACAACTAAATTAACAGTTGAACTGTATACAAAATGTATGATTATTTACAATTGTATTGTTTTGAAAGTGAAAACTTACAATTATAAAAGGACAAATTTTTGAAGTTCAGTATCAACAGATAATAATATAAAAATTGAAAAGAAAGAAAAACAAAATATTTAATCTCATAATAGTGTTTTTTTGATTTTTTTTGGGCAATCACAAGAGTTATGGTTATTTGGCTAAATGCAGCTAATTTTTTTATTTAAAATATATTATAAAATAAATAAATAAAAAAATCAATCAAAATATTTTGGTACATAACACTGACAGAGACCATTTTGATGTGTGTATTCTTAACATTTTATGAAAGCCGCAGATTTCCTTGTACACCTTAAGTGTACTAGAAAATTATATACACAATTTAAAAAATTACATTATAAAGATTATTATTATATCTAAAAAATTGATTTTCCTCTGGGAATTACCAACAAAACAATTAGTGAGGTTGATAATGACAATGAAGAGATGTATACTACGCAAAATATGAATATCAGCATTGGAATCTTTTCGGAACCTTATCCCAGAAAATACATTAAACATTTATTGATTCCAGATGAAAAACTAAAATATTATTTAACTGATATGTTAGTTTGCTTTTTATTTTAACATCCTCGCATAATTGTAAGAACAATCCGTTTACATGTTGCCTTTTCTTTTTGTTTGGACCAACATTTAATAATAAATGGTATTATTCACTTTAATTAGTTGATACTTATTTGAAATATTGATACAAGAAGTAGTCATAACATTTTTATGATAAAACTGTCAAATGTTATCAATAATCATGAAAACAAATATCCAATCCATATTTTGACTAAGAAAATAAAAAAACAAAACACTTGTTTATTATTTACTATTTTTCTTCAAACTAGGGTTTATCAATGAAAATTTATAACTTGTTAAATTAACATAGTTTTCAACACAAAACATTTCAATTATAGATGAATTATGGATTGAGTAGAATAAAAAATGCATGAGTAAAAAGTTGCAACAAGTGGAGTGGAGCCTAAGGGCATTGATTGAGCCTTTTCCTTCAACTAGCAAAATTAAAAGCCTCAACAGGTGAGTAATAATGTGGTGAAAACACTTGCTCAAATAACAAACCCAAATCACTTTATTTAAATAAATAATCAAAATATCAACTTACCTCATCCCATTTAATGAATTTCTCTCCTTCCAACATAAATTTTGGGACGTCCAGTGTTTTCAGTTGAACGGCCAAAGGAGTTTTAGAGCTCGACATTATGGCTTATTATTTATAAATTTTTCTCTTGGCAATTCGCCGAGAAAATCTTTAAACTAATACGTGGAGAAATATATACAAAACTCCACGACAATCTATAGTAAACATTATGAGATCAAAGGTTATCGACGTTCCTCACAAATCTTTAATAAAATTGAAAATTGATGATAGAAAATTGTGAACATGGTTTTGAATCAAATGGGATGAGTGTTAAAGGCATCAGTACAATGGGGGAGGTACCGTTCCGAGATGGCTCAAAGTCCGATTTTTTGTTTTATGAACTAAAATGAGCAGCTGGGACATTTTGATACGACAAAGCCCCTGCTAGAGACAGACAGACACCGGAAACACACAAGGTAGCTACCAGCGGTACACTGTTCCAGTTTTCAGTTGATAACGACTGCGCAAGCCCATAACAGGTGAGATAACCTAACAACAGGGGGCGGGAAAGCCCGGGCATTTGGCGGGAATCGATTTAAAACTGTCAATATTCAATCCAAAAATTCTTCACTTTGAAAACAATATATAAATTCACATTGAAAATATTATTTTGAGATATAATGCATTGAACAATACTTGAATTGATTTTCATGAGGCAAATTAACTAAGGATGTTATTCATATAGAACTGATTTTTTTTTTTTTAAAGAAAAAGAAGAAGAGTTTATTATAATAGTGGCATTTACAGAGGTACAATTATACAATAAGGTTCCTTAACCATTACCCTTATAGACTAAATACAAATCAAAAATAATCAGTTAAATTAAAAACAATGCTACTGCTTAAGAGCAAATTTTAAAAAACTCTTAAAGAAAAAAAACAAATACAAAGTAACTGAAATGAATAGAAAATAAATTAATAAACATTCAAAAACAGAGATTATAATTAAAAATCGTGAACGCATATATTTGTGTTTCCCTCCCTGAGTTGTCCCTATTTTCTTTACCAAAACTTTTTGATTTGTGTCACACTTAAGTAAAAAGTTTTTACTAAAATTTATTATGTAGTCCAGTAAGAGCTCAACATTTAGGTGTTCATGGATTTGGAGGATGGAGGTGTCCCTCGAGTAGCTACCAACCAATCTAAGGCATTTGTTTTGGGCCATCTGAAGAGTTCTCAAGTTGGTATTGCTTGCAAGACCTGCCCACACTGGGCATGCATACGTTATCACTGGCCGCAACAGAAGCTTGTATAGGAGTCTATTGGTTAGATTAAGGGCTGCCTTTCTGTGGAGTAACGGCAATAAGGAGAATACAAGTCCGCTCACAGTATTTGCTTTCTGTCTGATATTTTGCCTGCAGGTCAGTCGTCTGGGGTTTTGGAGGGGGAGTAACAACTTAATTGATTAATTGGTCCTGGGGAAGTACATTGCGGATATTCACCCGCGATTTGAGGGTTATGCCCCCTTAAGAGCCTATACACAGGTCGATATATATTTATCTTTTATTTTTCAAGTGTACATATGTACTTATGGGGTACACAATGCTTGCAATACGTAACCGTCTTGTTGCGAAACTTATACACATATAATTCGTGTTGGTACTTTTTCTTTCACTTTTGGAATCAACGTGTCGGAAAACATAAAATTCCGGTAAAAATTCAACATCGAATTTCTGACCGATTATATACTTAGTTTAGCTGCGAAAGTAATATAAAAGATTCAAGAGGAAACCAGTGGCGTGTCTTCTGAGTTCAAGATCGCGGGTTCGAAATACGGTTCGGGTTTTTTTAATTTCTTCGGGTGATGGTTCCGAGCCCTTGCGATTTTATCTACTCCTACTTTAGGTAACTATACTTAAGTAGGCAAAATATAGGACTCCCACAGTTGAGCTAACAGAGAAGGGATAAGAGCATTGGATGCTTAGGTCCCTAGGTGTACACCAGGCCTCCCAATGTATCTAATAAGAAAAATATTTTTATTTCAAACATTTTTGTTCTATAATTTTGAGTAGTGAAAGAGGCGAGAGGTAGGAAGGTGGAGGGAAAGAATTTTTTCTGCTCACCTGATCTGCCTAACCTCATACCCTAACCCACGTGATATGTGTACACCATTGTCTCTCACTGTTCACTTTTTCCACCATTTTTATTTCCTGGGCTGAGGTCCTCCACCAATACGACTCCGTCCTATGCTGTTCCTGCCAGCCTCTTGAAAGGGTCTCACAATATATCTGGGTGGACTCTAGATTAAATTGGACCTTTAAAATCCAACAAATTCAAATAAAGCAAGGAGCTTTTTGCTGTGAAATCTTACCTATCGATAATTTGAAACAATTTACCACGCATTCATAGGTTCAATTTTAGACTATGAGATTCTGGATTCAGCCGCTAATCACCGCACAAAAACTTCTTATGCAGAACATCTTTGAAAGTTCCTGCTAAGCAAGGATTCTCTGTTTTTCCCGTTCTCCCTGTACGGCATATATACCTTAAAAACCTCTTCAGATAGATCACACACCTCTTGGGCACCATTTATTATAGCAACTCTTTTCAATAACTTGCTAGTGGGTAATTTTTTAAATAATTTATGGTTTCCAGATTTACTTTGTGAAGCTCCATTCTAGGAATAGATAATTAAAATGCACAATTTCTTTGTCAAACTTCACTATATATTCTCAAGTACTCAAATAGTTTCGCCGTGTTAAGGCATTATCAAGAGTCACTTACAAACTGACAGAATTGGTTGACAGGGTAGAGGGTACAGTTAAGGAGGGGGTTTTTAGGTAATGACGGGGAATCCCTTGTTTTTGTTACTCTATACATTCCAATAAACAGATATTTACAAGATAATAATAAATATAAAATAAAAAGAAGAAAGAAAATGATATATATATATAAAATCTAATATAAATACCAACACTTTACTGTTAGATTCGCTTTATTAGATTTTATATATATATATTTTTTCTTTCTTTTTTATTTTATATTTATTATTATCTTGTAAATATCTGTTTATTGGAATGTACAGATTAACAAAAACAAGGGATTCCCAGTCATTACCTAAAAACCCCCTCCATAACTGTACCTTCTACCCTGTCAACCAATTCTGTCCGTTTGTAAGTGACTCTTGATAATGCCTTAACACGGCGAAACTAGTTGAGTATTTGAGAATATATAGTGAAGTTTGACAAAGAAATTGTGCATTTTAATTATCTATTGCTAGTGGGTCACCAGATTCAACACTCAGCAAGTTGGGTCGCTCTTAAGTTTCAATTATTATGAGTAGCACTTGCTTGCTATGTTCTCTCTTTGGGGCTGTCCACTATACTAAAATTATATCTATGGTCACAGGGAATAAGTTGTGATTTCGTAAAATGTTCAAAATGAGTCAAGTATACTGTGATGATCTCCCAAGCCATCTGCGCACTGTGAAGAAGTTGGGAGCTCAGGACTCTAATACTTTCGGAATTATAAAGATGTGGGTTTCTCGGTATCTTGTAAAATTGTGTATGTTATCGGTTAAATCAACTTAATCTACTTCTTTGGGGAATCATTCACGAAATAACTGCATTTAATCATTTATTCAACTATTCCAAGTGAAGTTTTCGGTTAAATCAACTTGCTCAACTTTAGAGAGACATCATTCACGAGTATTTCAAAAAGTATGGTTAATAATTAGGTAAGTGATGAGGATGATTGGTAACTAAGGGAAAATCCAAGAAAGGATTATCTATATTCACTTTCATTCAATCCTATAGATTTAGAAGGTATATGATTAATAATGATGCAAACATAATTTATTTATTCCAAAAACTGGATTTACACGATTAACTGCCCTGAAAAGTATGAATTTAGAGTTACCAATTTATTCCCTGTGACCACAGATATATAACAATATTTAGACTGTCTTCTGGGAGGAGGTAGCTGATGTTATCAATCATTCTTTTATTTCTGTAAACATTAAATGGCAAAATAAAAATGAAAAAAAAAATATATATATATTTTCTATCGTAATTAATTTTGTGTAATATTATTATCATTAATTTTGTTAGTTATTTACTACTTGTTAATTTATTTATATTTCGCTCCCTTTTTTATTTTCGATCTGTGTGACCTGAAAAGACCCGTGATCGCAACGCAATATCGCCCATTAAGCAAATCGATCTTGAAGAAATATAAATATGAACAATGGCTATCCTAATAGGAATTTCATATTTATTTATGTATTTAAAGAAATATTATATATTATTGTTTGTCTCATATGTGTGTGTATCTAAGATTTAATATCGGTTGATGAATGTAATTTATAAGTTATTTTGATGTACAAAATTATAAGACGTATCCAATTATCATGTTATGTTTTAAATAAAAAAATAAATATAATAATTAATTTTGGTTTAATAAATATTCGTAGTTCTGAAAACTTTCCTAACCTAGGAGTGTCAGGGGCCGCAATCACACTTTCAGTGTGTTCTGTCTTCATTTTTTCAATTTCTCTCCGGAGTTTGTTATTATGATGAAGGAGAGAAAAGGGTTCTGGTCGATAAAAACAAATTTGTAGAATTTCTGCCAAGCTTTCTGCACTGAGTGTGCCTTCTTCAGGGCCTGTATTGACATTTATACATTATCATTGATTAAAAGATATGACATTAAAATTAAATGTCACTAAACCAAATAATAACATTTAAATTATTTACACTAAAAGAACCTAAAATATTATATCTAAAAAAATGTATAATAGTTTGTTTAGGTATAATATTTTAATTTGTTTTGGTGTAAATAATTTAAATGTTATTGGTTTTTTTAGTCACATTTAGTTTTAATGTTATATCTTTTACTCAAATCTAGCATATATAAACACACTGATAATGTGTATAGGACAATACAGGCCCTGAAGAAGGCATACTTAGTGCCAAAAGCTTGGCAGAAATTCCACAAGTCTCATCTCTCCTCCTTCCTATTACATCGTTGTAATTGATTTGTTATTAATACAGGAACATACTTAATTACTATGGTAAAGACAGGGGGAAAAAAATATATGTAAGGTCAAAAAACTGTCAATTAACAGAAATTTAATACTCCATATTATAATAATAGCTTATAGTACATATATTGATGAGTTCAAGAAAAATATATGTATATAATTAAAAATAAATAACTTTTAAGTAATACAATAACAATTATCGATGATTATTCTATAAATATTATCTATTAAATAATAATTGGTAATATTAACAAGTAAAGTTATTATTATAATTGATAATACTAACAAACAAATAATGTTATTATTATTATAATTGGTAATTTTAACAAAAAATGAATAGAAATAAAATAGTTTGCTTATCCCTACGCAGTACAACAAAAAATAATTACTTGGTCAGTCACTCTAAGACCCCAGAAAAAAAATTAATAAAATTAAAAAAAAAAAAAAAAAATAGGAATCCATAGAAACATTGTATAAATAATACACATAAGTTAATTAATTTATTTGTGGTATTATGTGAGGTTAGTGAAATCAAAATCAATATTTTTCGAAAAAGAAATGGGCAATCCACTCAGGATCTTTCAAAAATCGCAGTAACTGTCGATGTCATGAATAGTTTGAAACGAAATTTTTGTATGTAAATTCAAAACTGTAGTGTGTAAATTCAAAAGGACGACACACTAATTTTTAGCGAAATCGGTCGAGGGGAAGGGGGACTGGTCCCAAATTTTGGTATGAGGATTCAGAAGTTCCTTTATAAGTCAACTATTGACTTTTAGCCCAAACGGGCAATTGGTTTTAGAGAGTGAAGGAAAAAATAATTGTTAGTTCGTTCTGGGGAAGTACATTGCCAGTTATTCGCCGACTTCTTAATATTGAATTCAGCAATCGGTTACAATCCCTTCAGCACGCTGTCCTTCGGATGGGAAGTTAAGCGATGGTCCCAAGCCTGTATGATGTCAGGTATTCGATTAACAACCCTAGACTAGGTGAATAAACCAACGACACTACTAGGGGTCTTTAACGGGTAACTGACATCCCACCCGAAGGACAGCATGCTGAAAGTTTTATCACTTCCCAGATAAAAAAACTAAGGGCCTTAGCCGGATCGCGAACCCGCGATCTTGAGCTCAGTAAGCATCCCACTGAGCCCTCTTTTTGCTCTGTAATATCACTTTTAAACACTAACACAAATTATAAAGAAAACACGAATGTTTTTTAAATATTGTCTATTTCTCAAAATATATATAATATGGGAGTACTTTCGGTATTTCTATCATCTTCAGTCACGACTTAACAAATACTAAATGGAAGTTCAACTATTTTTACAATCTAACCGATAGATAGGTACCCTAACTCAGTCCCCCATGGGGGTTTCCTATCCCTCCTGTACCGTTAATTCTTCAAATATGTGAAACATCAAAAACGATCCTCAGTTCCAAATCGAAATCCCAATAACAAAAACTCCGAAGCAGTATGGTATACATCATATGTATATTTTAATCAACCTACACCATCCCAAAGCCTCCACCATTACGACCCCACCCCGAAACGAAATCTCATCCCCAACGCTCCACACATTTGAAGAACACATATTATGTATGCATACATGAAATAAATCAAAGACTATGGCTCCCATATATTTTATATATCTTGTGAAATAGACAATATTTAAAAAACATTCATGTTTTCTTTATAATTTATTAAGTGTTTCACAATCTCTCTGCAAAAATGTTTTAACATTATTTGTATTAGCGATATTTAAAAATATCACTAATACAAATACAGCTGAAAGAAGGTGGTCGTCTGTATATAATCTAGTATTTATGAAAACTATTTGAGTTTTATTCGTTTCAGGTTAAACAAAGACAATACAGCAGTTTTTAGCTTTCGTGTTTCCCCAATATAACCGAGGAAAAAACTATATATATACTATATATAAGATTCCCTGTTAAAAAATCATATTTCATATAAATTATGTACTTTAGTATTCTCTACAACTATAACTTGAAAAGAGTTTGGGTTAGGTCATAAACATAAGCGGTATTTTGTAAACTGTACTTAGGTCCCGAGGGAAAGTGGTCTTAATTTTTGTCTGATTTCAGCGAAAATTTCATCAGACCTAAGTTGGAACATGTGATCCCTTCATTCCAAATTTCAAGTTCATAGCAACAATTGTTTCTGCGGTAGAGAGCTCACAACTTCTAAATCACATACACACAGACATCACCGCGAAAATTGTCAAAATATAATCAGGGGACATTGAAACATGAAAATCCGTTGAAACCTGATTTTCGCACGATTATTATAGGTATAAGAAAGGTGGTAAATGAAAAAAAGAATGGTAAAAACGAAAGTTATCTTGAAAAATCTGAAATTTAAATCCATGTTATTTAATACTCTAGGTTATTATATTAAGTATTGTTATTATTACTATTAAATACGAAGGTGGCTAGAGCGTAGGGCTTCAGTCGCATGGTTCCACCATAGTTTGCAGGTAAAATCCCGTCCGGGAATGAGTTTTATTTCGTAGATAGAACTCCCTGCCGGGGACATGGATGTTGTAAATAACTAGATAACACAGATGCATCATACATGGAAAAAAAGAAAATAAAAAGATACAATCCATTATTGATTCAAGTAATGAATAAGGCGCCAGTTATATTACAAATGATATTGGAGGAGACCATAAATCCAGTCTGGTAACCTCATATGTCTAAATAATAATTCTTAATATTTCATCACAAATTTCAAACAGCAATTACATTAATTCCAATAGACTAGAGTAATTAATCAATGTTATAAAAGCAAAAAATAAATATATACATATGTACAATATTTACAATGAGGTAGGAAGGAATCAGCTGATTATAGGATACTTTGAAAGAGTACATTCACAACAACTTGTCAATATTCTCACTTCATTGGGTGTTACACAATATTATGGATATATTTTTGCTATTTGTAACGATATAATGGAAGAACTAACGAAAATATAGATTAGGATTTATTACTCATGCCCGAGCTTTAAATACGAGGTCATATCGCCTAATACCAGAGCGCTCTTTCGTCACTCTGGTGGACATGAGCCCGACTCTACTGTGGGAGTCCTAAATTTTGCCTACCGTAAATTTTTATTCACCTAATACAGGGGTCTTTAACGAGTACCTGACATCGTACAGGCTCGGCACCATCGCTATTGTCTAATTTCACCAACTATATTTACATGGGAGTACTTTCGGTATTTCTACCATCCTCAGCCAAAAGCATAAGAGATAAGACTAAGTTAATATTACAAAAATATTAACTTCTGTAATATTAACTTAGTCTTATCTCTTATGCTTTTGGCTGAGGATGGTAGAAATACCGAAAGTACTCCCATGTAAATATAGTTGGTGAAATTAGACAATATCATAAATAAACAAGTTTTATTTCTTTCAAGTTCATATTGACAAATAGTTGTATGTATCTCTCTCAAGACATGACTTATCACAAAAGTAGAACTGGAATTTAAACAATAATTAGAATCAGGTAATCTCTTTGAATGAGTTAATGTAGAGATAACGGGAGAAGATTAGGTAGAGACGGCGATACCAGACCAACTGGGAGGAGTGTTTGGACATTGCCTCTTTGATCCGCCAACGACACTCCAAGGAAGAAGGGTAGAGGTAGGAGGCGGTGAGATGAGAGAAGAGCAGTTCCAAACAGAGGGAGTACTTCCTGAAGAGAGACACAGACTGGAGAAGGAACAGTCGACAGTATGACGGCAGGAGGTAGTCAGTCCGCAGTCGGAGGAGGGCCTGTAACAGAACCCACTAAAATATTAGTACTACGAATTTGTAAAAAAAAATAAAAAAAGAGAATTGATGTGTTAACATCTGATTTAGTTTCAAAAATTTGCAATAGTGCACAGATTTTGATCAAAATATGTTTTATAATGTTATAAGAAAAGTAGTTTGAGGAATTAAACTTTCAAATTTACTGTTCTTCAATTTCTTTTATACATTAAATTATAGGTTTGTGACTAAAATCTAAAATAAGATATATCGTCGCTTAAGCAGCAACACGGCATATCTCAATTTTGAGAGGTTTACAGGAAAGAGGACAAACTTTTTTTAAATGATTATTATAGTAATTTTACTTTATCAACGAGAGATCCAATGTTTATTTGATGAAATATTTATTATTTGTTTAAACCAAAAGTAATTTAATTAAAAAGGCTGGTATTTATGATGTTGAGTTATGCGCTGTTTGCATGTAGGATTGAGATGTGTGGTGTTGTCTTTTTTATATTTTTCACGCTCCTAGTGGCCGGTAGATTGAAACTAGTAATCTGAGCTTGTTTCCCGCGAAAATACGAATCCAACGATATGCATAACTCAATTTGGGCAAAAATTGAGTTATGCGGTGTTGCTGCTTAAGCGACGATATACAACTGTGATTGTAGTGTCTCTAAATACCGCGAGAATACAGCGTCGATGGCAGTTTTCGAATTTGTTGTTGAAATGCTTCGATTCGTATTCATTGTATAAGTTTGTCATTTAAAAATGAAATAAGCTGTTCGGTATCTTCTGAAATGGGTAAAAACATTATATTACTTTTTGTGACAATATGACAACAAATATATAATTTATTGATCGATCTTTTCAGCAGTTATTATTATTATATACATTATATTTTTTTAGATTATCATTAGCACTGCTATATGTATTATTTTCTTTTACCACAAATTTTATTTATTGTGACAAGCTATCGAAGCATCTCAACTTAAACTTTCTTGCCGAAAGATCATTTTATAGTTCGTAATATTGATATGTAGCCGTGTGGGCTATAGCATCAAGGTTTGCGGGTTCGAATCTCGTCAGGGAGTGAGTTTTATTTCGTAGATAGAACTCCCTTCCAGGGCCATGGATGTTGTAAAATAACTAGATAACGCCGTTATAAGAGACATGGCTATTATACATCGTATATAAGGCCAAAAAAATATATATATATATATATTTTAGCTAAATTCAGTACAACGGTAAATATGATCAATAATATTGTAAAAATAGAATGTTATATCTAATCATTCCATGTGAACGTAGAAATTCGCAAAAACAGCTGACATCGCAGATAAAGAAGTGTATAGTTGTGTGTGTACGCTGCGCGCACAACCAACCGACACACACACACGCATGCACATCAACGAGACATACGCTCTGACATAGCCCGTACCGAGAGTTAAGATGTTTACACATCAAAAATTCTGAGAGTAATAATAAAAAAATATTAGTCAAGTGTGATAAATGCTCTCATTTAGGAGAGTTTAGACTGTTCCATGAGTGCTATATACGTATTTGTGATGTTGGAGCTACTGGAGTGTATATGTCGCAGGATAATTGTAGAATCAGCTTTTTTGCAAAATGCCTAGTTTTTTTACAAAATGCCGCCTTTTTGTTGAAAAAATGAGTCTATTTCAATTAGACTGATTAAGCTGGCCTTTAAACAAAAAGGCGAAAGAATTTCTGTAATCAACAATTAATTCTACAAATAGACTGAACTTCATTGGCCTTCTTACATAATGCCCAACATGCAGGTATTACCCGTTTTGTAAAACGCCTGAATCATTCAGCCTAAATGTAAACCACATTAAACAAAGTAACTTAGAACTATGACAATGAACATAAAGTGTACAATATTTAAAAAAAGGCTTTATTGAACGAAATAGAAATATTTTCCTGAGCATAAAATACAAAATATACGAGGTGTGTTCAAAAAGTAACGGGGATTTTGTAATTTCGCGGGTTGTATTAGTCCGATTCGCGTGATTTTTTCGTTGTTGTGTTGCTAAACATGTCTGAAAAGTATCTGTACTGTACATTATTACCCAAACCGGATGTTTAGTCTGCTGTCAAAGAGGTTACATGTGTTTTGGTACGATCGGCGATTATTTATTTGTTTACAAAATGAATCAGAGAATTTGCATTAAATTTTGCTAAAAGAATGGAATAAAGTGCAGCAAAGTTTTAGAAATGTTAAATATTGCTTTTGGTGAGTCTTCTATGTAGTTTATGAGTGGTATAAAAGCTCGACAAGTGCGGTCGAATGTGAAGGTCATGCTCACTGTGTTTTTCGATTTTAACTGCATAGTGCACCATGAGTTCTTGCCACAAGGTCAAACGATCAATAAGGAGTACTACCTACAAGTGCAACGCCGTTTGCGTGAAGCAATCCGAAAAAAAACGCCCAGATTTGTTGCGAAACAATTCATGGCTTTTGCATCACGATAATGCATCTGCTCACACTTCATTACTTGTTTGTGAATTTTTGGCCAAAAACAACACTGTAATAATTCCCCAGCCTCCATATTCGTCAGACATGGCTCCGTGTGACTTTTTTCTGTTCCCAACAATAAAGAGAACCTTAAAGAGCCGTCGTTTCACAAGCATAAATAAGATTAAAAGCACAACGTGAGAGAGTTAAATGATATCCCAAAGATCGAGTTCCAGGAGTGTTTCGGGGACTAGAAGAAGTGCTGGCATAAGTGTATAATATCTAATGGGGACTATTTTGAAGGGGATAACATTGGTATAGACGAATAAATAAAATTATTTAAAAAAAACTAATATTCCCGTTATTTTTTGAACACATCTCGTACAAACATTTGTATATTTTGTTTTTTATTAGTATTGGTATAGTCTTTATCGAAAGATATAATAAACATAAAATTCAGTACCTACATTTTTTTTTTTTTTTTTTAAGTAAAAATATACAAAAAATAATGGTAAATTGGTTATGTAGGTACCTACATATCGTACTTGTCCCTTAAGAAATATAAATATATATATGTATGTATATATAATTTTCTACTGGTCACCTTATAGATGGAGATGTGATTCTTATGTCCAGAGACGCCATAGCCATCGAAGGTGACCAGAGTGTCTATAGCGAGGGTCTCAATACTCCTGAGGAGGATGTCAGCCAGGATGTGAGAGCTCCATAGAAGACGAGGATGATCCGGGAGTAGGTCATGTCGGAGAAGACTCATATTGGAGGGTTTCAGGCCGAGTACCACACAGGCTGCCCATAGTTCTTGTTTTCTCACACAGCCTACTCCATCATACCTAGTAATAATAATAATAAAAGTAATTTGTCTTGTTTAATTGCGTTTCGAATCAGATATGTTAATTTTTATTTAAATAACCTTTTTCGATCGTTTTCATATATCGTCGGTGATAGTACAAGACCGCGTAGGAACAGTATGTAAATACCGCGTAACATCTTTTTCACGATTTTACAGGACGAAGAAAAAAGTTAATATCTTGACCATTTGAATGTACTTTTCCGACTGAACTTGTTTGCTACTTCTTTAGGGCTACTTTCTTAAGTATGTGACATAAATTTACCAATAGCTTGTTTAGATTCTGTGTAAAGTCATTTATTCATTTATTATTCATTGCAATACCGCATAAGTGACTAATACCAAAACTCCGT
Source organism: Aradus depressus (assembly GCA_963662175.1). Lineage (NCBI taxonomy): Eukaryota > Metazoa > Arthropoda > Insecta > Hemiptera > Aradidae > Aradus > Aradus depressus. The sequence continues at coordinate 20,987,884 of OY759226.1, read as the reverse complement.
AATATCAAGACATCTATACTACATCTTAAACTGACAAGACATCTATACTACATCTTAAACTGAAATTATCAAGTGATTTAACCTCCTAAGGCCCAGAGTCCCATAGAAAGGATATAAGGGTCATTTTAATTTAAACTCTCCATATCACTTAGGCTTAGTAATAATATTAAAAATACGATAAACACAATGTAATCAAGTATGTGATAGCACTAACCGTGTTGCGACTTGTTCTAGAATAACGTAAATACGCGGATTTGCTGGCAACTTCAGGTCTGTGACTGGTACGCGGTATTGTTTCAATAGCGAAAACGAGGTTCTCTTTTGGCTATTTCAAATCGCGTGAGATCTAATATAAGTGAATCAGCGTTAGGAATCTGTTGGCGCGATATTTCAATTTTGCGACTTTTGCTGTTACGCGGTTTTTACAACCTGCTCTTACGCGGTCTTGAACTATCACCGACGATATGAAATTTTATATCGATACATTCATTACAACGACAGTTAATAGAGTTTTTGAGTTAAGCTCCCTTCTTTCCTTTGACCGATTTGGCTGAATGGGGTTTTGGTCACACATATAAAATTTCGTGAAGATACATTCATTCTATCGGCAGTTATTACAGTATTTAGAATTCCCACTGTAGAGTCGGGCTCATGTCCACCATCGCGATGAAAGAGCGCTCTAGTAGTAAGCGATATGACTTCGTGGTTAAAGTTCGGGCATGACTCTCAATAACTATGCTAAATTTGGTATCTAAATATAAGCAGTACCCTCCATCCGAGAGACACAACAGGTAGATATCGTGGCTCTGACTCTGTGAGATGAGAGTGAGCAATGGTCCGAAGAACATGCACTCATCGTCTGGGTGGGCTGTGACGAGAAGAAGACGGCGTCCTGGGAGAGGTCTCCTGTAGCCAGACTCACTCAGGTGGAGGAAGAGGAGATATGAGAGAAGGACATAGAGGAGAAGAATGAGGAGGAGGAAGGGGAAGAGAGGAGGCGGTGCCTGGTGGGGCTCCGGAGGGATGAAGGGAGGCAGGGCGCCGAAGGGCTGCAATTGGGGGCCATAGACGAGGCTACTGTTAGCGTACTCCATCTTCAGAACTCAGGCACATCCGGACTCGTCCTCTCTAGGGGGTTCTCCTTCAAGATAGCGATAATCAGACTGAAACAAGAACATGGAGTATTAAATCTCACCGTCATTGCATATATTTTATACCGTAATAATATTCGTCCAGCTTCGACAGTCAATAAGTCCAAATAATAATAGAATAATACCGATCATATAAAACATAGGTTTGGGCCTCTCCTAAGTGAAAGGGTAATTCAAAAAAACACACTCAAATTAGGTCACCACAGTATAAAAGCAACGTTTTGGGACATGCGAGGGGAGATCAAAAAGTTCCAGGACTTTTTGGATTGCGCGCAAACGGAGCGTCGGAGAGCGGTACGGTTGGCAGCATTAGTTCTTGTGACTCTTCCAAAGCTCAGCTGTTTTTTGTAGATTCTCTACAACCTATTTTGTTGTGAAACAAGATTTTCGTGTTTGGCTATTTTGTCAAATGTATCAAAAAGAAAAGCAACACGTTTGGGTCAAGTTTTGTGTGAAGTTGTGAGTGGCAAAAGAGATTCAAAGAACGCCGGACATCGTCAGAAGACAATCCTCATTCAGCATCAGTCCATTAACTTCGACTGACGACGATCATGTTACCAGTGTGAACGTTCGCGTGTGATCAAATCGTCGACTAACCATCCCTGAAACCCTGAGATATTTTCGCGAGGCTGTGAGGAGGAATTCGCGATTATTGCCGTCTCATAAGACCTGGCCCCTGCGGACTTTTTTCTGTTTCCGAAACTCAAGTTCAAAAGTGACGTAAATTTGCTAGGTTGTTATATTTATACAATCTTCAAGTCTGAGATAACCTAAGGCTGACATCTTGTTCCCTAAGGTAGTTCATGAGAGGGTGGGAAGTCCTACCTTAACACAGGACCTGTACGATGTGAGGTACTCGTTAAAGACTCCTATCTCAGGTAACTAACCTGGGTAGACAACATTTAGGAACCACAGTAAAGTCAGGCTCTTGTTCCAAAGAGCGAAGAAAGAATGCTATGGTAATATGCAATATGACCTCGTAGTTAAAGTCCGGGCATGAGTCATAATAACAAAACAATAATAATATTATTCTGACTTACCTGTACAAATAAATGAAGAATGCGACAAGATATCCAACTAAAAATAAGAGACACTGGGTCATGTACTTCTTCAAATGGCCTCTCTGATGTATCTCAGTAGGATCGTAGACTCCAACGTTACCTGACGGCACTGTGTAATACCTAGAAATAAAAAAAAATATATATATATATTAGATTTTGAGTTGGGTAGAAGACATTTTAAGTGCAATGCTACTGCAGAGCGGGAAGTGACAGCAGTCCAATGTTGCCATACATCCCGCTCTGCGATAGTATTGCACTCCCAATTCACTCCTCAATCGCCTAATAGCTACCGTTTTACATTTCTGTAGATTTCGCTAAACGATTTTTTTTTACTACAATTTTCAATAAAGCAGAAAAAAATAACGCTACTTATATTCTTTTCAACAGTTCGAGGTACATGATTCACAGGCATGACGATTCAGTTGATGGGGATGCAGGCTCAAAGAACAGCACTGCTAAAGGTCACAAAGGTCTATGAGACTGTCTCTACCGCAGCGCTGCACGTACTGGCGGGAGCCCAGCCCATTGAGTGTCTTGGACTGCGCCGTCGCCTCGTACAGACGCGATCTCCCACTTAGAGCAGATACCAATGAACCCTTGCGACTAGCCCTGGAAGAGGAACAAACGGACAGTCCAGACTAGAGCGTTACAAGGACATATTCCAAGACTGGATAGTAGAGAAATGACAGCAGCGATGGCCACGATCCTACGACGGCCGAACGACATGCGCTTACTTTCCAGATGTCCGGACAAGAGTCTATTTGGGTAAAGCCGGACCATTGGACGATCCAGATACTACCGTGTCAAGGAGATTTCTTCTCTTTCAAGAAGAAGGATAGCCCGAACTACTCACGCGGCGGCGTTGAGACTGCAGAACATGTAGTTCTCGAATGCCCGCTGTACAACGGGCCTAGGATGGAGTTCATCGGTGGGACTGAACCCTCGGAAGCTGATGAGTGCGGCTGATTACCCAGAGTTCAGTTGATTCGTCGCCTCCTGGCGAAAAGTAAAAAAGGCATTATAACGTGGTTCCGGAGATGACCACTGAGTGCTGTAACACGGCCCATACGCGACCATTCCCGGCGCAACGCAGCCATGAAACATAGATGCCCTGATCCAACGCTCTCTCGGGAAACGCTGAAAAGGTAGGTTGGAGGATCCATCCGATCGCTCTGGTGAGTAGCGGGGTCCTACAACCGGCCGAGCATCATGGATGTAGTTGTTTAAATAAATACAAATATAATATTAATATAAAAAGACCTATTTGCCCTCTACGCAGAGGACGGGTAGTGTGGCCCACAGGGGTCTGGTACAACCTTCGGCTGCAAAACTGGAGAACGGGGTGTAGCGCTCAGTAATTCCCCTTTCGGGGAACTTTTGTAATTTTTCAATTTGGTTTTCTGGTCAACAAGCAGTGTACCTTTCAAAAATAAGGCTTAAACGTTATATAACTGACAAGTAGCTTATTTAGTCACAAATAAAATTATCTACCTGATAAGTTTGAGAGTAAATTTAATAGTAAGAAGTAAATTTAGTTGCTTACTCATATGCCATCCATGCCACTGGCGGTACATTGACTAGAGCCAGGTAGAAATATCCATAGACAAGAAACAGCGGGATGAGAAGACCATGAGCTACCAACTTCGGCAGGGTCCACTGCAGACAATCAACACAATAGAAACAATAACAAAATTTAAACCAACTAAAAATGTTTATGTAACAAGAAAATCTCTATTCGGAAACGGATTTTTTTTTGTCATTGTTCAAAAATATTAAAATAATCATATATTTCACATTCAAAAACATTATTTGATACACAGCTTTCATTTTTTGGCAGTTTCTCCACAGATATATCTTTCTGTCGAATTCACGCTTTAATCATTATTTTTTATTATTTATATCTCAATTTATTTTATTTTTCTTTATTGTTATATTGTTATTTTTTTTTTTTTTTTTTTTGTATTTTCTATATTTCGCACATTGTGACCTGCAAAGGGAAATAATTAGCATCTTTAAATTCTAAAATTGATCTACTGTATTTATTAATATTATTATTTTTGTACTCATATATTCAATTATTTATTTGGGGTTCATGGTGGCCGTGCGGGCTAGAGCGTAGGGCTCTGGTCGCATGGTCTAACATGTTTTGCGGGTTCGAATCCCGTCTGGGAGTGATTTTTATTTCCTAGGTAGAACTCTCTCCCGGGGCCATGGACGTCGTAAAGAACTAGATAACAGAGTGACATGGCTAATGAGCATCGTAAATGAGGCAATATATATATATATATATATATATTATTTTATTTATTTCATTTTTTTAGGAGCATTGTTAATCCTTATCATGTGTCTAATCAAATGTGTGTCAGACTCTAACAGTTAATATCTGTTTATGTATGTATCTAATTTATAAGCTATAATAATGTATATTTAAGTAGGTGTGTTCATTTAATAAAACATTAAAAACTTTTCATTTCTTTACTCACTTTTTTGGTAACAAAAATTACAATTGAATTTTTAAAACATCTGACTTCATTCATATTATTTTAAAACTTTTTTTTTTTTTTTTTTTTCCTCCCCTTTTCTGGCTATATGATCAGCGCACATCAGCCATCACTACACTGTCATTATGTATGAATGGGCTTCATTATTTGGAATTACATAGTTATATGACCAAGCAGAGAGCCCCCAGGCCCCCAGCATGCGGCCCCGCCAAACCAGGTGACAGAGGACCGCTCATCCGGGCTACTCCCTGAGTACTGGGCACACTGGTGCTGCTTTATATTAACTTTATATTACTTCAGCGAGGCTTGTCGCTGAGGGTGTGCATGTGTGTACGGCCGTCCACACCCTCCAAGCCCGGGACTGTTACAGTCCAAAGAGCCCATCTGAGCCGCCCCAAGCCCCCAGCCCGGCCGGCACACACACCCGGGCACCTAAAGTGCCCCCCACCAGGTCACGCCATTATATAATGGGATAAGAGGCTAATTAGTTGTAATAATAATCGAAAGTGATTTTAGATCTTTATGTTATTAAAACAAATAAAATATAATTATTGAAAATTGATGGTTCTTAATCGCTACATATGCATTCTAATGACGTATCCTATTATCATGTTATTTATGGTTTAACGGAAATAAACATTATTATGCAGTACTCGCATGGCGGTAACAAGTTACTTCAGTTCATGACGTCAGAAGTCATAGAAAGAAAGAACAATAGGCAAACAGTTGAGTTACTGGATGAGGATTTCAATAGTGTTGGATGAACCTTAGGAGGAGCTATTTCGTCAAAGACTCCTACCAGGACACGACCCGTTCAAAAGGTACCTATATATTTCAGGAGTCGACTATAAAGAAGCAAGCTCCCAAATAATACAGAAATGTATTTACTAATAAATTATCTTCAATATATTTATCACAGCTACATTTCTCCAAGTTATTACTCTCGCAGCTATACGATGTATAGATATACAGAAAAGTTCAAATGAAAGCTAACGGCACCTTTTAATAAAAAAATTAAATGTTAGTTTTTTTTCAAATATTGTCTACTCCATAGAAAAAAAAAAAAAAAGTATACAAAAACTGCCGGTTACGATAAAAACAGAAGTCATAAAACAAAACTGAAATAACTAAATTTTTGTTTGAAAGTGAAAATTTAAAGTTTCAGCTTAAAAATAAAAACAAATGGTCACTCATACTGAAACATTGTGGATAGTTGACCAAGAAATGGACACTGGGTCCAAATAACAAAAACAAAATGACTAATAACTAAAAAATTAATAATAATGAGACTTCTGCAAAACTAATGAACAGACTGTAACAGTATGGAAGGGAATGAAAAACATTATTATCATTTTCAAGATAGAAAATATATATTTTCAATATCTGTCATACCTATTGCATTATTAAAATGAATATTAACAAAGACTTTCATACTACACTCAAATAAATAATGTTTATAACACCATACTGGAGCAATTTAAAAATCACCAAAACTAGACTTCATGCTTGAATAAAATAGAAATTAAAGGGATCTTGTATTGCATCTTTACATTTAAAAAATGAAATTGTTCTTGTTCTAATGTGCACACATATTGAGACAAATAAATGGATATTAACTCACATAATTCAGTTTAGAACAGCACTCTTGCTCATTTAAATAGTCGCATTCAAGATCAGAAAGAGTAATAATCTGTATATAATTGAATGTAAGGAAAATTCAGTTGTGAAGAAAAAACAAAGTATGTTAGCAATAAAATAATAATAACATTAAAATTGGCTACTAGGAAACAAGAATTTATAATTTTTTATAAATAGTTATGAAAATAAAGGATACAAAATACACAAGTAAGAATAGTATAGCACCAGTGTCAACAAGTGAAAATGAAAATAACAAAGCTTCTGACATTCTTAAGACACCAGAAATGGTATCCGCTTAGAATAATTTTAGAAACATTACAGAATAAAATTGGTTATATCATTTGCTTCAACCAGAGATTACTGAAATATACTGAGACATCGGAAAAATACTTTTTCCAACTGCTGTAACTCGGACGATTCGTACATTGGATGAATTAATCAAAGTAAGTACAATCGATTAAACAGTTATATTAAACTCACTCGATTCATTTTCCATCGATATTACAATAATTAAGTAAAATATTTTTATTTTATTATCCATGATCATAGATTAAAATTATTTCTTAAATATAATAATACTATTGGACAGCACAAATGATTACACAGTATAGATTTCAAGTTGAAGCTGAATATCAAATCACAATACAATATATTATTAGTATATATTTTTATACAAATAATTCAGTTTAACGACTGTTCAAATATTGCGTGGTGCTAAAATACATATATGGGTATAATTTCAAATTTTTCGATCTTAGAAGATCTTCTGGAACTTAGACAAGAGGAGGTTTCACAAAGCAATGTTCATAATTATTATGATAAGTTTGTATGTAAACGTGTGTATATTAGTGATAACTGTAAATTCTTAAGTACATCTTTGGATTAAGTATAATACTATTGCCTAGGGTGTCGTTACTAAATAATTCACAGGAATAAAATCAAGCAATGAATGTTTCTTTAGAAATGATTCTACAAACTTTCCAAGACATATCTAATGACTAAATAGTTTAATGAAGGCGATGGATGTTGAAGACATTGATGAGAAACTATTAACGATGAAGGCCAACATTTTACATTTTATCTCCTTAAATGAGGAAGCTCATTTCAAAAGTCAACAATTAAATGATCCAGATTTAACGACAGATGAAAAGCGTCAAATAGCGGAAAGTATTTTAAATAAAAGTCCATGTCAATTTTTGGCTCGGTTTGGAAGATATTTACTCGAAGAACATTTAGAGTATTTCATTTCTACAAATAATGGTGATTATGAATTAAATTATCATCTTAATGAGTTACAAAAGAATTTTCGAAAGATTTCAAACAAGGTATGTGGTCCATTTGAATCATGAGTTTTCGCTGTTTATGTTAAATAAATTTAGTATTTTCATGAATTTTGGAATAATTGCTTCAATTTTTTTTTTTTTTTTTTGTTTTCAGGCGATAATAAGAAATAGAAGACTTGAAGCTCTTCGCAGGCTGTGTCTGAAAGGAGATTATTTCTCTGATGAAGAAATGAGGAAACGTAATCCTTTAATGTATGAGCAGTTGGTTGGACAATATATGTCTAAAGATGAAAAGGAACATCTTAAGCAAGAAAGAAACGAATGTAAAACGTGAGTTTTCAGTGAAACACTTCTTGGAACTGGTTAAATGAAAACAAAGAAATTAATTTATATATAATACCTAAAAATATTAATTAGGCTACCCGAGATTACCTAAGGCTGTGACACCCTGTCCCTTAGGAAAGTTCATTGTTGGCTGTCAAATCATGTTTTAACATAACATTAAAAATATTTGAGTTATCAATAATATAAGAAGGTGACGATTGCGTAAGCAGATTTCCATGCAGTTCAGTTTTTGTGAGATAAAAATCAAATAATAATCTATTTTCCTAAGTTCTTTCTAGGTTCAGACTATGTGATAAATCTAAATAGAAAAATATACATAAAGAAAAAACAATAAATTTGAAATAAAAAAATCGGAAAATGTACAAATTAGGTTACCACAAGAGATAAATACATATATTTTATTTAATCAACATTTGTAGGTATTTCAATATTTTTTAAGTACGTTAAATAAAAAATAGTCATACAGTGTACAACTAAAACACCCAACACACTAAAACACTCCCCATCAGACCAAAGTCTCAAAACCCAACCAACATTGGGTATGCTGAAATAACAAAAAAAATTTAATTAAGGAGTGGAATCACTATCAATGTACCATTAGCTCAGAGCGTGCTGTCCTACTAAGCTCGAGATCGCGAGTTCTGAACCCGGCCTTAGGTTTTTTTTGTCTTGGAGGTGAAAATTCCTTGAGCTGTCCTTTGGATGGGACGTTGAGCAAAGCCGAATCTACCCTAAGTAAATAAAAAGTTAGGACTCCCATAATAGAGTCGGGCTTATTTCCACCAGAGTGACTGGTAGTAGGCGATATGACCTTGTTGTTAATTCCCGGACATAAATCATACTAACTAATATTTACTATACATTATTACTCATTGCTATTATATTTTTTTTTTTTTCAGTTTTTCTGGTTTGCTCTTTGATGCGATCGATGAGAGAGAAGTGGAAGGTAGACTGCGATCACAAACAGCTGATGAACATAAAATGATGGACGAAGATGATGGTGACGAGACGGAGGAAGAGAGTACAATGAACCAAACTTCACTCTGGGGCGAATATTCCAGCAACAAGCCTAAAACTAGTAAACAAATCAAAATAAGGTTATTTTTATTATTATCAACCATATCATATATAGGGCAATTACATGCCCCTTCTTCAAGGCACAGTCCTGGAATATCGTCAGAAATCAATGGCCAATATTGACCAACGATATATTAAGAAGGAAGTGGGCATGAGACTTGTCGTCGAATAAAAATAACTGTGGAATTTCTGACAAGCTTTCTGCACTGAGTGTGTCTTCTTCAGGGCCTGTATTGACATATATACATTATTGGTGAGTTGATGTACGCTAGATTTCAGTAAAATATATGAACATTAAAACTGTGACTAAACCAACAGAAAACATTATAAACTAATTATATATAACCGTATTACCAAAATATGTCACATATAAAATATAAATATAGAAATAAATAAAATATAAATATTGAAATAAAACGAAAATCAAAGTATAAAATCTAAAATAAGCTTAAGATGTTTTTAATAATAACAACCCACTTCATTCTGTCAGGCATCCACAACACTGGTCCCTCAACAATGATAATATCATTGTATTATTATTAAAATATTATTTTCTTGGAGTTGTCTTTTGCGGAAACCGATAGTTTTTGTGGAATAAAAAATTAAGTTTGTTTTATTTATTTTTTGATTGAGTAGTTAAGTGTATTATTTTTCCTATAATATACTTCTGACAAAATAAAACAAACTGAAAACGTGAATAGTTTCGACTAAACTAACAGTCTCTTGTACATATTCAGTGGCAATTTAAGCAGACATACATATCTTATTTAACAATGATACTTAACATTTTTTTGCAGAGGTATTGTGAAACACTTAAAAAAAAATGTAAAGATATATAATTTTTTTTTTTTTATGTTGTCTATTTCACAAAATATATCACATACATATCACAAATACTGTATCAGTTAAGTCGTGGCTGAAGATGGTAGCAATACCGAAAGGAAGTACTTTCATATTTTGTGAAATAGACAACATTTTTTTTTTTTAAAACATAGGTTTTTCTTTATATTTTCTTATTTAATAGATTTAACTAAAATTTACATTTATAAATATGGCTATGTATATACTCCGCATTATTGAACATTTAGCTTAAGGATTGTCATTTGTTGATTAGGCAGGAAAATAGATAATTTGTTATTTAATTATCTAAAAATTATAACAAATTACTATTGTATTAATTTTTTTACAGAACTTTTGAAGAAAAAGAAGATGTAACAGAACATGAAAAACTGCTTATGATGAACGAATTTCGATCTCATGTTTACTCGGAATTCCTGGATGGAAAAGACAAAGAGTTTGACTATAGGTAATTCGAAAATTTCCATTTCAATCTTATTAATTTTTGTTACTATTTATTTGTCAACATGAGCGAGATAATAAAACAATAGTTTACATTTCACAATCTAATTTTTAGTTTAATTAAACTTAATAATTAACAATTTTTCAGCTTAAATTGTTCTGTTACTATTTCATTCTCGTTCAGCTGATAGCACTAAATGTACTCTACAACACAATTATTTTCCCTTTTTGCGGCTTTCATTGAATACGTTCTGAAATATGCAGTTAGTTTTAATAGTCTTTTTATTTTAGGTAAAATAAAGCAGTAAAATAAAGCACCGCCATGCTGGTTTTTGGGAGAGATTTTAAAATTTCCGCACTTTTTGTTGTGACACGCACGACGATGCGTTCAGTAAACTCTCATATTTCGCCGATTGGCTGCATTCGTTGGAGTACAAACTTTAAGAAAGCGTAATTTGAATCCGAATAACGTTTGATGCGGAACTGAAGCTTTCTATATGTCTTGACTGTTATGTTTCTCAATTAGTTGTTAACTACACATTCTTCTGTTTATTTTATATGTTATTATTTTTATGGGACGTATGCCCAACAGTAAAAATACTATTTCATTTCATATCATGTTTTAGCCAAATCGATAACAATCATGATTTCGACGATCTGGACATGTTGGAGTATGACGTTCAGGATAAGTATTTCGATTCAGAAAGCCCTGAGACAGTCATGGAGGACGATGAGAGTAACGATTCATCAAAGATGGAGCCACTGCGACCAAAAAGTCTAGCGGAAAAAATGGCTAATTTGGGGAAATAATTATTTTTCTTGTTTATTTATTATTTAAAATGTAAAATATAAACTTATTATAATCTTGTTTTATCCCAATTTCCTTTTTTTTTTTTTTATTTATTCCAAGCTGTAGATGTTAATGCGCAACATTTTATGCAAAGATATCTAATTTTTAGAAGATGCAGAAACCTCAAAAATATTTGAAGCTAAATTTAAAAAAGAAAACTTTTTTGAAAAGAGATTTTTGAGTGGTATGCGTGCTTGCAGAGGCCTTTAGTTTATTATAAACTAGATGTGCAACACATTCTGCTGTTTGCAAAAACTGAGCTGAGTCAGGCATACCTGTATAAGAAACTCAGTTAATGTTTTAATAATTATCACTAACTTCTCACCTTGTATGTTCTTTATGAATATATTAATACAATATCTATTAATATCAATATCTATTAATATAAATAGATTTCAAGGTTAGGTTAGGTTTTATGACTCATGCCCGGGCTTTAACAACGAGGTCATATCGCCTACTACCAGAGCGCTCTTTCGTCACTCTGGTGGACATGAGCCCGACTCTACTGTGGGAGTCCTAAATTTTGCCTACCCTAAATTTTTATTCATCTAGGGTAGGGGTCTTTAACGAGTACCTGACATCGTACAGGCTCGGGACCATCGCTTAACGTCCCATCCGAAGGACGGCGTGCTTAAGTTTATTTTACCTCCCAGATAAAATAAACTAAGGGCCTCGGTCGGGCTACGAACCCACGACCTTGAGCTCAGAAGTCAAGCACGCATACCACTGAGCTACCGGCGCCCTCGAAAGATTTCAATTGAATTCAATGGATTTTTTCTAGCCTTTTTTAGACAACAACAGTTATGAATATTTTTATCGAAAAAAAGTCGAAGTTTGTACGTTAGAACACTGAAAAAAACGGCTCAAAAAAGTGGTGTCCGATGGTAAACTGAAAAGGGCTTCGCCCGGATTTTTACATTTGAAATCGAAAAATTCTATTTTGCGCGAGAATTTTGTCTCTCAATTGATTTCAATGGGGATTTCGTTTTTCGGTGATTATTCCTCCGTGGTATGTTCGATTTCAGATTTTTTTAGTAGCAAACCGTGTCCACCATGGTGGTGTGCCAGGACCGTGAACGGATACTGAACGATAAGAGCAGAATTAAGAATACATAAACAACAAACACTGCGTTTTGCTGGACTTTGACCCTAGAAACCACTTGTTCAAACATGGTTTCCGGGAAAAAATGGGACGAAGTGTGGTAACTGTGGAGTCAATTTTTCGGAGCAACTCTGAACTTTTTTGTAATGCGACAAAATGCCCACAACGTTACAAAACATCAAGTGTTCAACATTAATACAGCCATTTTTTATTTCATTCTTATTTTTTTCAGCTCGAATACACCTCATAAATAGGAAACAAATATACAACAACATTACCAAAAGAAGGAAACTTAGAAACAATTAAAATAGAAAGATACGGTTTCATGCAAATTCAAGTGTTGAGCTGTCGATTTTAGATAAATATGCCGTAAACACGGCATGTCTCTGGAATGTTCCCACATTTTCTTATTCCAGAAAACCTAGAAAACGATCCTATGAGTTCGCTTACTGGAAAAAGAATTTTGGATATTTCGTCCATGTCGAGGATTTTACGTAAGACGTGCGGCGGGGAGCGCGCCTAGCGCTTATTGGCCAAAACCGGCGCTCTCGCTCCTTTCCATTCAGTGTATCTCATGACTCAAACGTCATAACGCGGTGATTCGGAAGTTAGAATCATAACAAATATGTTCTTCTCCCTTCATTTTCTGTTGCATTGCCCTTATAACTTGGAGAAGGAACCAATCTATTCTTCTTTTTTGAAGGCTTCGTTGTCATAATAAATAAAGACACTTTTATAAAAATATGTGTTTAAGAAACTGCCGATGTGGCTTTGGAGTTACATCATGGTTAATTGCACTTCCCCAATGGTCATTGCTAATGTTTTTAGAAGATATGTCAATTGTAAAAAGAAAATTAATTTTATCGCCAAATGAATGAACAATATTCACTTGGCGACATGATTTCAACAGTCAAGGAGTCTGCTCCTCAGAATCTAGAAATGGACCAAACTTGCTCACCAACACCGAGCTAGTTCAGAAAGTGTTGCACTGCCACAGCCATAGAGAGCTGCTCTGTATCAATCTGTTGTTCGAGTGACAAGCAGTATATTTCGTTCAAGAGCTCCAATTAAGGAGTGCAAGGGTTGTCTAATATTGATTTATACGAACTGTTCTATATATTTTAAACTTCATTCTCCGTTGGATTTTTCTTGGCTATCTAACACCTTAGATAACCCTAGTAATTATATTTTACTGAAGGAAACGAAGTAAGTTAAACTTTTTGAAGTCGTTGGTTTTAAGAAATTATTCATAATTTATAAGAAAAATGAACATATCCCTAGTCAACTTTAGGCCATAATGCAAGTTCTAAGATGCTTCGTTGTAAGTTCCAATTACACTAGGGTCAGAGTGAAATTTATATAGTGATTTGTTTTTGTATTTTATTGTCTCATAATATTTTATTATTCAATGTATAATTAAGCTAATACAAATAATTAAATATCAATACACAATTCCGAAGAGTGTTTTTAATACAACTCGTTTCAAATTTCTCGCTATCTGGTTTTACAGATGAATATTGGAACTCGCAGGAAGAGCAGACTACACTTCTGAACATTTTGGTGCTGATCTACACTTTTAAGTGTAAAGTTCATGGAACTCGAACAAAGTCCAGTTGACAATCAGCTGGTCAGCTTAATGTTTACAGTCAGTTCAGCTTGATTGGACGCTATCTATGCCGTGCAGTTCGTGGCCATATTAGAAGTTTCGGCTTTTGATAAATAAACAATTACTCTGTCAGTTTTTGTCATTTTTAATTATTAATATCCTTTAAAATATTGTTCTTTAAAATAAATTTGGTATTTTAAAGGAAAAAAAACTAAGTTTACACTGTCTTAATTTTATCAGACTCTCTGGAGTTTGACTATCGATTTTCAAATTCCTTCAGATCAGACCCTAGTAAGGGAACTCAGATTTTACTAATTTTATCTTTTTATTGTGATAATGAATAAACAGACGTGTGCTGAGGATAAAGAGCTTATCGTTAAAGACTCTTTATTTAAATTCCTTATGCAGCACGTACCCTACGCTCAAATAAGGTACTTCTTCTGATTAGTTACGAATACTTTCTCCAAATTTATTTTTATTTTTCTTACTTAAAACTTTTACTCATTTGATATATTTCAGCACCATCGATGAGATAGTTCTCAGCTATGTGGTCAGTATTTTGGAAGATTTGGGCAGTGAAACGTCTGGAGATGTTGAAGAGGCATTTGATGCAGAAGGATTTTGCGAAATGATGGCAGCCTACGTTCCAGAATTTGACGCTATAAGTTTGCCAAAAGTATGCCAATGGATGTTCGAACTTGAAGCCAGTTTGAGACAATTTTCTGATATCAGTAAGTTATATATATATTTTTGATTTGTGAAATTAATGTTAGTAAAACTTTAATTGTGTTATCTTTTTTGTTTTATTTTTTTTAGATGATTCTTACATTGAACGAGATTTGTCAGCACTTCTAATTCCAATGAATATTTCCCGGAATCAGGACTCTTTGTCAGACTCCAGCAGCACAGGTCGGGGCTCCAACAGAAAGCATCTGATGTCTGAAGCCAGTGACAGTTGCAGCTCCGATAGCAGCGGTGATTATTACGCTCATGAGGTAAAAAAAATATAATTATCTTTATATGCTTCAATTATGACATAGTCTTACCGGAGGTTACATTTTTAATGTATATGTTGGCTGTCAAATAGCGTAACTAATTTCATAGGAAGCTTAGTAATTTTATTATACTGATATTATTTAAGAATTTAAAGATTACCTTTGTTGACTGGATTTCTTCTCTAATGTCTTGGAATCTATTAATATAAGTTATATAACTGAAATTTCGTACAAAATTAAAGAGATACAGATGAAACTATTAAGTAATATTAATACAATGTTGAGGGAAGCCGGTCTAAATGTGTGATACTTCGTAAGCGTCATTTTTCCGAAAATTGTTTGTTTTTACCAAAAAACTCTATTGATCTATGTATATATGTATACGACATAAAATGAAAAAAAAAAGAAATGGGAACGAAATTGTGGTGAAACCTCGTAACTCCGTCAAGTACGTTAATTCTTTACTTGGATTTGCAAACTAGCTTAAAAACAATTCATGACAGGCATATACATCTCACTTAATACAAATTTCGAAAAAATTGAGGTTACCTATAAAGAAATTTTTTTTTATCAGTTTTTGTCTCCTGTAAAGTTGACTTCTTGCACATACAGCCAGTAACAAAAATGTTCGGACGGTTTGATTTTTCAATAAAAAATTATAATAATTAAATGCAAAAGTAATAAAAAATAATTTAAAAAAATAATTAAAGCCATTTTTTAATCAAGAATAAGAATTCAAAAGTGGGTTAGGATAAAGGAAAAACAGCTTTGATTAGAACAAATAAATATTTTAATTTAATAAATTTTATAACAAGTAATGTAGGTAACAAAAATTTTCGGACAAAAATGTAAACAACTATAAATAAATTCAATGTTTTTTTTACGATTTCACAAATTCAAAAACCATAATGTTAATTAATATTTGGTTGGGTACCCTTTTTGTGTAATAACATCTTTCATTCGATTCGGCATTGATGATGAAACTAATTTTTTGGTGAAATTTGGAGATATTTTACCCCACTCTTCTAATAACTTTTGTTTCAATTCGTTTTTTGAAGCAATGGGTGTTAATCGAATTTTCCTGTCGAGCTCACCCCATACGTGTTCAATTGGGTTGAGATCGGGCGATTGGGGGGGGTTTCATAACTTTAGGGCAGTTATACAAAAGCCAAGTACGTACCAATTCACAGGTGTGTTTCGGATCGTTGTCTTGGTAAAAATGAAAAGTCCGTAAAATCCCAAGTTTTTCAGCACTCTTTTTCAAATTGCTCCTTAGTAATTCGGCATAAACTTTTCCAGTCATGGTGGTTTCAATGAAAACCAGTTCACCAATTCCACTAGACGCCATACACCCCCACACCATCACTGAGCCACCCCCATGTTTTACTATTGGTTTTAAATTTTTTGGATTCAGCTCCTCATTACGCCTTCTCCAAATTTTGTCGCGACTGTCGGGACTAAATATATTAAACTTACATTCAAAAGTATTTGCTTGCAATAGAACAAACCGCAATAATAAAATATTCTTGTATCTTGTAACTCTTCACAACATAAAAAGAAATCTCAGGTCATGTAATGTCAGAAAACTAGATTTTTGTGATATGACGTTGGAAGAGAGCGACAGCAGCGCTGACCCTCGGCAGAAACCGTCCCTTCCCCCTACTCTATCTCCTCCACCTTCCCTCTAAAGAAACTAAGTACCCAATTTTTCTAATTTAAACGTTTTTTCTCCGATATTTCGACAAATATATGTTTCCAGATCATGTCCGTTTACTTCCATCTAATATATGTATACATATACTATTACTTTACTTTTGTTTACTTCCCTATACATATAATATATGTATACATAATAATATGTACTAAAAATTTTGTAATCGTGTGAACATCAGAGATCAATTGCATGCGTGTGTTTATGTGAGAGCTCAAACGCTTTGACCTGACATCGTACAGGCTCATGACCATCGCTTAACATCCCATCCGAAGGACGGAGTGCTTAAGTCTATTTTACCTCGCAGATTAATGACATTACTCCAAAAAATTTCTGAATGATTCTGGAACTCTTTTGCGAAGCTCAATCTTTTTTGTATATTTTTTTCACTCACAAACGGTTTTTGGTACTCTCCCATTATATCCTGCTTCTTTTAGAATTCTTCGAACATTTTGTGGGTGAACTTTCTTTCCCGTTTCTCTGTATACCTCGGCGACGATCTGAGGTGCACTCCTCGAGGGCTTGTTTTTAATTTTCCGGACAACGCTACACCTTTCTCGGTCGTTTAATACTCTTGGACGGCCAGAGGAAGATTTCAAATCTATCCGATCCTCGTGCTTATACCTTCGAATTACATCGGCTACGGTGCTTTTACTTCGGCCTACCATACCACCGATTTTGCGGACACTTATTCCTTTTTCATAATTAAAAATTATTATCTGTTGAACTTCAAAAGATGTTCGACCCATCTTGACAGCAGGAAATACAAATAACTACTGAATGCAGTAATAGAAGGATATAAACACATTTCATTTGTTCGGTATTAGCGGTTGGTTGAGAAGGGATTAAAGATCATGATCAGAGTCGCATTTGTTTACAAAACAAAAAACAGGTGTCCAGAAAATTTTGTTACGTGAATTTCTTGTCTTCAATTATTAATGCAAAAGTTCCTATTAGCTGTAAATGTTTAATTAATTGTTTTACGGAGTTTTGAAATGATTGATGATCTCGAAATTTAAAACTTTGCTTGAATTAAATATTTTGCCATATAACTATGTGTAACTGCAAAAGAAAAACAAAATTATAAATTGTCCGAAAATTTTTGTTACTGATTGTATATGGTATCACGTTTAGACCGACGATGTGTTTGTGTCTGATTGAGAGCTCTGAGATTTTTTACTTACACGACATAACTTCCACTTTCCTCAACATTGTTAAGATGCTGTCGACTCTATTAATCATTAAAATTAATACAGACTTCTAATAAAACATAGATTATTGTTTACTGTTACACTATTTGACTGACACTAATGTCTCGAACCTGAAATAGACAATATTTCAAAAACCATTTAGTTTTATTTATTTAAGTATTCAACAAAAATACTACTTCTTTTCAACTATACGGAACCAACAAAAGTTTTAAAAGGCAAAAAAATAAAATAAATTTAAAAAAAGAGTTATTCATAAAAATAGTCGATTTCACAAAATGTGCACAGTATTTTCGGCTAGTACTTTCAGTATTACTATCATAATCGAACACGACTTAACAAATTCTGTATTTGTTAAGTACAGAATTTGTTAAATCATGGCTGAAGATTGTGGAATTGTCAAAAGTATTCCACACATTTTTTGAAATAGACAATATAAAAATAATATTATATATATATATATATATATATATAAATATATTTTCGAACATGAAATGACCCTTTATTTAACAAATACGAATAAATAATAAAAATAACCTGAAATAACCTAAACATCCTGTAAAAAAATGTAACTTTTAAATAATTGCGGTAAATGAAGGCTTTACGTGAACGTAAAGCCTGCCTATTCGACGCCGACATTTACCTGATTGGAAAGAGAAAAAAAAAAGTCCCTTTTAAATATGCAATGTCAATCTTTTCAAGTTAATCTTTTCCGTAAAGTCTTTTCATTTAGTAGAGTTATCGGCAATTTATGTGGGTTTTTAGGTAATTTCAGGTTCGAGATATTAGCGTCAGCCAAATAACGTGACTGTTAACAATAATCAATGTTATAGCATTTGACAATTATTTATTAGAAATCTGTCTTTATTTTAATGATTAATTGAGTCGATATTATCTTTATATTGCTGAGGAAAGTCGAGGTTCTCTCGTGTTCATAAAAAGTATTTGGCCAACGTTTCAGAAACTGTTTACTTTCATCTTCAGGACTTCATAATGACTTGAGTTGGTTAGGAGTGCCAAGATGATAGGTTCAATCGGCAAAAACAAATTGGCTACGCTATTGTAACAAAAGCCATTCAAACACTTAATTAGAAATAGTTATAAAATGTATTTATTGTTGCATTTGACAGTCTGAAGTGTCCTCATGCCCCGAAGAAGACAGAGATTTCCTTTCTGTCAATTGTCGGGGGTGGGTTAGGACTGGTCGAAGAACAGGCACTGGGGATTCTCGGATACAAGAAGGATGGAAGATCGTCAGGTAGTCAGAGTTGCCAGCAACGACGGAACAACGACTTGTTCATAGATTAGGGCCTAGGTCCATCTGCAATCGAATATTGGACCAAATTCTGAAATCGCGCTTCCCACTCGCAGCTTCCACCATCATAACTCAGTATGACATCAGGCACCTTAACACCACAATGCACCACAGAATTGCTGCATATATCCTTGCACTTAACGGATACACAACGACTAAATCGTAACAGTGGTAAGTTATAATAAAAATATAAACTGTTTTAATACTGAACTGTGATGTATAAAAAATACATACATTTAAATTATTAATATTAAAAAATTAATTATATTTATTTTTAAATATTATGAATGCATTTTCTTTTAAAACAAATGAGTAGAAAACAAAACACGACCATCAGCTGTTTTTTAATTAGTGTAGAGGAGTGAATGGTGTGTGGTCTGGGTTGAGATGTGAAGGTGGACAGAGAGTTGTTGTCTTTAGGCTTAGATGTGAAGAACTAAATAGGTGTGAATTAACAGTAAAATTGATGTGCAAAGAAGGTACTGTTATTTATTTATATGTACAAAATATATATGCCCAAAACTATATAACTTTGATGTAAAGAATGGCCAAAATATATTTTTTAAAAAAAAGGATTGAAATAGTTTTAAAAATTTAGTTTTTACGATTTTTCTTTTGATTTTTATTTCAATGTTTAGTTTTTTATTTTACAAAATAGATGTAAGAAAATAAATCCAATTATTTGTTCTCTTAAATTCTATGCTGTTCATTTTCCCTGTTAGTAAAGTAAGATGATTAAAAAAAAACAAAAAAAACTTTGGATTAGATCTTCTAATATTATTAGAAAAATTAAAAAAAAAAAAAACAGACCGTGGTTACACACCTTTTTTATTTTACACCTTAAGCGAGAGTGACTTTCTTCTTTCTTATAAGCAGCATTGCCATTTACTACTCAGAAATATTTCCTAAGGAGATTTATTGTTCATTTTTTGGAGCGTTATACCTTTGGTCGTACTGGTCATAAATGAAATGTGAGGACATTCAGGAGATTGAAAATTTACTAAGGAACATTTTTGTTAAGGACCAATTTTGTGATAGTATCACCAGTTTTCGCGTAAATCAAACAAAGTTCTAAAAAAAAAAATTGGATTTCAAGACTTTTAGACTTGTTTTATATCAATTTTTATTAATCGTCAGTTTACAAAACAAAAATAAAAATGACTTAAAAATAATTAAAATAGGTATGTACCTACCTACTTTTATGTCTATCCTTGAGCTGCCGAAAAAAATCAAAAATATGCGAATATGGTTCAGATATGCAAAAATATTTATTTCTAGTGAGTAATAAGTGGTATCCTGTAAAATGTCCTTAGGTGCCGAAATAAAATGGTCTTAGTTTCGAGCAAAATCTATATTAGCACCTGTGACATATTCATTTCAAATTTTAAATCCATTGCTACAATCGTTTTACACTAAATGGGCAAGACATGTTCATGGGACCTTGAAATGTGGAATTCCGTTGAAAACTCGAATTTTCCCACGATTAAAATACTTACTTATACTAAAGGTATAATAATGTAATAAGATAACTTTTATTGCACAAAATATTACAATCTCTATGGCAATGAGTGTTTTTTTTTGTTTTTTTTAAATAAATTGTCAATTTTTCTAACTTTTAATTCATTTAAAATATGCACACATGTTTCTGAGTAATATTCTGGTCTATTAGTGAGATAATTGTGAAGAAATGCATGCCTGGGGATACACAAAGAGGGAAATATAACAAAAAGTGTATGAGGTCGTCCTTTTCATCTAAGGTACAGAGCCTGCAGACACTTTCAGGACAAAACTCATACCTAAGCCTAAGTTTTTCAATATGACAGTTTAATGAAAGATAGCTTTCCTGAGGCCCTAAAGCACTGACCAATCGCTAGAGGGAGTTGTATTTCGAATTTAATATTGTATTTATATCCAGACACACCAGATGATTTCTCATGGCTGCTACCAAATCACCACGAAATAATAATGTAATAAATAGTTCAGTTTTAATAATATATTAGCCGCAAATATATTCAAAAGGCGAATTGCCAAAGCTCCTTAGGAAATTCTAGAAGAATGTCGTTTGACTTGAAAATAATTATACTCAGATATTTTTCAAAAATACTCAATGTACAGATAGTCTCTTATTACAATTTTATTTTTATTAAGAATTCAATGTATTATTTTCTAGGAGTTGAATGACTACGATACAATCCAGATGCTGCTGGAGATGTTTCCAGGTCTGTGTGAGATGGAGGTTCGTCATTGTCTTACTATAGCTGGAGGTGAGGTGGGAAGTGCCATTCAGTTGGTGCTCCATCGACAGGAGACAGGACAGGCACTCATTCAGTCCTCTATCAGTATTCAGGTAACAATACGTCTGAAAACTTTCACCATTGACTACCACAAATCTCACTAGGGAACTTCTTAGACCCTCCAGTAGTTCACAGTTGAAGATTATAATAATAATAATAATAAATTTATTTCCGTTAAACCAATACATGGTAATAGGATACGTCAAAATAATTTATACATTAAGATAGCTTATAAATTAGATTTATAACTACTAGAGTCTAACACATCTATGATAAGTAGTAATAACAAAACTATTAAAAAAAGTAAAATGAAATTAATAAAAACTGAACAAATAAATACTTAAAAATATAAGAGTACATAAACAAAATTAATACAAGATAAGTTTATAATAAGTAGACACATTTTTCAATTTAATAAAAATTAAGATAACTATTTTTCAAGAAAAACTCTTCGTAAGTGTTTTTATCCCAACGATGTTTCGGGACGTTCTTACGTCCCATCATCAGGTCCCAATGTGCGAGATATAGAAAAGAAAGAAAATGTAACTATAACAATATATGAAAAATTATATATATATATATATATATATATATATATATATATATATATATATATATATATATATATATATAGATCAATCAATTATAAATGAATGTATAAAAAAGTCTAAATAAATAAAAATGTATAAATGAATAAATAAAATAATAACGTACATTGGACTGATCTTTAAGGTGTGGAGGGACTCTGCCCAAAAAATAAAAATGAAAGCTTTATATCAAATAATGTTTTTGGATATGAAACACGATTCTTTATTGTGATTATATTATTCTTTTCGAACAGTGAGAATAAAATTCCGTTTCCGTGTATAGGGTTTCCTCTAACATGAACATTTTTAGTTGAAATTTAAATTTTTTTATTGTATGTATTGACTTCAAGAAGTGGGGAAGGGCATTAAATAAATTAATTCCTTTATGAGTTGTACTTGTTTCAAAAAGAGAAGAGCAATGTTTATTTATTATATGATGGACTGTCTGTTCCTGGGTGCTGCAGAGGCAGAGAGGTGAATCGAGGATTTTGAACCTGTGGAGGTATATATCGAGTCCTCTGGGTATCCTTTCTAAAGGGAACGATTTGTCGTTCTTTAACGCCAACCTGTCCTCTACAGTCGGGAAGAAACTCCTTGTAACCGCACCTTTATTCGTCCGCCCCCACGCTCCTTCCATTTTTTTAAAATTATTTTATTGCTACGTTTTCATAAAGAATTTTAAAACTTTGTACAGAAGATTAATTTTGATGTACTATAACTTTATTGTCTATCTAAATTATTGTATGTAAAATTCAAAATTAAGTTGTGTTAAAGCATGTAATAAACATATGGCGCATGCAGTTAAATATATTCCCTTCCAATAGTGATACTACTGACATTCAACATTTTCGCATATACGTATATTGTAAAAAACTTAATACTCGTAAAAAATATTTAAAAAACCAATGTTTTTTTAAAAATATTGTCTATATCACAAAATATATTGGAGTACTTTCGGTATTGCTACCATCTTGTCACGACTTATATTATTCGCTGGTTAATGATTGATGTTTAGCAATAAATATTAACATATTTTTGGGTAAGAAAGGATCTGTTGTGAAACTGCATACATTTTGAATCAATTTATTTATGCCTCCATATTGGATGAGTTAAGGAAAAATGTCTTGTGATTGCAGCATGGAGGTCAACCCAAACCGACTGTGGACGACAGAGAGCTCAAGTCTAGGATCATCGCACGGTATAGCTTCGTTGATAAGGACGAAGACTATAGGGAGCATAGGCCAGTCGCTCCTAAAACTGTGAGTAGCCCTGTTTCTTTTTTATAGTTAACAAAATTGCCATTGGAATAAATGTATTGACGAAATTTCATTTGCAAATTCGAAGCTCTCTAAGGATGACACATTGATTTTCAGCTAAATCGGCCATGAGAAAGGGAGTGGGGGGCTTAACACAAAAACCTTAATTATAATGGATCTGTTGACACGAAATTTTATGTATAAATTCAAAGCCTTATAAGGACGACACTCTTTCGTAAAGAGCTCTTGAACATGAGCCCGTCTCTACTATCTATCGTGGCGCTACAACCCGGTGACGGGTCCTGGCCTCCTCCACCAACAGCCGCCAATAGTCTCGATCCTGTGCGGCTGCCATCCAGTTCCTGATGCGGAATATGTTTCGGGCATCTTCTGCCACATCATCTGCCCATCTCAGCTTAGGTCTCCCTCGCCGTCATACTCCATGAATGGGCTCCATCAGCAGCTTCTTCGGCATTTCCTCAGCTTCCATCCTGGCGACATGTCCCTCCCATCTTAACCGCCCAATCTTCATGACTTTCAGGACATCTGGTTCTCTATATAGCTCGTAGAGCTCCTGGATGTTGCGTCTGCGCCATGCATGGCCTACTTGCACTCCTCAAAATATTCTGCGCAGAACCTTCCTTTCGGACACCAATAAGCTCTGTTCGCTCATTTTCGAAGTTGTCCAGGTTTCTGAGCCATACAGAAGAACTGGGCGGATAAGGGTCTTATATAGAACGAATTTAGTCTGCCTGGATATGTGGTTGCTTCTGAAGTGCTTGCTGAGACCATAGTAGCACTTTTTTGCCGCAAAGATTCTCTTCCTTATTTCAGTTTCATTAGCATTGTCTTGTGTAACTATGGAGCCCAAGTACGTAAACTCTGCGAAATTTGTGGGGACCTATTTCAAGGGTCTCACCTCGGGTAGGCACTTCTCCATTGACCATGTATTTGGTTTTAGTTGCGTTCACCTCAAGACCCATTCTTCCTGCAGGGCCCATTAAAGCCCTAAATGCGTCACTGACTGCCCTTTCAGAGCGGCCCACTATGTCAATGTCGTCAGCATAGGCGAGAATCTGTACAAGCCTGTTAAAGATGGTTCCGCCCACTTGTATCTCTGATTCCCTGATGCACTTCTCGAGAGCTATGTGAGGCAGGCTAGATCATCTCCTTGCCTCAGACCTTTCCCTGATTTAAACTCCTCTGATCTCTCTCCATTGAAAGTCAACGAATAGGTGGTGGGATCTCTAGTTGAACTCTCTAACTCTTTCGAGAATCGTTCGGAGAGAAAATATCTGGTCTGTTGTAGATTTAGCTTTCCTAAAACCGCACTGGTAAAGACTAATTATGTTCTCCGTGTAAGGCTGAAGTCGTTGGAAAAGGATCTACTATGGGAGTCTTAAATTTTGCTTCCCCTAATAAATGTTTATTCACCTAAGGTACCTGACATCGTACAGGCGGACCATCATTTACCGAAGGACGGTGTGCTCAAGGTGTTTTCACCTCCCAGCATGAAATTGTATACTTAAATTTAAAAACCCATGAGAATAGCACCTAACAATTTTTCACGAATCGAAGGGAAGTGGGAGACCAGAGAAGGAGGCTCGATTCAAATAACCCTAATAACTGTCGATTTTATGATTGTATCGACATAAAAGTTCGCATGAGAATTCAGAAGCCACTATATAAGTCAAATATTGAGTTTTAGCCCAAACGGTCTATTATCTTTCGATGGGAGAGTGATAACGTAATTGTTTATTTCAGATTTGTGTATTTTGCCTTATGTATTGTATTATGAATTATTTTGAATAGGAGCCGAAGAAGTTGGTTCGTTATCGTGACAACAAGATCGTGTCTATGAAGGGTGAGCGATTCACAGAGATCAAGAAGGAGGAAGATGAAGAAGCAGCCAGGAAGTGCCCCGGGGGAGGGGGGCCCTGGACCAAGACACCTCGTTTCCACTGATGACGGCACAAGGTGAGTCCGGCCTCTTTTTGTTGTTCTTTAATATTATTATTATTTAGTGTCTCTCCGAAATGAAGGGACACTTCAGCGTCTAATAGGAAATTAAATTCTAAATAAAACAAATTTCTAAAAACATAGTTTTACAAAACGAGAATCAAAATGGGAGCCTTGTAACTGAAAATGTCTCCGAAAAATGTATTTTTAGTTATAATATATGAGGAGTTTGGAGCCAGAGCGGACCAACTGGTTTAAACTGAACAGGAAGAAAATGGCAATTTAAAATTGAGTACATTTTGTTTATCTCCATAAATGGGCCCCAAATATTTATTTATATTTGAAATTTTAGAATAGTATTGGATGAGTGATCCCTTTTTGTGTTCTATAAAGTTTTTGAAGGCCGTATGATCCATTGTGACTTTGAAAATATATGCACAAAATACTTGTGGACTAAACTTAAAGTGCTGCTATCTATCACTGAAGTGAAGAAACTAAGTGATCCACACTGGTTTTGAAAAAAGAGAACCTATGCCAACATCAGGATGGTAATAACTCATTTTCCCAAAAATTGTGGGTTGGTCCGCTCTGGCTCCAAACTCCTCATATAATGGTATGGGTATTAAAAATTGGTATTTCGTACAAGGAGGTATTAGTTATACTGTATTATTTTTTTTATTTGCTAAGATGTTTATAAACAAGTATTATAGTTATCATTTTATTTTTAGTACAAAGCATTTGGCTGAAGTGTTAACTACTTTTTTTAAATAATATTTAAATGGAAAGTTTTGTGTCGAATAAAGTGGATTTGCGGGAAGTGATGTTGCATTACTTTCTTTCTTAAAAAACTGCAACACAAACCTACCGTTTGCTATTGGAACTATAATGAACATGCTCCTCCTCAAAACACTTGCGAAAGGTGGTTTAGGAGATGAAGAAAAACAATGAATTAGATTTAAAAACGTCCAGGGCTGCCAAAACAATTTGAAGACTCGGAATTGGAAGCATTACTCGACGACAATACTCGTGTGACACTTGCTCCATGACAATGCCAGACCACATGTTAAAAAAATATGTGAAAAATTACTTGCAAGGAGTAAACTGGGAAATTCTACTGCTGTCGCCTTATTCCCCAGATATTGCTCTTTCAGATTACCATTTCTTGCGGTCCATGCAGTCAGCCCTTTTTGCACAGCACTTCAATATTTATGATGATGGTAAAAAATGGCTTAACGAATGGATTGTCTCAAAGGAGCAGGATTTTTTGTTTCGTGGGATCCATATTTTGCCTGATAGATGGGCCAAGGTTGTAGATTCTCATGGGGCATACTTTCATTAACACAACAAATAACTGTAAAATGAACATCTATTTTAAATAAAAAAAGTACCCATTTTAAATTCTCTTACCTTATATTACTACCCATTTATTTTTGTCTTCTAAAAAAAAAAAATTGCTAACGTTTCGGGAATCACTCCCATCATCAGTATGTAATTCATGTGTTCTTTAGGTTAATTATTTCTTTTGTCAGTCAGAATCTCCCTTTATTCTCTCAATTTTTCTTTAAATAGAGAAGAATTTTTGCTAGAATCTTCTCGCTTAATGAATCCATTTTTTTTTTTTACTTGAGCCCACAAAAAAATTGATTTTGCCTGTTAATTAAATTTTTTTTCTTATTGATAATCTATATTTTTTGTGTATGTTTTCTCCAGGTTTGTTCGTACATATTCTTCATTTCCTGACAATACGCCCTCTTCTACCTGCCTGCTATTACCTAATGGTTTTTTTATTTTTTATCTGCATTTATCGTGATAAACATCATTTTCAACAAAGACTTGCCAAAAACAGAAAAAAAAAAATGTAAAACCACTTTGGCATCCTACTCAGAAGTTGTTAGGTATATTATTGACTATAATTTTTCTTAACTTACTAACGTTATTTTAAGAATTTTTTTTTTAAGACTGCCATTAATGGCGATTATTTATTATTAAAAATGTATTTGTTGGTATTGATACAGTAAGGTACGTATGTGGATGATCTCTCGAGAAAACCTTCCCTTAGCCTTTTTCGTTTTTTTAAAGGGGTGAGTCAAAAAATAAATTAAGAAATGGCCAATTAAAAAATATTTATATACATATATCTAATATTCAGTTTGGAGTAAAATTTGCTGCCATGAAGAAAATGTGGCATCAAGTGTTGGTCATGATGAGTCATGAGCCCAGTTCCTGGCAAGCGCTGTCCCACACAGTCAACGAGCATTTAAGAAGTTGTCTGTAGTTTCTCTAAACAATATATAACTGTTCATAAGAAACCTATCAAAGCGCCAAGGCTCGTATTTACTTGGGATAAGGAACTCGCTTGCTGTTTAAGACCAGACGAGAGTTATGTTAAAACCTGAACTGCTTCTCTCACATTTACTCGCTGACTAAGAAACTCGCTTGGGGTTTTAATGTGGAACTAATGCATGCTTATTAATAGCTTTAGAGAATATCTAATGCGATAGTTTGTATGGGAGTATGACTCAATAAAATATATATTACAGCGAAAACCTGATCAAACTAATCAAAACTAGTTCTTCAGAATCTCTTTCATCAATACTAGTTTTGACTAGTCATTATATTTACACTGACTAGTCAAAACTAGTATTTATTGCAATCAGTCAGTTAAAAGTACTTTAGTCACTTTACGAATTCTCTTAATTCGCCTTTTGACGGACTCTTAAATTATCGGGACTAGGACTCTTAAATTATAGGTGTTATTACACCTGGTTTTTACCTTAACATATAATTCTAACGGTGAGAGGTGTCAGTGAGTACTCTTTCAACTAGTCTCCACTGAATTTAGCCAACAAGTCAAAAATGGTTTAAAAAAATCTCTTTCATCAATACTAGATTGTATTTTTGAGGGCGCGGATAGCTCAGAGGTAGCGTTTTTGTTTACTGAGCTCAAGATCGCGGGTTCGAATTCCGGTCAAGGTCCTTATGTTTTATATCTGCAAAGTGAAAAAATCTTGAGCACGCCGTCTTTCGGATGGGACGTTAAGCAATGATCCAGAGTCTGTTCGATATCGGATACTCGTTAAAGATCCCTTATCCTAGGTAACTCCTGATGGTAGGTGAAATGACCTCACAGTTAAATCCGAGCTTGAGTCACAATAACTATATCTGGTTTTAACTGTAACATATATTATACAGGGTGTAACAAGTCGAGAGGGCGATACTTAGGGATCTTATAGTAAACTTAATTCTGAACAAAAAAGTTCCTATAAACATAGGTCCGCAAATGCTTAGTTTAAAAGTTATAATAAAAAGACGCTAATCTAACACTAATCACTTGAAAGTACAGTGTAACTACAATAGTTGTTCAAAATGTCTTCCCTGTTGTACACATAATTGACACCTCCGGGCAACTGAATTTATAGCTGTTAGTACCTCTTGTTCCTGTCCTCTCATTTCGCCACAAGCGCTCTGAATCCGTTCAACCAGTTCTTCCCTAGTGTTTACAGATTGCGAATAAACGTTAGTTTTTAACACCCCACAAACGTAAAATTCCATGGGCGTTAAGTCGGGACTTCTTGCTGGCCATCTTACTGGTCCAAAGCGTCCGATCCATCTCTCCTTGGATAATTTCTGTCCATCCAATCACGAATGACTCTGCCATTATGTGCTGGGCATCCATCCATTTGATTAATTATTCTGGTGGGCAGCTCTGCAACACGGCCAGTTTCTCTTATTCGTTGATAAGTAGCCTGGAAAACCCTTCGATGGGGGGGGGGGGGGGGGGGGGGGGGGATCCGTCGAAGAGGGAAACGTCTTCGGTACTCCTTAACAGCTGCATCACTGTTCCCGTTACAAAAACCGTACCCAAATAGAATATCTGCATACTCCGCATTCGTGAACATTCGCGGCATTTTATGCAAAACTGGTTCACAAAAATCAGATTAGTTGCATTGAAATAGAACCCAACATTCATAAACATGAATGGTATTGAACTGTGAACCCTATTCAGATCCTAATCCCTTATACAAATTGCAGGTATTTCTTTCTTTGCCCTGCAGTTTTTTTATTATAACTTTTAAACAAAGCATTTGCGGACCTATGTTTATAGGAACTTTTTTGTTCAGAATTACGTTTACTATAAGATCCCTAAGTATCGCCCTCTCGACTTGTTACACCCTGTATATACATGTATATAACCTAAAAATTTGCACGATGATCTTACACGCAAAATTATAGGGAAAAAAATAATTGGGTAGAGAGGAAATATTCGCTAAACCTTTTTTTAGTGTTTTCTGGTTATGAGATTATGCTTAATATAACATTTATATTCAATTGTTTTATATATAATCACAATATATATATACGAGCTCATTTGGCATATACAGACCACAAATATTATCGTGTTTTTAATGTTTTTGTAAAACATAATATAGAAATAACTAGGTTTTTTTATAATTTACAGACTAACATCAAAGAGGACAGAATTATTCAATGTAAATGGTCATTTTTTTTTTTTCTTCACTCACCTCATATTTTTAAACTTTTATTGAAATTTTATCGGAGCCAGACTTTTTGTTAAGTCCCGTGGCCCTGATATAACCTTCTATAAATTGAATAAAAATCTTTAAGTATTATGTTATATAGTTATTTATAGGTTTAAATTGAAAATCACATAAGTCTGTTGATAATATTTACGTCAATTTTAATTTTAATAACCTTATCCTTTTGCGGTTAATAATTATTAAAGAAAAAATATTTTAAATTTATGTTCACCCACATATTTTTATCTTCGTGGTCTACCTTACTATTTTGTTCTGGTATAGTTGAACATATTTTCATTTTTTTAAATAATATTATTAGTAACTAATGTACTTATTTACTTCAAGCTTTAAATAAATTGTCATTTTTATTTATTAATATTTTTTTTTTTGTTAAATAACAAATACAATGTAGAATGTTTTTTGAAAATCAGTTGATGAAAGATGTCACAGAAATCTTGATAATTCCAATCATACCACAGAAAAGTATGAGGATTCGATTAAAATATGATCGAAAATGCATTTGAAAAATTATTGTTTAGTATGAGAATTCTTCAAAGAAATATATATTTGGCCAGAGTATTTAGTGAATATATTCAATTCAATTCAATTCAATTCAATTCTTTATTAGCCTTTAAGAAATACATCTTTTAGGCTCAGGGTTCGGCCTGTTTATGATATATACATTATTCAGTTTAAAAAAAGTACAAATAAATGAAAATAGACAATAATAATAATAATAAAATACAAAGTAATATAGAACCTAACTGTTAATTAACAAATTAAAACAAAAATAAAAATGGTATTTTATTTGAATACTTCAATGTCCTCTAATTTTTAGCGCCCTTACTATGTATAGTATAATATTATTGAGGTTTTGGTTGTTTTCAATGTTGAAAAGGGTCTTGTGAGGTTGCGGGCTCTTTAGTGCTTCTACCAGGTACTTTTTTCTTAGTTGGCTGAAGGCTGGACACTCCATGAAGAAATGGTGGATGTCGTCCGGTCGGTCTTCGTTGCAGACACTACAGCTGTCTTCCCTGTTGAAGAGGTAGGTCACTCCTCCCACCGTCACTCTAGCCAGGCTTTCTCTACACAGCCGTATCTGAGCCAACACTCTCGTCCTCTCGATATTTGTCCTCAGCTTTAAGTAGACGTTGTAACAGTAAATATCCTTGTATGTGAGGTTATAGTTAGATTCGAGAATGTGCTGAATGTCTCTATCGCGGCTCCTTTCTTCAAATCTACTCACAATCTTTTTCTTATGCCTGCTGATAAGATCAGGGTCCTGAGTATCCCATAACCATGAATAGCCTACAGAGGTTAGGATATTCCGGAGTTGAGTCACCCAGTTGTAGGCCGGTAGGTCTGAAGGCTGCTTGCTCAGGAACAGGAGACGTTCGTAACACAGTCTAGGGTACCTGTCGGCCGGCATCTCCAGTATTTTGCTCCACCAGCCCACTGCTCTTCCGATTACGATGGCACTAAGATTGTAGCTGTTAGTCTCTACTCTCACGAAGCTGTTTGGAGTTGACTTTGGAAGCTTCAGTACTCTTTTGTAGTATCTTGTGAGCACCGTATCTAGTTTCTCCAGGTATTCTAAAGCCCATATTTCCGAGGAGTACAACAGAGTGGCCAGTGTGACTGACTCCAGCAGTTTCTTCTTGGTGTCCCAACTGTCCGATCTTGCTGCCGCTAAAGTGTGGATGGTTACTCCTGTGGCTTTGTTCGCTTTGGAAATGTAGACGTCTGCAGTTTCGCTAAATTTTCCTGTTTTTGAAAAAGGCATTCCTAGGTAAGTTTGTTTTTTTACCACTTCTATTATGTTTCCTTGGTAGTAGAATGGTGTTTGAAGTTTTTGGTTAGGACTTCTATGAAAAATGAGAATTTTTGATTTCTGGGTGTTGAGTTCTAGTAAGTTTTCTTTCAGGTAAGTGCTGAGATAATTAAGTTTGTTCTGCAAATCTTTGGGAGTATCACTAAACATTACCAAATCGTCTGCATACATTAGGAATATAATGTCGTTTTTGCCATCGATATTTACTCCTCTGAAGCCATTTTCTTTAAATAATTTTTCTATGTCGAACAGGAACAAGTTAAATAGAGTGGGACTGATAGAATCTCCTTGCAGCACCCCTGTTTCTACCTTGATATTCTTTGTTTGACCTGAAGGTGTGGAAACTGTTACATTTGCATTATTGTAAAAACTTTGAAGCACTGCTATAAACTTTTTACTCACTCCAATGGATGATAGTTTATTCCATAAGATGTGGCGGTTTAGGGAGTCAAAAGCTTTCTTTAAATCTATGAAAAAAGCATAAAGATACCTACTTTTTAAACGGATATTGTTATATATAATAGCTTGCAAACAGAAGATGTTATCGGAGCAGCCTCGGCCTGTTCTGAAACCTGATTGTGCTTCTGGTAGTAAGCCTTCTGTTTCTATCCAGGCTGAAAGTCTCTTGTTTTGTATCGAGGTGAAGATTTTCGGCATAGTATTAACTAAAGCTACAGTTCGATAGTTGTGTGGGTCGTCTGGGTCGCCTTTCTTATGGATGAGGAATGCTGCAAGTTGTGACCATTGACTCGGCACTCGTTCTTCCTCCATCACTCTGTTGAACAGGTTCAGCAGGTAGTGTTGCCATGCAGGGGTTAGGCACTTATAAACTTCATTCGGAATGCCGTCGGTCCCCGGTGCTTTTTGGTTTTTTGTACCCTGTATTGCTTCGGTAATCTCATTCATCGAGATAGGTGAGTCCAAATGCCGAAGTGTCGTGTTTGGCAGCGATGTTTCTGGTAGTATGCTTTTTGAGCTATATAAATCCGTGAAGTAATTTTCCCAGATTTTCAGACTTATTGTGGAGACTAAAGAGGGTCTAGGTTTGAATTTCTTGATGACTTTCCAGAAAGTTTGACTATTTTGAACGGCAGCGATATCATCGGATATCTGTCTGTAGTGTCTTGCTTTGGTTTCTTTAGCTAACCTCTTGTATTTCTTTTTACTTTCCAAGTATTTCTCAAGTAGTGTTAGAGTGGGCTTCTTTTTCCATCTGCAGTAGCTTCTTCTTGTTTCCTTCTTCACTGCACGGCACTCTTCGTTGAACCATTTATTTCTGTGATGACTCTTCTGTTTGGCTGGGATTTTCACTAATTTCAACATATCTGTAATGATGGCAGTGACATTTAAAGTACCAGTAAAATTATCGTATAATTTATCTAGCGATGTATCGTTAAAATATATGTTTTGTGACATCTGCAGTAGATGATAAAAAAGTGGTGCCTTTGAGTCGTCCCATGTTATTTTTTCTTTGTAGTTTATTTTAATAGAATTATTTGATGGTATTATATTATTTAAATTTAAAGTTAGTTGACAAATCAAATGATCCGATACCTCCACACACTGTAAAACTTTGAAGTCCTCTATTTTATCTAACAAGGAAGAGCTGACCCAGATCAAGTCTATCACGGAGCAGCCCTGGCTGCTGATAAAGGTGTGTTCTGCGGGATAGTCGCTCCTGCTCCTTCCATTAACTACAAACAGTCCCTCACTTTCCATAACATCTACCAAACGTTTTCCCCTTAGGTTGACATCTGTGTCAGAAGACTGTCTCTTTGCAGTCAACTTCGAGTCCTGAAAGAAACTTTTTTCAAACTGGTTCAGGTTGGCGATTTTTGCATTGAAATCCCCCGCCACCACTAAGGGAATGTCTGGATCCCTGCTCTTCATTTCTTCAATCAATTCTTCAAGTTTGTTAATACACTCTTCATGTTCTAGTTTTGGGGAAAGATAAACAAACCCAAAAATACATTTAAAGTTTTGACTTTTAATTTTAACAAATACAAAGTCTTTATTGTTTATCAGAACAGTGGGCTCTTCTAAATCTTTGTTTACCAATATTATAATTCCTCCGGAGGGTCTTCCTTGTTTTTTGTTTTTAATTGCATAACTTTCAATAAGCCAGTAATTATCAAAACCTTTTGGCCGGTCCCTGTCACTTAATCTCCAGGTTTCAGTGAATCCTAGAATACACATTTGTGTTAATATCCTGTGTTGTTCCGTGTCTAAATTCTCAATGTTGTTGAATCCGTGAACGTTCCAAAGACCTATATTCAGTTGTGATGTGTTGCATAATTGTTCATTGTTTTTCTGATTGTGTGGATGATGTTGAGGCGGTTTTGGGACGAAAAAAATCAGGTGAGGAATTTTTTGTATTTCTTTTTCGTTTTTTCTTAAGTTTTTGTTCCACTTCTATCGGGGAGTGTTCTGTGTTTTTGATCACTTGAGAATGGTTGGTGTCACTCAGTTGGTAAAGACTCATTACTGCTTCATGCTGGTAATATTTTCCGTCTATTAACAATCCATCTCCTCGTAATTTAGCTGTAATCCCTTTACCTTTAAGATTTTTTTGTATTGGAAATAATTGTTTACGTTTTTCTAAAGTACATCTATCATAATCATAATTTATAAATATTTTTGATCCTTTCAGTTTTGGGGAGGAACGTAAAATTTTAATTTTATTCTTGAATGATAATAATGAAATCAAGATAGGTCTACATTTTTGTGAATGCCTTCCTATTCTTTTCACAAAATTAATATCATTTTCACTCAGCTTAATATCCAAATTATCTGTATTTAGTGAATATATTATGTGAATACATTTCTGTGTCATTTTTCACTTTTTCAATTTCTTTTTTTAAGTAATAAGTTATTTTACTTATATTAAAAACTGTATTAATTTTGCTTGTTTCTTAAAAATTGTATTAGTAAATCTTTTGTCGCGAAAGCTTTAAACGATATTAGTCATTTTGGAATGTCTATAAGATAAAACAAAAATTTAATATTTTCAAAAAATATATATAGTATTTACATGGTGTTTCGATCTTCCTAAGGAGACTATTTCGTTTTATTTCGCAAACATGGTTAATATTTTGATAATTTCGAATATAACCGGCGCAGCAGCACGATTCATTTTTATTTATGTATTTTATAATAAATTATATATATGTACATTTAATTTTTTTTAATTTAATTATTCTTTCACATGTTTTAATAAAAATGCCTGTAGTTTTCGTTCACGCTATTTTTTTTTTTTTTGTTTTCAATATTTGATAAAGGAGAAAAGAGCACTATTTGTTTTTGGAGCCAAAATTTCTCTAGGATGTGTTTGGTGCTAATACTAGAAGTATCTAGTTTGTTATTATTGCCGTTATTATTGCCCATATATATTTTTTTTTTGGCACTATAATCATAAACGCAATGCAATTAGAGAGATCAGTTATGCTGGATTGTAAATACGCTTCTTATTGATATTATGTATTATTATTATTTGTTCTTCCTTGATTATAATAATAATAATTTAAAAAAAGTTGTATAAAGATCTTATAATTATTATTTTAAACGTTTATATATATATAATTTTTTTTTCTTGAAGTGTTGACGCAGGATGTAATGTCACGTATGTTTACTGTGTAATTTAGTCTTTAAATTGGTGGTCAAAATAAAAATGTATTTAATGTGAAGTCTTGATATTCCGAAATAGTTCAAATAGTTCCGGTTATTGAAAAATGTTCAACTTAATCAATAATAATTTGATAACCTAATGTTTTAAGGTTTTAAATTAATTTATTTTTCAATTTTCTTATACAATTGAATGATTTTTCCATGTATAATTTCTTCTGATATCAGTGTTCCTTTGGAGTTCTTTAAAATCAGGTAAAAAGAACCTCTTCTACAGGAGGATAATCTGAATATTGTATGGTTTTTCTTTCAGAGCCTTGGTCTATGGATTTGACAGTTGAGGATTTCTTCCGTTAAGAGATTCCAAGATATTATTGTTATAAGGATAATAAAAACGTGCAAATTAACTATAAAATATGAATATACTTTTTTTAGTGAACGTTTCGGTTGAAATGCTATTGTTATTGTGACTTATGCCCGGGCTTCAACTACGAGGTTATTTCCTTTCCTCTTTGCGATGGCATTTTCCGTTAAATGTTAAAAATTTTGAACTATATCACATTTGTTTCTTCTGGTGGTAATATGGACGTTTTTATTTATAACTTAATTAAAGGAGAAACCAATCTAATGTAAAAAGAATTCGAGGTTCTGTCGTGTAAATGAAAAGTTCTAAATTTAGCCAACGTCATCCATCTCCATCTCTTCTTCACATTATTATTAAGTTTCTGGTTATATTGTCCATAAAGACTAATTTGTTTGTTTGTATTCTGTAGACCCTGAAGAAGGAAATAAATAGTTTTCGAAACGTTGGCCAAATTTAGAACTTTTCATTTACACGACAGAACCTCGAATTCCTTTTACAATGAAAAGATTTTATATTTCTATTTATATAATTTATATTTCTTAGAACCTAGGAAAAACTTGTAAAAATACATTATCATTTGATTTTTTTCACAAAAAACGGAAATTGTACTGATAGAAATCACAGGACTGGCACAGAAACAGATCCCACCGCTTTTTTAGAAAATGTGTAAATTTTGACCGCCTACAAATTATGTCCAAACTTTTTATGATTTATTAAACATAAAAATAATTGTGGACTTGAATTTCAGTTTTCAGTTATATATATTTATTTTATGACAAAAATTGTACTATTTCAGTTAGCGAGGAATCGGAATATGAAACTCTTTCTGTTCAGTGAAATGTACAGTACTTGGTACCAATTTTTCTATTCGACTAACCGTGTTGTGTAAGTCGAACAAACCTGTAAAAAAAATCCCGAGTTTAAAATGAACCTATTAATTTTCTGGGGTTGTCAAAGTGTACATCGGTCTTTCGAAGTAAAGAAACCTTGATCCGAAATATTCTTTAATATCTATTTTTTTTCAAATATGACAAAATTATGACAATTAAACCTTTGAAATAACCTTTCGAATAATGTTCTAGAAGCGGCGGTTCCCAAAGTGTGGTGCGCGACGAATATTGTATGTATATATTTTGTCTTATATTTTGCACTGAACAAAAAGTAATTACAGAATTATAGTTTATAAATCCGTATTAAGTATAATTGTTATATATTCAAAGTAGAAAGTAAGCAGACACTTCTTCGTTAAATTATTTGTGTATATTTTAATGTTTCTTTTCTATATAAGTTTCTGGTTAACTTAACAAACTACAAATATTTATCAGTGATATAGATAAGTCAGTACATACACGATAGAGGGTGTTGACACTCATGTGTGATATATATATCATATGTAGAAGGAATTCGAGGTTTTGTCATGTAAATGAAAATTCAATATTTGGCCAACGTTTCGGAAACTATTTATTTCCTTCTTCAGGGCCTTATAATGACTTGAGTGGATGTGTGTGGTGAAGGTGTCCAGTATATGAATCTTGGGATATACTGGACACAAACTCTCAACACCTTCACAACACACATGCACTCAAGTCATTATAAGGCCCTGAAGAAGGAAATAAATAGTTTTTGAAACGTTGGTCAAATATTGAATTTTCATTTACACAATAGCACCTCGAATTCCTTCTACATTGTAAAGATACTGTCGACTCTATTAATCATTATATATACATATATTCGATCGCACTTGTATTTCACTCCATTTATTTTGGTGGTAACGTAAAATGTTGGGAATTCCTAAAATAAAGGGTTCATTTTCGAAACACCTCTTTCAAAAATATAGTTATCTCGAAACCATTTAACTGAACCATTTTTCTTTAAAGATTTTCGATTACTCCTACTATAATTGGTGGCTTTGATTATTATTTTTTCTTGTAATTTTTAAAAATTCTCAATTACATTTTAAAAAAATAAAATAAACCTAACTTCTTTTTTGGTTATGAATCTTGGTACAGTTGATGTGAATTGCAATATTCGAAGTTATACGTTACAACATATTACGTTGTACTTAACTTTCTTAACGTAGTTATTACTTTAAGATGTAAAAGTTTTAAACTTATAAATTTATTATTTCAAATTAAAGTTATTTAAATATTTTTCCTATACGCTAATATTAATCTTATTTGTGTCTCCCTCGCTGTATTCTTTTTCGTCTGTTTTAGAATTTATCCATGTGATATGTGTAGCTAGTATTAAAAATTTTTTTTTATTCTATTTGCGATTTAATTGTGATTAGTGTAGAATTTTAATTGTTTATCTTTCATTTATATATATAATTAGATGTACGATAACAGTATTATAATAATTCTTTAGTCTAGCAAATAACTTAAGAAAACTGTTCCCCTACATTTTGTTTTTTGTGCACATACTCTCTTATTGACATGAAAATGAAATTAATTATATGTGCACATTAGAATTTATAATATTAGCGAACAAAAACAGAAAAAAAATAATAAACACCATATAAGATATTTCTTTTTCAATTTATGTGTGTTGTGTAAATGTTGTAGTTACAATTTATTAGAGTGAAATAAAAATGTTAAATATTTTGAAACAATTTTAATAATTAATTTATAAAAAAAAAAAATTCATATAGTACTACTTAGACTTCAGAGATAATTACTTTTTATTATTTATAATAAATCGTTTTTTTTTTTAGTATATTTTTAGTTATATTATCATAGCCTAGATTTCTACCTATATCTATATATTATAAGTAGACATTTAATTGAGTTGACTTAATGTATTTTTAATACATAAGATATTTCTTTATTCGCCTGTCCGTGACAGTGTATTTTTTATTAAAGTATATATATATTTTAGTATATATATAAATACTAAAAAAAAATATTGTTAAGCTAAATAGATTACTATATGATCTCAATCTATGAAGATGTAATTTTTTTTTCCTCTTCAAACCATATTTTATTTGTAAAAATATTAAATGTTTTCTGTATATAATATGTTTTATTTAATTTTCCCACACTCTTCCATGTAGGAGCTCATGAGATGAGTCGAGAAGAAAGGAACGGAGATATTATATTAGATCGAGGCTTAACCAGATGGTCTTCATCGAGGTACGATGATAGTCGATCATATGTATAATCTTGCTGGTCCCAATCAAAATAGTGGAAGAGGAAATATAGAAAATAAGTAGTCCTTGTGGCACCGATTCCTTTTATTTTTTGAAAGCAAAACAATAAAGCAATGTCGATAGGTAGTCCTTGTGGCACCAATTCCTTAAATTTATTGAAAACAAAACACAATAAAGTAATGTTGGTAGATAGACTTCAACCAGATACGATGATAGTCGACCATAAGAAAAGATGAAAATTTGTACTGGTTCTAACCAAAATAGCCAAGGAAGAAATACGAGTTAATAGATGGTCCTTGTGGCACTGATTCCTTATATTTTTTGAAAAACACAATGAAGCAATGTCGGTAGATAGACTTCAACGATATGATGATAGCCAACCATAAGTAAAAATGAAAAATTATTTAGGTTGGTCCTAACTACAATAGGCACCGATCCTTCATATTTAAAAAAAAAACATTAATATAGCAATGTCTCTATTCTCAAAAAGTATAAAATGGAAAACGGGAGTGGCAAGGTATCTGAATTTTTCGAACCCAACAACAGAATAAAAACAAACATTCTAATTGGGAGGTTTTGTTTATTCTATCTGCCAGGAAACATAGACATTCCTTTGTTCAGCTACCATCAGTATTATTTAACCTTTTTTGTTATTCCTAAATACATAAAAAACTTATAACGATAACAAATAAATGATAAGATGATAAACGATTTCCAGGTGTTGATAGAAAGGTACTAGTAAGATTGGAGGGGGGGGGGGTCTATCCAGCTTAAAAGACATATTTATTTATGTTTCAAAACTAAAAATGTACTAATGAATGTAGAAAAATATAAAATAAATAATTATTACTGAAAACATGAGATATTATTCTAAAACAGTTAAAATATGTGATAGTTTTGGCAACACTGTTGTCTTATAGTGAAAGTTCGGCGCGTCTTTTCCACCATGTTTTTTTTGTTTTAATGGCAGTTAGCCGTGTGTTGTGTCTTATTTTCAGTGTTTCAAAGTTTTGTGAAGTGTAATGCGTAAGTAGTTATAATAAAGTGTTATTGATTGAATGTGTTAATGGTTGAAGAACTGAAAATGGAGGTTAATTCAAGTGATGAGGAGTTGAATTTCATCAGACGTCCAACTATTCTTGTGCATCCATCAGATCCGTATTCAGACGATGAAACAAGACCAGTTACTCCACCAATGGATCAATCAACAATATTGAATAAGTCTTTGGGTGTAGTCTTATCACCAAAAAGTCCTCCCTACAGGCGAATAAGGTCAATGAAATTATCAATTGAATCTCCAAGACCATTTTCAAAGTCTAGATTGGACGCTTCTTTTAGAGCTTCACCGTCAATGTCACCATGTGCCCGTCGAATATCCACAACTGCACCGAATAGACTTCAGAGATCAAGATTGGGAACTCTAGGACAGAATGATAGCAAAAATGAACTCTTATCTCCAGCCGTTTATGTTAATCCTTTCTCTCCTGTGTATTGTAGCTCCCCCAACAGTAGTTCCGCTGATTTAAAAGCCAAGAAAAGGTTTGTTTTCATTATTTATTTGTTTGTACAAATATTATTATTCTTACGTTTAATAACGCCACTATTGCTCTTTCAAATCTGGTTTTCTGTTAGGATAATTCAATTTCAATCATATAAAATATCAATTTAATTATACGTTTTGATATAAGAGAAAGATTTTTTTAAATTCGTGCAAAATGTATTTGTATAGGCCTTCTTCCAATTATCAATTTATCTTTAGTACATACAGGAAAATTTCTCAGATTATAAATATGATTTTTCATCAAAAGTTGGTGTTAACCCTAATATTATTTATTCTGATCTTAAATCGAGGGACTGCGAATCTGTTGAATTAATTGTTTTGTATTACATTTAAATATAGGTAAACAGATTATATAATATTTAGTGGCTTAATGTAAAATGTCAATTTTTATTTATTTAACGTTGAGATTAAAATTATTCAATTTGTTAATTATTGTTTTTATGTTTATAATTAAGGTTGACGCAGAATAGTTTCACATTTGATTCTGATAACAGTATTGATGATGATCAATTTGAAGAACAGGATTCCCATGCTGAAATTAAAAAACCCAAACTCTCAGATTTTAATGTGTCCAGATATCAAAGTGTAAGCCTATTTTTCTCGTATTTATTTTTTCACATAGTTCAATTATGTACTATTTTATTTTTGCTAATATTGTTTTTTTATGTTATAAAATTGTGAAATTCACTTTTTTTTTTTCTTTATATTTTAGGAGTTTATTGAACTAGAATTGATTGGTCTTGGAGATCATGGACGGGTGTTCAAATGTTTGAACAAAATAAACGGGATTGAGTATGCTGTCAAGCGTGGACTGAAACCAATTATAAACGAGTAAGTGAATTATTATTTTATTTTGTAAAGAGTTTGCAGTTAAACTCTGATGGCTTATCAGTAAGACTTCTTTAAATTATTGGACAGGTTTGACTAACAAATAAAAACAGCGAAATTTATTTACACTTATTTTACACAAAATACGTATATTTGAATGTGTCAGAAAAGGGGGACCTTAGTGAATGAATGTGTCATAGGAAAAAGAACGTAGATCGGAAGTAAAAGGTGTCAGTGGTATATATTATAACATAATGATATTTATAAGCTTAATATAATTAGACTTTTGCTGTGCTTAAAAAGTTCTATTATTATGATTTTTAAAGAGTATGAAATATTGTTTTTATGTATTGAACACGATTTCTATCGGGTCGTCACACATGAAATGATCTTTTTTTGAACAGGAAGTAAATGAAAAAATTGACTAACAAATAAAATATATTTTATTCAAAATATTTTCCATTATTTTCCACACATTTTTGCCAACGAGTAACTAGGTTTTGAGGAAGTGAGGAAGGACATTAAAAAAATGAATTCATTTTGAGTTATACTTTTTTCATAAAGAAAGGAGCAATGTTTATTTAGTGAAATATCGTCTATAGTCTTAGGTATTTGATTATCCGTTTCCAGGGTCAACTGGACCGGATTTAAGTTTGGTAAGGCAATTTTGTTCGTTCCTTGTTTGCTTCAGTGTGTGAGTCCATAGAGTAGGGGATATTATAACGATTACCTGACGTAGCACAGGCTCAGAACACAAATTTAATGTCCCCTCCAAAGGACGGCTTGCTCGAAATTTTGTTTCTTGTGCTAATGGCGTCCCGCCAAGGTGACTGAGTGTGGTACCTGGATGACTCACTCACCAAACAGTGAGTCACAATCTAAATTCCAAGATGTCTGTTGAACTTTCTTGTGGTTAGTGAACTCATTGTTCATTCAACGGCAGCAGCATATTGAATTATTATCTTTGAAAAAATCACTGACTATGTACTTCCCCAGCAAGAAATCAATTACGTTGTTGCTCTCCCTCGAAGGCCAATTGATCGTTTGGGCTAAGACTCAATATTTTTTTTGTGAATCCTCATATTAAATTTTGTGTCGATGCATTCATTACATCACGCATTTATTAGTATTTTTACGTTAATGAATTTTTCAAACCTTCAGAAATGCACCAGCAGCCTCCCACTATACAATAAGACATCGTCCATAATTTAAATTCTACAAAAAAAAATAACTAAAACAAAATTATTTTTTGAAATATTGTCTACTCCACTTAAAAATCTATACAAAATTACAGTTTAATTTATACTATATAAGTATTTTTCAAAAATATAAAACATTATTTCATGAGTATCATATATAAATTATTGAGACTTATAAAGTCTGACTGCATGAACGATCAGACCAATCTCTTAAAATTCAGATTTGCTGACTTAAGCCCTTTTGCCCAAACAACCGAGATATAAATATGTACTATCTTGCTACCAGCCACGACTTAACAAACACTAAATGGAAGTTCAACCAGTTTACAATCCAAACTTTTAAGCCCCCACGGGGTTTTTCCTATCCCTCCTGTTATGTCTTACAAATATTGAAAACATTTAAAATAAAATTTCGTCTCAAATTGAAATTCTAGTAACATACAATTTTGTTAAATAGTATGTTCTGAATTAATTTCATATTAAATATATATGCATATAAGAGGGCGCCGGTAGCTCAGTGGTATGCGTGCTTGACTTCTGAGCTCAAGGTCGTGGGTTCGTAGCCCGACCGAGGCCCTTAGTTTATTTTATCTGGGAGGTAAAATAAACTTAAGCACGCCGTCCTTCGGATGGGACGTTAAGCGATGGTCCCGAGCCTGTACGATGTCAGGTACTCGTTAAAGACCCCTACCCTAGATGAATAAAAATTTAGGGTAGGCAAAATTTAGGACTCCCACAGTAGAGTCGGGCTCATGTCCACCAGAAAGAGCGCTCTGGTAGTAGGCGATATGACCTCGTAGTTAAAGCCCGGGCATGAGTCATAAAACCTAAAACCTAAACCTATATGCATATATAAAATCAATTAAAGATGACAATATACATATTTATTATTTATTTATTAAATA
Organism: Aradus depressus; assembly: GCA_963662175.1. Lineage (NCBI taxonomy): Eukaryota > Metazoa > Arthropoda > Insecta > Hemiptera > Aradidae > Aradus > Aradus depressus. The sequence goes on along the minus strand of OY759226.1, from coordinate 20,944,651 downwards.
AAAATAAAAATAGTTTTTTGAGAAATTAAGAAGGTACGTATACACAGAGACTGAAGGATTATATTATTGGCGATAAAAAAGGGGTTAATATTTGATATTGGTTTGATCGTTCATGCAGTCAGACTTGTCTCAATAATTTATATGTGATAATCGTGAAATAATGTTTTATATTTTAGAGAAATACTTTTATAGTTATAAATTAAACTGGTACTTTTGTTTGGATTTTTTAGTAGTATGGACAATATTTCAAAAAATAATTTTGTTTTAGTTATTTTTTTATAGAATTTAAATTATGGAAGATGATTTATAATTAATGTAGTTGTGAAAATATATGATAAGGATTGTCAAAATGACCGTTGCACTTTTGGTTGGGTGCATCTGTCTTATTGTATAGTGGGAGGCTGGTGGTGCACTGAAGGTAGCATGGAGCACCTGGTGTCTGGTGCTCTCCCACTACCTGCTTGTACAATGGACAGTCCTCAACAGCTGTTCTTTACAAAACCAACTGTCAAAACCTTGTTGTTAGTAACTACAATGCCCGGGCTTTAACTACAAGGTCATATCGCCTACTACCAGAGCGCTCTTTCGTCACTCTCGTAGACATAAGTCCGACTCTACTATGGGAGTCCTACATTTTGCCTATCTTGGTTTATTTACTTGATGAGTAGGGGTCTTTAACGAGTACCTGACATCGTACAGCCTCGGGACCATCGTTCAACGTCCCATCCGAAGGACGGTGTGCTCAAGGTTTTTTTTCAACTCCCAAGTGAGAAAAAACATGTGCAAACCATATTAAAATGTTAAGCTCCTTCAATTTTGAAGAAATTTGCGATTTCGTTTCGAAGCCCACCAAAACACCGTGTATGATTTCCGATCATTTTGAATTCTAGTTATCATTTAAATTTTGTTCTCTTTTTTTTTACTACAGAATTTATTACTAGTTAGTTATTGTGACTCATGCCCGGGCTTTAACTATGAGGTCATATCGCCTACTACCATAGCACTCTTGTGGACATGAATCTAACTTTAAATTTTGCCTACCCTAATTTTGTATTCAGGGTGGGGGTGGGGGTTCTTTAACGAGTATCATATAATGCAGGCTCGGGACCATCGATTAATGTCCGAAGAACGACGTGCTTAAGTTTATTTTACTTCGCAGATAAATTAACATAAGGGCCACGGCCGGGCTGTGAACCCACGATCTTGAGCTCAATAAGCAAGCACCATACCACTGAGCTACCAGAGCCCTCGAATTGATTGTATTACACAACTTCATTAGTTTATTGATTAGAATCTGGCTTTTACAATTCGTATTTTTTCAGATGCAATATTATTTTGCTTAAACAACGCCTATACAGATTTTCTACTTTGAAATATTTTTACAACGTTCATACTATAACTAACCACATTTAGAATTAAGTATTATTTTATCATAGAGAAAAGTAAAAAATAGTAACTTTTCTCAATTAATTTTTTTCTAATCACTTCATCATTTTTATTTTCTACGTTTTCAGGAGAATAGCCCACAATGAGATCTACGCTCATGGGGTCCTGGAACATCGGAACATCGTCAAGAACTACTCAAGTTGGACAGAGAACGACTATGTGTACATGCAGAATGAATACTGCACCGGAGGGAGTCTAGAGGAGGCCCTCTCGAAGGAGCCCATGGAAGAACCCCAGCTGAGGAAGGTGCTAGACCACGTGGCACATGGACTTAGGTAGACCCATCATTTCATAATGTCTAATTTAAGTAAAAAAAATAAGAGAAGTGATTAAAAAATTTTCTAGTACTTCTTGTATTACGCGCCAACGGAGCGTCGGAGAGCGGTACGGTTGGCAGCATTAGTTGTTGTGACTCTTCCTGAGCTCAGCTGTTTTTATAGATTCTCTACTACCTACTTTGTTGTGAGGTAACAGACGTTTTTGTGAAACAAGTTTTTCGTGTTTGGCTATTTTGTGATCTTCTGTAAAATTAATCAAAAAGAAAAGCAACGCATTTGCAAGAGGCTTTTGGGATGAATGTCTTGTATCGATCATGGTGTCAAGAGTGGTACAAGAAGTTCAAAGAAGGCCGGACATCGTCAGAAGACAATCCTCGTTCAGGACGCCCATCAATTTCGACTGACGATGATCATGTTGTCAGAGTGAACGTGCGATCAAATCACCACGAAGTGAAACAATTAATCGTTTTCGTTACCTTGAAACCCTAAGGTATTTGCGCGGGCTGTGAGGAGGAAGGTACCTGAGCTGTGGCGAAGTGGGGAGTGGTTGCACCATGACAACCTGTTCATTCGCGATTATTGCACAAAAAACGCCATGGCCGTCATACTTCAGCCCCCGTACTCACCAGATCTGGCCCCTGCGCACTTTCTCATATTTCCGAAACTCAAGAGACCCTTAAAAGAGCAGAGATTTCACTCGACTGACGAAATTAAAGAAAACTGGCTGGAGGAGCGGAACAGCATTCCAGTTCTCAGGGTCCTTCCAGCAGTGGAAACGGTGGGGGAAATTTATAGCTTGCCAAGAGGAGTACTTCGAAGGGGACAATGTCCAATAACTTGTAAATTGTTTTATGCATTTTTAAAAAATAAGTCCTGAAACTTTTTGATCACCCTTCGTATATATATACTACTTTCCAAAACATGATATCATGTTCACAAATTTGGAAAGTAAATTCTGTTACAACTTTCCATTTATTTATCATTTTATTTTCACTTTGTAGCATTTTCATTGTATAATTGTTATTACAGATTTATCCACTCTAAGAATCTGGCCCACATGGACATCAAGCCAGGCAATATCCTCATCTCAAAAGAACCTAAGGTCCCCTATAGACAAGATACTGATGAGTTCTGTGATGATGATGATTCTGATGAAGAAACTATCTATAAAATTGGTAATTTACAATTATTGTTTTGTTGAGTGCAGTTATTTTTATGCTTAGTATAGTAGAAGTTATATATCCATCGAAAATTCGAAGTTCAGTTTTCATCGGATTTTGTTGTTTTCTGACCCCTGAAGTACAGGGCGCCGGTATCTCAGAGGTAGCATGCTTATTCTATCTGGGAGGAGAAAAAACATCCGCCGTCCTTCGGATGGGACGTTGAGCGATGGATGGTCCCTAGCCTGTACGATGTCAGGTACTCGTTACAGACCCCTATCCTAGGTGAATAAAAATTTACGGCTGGCAAAGGACTACCATAATAGACTGGGTCATGTCCACCAGAGTGACGAAAGAGCACTCTGGTAGTAGGCGATATGACCTTGTAATTAAAGCCCGGGCATGAGTCATAATAACTAACTACTTTTCACAGCTATACTCTCCCATTGGTTTTTACAACCTAAATATATATGTTTCGGGAGAGACTACTAAAGTAGTTACTAAAAACAGTAACTATCATTTATTTTATAAGTGGTATGCGTGCTTGCTTACTGAGTTCAAGGCGAGGCCCTTACATTTTTTAAATCTGTTTTATCTGTGGGGTAAAATAAACTTAAGCACGACGTCCTTCGAATAAGACGTTAAGCGATGGTCCCGAGCCTGTACAATGTCAGGTACTCGTTACAGACCCTTATTCTAGGTGAATAAAAATTTAGGACTCCCATAGTAGACTCGAGCTCATGTCCAACAGAGTGACAAAGGAGCGCTCTGGTAGTAGGCGATATGACGTGTAATTAAAGCCCGAACATTTAACAAAAAATAACTAACCTTAGGCTTCTATGAGATTTAATATTAATTACTTCTTTCCAGTATTTTTTCAAGGGTTGTCTTCAGCTATATGGCAATATTTCTAGTCCCTTGTTCCGGTCTAAATGAAATCATCCGTTGGAAAACGATGAAGGGATGTGGAAGTGTTCCAAAATATTGTCAAATAGCTGATACCTTTGGAAGAAATACCGTAAAAAGTTAACAATTATCTTTTGCGGGAGTTCATAGAGAGCGAAAATGTAATTGTTTAATTCTTACTGGGGAAGTACGTAGTCGGTGATTTATTTACTACTTTTTTCTTTAATTTTTATACTAATATGTTGTTTTTGTGGTGATTGCAGGTGACCTGGGCCACGTGACCAGGCTGGATGACGTGGTAGATGTGGTGGAAGGTGACTGCCGATATCTGCCCAAGGAGCTTCTCAATGACGATTACTCACATCTTACCAAAGTCGACATCTTCGCTCTAGGCAAGTCTCTCTATAATATGTACTTCTGATTATGTTAAAGTTAAGCGTTTACATTGTAAATACAGTAGAACCTCTATATGTCGAACATCAAGGGAGACGCCAAAAAATTCGAGTTATAGGAGGATTTCGACTTAGGTGGATTTTGATTCGACTTGAAGTGGTTAAGATTCATTCTAACTAATTTTGAGTTAGAGAGGTGAAATAAATAAAAATTCCAGTTACAGAGGTAGCAAACATATTTATATTTATTATAAATCAACATTATTTCAAAACATCCTTAAAATAAAAAATACGTAGTGTATGTAGGTATAAAAAAAAGTCAGTAATTTTTTTTTGCTTTAGATAATTGGTAATCCTATTTATTGTATACTCCTAAATTGTTTTCTAAGAAACAATGGTGTACATTGTCGGCAAATTCTTATAGTCGGTAACTTATTTTTCTTCGAGCTATAGAGGTAATAAGTTTCAAATAATCGAGTTGTAAAGCTTGTAAAATAAAACATTGCTATGTTCGAGATACAGAGGTTCAATTTTTTTTTTCGAGTTATAGAGGGAAAATATATACCAAAATGGCTTGTAGGGACTCACTGATTGCTTCGACTAATAGAGAGGGTTGAGATTTCGAGTAATGGAGGTTTTGGGGCTTGAAGGGAAAGGAACAAAACTTTTTTTTTGAGTTTTGGAGGTTTTCGACTTATCGAGGTTCGACTTAAAGAGGTTCTTGAATTCCTCTTCTAAGATGAATCTTCATCTTCGGGCTCTGCAGACACTCCTCTAAAAATGTGTTCCTCTCGTCGAAAATATTTCAAATGCTCCTTCCTTATCTTGCCAAAAGTCCTCCCACATCTTCAAAATGCTCTAATTTCAATCCCATATCCATGAGAAGTCACCATACCCAGCCAGCCCTACAGGACAACAACCTACAACTACTCTAACTGATCCAGGCTAACTTCCTCTCTTGACTCTGACCCGCGTAATTCCTTTATATTCTTACTATCCCAGTACCTCCTAAGAACAAAACTATGATTCCTAAGGCTGCGGGATAGTTCTTGTCTTTTTTTTTTAAATGAATTTTAAACTTTTTACAAATTTCCTCAGAATATTTTTTAAAATATATTTTTTTTGTTTAGGTCTTACCCTGTACGAGGCTGCTGGAGGAGGCCCTCTTCCGAAGAACGGAGACGAGTGGCACGCCATCAGAGATGGTAAAATAAAGACTTTCCCAAATCTCAGCTCCGAATTTAACCATTTAATCAAGGTAAGGATCTCAGTTTGAATAAAATAAATATTTATCACTGATCTGGTTCAGTTTTCAACCCCCGACGCAAAAGGAGGGGTGTTATAAGTTTGAAACCTTTGTGTTTGTGTGTCTGAGGCATCGTAGCTTCAAGACGGCTCAACCAATTTCAAAGCGTTTGTTTTTGTTCCAAAAGCTGGTATTTGCAAGATGGTTCTTAGTTAGCCATGTTTGGTGAAAATCGGGTATGCCGTTTCCAAGATATTCAGGTTTCATCAGAGCCTGTTGTAGGGATCTCGGCCTCTATTACAGCTACAGACTTGGAGTTTGAGCTCAAATGTTTATAAGGACAAGCTCCTGCCAGCAAGGTTTCAGTAAGAAAAAAATTAATGAACGAAAAGAAATGTAAATTGATTTTTAATCAAAACACCAAAGAGCGAACTTTTTTTTTATTATTTAAATAAATAAAATCAGGATTTTTGAAAGGAGTATGTCGTCGTCGACCCGCCCCAAAATTTTATTGTATCGGTTTTTTTTTTTTTTTTTAATTTAACTTTTCATAACATCGCTGTTTTAATATGCTTTTCAAAAAATGATTTCGGTGTACAAGTTTAGTTAGTTATTATGACTCATGCCCGGGCATTAACTATGAGGTCATATCGCCTGCAGAGCCCCCTTCCGTCACTCTGGTGGACATGAGTCCGACTCTACTTTGATACACTTCAGTTTTATTCACCCGGGGTAGAGGAGAAGTCCTTAACGAGTACCGATCATAGCTTAACATCCGAAGAACGACCTGCTCAATCCTACCTTTATATATTCTATTATATTTTAATTTTTTAAATATAATTTGCACGCCGTCTTTCGGGTGGGACTTTAAGCGGTCCCGAGCTTATGCGATGTTAAGACCTCTACCCTAGGTGAATAAAAATTTAGGAGTCCCATAGTAGAGTCGTTAAATAAAAGCCCGGGCATGAGTCACAATAACTAAGTATAATTTATTTTCTTTTAATATTACAAATTGTAAAAAATAATAATAGTGAATTAGATGTAATGTTAGATTGTTTATTGATTTCAGCGTATGATCCATCCAAATGCTGAATGTCGTCCGACAGCCAGCGAGCTCATCGTACAAACTTCTCCATCTCCCATCTACAAGTCAGTCAAAGTGAAGCACGAGTTGAAAGCGGCCAAACAGAAGATACAACTTCTTGAACAACAACTTCAGGTAGGTTTCTTACTATAAAAGTTGTGGGAAATGTTAAAAAAAAATTTAGAATAAAAATTAAAACATTTGAAAGAACCAACCTTATCAAGTGTCTACTATTTTCTCTTCAATATAAAATGCTACTTTTTCACATTTTTTTTTTTTTAATGTCTTGTTCACATTACACCGATCACCTGTAGAATGTGCTTATTTTCTACTTTTCAGTGTGCTATAATTGTAATATAAGTTACATTTTTATATTACTTCTAACTTGTTTATTATTAATTAATAAGTCAAGCATGATATAGAAAAATAGTCGTCGGTGTATCATCGGCGTTGTACTTCCCCAACACAAATTAAGTTTTTGCTCCCTCTCCAAAACCAATAGGGATAAAAATCTAGAGGAAAATTAGTAGGTGTCGTCCTTATGGGTGTTTATATTAACATATGAAATTTTGTGTCGTTTTATTCATTATGATATTTAACATTTTTGCAGAGATATTGTGAAACACTTGATAAAAATAAATAAAAGTATGTTTTTTAAAAAATATTGTCTATTTCACAAATAATCATATATATGAAGCTGAAAATGTCTGTGCGTTGTACTGCTATAACTCACGAACGGCTTGATGGATTTGATTAATTTTTTTAAAAATTTGTTCGTCATCGTCTGTGGAAGGTTATATGCGTATTAGTACCTCTATATCTGGTCCATCCCAGCATCCACCCACGCAATCTTTGTAACTCAAAAACCACTGCAATGATTAATGAGGAATCTTTTTAAATAGATAAGTTTTATCTACCGGAAGGTTAAGGTCTATTTTTTAATCAACCCCTGGTCCATCCCAGCATCCACTCACGCAATCTTTGTAACTCGAAAACCATTGCAACGATTAATGAGAAATCTTTTTGAATAAATTAGTTTTAGCTCCAAAGCTAGCGTTACTACAGTTGAAGGACTATAAGCCTTATTCCGTATGAATAATTGAAAATTATAACATCATAAATGTACTGTCGAGAAACTGAATAGCCTTATAGGAGATATTGGGAGAAAAGTCAAAGTTCCCCGGGCAACGCCGGGTATTACTGCTAATATATAATATGGGAGTACTTTCGGTATTGCTACCATCTTCAGCCACGACTTAACAAATACTAAATTGAAGTTCAACTAGGTAGTTTACAATCCAGACGGTAGGTGGGTATCCTTTTTCAGCCCCTACGGGGTTTTCATATCCCTTCTGTACAGTTAATATTTGAAATATGTAAAAACATAAGAAATGACATTTCGTCCCAAATTATCTTAAAAATAAAAAATTAAAATTTTTTTGAAATAGTATGTGTTGATTAAATTTTTTATTTTTAAGACGTTTTGTCAATTTGGGACGAAATGTCATTTTTTATGTTTTTACATATTTCAAATATTAACTGTACAGAAAGGATAGGAAAACCCCATAGGGGCTGAAAAAGAATACCTACCTACCGTCTGGATTGTAAACTACCTAGTTGAACTTCAATTTAGTAATTGTTAAGTCATGGCTGAAGATGGTAGCAATATCGAAAGTACTCCCATATTATATATTATTTGTGAAATAGACAATATTTTTTAAAAAACATACGTTTTATTTATTTTTATAGTTATATTCATTACTTACGGCAGTTATCAGAGTTTTTGTGTTAAGCCTCCCTCCTAAACCCCTCCTTTCTTTCGTCTGATTTGACTGAAAATCAACAGTTGTCCTCCACCTGGGGTTCTGGATACACATATCAAATTTCATGTCGATAAATTAATTCTATCGGGAATTATCGTGTTCATAGAAACAAATTTTTGTTTTTTTGAATCAGGTGATCGGAAAACTTGAATTTTTGTTGAAAATTCAACATCGAATTTCTGGCCGATTCGTATAGTTGGGTAGTAAAAAAAAAAAAGAGAAGGAGAGAAAAATATAATAATTATGTGTTTCTTAAACTTCTCTGGGATGTTCCACTGTTGGTTGTTTCCGGCATTTCTTCCAGAGGTGTCTTCCTATTTTCTGGACAATACTTCAGTACATGTAAGTGTCCCGAAACATTGTCCAAAAAACAAGAAGACACCTCTGGAAGAAATGCCGGAAACAACCAACATAATAATTATATCAATTTCATCATAACAAGTTGTAATTTTATTACGATAAAGCCTCATTCATTCTGAGGTATAGAAAAATAATATTCCACTCGCAACATAATATTTTGCAATATAATAAAAGGCTTTGTTTATATTTTTTTTGTTGCAGGACGTCTACAAATGTGTTAAAGTTTTCCGATCACACTCCCATGAGAGGAAGAGGATCCCAACTCATAATAACAACAGAGGGGAGCGTCTCGTCGGTAAAAAGTCAAAGAGGTCACTTAGTACCAGTGTCTAGTATACTTAACTATAGTTAGTATCTTTCTGAGATATACAGTAATCAATTTCATTGCTATCAATTTTAATTGATGAAAGTGCATTGCAAAATAAATCAATCACATTGTTATCATCCCCATTTTGGTGATATGAAAAAATTCCCAATTATTTACACACATTCGTGTTTGTATCTCAATATACAGAAATTGACAGTCCCTTAGAAGATTATTGATTACAAAATCGTCTGTAGAAACGTATTTTTTTTTCTCTTTATTATTTGTAACTTAACTCATTTTCCAAACATAGAAACTATTAATGATATTTTTATAAAAAAAATTAAGATGTTTGTTATTTTAACATTGGTATATTTGTAAGGGAAAAGTCAGTTTTGTGCATTCTCGCATTGTGTTTCCCCTCCCTCCCTTACATTTTGTTTCCCCTCATTTCTGAAATTGCATACATATGTACGATATTTATATATATATATATATATATTTTTCGATACATATGTACATTTTTCTATTGAAATTTGAAATCAAAACGGGGACAATTACAATTTAATTGATTACTGTAACCAAGTTGGATATTGAATACAAACTCAGCTAATTTTTCTGTTTACAATCGATGAAGGTCCAATTAAAATGTTATTGATTACTGTAATCAAAATGATGATTGATTACAATGTTATTTATTGTTTACTTTCATAATCAATTTTTTTTTTTTTTTTCTAATTATCGGAATCGTAATAGACGCAATTTTGCCCAATATCTACTTGATCTATCTTTGTGACAGCATTGGCCATCGTTAATACCACAATTAAAAAAAAAAAAAAAATGTTTTCTTAATTATTTGATTATTCACTGTTAGAAAATATTTTATTGTATTTTTTTGGGGGCTAAAAAGATTTTGTGCTTTTATGTGTATATATGTGTAAAATAACTTTTTATATTTTAGAGAGGAAAAAAAAAAAAAAAGGAAAAATATTTTTCGTAATAAAACTTGTAAAATATTTAATTTTTTTTTATTGAACGTTAATGCTGTAATAATGAGAGAGTTCTATTTGATTAGATGGGTTTAGTGAGAAAATAGATTTTTTGAAATATTGAGAATGGGGGCGTTGTTACTAGACGATTTTATTAATTTGGCTCTTTTTGGTCTTAAATCATTCCTATTTTCTTTTTTTTTTTCATTGATACAGTGTAACTAAATGTTCCTTTTATTTTAAATTTTAAAAATATAATATAACAAATAGCGCTCAGTTTCATTAGGGCCATTTAAAGTTATGGTTATCATCAGAATGAGTTCTTGCTCTTTTTTACGAACAGCTTATGGATTTTAATGTGGTCATAAAATAAGATTTATTGGGAAAAATGTTAATATTTTAATGTGGATAAATGTGAGAAAATATTGTGCCCCTTCAGAATACAAAAGAACCACTGGACCTTTATTAGAACCAGAAAAATTGGAAGAAGAAAAACTTTTTATATATGACGGGGTTAGAATCAAAGTGGTCTAAGTGACATTTTTAAAACTTTGAAAAAACTGTGCATTAAGTTTTTAACTGATTTAAAAAATCTATAATTTATCGAAACTATTTTATCTTCTGCTTTTATAGTGAAAGTTGTTAGCAAACCACAAAATTGAATAAAAATCTTAATTTCAAGGTCACTATTGATATGTTTAAGTTACTTGTTCATGTCAACAAAATGGTATAAGTGATTTGCCACTAGATCTCACTTGTACAACTTTTTTCCTGAACAGAACTATCATTTTTGACCCGATTATGCACTTAACGGAAAATTTTTAAAAATTTCACTTGGACAATTTTGATTCTAACCCCGTCTTATAACATATTACAGCATCACTTCTCTCTCAATTTGTTATTCTTCTTTTTATAGAATATAATTTATTTAGTTGACTTTATATATAAACACCTAGTCAAAAAATAAATGAGAGAAGTGATATAACAATATAATGTTGTAATACTTGATAAAAAAAAATTAAGAAAAACTTTTTTTTTTTTTAATATTGTCTATTTCACAAAATATATGGGAGTACTTTCGGAATTGCTAACATCTTCAGCCATGACTTCGTATTGTTAAGACGTATCTGAAGCATCTGTAGCAATACCGAAAGTACTCCCATATATTTTGTGAAATAGACAATATTTAAAAAAAAAAAAAGTTTTTCTTTATTTTTTTAAATATATTATATATTGAGATTCTTAGATGCCATTAGTATTGACTGGGTGTTTAAATATAGAGAACCAAACATTTCAATATTAGTTTATTATTGCAGCATCACTCCTCTCATTTATTTTTTGCATTTTAAAAAGAAATTACAAAAGTTTCGATAATCGTACGTACTATCATCAGTATTTATAATACATGTGTTCTTCATGAAGGAGAAGAGATCCACAAGAGGTCGATAAAAACAAATTTGTAGAATTTCTGCCAAGCTTTCGGCACTGAGCGCTCTTCAGGGCCTATATTGACGTATATACATTATCAGAGTGTTTATATATGCTAAAATTGAGTTAAGATATGACACTACAATTAAAGTGACTAATTCAACAAAATAACTTCGAAATATTTACTCCAAAACATAAATAAAATATTATATCTAAAGTAAACAATTATGACTGAATAAAACGTATATCAAGTGAACAAAAACAATATAAAAATAATTAAACAAAAACAAATAATATAATATATCTAAACAGAAGCAAAGTATAACCAAACAAAACAAATTATGTCACACAAAAAGAAAGGAAATGTTTATTAAATTTTTTTTAAATATTTTATTTTAAAACTTTTGTTCGCTCATGTTGTTGGTTTTGTTTGTTTATACTTAGCGCTTTTGTTTAGATATATTATTTTTTTTTTTTTGTATAATTATTATTATTATTATTTTTTGTATTTTATTTATAAAGATACAGCTGTTGCTAGGGTGCAACAACCAGCATCTATGATGATATTGATATGTTGGCGTGAAGGGCATGTGAGAGGAAGGCCACCCAGTGGTAGGTCCTCGGGACGAAAATTTATCTTAATTATTAGGACAAGAACAGAAAAAAAAATAAACAAATAAATAAAAAGGAATTTAAAGACACTTTTGATGGATGGATTATTTAAAAAGAAAATGTGTTTACTCATGATCAACTTTTTATTTAGTTATAATTGTTTTAGTCACATTTAATTGTTGTGTCATATCTTTACTCAATTCTAGCATCGTATGTATATCGATAATGTATATTTATTAATACAGACCTTGCAGAAAGCACAATAAGTGCAGAAAGCTTGGCAGAAATTCTACAAATTTGTTTTTACCGACCACAAGCCTCATCTATTCCCGTTTCTAACACGTTATTCCATCCCAATATTGGGTTCTTTATGTTAACTATTCCTTCTGTCAATCAGAATCTTTGTTTTATAGAACATATTTATTGAGTCAACTTCTATAAACAACTAGTCAAAGCTCAGTTTTAAACCCCATTCCCAAAAAATAAATGGGATAAGTTATACTGTAATAATATATCTCGGGTGTTTGGCCAAAAGGGCTTTAGTCAGGAATTTCTAAAGGTTAGAAAAATTCCTGCAAATTAGGTAAAGCACATTTATGTTACTTGAAATATTATTTCAATAAAATTATTAAATATAGACAAAGTAAAATATTCCAACATTGAGTTACATATCGCTACCTCAGAACAAGACTGTCACAACTAAAAAAATGTGAATTTTGGAAAATCACGCTTTTAAATTCACTGATCATTAATGGTACTTTACTTTTGATTTATTAAGAAAACTGCTAAAGCAATAAGCTTTTACACTGTTAATAATACTTACTTTTAAGCCAATTTTACTTAGCTTTCACCATTCGTAACTCCCTTTAAAAGCCCAACCTTTTCGTACATTGGAAGATACCGACACATCCTGCTCTTTGGTGGCCAGAATTAGAAGTTACAATTGTGACACTCTTCCATAAAAAAAGTATACCAAATTACCATTCATCCTAGGTAGCGAGCGATATGGTAAAAATATTTAAATGCACTTGTCCTTTAGATCACAAGGTTTATTCTGATTTAAGCTCTTTTGCCCAAAACACTAGATATATTATATATGAATTCAGAATCTCCTTACACTACCATATAATAAATAATATTTATATAATTTACTAAACATATTATTATTGATTATCATGGAACTAAATTTTCCTCCTTTTAAATTTAAAAAATTTGGAATGAATAAGCTCTGTAAAATTTATTATAGTAATTTTTAGGTAGAGTAAAATGGGTAGATATTGACACGTTAATGATAATTTTCTATTTCTGTCATTCATTACTTGATCAGTAAGAATTAGAGCAGAGGTCGGCAACCTTTTTGTGTTTGTGGGGCATATTATACTTCTGGTAGTCAAGTGCATTTGGCCAATAAATTCGATTTTGAAATTTGCCATTAATTTTAAAAAAAGTTGACGGTGAATAATCTGTAATGTACTTCCCCAAATCGAATTAATGAATAGTTGACTCTCATGGGTGCTTCTAAATCCTCTTAACCCCCCCCCCCCCCCCCCCCCCCCCCTTCCCTTCTACCAATTTCCCTGAAAATTAATTAAAATCATTACATTATTTATTTTTTTATATTTTAGTTTATTTTTCCCTTTTTCCTTCGAGGATAAAAAAAACAAAAAAACAAGCAGTTGAAACGACAACAAAACATGTTACAGGATTGCGAAACAGGATTAATGGCGAAAATCCCCACTCTTCCGAAGGAGATACAACATAAGAATAGATCTGGACAGTGAAGAGTAATATTATTCTCTTTTTAATAATTTTTAAATAAAAAAACCTTTATTATTATATTTTTATTTTAATATTTCTTCAAAGAAAAACAAATGTGATTTTTTTTTTTTTTTAATTGTTATTTTCAACTAATTGTATAGAAATATTTGTTAAGTATCTATGTATTATAGTTAATAAAAATAATAATAATTATAAGTACATATTGTTTATAGAAATATATATTGCGTTTTTAATTTTTTTTGTAGGAGACTTTTAGACCAAAGGAATCGTGTGTTATTACGTTTGTTCTTGATGCCTGTTATCAAATTTATGTATGTACATATATATATTTAAATAAATATATATATATTTATTACATGGATGGTCTAATTCTAATATACAGAGTATCTGGAGAAATCCAATTGAAATATTTTGAGTAATGCAGTGATAGTTTTCAAATTCCTTAATTTATTTTATTTCAGTATCTTCATACAATGTTCAATGCATACACGCATGAACGCCTTCCAATCTACTCTATTACATAAATGTACCTCGGAAATAAACTACAATATGTTGAATTTTTACTAAAATGAAATATTTACATAGTTTTTTACTTTTTTGAGCTAATTTACCTGTGTATAATTAACTAAGTCGAATCTTAGTAAATTTTAGGAGTTTAAAAAGTAACTGTTTACATAATTTTAGAAGATAAATATAATTTATAAGGATTTTTGAATGAATTAACGCAAACATTTCTTTTTTTTCTGTTATTTAGACTAATTTTATTTTTAAAAAAAGATATTGAAATAATGTTTATGAAAGAGAAGTAATGAAAACTGTTAGGCTTTCCTAGAAGATCATTGTGTAGTCTACTTCCAAGGTACAGATAAACAAAATGTAAAAAGAAATACATACAAAGCTCTAAGTTCCAAATCGCTGATTATATATAATAGAAAATATTCTAGATCTCATATTATGTTCTGGAAATATCAAAAAAATATCAAGTGAATAAAATTAACAATTACGAGCTATATTTAAATATAATTATGATCAGGTAACAAATTGAATAGTTTTGTAATGAAGGTTTGAAACAAACAACAAATGTGACTTCGGTCTCCCCAACATATATTTATGGAGCCATGGTGGCCGTGCGGGCTAAAGCGTAGGGCTTTGATCGCATGGTCTCGCCATGGTTTGCGGGTTTGAATCCCGTCGGGGAGTGAGTTTTATTTCGTAGATAGAACTTCCTCCCGGGGCCATGGATGTCGTAAAAATAACTAAATAACATAGATGGCTTGTGTGGTGTTTGCCGAGGCCAATTAAAAAAAAAAAACATATTTATAATATTTTTATTGATGTTTCTTTTGTTTAGACATTTTTAAAATTATAAGAACAAACAGGTAATTCTTTATATAACATATAATTGAAATGAACACGTCTTTAAGTAATCTTCTATGATTGCTACCCCATAACCTGAAGCAGTAATTTTGTTCACTTCATATTTCCAGTTTTCTCTTATTATTTTTTCTTCATATCACACTTTAAGCAAAGTTTCATTTATATAGCTTCAGTGGTTTCCAAGACATCAGTGCGAGACAGAAAGACGTCAAACACTCGATAATAGTCTGTTTTCGACCTGTGGAACACTAAACATATTAAAATGCTATGACAACAAGCTAAGCAATACAACTGAAATATATAAACAGTAAAAATATAAAGAAAAATGATTGTTTTTTAAAAAAAATGTCAATTTCACAAGATATAAGTGTGAAGAAGGTAGCAATACCGAAAGTAATCACATATATTTTATATATCTTGTGAAATAGACAACATTTTTAAAGACATTCGTTTTACTTTATATTTTTACTGTTTTACAATATCTCTGCAAAAATGTTAGGTATCATACAAAGAGTAGATTGGAAGTCAAATTTAAAGTGAAATACCTAAATGAAATTTGAGACATAGTACTGTCTTCCTATTCATAACAAGTCTGTTTCTTTTTGTGTTTTTAGTCTCATTCCTGGGCTTTAACTACGAGTTGATATCGCCTACTACCAAAGCACTCTTTCGTCGCTCTACTGAACGTGAGCCCCACTCTACTCTGGGAGTCTTCAATGTTCCCTTTAGTAGTTACCCTAGTGTCGAACGAGTTACATGACATCGTACAAGTTCTTTTTTTTATTTTTTGTTTTGCGATCTTGAAAAAATCTTGCTTGAGCATGCCTTCCTTCAGATGGGACGTTAAGTGATAGTCCCGAACATGTACGATGTCAGGTACTCGTTAATAACTCCCCTTCTCTAGGCGTATAAATTCCCCAGAGTAGATTCGGGCTCATGTTGCGACGAGAGAGCGCTCTGGTTGTAGTGGCGATACGACATAGTTAAAACGGGCATTATAACAACTATTTATTTAAATGTTTTTATAAAAACATTTAAATAGACTAGCCTTTTTGTAGATACCTGTATAGAATTTGACTGTCCATGTTTAACAAATACAATAAAAGTGTATAAAATTGTACATTTTATTGATTTATTGTAAATTTGAGTATAATGTTAATAATTTCGTTAAATACCTATTTCTTTTGTAATAAATGAGTTCCACTAAGTTCCTTTGTATTTATGGAAGGTTATTATTATAATATATAACACAGAATTTTTTTTTTGAATCATTAATAATTAATCATAATTATAATGTATAAAATTACAGTTTATATTTTTCGTTAGTTTTTTTATTATTTTTTTTAAAAGAATATTAATTCCTATTTTAATGGTCAATGTCTTACCAATAAAGCAAATATTTTGAAAATAATTTTATTTATTTCCATTTCCTTTTCAAGTATTGCAACCTTGGAGAAAAAAAAAATTTTCGGTGAATCACCAGAACAAATTCATCAATTACGTTTTCGCTCTCCCTTGAGAACCAATCGACCGTTTGAGCTAAAAATCTATAGTTGACTTACACAAGGGCATCTGAATCATACTAAATTTTGCAAAAGATATTTTTGAGATTTTCATGTTTTGGCCCTATCCCAAACTATTGACTATCCCGCACATTTTTGTTAACTACATTTTGTAATAATTTTTAAAAAAATTTATAAAAATAGGAAATTAGAAATTGGAGCGCCTTTGGCATTGCAAAATGTGGTCCAGGGAAAAGGCCCTAACCGACATACTCTCACAAAACTTGTAAATCATTTGAGAGATCAAAAGACCTATCCCCCAGTTTGTGGGTTTTAATGTTTTACAACTGAAGAGGTTCCTATAAAACTAAATAGTTAGGTACCTATTTAGTTATAAATAGTGTTTTGTAAGTTGTTCAAAAATATAGTTTTAACAAATAAAATAAAAGTAAAGCAATAATTTTTTAATAATGAGACAATTGTAATTTTTACTAGATAAATAGGAGTAAAAAAAAAGAAGTACAAATTTAGGAAATGATGATCTATATTTTTGCCAAACATTTGTTCAAAAATATTTCTTGTGGTTTTTTGTTAAATATAAATAAATTAAAAAATTTAATAAAAGATAATTTTTTATTTTACCAATGATAGAAGTGTGTTAGGGCTTTCGTTCTGAACATTCGGTACTTTCAAAAGTTTACATTATGGGACAGGCCCCGTTGCTACAAGATGACAAAGGCCCTAATCAACAAAGTTCACTTTACTGTTATTTCTTGTAAAGAGATGCAAGTATTGATGAAAAATAATTGTTCATTGTTATTTTTACTACAATTTTGTCTTTTGAATATAGCCATACCGAGACTACTGTTAAGAAAGAACATGGATATTCCGTTCTTTGTTAATTTTTATTTGTTTTTTCAAGATTGTGAAAATTGCAAAAATGGAGAATGTGAGTTTTGCAACTAGACCCCTCATATATTTGGTACATGAAGTTAAATATATTCCAGTAAGGATATTAGTGGATGGAAACCGAAAAAAAAAATCAAGATAGCTTAAAAATGGGATACATAAATATTAGGGACGAACACAATGATTAGTAATAACAATAATATTTTATTTATTTACATACAAGTTACAAGGACATATTGTTTGTCATTAGCAAGTACCATGAGTTCAGAAATGGGATGTGGGCGGCTGTACTGCTGAGGAATCTAGGATAGTCTTAAAGCGGGCTCCGCTGCCATGCTTGAGGCGTTCTGGATAATTGTTGAATAAGTGGATTGGCATGATGATGGAGTTAGTCGTAAAAATTCTGTCGGTATGGTGTTCTGATGACAAAGGATAGATCGATAAACTTTTTTTTGCACTAAAGAATACAACCTTTATGGCAAAGAATGTTTTTTTTTTTTTTTTTTACATAATACATATTCTTATAGTCGCTTAAAGTCGAAGGACGACAAGCTCAAGATTATTTTAACTTCCCGATTAAAACATCTGACTTAAGTGCCTCGGCTAGATATCCAAGTCGCGATCCTGAGCTCGATAGACTCCATTTGTAAGATAAAATAAGTTACCGTTTGGTTTCAACTAAAATTATTAAGGAAGAAATATAGAATATAGATGGACTTTGAGGTACTGTTTTCACATATTTTCTGAAAAACACATTAAGAGAGCAATGTTGGTAGATAAGCAGCAACCAGAAACGAGGATGACCAACCAGACAGATTCAGATATATCGGGAAAGTCCCATTCGAAGGACGACGTGCTCAAGGTTATTTTCAACCTAAGTGAAATTTCACCTACCCAGGTTTAGTTACATTAGATACGACTCTTTAACGAGTACCTGATGATAGTTGAAATTAAGTTAGATGCTTAGTTAACTTAACTCATGCCATTCAATTACGAGGGACAGCGATCTCATAGTTACATTGTCTAAGTCTTTAAAGAGTATCTGCAGATCATCATGATGTCTAACAACTTTGTCACATCACATAATGTCCGGCCCGAAGGACGACATGCTCAAGCATATTCTTCACTTCCCAGTTAATACAACTAAGAGCCCACAAGGGTGTGATACGTCTTAAAATTTTGAATGGGAGGGGGGGGGGGGGGGGATAGGCCTAAATATAAAGATATAGGTAGCTCATTAACTAATGGTTGGAGCTCCTCGTCGTGAAGAGGTGGTGCTAACCAGATTGCGGCGGGGGCCCTGGGGGTGGCCGGACTGAGGGGCTTGGGCGGCGTCACCGGGTTCTGTGGACTGATACAGTCCCGGGACTGGAGGATGTGGTCGGTGCCCATTACAAGCACATCTTCCTAATCAGGCCTCGCTTGCTTCTCCAGGGCCTTTAGAGCATATGTAGGCAACAACCGGCCCGCTGTAAGATTTGGTCCGGCCCGCAAGACATTTTGAAAAACCCAATATAAAAAAAAATATATATTACACTACTTACTCACACTCACTCCAAATTAGGAAGATCGAGTAGGATGGGGGTTTGTCGCTTGCTCCTGCGGAATCAAGTGAGCGAGCAAGGCGAGTGAGGAATAGGGAGATGCCAGGCCTCAACATTCCCCCCACCGAAATCACGTTTGGGATTTCTAATGGTCAAATAATATAAGTAAACAAAAAAAATAAAAGAACTCTTTCAAAAAATAAAATAATAACCACCGGCTGTTAGATAAAAAAAAAAAAAAAAAAACAGGGAAAGTAGGAAAAGGAAAGGAAAGGAAGGAGGAAGGAATGGAATTGGGAATTATGGTGTAGGCAGGGGACAGAGCTTCACGACGGGGCGAAGATAGGTCCCTTGAGAGGTGCGAACAGTAGCAACTCTCACTACACCGTCCTGTCCTCGGTGAACCTCCAGCACTCTTCCGAGGCGCCACTGCAGGGGCGGAGTCATCGCCTCGACAAGCAGAACCAGATCGCCAATCTTCAGATCTGGTGGGGCGGTGAACCATTTGCATCTCTGCTGGAGGGTATGCAAATAATCACGGGACCACCGAATCCAGAAATGCTGACTGGAGCGCAGGATCA
Source organism: Aradus depressus (assembly GCA_963662175.1). Lineage (NCBI taxonomy): Eukaryota > Metazoa > Arthropoda > Insecta > Hemiptera > Aradidae > Aradus > Aradus depressus. The sequence goes on along the minus strand of OY759226.1, from coordinate 20,924,931 downwards.
GTTGCCATCGGTTGAGGTTCATTTGGAGCTCTTGAATGTTGTGCTCCGGTACGGCTAGAAGGGGTGTACCGATGAGGAAATGCGATGTCCTTGCGGTGCGCCGCTTGCTTTCCTTCAAAATGAAAAGGTGAATAGAGGCTTCAGGGAGCGAGGCATGTTTGAGTCTGCCCCCCACCCTCAAATGACCCACGGAGTCGACGAACGGATGGAGGCGTTGAATGGAAGCGTGACAATCCTGATTTTTCGAAATCGCTAAAAGCTCCTGCTGAAAATGTTCTAGCTGGACGCCTCTAATAATGGAGGTCAGAGCATTACTAAGTTCCGAACAGGTCAACGGGCCTCGACATCGTTGATCAGACGGCAATCTGAGATTAGATTTGAACCGCAAATACCTCGCTGTTACTCGTTGGAGCGTTGAAAGAGAGGAATACTTCTCTAATATATCCCAAGAACTGCATGAGGTTTGGACAAAAGAGTTAACAGTAGTTAAATTCTTCAGCTCGGGAAGATGAGGTGGCAAGTCAAAAGGTGAATAAATCGGCCAATTAGAAGAGTGTGAAGTGAGCCATGGAAGCCCTGTCCACCACAGATGATGTTTCACGAGGTGTTTGGGCTGCAATCCTCTGCCGGATTTAATTCGGAGGGTACGTGATGCCACGAAGTAGGTGAGAGTGTTTCAAGAATAAGAGTAACTCTAGTGGCAACGTATGTTTTCAAGAGATGGGGTGACGTCTTTAGCCATGACAAGACAGTCGTAGAATCCGTTAAGGCAAAGATACTAGACAGAGTTATGACATTTTCAAATGTTGACAAGAGAAATTTCATAAGTTTACTAAGAAGCAAGGCTCCACACAACTCTAACCGAGGTACAGTTAATGTCTTGAGGGGAGCTACCTTGGACTTCGCCATAAGGAGATGGCTTGTGCTATTAGTTTCTCCAACAGTAACTAGATACACCACGGCGCAATACCCACGCTCTGACGCATCACAGAATCCAACTAAACAGGATGACGTGCTGTTCGGCTGTAGTATATAGCGTGGAATCTGAATACGGGATAGATGATGCAACTGCTCGCAGTAAGAAGTCCATTCATCTGTCAAGTAGGAAGGCACCTGTTCATCCCATCCGATCCCTAGACGCCAAAGATGTTGTATGAGGCACTTGGATCTGAAAATAACTGGAGACAGCCAGCCGAGGGGGTCATAGGTACGAGCAATATGCGAAAGTATTGACCTCTTGGTGCATATAGGTTGGATCTCAGCCAAATCGTAGGAAAACGCATCGGTGGTGGAGTTCCACTGCAGACCTAGTACCTTTATCACTTCATGGCCGTCAGGATCAAATGATAAGGGTGTCTCATGGTGATCGTTTGGGATGTCACGAATCAGTTCGGGGCAGTTGCTGCTCCATTTGCCAAGATGAAATCCTCCAGCCTGAAACAAGTTGATAAGGTCTCGTTTGAGGTTCTGGGCGTCCTCCACTGTCGAAGCTCCAGTGAGGACATCATCAATGTAAACATCCTGCAATAGGACCTTAGCGGCTTGAGGGAATCGCGCACCTTCGTCGTTGGCGAGTTGTTGAAGAGTACGAAGAGCGAGATACGGTGACGCAGAAAGGCCATAGGTAACAGTATTGAGTTCATACTCATTGACGGGCTCCTCAGGGGACCGTCGCCGCACAAGATGTGTTGATTCAACCTGTCCTCTGGACGGATTGTGATCTGCCGGTACATTTTAGATATATCTGAAGTGAAAACATAAGGATATAATCGAAAACGAGAAATAATATCAACAATGTCCCGTTGCAATTTGGGACCAGTTAAGAGTAAGCTGTTTAATGATGGCTGGTTAGAAGACTTGCAAGAGGCATCAAACACCATTCTTAGTTTAGTCGTAGAACTAGAGATTTTACAAACAGCATGGTGCGGTATAAAATAAGATTGGGTGTTACCAAGACGAGAATATTCAGGCACCTGGGTCATGTGATCAAGTGTTTCATATTCGTCGAGAAAATCTTGGTAAGCTCGCTTGAGGTCAAGATGTCGGGCAAGGCGACGTTCCACAGCGAGCAAGCGAGTCAGCGCAGAGCTGTAAGAGCTTCCAGTCCATGTTGGGAGTCTGGAAGTAGAGAAGGGCAAAGGAACAACATAACGTCCATCGGTTTGTCTGTAATGTAAATTAGTAAAAATCTCCTCACATCTCATATTATCCTCATTGATGATCGGCAGCGTAGGAGGTTCTTCGCTTTCCCAAAAATGTTTCAAAATTTCGTCCAACTGAAAATTGTAGGTAGAATGAAGAGATGTCACAGGGGAAGATGGCGAAGAGCAAGGTTCTATCTTTCCTGTGATAACCCACCCAAAAATGCTGTGCAAGGCAGCAGGGTATTCTGACCCTGGTACAATTCGTTGACCATCGTAGATATGAGGAAAAAGGTCGGCGACTATGAGGAAATCAACTGGAGCTGACGTACAGAAGTTCGGATCAGCTAATGGCAGGTGCTTAAACTTATCATAAATATTACAAGGAATACTTGTACCTGGCATGTTAGATGTGATTTCAGGTAATATGACTGCCTCCACTTGGAACTGCGGTTGGTCAGAATCTCGAGGCTTGATGCGACAACTGGTCATCCCTTTAGTGTCACCTACAATATGCTGACCTAGGCCTACAACAGGGAAATCACATTTTTTAATACGTAACCCCAAACGTTGTACACATGCTGCCGTGACGAAAGATGTTTGCGCCCCAGAATCGATCAATACTCGGATGGTCTGATACTCACCTAGATAGTCCTGTATATGTACTAAAGCAGTACCTAGTAACACAGTCTTGAAGCTTGTTTGAGACTGTGGATTATAGGCATGTAACGCTGCATCAACTGCCGCAGTGCTGGGCTCAGAAGACTTCATAGTGGTATTGAATCTAGATGGGTAACTACTGGAATGTAAATAAGTGTGATGGCGAGCACCGCATGTGAGGCATGATGTCATGGAAGAGCATCTAGGCTGTAAGTGGGTCCCTTTAAGACAATTGAAACACAGCCTGAGGGCTTGAACCCGTTCTTGGCGCTGGTGTGGCTTCAATTGAAGAAAGTCAGGACACTTATAAATAGTATGATGAAGTTTGCAGACAGGGCAGGCATTAGTAGGCGACTGCGCTGAGGTCGATACAAATCCTCGTTTGGCGAGCCTATTGTCTGGTAATAAAGTCTTCTTCCCAACAGAAAATTGAATCCTAGGGTTCAGTTTGATCTGCTGAGTGGTCTGGGAGACCTCCAAAACATGAGTCTGGTGCTGTATGTATGTCACAAGATTATTCCAAGTTGGAATTTCTTGATTGATATGATGGCGCTCAAAATTCTTTTTTGTCTCATAAGGCAGGCTGCGCAAGGCAACATGCATCAATATAAAACCAGGCAGATCTACAATTTCTAAATTATGTAAGGCGGTAGCGGCCTCACAAAATACCTCCAAAAATTGATTAAGACTCTCTGGTGACTCAGTGTGAAGAGGACGAAAATTGAATATAGTTTCTAATATGTCCGCTCCGAGTATTCTTTTATTCTGATACTTGTTCAGAAGAGCGTCCCAAACTATGGGATAGTTGGCCTCACTGATGGGCAGGGTTCTAACCACAGACAAGGCTGGGCCAGAAACTGACGAAATCAGATATTGAAACTTTTCCACGGCGGTGATGGCAGGATTCTCATGGATGAGACATTTGAATTGTTCATAAAAGGGGGTCCACCCCTTGAGAGATCCGTCGAAAGTCGGCAGTGACAATTTGGGTAGCCGAGGTTGGACTGCCTTTACTGTCTGTTCTACGGAACACTGAGCCGGCTTGAGCAAGTTTCCAGCTGCTGTTTTGATGGCATAATACATCTCCTCAAAGGCCTCCAAATTTTGATAGGAGGGCACATGATCCGGGTCCAGGGTGATCTCCAAGTCATTGATATGCTCCACCAGGTCTTGGAAACCTGAGCGGATCTCCTCTATATCTTCATACCGACTTTTGAAAATCGCGATCTTACTTTGATCACTGCCCGCAGCAACGGACGCATCATATAATAGCTGCAGCTTCCGAAACTTATTCTCCTTCTTAGCTACAAAACGTTTTAACTGGGACTCTGTCTTCATTGTTTTTGGCATGGACGGGAAAAAAAAAATATATATAAATGTATACAATGAAGAAAATGTAAACAATATTTCTTAAAATATAAAATGTATGAAATAGAAATAACGTAAATATTATTTCCTAAAATATATATACCTAAGAGTATATGGTGAAGAAAAGGATTATACGGTGAAGAAAAGGTAAACAATATTTCGTAAAGGATAAAACGTATAAGATAGAAAACGTAAATAATACTTCCTAAATATATATATTGTATAAGGTAAAGAAAGGTACACTTTGGAAAAAATAAAATTAAACTATTCCAAATTTTTCAAAAAAAAAGTTTAAATAAAAATGATTAAAAACTTTGAAAATAACTTAATATTTTTATAGGACTGTTTTGATCCGGCCCGGAGGACCAATATGTACATAACGGATGTATGTATAAATTATAAAGTGGACTGTATATAAAAAAAAAGGTAAATGGTGGCATGGACTTTACTCACGGCATGGGTGAACGGGGTCAAGGTTAGATAGGGACCAAGTCAGATGGTCAACTGGTGATGGAGTAGTTCGCCCCCTCTCTTGGTAGGTAGCGCTGGCTGCAACGGGCCTAGTTGTCGCTGCGGTATACACTCACTACAAGGCGGGGGGGGGGGGGGGGGGGGGGGGGGAAGGAATAAGCCTAGTCGTCCACTGGGACCGGAAAGTTGCGAACTGCGAAGCAACGAAATCGGGCGAAGCAGTTCGAGCGAATGCCGATCGTCCATTGATCCACTCAGTACGTCCGAATGCGTAGACGGGATGGCTCTTCGGAACGGTTTTCCGATGATTCTGACGACGAATTTTTAGCGTTGGAATTATCACCTTTGATTTATCGACGAAGGCGATATAGATGTAGACGGGAAATGTGGGTGAATCCCATTTTCGAAAAAAGAGAAGAGTTTGGCGAATTTTCTCATTTGTGGCGTGACCTTCAAATCACCACTTCTCCTATTTTCGAATGGAAAAGGACACTTTTCAATACATTCTTCAATACTCGAAAAATTCAGTAATTTTCGTGTGGCGATTTCCCCACAAGAACGGCTGGCTGTTACATTAAGGTGAGTGGAAAGAAAGAAAAAATCACTGTACTTTTTTTTTACACAAACTGTATTTTTTTATACTTTCAAACTAAACTAAGGTACATAATAACGATACAAACGAATAACTAGGCAAACGTAGTACAAAAAATGTAAGTAACTTTTTATTGATTTCGCACTTGTTCGTCCGTAAAATCTCAGCAGAATGGGATCGGTTCGCACTTCGCACCTGTTCGGCCGAAAACTGACGAACGATACGGGGCTAGTGGATGCGGTCCCCCACCTTGTCACATGTTTGGATCGTTCGTGAATTTTCGGCCGAATTCTGACGAACTGATTTCGCTACTTTTCGCAACTTTCCGGTCCCAGTGGACGACTGGCCTAAGGAGATTCCAGGCCTCAACAATGGTCAATAAATTTGCGTACTTTTTTTGTGTTTTTAATGTGCGTGTTTGAGGATGCGATCGTATTCATATGATTGATTGATAGTGTTACGACCGAACAAAATACATGCAAAAGGAACTAAATTTGAAACTTCAAAAACAAGGACAGTTAGTAAATGATTTGTACAGCCATTTGAAAGCGTTTCCGAACAAAATGCGCTTGTGGGAAGCACATATGCTGTCTGGTAACAGTTACCATTTCACCACGCTCTCTGCGCATGAAAATATTGCTTATGCTCAATATGCTGAAGAACTCAAGTTACTGTCGGAGCAATTTTCGAACAGATTTGGCAATTTCAAAAACATGGAAGACTGTTTCAATTTATTTGCTAATCCAACAAAAAGTAATGTACAAAATGCTCCAATAAACTTGCAAATGGAGTTGATCGAGATTAAAGAAAACTCACTCCTAAAATCTAAATTTGAAAACGTGGAGTTGTGCGATTTCTACAAAAAATACCTCGAAGAAGACCATTTCCGCAGCTTAGAAAATTCGCAAGAAGATTGATTTGTGCATTTGGCAGTACTTATAAATGAGAACAGTTTTTTTTGCGAACAGTAAATCAAAACATCGTACAAGGCTCACTGAAGATAATTTGGAAAATTCTTTACGTCTTTGTATCAGTGGAATTAATCCAAACATCAATGGATTAGTTTCCCAAATTCAAGCTCAAGTGTCTCATTGATTTCGGTGTCGCTACTTAACTTTCGTAGTTTGTAATAATTCCAAATTTCACGATTTCATTATAATATTGTACCTATTTTTTTTCATTTCATTTTGTTATTTTAATAAATTGTATTATAATAACATTGTCTTATTATTTCATGTCTGATATCTATCGCTAAAAATTATGAACACTACTTTAAAGTCCGACATTATTTTATTTTGAACCATCTACGCGGCCCGCGAACGTATTTGCACACTAAAGTTTGGCCCGCAACATGTCAAAGGTTGCCCATACATGCTATAGAGAGACACCCGGTTTCGCCGTTCCTTGTCCCTTGGTCTAGTTGGGACGCTCCATGGGTGCCCCCGGGTCCTGGACTGGGTTTCCGTTTGGCTCCCCCCTTCGCCTCCCGCAAGGATCCCCTTTACTGTTATAATACCTAGGCACTTATAACCAATATGGTTGACATGCCTTTAAAAAAAAATAATAATTATTATAATAATAACACAAAAGAGAAAAAAGAAAAACAGAAGAAAACAGTGGGGGTTACTATCTAAAATGTAGTTTTTGTAATTGTGTTCATGTAACTCAAACTGGGAGACAATTTTAAAATAGGGTAAAAGAACACGTATCAGAAATAGGCTTCAACATTGACACAACACACACCTCAGTGAAATTAAATCGTAAAAAAATTTAATTTTTACAAATTTTTAATTAGGATTTTAAGATTCTTCACAAAGAAAATAGGTTTTCCGGTATTTTCAGTTTTCCTGTACGAGCAATAGTTTTCGAGATAATTAGAAAGTTGCGTTTTATCTAAAATCAATTGGGAGTGGATTCAAAGAGACCTCAATCCGCAAACCGGGCGAAGAGTGGGGGCGACCCTCCCCCCCCCTCCTGCTAAAAATCCCGGCTACGCCCCGTTCAATTTCACATGTATCTTTTCATATTGAACCAATTATGTACTTTTATACTTCCCCAGTTATAGTCAATACTTTAGGCGAAAACATTGACACAACACACACCTCAGTCGAATTAAATCAGTCATCTAAACCAGGAGCACATTTTCTCCTTGAGTTTAATGCTGCAAGAAGTTCAGTTTCGGTGAAGGACTGGTTGAACGGATCCAGGGGGTTAATATGAATCTGTAAGGGAAGGAGTTCTCTCGAGGCCTTGATTATTTTAAAAGTGTGGCTGTAATTATATGAGGCAGAGTTATCCTGAAAATGCTTTCCTAAATGATTTGCTATATCTTTGGGTTCAAATATGACAGAATTGTTGACCACCAGTGCAGTTACGCCAGGAGAATAACCATAGCCTCCTATTTTCCTTACTGTCTCCCACATTGTTCTTATTGGCGTATTGTGGTTTATTTGTGCTAGAAAATTCTGCCAGGATAATCGTTTACTCCTTCTGATAATTTATCTAGCATGGGTCCTGGCAGCCTTAAAATGATCCAAGGTTTGCGTGGACGGCCTGTTTAGAAAGACTCGCAGAGCTTTTTTCCTCCGTTTCACTGCTTTGTCGCATTCTTCAGACCACCAGGGGACAGGTAAACGACCTGGGACAGCCTTGGTCCGCGGAATAGCTTCTGTGGCTACTCTTAATAATCGACTGTTCAAGTTTTCGACAAGTGAATCTATAGGCTCGTTGAAGTCGAGGACATTAAGTTGAGGACATTATGTCTTCATATAATGACCAATTTGCGTCTGTAGTTTTGTAGTGAGCGTTGCTTGATGGGCAACTTCCTCAAAGTTTCTAACACGATTGGGAAGTGATCACTTCCATGTATGTCATCCAGAGTACGCCATGTGATTAGTGGGTGCAAATTAGGGCTGGCTAAACTGAGGTCAAATGTGGTGGCTTTACCCGACCTGAGGCAGACATAGGTAAGCGAGAAGTCATTAAGTATGTTCACTTGGCAGAGATCAATGAATGCTTTTATCGTCCTACCTCTCTCGTCCGTATGATCGGATCCCCACATTACATTATGGGAATTATAATCTCCTACCATTAGCATCGGGGCGGGTAACTGGACATAAACATCCCTTAAGTCCTCCTCAGTGAACTCTTGATTTGGGGGTAAGTACAAGGAGCATAATGTGAACGGATGGGGAGCCAGGATCCGGAGCGCTACCGCCTGCAGGTTGGACCTGATGTGCAGCTCCGAGCTGGGCACTTCGTCCTTGACCATGATACAGACCCCACCGCAAGCTATCCTACCTCCCACGTAGTCACCACGAAATATCTTGAATCCACGGAGTTCAAAGTCATCGGAGGGCTTTAGATGAGTCTCCTGTAAGCATGCAACAGAGATGTTCAGCGTACTAAGCAAAGATTGGAATTCATTTTTGTGCAACTTCAATCCATTTATATTCCACTGTAGTATGATCATTTCAATTTTGATTTTGGAAGGTGTGACAAAATAATAGAACATCTGGTATGAAGGCTGCCGTAAAAGATAGATTCATTAGTTTAAAAAAAGAGAAAAAAATACTTAAAGATGATAACTAATGGAAAGTGCAGGTTACTTTTTTTTGTTGGTTCTGGCTGCTCTGGGCCGTAGAGGAACGGCAGAGGTCTCCTTCTCATGACCAGATCCAGAAACGGTATTACCCAAAGACCGTTTTGAGAACTGAGGACTCCCGCTTTGGGAGTCGCTAACAGATGGCAGTTGGACGAAAATAGGTGGTTTTGGTACAATCTGTTTAGGGCCATTGTTTTCAGAATTGTTTTTGACCTGATTGACTGTTTTTGAAACAGGTGTAACAGTAGCATCAGAGGGCTTTATTAAGATAGTTTCTGTACTATTGCTAATTGTTTTAGATGTAATTACAGTTTCTAAAACTACGAATCTTGAAGCAAGTGATTCCACTATACTCGCAAGTTGCTCTATTTTCCCTAAGAGTGTTTCGGTGACAGAAGGTGCCGCCACAACCTGTGAGTAGGACGGTGCTTCAGTAGGGACAGGATGCCGACTTGCAAAGATAGCGTCTGCCTGTCTATATGAGACTCTCTCCCTGCATCTAATGTTCTCTATCTCTTTCTCTCTAATGAATACAGGGCATTTACGAGAGAATGCGGGATGCGCGTTTTATTTAAAATCATTTGGGAGTGGATTCATAGAGACCTCAATCCGCAAACCAGGCGAAGAGTGAGTGAGACCCTCCCCCCCCCCCCCCCCCCCCCTCCCTGCTCTAAATCCTGGCTACGCCCCCGTTCAATTTCACATGTATCTTTTCATATTAAACCAATTATGTACTTTTATGCTTCCCCAGTTATAGTTTTCGAGATATTGGTAATTGAAAGTTGCGTTTTATCTAAAATCAATTGGGAGTGGATTCATAGAGAACTCAGCCCCCAGACCGGGCGAAGAGTGGGGCCGCCCCTCCTGCTTAAAATCCTGGCTACGCCCCGTTCAATTTCACATGTATCTTTTCATATTGAACTAATTATGTTCTTTTATACTTCCCCAGTTATAGTCAATACTTTAGGCGAAAACATTGACACAACACACACCTCAGTCGAATTAAATCGTAAAAAAATTTAATTTTTACAAATTTTTAATTAGGATTTTCAGATTCTTCCCAAAGAAACAAGGTTTTCCGGTATTTTCAGTTTTCTTGTACGAGCAATAGTTTTCGAGATATTGGTAATTGAAAGTTGCGTTTTATCTAAAATCAATTGGGAGTGGATTCATAGAGACCTCAATCCGCAGACCGGGCGAAGAGTGGGGCCGACCCCCCCTGCTCAAAATCCTGGCTACGCCCCGTTCAATTTCACATGTATCTTTTCATATTGAACCAATTATGTACTTTTATACTTCCCCAGTTATAATCAATACTTTCGGCTTAAACATTGACACAACACACACCTCAGTCGAATTAAATCGTAAAAAAAAATTGGTTGTCTGTAAAGTCGGTTTACGGCCGGTAGGTTGACGTGACTACGTCATAACATCACAGTAGTATAATACACAAAAGAAGTGGAAGGAAAATAAAATGGAAACAAGTTCATTGATAATTAACGGCGCCAATCGCCGCCTTCGGTTGTAGGCAGGTGAAGATAAATATTTTTTCGCACATATTACTCCAATCGGACAACATACTCAATATGACGAGCTTTGAATTATATTTTTAAATGCAATACCATTCAAGGCACCGAAGGACGGCATGCTCGGAATTGAAGATAAATATTTTTTCGCACATATTACTCCAATCGGACAACATACTCAATATGACGAGCTTTGAATTATATTTTTAAATGCAATACTATTCAAGGCACCGAAGGACGGCATGCTCGGAATTGAAGATAAATATTTTTCCGCACATATTACTCCAATCGGACAACATACTCAATATGACGAGCTTTGAATTATATTTTTAAATGCAATACTATTCAAGGCACCGAAGGACGGCATGCTCAAAAGTGTAGGTAGGCGATTTTTCCATTATAATACTCCAGTTTTAAATAATACTGAATACAATGATGATGATGATGATGATAGGACATGATAAGGTAGGCTACACGAATGCAGGGTTCGACATGCTTGAACACGCAAGTGCCTGTTCAAGGTCACAAAATCAGACTGAATTGGAGGGAGAACGGAAACTTATTGAGGTTTAGAGGGAGAGCGGAAACTTATTAAGGTTTAGGGAGAGAGCTGAAACTTATTGAGGTTTAGAGGGAGAGAGGAAACTTATTGATGTTTAGAGGGAGAGCGGAAACTTATTGAGGTTTAGAGGGAGAGCGGAAACGTAATGAGGTTTAGAGGGAGAGTGGAAACGTATTGGGGTTTAGAGGGAGAGCGGAAACTTATTGATCTGGGGATGTACGATGGTGGGTGATTCCCAGCTGTGGGGGGGGGGGGGGGTAATGGTCACGTGGGGTCAAAGGTCATGAGGAGTAATTAATTAGTGATTTTAATAATTTTAGTCACATGACGTCTCCCTCGCTCTCTTGGGGAACGTGACATGACGTCACACTTTTTCGAACATGCGGCCCGTCGCATCGATTTATTAGACGTAGTCACGTCAAAAAATTTAATTTTTACAAAATTTTAATTAGGATTTTCAGATTCTTCCCAAAGAAACAAGGTTTTCCGGTATTTTCAGTTTTCTTGTACGAGCAATAGTTTTCGAGATATTGGTAATTGAAAGTTGCGTTTTATCTAAAATCAATTGGGAGTGGATTCATAGAGACCTCAATCCGCAGACCGGGCGAAGAGTGGGGCCGCCCCCCCTACTCAAAATCCCGGCTACGCCCCGTTCAATTTCTTATGTATCTTTTCATATTGAACCAATTATGTACTTTTATACTTCCCCAGTGATAGTCAATACTTTAGGCTTCAACATTGACACAACACACACTCAGTAAAATTAAATCGTAAAAAAATTAAATTTTTAATTAGGATTTTTAGATTTTTCCCAAAGAAACTAGGTTTTCTGGTATTTTTAGTTTTCTTATACGAGCAATAGTTTTCGAGATATTGTTTTTTGAAAGTTGGGTTTTACTTAAAATCAATTGGGAGTGGCTTCATAGAGAACTCAGCCCGCAGACCGGGCGAAGAGTGGGGGCGAACTTCCCCCCCCCCCCCTTTCTTAAAATCCTGGCAACGCCCCGTTCAATTTCACATGTATCTTTTCATATTGAACCAATTATGTATTTTTATACTTCCCCAGTGATAGTCAATACTTTAGGCTTCAACATTGACACAACACACACCTAATTAAAATTAAATAAAAAAAAAAATTTAATTTTTACAAATTTTTATTTAGGATTTTCAGATTCTTCCCAAAGAAACAAGGTTTTCCGGTATTTTCAGTTTTCTTGTACGAGCAATAGTTGTCGAGATATTGCTTTTTGAAAGTTGCGTTTTACTTAAAATCAATTGGGAGTGGATTCAAAGACAACTCAGCCCGCCAACCGGGCGAAGAGTGGGGCCGACCCCCCCTGCTCAAAATCCTGGATACGCCCCGTTCAATTTCTTATGTATCTTTTCATATTGAACCAATTATGTACTTTTATACTTCCCCAGTGATAGTCAATACTTTAGGCTTCAACATTGACACACCACACACTCAGTAAAATTAAATCGTAAAAAAATTAAATTTTTAATTAGGATTTTTAGATTTTTCCCAAAGAAACTAGGTTTTCTGGTATTTTTAGTTTTCTTATACGAGCAATAGTTTTCGAGATATTGGGTTTAGAAAGTTGCGTTTTATCTAAAATCAATTAGGAGTGGATTCAAAGAGACCTCAATCCGCAGACCGGGCGAAGAGTGGGGCCGACCCCCTCCTCCCCTCCCCCTGATCAAAATCCCGGCTACGCCCCGTTCAATTTCTTATGTATCTTTTCATATTGAACCAATTATGTATTTTTATACTTCCCCAGTGATAGTCAATACTCTAGGTTTCAACATTGACACAACACACACCTCAGTCAAATTAAATAAAAAAAAAAATTAATTTTTACAAATTTTTAATTAGGATTTTCCGATTCTTCCCAAAGAAACAAGGTTTTCCGGTATTTTCAGTTTTTTTGTACGAGCAATAGTTTTCGAGATATTGCTTTTTGAAAGTTGCGTTTTACTTAAAATCAATTGGGAGTGGATTCATAGAGACCTGGTGAGTGAGTCGGCAGGAGTGTTGGGTGATGTCACGTACCCATGTTTGAGCAGAACGTTTAAGGATGCTAGGAAATTTGCTAATTCAATGTTTTATTTAACGTTTTTGTGAACTTTTGTTTGTTTAAACACGTAAACAAATTGTCTCAAGAAAATTTACCTTTTTATTATTTGAAAAGTTATTTATACCCATAAAAGTGAGCAAAATTACTTACTTTTCACCCAAGTTACGGCTGAGAATGAAGCCCAACATCAACTCGACCGAAAAACCGGTCAACACGAAAAATGGACTCACGGATAACCTCAAAGCACGACTGAACAATACAGGTAACTCAGATCAGTCGAACTCACCCAGACTAGTGAGCCAGCCGAAGAGACCCTGTCCCCCAGAAGAAGACATGGAGTTCCCAGTACTCCCGGAGTCAGCCATGCAGCTAGACGGAGAGCCCTCACCGGGGGCCAGCCACACCCAACCCAAGCGGAACAGGTACGCAATTCATTCCACTATACCCACGCACAACACATTCGCGCCACTCGCAGCACTCATCACCGACCACACACTAACGATACCACCCCACAGACCGAAAAACAACTTAAAATCCCCCCAATTTTCCTTTGAGAAGCCGACGATTTTCAAAAAGTACTGACAGACATTAAAAGTATCATAACATCTCCCTTCGAAACAATGCCACAAACAAATTAAAATATCCCTTATGACATCTGAAGACTTTAGGAAACTGACCAAATTTTACCAAACAAATGACGTAAAATACTATACTTTCCTGAACCCCGAGGATAGGAAACTTTCCGTTGTTATCCGAGGGGTTCCATACTCCCTGACTGAAACCGAAATCCAAGACGAACTAACCCCGACATACCCAGTCCAGAGTGTAACAAGGCTACTGAACAAGGACAAAGGCCCCACTCCACTGAGTGCTGTCGAGCTCCAGAATACTCCGGAGGGGAAAGCGATTTTTCAATTATCTCGTCTCTTTTACACTATAGTGACTGTCGAACCGCGGAAGAGGTCTCAACGCATTGTGAAGTGCACGAATTGCCAGCAAGTGGGACATAGCAAGAACTTCTGCCACCTTGACCCAAAATGTGTCAAGTGTGCAGGAGATCATCATTTCACAGCTTGCCCATCACGTACTCTCCAAGAGTCCCCAAAGTGCTCTAACTGTGGTGGAAGCCGGGGTGGCGGGGTGCCAATTATAGAGGCTGTGAGACCTTCTTAAAACTTCAATCACGAATCACACACAGAAAACACATACCAACCCACATTCATGACACAACAAATGCAAATCCATCTAGACTTACTCCCCAACCAGTCTCAGAAAATCCTCCACAGTCACAGCAAAACATCCCCTCAGGAGCTAAATCAAACCCTTGGTTTACCCGGAGCAGACACCACACACAGACACCAGCAAGCACCCCTCATCAAACTAACCTCAACGAACAAGACCCCTCGTCAAACCTATTTGACATACTACTAAATTTAATTAAACCTTTCATTCCCAAAATCAAATACTTCATTTCCACAATACTCAATAACATACTTTCTTCCAATTATGGTCAGCCCTAATTCCACAGTTGATCAAAATTTAACAATCCTAAATTGGAACGCGAATGGGTTGAAAGCAAAGCAACAGTCTTTCAGTAACCTCCTAACACGATACAACATAGACATAGTTTGCCTAACAGAAACACACTTCAAAGCGACAGACACATTCAGACTGACAGGATACGTGACATACAGACGAGACAGACAAACCCGAATAGTCTCTGGAGGAGTAGCTGTTTGTGTGAAGAAAAAAATAAAGCATTCCCATCTACTTCTTCCTGAACTGGAGCACCTGGAGGCTGTCGGGATTCAACTGACACTCATCAACAACAGACGACTCAACATCATCTCGGGATACCAACGACCAAACTTAAGAATAAAACAGACAGACCTAGAACACATTTTTACAGGAGACGCGACTGCACTTTTCGGGGACCTCAATAGCAAGCACACAATCTGGGGCTGCAGAAGAACCAATAACAATGGGGTCAGGCTTTTGTCGGCCACAAACAACCTCGGTGTTCAGGTCTCAGCCCCAGACGAACCAACCTTCTACCCGTCACAACACAGATATCATCCAGACATCCTAGACATCACACTTATAAAAAAATTTCACATTCCCAATATATCACAAGACACTAACAGAACTCGATTCAGACCACGTCCCCGTCCTTAACACATTCACAGCACACAAACACTACACCGAACCGCTTCCACGACTTTTAACAGGAAAAATTGATTGGAAAACTTTTCAATGGGAAATGGATCAAACTCTTGAAATTCCAATCTACTACAATCACACAGACGACATAGACTGGACAATACAGACATTCACACAAACTGTTTACACATCTGTTCACAATGCTACATATCACCACTTCAAAGACAGACGACCACATATACATGACTCCATTCCCACTCAAATCCTAGCACTAATTCACGAAAAAAACACGTCTCGCAAACGCTGGCAAAGAACAAGAAGTGATGTAGATAAAAGAGACCTCAATCGCTTGACCCGACGGGTGAGATGGGAGCTCGACAACCACAGAATTTGTAAGTACAGGGCTTACTTGACCGACATGACCTCCGGGGATAGTAGTCTCTGGAAAGAACCCCGACGAATTTTGAGACAAAACACATCCTTGCCCCCACTGACAGACGGACATCACACAGTGACGAGCGACGAAGACAAATGCGAAATCCTGGCAACACACCTCGAACAAAAGTACCGCACACACGACACTGCTATCACAGACATGAACACCACAGTACACACATATCTATCCATACCGACACAAACTGTTGAAAATTTCATCAAGTTCACCACTCCCTCAGAAATCACAACATTAATTTTAAATAATTTATGGTTTCCAGATTTACTTTGTGAAGCTCCATTCTAGGAATATATAGTGAAGTTTGACAAAGAAATTGTGTATTTTAATTATCTATCACAACATTAATAACAAACTTAGCAAACAACAAGGCCCCCGGTGAGGATCTCATTCCGAACATAGTGCTGAAGAAGCTGCCACCCAAGAGTATAGCCTTTCTAACCGGTCTGTTCATGCAGCTATTTTCCTCGAAATTGGAAAAACGCGGTTGTAATCGTCTTCCATAAACATGGTAAGCCCAAGCAAGAGCCGGACAGCTATCGGCCTATAAGCCTTCTGAACTCGTTGTCGAAGATCTTCGAACGACTAATATTGAGAAGACTGGGTTCTCACCTAGAAAGAGCAGAAATTGTTCCAGCTCACCAGTTTGGTTTCAAACATAATCATTCATCTGTGCACCAGCTACAGAGGGTCTCGGAAAAGATTGTGAATGGTTTCGAACAGAAGACATATACAACCTCTGTCTTTTTAGATGTAGCTTCCGCGTTCGACTCGGTGTGGCATGAAGGTCTCCGCTATAAGCTGAGGAAGACATGGGCTCCACAGTACTTGGAAAAGATCGTTGATTCCTTTTTGGAGAACAGGACGTTTCAAGTGCGGGGCAACAACATTCTCAGCTCCAAGCGTAGTATTCTGGCGGGAGTGCCACAGGGAGCTATCCTCAGTCCCCTCCTCTTCAGCTTATACTGCTGCGACATCCCCGAGCCATGTAATACCACTCTAGCACTATACGCAGACGACACACTACTTATGTGTCAACATGAAGACCTCCAGACAGCAGTTGACATGTTACAAACTTCTCTCAACCACGTCTCCAGCTGGTTCGCTCGATGGAAGCTTCAGTTGAACGCCAGTAAAACAGAAGCGAAGATTTTTGCCCTTCGCCGATTTTTTACAGAGGACCAGAGTAGGCTGCGGGTTGACGGACTTCCCATTCCATGGAACCCTAAAGATCAGGCTGTCCGGTACCTTGGTGTATTCTTAGACACACGGCTCACATGGAAACTTCACATCAACACAAAACTTACACAAGCATACACCCGTTTAAAACATTTCTATCCACTCATTAACCGCAACACACCCCTCAAACACTCTTGCACACTGCTCCTGTACAAAGCATTACTTCTCCCATTGTTAACATACGCCTGTCCAATATGGCATGGCGCCAGTCCTTCACTCACAACACGACTACAAACATTTCAGAACAAAATTCTTCGTGTGTCTCTGAATGCACCATGGTTTATCCGAAACAGCCAACTCCATGAGGAACTGGGAGTTCCTCGGGTCGCAGCCTATTTAAGGTCCTTAGTAGATAACTACCACGGAAGACTAGGCCTGTGTTCTGGAGCAGCCCACTACAATCTTGGCCAGCCTACTCTCCACAGAAGGCTCAAACCAAGATTATACCAAGACATTATTATTAATTAATTTCATTTTATATTTTCCATTTTATACTTTGTGTGAAGAACCAAGATGTTCTGGTCCAAATAAAGTGTGTTGTTGTTAGAGACCTCAATCCGCAAACCGGGCGAAGAGTGGGGCCGACCCTCCCCCCCCCTCCCCCCCCCTGCTGAAAATCCTGGCGACGCCTCGTTGAATTTCACATGTATCTTTTCATATTGAACCAATTATGTACTTTTATACTTCCCCAGTTATAGTCAATACTTTAGGCTTCAACATGGACACAACACACACCGCAGTAAAATTAAATCGTAAAAAAATTTAATTTTTACAAATTTTTAATTAGGATTTTCCGATTCTTCCCAAAGAAACAAGGTTTTCCGGTATTTTCAGTTTTCTTGTACGAGCAATAGTTTTCGAGATATTGGGTTTAGAAAGTTGCGTTTTATCTAAAATCAATTAGGAGTGGATTCAAAGAGACCTCAATCCGCAAACCGGGCGAAGAGTGGGGACGACCCCCCAAATATAAATACGAAATTTGATGTTGATACATTCATTACATCGGCAGTTATTCGGTTTTTTGAATTAAGCCCCCACCCTAGAACTCCCCCCTCCCCTCAGCCGATAATGCTGAATTTTTACTGGTTATGTCTTCAGTGGATTTTACTTTTAAATACGAAATTTGATGTTGATACATTCATTACATCGGCCGTAATTGGGTTTTTTGAATTGGGGTGCTCTTATCTACCCGTTCTCTTCGACCGACATATCTATATTAATAAAGCTGAAACGGGGTTTGTTTGTTTGTTTGTATGTTTGTTCCAGCATCACGCCCAAACCGCTGGACGGATTTTTATGAAACTGCCCATGTAGCATTCTTTTGAGCCCGATTTAATAATAGGCTATGTGGCGTCCCAAAATTTTGATCGGGAGGGGGGGTTGTAAGGGGGGCCTAAGTATATAAATAGTGCTAACTCATTAACTAATGGGCGAATTGTCATGAAATTTCACAGGTAGTCTTTTTAAAATCCAAACAGGAAAAAAAGGTGTGTGGCGTCCCAAAGTTTTGATCGGGAGGGGGGGTTGTAAGGGGGGCCTAAGTATGTAAATAGTGCTAACACATTAACTAATGGTCGAATTGTCATGAAATTTCACATGTAGTCTTTTTAAAAGCCAAACAAGAAAAAAAGGTGTGTGGCGTCCCAAAGTTTTGAACGGGAGGGGGGGTTGTGGGGGGGGGGCTAAGTATATAAATAGTGCTAACTCATTAACTAATGGGCGAATTGTCATGAAATGTCACAGGTAGTCTTTTTAAAATCCAAACAGGAAAAAAAGGTGTGTGGCGTCCCAAAGTTTTGATCGGGAGGGGGGGTTGTAAGGGGGGCCTAAGTATGTAAATAGTGCTAACACATTACCTAATGGTCGAATTGTCATGAAATTTCACATGTAGTCTTTTTAAAAGCCAAACAAGAAAAAAAGGTGTGTGGCGTCCCAAAGTTTTGAACGGGAGGGGGGGTTGTGGGGGGGGGCCTAAGTATAAATATAGAGCTAACTCATTAACGGTTGATCGTATTGTCATGAATTTCACATGTAGTAGTAGTAACTATGTATTCGCTGTGGGGTTCACTGTTGCAAGACATTTACTAGCTGTGATGTCCAGCGTTCCTAATATCGTACTAGCTGTGGGGTCCGCTGTTGCAAGGTACTTACTAGCTGTAGTGCTCAGCCCCAGCGTTCCTAACTATGTACTGGCTGTGGGGTTCGCTGTTGCAAGGCACCTATAAGACATTTACTAGCTGTAATGCCCAGCGTTTCTAATTACGTACTAGCTGTGGGGTCTGCTGTTGCAAGGCGCTAGCAGTGTGGCCCAGCGTATTTCACTCGTAAGTACTAGCTGTGGGGTCCGCCGTTGCAAAACTCATACTAGCTGTGATGCCCTGTGGTTCTAACTACATACTATCTGTGGGGTTCGCAGTTGCAAGGCACCTACTACCTGTAGGGCCCAGCGTTCCTAAAAACGTACTAGCTGTGGGGTCCGTCGTTGCAAAAGCATACTAGCTGTGATGCCCAGGGTTCCTAATATCGTACTAGTTGTGGGGTCCGTTGTTGCAAGGCATTTACTAGCTGTAGTGCCCAGCGTTCCTAACTTCGTACTAGCTGTGGGGTCCGTTGTTGCAAGGCATTTACTAGCTGTAGTGCCCAGCGTTCCTAACTATGTACTAGCTGTGAAGTTCGCTGTTGCAAAGCACTTACTAACTGTAATGCCCAGCGTATTTAACTACATTCTAGCTGTGGGGTCCGCTGTTGAAAGGCACTTAATAGCTGTGATGCCCAGCGTTCCTAACTTCGTACTAGCTGTGGGGTCCGCTGTTGCGAGGCACATACTAGCTGTGGTGACCAGCGTTCCTAACTACGTACTAGCTGTTGGGTCCGCCGTCGCAAGGCACATACTAGCTATGATGCCCAGCATTCCCAACTACTTACTAGCTGTGGTGCTCAGCGTTGCAAGCCACATACTAGCTGTGGTGACAAACGTTCTTAACTACGCACTGACTAGGACGTCCAGCGATGCTAAGTATTCACTAGGTGTGGCTTCCGCCGTTGAAAGGCGCATACTAGCTGTGGTGCCCAGGGGTCCTAAAAACCTACTAGCGTTACAACAGCTGAAGGACTTTTTTTTTTTTTTTTTTTTTTCAGTTTTGTTACAATACAAACAACAGCTGAAGGACTATAAGCCTTATTCCGTATGAATAATTGAAAATTATAACATCATGAATGTACTGTCGAGGAACTGAATAGCGTTATAGAAGATATTGGGAGAAAAATCAAAGTTCCCCGGGCAACGCCGGGTATAACTGCTATAGATTTAATATTTGTTAAAACTGATAGAGAACGACCGGATTATCTGAATCCTACACAAAAATCAAAATAAAAATGTTTTTCAAAAAATTCACGCTATTTAACGGTTTATAGGCTTAATAATTGTTAAAACTGATACGACAGAATCAGATATATCCGAAAAGTCCCATCCGACGGACGACGTGCTCAAGGCTATTTTCAACCTAAGTGAAATTTCACCTAACCAGGTTTATTTACATAACATACGTCTCATTATCGAGTACCTCACATTCGAAAAAGCCCTGGATCATCGCTTAAAGTCCCATCCGAAGGACGACGTGCTCAAAGTGTTTTTTAACTTCCCGATTGAAACATCTGACCTAAGTGCCTCAGCTATATTTCTAAGTGGCGATCCTGAGCTCGGTAGACTCCATTCTTCAAATTTCTCGCTTTTTAACGGTTTATAGATTTAATATTTGTTAAAACTGATAGAGAACGACCGGATTATCTGAATCCTACACAAAAATCAAAATAAAAATGTTTTTCAAAAAATTTGCGCTATTTAACGGTTTATAGGCTTAATAATTGTTAAAACTGATACGACAGATTCAGATTTATCCGGAAAGTCCCATCCGAAGGACGACGTGCTCAAGGCTTTCAACCTAAGTAGAAATTGACCTACCCAGGTTTATTTACATAACATACGTCTCATTATCGAGTACCTCACATTCGAAAAAGCCCTGGATCATTGCTTAATGTCCCATCCGAAGGACGACGTGCTCAAAGTTATTTTTAGCTTCCCGATTAAAACATCTGACCTAAGTGCCTCAACTAGATTTCTAAGTGGCGATCCTGAGCTCGGTAGACTCCATTCTTGAAATTTCTCGCTTTTTAACGGTTTATAGATTTAATATTTGTTAAAACTGATAGAGAACGACCGGATTATCTGAATCCTACACAAAAATCAAAATAAAAATGTTTTTCAAAAAATTTGCGCTATTTAACGGTTTATAGGCTTAATAATTGTTAAAACTGATACGACAGATTCAGATTTATCCGGAAAGTCCCATCCGAAGGACGACGTGCTCAAGGCTATTTTCAACCTAAGTGAAATTTCACCTACCCAGGTTTATTTACATAACATACGTCTCATTATCGAGTACCTCACATTCGAAAAAGTCCTGGAACATCGCTTAAAGCCCCATCCGAAGGACGACGTGCTCATAGTTATTTTTCACTTCCCGATTAAAACATCTGACCTAAGTGCCTCAGCTAGATTTCTAAGTGGCGATCCTGAGCTCGGTAGACTCCATTCTTCAAATTTCTCGCTTTTTAACGGTTTATAGATTTAATATTTGTTAAAACTGATAGAGAACGACCGGATTATCTGAATCCTACACAAAAATAAAAATAAAAATGTTTTTCAAAAAATTCACGCTATTTAACGGTTTATAGGCTTAATAATTGTTAAAACTGATACGACAGATTCAGATTTATCCGGAAAGTCCCATCCGAAGGACGACGTGCTCAAGGCTTTCAACCTAAGTAGAAATTGACCTACCCAGGTTTATTTACATAACATACGTCTCATTATCGAGTACCTCACATTCGAAAAAGCCCTGGATCATTGCTTAATGTCCCATCCGAAGGACGATGTGCTCAAAGTTATTTTTAGCTTCCCGATTAAAACATCTGACCTAAGTGCCTCAACTAGATTTCTAAGTGGCGATCCTGAGCTCGGTAGACTCCATTCTTGAAATTTCTCGCTTTTTAACGGTTTATAGATTTAATATTTGTTAAAACTGATAGAGAACGACCGGATTATCTGAATCCTACACAAAAATCAAAATAAAAATGTTTTTCAAAAAATTTGCGCTATTTAACGGTTTATAGGCTTAATAATTGTTAAAACTGATACAACAGATTCAGATTTATCCGGAAAGTCCCATCCGACGGACGACGTGCTCAAGGCTATTTTCAACCTAAGTGAAATTTCACCTACCCAGGTTTATTTACATAACATACGTCTCATTATCGAGTACCTCACATTCGAAAAAGCCCTGGATCATTGCTTAATGTCCCATCCGAAGGACGACGTGCTCAAAGTTATTTTTAGCTTCCCGATTAAAACATCTGACCTAAGTGCCTCAACTAGATTTCTAAGTGGCGATCCTGAGCTCGGTAGACTCCATTCTTGAAATTTCTCGCTTTTTAACGGTTTATAGATTTAATATTTGTTAAAACTGATAGAGAACGACCGGATTATCTGAATCCTACACAAAAATCAAAATAAAAATGTTTTTCAAAAAACTCACGCTATTTAACGGTTTATAGGCTTAATAATTGTAAAAACTGATACGACAGAATCAGATATATCCGAAAAGTCCCATCCGACGGACGACGTGCTCAAGGCTATTTTCAACCTAAGTGAAATTTCACCTAACCAGGTTTATTTACATAACATACGTCTCATTATCGAGTACCTCACATTCGAAAAAGCCCTGGATCATCGCTTAAAGTCCCATCCGAAGGACGACGTGCTCAAAGTGTTTTTTAACTTCCCGATTGAAACATCTGACCTAAGTGCCTCAGCTAGATTTCTAAGTGGCGATCCTGAGCTCGGTAGACTCCATTCTTCAAATTTCTCGCTTTTTAACGGTTTATAGACTTAATATGTGTTAAAACTGATAGAGAACGACCGGATTATCTGAATCCTACACAAAAATCAAAATAAAAATGTTTTTCAAAAAATTTGCGCTATTTAACGGTTTATAGGCCTAATAATTGTTAAAACTGATACGACAGATTCAGATTTATCCGGAAAGTCCCATCCGAAGGACGACGTGCTCAAGGCTTTCAACCTAAGTAGAAATTGACCTACCCAGGTTTATTTACATAACATACGTCTCATTATCGAGTACCTCACATTCGAAAAAGCCCTGAATCATTGCTTAATGTCCCATCCGAAGGACGACGTGCTCAAAGTTATTTTTAGCTTCCCGATTAAAACATCTGACCTAAGTGCCTCAACTAGATTTCTAAGTGGCGATCCTGAGCTCGGTAGACTCCATTCTTCAAATTTCTCGCTTTTTAACGGTTTATAGATTTAATATTTGTTAAAACTGATAGAGAACGACCGGATTATCTGATTCCTACACAAAAATCAAAATAAAAATGTTTTTCAAAAAATTTGCGCTATTTAACGGTTTATAGGCTTAATAATTGTTAAAACTGATACAACAGATTCAGATTTATCCGGAAAGTCCCATCCGACGGACGACGTGCTCAAGGCTATTTTCAACCTAAGTGAAATTTCACCTACCCAGGTTTATTTACATAACATACGTCTCATTATCGAGTACCTCACATTCGAAAAAGCCCTGGATCATTGCTTAATGTCCCATCCGAAGGACGACGTGCTCAAAGTTATTTTTAGCTTCCCGATTAAAACATCTGACCTAAGTGCCTCAACTAGATTTCTAAGTGGCGATCCTGAGCTCGGTAGACTCCATTCTTGAAATTTCTCGCTTTTTAACGGTTTATAGATTTAATATTTGTTAAAACTGATAGAGAACGACCGGATTATCTGAATCCTACACAAAAATCAAAATAAAAATGTTTTTCAAAAAATTCACGCTATTTAACGGTTTATAGGCTTAATAATTGTAAAAACTGATACGACAGAATCAGATATATCCGAAAAGTCCCATCCGACGGACGACGTGCTCAAGGCTATTTTCAACCTAAGTGAAATTTCACCTAACCAGGTTTATTTACATAACATACGTCTCATTATCGAGTACCTCACATTCGAAAAAGCCCTGGATCATCGCTTAAAGTCCCATCCGAAGGACGACGTGCTCAAAGTGTTTTTTAACTTCCCGATTGAAACATCTGACCTAAGTGCCTCAGCTAGATTTCTAAGTGGCGATCCTGAGCTCGGTAGACTCCATTCTTCAAATTTCTCGCTTTTTAACGGTTTATAGACTTAATATGTGTTAAAACTGATAGAGAACGACCGGATTATCTGAATCCTACACAAAAATCAAAATAAAAATGTTTTTCAAAAAATTTGCGCTATTTAACGGTTTATAGGCTTAATAATTGTTAAAACTGATACGAGAGATTCAGATTTATCCGGAAAGTCCCATCCGAAGGACGACGTGCTCAAGGCTTTCAACCTAAGTAGAAATTGACCTACCCAGGTTTATTTACATAACATACGTCTCATTATCGAGTACCTCACATTCGAAAAAGCCCTGGATCATTGCTTAATGTCCCATCCGAAGGACGACGTGCTCAAAGTTATTTTTAGCTTCCCGATTAAAACATCTGACCTAAGTGCCTCAACTAGATTTCTAAGTGGCGATCCTGAGCTCGGTAGACTCCATTCTTGAAATTTCTCGCTTTTTAACGGTTAATAGATTTAATATTTGTTAAAACTGATAGAGAACGACCGGATTATCTGAATCCTACACAAAAATCAAAATAAAAATGTTTTTCAAAAAATTTGCGCTATTTAACGGTTTATAGGCTTAATAATTGTAAAAACTGATACGACAGAATCAGATATATCCGAAAAGTCCCATCCGACGGACGACGTGCTCAAGGCTATTTTCAACCTAAGTGAAATTTCACCTAACCAGGTTTATTTACATAACATACGTCTCATTATCGAGTACCTCACATTCGAAAAAGCCCTGGATCATCGCTTAAAGTCCCATCCGAAGGACGACGTGCTCAAAGTGTTTTTTAACTTCCCGATTGAAACATCTGACCTAAGTGCCTCAGCTAGATTTCTAAGTGGCGATCCTGAGCTCGGTAGACTCCATTCTTCAAATTTCTCGCTTTTTAACGGTTTATAGACTTAATATGTGTTAAAACTGATAGAGAACGACCGGATTATCTGAATCCTACACAAAAATCAAAATAAAAATGTTTTTCAAAAAATTTGCGCTATTTAACGGTTTATAGGCTTAATAATTGTTAAAACTGATACGAGAGATTCAGATTTATCCGGAAAGTCCCATCCGAAGGACGACGTGCTCAAGGCTATTTTCAACCTAAGTGAAATTTCACCTAACCAGGTTTATTTACATAACATACGTCTCATTATCGAGTACCTCACATTCGAAAAAGCCCTGGATCATCGCTTAAAGTCCCATCCGAAGGACGACGTGCTCAAAGTGTTTTTTAACTTCCCGATTGAAACATCTGACCTAAGTGCCTCAGCTAGATTTCTAAGTGGCGATCCTGAGCTCGGTAGACTCCATTCTTCAAATTTCTCGCTTTTTAACGGTTTATAGACTTAATATGTGTTAAAACTGATAGAGAACGACCGGATTATCTGAATCCTACACAAAAATCAAAATAAAAATGTTTTTCAAAAAATTTGCGCTATTTAACGGTTTATAGGCCTAATAATTGTTAAAACTGATACGACAGATTCAGATTTATCCGGAAAGTCCCATCCGAAGGACGACGTGCTCAAGGCTTTCAACCTAAGTAGAAATTGACCTACCCAGGTTTATTTACATAACATACGTCTCATTATCGAGTACCTCACATTCGAAAAAGCCCTGAATCATTGCTTAATGTCCCATCCGAAGGACGACGTGCTCAAAGTTATTTTTAGCTTCCCGATTAAAACATCTGACCTAAGTGCCTCAACTAGATTTCTAAGTGGCGATCCTGAGCTCGGTAGACTCCATTCTTCAAATTTCTCGCTTTTTAACGGTTTATAGATTTAATATTTGTTAAAACTGATAGAGAACGACCGGATTATCTGATTCCTACACAAAAATCAAAATAAAAATGTTTTTCAAAAAATTTGCGCTATTTAACGGTTTATAGGCTTAATAATTGTTAAAACTGATACAACAGATTCAGATTTATCCGGAAAGTCCCATCCGACGGACGACGTGCTCAAGGCTATTTTCAACCTAAGTGAAATTTCACCTACCCAGGTTTATTTACATAACATACGTCTCATTATCGAGTACCTCACATTCGAAAAAGCCCTGGATCATTGCTTAATGTCCCATCCGAAGGACGACGTGCTCAAAGTTATTTTTAGCTTCCCGATTAAAACATCTGACCTAAGTGCCTCAACTAGATTTCTAAGTGGCGATCCTGAGCTCGGTAGACTCCATTCTTGAAATTTCTCGCTTTTTAACGGTTTATAGATTTAATATTTGTTAAAACTGATAGAGAACGACCGGATTATCTGAATCCTACACAAAAATCAAAATAAAAATGTTTTTCAAAAAATTCACGCTATTTAACGGTTTATAGGCTTAATAATTGTAAAAACTGATACGACAGAATCAGATATATCCGAAAAGTCCCATCCGACGGACGACGTGCTCAAGGCTATTTTCAACCTAAGTGAAATTTCACCTAACCAGGTTTATTTACATAACATACGTCTCATTATCGAGTACCTCACATTCGAAAAAGCCCTGGATCATCGCTTAAAGTCCCATCCGAAGGACGACGTGCTCAAAGTGTTTTTTAACTTCCCGATTGAAACATCTGACCTAAGTGCCTCAGCTAGATTTCTAAGTGGCGATCCTGAGCTCGGTAGACTCCATTCTTCAAATTTCTCGCTTTTTAACGGTTTATAGACTTAATATGTGTTAAAACTGATAGAGAACGACCGGATTATCTGAATCCTACACAAAAATCAAAATAAAAATGTTTTTCAAAAAATTTGCGCTATTTAACGGTTTATAGGCTTAATAATTGTTAAAACTGATACGAGAGATTCAGATTTATCCGGAAAGTCCCATCCGAAGGACGACGTGCTCAAGGCTTTCAACCTAAGTAGAAATTGACCTACCCAGGTTTATTTACATAACATACGTCTCATTATCGAGTACCTCACATTCGAAAAAGCCCTGGATCATTGCTTAATGTCCCATCCGAAGGACGACGTGCTCAAAGTTATTTTTAGCTTCCCGATTAAAACATCTGACCTAAGTGCCTCAACTAGATTTCTAAGTGGCGATCCTGAGCTCGGTAGACTCCATTCTTGAAATTTCTCGCTTTTTAACGGTTTATAGATTTAATATTTGTTAAAACTGATAGAGAACGACCGGATTATCTGAATCCTACACAAAAATCAAAATAAAAATGTTTTTCAAAAAATTTGCGCTATTTAACGGTTTATAGGCTTAATAATTGTAAAAACTGATACGACAGAATCAGATATATCCGAAAAGTCCCATCCGACGGACGACGTGCTCAAGGCTATTTTCAACCTAAGTGAAATTTCACCTAACCAGGTTTATTTACATAACATACGTCTCATTATCGAGTACCTCACATTCGAAAAAGCCCTGGATCATCGCTTAAAGTCCCATCCGAAGGACGACGTGCTCAAAGTGTTTTTTAACTTCCCGATTGAAACATCTGACCTAAGTGCCTCAGCTAGATTTCTAAGTGGCGATCCTGAGCTCGGTAGACTCCATTCTTCAAATTTCTCGCTTTTTAACGGTTTATAGACTTAATATGTGTTAAAACTGATAGAGAACGACCGGATTATCTGAATCCTACACAAAAATCAAAATAAAAATGTTTTTCAAAAAATTTGCGCTATTTAACGGTTTATAGGCTTAATAATTGTTAAAACTGATACGAGAGATTCAGATTTATCCGGAAAGTCCCATCCGAAGGACGACGTGCTCAAGGCTTTCAACCTAAGTAGAAATTGACCTACCCAGGTTTATTTACATAACATACGTCTCATTATCGAGTACCTCACATTCGAAAAAGCCCTGGATCATTGCTTAATGTCCCATCCGAAGGACGACGTGCTCAAAGTTATTTTTAGCTTCCCGATTAAAACATCTGACCTAAGTGCCTCAACTAGATTTCTAAGTGGCGATCCTGAGCTCGGTAGACTCCATTCTTGAAATTTCTCGCTTTTTAACGGTTTATAGATTTAATATTTGTTAAAACTGATAGAGAACGACCGGATTATCTGAATCCTACACAAAAATCAAAATAAAAATGTTTTTCAAAAAATTTGCGCTATTTAACGGTTTATAGGCTTAATAATTGTTAAAACTGATACGACAGATTCAGATTTATCCGGAAAGTCCCATCCGAAGGACGACGTGCTCAAGGCTATTTTCAACCTAAGTGAAATTTCACCTACCCAGGTTTATTTACATAACATACGTCTCATTATCGAGTACCTCACATTCGAAAAAGTCCTGGAACATCGCTTAAAGTCCCATCCGAAGGACGACGTGCTCATAGTTATTTTTCACTTCCCGATTAAAACATCTGACCTAAGTGCCTCAGCTAGATTTCTAAGTGGCGATCCTGAGCTCGGTAGACTCCATTCTTCAAATTTCTCGCTTTTTATCGGTTTATAGATTTAATATTTGTTAAAACTGATAGAGAACGACCGGATTATCTGAATCCGACACAAAAATCAAAATAAAAATGTTTTTCAAAAAATTTGCGCTATTTAACGGTTTATAGGCTTAATAATTGTTAAAACTGATACGACAGATTCAGAATTATCCGGAAAGTCCCATCCGAAGGACGACGTGCTCAAGGCTTTCAACCTAAGTAGAAATTGACCTACCCAGGTTTATTTACATAACATACGTCTCATTATCGAGTACCTCACATTCGAAAAAGTCCTGGAACATCGCTTAAAGCCCCATCCGAAGGACGACGTGCTCATAGTTATTTTTCACTTTCCGATTAAAACATCTGACCTAAGTGCCTCAGCTAGATTTCTAAGTGGCGATCCTGAGCTCGGTAGACTCCATTCTTCAAATTTCTCGCTTTTTAACGGTTTATAGATTTAATATTTGTTAAAACTGATAGAGAACGACCGGATTATCTGAATCCTACACAAAAATCAAAATAAAAATGTTTTTCAAAAAAATTGCGCTATTTAACGGTTTATAGGCTTAATAATTGTTAAAACTGATACGACAGATTCAGATTTATCCGGAAAGTCCCATCCGAAGGACGACGTGCTCAAGGCTATTTTCAACCTAAGTGAAATTTCACCTACCCAGGTTTATTTACATAACATACGTCTCATTATCGAGTACCTCACATTCGAAAAAGTCCTGGAACATCGCTTAAAGTCCCATCCGAAGGACGACGTGCTCATAGTTATTTTTCACTTCCCGATTAAAACATCTGACCTAAGTGCCTCAGCTAGATTTCTAAGTGGCGATCCTGAGCTCGGTAGACTCCATTCTTCAAATTTCTCGCTTTTTAACGGTTTATAGATTTAATATTTGTTAAAACTGATAGAGAACGACCGGATTATCTGAATCCGACACAAAAATCAAAATAAAAATGTTTTTCAAAAAATTTGCGCTATTTAACGGTTTATAGGCTTAATAATTGTTAAAACTGATACGACAGATTCAGAATTATCCGGAAAGTCCCATCCGAAGGACGACGTGCTCAAGGCTTTCAACCTAAGTAGAAATTGACCTACCCAGGTTTATTTACATAACATACGTCTCATTATCGAGTACCTCACATTCGAAAAAGTCCTGGAACATCGCTTAAAGCCCCAT
The DNA here is from genome assembly GCA_963662175.1 of Aradus depressus. NCBI lineage: Eukaryota > Metazoa > Arthropoda > Insecta > Hemiptera > Aradidae > Aradus > Aradus depressus. The sequence continues at coordinate 20,895,243 of OY759226.1, read as the reverse complement.
CCGAAGGACGACGTGCTCATAGTTATTTTTCACTTTCCGATTAAAACATCTGACCTAAGTGCCTCAGCTAGATTTCTAAGTGGCGATCCTGAGCTCGGTAGACTCCATTCTTCAAATTTCTCGCTTTTTAACGGTTTATAGATTTAATATTTGTTAAAACTGATAGAGAACGACCGGATTATCTGAATCCTACACAAAAATAAAAATAAAAATGTTTTTCAAAAAATTCACGCTATTTAACGGTTTATAGGCTTAATAATTGTTAAAACTGATACGACAGATTCAGATTTATCCGGAAAGTCCCATCCGAAGGACGACGTGCTCAAGGCTTTCAACCTAAGTAGAAATTGACCTACCCAGGTTTATTTACATAACATACGTCTCATTATCGAGTACCTCACATTCGAAAAAGCCCTGGATCATTGCTTAATGTCCCATCCGAAGGACGACGTGCTCAAAGTTATTTTTAGCTTCCCGATTAAGACATCTGACCTAAGTGCCTCAACTAGATTTCTAAGTGGCGATCCTGAGCTCGGTAGACTCCATTCTTGAAATTTCTCGCTTTTTAACGGTTTATAGATTTAATATTTGTTAAAACTGATAGAGAACGACCGGATTATCTGAATCCTACACAAAAATCAAAATAAAAATGTTTTTCAAAAAATTCACGCTATTTAACGGTTTATAGGCTTAATAATTGTTAAAACTGATACGACAGATTCAGATTTATCCGGAAAGTCCCATCCGACGGACGACGTGCTCAAGGCTATTTTCAACCTAAGTGAAATTTCACCTAACCAGGTTTATTTACATAACATACGTCTCATTATCGAGTACCTCACATTCGAAAAAGCCCTGGATCATAGCTTAAAGTCCCATCCGAAGGACGACGTGCTCAAAGTGTTTTTTAACTTCCCGATTGAAACATCTGACCTAAGTGCCTCAGCTAGATTTCTAAGTGGCGATCCTGAGCTCGGTAGACTCCATTCTTCAAATCTCTCGCTTTTTAACGGTTTATAGACTTAATATTTGTTAAAACTGATAGAGAACGACCGGATTATCTGAATCCTATACAAAAATGAAAATAAAAATGTTTTTCAAAAAATTTGCGCTATTTAACGGTTTATAGGCTTAATAATTGTTAAAACTGATACGAGAGATTCAGATTTATCCGGAAAGTCCCATCCGAAGGACGACGTGCTCAAGGCTTTCAACCTAAGTAGAAATTGACCTACCCAGGTTTATTTACATAACATACGTCTCATTATCGAGTACCTCACATTCGAAAAAGCCCTGGATCATCGCTTAAAGTCCCATCCGAAGGACGACGTGCTCATAGTTATTTTTCACTTCCCGATTAAAACATCTGACCTAAGTGCCTCAGCTAGATTTGTAAGTGGCGATCCTGAGCTCGGTAGACTCCATTCTTGAAATTTCTCGCTTTTTAACGGTTTATAGATTTAATATTTGTTAACTGACAGAGCCATAGAGTGTGCTGGTTTCGGATCATGCCAACGTCAGCACAACGTTCAGACTGACTTTAAATATGGTGACACCGATCCACTATGGAAGAAAAATGCCAAAAAAAAAAAGATGTATGTATAGATATGAACACAAATTAAAACTTGTGTACATTGTGATATAATCTATATAAATAAAGCTGAAACGGGGTTTGTTTGTTTGTTTGTTTGTTTGTATGTATGTATGTATGTATGTATGTATATTTGTTCCAGCATCACGCCCAAACGGCTGGATGGATCTTCATGAAACTTCACATGTAGCATTCTTTTGAGCCCGATTGAATAATAGGCTATGTGGCGTCCCAAAATTTTGATCGGGAGGGGGGGTTGTAAGGGGGGCCTAAGTATATAAATAGTGCTAACTCATTAACTAATGGTCAAATTGTCATGAAATTTCACACGTAGTCTTTTTAAAAGCCAAACAGGAAAAAAAGGTGTGTGGCGTCCCAAAGTTTTGATCGGGAGGGGGGGTTGTAAGGGGGGCCTAAATATATAAATAGTGCTAACTCATTAACTAATGGTCAAATTGTCATGAAATTTCACACGTAGTCTTTTTAAAAGCCAAACAGGAAAAAAAGGTGTGTGGCGTCCCAAAGTTTTGATCGGGAGGGGGGGTTGTAAGGGGGGCCTAAGTATAAATATAGAGCTAACTCATTAACTAATGGGCGAATCGTCATGAAATTTCACACGTAGTCTTTTTAAAAGCCAAACAAGAAAAAAAGGTGTGTGGCGTCCCAAAGTTTTGAACGGGAGGGGGGGTTGTGGGGGGGCCTAAGTATAAATATAGAGCTAACTCATTAACAAATGGGCGAATCGTCATGAAATTTCACATGTAGTATTTTTAAAAGCCAAATAGGAAAAAAAGGTGTGTGGCGTCCCAAAGTTTTGATCGGGAGGGGGGGTTGTAAGGGGGGCCTAAGTATAAATATAGAGCTAACTCATTAACTAATTGGCGAATCGTCATGAAATTTCACGTAGTATTTTTAAAAGCCAAATAGGAAAAAAAGGTGTGTGGCGTCCCAAAGTTTTGAACGGGAGGGGGGGTTGTAAGGGGGGCCTAAGTATATAAATAGTGCTAACACATTAACTAATGGGCGAATCGTCATGAAATTTCACATGTAGTATTTTTAAAAGCCAAATAGGAAAAAAAGGTGTGTGGCGTCCCAATGTTTTGAACGGGAGGGGGGTTGTGGGGGGGCCTAAGTATAAATATAGAGCTAACTCTTTAACGGTTGGTCGGATTGTCACGAAATTTCACAAGGACTATTCCTGAAGACCAAATAGAAAAATAAGGTGTGTGGCGTCTCAAAATTTTGAACGGGAGGGGGGGTTGTAAGGGTGGGCCTAAGTATATAAATAGTGCTAACACATTAACTAATGGTCGAATTGTCATGAAATTTCACACGTAGTCTTTTTAAAAGCCAAACAGGAAAAAAAGGTGTGTGGCGTCCCAAAGTTTTGAACGGGAGGGGGGGTTGTGGGGGGCCTAAGAATAAATATAGAGCTAACTCATTAACTAATGGGCGAATCGTCATGAAATTTCACATGTAGTATTTTTAAAAGCCAAATAGGAAAAAAAGGTGTGTGGCGTCCCAAAGTTTTGAACGGGAGGGGGGGTTGTGGGGGGGCCTAAGTATAAATATAGAGCTAGCTCATTAACGGTTATGGGGGTAGGCCTAAATTTGAAGATAGTTATAGGTCGCTAACGGATGATCGGATTGTCACGAAATTTCACATGTAGTATTCTTGATGGTCAAATAAAAAAATACACTATGTGACATTTTAAAAATTTGGGAGGGGGGGCTAAGCATAAAAATAATGCTGAATCATTGAAGGGTAATCGGATTGTCATGAATTTCACATGTAGTAGTAGTAACTATGTATTCGCTGTGGGGTTCACTGTTGCAAGACATTTACTAGCTGTGATGCCCAGCGTTCCTAATATCGTACTAGCTGTGTGGTCCGCTGTTGCAAGGCACTTACTAACTGTAGTGCTCAGCCCCAGCGTTCCTAACTATGTACTGGCTGTGGGGTTCGCTGTTGCAAGGCACCTATAAGACATTTACTAGCTGTGATGCCCAGCGTTCCTAATTACGTACTAGCTGTGGGGTCTGCTGTTGCAAGGCGCTAGCAGTGTGGCCCAGCGTATTTAACTACGTAGGTACTAGCTGTGGGGTCCGCAGTTGCAAGGCACCTACTACCTGTAGGGCCCAGCGTTCCTAAAAACGTACTAGCTGTGGGGTCCGTCGTTGCAAAAGCATACTAGCTGTGATGCTCAGCGTTTCTAACTACGTACTAGCTGTGGGGTCCGCCGTTGCAAAACACATACTAGCTGTGATGCCCAGTGGGTCTAACTACGTACTAGCTGTGGGGTCCGCTCTTGCGAGGCACATACTAGCTGCGGTCAATAGCGTTCTTAAGTACGCACTGGCTAGGATGTCCAGCGATGCTAAGTATTCACTATCTGTGGTTTCCGCCGTTGAAAGACGCATACTAGCTGTGATGCCAAGGGGTCCTAAAAACTTACTAGCTGGGATGTTTGACGTTGAAGGACTATAAGCCTTATTCCGTATGAATAATTGAAAATTATAACATCATGAATGTACTGTTAAAGGGTAAGCGGATTGGCATGAATTTCACATGTAGTAGTAGTAACTATGTATTCGCTGTGGGGTCCGCTGTTGCAAGGCATTTACTAGCTGCGGTCAATAGCGTTCTTAAGTACGCACTGGCTAGGATGTCCAGCGATGCTAAGTATTCACTATCTGTGGTTTCCGCCGTTGAAAGACGCATACTAGCTGTGATGCCCAGGGGTCCTAAAAACTTACTAGCTGGGGTGTTTGACGTTGAAGGACTATAAGCCTTATTCCGTATGAATAATTAAAAATTATAACATCATGAATGTACTGTTGAAGAATTTAAAAGACTTATAGGAGATAATAGTAGAAAAGTCAAAGTTCCCCGGGCAATGCCGAATATTACTGCTAGTCTATATTAATAAAGCTGAAACGAGGTTTGTTTGTTTGTTTGTATGTTTGTTCCAGCATCACGCCCAAACGGCTGGACGGATTTTTATGAAACTTCCCATATAGCATCCTTTTGAGCCCGATTGAATAATAGGCTATGTGGCGTCTCAAAATTTTGAACGGGAGGGGGGGTTGTAAGGGGGGCCTAAGTATATAAATAGTGCTAACACATTAACTAATGGTCGAATTGTCATGAAATTTCACACGTAGTCTTTTTAGAAGCCAAACAGGAAAAAAAGGTGTGTGGCGTCCCAAAGTTTTGAACGGGAGGGGGGGTTGTGGGGGGGCCTAAGTATAAATATAGAGCTAGCTCATTAACGGTTGGTCGCATTGTCACGAAATTTCACATGTAGTATTCCTGAAGGCCAAATAGAAAAATAAGGTGTGTGGCGTCCCAAAGTTTTGAACGGGTGGGGGGTTGGGGGGGGGGGGGGGGCTAAATATAAATATAGAGCTGGCTCATTAACGGTTGATCGTATTGTCACGAAATTTCCCATGTAGTATTCCTGAAGGCCAAATAAAAAATAAGGTGTGTGGCGTCCCAAAGTTTTGAACGGGAGGGGGGGGTTGTGGGGGGGGGGGGGGGGGGCTAAGTATAAATATAGTGGTAGCTCATTAACGGTTGGTCGTATTGTCATGGAATTTCACATGTAGTATTCTTAAAAGCCAAATAGAAATATAGGGTGTATAAGTCACAAAATTTTGAACGGGAGGATGGGGGCATAGTATAAGTATAGTGATAAGTCATTAACGGATGATTGGATAGTCATGGAATTTCAAATGTAGTATTCTTGATGGCCAAATAGAAAAATACACTATGTGACATCTTAAAAATTTGGAGGGGGGGGGGCTAAGCATAAAAATAATGCTGAATGATTAAAGGGCAATCGGATTGTCATGAATTTCACATGTAGTAGTAGTAACTGTGTATTCGCTGTGGGGTTCACTGTTGCAAGACATTTACTAGCTGTGTTGCCCGGCGTTCCTAACTATGTAGTATCTATGGGGTCCGCTGTTACAAAACACTTACTAGCTGTGTTGCCCAGCGTTCCGAACTTTGTACTAGCTGTGGGGTCCGCTGTTGCAAGGCACATACTAGATGTGGTGCCCAGGGTTCCGAACTTCGTACTAGCTGTGGTGTCCGCTGTTGCAAGGCACAAACTAGATGTGGTGCTCGGCGTTCCTAACTTCGTACTAGCTGTGGGGTCCGCTGTTGCAAGGCACATACTAGATGTGGTGCCCAGGGTTCCTAACTTCGTACTAGCTGTGGGGTCCGCTGTTGCAAGGCACATACTAGATGTGGTGCTCAGCGTTCCTAACTTCGTACTACCTGTGGGGTCCGCGGTTGCAAGGCACATACTAGCTGTGTTGCCCAGCGTTCCGAACTTCGTACTAGCTGTGGGGTCCGCTGTTGCAAGGCACATACTAGATGTGATGCTCAGCGTTCCGAACTTCGTACTAGCTGTGGGGTCCGCTGTTGCAAGGCACATACTAGATGTGGTGCCCAGGGTTCCTAACTTCGTACTAGCTGTGGTGTCCGCTGTTGCAAATTAATACAGCTATGTTAGTAGATAGGCAGCATCCTGAAACGAAGATGGTCAACCAAAGAAAGATTCAGATGTATCGGGAAAGTCCCATCCGAAGGACGACGTGCTCAAAGTTATTTTTATCTTCCCGAATAAAACATCTGACCTAAGTGACTTGGCTAGATTTCTAAATGGCGACCCTGAGCTCGGTAAACTCCATTCTTCAAATTTCTCGCTTTTAAACGGTTTTTAGTTTTAATATTTGTTAAAACTGATGAACAACCGAATTATCTGAATCCTACACAAAAATCGAAATAAAAATTTTTTTTCGAAAAAGTCGGGCGAAATCCCATTCATCAAATTTCTTGCTTTTTAACAGTTTTTAGATTTAATATTTGTTAAAACTGATATACAGATTCAGATATATCGGGGAAGTCCCATCCGAAGGACGACGTGCTCAAATTTATTTTTAACCTAAGTGAAATTTCAGCTACCCAGGTTTAGATACATAACATACGACTCATTATCCAGTACCTGACATACAAAAAGGCCCTCGATCATAGCTTGAAGTCCAATCCTAAGGACGATGTGCTCAAGTTATTTTTAACGTAAATGAAATTTCAGCTACCCAGATTTAGATACATAACATACGACTCATTATCCAGTACCTGACATACAAAAAGGCCCTCGATCATAGCTTAAAGCCCAATCCGAAGGACGACGTGCTCAAATTTATTTTTATCTTCCCGATTAAAATATCTGAGCTAAGTGACTTGGCTAGATTTCTAAATGGCGATTCTGAGCTCGGTAGACTCCATATGTATGGTAAAATAAGTTACCGTTTGGTTCCAACTAAAATTATCAAGGAAGAAATGTGGAATATAAGTGGGCTTTGGAGATGGTAGTAGGAAGTTGGCAGGAGTGTTGGGTGATGTCACGTACCCTATGTTGAGCGGAACGTTTAAGTCTATATTAATAAAGCTGAAACGGGGTTTGTGTGTTTGTATGTTTGTTCCAGCATCACGCCCATACAGCTGGACAGATTTTTATGAAACTTCACATGTAGCATTCTTTTGAGCCCGATTGAATAATAGGCTATGTCGCGTCCCAAAATTTTGATCGGGAAGGGGGGTAGTAAGGGGGGCCTAAGTATATAAATAGTGCTAACTCATTAACTAATGGTCGAATTGTCATGAAATTTCACATGTAGTATTTTTAAAAGCCAAAAAGGAAAAAAAAGGTGTGTGGCGTCCCAATGTTTTGAACGGGAGGGGGGTTGTGGGGTAGGCGTAAATTTGAAGATAGTGATAGATCATTTACGGATGATCGGATTGTCATGGAATTTCTTATGTAGTATTCTTGATGGCCAAATAGAAAAATACACTATGTGACATCTTCAAAAATTTAACAGGGGGGGGGGGGGGCAAATCATAAAAAAATGATGACTGATTAAAGGGTAATCGGTTTGTCATGAATTTCACATGTAGTAGTAACTATGTATTCGCTGTGGGGTCCGCTGTTGCAAGGCATTTACAAGCTGTGGTGCACAGCGTTCCTAATATCGTACTAGCTGTGGGGTCCGCCGTCGCAAGGCACATACTAACTGAGATGCCCAGCGTTCCTAACACTAGCTGTGGGGTCCGCCGTTACAAGACACTTACTAGCTGTGGTGCCCAGCGTTCCTAACTACGTAATAGCTGTAGGGTCCGCCGTCGCAAGGAACATACTAGCCGTGGTGCCCAGCGTTCCTAACTACGTACTAAATGTGGGGTCCGCCGTCGCAAGGCACATACTAGCTGTAATGCCCAGCGTTCCTAACTTCTTACTAGCTGCGGGGCCCAGCGATGCCAAGTATTCACTAGCTGGGGTTTCCGCCGTTGAAAGGCGCATACTAGCTGTGGTGCCTAGGGGTCTTAAAAACTTACTAGCGTTACTATAGTTGAAGGACTATAAGCCTTATTCCGTATGAATAATCGAAAATTATAACATCATGAATGTGGTGTCGAAGGATTGAATAGACTTACAGGAGATATTGATAGAAAATTCAAAGTTCCCCGGGCAACGCCGGGTATTACTGCTAGTAATCTATATTAGTGAAGCTGAAACAAGGTTTGTGTGTTTGTTTGTTTGTTCCAGCATCACGCCCAAACGGTTGGACGGATTTCCATAAAACTTCACATGTAGCATCCTTTCGAGCCCGATTGAATAGTAGGCTTTGTGGCGTCCCAAAAGTTCGAACGGGAGGGGGGGTTGTAAGGAGGGACTAAGTATAAAAATAGTGTTAGGTCAATAACTAATGGTCGGAGTGTCACGAAATTTTACATGTAGTATTCTTAAAAGCCAAGTTGAAAAATAGGCTATGTGGCGTCCATAAATTTTGAACGGGAGGGGGGGTTGTGGGGGCCTAAGTATAAATATAGTGCTAGCTAATTACCGCATGGTCGGATTGTCACGAAATATCACATGTGGCATTGTGAAAAGCCAAATTGAAAACTAGGGTGTGTGACGTATCAACATTTTGAACGGGAGGGGGGGTTGGGGGGTAGGCCTTAGTATAAAGATACCGGTAACTCATTAACTAATAGTCGGATTGTCCTGGAATTTCACATGTAGTATTCTAAAAAGCCAAATTTAAAAATAGAGTGTGTGAAGTGCAAAAGTAAGGATAGGCAAATAAAAATTACTGCTACATTGGAGAAAAACTATACAATTAAAAATATAGATAAACAAAAGATTAACAGGAAAAAACATAAAATTAACAACTTCATTATGATGAAAAAAAATAAATAAAAGTCTCTACAAAAATAAAAGAGAATAAGTAAAAAAGAAAAAAGAAAATTTATATAATTAAGAAATAAATAAAATTGATAATATAAACCGATCGAGCATAATACTATGATGGTTGATTATAAAAGAGAAGGAAGGATGCCCAGACAAGGTTTGAAATAAAATTAACTTTAGACAGTAGGGGCTAGATAGAGAAGTGGGAGGAGAGAGAAGAAAAATATAAATAGTCAAAATAAAATAAGATAAGATAAAAAATAAATAAATGCATGGTAAAATATATAAATGTGTAAATGAACCAAAAAGGACTAATATTGATTATGATCGAATAATTTAGGAAATATGATGAAAGAAATATAATAAAAATAGAGAATGACAAAGAGAAAAAAGAGAGAGAGAGAAAAAAAAGGGAAAAGTAATTTGAATGATTAGATAATTGAGGTTGACGAATTAGAGAATACGGGGGAGAGATCAAAGGGGAGTAGATTGTTTTGTGAAGAGGAATTGGAATAGTGAAGGAAGCCACGGAAGGAGAGTGACGGATTGGGGGAGGCAGGGAGTTGTAGAGAGAGGAGGCCTGGACAAGAGAGTTGTGGAGCGATGGGAGGGGATGAAGAGGTCTGAAGGACGGGATCTAGTGTGCCTCTGGAGAACAAAGGACTGGAATTGAAACATTTGGTAGAGGTAGTAGGCTTCTTTGGATAGGAAGAGGAAAGAGCCTAGGAGGTAGCTTCGGCGGTAGGAGGGTTTGAGCCATTTCAACTCGGAGTACCAGGGCGAAATATAAGCGTCTCTAGGGACATCAAAAACAAATCTGACATGAGCGTTCAGTAACGTTTCTGCTACCAATAATAAAAGAAGAAGCAGAACATGCATGCTGTTAGCCTGATGATTACGATTTGTTTTGGTTTGTGTTATTAGGCCTACGTGGAGTTACATTTTTTGTAATAACCAATGAAACTATAATATAATCTTGTCGCTGTTTGTCTGCAACTTTGTCTATAGTCTATCCCTAAGTTTATTAAAGTCATTAGGCCTAATGTATGTACATGAAAGTGTCTTACGAGAATTTTTGCATGGAACATAAACATTGTTACCTGAAGGTGTTGAATATCGCTTCTGTCCTTTTCCCGCCAGTTCTATGTCTTTTTCTAGTCCCACAATTTTCATTGCTCACTAATACACCATTTATTGTTTCTTCCATTCCTGAATTAATAATTTATAAAAACTTAGGTAAAAGCACACCGCTCTAAAATAAACAAAACCAACATAGCACCGAACAAACAATAACATAATCTCTGAAACACTAGAAACATCAGGTAATAGCTGGGTCACGTGACCAGTAAGAACAAGAAGAAGCTCTGATTGGTTGGCTGGAGGAAACACTGTGTGACTGGAAACTGGCTCTGGAGGAAACACTGTGTGACTGGAAACTGGCTCTGGAGGAAACACTTTTGGAATGAAACTTTTTTTTTTTTTTTATTTATTTACATATTCACAACGACAACATTTGTCATTAGTGATCGTGATGATGTGCTGTGGCAAGTGTGTCGCTGTACTGCTGAGGTACGTGACCGAAGAGGAGTCCAGGCTAGTCCTGGAGCAGGTCCCTCTGCCATGCCCGCTTTAGACGTCTTGGTGGATTTGTGGGGAGAGTGTTCGTGGATAATTGGAGAATAAGTGGATTGGCGTGATGATGGAGTTTGTCGTGAAAATTTTGATATCGTGTCTTGATAACAGAAGGTATAAATGGGATGTTGAGGTCATTATGTAATGTGAGGTTGGAAACGTAAAATGGGGCATTGGCAATGTGGCGTATAGTATGATGGATTGTAATGACTGAACGCGTTGTATGTTTGATTTTTTGGCTGATCCCCATATCTCGATTCCGTAAGTCCAGATGGGTTTTAGTATAGTGTTGTAAATGTGAAGTTTGTTTTCAAGCGATAATGTCGATCGTCGTCCGATGATTGATTTCAGTCGTCCAAATCGTCTTTTGAGGTCTGTGCGTTTCAGTCTGATATGAGTTGTGCAAGTTAAACGTCTGTCTAAATGAAGTCCTAGATATCGGACAGTGTCTGATGCAGGAATGGGCTGGTTGTTAATGTATACTGGTGGTGTTGTGTCTGAGAGTAAATGTGGTTTGCAGAGATTTGTCTCTATTAATTTTTAGTCTCCATTTGTTGGCCCAATCTGTTAGCTGGTGTAAATGTTCCTGTAAGTGTGAGCTTGCTTGTGTTGGGTCTGAGTGCGTTGAGAGAATGGCTGTGTCGTCTGCGTATGTAGCGAGTAGTGTGTTGTCGTGTGAATGAAACTTGAATTTTCTAAATAGGTTTATAATGGGATAAAACTTGTTTTGGTTGAAAATAAAATAATAATATTTTTTTGTACCATTTAATGTTGAGTTCAAAGAAAAATCACTAACTTTTTTTTTTCTTTTGACGTGAGAACGTCTATTCGCTCGTTAAGCACAGTGATAGCCGGTCAAACTTCCTTGCGTTACAAAATACCGTCAGATTTCAATCGATAATAACTACGAGACTAATAATGCGATAACAACGGTTGAGGTCACAATGGATAGAGCGTGTCCGTACGTGTTTTTTGTGCGGTGTTTGTTTTTCCTGTGACATTATCGGGCTAGTGTGAGCGCCGGCGGATGATTGTTGCGAATTAGCGTTCTGTAAAATTAAAAATTAGTGTAGCGTGATAACGCGTTTAGATAGGACGTTGATTCGGGTGTCATTGTAAAGAGCTTGAGAAGCACTACTGGGACTCAAGTGAAACAATAAAAATATTCGCCAAAATATATGTAAAAATTGGTATTAAATTGAAAATTGCAAAAAAATTGAAGATGTCGTCTCATATGAATCGTAAATATGCCCGGAATTATAGAAAACGCGAATCAGAGGAAAGCTCGCATCAAAAGGAATTTAAAACACCTAAAAAGTCTGATGCCAAGCAAATGCAAGAGCTACGGCAGCATCGAAAAGAAAATGAAAAATGATTTTATCCCGACGTTTTCACAGAAAATCTACGGCGTGGACCTTGACTACGCCTTAATGTTTTTTTTTTGTTTTTTTTTGGAGAAAACACGGTTTGAATGTTTGCTCTTCATATATATTTAACGGAAATAAATTATTGCTATTATTATATTGTCTTAAAAGAACTGGTGAGGCGGGGGGTGTACTTGTTTTGCACCTAAAAAAAATTTAAATTAACTTATATTCAAGTATTTTATTTATCTGACTTTGGTTTAGGTGACTGAAATGTTTTTGAAAAACGTTTTATAGTTACATTAATCTAAAATCGAAATAACATTCTTATAAAACTTCTTGTTTCTGTGTTGGCTGCAATGCAATATAACCTGTTTGTTGTGTAACCTCCATCACATTTTGGTCGCATGTTCATACAGAGTGACTATGGAAGTTACTAGTTTTCGTAAAGTACATCTTTCTAAGCGTAGCAAAAAAGCTTGGAGTGTAATTGACATAGGAGATGTGGACGAATTTCTTGACAAAAAAAGACTTGAAGAAAGAATTGGGTAATCTATTCTTTTTCATTTATACATTTTCACTTGAATGTCAGATTGGTTGGAATTCTCTTATTTGACTCATAATGTGTTTTTATAGAGGTCCCATTGAAGGAAAAAAGGATGAGGAATTATTTGTTATTGATGATACAGCAAATACCGAAGTGGTGCCCAAAACGAAATATTTGACAAAAAAAGAAAGAGCAAGGCTACCAGTTAAATGTTATGAAAATTTGCGACCTCTGACCGCAGTACCAGATCCTATAACCAAGAGGTAAGGTTTTGTTTATGAATCAGCTACCCATTTTAAGGAATACATGTCTTGCTATATTTAAAATTAATTGTCCCGTAAAGAGCCTGCAATTTCAAATCGATATATGTGATGAGGGGCCTCTTGTCGGGAGAGTGAAATGTTCAGTATAATCAAAATAAGGTGTTAGCGTCAAAAAATGGCATTTTCTGTTTTTTATGAATTATAATACTCTACTATCTCCTTTACCTATGAAAGTTGTTTAAAAAAATAAGTTACGTTCAGAAATATTTTAAAAACTTAATTAAAAGGGGTCAGGTCAGGTCTATGAAATGGGATCTCTTGTCGTTATGGAGAAATAACATTGTTCCGACAAGAGGTCCCTTTTTCATAATCTATAACTTCGTTCATAAAAATAAATTGTATGTTAAATAGTTTTGTATTCTGCTGCAATCTAGTGTTTTGTGTCGAATTATAAGTGTTAATAGTGATAAAGAAAGAGTGCGTGCATGTCCGACAAGATGTCCCTTTTTTATCTTTATCAGCGTTTTCCCACAAAAGCCACTTTTACTAATAAAAGTTTTAAAATTCCATAAAATCCGTAATTTTTGAGATATCCACTCCATATTTTTTTTTTTTTTTTTTTGCAAAATGTCTATTTTTTAGTGTTAAATTAGAAAATATCAAAAACTCAAAATAGAAATTTCCGACAAGAGATCCCTCTTCGCTTTCCGCATCACATATTAGTCTTTCCAATTCAATTTTTAAGAAAAAAAGTTATACTTTGTTGAGGAGGGTTTAAAATTTATGTTAAAACTAAATATTTGACTTACATAGTGGCTTCTGAATTCGCAAACAAATTTTGTGTCGATACATTGATTACAACGGCAGTTATTTGAGTCTTTGTTTTAACCCTCCCTCCTTCCATTTGATTGATTTGGCTCAGAATCAAAATGTTTTTCGACGATTTCGATACACAAGTCGCTCTCAAAGTTCCAATCACATTCTGAAAATTAAACACAGTAATGTGTTAAATAAAATAATAATTCAAAAATATATAATAAATAATTAAATTGTTATATTTCCTGTAGAAATTATAGCTGGTCTTTTTTTAAATTTTGATTTCTACAGTAGTTTCCAAAAAAGACCCTAAAAAACTATCGAAAGTTCAAAACGTGCAATTTTGAAGATAGTGCATGTATTAAAAAAAAAAAATTCAATTAATAATTATTTCAATTGGATCTATGCCATCTTGTTTTTCTAAATTTGCAAAAATGTTGAATCTAATTCAAAGGTATAAATTATCTTACTGGGTTAACAGGGAAATGAATAGCATAAAATTAGAGAACAAATATTGGGTTTATTTACCTAAATCTACATTATAAATTGAATAAGTAAGATTAGTAATAAAATAATAAAATTATTTTACATTACTTTGAACTATATCAGTATTTTTTTTTTTTAGTTTTATAGTGGCCACTATTTATAATTCTTTTATATTTTGGGTATATATACATATAAATAAAAGTACATTTTCTCTTCTACGTACTTCCAATGTTATAATTTTCACTCCTACATCTCCTCTACATCTTCTCTCACTCAGATTGGTTCACTACACCTTAACCCTAAAAACACTTCTATCTCTAGACTGAACACTTCCACAACACAAGTTAGACTTTTTCTCTCTATTCAAAACAGCTAATCGTCGTCTTTTGTTCTCCATTCATCGGTTGTTCACAATTTGTTTTAAAACAAAATGCGACTAGTCCATCTTTGTATATTTATTTACACTATTCAATTTTCTTCTCAATTCCTAACAGCTGTTTTTATACAAATAATAATAATTGATTTTTTAATATATTAATAATTTTAATGTGTGTAATTTTTTTTACATCACACACATAGACAGACATCATCGCGGAAAGAGTGTTTAGAGGATGTTGAAACGTAAACATTCGTTGTAAACTCCATCTCGGATTTTCATACAATTAGAATAGTTTCTTGTACTTAAGTTATTAGAAAGTAATTTTTGTAATTCTAACCAATTGTTTGAACATACATTTAAAATTCTCCTGTACAAGTTGGTATAATTTTTGGAGTTGGAAGGGACGAAATTGCGGGCCCATATGGAGGTACACGCTCATTTTTGTGCACTAGTTGTTTGGATTCGTTTTCAGGAATCGAGTCCGAACGAAGGAAGAAAGAAAATCTAGCATTTTGAAACAGATCGAGAAAAGTTACAAGTTGAGGGGTGTTGTCCGAAAGAAAGAACTTCAGTCGAGGAAGGACAGAGCCAGGTCTCTCCGCGAGAAGAGGTTGCAGCCCAACGACATCTCATTTGAAAGGGATATCTGGAACGAACAAGAAAAAGGTTGGTAGATTTTTTTTGGGAGGGGGGGGGGAGGCGTTAATTAATTTAACAGAGAACATTTTTTCGATATGACTAACCATTTTCGCGTTGATTATACTGTAAAAAAAAGTTTTAAAACCACATTTTAGACAAATGAATATACATGTAACCATTTTCCCGTTAAGTCCAAATAAACAGACATACGACAGAAATTGAACTGATGGTCTCTAGATCATTTATTTATTGAAACGGATTTATTATCAAAGAAAAAAACTTTAATTTTATGTAAGACAGAGGAGGGATGAGGCTTGTGATCGATGAAACAAACTTGTAAAATCTCTACCAATCTTTCGGCACTGAGTGTGCCTTCTTCAGGGTCTGTATTAACATATATACATTATCCATGAGTTTATATATGCTAGATTTCAGTAAAGATGTGACAATAAAACTAATTCTGACTAAACCAAAAAAATAACATACAATAATTATTTACACCAAAACAAACTAAAATATTATACCTTAACACAAACAATTATAACAGTTATAATTGTTTTGTTTAGATATATTTTAGTTTGTTTTGGTGTAAATAATTGAAATTTTATTTTGTTCGTTAAGACACATTTAGTTTTATTATCATATTTTTACTCAAATCTAGCTATACATCAACTCATTAATAATGTTTATACAGTAAAAATTAGATTAACTGTCACCGTCCGGACTAGGGCTGTGACGGATAACCGAATAGACGAATAACAGAAATCTCTTGGATTTTATTGAAAAATAAATATAATCAATTTTTTAAATATTAATAATTCAAATGTGTGTATTTTTGATACATCACAACACATAAGCGGCGAAATCGACACAGCTTAAAAATACAGAACAGTTCACTATCGTAACGTTATTCATGAATCAAAGCTGCATGAACGTATGATGGACTAGGCCGTAGGCGGTGGCCCAGGTCGCTCACCCTTTGCGCCGCCTCTTCTTCCCCAATTGTTAATTATATATATTATATATATATATATATCTGTGTTGTTCTTGTTTTGAGGTCTGAGTCCGGTGAAGGAGGCTGACCCCAGCTGGCTGAGAGAGGACACTGTCCGACACACTCTAGCCAACACCCGCCGTCTCCAGGTCTCCGTGCCCACTACCATCCGGAAGAAGACCTCCATAGTGGCAGCTGTGGAGCCTCCCCATCCTGGGATCTCCTACAACCCTTCCTACAAGGATCATCAGGCTCTTCTCAAAGAGGTTGCCGACAAAGAGCTGGCATTGCAGAAGGAGGAACGTCATATCGCCCGCTGTACTACAGACCTCTATACCAGAATCACTGCCAGTGAGAAACAGGTCAGCTCCAGGATATAGTCTCTCTTATAGGTCACAACATATAAGCGTTTTATATGTCACTATAAGAATTTATGCATTAAGATAGCTTATAAATTAGATACATAAACAGATATTAACTCTAATTAACAATACTATTAAAAAGTAAAATGGAATAAATACTTGAAAATATGAGTACAAAAAAAATAATATTAATAAATAAAGTAGATAATTTTTTTAAATTTAATACAAATTAAGATAATAGTTTTTTATAACTTTCCCGAAAGTGTCTTTTTCACGACATACCGGGACGTTCTTATGTCCCTTCATCAGATCACAATGTGGGAAATATAAGAGGAAGGAAACAAAATAACAATAACAATCATATAAAAATAATATATAAAAGAAAAAATGAAGAGAAATAAAATAAATTTGTATATAAGTAATAAAAAATGAAGAGAAATAAAATAAATTTGTATATAAGTAATAAAAAATGAAGAGAAATAAAATAAATTTGTATATAAGTAATAAAAAATGAAGAGAAATAAAATAAATTTGTATATAAGTAATAAAAAATGAAGAGAAATAAAATAAATTTGTATATAAGTAATAAAAAATGAAGAGAAATAAAATAAATTTGTATATAAGTAATAAAAAATAAAGAGAAATAAAATAAATTTGTATATAAGTAATAAAAAATGAAGAGAAATAAAATAAATTTGTATATAAGTAATAAAAAATTAAAGATTAAAACGTAGATTTGACAGACCTTGGAGAGGATATATGGAGGGGTCAGTGCACAAGTGAACCAAGTCCATTTTTTTCACTTTGTGAGGTTTTTCGTGCCAAATAGGCGTAAAAGTAATATCTTGCAGTGCTACAGTGAACCAAGTCCTTAGTTGATTTTAATGCCGCAGGATAGCAGCTTGTATCAAGTCCTTGGCCTCAGTTTTTCATTTATTTCAGAGCGCTAGTGAACCAAGTCCATAACCCATTATTCTGATAATATTTTTTGTAATTGTAAGCTTCGCTGCAGCTCTAAGATATGTGATGGCGATCGCCATAAAATGTTCGAGTCGTTCTGGAAGTTGGGTGATTTTTCACACCAAAATAAGTTTCTTCGAGGTATCGTACAAAAATACCCAGTTGCAAGGGTTCGGCCTAGAGATGGTAGTGGATCAGTTAAACAGTCCTCGTACTTGTAATTTGTACATCCTGGGAAACAATCTATCCAAGTTTGCAAGACATTCTTCTTACAAACATTAAAAATAAGTTGGGGCAGATTGTACAGATGCTTGTCGGAAGAGGAAATATTTGCCGTTACTGACAGTCGAGGAAAAAAAGTACCTTCTAATAAAATCAATGATCAATATGTCATTGATCATATTAAGTCTTTCCCAGTTGTTCAAAGCCATTATAGCCGGAAAGATAATCCCAACAAAATATCTACATCCTGACCTAACGATTCACAAAGTGTACGAAATGTATGTAGAGAATGCAAGGCCGAGACCAAAATTCCTGTCAAAGAAAAGTTTTATTATAATGTGTTCAGTTCGAAGTTCAATTTGCATTTTAAACCACCATTATAATATTTTATAAGAATTAGTTATTTTCACTTTGTTCAATAAATCTATGTTCGCAAAAGTAAATGTTTTTTTCCTTTAAGATTGCAGCATCAATGAGTTTTGGACTTGGTTCTGAATGTTCTCTGAGCACTAGTGAACCAAGTCCATGTGTTTATGTTTTTCGCAGAGAATGACATGCAATGACAGTTCACACAAATTTTTGAACATGCTGAGGGGTTCAGTTAACATCATCTGATTTATTAAAAACTTGAGCCAGATTTTTCGGTGCACCTCAGAATTGATTATGGAAAAAAAACTTTGAGAGCCAATTGCTCGGAATCAGATGTGATGGACTTGGTACACTTGTGCTCTGAACCCTCCATATGTGGAGGAACTCTGCCAAAAAAATAACAATGAAAGCTATGTATCAAATAATGTTTTTGAATATGATTATTTTTTTTATTATGGTCTTCATCGCCAATATGTCCAATATGCAATTAAAAAAGAAAGAAAAATCGTATGTTTTTTAAAACAATATTGTCTATTTCACAAAATATATATAATATATGGTAGTACTTTCGATATTTCTACCATCTTCAGCCACAACTTAACACCAAATGGAAGTTCAATCCAATCTCGTGTACAGTAAAATCTTAAAAAACATGGAAAACATCAAAAATAAAATTTCATCTCAAATTGAAATCTTAATATCGATAGTATACCCGCAAAACCTCGTAAGTCCGAACTTATTATTTATCTAGCTTTTGGTGTTTTTAGAAGTATCAATGTTCTCCGCAACGGAACAAAAAACAATATTTTTCAAGCATTGTTCAGATAAGATAAAATGTATTTAGTAAAATACAGACTTCCAATATAGTTAAAATGAAGTTAAACAGTTTTTCATCTCTGCTGTAAACTTTTCATTTTCTGACTCACGAGGTTTTGCGGGTATACTGTCGATAAGTAATAAAAAGTGTCCGTGGGGACTGAAAAATGGGTACCGTTTGGATTGTAAACTGGTTGAACTTCCATTTAGTATTTGCTAAGCCATGGCTGAAAATGTTAGCAATACCGAAAGTACTTCCATATTGTATATATTTTGTGGAATAGACAATATTAAAAAAAAAACACTTTTTTTCTATTTTTTTATTAAGTGTTTCACAATATCTCCGCAAAAAATGTTATCAATATAAAATTGGTTGCACGTTACAATTTCAGTTTTTTTCCGAAGAATTGTTTTATTTATTTATTATAAGTTTTGAATATGTACCCGTTTCTCAATATATAAGTTGTTAATACAGTATCTGTGATGCTTTACATAAATGTTTTTAATTTAGGCTAAGTGGTTAGAGGAGATGTCGCAAGGACTGAACGAGACAGATGTGAAAGAGGAAGGTCCAGATGGGCCACTCTCGTTGAATCCTCCTTCTAGCAGACTTTACAAGAAGACACTGAAACAAAGAAGGAAGATGAAGGAGCAGTTGGAGGCGGCTCAACAACGGGAGGAAGCCAAGCTAGAGAAGAAGAAACTCTCCGACATATACAAGTATTTCATTATTATTATTAATATTATTTTTATTGTTATTTAGTTATGATAACTCATGCCCGGGCTTTAACGAGGTCATATCTCCTACTACCAGAGCGCACTTTCGTGAGCCCGATTCTAAGAGTCCTTTGCTTACCTAGGTTTATTCACCTAGGATAGGGGTCTTTAACGAGTAAACTACATGTACAGGCTCGCTGTCTCGCTTATCGTCCCATCCGAAGGACGGCATCCTCAAGTTTTCACCTCCCAGATAAAAAACCTAAGGGCCTCGGCAATCTTTAGCTCAGTAGGCTAGCACGGTATTATTGTTATTGATATTTTATTTATATTCCTTTAAGGCATTTCGACCTCGGGTGACATGGATGCCTGATGGATGCAGGTCTGTGGGGATCCTAGGGGGCTAATTTGGATAGGCGCAGATTTATAATGAAGGTCGAGATTGCTGTTTGTGTATCGGAATAAAAATACTACATAAGGCCAATTGATGATTATATAAGAAGATTTTGCTTTATAGTTTAGATAAAGGGTTTGTGAAGTTTAGAAAATTAACTTATAAATATAAGACCCCTCCTTCGTGAGGGAGGAAGCGTTTTAGCTGGGGTGTCACAGCCTCAGATAATTTCAGTATTGTATAACTATGTCAACTTAGCAAACTTAAAAGTAAATTTAAAAAAACGTATGTTTAAAAAAAATTGTATATTTCATCCACAATTCGTATCAATATACGTAAAAATACCTACATTAAATTGTCTATTTCACAAAATATATATATAATATGCTAGTACTTTCGGTATTGCTTCAATCTTCAGCTTCCAGGGGGGTTTTCCCTGTCCTTTTCTCCTCCAAATTCTTAAAACCTTAAAAAACATTAAAAATAAAATTTCGTTTAAAATTGAAAACTTAATAATGATGCTGATTAAAATACAAATACATATATGTATATCTGAAATGAATCAAAGATAATAATAAATATATGAAAAATACACACAATTTTAGAAAATAAGTACGTATACACTAAGACTGGAGGATTACCTTATGGGCGATAAAAGGGGTGAATATTTCAGATGTATTTATTAATATTTATCTCAAATATTCACCCCTTTTATCGCCAATATTATAATCCTCCAGTCTCGGTGTATATGTACTGTTTTATTGAAACTGTATATTTTTATCCATATATTTATTATTGTCATCTTTGATTTATTCCATATATATATTTTAATGAGTACTGATACTACTTCAAATTTTCCTTTATTATTAAGATTTAATTTTGAGACGAAATGTTATTTTTAATCTTTTTCAAGGTTTTAAGACATTACTGTACAAGAGAAAGGGTCCGTTCCATATATTTTGTGAAATAGACAATATATATATATTTTTTTTAAACATACGTTTTACTTTATTTTACATTTGCCATGTTGACATATTTCTACAATATTGTGATTATCTGAGGCTGTGATACCCCCGCTACAAAAGAAGCCTCATGGAGGAGGGGTCTTATATTTAATACTTAATTTTTTGCATTTCACGAACTTCCTATCGAAATTATAAAACAAAATGTTCTTATATTTCAACAATTGGCCTTTTTATTTCGCTATACATACAGCAATCTTGATCTTGATTATAAATCTGCGCCTATCCAAATTAGCCCGCTATGATACCCACAAACCACAGACCCTGCATCCATGACACCCGTAGTCGAAATGCTTTAAAGGAAAATAGAATAATTTTTTTTGGACATTCGTTAGTATAAGATTGTATTGACGGTATGTGCCATCGAATATAAATAAAGTATCAATAACAATAATACCGTGCTAGCCCATTGAGCTAAAGATCGCGGGTTCGAAACGTCAAAGTCCTTGCGGTCCAAGCGACGGTCTCGAGCTTGTGTTACGTCAGATACTCTAAAGACACCTCCCTAGGTGAATAAACCTAGGTAGGCAACATTTCGGTCTCCCTGTTTTTCTTTATTTTTTATTAAGGTTTTCACAATATTCCTGCAGAAAATGTTAAGTAAACTGAAAAGTTACTGTTGAACTGCTATGGTACACTTTATGTATATATTTTTATAGAATTAGACAATATAAATTCCAAAGAACCCTACTACCTCTACCAAATGTTTCAATTCCAGTCCTCGGTTCACCAGAGGCACACTAGATCCCGTCCTTCAGACCTCTTCATCTCCTCCCATCGCTCCTCGGCCTTCCACAATTTATTTCTTGTCCAGGCCTCCTCTCTGCAACTCCCTGCCACCCCAATCCGTCACTCTCCTTCCGTGGTTTCCTTCAAATCCTCACTATTCCAATTTCTCTTCACTAAACAATCCACTCCCCTTTGATTCGGTCTTCATCTCTCTCCCCCGTATTCTCTAATTCGTCAACCTCATTATTCTAATCATTTAAATTATTTACTTATCCCATTTTTTTTTCTCTCTCTATTTTCTTTATATATATGTATGTATATATATATATTTTTTTTTTCACCAAGCATTTATTTATTTTTTATTTTATCTTATTTTATCATGTATTTTTATTTTTCTTCTCTCTCCTCACACTTTTCTATCTAGCCTCTACTGTCTAAAATTAATTTTATTTCAAACCTTGTCTGGGCATCCTCCCTTCACTTTTATAATCAACCATCATAGTGTTATGCTCTGTCGTTTTTATTAATCTCTGTAATTTTTTCTTATTTATATACTGTTTTTTGTATTTTTTTTTACATATTCTCTTTTATTCATATTTTTCTTTTTTCTTTTATTCTTTTTCTTTATAATTAAGCTGTCAATTTTATGTTTTTTCATGTTATTCTTTTGTATATCTATATATTATTAATTTCTACTTTTCTCCAATGTAGCTCTATTTTATTTATTTCATTTTACGAAATACTGATACTATTTCTCATTGTTCCTTCTCTATACTCTCTATGTATTTATTCTTGGGGGACCTTGGTCCCAGAATAATAAAATTCCTTTTCATTTCATTTAAAGAATGTTGTTTAATTAATTTTACTGTTGTTTATAGGTTGAAATTTATCAACGAAGACATAGCTAAGATAGAAAAGAAATCTGTTTTAACTGTCAAACGACGAGCAAAATTGGCCGAAGTACATGCTGGAAAACCGAAGCGACTTGCTATGAAAAAATTCGAAGAACCTGATATTGTATTCAATCGACAATGTGAACTAAGAGATAGTCTTCGGGCAATTCAGAAGAGTGGAAGTCTGCTGACAGACAGGTTCTATAGTCTTCAGAAGCGGAACATCCTGCCTCCATCAACCAAACTAACCAGGTATACAGTTAGTTATTATGACTCATGCCCGGGCTTTTAGCTAGGAGGTCATATCGCCTACTACCAGAGCGCTCTTTCGTCACTGGGGTGGACATGAGCCCGACTCTACTCTGGGAGTCCTAAATTTTGCCTATCCTAACTTTTCATTTACCTAGGACCGGGTCTTTAATGAGTACCTGACAACGTACGGGCTCGGGACCATCGCTTAACGTCCGATTCGAAGGTCGGTGTGCTTAAGTTTATTTTTCCTCCCAGTAAATAAGCTAAGGGCCTCGGTCGGGTTTCGAACCCACGATTTTGAGCTCAGAAGTCAAGCACGCATACCACTGGGCTACGGGCGCCCTCACCAGATATAGATGTATAAGATATACTGGGAGGGCTTGTGTTGTACACTTAGAGACCTAAACAGGCAGACAGAAATTTTACTTCTCCACGAAGTGTAAGGGAAGTTATGTAACAGGTCAACAATTTGATGCGGAGTTTTCAACGGAATTTCATGTTTTCCTACCTCCTGATTATAAAAAAAAAAAAAAAGTGTTTGTGCGTCTGTGAACACAATAACTCCCAATAGAATGAATGTATCGACACGAAATTTTATGTGTGTATCCAGAACCTTCTAAGGACGACACTAATTGGTTTTCAGCCAAATCGACCAAAGGGAAGAGAGATTAGTGGAAAGGCTTAAGACAATAACTCTAATAACTGTCGTTGTAATGTATGTATTGGCACGAAATTTGATAAGTATATTCTAAACCCTATAAAGACATCAATTATTAATTTTCAGCGGAATCGAAGGGTGGGGGGGGGGGGGGGGGGGCTCAACTCAAAAATCCTAATAACTTCCGATATAATGAAAGTATCTACGCAAAATATAGTATGAGGATTCAGATGTTTCTACGTTAGTCATATTGAGTTTTAGCCCAAAGGGTCAATTGGCTTTGGAGGAACGAATTAGTTTATTCGT
The DNA here is from genome assembly GCA_963662175.1 of Aradus depressus. Taxonomy (NCBI): domain Eukaryota; kingdom Metazoa; phylum Arthropoda; class Insecta; order Hemiptera; family Aradidae; genus Aradus; species Aradus depressus. The sequence goes on along the minus strand of OY759226.1, from coordinate 20,871,570 downwards.
ACTGGGGAAGTACATAGCCGGTGATTCACCGTCATGAAATTCCGTTGAAAACTTAGCTTCGAATTTCTGACCTATTACATAACTTCCCCTATACTCTTATAGCTGGGGAAGTAAAACTCATTGAATTTGTTGAACATTTTTTGAATTAATTTTTTACTTTTTATTTTTGCTGTTTAGTTCAAAATTTTTATTGTCTAAAGATCCGGACTCTGTTTATGAAGTAATTAATTATTTATTGAATATTTATATGTATATATATTTTTTTTTTAGATTCCGTAAAGCTAAGGTGAAGAAGTTCGTTAAGCCTTCTCACAAAACGGATGATGTCAACTTGTTCAAGTGAAACGAACCTGCAACCCAGCTTGCATTCCTAAAAGAAAATATTCATGTATCTTTGGATAGAAATATATAATTGAATAATGTTATCAATTTTATTACTCCTATTACCTTGAATGCTTAAGTTATTTTATAGTTTCTCAAAATATCTTGAGCTACATACATATAGTATAGGTGATTTTTTTTTAAAATTTTAACCAGAATCTATATATTCAATTTTTTAACGTACACCACTTCTTCCACCATGGTTGGATCAATTATATTAACACTAATATGTGAGCCTTATTCAATCATTTAATTGAGGAGAGCTATTTCTGGGAGAGATGGCAAATAATTGTTTTGTTTTTTTTTGTATGAAGGGGGGAGGTAAAAATAAGCTTTAGTAAGGAAAATGCTACATATTCGTAAGTCATGGATTACTGTCATTTTTCAATGTGTTCATTACTAATTTAAGAATTCAATGTTTGAACTATTTCATAATTGTTACATAAAGATTATTGGTACAGTGTTCCACTTATGTATTTTTATCGATACCTGATCTCGATTATGTAACAGTTAGTGCTACCTTCTAATTTTGTAAGTGATTCTAATTGCAGAAATTTTGTTGTATTATTGTTAGTTTTTATTTATTCGTGTTATTTTTAATTCAGATTATGCTCAATTGGTGAATATTCAAGATTGTCATCATAATAACATTTGATTTCTCATTCATCCCTTTCTGAAAAATGATATTTTTATTTTGCTTTAAAAATATAATTTTATTCAATGAATCACTACTGTATTTACATTTCAACATTGACTAATACATGGAGAGAATACTCATCAATAATGTAAGTACTATGTCATGCTATTTAAATTTCATTTAAACCGGACAGGATTATTAAAAGACTTATTTTTTTTTTCTTCATGGACCAACCAATCAGTCGATTAGTGATGTCGCCTGATGTCATTCAACCAATCAGCTTTAACCTTTATAAACCCGCGTTTTTTAAACATTCTTATACGTATTTTTCTATTATTGAATTTTACTTTTTTGTTTTTCTAATAATTTAATTATTATCATTTTTATCCTTGGTTGCTTTTATTATTATTATTTTCGAACTGTCCAGAACATTTGTTGTAGTTGCAAAAAATGGCTTCGGTTTTGCTTATTAGAATTAGTTTGTATTTGTAGTATTTTGGGAGGATAAGGGAATTTATCATTACTTTACTAATTAAGAGACCTCACATATTTGGGATATATTTTATATATTATCTAATATAAATATATTTAGGCCATCCAAGAAACAAATTGAATGTGGAAAGTATCCTGCATATTTTTTATTCTTGAAATACAGAATTTTTTAAAATTTATTTTATCTGCTTGGACATTTTTTATAGGAATATTAGTGGAAATCCTCTTGTTATCAATTATTGAAAATTATAATTTTCAGAAGAATTATTTTGAGTTTTTGACAAAAACCCTTTATTTCAGCCCAAAAATGGGTTGTTATTTTTATCTCTTTTCACACAGTATTACTCTTATTGTGCATTGGTGGTTTTGAGTTTCTTCTCCATACATGTACTATTAAATTTCAAAATGGGATTTTTTGATGTAACAAATATATAAGGTAAGTCTTAGGACATGCTTGCATAAATAGTATGTATGATTTCTAGCAGTTATCTGTTGTTTCTGATTTATTTCACGTGATATTAAGAAATCTTATTTGGACCTATCATTTTTTAGATAACTCAAACATAAAAAATAGAAAAAAAGTTTTGCCATCATTTCTTTATCATTATGAAGAAATACTGACCTTTTAAAAATTGAACTTTTTTTTTTTTAAATATTTTTCTAATAAATAGTGGTACTGCTCTGACCTTGCTAAGAGATATCACTCGCTAGACAATGTTGTAACATTTAGATATATATTTTTTTGGCATGCAATTGTTTCAAATATGACTTCCCCATCTCAATGTCAGGTTTTTTGAGTTTCCTGAGAATCATTGTGTTGTCCTTGTGAGCTTCTGAATACACATAAAATTTCGTGTCAATTCGTCATTACATTGGTAGTAATCAGAGTTTATGATTATAATCCCTCTCTGTACATCCTCTTCTCTCTGGTAGAGTTGATCGAAATTTTATAGAAAATAAAGAAAAAAATGTATATTGTTTAAAAAAATATTGTCAATTTCACAAAAATATATATAATATGGTAGCAATTTCGGTATTGCTAACATCTTCAGCTACGTCTTAACAAATACTAAATAGAAGTTCAACCAGTTTACAATCCAAACGGTATCCTTCCTTCAGCCCCCACGGGTTTTTTTCGTCTTAACTGTACAGTTATGTCTTACAATATGGAAAACATTAAAATCAAAAATTTCGTCTCAAATTGAAATCTTAATAATAAAAGAAAAATAGTATGTGCTGATTAAAATACAAATATATATGCATATATGAAATAAATAGAAGATTACAATAATAATTATGTTATATATATATGTAACATATTTATATCACCCTCACCGTGGCGGAAAATAGGCGTCTTGACATCTTCGAGAGGAGAATACTCCGCTGGATCTTCGGCCCCTCCCAGGAGGAGGGCGTCTGGCGCATCCTATACAACCAGGAGTTGTACGCACTCTATACAGAGCCAAAATTGTCACACCGGATTAGAATTGCCAGACTCCGTTGTGCTGGACACGTAAGACGAATGGACGAGGACCTTATACCCAGGAAACTCGTGAATGTGACACCGGAGGGTAGGAGAAGAGTGGGACGACCCAGAAGAAGATGGCTGGAGACCGTGAACAGAGACGCAAGGCGGTTTGGTGCAGTGGGCTGGTGGAGACTGGCCCAGGACAGAGCTGCATGGGGACATTTCCTGGAGGAGGCCAAGGCTCTTCACGAGCTTTAGCGCCTATGTAACCTAATAGTTATTATGACTCATGCCCGGGCTTTAACTAAAAGATCATATCGCCTACTACCAGAGCGCTCGTTCGTCACTTTGGTGACACACATTTATATGATCACACTACATATTTTTAAAAACATATATTTGTCGTTATGGTTTTCCTTGTTTCTGCTTCGTTAATAATTTAATTATGTAGTAATATTGTTACTTTTATTATTAACTTTTTTTGTGTGCATTTTGCATATGTGCAACATCACCTGTCCGACGTGTGTCGAGAGAGCTCGGGATCAAAGTAGGGCTTAGTCCAACGGCCGGTCGATCGGCGGTCGTCCTGAACACTGGGTAGCCGGTCTTCGTCACTACCGTGCCGCATGTTCTGCAGACTCGAGGCCCCCACGAAGAGTTTGGAGTTGAAATTTGCGCGACCTGATAATATACTGCAAAAGTAAAAAAAAAACACTTTATTTCAATAGAATTTCGGTAAAAATATAAATATTAAGGGTCTATACATTTCATTGGTCTCAAAGCACAAACAACCTACAGGGACATAGGATGTATATTGCTAGTTTTTTTCCTATTCAGATTAAAGTTTTAAAACGCAGTTTCTCTTTATTAGGAATAATAAAAAAATAAGAAAAAAAACGAATCTTAATGAAGACCTTGAGTCTGTACCATGCGCAAATTCATCAATTTTTGACCCAAACAACGTCACTTGATAAAGAGTGATAACCTCAGCATTTCAATTCTAGATTTTTCAAATAAGTTATATATTTGTATTGATGCAATATCTATTTTTTTAAATATATCTTCTGTATTATATGTAAAGTTGGGATCTGAACATAGTCAGTATTTTTTTAGGTTGTCTTCACTATTTAGAAAAATCAAAGAATCAAATATTTAAAATTGAACTTTTAATTCAATAAACAATGTTATACATGGTACATTAGTTAAATGACATTTAACATTTTCTGCAGAAATATTGTGAAACAATAAAAAATATCTATATTATATGGTAGATTTGGTATTGGTATCATCTTCAGGCACGACATAAAAAATACTGTATTTGTTAAGCTGTGGCTGAAGATGGTAGCAATACCAGAAGTATTCCCTTATATTATATATATTTTGTGAAATAGACAATATTTTAAAAAACATACTTTTTTTCTTTATATTTTTCGTTTGTTAAATGTTCGATTTATCATATTTTATTTATCCAGATAATTATGAATTTTTATATATTTAATAATTATTTGTATGAGAAAAGATAGTTATTCCGTATGGAAAAGGCTCGGGATCTATCTGGATTAAATAGTCAATGCTCATGGTTCGTTAGAGAAGAAAAACGTTCACAACAAGCTAGTAGTAAATCATTTTTTTTTTTTTTAAATAAGGCTGTATATTCTACATTAAATTATAACGCTATCTATATAAAATTATTTCTGTGGTTGGTAACACTGTAGACCTGAAAGAATACTCGCATTGTTCTGTTAACCCTAAATCCTCAAAAAATAGTTATACATTTATTAATTATTTATTTTATTGTGTTATATCGACTAACTTACTTTGTCTTCTCTGAAAATTGATGAAGTTTTAATGAACAAGGATATAATCTGTGGAACTGATAAAAACTATTTAGTATACATACATTAGTATATGTTTTAAAAATCTTTTCTGAAGGTTGTATATATATAGATAGTTGTATAATATACAACTATATATATTATATATAGGTGTATATATATTTCTTAATATTTCAACCTTCATAAAATATATATTTTTTTCTTATTTTATTATATAATTTCTTTTATTTGTTTTCGTCCCTGACAAAAAAAATACACTAAGATAAAGACAAAAAGTGCTTATTGTCAATACTGTGTGCACAATCCTTATTTATGTTTTTCTTTATATTCATCATTTACGATTCATTATTGTTATTCAATAAGAAGTTACGAGTTATGATTTGAGTCAGGAAATTTTATATCGTCTTCCCAGTGGACAATTTAAACAATATTCGTCTAAATAATGAACATTGATGGCTGATTTCCATTCTTATTCGTTTTAATTAATTGTACATTGTCATGTAAACTGTATCAAGGCATCGTCTACAGGCTTATTATTCAACTTTTTTATATATATTTTTTTACAATTAGACATATATTTTCAGATATTTTCCACTGCTAAGTTGTGTAAGAAGATATTTGACTACAAAATAATATATTTTTAATTATCTATTATAATATTTTTGTTCTGTGAAAGGAAACGTATCAAAACCCAGACAATTCAGGAAGTTCACCCATCATTAATATCTTAAATTAATTTGCAATATCTGTATGTACAATTTTTCTGTTGTTTGTTCATTATTTGATAATAATGTTATTCATATTATTTGAGTTTGAGAGAGAAGGGAAGAATCAGAGGCAGGGACTAATAAGAATATTACGTAAAAATAAAACAAAATACTTCTTCGCTTCCAATTTGGCTATCAATAATGACATGTAGTTAATAGAACAAACTTTTGAAGTATAATCACTTTGAAATTTTAGGCTTAAAGATTTAACAAAATGAACAAGGAATCTATGAATTATCTACATATCTATTATTATGCATCCAATTATTATAAACGTTTCAAATTTAATAATATTTTTTAAGTGAAAAGTACACGAAAGATTTTTTTCTCGTTTTCTATTATGAAATAAAATTTTAAAATATATATAATATTTTCATTCGATTTAATGATTAAATTTGTATTAAAAATGTTTTCGTTTGATTAGTCACTGTTAGTTATTGTGACTCATGCCTTACTACGAGGTCATATCGCCTACTACCAGAGAGCTCTTTCGTCATTCTGGTTTACATGAGCCCGACTGTACTGTGGGAGTCCTAAATTTTTATTCACATAGTTTAGGGGTCTTTAACGAGTATCTGACATTGTACATGCTCGGGACCATCGCTTAACGTCCCATCCGAAGGGCGGTGTGCTTAGGGCCTCAGCCAGGTTTTGAACCCACGATCTTGAGCTCAGAAGGCAAGCACACATACCACTGAGCTATTGGCGCCCTTGAAAATGAGTTTATGTGGTATAAGAATCTAAAATTTCATAATACTCTACATTTAAAGACAATCAAAAAGTCGTCGGTGAATTCCCGACAATGTTCCTCGGCACGAATTAATCAGTTAAGTGTTCGTTCTCCCTCTAAAACTGAAGGGCTGTTTTGGTTAAAACTCAATAGTCGACTTACAGATGGAATACTCATACTGAATTTCGTGACGATATATTCATTACATCGGCAGTTGTTAAGTAGAACCCTTTCTTTGCCTACCTGATGTACCTATAAGTATGATTCACACTCAACAAACTTGTCTTGGGAAATGTTTTGGGCAAATTTTTGTTTGAGTTTTTATTGAATTCGAAAATTGAGAATGAAGGCGCCGGTAACGCTTTCAACGCCTTCAAGATCCCAGATCCGAGGCTCTTAGATTTTTTATGTGGGAGGTAAAAAAAAACCTTGTGCACGCCGTCCTTCGGATGAGACGTTAAGCGATGGTTCCGAGCCTGTACGATGTCAGGTACTTGTTAAAGACCCCTGCCCTAGGTGAATAAAAATTTAGGGTAGGCAAAATTTACTACTCCCATCGTAGAATCGGGCTCATGTCCACCAGAGTGACGAAAGAGCGCTCTGGTAGTAGGGGATATGACCTCGTAGTTGAAGTTTTGTCCCCTCCTCCATAAAAAATATTTTCAGTAAACAGAAGTTTTTAGAATTTAATACTCTATAAAATACGTTCACATAGAGAACAAATTGTATATGCAATAGTGATTTTTAAAGTTTTCGCTTCTTCGCATATCCAAAGGATAGATTTGCTTACTTAGTGTAGCTCTACAACCCGCTAACGCATCTTGGCTTCCTCGAACATCAATCGCCATGTTTTGTGCTGCTGTCATCCAGTTACGGATCCCGATGCTCCTGGCGTCTTTTGCCTCGCAGTCATTTAATAGATGTCAAAAAAAAAACAAAAAAAAAAACACAACCCCCCCGTTAAACGTTTAGATCCCCCCTTCACGAATTGGGATCACGCGCCTCAACAACCCACGACCCCCCCCCCCCCCCCCCCCCCCCCCCTAATAAGAACCTTAGTCAGACATTCCTCTATCATCGAGATCCTCACACACTGCGCGCCGATAAGATACAACAAATTAGCCAATGGCCATCGCCTCTCCTCTCTGTATAGAAATGGAGGAAAAATGTTTAAAAATTAGATTCAGAGGCTGAGAAAATGTTAAATTCCGGTGAAAATTCAATGTTAAATTTGCAACTAACAACAAAACTTATCACTAACGGTTTATATAGGTATATCTTTATATATACATATCTCGGGTGTTTGGGCAAAAGGGATTAAGCCAGCAAATCTGAATTTTAGGAGAGGAATTTCTGAAGGTTTGAAAAATTTCTGCAAATCAGGTAAAGCACATTTATGTTACTTGAAATATTATTTCTATAAACTATTAAATATAAACAAAGTAAAACATTCCAACATTGAGTTGCATTTGGTAAAAATATTTAAATGCACTAAATCCTTTGGATCACAAGACTTATTCTGACTTAAGCCCTTTTGCCCAAACACCAGAGATACATATAAAATTATTAATAATATGTATATATTCAATCTATCAGGACTTACCGTTTCCACATACTCACATAAACATGCAGACATGATTCTTTGATATTTTTGGCCAGAGGTTTGGGAAATATATATATATATATACTTTATATGTACTTTGTATGTTTACTCTATATATGTTTATGTGAGTTTGTGGAAACGGCAAATCCTGATAGATTGAATATATTCACACGAAATTATATATGTGGATTCAGAAATCTATGGGTAAAATACATCTATTGATTTTCAGCCAAATTGGCCAATGAGAAGAGGGAAGTAAGTAACTCCAAATCTTTAATAATTCCTCATCTAATGAATAGGATCGCCTACTACCAGAGCGCTCATTCCTCGCTCTGGTGAACAAGAGCCCGCTCAACTATTGGAGTCCTAAATGGTTTATTATTATATTTGGTTTATTCACGAAACCATCGCTTAACGTCCGATCGGAAGGACGACATGCTCAGCCTGGTTTCGAAACCCTCATCTTAAGCTTTGTAGGCTAGCTACTTCTGATCTACTGGCGCCTTAACACCTAAGACTTTCCAATTTCAATTACCCAATAAAAAAAAATGTATAATTTTTTTTTTCGAGTTGGTGAAGTACATAACGTTGATTTGATCACTTTTCCCCCCCTTTCTTCATTAGAACGCCCCAGAAATCTCTTTTAATTTTTTGTGTCCTTGAAGACTCCTTTTTTCTTCTTCCAATCTGACATTCCCCTGTCACACAGTAGCTCCTCTCGTTGGCAAGCGGTCCACGACCACTAGGGTGTTCCCTATACGATAAGATAGTAGCCCAAATAGCCACTGACCATCGTGTCGTTGAGTGGGGGAACATTTATAAAATCTTAATAAGAACAAGTGTAAACTTCTCCCCGCGACGCGCGCCACTATACCAACTCTCAGTCCGGCCGTGTTTAGTATGCCTCTAGATTGACTTGTGACCCGACATATTCCCCTTCTCATTCAAATATCACATAATATATTCGCGCTTTTTGATTTTTAATTGTATGTACATATAATTATTTTTTGAATTAGTCTCCGCCGAACAATTCTACTCCGTTGAGTGTTATGTGTTTTTGAATGATATATATTCTTACTGTTATTTTCATTGGAATTTACCGGATTTTTTCACATTTTTTCAACAAAACAGGTAAGCACTTTATTATAATTTAAATTTTTTTATACATTTTATAATTATTAAATGTGAAGAATAAATATGGCTACATTTTCATTTAATGACAATGCAGGTTTTCAAATCATTGACAGTCCATGCTCTGTTTGTGAAAATTAGTTATAATAATAATAATCATTGTACAGTTTGAAGGAATCACCCGTATACAATAACAATATATCATGCATAGAACTATATTAATTAAATAAATAACATAAAAAAATACATTAATTTTAATAAATAGATACAAAACTAAAACTAAGAATAAAGTTTAAAATAAATAGACAAAATATTAACAAAAAAAAATTATTAATTTCATGCAGATGCGTTTCAGAGATTAATTTAAATTTAAATAGGACAAATAAATATAAATAACAATATTGATTAACAGAAAAAAATGAATAATAATAATAATAATAGTACAGAGAAAAAAAAATTAAATTAATTATAATAATAATAAAATAAATAGGGAATTGACAAGCTAGAGTTTGAATATAATAAAATTTATTATATATTTAATATGATGTATATATATGTAATCGTGTGTTACATTACTGTTCTTGATGCCCGTTTCCAAATGAATGTATGTACAAATATATATATTTAAATAAATAAATAAATATATATATATATATATATATATATATATATATATATTATTGTTATTATTTTATATATATATATATATATATATATATATTATTGTTATTATTTTATATATATATATATATATATATATATATATATATATATATATATATATATAATTAAATAAATAAATATATATTATTATTATTATATATATTTAAGATTTATTTATATCAAATATACAATTAATTAAGTATGTATATATATATATTACATCGATGGTCTAATTCTAATAGAGCGTATCTGGAGAAACTTAAGTAAATTATTTTAAGATAGGCAGTGGTAGGTCTCAAATTTCTTGAATTATTTTATTTCGCTTTAGATATTTCGGTATTTTTGTATAATTTTCAATGCAGACTTGCATGGATGCCTTTCAACCTACTCGTTACATATCTGTCTGTACCTCTGAGATAAAATACAAACTGTTGAATTTTTACCGCATATGAGATATTTATAGTTTATCTTATTATTATTTTCTTTTTTTGAACTTTACAGAGATATACTCAATTAAGTTGAATCTCATTCCTGGAAGATATTAGGAGACTTTAATGTTCTCATCAATTTAGAAGCTATATAATTATTTTTATGTATTTTACTTCCACAACTGTCCAAAGTATAGGAGAAGTTATGTAATCAATATGGCCAAAAATTCGATGTGAAGTTTTCAACGGAATTTTCCGACCTCCTGCTTCCAAAAATGAAAAAAAAAAAATCTGTCTGGCTTTGTGTGTATACGTCTGTGAACACAATAACTCCCAATATAATGATTGTATCGAGACGAAATGTATTTGTTTCGAAAACTTTCTAAGGACGGATTGATTTTCAGCTGAATCTGCCAAAGAGAAGGGTGGATTAGGAGGAAGCTTAACACAAAACTCTAATAACTGCCGTTGTAATGAATATATTGACATAAAATTTCATGTGTAAAATCAAAACCACGTTAGGACGACATCTATTGATTTTCAGCCAAATCGGTCAAAGACGGAGAGTTTAGGGGGGATGCTTAACGCAAAAACTCTAATAACTGCCGATGTCAAGAATGTATCGACACAAAATTTAGTATCAGACCACTATGTAAGTCAAGTATTGAGTTTTAGCCAAAAAAATCGATTAACTTTGAAGGCTCAAAGCTTCTTCACCTCTTAGACAAAAAATCTAAGGGCCTCGGCCGGGTTTCGAACCCACGATCTTGAACTCAGTAAGCAAGCACTCTTCACTGAACTACTGGCGCTCTCAAAAATTTGTTTTATAAATCTCAAAACTTCACCCTTTTTAAACTTTTGTTTTAGTTCAAGTAATCTTAGTGTTTATAAGAATTTATTTGTCTTGACAACTGAAGAGTTTGTCTTACTTTTAAAACGTTTTGAATAGGTTTTTGTAAAATTTGATTGTATTTAAAAAAAGTGATTTTTTTTGGATTAATTCGGTGTTTGTTATTAATATTCAACTGATGTGAACGACATAGGAACATATTATATAAGAGATGGAGTAATTATTTAAGAAATTATCATTAAATTTGCATTGTTTAATTTCACTATGCTGTAACCAACATCTCTCGGAATAGGTTAATAAGATCTACTTATGCATAGTTTTACATGATTTTTTGTTTTTGTGGCTCATGCCCGGGCATTGACTATTGGGTCCGCCTAATACACCGGGGTACACCTATGAAATTTCGTGTCGAGACATTCATTCTATCGGGAGTTATCGTGTGACAGACACTCAGATAGACTTTTTTTTTCATATTTGTGTGCCAGAAAAATAAAATTCCGTTAATAATAACTCCGTCGAAATCGAATTTTTGACAGATTTCATAACTTCCCCTGTACTTCGTATAGCCGGAGACGTAAAAAATGTAAGGACCTCCTAGGGCTTGTGATTATTCGTAAACAAATGATAGAATATAAATGAACGTTTATTAATTAATAGTTTAAACATTTATTTAATAAAATAATATTAATTACTCAATTTAACAATAAAAATAAACATTTAGTTAGTTATTGTGACTCATGCCCGGGCTTTAACTACGCGGTCATATTGCCTACTACCAGAGCGCTCTTCACAATTAAAGTCTGTTGCCTACCCAGGTGGTTCACTTGACATCGTATAGGTTCGCGACCATCGATTAAGTCCCATCCGAAAGACGATGTGCTCAAGGTTTTTTCATCTCTCATCATACAAAAAAAAATATAAAAGACAAAAACTACAGTTAATTTAGAAATTAACAGAAATCACAAACCAACAAAAACATTTAAAAATGTTCGCGCTCCTGAACGTTTATTCAGTTTTTTTTTTTTTTTTTTATATATAGGAAGATCCAAGTTCGTCAATACTCTCTTAAGTTTTTGATTTTTGATGAGAAATTAGTTTTGTATAGTGTTTTCTTCATTTTGAACTTTAAAAATTGTCGTCTACGTCCATTAGAAGTAAGATATGACGTTCAGAATAGTAGCGCCTTTTCTCGAAACGAACAATTTACATTTATTAGCAAAATTTTTGTATTTCTCGTCTTTGTATATAGCCAATATGATCTGCCATGAGGAAAAATAAAGTAGCGAATAAATATAATGAAAATGTGCCAACTTAATGCAGTTTCTGCATGCACGAATTTATTATTCATGTTGAAAAATATTGGTTTTTATTTTTCTCTCTATTGACCTAAATGTCTTGACTTTTTTCATTTATTATTATTTTTTAGTTTAAATTAAAAAAAAAAAGTGATTAATAATTCAAATGATTCATAGAAGTTTTAAGGAATATTGAGTTATATTTTCTTAAATTTAATTTATGTTTAACGATATTAAGCTGCAGATTTTCGTAGTTTTGTTTATACTTCCCCAGATATATGGAGTTTAGGGGAAGTTATGTAATTGGCCAATTTACAACAAAATTTCATGTTAACCCCCTGTTTCAAAATATATAAAAAAAATAAAAATGTGTCTGTGTGTCTATGAACACGATAACTCCCGATAGAATGAATATATAGACATGAAATTTTTATATTTAAATTCAAAACTCTATTAGAACTGCACTTATAAATTTTTCGCGAAATCTGTCAAAGGGAAGGAGGGATTAGGGGGGAGGCTTAACACTAAAACTTTAATAACTATCATTGTAATGATTATAAATATAAACTATTAATTTCTAGCTGTGATTCCCCGACGACTTTTTAGATTCATAGTGCATAAATAATTTCTGTAAATTTTTTATAATATTTATTTGGCAACGATAGGGATCTTATCAAATTTCGGAATATATTCCAAATTTCAAGGCACTCCATTATCATATCAGTCAGCCATTTTATATAATCCTAGCGTAGTGATGACCTTGTTATATCTAGCTCGCCCTTGTAATCTGTAAATTTAAAAAAATGTATATAAAAAAGTAATTTTTATATATCTCAGTGCATGCTGATATGGTTTTTATGAAGATATTATCGTTACATCTCACGTTTTATGGTGTAATAGAACACATGATGGTTAACATTTTTTTTTTTTGGAAGATTTTTATGAAATTAAAAGGTTCTTGGTTCTTGTAGAATAGGAAAAAAAAAAGTCGGTAAATCACCGGCAGTGTACATTCCCAGAACGAATTATTTATGTTTTCGCTCTCACTCCAAAACCAACAGTCTGGGCTAAAAATTCATGAATTCCTTTCTAAGATTCATCTTTGAGGTCCTCAGACACTCTTCTATTACTAGTTCTTCTACAGACCTAAAATGGCTCTTCCCATCCTCTCTTCGACAATATTATCTAGGCTCCTTCCTCTATCAAACCATGTCTTCCCAAAAGCCCTCCTACATCTTTCAAATGCTCCAATTTAAATCCCATATCCACCAGAAAGTCACTAAATCCCGTCCCTCTGATCTTTACCTCCCTTCCCATAGGACAACAACCTACCACAACTCCTTCCTTATCCAGGCTAACTCCCTCTGGAACTCTCTCCCTCTCCAGATTCGCCATGCTCCTACTCTCCTTTCATTTAAGTCCCTACTTTTCCATTATATCCTAACTCAACAAACCTCTGATTCCTAAGGCTGGCTCCTATGAGATAGTTCTCGTCTTCCTATAAGTCTCTCTCCACTGGACAGATTCATATACAAGTCATTATTGTTACCATGTTTCACATTATTATTCATACTAGTTTTTCTAATTTTTTTTTCTCTTCATTATTTGTTCACTAGTTTTACTCATTGCCTGTTTTTAACATTTAATATTTATTCCTAGAGACCTCTTTTATTTTATTCTTATTCTTCTCAACTGGCTGATACTTGTATACTCTTGTTTATTCTTTATGTTATTATTCTTAGGGAACGTATGTCCCAGAATAAAGAATATTTTTCATTTCATTTAATTGAAAATCAATCTGAATTTTTATGCTAAATGTTATGTTAATGTTTGATTTGAACATCGACAGTGCTTTCCCTCTGATTTTTCTTTCCTTCTAAATAATACGTGTCGTTCTTATGAGGTTTTGAATTTACATATGAAATTTCCTATCGATATATTAATTAAAACGGCAGTTATTGGAGTTTTTGTGTTAAACCTCCCGTTAATCATCCCCCCCCCCCCCCCCCCCCCCCCCCACTCCCTTGTCTGAAAATCAATAGGTGTCATCCTTATGGATCTTATCCTTCAATTTTCAGTCTAATCAGCTTCAATGAATGGAGGGGCCTAAGGAGCGGGGTCTTACTCAAAAACTTTGGGTTTTAAACGCGCGATCTTGAGCTCAGTTGACAAGCACGGATAACCACAGAGCTACCGGCGCTAGGTGCAAAATATTTGTGAAAGCTGGCTTTTTATCAGATAACTGCGGGTTTCACAATCAAGGTATTATATGCCAGTGGCAAAACTCGCCAATATATTGAATTTGGACCACTTTAGGCCAAAATGACAACATTAGGACCACTTTTGGCTAAAATAAATATTGACTTCGTAATCAGCGACCCAAAAAACATTCATTTAAGTTGTAAAAATCCGTTAACAAAAACTTGGACAAAAAAAAATTAAATTTTTTAAAAATTTTCGCGGGTTTTGGCAGCTGTCAATTGGCATAATAATAATAATAATAATTTATTTCCGTTAAACCAATACATGGTAATAGGATACGTCAAATAAATTTATACATTAAGATAGCTTATATATTAGATATATAACTACTTGAGTCTAACACATCTATGATTAGTAGTAACATAAAAACCATTAAAAAAAAGTAAAATGAAATTAATAAAAACTGTACAAATAAATACTTAAAAATATATGAGTATATAAAAAAAATTAATAATAATAATACAAGATACGTTCATAATAAGTAGACACATTTTTCAATTTAATACAAATTAAGATAACTATTTTTCAAAAAAACTCTTCGGATGTGTCTTTATCCCCCAACGATGTTACGGGACGTTCTTACGTCTCATCATCGGTTCCCAATGTGGCGAGATATAGAAAAGAAAGAAAACAATGTAACTATAACAATATATGAAAAATAATATATATATATATATATATATATATATATATATATATATATATATATATATATATATATATTAGTCAACTATAAATGAATGTATAAAAATGTCTAAATAAAAAAATATATATAAATGAATAAATAAAACAATAACGTACATTGGACTGACTTTTAAGGTGTGGAGGAACTCTGCCCAAAATATAAAAATGAAAGCTTTGAATCAAATAATGATTTTGGATATGAAAAACGATTCTTTATTGTGATTATATTATTCTTTTTGAACAGTGAGAATAAAATTCCGTTTCCGTGTAAAGGGTTTCCTCTAACATGAACATTTTTAGTTGAAATTAAAATTTTTTTGTTGAATCTATTGACTTCAAGAAATGGGGGAGGGCATTTTTTTAACATTTAATATTTATTCCTAGAGACCTCTTTTATTTTATTCTTATTCTTCTCAACTGGCTGATACTTGTATACTCTTGTTTATTCTTTATGTTATTATTCTTAGGGAACGTATGTCCCAGAATAAAGAATATTTTTCATTTCATTTAATTGAAAATCAATCTGAATTTTTATGCTAAATGTTATGTTAATGTTTGATTTGAACATCGACAGTGCTTTCCCTCTGATTTTTCTTTCCTTCTAAATAATACGTGTCGTTCTTATGAGGTTTTGAATTTACATATGAAATTTCCTATCGATATATTAATTAAAACGGCAGTTATTGGAGTTTTTGTGTTAAACCTCCCGTTAATCATCCCCCCCCCCCCCCCCCCCCCCACTCCCTTGTCTGAAAATCAATAGGTGTCATCCTTATGGATCTTATCCTTCAATTTTCAGTCTAATCAGCTTCAATGAATGGAGGGGCCTAAGGAGCGGGGTCTTACTCAAAAACTTTGGGTTTTAAACGCGCGATCTTGAGCTCAGTTGACAAGCACGGATAACCACAGAGCTACCGGCGCTAGGTGCAAAATATTTGTGAAAGCTGGCTTTTTATCAGATAACTGCGGGTTTCACAATCAAGGTATTATATGCCAGTGGCAAAACTCGCCAATATATTGAATTTGGACCACTTTAGGCCAAAATGACAACATTAGGACCACTTTTGGCTAAAATAAATATTGACTTCGTAATCAGCGACCCAAAAAACATTCATTTAAGTTGTAAAAATCCGTTAACAAAAACTTGGACAAAAAAAAATTAAATTTTTTAAAAATTTTCGCGGGTTTTGGCAGCTGTCAATTGGCATAATAATAATAATAATAATTTATTTCCGTTAAACCAATACATGGTAATAGGATACGTCAAATAAATTTATACATTAAGATAGCTTATATATTAGATATATAACTACTTGAGTCTAACACATCTATGATTAGTAGTAACATAAAAACCATTAAAAAAAAGTAAAATGAAATTAATAAAAACTGTACAAATAAATACTTAAAAATATATGAGTATATAAAAAAAATTAATAATAATAATACAAGATACGTTCATAATAAGTAGACACATTTTTCAATTTAATACAAATTAAGATAACTATTTTTCAAAAAAACTCTTCGGATGTGTCTTTATCCCCCAACGATGTTACGGGACGTTCTTACGTCTCATCATCGGTTCCCAATGTGGCGAGATATAGAAAAGAAAGAAAACAATGTAACTATAACAATATATGAAAAATAATATATATATATATATATATATATATATATATATATATATTAGTCAACTATAAATGAATGTATAAAAATGTCTAAATAAAAAAATATATATAAATGAATAAATAAAACAATAACGTACATTGGACTGACTTTTAAGGTGTGGAGGAACTCTGCCCAAAATATAAAAATGAAAGCTTTGAATCAAATAATGATTTTGGATATGAAAAACGATTCTTTATTGTGATTATATTATTCTTTTTGAACAGTGAGAATAAAATTCCGTTTCCGTGTAAAGGGTTTCCTCTAACATGAACATTTTTAGTTGAAATTAAAATTTTTTTGTTGAATCTATTGACTTCAAGAAATGGGGGAGGGCATTAAATATAATACCTTGATTGTGAACCCCGCACTTACCTGATAAAAAGCCAACTTTCACAAATATTTTGCATCTAGTTTCATCCAAATTGATCGGAGGCTCGAATTTTGAAAATCAAAACTCATAAATTTCAAACTGTGGCGCCCTCAATGGGCTTAAGTAAACTGGGGGTCAGAAGAGAGTGGCTCAACGCAAAAACGGTCGATGTAACTAATCCATAGGGTGATAAGGAACTTAGTCCATTGATGACTTTTTATTATTGGTTGTGGTTGACATATTTAACTGAATATGGTCTCATTTTAAACTGCAACATCTATTTATTGAAAAAATAAAAAATTGTAGCAATTATTTTAAACAAACTGAAATTAGTTTAAAAAAATAACAAAAACATAATTTATTATCTGATATGACAAATGATTTAAGAGAGTATAGTTAGTTTCTTGTCGAAAACCGGTAGCTGTTGCGTGTGGTCAAGGCCCTCCTTGGGTTTTGAGGTATTCTCTTTGTAAACTATATAGTGATTCCGGTTGCTAGTTAGTTATTGTGACTCATGCCCGGGCATGAAGTACGAGGTCATATCGCCTATTACAGACTCTCTGATGGACATAATGAGAGTCCAAAATTTTCCCTATCTAGGTTTAGTTACAAAATGTAGAGGTATTTTTTTTTTATCTCCCATAAGTCACTCGGCCGGGTTTCGAACCCGCGATCTTGAGCTGAATAGGCTAGCAAGCCACTGGCGCAACTTGTGCCACATATCTGTGGTTAAAGGTTATTACTATAAATGTGGGGCTAAGTTTTGTCAAATAGCGTTTCAGAAACTGGTATCTGGGCTTGAGCACGCCGTCCTTTGGATGGGACGTCAAGCGAAGCTCTTGATGTCAAGTACTCGTTAAAGACCCCTGCCCTAAGTGAATAAAAATTTAGGGTAGGCAAAATATTTAGGACTCCCACAGTAGAGTCGGGCTCATGTCC
Organism: Aradus depressus; assembly: GCA_963662175.1. Classification (NCBI taxonomy): domain Eukaryota; kingdom Metazoa; phylum Arthropoda; class Insecta; order Hemiptera; family Aradidae; genus Aradus; species Aradus depressus. Next base: position 20,853,370 of record OY759226.1, on the reverse strand, counting down.
ACGAAAGTGACGAAAGAGCGGTCTGGTAGTAGGCGATATGACTTCATAGTTAAAGCCCGGGCATGAGTCATAATAATTAACTCAAAGCGAAAATATACTATTATTGAATGTTTTCGATCTTTTCCAAAAACCGAACTACTTTTGTCCTAATTCATCCTCTTAATTTCGTCTGTCTGTTGGTATTTTGTTTTTGTTGGTGCACCTCGCTAAGTCCTTGAATACTTCTTAACCTTCACTTAAGCTAAACTGCTCTAGATAAAACTAATATTTAGCCTCGTTATCTGTTTTTTTTTTTTTTTTTAATTTTTTAATCGTTATAAGAGTTTTTTAGTTGGATTTCGTGTTTTCCGAGTCCATGAATCCAAAAATAAGAAAAAGTCGGCGGTGAATTAGCGGCAATGTACTTCACCGTCATGAATCTTATGACTTATCTTAAAATGAAATAAATTTTATGACAATAAATTGATCACATGAGCATTTTTGGGGCAGGGTTTTTGATTTAAGCCCTTTCTCTGATTCCCTTTGGCCAATTTCGTCAAATATAAATAGATACCTTGATTGTTTCAATGGTCTTACGTATATAGTTCTGGAATCCAGGGGGAGTGCACTTTTTTACATTTCATTTAAATGGCAACCAAGGTGTCTAATCCTTTGAAAACTTTCAAGTAATCGAATTTTCAGTCTTTTGAAAGATTTTTCAAATCTGCATTCTATTGTATATCATACAAAAAAAAAAAATCATGCATCTTCCCCATAAATGTATATAAGCACGACATACAAAACGTGAATACATAAAACAGCCAACACATACATATAAAATAGAGAAATAAATAAAAAAATATCTGTATTCATCTCCAGAGAATCTTGACACATCGATTCAAACCGTCAATATTTTAGACTCTAAAATAAATTAAACGACTAGAAAATATTTTTCACTATTTTTATGAGCCGAGTACCGGCGGAAACATCCGAGAGAAAAAAAAATTGTTATCCAGAGTGAACCAGGATAAGATAGTAATAATGTCAATTTTTCGCTCTGTTTTATGTGTTTGAAACATCATCAAATATATTTACATTTTCGAATTTTTTTGGGGGGGATTTTGAATTTACGTATGAAATTTTGTGTCGATACATTCATTTCAATGGCAAAAAAGAAAAAAGAAATGTATGTTAAAAAAAAAAAATATTGTCTCATATAATTTATATAATATGGGAGCACTTTCGGTATTGATATCACCTTCAGCCACGACTTGACAAACATTGTGTTTGTTTGGCTGAAGGTGGTAGCAATACCGAAAGTACTCCCATATTATATATATATTTTGTGAAATAGACAACATTTTTTAAAAAAACATATGTTTTTTCTTTATTTTTTATTAAATGTTTCACAATATTTCTGCAAAAAAAAAATAATAAAAAAAAATATAAGGCGTAGTCAAGGTCCACGCCGTAGATTTTCCGTCGGGATAAAATCATTTTTCATTTTCTTTTCGATGCTGCCGTAGCTCTTGCATTTGCCTGGCACTAGACTTTTTAGGTTTTTAAAATTCATTTTGATGCGAGCTTTCCTCTGATTTACGTTTTCTATAATCCCGCGCATATTTACGATTCATATGAGACATCTTTAATTTTTTTTGCAATTTTCAATTTAATACCGATTTTTACATATATTTCGGCAAATATTTTTATTGTTTCACTTTGAGTTCTAGTAGTGCTCCTCAAGCTCTTTACAAAGACACCCGAATCAACGTCTTATCTAAACGCGTTATTACGCTACACTAATATCTAATTTTACACAACGCTAATTCGCAACGACCATCCGCCGACGCCCACACTAGCCCGATAACGTCACAGGCAAAACAAACACGTACAGACATGCTCTATCCATTGTGACCTCAACCGTTGTTATCGCATTATTAGTCTCGTAGTTATTATCGATTGAAATCTGACGGTATTTTGTAATACAAGAAAGTTTGACCGGCTGTCACTGTGCTTAACGAGCAAATAGACGTTGTCACGTCAAAAATTTAAGTATCATTTCAATGGCAGTTATCAGAGTTTTTATGTTAAGCCTCCCCCCTAATTCTCTCCTTTTCTTTGGCGGATTTGGCTGAAATGAATTGTATACATTCTTGTGGGAGTTATCATATTCACAAACACACCTACAAACAGAATTATTTTTTTCTGGAATCTGTAGGTCAGAATACATGAAATTACGGTGAAATTGAAATTTTTGACCAATTACAAAATTGTTCCTATACTTGGTTTAGCTGTGGAAGTAAAAACTAATTTAATATTTATTTTTTGGTAGCCAGGAGTGCATGGTTTTCAAGGTAACAGGGACTACGTCCAGGAAGCATCCTGAGTTAGGAAGTCACAATGTAACTTGCTTTCTGGTTTTACGTCGACAAGGTCGCTCTCTGTTCTACCTTTTTTTTTTTTCCATCTTGAATACATAAATTTAGAGTTATATATGCTAGAATATATTTATATATAATATAAACAAGAAGTAATAAATAATTAACTTAAATAATGACATGTCCGTTTTGTAACGTGAAAGATTAACAGATGAAACACTGACTTCTTCGTTAAATGGAACCTAACTACGTGTTAACAATAAGGTTAACAATAAACATATGCAAATGTATATAAATCAAGTATCCAATCCTTATAATTATAATTAAATAATATAATTAAATTTATTATCGACAATGGTATATATGGTTTTATTTCCCCAACTATATGAAGTATAGGGGAAGTTATGTAATTGGTCAAAAGTTTGATGCGAAGTATTCAATTGAAATTCATGTACCCCCCCCCCCCCCCCCTCCCCTGCCAAAAATGAACTCTGTTCGCAAAAAAAAGAAGCTCTGTTTATGTGTGTGTTTGTGAACGCGATAACGAAAAAATACACAAAGGCCCCTTGCAAATTTTTCCAAAACTGCTCCGTTTTGACGTACGGATTCAAAAAAATTGCGTTTTCCCGATATTCGAAGCCCTGTAACGCGCATCTATCGACAGATTGGGAAAAATTTGCAAGAACAAAAGGTGTTAATTTTTGATAGTTTAATACATGAAAGTAGGGAGCGTTAAAAACTAAGTTTTAAACATTTAATTGATCTATTACTTGAATACTAGATTTTCAAAACTTCGTTTTAACGTTCGGACCTACTTTCATGTATTCAACTATCAAAAATAAAAACTTTTTGTTCTTGCAAATTTTTCCCGAACTGTCAATATATGCGCGTTATAGGGCTTTGAATATCTGGAAAACGGAATTTTTTTTAATGCTCCGTACGTCAAAATGGAGCTGTTTTGGAAAAATTTGCAAGAGAACAAATTTGTGTATTTTTCACTAAAAACGCAATTCCATCCTTTGAAAGAATTGAAAATGACGATTGTATCACTTGAAATGAAGATTTTGTGATTTTACAAGGTGCAGTTGTCGGCTTCGGAGGCGCATAGCTCAGCGGATGATGAGAAAATTGCTATGGAGGCATATGACAATAAAAAGTAGAGGTTTCACGCTTTCATTTGAGACTATGCAGAGCTCTTAAGACAGTTGCAATAAGTGGACACAGAGTGTGGCAGGTTTCACGAAGAATTACCCATATATATAATTAGCACTTCAGTTATACGAGGTTGTGCAAATAATAATAAATCTGAGTACATATTGGGTAATACATAAGGAACTTTTGGGTGGCAGCCATTCATTCGTCGGGCTAACCTTCTTCCTGTAAATCTAAAAATCATAAAACATCTAAAAATATGTGTTTCAAAACGACATGTATCTCGCAAACTGAACTACTTGCGAAAAATAGTTTTTTATATAAAATTTGTCTTTTAGTTTTCTCTACAATTTATTATTCTGAGCTCAATATCGTGGGTTCGAAACTCAGCCGAGGCACTTAGTTTATTTTATCTGGGAGGTAAAATAAACTTGAGCACGCCGTCCTTCGGATGGGACGTTATGCGATGGCCTCGAGCCTGTACGATGTCAGGTACTCTTTAATGATCCCTGCCCTAGGTGAATAAAAATTTAGGGTAGGCAAAATTGATAACTCCCATAGTAGAGTCGGGCTCATGTCTACCAGAGAAACGAAAGAGCGCTCTGGTAGTAGGCGATATGACCTCGTAGTTAAAGCTCAGGCATGAGTCATAACAACTAACTAACTTATCAAATGTTCTTAGGCCCCTGAAGTAAAGAACTTTTTCATTCCAAATTTCAGGTTCATCGAACTTTCAACTTTCGAATCGTACTCTCAGATACACACACGCATAGACATCATCGCGAAAATGGTCAAAACATTTTCAGGGGATCTTGAAGCTTGAAAATTCGTTGAAAACTCGATCTCGGATTTCCGCACGATTATAATATTAAGAACGGGAGACCCTTGGGTTTTTTTCTATCTGTGAGGTGAATAAACCTAGGAAGCGAAATTTATGACTCCCACAGTAGAGTCGGGCTTATGTCCACCAGAGTGACTAAAGAGAGATTGTAGTTAAGGCCCTGGTAACCCTTATATGTATAATAATAATAATAATAAATAATAAATTTATTTCCGTTAAACCAATACATGGTAATAGGATACGTCAAAAGAATTTATACATTAAGGTAGCTTATAAATTAGAATCATAACTACTTCAGTCTAACACATCTATGATTAGTAGTAATAACAAAACTATAAAAAAAAGTAAAATGAAATTAATAAAAACTGAATAAGTAAATACTTAAAAATATATGAGTATAAAAAAAAATTAATGCATTGGTACATTTATAATAAGTAGACACATTTTTCAATTTAATAAAAATTAAGATAACTATTTTTCAAAAAACTCTTCGGAAGTGTCTTTATCCCAACGATGTTTCGGGACGTTCTTACGTCCCTTCATCAGGTCCCTATGTGCGAGATATAGAAAAGAAAACAATATAACTATAACAATATATAAATAAAATAAAATAAATATATATATATATATATATATATTAATTAATTATAAATGAATAAATAAAACAATAACGTACATTGGACTGACCTTTAAGGTGTGGAGGAACTCTGCCCAAAAAATTAAAATGAAAGGTTTGTGTCAAATAATGTTTTTGGATATGAAACACGATTCTTTATTGTGATTATATTATTCTTTTTGAGCAGTGACAATAAAATTACGTTTCCGTGTAAAGGGTTTCCTCTAACATGAACATTTTTAGTTGAAATTTATATTTTTGTATTGTATCTATTGACTTCAAGAAGTGGGGAAGGGCATTAGAAAAATTAATTCCTTTATGAGTTGTACTTTATAACCTGTTGTAACTAGCTGTCTCACACAAAATAATTATATCTAATCTAATTTGTTGTGTTTGTGTCTGTTGACAGATAAAGAAAGCCCACCGAGTATGGAGAACGGACCCACGACAGCGACCAGTGTCAACTTCATAGTTGGAGATGAGGAAGACGGGGGTGAGACAGCCAGCGAGCGGGTGGAGCAGAATGGAGGTGACCAGTTTCCAGATGAAGTAGAGTCTGCAACTGGACCAACTGTGGGAAACTCTTCATCGTACAATAACATGTTCGGACTCGCCGAACGCAGGAAACGGCTCAGGTGATTAGTTTAGTATTGTCATATATCTGGAGGGACCAATCAAACGAGAGGAAAAAAATACTGGTGAAATTAATAATTCATGGTCAATATGAGTCTTCAATGGGGGTGAAATCGAATTCCGCCTATGGGATACCTGTTATTTTAAGTTACCCTTGTTCATCATATTAAAAACTATTGAACTGCGCCAAACATCCTTTCTGACTCAAATTGAATTCCGCCAACTGTTTTTTTTTTTTTTTTTTATATTATTTGTATTCTACTTGGGATTGGGATGAATCTAAATCGCCAAATTCAGTTTTTTCGTTCTGACTGTGTTTATATTCTCTATTAGTCCGATCGAAGTCCTGTGATATATTATAAAAATGTACGATATCGAGCTAAAGCAAGTAGAAATATTATTGACATATTATATCGTTTATATTGAGATATAATTTTTTTTTTATGAACTATGTTTCTCTATATCAGGAGAACCTGGAGTGTTTCACTAAATTTTATTTCTTTGGGATTTACAAAAAGTAAGTGGTTGCTATGCCACAATTTTGTAGTGATACCTAATACATTGTTATAATTTATGCAAACTTTGTCACTTAGGCAGTGTGAATAAAATGTGTTTTGGCGGAGTTCAATATTTTTCAATTTATACCTATTTTTAAATGAGGGCAGTTCAATACAAGGATTATGTGGAGGTGTACGATTTGGCGCAATTCTATACCGGCCTCAATGGGATATCCCCTTGTTGTCAATTTCAATAATTCCTGTCAATCCAACCACCTCAAAAACAGTCAAACTTTATTCGCTTTTTTAAGACTCTAGTTGAGATAGAAAAATAAAATTTGAAAGATTTTTGGGAGTCGCACTGTTACCTCGGTGTTGACTTTTGGAACACGCTTTATTTCACCAAATTTGATTGGTTGCTCCTTTTTTATATATATTCTATTTAATAAAATAAGTGAATTTGATGGCCTAGATCAGTGGTTCTTAAACGTTTTGTTGTCACACTTCCTTTGGGAAAGATCTTATGACCCATACTTCCCTTGGGAAGGACCTTATGACCACCTTACAGTTATTGTGACTCATGTCCGGGCTTTAACTGCGAGGTCATATTGCCAGGTACTACCAGAGAACTCTTTCGTCACTCTACTATGCCCGACTCTACTATGGGAGTCCTAAATTTCGCCTACCCTAAATTTTTATTCACCTAGGGGTAGGGGGTCTTTAACGTGTACCAGGCTCAGGCCTGTACCTTCCTCTGGGGAGGCATACCTCCCAGTTTAAGAACCACTGGTATAGATGAAAATCTTACCACAGCTGAAGAACCAATGACCTTATATACCTTATAATATCTGTTGGCTCTTCACGCTGTGATACAAGGTTTTATATATTTTCTATTCTTTCGTTCGACGTCGAAAATGACAAATAATTACTCCTCCATGTTGTTTCTTAGGTTAAAATGACTATAAAATTCTTTCTGTACTTATTATTTGTCACCTGAATCCGTCTGTAGATTTTATAGTGCACCATAAAATGTAGCCAATGTATCTAGTTATGTGTAATAAGAAAGGAGTCATCTACGCCGTCAATATATAATTATTGTTTCGAGGGCATACATGATAAATTGTTGTTTATAATATAATTATTATTATTTATTATTATTATATATTATTATTATTTTTTTTTCAACATGCTTAGAAACTGTTAGAATATAAGTTAAAAATATGTATCTCCTTCTTCTTATTATTTTCCTATCTCCGTCTGCCTCTCGGCGTGGAGGAAGCCTCTATCCATTGTTGCCATAGCTGCCTGTACCTGGCAAGGTTGCGCATCCAAAGGACGGTGTGCTTAAGTTTATTTTACCTCCCAGATAAAATAACCTAAGGGCCTATCATCATAAATTTTCATTCACCTAGGGTACGGGGTCTTTAACGAGTCTCGGGACCATTGCTTAACGTCCCATCCGAAGGACAGCGTGCTCAAGGTTTTTTCACATCCCAGAAAAACCTCAGGGCCTCGGCCGGGCCCATTTTTCATTTTGCGTAAAATCTTCAAGTATTGATGATTGGATGTGTGCTGCTCCCTAGTGACAGAAATATGAACCTTTCCTCTTGCAACTAGTAGTTGTCTATTTCCTCGCTAGATGTCAGGGCAAACATATTTCTTATAAAGTGCCGTGATGGTTCTCTCTCTCATTCAAGGATCTCAGGTTTCTTACGAATACAACAAAATACATAAATTTCTTATATGTACGCAAACACTCGTATATTCAATGAAAAATAAGTTACGTTGCTCATTTGAGATCAATTAAAAGTCTAGTTTAAAAAAAAATTAATTTAACCTGAGTATTAAATGATACTTGACATTTTCTGCAAAGATATTGTGTAACACTTAATAAAAAATAACGAAACATTTATGTTTTTATAAATATTGTCTATTTCACAATATATATGTATAGGGTCAGGGGAGAGGGAACTAAGAAAAAACAATAACTGCCGATGTAATGAATGTATCGAAATGAAATTTCATATTTAATCTCTGGATGAGGAAATTTAATTTTAATTTTCAGCGATATCGACCAAAGGGAAGGGTGGGTTCAGGGGAGAAGGCTCACTAAAAAACTCCAATAACTGCCAATGTAATGAATGTATCGACATGAAATTTAGTATAAGGATTTAGAAACCCCTTTATAAGTCAACTATTGATTATCAGCAAACAGACGGTTTTGGAACGATTCAACATTGGAACAATTCATTCTGGGGAAATACATAGCCGGTGATTCACCGACAACTTTTTCTATTTTATAGTATATTTACTGTTAAGGGAGTGAATCCTTTTTATCATGTATTATTGGTTTCTACGATAAATAAATAAAAACGTTGAAATAATATATTGTTAAAGTAACGAAACTAAAGTTAAGATTGTTGAGAGACACTTAAGGAGTTTCTACACTGTTTCTGAAGGATAGATATAAGAATAACTATTATTAGAAAGTTTCTATTTGTTTAAAAAAAATGTTATCTTTTAGTACAAGGCTTTTTCGGAAATTTCTCATAGCTCTACGAATACTAGTAATATTGAGAGATCATGGGTTCAAATCCCGAGACTACTAACGGGTATCATATTGTCACAGTCTTCCTTACTTCCTAGTCTGGTTACAGTGTGTTATTTGTTATTACATAAGGCGTACTACAGTAAGCTTATATTTACTATTTTCAAATAGTGCATCTCCTTAATATAGCGGCCAGTCCAAAAAATAACTTGACAAAATCACAATTTAATGAGAAAACACACAACTGTCTATTTACCGGGGGGGGGGGGGGGGGGGGGGGGGGGGAGTTTGGCTACGAGGGTGGGGGGCCTAGCCCGCAGTTTCTGTGGTTAGCGTTGCAGACTTTTTGTTTTTAATTTGGGAGACTAGGACCTCTAGAAGCTCCCCCTGAGGTAACCACTGACTGTAATACTTAAGTTGACTTTACATGAGCAGCAAAAATGCAAAGCGCAGCAGCAGCAAATGCACGCTGTGGTTTCTGTGATTTTAGAATTAAATGACTCACATCCAATAGCGTGCATATGCTGCTGCTGCGCTTTGTATTTTTACTGCGCATGTAAAATCAGCTTTAAGAGTATAAAGTATAACATAAATGACGATTTTGAGCGAGGAAATGAAATGATCTAATTCATATATATTTAAATAAATGTAATATGACCTGTTTTGTACATGTACATTTGTGTAACAGCTGATTGCTGATTTAGGAATCAGACGCACGGGAAATTTGAAGATCCTATTGGTAACTTGCAAGCAATCCATTTTTAATAAAAACAATTTTTTTAGTTTATTTAATTTTTATCTTGGATTTTTGCTCGCCACCCCCCCCCCCCCCCCCCCCCCCCCCCTGCCCACTCCTGGCTACGCCCCTGTCTATATAACTAACAAAAATCACTCTTGTTCATAAGAAACAACATTACTTAAATTTAAAAAAAGTTAATTTACAACCAAACTTACTACTACTTACTGTATAAAACTGGATGACTAGCCTGATGAAAATTTGAATTGTTGATTATTTTGTTGTAACATACTAATATTTTGTGTATGGTAACTGATTGTTAATTATTATGTTTAATTAAACTAAAAATATGATTGTAAATGTAAACTATTGTTTTATTATCTCGGTCGTGTTGACCCCCCCCCAGGCCTTTCAGCCCCCCAGAGAATAATGCCTACGCCAATAACTAATCTTAGTTTTATTGATATTATTCTCAATTATATATTATTATAAATAAATTATGATGTCAATGCTTGAATGAGGTTAAATCTAGCTTTATCAATGACTAGTAACTTTACGCAGGTTGGTAACTTTAAGTTACATGATTTTAGATATAAGTTGAAATTTTAAATGATTTGTGGATGATTCAGTATCTATGATTCAATCGGGGTTATGAGGAAAGAAGCTACATATGAAATATCATTATAATCGATTCAGTTGTTTTTGCACCAACATATAAAAAACATACGTACAGGCAAAACTACCGATTTATATATAGAGATAAACACTCTTATTGAAGGCTATCTGTTATGCTGTCGTGGACTTCTTTTTGTATAACTTTTTCTTGTCAACAATTCCTCCATATATCATTTTGATATATTTTCAACGGTTTAGAAATGAGATCATATCGCCTACTAACAGAGCGGTCTTTCGTCACTACAGTGGACATGAGCCTGACTCTACTATGGGAGTTCTAAATTTTGTCAATCCGTTTTTTCAACCTAGGGATAGTGGTCTTTATCGAGTAACTGACAGTGTACAGGCTCGGGACCATCGCTTGAAATTACCTTATGATTTTGTGGCCAACTTGTTTAGTGCGGGATGTTCAACAAAGGGTGTTCCATTATGTTATTATTATGTTATTGTGTTTAGTAAGTCCTAGCAAACCACTGCAGAAGGTCGTTCTTTCAAAAGAAATCTATATGTAAATGCTATCTATGAATGCGGTTTCAAACTAATCTTAGTCTTATTGATATTATTCTCAATTATATATTATTATAAATAAATTATGATGTTATTGTTTGAATGAGGTTATCAATGACTAGCTGGTTAGTAACTTTAAGCAGGTTAGTAACTTCAATTTACATGATTTTGGAGTCCCCTCCGAAAGATGGCGTGCTCAAGTTTTTTTTTTTAATCTTCCAGATAAAAAAAAATCTAAGCTACCGGTGTCCTCCCACAATCGGTCAGGTTTAGTTATAAGTCGAAAGTGCTCTGTACAAAAGTGGTTGGGATAAGAAAGTCCTGTTGTTGGCCATATCACATATTTTGAGGTCATATCGCCTACTACCAGAGAGCTCTTTCGTCACTCTGGTGGACATGAGCCCGACTCTAATGTGGGAGTTCTAAATTTTGCCTATCCTAAATTTTTATTCACCTAGGGCAGGGGTCTTTAACGAGTACCTGCTCGGGACCATCGCTTAACGTCCCACCCGAAGGGCGCCATAATTAAGTTTATTTTACCTCCAAGATAAAATAATCGGTCGGGTTTCGAACCCACGATCTTGAGCTCAGAAAGCAAGCACTCATACCACTGAGCTACCGGCGCCCTCACATTGGAGAAGATGAAATTGTGTTGAACATTTACCATACCTTATTTCTTCCTACATACTAACTACATAGGAGCGGCGCGCGGGGTTAGAACCAGTTTGATAGAATTGCTTTGGGTTTTCCCCCTTGGAAATTTTCACTGCGTAACAAACCCGTTGTTCCACGTAAACACCAAAAATGCTAAACAAAAACAAAATAGAATTATAGTATTTTCAGTGAGCTAAACAACATTACAATGTCCTACTACTACTCCAGGAAGAATTTTGGCAGGTACATAGGTTCTTTATATACATACAATTTTGGCAGGTACAAAGGTTCTTTATATACATACAATTTTGGAAGGTACATAGGTTCTTTATATACATACAATTTTGGCAGGTACATAGGTTCTTTATATACATACAATTTTGGCAGGTACATAGCTTCTTTATATACATACAATTTTGGCAGGTACATAGGTTCTTTATATACATACAATTTTGGCAGGTACATAGCTTCTTTATATACATACAATTTTGGCAGGTACATAGGTTCTTTATATACATACAATTTTGGCAGGTACAAAGGTTCTTTATATACATACAATTTTGGCAGGTACATAGGTTCTTTATATACATACAATTTTGGCAGGTACATAGGTTTTTTATATACATACAATTTTGGCAGGTACAAAGGTTCTTTATATACATACAATTTTGGCAGGTACAAAGGTTCTTTATATACATGCAATTTTGGCAGGTACAAAGGTTCTTTATATACATACAATTTTGGCAGGTACATAGGTTCTTTATATACATACAATTTTGGCAGGTACATAGCTTCTTTATATACATACAATTTTTCTTTTCCCCAATACGAGTATATGGGACGTTATGTAATCGGTCCAACAATTCTTTCCGACCTCCTCATTCCAAAAATGAGAATAAGAAAAATACTTCAAATATAAAATTTCATGTCGATACATTCATTCTATCGGCAGTTATTGAGATTTTTTTAGTTGATACCCCTCTGATCCTTCCCTCTCCCCCCTCTTCTGCCAATTCCGCTGAAAATTGTTAGGTGTTGTTCTTATGAAGTTTTGGTCACAAATATAAAATTTCATATCGATACATTCATTCTATCGGGAGTTATCGTGTTCACAGGCAGACATCCTTTTTTTTTATATATATTTGGTATGTATGAATGACATGATAATTAAAATGAATCTTATAGGTTACAAATGAACGGGAAGAGGGGGGTAGTCGTGGGCTTTTGGACTGTCGAAGTCGGGAGAGGGCCTCAGAGCTAAGTGGGGAGAGAGTGCTATGAAGACTCCTTCAAGGGTCCAGTCGGTTCTGACTCCAGTTGGATAACAGATATCAGGTACTAGCGATACCTATCACAGTAACAGTTCCGTGATACCCGGTATGATCCTACCATTCTCGGCTATTTGGGGTAAATTTACTTTATATTATTTTAAACTGTTATATAATTTTATTGTTAATAATTAGGAAAGTTGGTCTTTGGTTGATTTTTGTGTTACATTTATATATAAACTTTTATTTATTATTTCATATATTGACATTTATTATTAAATTTATTTTTAAATAATATCTACCTTAAATCAGAACTGTCTTTTGTCACTCTCTTATGGCAGTCATTTATCGGGTACGTGACATCGTACAGGCTTGGGACCATCGTTTTACATCCCAACCGAAGGACGACGTGCTCAAGGTTTTTTATCTGAGAAGTGAAAAAAACCTTGAGCACGCCGTCCTGCGATTAGGACGTAAAGCGATGGTCCCAAGCCTGTATGATGTGAGGTGCGCGTTAAAAACCCCTACCCTAGGTGAATAATCAATTTAGGGTAGGCAAACTTTAGGACTCCCACAGTAGAGTCGAGCTCATGTCCATCAGAGTGTCGAAAGAGCGCTCTGGTAGTAGGCGATATGACCTACCAGTATAGTATATTAATTTCATAACTGCGTTTTCTCTTTGAATGGACTTTTAGGATATTTTTCACTTTCCCAGCTATACGAGGTATAGGAGAAGGTATTTAATATGTCATAAATTCGATGTTTAGTTTTCAGAAGAATTTCATATTTTTCCGATCCCCTGATGCCATAAATGTAAAAATTAAAATCTATTGTTTGTCTGGGTACCTGTGTATGTGTGTCTGTCCGTCTGAAAAGATGAAAGTATCTACAACAAGTATTATAGTTGCATCCAGAACCCCCTGAGTTCGATTTTTAGCCCAAACGGTCGAATGTTTTTGGAGAGGAAGAGAAAAGTGAGTTTTCAGCGAAATTTTAGATTTTCTAAGCCCCTAATGCCAAAAATGAAAAAAATTCAAATCACCTGTCCGTCTATGTCTATATGTATATGGACACGATAATTCCCGATACAATGATAATTTTATTATTATTTTTATTAAAATTATAATTCAACACCAAATTTCGCAAGTGAAAAGATAGTTTTCAGCAAAATTTCATGATTTCTGACCCCCTGATCCCAAAAATGAAAAAAGGACAAATCACCTGTCCGTCTGTATCTGTATGTGGACACGATAATTCCCTCTAGAATATTTATTTTATTATTATTTTTATTAAAATTATATAAATTATAATTATATATTAATTAAAATTATAATTCAACACAAAATTTCCTAAGTAAATTCAAATCCCTATAAGAATGCCACCATTAGTTGTCTAAGAAATTGGCTGAAGGGAAGGGAGGAGGGGATCTCGATTCAAAAACCCCAATAAATACCGATGTATCGATACAAAATTTCGTATGAGGATTCAAAAGTCTCTATGTAACTCAATTATAGATTATTAGCTCAAACATCGATTGGTTTTGGAGGGAGTTGATTAATTCGAGCTGGGGAAGTACATATCCGTTGATTCAATGACAATTTTTTTTCTTTTTGAAAGTACATTTTGATTTGGGCTACAGCTGACTATATCTACAGACCTTGAGGTGTCTAATCTCAACTTAAATATCCTTGATTGCTAGTCACACCGTAACCCATAGTTATTTCCTATAATCATCGTTACAATCTTCCCTGTTTCAGTTTATTTTCAACGAAATAGAATCAAAGGAGGATGAGAGGAAGACTTGTTATTTAAACTAATCATAGGAACATTTGGAGCTTAAGTTCATCATCAGCCTAATCATAGGAACATTTGGAGCTTAAGTTCATCATCAGACTAACCATAGGAATATTTGGAGCTTAATTTCATCATCAGCCTAATCATAGGAACATTTGCAGCTTAAGTTCTTCATCAAGCCATTCTGTAAGATGAGTGAAAGAGCAATTCGTTATCAATAGTTAGTAGTCAAAACAATTTACTTCAATAAATATAAAAAATATAGGTATGCCTCACCCACATAAGCGCACGGTTGAAGTGAAACCTTTTTTTGTCTTCATTAATCATACGCTTTAAATAAACAACAGTCTAGAGAGAGTGTTCGTTTAGGGTTAAGGTGTAGTGAACCAGTCTGAGTGAGAGGAGATGTAGGAGTGAAAATAACAGTGAATTAGATGCACAAAGATACTTTTTTTTATTTATTTATATATTTATATGCCCAAAATAACATTGAATTAAATAATTGCCACAATATTTTAAAATAAAAGAGACTAAAGTAGATGTAGAAAGTAGTTTCTAAGATTTTTATTTGAATTAATTTGATTTTTTATTTGATATTGTTATTTTGATTTTATTTATAATGTAGGTTTAGGTAAATAAACCCAATATTTGTTCTCTAATTTTATGCTATTCATTTTCCTGTGAACCCAGTAAGATAATTTATACCTTTGGATTAAATTGAACATTTTTGAAAATTTAGGAAAACAATATGGCATCTCATTATTATATTTAGAATAAATCCAATTAAAATAATAATTATTTCAAATTTTTTAAAATTCAAAATTTCTTCAAAATTGCACGTCTTTCTTTCGATATTTTTTTAGGGCCCTTTTCGGAAATTATTGTAGAAATAAAAATTTAGTAGAAGACCCGCTATAATTTCTACAGAAAATGTGGTAATTTTTTTAAATTAATTATTTACTATTATTTTTATTAATTAAATTATTATTTATATATTTATTTTTATTTAACATTTTTTTAATTATCACAGCCCATG
The DNA here is from genome assembly GCA_963662175.1 of Aradus depressus. Taxonomy (NCBI): domain Eukaryota; kingdom Metazoa; phylum Arthropoda; class Insecta; order Hemiptera; family Aradidae; genus Aradus; species Aradus depressus. The sequence continues at coordinate 20,838,056 of OY759226.1, read as the reverse complement.
TGCTCGTATAAGAATGTTGATATTCTGGCTTGTCCTTGGCTAGTTTTACACATTCAGCCAACATTAAATATTACCACTGCAGAATATTTCACCATCGACTGGTGCTTCACAACATTGTCAACTCATCGTCTGACGTTAACCAGTAATTGATCGAAAAAAAAAAATAATACAAATAAATAAAGTCTGATATTTTTTTTCAATTTATTCTTTTATTATTTATTTATAAGTGGAAATATATAATAAGCCAGGGGCGCTGGTAGCTCAGTGGTATGCATGCTTGCTTACTCAGCTCAAGATCGCAGGTGGGAAAATCCTAGTTAATTTTATCTGGGAGGTAAAGTAAAAAAAAAAATTAAGCACGCCGCAACCAATAAGGGCAGACAGAATTTAGGACTCCCATAGTTGAGTCGGTCTAATGTTCACCTGTGACGAAAGGGCGCTCTGGTAGTAGGCGATATGACCTTGTAGTTAAAGGCCGAGCATAACTCATCCTAATTTTCCCTTTCCCTTTTGTCGATTTGGCTGAAAAACAATAGGTGTTGTCATTAGAAAGTTCTGGATTCATATATAAAATTTGGTGTCGATACATTCATTCTTTTAGGAGTTTTCGTGTTCACAAACACACAGAAATTTTTTCTTCATATTTGGAATATAGAGGTTGAAAACATGAAATTTTGTTGAAAACTCCGCATCGAATTTTTGATCGATTACATTACTTTCCCCTATACTTCGTATAACTGGGGAAGTAAAAACATTTTTTTAAATTATTTAGGTTAGGTTTTATGACTCATGCCCGGGCTTTATTTACTACGAGGTCATATCGCCTACTACCAGAGGGCTCTTTCGTCACTCGGGTGACCTGAGCCCGACTATACTGTGGGAGTCCTAAATTTTGTCTACCCTAAATTTTAATTCACCTAGGGCAGGGGTCTTTAACGAGTACCTGATATCAGTACAGGCTAGGGACCATCGCTTAACGTCTCATCCGAAGGACGGCGTGCGTAAGTTTATTTTACCTCCCAGATAAAATAAACTAAGGGCCTCGGTCGGGTTTCGAACCGACGATCTTGAGCTCAGAAGACAAGCACGCATATCACTGAGCTACCGGCGCCCTCTTTAAATTATTTATTAATTGTATTAGATTGAATCTTATCTGAGGATAGGTAAAGTTTTGATTGTCTAAGACCAGTGGGAAGGTGATATGGAGATCTAGAAGGAACTTGGCCTAGAAACTAGAAAATTGAGCAATCTTAGAGTTGTGTAGTTGGGAGGTCAACCCAAAAACTGAGTCTTCAAGGACTCATCTCTGGCGATAAGGCATCCATCAACTAGTCATTTTTCAAAGGTAGAAAATTAATTGAAAATTGATAGAAATCGTGATCGTAAATAGACGCGAATTTGTTGAATTTAGAGGGAGAATGACAATTAAGTTGATGAATTCGCGCTGGTGACTCACTGAGCGGCGAACATTTATTTTCTGTTCAATACAGAGTTTGAGGGACTTTGCGTACTATTTTGGTTCTCCAAACTATTGAACATATACTTAAGAACATTCACTTGAACCGTATCAAGGACTATTTTTATCTCAACTAAACCTTTCAAGTTCTACTGAGGTTGACTTATTTATAGGTCGATAAGGCTCAAATAGCAAAAAAAAAAAAAAAAAACAGAAAACCCTGAGTTACAAAAAAACAAAAAAAACAATCGATAACAAAAACTATTAAGTATTTTATGACAGAAAAATATATTTATTTACGGTTAAATAGAAAATGTCCTTCAGTAATATGGATACTAAATTTTGATACCACTTCCTTAAAGTGAGCAAAAATTAACAAATTTTTAAAAATTATCATATATTCAATCAATGAATTATTATTGTTTAATAACAGATGAGACGTAACAAGTCGTTAGTCACTAGCGCTTTGTTATTTCTTACACCTAATCTTTATATTGTTAATTTTTGAAAACTATAATATATTGTACACGTAAGTATTATTTTGGACATGACTAAAGTTATGAGTTTGACTATTTTGCGCATTGATGATTTTCACGCGCTGCGCACTACTATCTGCGCACTCAATGGTCTCACTTAACCTTTGTTTGCAGTGCCCTTTCGCCGCAGTACTCTAACCTCTTTCCGTGCAGATTGTGTGTACGCAGCACATTTTAGTCTCAAATTTCTCTATCCTAGTGTCCTTTCCTAGCAGTACTCTAGGCAGTGATACCATTCCCGCGTAACTTTGCACTCCTCTCTGCCCACTCAATAGCCCCAACATACTTCTCTATCCCTGTGCCCTTTCCTCGCAATACTCTTGCCATTGGTATCATTCCTGCGCAGCGTACTGTCCTTTATGTACTTCGTGGCCCTATCTGACCTCTGTGCAGTACTCCTTCCTCCGCAGCTCTGCACTGCTCTTTGCGCACTCAGTGGCCTTATCTTTCTCTATGCAGTACCCTTCCCTGCAGTATTATATTCTGTGATACTCTTCCTCCGCAGCTCTATATTGCTCTCTGCCCACTCAATATCCCCAACATACTTCTCTATCGCAGTGTCCCTCCTCGCAGTACGCTACCCCCACTGGTACCCTTCCTCCGCAGCTCTGCACTGCTCTTTGCGCACCCAGTGGCCTTATCTTTCTCTATGCAGTACCCTTCCCTGCAGTATTATATTCTGTGATACTCTTCCTCCGCAGCTCTACATTGCTCTCTGCCCACTCAATATCCCCAACATACTTCTCTATCGCAGTGTCCCTCCCCGCAGTACGCTACCCCCACTGGTACCCTTCCTTCGCAGCTCTGCACTCCTATCTGCACTGAATGGTTCCACCTGACCCCCGTCAATGCTACCTCCACATCCCCTCTCCTCTTATTGTCTGTCCTACTTCTTGCACTCAGTCTAACGGAGACCTTCTTTCTGTATCTGTTACCTGCTCTCGGACAGTTTTGCGTATATTATCCATTACTTGTCTCTAGTCCTCGACGCTAGTTTCAACCCAAAATGTTATTAGGTAAACATTTGTTTTTTTTCTCCAATCCTTATTAGCTCTGTACATACTGTTGCCTGAGAATGAAAAACAAATTTTACAGGAAACAAGAAAAAATTGCCTAGGTACATTTTACAATATATACTTACATATATTATATAGACGATGTAGTTAGTTCTTTCTTAAATTTTAACCAAAAAACAGCTACAAAGAAAGTTGTTTTTACATTTTAAATACCTTCATGTTTTAAAATTACTTAAATTTAGTTTACAATTTTATTCTTATCATAATTTATTAATTTTTCCGCGATAATAAATTTTAATGTTTTCTACAATGACTGTAATACTTTAATTTTTTGATTTGGAAATTATTCAATTAAATTTGCTGAATCTTTCAATTCGAATTACAACATAACATTACACATGAAAAATGACATGCCTAAATGTATTTTGTCCATTTGAGGAATCATTATTTTTGCTTGTGGGTTTTATTCAATTTATCACAGAGTGTTTTTCTATAATATTTTTTTTTTTCTAAATGTATTACTGATAATATATATATTTTTTACAGCTTTATTATTCTCCTAATTTATTTTTTGGTCTATTCGTGAAAAATCATCAGTAACATTAATTTATTTGCTAATCATTATTGTAATAAATTGTTTTCTTATATTGATCATATTATTTATGCAAAATATAAAGGACTAAGGATTATAAAATATTTCCAGCGTAAAAAATGTGGAAAAAAATTGATTGCAGTTTTTTTTCCCGAACTGTTTATTTGCGAGGTTGTGAAAACCAAAAAAAATTTGGGTGAATAATAAAGGCTGGGAAGAAAATATATATTATTATAATTCCAGAATATTACATAACCCAAAAGTTTTTGTATTAAATAAATAATTCTAGAATTATTATCTCCCAAATGCAACAGAAAGTATAGTCTAAAAAGTGGACATGATGCGTTTCGATGTCATAATGTTAATATTTTTTAAACAATTTATCACTCTATAAATAAAATTTAGATGAGATTTTCATACTCAGGCAAATATATTATAGTCTATAATATTTTTATTGTAACACTTGTTATATATTTTGGTTTCTAACACTGTCTAACTGTTGTCAATTTCCTTGCCTTGGGTTCAGTACCACCAAATTGTTCAGTGAATCAACGACAATGTACTTCCCCATGAATTAATCAATTAAGTTTTCGCTCTCTCTCTTTCCAAAATTATCGACAGGTGCTTCTGAATTCTCATGTTAATTTTCATGTTTTGTGTCGATAAATTCATTACATTGGTTGTTATTGGGATTTTTGTGTTGAGGCCTCCCCCCTAATCGCCTCTTCCCTTCGATTGATTTGAGTGAAAATAAGTAGGTGTCGTCCTTAGAGGGTTCTGAATGGAATTATCGTGTTCATAGACATACAGACAGATTTTTTTTCCCTAATACTTCGTATAGCTGAAAAGTGTATTTGCACAAATTTCCATTCTCCTCTTATTCATCATTAGAAAATCCTTGAAAAATTTTTAATTTTAGATAACCAAAAATTTGTTTCATATTTCGCACAAATACATAGCAAGGTGAATAATTGTAAACTTGCGGAACTCTTATCACGCGGGGAATTGACTCGAGATTCCAGCAGGATTTTATGTAGGCCAAATATGTCAGTTATATAATTAGTATTCTAAAGATATTCTATAAAAATTCCATTCATTTTTTTGTAATACATATTTATTAATTTTTTTTCTTGAAATTAATTTTTTATTAAATATATTTTGCTAAAATATTTGTTATATTTTGAATGTTTAATATTTGGTTTGCATGTTACAAGTGTAGAGGTGGTTAAGCGATGTCAGATACCTCGAATAGTAGCGTCGGGCTCATGTCTACCAGCGTGACGAATGAGCGTTCTGGTAGTAGGCGATATGACCTCATAGTTAATGGACATGTGAAAGGTGGAAATCACCCAAAAAAACAACAAAAAAAAACATTAAAGCGTAGTCAAGGTCCACGCCGTAGATTTTCCGTCGGGATAAAATAATTTTTCATTTTCTTTTCGATGTTACCGTAGCTCTTGCATTTGCTCGGCATTAGACTTTTTAGGTTTTTAAAATTCATTTTGATGTGAGCTTTCCTCTGATTTGCGTTTTCTATAATTCCGCGCATATTTACGATACATATGAGACATCTTTAATTTTTTTTACAATTTTCAATTTAATACCGATTTTTACATATATTTCGGCGAATATTTTTGTTGTTTCACTTTGAGTCGTGCTCCTCAAGCTCTTTACAATGACACCCGAATCAACGTCCTATCTAAACGCGTTTTCACGCTACACTAATTTCTAATTTAACACAATGCTAATTCGCAACCATCATCCGCCGGCGCCCACACTAGGCCGATAACGTCACAGGCAAAACTAACACTGCACAACAAACACGTACATACATGCTCTATCCATTGTGACCTCAACCGTTCTTATCGCATTATTAGTCTCGTAGTTATTATCGATTGAAATCTGATGGTATTTTGTAACACAAGAAAGTTTGACCGGCTTTCACTGTGCTTAACGAGCGAATAGACGTTTTCACGTCAAAAATTATAACTGAAGTTAGTATTTTTGCAAAATAACTATGATACATTTTTGAATTGTACGAAAATGTTCACATTTATATATGTTTACTGTATAGTTTGTATGTATTAATGTTTTGTAGTTAAATATTTTCGTATTGTGTTTACTTACAACACAATACGTTTCTTCTTCACCGTTGTAACATTACAGTATATCATATGTTAATTTCTATTCTCACAGGATTGGAAGACTCATTCATTTCTACTCTCGCATCTAGACATGGTATAGGGGAAGTTATGTAAACGGTCAAATGTTCAATTTTGAATTTTTACAGGAATTTCATATTTTTCTGATCCCTTGAATCCGCAGGGGCGCCGTTAGGTCAGAAGTAGTGTGCTAGAATACTGAACTAAAAATGGCGGGTTTAAAACACGCAAATGAAAATTTAGTTTACTTAAAAAAAAATATATATATATATATAATACATACAAGAAATGTATGTATAAACTACCAATAGAGGTTCAGATGTAGCGTGCTTGCCTAATGAACTCAAGATCGCAGATTCGAAACCAGACCGAGGCCCTTGAGTTTTTTATTTGGGAGGTTTTTTGGTGTGCTGAACACGGAAAAAAAATACATTAAAAATTCCTCGACCCTTCATTGAGTACTATATTTTGACAAATACATCAGCTCCTCAAGAGGAGACGAACACGTGTTGTAGCTCATACAGCTTATGAGAAAAATACAATTCATATTAGGTAACTCAAATTAGAAATTGCAATAGATTCATTTTCTTCGAAAATTCGCGAAAATTAAACGTTTGCTACTTTTTCGAACGAATTTGTAACTCAAATTTTTGCAAAAACAGATTTCATTTTATGGTTATTTGATGAAAATACTTTAAGAAGGTGAAAAAGCGAGTGCCCGGCAACAACAAAAACTGATTTTTTTCTGTAGTTTTTTATTAAGCAGTGACGCTAAAGATTGTAATTATAATTCAGTACGCTTACCTTGAGAAGAGGTCTCCATATTTAAGACAATAAAAGAATTTAAAAGATTGGGTTTTAACACGTTATAAATATAGACTGAGGCAATGTAGAGGGTATTAAAAGGCTGCAATGGTCTTGTTTATGTTTGTACAGCTGTATGCAAGTAAACCCACCTTCACTCCCTCCTTTAAATCTGCATCTGTTTTTTTGTATTTTGGTCAGGTTTTGAGGCGTCTTGCCCCAGTGTGCGACGGTCCCGAGTCTCTCCTATGTCTGGTAATCTCCTTAGATAACTAAACGTTTGACCGATTTAATCGACAATCCTCCCCCCTAATCCCTTCGTTCTCTTCGGTCGATTTGACTGAAAATCAATAGGTGTTGTCATTAGAGGGTTCTAGATTCACAAATGAAATTTCGTGTCGATACATTCATTCTATTGGGACACATGTTCACAGACAGAAATTATTTTTTCATGTTTGGAAACTAAAGGATGGATAACATGAAATTCCGTTGAAATTTTTGACCGATTACATACTTCCCCCTATACTTCATAGTGTTGTAAATAAACATAGATGTGAAATAGTTGAGGGTTCTTCGGTGGTTAGCGTCTTTCCCTTCAAATGTATACCCATTCTAGTTGTCTCAAATGCAGGACCTCTCGGTTGATAGACAGGTATGGCACGTAAGGTCATTCATTAGGTGCTGTGTCAATAGACAGAACTAATTGAATGAATCATTCATTCTATTTCTGGTATTTAAATAAATCATTTCAATATTTACTCAAGACCATGATGGCTGTTTAGTGTACTCATTACTCCCTCTTAGCTCATTTTTAGATGGAAAAAATAATATATTTTTAAATATATATTTAGCAACAATTACTTATGTAATAGTTATTAATTATGAGGTCATATCGCCTACTACCAGAGCGCTCTTTCGTCACTCTGGTGGACATGAGCCCGACTCTACTGTGGAACCTAAATTTTGCCTACCCTATGTTTTTATTCACCTAGGGCAGGGCTCTTTAACGAGTAGGTACCTGAAATCGTACAGGCTCGGGACCATCGCTTAATGTCCCATCCGAAGGACGACGTGCTTCAGTTTATTTTACCTCCCAGATAAAGGTTATCAATCATTCAATATTGAGTTTGCCTCAAAATTTCATGTTTTCCTGTCAGTGAATAACCGTCTATGTACTTCCCCAGTAAGAAAAGAGCGACTATCTGTTATTCATTATCTATTATTCATAAATTGTTGTAATTTATTTTTTTGAAATAGTCATCAAATTACAAAAACAAATTTGGAAGCGAAAACTGATAATATTTTAAAATGTTATAATAACATCATATCATAAAATAAAACAAACAAACAATAAGTCATCGGTGAATCACCGGTATTGTGCTTCCCCAGCGCGAATTATTCAACTATGTTTTTAACTCTCGGTCTAAAACTTAGGTGTGTTACTGAGGGACTTGTCAATCCTGATGATTTTGTCGATAAATTCTGTACATCGGCAGTTATTGTAGTTTTTAAACGAAAAGTTACTCTCGGGGAATGTTTGGTTACTTCCACCGCCACCTCTACCCCCACCTCCATTCTTACTGCCTTCTTCATCTCTGTCGACATCTCCTTCGCCTCCTCCATCTCCACTACCCTCTCTTCCTTTACCTCCATCTCCACCGCCATTTTTACCGCCTTCTCCATCTCTACCGCAACCTCCACCGCCTTCTCTACTTCTACCATTTTCTCCAAGGCCATTTTTAACGCCTCCTCCAGTTGGAGATCCACCTTCACTCCCATCTCTACCGCAACCTCCACCGCCTTCTCTACTTCTACCATTATCTCCAAGGCCATTTTTAACGCCTCCTCCAGATAGAGATCCACCTTTACTCCCATCTCTACCGCAAACTCCACCGCCTCCTTCTCTACCTCCCTCTCCACCGCCATTTTAATTGCCTTCTTCATCTCTGCGGACGTCTCCATCGCCTCCTCTACCTCTACCTCCATCTTCACCGCCATTTTTACCGCCTACTCCACCTCTACCTTCATCTCTACCACAATCTCCGCCACCTTCTGTACCTCTGCGACCATCTCCACGGCCATTTTTACCGCCTCCTCCAGATGGAGATCAACCTTTACCTCCATCTCTACCGCCTCCTCCACCTTTTCCTCCTTCTCCACTCCCATTTTTACCACTTCCTCAACTTTTCGTGCATCTCCACCTAGTAAAAAATAAAAGATAGATTTTAACAGGAAATCATGAATCGTATTGATGACGGAATGATTGGATCCTTCAATCTTCATTTCTTTTTATTATTTTTATTCTATAACGAAAAAAAAAAGTTTATCCGTTCATCAACAATTATTTAAACTTATTATACGAGAGAAGACCCAAGGTTACATATTTTTATTAAATTGTTTTTTTTGTTTTTTTTTTTCTAATAAATAATTGAGATAAATATTATTTCCTATTTATTGTCTGTGTCTTCATGTAATTACTATCTCATGGAAATATATCTCATGGATCAAACACAGAAAGATTTCTTACTCACGGTCAAAATATAAATATTTTGAATTTCCTGTTCTATTTTTTGGATTTTAAAGATTAGATTTAAGATCGTCTACGAAAGTTAGGAGGGTTAATATGTCCCATCCCAAGGACGGAGTGCTATTTTACCTTCCAAATAAAAAAATCTAAGGGTTTCGAACACGCGATCTTCAGTTATGCCTTTTTTATATTTGTATTTTTATGTATAAAACATTATATCCGTAAAAATAAATGAAACATTATTATTTTTATTAACCCCCGACGCAAAAGGAGGGGTGTTATAAGTTTGAAGCCTTTGTCTGTGTGTGTCTGTGGCATCGTAGCTCCAAGACGGCTGAACCGATTTCAAAGCGGTTTTTTCGTTTCAATGGCTGATATTCGCGAGATGGTTCTTAGCCATGTTTGGTGAATATCGGATATGCCATTTCCAAGATATTCAGGTTTCATCAGAGCCTGTGTTCGGATCTCTGCCTCTATAACAACTAGACACTTGGAGTTTGAGCTCAAATTTTAAAGGATTCAGTAAAAAAAAAAATTAATTAACAAAAACATTTTTTTTGTGTCGTGGGTTTTTTAAATTTTAAATTTAATGTTTTAGTATGAATTTTATTTACCTAACAACATTATCAATATGTTGATACTTTTCGCCTCGGTATTGTCAAGTGTCAATATATCGACCCATCATTTTAAATTTAAAATATCGATATATTTATATATTCATTACTATCTATTACACATGCTCATTTCATCTATTACTATCGAAATGCCCCACTCGTCTTGGTTTACCCAATGAGGTCAGGTGGATACAAGAACTATCCCCATCAATTCTGGTAAGAGATAATGGCAGGTCCAGTCTCGCGTGTAATTCCCCAGAGCAAGGTCAGTCTGGACAGGATCTCCCTCTCACTGTATCGTCACTAGATTCCATTCCTATATTTTATATATTTATATACTATATATTATAGCTGCTGAAAAATATATAATTAATAAATTTAAATAAATATATAAAATTGTTTAATCTGAAAGGGATAATAATGAAATAGTTTAAATAAATATTCAATCCACCGACAGTCATCCTCTTATTATACTCACGCCCGGGTATAACTACAAGGTCATATCGCCTACTACCAAAGCGCTCTTTTCTCACTCTGGTGAACATGAGCCCTCTACTGTGGGAATTCTAAATTATGCCTACCTAAATTCAACTGGGTTAAGGAGTCCTTAACGAGGATCTGACATTGTACAAGCTTGGGACCATTGCTTTACGTTCCATCCGAAGGATGGCGTGCTTAAGGCTTATTCACTTCCCAGATAAAAAATGTAAGGACCTCGGTAGGGTTCCGAACGCGCGATCTTGCGCTCAGTAAGTAAGCACGCATACCACTGAGCTATCGGCGCTTCTTATAGTTTTATTTATGACTATTATTATTAAATGTATTTAAAATAGTTTTGTTGTATATCCAACACGCCCTTCTGTTGTTATATAAATGGACGTGAGGTACCAAGGCTGTGATATGTCGACAGAATAGCACACCAGTCCATCACGTCACTTTCACTTTAGTTACTTTGACTAATCACATCTCATCCTATTATTTAGAGAAAAATATATATTTTTGAAGAATAACACACTTATATAATTTATAGTTAGGTATTATGACCCTGGGCTTTAACTACGAGGTCATATTGCCTACTACCAGAGCGCTATTTCATCCCCGACTCTAAATTTTGCCTATCCTATATTTTTATTCACCTAGAGTATAGGGGTCTTCGGGATCATAGCTTAATGTCCTATCCAAAGGACGGCATGCTTAAGTTTATTTGATCTCGCAGTTAAAAAAAAAACTAATAGCCTCGGCCGGGTTTCGAACCTCGATTTTGAGTTCAGTAAGCAAGCACGCTGAGCTACCGGCGCCCTGTACTGGTAGTTTATGTACACATTTCTTGTATGTATTATATACATTTTTTTAAGTAAACTAAATTTTTGATTGCGTTAGGTCACATTTTCCTGACCCCCCCCCCCCCCCCCCCCCCCCCTCCTCCCCCACTTATAATTTTTCTAGTGATTCTTTGAAAAAAAAAAAAGTGTACCTGCTGATTTCCCGCCAAAAAACGTTTCCTACACTTAGAAGAACTTACTGATACATAGAAATTACTGATACATAGCAGAATTTACTGATACATAGAAATATTGATAATAGCCTCTGTCATGTATCAATTAATAAAAGTCAAGGATTGAGACCCACAGATCGCTTATATATTTGACTAAACCTGTTTTTCTGTCAGGGCCAAATTTACGTCCTCTTAACGTGTCCCCCACTCTAAAATATAATAATTAAACTTGTTGAATCAATAGTTTAAGCTGACAATTTGTCAGACTTTAAAACTTCTAAGTGTGTGTCTGTTAGTGATTTAATATATAATCCACAAAAGGGCGCCGATAGCTCAGTGGTATGTGTGCTTGCTTACTGAGCTCAAGATCACGAATTCGAAACCCAGCCAATGTCCACTACTCGTTAAACGCCCCTACCCTAGGTGAATAAAAATTTAGGACTCCCATAGTAGACTCGTGCTCATGTCCACCAGTGACGAAAGAGCGCTCTGGTAGTAGGCAATATGACCTTATCGTTAAAGCCTGGGCATGAGTTATAATAAGTAGATTGCTGGTGATTACAACCGCCACCACAGTTATAGCAGTATATCAGAGTCCCTTGGTGTACAAAAAATCCCTCTTCAACACCCCATTTTTGGGTCACCGTTCTATCTTGTTCGCCTTGTACACTTTTTGCTCACCTGTTTAGTGTTTAGTTGCCCTTGCTACTACAAACGTTTTCTTTATCTCACTCTTCTCATTAAAAAAATATATATAAATTTTAATGTTATCTGCGTCATTTGAAAGAATTTTACTTCTCTTATTGCTATTTAAACTGATATTTATATATTATATATCGTCATCTGTGTATAGTTTATGTAAAATATTGTGTATTTCACAAACTATATATAATATATATTGGTATTGCTACATTCCGAACTGTCCCTTTTTCAGCCCCTACGGCGTTTTTCCCTGTCCTTTTCTCCCTTTTTTTACAGTTAAGTCTTAAAAACATGGAAAACATAAAAAATAACATTTGATCTCAAATTGAAATCTTAATAATAAAAGAAAATTTTTGAAATAGTATAGGCTGATTTCATCTTTGATTTATTTTATATATACATATATATATTTTTTTTTATTTACAAATATTTACAACTGTATAAAAATAAATGCAACAAGCCAATATGCGTATAGAGAGATAATGGCAATGTCAAAATGTTAAGAGGGGAGACATCACCCAATGGTGATACTTCATAATAACTGATTTCTGCTCATTTGTAACTAATCACTGTCACTGTCACTGCTGCTGCTAAGGAGGTCTCTAGGCCATTGACATATATGTATACGTATATATTTCTATTTTAATCAGTACATACTATTTCAACAATTTTTTTTTATTATTAAGATTTCATTTCGAGAAGAAATTTTATTTTCACGTTTTCTATGTTTTTAGGACTTAACTGTACAGGAGGGACAGGAAAAAACATCGTGGGGGCTGGAAAAAGGACAGTTAGGAATGTAAACTGGTTGAACTTACACTTAGTATTTGCTATGTCTTGGCTGATGATGGTAGCAATACCGAAAGTACTCCAATATTATATATATATAATTAGTGAAATAGACAATATTTTAAAAAAACTTAGGTTTTTCTTTATTTTTTATTGTTTTACTCTGCAGAAAATGCTAAGTAGTGTACGTAGTTATTATGACTCATGCCCGGGCTTCAACTACTCATATTACCTACTACCATAGCGCTCTTTCGTCGCACTGGTGGAGCCTGACCTCTACTATAATAGTTACTTAGTCCTAAATTTTGCCTACCCTAAATATTTATTCAACTAGAATAGGAGTTTTTAATGAGTATCTGACATCGTATAGGCTTCAGACCATCGCTTAACGTCCTATCCAAAAGACGGCGTGCTTAAGTTTTTTTACCTCCCAGATAAAAAACTCAAGGGCCTCGGTCTGGTCTCGAATCTGCGATTTTGAGTTCATTAGGCAAGCACGCTACATTTGAACCTCTACTGGAAGTTTATATATGTATTATATTATTTTTTTTTAAGTTAACTAAATTTTTGATTGCGTTACGTCACATTTTGCTGACCCCCTCTAGATGCATTTCCTTATTTATGGGCAGTTCCTTACAGTCAGGGTTCACTTCCCCTTCAACCCCTTCAATGAACACACTTCCCTGTAATGTTATAGTTTCCGGACCATTATCTCCAGAGAATATTGAATTTCTTATTGTGTTTTTTTCTTTATTTTATTTCAAACACAATCAACGCAGAAAAAATAGAGTAATATCTTAAATAACTCTTCAAACAATGGAATTATTATTCTTAATGACTGGGAAATCCTATTAAATCATTATCAATTAGAATGTGTTTGTTATCATAGTAAATTACATTGTGAAATTCTTTAAATTACTTGATATATTTAGTTATTATGACTCATGCCCGGACTTTAACTACGAGGTCATATCACCAACCATCTGAGGGCTCTCTAGTAGATATGAGCTGCACACTGTCAAAATTTTGCCTACTCAGGTTTAGTTAACTAGTTATCTGTCAGAAATTCGATGTTGAATTTTCACCGGAATTTCACCTTTTCCGATCCCCTGATTTAAAAAAAAAAAAAAAAAAAAAAAAAAAAATGTCTGTTTATGAAAAGGATGACTCTCGATAGAATGAATGTATTGATACGAAATTGTATATGTGTATCCAGAACCCCGTAAGGACGATACATATTATATTTCAGCGTAAACAGTCAAAAGAAGAGGGGCGTGATTCAAAAACCCTCAAAAAGTCAGTCAACTACAGTAGAACCTCTTTAAGTCGAACCTCGATAAGTCGAAAACCTCCAAAACTCGAAAAAAAGTCTTGTTCCTTTCCCTTCAAGCCCCAAAACCTCCATTACTCGAAATCTCAACCCTCTATTAGTCGAAATAATCAGTGAGTCCCTACAAGCCATTTTGGTACATATTTTCCCTCTATAACTCGAAAAAATAAATTGGACCACTGTATCTCGAACATAGCAATGTTTTATTTTACAACCTTTACATACAACTCGATTATTTGAAACTTATTACCTCTGTAGCTCGAAGAAAAGTAAGTTACCGACTTTAAGAATTTGCCGACAATGTACCTAGAAAACAATTTAGGAGTATACAATAAATAGGATTACCAATTATCTAAAGCAAAAAAAATTGGTACTGACTTTTTTTAATACCTACATACAAGTCGAATCAAAATCCGCCTAAGTCGAAATCCTCCATAAGTCGAAAACTCTATAACTTGAATTTTTTGGCGTCTCCCTTGATGTTCGACTTACAGAGGTTCTACTGTATATATTTTTAGCCCGCGGTCAATTGGTTTTGGAGGGTGACCAAAAATGTAATAGATTAATTCGATCTGGGGAAGTGAATTGATGGTGATTCACTGACTTTTTTCTTAAACATATATTGTTTTAAGGCCTTTTTAATTAGTTTGAAATATTCAAAAGTCAACAAATTAATAGGGAAATAATGATTCTACCATTAAATATTTGCTATTCCGTAATTTTGAGGAGTAGAACTTGTAGACAAATATCTCCTTTTTTTTTTCTAATGATTCGAAGGATAGCATGCTCATGGTTTAGATAAAAAAAAATCTATGGAAAGTGATGCATTGGTAGCAATTTGCGTTGCAAGATTAGACTCTTAGTGGCCTATTGGCATATGTAATGGTCGTATTCAGGGGCGTAGCCAGGATTTTGAGCAGGGGAGTGGGGGGGGGGGAGTGGTACAGACTCCCGGGGACACAGTCCACAGTTTCCGTAGTTAGCCCTGCATACTTTTTTTTATTATTAATTTGGGAGACTGGGACCTCTAGAAGCTCCCCCTGATGTAATAATTAGCTGAGTATGTAAAGACATGAGCAGCAAAAATGCAAAGTGCAGCAGCAGCTAATGCACGCTGTGGTTTCTGTGCTTTTAGAATTAAATGACTGACATCCACGTGCATTTGCTGCTACTGCGCTTTGCATTTTTACTGCGCATGTAAAATCAGCTTTAAGAGTATAAAGTATAACATAAATGAAGATATTGAGCGAGGAAATGAAATAATCGAAATCATGTATATTTAAATAAATGTAATATGACTTGTTTTGTACATGTACATTTAAGTAAACCACAATTTTCGTAATCTTGGTTTTTGCTCTGCCCAGGGGGGGGGGGGGGGGGGGGGGGCACGTGCGCCCGCCTCCCTGGCTGCGCCCCTGGTCGTATTTATTGTATTTTTGATGAACATTGGTCCTTGATAGGTGGAGGGGGGAGAGGGTAGCATTCTTCAGTCTCTTCTAAAAACATCTCGACCACTTCCTCATTTGATAAACCATTCATCGACCTACCTCAATCCAGACTATATATCAGCTGTTTTGATAATCTGTAAATGTTTTTCATCCATGACAGTGTTAGAAACTATTTTTTTTTTTTATTATATATTAAGAATAAAACCAACTTTCCTAATTATTTAAATATTTTCATATTCCATTTTGTATATAATATTTTGTCAAAAAAAATTGACAATTGCCTGAAACGTTTTGGAAGTAAATCACATTCTCTTAGTCCAATTTCTCGAGTGTCGGACTGAACTTAAAAATATTATTGTTATATATTATTGTTCTTACATTTATTTTTACCAAATCAATAAAGTATGTACCTTGGAAAATTATGTAATAAGAGTAATAAAATATATTATTGATCATGTTTTCATGTTTGTTTTATTATAACTGTATATAAAAAGTTAAATGTTTATTGAAACTGTTTTATTTGTTCTTAAAATATCGAATAATAAAATAAAAAATTGTTCTTTTCTTAAGAGAAATAATAATTTGAAGGTTGTATAGTTGGACACGTTTAAATAAAATTTTATTGCACAAAAGTTAGTCTGTTATAGTGACTCATGGCCGGGTTTTAACTATAAGGTTATATCGCCTTCTACCAGCCCAACTCTACAGTGGGTGTCATAAATGTTGCCTTCCCACGTTTATTCATCTAGGGTAGGTAGGGGTCTTTAACGAGTAGCTGACATCGTACAGGCTCGGGACCATTACTTAACGTCCCATCCAACACACCCTCAAGGACCTCGGCCAGGTTTCGAACCCGCGACTTTAAACTTAGCAGGCAAGCTTGCTATCGGCACCGGTGCCCTCATGATGAAAATACGTGGGAAAATATTTAAAAAAAAAAAAAAAAGTTAATAATATTAAAATAAATAAATATGGCCCTTCTCTTTATTAGAAAACAAAAATAAATTATATATCGTAAAGCCAAAAAAATAAATAGAACAAATAAATTAATGAATATATGAAATGAACAGTTAATGAGTATATAAAACCAAATCTAATGTTTTAATTTCTATTTCATGAATTATTCCTTGTGCTTTGCAAAACAAAAAAAAAAAAAAAGTTTCCTTCCAATCGTCATTTTCCACGATAATTTTTGTAGGATAAGTTAATTTAAGCTCATATTGAATCCTAGTTAAATTGGAATTTTCTTGTACCCTGCTCGCTATACGCTTAGTAAAATTTTTTTATATGCGCTATGGGATGGTAAATTTACGTAAAATTCTTTCTGGAGTGTGATTTACTTTAGAAAATGTTTGGGGAATTATGTCAATGTATAATAGTAATGAATTTAATGTTAATGAGATGAGGTTATGTTAACTTGACTCGGAAGGTAAGGCTGACAGTGTGTTGAATTGGTCTGGACCCGACAGCGACGCGGGGGACCGCCGACGCCACTAGCAGAAGACTCTGCAAAAGAAGTAGAAGATACTACGATAGACGTGTCAGCTCTTGTGGAGTGGGTACTAGGCGGCTGGAGAAAGATGATTCAACGAAGGAACTCAAAGAGGTTCATCCTGGGAGAGTTGGGGGGTGCCGCCTCCAGCCTTGACATCCCAGAGGTGGTCGAAGCCAGAGAGGTGGAGTTTGATATACCCCCTTCGCCTCCAAACTACTCACCGTATCATCTGGAGCCGCCTCCCACCCAGGCTGAGCTCCAAGCCTGGCAGAGCCCTAAGTCCCTCAAGGGACGCATCACGTAAGTGTCGCCTCTTTGTATTAATATTAGGGTTGGGTTGCGTCAAGAGACCAAAGCACCCATGCTCTTGTGGTGAGCTTCTCATAAACTTACTTTGACAGATCATACAATACACTGCTACACAAACTCATAAACAGTAGAGTGGCCCTTATTTTGAAAAAGTTTAAATTTCTCAGACCTCCACCCGGAATTTTGTTTAGAGTGTTAAAAATTGACCCCTGAATTTTTTCAGATTTTTTTGACCGTATTAACCCGTGCCTGTAAGGTGTTAAAGTTTAACATTGACTTTAAATGGGGATTTTGCGATTCGAGAGACTTTAGAGCGTAACTTTTGATGCCTCGAATGGATTGTTCAGAAATTTCTTACTCAAAAATCAAGTTTTGACAGTTTCATTTATCAAATTGGAATTTTGACAATGAATTTGAATTCAGCGATCTCTAAAATCTAATCACGGATGGAATTTGTGAAAAAATTGTTTATTAGTTAAAACAAATGAGTTTTTTTGACAACTGTAACTGTCAAAACTTGATTTTTGACATCAAATTTGAATTCAGCGACCCCCAAAACGTAAGAATACGAAATTTCAGAACAATTCATTCGAGGAATCAAAACTTACGCTCTAAAGTCTCTCGAATCACAAAATCCCCATTTAAACTCAATGTTTAACTTTAACACCTTACAGGCACGGGTTAATATGGTCAAAAAAATCTGAAAAAATTCAGGGGTAATTTTTTCAACATTCTAAACAAAATTCCGGGTGGAGGTCTGAGATATATAAACTTTTTGAAAATAAGGGCCACCCTAATAAACAGGGCACCAAGGGACCTAAGCATCCTTCTCTTAAAACGCCTAGTTTCCTTTTTAACGACTTTTCCTTTTCTATAATTTTTCTTCCTTCTCATAATTCTTTATCATTTCAGGATAATCCTGTAAGCTGTATTTAATAAAAAATCTCCTTGTATTTTTTCTAAATTTATTTTTATTATGTAATATTACGTATTAAGCGTAAAGAGACAATTCCTGCGCATGGTTTTTCTTTTTATTTCTCATCCTCTCCACACTTCTGTCTCACATCAATGACGACACTGCTCATCCATAGGCCCTCTCTCCCACCTCCAACGTGTTAATATGAAGATGGCTGATGTAGTCAGAATAAGATATAGACTAACCTTTCACAGATTTTTGTTTGTATTTGCTAGCCGGCTTTCGAGGTTGCCCTCATCATCAGGCAGTCTGATAAAATAAACTTTGAAATTAACATATTTAAAGTAAATAAAATTTAAACATTTATAATAAAAATAAACTATAAATTCAATGTTTCTTTTGGTTGGGACCTTATATTCATAGTGGTATGGAATGAAACATTAGCCAAATAGGTCCAAGCAATTTTTAATATTCTTTACGTTTCGGCCTCTTATGAACCATTATCCAGAAATGGACACGTTGTCTTCCCAGTAGGATGCACATTTCTCATTAATTTTAAAAGCAATCGTTTCAGTGATAATGGCCCATAAGAGGCCGAAAAGTAAAGAATATTAAAAATTGCTTGGACCTATTTGGCTAATGTTTCATTCCATAAAACTATAAATAAATAAAACCATCTAAAAACAATTTAAAATTTCATGGATAGATAAGTTATTCCCTCATCTGAGTCACAACTTTGGTTTTTTTAGTAGTTCAATTTTACTCATAGTTAACTTTGTTATTTCACTCCTTATGTCATTATTATAATAGTCTATTATTAAAATACATAATAATTTTGATGTATGTTTTCATGTTATTTTAAATCACAGTAAGAGTAGAAAGCAAACATTAGTCCTCACTGATGGATAGAAGAAGACATTTCATTGGCTGGTTATCGTCAATCTTCTGATGAAAAAAAATAAAATTGATAATACTTACATATATCATTGTTTTCTCTTTTATGACAACATTATTTACCTATTACTACAACACATAATGACATTATAAGGGCTCTATTTTCGAATGTTGATAGCATAGGAATTATATGCAAACAGTCAACAGCATGGCGATCCCTCACCTATGTTATTTTCGCACTGTTTTGAAAAAAAAAACGAGTAGGTGAATCACTGGTAGGTGAACTAAGTAAGGGTTCTGATTGAAAATTGATAGCTGTTGAACCTGGGGGGTAAAATACACTTAAGCACGCCGTCCTTCGGATGGGACGTTAGGCGATGTTCCCAAGCCTGTACGATGTCAGGTACTCGTTAAAGACCCTCTGCACTAGATGAATAAAAATTTAGGATTGTCAACATTTAAGACTCCCATAGTAGAGTCGGACTCATGTCCACTAGAGTGACGAAAGAGCGCTCTGGTAGTAGGCGATATAACCTCTTAGTTAAAGCCCGGGCATGAGTCATAATAACTAACTATTCATTGCAAAGTTGAGTTCTTGTGTTAAGCTCCTCCTCTATTCACCTAATTTTCTTTGGTGTCGTTCTTAGGCGGTTCTGTTATCGGCAGTTATCCTGTTCATATAAGTAGAGAATATATGGGGATTGTACCCCAGCCACATGTGGCACCAGTGTGGCCACTCATCTGTGACACCTTGACTCCCCCCACCCCCTGAGACTCCCCTGTGAGGCTCCCACTGCGCAACATCGATTACCATGGCTCGCGCAGCTCAACCTATGATGTACTTCCCCAGCTCAAACTATGATGTACTTCCCCAGGTCAACATATGAGCACCCTCACCTTCTGAGCCACCAATTTTATTTTTCTACATAGTGTATGGAGTCCATGACGACACACCGTCATGTCCAGACCTGTACCACCCCTGTGTGGCACCCGTCTGAGGCTCCCCTGTGAGGCTCCCACCGCACAACATCTATTCCCATGGCTCGCGCAGCTCAACCTATGATGTACTTCCCCAGCTCAACCCCTGAGCACCCCCACCTTAGGACCCACCCTTTTTTTTCTATAAAGTGTATGGAGAAAATATAGTCCATGACGTCACACCGACATGTCCAGACCTGCTTTTCCTAAGAGGTACTTCCCCAGCTCAACCTGTGAGCACCCGCACCTTCGGACCCACACAATCCTTTGATTTTTTTAAATTTAAATATTAGTAAATTATAATAAGCATACTAGCGCTCCCAAGCGTCTAGAATGTAAATTAATATTTATATAAGAAGCTAGGTGCGGCTTCTTAATAAAAAAAAATAATAACTTGTACTTACGGTATCGAACCCATCTACTTTGACTTGAGAGGCCGATACGCTAACCACGCGACCATTGTGACATGGTTGCTGAAGGTGGTGATAATCTAGGTATATACTCCGGGGAGTATTAGCAGCACCAAGGTTCAGCGGTTTCTAGCCTTTTCACATATTTTGATCACCCCTCACCCCAAATTTCTTTCAAGTCATCCTTACTATATATTTTTTTAATTCACATTACCCTCTCCTAATTTTCCGCGATCGTATAGCAATGTGGTTCCACTGAGGTATGGAGGACGTATAGCAATGCGGTTTCTCTGAGGTATGGAGGTCGTATAGCAATGTGGTTCCTCTGAGGTATGAAGTAAGTAGTAATAACATAGTGGTTCCTCTGAGGTATGGAGTAAGTATAACAATGTACCTCCCCAGCTACATCCTATGCATAGACAAAGTATAGTCCTTTCCCCTCCCCTTTCCCAGAAAATTCCTTGAGGGCGCTCAACTGGGTTGAATGAGACCTAACCAGAGAGCCCCCACTAGACCAAATTTTTTCATCCTTCTTAACCCAAAGAAGTTTCCGCTCTCCCCAACAACAGTCACTTCTTAGGAACATATCTTCTAATTTTTCATTGCTATCTAGTCTTACACACCACATCAATGGTGTTCTTTAAACCTTTTTTCTCTCAAGTTGGCGTAGCCAATTGCCCCTCCCAAAACTTTTACATCTCCCAGACCCCCTCATCACATTACAGAAGCCACTATGAGGTCAACCTATACTAGAGTTGTTCACTTTGAATCACATTCAATGTACCATCCCACATCAACTCTTCACCCAATGTACCTCCCCAGCTCAACACTATAAAGTCATCTCTCTCTTGAATCACTTCCCCAGCTCTCTCCAACCACCCCATACAAATAGTAACATATATTTCTGACCAGGTATGCTCCACTCTCCAGTACTTTAGTAGACAAACGTATTGGAGAGAGGGGGCAGATCTAACTTATGAACTGGTCGAGCGATGAGATTATGACATAAACGTTACCGATTACTGAACCCGAAGTCAGCCGTATTTAAGAATTCTTATCTACAGGAAGCATTTCCTGTTACATGGAATATGAATTCTCCAGTTTATTTAAATTAAGCTAGTACGTCCCAGACCAAAATGTAGAGGGGGCTACCTAATATATTTGATATACTAATTCATCACATTGTCCTCTCCTAATTTTCAGCTCTCTACTTCCCCACATCAATTGTATACACTTCCTCTAAAATCTAAATTTTTATTACAATCCTACTTCCCCACAATAATTATTATAAAATCATAATTCGTAAATCCTACTTCCCCAGATCAATTTTACTTCTCCTTCTAAACCTGAACAACCTCAATAGGAACCCTTACACTCCATCCAAAATATTTTTTCAAGACCGGCATACATTCACTTTTACTTCCTCATACTAATTCTCCGTCAACCCTCAGAACAGCGTCAAAGTCAGTCCATCTCAATTTTCTCACTTATACTTCCCCACATAAATTAGATAATGTTTTACTCCAGCTTGTCTACACCCGAGCAATTTTCTTTAGATTTCATAATAGCAATTACTTTTAGCCTTAGCACCATCCTTCTTTGCCCAACTCCTACAACCTCTCCCCTAGATCGTCTGACATTTTTTTCGGTCTATTCATACATTCTACGCCCACGAACCTTCCCCTATGAATCAGTCGTACTTACCCACCACAAATCACCTTCAATGTACATACCCACGCCAACACTTCCTTTAAAATCATAATTTCTCATTACAATCCTACTTCCACACATCAATCATTCTAAAATCATAATCTTTAATTATAGTTCGACTTCCTCAGACCAATTGTACTTCTTCCACTACTACAGATCCGCCTACACCTAGTTCTCGGGTCTTTCTCATATTTTATACTTAACACATGAATTTTTTTAATTTTTTCTCGTTTTGTCCTAACCAATTTTCGACTCTCACCTCTAACCCTTCTACTCACACACTATTCTGCTTCCACTACTACAGACCCACCCACACCACTACCCTAAGGATTTTCTTTAGATTTCGTCATAGTCTAATCGGTACTCTTAACCTTTTCCTTAGCACCATCCTTCTTCACACGTTTTCTTCGCCCAACTCCCACAATCTCTCTAGACATGATTCGTTTAACATTTTTTCATCATAACCGGGTTTACCCATACATACACCGGTATCATCCTACAGACCCATTCAACTTAGACTTTTTTATCCCTTAATTCTAGTCACCAATCTTTAGCATCATTACTCTACATACCAATTTCCTAGTACACATTAAAATGTTATTTTTGAATTAATGCCAGGGCGGTAACCTCCTTTGACCCTACTCAATATAAACTATCAACCCAAAAACAAAGTAAATAGGTATTCCCTCCCAGCTAAATTCTCGTTCCCTCTCCTGTATAGTATACCTTAAGCTCTACAGTGAACCATCCCGACCCTAACACAATGTCTATCGCCTTATACATATTATTGTATTTATCATGGTAAGTTATATCACAAAACATTTTTCCTACAACTAACATTCAACAGTACCCAAATTAAGATCAGCACACTACTCTGGATGTAGAACACATTCCCGTACATACGACATTTTCATCATACCCATTAAGATACTTGAATCTACAACACACCTCTCCCTAGCTCTATAATACTCTTTAGGACTAGATGTACCTTTTCCGCGGTCTCATGGAGACATTCTTCAATCAACATGTGGTATATTTAACTTAAATTATTTTACATGCTGCTTTTTGTATACCTTAATTTCACTTGGACTGCTTTTCATCTCCAGCCATCGCTTGGGCTGCTTCTCGCCAACCTCTCTACATTCACCTCATACTGAAACATACTTTATGAGGGGTACATCTCTACCAATCCTCGGTTTTACTGGTTAAACACTTGTTTTCTCCTGCCACCAACAGTCTACAGTAATTGCTCTCATAGCCTTAGAGACCTCGCCCAATCCATACCAATTTGCCGCTCTTCAATTCTACTTACCATACATTATACCGAGATAGGCTTCTACAAGTATAGACCACACCTCCGTCAACATTTGATTCAAACCACTTCTATCCCAATAAACCTTTCACTGAGACATACATACATACTAGCATACAACATCAGCCAAGGGATTTTCTTCAGAATTCATCATAACCTAACCGGCACTCTTAGCCTATTCTTTAACATGTACCAAAAAACCTCGTGATTCACACATTTCTTCAACCAACTTATACAACCTCATCGATATTCTTACTTCAAATCCTATGATCCTAGCACCCCAGGTCTTCATTTACACCCTGTTTTATATGTATTTAAATATTTTCACATACCTAATCCGGCAATGACAACATCCACAGTTCTCGTCGATATTTAGATTCGCATTTCCAATGTTACTTTAGCCTCACTATATTTTTCGACTAAAACCTAAAGTAGGAATACATTTCAGTTACATCGATAGCTTTAATTCATACTTCATCACCAACTTCCTACCACCAATAGACCTCACCTACTGTATTACGGACATCTCATCTAGGACTTCATACTCTTTCCTCTACAACCTATTACACACATACAACATTATATATACTAAAAACCTTTTCAGCCTATACGCATTTATTTAATTAATTAGCTTATTCCCTACCATCCTTTGACATCGCCCTAGTATGCAACAATACCATTGTAAATGTTTCATTAGGTTTTACATTTCACATTTTCATATATATCACAGACCACAATCATTATTGAACCCTCCCTACTACTTCACTACCTATGGATTCTGTCAATTAAACACGTACAGCACAGCCGAGTAATTCAGACCGACCTCACACCCTCATGTGCCCTTTGCATTTTCTAATACTCTTGTATACAATACCCATAATTCCAACATCTTCCATTTATCATCTTCATACCTAACACCTATGATCTATTCTTTTCTTTAGAACCATTTATACCCTAAAACCCCTGCTTCACACTTCACTCAACTCCCAGCACCACAACCTCTCCGAAATTTTTGTAATGTGTACTGCTGGGGAGCAGTACATCATAGTTCTCCAAAGACTTGTACTATCTTAACATAAATCATATATATCCATTTTCAACAGAATTACTAACATATATTTTACAAGATTAGATTCATAATCGTAAATCCCCGGTATTTTTCAGAGTTCTCAGAGTTATTTGACCCCAATTCGATGTCACAAGAAGCTTCAAAACAGTCTGTGTACTATTAGTTTTTCCTTGTGTATTTATTACAATAAATTCATGTATATACCTTACCGCCTCTGAAGCAGTCCTACACAAACTCCCCAATACTTGGTACATTCGGACCTGATTTCATGCTGGAAGTCTTATAAGAGTATATTAATACGTCTTCATACATCTGACAAACTACATTTTCATAACCATCAACATTCTCCCAACATATAAATTTCTTACCAGAACTTTCAAGAAGACCGGACCATATTCATTCGAAGCTCAACCTTATAGGATGTGTATTCACAGTATTATCATGAATAAACTGAAAACAAATCCACTCCTTGTATGATGTACAACTCAATGGGGATACCTAAATACCATTCCTATCAATCCTTGGCTTAACATCTTTAAACTTCAAGTTTCACAGAATGTAACTTAGACACAGTATTTGTGTGCTCATGGGACTGTGGAGCGGGCATTTCTCAAGTTTTAAAGTGTTTAACACAAAATCCATCTTTTGTTTTAAATTACATACTTTATCATCAGCTGTACCCAATATACCTCTTTTCATAAAGTATCCAGTGTTTTATTAGACATGCAGCATATTTAGATTAGTATCCTTGTAGGTCACCCATTTTTCGACAATTGAAACTCTTATAATAACACCCTGACGTAGGTATTCATTCCAGTCACACAGCTGCAAAATTGTTTTATTCCTTTAAAAATTAACCAACAAAACCATCCTATGCGAAGAAGTCATTGAACAATTTACCCACTTAGCCGGATAATTATTTTTTAAATGGTAAAATCTAGGCCTTGTAGGCCCCAAAACACATCAGACCTTTACATTTATAATAAAGTAGCACAGATCCCGATAACCAAAGTAGGAACCATTATAACATCCAACTAATGCTAGAATAATATAGGCTAGGATAAAATATATATTTTACATACTTTACAACACATCATTCGAGAACGTAACCTACCACCATACACCATTTAATTTTTTTTACACAAACAACACATTATAGAGGTATACAACCTTATTACTACGAAACCACCGGTTCAAAACTTCAAACACATTGATACTCATCGCACTAAAACTATACATTTTTTTTAGTACAATCCATATCATACCTTGACATAACCTTTGGCAACAACAATACTTCAAAACCCAGGTTTTGCGTTTTTCTTTAGGTCCTTTACATTACGCATTTTTCATATACATCACAGACCCCATCATTATTGAACCCTATACTCATAAAATCATTCATTAAAGCTACTTCACTACCTAACTACTTTTTTCATCTAAGCACGTACAGCACAGTCGGTAGGTTATAGTTCACACCGACCTTACTCATACAACACACATACTTACATACATTTACATACACTTCAATTTTAGTTCATACCCTATAAAATTATAACCGTCAGCCCCTGTATTATTCTCAAACTATGTCAAAAGCGCTACAAACCCACTGACTTTTTTGTTCACATGTGACACCTATTATAGTCTTATAGGCCTGCATCAAACACCATCCACACCTTACAGCGAACTCTATCACAAGTAGCTCCGTCCATCTCTTTGGCATGTGTCATATTTCGATTCGTATCCTTTTTTAAGTCATTTTTCATATATGTGACTTTTTATCGCCCACATACCTGTGAAACAATTCTTTAAACATAATTTAAGTACATCAACTAATATTTTACTTATTTCATACATTCATTTCCTTTATGTCACTTAGGATGCTCCTCACCAACATCAGAGATTTACACCAGGAGTCCCCTCAGACCTGTATCATACTGAAAATATACTTTTTACCCCCTCAAATAATTTTTCTGGTTCTGATCAGTCTTACCTACCAACAGCAATTGTTAGCTCTCTCAGGAACCTTATAATTTCTCACACCATCACACATCAATTACCCCACTTATTCCAATCCTACATGTCGAAACAGAGAATATTTCCGGAGAGTCTTAACCCCAATAGGAGCCCTTGTACCGAACCTCCCATCCCTCCTTTCTAGAGGTCAGACACTTAAAATTTCTTTGACATCTACCCACTTTTTACCCAAACCAACCTACATCCTAGTCCATCATGCATCATAACTCTAGCATAGACCACCTAATCCTTAACGCGAACTCCGGCATTTACTTTATGTCACTTCGGGTGCTTTTCACCACCCTCGACACAGATCACGCCTGAAGTGAGCCGCTTATAGTCGAACACACCCCGATTATAGACGAGTCAAACGACCGGAGGACACCTGTTAACAACGTATACCAAGTTAAACTAGATAAAAATACAATATTTATATAAAAATGTGGAATTAAACATAAATCGGACCAAAAAGTGTATAATTATCGAAAAATGTGGTGTGTTTACATAACTCAGTCAAAAAAACGTGGTAATGAGACAAATTAGACATTATAAACTGGATAATGTTGTTACATCAACACAGCCGGCAGAAGACCTCTGCGAGATACAGTGTGCTCGGACGTATATAGTTTAAACTCTCCTCACATCTACATTTTCTAAGGAGTTTCATAGAACTTGAAGTAAATTTTGTAACATCTACTGACTGACGATTACGTGAGATGTGTGCTGCAAAGCCGGGTTGGGGTCTCTAAACGGAGTAACTACTACAGCCGGGTTTGGGGGTCTGTATATAATATAGCCGGTGTGAGGGTCTGTACATAATATAGTCGAGGCTTATACTTACTGACTTTTGGCAAGAGATGGGGGCTGTATAGCCGAGCCGTGTGAGAGGCTATATGGCTGTATGCATCTCTTCCTAGATAAAAATCCAATATTTATATAAAAATGTGGAATTATGCATAAATCGAACCAAAAAGTGTATAATTATTGAAAAATGTGGTATTTTTACATAACTCAGTCAAAAAAACGTGGTAATGAGACAAATTTGACATTATAAACTGGATAATGATGATACATCAGCACAGCCGCCAGAAGACTGCTCTCTGAGGGACAGTGTGCTCGGGCGTATACAGTTTAAACTCTCCTCGCATCTACATTTTCTACGGAGTTTCATAGAACTTGAAGTAAATTTGTAACATCTACTGACTGACTCTGACGAGAGATGAGGGCTGCAAAGCCGGGTTGGGGTCTCTAAACGGAGTAACTACTACAGCCGGGTTTGGGGGTCTGTATATAATATAGCTGGTGTGAGGGTCTGTACATAATATAGTCGAGGCTTCTACTTACTGACTTTTGGCAAGAGATGGGGGCTGTATAGCCGAGCCGTGTGAGGGCCTGTATGCATTTCTTCTATGCGGAGTCAGAGGGATCGGGAAGGAGACACTGCTAGAATCATACCGATATCAAATTTCATAAAAACATGAGGAAAATTAGTTGAGATAGGGAGAAAAAAGAAACACCTCTGGCTGAGTGGTTAGCAGTGCCGGTGACCATGAAGGGAGAGCTGAATCATTCTAAGTGGAGAAGTACATTGGTAATGATTCAAAAAACAAAAATTTATATGAAAAATCTAGTTGGAGTGGAAACCTCAGGATGGTTAGCAGTGGTTAGGGCTGGGTTTAAGTGGTTTGAGGTGGTTGGGGCTGGGTTCAAGAGGTTTGAGGTGGTTAGGGCTGGGTTTCAATGGTTAAAGGTGATTAAGGTTGTGTTTTCAACTGGGGAGGGATAACTACCATACGACCTGAGGCGCAAGATTGGTGGTCACCCCTCCCCAGTTGAAAACACAACCTTAATCACCTTTAACCATTGAAACCCAGCCCTAACCACCTCAAACCTCTTGAACCCAGCCCCAACCACCTCAAACCACTTAAACCCAGCCCTAACCACTGCTAACCATCCTGAGGTTTCCACTCCAACTAGATTTTTCATATAAATTTTTGTTTTTTGAATCATTACCAATGTACTTCTCCACTTAGAATGATTCAGCTCTCCCTTCATGGTCACCGGCACTGCTAACCACTCAGCCAGAGGTGTTTCTTTTTTCTCCCTATCTCAACTAATTTTCCTCATGTTTTTATGAAATTTGATATCGGTATGATTCTAGCAGTGTCTCCTTCCCGATCCCTCTGACTCCGCATAGAAGAAATGCATACAGGCCCTCACACGGCTCGGCTATACAGCCCCCATCTCTTGCCAAAAGTCAGTAAGTAGAAGCCTCGACTATATTATGTACAGACCCTCACACCAGCTATATTATATACAGACCCCCAAACCCGGCTGTAGTAGTTACTCCGTTTAGAGACCCCAACCCGGCTTTGCAGCCCTCATCTCTCGTCAGAGTCAGTCAGTAGATGTTACAAATTTACTTCAAGTTCTATGAAACTCCGTAGAAAATGTAGATGCGAGGAGAGTTTAAACTGTATACGCCCGAGCACACTGTCCCTCAGAGAGCAGTCTTCTGGCGGCTGTGCTGATGTATCATCATTATCCAG
Organism: Aradus depressus; assembly: GCA_963662175.1. Lineage (NCBI taxonomy): Eukaryota > Metazoa > Arthropoda > Insecta > Hemiptera > Aradidae > Aradus > Aradus depressus. Next base: position 20,808,930 of record OY759226.1, on the reverse strand, counting down.
TTTATAATGTCAAATTTGTCTCATTACCACGTTTTTTTGACTGAGTTATGTAAAAATACCACATTTTTCAATAATTATACACTTTTTGGTTCGATTTATGCATAATTCCACATTTTTATATAAATATTGGATTTTTATCTAGGAAGAGATGCATACAGCCATATAGCCTCTCACACGGCTCGGCTATACAGCCCCCATCTCTTGCCAAAAGTCAGTAAGTATAAGCCTCGACTATATTATGTACAGACCCTCACACCGGCTATATTATATACAGACCCCCAAACCCGGCTGTAGTAGTTACTCCGTTTAGAGACCCCAACCCGGCTTTGCAGCACACATCTCACGTAATCGTCAGTCAGTAGATGTTACAAAATTTACTTCAAGTTCTATGAAACTCCTTAGAAAATGTAGATGTGAGGAGAGTTTAAACTATATACGTCCGAGCACACTGTATCTCGCAGAGGTCTTCTGCCGGCTGTGTTGATGTAACAACATTATCCAGTTTATAATGTCTAATTTGTCTCATTACCACGTTTTTTTGACTGAGTTATGTAAACACACCACATTTTTCGATAATTATACACTTTTTGGTCCGATTTATGTTTAATTCCACATTTTTATATAAATATTGTATTTTTATCTAGTTTAACTTGGTATACGTTGTTAACAGGTGTCCTCCGGTCGTTTGACTCGTCTATAATCGGGGTGTGTTCGACTATAAGCGGCTCACTTCAGGCGTGATCTGTGTCGAGGGTGGTGAAAAGCACCCGAAGTGACATAAAGTAAATGCCGGAGTTCGCGTTAAGGATTAGGTGGTCTATGCTAGAGTTATGATGCATGATGGACTAGGATGTAGGTTGGTTTGGGTAAAAAGTGGGTAGATGTCAAAGAAATTTTAAGTGTCTGACCTCTAGAAAGGAGGGATGGGAGGTTCGGTACAAGGGCTCCTATTGGGGTTAAGACTCTCCGGAAATATTCTCTGTTTCGACATGTAGGATTGGAATAAGTGGGGTAATTGATGTGTGATGGTGTGAGAAATTATAAGGTTCCTGAGAGAGCTAACAATTGCTGTTGGTAGGTAAGACTGATCAGAACCAGAAAAATTATTTGAGGGGGTAAAAAGTATATTTTCAGTATGATACAGGTCTGAGGGGACTCCTGGTGTAAATCTCTGATGTTGGTGAGGAGCATCCTAAGTGACATAAAGGAAATGAATGTATGAAATAAGTAAAATATTAGTTGATGTACTTAAATTATGTTTAAAGAATTGTTTCACAGGTATGTGGGCGATAAAAAGTCACATATATGAAAAATGACTTAAAAAAGGATACGAATCGAAATATGACACATGCCAAAGAGATGGACGGAGCTACTTGTGATAGAGTTCGCTGTAAGGTGTGGATGGTGTTTGATGCAGGCCTATAAGACTATAATAGGTGTCACATGTGAACAAAAAAGTCAGTGGGTTTGTAGCGCTTTTGACATAGTTTGAGAATAATACAGGGGCTGACGGTTATAATTTTATAGGGTATGAACTAAAATTGAAGTGTATGTAAATGTATGTAAGTATGTGTGTTGTATGAGTAAGGTCGGTGTGAACTATAACCTACCGACTGTGCTGTACGTGCTTAGATGAAAAAAGTAGTTAGGTAGTGAAGTAGCTTTAATGAATGATTTTATGAGTATAGGGTTCAATAATGATGGGGTCTGTGATGTATATGAAAAATGCGTAATGTAAAGGACCTAAAGAAAAACGCAAAACCTGGGTTTTGAAGTATTGTTGTTGCCAAAGGTTATGTCAAGGTATGATATGGATTGTACTAAAAAAAATGTATAGTTTTAGTGCGATGAGTATCAATGTGTTTGAAGTTTTGAACCGGTGGTTTCGTAGTAATAAGGTTGTATACCTCTATAATGTGTTGTTTGTGTAAAAAAAATTAAATGGTGTATGGTGGTAGGTTACGTTCTCGAATGATGTGTTGTAAAGTATGTAAAATATATATTTTATCCTAGCCTATATTATTCTAGCATTAGTTGGATGTTATAATGGTTCCTACTTTGGTTATCGGGATCTGTGCTACTTTATTATAAATGTAAAGGTCTGATGTGTTTTGGGGCCTACAAGGCCTAGATTTTACCATTTAAAAAATAATTATCCGGCTAAGTGGGTAAATTGTTCAATGACTTCTTCGCATAGGATGGTTTTGTTGGTTAATTTTTAAAGGAATAAAACAATTTTGCAGCTGTGTGACTGGAATGAATACCTACGTCAGGGTGTTATTATAAGAGTTTCAATTGTCGAAAAATGGGTGACCTACAAGGATACTAATCTAAATATGCTGCATGTCTAATAAAACACTGGATACTTTATGAAAAGAGGTATATTGGGTACAGCTGATGATAAAGTATGTAATTTAAAACAAAAGATGGATTTTGTGTTAAACACTTTAAAACTTGAGAAATGCCCGCTCCACAGTCCCATGAGCACACAAATACTGTGTCTAAGTTACATTCTGTGAAACTTGAAGTTTAAAGATGTTAAGCCAAGGATTGATAGGAATGGTATTTAGGTATCCCCATTGAGTTGTACATCATACAAGGAGTGGATTTGTTTTCAGTTTATTCATGATAATACTGTGAATACACATCCTATAAGGTTGAGCTTCGAATGAATATGGTCCGGTCTTCTTGAAAGTTCTGGTAAGAAATTTATATGTTGGGAGAATGTTGATGGTTATGAAAATGTAGTTTGTCAGATGTATGAAGACGTATTAATATACTCTTATAAGACTTCCAGCATGAAATCAGGTCCGAATGTACCAAGTATTGGGGAGTTTGTGTAGGACTGCTTCAGAGGCGGTAAGGTATATACATGAATTTATTGTAATAAATACACAAGGAAAAACTAATAGTACACAGACTGTTTTGAAGCTTCTTGTGACATCGAATTGGGGTCAAATAACTCTGAGAACTCTGAAAAATACCGGGGATTTACGATTATGAATCTAATCTTGTAAAATATATGTTAGTAATTCTGTTGAAAATGGATATATATGATTTATGTTAAGATAGTACAAGTCTTTGGAGAACTATGATGTACTGCTCCCCAGCAGTACACATTACAAAAATTTCGGAGAGGTTGTGGTGCTGGGAGTTGAGTGAAGTGTGAAGCAGGGGTTTTAGGGTATAAATGGTTCTAAAGAAAAGAATAGATCATAGGTGTTAGGTATGAAGATGATAAATGGAAGATGTTGGAATTATGGGTATTGTATACAAGAGTATTAGAAAATGCAAAGGGCACATGAGGGTGTGAGGTCGGTCTGAATTACTCGGCTGTGCTGTACGTGTTTAATTGACAGAATCCATAGGTAGTGAAGTAGTAGGGAGGGTTCAATAATGATTGTGGTCTGTGATATATATGAAAATGTGAAATGTAAAACCTAATGAAACATTTACAATGGTATTGTTGCATACTAGGGCGATGTCAAAGGATGGTAGGGAATAAGCTAATTAATTAAATAAATGCGTATAGGCTGAAAAGGTTTTTAGTATATATAATGTTGTATGTGTGTAATAGGTTGTAGAGGAAAGAGTATGAAGTCCTAGATGAGATGTCCGTAATACAGTAGGTGAGGTCTATTGGTGGTAGGAAGTTGGTGATGAAGTATGAATTAAAGCTATCGATGTAACTGAAATGTATTCCTACTTTAGGTTTTAGTCGAAAAATATAGTGAGGCTAAAGTAACATTGGAAATGCGAATCTAAATATCGACGAGAACTGTGGATGTTGTCATTGCCGGATTAGGTATGTGAAAATATTTAAATACATATAAAACAGGGTGTAAATGAAGACCTGGGGTGCTAGGATCATAGGATTTGAAGTAAGAATATCGATGAGGTTGTATAAGTTGGTTGAAGAAATGTGTGAATCACGAGGTTTTTTGGTACATGTTAAAGAATAGGCTAAGAGTGCCGGTTAGGTTATGATGAATTCTGAAGAAAATCCCTTGGCTGATGTTGTATGCTAGTATGTATGTATGTCTCAGTGAAAGGTTTATTGGGATAGAAGTGGTTTGAATCAAATGTTGACGGAGGTGTGGTCTATACTTGTAGAAGCCTATCTCGGTATAATGTATGGTAAGTAGAATTGAAGAGCGGCAAATTGGTATGGATTGGGCGAGGTCTCTAAGGCTATGAGAGCAATTACTGTAGACTGTTGGTGGCAGGAGAAAACAAGTGTTTAACCAGTAAAACCGAGGATTGGTAGAGATGTACCCCTCATAAAGTATGTTTCAGTATGAGGTGAATGTAGAGAGGTTGGCGAGAAGCAGCCCAAGCGATGGCTGGAGATGAAAAGCAGTCCAAGTGAAATTAAGGTATACAAAAAGCAGCATGTAAAATAATTTAAGTTAAATATACCACATGTTGATTGAAGAATGTCTCCATGAGACCGCGGAAAAGGTACATCTAGTCCTAAAGAGTATTATAGAGCTAGGGAGAGGTGTGTTGTAGATTCAAGTATCTTAATGGGTATGATGAAAATGTCGTATGTACGGGAATGTGTTCTACATCCAGAGTAGTGTGCTGATCTTAATTTGGGTACTGTTGAATGTTAGTTGTAGGAAAAATGTTTTGTGATATAACTTACCATGATAAATACAATAATATGTATAAGGCGATAGACATTGTGTTAGGGTCGGGATGGTTCACTGTAGAGCTTAAGGTATACTATACAGGAGAGGGAACGAGAATTTAGCTGGGAGGGAATACCTATTTACTTTGTTTTTGGGTTGATAGTTTATATTGAGTAGGGTCAAAGGAGGTTACCGCCCTGGCATTAATTCAAAAATAACATTTTAATGTGTACTAGGAAATTGGTATGTAGAGTAATGATGCTAAAGATTGGTGACTAGAATTAAGGGATAAAAAAGTCTAAGTTGAATGGGTCTGTAGGATGATACCGGTGTATGTATGGGTAAACCCGGTTATGATGAAAAAATGTTAAACGAATCATGTCTAGAGAGATTGTGGGAGTTGGGCGAAGAAAACGTGTGAAGAAGGATGGTGCTAAGGAAAAGGTTAAGAGTACCGATTAGACTATGACGAAATCTAAAGAAAATCCTTAGGGTAGTGGTGTGGGTGGGTCTGTAGTAGTGGAAGCAGAATAGTGTGTGAGTAGAAGGGTTAGAGGTGAGAGTCGAAAATTGGTTAGGACAAAACGAGAAAAAATTAAAAAAATTCATGTGTTAAGTATAAAATATGAGAAAGACCCGAGAACTAGGTGTAGGCGGATCTGTAGTAGTGGAAGAAGTACAATTGGTCTGAGGAAGTCGAACTATAATTAAAGATTATGATTTTAGAATGATTGATGTGTGGAAGTAGGATTGTAATGAGAAATTATGATTTTAAAGGAAGTGTTGGCGTGGGTATGTACATTGAAGGTGATTTGTGGTGGGTAAGTACGACTGATTCATAGGGGAAGGTTCGTGGGCGTAGAATGTATGAATAGACCGAAAAAAATGTCAGACGATCTAGGGGAGAGGTTGTAGGAGTTGGGCAAAGAAGGATGGTGCTAAGGCTAAAAGTAATTGCTATTATGAAATCTAAAGAAAATTGCTCGGGTGTAGACAAGCTGGAGTAAAACATTATCTAATTTATGTGGGGAAGTATAAGTGAGAAAATTGAGATGGACTGACTTTGACGCTGTTCTGAGGGTTGACGGAGAATTAGTATGAGGAAGTAAAAGTGAATGTATGCCGGTCTTGAAAAAATATTTTGGATGGAGTGTAAGGGTTCCTATTGAGGTTGTTCAGGTTTAGAAGGAGAAGTAAAATTGATCTGGGGAAGTAGGATTTACGAATTATGATTTTATAATAATTATTGTGGGGAAGTAGGATTGTAATAAAAATTTAGATTTTAGAGGAAGTGTATACAATTGATGTGGGGAAGTAGAGAGCTGAAAATTAGGAGAGGACAATGTGATGAATTAGTATATCAAATATATTAGGTAGCCCCCTCTACATTTTGGTCTGGGACGTACTAGCTTAATTTAAATAAACTGGAGAATTCATATTCCATGTAACAGGAAATGCTTCCTGTAGATAAGAATTCTTAAATACGGCTGACTTCGGGTTCAGTAATCGGTAACGTTTATGTCATAATCTCATCGCTCGACCAGTTCATAAGTTAGATCTGCCCCCTCTCTCCAATACGTTTGTCTACTAAAGTACTGGAGAGTGGAGCATACCTGGTCAGAAATATATGTTACTATTTGTATGGGGTGGTTGGAGAGAGCTGGGGAAGTGATTCAAGAGAGAGATGACTTTATAGTGTTGAGCTGGGGAGGTACATTGGGTGAAGAGTTGATGTGGGATGGTACATTGAATGTGATTCAAAGTGAACAACTCTAGTATAGGTTGACCTCATAGTGGCTTCTGTAATGTGATGAGGGGGTCTGGGAGATGTAAAAGTTTTGGGAGGGGCAATTGGCTACGCCAACTTGAGAGAAAAAAGGTTTAAAGAACACCATTGATGTGGTGTGTAAGACTAGATAGCAATGAAAAATTAGAAGATATGTTCCTAAGAAGTGACTGTTGTTGGGGAGAGCGGAAACTTCTTTGGGTTAAGAAGGATGAAAAAATTTGGTCTAGTGGGGGCTCTCTGGTTAGGTCTCATTCAACCCAGTTGAGCGCCCTCAAGGAATTTTCTGGGAAAGGGGAGGGGAAAGGACTATACTTTGTCTATGCATAGGATGTAGCTGGGGAGGTACATTGTTATACTTACTCCATACCTCAGAGGAACCACTATGTTATTACTACTTACTTCATACCTCAGAGGAACCACATTGCTATACGACCTCCATACCTCAGAGAAACCGCATTGCTATACGTCCTCCATACCTCAGTGGAACCACATTGCTATACGATCGCGGAAAATTAGGAGAGGGTAATGTGAATTAAAAAAATATATAGTAAGGATGACTTGAAAGAAATTTGGGGTGAGGGGTGATCAAAATATGTGAAAAGGCTAGAAACCGCTGAACCTTGGTGCTGCTAATACTCCCCGGAGTATATACCTAGATTATCACCACCTTCAGCAACCATGTCACAATGGTCGCGTGGTTAGCGTATCGGCCTCTCAAGTCAAAGTAGATGGGTTCGATACCGTAAGTACAAGTTATTATTTTTTTTTATTAAGAAGCCGCACCTAGCTTCTTATATAAATATTAATTTACATTCTAGACGCTTGGGAGCGCTAGTATGCTTATTATAATTTACTAATATTTAAATTTAAAAAAATCAAAGGATTGTGTGGGTCCGAAGGTGCGGGTGCTCACAGGTTGAGCTGGGGAAGTACCTCTTAGGAAAAGCAGGTCTGGACATGTCGGTGTGACGTCATGGACTATATTTTCTCCATACACTTTATAGAAAAAAAAGGGTGGGTCCTAAGGTGGGGGTGCTCAGGGGTTGAGCTGGGGAAGTACATCATAGGTTGAGCTGCGCGAGCCATGGGAATAGATGTTGTGCGGTGGGAGCCTCACAGGGGAGCCTCAGACGGGTGCCACACAGGGGTGGTACAGGTCTGGACATGACGGTGTGTCGTCATGGACTCCATACACTATGTAGAAAAATAAAATTGGTGGCTCAGAAGGTGAGGGTGCTCATATGTTGACCTGGGGAAGTACATCATAGTTTGAGCTGGGGAAGTACATCATAGGTTGAGCTGCGCGAGCCATGGTAATCGATGTTGCGCAGTGGGAGCCTCACAGGGGAGTCTCAGGGGGTGGGGGGAGTCAAGGTGTCACAGATGAGTGGCCACACTGGTGCCACACTGGTGCCACATGTGGCTGGGGTACAATCCCCATATATTCTCTACTCATATAGATTTTTGACCGAATACATAACTTCTCCTATACTTCATATATCTAGGGAAGTAATATATAATAAATAAAGAGGGCGCCGGTAGCTCAGTGGTATGCGTGCTTGACTTCTGAGCTCAAGGTCGTGGGTTCGTAGCCCGACCGAGGCCCTTAGTTTATTTTATCTGGGAGGTAAAATAAACTTAAGCACGCCGTCCTTCGGATGGGACGTTAAGCGATGGTCCCGAGCCTGTACGATGTCAGGTACTCGTTAAAGACCCCTACCCTAGATGAATAAAAATTTAGGGTAGGCAAAATTTAGGACTCCCACAGTAGAGTCGGGCTCATGTCCACCAGAGTGACGGAAGAGCGCTCTGGTAGTAGGCGATATGACCTCGTAGTTAAAGCCCGGGCATGAGTCATAAAACCTAACCTAACCTATAATAAATAAAACAATTTAAAAAAATGAATATTTTTGTACGTCACTTACTGTACACAAAAAAATTCTCTTCTAATTTAAGTTAGTGGTTTGGAAATTGTTTAACTAAAGAATTATTAGTTGTTGCTAATAACTAGCTTTTAGAGGTTATTAAAAACGACTAGTGAAGGAAAATGGGTTAATAATTTCAAGAAATTACTGTCTCAGTTCGAATTAACTCAATTATTACTTTGAATGGTTAGACATGGGAAATTTTATCGTATCCTTGAAACAATGTGGTTATTATCTTATATATACAAAGCAGTTCATTTATAATATTTCAATACCATAAAAATAATATTAAAAAAATTGTTCGGTTAATCATTGGCTATGTACTTTCCCAGTAAGAATTAATCAATTACGTTCTCTATCTCTAAAGTTAATCGACCATTGTGCTGAAAATCAATGGTTGTATTTGACTTATGAGGTGTGTTCTAAAAGTAACGAGAATTTTGTATTTTAGCGATTTTTTCGTTTTTGTGGTGGTAAACATGTCTGAAAAGTATCTGTACATTGTTAGCCAAACCGGATGTTTAGTCTGCTGTCAAAGAGGTTACATGTGTTTTGGTACGATCGGCGATTATTTATTTGTTCACAAAATGGATCAGAGAATTTGCATTAAATTTTGCTATAAGAATGGAATAAAGTGAAGGAAAGTTTCAGAAATGTTAAATATTGCTTTTGGTGAGTCTGCTGTGAGTAAAACTAGGGTTTACGAGTGGTATAAAAGCTCGACAAGTGCGGTCGAATATGAAGGTCATGCTCACTGTGTTTTTCGATTTTAATGGCATAGTGCACCATGAGTTCTTGCCGCAAGGTCAGACGATCAATAAAGAGTACTATGTACCTACAAGTGCATAGCCGTTTGCGTGAAGCAATCCGAAAAAAACTCCCGGATTTATGGCGAAACCATTCATGGATTTTTCACCACGATAATGTACCTGCTCACATTTCATTGCTTGTTCGTTAATTTTTGGCCAAAAACAACACTGTAAATGATGCCTCAGCCTCCATATTCTCCCGACATTCCTTGTGACTTTTTTGTGTTCCCAACAATATAGAGAACCTTAAAGAGCCGTCGTTTCACAAGCATATATGAGATTAAAAGCGCATCGCTGAGAGAGAATTGCTATCCCAAAGATCGAGTTCTAGAAGTGTTTCGGGGATTGAAAGAAGCGCTGGCATAAGTGTATAATATCTAATAGGGATTATTTTGAAGGGGATAACATTGATAACTTCTAAGTTGAGGAACGCGGACATATTGTGGAAACTTGTAATAAATGAATAAAACAAACTTATTTTTTTGAAATATTGTCTATTCCACTAAAGATATATATACATATAACTACCGGTTTCGGCTTTATACCATCGTCAGGTCTAGTTATGAACTTGTTCTCTAGTTCATAACTAGACCTGACGATGGTATAAGGCCGAAACCGGTAGTTATATGTATATATATCTTTAGTGGAATAGACAATATTTCAAAAAATAAGTTTGTTTTATTCATTGATAACATTGATGTAGACGAATAAATTAAATTCTTTTCAAAAGCCAAAAATTCTCGTTATTTTTTGAACAAACCTCATACATAGTGGCACACATCGGCAGTTAATAGGGTATTGTAAGTCGAGCTCCTCTTCTCTGGTCTCTCCTTTTCCTTCGTCTGATTTAATAATAATAATAATAAACATCTTTATTTCTTTTTCCTTCTACAGATGTACATTTACATATTCAATAAACTGAACACAGCTTAACTCTGCTTTACTAAAATAAATAAAACGAAATTCTTTTAAGATGGGGCTTACGGCAATAAAGTGAAACACATCTTCATCTTGCTTGTTCCCACAGTAGAGTCGGGCTCTTGTCTACCAGAGTGACGAAAGAGCGCTCTGGTAGTAGGCGATATGACCTTGTAGTTAAAGCCCGGGCATGTGTCATAATAACTAACTTTACTTGATATAGCTAGGGAAGTCAATTAAAAACTAATACTATAATATGTTTGTATCAGATGTTTTTGTCTGACCAGTTTTTGACCTTGTATTTTTCTTTTGTTGTATTTTTATTATTTTTTTTTTACCTTCATACTACTAATACACATAGTGATATTATGATGGGTTATTTTCGATTATTGATGGCTGTGGTTTGTAGCCAGTTTGTAGGGATTATATCCGAAAAGTTATCAGCAACGCGAACTGATTAGGTATACTTTATCTGTTAATTTCGCAATGCTTTAAAAATGTATATATATTCCGTGAATCACCGGGTTGTTTGAAAGTCATCACATGAAATGAGGTCATATCGCCTACTACCAGAGCGCTCTTTCGTCACTCTAGTGGGCATGAGCCCGACTCTACTATGGGAGTCCTAAATTTTGCCTACTCTAAATTGATTATTCACCTAGGGTAGGGGGTAGGGGGTTTTTAATGCGTAACTGACATCGTACAAGACTCGGGACCATCGCTTTACGTCCTAATCGCAGGACGGCGTGCTCAAGGCTTTTTTTTCACTGTCCAGATAAAATAAACTAAGGGCCTCGGCCGGGTTTCGATCCCACGACCTTGAACTCAGAAGGCAAGCACGCATACCACTGAGCTACCGGCGCCCTCAATAAAGGTTAATCGAAAGAATGTTCTGACACACAAATTTTATATGTAAATTGAAAACCCCATGAGGACGACACCTATTATTTTCAGTGTAATTGACCGAAGGTACCAGTGCGACAGATTTTCTTGTATTTTCACTTATAAATCCATTCAAAAAAGACAATATGATATATTCTTCCCAAGTTTATTCACCTAGGGTAGTAGAGGACTTTAACAGGCTCGGGACCTTAGCTTAACGACGTGCTCAAGGTTCACCTCCCAGATAACCAAAGGGTGTTGACCAGTAAGCAAGCACACATACCATTGAGCTACCGGCGCCTTCTACTAATTTGTATAACGTTTACTAATCCGACAACCTATTGTACATTAATACAGGAAAAGTTTGTTGTATTGTGGATTATGTTAAAATATACTCAATGAATAGAATTATTCTTTAAAATTGTCCTTCACCTGAGCAATGTTGAAGGCAAAATTAAAAATTGCAGGTTTCCCAAGATTGATGCCCGATTGTTGAGCAATGATCAGCCATTTTTTACTTCCTCAGCTATACAAAGTATAGGGGAAGTTATGTAATCGGTTAGAAATTCGATGTTGAATTTTCACTAGAATTTCATATTTTCTAATCCCCTGATTTCAAAAATAATAAAAATGCCTGCCTGTCTTTGAACATATAACTCCCGATAAAATTAATATATCGACATGAAATTCTACTTGTGTATCCAGATGGAAAAAATAATATATTTTTAAATATATATTTAGCAACTATTACTTATGTAATAGTTATTATGACTCATGCCCGGGCTTTAATTATGAGGTTATATCACCTACTACCAGAGCGCTCTTTCGTCACTGGTGGACACGATCCCGACTCTACAATGGGAGTCCTAAATTTTGCCTACCCTAAATTTTTATTCACCTGCGCTAGGGGTCTTTAACGAGTACCTGACATCATACAGGCTCGTGACCATCTGATGGAGCTTGAGTTCATTACAATTTTGAACTGTTTGCATAGAGGCATCTTCTAAAAAAAAAATCTTACGCCTAGAAGCACCGATGCTTACATTACTTTTTCGTTTTCAGAAAGAAGATTAATGACTTTTTTCTTTACTTGCCCAGCTATATAAAGTATAGGGGAAGTTATGTAATCGATCAGAAATTCGATTTAAAATTTTAAAATTTAAGAGATTCATGTTTTCCGACCCCCCGATCGATAGGTGTATCCTTATGGAGTTTACGATGCACATTAGGGTGTTCCAAAAATGACAATTAAAAAAAAAAAAAAAAAATGTGCACCCCCTAGTTTGGAAGAACTCGATGAAAGAAAAATTTTGGCGCCAAAAAAAAACGAAAAATATTTTAAATAACCCGTGCCCCACGGAATTTTAAATTGAATTTAACATGGGTTTTCATATGTATTAAAGTTGTAACAATATGTCGCTTCCACGTTTCATCAAAATGGGCTAAACATTTTCGACATTATGGTTTTTGGGGTCGGAGAACACGAATTTGACGTCAAAAAGTTATTTTGACAAATGACAGCTGTCAAAAACGCTGTCAACAAAATGACAATAACATTTTTTCTCATTTAACACTCGGTAAATTCATTTTATTAAGTGTCTTTGAGGTCGCTGTAATTTGTAAATAAAATATATCAAAACTGAAAATGACTGGAAGAATTTATCTGTTCTGATTATGTCCAGAAACCAAATGAAAAAATTATTGAAATGTGTTTCGGACATTGGTATTAACTCCAATTTTCCTCTCGATTACACGTATTTGTTGACAGCATTTGTGACAGATGTCAAGAGTCAAAATTATTTTTTGACATCAAATTCGTAATCAGCGACCTCCAAAACACTTAATTAAATGAATTTACTGATTGTTAAATGAGAAAAAATGTTATCGTCATTTTGTTGACAGCGTTTTTGACAGCTGTCATGTGTCAAAATAACTTTTTGACGTCAGATTCGTGTTCTCCGACCCCAAAAACCTGTATGTGAAAATTTTTAGCCCATTTTGATGAAACATGGAAGCGCCATATTGTTTCAACTTTAATACATATGAGAACCCATGTTAAATTCCATTTAAAATTCAAATGCCGTGGGGCACGGGTAATTTAAAATATTTTTCGTTTTTTTTGGCGCCAAAATTTTTCTTTCGTCGAGTTCTTCCAAACTAGAGGGTGACGTCTTTTTTTTTATAATTGTCATTTTTGGACCACCCTAATGCACATTAATGTTTTGTCAATACATTCATTATATTGACAATTATTACAGTTTTTGGGTTAAGTTCTCCTTCCCTTTGACCGATTTGGCTGAAAAATAATAAATTTCGTCTTTATGGGGTTCTGGGTACACATACAAAATGTGTCGATACATTCATACTATCGGGAGTTGCTTGACATTCAGTTTTATTCTCCAATCAATACACCATTTCTCAATCATTGTTGCATGTGTCTTTGTATATTAATTACTGTGTCAAAACGTCAAAATTGTGCCTAATATATTGTTAAATATTTTGTTTTGATAATGTATTGTATAATTTAAGAAAAAACATTTTTTGTTCACTAAAAGCATTAATATTTAGGTCTTATGGGCTTAGATTGGTAACATTGATTATTAGTTATTCATTCAAATTACCATGCCTACTGAAGTAAACAATTTCAGTGTTCGTTGTGCCCTCTTTTTACAATGAAAACAATAGAAATTAATTATAATTATATGTTAATTAATAATATATGGTTTTGTCGTGTAAATTAGAATTTGTATGCCCTCTTTTTTTTTGTGTGACGATTCTGTATTTTATTGGTGATCAGCAAAGAGGACAGTGTTATTGTCGTGGTGTTATGAAATGTTTCATAACCAAACACTCCTTGACTGTGAGAGCCGCCATGCAATAAGAGAACAAAAAGAAATACAATTTAGATGACTCCTTTCCTGTCAATTCGATTTATCAGACTGAAAGATTCCAATGGGGTTTACCTTCTCTCTGTGTAGTTGTTTAGTCGGTGGTGGGTGGCCGCCTGTCTTCCTCCCATCTCACTCTATATATTATATATTTTTTATTTAAAAAGTGATTATAATAAATAAAAATGTCGGGTTTTGTTAAATTATCCAGGCCGAGCATGTCCCAGGGCACAGTCATTCAGAGACATCTCGAAAAGGACTTCACTGTAGCCACACCTGAGGAATTTGTGAAGAGGTTTAAGGGGACCAAGGTTATCAACAAGGTAAGGTTAAATGTCCAAGTCAGCTGTTTTGTTTACATTCCTTTCTGTCTTCTCGTACGTTCAATCAATTAACTTACTTTTTTTTTCTCAATACATATTAAATATTATTCATCATCGATTTTTATTCTAAAAGTGTGTTCAGTTTTAACATTGTTCTACTACATAAATAGACAAGATTACATATTTCAGAAACAGAATGTAAACAATTATCAATCCCTATTATTAGGCGGATCTTCTCTAATTCAAGGTTTTTTGAATTATTAATTTTCTACTTATCTTTCATATAACATTTTTTTATATAAGGAAAAAAGTGTTTGTTTACAGAAAATACACACTAGGTATTTAGGCTTAGCACAGCTTCTATTTTAAAAGTGGCTGTTTTCATTTATTTTCCCACTTTTTGTAGTATTTTTAGAGATAACATAATAATAATTTTTATTGTTTAAAGGGATCACCCCTATACAATTGAATCAGTGACCATTACATTTACAATATTAACATGACTTATAAAGGAACCTTCGCACAAGACTACAAGAATAATTAAATAAAAATAAACATTATATTAATTTTCTTGAATCGGTACAAAGCTATAAGTGAGAATAAAGTGCAAAATATATTAATGAAATTAATTATAGAGGTAACATTTTTTTAATACTTCAAGATCATTTTGAGTTATCAGGCTTATCTGAATTTTGCCGTAGTAACTGTCCACACACTATACAGTTATTAATATTTTACTGAAAAAGTTTTCTCACTTGTAATAATGAAGCAGTGTAGTCTGTATGCCATTCAAAGAACTTCCTCTCTTCTTGAGCCGGCATGTCATTCGATAAAATATGTTTTTTTATATATAACTTGTATTTAAAATAACGAAGTTATTAATATAAAAAATTATTAAGTTACATTTGTAATTCAATTTATTCAGAACCTACATAAGTTAGTAGGATTTAGGGTTGTTTCATTAAAAAAATACACATATTGCTCTCGTAAGCCTTTTCGGTTATTAATTATATTTAAAACAAATTAACTTGCTTTCGTCGAGCATAGAACGGTGTATGTTTTTGTTTTTCACTAATTTCTAACTAATAACAGAAGTTCTAAGCAATGATCTGAAACCGATAGACTTGAAACCGCAAATAGGACAGGGTCGCCAATACTAACTCTTCATGTTCCATGTATGGTTTAAACTTTAACATTTATCTAGCATTATTAATTCAATAGAGTATATACTGAACTAAAGGATAATGTATTTCTTTTAATTAAGGTAATATTTACAGTAACATAATTTTAGCAAGTATCGATGGTTTTGGAACGCTACCTCACATCTCTCTATAACACTAGTTAGTAAACTCTTAAATTTACCTAGGTTATTATTAAGTAAAATGAATATTTTTATATTCTATCTAAATAGTATAATATGGTTATATTATACTATTTAGATAGAATATAAAAATATTCATAGTGTACCCCTTTATCGACACTTCTCTCTTAAGACACTTATAGACACTTCTCCAGCTCTACGAAGTACGGATATATGTATATTCAGAATGCTCTAAGGACGACACATATTGGTTTTCAGTCAAAGGGAAGAAGGGGTGACATAACACAAAAACTGGAATAACTGCCGTTTGAATAATTTTAAAAAAATTAATTTTTTAATAGGCTTAACTATTAATCCCAATAATTGCCGATGTAATGAATGTATCGACACAACATTTAATATGAGGATTTAGAGGGAGAGCAAACGTTTGATTGATTAATTCGTGCTGGGGAAGAACATTGATATCGACGATTTTCTCTCTTTAAGATATTGACACGCTATCAAACACTCAATATATGCAAGCCACACCTAGTAAATATAAGACACTTAGTAAGAATACTTTTATCAGATAAATTAACTTATTTTTTTTAGGGGGAGATAAAGAATATAATCAAATAAAAGTAATGACGCTTTATATTTTTAAGATGTTTTTTTTCCTTTTGGTTGTGTTTCAACACTATCGATTGTGTTGCACTATGTGGGCCCCGTTCATTTAGGGACCACCTCTTTTCATGTCCCCGCAGCTCACTAAATCCCTGTTTTTTATTCAATATATTTTGTTATTAAATCATAGATTACTTAAACTTTTTTTTTTTTTTGCTTTAAGGTTCTTATAGCAAACAATGGGATTGCTGCCGTCAAATGTATGCGATCTATACGAAGGTGGTCCTATGAAATGTTTAAAAATGAAAGAGCTATTCGATTTGTTGTCATGGTCACACCGGAAGACTTGAAAGGTAACTATTAAATATTTATATTTACCCATTTTATTAGTTGATATACTTTATATTATTTATTTATTCTTCCTTTTAAAAAAATATATATATCTTTTGATACATTTTGCGAAAATAGTCAATCATAACGAATATTCTTCTTGAAACTATCGATTGTTTTTTTTTCGATTTGACTAATGTAAGCGGGATCGATATGCAACCTTGTCTCCCATATTTTGTTGAACATTAACCAGTTATAAAATTAGGACCAAAATAAGAGCCCCTTTCCTAAATTGTTTACCTACTATAGTATTTTATATCACTCTTTAGAGGGATCCGGTAGCTCAGTGGTATGCGTGCTTGCTTTCTGAGCTCAAGGTCGTGGGTTTAAAACCCGGCCGAGGCCCTTTATTTTATTTTATCTGGGAGGTAAAATAAACTTAAGCAAGTCGTCCTTCGGATGGGACATTAAGCGATGGTCCCGGGACATTAAGCGATGGTCCCGAGCCTGTACGATGTCAGGTACTCTTTAAAAACCCCTCTTAGATGAATAAAAATTTAGGGTAGGCAAAATTTAGAACTCCCATTGTAGAGTCGGGCTCATGTCCACCAGAGTGGGTAAAGAGCGGTCTGGTAGTAGGCGATATGACCTCGGGCATGAGTCATAATAACTACGAGCTCATATCCGAGACCATCGTTTAACGTACCATCACATTTTTTTTACCTCCCAAATGATGTGTATATGTATGGAGAATGTAGAGTAGCCATCCTTTATAACTGTTTCTTATTTGTCATTTTTTTTTTTTTTTATCTTTATAGCAAATGCTGAATATATAAAAATGGCTGATCACTATGTTCCTGTTCCTGGAGGAACTAACAACAACAATTACGCCAATGTAGAACTCATTGTTGATATCGCCATAAGAACTCAAGTACAAGTAAGTAAACACAAAAATTTATATTAATTTATTATATAATAATAATAGAATGGCCCATGTTAAAATGCATTTTTTGAGGAGGGAACCCCTGATTTTGTTCCTGGATATGAGTTATATTAGTATAGGTTGTTGAAGAAGTGGATCATATTGAAGAAACTGTTGAGAATCATAAGTTTGCTTAAAATTAAAAATTTGGTAATAAAAATATATTTTTTCTTTTTTTTTCTTTAATTTTCTTCAAAATTTCATACTATAAGATCTTTCGACTGTTGAAAAAAGAGTAATTGTAAATTTATGATTTTCACGAAAACTATTTATTCAATTTTCAAGAGTTCATACAATGAATACTAATTTTTTTTAAAACAAAGAGTTTTCTAATTCCCGGAAAAATACGTGTTATGGACATATCCCATTTTGAAATTGGGCAAAGGATATATGATCGCGATGATGCCTTTCGAAAAAAAATATACCCCCCTCAAAAGATTTGTAAGTTTACGTTTAACTCTTTGTTTAGGCAGTGTGGGCTGGTTGGGGACACGCCTCAGAATACCCCAAACTGCCAGAGCTCCTCCACAAGAACAACATCGCCTTCATTGGCCCCCCTGAGAAGGCTATGTGGGCCCTCGGAGACAAGATAGCCTCCAGTATCGTGGCACAGACGGCAGATATACCCACACTACCCTGGTCCGGATCAGGTATCTCCTTTTTTTTTCTCATTTATTGGTAATTTTTGTACAATATACTTTAAATTGTGCTAAAAGCAAACAAAACACTTGATACATGAATGAGGCGGCTGGCCAACGTCAGTCCTCTTTGTTAAGGTCGCTTTGGTGCTTCCTCTTCAGTCGACATTGTGGTCTTGGTGGAGGCAGTTGGAGAGGGATCACACGTAGCAGAGGGTTTTGATGTTCTTGCATGGTCCGCAACAAACTGGCGTAACAAATAGGCAAACATTCTTTTACCTCAGGGATCTGTAGATCGTTTGTGTTTCGAACAAACCAGGGCGCACTGGTGATTATCCTTAAGGCCCGATTCTGGAATGTCTGAATTAGTTTTTTCTGAGAATCGGAGGCAGACCCCCAGATGGCGCAGCCGTAAAGCCACATTGGCCTGATGAGCATCATATAAACGAGCCTCTTGAGATGGAGAGGGAGCTGAGAGTTCTTGAGGAGAGGTGTCAGCTGATAGAGTTGATTTCTTAGCCTCTGTAGCAGCGAGGTGATGTGTTCGTCCCAGGTCAACTTGGTGTCCATGGTGAGTCCTAGGTACCGGATAAGTCTGTGGGACAAGAGCTCCGTTGAGGATGTGTCCATAGATATGTGAAATGCACCTAGTATCTCCTTTTTTCATTATATTTATGAATATATGAACATTTTTAAAAACAGAATATTGATGTTTGAAAAACATTTTTAAAAAAGTAATCGGAGTCAACGTATTTCTCTAGCGCGAATTAATCGACGTTCTCCCACAGATCAATTTTTTGATATAATCGAAAATCAATAGATGTCTTATTCAGCGACTTCTGATTCATCGTACTAAATTTCATATTGATAAATTTAATTACTATGGCAACTAATAGAGTTTTTGAGTTGAGCCCTCCCCTGATCCCCTCTTTCTTTTAGCGAGATTCAACTGAAAATTAATATGTTACATATTATGACTCATGCCCGGGCTTTTAACTATGGGGTCATATCGCCTACTATCAGAGCGCTGTTTCGTCACTCTGGTGAACATGAGCCTAACTCTACTGTGGAAGTTCTAAATTTTGCCTAGTTAGGTTTATTCACCTCGGTTAAGGGGCCTTTAACGAGAACCTTACATCGCATACGCTCGGGATTATCGCAAGTTAATTAATATGTTTCGTCCGTATGGGGTTCTGGATGAATTCCGAACCCCATAAGGATGACTCATAAATTTTCTTTAAGGGAAAGGGGAAGAGATCAAAGATGTGGGGCTCAACTTAAAAACCCTAATAACTGCCGATGTAATGAATGTATCGCCAAAAAATTTTATATGATGAATCAAAAGTCTCGTGAGTAAGTCAACTTTAGATTTTTAGCCAAAACGGTCGATTTGTTTTGAATGGGAGCGAAAACATACACATAATGTTGGACACTCACATTGTAAAGGTTTGTTTGCAGTATTTGGCATACATTCATGAGTATAATCAATGCGAAATCTCAAGTATAAACTGATTATATGTTTATTCTCTTAAATTAAAAAAAAAAAAAAATTGATTTATTACATAATTTTTGTACTTGATTTTAGAACTGAAAGCACAATATTCCGGTAAAAAAATCAAGATAAGCTCAGACTTGTATAAGAAGGGCTGTGTGGCGTCTGCGGAGGAAGGACTGGTCTCTGCACAGAAGATCGGGTTTCCGGTGATGATCAAGGCATCGGAAGGAGGAGGAGGGAAGGGGATCCGGAAAGTGGAGACGGCTGACGACTTTCCTAATCTCTTCAGACAGGTGACTATAGGAACACACCCTCACCCCAACATTACATTTATACAAACCTATATAATTGACAAGTTTTCACTTTTTGGGTTGTTTAAGATTCTGATTCGGGGGAAAGTGAAGCCTATTCAAATTAATTGTATATCTTTGACAGTTACGTATGTTATAACTGTGAATTTCATTGGATGATAGGGAGTAATGCGGATTGAGTGTGGTCCCTGTCTTCAGATTATGAAATACTGAATGTAGGGCGCCACCAGATCCTGATCTTACTTGAATCAGGAAAGAGAGGAATGTTTTCTTTATGTACCCAGCGCCTTTTGCTTCTGTTGACCTGATTCAGGTATCTCTCTTCACACTCAGGACTAGTCCGATCAGAAAATGACACCGGGTTCTTAGAAAAACAGAATGGTTTCATTTTCTGTTTCAAGTTCACATTTCAAGGCGCAGAACAGAATCAGGCAAAAAGATTTATTTCTAGTGTTGTTGTTTATATTTCACTCAATGCAGTTTGTAGCTTATTATTAAATGCATGTAAATCGCATTATAACTAAGACTAATTGTAAGTTGTGCTTGCTGCTCTAGGTGCAATCTGAAGTTCCTGGGTCGCCAATCTTCATCATGAAGTTGGCCACATGTGCCCGCCATCTGGAGGTTCAGCTGTTGGCTGACCAGTACGGCAATGCCATCTCTCTATTCGGGAGGGACTGCTCCATCCAGAGACGACATCAGAAGATCATAGAGGAGGCCCCCGCCGTTATCGCTGAACCTGACATCTTCGAGGATATGGAAAAGGTGAGGCTATTGTTATTTTTAAGGTTCTCCATAGTTCGAAGACCGTTTGCAAAACTAGTTTTTGGTGTTTTATCGTCTATTCCCCTCGGATCTATCAACACAACATTTGATATGAGGATTTAGCAAGTCGCTGAATTGGTTTCCGTAGGAGGGCACAACACTTCACACTGTAGCCACATACACAGGGTGGCCACTTTCTGAAAAACCGGGAAAAGTCAGGGAATTTTCATTGAAATCAGGTAATTTTTTCATCCATAATATTCAAATTCTATTCTCATGAAAATCCCAGTCAAAATGCGTTTAAATTCTCGACCTACTTGGAAGTTCTTGAATTTGGAACCGATTTTAATGATTTATGTTTTAAATACTCAGATCGATGAGCTGCTGAAATATGCAAATCTTTATTTGTTGCAATAAATATTTATTTTAAGAAATTGCTATTTTGTCATCCTTTTCACTCAAATATCTCGAAAAATACGCTTCGTTTAACGAGATAAATATCAAATTAATTTGCAGAATCGTTAGAAGAAGAAAATGAACTTTGAACCAGCTCTTTACGCAAAATAGTTCATGTGATATTAATTTTTTCAAGTTAAATGAAATTCAACAAATCCTTTAATGAGTACACAGATTGAAAAGGATGGCCAATAAAGAGACACTGCTAGAATGAAATTCTCTCAATTTCTCTCTCTCTCTCTCTCTCTCTCTCTCTCTCTATATATATATATATATATATATACACACATAAAAATTGTTTATTTTTTATAAATCATTATTAAATAAATAAAAAATATTAACGATTTCAGTAAAGCTCAAGAAATAGTAGATAATATTCCCTTTATAATTGTTAATTAATTATTTGACATGTATATCAATAGTAACGGAATATATTTGCAGTAAGGTCTCCATCGTATTTTATTTTCGAATACTTTTTTGCCTAGGTTATTTACATTGATATACATACGTCAGTCAATTTAACGGGCTGTTTTGGGTCGTCGTGCTCATAATCCTGCTCAAGACATCGTTAATTTTAATCTATCAATATCTTAATAAATATTTGATATTTTTCGTTATTTACACAATATAAAAACATAAACAACTTTTTTTTAATTGTTTCAAGATATAACGTAATCAGGAAAAAAACTGAAATATTACCTGGAAAACTGGGAAAAGTCAGGGATATTTGTTCTTGAAGAAAAATAGAGCCACCATGTTACACATTGTCGGTCGATTCACCGACGATTTTCTTTATGATCAAACCTTACCGTTAGTTGAATGTCTTCTGTTGTTGTACTTTAGGCTGCAGTACGTCTCGCCAAGATGGTTGGCTACGTTAGTGCTGGAACAGTGGAATACCTGTATGATACTTCAGGCTGTTACTACTTCCTGGAGCTCAATCCACGTCTTCAGGTGGAACATCCCTGTACAGAGATGGTCTCTGATGTCAACCTACCTGCCTCACAGCTTCAGGTAACATTGTTTTAATGTTTCTATAAATAATACAAATATTTAAATAAATAAAATGTAAAACATAAGAATAAGAAAAGAGAATTAAAAAGGAAGAACGAGGAGGAAATATAAAAGGAAATATTATTCCTTCACACCTTTACTTTGCAAAAGACAACTTCCAATCTTAACCTAAGCTTGCCCCGTATGGTTCTTGCACTATACTCTCTCACATAAAAAGACTCCAAATGTTTCAAAACTAGATCCCCCGAATACTGTTGAACGCATATTGGTTTATCAGGTACATCCAGGAGTCCCAGGAACGTCCCAGCACGGATATGAGTCTTGTCTCTACCATGAGAGATGAGGGCGCCGGTAGCTCAGTGGTATGCGTGCTTGACTTCTGAGCTCAAGATCGTGACTTCGTAACCCGACTGAGGCCCTTAGTTTATTTTATCTGGGAGGTAAAACAAACTTAAGCACATGGGACATTAAGCGATGGTCTCGAGCCTGTACGATGTCAGGTACTCGTTAAAGACCCCTACCCTAGGTTAATAAAAATTTAGGGTAGGCAAAATTTAGGACTTCCAGAGTAGAGTCGGGCTCATGTCCACCAGAGTGACGAAAGAGCGCTCTGGTAGTAGGCGATATGACCTCGTAGTTAAAGCCCGGGCATGAGTCATAAACCCTAACCCTCTACCATGAGAGTACTAAATGTTTCTCCACCTATGTTTAGTTAATAATAATAATAATAAATTTATTTCCGTTAAACCAGTACATGGTAATAGGATACGTCAAAAGAATTTATACATTAAGATAGCTTATAAATTAGATTTATAACTACTTGAGTCTAACACACGTATGATTAGTAGTAATAACAAAACTATTAAAAAAAGTAAAATGAAATAAATAAAAACTGAACAAATAAATACTTAAAAATATATGAGTATATAAACAAAATTAATACAAGATACGTTTATAATAAGTAGATACATTTTTCAATTTAATAAAAATTAAGATAACTATTTAAAAAAAAAAAAACTCTTCGGAAGTGTTTTTATCCCAACGATGTTTTGGGACGTTCTTACGTCAAAAGAAAGAAAACAATGTACTATAACAATATATGGATTAATCAATTATAAATGTATAAAAACGTTTAAATAAATACAAATTTATAAATTAATAAATAAAACAATAACGTACATTGGACTGACCTTTAAGGTGTGGAGGAACTCTGCGTTAGGGTAGAGGTCTTCAAGGAGTACCGACTTTAACATCCTCTCCGAAGGACGGTGTGCTCACATATATATATATTACAATTTTATTTAACTGATGTGTTTTGTTACGTTAGGTGGCTATGGGACTTCCTCTTCACCATATAAAAGATATCCGAGTCCTCTATGGAGAGTCTCCATGGGGTGATTCACTGATAGACTTTGACCAACCTCGTCACAAGCCTCAACCTTGGGGCCACGTTATAGCTGCTAGGATCACCTCTGAAAACCCTGATGAAGGTATGTTTTAAAAAAAAAATATACATATTTTTATGGAGAATTAGACAATTTTCCCACTATATTGAGACAGATCGCAAAAATGTATTCGGACGCTTACCTTTACCTTGTGTATTTTCAGGTTTCAAGCCGAGTTCTGGTACAGTGCAAGAGTTGAACTTCCGTTCCTCTAAGAACGTATGGGGCTACTTCAGTGTGGCCGCCTCAGGTGGTCTTCATGAGTTCGCAGACTCACAGTTCGGACACTGCTTCTCCTGGGGTGAAAATAGGGAACAAGCTAGAGAGTAAGTGATTATATATATATAATACCTAGAGATATAATATATATAACCTACAGAGGCATAACCTATGTAAATTATATCTCTAGTCTATTTTTCTTGAAATTTATTTAATTTCCTACAATTTTACTCAGCGTTGGAGTAAGGTAGTGATTTTCAGGTGACAAAGAAGCAAACATGCCTAGTCTCCTCATAGATTTTACATTAAAATTAGCCATTCCCGGCTTTCAACGCTCAGACCTCATCGAGTCATACTCTGAAATAATCAAATTTTTGGATTGATTTTCGAGATATCATCTTTATATATTTCGGATTGAGTATAATACATTCAACAAAAGAGAGGCAAAATCGTTGAAATTTTATAAAAGGAGTATAACAGTTGTACCTCATTTTCGTACCTTAATGGGGAAAAAAATGTAGCGGCTCTTACTCACTCCTGCGCTAGTAGCGTGCTAGAGTACTGAGCTCATGTTCTTGGTTTGGGGCTGAGGTTCTTAGGTTTTTTTTAGCATCCTTCAGAGGGGATGTTAAATGACAGTTCCGAACCTGTTCAAGAGTCAAGACTCTTTAAAGATTCCTATCCTAATTAAACCTGTCGGTAAAATTTAGAACTCCCAGAGTAATGCTAATAGGGAAGGGATGAGAGCATTGAATGCTTAGGTCCCTAGGTACACCAGCCCATCCAATATATATCTACTCAGTCATCGTACCATGAAGTACCTCAGAAATGCCTTGCTCATAGCCTGAACTTTATTTCTACTTTTTCTTATTAATTTTAAAATCACGAGGAAAATGTGCTAACTATGATATTAAAGGCAATAAGAGTACTTAAATAAATATTTTTCCAAAATTCTCTTATTTAAACAGTTTTTTTTATTAATTTTTCAGAAATTTGGTTATCGCCCTTAAGGAGCTATGTATCCGAGGTGATTTTAGGACTACAGTGGAATATTTAATTACTTTACTGGAAACAAACAGCTTTCAGGTATGCGCTTTTATTTATTGAAATATATTATTGTTTATGAAATAATTAATAATTTGAGGGCGCCGGTAGCTCAGTGGCTTGCTTACTGAGCTAAAGATAGTGGGTTCGTAACCCGGCTGAGGGAGGTAAAATAAACTTAAGCACGCCGTTCTTCAGACGTTAAACAATTTAGGACTCCTATAGTAGAGTCGGGCTCATGTCCACCAGAGTGACGAAAGAGCGCTCTGATAGTAGGCGATATGACATAGTTAAAGCTCCTCGGACATGAGTCATAATAACTAACTGAAATGAAATTTAATATTTACTTTAAAAAAGTCTGTTAATGAAATTAATTTAAATAAAATATCATTTATTGTTTTTTTTGTAGAATAACACAATAGATACGCAATGGCTGGATCTTTTAATTTCGGAAAGAGTTCAGTCGGAGAAGCCAGATGTACTGTTGGGTGTCATCTGTGGTGCTCTGCACATCGCCGATCGAAAAGTTCTAGAAGGCTTCCACGGATTCCAGAATTCATTAGAGAGGTGAGTGTTGTG
This sequence comes from Aradus depressus, assembly GCA_963662175.1. Taxonomy (NCBI): domain Eukaryota; kingdom Metazoa; phylum Arthropoda; class Insecta; order Hemiptera; family Aradidae; genus Aradus; species Aradus depressus. Next base: position 20,783,560 of record OY759226.1, on the reverse strand, counting down.
CTAAATATTCAATTAATTACGTCGAAATCTCATTCATACGGATCAGGATCACGTGCAAAATATTTTGTCAAACTAGTGATAAATTATTTCAATCGGTTGAAATACTTCATTAAGCTTTTCAATCGGTTGGAATACTTCATTAAACTTTTCAATCGGTTGAAATACTTCATTAAGCTTTTCATTCGGTTGGAATACTTCATTAAGCTTTTCAATCGGTTGGAATACTTCATTAAGCTTTTCAATCGGTTGGGATACTTCATTAAGCTTTTCCATCGGTTAAAATACTTCATTAAGCTTTTCAATCGGTTGGGATACTTCATTAAGCTTTTCAATCGGTTGAAATACTTCATTATGCTTTTCAATCGGTTGGAATACTTCATTAAGCTTTTCACTCGGTTGGAATACTAGTTGATGGTTGGTCCTAATTTATTAGATCCCATATACCAGGGACATTCTTTTCTTTTCGCCATTATTATGGGGCCGGCACGAACGGAGCGAGATGACCAAGAAAAGCGGAGCGGGACCCGGGGACCCCCGACGAGCGCCACAGCCGAGGCGGAGAACTAGGGCAGCGCGGCACAGCAGGGCTCGTCTCTTTCATTGTTTAGGCACATTGCTTTGCTGTTGGCGAGGCATGCCAGAGAGGATTGCATGTGTGTACTGCCGTCCACACCCTCCACAGCCCGGGACTATTGCAGTCCAGAGTGCCCAGATCTCAATATATTGAAGTTGTTGGGAAGGGATAAGAGCATTGGATGCTTAGGTCCCTATGTGTATGCACGAGCCTATCCAGTGTATACTAGGACATTTTATTTTGATTTTGTACCTATGTGTAGAGCACTTAGTGTGCGTAATAAAGTGTTTTATAGCTTTAAGAGTTCGATTCAACGCAGTAATGTTTTATATATTTTGAACATTATAAAACAGGCTTCAAGCAAGAGAACCCTTATGGAGTTCTTCAATAGAAATATAATTTATTTAAAAAATATTATTTGTTTTTGCATTAGAGGACAGATCCAGGGATGCCAGACACTGGACCACATAGCCAATGTGGAACTCATCCATGAAGGCTTCAAGTACAAAGTTCAAGTTACTAAGTCTGGACAGAACTCCTACTTCTTGGTGATGAACGGATCCTTCAAGGAGATTGAACTACACAGGCTGTCTGATGGAGGTGAGTGGAACTGCATACAGTCTAATTGTGGCTAAGGATAAATTGACTAACAACTTCGTGGATACGCCTACCACAACCCTCAAAACTAGCCCCCCCCCCCCACACCCCTTTCTAAAATTTCACTAGCAGATATTGTGTGCTCCTGCCATCAGAACAAAAATGTCTTTCACCAGCTGAACTGCTCGGGTACCTAAAGATTTTATTCGTAACTAAAAAATGTTCTAAGTCCAAGTAAAAAAAAATAAAGAGGCACATCTACGACTGCAGCAACCGATGACACGATGATATAAACTACGTGTAGTAAATTCAGTTTTTCAAATTAAAACAAAATAAATCTTTCTTATTTTATTTATTTCATATAAATCTATGCTATACACAATTCATGGTAACTATCTGTTGTGTATTGAAGAGGGGAGAGGTTTCAACGGATTCGACTGACTCAGTGTAGTGATTTGGTTGTGAACAAGGGCCAAAATCTATCGACCCCTTAACTTCCTAACATGTGGTATAGTTATTATGTTACAATTTGAATCCTACTTTTTAGTAGGATTCCAAAGAATAGGATACATATTATTATATATGTTTTTCTCTTTCCCTTCTAGGTATTCTGTTGTCCATTGACGGTTCCAGTTTCATGACCTACATGCGAGAGGAGGTGGACCGGTACAGGATTGTCATTGGGAACCAGACGTGTGTCTTTGACAAGGAGAACGATCCCTCCTATCTGAGGTCCCCCTCCGCTGGTAAACTGCTCTCCTTGTTGGTAGAGGATGGGGGTCATATCTCCAAGGGACAAGCCTATGCTGAGATTGAGGTAAGATTTTGGTTCATTGTAGTCTGTTTCAGGTAACTTTCCCCATGGAATAGCCCCCACTCCATTCTTGATACCCCCACCCGGCCTTCTTACCCCTATACAGCCCTTCATTTATTCAATTATCTTACCCAACCTTTACCTTGGTTATCTGTCTTTTCACAACGCGAGCAACTTTAAATTATTCTCATTTCTGTTTACGATTTGGTTTTACTTCCCCTGCTATAAGAAGTATAGAAGAAGTTATGTAATCGATTAGAAATTCGATGCGGAGTTTTCAACCTCCAACTGTTTTCCGAACTCCTGATTCCAAAAATAAAAAAAAAAAATCGTGAAACTCGATAAAATGAATGTATCAACATATTTGTATCCAGAACCCTATAAGGATAACGCCTATTGATTTTCAGCCAAATCGGCCAAAGGACTCATCTAAGCTCATTTTATTGGCACCATAAGAACAAAAAAAGGTTATTTATTACGTTTTAATCATGTGCCATAGCAACCCCACTGAAGCCTATATTAATTGACTTTAATAATAAAATAACATAATTAACTTGGCTTCCAGTCCTGAATGTGCAAGATATTAAAATAGAGGGTTTAAAAGTATCACACGTTATTATTAATTAATTTTTTTAATGCTCTTCAGCACTTTTTGAAGTCAATAGATACAATAAAAAAATTTAAACTTCAACTACAAGTTTTCATGTTAAAAGGAAACTCTCTATTCGGAAAAGGAATTTTTTTCTCATTGTTCAAAAATAAGATGACCATAATAAATAATCGTGTTTCGTATGAGTTTCATTTTTATTTTTTGGGCAGAGTTCCTCCACAGTAAGTATCCAGAACTCTATAAGATGACATCTATTGATTTTCAGCAAAGTCGGCCAAAGGGAATGTGGTGATTAGGGAGGAGGTTTAACACAAAAACTCTTATAACTGCCGTTGTAATGAATGTATCGATATGAAATTATATATTTAAATTCAAAACCCCATATAGATGACATCTATTAGATTTCCGCGAAATTGGTCGAAGGAAAAGAGGGATCAGAGAAGGGACTCAAATATCCTAATAATAGTCAATCTAATGAATGTATCGACACAAAATTTAGTATGATTCAGAAGAGCTCGATTGGGAAAAGTAACAAGTAATTGATTAATTCGTTCTGGGGAAGTACATAACAGGTGATGAACTTTTTTTTTTTTTTTCCTTTCTCAGGTGATGAAAATGGTGATGACTTTGACGACATCCGAGGCGGGTACAGTCTCCTCCATTTCGAAGAGGCCTGGTGCTGTCCTCAATGCAGGAGATGTGATCATATCTCTGGAGTTGGACGATCCATCACTCATCACCCGGGCCCAGGACTACAAGGGACAATTCCCAGAGGTAGATGTGTCCACTCCCATTGTGGGAGAGAAGTTGAACCATCGTCACAACCATTACAGACATATGTTGGACAACATACTTGCAGGTACGACCATCAGAGCTATGTCAAGGGCAATATAGATATAATGAATGAATATTTTATTAAAAAGTGCACTAGCAAGATAGTCTAGTATCTAGTATATAAATATACTCACAATGGCTTCATAAAATAGTTTAAACATTAAAAAAGTGTTAAAAAAAAGAATGTTAAGGCATATCATGTTTGATTTTTTGGCTGATCCCTATATCTCGATATCGTGAGTCCAGATGGGTTTTAGTATGGTGTTGTATATATGAAGTTTGTTCTCAAGAAATAATGCCGATCATCGTCTGATGATTGATTTCAGTCGTCCAAATCGTCGCTTGTAGTCTGTGCGTTTTAATCTGCAACTAAATTGACTCTAAGACACAACACTTGTCCACCAGTTTACATTAACAACCAGCCCATTCCTATATCCGACACTGTCCGATACCAAGGAATTCATTTACCTAATAATACTAATTAAAAATAGAATAAAATATTAATTTCATGTACAATTGTATCAAAAAGGTATATAATAAATAAAAAATGGCTCCGGTAGCTCAGAAGTTGCGTGCTTGCCTTCTGTGCTCAAGATCGCGGGTTCAAGATCCGTGCGAGGTCCTTAGGCTGTTTATCTTGGAGGTGAAAAAACCTTCGCACCTTTACTGGAACAGTGACCTAACTCAACCTAACTCAAAAAATTCTCAACTGAAAAACTAGTAACTATCAATGTAGTGAATGTATCGACATGAAATTTAATAATAACTTCCTATCAGGAACTTGCGAAAATCTTCCAATTACTGCAATAAGTTAATAAAAAAATTCAGTAAAACTGAAAAGCAAGGCCAAGTACGAAAAAATACTAACTATATTGGGGTTAGAAAACTGGGTATTTTACAATATTTAAACTATTATTATAAATATTGCTCCGCTCGCTCAGAAACTTGCGCTTCATATATGTATATGATATAATAATATAGATTAAACAATTAATTAGCAGTTAGTAAACTGGAATTGGTTAGAAAGCTGGGACAGGTTTGAACACGTAATAAACACAAACTTTTTCACTTTTTTCTTATTATTATCAATTTTCTGAATGTATTTTATCGTTGCTGTCTTTTTTTCGTTATCATTATAATATTGGGTTATTTTTTATTATATATATATATTTTTATCTTTATCTATGCATATATAGATCACATGATATTTATTATACATTTAAAAAAATTCATATATTAACATTGATTACGTCATCCGGACGCCCGGACACTAACGTCATCCGGACGCCCGGACACTAAAAAAGGAAAAAGAAAAAAAAGGTTATTTTTTGCCAATTTTGACCCTTCGAACTTGGTCAAAAATGATTTTTTTTGGATACTTTTTTTTTTAAATTTTGTTCAGCTCGGAGTTCTCCAGACGGCTATGTCGGAAAAAACATCATTTTGTTAATGAATAATATAACTTTTTTCGATGCAAAAAGTGGCATTTGGTGTCACGAGAAAAGTAACATAGCAGTCTCTCGACATTTTTTTCGGACTTGGCCCGAGACACTGCCGTGTCTTCTGGTGAGGATTCAGAACTCTTTGTGTAAATTGAGAAGTGACTTTTAGCCGAAACTATTGTTGCTAAAGGGAGAGCGAAAACTTAATTAATTCATACTGAGAAAGTACAGTCTGTTTATATAACCTTTTTGTTATTTGTTCAGGTTTCTGTCTGCCTGAACCCTACCATCTGGTTAGACTGAGAGAAGTGATTGAGAACTTCATGAGCTCTCTTCGAGACCCCTCCCTCCCACTTCTGGAGCTACAAGAGGTGATAGCCTCCATCTCTGGTCGAATCCCTCTCTCTGTGGAGAAGAAGATACGAAAATTGATGACACTCTATGAGAGGAACATTACCTCAGTTCTGGCAACCTTCCCTAGTCAACAGATCGCATCCGTCATTGACAGGTAACCAACTATACTTTATTTGAATGAAAGATGGCGTAGATGAAGGTAGGAAGGAAGAGGATAGTGCTAAACTCCGTTGCTATCTGTCATCCAAGCCAATGGCGGATATATGATTATGGAAAATACGAGGTATGTCTATTAAATAACGAGACTGATTAAATAACGCAATTTTATTTATATGTATTACAATTTTAATGCTTATCTCCTTCAATATACTACCCATTAGCAATAATACAGTTGCAGTCTTGTTTTCCACTAGTAAAACTCATGGAGAAATCAATTTCTGTCGCTGTTTCAACAAATCCGCCGTTTTTTTTCTTTACAGCATCAACTGATTCAAAACGTGTCACTTTAAGCACTGATTTAACTTTTGGGAAAAGATAAAAGTCGCACGGTGCTAAACCGGGGAAATATGGCGGATGTTCAAGTGTAGTGAAGTTCTTTTCGGTCAAAAACTGCTTATGAGCAGGCGCATTGTCCTGGCGAAGAATGAAACCATTTTCCCACAGTTGTAGCAGTTTTTTTCCTGACTCTTTCTCTCAGCTTTATCAAAACTTCCTTATAATAATGCTGGTTAACTTCTGGAACCCATTCTTCCAAAATTACACCCTTACACCCTTGATATGGAAAAACACAATGAGCATGGCTTTGAATTTTGACTTGCTTGACGAGCTTTTTTCATTCTTGGTGACGACTGGCGAGTTTAGACACGTTCAAGGTCACCATGCATGCACTTTAAACGGTTCTGACAGGTTTGTTTATGAGGTGGAATCACAGTCTCCTTATTTAATAGACATAACTCTTACATTTAAGGAATTATAGAACAGTATCAGAAAAATTATTTTTAAAAACTTAGTAACTGGAATATTTGTGACTGATTGTTAGTCCGGGGGAACTAGGGGGGAGACAACACAAAAATGAACTGAGGATCTTTTGGAGAGTACATGGAGAGAAAAGACCACATGCAGGCAGTCGAAGATGTTCCTGGGAGGGGGCCAGGGTTCTGAAAGACGGGATCCTGAACCTCAAAAGGAACGAGCTCAGGCAACTGACTGGAGTTCTCACAGGACATGGTCCGTTCAATAGACACCTACACACTGTGGGAATCAAGGACAGTCCTACCTTCGATAGATGTGGGGAAGGCGGCACACTTCCTGGGCATCTGCTCGGGATATGCGCGAATGAGATTCCGCATCTTTGGTGGAGATGTAATCGCAGAGGACTTTGGAAGATTGGACTATGAGAGCATTCTCAGGTTCATTAAGGAAACTAGGAGACTGAGCACTCCATGAAGGGCTTGGTTCAGGTAGTATAAACATACAGGTAATAAAATAAGGTGGAAGCCCAGCGCTTCCAGGGAAGGGATAAGAGCACTGGATGCTTAGGTCCCTAGGTGTAATACACAAGCCCACCATATATATATATATATGTATATATAACACAAAAACTCTAATAACTTCCATTGTAATGAATGTATCAACACGAAATTTGATATGTATATTTAAAGCCATATACAGGCGACACCTTTTAATTTTCAGTGGAATCGGTCAAAGGGGAGGGGTGATCAAAGGGGTGGCTCGACTCAAAAATCCCAATAAATGCCGATGTAATGAGTGTATCGATATAATATTTAATATGAGGATTCATAAGCCACTATATAAGTCAAATATTGAGTTTCAGCCCAAACGGTTAATAGGCATTGGAGGGAGAGCGAAAACTTAATTGATTATTTCATACTGGGGAAGTACATAGCCAGTGATTCACTGACGACTTTTTATTTATTCTTGCAATAGGTTGTTTATAATATTATTTGTTATCTTGTTCTATTTTTATATTTATTTATTTGTATTGTCTTTTTTTTTCCAGCCACGCAGCCACTCTACAGAAGCGTGCAGACCGAGACAACTTTTTCTTGACCACTCAGGGTGTTGTACAGCTGGTGCAGCGCTACAGGAACGGGATCCGAGGAAGAATGAAGTCTGCCGTTCATGAGTTGCTCAAACAGTACTATGAGGTTGAGAGTCAGTTCCAGCTGGGTTAGTAATTAGTTACTAATATATTGCTATTTTATAATTTTTCTGCGCAAAGAAGAAAAATAAGTGCATTTGTGCTTTTGTTGACAGAAAATTTGACGTTCTGACCTAGGCTACAGCCGGATGTTTTAACAACTGAGATATCGTCTCCCAAACTGCAACACCACACAACTCAATTTCTGGAGGTTTGGAATTGGGGGGTAAACACTTTTCTCAATGAGTTGATTAGGGTGTTTTTTTCCATTTTCTCAGGTGGAGCAGTATGATAATTATTTAAAATTGTTCAGGTAGCATAAAAAAATTAAATGGTAGCATTGAAAATTATTGAAAACCAGTTTTCAAGCTCTACTGAAAAGTTGCAAAAAGTGAGTTGTGTTGCAGTTTGGGAGACGATATATTGATACCTTCATACGTAATAAACATAGACCCGAATATATATTTTTGATCTGATGGTGTCGGTACAGTGGAAAGCTAATAAAATAAATAAATACAAAGAATTTGTTTAACTTTTATATTATTTAATTCTTAATAGACGTAGCATTCTTCCCTAGGTTTTTTGTCTGGGAGTTGAAAAAACCGTGAGCATGCCGTCCTCTGGGTCGTTAAGCGATGGTTCTGAGCCTGTACGATGTCAGGTACTCGTTCAAGACCCCTTCCCTAGGTGGATAAAAATTTAGGGTAGGCAACATTTAGGACTCCCACTGTAGAGAACTCTTGTGTGCCAGAGTGACGAAAGAGCACTCTGGTAGTAGGCGATATCTCATAGTTAAAGATAACTAAGTATGGTTTGCGAATGAAGACCTTATTGACCAACTATTCTAATAACCTATATTATTGACGCTGTTTGCGAATAACGACATTATTGACCAACTATTCTAATAACGTATGTTATTGACGCTGTTTGCGGTTAACGACCTTTCTGAATAACGACTTTCTCTTTAGGGACCATCGTTATTTTTTTTTAAATGTTTTATTTACAAGTTTCCACAATACTCGTACGTTTGCGTTTCCAGAATATTGATCATGATCAAGTAACAGTTCACAATTACCTGTGATTTTAATGGTTTGTATTATTTTTTCATAGGTCACTACGATAAATGTGTTACCGTTCTCCGAGAGAAGAACAAGGATGACATGGCTGCTGTGACTGCTACATTATTTGCTCATCTTCAGGTGACTACCAGATATATTATTATACAGTAACTTATTAATATAATCGAAAAGTTAATAAAATATTTATTATTTACTAACTTATCAAAAAAAAGAAAAAACTGATGATCGCTTCAAAATCTTCAGCGGCTCTGGGAATCACCACTATGTTTAAATTCAAAAATCAAAATTTTGATTCTTACAATTTTCCGACCTCAAGATTCCAAATATAGGAATAAAAATATGTTTGAGTGGGTGTCTGTGAACACGATAACTCCCGATAAAATGAATGTATCCACACGAAATTGTATATGTGAATCCAGAATCCTCTAACGACGACACCAATTGATTTTCAGCCAAATCGATCAAAGGGAAGAGGGTGATTTGGGGGGGAGGATACGATACGAAATTTTATGTGTGACCAGAATCTCTTAAGGACGATACTTATTAGTTTTAGCGGATGTATCGACATGAAATTTCATTTTCAGCGATACTGCTGTTCTGAGGAGGGGGCTGTGTTCAAAAACCCAATAACTGCCGATGTTGAGGATTTAGAAACTTCTAGTAAGTCAATTGTTGAATATTAGCGCAAACGGTCGACTTGTTTTTGAGGAGGAGCGAAAAGTTAATTGAATAATTCGTTCTGGGGAAGTACATTATCGGTGATTCATCGACGACTTTTTTTTCACGCATTCACCATTGATCACCCCATAGTTCACCATAGTGTCAATCATTATTTTTTTTCTTTATTACTGTATTTGTTATGAAAAGAGATGTAATGAGATTTCTAATGTTGTGTCAGGTTGCCAAAAGGAACATGCTTGTGACGATGTTGATCGACCATCTTTGGTCCAACGAGCCTGGACTTACAGACGAGCTAGCCGCCACGCTCAACGAACTTACCTCCCTCAATAAGAGTGAGCACTCTCGGGTGGCTCTCAGGGCCAGACAGGTAAGCTTAGTACACACAAAATACTAACCAACTAAAATATATATAGTTATTGCTTATTTTTTCCAAACGTACAGCGCATTCTCTAGTTATTTCCTTTCAAAAAAGTGTTGACATTTAATTAATTATATTTTTTTTAGAGCAAAAATTAAGAAGAAATTGATTTTGGTCTATGAATAAGGTAACTAATAAACAGTTCAACCGATGGTTATAGTTATCTAGTTAGTCGCTTTGATATCTCGTTTAATAAGGTAACTAATAAACACAGTTCAACCGATGGTCATAGTTATATAGTTAGTCGCTTTGATATCCCGTTTTCGCACCAGGTGCGATGTCAATAAATTCCCTCTAAGAAGACCCTACTCTAGGTGAATAAACATGTGAGCTCATGTGCACAAAAGCGACGAAAGAACACACTGGTAGTAGGCGAATATGCTCTTGTTGTTAAAGCCATGAGTCGCAGTAACTAACTACAAATTCATAAGAAGGCCAACATGTTGGTAAACTTGGATGCGACTGTTTTTTTTTTTTTTATAACTTCAATACTTTCACACAGTTCTACCAACCGTTGATATGAATGCAGATTTATTGTATTTATTTTGTCCATTAGGTGCTGATTGCAGCCCACCAGCCTGCCTATGAACTGCGCCACAACCAGATGGAGTCTATATTTCTATCAGCTGTCGATATGTACGGCCATGACTTTCATCCCGAAAATCTACAAAAACTCATCCAATCTGAAACTTCAATTTTTGACATTCTGCATGACTTTTTCTATCATACAAACAGAGCTGTTTGCAATGCTGCACTCGAGGTATTTAATCATCATTTTCATTAAGAAATAATGGTGTAAAAATTCCATGGAGAATGCACTAATATATCAAAATAATTCCAGAAGTAATGTCAGTTTTTATATATTATTTATATTGTGTTTACTTCAATGCCTCTAGGGTATGATTTGTGTACCATCAGTGTTCGAAAAGGGACTAATAATTCACTTTTTAATCTAACTATGGTGGAGAAAAACACATTTTCTCTCTAGTTTACATTTTGAAATGGAATTCACTTCCGAGGAGTTATGGTGTGGCTTTTTTTTTTTAACATCCTTGATCACCTATATATTGATATTTCTTTTAATTTCGTTTCACTTCCCCTCAATAGTTCAGAAACACGATGTCAATCCTCACTTCTTTTTTATTTTTTTGGATTATTTGTCTCCTCAATGTTATTTTTTTCTTTTTCATTTCGAATAAGTAATAAAGCATACCGAAATATGAGATGTGTTCAAAAAATAAGGGAATTTTCGGTTTTTGAAAAGAATTTTTTTTATTCGTCATCAATGTTATCCCTTTCAAAATAGTCCCCATTAGATATTATACACTTATGCCACCGCTTCTTCCAATCCCCGTAACACTTCTGGAACTCTATCTGTGGGAAAGCATTTAGCTCTCTCAGCGATGCGCTTTTAATCTCATTTATGTTTGTGAAACGACGGCCCTTTAAGGTTCTCTTTATTGTTGGGAACAGAAAAAAGTCACACTAAGCCATGTCTGGCGAATATGGAGGCTGGGGCATCATTACAGTGTTGTTTTTGGTCAAAAATTAACGAACAAACAATGAAATGTGAGCAGGTGCATTATCGTAGTGAAAAGCCATGAATTCTTTCGCCACAAATCCGGGCGTTTTTTTCGTATTGCTTCAAGCAAACGTCGTTGCACTTGGACTTGAAAAATAAAATAAAACTTGTTTATTTAGTATATTGTCTAATTTCACTAACTATATATACATGGGAGTACTTTCGGTATTTCTACCATCCTCTTTGCGAACCTAACACTTAACCTCTTAAACTTAACTGCATTATTTGTCCGACACGCATTATCAATGAAAACTGACATTATTGCAGAGATATTGTGAAATAATTCAAATGGACTTGAAAAATAAAATAAAACTTGTTTATTTAATATATTGTCTAATTTCACTAACTATATATACATGGGAGTACTTTCGGTATTTCTACCATCAACAATACCATTTTTATTTTATCACGTAACATAAGAGTGAAAAAAATGAGAACATGTGAAGTCTTTAATGTTATGTCTTTGTTTTCCCCTGTTTAGGTGTACGTTCGTCGTGTTTACATTTCCTACGAGATGACCTGCCTCCAACATCTGGAGCTGAGTGGTGAAGTGCCTCTGGTGCACTATCAGTTCATGCTCCCATCTGTTCATCCCAATAGGTAAGATTTTAGTTTTTCTTATTTTTTTGTCTGTTAAATTAATATTATTATTTTTTTATTTTTTTCTATTTTTATTCGGCATATTTACAATTGGTAAATCCGATGAATAAATTTGATGAAAATGATAGATAATAGAATAAAGTAAATTAATAAATGGATAAACAATTATAAGTAAAAAGAAGACAAAAATAAAAATAGCTATGTCTATAATTCGTGAAGAATATGCAAAAAAATAAGTTATGTATATACACACTGAGTAAACTGTATACAACGGTAAAAGTATAATATATACGGTAGCTCAGTGGTGTGTGTGCTTGCTTTCTGAGCTCATGATCGCGAATTCGAAACTCGGCCGAGGCCCTTACTTTATTCTGTCTGGGAGGTAAAATAAACTTAAGTACTCTGTCCTGTTAAGCCTGTACGATGTCAGATACTCGCTAAAGACCCCCTAGTCGGGCTCATGTCTACCAGAGTGACGAAAAGAGCCCTCTGTTAGTAGGCGATATGAATGACGTCGTAGTTAAAGCCCGGGCATTGTTACTGCCTCAATCTTCGGGAATATTGAGATCAATGTGAAGGGTATTTTTTTGGGTATGTAATAAGGAGCACTGACTATTGTACAAAGGATTTTGGAATTATATATTTGAATATCCCACCGCTTCTACCCGACTGATAATGATATGAATGGTCCTTACATTTTTTTTGCAGAACTATTGAGAATGTTAAAAAAAAAAATGTTATCTATTTCAAGAAATATATAAAATATAAGGGAGTACTTTCAGTATTTGTTAAGTCGTTACTCAGTATTTGTTGTCGTGGTTGAAGATGGTAGCAATACCGAAAGTATTATAAATTTTGTGAAATAGACAATATTTATTTTTAAAGAGTTTCCTTTTTTTTCGATATGAATGATTTGATGGCGGGACTTTCCTTCACTGTTGTCAAGCTACACATTTTTTAAAAATTTTATATGTTTATTTTTTCTTGGTAGACAAAAGATGTGCAATACACTTCCGACGCCAGGCTCCCCCATCATCCTGCACAGTCCTCACAGAACTGGGTGTATGGCGGCTTTCGATTCTTTCTCCAAATTTGAAAACTACTTTGACGAAATCCTTGACACTCTGGAAGACTTTGCTTCACCGGCTTCAGTCTCCAACAGAGTCATTGAAGCGGTCGAATCGGCAGAGAATTCAACCAATCTGAGCGTTTCGGTGACTATCGGGGATGGTGGACATCGGCCATCCATCACTGGCGAACTGGAGGAAATCAAGGTAGGACCTTTGCAATTTGAATAATTTTTGTTTATGTCCAGGTTAAAGCAATGAGAAAAGCAGCTCAACGGCTTAAGGGTAATACCTTTAGGGAAGTTATCGGCTGGAAATTCGATGTTGAGGTTTGGGTAGTTGTACTCAAAAACTCTAATAGCTGTTTACGTAATGACATCGATTCGAACATCTTAGTTAGCTATTATGACTCATGCCCGGGCTCCTCCGAGGTCATATCGCCTATTACCAGAGTGCTCTTTTGTCACTCTGATTGACATGAGCCCGACTCTACTATACCTAAATATTGCAAACTCAGGTTTTTATTCACCTAGAGTAGGGGGTCTTTAACGAGTATCTGACATCGTACAGGCTCGAGACCATCGCTTAGCGTCACATCCGAAGGACGGCGGATCTAGGATCCAATAAGGACAACATCCTCAGTCCTTTTCAAGGAAATCAGTCGAAGAGAAGGACTGTGCTCAACTCAAAATCCCTGATTACCGTCAATGTAACGAATATATTGAGACCAAATTTAGTATGAGAATTGATCTAAGTGGGAGAACGAAAACTTAAATGATTAATTCACGTTGGGGAAGAACATTGCCGGTGATTCACCGATGTCCTTTTTTTCAGTGACGAATGAGCGCTCTGGTAGTAGGCGATATGACCACTTAGTTAAAGCCCGGGCACAAGTCATAATAACTAACTCATTAAAATAGTTTATAATAATTAATTCTTTAGTTTAAGATATAATAACATTAGTTTTTTTTTTCATTTTTTATGCTGAAAAGAGAAGAAATGTACAGATATTACAAACTGTTACCAAGTCTACCAGACAAAAGATCTAATCTAAGTTAACTTTTTAAAAAATAAAACGACTTATATGTCAGTGTTGTAATCGATATGGACTTACGGACTTCAACTCTGGGGTTCTGCTCGTTATTATGTTTCCAACAAAGACCCTCCATACTGTGTTTTATTTGTTCTATTTTGTATTTAGTGTTTTATCCTCAACGTATGTCATTAGGTGGAGCCTATACACATTCTGTGCATCGCTATCAAAGACAACAGCGACATAGAAGACAACAAACTGAGCCGGATGTTGGGAGATTTCTGTGCCTCTCATAGGGACGAACTGAAGGCAAGGTCCATCAGGCGAATCACCTTTTTAGCTCTCAACAAGTAAGTTCCTAATTTCAGTTTTATTAAGTTAGGTTTAATGTGAGCTATGTCAAAATAATATACCACCTTGGGGTAGATATGAGCTAAGAAAGGAACGGTGGGGCGGTCCCCACATGCTCGCTTTCCTCCGAGAGGGAGGATAAACACTGGTAAAGTTATCAAAATCGCTATCAAATTCTACAGATATTCGTTGCTTGAGGATGCCAAATCCGACAGTGATAATGTAATTACAGTTGCGCAGACATCGTCAAATATTTCTTCATTTTTCAAATAAAAGTAATATTATATCATACAATTTTTACTTCTCCAGTTATACAAAGTATAGAGGATATTATATAATCGGTCAAAAAATCGATGCGGAGTTTTATGTTTTCCGACCTCTAGATTCCAAATATGAAAAAAAAAAAATCTGTCTTTGTGTCTGTCAACACTCCCGATAGAATGGATGTATCGACACGAAATTTCATGTTCCAGAACCTTGTACAGACGACACCTATCGTTTTTCAGCCAAATCGACCAAAGGGAACGGGGGATTGGAGGGGAGATTTAACATAAAAACTCTAATAACTGCCGATAGTTTGAATGTATCGACACGAAATTTTTTATGTATGTCCAAAATCCCATAAGGACAACTCCTATCGATTTTCAGCCAAATTGGTCAAAGGGGAGGTGGGGTTAGGGAAGAGGCTTAACTCAAATACTCTAATAACTGCCGATATAAAGAATGTATCGTCATGAAATTTTATATTTAAAGTCAAAACCCATTGAGGACATGATCTGCCAAATTTCAGCGATATCGACTGAAGGGGAGGGGGCTCAATTGAAAAACCCTAATAACTGCCCATGTAATGAATTTATCTACACAACATTTAGTAGGAGGATTTAGGAGCCTCTCTCTATGTGAGTCAACTGTTGAATACTAGCACAGACGGTCGACTGGTTTTGGAGGGGGAATGAATTGTTAATTTATTAATTCCTTCTGGGGATTAAACTAGGATTAGAAGGAGGCAATCCTAAAGGGGAGTCTTAACTTCAAAACCCTCAATAACTCAATATAATGAACATTTCGATATTTAATTGTATACATGAATTCAGAAGTTCATAAGTAAAACACCAGTTGATTTTCTGCAAAATGGGCCTAAGACTTTAGAGGAGAGAATTTATATTAAAATGTTAAGTGTATCTTTAAACATTTCAGACGTCAATTCCCCAAGATCTTCACGTATAGAAACTGTGACAACTTCGTGGAGGATCGTATCTATCGACATCTGGAGCCGGGGATGGCCTTCCAGCTAGAGTTGAACAGGATGAAGAACTATGACCTCGAGGCACTGCCCACTTCCAACAGAAAGATGTACCTTTATTTGGGCAAGGCTAAGGTGAGAAGACAATTCAATAATAAATGCCCGGGTTTTATAAATATAAACATAGTATTGTAAATATATATATATAAAAATTATTCAATTTTGAAATTCTTCTGTTTTCAAACTGCTGGTGAAATTATAAATAATTTTCAGAAAATATATTGGAGGCTTCAATCGGTTTTATTTCATATTATTATTATTATTGTATCAAATATATTACTTAATTACTGTAATATTGTTTATCTTCCTTTGCTGGTAGTAATATATATTGTATTATACTCACTCCGCCAACTCATGCGAACATGGCAATATGACTTACTCGGGATCTAGTCTTAAACTGTTTTTCTAAACGCCACGCACCTCTTCTGATATTCATTTTTACAGCGAGAATCATTAATACCTAATCAAAATATACGCCGGTAGTTCAGAGGAAGCGTGTTTGTCTACTGAGCTCATGATCGCGGGTTCGAAACCCGGCCATCTTTTGGGTGGAACGTTAAGCGATGTTCCCATGCCTGTACAATGTCAGATACTCATTAAAGACCTCTGCCCTAGGTGAATAAATATTTAGGGCAGGTAAAATTTAGTACTCCCACAGTAGGGTCGGGCTCATGTCCACCGAAGGGAGTGATATGACCTAGTTGATGTAGCCCGGACATGAGTCACACTATTATTTTTTAAATAAATAAATAAATAATTTTTATCTTACAAAATACGTTTAAAAAAAAAAACATTAAGGCGTAGTCAAGGTCCACGCCGTAGATTTTCCGTGAAAACGTCGGGATAAAATAATTTTTCATTTTCTTTTCGATGCTGCCGTAGCTCTTGCATTTGCTCGGCACTAGACTTTTTAGGTTTTTTAAATTCATTTTGATGCGAGCTTTCCTCTGATTTGCGTTTTCTATAATTCCGCGCATATTTACGATTCATATGAGACGACATCTTTAATTTTTTTGCAATTTTCAATTTAATACAGATTTTTACATATATTTCGGCAAATATTTTTATTGTTTCACTTTGAGTCCTAATAGTGCTCCTCAAGCTCTTTACAATGACACCAGAATCAACGTCCTATCTAAACGCGTTATCACAGTACACTAATATCTAATTTTACACAACGGTAATTCGCAACAATCATCCGCCGGCGCCCACACTAGCCCGATAACGTCACGGGCAAAACAAACACGTTCAGACATGCTCTATTCATTGTGACCTCAACCGTTGTTATCGCATTATTAGTCTCGTAGTTATTATCGATTGAAATCTGACGGTATTTTGTAACACAAGAAAGTTTGACCGGCTATAACTGTGCTTAACGAGCGAATGGACGTTTTCACGTAAAAAAAAAAAAAAAAAAAAAATTGCAGCGCATGCTAAAATATATATGGAGTAATATTTTTAGATTTTTAATTATTTTGCTAATATTTTAGGTAGTATATATTTTTTGGGTGTATTTTTTGAATTTGCTTTGGTGACTGGTTTCAAATGAGGAAAATATTTCAATGTAAATTCATTGCATATAGTTAATTATCGTATTTTAATTAAATTCAATTGTCAAACTTATTGGCATTAAAAAAAAAAAAAAAAAAAAAAAACGCTTTTGATATTAATATGATTAATAATTTTGAAATAATTATTGTTTATTTAATTCAAAGACGAAACAGCTAAACCCAGTAATATTGGAAGAGACGGATGACGTGGGAGTGAGGTTGAACCGTTGGACGAAAGAGAATGCGAAAAGAAGCGATAAATGTCAAGAGAGGAGGAAGAGTGGCGTTAATGAAAAAGTAAATTATTTCCTATTTTAGCTGATAAAATTTCGGAAAATTCGTTTTTCTCAGAAAAAAAAAAATATATATATATTGGTACTCAAACTCAAGGCGTGATGCCCTCTAATGTTAGGGATCCGTATTAATCGAAGATCATATACGAAACTCTATTATATTAACGATTGTTTATTATATAATATAAAGATAATATATTTTTTCATATAAAATATTATATGCATAAATAAATAGATAATAAGAGCCCCTAGTTTCCTTCGGATGGGACGTTAATAAAAAACAAATATAAATAACACAACAACAAATAAAACGATTGTTAAACAATGTCCTTAATAACCAATCGTCAAAACTATGTTTTAACGTTATAAACAGTGTTTTAATTGCAAATAATTAATACAAAATGTCCAGCAAAACATGATTTTCAAAATCCCTAATAACATTATTTATTTTTACCCTAGAGCAACATATTAATACAATAATTAATTTATTATTAGATGCACCAGAGTAAACTAGTTATAAACAAACTAGAAAAATAAAGAGAAAAGCAACTAGAGCAAATGAAACAGGTTACGAATATTAATTGAACTCAATATAAAAACTTACGAGTGCAAAAGTGTAATTAGGCGGAATGGAGAATTATATATAATAGTCTAAAATTATATATGCTAGACGAGGGCGCCATCTAGCTCAGTGGTCTGTTAGCTCACTGATCTCAATATCGCGGGTTCAAAATATGGCAATCCCCCTCTTGGTAAGCCCTTAAAGCACGCCATCCTTCGAATGGGAAGTTAAACGCCTGTGCGATGTCCGATCGGTAGTAGGCGATATGACCTTGTAGTTAAAAAGCCCAGGCATGAGTCACAATAACTATAATTGTTCAAAGTGTGACATGTTTTTGTTGCACGCGTGCTCCCGATGTTACCCCTCCTACCCTGCGCGGAAAAAGACATAGTTCTACCTCAGAATTTTTGAACAAGATTACTTCATAATAGATCAATGTTTAATGCTAAAGTGTGTTTTAATAATTCAGTTTTTATTTGTTACACTGAAATTCATGGTAACAAATAGTCATTATTTGTGCTTTTAAGAGTAATACCGATTCATCCCAATCCGACTAAAATCAAATCTAGGAAGATGTCCATTTTCTTCAACAATCAGGCATTATCTTAAAAAAAAAAACAAAAAAAAAACGTTAAATATTTTGAGTTGATAGTTGCCTTGGTTACGAACCCAAAGGGATTAGATTCGAATACCAATATCGTCAGTAATGTAAACGAACTTATAATTTATCTTCCTGCCGTCAATGGTTCAATACGTCTTACAATTGTGGACATAAAAATAGCTTATAAATTACATACATCAACCAGTATCAAATCTTAGAATATAATCACATACGAGATACATTATATATATATATTTTCTTTTTAAATAAATGATACATGATACATGAATATCAAATTTCTAATACATATATTTATAGATAGATCATCTTTCAGGACGGTATTTCGAGGCGATCATGGGCCTTTTCATGACAAAGAGCGAATTATACAAAAAAAAAATTAATAAATAAATTAACAAATATGACTTAAGTAAATAAGCAGAGAAAAATCGGATGTTTAGAGAGACCGACATTTAGCGCCTCCTCCACAGTACTAGTATGTACAGATGTCTGCCGCGTTGTTCTGAAGATTTTGAGCCGCTTCCATTATAGTTCAATTCTTTGATTCTCTAGATTACCAAGAAACAGCTGACCTTACCTTCCTGGAATTCCCTACATACTTTTAGAATTGTCAATTGTTAAACCTTTATATCTAACTTGTACTTATGTTTATAGGTAGCGAAGGGTCAGTCAGTGACCGACTTCCGTTTCTTCATCCGCTCCATCATCCGGCACTCGGACCTCATTACGAAGGAGGCATCCTTTGAGTATCTTCAGAACGAGGGAGAGCGGGTTCTTCTGGAGGCTATGGATGAGTTGGAGGTGGCATTCTCCCACCCCTTGGCCCGTCGCACTGACTGCAATCATATCTTCCTCAACTTCGTGCCTACCGTTATCATGGACCCTGGCAAGGTAGGTCATCCGAGATGTGTGTCTCTGTTAGCGTTGGAGACCTTATGGCCCTTGGTGGGGGGGACCTTATGGTCTTGCCCATGTGTCTGTTTGCAGCATCTAGCTCCCACACAAAACATATTGTTGTCACATGAAACTCAGAATGTATTAGTGTCTTAGTGTCAGCTATAAACAGAGCTTTATGACAGGTTTCAAAAACATTGTCATTTGTTTAATGTTTTATATATATATATATATAAATAAATAAAAAGTATATTTGAAAAACAATATTGTCTATTTCACAAAATATATAATATATGGGAGTACTTTCGGTATTGCTACCATCTTCAGCCACGACTTAACACCCTTCACCCCTTTTTTCGTCAATAATTCAATTCACCAGTCTGTGTATACGTACCTACTTCCTCAAAAGACTGTGTATTTTTATTCATATATTTATAATTGTCATCTTTGATTTATTTCATATACTCGTATGCATATATAGTTTAAATTCAATCAGCACATACTATTTTTAAAAATATATATATTTTATTATAAAGATTTCAATTTTTCGTTTCCCATGTTTTTAAGACGCTACTGTACAGGAGGGACAAAGGAAAAACCCTTAGGGGCTTGAAAAAGGGTCAGTTAGGATTATAAACTTGTTGAATTTCCATTTAGTATTCGTTAAGTCGTGGGTGAAGATGGTAGAAATACCGAAAGTATATATATTTTGTGTAATAGTCAATATTTAAAAAAAAAACATGTCTTTCTTTATTTTTTATTATTTCACAATATCTCTGCAAAAAAATGTTAAGCACCTTTTATATGTTACTGGTGAAAAAAAAAAATACATATATATATATGAAGAAATACAATCTTTAATTTAATAGTTGAATATTTTTGTGTATTATTTCAGATCGAGGAGAGTGTGACGAACATGGTAATGCGGTATGGCCACCGACTGTGGAAACTGCGCGTTCTTCAGGCGGAACTACGAATGACAATCCGACCGACTCCCACCTCCAAGACGACAAACGTCCGTCTCTGTCTGGCCAACGACTCTGGCATCTCTCTGGATCTCTGTGTTTACCATGAGGTGGTCGACGCCAAGACTGGAGTTGTGAGTAAAAATTTATATTTCAGTTATTTTAAAAAAAAAAATCCATCCAATCAGTCCAGGCTCCTTTTAACATCTCGAACAAAACCCTTCTCATGGGCAAAATTGCCTTCATTATCGAAATAGCCTAAGTCCAGGTAGGTACAAAACGTTCTTTTCCCTTTTTGGTTCCCTCATTCAGCCGCACTTTCTCAACATCGCCTTCAACGCCCAAAGCCTGAATGTCGTAGCGGATGTCACCACTGAGTGATTTTTCTCACATGATATTTTAACAGTTTCGTTTTCCATGACCAAACTCTTTTAGCACATTTGTTAATTATATATTATTTAAAGTTGTTATTATTTAAAAAAATGTTATTTAACAATTTCTTTATATACACTGGTAATCTTCTGTTATTGCCTGGCTTTTTTTTAAACTTTATATTGAAAGATTGACGACCGTCAATATATAATTGAGACAGAAGAACCAGGGCTTTCTGGTCAGGTTGATGAATGAAACTCGAAGAATTTTATTGAACAATTTAAATTCCTTTGTCTCTACTTGTTGTTGGAATTTAGTGTTTTTAACACAGTCACCGTTTATTTCCTGGCTGAAGGTAAAGAAGGCAGTTTAATGTGGTTCCGGGGATGACCGCTGGGTGCTGGTAACTCGGCCCATCTGCGACCATCTTCGGCGCAACGCAGCCAAGAACATGTGTGACCTTATTTCCCCCTACGCGGCGGACGGGTTGAGCCTCCTTCAGGGGCCGGTACACACGAAAAAAAAAAAAAAAAAAAGCTAGAGTATTTTAGTAATGTTTTCTCATATATGAATGTTTGACATTTCAGATCCGTCTGGAAGCGTTCGGTTCCAAGCAGGGCCCAATGCAAGGACTCCCAGTCTCCACTCCCTACCTGACCAAGGACTATCTTCAACAGAAGAGGTTCCAGGCACAGTCGAGCGGGACTACTTATGTGTACGATCTGCCGGATGTGTACAAACAGGTCTGTGAGAAGCACTGGAAGGAGTATATACTTCAGAGGCCCAATGGTACGTAGCAAACAATAATATTAAGTTAAACTGGTATCTTAATCCTGAGTAGTATTGTTGAGAGGGAAAATATTTATATTTTTTCTTATGACCATTAATGCTTCAAATATAAACAGCGCAGGTAATGGCAAGATCTTAAATATCTTAAATATCTCTGCTTGTTCTTTGATTAATATTATTTATTATTCTTAAGTCTGAAAATATTAGCACTAGAGCTAGAAGCTGCACACACTTTTTTAAACTTTAATTAATTGTAGAACGGAAAGATAGTTTGATGTTGTAGTTGCTAATTGTTAATTTCAAATGTCCAGAAGAGATCCAGATGCCGAGCCAGTTCCTCGACTGTGTGGAGCTTGTCTTGGAAGGAGACGGCCTCGTTGAGATGAAAAGGCTCCCTGGAGAGAACAATGTAAGTACTGTCGTTACTAGAAGGTTGGGATGTTGAGTAGAGAAATCATTCCCAGGATTCGAGACTATAGGATGGGAGACTAACGCTGGGGCAGCATAACAGTCTTATTTTGTTTATTGGTGCACTTCAAAATAACTATTATTATTTATGCAATTCCCTCCATATTTAAAAGGTGTCCTTGCTGACGACCCCTACCTAGGTCAATAAACATTTAGGGTAGACAAAATTTAGAACTCCCATAGTAGAGTCGGGCTCATGTCCACCAGAGCGACGAAAGAGCGCTCTGGTAGTTGGCGATATGACCTCGAACTTAAGCCCGGGCATGAGTAACTAACTCTAAAAGGTGTTGTCCAGCAAGAAATTTAAGAACACAGAATTTTTTCTTGTTTCTTAAGGTTATTTGTATTTTAATAATTGACATAGTTCAGCAGAATCGAAAATAAGTAATCTTGATGTTGAATACATAAAAAAAATCGGTAATTCATCCTGGTTCTCTAAGGAACTATTTTCATGCAATTTATTTGTCAGACGAATAAATCATCTTTTTTTTTACTTTTTATTTAATTTATTAAAATGCAGAATTTTCTGAACTCATTACACCTCTTATGTTTTTTAGGTTGGTATGGTAGCCTGGAGGATGACCCTCTACACTCCTGAATATCCAGCCGGTCGGGATATAATAGTGATCGCTAACGATATCACCTACCAGATCGGCTCTTTCGGTCCAAAAGAGGATCTGGTCTTCCTCCGTGCCTCTGAACTGTCCAGACGACTCAAGATACCTCGGGTGTATATAGCTGTGAACAGCGGGGCCCGGATAGGGCTCGCTGAGGAGGTGAAGAGCCTCTTCAGGATCGCCTGGGAGGACCCCGATGCACCTGATAAGGTAAGACAGCTGCCCTTTAATGTCTATGTCGGCTGGACTGATAGGATGGCCTAGCTGGAGAGACTCCAGCAGCTGAGGCTACTTTCACCGAAGAAAAACAAAACAATATACATTTTTATCTGCCTTGGTTACTGTGCCTATAATAATAATTTATACTGTATATATGTCGTAGTCACTTCATGAAAAAATAAGACATTTCATGAACTGCCGGCATATTGTGAAATTACATTAAATGCCAAGGCTTTTCATAAAATGACGTATTTACGTCCGGCACTTTATGTTCTACACAATCTGACTCGTTAAACCATGTAACACTGGTTGAGGTTATAAGCTATTTTTTTTCTCACTTCAGTGTTAAGTTCAACGCTAAAATAGTTAAACAAATTGTGTTTTGCGATGGATAAAGTTGAAGAGCTATTTTTCAATCATTATAATACATATATACAGCTAAAAACCAAACAAACGTCCATATTGAATAGAACTACTAAGGTAGGTACGAGCATCATAGCTTTTAAATAATTTTGACGTTATATAAAATTAATTTTACAGCATTTTTAAATCCTAATTGAAATATTTTTTGGCTTTAAATTCATTTTTAAACATGATAAAATCAGATTTTACAATCTGCCTTAGTATCACTAAAGCATTTCATGAACCTTCAAAGCCATATGATTGTGTACTTCAAGAAAAAATTGTCATTTCATGAAAAACCTAGGCATTTAATGTAATTTCACAATATGCCGGCAGTTCATGAAATGCCTTGTTTTTTCATGAAATTGCGGATTTCACTAAGGTTCGAAACCGAGCCGAAGCCCTTAGGTATTTTTTTATCTGGGATGTGAAAAAGTGTAGAGAACGTCGTCCTTCGGATGGGACGTTAAGCGAAGGTCCCGAGCCTGTACGATGCCAGGTACTCGTTAAAGACCCCTTTCCCCAGGTAAGAAAACCTGAGTAGGCACAATTTAGAACTCCCATAGTAGTCAGGCTCACGTCTACCAGAATACTCTTTAGTCGCTCTGGTAGACGTGAACCTGACTAACTATATTATTATATATATTTTTTTAAATTGTATGATGTTTTTCTTGTTATTTTGTTGACCGTAATGCAGCAAAACCAACTAATTTGTTTCGTATATTCTGTTAGGTTCTGAAAAAGGAAATAGTTTTCAAAACGTTGGCCAAATATATATATTTTTATTTACACGACAGAACCTCTATATAATACCAGAACCTCGATAATTGGATACGTCATATAATTCTGTACATCAAAATAGCTTATAAATTATATACAACAACCGTCATTAAATCTTAGAATATAAAAATATATGAGATGGGTAAAATAATATGAAAAATAAAATAAAATAAATAAATGAGTTAATCTAAATTTTTATTTGTAGATATAATTCTATATTCTAATGTTGTTTTTGTAAGTGTCTAATATGTTATGTTGTGACTGTTGTCAGGGTTTCAAGTACCTCTATCTAAGTACTGAGGACTACATGAAAGTGTCCCCCACCAACTCTGTGAAGGCCATCCTGATCGAGGACGAAGGAGAGGCTAGATACAAGATCACCGACATCATTGGTAACCATTATATCTGTACATAAAATATATTGTTTCAAGTATATTGGATGTTATGTAATTGTATTGAAATTCGATGTTGAGTTTTCAACGATTTTTCCGATCGCCTGATTTGAGAAAAAAAAAAAAAAAAGTTTTTGTGTGTGTCGGTGAACATGATATCGATAGAATTAATGTATTGACAAGAAATTTTATATGTGTATCCAAAACCATATAAGGATGACACCTATTGATTTTCAGTCAAATTGAACTAAAGGGAGGAAGCTTAACACAAAAACTCTAATAAATGCCGTTGTAATGAATGTATCAGCACAAAATTTATGATTCAAACGAGGAGATTGATTTGGAGAACGAGCGAAAATTTAATTGATTAATTTGTGCTGGGGAAGTACATTACTGGTGACTCATCGACGTTTGTACATGGTGTAGTACACTTTTTCATTCCCTATGCCAGTGGTTCTTAACCTTTTTAACATAACGACACTTGTTGGTAGCAGTGTGTACCATGCTGAGCCTATATGAAGTCAGGTACTCGTTAAAGATCCCCTACTCTAGATGAATAAGAAACTGGTTTGGCAAAATGTAGGACTTCCATGATTCCATTGGCATGTCACAATAACTAACTATACAAAAACCAAGAAATTAATGGGGGAATTGCAGAGCTGTAAAAAATATGGAATTTGTAAAAAAAGAAAATACTTGTAAAATAAGTTTGAAAGTATTTAAACGTTCAAATAGGTGTTTTCAGCTCAGACAGTACAATATAACCGAAATGAACTGACCAACCCGGCGCAAGAGACGATTTAGATTTCACACCGCCTTATATAAATAAAATAAAACATATAACAGCTTTATTGACATTAAATAAAATAAAATTATAGATAAAACACCTTTTTGAACACTTATATTGTCTAATTCCACAAACATTTACTTAAATGTGTACCGGTTTCGGCTTACGCCATCGTCAATGCATCAGCATTGTTGAACATTGTGCTGACGATGGCGTAAGCCGAAACCGGTACACATTTGAGTATATGTTTGTGGAATTAGACAATATAAGTGTTCAAAAAAGTGTTTTATCTATCATTTTATTTTATTTATTAGTATTTCCACTATATCAACACAGAACGCAAAAAAATGTATTCGGACTTTTATTGACATTCTTTTAGAAAAAAGCTTTATTTACATTATTTTTCTTAAAAGCCTCTCCTTTTGGAGGTTTTTAGTCTACTGCTCTCTCAACAGAAGAAATCAGAAAAGCAATCCGAAAAGAATCCTAAAGGGAATCAGAAAATAAATTTTAAAATCAATGAAAAAAAAGAAAAATGACGACTAGTTTATATTGAATTTTAACGATTGTTCCTAAAGGGTTAGGTTAGGTTTTATGACTCATGCCCGGGCTTTAACTACGAGGTCATATCGCCTACTACCAGAGTGCTCTTTCGTCACTCTGGTGAACATGAGCCCGACTCTGCTGTGGGAGTCCTAAATTTTTACTCTACCCTACCCTAAATTTTTATTCACCTAGGATAGGGGTCTTTAACGAGTACCTGACATTGTGCAGGCTCGGGACCATCGCTTAACGTCCCATCCGAAGGACGGCATGCTTAAGTGTATTTTACCTTCCAGATAAAATAAACTAAGGGCCTCAGTCGGGTTACGAACCCACGTTCTTGAGCTCAGAAGTCAAGCACGCACACCACTGAGCTACCGGCGCCCTTATTGTTTCTAAATTAAATTATTTCTTAAGTAAAACTCTTACTTTTTGAATAAAGATAAAATAAAAATAAAAGTTATTTCTTAAATAATACTGTTACACATTTGTTCCATCTTTCTCTGTTCCTAAATTCAACTCAATTAAAATCTCAAATCACACAAATTTCTGAAATGACATGTCACTTACGGTTTAACTTCTAAAGAATTTTCACTAATATTAGACATATGATGATTTCAGGTAAAGAAGACGGTCTGGGAGTGGAGAACCTTCGCTATGCTGGTATGATCGCTGGAGAGACCTCTGAGGCCTACCGAAATGTAGTGACCATCTCTATGGTATCGTGCCGTGCCATTGGTATTGGGTCCTATCTGGTCCGACTGGGACAGAGGGTCATTCAGATTGAGAACTCTCATATCATCCTCACTGGGTATAGTGCCCTCAACAAGGTGAGACACTTTTTTTTCTGTTCTCTTCAATAATAATAATAATATGGATTTCCGTTAAACCATAAGATGGTAATAGTATACGTGGAAATAAAATATCCATTGGGATTTTTATGAAATATATTTAAGATGTACAGACTACACAAGAAGTGTGCGTAATCCTAACCTTGAAGACACCATACACTCATTCTCTATGCAATGATGTTCCGGTAGCTCAGTGGTATGCGTACTTGCTTACTGAGCTCAAGATCGCTGGTTAGAAAACCGGTCAAAGTCCTTAGGTTTTTTATCTGGGAGGTGAAAAAAACTGGAGCATATCGTCCTTCGGATGGACGTTAAAACGATGGTCCCGAGTACTATTACGAAGAACCCTATCCGAGGTGAATTTTGAGATAGACAAAATTTAGGAGAGTCGGTCTCATGTCCATCAGAGTGACGAAAGAGCGCTCTGGTAGTAGAGTCATAATAACTAACGTTCTTTTTTCGCGAATTCGACTTATTAAAACTTAAGAAATGAGTCTAGATCGTGAAAAACTAACTGCATAGCACAGTATCGCGTCCTTTAGCATACTTCACGGTCGGGATCGAGCACAGCTTTTTTATCATCGTTATAATAATAATTTATATTAATAATAATAATATTATTTTTTACACTGGTAACTTATTATTCATTCAAAAAAAGTACTTAAAATTAATGCCAACATTTCCTTCAATTCAGTTTTTTTAGACAGGCAAAAGTCAGAAATTTGAAGTGTTTAGTCTTCTTGTATAAACCAAAAACTCACTCTCTTTTCTCAACAATTTAACAAAAAAAAAAATGTTTACAGTTATTGGGGCGAGAAGTGTACGCTTCGAACAACCAGCTGGGCGGTGTTCAGATCATGTACAACAACGGAGTGTCTCACAGGACAGAGTCGAGGGATCTGGACGGTATCTATGCCATCCTCAAGTGGCTCTCGTATATACCTAAGGTGAGTCTGACTTCAGTCAAGTATTTCAAAATAATGATTCTGAGGCCTGAAAATGCCTCCGACATATGCGTCTCACCAAAATTTCAAATCGGATATAAGTTGTAGAGCAGTCAGGTAGGTACGAATTAATAACACCAATTATTCAATATCAATTGTTGCTATACACAGGGACTTATGAATCCTCATAGTCAATTTCGTGTCGACACAATCATTACATCAATAGTTATTAGATGTTTTGACGTGAAACGTCTGTCATTTCGGTCAGTAGTATCGCTTGCTAAAACCGCATGCAACGAAAACATGTTACACTAAAATCGCTTATATCTTTGCAATCGAACTACTCGCGCGCCTTACTTTGGTTTCGTCGTGTATATGAAAGAAGCCATTACTCGATCATGCATGTGTCACGCGTGCAGATGGCGTCGTCGCGCCATGCATGACTCAATCGCAGCTAAATTTAGCCTTGCGTGCGGCGTTCACAGAGGCGTAGCTCGGCAGTACGTTTATCGATCAGAGCGGCAGTGGTTGTGTTTGAGAGATCTCACTCTGCCGTAGTTGGTATAATCCATGGAACTCAAACCGGTGCTCTCTCCTCCCCTAAACCCCCTTTTCCCTTCGACCGATATCGCTGAAATTTGAAAGGTTATGTCCTCATTGGTTTTTGACTTTAAATATGAAATTTCATGTCGATATATTCATTACATCGGCAGTTATTGGAGTTTTTATGTTGAGCCTCCCTCCTAATCCCCTCTTTCCCTTTGGTCGATTTAACTGAAAAGCAATTGGTGTCGTCGCTAGAATGTTTTGGGTTCATATATAAACTATATATAAAATTTCGTGTCGATACAATCATTCTATCGGGAGTTAACCTGTTCACAGACACAAAGACCGGTTTTTTTTTTTCCAAATTTGGAATCAAGAGGTCGAAAAAGATAAAATTCCGTTGGGAACTCCGCATCGAATTTTCGACCGATTACATAACTTCCCCTATACTTCGTGTAGCTGGGAAGTAACTCATATTTTCCTTCGTTAGTTCCCACAGTAATACTTAAGTCCGTGGCCTCCATTCTGGTCACTTCCCGAACAACGCTTTAAGCGCCAATGGCCTAGACTAGAGGCCTTCTTAGCAGTGTTTAGTTAGAAAAGAGTGCCTAGGGAGTGTCACTTCTCCTCTCTTGGCATTCTGACATTGCTATTTCATTTCTCTTAGTACATTTGCTTGTATATATTCTTTATGTAAAAAAATCTTCAGATTTGCCTGAGTATAGTTTTTGTTTAACATTTGCTCTTCTACAACAGTTCTATAATATTTTTCATTCGAAAATATATATTTTGAAGAAGAAGAAGAAGAAGAAATTACACTTTGATAATCTATTTAAATATAATGTATTAATTTCAGGATAAATATTCACCTTTGCCAATAATCCGAGCGGTGGATCCTGTTGAACGAGAGATAGCCTATATGCCAACCAAAGCGCCCTATGATCCTCGCTGGATGCTGGGAGGACGACCTAATCCAAGTAAGTTTTCCAATATTTTATTATTTTTATTTAATAATTGTAGCAATCCTTGAGAAATTCCCACTTTAGTTGAATAAAAATGAATGTTTTAGAAGCCGAAATGATGTTTACTTTTAAAAAAAAATCTTAAAATACCCTGGTCTGAAACGAACAGATCGATTTGGATGACTGAAAACAATCATCAGACGACGATCGACATCACTTCTTACGGTATCGAAATTTGGGGATCGGCCAAAAAATCAAACGTACAACGCCTTCAGTCACTTCAATCCGTTATACTATTTTACATTGCCGATGCGCCAACGTTTACAACCTCACATTGCATAATGACCTCAACATCCCATTTATATCCACTGTTATCAGGGCACGCTATCAAAATTGTCTCCATCATAACGCCAATTCACTTATTCAACAATTATCTATAGACACTCTCTCCACAAGAACCCTTAAGCGGGCATGGCAGAGAGACCTGCTCCAGGACTAGCCATTTTGGTCACGTACCTCAGCAGTATAGCCACGCATTCTACACTCTTTAACTCATCGCAGGATGCGCAATAAGACGGCTGGGAAGAAGAACTATTTGTTTCCTTAGTGGACCTTGAGTCATTGAATTAGTTTCACTTTTTTCCAATGCCCTTTGGGATAGCGCGAATTCTTATTGCGGGAATTAATTAATGAGTTTTATAGTTTTTTAACTATTTTGTGTGCATACAACATAGTTAGTTGTGGAATCTACTTACTCTAGACGTATCTTCAGTAGTCACTCTGTTGGCCTGTTTCCTCTGACGTGCAAAATTCAACCTACCGCCATCGCAAAAAAACAAATCATGATTTTTGCCCTGACTGCTGCCAAGTGGATATCTCCAGAGTTGATTTTATAGCATACAGATATCTTCCGAATCATGTATTCATATATCTTACTTTGTTGTTCTTGTGTTCAGATAGCCCGGAGGTGTGGGAGAGTGGGTTCTTCGACCGGGGCAGCTGGGATGAGATCATGCGACCTTGGGCCCAGACAGTGGTGACTGGAAGAGCCCGACTGGGCGGTATTCCTGTAGGAGTGATCGCCGTCGAAACAAGATCTGTAGAACTTCAACTTCCTGCAGATCCAGCCAACCCTGACTCAGAAGCTAAGGTTTGTTGGATGTGAATCAATTCAATTCGATAAGTAACAGGCTATGAAATAAGGACATTTTGAAGAGTTGATTGGAGGGGCCAGTGTCACCCATGCTACCTAAAGCCTGAAAGCTAGGATTGCGAGGTGTAATTTCCCAAAGATCCCGAACCGCTATAATTCGGGACATCATATTAACTGCAGAATAATACTTAGACGTATGTTTTTTTTAAATATAGTCTATTTCACAGAATATATATATATATAATATGGGAGCACTGATCAGTATTTGTTAAGTCGTGGATGAAGACAGTAGCGATACCGAAAGTACTCCCCTATTATATATATATTGTGAAATAGACAATATGTTTTAAACTAGGTGTGCAATACATTCTGCTGTTTGCAAAAACTGAGCTGAGTCAGGGATATCTGTATAAAAAACTCAGTTAATGTTTTAATAATTATGTGTAACTTCTCACCTTGTATGTTCTTTATGAATATATTAATACTATAAATAGATTTCAATTTAATTCAATGGATTTTTTCTAGCCTTTTTGTAGACAACAGCTTTTTTGCACAAAATTATTTTTACTATGTGTTTTTTGTATGTTGAAGAATATTTTTATCGAAAAAAAGTCGAAGTTTGTACGTTAGAACACTGAAAAAAACGGCTCAAACAAGTGGTGTTCGATGGTAAACCGAAAAGGGCTTCGCCCGGATTTTTATATTTGAAATCGAAAAATTCTATTTTGCGCGAGAATTTTGTCTCTCAATTGATTTCAATGGGGATTTCGTTTTTCGGTGATTATTCCTCCGTGGTATGTTCGATTTCAGATTTTTTTTAGCAGTAAACCATCGTCACCGTGTCCACTACCATCGTGGCAAATTTCAATGGGATCGGTAAAGGGGTTTAGGAGGAGTACGAGTACAACGAAATACATGATTCGCCTAAGAAAGAGCTTCGTAAACTCAGCTCAGTTAACTATAGGGATAAGAAGGGTGGCTTTAACAGGATTATAGGACCTTTACCTAGGAGGAGGTTTGGTGAAACAGGTCCCAATCTCATCCTTAGTCCTAGGATAGTAGGTTAAATCCAGGCAGCTTCTATAGCCTCTAATCTGCCTTCTGTCTCTAGCCAAAATGAGTCTTCTATACAGATGTCGGTTATTTTTTCATAAATTTTTTCAATTAAAAATGAATATAATCAATTTTGAAGCTAAATGTGTTGAAAGCTTGTCCTTTTTGCCCGAATTGGGAGTAGACAAGGACCTAAATAACAACCAAAGTAATTATCCTAACGATTGTTATTGTTTACTTTTGTTTACTTACTATTTTTCTACTGTTTCAGACCATCTCGCAAGCTGGCCAAGTATGGTTCCCCGATTCAGCTTACAAAACTTCCCAAGCTATTAAGGACTTTTCACATGAAGATCTCCCACTCATTATTTTCGCCAACTGGAGAGGATTTTCTGGAGGAATGAAGGGTTTGTGTTCAATTTTGAGTTTTTAAATTAAGTTAGTCTGTTCTCGTAATTCGCGATTTTAGTATGCAGTTTTGTAGTCACCATATACCATATTTCCTCCGAATGTTCGCAGGATAGGTGACGTTGTATAATATATATTTTTGCGATCAAAAAAATCAGCAATCCTCCGGAATTTCATATTCGTACACATTATATACACACAAAAAAAAAAACTCCAAGTGAGAATTCCCGGATATATTCTCGGAAGTGGGGATTATTTTCTCTCAGAACATTGCTACAACAGAAAGCTTGATCTTTCTGCCCTCATTAGGAGTGTATAAGGGCGTTAAACCAAAACCAAGACGAAAGAATATTAA
Source organism: Aradus depressus (assembly GCA_963662175.1). Classification (NCBI taxonomy): domain Eukaryota; kingdom Metazoa; phylum Arthropoda; class Insecta; order Hemiptera; family Aradidae; genus Aradus; species Aradus depressus. The sequence goes on along the minus strand of OY759226.1, from coordinate 20,751,536 downwards.
GAGAGTATTCTCTGTAGTTAATTTAAATTATCTTCCAATTCCCATGATCTTTATGGGTTTGTTTTAGACAATAAACGGAATTGTTCAATAGTGATCACGACAATTTTTTTTCATTCAAATTGGTCGGATATAACTGAAATTAATTTGAGAGCAACAACGCTTTGTATCGATAACTTCTGATAGAGTGGCCTAGATAGAAAGGGAGAGCGTAAACCTATTGAAGCTCACCAATTCCTCTGACTCATTTATTGCCAACTGTTCTAATGCAGTTCTTATAAAAAGTATAAGAGAAGTTATGTAATCGGCCAGAAATTTGATAAAGTTTTCATCGGAACTTCATGTTTTCCGAAATATTTGATTCGAAATATTTTCTATATATGAAGTCGAAAAATTTCGACAATGAAAATATTGACATGGAATTTACCTACCAATTTTCAGCCAAATCGGCCAAAGGGGAGGGAGGAATCACTCAAAAACCCCAGTAACTATTGATGTAATAAATGAATATAAACGGAATTTAGTACGACGATTTGGAAGCCCCTCTGAGTAAGAAACCTACTAATTTTCTACCAATTCAGATTGCTTTCGATGTTTTGACCTACGACTGCTAGTCGTGTAATGTACCCTGTTTCAAATATTTATCTTCTCTGTGTTTGTTTTTCAGACATGTACGAACAGGTGGTGAAGTTCGGAGCCTACATCGTGGACGGTCTCCGGGAGTACCGTCATCCTATCATCATCTACATTCCTCCTAACGGGGAGCTTCGTGGAGGTGCCTGGGCTGTCGTCGACCCCACCATCAACCCCAAGTACATGGAAATGTACGCAGACCCCGACTCCAGGTACTTATAACTATCATAATTCATATTTCTGAATCTGCCTAAATAAGAACTGCAATGGAGTGAACAATTCCTTGCAATGCTCTTAGAAGAACAGAGAAGAAAACTGTAAACCATCGTTGACATTGATACAAGAAAATTGACTGTGTATATTTGTTACAGAGGAGGTGTTCTAGAACCAGAAGGTCTGGTGGAGATCAAGTTCCGTCAGAAGGACCTCCTGAAGGCAATGGCTAGGTTGGACCCTCAGCTGATGGAGATGAGGGCAGACGTCACCGGCGGTGGCGTGTCTGAGGAGAAAGCGGCCGAAATAGAAGAGACAATCGCAGCGAGGGAGCGCTATCTTAGTCCGCTCTACCATCAGGTGGCTGTCCACTTTGCAGATCTTCATGACACTCCTGAGCGTATGATGGAGAAGGGAGTCATCTCGGTAAGTTGCGTAGCCCCAACCCTCTTTCACATTTATCTGCGCAGACTTGCAGACGTTGGCCAGTGTAGTTGTATATTCTTTCCGAAAAGGGTACTCACCGAAATTTCTTTTTTCATATCTGACCCAAAAAATGTAGGATAAAAACAAATTTGTCTTTTTGAAAGCGAACACTTCTGATAATAATATTTATTTCCGAAACCATATCATGGTAATAGGATACATCATAAGAATGTATACATTAAGACAATTAGATACATAAACAGATATTAACTCTTAGAGTCTGACACACATGAAATAAATAAAATTTAATTTTTAATATTTAAAATATTTTTTAAATTTAATTAAAATGAAGATAATAATTTTTTATAACTTTTCCGGTAGTGTCTTTTTCAAGACATTTCATTACATCCCTTCATCTGGCTACAATGTGCGAAATATAGAAAAGAGAAAGAAAAGAAAATAACAATAACAATTGAATGGGTCCTGGAAAAAGGGCCTATGTCGAGATTTTTTGAAAAACCGTTTTTTTTTTTCATGGAAGAAGGACCCAAGTGATGTGGAGCAAGCACCTGCATAGTTTTAAGTTCAATACTCTGCCACTAGATGCCATGAACCTTGATTAATGAGGGCGGGAACGGAGAAGGTCGCGTGGAAGAAGGGCCTATGTCATTTTCAGCTGGTTTTTATTATATTGCAATTGTTTCAGTTATATATATGAAATAATATAAAAAAACTATTTTATTAACTGTGATGATTTTTAACTAACTCTTTTGTTATTTATGTATTATAGGTAGGTGATTTCTTGTTTAGTTTTAAGTTCAATTATGACATTTCATGTAACCTATATAGGTTGATTTGAATAAATCTAATCTAGCTTGTTTATATGTCTCACACATAAAACGTTGTTGTAATTGTTCTTCTTTCATAGGACATCGTGCCATGGAGAAAGAGCCGTGGTATCCTGTACTGGCGACTCAGACGGTTGATCCTTCAGGACCAGATTAAGAAGAAGATGATGGAGATGCAACCTACACTGAATGAGGGACAGGCTCTGGCCATGATGAGGCGGTGGTTCATAGAGGAGAAGGGTGCCACTGAGGTCAGTTGAAGGATATGAGAGACCTTAGGAAGGGAGATGCACTGGCCCAATGTGGTAACGTGACACATCCATTGAAAGCTAAATCTCTAGGGCTTTTAGAAGAGGTTTTATGTATTTTTGTCAATTTCAATGAACGTACGATTAATTAAATAAAACAAACTTATTTTTGAAATATTGTCTACTCAAAAAATAGTTTTTTGAGTGCTATTTTTATATATCAGGTAAGGAAAAGGTTGAAATATTAACTAGGAAATCCCAGTGGCTTTACGGTAACGAATTTATATGATCTGAAAATATGTTCTTCTCTGCCTAATAATAGTGGTAGAACTTAAACTGAAAATAAAGATAAAATTATTAAATTACAAGACAAACTAATTTATTTCACGAATTTTAAATATAAATTACCTTGTTAGCATCAAATAGAAATTCTAAACCCCTTCCCCACCTGATGTATAAGAATGGATCGCACTTACCAAACTAACAACTAAAACTGAGGATGGTATAATGCCAAAACCGAGAGTATATATATATATACCATTTTTGTGGAATAGACAATATTTCTGAAATAATTTGTTTTATTTATTTATAACAAGTTTTCACAATATTTCCGCATTTCTCAACTTGAAAGTTATACATAAGATTTATTAAATTACCATTTTTTTTTTTTATTTCATAGGTGCACCAATTAGAAACTACCATATAAAAAACGTTGCTCATTTATAAGGGTTTTAAATTGAAATCGACCTTTTTTCACTTCATAATTTTTTTAAATAGAGAAAAGAAAACTATTTATAGTTTTTGGAATATTTTGAATATATTTCAAGGAACTTTTTGCTCAGAATTCCATATGCTATCAGCGTCATATATGTTAACAATATTTATACATATTAGAGGGCGCCGGTAGCTCAGTGATATGCGTGCTTGCCTTCTGTGCTCAAGGTCGTTAGGTTCGAAACCCGGCCTAGGCCCTTAGTTTATTTTATCTGGGAGGTAAAATAAACTTAAGCACGCCGTATTTTGGATGGGACGTTAAATGATGGTCCCGAGCCTGTACGATGTCAGATACTCTGCCCATAAGAATGTATACATTTTTAGAGTCGAACACAAGTGTGATCAGTAATAACAATACTATTAAAAAATGAAATTAGGAGTTAGTTATTGTGATTCATGTATGGGCTTTAACTACGAGGTCATATCTTCTACTAGCAGAAGGCTCTTTCGTCACTCTGGTGGACATGAGCCCTACTCTACTCTGTGAGTCCTACATTATACTACCCAGATTTATTGACTTAGTGTAGGGGTCTTTAACGACTACCTGACATCGCACAGGCGGGGGACCATCGCCTAACGTCCCACCCGAAGGACGACATGCTCAAGGTTTTTCCATCTCCCAGGTAAAAAACCTAAAGGCCTCGGCCGGGTTCCGAACCCACGATCTTGAGTTCAATACACTAACAGGCTACCTCTGAACTACCGGCGCCCTTATAAAACTATAGTTCAATACATATAGATTATTTTTTTTGTTTATTTTATTATTATTTTCAATGTTAATATATGTTGTGTATGTTGCAGGGGTACCTGTGGGACGATAACCAGTTAGTGATCCCATGGTTGGAACAGCAACTCACTCTGGGGGAGACCGGTGAATCTATCATAGTGAACAACATGAAGAGTGTCAAAATGGACGCCATCATATCCCAAATCAAAACTGTACTTGAGGTCAGTATTAGTACGAGTATAGTCATCTCTCATTCATTCAAATGTTTGTAGAAGAAAATATATTAATCTTCGGCGATATTGCCGCGTTCGAGCCTTGGGGTCGTCACCAGAGGCTTCCTCTGTAGATTCCTGCCCAGAGCCGGAGTACTCCAGGTTCCTTCCGTCCACATCGACTGCGTCCATTCATCCTCCTCTGTTTTCCTCTGGAGTCACCAAAGTCAGCCTCCTGCGTCCTATGCACATGGCCTTCCCATTGAGGCCTCATCTGTGACTCGCCTCCCCAAACTCCGCAGCGATCTCATGATTCTTGATCCTCAACATATGTTCCTGTCAATTCGCGATATGACAGGCCAGTTCTGTGTTTCACCAGCCATGTATATATTTTATGGGGTTGGCGCAAGTTTGCTCCAGACGAGACAATTGTTCCTCTTCAAATACTGACAAATATAAATGTTTAATTTTGTTTTGTGTGATTGTTGTGCAGGACTGTCCGGAGATGTGCGGAGAAACACTATCACAGTTGTTCCAGACACTCACTCCAGCCAAGCGATCAGAGGCTCTTCGAACTCTCTCCCATCTGGAGACCTTCACCAATGCAACAGAGAATAGCGAATTTTCTGAAAATCATCCTACCACCGAGTCATGAGGTTTGTTCCATACTTTTAGCGGATCTTACTTCTCCAACTATATGACGTATAGGGGAAGTTATGTAATCTGTTAGAAATTTGATTGCGTGCTTAAGTTTATTTTACCTCCCAGATAAAATAAACTATGAGCCTCTGTCGGGTTTCGAACCCACGATCTTGAGCTCAGAAGACAAGGACGCATACCACTGAGCGTTTTTACTTGCCTGGAATTTTACTATTTATTTTTTATTCCCATGAAGCCGATACCATCTAAAAGAAAGTGTTTTTTTCTGTACCGATGTAAAGTAGATTAATTTAGTTATTCTTGTTATAATTATGAAATGGGCTGAAATATTTGTTTGTTTGTTTCCAGATGCAGAACAACTCACATCCTTCATCTACGACTAACTCAAAGGATAACTGTGATTTAGTTGAATTTTAGTATTTATTTATATAATATATATATATATATATATAATTGTTAACAGTTAGAAATCTGGTCAAAGTTATATACGAGTTACACAGTTAGTAAATATAAAAATGTATTTTTATATAAATGCAATGTGAAGAAGGAAAAAAAAAAATAAATAAATAAAAAATAATTTTTTGAAGAAGTGAAAGATGGCCGGTCTCTTTCTCTATACGCCTGCGCACTCTAAGATAAAAAACAAAAATAAAAATAAAAATTGAGGGAGGATATTTATAAAAAAAAAAAAAGAAACCAAAAAACTTGGAAGATGTAAACAAGAAATTATTTATTAAGAAAATAATAGAAACAACTGTTGTTTTTTTTGTCGTCTTTTAATCCCCGTTACTATTCTTTAATATTTTATTTATTTATAATTTTTTTTTTAACATACAAAGAAATAATATGCAAATGTATTAAAAAAATTATTAAGAACAAAAGATTTTTTTTTTCTCTGTGGCATTTTAGGAAACTAGTGATTATTTATGATTATATTTAAACAAAAAAGTACAATTCACTTATAAAATATAGATATTCTTGAGAAAATTTATTATAGAGAAATGATACATATACTCAGAAAATGTTACAGCCGTAGTAACATATATATTTTTATAACAGTCAAATGGTTATAATAAATTCTTTTTTATATTAAGTTGTTATTAATTTTTCAGCACAAAAAAAAAAGGAGTAAATATTTTGTTTTGATTTATGAGTTTCATTTCAACCTGTGTTTCTATAAAATAAATAGTCCTTTATTTGAGTACATTTTCTCATTATTTTACTTGTTGTCCAGTGTTATAACTTACATAGACGTGTAGGCTCTCAGGAAGATGGATGGGAACAGCCTCAATTATCCGGAACATTATAGTAATAACAATATTTATTTCCGTTAAACATGGTCAAATATGGGCACACAAGCTAAGAAGCTCTTTCAAGGCTCTTGAAGCGGCAGCAAGGATGGGCTTAACCGTCAACGAAAAAAAAAAAAAAAAAAAAAATACATGGCAGGTGGAAGACGAAGAAGAGACCTAAACCCTCTTCAAGTTGCCGAGTATTCATTCGAGACGGTTAAGGGGTTTGTCTACCTGGGCTCATATATAGACCGGGCAAACGATGTGGGCGCAGTTAATTTTTGTAGCGATCTAAATGAAATCAAAAGGAAAGTTTCATTTACAGCTGTGGTACAAATTGTTGCACGAGAAAGACTATTCTTCACGTCATTGTTAACTTAAAAAAATTGTCATGGAAGTTAGTGATCTGTCTTCCGAACCACGGTAAGTGTCTACATATTCTATACATATTTTGGCAACTGTAATAACAGATAAATTGACAAGTGCAACGCCGAGCAAACCTGCTATTTACCTATCATGAAATACAAAAACTATAAACTACAAATCTGTAGTTTGGTTACATCATCAATTGAGACGATATTCTTCATGAAATAACGAAGCGAACCTTAGGTAATCAATTTTTGTTTTAAAAGGTGTAACCCAATTTTGAATTTTCATAAAAATTGAACATCGCCAGCAAGTAAACTTTCTATCAGTCTTATTCTCAAATGCGATCAATAAGAGAATATTCTAATTGATAGAACACTAGTCATCTTAACCTAAAGAAGCATACAAAAATAACTCCTTCAGTAATAAAAATACTATACTGTACTTTCTTACCTACACTATTCTTTAAAAAAAAAAAAAAAGTAAACTTTTTTTCATAAAGTTGATCAATCCAAGAGTAATCCTTGTACTCCTTAAAACTAACTTGAGGGCGCCGGTAGCTTGGTGGTATGTGTGCTTGCTTATAGAGCTTAAAATCTGGGGTTCAATACCTTATTTTTATCATAGTATATGGGTTGTGAAAATATAGTCAAGAACCAATTTATTTCACTTGGTCCTTACTTCTGACAAGATATAAGAAATTTGAAGCAAATTATAATATTGTGACATACCTCTCTCAAATTCATTTCAAACTGTCATTCTTGTTTTCCGGATGTTATTAAAATGTTGACTTCATATAAAATGTGACTTTCAGTTTTCTCTACAACTTTTATTTTAAGACATTTTCGATTAGGTCATAAATATTAAGCAGTATCTTGTAAAATGTACTTATGCCCATAAGTAATGTTGTCTCAATTTTCGTCTGGATTTATGGCCAAAATTCAATGACACATGAATTTCTGTAGAATCAGACTTTTGTACGAATACAATACTAAAGGTATAAAAAAGTCAAAAAAATATATAAGGAGGAAATAAACAACGCCAAATAAAAACTTAACACCTTTTATTTAAACACTATTATAATAATACATATAAATTAATTTACAAACCCTCAACTTCTGACATTCTCTAGCAAAAAGAAAAGTAACAAATGTTCATTTTAAAATTTTATATATGTTTTAATTTTCTTTTTATTTATCTTTATATATAAAAATCACAATATTAAAAGAGATTACATATTATAGTCAAAGAACCGTGTAATATGTTTTTTTTTTACATACAATCTATATATACTTAGATACCAGCCAATATAATATCGGAGTTGGGGCTCCTTAGTACGAGCTCGCGGTCCCGATCTCCGTTCTTCTGCTTGGACATGTAAACCTGAAACATTAAAATATTATTAAATTCAAAAATTATTTAATTGTTATTACATTGAAAAATAAAAGTCAGCCTTAAGAATTAATTATACATAGTTCAGAATACTATATAATAATCCGTACAATATTACATAATAAACCAAAATATACACATTTAATTAAGCATCACATTCAACGTATACAAATAAAATGCGCGTCAACTGAATAAAAAGCATTTTCGATTAGAAATAATTCAATTTTGATTTTAAAATTTTTCGAAGGCAGGTCGTGCACCGAACTGGGTAACTTGTTAAATAATTTACAATAAAGAAAATAAAATCTATTCGTGCTGTTAGCCATGTTTTGTTTTCATTTATCGAGATTCCAAGAAAATTTATTGGAGGAGTATTGTTAACATTTTGATAATTAATAGTTAGTTATTGTAACTCATGCCCGGCACTACTACCAGAGCGCTCTTTCGTCACATTATTTAAGGATTTCGGACATGAGCCTGACTATAGGGAGTCCTTAATTTTGCCTATCAAATTTTATTCACCTAGGAGACTTTAAACGAGTACCTGACAGGCTCGGGACCATCGCTTTACGTCCCATCCGAAAGTCAGCGTAATATCTTAGCTTTCGGTAGGGGGTTCGTCAGGTAAGTCGTTGATGTGCATGCGAGTGTGTGTCGGACGGTTGCATGCGCACACACACAACTACACCCTTCTTTATCTCTGATGTCAGCTGTTTTTGAGCATTTGATCATATTTACCGTTGTAGTGAATTTAACTAAAATATAAATATTACGAACTATAAAATGATCTTTCGGTAAGAAACTTTTAGGTTAAGATGCTTCAATTTGTAACTATAAATAAAATTTGTGGCAAAAGAAAATAATATAGCAGTGTAAATCTAAAAAAATATAATATTTCAATATATTATTATATGATATTATATAATATTGTTATTAATATATAAAAATAATAACTGCTGAAAATATCGACCAATAAATATTATATTTGTTGTCATATTGTCTCAACAAATAATATAATGTTTCTGCCCATTTCAGGAGATACCGAACAGCTTATTTCATTTTTAAATGACAAACTTAATCTACAAATGGATACGCATCGAAGCATTTCAACAAGAAATTGCTTTCGACGCTGTATTCTCGCGGTATTTAGAGACACTACAATCACAGTTGTATATATCTTATTTTAGCTATCACAAACCTATAATTTCATGTGTAAAAAACATTGGAGAACCATAAATTTGAAAGTTTAATTCCTCATACAAATTTTAATTAGGATCAGTGCACGACAGCAAGTTTTTGAAACTAAAGCAGATGTTTACACATCAATTCTCGTGAGTATCCCGTCACTCACACATTTGCTTTTTTATTCATCTCCCAGATATTTTGACCTTTTTTATTGCATATAAATCAGGTCATTTTGAATTTAACACACTGACATATTTAAGTTTCAACTTACGAACACAATAGTTGAACTATGTTATTATTGTACTTAAGATGTCTGATTTAGACTTACAGCATCGACAATGTGTGCGATGCCATCAGTGAGAGTGATGTCGCAGGTCTGAGCGAGGGCAGATCCAAAGTTGACATTGCTCCCTGGTCGGCGATTCACCTCCAGGACCTTACCGCCGAGTGTCTCAACTGTCGAAACGAACGGCCAACTCGACTGTCCCACGTTCGTGCAGCAAACCACATCTAAGAGAAAACAAGAAAGATAATTAACGATAAGATAAAAAAAAAATCAAAAAAGGGCTAAATTACAAATAAATCTTTTCGGAATTTTCGTTTAGTTTCCTTGCGTTTTCTTCTTGTTTTTTAAGTGTAATTCGTACTAGCTTTATCAAAACTGGGCATTGCTTGCTGCACATCCTGGGCGCATATGAAGGTTATTTTCACCGCATTCCTAAACCCAGATGAGTTGAGGAAAAGCTTCGAACGGATCCTCTGTAAGACAGTAGGCCTTCAAGCTTTCGATAACGTGGGTAATACAAAGTACAATAGACAAATAAAATGTACACATACTCTTTATAATAACACAATTTATTATATTAACTTTAATAGAAGTGAGAATTTGAAGGGATATTATGTCATATAATCCTATTTCTTATATCGATACAGTAGTACAGAAGTGGGACATCTCAGAATTATTGATTTTTTGGAGAAAACGCATTTGAAAGTTTCGTTCGCTTCTTAAAAAGTAGTTTCTGAGAGCTTCTAAGACATTTCAAATTATGTTTCTGAAAATAAACATTGGGAAAAATTCTATAACATAACAGGATATGTACATTTCCTTCAATTTTGTATTTTCAGTTGAGTTCAGTAAATGAAAGAGGGTGAAAACTTGTATAAGAAAATAACTCAAAAATGAGTTTTTTTTAAGTTGTCCCACTTCTGAACTACTGCATCGATATATACTCCATATTCTACTATAAAACCTCTTTAGTTTCAATTTTTTAGTATATTTTCTTGACTTCATTATTTTATTTCTCTATTTAAATATATAATTGACAACTCAAATATTTATAAATGTTCTGTTGAGTCAGGATTTCCCCAGGGGAAAGCGTGTCACAGTGTTAGGTAATCTCTGGTAACCTGAGGATTGTATAAATATGACAACATAGCCAACTTAAATGTCACTTTTGAACTTTGTGCTGACGATGGCGTAAGCCGAAATTGGTACACTTTATGTATATATTTTTATGTAATTAGACTACATAAAAGGTTAAACAATTTTTTTGTTTTTATTTATTATATTATTCATTTTTCATGAGAAAAATTAATATGATAAAATGATTTTGGAACATGGAGTGATGTATAAGGTATAGTTAACTATAGATGAAAGCTGTTTACCGTTGAGAATGTGAGCCCGGAGCAGTTGGTCCGCTGATGTCTTGTCTGTCTTCAGCTCTTCGAGTTTGTCTTCTGGCAGTCTGGAGAAGGCCTCGTTAGATGGGGCCAACAGAGTCACTGCCTGGTCTCTAGGTCCATCTCTCAGTGTCTTCTCCAGTTCTGTGCCCTAGAACAAAAAAAAAAAAAAATTAGCCACACATATCACAAACCCTTAACAAGTAAAAAAAAAAGTCGACAAAACCTTATCATAATGGCTTCTCAATCCTCATAGTAAATTTTGTGTCGATGCATTCATTACATCTGCAGATATTGGGGTTTTTGAGTTGAGCGTCTCCCCTTATCCTCCCTTCCATTTGGCCGATTTGGCTGAAAATATATAGGTGCAGTTCTTATGGGGTTGAGTCACACAAATACAATTTCGTGTCGATACATTCATTCTATCGGGAGTTATCGTATTTACAGACATACACGCAGACAGATAGAAAGTTAATTTTTTCATAATTGGAATCTAGAGGTCGGAAAACATCATATTTCGTATAAAACTCCGTAACGAATTTTTGCCTGATTACATAACTTCCTCTATACCTGGGGAAGTAAAAATACAAAAAAAGAAAGCCCCCAAATATGGATAAATTGAGAAGCCAGAGAGAAAGATGGCTTCCATGACGTAACAAAGTGATGCGGTGGGGGTGGTCTTGTATATCAGGAAGGTGGCAAGGTACGAAGTACCAGACAGATTGCCGAGGAGGATACTGGAGGGACACCCGGGAGGACAAAGAAGAAGAGGTAGACCCTGCTTATGTTGGTTGGAGGACGACCTCAGAACGATGGGTGAGAGAAGATGGAGACGGGAGGCCGAGGATAGAGAAGAATGGCGGAAGATCGTTGCGGAGGCCCACGTTCTACAAGGACCGTAGCGCCAGGGAAAATAAAGTAAGTAAGCAAGGTACGAGGGGTGATCAAAAAGTTTCAGGACTCCGAAGCGTCGGAGAGCGGTTGGCCGCATTAGTTGTTGTGACTCTTACTGAGCTCAGCTGTTTTTGTAGATTCTCTACAACCTACTTTGTTGTGAAGTAACAGACGTTTTTCGTGTTTGGCTATTTTGTGATCTTTTGTCAAATGAATCAAAAAGAAGAGCAACGCGTTTGTGTGAAGTTGGATAAAACTTTTCAGATGTTGCAAGAGGCTTTTGGGGATGAATGTCCGAGTCGATCAAGGTGTCATGAGTGGTACAAGAGGTTCAAAGAAGGCGACAATCCTCGTTCAGGACGACCATCAACTTCGACTGACGACGATCATGTTGCCAGAGTGAACGTCCTCGTGGCAGAGGAATGCAACATTCCATTTGGCTCAAGAAATTTTAACTGAACAACTGCAGATGCGCGAAAGTTTGTCTCGAGACTGTTGACAGAGGATCAAAAACAACACTGAGTTCAGATTTTTCAGGAACTTCTCGAAATGGCAAATGATGATGAAAACGTTTTGAAGCGTGAAAGGCCTGGCCCCAGCGGACTTTTTCCTGTTTCCGAAACTCAAGAGACCCTTAGAAGGGCAGAGATTTCACTCAACTGACGAAATTAAAGAAAATTCACTGGAGGAGCTGAACAGCATTCCAGAAGATGAGTTCTCAGGGACCTTCCAACAGTGGAAACGGCGGTGGGAAATTTATAGCTTCCCAAGGGGAGTATTTTGAAGGGGACAATGTCCAATAACTTGTAAATTTTGTTAATAAATTTTTAAAAAATCAGTCCTGGAACGTTTTGATCACCCCTCGTACACGTCGTTGGAGAAGTGTCGCAGCTTGCCCCACGTCTCATCGTGCGGTAGTCCATAAATTATATAACGCCCCCTCCTTCGTAACACAACATTATATAGTATATAGCGCTATGTAACATTGACGAAGTTCGAACAGTTATGTAAATATACAGGAAGACTGTTACCTGTAGAAGCTCTTTCAAGGTTGTAAGATGTCCATGTTCCTGAATGAACTCCCAGATGGACTGAGAGGGAGGCTTCACCACTGAAGAGATCTCATGGAGTACTCCATTGCACACTTTACCTCCAGTCCTGGTCAGGGCTGCACACTGGACTGTGGTGCCCGGCGTTATGCCCATCAGTCCGGAGAACATCTAAACAAAACAATAAATATCTTATTTATTACAAGGCATCTTTTTCTTACACTTATTACTACACAAATACACAATTACCAGAAAGTGTCTAATTGACAGGAAGTAACAGATATACTTTTTAAATAGAAAAGTAATGTTTGTATCTATATAAACAAACAAGAGGGCGCCAGTTGCTCAGAGGTAGCATGCTAGCCTATTGAACTCAGAATCGCGGGTTCGAAACCTTTATTTCTTATACCCAGTAATGCCAGTATAAAATTATTTTGAGAAGGGGAAGGGGAAAGAGAGTGATCTGTAAGCGTGGTTGGTATAAGAAAGTCCTGTAATGGCCACAACACATATATTTTATTTGTATTTATCTTATTTTTTTATAATTTTTCATAAAAACTACTAATAAAAAAATATTTTGGTCTCACCATGGTTTGCGGGATCGAATCCCGTCCAGGAGTGAGTTTTATTTCGTAAATAAAACTCCCTCCCGAGGCCTTATAAATAACTAGATAATAAATACCGTTATAAGAGATATGGCTAATATGAAAAGTACATAAGACCAAAAATAACAAATAAATTATAATTCGTTGCTAGGCAATATAATTTAAACAAAATTTTGAAATATTTCCCCGAGGGCGCCGGTAGCTCAGTGGTATGCGTGCTTGTCTTCTGAGCTCAAGGTCGTGGGTTCGTAGCCCGACCGAGGCCCTTAGTTTATTTTATCTGGGAGGTAAAATAAACTTAAGCACGCCGTTCTTCGGATGAGATGTTAAGCGATGGTCCCGAGTCTGTACAATGTCAGGTACTCGTTAAAGACCCCTAATCCTAGGTATAAAAATTTAAGACTCCCATAGAAAGTCGGGTTCATGTCCACCTCGTAGTCCCGAGCATGAGTCAAATAACTACTCGTAACTATAAATAAACGATAGTCGCTTAGTTCGTCCATGCGAAATTGTTTCTTTTTGAAAAAAACATTTTAACAAAAACAATTTTTTATTAAACTTTTATTAGAAAACTAACACTATAAACCCAACGAAATGATTGTAGGACGCCAAGGATCTCAAAAAGCGTCGTTATAGTAGTCAGGATGCGGACGATTGCTCATCTTGTGTCTGGATTACAACGGGCTAGAAAACAGTATCTCTCGACTCCTAACAATCTCTAGTGTCTATTTAACAGGAACACCAAACTAGAGGAAGAAATTCAAGGATAAAAAAAAAATGAAGAAGCAAGGACTTATCAACAATGATACATTATTCAGATAAGTTCCGTAATATATTCAGTCATTATTGCTCAAGTACTGACTTAAGTTTGGAATATTGTCTACATATTTCGGTGAACTGTAGATTAGGTAAGTGTAGATCCGAGTCAGGCGATCCTTGTTTGTTTTCTTTCTGTATTATCACGCGGTCATATCGCCTACTACCAGAGTGCTCTTTATTCACCCAAGAAACAAGTATCTGACATCGCACAGGTTCAGGATCATTGCTTAACGTCCCTACTGAAGAACTTCGACTTGAATAAGTGCAAAAACATAGTAAATAGATAATTAGCTGCACTTACACTTTTGATTACAGATACGGTGAGGTTCTTCCCCGGGAGCTGAGTCTGGATAGAGTTACCCTCCTGCTTGGTCCCGATGTGGTACTTGACGATATCCTGGATCTCCTGGAGTGAGCGCTCTGTTCCACCGCTGGAGAGCCATGAGTCCACAGCTGGGTTGAGGGGCACGAACATGGTCACGTTGGGTGTCGTCTCCATCTCTTCCAGAAGGCCTGACCTCTCCAGAACTTTCTTCCAGGAGGTGTGATTTGTCTGTTCAAGAAGTTCTGAGATGGAACGGGCTGGGAAAACAAGAAAAAAAAGGTTAAAAATTAAGAGAGAAACACTTTTATAAAATATTGTACTACACAAATGTGGGAACATTAAGGACTATAATTACTATTTTCAATGTCTAATTATTTTTGAATTTATACATACGTCCAAACTCTCTCCCGAAAAGGAATCGAACCCGCAACCATGGTGAGAACATGCGACCAAAGCCCTACGACGCTCCAGCTCGCACGGCCACCATGGCCTCATTTTTACACGAGTTGAAGGCCTTTGAAAGCGATCTTTTCCAGCAAAAAGCAAAAACAAATTGACGAAATTTGACATTTTGCACTCCCGCTGTGCGACGGTCTAGTAAACTAGTCAGTACGTGAATAAGTACATAAAACCAAGCTCAGAGCTGATTAAACACACACATTTAAGTAAAATAGTAATGAATTCTTAGTAGGTCTACGATCATTCTTTGATTCTTTGTGACACGTATTGTCCCATATTCTCTGGGTTAAGGGCCAGTTTACACTAAAGGATAACCAGTTTTCTCTAGAACTTTTCTGACAGAACGCACAAAATAAGTGCCGTTAAAGCCAAATTGGGATATATCAATCAGGCTTTTAAAAAATGGTGGGCGACATTAATTTAGCTTCAGTAACTATCAGTACAGGAAAAACTGTGAATATCGTCAAGTCACCATTGAAAAGAACACAGTATTTTCAAACCTCATATATACTATTTGCGCCTTTAATGGTCGGCTTTATCGCGATTTAGATCATTATTTTAGTTAAGAATGTGAGAAGACTTGAAAAAAAATGGTTACCTGAGGATGGTAGGGCAAAAGAGTCGATAACATGAACAAGTCCATTTGTAGCGAGAAGATCAGGTGAGGTGATCTTGGAGCTGTTGCCGACAATGATATCCTCGTCCTTCTTGAGGATGGGAAGCCAGGATCCGGCTAGGTCGAGAGTGGCCAGACGAGAGGGGCCTGCCACTGCAGAGCAGACAGTGTGTGGCAGGATCTGGTGGGACAGGATGTCTGCACAAAAGAACAAAAATCACTCAGAGACACAGACAGCGTATGGGACAAGGCTGAGCAAACCGAGGAACGAATTCGAAAACTTGAAATGAATACGATCTGGGGTATCGTTCAAATTATTACCTTATACTTAACATTTTTTTAATTTTTTTTGCAGAGGTAAAAAACTGCGAAAGCCAATTTTTTTAATATTGGCTATTTCACAAAATATATATATATATATACATAATATGGTACCAGTACATGGTACATCATATTTTATAGTTAGTTATTAATACTCATGCCCGGGCTTTTAACTACGAGGTCATATCGCCTCTATCAGAGCGCTCTTTCGTCACTGGTGGACATGAGCCCGACTCTACTATGTGAGTCCTAAATTTTGCCTACCCTAAATTTTTATTAACCTAGGGCAGGGGTCTTTAACCATTACCTGACATCGTACAGGCTCGGGGCCATTGCTTAACGTCCCATCCGAAGGACGGCGTGCTAAAGTTTATTTTACCTCCTAGATAAAATAAACTAAGGGCCTCGGCCAGGTTAAGAACCCGCAATCTCTAGCTCAGTAAAGAATCATGCATACCACTGAGCTACTGGCGCTCTCTCATATTTTATATATATATATATATATATAATATATGTGTATATATTTTGTGAAATAGATAATATTACAAAAAAAATCATACATTTTTAGTTTGTTTTTCTTACCTTATATATATAACTTCTATAACTTCCGAACGTTTATTCCCATTATTTTCAAACTTCGCACAAAAATTGTTCTTAAAAGAAGGAAGATTAAATTAGTTATAATTAATACGAAAATCAGTTGGTGTATATGCATGTACGTGAATATAATTTACTCATGTTCACATATATTCATACACAGGATGAATATATCGACACGAAATTTTACATGTGTCCAGAACTCCACAGGGACGATATCTATTGATTTTTAACCAGAATATGGACAAAAGGAAGGAAAAAATTTAGGGAGGGCTAACAAAAAAAAAACAACCAATAACTATGAAAGTAATGAATTTTTGTATGTGTATCCGAACCTCGTAAGGACGACAGCTATTGATTTTGAGGAAAAAAGAGGATTAGAGAGAGGGGGGGAACAATAACATCGAAGTAATGTATGAATCGACACGGAATGTTATATGTAAATCCAAACTCCATAAGGATCACACATAACAATTTTCAGCTGAAACGACTAAAGAGAAGTTGAGGATCAAATTCAATATATCAACACCAATATTTAGTATGACACCTATCGATTTTCAAGCAAACCAGTAAATTTCAGGAGAGCGAAAACTTACGATGATTAATTTGCGCTGGGAAAGTACACAGCTCGTGATTCAACGACTTTTCTTAATACTGTTTTTAAATAAAGACAGAGGGCGCCGGTAGCTCAGTGGTATGCGTGCTTGCCTTCTGAGCTCAAGATCGTGAGTTCGAAACCCGACCGAGGCCCTTAGTTTATATTATCTGGGAAGTAAAATTAACTTAAGCACGCCGTCCTTCGGATAGGACGTTAAGCGATGGTCCCGAGCCTGTACGATGTCAGGGACTCGTTAAAGTCCCCTGCCCTAGGTGAAAAAAATTTAGGGTAGGCAAAATTTAGGACTCCCACAGTAGAGTCGGGCTCATGTCCACCAGAGTGACGAAAGAGCGCTCTGGTAGTAGGCGATATGACCTCGTAGTTAAAGCCCGGGCATGAGTCATAAAACCTAACCTAACCTAAATAAATACAAATTATTACTTAACAGGGACACAAAAGAATTATTATTATATTATTAGTCAAGCCACTTTCTCCACAATTACAGTTTGCGTAATTTTAATTGTAGTACAACATAACAGTAGAGAGTTGAATAACAGCCAACAGACAAACTGTACAGAATATCTAACTGAATCGCAGTCAATGTGCTACTGAATCGCAGTCAATGTGCTAAGTTTTCCCTCTGAAATCAATGAACTTATTCGGTGGAAAATCAATAAGTGACTTCACTTAATCATATTAAATTTCTTTGAAACCAGAGCGCTCTGATGGACATGAGCCAAATTCTACTCTGGCTGTCCTAAATGTTGCCTAGATTTATTCATTTTGGGTAGGGGTCTTTAAAGAGTACCTGCATCGTACAAGCTTGGGACCATCGCTTAACGTCCTGTCCGAAGGAGAGCGGACTCAAGATTTTTTTTCACCTCCCAGATAAAAAAAACATGACTGTCTCGGCCCATCCTCTTATTGCTTTAGGGTCTCAAGAAAGCTATCTTTCATTAAACTGTCATATTGAAAAACTCCGACTGCTAGCTCAAATTCGTCTCCACAATAGCAATAGAAATTTTAGGATAATACTTAGAAGGTATTAGTATGAGTTTTGTCCTGAAAGTGTCTGCAGGCTCTGTACCTTAGACTTTTTGTTCTATTTCCCTCTTTGTGTATCAACATTTCTCCACAATTATCTCACCAATAGACCAGAATACGACTCAGAACCAATTGTGCATTCTTTAAATAATTTAGATATTAGAAAAATTAAAAAAATATTTTGTACTGTTGGCTTGAAAATATGGCTCTCCGTTGACTTGGCCCTTTATTTCATTGTTTTTCACAGATGAATCAGATTTTTTGTAATAAAAAAATTTCTAGGTCACTCCTGAGAAAAACGACAATATTGCTGATTCTATTGGTCCCATTTTTTTTTTTTTTTAATATTAACTATATTTTTACTGCTTAAATACTTTTCGATAATAAAACAATACTCACTTTTCATACAAAGTTGGTGTTTTTTCTCAATTTTTTCCACCGCCTCATTCTCAACAGCAAAAACAGTCAACGGTTTGTCTTCTGACATAATGTCCCAAAGAAAATTATCTTCCAACACTGAAAAAAACGGAAAATTTACAAAAATTAGTATATACTGCAGGACAAATTAGTATATACTGCAGGACAAATTAGCATATACTGCAGGACAAATTAGTATATACTGCAGGACAAATTAGCATATACTGCAGGACAAATTAGTATATACTGCAGGACAAATTAGTTTATACTGCAGGAAAAATTAGTATATATTGCAGGACAAATTAATATATACTGCAGGACAAATTAGTTTATACTGCAGGACAAATTAGTATATACTGCAGGACAAATTAAGTGCTACTAAATAATAACATAACTTACATTTTTTAAATTTTGAAAATCTGGGCTCTGAGAGTTTTTCAGCCAAATTGGTTTTGATGGGTGTGAGTACTGAATCAACGAGATGAACGACACCCTTCTCCGTCAGACGGTCCGTCACGTTCACCTGGGCGCAGTTCACTGTGATCATTCTGTTCGGGAAGAAGTTGATCCTCAGTGTCGAGTTGTCTTTCGTTTTTAAAATCTAATAAATAAAATAAAATAAAATTGATTATTATTCTAAAAATTATTAAAAATATCCTTCTAATAGTTTATCACTAATACAGCAATAATATATAACATTTCAGAGGGCGCCGGTAGCGCAGAGGTAGAACTCAAGCGGGTTCGAAACCCGACTGAGGTCTTTATCTGGGAGGTAAAAAAAAACTTAAGCACGCCGTCCTTCGGATGAGAGCCTGTGAGATGTCAGGTACTCGTTAAAGACCCCTTACTCCCAAAGTAGAGTCGGGCTCATATTCATCAGAGTGAAAAAAGAGCACTCTGGTAGTAGGCGATATGATCGTATTTTCTAAAAATGTTCTTTCCTCTGCGGTAAAATCCCCCCTAATTAAGTTAACCACTTAAAAGAACATTAACCACATCTAAAATAAATGTGACACATTTACATTTTTCCTTAATTTATTCAACTTCCTTTTTTGGACAAATTGAAAAAAAAAAAAAAAAATTACCTATCTGGGAAAATGACCACGTCAAGAAACAGCTATTTAAGCCACTACGCCATCGAGTTATTATCCTCTCCTTGAAGATTTGCTTTTCCATCTAAAGCGTTCTATATTTTTTACACATTTTTTTATACTCCCCCAAATCATTTTGAACTGTGATGATCAAAAGTGGTATTTAAATTTGCTATGCTGTCATATTTCTATACAATCCTTAGGTTACCTGATGGGATAGGGGCGCGGGAAGTCCTACCTTAATGAAGAATAGGGTTCATAAAGGATGGGGATTATAGTAGAATACATAATACAGTCGACTCCGCTTAATTGGGACACAACGGGGAAATGTATTTTGTCCCAGTAATCCGGAGATCATGAATAACGCCAATCTAAATGCACCTATTGACTGGTGTTTACTCACTAACATGAGCATTTATTACTGGAATTTAAATAAAACAATAAGCAATCAATAAAACAAAATGAGAATTTATTATATAAGTAGACTATAAAACGTATATGTATGTACATATGTAATTAAGGGGTACATATGTAATGTACATATGTAATTACGGGGAAATGTATTTTGTCCCAGTAATCCGGAGATCATGAATAACGCCAATCTAAATGCACCTATTGACTGGTGTTTACTCACTAACATGAGCATTTATTACTGGAATTTAAATAAAACAATAAGCAATCAATAAAACAAAATGAGAATTTATTATATAAGTAGACTATAAAACGTATATGTATGTACATATGTAATTAAGTACGTATGTAAAAACCGAGAAAAAAAAACGTAATAAAAATTGTTTAATTGACTCTCCACTCTCACCTGCGATGTTTTGCTCTAGGAATTCCCTTTCACTTGCTCGCATGCGTAATGCGCGCAATCGTAGTTTTCGATAACTTTAAAATTTCTGATAAACTTTTATTTTGTTTAAAAGTTCCACTTTTTGGGCAACACTTAAGTCTTTACGGGGTATTTTGAAAAAAGGAGTAATGAAAACTGACATTATTGCAGAGATATTGTGAAATAATTCAAATGGACTTGAAAAATAAAATAAAACTTGTTTATTTAATATATTGTCTAATTTCACTAACTATATATACATGGGAGTACTTTCGGTATTTCTACCATCCTCTACCAAAAGCAGTCTTATCTCTTATGCTTTTGGCTGAGGATGGTAGAAATACCGAAAGTACTCCCATGTATATATAGTTAGTGAAATTAGACAATATATTAAATAAACAAGTTTTATTTTATTTTTCAAGTCCAAAGGAGTAATGTACCTACTCGGAAGAGCGCCGATTAAAAACTGATTGAATCTTTTCCCCCCTTGGGTCATTAACTCACCTGTTTATTTACATTTCGCTTCTAGGAAAATTAAGGTAGTTTCAGAACATTTTGGACCGATTATCCGATGTTTTGTCAATAAAGCGGTTGTTTCAATTATCCGGTGTACCTATTATGCGGAGTCGACTGTATATATAAGAAATAAGTACTTTATTGACAACTCAACTATTTGTAAATGTTATGTTGAGGTAGGACTCCCCCCCCCCCCCCCCCCCCCCCCTCCTGAGGGACTTCCCTAGGGGACTGGGTGTCACAGAACTTTGTGCTGACGATGGCGTAATAAGTTCATTGTTTTTATTTAAGTGACTCTCTCTAAAAGCTACTGAAGTATTGAAATTTACAAAATATCTTTAGAATTAACGAATGTAGTACCCGAAATTTACTTTTATCCCGAGAGGAGTGAGGCACGACTCAAAATCATTGTCAATCAATTGGAAATTTCGATTTATTTGTAGAATAATTTAACTTTCAAGTGTACATATAGAAAATTGTCATTCAAGCAAATGAAAGAATGGAAGAAAATGACACCACTCGTGGGTGAGAGATACAGCGAACCTGGGTGAACGTATAACACCTGGTGATGTATGGTTACTATAGTTGTGTGAACCCCGGGCAATGCCGGGTACTGCAGCTAGTAATACAAATAAACTAACATTTATATACTATAAATAGTGGCACAAAGTTACCATTTCGTCGTTGAAGTCAGATGACTCGAACACACCGTCGACCACATGTCCTAGCACTAGTCCTGCCTCTCCTCTGATACCTGACTGGGATCCTGAAGGCACCTCGTTCGTCAGTATCGGGTCTACCTGGTTCTGAAAAACATAAGAAAAAAATAGTTATATTCATATTTAATTCTCAGCTTATACATCAGTGCTTCCTAAAAGACATGTGACCATGTTGCAATAAATAAATTAGTTTCTTAAAATTTTCTGCGATGTTAATATGTTGATTTTTCCCGTCATTTTTTCCCCAGATTTGTCTTCTTTTTTCTTTTTTGACAATATTTCGGAACACTCACGTCCCGTCTTCTGGTCATTATGAAAAAAATAATAACTAAAAGAAGGGACGTGGACGTGTCCCGAAATATTGTCAAAAACAAAAAAATAAGACATCTCCTCTGGAGAAAAAAAAAATACCGATAAAAATTAATTATTTTCTTACAATTATTTTAGATATTTATAATCCATAAGTAAAATTGATGTGATAAAAAAATAAAAATAAAATAAATAAAAACAAAAGTATAAGAAAGTATATACATCGATTACAAAATAATGGGTCTATGTACAAAACAATATAATAATTGATATACAAAATAAAGTAGAAATATTAATTTAAATAAATATAATAAAGATGAACAATAATAATAAAATAAACATAGCCCCTCAAAAGACCCCGAGTTCTATGTCATCCCCATACCTCGAACTTAATGGAGGTAGAGCAGGGCGCGGGGGTTCGAATGATCTCCCCCTGCCTTCCTGCCTTGCCTGTGCTCTGTGCAGCAGTGGAGGCTATCTAAGAAAGAAAAGAGAACCAAAGATGAGAGAACCCGATCACCACCGGCATTCCTCAAGTGTTTTTCCTATATTACAGTAGCAGGTCTATAGTCCACACATGTCTTATTGACTAGACACAAAGATGGGAAGAGGGCGCCGTTAGCTCAGTGGTATGCTTGCTTAATGGGCTCGAAATCGCGGGTTCGAAACCCGGATGGGACGTTAAGCGATGGTCCTGAGCATGAACGATATCAGACACTCATTAAAGACCCCTAACCTAGGTGAATAAAAATTTAGGGTAGGCCAAGTTTAGGACTACCATAGTAGAGTCGGAAAGACAAAAGAGCGCTCTCGTAGTAGGCGATATGACCTTGTAGTAGTAAAGTCTGAGCACGAGTCATAAGCTGTTCGTAGAGAGCTTTTAATAAACATAAAAGAACGTTTTAAGGCACAAATTGTAGTAAACATGCTATATAACCTGTTTCTGACGAATTCGAGAGTGCAACGCGAGATTACGAATCAGTAATCAAATTTTTTTGGTTAATAAACTTGGTGATTTCGTTTACCAAAATTAAAATAAATTTTAAGGAGTTATCTCGAGAACGGACACACATAAACATTTCAGCGAATCCTCTAATCGTATTCTGGGAAACATTGATGGTCATATGGTGATCGATTAAAATTATATATAGGTACATAAATATACATTCACTCATACAACTCCACATAAATACATATATACATCCTAAGCGCCCTAATCAAACACCATAGCCTGAACAAACATAAGTTTGATTTCGCTAACACCAAAATTCTCGACAGAGAAATCAATTACTATAAAAGGCTGACACTGGAAATGGTGTACATTGCCAAAACCTCAAATACTGTCAATTTTCGCACTGATACCAATAACCTGAGCAACATTTATGCCAATTCGCTTCAAAACTGCTGAATCCATAGTTCTGTCTCCAATTATATTTAATATTTAAAATTTAGATTAATTTCATTGTGTGTCTATTTATTCTTTATTATGTATTATTTCATTTTCGGTTAGTGTCACTTCTGTCTAAAATTCTTCATTTAATTAATAAGTTAAATTATGTTACTATTTATATAATTATAGAGTTTTTATTTTATTTTATTTTTTCTCAACATAGTAAAATATCTGTTAGCCAGTAAGTAGTTCTCTTCAAATTTAAGTGCCGTTAACTGGGGTTTTCCCCGGATTTATTATCTGTTACCCTCGACCCTTCTGTACCCTTAGTTGAACGTAAGACCTCACAGTCTTCATGCCTTCTCCTCAACCATCTATATTCATAGTAAGTTTCCGTGTTGTTCATCAATGTGTATATGTATGTGAATGTATTAGGATGTATATATGTATTTATGTGGAGTTATATGAGTGAATGTATATTTATGTACCTATATATAATTTTAATCGATCACCCATTATATTTTTCTAATCTTGATACCCCCATGTTTGTTAGGCCCTGATGATGATATGAAATATATCGAAACGTTGGCATTTGAATAGTGTTTTCTTCATTGACTGACCCTCAATACCCCCAGAATTTTGAATTCTACAGTCGCTAGCAAACATCTACATATGGTGATGGTTTAACCAATGAGCGTAGAGATTTCTACAAAAATCTACAAAAAATAAAATACATCTGAAATTATTCTCACCAGAGACTCCATGAAGTCGGCCTGATGACTGGAGACGGCCTCATCCGTCGGGAGAAAGATGGTGACATTGGAGTCGAGTTCTTTCTCGAGGCCGGAGGATCTGATCATATCGACGAACTTCTCAGCTCCAACCTCCACCGCAATCTCTGGGATAGTCTTGGTCTCAACTGAAACAATAAATATCATAGACAAAATAAGACATAATCCGGTTTTCGTTCGAATTATCAAAAATTCGGAATTGAATCCAGCCATGGTTTTTCTCATCGTGAGAAGTGTCCGCACTAAATTTGGAATATTCTACAACCTACGAAAGTTCTCTGTAGTTCGTTATTATGACACATGCCCGGGCTCTAACAACGAGATCATATCGCCTACTACCAGAGCGCTCTTTCGTCGCTCTGGTGAACATGAGCCCGACTCTACCCTGGGATTCCGAAATTTTGCCTGCGCAGGTTTATTCATCTACGGTAAAGGTCGTTGTCGAATGCCTGACAGGTATAATCTGTATAATTATTCACATCGATACAGTAGTTCAGAAGTGGGACATTTCAGAATTATTGATTTTGAAATTTTTTTCGTTTCATATTATTGGAATGCAACTACATTTATGAAACAACATCAAATTCATAGATCAGTACTAAGACATTTCAAATTATCATGTTTCTGAAACTAAACATTTGAGAAAAAATGAAAATTCTATAACAGGTTATGTACATTTTAAGCCCTCAATTTTGTATTTTCAGTTATCCGAGTTCAGTATATAGAAGTGAAATGAAAATCAATGGACACACTTCTCCGCAGTATAAAAATATTGTAAAACAACTTGAAATAATGAAAAGTATCTGAAATTATTTCTCAATTATTCCTCCCGTGAATATAGGGTACCTTTGGAACAGCCAGGGTTAGCAGCGGTCCTTCTGAAGCCATGACAACACTGGTAGCTCACTATGACTGTCTTGGTAACACCGCTCTTCTTGGTACTGAAACACATAGAAAAACATGTTAGAAATAATAGAGCTGTGGAGTGTTCGGGGTTATCTTTTGAAAATTATGGTAGGCCTAACTAATAACGTTAAGCGATGGTCCCGAGCTTGTGCGATGTCAGCGATAGAGGGAGAGAGCACTCTGGTAGTGGGCTATATGACCTCGTAATTGAAGCTCGGGTATGAGCCCCAAAAAAAAATAATTCTAGTTGGGGAAGTAGGCTCGTATCCTTAGAAACTAATCTGCTTAGAACTTAATTTCCTCCTAGAGCCTTAAGTTGCGTTCTATGGTCCGGGATTCCATACAACAGTGAGCCAGGTAACCCTCACAAATTTACAGGAAGTTTGAACCAAACCAATCTAAGTCAAGGTTGATTTGTGCGCCCCCCGTTTTGGCTTGATTTCCGGTTGAGTGACTCAACTATGTTCCAGTTAATTAAATCTTCAATCTACTGGAAATACCGCTGATAAACAACAAGAAATTTTTTAGATTTTTTTAATGAGACAAAATGAAATGATTTTGTGAAGGAGAGGGGAGACAGAGTGATCTGTAAGCATTTGTTGGTCTAAGAAAGTCCTATAATGGCCACGCCACATATTTTAAAATAAACTATATAACCTTAAAAATAAATACAAAAAAAGCCCGTGGACCACATCAATTTGTGTGCAGTTTATTATATGAATCAAAATGGTACAAAAATTATAGTTCTGTCCAGGAAAAAAGTTGTGCAAGTGAAATCTTAGCCAGTGCTGAGATCCAGTGGCAAATCACTTTTGCTATTTTGGTGACATGAACAAGTAACTTAAATGTCCGAATACATGTTTTGCGTTCTATGTTGATATAGTGGAAATACTAATGAATACAATAAAATGATAGATAAAACACTTTTTGGAACACTTATATTGTCTAATTCCACAAACATATACTTAAATGTGTACCGGTTTCGGCTTACGCCATCGTCAGCACAATGTTCAACAATAATTCAGATATTTGCCAGGCATACATATTTATATTAACCTAAGAGTGCCTGAGGTGAAAGGGCCCCCTCCTCTGGTAAAACCAGGGGGGTGGAAGTCTATATTCTAACTGTAATAGCCAACTGTGCACTTATTTGAAAACCAAGAAAATAAAATTAAAATAGAACTAAAAACTAACATTACAAGAAAACAATATAACAAATTTACAATATATAGCTATGTAATGTTAGTTTTTAGTTCTATTTTAATTTTATTTTCTTGGTTTTCAAATAAGTGCACAGTTAGCTATTACAGTAAGAATATAGACTTCCACCTCCTGGTTTTACCAGAGGAGGGGACCCTTTCACCTCAGGTACTCTTAGGTTAATATAAATATGTATGCTTGGCAAATATCTGAATTATTGTTGAACATTGTGCTGACGATGGCGTAAGCCGAAACCGGTACACATTTAAGTATATGTTTGTGGAATTAGACAATATAAGTGTTCAAAAAAGTGTTTTATCTATCATTTTATTTTATTAAGTAACTTAAACATATCAATAGTGACCTTGAAATTAAGATTTTTATTCAATTTTATGGTTTGCTAACAGCAACTTTCACCATAAAAGCAGAAGACAAAATATTTCCGGTTTCGATAAATTATAGATTTTTAAAATCAGTTAAGAACTGAATGCACACTTTCTTTAAAATTTTAAAAATGTCACTTAGACCATTTTGATTCTAACCCCGTCATATAGTACTTACACAGTCCTGCAGGAGTACTTGTCTGGAGAGTTATGGCAGGAAGAGAAATGAGCCGTCCCAAAAGAGATGAACCCAGTGTCTCCGCTGTCTTCTTCAGATTTGTCTTCCTTCTCTTCACGTTCTACACAAACGTTCGGTCTGAAACAAATGGTACACGTAAATAATATAGAAACAATATAAAGGCATTTGTTATTTATTAAATTGACTATTAATTACCTCATTAGATTGAAGATAGAAATGAGTAAAAAAAAAAAAAAAAAAAAATGTATATCCAAGATTTTCAGCCAAATCGGACAAAATAAAGAGGGGGTTTAAAAAGGGGGGGTGGCTTAAAAAGGGGGGAAGGGGCTTAACATAAAAACTCCAATATTAGTTTTTAATGAATGTATCGGCACGAAATTTTATATTTAAAATCAACCACCAAGGACGAAACTCATCAATTTTCAGCCAAATTGGTCAGAGAGGAGTGGGGGGGATCAGATGAAGATTCAAGAGGTCCCTGAGTAATACTGATTTCAGAGGGAGAGAGTAAACTTAGTTTAATATTCGCGCTGGGAAAGTACATTGCCAGAAGGTTTTCTACATTGCCAACTGAAAAAATGAGATTTTTTTGGGGGGAATTCATTTAAACAATTTTTTTTTTAAATATTGATTTGTTTCTTTAGGAATATATACAGTAGAACCTCTATAAGTCGAACCATTCAGACGGAGCCCACAGTTTGTTTTTATGTTTTTTTTTCTATCATTGGCGGGGACCGAATCTACGGGCATATATATAAGTGTGCTCAGGTTCCAAGAATGTCATATAAATTGCTGTAATATTTAAAAAACATTTTAAAAACCAGAAAATTGTCGCAAATATTTGATTATTTTTATTTTGACTTGGACATGAGTCGCAGAATAAGGACAAAGTTTTTATTGGAATCTCCTTTTTGTCCGCCAGTAGTAAATAATTCCACAGAATCGAGAACACGAGAATCACCATAAGTGATTCAAAATTAAAGTGTAAGCAAAATTATGTAGTCGAGCTCATGACTACCAGAGCGACAAAAGAGCGCTCTGGTAGCAGGCGATATAACACCGTATGTTAAAGCCCGGGCGTTATAACTATATCATCTATTACAAATATATCTAACAAATATTTACAGATAAATTACAATTTCAGTAAAGCGTGTTTATTTCCTAAAAACGTGACAAATATCTCAAAAACTATAGAAGATAACAAACACCTTCATATTTTAACTGTAATTAGAGAACGTGTTTTTTTTTTATCGGTACCAAAATCGAAAAAAGTATCGGTGAACACCGGCAATGTACTTCCCCAGTATAAATTAAGTTTTCGCTGCTCTCCCTAAAAAAAAAAAAACAATCAATAGTTGATTTACACAGGGACACAAAATCATAATTTTGTGTCGTTACATTCATTAAGATTATTATTAATTAGTTTATTTAATGTCTCTAGTCATAATATCGACTGTCTCCAGACCAATGGGCGTGACCCTCAAAAAATCGAAAATGGGTTTTTTGTTTCAAACAGTTAAACTCGATTTCCTCTCTCTATCTACTGTCAAAAGGGTGTAGCCTCGACAAATTGGAAAATAGTAAAAAATAAATAAATAACGCAGACATGGCATTTGGCACTGAACTTTTGAAACAGGCCAAAGGGCTTAAAACACGACTAAAGAAGGGCTTAAGCCACATCACTTCCCATGACTTAAACGGCCAAACGGCGTGCCCCTCGGTTAAAACGGCGTAACTCAAGAAATATATTTTTTTTTAATATATATATATTACGATTTTCCAAATGGCGGAACCCACTTCTGCGCATGCTCCCTCGAATTCTCGACTCTGTGGAATTATTTACTGGCCGACAAAAAGGAGATTCCAATAAAAACTGTGGCCTTATTCTGCGACTCATGTCCAAGTCAGAATAAAAATAATCAAATATTTGCGACAATTTTCTGTTTTTTTAAAAATGTTCTTCAAATATTACAGCAATTTATATGAATGACATTCTTGGAACCTGGACACACTTATATGCCCGTAGATTCGGTCCACGCCAATGATAGAAAAAAACGTAAAAACAAACTGTGGGCTCCGTCTGAATGGTCAACAATAAGGCCAACCTCACATTAGGCAATTCCGAAGCGACGCGACTGATACTCAAGTATCTTGAGGGTATCTTAGAAGTCACTTCCTATGTTGAGTGGTTGGGAGACACAAACGACGCCACTCCCAGGAGACGCGTATCCTACCCGTATCCTACCAGTCTCAAGCGACCTGCTAGGAAGGTCGCCCGTCCCTTGAGTCTCCTGCGTCGCCTCGCCATGGCTAGTGAATACACTCTTCTGCACTCACACATTCCCGCATTTGTGTGTTCCTCTGTCTTATGGATGGAGAAACAATGCCAATCAAGTGTAGGAATGATTATTTCGTCATTCGGTATAATGATACGAACTTGGAATCCGACTTTTCCAGCTCTTTAGCACCAACAAATAGTTAACATTCCTTTCGATGTAAGGACGGCGCCATAATCTTTGGATTTTCCTTTTTCTATAATAATAATAATAATAATAATAATAATAATAATAATAAGACACAACGACATCTTCATCACTTGACATGGTGAATAACTCAGCTTCTCGCCACGGCTAGATGGAGACTGAAGAGATCCTAGTCGCTGCACAGTATCCTCAGTGTGAGGAGAAAAGTTGCCTACGGGTATCATACCCACGGGTAACTCAAATGGCTGATACTTGAGTCTCAGTCGCGTCGCTTCGGAATTGCCTAATGTGAGGTTGGCCTAAGAGTCAATGCAAGAGAAAATCCAGGACCATACGAAGTTATACTTAACATTATCTTATTCAGACTTCCTTGATTTCGGGATGGGGGGGGGGGGGGGGGGGGGAGAGAGAGAGAGAGAAGTTAATATTACATAGGCAGTTATTAGAATTTTGGAGTTGTCCCTTCCTCTGATCCTATTCCCTTCGGCCGATTCCGCGGAAAATTAATATGTGACGTTCTTATGGGGCTTCGAATTTACATATAAAATTTGGTGCGGATACATTTAAACTATGGGGAGTGGTTGTGTTGACACGACTTTGTACAGCTGGCCCGAGTGGGTGGCTGGTTAGGGTATACAACCTGGATGTGGGTCGGAAGGTGCATGAACTCAACACACACCGTCCCCTTTCTAGCAGTGAGTCAGTCCCTAGCTCTTTATGACCCATTTTTAGTAGAACTAGAGACATACGAGAATGAAAAATTAGAAAGCATAAAGGCGGGAGAAGAGAAGACTCCCGCCCTCCCACTCTGGTAGAAAGTGTTATGGTAGCATTGTGTGCTGTAGCTTGTAACTCGGGTTTCTTAACATGATAATGGCAGGTTGTGTGCTCAAATGGAAAGGTTTCATTTTTAGAGTTCTGCAGCCCCAATTAACGAATGTTAGAGGTCTGCAGGTCCAAGACCCTATTAACGAATGTGAGAGATCTGAAAGTTCAAGACCCTATTAACGACTGCTAGAAGTCTGCAGATATATTCATTATATCGGCAGTTGTTAGAGTTTCTGTGAAAAATATTGTCTATTTCACATAATATGTGAGTACTTTCGGTATTGCTACCATGTTCAGCCACGACTTAAAAAATACTGTTATTACGCATAGATGTGAAGATGGTAGCAATACCGAAAGTATTCCGATGTACTGTAAATATTTTATGAAAGAAATACACAAAATTTTTAAGAAACTTTCGTCTTTTCTTTATTAATTTTTTATACATATAGTATAAGGAAGTATTGTAATCTGGCGAAAATCCGAGATCGAGATTTCAGATTTTCACTTTTGAAGGTCCCCTTAATAGGTTTTCACCATTTTCGCGATAATGTCTGTACGTGATTGGGAAGTTTAAATTTCATATGTAATTTCGAAGCCCTGTAAGAATGACACCTACTAATTTTCAGCGGAATCAGGTGGGGTGATTAATTCCTAGGGAAGCACATAGCAAGTGATTAATCGACAACTTTTTTTTTCTTCATTTTTGGAATCAGGGATTTGGGAAAACATGGAATTTCAATGAAAACTCGATGTCGAATACCTGACCAGATATATAACCCTCTTTAATTCAAATAATAGCCTTTTTAAAGAACTGAAATTTCGGACATATGGCGTTCAGCTGTGGGGTTCTGCTATGCCATCTCCATACCAAAAGAATTGAAGACATTCAAAATAAAATCCTCCGAACAATCACACAATGCCCATACTACATTTCAAACATAACGTCAGACCGCGATCTCAACATATCATCATTACACGAAGTTAGACAACATTTATACACAAACTTTAATCGTCGTTGGCCGCGTGACCTCCAGCCTGAGGAGGCGGTACTGCTGACCAGGCGTCTCATCAAGTGTTTTTGACATAATCCTCGTATGTTAATTTTTTTCTTATTGTGTTATCACAGTTGAAAATTGTCGATTAAATGGTAAAAAAAAAAAAAAAATTGAACTTTTGAAACAGAAAGCTTACAATTTTCACAGTGCCTGGACACTTCAAAGAATGCCCGCTCAACTTATTGCAAAATAGACATGTATCACTGCTAATTATAGTCATTCGTATACTCCTTCACGTATTTACATTTTCTCTTAACATCATTTACTTTATTTTTTCCATCCTTGAGAAATGTTACATAAGATGAGATTACTAATTTTCATTCCTAGTCACGACACAACTAGTAAAATTCAGTATTTATTTCACATACATATTTTTCTCTCTTTAATTGTAATGGCATTGACTATTTGTGTGAAATTAAACCATTTATATTGGCATATAAATGGATTAATTTCTCATGATTTGTGATATTTTGGACAGAGTCACGTAGCCACCCATTTCATAATTGAAAATTTTGGATAATTCACATCCTAGATTTTTATATAAGCTGATGGACACGATCCTTTTATTGCTATATCTGTGGTCACATTTTCCATTAATCGTGTAAATCCAGTTTTTGGAATAAATAAATTATGTTTGTATCATTATTAATCATATACCTTCTAAATCTATAGGAGTGAATGAAAATGAATATTGTTAATCCTTTCTTGGATTTTCCCTTAGTTACCTAATCATTCCCCATCACTTACCTAATTATTAACCATACTTTTTGAAATACTCGTGAAGTTGAGCAAGTTGATTTAATCGAAAACACCCTCTTCACTTGAAATAGTCTCCGTAGTGAATAAATGGTTAAATGCAGTTATCTCGTGAATGATTCCTCAAAGAACTAGATTAAGTTGATTTAACCGAGAACATACACAATTTTACGAGATACCAAGAAACCCACATCTTTATAATTCCGAAAGTATTAGAGTTCTGAGCTCCCAACTTCTTCACAGTACGCAGATGGCTTGGGAGATGATCACAGTACACTTAACTCATTTTGGTCATTGTGCGACTTAACAACTTATTCCTTTTGACCATCATATATCACTATAATAATTATAAAGAAGACAAAAAAAGTCGTCGGTGGATCATCGGAAATGTACTTCCCCAGAATGAATTAATCAATTAAATTTTCGCTCTTTCTCCATAACCAATTGCCCGTTTGGGCTAAAAATCTATAGTCACATAGCGGCTAATGAAACCTCATACTAAAATTTGTGTCGATACATTCATTACAAAAGGCAGTGTGGTAAATAAATTATTGTTAAATAAATTATAAATATATAAATAATAAACAATTAATAATAATTAAATAAAAGTTAAATAATAAAAATTACCACATTTCCTGTAGACATTTTATCTCTGGTCTTTCACTAAATTTTGATTTTTACAGTAATTTCCGAAAAGGGCCCTAAAAAATATCAAAAGTTCAAGACGTGCAATTTTTAAGAAAGTGCACGTAATTTAAAAAAAATTCAATTAACAAACTTTTCATTTGGATTGCTAAAGAGATGCCATATGTTTTTTTAAAAATGTTTTCAATAATATTAAATCTAATCCAAAGGTTTTCAAATTATCTTACTGGGCCAACAGGGAAAATGAATAGCATAGAATTTACGAGAACAAATAATTGGATTTATTTACTTAAACTACATAATAAAATTAATAACTAAACATTGAAACAAAAATCAAAAGAAAAATCGTACAAACTAAATTTTTAAAACTATTTTAATTTTTTTTTCTGTTTTATATTTTGGCCATTCTTCATATCAAAGATATATACTTTTTGGACATATATATTTTGTACATATAAATAAATAACAGTACCTTCTTTGCGCATCAATTTTACTGTTAATTTACACCTACTTAGTTTATCACATCTTAAGCCTAAACTCTCATTTCATCTTCACTCAGACCGTCTCACCATCAACCCAGACCTCGACTCCTTTACAACACTAATTAAAAAAACAGCTGATGGTCGTGTTTTGTTTTCTATTCATGGGTTGTTTTAAAACAAAATGCATTCATATTATTATTCAACAATTTAGTTGCATCTTTATACAAATAAATATAATTAATTTGAATGTGTGTATTGTTTTTATACATCACAACAGTTATTAAGGTTTTTGGGTCCCCTACTTCGGCCGATTTAGCTGAAAATCAACAGGTGTCATCATTATGGTTCTCATATAAAATACATTCATTCTATCGGGAATTATGTTCACAAGACACACTGAAAGACAAAACCTTCTTTCTTTTTTTTGTCACTTTTGGAATCATCGAAAAACATAATACTCTGGTCATGAAATTACATAACTTCCCCAATCCTTTTTATGACTGGGGAAGTAAAAACTGATATAAACATACTAACATACATAACAGACGATATGGTCTTTTAAGACGACTACTCGGATCAAAGTCAAAACTATCTGTTGAAAACAAACTTACAATTTACAAAACAATCATACGACCAGTATGGACATACGGACTAGAACTATGGTGCTCAGCCAAGAGTTCCAACATCAACAGAATACAAACTTTTCAGTCAAAAGTCCTTCGACAAATAGTCAATGCTCCCTTTTAGGTCACCAACAAAGTCCTCAACATTCCTTACGTCCAAGACCTAATCCAACTCCGCTTCAAGAAATTCCATTCCAAGTGGAATACCCATCCCAATCCTATCGCTCACCGCATGTCCTCTCAGTCCCATCCCGACAACCCTCCACGCCGCCTAAGACGACGCTGGCCTCGCGATCTTCTTTGAATAACGAGACTGTCTAAGGGAGTGTCAGCACTGGCATCTCCCATCAATTGTACATATTTATCTCTCATGTTCACTTCTACTTATTGTTAATTTTGTACAGATTGTAGAATAATAACAAAAAAAAAAGTGTTTTTTAAAAAATATTGTCTATTTCACAAATAATATATAATATGGGAGTACTTTCGGTATTGCTACCATCTTCAGCCACGACTTAACAAATACTAAATTGAAGTTCAACTAGGTAGTTTACAATCCAAATGGTAGGTATCCTTTTTCAGCCCCTACGGGGTTTTCCTATCCCCTCTGTAAAACCCCGTAGGGGCTGAAAAAGTATACCTACCTACCGTTTGGATTCAACTACTTAGTTGAGGTTAGGTTAGGTTAGGTTTTATGACTCATGCTCGGGCTTTAACTACGAGGTCATATCGCCTACTACCAGAGCGCTCTTTCGTCACTCTGGTGGACATGAGCCCGACTCTACTGTGGGAGTCCTAAATTTTGCCTACCCTAAATTTTTTTCACCTAGGGCAGGGGTCTTTAACGAGTCCCTGACATCGTACAGGCTCGGGACCATCGCTTAACGTCCTATCCGAAGGACGGCGTGCTTAAGTTAATTTTACTTCCCAGATAATATAAACTAAGGGCCTCGGTCGGGTTTCGAACTCACGATCTTGAGCTCAGAAGGCAAGCACGCATACCACTGAGCTACTGGCGCCCTCTACCTAGTTGAACTTCAATTTAGTATTTGTTAAGTCGTGGCTGAAGATGGTAGCAATACCGAAAGTACTCCCATATTATATATTATTTGTGAAATAGACAATATTTAAAAAAAAAAAATACGTTTTCTTTATTTCTATCAAGTGTTTCACAATATCTCTGAAAAAATGTTAAATATCATCACAATAGTTAGTTATAATGACTCATATGGGACAACAAACACGGACATATACCTTTACGTTGACGTCACAGGTATCGTTTCACACTCCTGGAGGACAGACACAATGAATCATAGACTAACAGACGCTTTAGACGAATCGAATAGTTTTTCAATAAATGGAAACTTAAAATTAATGTTACCAACCCACCATAGATATTATATTAGTTAACTACAAGATTCGCCAGGCAGTGGCCGGAAGGGGCGCTGATTTGCTCATATCACATACATTCCCGGATGACTAGGAGTGTCATAGAGGTGAGGGGGGGAAGGAAGAGGGGAGATATCAGTAATCAGTAGCTGTAATGAGATGCATCCTTCAATAGTGGGCTACGTAGAGACAAGAGACTAGCCAGAGATCAGCGTTAGTAACCCGTTACTTTCCTTCCGTTAACTGTTAAATAACTGACATTTGTAATCGATAACCTAATACTAGAGTTAGTTATTGACTTAATTAATATTAAGTCAATAACTAACTCAAGTATGACTCATGCCCGGGCTTTACCTATGAGTTTGATTTTTCATATTTATTCACCTAAGGCAGAGGTCTTTAACGAGTTCCTGACATCGTACAGGCTCGGGACCATCGCTTAACGTCCCATCCGAAGGACGGCGTGCTTAAGTTTATTTTACCTCCCAGATGAAATAAACTTAGGGCTTTGGTCGGGCTTCGAACCTACGATCTTGAGCTCAGAAGCCAAGCACGCATACCACTGAGCTACCGACATACCAAAAATTAGCGTAAAAAATCAATACATCGACAGTTATCAGGGTGTTTGAGATGAGTTCCCTCCACCCTAAACCCTCTCCTTGCGGAAAATTGATAAGTGCCGTCTTCTTGGTGTTTTGAATTCAAATATGAAATATCATGTCAATATATTCATTACATCGGCAGTTATTTGGGGTTTTTGAGTCGAGTCATCCTCTGATCCCCGCCTCCCATTCGGCCGATTCTGC
The DNA here is from genome assembly GCA_963662175.1 of Aradus depressus. Lineage (NCBI taxonomy): Eukaryota > Metazoa > Arthropoda > Insecta > Hemiptera > Aradidae > Aradus > Aradus depressus. Next base: position 20,715,733 of record OY759226.1, on the reverse strand, counting down.
TAAAAATTGATGTATCGAATAAAATGCTTGAATAAACTGAAGTTCAATTATTATGCAATAGAAGCTTATGGTAACTAAGCACTACCCAATTTAGAGAATTTGAATAAAATACTAGATATTTGGTATTTGTAAAAATTAAATAACATTAAAATCGAAAAATACTTTTAAAAATATCTGGGCCATTTCAGGACTTTCTTATACCCAGTAATGCCAGTATGAAATGATTTTGTGAAGGGAGTACTGCTATCATCTCTCCTCATCTTGGCCCAGTCCTATCATCCAGACACCTCCAAACACACCTGATAACCCTTCAGTCCTGGTGCAAAAAGTGGAGAGTGAAAGTGAACGACAAGAAGACAGTTCATATCGTCTTCACCCTTCGTCGAAAATATACCTGCTCTCCAGTGTACCTTGACTCATCTCTTTAAAAAAACGAGGCTATCTAGATCTATACTCGACAAAAGATTAACTTGGAATCCTCACATGAGTCTGAACAGACGTTATAAACTGTTACTAAGACTACTAGAGAAAAGATACAAATTACTTTGAAAACAAAACGACTTATATACAACGAAGACTCAAAACTATGTTAGACTTAAGGACTTGAACTCTGGGGTTCTGTCAAGGCTTCCAATCTGCAGCGCATCCAATCCAAAATCCTTCGTACAATAGCCAATCCAATAATCCTCTAGTACGAGCCCTCCATTCTGTCACACTTCCCCAACGACGGCTTAAGCGTCAATTGTCTAGAGACCTTCTTAGCAGTCGCAGTGACAGTGATTAGTTACAAATAAGAGTATCTCAATGACTAGGTAGTGTCACCTCAGGTTGATTTCTCCCCTCATGACATTTTGATATTGTCATTATCTCTCTATTAGCACATTTGCTTGTTGTATTTATTTTTTATACTGTTGTAAATATCTATTTGTAAAAAAAAAAAGTGGTAGGCAGTTGGAGAGAGAGAGTGGTCTGTAAGCGTGGTTGGTATAAGAAAGTCCTGTAATAACCACATCGCATATATTTTTAAACTACAGGTCATAATAACAGTTATTCTAGTTAATTAGTTAGGTTATGTTCAGTTAAACTAATAACCTGTTATTTTTCAATAACCGTTCCAGGCTGCGCAGCTACATCAAGCTAGTGTAGAGGCCTTGAGAATGGTAGAAACACGGAAACCGGTAATAACAGCTTGACACGAGATCACAAACTACTAACAATAGTATAGAGACTACACCATTGTTAAATGTTATTGTCCATCTGGAGGAGTGGGGGTATACACTATGTTTGTTAAACCGTGTTTCCGTTCTGCAGAAACTCACGTTTATGCACTCTCCTCATGCAAACCTGGCTTGAAAAAATACTGCAACTACGTCTTATTGATATACCGGATGACATCACCAAGGTCAACCAGTTCGGCGGACCAATCATCTCCACTCAGATTACATAATGAATATTTCTCAGAATAATAATGGTATACCGAGATAGCGTCTCTGCCTACTATGCTCAAGACACCGGGATCGAAGCCAAAAGGAAAAAATAAATTGTTTGACTGTACATTCATTACATCGGCAGTTTGGGAGGTTTTTGAGTTTGCCCACACTTGTCAGATTCCACTCACTTCCAAATATATTTTTTTAAAGTACCGCAATTTTGTGAATATTTAAAAAAAAAAGTGCAATCACAAAAAAACTCTATTGATCTAATAAGATCCGCTCAAACTATGATAATTGTGAAATTTTATAATAATATTGCTATTTATTGATAGCATAATAATAATTATTATACAATTATTGTAATTTTCAAAAAGAGGCTAATACTAATAGTTGCATAAGATTGCAACATGGATGCATTGAAATAAATACCCTCCTCGCCAGAGCAACAAATAATCAAATTTAAACAAAACAATAAAAAAAAGTGGTCAGTAAATCTCTGACTATGGTTAGGTTAAGTTTTATGACTCATGCCCGGGCTTTAACAACGAGGTCATATCGCCTACTACCAGAGCGCTCTTTCGTCACTCTGGTGGACATGAGCCCGACTCTACTGTGGGAGTCCTAAATTTTGCCTACCCTAAATTTTTTATTCATCTAGGTTAGGGGTCTTTAACGAGTACCTGACAACGTACAGGCTCGGGACCATCGCTTAACGTCTCATCCGAAGGACGGAGTGCTTAAGTTTATTTTACCTCCCAGATAAAATAAACTAAGGGCCTCGGTCGGGTTGTGAACCCACGACCTTGAGCTCAGAAGTCAAGCACGCATACCACTGAGCTACCGGCGCCCTCGGTACATCTCTGACTATGTACCTCCCCAGCACAAATTACGTTTTCGCTCTCCCTCCAAAGCCAGTCGACCGTTTGGGATATAACTAAATATTTGACTTACATATTGACTTCTGAATTCTCATACTAAATTTTGTGTCGATACATTCACTACAACGCCAGTTATTAGCATTTTTGAGTTAAGCCTACCTCAAATCCCCCTCCTTTTGGGTCGATTTGGCTGAAAATCAATACGTATCGTCCTTAGAGGGTTCTGGATATACATATAAAATTTCGTGTCGATATATTTATTCAATCGGGAGGTGTTGTGTTCACATAGATTTTTTCCCCATTTTTTGAATGAGCTAGGAAAACATGAAATTCCGTTGAAAACTGCGCATCGAATTTTTGACCGAATACATAACTTCCCCTATACGTTGTATATCTTAGGAAGCAAAAAAAAAAAAAAATGTATTTCTTGTTGATGGAATTGCCAAGATCAGTTTGTCCTCTAAACACAAGAGATATATCATTAGCCAGGTGCATCCATCGACATTAGCAACAGGACGCGGTGTTGTGAAGGACTGGAAAATGGTGGCGTCAACTGAGGAAAATCTAACATTAGTTAAGGTTAAGATGACTATATTAAACTACACAATAATTAGCCTATTGTTCATCAGTACAGAAAAGTAATATATAACCCTGTTGGTTAACAGTGTACCGAAAATGTAATGAAGTACCCTTGAAAACAGTAGTTCTCCCCTCTTTTGATCAATTTGGATGAAATTACTAGTGTATTTCTCAGACATTAGTCAATTATTATATTAAATTTAGTGACTATATATTCATTACACCAGCAATTGGTAGGGGTTCTGAGGTTCACGGACTTTTTGGATTGCGCGCCAACGGAGAGCGGTACGGGTGGCAGCATTAGTTGTTGTGACTCTTCCTGAGCTCAGCTGTTTTCTAGATTCTCTACAACCTACTTTGTTGTGAAGTAACAGACGTTTTTGTGAAACAAGATTTTCGTGTTTGGCTATTTTGTGATCTTTAGTCAAATGAATCAAAAATAAGAGCAACGCGTTTGTGTCAAGTGTTGTGTGAAGTTGGGTAAAACATTTCAGATGTTGCAAGAGGCTTTTGGGGATGAATGTCTGAGTCGATCACGGTGTCATGTAATAACCAAGAGGTTCAAATGAATTTCTTCCACGAGATGAGACAATTAATCGTTTTCGATACCTTGAAACTCTGAAACATTTGCGCGAGGCTGTGAGGAGGAAGAGACCTGAGCTGTGGTGAAGTGGGAAGTGAGTGCTGCACCATGACAACGCGCCTGTTCATTCTGCGTTGCTCATTCGCGATTATTGCACAAAAAACACCATGGCCCTCATACTCCAGCCCCCGTACTCACTACACCTGGCCCCTGCGAATTTTTTCCTGTTTTCGGAACTCAAGAGACCCTTAAAAGGGCAGATATTTCACTCAACTGAGCGAACAGGAGGAGCTGAACACCATTCCAGAAGATGAGTTCTCAGGGTCCTTCCAGCAGAGGAAACGGCGGTGGGAAAAATATATAGCTTCCCAAGGGGAGTACTTTGAAGGGGACAATGTCCAATAACTTGTACATTATTTAAATAAATTTTTAAAAAATCAGACCTGGAACGTTTTGATCCCCCCTCGTACCAAACAATGGAGGTTTACAAAATACACTTGTAAACATCAAAAATGTTGTTTCTTTTCAAATGAATAATTAGTAGATAATAAAATATACAAATGTAAGGGAAGTGAGATGTATAGCAAGTCCATTTGGCTGAAACCTAAATATGAAGAGATCTAGTCCCACCTTCAGCATTAGAGTGAATTATGTTGTGAATTAAGTTGCTAGATTGGCATATATCGATACAATTCTGCGATTGCCTGAGACTCAGACCCCATTTTTAGTTCCCCAGCTATACAAAGTATAGGGGAAGTTACGTAATCCATCAAAAATTCGATGTAGAGTTTTCAACGGAATTTCATGTTTTCCGATCTCTCGAATCCAAAAATGAACAAAAAAAATGCCTGTGAACACGATTATTCCCGATAGAATGAATGTATCGAGACGAAATTTTATATGTGTATCCAGAACCTTCTAAAGATGACACCTAATGTTTTTCAGCCAAATCGACCAAAGGGAAGAGAGGGGGGTTAGGGGGGCTTAACATAAAAACTCAAATAACTGCCGATAGAATGAACTAGCAGTAATACCCGGCGTTGCCCGGAGAACTTTGACTTTTCTCCCAATATCTCCTATAAGGCTATTCAGTTCCTCGACAGTACATTCATGATGTTATAATTTTCAATTATTCATACGGAATAAGGCTTATAGTCCTTCAACTGTAGTAACGCTAGCTTTGGAGCTAAAACTAATTTATTCAAAAAGATTTCTCATTAATCGTTGCAATGGTTTTCGAGTTACAAAGATTGCGTGAGTGGATGCTGGGATGGACCAGGGGTTGATTAAAAAATAGACCTTAACCTTCCGGTAGATAAAACCTATCTATTCAAAAAGATTCCTCTTTAATCATTGCAGTGGTTGTTGAGTTACAAAGATTGCGTGGGTGGATGCTGGGATGGATCAGATATAGAGGTACTAATACGCCTATAACCTTCTACAGACGATGACGAACAAATTTTAAAAAAATTAATCAAATCCATCAAGCCGTTCATGAGTTATAGCGGTACAACGCACAGACATTTTCAGATTTATATATATGATGTATCGAGACGAAATTTTATATGAGAATCCAGAACCCTCTAAAGACGACAGCTATTGTTTTTCAGCCAAATCGACCAAAGGGAAGAGAGGGGGGTTAGGGGGGCTTAACATAAAAACTCAAAGAACTGCCGACAGAATGAATGTATCGACACGATATTTTATATGTGTGACCAAAACTCATAAGGAAACACCTATCGATATCAGCCAAATCGACCAAAAAGGAGGGTGGATTAGGGGTGAGGCTTTCAAAAACTCTCCAATCCTGAACACTCTAACGACGACACCTAATGTTTTCCAACCAAATCAAATAAGGGAAGGGGGGATTAGGGGGAATTCCATATATGAATTCAAAACACCATAAGGGCGACACTTATTAATTTTTAGAGGAATCGTTAGAAGGGGAGGCGGGAACAGAGGGGGGTTCAACCGACTGGTTTTGGAGGGGGAGCGAAAAGTTAATTATTTCGTTCTGGGGAAGTACTTTGCCGGTGATTCAACTACATTTTTTTAATTATTTTTCCAACTGAATGGACACAAATTGCATACAATGTATTCAGACATTTATATTACTGCTTAACATCAGTATCGAATAGGATGGCAACCTGTGGATAGCCCGACGCTATAAACCCAGTAAGAAAAAAAAAATTGCCTCAGATAGTTACATGAAAAAACAATATAGAAAAAAAAAATTGTAGAAACTATTACGAGAGATAATTAGGTGAGGCTAAGGCCAGTACACCGTGAAGGAAGCGAAAAGAAACCCTGGTAATTTCCGCAGCTACAGCATTTCCTGCTGCGAGCAACTGCAATACAATCTGGTTGCGAAATGCAATAATAACAACATTGTCCTACTTATAAAAAAAAACATCATTACAAAATTCCTTCTCTTTTCGTTTCATTACAGGATCTTTCATATATAAAAGCTTCAATTTTTGCTTTAATTATTTATTACTTCCCCAGATATATGAAGTATAGGTGAAGTTATGTAATCTGTCAAAATTCGATGCGGAGTTTTCAACGGAATTTCATGTTTTCCGACCTCCTGATTCCAAAAATGTCTGTGAATACGATAACACCCGATAGAATGAATGTATCGACACGAAATTTTATATGTATATTCAGAACCCTTTAAGAACGACTACTGTTTATTTTCAGCGAAATCGGCCGAAGAGGAGTGGGGATAGGGGAATGCTGAACACAAAATCTCTAGTAACTGCTGTTGTAATGAATGTATTGATACAAAAATTCATATGTAAATTCAATGCCCTATAAGAACGACACCTATACATTTTCAGAGGAATTAGCTAAAAGTGGGGGGGGGGGGGGGCAACGGAGGGGGGCTCAACTCAAAAAATCCCATTAACTGCCATTGTAATGAATGTATTGACATGACTTCACAATTGAGTAATTCGTACTAGAGAATATAGCCAGTGATTCGCCGACTTTTTTATATTATTTATTATTTTTATACACTTAATGAATTCAACAGCTGGATTGGACGGACAATAAAAAAACCTGTTGGCGATGAAAATATAAATGAGTCAGTCTGCATGACTAACTAAACAAGAACTGTTTAAGATGCAACAGAGAGAGAGAGACCTCAGAACAAAGGTAGTCTGCATATGAAACACAACACAGACAAAGGGGCTCTCAAACAAAAAAACAACAAAAACACTAAACAATAATGTATGCCATCTTTTGTTTGGTCCTCCAAGGACAACCTCCAAACCTAGCTTTCTCTGATGTACACTATACACAGGGACATGTATGTTGACCAAATGACAAATGGTTTTATTTTCTGAGCTATAGTTGTATAAGTATAGTTATAGTTAGCCCTGTAGGAGGAACTACAGGACAGTCCAGACCAGAGCGTTGCAAGGACATAGTCCAAGAATGCATCGCGGATAAATCGTACCGAGCCTGTATGATGTCAGGTACTCACTCGTTAAAGACCCCTTACCCTAGATGAATAAAAATTTAGGGTAGGCAAAATTTAGGACTCCCATAGTAAAGTCAAGCTCATGTCAAAAGAGCGGTCTAGTAGTAGGCGATATGTCCTCATAGTTAAAACCCGAGCATGAGTTATAATAACTGACTAATACATTCATCATACTTAAATTATTAAAATTATCATTATTAAAATTTTTAAATCAAGCCCCCCTAAAGACATGTCCTCCCTTTTGCTCGATTCAGCTGAAAATGAATAGGGTTCAGGATACACACATGGAATTCCGTTAAAATCGTTTGGTAGATGATCTACGAAGCAATGGAAAAAAATAAGAATGTTTACTCACCCACTCCACCAAGATTTAGGTTGAGCAATTCCAAAAAGGTTGGGGAAATTTCCAAAAAGAGACTCCAGGCTGTCGATGCCTCGAACTGGAATTATGCCAAAATCGTCGTCAGAATCGTCATCTTCTGACTCCGACTGTTCCACCTCTTGTTTTTTCGTAGTTGATTCTTTGGAATCTTCTGAAAATGAAAAAAATAACATATTTTCAAAATAATATGAAAGCATAAAAATTTCATAGTCGTAAAGAGTAGTAAATACAAAACAAAAACAAAAAAAAACTTGCCAATTAGTCTCTTTGAAAGAAATGAAACGACAAAAAAATATTTGAATTTGTTTATTTAACAAGGGACATGGGACACTAATCCTATAATCTGAGAACGCCGGTAGCTCAGTGGTATTCATGTCTGCTTACTGAGCTCAAGATCGCGGGTTCGAAACTCAACCAAGGCCCTTAGTTTATTTTAACAGGGAGGTAAGATACACTTAAGCACGCCGTCCCTCAGATGGTGATTTTCTGATGGATATGGGATTTAAATTGGAGCATTTGGACTTTTGTTTTTCTCTATAATTACTCATTATCATTCTTACTTTGTGTTTCTGTTCAAAAAAACACCATTTTTGTTAATTTTTATTGTTTTAATTTAATCATTGCTCGTTTTTAAGAATTACTGTTTTTTTAGTTAATTCCTAATATTCTTCCGACTTATAATCTCCTTCCACGATAATCCTCTTGCCAAATCCTGAGCATCACAATCCTCCAAGAAGGCTGAAGCGGCGTTGGCCTCGCGATCTACTTTAATTTGTATTTTATATTTTTTCAAATTTTAATATTTTTTATTTATTTTAATTTTTTTTTTTTTTTTGTGTTTTATTAATTTATTTATTTTATTTTATCTTTTTCATATGCAATTTTTAAGGGAGTGCTGATGATGATCGGATTCTCCCCGCCTCCTGGTCTTCCTCCACTGCTGGACAGTGGATGGTTGGGCAGTGTGGTGGGAGGGTAAGCGCTGGTCTCCCGCCGCCTCCTCCCCTCTCCACTAGTTGGAGAGTGCTATATGGCAGTATACGGGAGTCCTACTGGTGCTGTCCTCGTCCAGTTTCTTATATATTTTAATTTTTACTTTTTTTAGCTATTATTTTGTAATTATTGGTTTCTTTTTTGCTTCTTATTATGTTTTCTATTACTTATTATTTTGTGATGTATTTTTATAGTCATCACTTCTGCTTATTGTTATTTTTTTGTACAGATTGTAGAATAAATAAAAATAAAAAATTTCTAAAATTATCTTTTCTTGTTTCTTTCTTTATTTTGTCTTAATTGGTTGATACTGTTATTCTTTTGTTTATTCCTTATGTTATTATTCTTAGGGAACCTATATCCCAGAACGAAGATTATATTTTTCATTTCATTTCAAAACTATTTACCGTTTGCTACTCATTCACTTCCTTAATAAATGCTAATATCGTCTAATTTATTTTAATTGAACCTTCACCCTTCTTCCTCAATTCCTTGTTACAATAATTGCATAAATAATACTTAGCAATTTTTTTTTCTTTTTTTTTTTTCATTCTTAAGTGTAAATATTTATATATTGTGAAATAACTATACCAATACGATTGCAACAATGTTGCAAAATAGAACTGCAATTGTGCAATGAGATAACATCATCGGCTGTCACGACAAGTGCAGTTTTTCGATTAGGAGTGCATGTTGTGTATCTAACCTAGATTTTGAAGTTTCATAGTGCAACAGAGGGCACCGAATCGTTCAATTGCATAAGAGAATTTATAAATTATTAACAGATTTAAGGAATAAAATTATATATCTTAAATAGTTTTGGTTAATTTTTTATTGAAAAGGATGGTTGACCATAGTATTGAGAGACTCGGTCCGGTATAACCCCGTGAGCACGGTACCGTGGATCGAACTCACACGGCCAACTATTTAGACGCGAGCCAATTGTTAATCGGGAAATTTGTACATTGACTGATTGATGTGCACATTAGCTGCTCTACTCAAAACAACAAAAGTTACGCCTTGTAATAACGTAATTCATGGACAGACCTTGCCGATGGGATTGTATCCTAAAAGTACCGAGTGCGCCGGTAGCTCAGTGGTATGCGTGCTTGCCTTCTGAGCTCAAGAATGTGGGTTCGAAACCCGACCGAGGCCTTTAGTTTATTTTATCTGGGAGGTAAAATAAACTTAAGCACGCCATCCTTCGGATGGGATGCTAAGCGATGGTCCGGAGCCTGTACGATGTCAGGTACTCTTTAAAGACCCCTGCCCTAGGTGAATAAAAATTTAGAGTAGGCAACATTTAGGACTCCCACAGTGGAGTCGGACTCATGTCCACCAGAGTGACGAAAGAGCGCCCTGGTAGTAGGCGATATGACCTCGTAGTTAATGCCTGGGCATGAGTCATAAAACCTAAACCTAAACCTACAAAGAGTTATACCATTACAAAGAATGTGCAATTGGGCGTACAGAGTATAAGGTCTCGCTTGGAATGCTCGAATACATACCTTGAGAAGCAGATCCATCGGCAGGCCCCTTGTCCTCTTCTATCTCCTCTCTGCTGCCAACAGGACTTGAAGCCCCAGTCAGCAAGTCCTCGATATGCTTACTCTGCTTTTCAAGTTCCCGCACTCTGCAACAACAAAACAATACCATATTACATTATTATTCAATCTGGATTAATATATACGAGGTCTGTTTAAAAAAAAAACGTGGACGGTTTGAATTGCGCGGCTCCAGTTGGTTCCAGGGGAATCCACTTGGTGTCGCTAGGTTTGTACAGATCAGCTGATGAGCGCTGTTTCCCGCTTGCAGATATCTTAATTTGTTGATTAGCTATGCGGTTTTTAGTGAAGTGCGATTTTTCTGCGAAGTTTATTTTACCTCCCAGATAAAATAAACTAAGGGCCTCGGTCGGGTTTCGAATCCACGTTCTTGAGCTCAGAAGTCAAGTACGCATACCACTGAGCTACCGGCGCCCTCGGTGAGAAAAGGAATATGGAAATCAGTGTGAAGGGTTTTGTTGGATGTAATAAGGAGCATTGGCTATTATACAAAGGATTTTTCATTGCAAGGATTGAATGCGCTGAAGATTTGAAGCTTTGTCAGAACCCCATAGTTCAAGTCCACATAGGTTTTTTATTAATTCTATTAATTATGATTGTCCTGTAGTCCTAGTAATAGTTTTTATTGTCTGTTTTTTTCTTGTCTTTTCAGTCTGGTGTGAAGATTCATCATTCGTTTGTCAAGTATGAGGCCTGGGTAGCGAACTTGGTGTTTTGAAGGAATAGGATTGCAGTTAAGGAAGACGGGAGGGCAAGTATATTTTCGCCGAAGAGTGAATACAATGTGAAAGGACTTCTTGTCGTTCACCTTAATTCTCCACTTTGTATACCAAGATTGTCAAGTATTCTTGGAGGTTGCGAGATGCAAGGAACCTAAGTAAAACAGAAACAAGGTATAATAGGAACCTAGGTGAAACAGAAACAAGGTATAAAAGGAACCTAGGTAAAACAAAACAAGGTATAAAAGGAACCTGAGTGAAACAGAAACAAGGTATAAAAGGAACCTGAGTAAAACAGAAACAACGTATGAAAGGAACCTAATTAAAACAAAACAAGGTATAAAAGGAACCAAATTAAAACAAAACAAGGTATAAAAGGAACCTAGGTAAAACAAAACAAGGTATAAAAGGAACCTAATTAAAACAAAACAAGGTATAAAAGTAACCTAAGTAAAACAGAAACAATGCATGAAAGGAAGCTAGGTAAAACACAAACAAGGTATCAAGGTAAAACTGAAAATAGAGAAAAAATTTTTCCACCTATTATTCGCTCTACATTACACTATGATCTAAATAATTATATATGCTTAATACACAAGAAAAACAAAAAAAAAAAACAGGGAGGTTAAAAAAACGTTCAAGAAAAAGTTAAAAGGTATCCTAAAAATCTAGCTATTATAAAAATCCTTTTGTGTTGTATGTATTTATACAGAGCATTAACAAAAAAAGGTAAGGTAATGAGGACTAGAGTGGTATGGTTGTTAGACAAGGCCTTGTATAGATGGGAGCAAGGACAGGCATCCTAGCCCGGGGTTAGACATTAGAACACTGGTCTAATGATCTCAAGATGGTTCCAATCTATCCCCAGTCTATTCAATTGATTAATTAAAATATAGTAAAACTAGAGCCAGTCTCCCTTCGGTATACTTCCTCAACACGAATTGATCCAATAAGTCTTCTCTCTCCCTCTAAACAATTTGATTGTTTTAATCAATAGTTGATTTACACAAATGTATATCTTCTGAATATTTTCGTATATAACTAAGGCAAGGATTTTTATGATTTAGAGCTAAAAACATTAATATCTAAGCAAATGTGGACGTTTCTGTGCATTCTGACCCGGAATAAAGTGGTTTTATTTTGCAAATGAATGCATATTTCATGGGTTAGTGCATATAATGACATATTTCAACGTTTAGGGATTAAAAATGGCTTTAATTTGAACATTAAACATTAGAGAACATTAATAAACACCAAAAACATTTAAGTGCTAATAAAAATAAAAAAACAATGTTTTTTTTTAATCTTCGAAAATCTCGAATACCTGTAGCATATCAAAGCTCGAACCAGTTTTTTGTCGACCTAAACGAGCTCTTTTTAACGTTAAAGATCCCGTAAACAATCCTCGATTTAAACAAATTTATTGAAAAGTATACTGGGATGACTTGTCCTGACGAATCAACTCTAAGGAAAAACTTGCCCTATACAAAAATGTAGCCAGACAGAGACAAGAGAGTTGAGTGGTGGAGCAGATGAGTTCAGTGACCTGAGGATTACCGTTAGTGCACTTTCACGAGAGGGGAGGGAACCTCTTTGTACCGGCAAGACCCGGTACCCGGTACTAACTACACTCAAGTATACAGCACACTCGGCCAAATCGACACGAGTCCTATGGCATCTTAGTAGTTCATCTGGACCACTGGTTCTTAAACGTTTACTTCCCCGACTATAGAGGATCCAGAAACATCTAAAGACGACACCCATTCATCAGACAAATCGGCCAAAGAAGAGGAAGGGGATAAGACAACTCAAAAATCCCAATAACTGCCGTTGTAATGATTCAGAAGCCACTATGTAAGTCAGATATGATTTGCCATCCTCGGGTGTGCCTGGCTCATCAAGAGACGGAACATCAGGGGAGGGAGAATCTTGATACTGTTTGAGAGCCAAGCAGCGCTGCAAGCGTTGCGAGCTGTCATCATAGATTCCAAAATTGTCCTGGAATACCTTCAAGCACTGGAGTCCCTGACGGAACAAAATAGAGTGGAGTTGAGATGGGTGCCAGGGCATCAGGGGTTTGAGGGCAACGAAAGGGCTGATCAACTGGCCCGGTCAGGAGCTGACAGAGAACCTATAGGACCGGAACACTTCTGCGAGATCTCTAAGAGCACCGCAAGAGCGGCAATAAAAGGTTGGCTGACCAGGAAACATATCCAGTTCTGGAGAGGGGCAAAAAAGCAAAGACATTCAAAACTCTTTGTTGCGGAACTCTCAGAGAAAAGAAGCCCAGAGCTCCTGAATATGAGCAGAATGGATCTAAGAGCTATGACAGGACACTGTCATATGAACAAACACCTACACCAATGGTCGCCAAACCGTAGCTCGCAGGGAAATTTTAGGTAGCTCGCGGGGAAGTTACAGACGCAGCGCTTGGGTTGGCTAATCCGCACTACTCATCCCCACTACGCGTCCCGCGCGTCTGTCAATCAGTGTCTGGTGTCATGCTATATTTTGAAGAAGACAACGCTGCAGTGGAGATGGAACTGATTGATTTTCAAAGTGACCTTTCATTAAAATCACTCACACTTTGGCCTTTTGTTCCTAAGCAAAAATATCCAATTTTGGTTCAGGTTGGTTTACGATTGAAGGCAATGTTTACCCCAACATATCTGTGTGAGATTTCATTTTCCAGTATGAAATTCATTAAAAACAAGTACAGGAACCGGTTGACTGATGAACATTTGGACAACTGCATTCGAATGGCTGCTACAATATATGAGCCTAACATTAAAGCAATTGTTGATGACAAAAAAGAGTGCCACCCCTCACATTGAACTATGTTTTTCTAATGCAAATATTTTGTTATATAAATTCTTATGCTATTATTTGCAATGTTAGAAATTGCATTTAATTAGATTTAATATAAACTAGAAATGTATATTTATAGGTAATAAACAACTGTGTGATTTAAACAAAAACATGTATTATCCCCCCCCCCCCCCCCCCCCCCCCCCACACTTTTTTGGGTAGCTCACAGTAAAGTTTATGAGCTGTAAGGTAGCTCAGTCGCTCTGACCTACACAATATGGGCATCGCCAGAAGGTTAATGAGACTTCGGTTCATATTCTAAGCCAGTGCAGGGCATTAGAAAGCAGAAGATTTTACTGCTTCGGGTCTGGTATAACGGAACCGAAGCAGGTAATGGAAGGAACCTGCAGCAGAATCCTGGACTTTATTAAAAATACCGGGTTGCTGTAGGGATCAGGACCAACACACACAGGGCACACATAGGGGGAGGGGGGGGGGGGGGGGGGGGGGGAGAGAGAGAGAGTAAAATAAGTTTTAACTCGGTCGACTTGCTTTGGAGGGAGAGAAGCAACATAATTTGCTCATTAAAAAGTACATAGCCGGTGATACACCGATGACGTTTTTAAATGACCAAAAGGAATGCAGACAAAACAAACACTCTAGGTTAGGTTAGGTTTTATGACTCATGCCTGGGCTTTAACTACGAGGTCATATCATCTACTACCAGAGCGCTCTTTCGTCACTCTGGTGGACATGAGCCCAACTCTACTGTGAGAGTCCTAAATGTTGCCTACCCTAAATTTTTATTCACCTAGGGTAGGGGTTTTTAACGAGTACCTGACATCGTACAGGCTCGGGAACATCGCTTAACGTCAAAACACAAAAACTGTCGTTGTAATGACACGTCATTTTATATGTGAATTCAAAGCCATATAAGGACGCCACATATCAATTTTCAGCGGAATGAGCCGATGTAATGAATGTATACTCAAACGGTCGATTGACTTCGGAGGGAGAGCAAAAACTTAAATAATTCCTACTGGGGAAGTACATGCCGGTGATTCACCGACGACCCTTTTTATTGTCACACTTAACAAGATCTACCGCCAGGGGTCTGGTAAAATTATTATTTCAGCCAATCAACGTTTCTTATTTATACTTAATTTACATATTTTGATTTGATATGCGGCCTTAATTATTTTTTTTAATTATTAGTTAATAATGGATTGTATAACAACGTTTTTTTTTTCGTTGCATCACAATATATGAATGCATTGTTTGACATGGCTTCAAGAGGGTCAGGGCCTGAAATATGACTGATTAAGCCACAATATCTCCCAGTAATTTACGTTGTAATCAGCTGACCTGTCTACCTGACAGAGCCTCTTATCGTTATCCAGTCTTACCTACCTCAACCTGGTCTTGTTAACCTTGGATTAGTTCATTTGATAATAGCAGCGCCTATAGTCAGACAGACAGATAGCCAGAGGTGACAGTCAGACAGACAGATAGCCAGAGACGTCAGTTAGGCAGACAGAGGCTACGGACCGAGCCTGTACGATGTCAGGTACTCGTTAAAGACCCCTATCCTAGTTGAATAAAAATTTAAGATAGTCAAAATTTAGGACTCCCATAGTAGATTCAGGGTCTTCTCCACAAGAGTGACGAAAGAGCGCTCTGGTAGTAGGCAATATGACCTCGATGTTAAAGTCCGAGCATTAGTCATAATAACTTACTAGTCAGACAAACAGAGATGGCAGTCGGGCAGAAAGAGGCGCAGGTCAGACGAAAGAGACTTTTTTTATTCGCTCAAGTAATCGGTATGTTTTATATTAAAATAACGAAAATTTATAAACTATCCAGTGAGTTGTAAAATCGTCAAGTTTACATTTTACTCATGGGTGATATATGAACTAACTGGTCATTTTGAAAAAAATACGTATTTTATATCAAAATGACCAAGAGTTCCGTTAAAATATATAAACTAACTTTACACTAAAACTATAACATATATACCATTAAGTTAGAGTGGGGCCAGGAAGTCAAAAACAAAGGAAATTGCACAACGCATCCTCTTCGATGTTGAAACAGAAGTTTTCCTTAAAAAACCATTACTACATAATTCTATCTGACAAGAAAAACGAAGAAAAACGCTTGCACATTAAATAATTAAGTTTTCCCTCTCCCTCCTAACCAATCGACGGTTTGAGCTAAAAATATTTGACTTATAAATGGACATCTGAATCCTCATACTGAATTTTGGGTCGATACATTGGCATTATTTAGTCCCCTCCTCGTCAATGGCCTAGAGACCTCTTTAGCAGCAGCAATGACAGTGACTAGTTACAAATAAGAGGAAATCAGTGATTAGGGAGTGTCACCACTGGGTGATTTCTCCCCTCTTGACATTGCCATTATCTCTCCATTAGGATATTTGCTTGTATTTAATTTATACAGTTGTAAATATATATATATATATATATATATATATATATATATATATATATATATATATATATATATAATATATTTTTAGGGGCACGTGCCCCCCCCTGGCCAGAGAAATAAAAATATAAAATTTAAATAAACTAAAAAAATAGTTTTTATTAAAAATGAATTGCTTGCAAGTTACCATAGGATCATCAAACTTCCCGTTCTTCTGACACCTAAATCAGCAATCAGCTGTTGTAAGTGCAGGCCGCAGGCCATGTGCTGTAACTGTTCACTGTGTTTGTGTTCATGTGACAGTTTGGTTTGAGGTTTTGACGAAGTTTTCGTCTAACAGTTTCGTTCCGTTTTAACTGTTTTCCATATTTGCACAAAATTATTAAAATTAGCATGGATATTAGGGAGTTTTTTAGTAAGTATCTTGAATTATTTTATAATTGAATTGAAGAGCCTAGAGATTCAGACAGATAACCTAATAGTCCAAGAAGGTACCCCATCAAACATCTCACATTTTAAAGTTGAAAATGCTTGGAAAACATTTACCCCCGCCAGACTAGAAAAAATGTATTAATTGATATGTTAAATGAATTTTTGAAATTAGCTAAAAAAAATTAATTTTTTTAATTTTTTAATTTTAACCCCCCCCCCCCCTGCTCAAAATACTGGCTACGCCCCTGTATATATTTGTTTGTATATAAAAAAAAAATGTATATAAACAGCCACAGGCAAGAGACAGCCAAAACGCTAATAACTGCCGATGTAATGAATGTATCGACACATAATTTAGTACGAGCATTAAGGAGCCCCAAGTAGGTCAACTACATAGATTTTCAGCCCAAATCGACGATTCATTTTGGAGGGAGAGCGGAATCTTAATTGATCAATCCGTTCTGGGGATGTATACTGCCGGTGTTTCCATCGGAAAACATGAAATTTCGCTTGAAAATCTCTGACTGATTAAATAACTTTCTCTATACTTCTTATATAATAATATATAATAAATTGTCTAATGATTTTTAAAAAAAAATTAACAGACAGCCCTAATTGACAGGAATTGCAAGATATGACATTATCAAAACTATATTAAACTAGTCTCAACTGGGTCGACATTTAAGATAAGTTGCCCAAAACAACCAAAATTATAATGAGAAATGGCATTTTTAAAAATAATAAAACAAATAAAAAAAAATATTTCAAGACAGGACTGTTTTTTTTTTTATATTACACAACAAATTTTGAAATAAGCATATATATTTTTTTAACTAACATAAAGTCGATGAATCACCGGCAATGTACTTCCCCAGCTTGAATTAATCCACTAAGTTCCCACTCTCTCTCTGAACCCAATTCACAGATTAGATTGAAAATTAACAGGTGTCTTACTCAGGGGACTTCAAAAGGAATTTCATCTTCACAACATTGTCAATGAGGCTAAACTTTTCAATCTTAATAAATAATTAACAAAAAGATAAAATTGTTTATTATATTAATGCTTCCTTATAAAATCAATGGTAGAAATATTGTAGTCTCTGAGAATATACATATTATATGATTCTAATTTAAAAATATTAAATGATTTAATTATTAAATTGAAAATCATTAAAAATTAATTATAATTAACTTTAGAACAAAACCTAGACCGACTAATAAATCCTTAATTATATAAAATACCCAAAACAAATGCCTTAGATATGCATCCTTAGTAAACACTTTCCATTGTCATCCAATTTACTTATAGTTATATTTTAACTGATTGTAAATATATCAAATAAACAAAAAAAAAAAAAAAAAAAAACTTTTTACTTAAGTGTGACACAAATCAAAACGTTTTGGTAAAGAGAATAGGGAAAACTCAGGGAGGGAAACACAAAAATATCCGTTCACGATTTTAAATTATAATCTCTGTTTTGGAATGTTTATTAATTTATTTTCTATTTTATTTCCGTTTGTATTTTTTTTTAATTTACTCTTAAGCAGTAGCATTGTTTTTAATTTAACTGATTATTTTTGATTTGTATTTAGTGTATAAGGGTAATGGTTAAGGAACCTTATTGTATAATTCTACCTCTGTAAATGCCACTGTTATAATAAACTCTTCTTCTTCTTCTTCTTCTTAATTATATAAATATTGTTGCTTAAAAAGTTAAATTATAAAGTGGAAAATATTAAAAATTAAACTTTTATTTTGTTTCCTTAATATGTCCTGAATCTAAAAAAAAGTTCAAATCCAAATTGCTGTTGCAGAATTATCGGAAAATAAATCAAAATTAAGGCTAAACAGATTTCTTATTATCGAAATCTTTTTTAGGCTTATATCGCCTATGTTGATAATAAAGTTTCCGACTTCCCTATAAATGAAATCTAATTTTAAATACTTATTTTTATTTTATAAAGATAAAGAATTATCACAATTAATAAATATACATTGAATGTTATCAATATTTGTATTATCAATTTCATTAAGTAGACTATAAATGAACTATTCTCATATCCGAAAAGATTACACAAAATTTCTCAAAAATTATGGCTTATCGTTCTTTCTAAGCCTAATAAAATACAAAGTATATCTAATATTTATTTAGAAAAGAAAACTGTGCTCTAACCGGTAAGTGAAAACAAACACAAAAGGAATTGTTTATGAATACATATGTGTTATGAAAATTTCTCTTTGGGAGAGTTTCTACCAAAATCACAAGTTGTTTTCCCTATCTGTTTGACAAGCAATAAAGCAACCAAAACCCCAATATTTCGCTTAAATTCATTTAACAATTTTCTATTAACAAAAATTGTTTTTCTGGGAATCATATAAACACATTATAATTCTTTTAAACAACAAATTGACGTAGTTGAAAAATTGGCAACCAAAAAAGGATATTTTAATTAAGAAACAATTTCAGTGAATTACATTAATTGTTTTGATTGATATTTTCTGACCTTGAATCTCATTCTAGAACATTCTATTACAGAAGTACACTCCAGAGAACATTCCATGAGAATATGAAAGTAAAACATGAAAATAATTACTAAAATACTACCTACAATGGATCAATATATACTATGACAACTTGTTTGTTGCGTTCCACCTTCACTCCAGTATTACTCATTAGAAAAAAATTAATGCCCTGAAAGTAATTGACTTACACAATTAAAAAAAATAAAATAAATTAATTATAAAAATTACTCACCCATCCAGAAAGCCTTTTAAGTAGTCACTATCTTGACTGGCTGATTGAGCGACGAGAAAACTCGAAAACGCGAAAAGTAAAACAAATTCCCTTTTCCCGAACATTTCGGGTGGAAATGTACAACAATAAACAAACTCTGAGAACAACAACAACAAGACCTTTCACAATATGAACAGAGGTGGCTGTTCAGCTGAATATATAGACATCAGGCTCAGTGTTGCCAACAGAACACATAAATATCCCTCTTCCAATCCTCGGTTTTAGGATGTACTTTATTAACGATTTGATAATTTGTTTTTAATGTCATGTCCATTTGCTACGGTTATATAAGGACGTTTTATATACAATTTACTGTAAACAAGATTATATCGGATCTATCTAACTTAAAATCTTCACTTTTTAGAGAAATAGATTTTAGAATGGACATGTATAGGATTAAGGAGGGGGAGCCCTACAAGAACTGCTGCATGATTTTGGTGACTTACTTCAGTTAATTATTGTGACTCATGCCCGGGCTTTAACTCTTTAACTACTGGTGGACTTAACTAACGGAGTCCTAAATTTTCCCTACCCAGGGTTTGTTACCTAAGTTAGAGGGGTCCTGGAGTACCTGACATCGCACAGGCTCAGGACCATCGCTTAATGTCCTATCCGAAGGATAGCATACTCAAGTTTTTTTTTGCTCCCCGATAAAAGAAACTAAGACTTATTAGATTAAAATGTTTACTATGCTTTCATTTGATCTATTGAAGATATATCAACAACTCAAGTCTGCCAACACAGGCATGCTCTTTATGTATGGCGGCGTTTTTTTTTTATGCTAAAATAAGGTATATTTATTGTTTTTTATAAATATCTCGTAATCTATTGCTCTTTTAATATAATAAATAAAAAATGTTCTTATAAAATGTATAGGTCAATAAATCCTGTACAAAGATAGTTCCAATTCTACTTATTAATAATAATAATTCTTATTTCCGTTAAACATGGCAATAGAATACGTATAAGAGTGTTTACATTAAGATAGCTTATAATTTACGTACTCAAACAGATATTAACTCTTAGAGTTCTGACACACATGAATTAGAGTTAACAATACTACTAAAGTAAGAAGAAATTAATAAATAAATATTTGAAAATATGAGTACAAAAATAATAATATTATACAGTAGATAAAGTATATAATAAATACAGTAGATATATATTTTTTAATTTAATTAAAATTAAGACAATAATTTTTACAATTATCTCATGTATTTGCAAAAAGATTATTCTTTTTTAATGAATAATAACCAAATGTAAAATAATGGTTATTATTGAAAATATTATAAAATGTCAACTCATCATATTTTGCAATGATTGTGTCTTTTTGTACAGTTCAAATGTTATAAATTAAATAAACAGCTCGTCAGCGTAACTGAAACGTCTGTAATATTTTGTTCAACTTATTGATAAAGAAACATTAATTGTTAACCTCTCTGCAGACTTATAACAATAATAAAGTAATAATATTGTAGCGATTGTATCCGAACCAAGACAATATCACAGAAGTGGACAAACATACAAATATAACCGAACAACATTCCCAGCCAGCCAGTTGATAATTTAACAATTACGATAAATATTTTCAAAAAAAATTATTTTATTCAGTATAATAAAATTATGTTAAGACTACTTAAAATATTTTACAAATATTTCTTTTTGTTAAAATGTTCGTCATTGCACACCGACATAATTGCACACAACTCATAATAAAATCATTTGGTTACTGTAAAAACTGATGATAAAATAAATAAAAAAGACAGAGAGTTAGTGCAATGTGAGTCCCTCAAACTAATACTGTACGATACCTAGGACTGACATTAGTTCGAAGACTGACATGGAACCCTCACACACGTCTCACACGAAACACGCTGAAACATCGACTCAAAATACACTACGGACTTCAAAGTTCTAAATAGACGATCATCAAAATTAGACATGACACAAAAACGGAACTGTTACACTTACTTACTTAGACTATTATGGACATACGGATCATAGATATACGGTTCAGCAAAAAAGGGTCAAATTAGCTTTAAAAAAGCCTTACGTAATTTATGAATGGCCCCTAACCACAAAACCCCCCACAAAGGTTGAAAAGAAGATGGAACCGCGACTTGCTGCCACCTTAAAGGGTGGCCTTCCTCTCACATGCCCTTCACGCCAACATATCAATACCACCCCATAGATGCTGGTTGTTGCACCCTAGCAACAATTGTATCTTTATAAATAAAATACAAAAAAAAATATATATTTTTTTATTTATATTTAATTTTTTGGCTTTATGTACGATGCATATTAGCCATATTACTGTGTTATCTAAAATAATTCATGGCCCTGGGAGGGAGTTATATCTACGAAATAAAACTCACTTGGCGGGATTCGAACCCGCAAACCATGGTGAGATCAGGCAACCACAGCCTTACGCTCTAGCCCGCACGGCCACCATGGCTCCTTAAGTAATGTTAACATAATTTTATTATGATGAATAAAATATATTTTTTTGAACACGTCTTTACAAACTTATCGTAATTGTTAAAATATATTTATTTATACAATCATAGAATATGAAGAAAGGGGAGGAATATTTTGTTGGTGTATTCGGGGGAAAAAAACTTAACTGCAGAAGTAAAGGTTAGGTTAGGTTTTATGACTCATGCCCGGGCTTTAACTACGAGGTCATATCGCCTACTACCAGAGCGCTCTTTCGTCACTCTGGTGCACATGAGCCCGCCTCTACTGTGGGAGTCCTAAATTTTGCCTACCCTAAATTTTTATTCACCTAGGGTAGGGGTCTTTAACGAGTACCTGACATCGTACAGGCTCGGGACCATCGCTTAACGTCCCATCCGAAGGACCAGAAGTAAAGCAATTATTTCATTATTGTCGCTATGACTACAAACATATATTTACAGTAGGGGAGGGTTGCCTATATTGGACCAGTGCCATAAGTTTATTTTTTTGTAACCAACCTATCTATCTGTTTGCTCTCAAATTTTTTGTGTGGTTTTTTACGGAATTTACAGATTCAAATGCACAAAGTTAATATTCAAATCTAGTAAAATTTTCTGCTGGGATAAATAAAAAACAAATTGTGCATTCGGTTCAATAAACGCAACTGGTTTCTTAATTTGGACCAATTGATTGAAATATAAAAAAAACTCAGATTCTTCAATGAAATTTCAATATTTTATTAAAAAGAACTTAACAAATGAATTTAAATTTAATACAATATACATTTTTTAAAAAGAGAATATTAGAGAACATTCATATTAAATTGTAATCCAAAAGAAATGTATGACTGTTGACGCTTTGTTTGACCATGTTTCTGTGGGTTTGTCGATATCATCTTAATGTCACAATCGTCCACTACCGATACATTAGGCACAGTCAGTAAAACCAAAATTGAGCGTTACGCTCAGAAACAGCCTCCTCACCAAACGCGGAGCATATTTTTCGAGCGCCCACGGTCAGGGGCGTAGCCAGGATTTTGAGCGGGGGGGGGGGGGGGGGGGGGGGGGACAAAGTTAGGCAACGAGGGTGCGGGGTATAGACTCCCACGGGCGCAGCCCGCAGTTTCCATGGTTAGCGTTGTTATGAATGTTAATGTTAGCTTATTTCATACTTAAGTTGACTTTACATGAGCAGTAAAAATGCAAAGCGCAGCAGTAGCAAATGCACGCTGTAGAGTATAAAGTATACATAAATGACGATTTTGAGCGAGGAAATGAAATGATCGAATTCATATATATTTAAATAAATGTAATATTTGATATATATTTGTAATAATGTAATATTCATATATTCCATTTTTAATAAAAACAATTTTTTTAGTTTATATAATTTTTATCTCGGTTTTTCGCTCTGGCCAAGGGGGGGAGGCACGCGCCCCCCCCCCCCCCCCCCCCGGCTACGCCCCTGGCCACAGTAGCTTTTAAGCCGAGTTTAAGCTGATAAAGTAAAATCGACCGAATTTGAATTTCAATTCAAACCATTTTAATAAATTCGTTTGAACGTCGCAGTGACTGGATTAAAATATTATACTGTTTTCACAGATAGTAAACAATGCTGTTTACATTAGCAAAGGTCGCATTGGGATTAGAATCATAACAAAGAGGCTTACAGTCAAAATAAACATTCCTTTATAAACGTCAGAACTTTTGAAAGGACTGACAATTAGTCTATTAGGGTGGTGGGTGATGTCACGTACCCATGTTTGAGCAGAACGTTTAAGGATGCTAGGAAATTTGCTAGTTCAATGTTTTTTTAACGTTTTTGTGAACTTTCGTTTGTTTAAACACGTAAACAAATTGTCTCAAGAAAATTTACCTTTTTATTATTTGAAAAGTTATTTATACCCATAAAAGTGAGCAAAATTACTTACTTTTCACCCAAGTTACGGGTGAGAATGAAGCCCAACATCAACTCGACCGAAAAACCGGTCAACACGAAAAATGGACT
This sequence comes from Aradus depressus, assembly GCA_963662175.1. Taxonomy (NCBI): domain Eukaryota; kingdom Metazoa; phylum Arthropoda; class Insecta; order Hemiptera; family Aradidae; genus Aradus; species Aradus depressus. The sequence continues at coordinate 20,692,173 of OY759226.1, read as the reverse complement.
CACGGATAACCTCAAAGCACGACTGAACAATACAGGTAACCCAGATCAGTCGAATTCACCCCGACTAGTGAGCCAGCCGAAGAGACCCTGTCCCCCAGAAGAAGACATGGAGTTCCCAGCACTCCCGGAGTCAGCCATGCAGCTAGACGGAGAGCCCTCACCGGGGGCCAGCCACACCCAGCCCAAGCAGAACAGGTACGCAATTCATTCCACTATACCCACGCACAACACATTCGCGCCACTCGCAGCACTCATCACCGACCACACACTAACGATACCACCCCACAGACCGAAAAACAACTTAAAATCCCCCCAATTTTCCTTTGTGAAGCCGACGATTTTCAAAAAGTACTGACAGACATTAAAAGTATCATAACATCTCCCTTCGAAACAATGCCACAAACAAATTAAAATATCCCTTATGACATCTGAAGACTTTAGGAAACTGACCAAATTTTACCAAACAAATGACGTAAAATACTATACTTTCCTGAACCCCGAGGATAGGAAACTTTCCGTTGTTATCCGAGGGGTTCCATACTCCCTGACTGAAACCGAAATACAAGACGAACTAACCCCGACATACCCAGTCCTCAGTGTAACAAGGCTACTGAACAAGGACAAAGGCCCCACTCCACTGTGTGCTGTCGAGCTCCAGAATACTCCGGAGGGGAAAGCGATTTTTCAATTATCTCGTCTCTTTTACACTATAGTGACTGTCGAACCGCGGAAGAGGTCTCAACGCATTGTGCAGTGCACGAATTGCCAGCAAGTGGGACATAGCAAGAACTTCTGCTACCTTGACCCAAAATGTGTCAAGTGTGCAGGAGATCATCATTTCACAGCTTGCCCATCACGTACTCTCCAAGAGTCCCCAAAGTGCTCTAACTGTGGTGGAAGCCACCCCGCCAATTATAGAGGCTGTGAAACCTTCTTAAAACTTCAATCACGAATCACACACAGAAAACACATACCAACCCACATTCATGACACAACAATTGCAAATGCATCTAGACTTACTCCCCAACCAGTCTCAGAAAATCCTCCACAGTCACAGCAAAACATCCCCTCAGGAGCTAAATCAAACCCTTGGTTTACCCGGAGCAGACACCACACACAGACACCAGCAAGCACCCCTCATCAAACTAACCTCAACGAACAAGACCCCTCATCAAACCTATTTGACATACTACTAAATTTAATTAAACCTTTCATTCCCAAAATCAAATACTTCATTTCCACAATACTCAATAACATACTTTCTTCCAATTATGGTCAGCCCTAATTCCACAGTTGATCAAAATTTAACAATCCTAAATTGGAACGCGAATGGGTTGAAAGCAAAGCAACAGTCTTTCAGTAACCTCCTAACACGATACAACATAGACATAGTTTGCCTAACAGAAACACACTTCAAAGCGACAGTGTCATTCAGACTGACAGGATACGTGACATACAGACGAGACAGACAAACCCGAATAGCCTCTGGAGGAATAGCTGTTTGTGTGAAGAAAAAAATAAAGCATTCCCATCTACTTCTTCCTGAACTGGAGCACCTGGAGGCTGTCGGGATTCAACTGACACTCACCAACAACAGACGACTCAACATCATCTCGGGATACCAACGACCAAACTTAAGAATAAAACAGACAGACCTAGAACACATTTTTACAGGAGACGCGACTGCACTTTTCGGGGACCTCAATAGCAAGCACACAATCTGGAGCTGCAGAAGAACCAATAACAATGGAGTCAGACTTTTGTCGGTCACAAACAACCTCGGTGTTCAGGTCTCAGCCCCAGACGAACCAACCTTCTACCCGTCACAACACAGATATCATCCAGACATCCTAGACATCACACTTTTACAAAATTTCACATTCCCAATATATCACGAGACACTAACAGAACTCGATTCAGACCACGTCCCCGTCCTTAACACATTCACAGCACACAAACACTACACCGAACCGCTTCCACGACTTATAACAGGAAAAATTGATTAGAAAACTTTTCAATGGGAAATGGATCAAACTCTTGAAATTCCAATCTACTACAATCACACAGACGACATAGACTGGGCAATACAGACATTCACACAAACTGTTTACACATCTGTTCACAATGCTACATATCACCACTTCAAAGACAGACGACCACATATACATGACTCCATTCCCACTCAAATCCTAGCACTAATTCACGAAAAAAACACGGCTCGCAAACGCTGGCAAAGAACAAGAAGTGATGTAGATAAAAGAGACCTCAATCACTTGACCCGACGGGTGAGATGGGAGCTCGACAACCACAGAATTTGTAAGTACAGGGCTTGCTTGACCGACATGACCCCCGGCGATAGTAGTCTCTGGAAAGAAACCCGACGAATTTTGAGACAAAACACATCCTTGCCCCCACTGACAGACGGACATCACACAGTGACGAGCGACGAAGACAAATGCGAAATCCTGGCAACACACCTTGAACAAAAGTACCGCACACACGACACTGCTAACACAGACATGAACACCACAGTACACACATATCTATCCATACCGACACAAACTGTTGAAAATTTCATCAAGTTCACAATAGTAAAATAAAGTAGGGGGAAGAGAGTTAGTCCTTTATATTTAAACTATGATTTTTTCTACATATCTATGAACAATATGTCTTTATCTGTTTGTGAAGGTTATGATGAAATTCAACAACTCATTAATAAATTCATGAAAATATCTTTTGATAAAGCCTTTTGGGAAAAAAAATGAAATAAAATCAAAATGAGTGTATACAAAATTACATATTATATTTCTAAAAACAGGTTGATTCATACTTGTTAGTCAGAAACATGAGTCAAATCCTTGAGGACTGACTGTGACTGGTACCATCAATGATGGAAATTTAAATAAAAATATCCCCACAGACTGATGTGAGACAGGGGAAAAATAACGCTTCAGATAGGTCTGTTTTATTTCTTTATTACAGGGGGCGAAACATGAAATTTTTGTAAAAACTCAATATGAAATTTCTGATTGATTACATAAGTTGTGAAAAACCTTGAGCTCGCCCTCCTTTGGATGGGATCCTGATTAAGCGATGGTCCCGAGCCTGTGCAATGTCAAGTACTCGTTAAAAGACCCCTAGGTGAATAAACTTGAATGGGTAAAATTTAGGACTCCCAGTAGATCATGTCCACCAGAGTGACGAAAGAGGGCTCTGGTAGTAGGCGATATGACCTCGTAGTTAAAGCCCGGGCATGAGTCACAGTAAGAGCTCAGCTTCATTGCCTTCAAATGGAAATATTAAGGTGTTACTTTTTGGATTGTGTAAGGAGATTCTTAATTCATATATAATATATTACTTAGGGTACCGGTAGCTCAGTGGTATGGGTGCTTCTCTTCTGAGCACAAGAATGTGGGTTCAAAGCCCGACCGAGGCCCTTAGTTTATTTTATCTGGGATGTAAAATAAATTTAAGCACGCCGTCCTTCGGATTGGACGTTAAACGATGGTCCCGAGCCTGTACGATGTCAGCTACTCATTAAAGACCCCTTACACTAGGTGAAAATTTAGAATAGGCAAAATTTAGGACTCCCATAGTAGAGCCGGGCTCATGTCCATCAGAGTGACGAAAGAGCGCTCTGGTAGTAGGCGATATGACCTCGTAGTTAAAGCCCGGGCATGAGTCATAAAACCTAGTCTAACCTTATATATTACTGCAGCATCACTTCTCCCATTCATTTGTTTGACTTCTCAAAAATAGCATTTACAATCTTCTATATTTAAACACACCGTCAAAACGATTTTGGTGAAAACTACGAATTTGCCAACGTTTTGGTCTGATTCTTGTGCCAGTCATATATTTTCCCATAATATTTCCCTTCTACCTCACTATTTTCCCTTAATATTTCCCTTCTACCCTTTTATTTTTCCATAATATTTCCCTTCTACCCTACTATTTCCCTTTTACCCTTTTATTTTCCCATTATATTTCCCTTCTACCCTTTTATTTTTCCATTATATTTCCCTTCTTCCCTACTACCCTACTGTTACCCCTCAATATTTCCCTTCTGTCCTACTATTCCCTTTCTACCCTACCATTTTCCCATAATATTTCCCTTCTACTCTACTATTTTCCCTTAATATTTCCCTTCTACCCTACTATGTTCCCTTAATATTTCCCTTCTACCCTTTTATTTTTCCATAATATTTCCCTTCTACCCTACTATTTCCCTTTTACCCTTTTATTTTCCCATTATATTTCCCTTCTACACTTTTATTTTTCCATTATATTTCCCTTCTTCCCTACTATTTCCCTTCTACCCTACTGTTTCCCCTCAATATTTCCCTTCTGTCCTACTATTCCCCTTCTACCCTACCATTTTCCCATAATATTTCCCTTCTACCCTACTATTTTCCCTTAATATTTCCCTTCTACCCTTTTATTTTTCCATTATATTTCCCTTCTTCCCTACTTTTTCCCTTCTACCCTACTGTTTCCCCTCAATATTTCCCTTCTGTCCTACTATTCCCTTTCTACCCTACCATTTTCCCATAATATTTCCCTTCTACCCTACTATTTTCCCTTAATATTTCCCTTCTACCCTACTATTTTCCCTTAATATTTCCCTTCTACTCTACTATTTTTCCCCTATATTCACTAGGTCTACTTATTATCCTTTAACTTTGTGCAAGATATACAGTTAGACTTACCTTCATCATGAAGGGTGTCCCAGACATCGAAATTTTTTTTCCTCCGAGTCCTCCATCAACAGAACACCAAAAAGACAATAAAATGTAATAAATAATTAAAACTACAAATATATCCTCCTTTTACTTCCTCAGCGTGACGTAATATAGGGGAAGTTATGTAATCGGCTAAAAATTTCATGCGGAATTTTCAAAGGAATTTCAAGATTTCCGACCACCAGATACCAAACATGAAAACGTGTCTGTGTACACGATAACTCCTGATAGAATGAATTTATCGAAACGAAACTTTATATGTGTGACCAAAACCCCATTAGGACGACACCTATTAATTTTCAGAGGAATTGGTAAAAGAAAAGGGGGGGGGGGGGGGGGGGGATCAGAGGACTCAACTCAAAAACCGCAATAACTGCCGATGTATCGACATGAAATTTCATATCTAAAGTCAAAACCCAATGAGGACATAACTTGTCAAATTTCAGCAATATCGGCCGAAGAGAAATGGGGGTTCAGGGGAGGGGGCACAATTCAAAATGCCATTATAGATGCTGATATAATGAATTTATCGACAGAAAATTTAGGAGGCCCTATGAAAGTCAAATGTTGAATATTAGCGCAATTAGTCGACTGGTTTTGGAGAGGGAGCGAAAATTTGATTGATTAATTCGTAAGTTATTCACCGACAATATTTTCTAAAGAAATAAAGGTGAAATAAAACTTCAATTCACGTTAAAAAAATATATATTTTTATTACAATTGTTTAAAAAATAATAAACTAATAGGCACTAAACAAATTAATAATTTATTAGACATTGTACATTTGATGGTAACTTCTTTACTGTTTATAATATTCAATTTTTATTAACATTATTATAATCTTATATATATATATATAAATTTCGTGTCACAATGTTTGTCCGGGATAAACTCCGGAACTATTTAACCAATTTTAATGAAATTTGTCTTACTGTGTGTAATTTGGTCCAACTTAAAAGATAGAATAGTTTTCTTCTCGATTTCTCGGCTTCTAACAGATGGCGGTGTAATTTAATTTAACGACAACACTTCAACATCTTTTGCTATCTAGGTTGTGTAAACAACCAGTAGATGGCACCGTGTTTAGATTTCTTGACGCTACAACCTATTCCACATCATATGTGTTTATGTTTACGACATAACCATTGTGTTTTTAATCCTTCGTATATCCGTTTTATAATTGTGCTGCTGTGTATTATTATTTTTAATAATTCTAATGTTAATAATTCTAAAATTATTTAAAATTCTAAAACGCGTAAAAACACACGCGGTCCGTTAGTGATACACGGCTACGGTTGACCGGGCTAGACATGCCACTGGATGACGGGCTGATAATGATCCGAAGTTTCTCCAAATCTATTTTATGAATAGTTGTGAAGAACGCGTGACAACTCGGTGCCAGTATAATTTCATCGAACAAGCAGAAGAGAGAGCAATTGTGTTATTGTTGGAAGATTTTTTGGAAAATCATAATCAACTTATTCAATTGTTTAAAAGAGTGTTACCACAATTAAGAAATGACAACTGTCAAATCGTCAAAAGCCGACAACGTTGTATGTATGACAAAGACGCAATTATTTTGACGACATGTTATCCAACCCGGATGCCACGGACGCCTCTAACACATACTTAAATTTCATGTGTGGGGAAACCATCAAATCTATTTGTGTTAGCAAAAGACGGGCTAACTAACAATATTGTACACCAACTGGCACTTAAATGGATTAAAATATTTGAAAATAACGCTTTCTACCTCCTTTAGAAAATTGGATTATTATATTGTATTAATTCAGTATTTAATAAAATGTAAATCTAACAATTCTATGTTCGTTTGTGCTTAATTTTAATTCTCCGAAACTCTTTACCAATCACTTTTAAATTTTGGTGTAACGTTCCATTCTCATTCCCATAGGTTTTAAGATCGGCTAAGACGTTTTTATCATTATTAGTTAATTTTAATTTGACTGTATTAAAAAGTTTGAAGTTAACTGTTTTAGCTGTAATTCAAAGTTAAAAGAGCCACAGCAACGCGTGGCCGGGACAGCTAGTTTATTATAAAAAATAAAAACATCGACCACATGGTTATGAAAATTGTTAATTATTAAATTTTATTGATTTAATCCTTCTTTTCGAAGTCTTCTCTTTTCAATGGTTTCACCACAGCACCAACTTTTCCATTCTTATGATTTTTAGCTGAAAAATAAAAATAATGATTGATAATAATAGTTACCCAATAATAAATATATTTACAATTATGAAAAAAAGTCACAATCATAATTTGAATTTAATTATAGATTTATTATCAAAAAATAATAATAATCTGCACTATAATATATGTGTGGGTGGTGATGTGCCGCCTCCGTATCGGCGACACTAGGCTCACCCACGGACATCTCATGGCCCGGCAACCACCCCCACTCTGTTCAACGTGCATCCAGCCACTCACGGTCGAGCATATGTTACTGTATTATCGCCGTTATTCAGCCGTGAGAACCCATTATAAACTTCCCTCCTCCCTGCCATTACTGTTGGAAAATTCTCCCGAAACCCTCACCAAACTCCTGAAATTGCTCGACCACATCGGAGTCATAAACCGACTTTAACCCTTTTCCTTAAAAGTGGTACCACTTGTTCCTGCCTGACTTCTACTGGTGAAGAAGAATAACATTGCTTATTGACACCTGACCAAAAGATCGTCGTACCGGGCACTCATGACCCTTTGCGGTTGAAATGCCCTCCAAAAACGAAGAAAAAAAAAATATATATATATATGTGTTGTAAACAATTACACACATTAGGATTGTTAAAATATTATTGTGTCAATTTTTATTATTCTGATGAAGAGAATCACCAAATTGTTGAGTTTTTGATTAAAACAGCTATTAAAGACATGTAAATTAATTAGTGAAAGAAATATACAAAGATGGCCCCAGTCGCTTTTTGTTTAAAAACGGATCAGCTGTTTATATACAGTAGGCAAAAAAAGTATTTGCACACCATAAAAAATTGGGTTTATTTTTAACTACTAACAGAGAATAACATGAAATTAATTTGTTTTATTCTATAATTGCTTAGATTCAAAAATATAATAGCATTTGTCAAAAAAAAAATCATTTAATAATTATATCAACACAATTAACAGAATTTCACGCAAAAAAAGTATTTGCACGCTCATATTATTATACATATTACAATTATTAGTTTGGTTCGGTAGAGGTAATTCGTTTGGTAGTTTGTTTCGTTGTTTACAAACAAATAAGGATTAATACGCACTATGATTCAGTTGAACTTTGTGTTTGAATTGATTAACATGCCGAAGAAAAACGAAATATCGCGTTCTGATCGTGAAAAAATCATTTTTTTGCATGAGTTAGGCAAAAGTTACCGTGAAATCGGAAAAATCGGGTTTTCAACAGTTCGATATATTGTTAAAAAAAAAAAAAGAATTGACTGGTAGTGTTGAAAACAAACCCCGGAAAGGACGACCATCCAAACTCACGCATCGACAAAAACGTGAAATAGTGCGAAATGCTCTTAAAAATCCAAAATCTAGCGCGCAAAAAATTGCTGATGACTTGGCGACAACATGACGGAATGCTGTTACGTCACAAACAGTAAGGAACGTTCTCCATAATGAGGGAATAAAAGGAAGGCGCCCTCAAAAGAAAGACATTGTAATTTTCAGGCTGTGCAAATACGTATTTTGGGTAACATTTTGTTAATTCTGTTACTGTTAAAGTTAAGTTAGTTATTATTAAATATTTAAGGACAAATTCTTGAATCTTCTTACATTTAGACAAGAAAAAAAATGTGATTGTGTTATTTACAATTACTTATTGTCGTTAAATAAAAAATTTCATCCTGTGCAAATACTTTTTTTGCCTACTATATCGTCAAGAAACAGTCTAAGGAGAGAGGTTTTAGGGTTAAGATGTAGGAGTGAAAAAAAAATAACAGTTGGTTTAAGGTGAACGCAATTTCTTTGTGTAATGAAACTTACCTGTAATTAATTTGACATCATCATCATATATTTTCTTGCCTTTGACTCCCACTGAGGCGGCCACTTTGTAAATAGGCAATGGAATAACAGTGGAAGATACTGGTACTAACACTGAAACAGTAATAACAATAATTATCAGTCATCCCATAAGTAATGGTTTCTCATTATTGCCTGTTTGTATACAAAATTAAAGCCAACTGCCTTTGGATGATGATTCGTTTACCAATTATGTTTAAATAGGTATTAATAAGTAATTAACTTATATTGTTTTGACTGATGAATACCTATCTTTAGGCCTTCAGTTTTACCATGGGAGTGACTAGTAAACATATTCGGCATATTTTGTTATGGAAATTTAACAAAGGCGAAAAAGCGGCTCCCACGCATCGAAAAATTGAGGAAGTTTATGGCGAGGGTCAAATAAGTGAGAGGCAGGTGCAACGATGTTTTGAAAAATTTCGTGGTGGACATTTTGACCTTGGAGATGAGCCTCGCTCAGGCTGACCAGTTCAATTAGACGAGGATCTTCTGAGAGCTGTAGTTGAAGAAAATCCAGCGGTAACAGTTGAAGAACTTGTCAACAAACTTGAATCAACCCATTCCACCATTCAGCGCCTTTTCCATCAGATCGGAAAAATTTCCAAATTAGGAAAATAGGTGACACATGAGCTTAGCGAGGCAAATCTTAGAGGGCGTATCTCAATTTCCTCTTCATTAATTTCTAGGCTTAATGGGGAGCCATTTCTCGCTAGGATCGTCACTGGTGGGTTTTTTACAACAATGTTATGCTAGAAAATGTCTCAGTCCAGGCAAGAACCAATATCTCAGCCTCGAGCAAGCTTCCATTTAGAAAAGGTTTTGCTTTCTGTTTGGTGGGCTATGGGAGGCATAATTCACTATTATGTTTTTAAAAAAGAATAAAACGATCACCAAAGAGGTTTACTGTCAACAACTTGACCGTTTAAATTAAGCTATTTCAGAAAAAGGGCCTTCTTTAGTGAGTAGGTAGACATGGAGTTTTGTTTCACCAGGACAACGCAAGGCCTCACACTGCTCTCCCACCTTAGTCGCCTGATTTAGCCCCCTCAGATTACCATATTTTCCGGAGTTTACAAAATTATTTGAATGGAAAAACAATGAAGTCGTCAGAAGAAGTGAAAATGATAGTTAGTCAAATTTTTAATTCAAAAGAGAAAGATTTTTTTAAAAAAGAAAATTAGGTGGAAAAATGTTGTACAAAATGAGGGAAAATACATAGTTGATTGATAACATTTTTTTAAACAACTCCATTCAACTTATTTAAATACCGATATTACTTATGGGATGACCAATACATTATCATAGGGCCATGTCAAGGAAATTCAGGCCAGTCATAAAATGGCGGATTCCGGTATTCTCATAACATAGTTTTTTGAAATGGTGCCGTCAAAAAGGGAAATATTTGTGCAAAAGTTGGTCCCCACTAACTAGGAAAATGTTGGTGATAAAAATCAGAAAATATATGTGATGTGGTCATTACAGGACTATCTTATATATTTCTTATTCATTGCAAACTGGGTATATGAAGGTCATGAACTGGAGTCAGCGGAATTTTTTTGTTTCATTATACAGCGTAATTCTGAGAATATATTTTCACAACACATATATTTTATTTGTTTCTTATTTTTTTTTATAATTTTTCATAAAAACTACTATTAATAAAAAATATTTTGGTCTCACCACGGTTTGCGGGTTCGAATCTCGTCCAGGAGGCGATATAATTTAACCAATATTTTGAAATATTTCCTAGAGGGCGCTGGTAGCTCAGTGGTATGCGTGCTTGCCTTCTGAGCTCAAGGTCGTGGGTTCGAAACCCGGCCGAGGCCCTTAGTTTATTTTATCTGGGAGGTAAAATAAACAAGCATGCCGTCCTTCAGATAGGACGTTAAGCGATGGCCTCGAGCCTGTAAGATGTCAGGTACTCTTTAAAGACCCCTGCCCTAGGTGAAAAAAATTTAGGGTAGGCAAAATTTAGGACTCCCACAGTGAGTCGGGCTCATGTCCACCAGAGTGACGAAAGAGCGCTCTGGTAGTAGGCAATATGACCTCGTAGTTAAAGCCCGGGCATGAGTTATAAAACCTAACCTAACCTAACCTCAACTAAGTAGTTGAATCCAAACGGTAGGTAGGTATCCTTTTTCAGCCCCTACGGGGTTTTAGAGATGGGATAGGAAAACCCCGTAGGGGCTGAAAAAGGATACCTACCTACCATTTGGATTGTACTCTTTAAAGACCCCTGCCCTAGTTGAATAAAAAATTTAGGCTAGGCAAAATTTACGACTCCCACAGTAGAGAGTGACAAAGAGCGCTCTGGTAGTAGGCAATATGACCTCGTTAAAGCCCGGGCATGAGTCATAATAATAAATGTATTTCTCATTCTTTGAGGCGCTATAACTTTTGTTGTATTGATCCTATCTTAAACCAGTGACCATATTTGCGATTAAGAATTTAATAAGAAACATTTTTGGTGAGAATCAATTTTTCGATAGGACTCACCGTTTTTGAGTAAATCAAGGAAACGTCTAAAAATATGTGCTTCAAAACCACATTTCAAAAACCAGACGATTTACAAAAATCGAGTTTCACATAAAATATGTATTAATATTACTGGTAATTATTTTTTATTAGGTCATAAATAAGAAGTTATCGTTTAAAATGTACTTAAGCCCCTGGAGTGGTTCAATTTTAGTCCGATTTTACCCAAAATCTAACCAGATCAAAGTTAGCACATATGACGCATAGAGATCATTCCGAAAATGGTCAAAAAGTATTCAGGGGACCTTGAAACGTAAAAATCTGTTGAAACTTCGATCTCGAATTTTCGCACGATTACAACACTTTCTTATTATACTCTTGGTACAAGAGAGTAAACATTCCATTAGTTGTCTCAGAGAGGAACCTTTCGAATAATAATATTTATATATTGGATACGATTTCGTACATAAAAATAGTTTATAAAATTTATAGGTACAACAAGCGATATTAAATCTTTAATAATAAATAAAAAATTATAAATTTTGTCTAGTAATAAGGATTTAAAAAAATATATATACTAAAACTTTTCAATTATTAATATTACTTTCATTACTTTTGATAGTAAATCATAACGAACATAGAAGGATGGTTATTTCTTTTTTGATATAATAAATAATAAGAAAATTTGAAGAAAATAAATAAGTTTTACATAAAATGTATGCTACAATTGATAGATATTTTATGTGTATTTATGTACGAGTATTTTATGTTCAACAAATAAATTAAAAAATAATACATGGAGGCTAATAACGTTTATATGTTATTACTTATGTTAGTATATGTAACTAACCCAATTTAAATGTATTTAATAATAAATAAAATAAATAGAAATTATGTTTACCAGGGCTTAGTGTATCCTCTTTCTTCATATAAATAGTTGGATGTGAAAATACGACGACAAGAGAGGATATTAACAAAAGATAAACACACGGTGTTAACATTTTCACAACAGACTTGTCTCTAGAAATAGAAAGTGTAGACCTGAGATTCAGGAGAGTGAGAGTTGATTAGCATGGTTGTCGTTCTGGTGGTGGGAGTCTTGAGAGAAAATATCGCAAGGTAAACCAGCTAAGGCCACTCCTTGAGAAAAAGGTATGATTCAGACAGTAGAGATCCGCAATCATTGTAGTATTGATGAACCGTGTTTACTGAGCTCAAGATCGCGGGTTCAAAACAAGGTAAACAAGCAGGTTCTCGGGTGTGTGTGTTTCGCCTCTTTGCACCCTAAATCACAGGAAATTACTGGGCCGTATATTAAGACTGTACAAAGGTGGCATTTGTAACTAAGTGCGGCCCTTGAGGTCCACACGGCAAACTTCCCAGCATGGTACAATATCATTAATAAATAATATCACAAAACTAGCCATTTTATTCAATACAGAATTATTTATTCATTTAGTTGAATTTAATCTATACATAGATTTTTAAATGATATGCAAATGCACATAGGTCACAAAGCCTATTTTTTTAATTTTGCTTTTAAAACTACTACTTGTAAAATTTCATGACACTCCGATAATCCGTTAATGAGGTTGAACTATTTTTATGCTCAACCTCCCCCGATAAGATTTTTGAGACCTCACACACCCTTTTTTTCAATTTGGCTTTTAAGAATACTACATGTTAAATTTCATTAAAATCCGATCATCCATTGATGAGCTAGACCTTTGTTTATGCCCCCCTCCCCCACAACCCCCCTTCCCCTTAAGAATTTCGTGACGCCAGATAGTCTATATCTCAATTGGCTCTTAAGAATACTACATGTGAAATTTCATCATGATCCGACCATCTGTTTATGAGCTAGCACTATATTTATGCATAGGGCCCCCCCACAACCACGTCCCGTTAAGTATTTTGAGACCTCACACACCCTATTTTTCAATTGGCTATTAAGAATGCTACATGTGAAATTTCATGATAATCCGACTATCCGTTGATAGAATAATTTTTACGCCTAGCCTCTCTCATAACCCTCCCGTTCAAAATTTTCAGACGCCATACAGCCTATTTTTCAATCTGGCTCTAAAGGACGCTACATTGCCAACAGAACAAATTAGATCGGATAAATCTTTTTCAAGAATTCCTAAAAAACACTTTTTTAGCAGTATTTTAGTTCAAACAAAAAAACGGGTGGACGGAATTTGATAAAATTCCTTTCAGATCATATTTACATTGATACACACACACATACTTCTTTCCAAAAAATACTGTAATGATCTTGAAACATAAAAATAAGATGAAAATTTTGATTTCTATTTTCGGACCCATTCAATAAGTTACCTATATGCTGGGAAGTTAAAAAGGAACTTGAGCATGCTGTCCTACGTTAAGCGATGGTCCCGAGCCTGTGCGATGTAACTAAACCTGTCTAGGCTAAATTTACGACTCCCAAAGTTGGGGTAAAAGGGAAGGGATAAGAGCATTGGATGCTTAGGTCCCTAGGAGCAGCATTGCGCCTACTTCGTTTGAGTTATATTTCTCAAATTTTCAGTGAATATTCAACGTAAGTTAACAAGGTCATATTGCCTACTACCAGAGTCCTCTTTCGTCACTCTGTTGGTCATGAGCCCGACTCTACAATGGGAGTCCTAAATTTTGGGAACCCTAAATGTTTATTCACCTAGAGCAGGGGTCTTTAACGAGTACCTGACAGCGTATAGGTTTGGGACCATCGCTTAAGGAAGGACGGCGTGCTCAAGTTTATTTAACTTCTCAGATAAAATAAACTAAAGGCCTCGGCCGGGTTTAAGCACTCATACCTACTACTCATGCCATCGACGGATTCAGGGCTTAGTGCCGCGACGCCCTGGCCTAGGGAGCCAAAATTTGAAGGGCGACTAAAAATTAAAATCTCAATAGCTTGAATGAGCTACGAGCATCATGTACGAGGTGTGTTCAAAAAGTAACGGGAATTTTGTAATATCACGGGTTGTATTAGTTCGATTCGCGCAATTGTTTTCTTGTTGTGTTGGTAAACATGTCTGAAAAGTATCTGTATATTGTTAGCCAAACCGGATGTTTAGTCTGCTGTCAGCTGTCAAAGAGTTTATGTTAGGACATTGATGTTTATTAATGTCTGTTATTATTATTATGTTTGTATATATTTGTATATTATACATGTTATAAAATCAGTTTAGAAATGTAAAAATAAAGTGAAATATGTTGTGCGATTTTGTCGTATTAATATGTTATCAGTTATTACATGTGTTTTGGTACGATCAATGAATTTACAAAATGGATCAGAGAATTTGCATTAAATTTTGCTATAAGAATGGAATATAGTGAAGCAAAGTTTTAGAAATGTTAAATATTGCTTTTGGTGAGTCTGCTATGAGTAAAACTAGGGTTTACGAGTGATATAAGAGCTCGCTCGACAAGTGCGGTCGAATGTGAAGGTCATGCTCACTTGTGTTTCTCGATTTCAACGGTATAGTGCACCATGAGTTCTTGCCACAAGGTCAAACGATCAATAAGTACTACCTACAAGTGCAACGCCGTTTGCGAGAAGCAATCCGAAAAAAACGCCCTGATTTGTGGCTTTTGCACCACGATAATGCACCTGCTCACACTTCATTGCTTGTTCGTGAATTTTTAGTCAAAAACAATACTGTAATGATGCCCCAGCATCCATATTCGCCAGACATGGCTCCATGTAACTTTTTTCTGTTCCCAACAATAAACATAACCTCAAAGGACCGTCGTTTCACAAGCATAAATAAGATGCAGCACAACGATGAGTTAAATGCTATCCCAAAGATCGAGTTTTGTGGAAAGAATGGAAGTGTTGGAAAGAAAAGTATGGAGATGCAGAGGTATACAAAACAAATATGGACTAAATTATTTTTATTTTTATACAAAACATATTCACATATTTTCTTAATTTTTTTTTATTCTGAGTTAACAGTAAAAATAAAATAAAAAAATACAATTGTGCTAAAAAAAGTATTTTTTCAAATTTGTAGTCTTCATATCAGTAGGTATCAAACATTTAGATGTCTTTAGAAGGTGGAGAACCTGAAACAAAGAATACTCTATATAAATAAAGTATAGTGTTTGTTTTAGTATTGCGTCTATATCGTAAAAACAAAATTTGACATAATTTAGAAAAAATAAAGAAATCTTTAAAATCATTGTACATACTTCTTTGTAGTATAAAAGAAATAAAATATAAACACTGATAAAATAAAATATGCTAAGAAGAAAAACATGAATGTATATAATTCATTGATGAAGATAAAAATAAGGGTACATTATTTACAAAATTGTACATTTATTGATACAAGTTAGTCATCCGGAGATCTCTTGTAGAAAGGTCCAAATTTCGACATATATTTTCTAATGAAGTCCGCTTTATGTTTGACATTGTTGGTTATATTAATTAAATTCAGTGAATATTCAACGTTAGTTAGTTAACAAGGTCATATCGCCTACTACCAGAGCGCTCTTTCGTCACACTGGACTCTACTATGAGAGTCCTAAATTTTGCCTACATAGGTTTATTCAACCTAGGGCAGGGGTCTTTAACGAGTACCTGACATCGTACAGGCTCGGAACCATCCCTTAATTTCCCACCCGAAGGTTGGTGTGCTTAAGTTTATTTTACCTTCCAGATGAAATAAACTAAGGGCCTCAGCCGAGTTTTGAACTTGCGATTTTGAGCTCAGTGAGCAAGCACGCATACCACTGAGCTACCGGCGTCCTTTAACCTCTTACTGTTTAACTTCGATCGAATAAACAAAGTTATTTGTTTACATTTTCTGACTGAACTCAATCCACAAATTTAACCATTGAACTATTCCTAGCTTGTCTTTCAATGTCAATATTTTAAATTAGACATATTGAGTAGTACATAGTTTTAAATGTCTAGACAAGGACTGTATTTCTTTTCGGCTAAATAGGACTTATCCTGGTCTTCATGGCCAAAAAACAAAATAATAAACATTAAGGCGTAGTCCAGGTCCATGCCGTAGATTTTCCGTGAAAACGTCGGGATAAAATCATTTTTCATTTTCTTTTCGATGCTGCCGTAGCTCTTGCATTTGCTCGGCACTAAACTTTTTAGGTTTCTTAAATTCCTTTTGATGTGAGCTTTCCTCTGATTTGCGTTTTCTATAATTCCGCGCATATTTACGATTCATATGAGACATCTTTAATTTTTTTGCAATTTTCAATTTAAAACCGATTTGTACATATATTTCGGCAAATATTTTTATTGTTTCACTTTGAGTTCTAGTAGTGCTCCTCAAGCCCTTTACAATGACACCCGAATCAACTTCCTATCTAAACGCTTTTATCACGCTACACTAATTTCTAATTTAGGTTAGGTTAGCTTTTATGACTCATGTCCGGGCTTTAACTACGAGGTCATATCGCCTACTACCAGAGCGCTCTTTCGTCACTCTGGTGAACATGAGCCCGACTCTACTGTGGGAGTCCTAAATTTTGCCTACCCTAAATTTTTATTCATCTAGGGTAGGGGTCTTTAACGAGTACCTGACATCGTACAGGCTCGGGACCATCGCTTAACGTCCCATCCGAAGGACGGCGTGCTTTAAGTTTATTTTACCTCCCAGATAAAATAAACTAAGGGCCTCGGTCGGGGCCTATTTCTAATTTTACACAAAGCTAATTCGCAACAATCATCCGCCGGCGCCCACACTAGCCCGATAACGTCACAGGCAAAACAAACACTGCACAACAAACACGTACAGACATGCTCTATCCATTGTGACCTCAACCGTTGTTATCGCATTATTAGTCTCGTAGTTATTATCGATTGAAATCTGATGGTATTTTGTAACACAAAAAAGTTTGCTCAGCTATCACTGTGCTTAACGAGCGAATAGAGGTTTTCACGTCAAAATTGTATGAAAAAAATATTTTTTTTTTTTCGGACAACATTGATTTAAACCATTATAGTGGAATACTGATCTCGATCATTTTATGCTTACTTGTGTTGAGATAGGAAGCTCTAGGATGACGTGTACAAGTTCTACCGTCCACAAGATGGTGTCTCCATCCTTTGTCTGTATTCTCCACAATCAGCTTACAGAACGGACATCTCGCCTCTACTACAACAAGTTAAAAACAAATTTAAATATCCCAATAGTTTTTATCCTACAGATATCAATTATAAAACCTTATAATTTAAAAAATATGTGATGTGGCCATTACAGGACTTTCTTATACCAACCATGCTTACTGATCACTCTTCTCCCTCCTCCCACTTATAAAAATCTTTTCATACTGGCATTATTGGATATATGAATGTAATGAGTTGGCGTCGACGGTATTATATTATACCAAGTAATGCCAGTATGAAACGACTTTATGAAATAACCTCCTGTAATGGCCACAACACATATATTTAATTTTTTTCTTCAATTTCTTCACAACTTATTCATAAAAAATACCAATAATAGTTAGTTATTATGACTCATGCCTTGGCTTTAACTACGAGGTCGTATCGCCTACTATCAGAATGCTCTTTCGTCATTCTGGTGGACATGAGCCCGACTCTACTGTGGGAGTCCTAAATGTTGCCTACCCTAAGTTTTTATGAATACCTGACATCGTACAAGCTCGGGACCATCCCTTAACGTCCCATTCAGTAAGCAAGCACGAATACCACTGAGCTGCCGGCGCCCTCACCACCAATAATAAAAAAATATATATAATTCGTTGCCCGATACAATTTAAAGATTACTTAATTATTTTGTGAAATATTTCCTACAGAAATTTATTTTACATTGTTTGAGCCGCTATAACTTTCGTCGTATCGATTCTATCTCAAATCTGAGAATTATTGGCGATTGGAAATTTTATAAAGAACATTTTTAGTAAGAACCAATTTTTCGATCGGACTAACGGTTTTCGAGTAAATCAAGGAAACGTCTAAAAATATGTATTTTAAAACGATATTTCAGTACGGTTTTCGGGTATATCTCGAAAACCGGACAACGTGCAAAAAACTTTATTTAATATAAAATGTACCTTTTAATTTTCTCTACAACTTTTATTTGTAAACATTTTTCATTAGGTCATAAATATTAGATGTATTTTGTAAAAGGTAATTAGCCCATGTGACTTCTCCATTCCAAATTTCACGCTCATATACTTTTTTAAATTTTTACATCTCAACCTATACTAAGGGAAGTAGTGTAATCGTTTAAAAATTCGAAGTTGGGTTCAAGCCGAAATATCTTGTTTTCTAGATTCCGAAAATAAAAATAAAATGTCTGACTGTCTATGTATGTGTCTATGAACACGTAAACTTACTATAGAAAAAAATTGTCGACTCGAAATTGTGTAACCAGAATCCCATAAGAACGACATCTATTGATTTTCAGTCAAATCGGCAGAAGGGAGGGGGGGGGGGGGGACCAGAGGAGGGGCCCTTATTTGGTATGATTCAGAAATCCCTATGTAAGTCAATAGTTTCTATGTTGATTTTTATCACAAACGGTGAATTGTGATACACCGACGGAATTTTTGGATTGAAGGAGCGAGACTCTATACTAGAATATAGCTTTCGGAAGTAAAAGGCTGTATTGTATTTTTACCTCCTTGTTCCCTGTCCCCCGAGAAGGCACATTTACTCTCCCGATGACTCCCCAGACTGGGAATTTCCACGACTTCGCCACAATCTGTACATCGAGTTAACATCGGACAGTACTTCCAATAGTGGATATTGAGACCCTCTTCTGTGAACTTGTCAGAGCTCATGTAGCAGAAGATACACTGTCTGAAGAAAAATAACAGAAAATATATTACAAAATATTATATATCTGATCATAAACAGAAAGGTTGAAATGAAATGAAAATAAATTTTACTCTGGGACCGAGGTCCCCTAAGAATAAATACATAGTCAAAAAGAAAAGAAATAAAGTATCAGAAAAAATACAAAAATAAATAATAATATAGTGATACAGTGGATAAACTAAACCACAATAAATAAAGATAAATAAAAAATTAAAGTGAACAGCTTAATTATGAAGAAATATACGAAAATAAATAAATATATATATATATATATATAATAAAATAAAATAAATTAATAAAAGTGGACAGAGCATATGCATTAAATGAAAATGAAAAATAATCTTTATTCTGGGGCATACGTCCCCTAAGAATATACGTATCAACCGATTGAGAAAGAATAAAGAAAGAGGCCGCTAAGAATTGAATAAAGAAATATAAATGTTAATGGTAAAAAAACAGTGAAAATAAACTAATGAAAAATAAAAAATGAAAGAAATACGGAAAATTTTTGAGAAAATACAGTAAGAATAATAATGTAAACAATAATGAGTTATATATAAATTGTAAAGAAAATCAGAGGTTCAACTGGGAAGAAGAAAGAGTAGAGTAACAATCTGTCGAGTGGAGAGAGAGACTTATAGGAAGACGAGAACTATCTCATAGGAGCCAGCCTTAGGAATCAGGGGTTTGCTGAGTTAGGAGATACTGGAAAAGTAGGGACTTAAATGAAAGGAGAGTAGGAGCATGGCGAATCTGGAGAGGGAGAGAGTTCCAGAGGGAGTTAGCCTGGATAAGGAAGGAATTGTGGTTGGTTGTTGTCCTTGTGGGAAGGGAGGTAAAGATCAGAGGGACGGGATCTAGTGACTTTCTGCTGGATATGGGATTTAAAGTTATAGAAAGGCTTTTGGGAAGATATTGTTTGATAGAGGAAGGAGCCAAGGAAATATTGTCGACGAGATGGGAAGAGCCTTTTTAGGTCGGTATAGGAACTAGTAATAGAGGAGTGTCTGAGGAGCCCGACGATGAATCTTAGAAAGAAGTTCATGATTTGCTTTAGTTTCATGTCAGGAGGCAGATTGGCCACATAACAACTTGCGGAGGTCTTGAGGCCAGAGCCGCTCCTGTGTTCCATCCTCTCTCCCTTCCTACCAGACCCATATTTGTGGAACGGACTGATGTTGACCCACCTATCCTGGTGATGAGGTGAGGGCGGAGGGGACGGGCTAGGAGGCAGATTGGCCACATAACAACTTGCGGAGGTCTTGAGACCAGAGCCGCTCCTGTGTTCCATCCTCTCTCCCTTCCTACCAGACCCATATTTGTGGAACGGACTGATGTTGACCCACCTATCCTGGTGATGAGGTGAGGGCGGAGGGGACGGGCTAGGAGGCAGATTGGCCACATAACAACTTGCGGAGGTCTTGAGGCCAGAGCCGCTCCTGTGTTCCATCCTCTCTCCCTTCCTACCAGACCCATATTTGTGGAACGGACTGATGTTGACCCACCTATCCTGGTGATGAGGTGAGGGCGGAGGGGACGGGCTAGGAGGCAGATTGGCCACATAACAACTTGCGGAGGTCTTGAGGCCAGAGCCACTCCTGTGTTCCATCCTCTCTCCCTTCCTACCAGACCCATATTTGTGGAACGGACTGATGTTGACCCACCTATCCTGGTGATGAGGTGAGGGCGGAGGGGACGGGCTAGGAGGCAGATTGGCCGCATAACAACTTGCGGAGGTCTTGAGGCCAGAGCCGCTCCTGTGTTCCATCCTCTCTCCCTTCCTACCAGACCCATATTTGTGGAACGGACTGATGTTGACCCACCTATCCTGGTGATGAGGTGAGGGCGGAGGGGACGGGCTAGGAGGCAGATTGGCCGCATAACAACTTGCGGATGTCTTGAGGCCAGAGCCGCTCCTGTGTTCCCCCGCACTGGAAGTGTCTCTCCTGTCTCGCTCTGTCACACTCCCAGATCTCGTCAACCTTCTCTCCTCGCCTCCCTGCGGCTGCTCCTTCTTAGTCTGCAACAGAAAAACATATCAATGACAAAACATATTACCATGATTCGGACCCGAAAGGGTGGAGGTTTGGCCTTATAGACACTTTAAGCTCAAACTCCAAGTCTTGGGCTGTAATAGAGGCCGAGATCCCTATACAGGCTCTGATGAAACCTGAAGATTTTGGAAAAGGCATACCCGATTTTCAACAAACATGGCTAAGAACCATCTCGCAAATACCAGCTTTTGAAACAAAAAAACCCTTTAAAATCGGTTCAGCCGTCTTGGAGCTACGATACAGACAAAGGCTTCAAACTTACAACAGCCCTCCTTTTGCGTTTGGGGTTAAAAGTATACTATATCAACAGCATAAAGTACTGTTAATTTACAAATTAACTCAACTTAAGATAAGTTTACGCTAAACCTCATATGCTGTTATCTGTTAGCCATGAACTTTCATGACGAAACAGTATATGTCGTATTTTTACCAGTATTTATTTTCTACAATTACCAGGTACCAGAACGAACCAATCTCGTCTGTACACCCCTTGACTACATACAATTTTTTACTTTCTCAGCAATATGCCACACATTGATTTTCAGTCAAATCGGCAGAAGGGAAGGGGGGACCAGAAGAGGGGTCTCAACACAAAAACCTTGATAACTTTCGATATAATAATGAATGTATCGACACTAAATTTAGTATGAGGATTCAGAAGACTTTGGAGGGAGAGAGAAAACCTAATTGATTAATTCGTGCTGGGGAAGTACATAGCCGGTGATTCATCAAAGACCTTTTTTTTCCATTAGTTATTTACTATAATATATTATGAGCACATAAAAACATTCCTACATACTTACTTCAGAATCAATTTTATCAAATTCTTTCATCAGCTGTCTGTAAAGAAGGTTTCGCCTAGTGATATCATCATCTGGGGGCAGCTGTTTTCTGACCATTCGAGGGTTCACTTTATATACAAGAACTAATATTCTTTCTGCTACCTGCAAAGTACATAATAAATATATAGTAATAAATAAGTAAATAATATATAAATAAAATAGGAATGCTAACTCATGCAACAAAGGTGTCTCACAGGATTTTAACATTATTATTTAAATAATAAAGAGAAAAGATTTGAGTTAGTTATTGCGCTTTAACTGCAAGGTGATATCGCCTGCTACCAGTCCTCACGAGTTTATTCACCTAGAGTAAAGCTCGGAATCAGCGCTTAACGATAGCGATTTTAAAGTTTTTCTAGAGAAAAAAAAACCTAAAGACAGACGAGTATCGAAGCCGCGGTCTCTGAGCTACCGGTGCCCTCTGCAAATATTTGGTAAAATTTGACTATAAGCTACAAAAAGCTTAATAAAAACTTTCTTTTATTTTAATAAAAAATCCATACATCAAAGATGTTGGGAGAGTAATATATATACATATATTTTTTTTTTCAAAAGCTTTTAGAATGAAAATGACTGATACAAGAGCCAAAAAGTCATATATGTGTAAGAAAATAAAAAGATAGAGATCTAAGTAGAAATAAAATTAAAGAACTTCTTTAACATTTATTTATTATATATGTTATGTTATTATTTAATTTATTTATTATATATGTTATGTTATTATTTAATTTATTTATTATATATGTTATGTTATTATTTAATTTATTTATTATATATGTTATGTTATTATTTAATTTATTTATTATATATGTTATGTTATTATTTAATTTATTTATTATATATGTTATGTTATTATTTAATTTATTTATTATATATGTTATGTTATTATTTAATTTATTTATTATATATGTTATGTTATTATTTAATTTATTTATTATATATGTACCGGCATTGTATAGAATACCTAAGGATTGAGAAGAATGCGTAAAATGTATCAATATATCGATCCATCGGTATCTTGAAACAGATCTGTAAGAAAGAGATCACAGTTTACTCTGTGTCGTAAAAAACGTGATGTGAGTAGAAGACGTTCCTAAACTTAAGATCGCTCTCCAAACTGCTGCTACAGGAAGCGACAAAGGATTTGTAACGTGTATGTGCAAGACTAAACGCCAAAATAAGAAGTGCATTTGCGTGAAAAATGAAGTGCAATTTTAAAGTCACTCTTCTTTTGCTTGATGGGAAAAATAAATGTATACGATATTTATTTTTGTTTTCTTTCAGGAAACATTAGCACAAAAACTGTATTTTTTCCATTTTACGTTTACTAATAATATTTATTTCCGTTGAACCGTTATATAATCGCAGCTTATAATTTAGGTACATAAACAGATATTAACAGTCCGACACATATGTCCTCTCCTCCGTATTCTCTAATTCGTCAACCTCAATTATCTAATCATTCAAATTATTTATTTACCCAAATTTTTTTTTGTTATATCATAATCAATATTATTCCTTTTTTGTTCATTTTACACATTTATATATTTTTATCATACATTTATTTATTTTTTATTTTATTTTGACTATTTTTATTTTTCTTCTCTCTCCTCCCACTTCTCTATCTATCCTCTACTCTCTAAAATTAATTTTATTTCAAACCTTGTCTGGGCATCCTCCCATCTCTTTTATAATCAACCATCATAGTATTATTAGTATTATGCTCTATCGATTTTTATTATCTATTTTATTTTTTTCTTATTTATATAGATTTTTTTTTTACTTATTCTCTTTTATTTAAATAGATATTTTTATTTATTTTTTTTCATCATAATTAAACTGTTAATTTTATGTTTTTTCATGTTAATCTTTTGTTTATCTATATTTATAATTGTCCAGTTTTCTCCAATGTAGCACTAATTTACTAGTTCTCTACTCTATATGTATTTATTCTTAGGGGATCTCGGTCCCAGAATAATAAAATTTCTTTTCATTTAATTTTCTTTCATATGAATTAGTAATAACAATACTATTAAAAATAAATTTAAATGAATAAATACTTATAAATATATGAGTACAAAAATAATAATATACAGTAGACACAATTTTGTACTTAATATAATTAAATTTGGTACATTTTTATATACTTTACCTAGGCATTATATAGAATGTTTATAGCTATAAACTTTTAACTGGACCAAAAATTATTGAATTTCCTCTTCCTAGACTGAGGAAGGAGCTACATCACTTTACTCTTGACTTTTGTCTGTAATCTTTTGCTGAATCTTTGTTGCATACGTTGAGACTGAATGGCAGCAGAAGACCGAATTGCAATATGAATTTGTGAAGGATCATTTCACATTTAAATAATATTAGTTTTAGAATTATATATATTATTAGTTTTAATTTATTGTATACCTGTTTGTGTTAAAGGAACTATTTTTTTGTGTGTGTTTATATTTTTTTAGTATATTTCGTAGGTATATTATTGAATAGATTTAAATAATTTATATTATTGTTAGATATAATAAAAATAGTATTAGTTTATTTAGTTATGTAGATATTTTGTGTAAATTATGAAGTATTTTTTGTTTTCAAGAAAGAATACCTAGAGAAAATATTGAACAAAAGTAAAAAGTAACGAAATTTCATATTTTACCTAAAATACAGTTTACCGGTAACGTATATACTATGTATTTTATTAAGAATAACATTTCTTCAGTTTATTTGAATTTCTCTCTATTATTTTTTGGACTTAATGTTTAAACCCAAATATTTTCACAGTTAAAATTTTCTGTTAGGACAGTAGTACTTCCCATGAGGACGGAGAGTCACAGTCGCAGGTAATCACAGAATTGTATATAAATAAGCCAACAAAACAAACGTAAATGTCACCGTTGAACGTTGTATTTTTGCGGAATTTTACAATATAAATGTTAAACAAATTCTCTGCTTTTATTCATTGTTTTTATTAGTTTTTCCCACTATATCGATACATCGATATCGCAAGTATATTCGGATATTCTAGTTAGCATAACATTAATAATCCTAAAAAGCTGAGTATAATGCAAAGTGTCAACAAACTTTAGACAAAAATTAAATATAATCTATACTAGACCATTTTCCACACTAATCTATCACTAAATATTTTTAAAGTTAATTAGTTAGGCGCTAACACTAATTATAAGCTTTTTTAATTAAGTTTAGCTAAAAATATATTTGCTAATATTGTAATTTAAGATAACTAACGAGGTACATTACTAAACTTGGTATGTATAAGTTGACCTGAGAAATGAGATCTCACCGCATTTGGCCCCGCCCACTAGCCAATTAAATCGGTGTAATGTCATTTTGTAATGTCATGGCTGTCACTGCACTACTCTTCAATTAACCTGTTTTTTTTTTTTAATGATAAAATAAATAATAATATTAAAACCAAATTTTAATTATTATTGTTCATTGTATTGATTCAATAATTCTAGACGGTGAGCCGGACTATAGCGCTCTATGGTCCCTCGGGTGGACATTAGCCTGACTGCTATGTGAGTACTAAATGTTGCCTATCTAGGTTTATTTACCTAGTAATATATATATAATTATTTTAATCTATTAATAGTATATATATAATTATAAATATATATACAGGATGTCCCAGCATGGGGGTAAAAAACTTAATAAGAAACTTAATTTTGAACAAAAAATTTCCCATAAACATAGATCCGATTCGGAACCGTTTCAGAAATATTCAACATCTTCCTTATATATATATATTATATATATATATATATAAATTTACTAAAATATATGAAATTATATTAAAATGATTGTGTATTAGGTACTACTTTTAATAACGTTTTGAAAAAAATAGGTAAATGATACTGTGATAGCTATAAATATTGTTTGCAAAATATAAAATGACTATACAATTATTGAATGTGATCAGAGCGCAAATGTGATAGGCTTATATATTTAAACAACTATTAGTTTTAATTAGGTGTTAAAAATATATATAAGTCGATTCAATAAAGTTTGATATTATTTTTTGAAAATACAAACAATAAATGGGAGAAGTTATGCTTTAATAATATATATAATTTAAGAATCTCCTTACACATCCTAAAATGTAATAATACCACATGAATGGAGTCTAAAAAGAGAGAGATCGTAAAAATGAAATTCCGTTCAAAACTCCGCATTTCGTGATCATTCCTCTGATTAGAATGAAAATATAATTAGAAAATATGTATATATATGGATACATAATTTCATAATAACTAATCTTGAATAAATTCGGCCAAGAAGGGAGAGGGGGGAATTTAGAGAAGGCTTCTTACAGCCTCTAATTAACGTAAGAAATTAAACTATTTCGATATCAGAATTTGAAAGTATTTATTTGGAAAAGTGGATCTTTGTATCAAATGTGCTTATTTATTTTATAATTTAAATTGCTGCATTATTTATGGTGCTTAATGAACTAAACTTGTCTAAGCTGTGCTTTGTTTACTTATTTAAAAATATATATTTACTCACGCGCGCCTGTCCGACTGCCTATAGTTATAAATGCCAAAATTATTTATAAAAAGAATAATAATACAACCTATCACAATTAAACAATAAATAATTTGTTTATTTTGTTCTTAATTTTTCACATTGTATAAAGTAAAATATTTGTTAAAATTATTCATCAAGCTAACAGCGAGGTGTTCATCAGTGGACCAGGAGTGAGGAGGCTGAGATAATAGATTTGGCAACATTGCATCTTTCTCAACTGCTTAAATTCTTTGCAAAGACATTAAAAATAAGCATAATGTGCTGAAGAACCGGCTCTGTAAAGCGTTGTTAAGTGTGACCTATCTTTGTTTTTTGTTGAGGCTCAGAAACAATTTTGAAATAGAAACATCATTGAGTGATTTGGCTCAGGGCTTATGTGTAAAGTGCATTAGTTTACAAGAAAAAATTATAAAATGCTTAAAGAATTCTGTAAAAAATTTAAAAGAAAAGGTACAATGACACATACCTTCCTAACAGCTTCAGCAGGATGATGCAAGCCACTTGAACCAAATTCTGCCAAAACTCGTGCAGTCATTCCACTATGGGAAAAAAAATGCAGATTTATAATTTTATACATATATATACTCCTGGCTAAAATTTAACGCACATCCCAGTATTTTTTCATTTTAAACTTATTACTATTTTTATTTAAGGTTTATTTAAAATTCAGTGAACAGAAAATCAAATGTTTCATTATACATATGAGACAATTTAAAAAAAAATAGAAGCAGTTTGGGATGCTGTAACCTCTTGATTTTTTCAGTACTTGGTGTTTCCTCCTCTGGCAGATGACAGTTAGGAGCCTTCTTTCCATCCGTCCCATCAGATTGGGAGGCCTTCCTGAGGGATATTATCCCATTCCTCATTTACAGTCGCATCAAGCTGAGCAAGGTTATCCGATGTCCCAGACGTGCTCTATTGGGTTGAGGTCCGGGCTTCTTGAAGACCAATCCATAGTGGCTATACCAACTTCTCGAAGTTAGTCAGTTGCCCCTCTTGCACAATGTGGACGAGCATTATTATGCATCAGAATGAAATCTGGACCGATTAAATGAGCAAACGGCACTACGTGCTCTTCAAGGATATTAGTCATGTATCTTTGGGCATTCAAAGCTGGTCTAGGTATGTTGACCAACTCCAAATGGCACTACGTGCTCTTCAAGGATATTAGTCATGTATCTTTGGGCATTCAAAGCTGGTCTAGGTATGTTGACCAACTCCAAACGGCACTACGTGCTCTTCAAGGATATTAGTCATGTATCTTTGGGCATTCAAAGCTGGTCTAGGTATGTTGACCAACTCCAAATGGCACTACGTGCTCTTCAAGGATATTAGTCATGTATCTTTGGGCATTCAAAGCTGGTCTAGGTATGTTGACCAACTCCAAATCCCTCCACAGAAAATTATTGAGCCCCCTCCAAAAGGCACCCTCGATGACAAACAAGCTTCAGCAAATCTCTCCCCATCTCTTCTCCACACACGTTCACGTCCGTCTGGTGAATGCAGACTAACCCTGGTTTCGACTGAGAAGAATACTCTCTTCCAGTCCTCCAGTGTCCATTCGACATGTTCATGTGCAAACTGTTGTCGGACTCTCCGGTGCTGCCTGACGAGGAGCGGGCCAGTGGCTGGTCTTCTACTAATAAGACAATACTCTCGAAGACGTCGCCATACCGTTTGCCTTGAAATGTGTACATTTCGTACCCCCCTTATCAAGGCCTGTAGCTCAGTGCTTGTTGAGGTCCTCTTTCTCAGTGCATTATCCTTCAGAAATCGATCACCCCTCTCACTGATGCCCCTACGTCTACCCTGTCCTCGTCTTCTACTGTCAGATCCCGTCTCTTGGGACCGTCTAATAACTCTCCCGATCGTCGTATGATTTACTCCTAACTGCCTAGCAACTTCACTGTGCGAACGTCCAGTTTCAACCAATACTCCAGTCTTTACAGTATCATTCACAGTCGAATTACGATGCCTATACATAATTATTCCCACTCTACCTTCTAACTATACGATGTTGAAACACGACTAACGAGAGGCAACTTCCGAAACCCTGTATAATATTGGCAAACAAAAATATAAAGGTGATGTTTGCGAGGCTAACATTTGAACTTAACTAATTTTCCACACGTTTTTAAATAAATCAATGATAAAAGTTGCAATACTGAGGTAATAAAGAAAAAAAATGAAAGAAAATGGAGAAATACTGGGTTGTGCGTTTTTCTTGGCCTTAAGACTAATTGTAGCCCTATATAGCCGGATCATGTTTAGGTTGGGTGGATCAGGGGAGATCAGACAGGAACCCCCGGGGCACCCAACCTGCAGAGCCAACCATACCAAGGGATCGGAGACGGCACGACCAGACCACTCTCTCGATAAGTCGATCTTCTAGGGAATGGACAAAATTATTCGACTTATCGAGGTTGATGTTCGACTTATCAAATTAAAAAAGAAACATAAGGAAGAGTAATATGTAATATACGAACTATAAAGTAAAAAAAAAAAGTGTATTAAGAATATGTATAAATGTACATTAATACATACAAATGTAAATCATTTTTCAAACAATGTTAAATGCATTTCTGGCTTCTCTAGTTGTAGGCGGTTCTTTTTCGGTCACTTCTGCTTCATCTTCATCGTCACTTCCATCAGCGGGTTCTACTTGCAGCTGCACTTCCGCCTCGTTTACTCTCGAGTAAACATTTAAACCAAAACACTAAAAAAGTCAACGAACATTCAACGTATTTCTACTCATAGAGGTGATGACGCTCAAGAATTCGACTCATAGCGATGGAACTCACCTCAGAGGCCCATTTTTCTCAGTTCGACTTATTTACACATTGTTCCTGGTATTTGGACTCGAATTCGACTTATTGAGGTAATATGTTACATGACATGGGACCAGACAATTTGTTCAACCTAACTACGAATTCAACTTGTCGAGAGTTGAAGTAAAATCGTCGGTATATAATATACATATACCTGTTTTTGTCATTGCTGATGCCTAGACTTAGTATAAGTTGTTCTGCGATCTCCAGCCTTGAGAGGGCAAGACGAGGGTGAATGGCGGAGGTGAGAGGACGCGTGATGTGTACAGGAATCAGGTTCAACTTTCTAGAGAAAATTAATAAAAAAAATCAGGTACAAATATCCAAAAAAATAGGGGGGAAACTAGGGAATTAAAATCTCCCAAGTTGAGCCCATTTTAACATATTTTAAACTTAAGCAAATGTTTATTACATTATGTGTGATTGTTTATTAAATAACAATATGAATAAATAAAATAAACAACATACGCTTGTATTGCGAGTTAGAAATCTCTTGTTTTATTTATTATTACCGCAAACGCGATTAAAACAATAACAAAGGTATTTTAGCGACTTTCCGGTACTTTGCGCAACATAATTGTGACTTTTAGGTAAAAATGTTTAGGGAGGGGGAGGGGGGGTACAGAAAAACGTTACGGCGCGTTACATGAGGAGGAGGGAGGGTCAAAAATCTTCAAAAATTGCGTTACGTAATACCTGAACGCCCCCTAACTGTAAATATATTTATTACTATTATTATCAATTATTATTTGTAATTTTTCAGCTATAAATCATAAGAATGGACAAGTTGGTGCTGTAGTGAAACCATTGAAAAGAGAAGACTTCGAAAAGAAGGATTAAATCAATAAAATTTAATAATTAACAATTTTCATAACCATGTTGTCCATGAACACCATATTTTTCAATTTAATTATTATTTTTTAATAATAAATTATAAAAATCTTAATAAAGATTGAATATTATAAACAGTAAAGAAGTTACCATCAAATGCACAATGTCTAATAAATTATTAATTTGTTAAGTACCTACTATTATTTTTATTTTTAAACTGGAATTAAAGTTTTATTTGGCCCTTATTTCTTTAGAAAATATTGTCGGTAAATCACCAGCAATGTACGTCCCCAGATCGAATTAATTAACTTTTCGCTCCTGTACCGTTTGTGTAGAGATGAAAATCTCCCCCCCCTCTCTTTGAAGTTCGTAAAAAATAATAATAATAAAAAAAAATATATATATATTATCGATTGTCAATCGATAATCGATGGGAGAGATAACCTTGAAGATAGAAGAAAAAGCGAGTAAGAATTTGAGTGTGTTCATTTTGAGATAGATATTTTTGTGATTAGTCAATATAAGAGTGGACTTGTTATTTGGTTTTTATTTTCTTATTTTTCTACTTTATTTTTAAACCTACATCCCAAGGAAATCATTCCCGGCACGGACGAACAGGACTAGTGAGGAGAACTCTGGGTCCCGCTGAGTAGATCCAGCAAAATTGTGCTTTCCCGGGGTGGAGGTAAGTCCAGTAACGGCACACCCCCCCTCCAAAACCGATTGTAGTAATATTTAACAGTTGAGTTGATATTTAACTCCCATAGGGGCTCCTAAATCCTCATATTAAATTTTGTGTTCATACATTCATTAATATGGCAGTTATTAATGTTTTTTTGTCAAGTCTCCCCTCTTCCCTTTGGTCAATTTGACTGAAATTGGCTTCGTTGTTGGAGGGTTCTGGATTCACATATAAAATTTCCTGTCGATACATTCTTTCTATCGGGAGTTATTGTGTTCACAGACAATTTTTTTTTTCTGGTGGTCGGAAAATATGAAATTTCGTGGAAAAATCAACAACAAATTTTTCACCGATTACATAACTTCCTCTATACTTCGTATAGCTCGGGGAAGTAAAAATAACAATAATAAAAATATATTATAAATATTAGTTTGAAATTTATTTTAAATTAAGCTTATAGTTGCAAAAGAAACAATGCACTTTTGCTCAAAGCCAGTTATCGTACCTCTTACCTGAGTTCTTGCGCGTGCGCCATACTGAGTATAGTGTGAACTGCTGTATTATGGATTCTAGGAGTGGCATCCCCTGACTTGGACAGAAGCTCTGGTAAAATTTTATCAACACTTCGGCCTATTTCTGAAGGTGAAACTCTAGAAAAAAAGAAATAAATCAAAATTTATTTAAATATTTATGTTAAGCTGGTAAATGAAATGTACGCAAGGCACTGCTTAGTCATTAGGCGGCAGCAGCCTAACAATAATTACAAGGTCATATCTTTCGTCACTCTGGTGGACATGAGCCTGACTCTACTGTGTGAATCCTAAATTTTGATTCACTTAGGGTAGGGGTCTTGAGTACTTGACATCTATCTTATGTATATTATCTTGGTAGGACTGGTAAGTACATTTAGGGACCTAAGCATCCAATGCTCTTATCCCTCCCTGTTACCTCAACTGTGGGACTCCTAAATTTTGCCTACCCAGGTTTAGTTACCAAAAGTAGGGGGTCTTTAACGAGTACCTGATTTCGCACAGACTCAGGACCATCCCTTAACGTCCCATCCGAAGGATGGCGTGCACAAGTTATTTTTAACCTCTCAGATAAAATAAACTAAGAGCCTCGGCCAGGTTTCGAACCCGCGATTCTGAGTTCAGTATGGAAGCATGCATACCACTCAGCTACCAACGCCCTCAAAAAACCGAAATATGTAAATATATTTAATTAATGAAAAAAATTAAGCTACTTATACCATAAATTCTTGATTATTTAT
Organism: Aradus depressus; assembly: GCA_963662175.1. Classification (NCBI taxonomy): domain Eukaryota; kingdom Metazoa; phylum Arthropoda; class Insecta; order Hemiptera; family Aradidae; genus Aradus; species Aradus depressus. The sequence continues at coordinate 20,660,037 of OY759226.1, read as the reverse complement.
TAAATGTTTTACTATATTAATACTAGTTCTATAAAATGTTATAATATTATTAATTTTTATTTTGAATATTTTTCCCCCCACCTATGCCGATGACATAACAATTTCACTTACTAATAAATCGGCTGGGAATCCATCCAAATCTCTGCAGGAGCCATAGTGAACAATTTAATTGTGACATGAGCTAGCATATGGATAGCATAACGTTTCGATATTTATAAATATAGGAAATAAATGAAATAGTTATTGTAACTCATGCCCGGGCATTAACTATGAGGTCATTTTGCATTTTTAAGACGGATAGAAATGAATGCTAAAAAACCCTCCAGACAATAATTGTCTGGAGGGTTTTTTAGCATTCATTTCCTCATTCATAAAATTATTGTCTCACTAGAACAATTATTGTTCTAGTGAGACAATAATTTTATGTTATAGTTTAGTTATGTAGTTAGTTATTATTACTCATGCCCGGGCTTTAACTATGAGGTCATATCGCCTACTACCAGAGCGCTCTTTCGTCACTCTGGTGGACATGAGCCCGACTCTACTGTGGAAGTCTTAAATTTTGCCTACCCTAAATTTTTATTCACCTAAGTAGGGGTCTTTAACGAGTACCTGACATCGTACAGGCTCGAGACCATCGCTTAACGTCCAATCCGAAGGACGGCGTGCTTACAGAAGTGAAGCAATTGAAGCAAACTAAAAAAACTACTTAATTTTCATTAATTTTTCACCAAAACTAACCTATTTGATACGAAACTGTTGAAGAAATACTCTACAGTATTAGCAGCCATGCTGTACACACTGAACACTTTGTCTCTGAGTGCTCGATGCAGCAGGAACGTAGCTCCTCTAGCCACTTTGTTCCTTGTCTCCTCCAGTTCTCCCTGCCGCAGCATCGATTCCAGGATTCGAACCCCTTCTTCCTTGTCAGAGTAGTGCCTCGAGTAAAACTTCTCTACCTGCAATAATAAAGAAAAAAAAAAACTGGCAATGTACAAATTAATCAATTTATTTTTCGCTCCTTCTTCAAAACCAGTCGACTGTTTACGCTAATAATCAATATTCCTATGTAAGCTCCTAAATCCTCATACTAAATTTTGTGTCGATGAATTCATTACATCGGTAGTTATTAAGGTTTTGGATTTAAGCCCTTTTTTTTTGTCATTTTTAGAATCTTAAGTTCGGAAAACATGAAATTCTGTTGAAAACTCAACATCGAATTTCTAACGGAAATCGTTACTTTTCTTGAACTTCGTATAGTTCAGGAAGTAACAAATATATATACGAGGTGTGTTCAAAAAGTATCGGGAATTTAGTATTTTCGTGGGTTGTATTAGTCCGATTCGCGCGATTTTTTCGTTGTTTTGTCGGTGAGCATGTCTGAAAAGTATCTGTACATTGTTAGCCAAACGGGATGTTTAGTCTGCTGTCAGCCGTCAAAGAGGTTACATGTGTTTTGGTATGATCAATGAATTTACAAAATGGATCAGAGAACTTGAATTAAATTTTGCTATAAGAATGGAATAAAGTGCAGCAAGGTTTTAAAAATGTTAAATATTGCTTTTGGTGAGTCTGCTGTGAGTAAAACTAGGCTGGTATAAAAGCTCGACAAGTGCGATCGAATGTGAACCATGTGTTTTTCACATAGTGCACCATGAGTTCTTGCCACAAGGTCAGACGATCAATAATGAGTACTACCTACAAGTGGAACGCCGTTTGCATGAAGCAATCCGAAAAAAACGCCCGGATTTGTGGCGAAACAATTCATGGCTTTTGCACCACGATAATGCACCTGCTCACACTTCATTGCTTGTTTGTGAATTTTTGGCCAAAAACAACATTGTAATGATGCCCCAGCCTCCATATTCGCCAGACATGGCTCCGTGTGACTTTTTTCTGTTCCCAACAATAAAGAGAATCTTAAAGGGCTGTCGTTTCACAAGCATAGATGAGATTAAAAGCGCATCGATGAGAAAGCTAAATGCTATCCCAAAGATCGAGTTCCAGAAGTGTTTCGGGGATTGGAAGAAGCCCTGACATCTAATGGGGACTATTTTGAAGGGGGAAACATTGATGTAGGCGAATAAAAAAAAAATATTTTCAAAAACCGAAAATTCCCGACATTTTTGAACACACCTCGCATTCATAAAGTATAATGTGAAATTCACTCCAACTATCCTTGGACTAGTGAGAAGTTGCAGCGCCCCAATGTACCAACCCTGAACTACAACTTGAAGCTTGACGCCTTTCCAAGGTCTGAAAGGTGGGAGGAGTGGTGGGGGAACCCTCCCTCCTACCCCTCCTATCGGCCATCTCTTCTCCGTTCTCCTCTAATCTTATAAATTATTATTATTATTTAAATAATTTCGCTTACCAGTCTCCTTCCAAATACAGAAATAGGGAGGGTAGCCTGTTTCTTCTCTCTCTCGTTCATCTTGAGAACTGGCATGTGTAATGTGGGCGAGCGTTCTTCGTGTAAACTGTGAAATAAAACAGAATAAATTATAATACAATGTAATTCTTGAAAACAATTCTTATTTATTATGTTTACAGGTTATTTACAATGTAATTTAGTGTACTATTAGTAAGTATATAAGACGATAACGCATACAGAACTAAACATATCAATAAGCTTCATTTAACATTATTATCACTTAAAAACATTCTCTAGCAAAATAATGGGGTGAGTAAAAAAAAAAAAAAATAGTTTTTATTTATTTTAATATAGGCAAAACAAGTTTATATTAAATGATACATTGAAATTGACTAATATAAAAAAAATTAACAAGGCAAACTTTAATTTTAAAACAAAAAATTATGGCTAAGTGCCACAAATGATTTACCGGATTTTTCTTTCTTCTTCTTTCTATTGCTTCCTTCCAACTTTCATTCTTCATTGCTTCTATGTTGCTTTCTGGATCGTTTTCCTGTGAAACAAAGCAATAAGCTTGATATAATTCATCTTCAAGTCTTTTTCCTGACTCGTGATTGTTCCAATTCATCGTTGGCTGAAGTCTCGTCTTTGTTTTCTTCTTATTCTTTACTCTCTTTTTCTTTTGGATAATCGGGATCATAGTAATCTTGTGTAAAAGTTTATCCTGATTCTGTTGAATTATGGTTATCAGTATAGTCGTTTTCGACAAACCGAACATCTCTTGATGTTATGATCTCTCTTTTAGTTGGATCGTACAGACGATAGCCAGCTCCAGCGAAGCCTACCATTCTAGCTGTGTTTGTTCTGGCTTCAAAGAAAGGACAGAATACAAAGTGCTCGTGCGCACTATGATACATCTTTAATTTAAATTCCAACAGTTGGAATTCTTATACATCAGCCTTGACTTCCTCTTAATTGTCGAAGCGTCGATTCCGAAGAAAGTGAGCCATTGATCGGAACGATGTTAATCAGAGGGTGCAAGGTTGGGGCTATATGCAGGCTGGGCCAATAACTTTTCTGCTGGGTCAAATTTGAAGTATGGGGTCGCACATTGTCCTGTTGGAAGAGTTTTCGGAGAGTATCAAAACTGCATACATGCGTTCCAACTGTTCACAACAGTGCCGGGAATCAATAGACTGGCTGTCTGGGAACAATTCAAAATGAATAATCCCTTCATAGTTCCAGAAAAAAAAACTCAACAACCCTTTTTCTTCGTCAACTGACTGGCCACGACTTAACCAATGACCAATGCAATCTGGATTACGCCAGTAGATACAATTTTCGTCGAAAGTCCCAATTCGGTTGATGAAGCGATCACCTAGTGGATGTTCGAGCAACTTCCGGCATGTTTTCAAACGACGTTGAGCTTGCGCAGGGGTCAACTCATGAGATACCAGTCTACACGCTTGTTTTTTGTTTTTTTTCGATGTTGCGGAGAGGCTTGTTTACGGTCAACTGGGACAGCTCTGATGCAATTGACAGAGGCTCTTGCTTGGTGCCGACTCCACAGTGTCTACCTTCACCACAGAACGTCGTCCCGAACCTACCTTTCTTTCCAGATTTCTGTTTCCTCTCCGCCATTTTTGGAACCAACGTGACCTTTCATTCAGGACCTCTTCCTCTTTAACCTCACAAATTTTCCTGGTGACTTCAGCTGCAGAACATCCCGTGACTAATAATGTCTTAAAATGACTAACATTTCGTATTCTACTGTCATATTGAATAAACGAAAGTTAAAATAGTAAATTCAGTAAATAAATAGAGTCCACAGGTCTAAAAAAAAATTATACTTGAAAACCGAATTTTTTTTTTGACTCACCTAACTATTTAATGCTGTAATAGCGAAAATATAGTCATCGAATATAAGGAAAATATTGACTATAAAAAAACTTTGGAATAATCATCCTCCAATAAACAATTTCAAAAATGTATTTAGCATCTAACCAATATATTTTTCAAAAGGAATTTAGAGAAATTTCAAAAATAATACCTTCTATGTACAGGTGGAGGTATGATTCTGTTATCGTACATATCATAGCTGTTGGTGTTTGCGCATGCAGCTGACGCAGCAGCGGTATGAACACAACTGGCTGGAGGTGAGGCTGGAGTCAACTGCTTCTTTCTACGTAGAGATCCACTCCGGACGGGCTGTATGATAACCGCTTGACCTTTTGATCCCCTGTATAACATTAAGTTCATTTTGAATTATAAAAAAACTAATAATTTATACAACTAGACATTAATTGAACTATCAAACGTATAATTTTTATATGTTTTTCTATTGATGGAGTTGTAATAAAATATCAAATATATATCCAATATTTTATGTAAGTCGGATGAGTGATAGTTTTATGTATTTCTGTTTCAAGTCGGATGAGTGATAGTTTTATGTATTTCTGTTTCAAGTCGGATGAGTGATAGTTTTATGTATTTCTGTTTCAAGTCGGATGAGTGATAGTTTTATGTTGAGTTCCTCCTGGACTACATAATAAATTTCAGTAAACACTTTTTACTTAAGTGTGACACAAATCAAAACGTTTTAGTAAAGAAAATAGGGAAAACTCAGGAAGAGAAACACAAAATACCCGTTCACGAGTTTTAATTATAATCTCTGTTTTTGAATGTTTATTAATTTATTTTCTATTCATTTCAGTTACTTTGTATTTTTTTTTTTCATTAAGAGTTTTTTTAAAATTCATAGATGTTATATTATGTTAATGTCATATCTATTAGGTTACAAAATAAATAGAGGCTGAGTTATCGCCATATTGGTACTGTTTATTTCGACTATCATATTGAATCGCTAAACGAACATACCCATTTTGCTACTTACACAGGCGATGTATAGTGTAGTGGTGACAAAGGAGACTGATAAATCCCTGGAGGCTGTCCAGCCGTCTCCATGGTGTCTGGAAGAGGCGGTACCTCTTCACTGGGGGTATTCGACTCAGTGGTCAGGTCACCTCCAGGAGCGTCGTTTTTAGCCAAAGCTGTCTGCAACAAAAGCCACATTTGGTCTGAGATTGGATGTGAAAGATATCGTGTAACCTGGTGTAGTCTCTAAACAACACACACCTCTGCAGTACAGTGAGACATTCATCAGTAAAAATAATTAATGGCAGTATTATTATCTACTGTGTAACATTCTAATTGCGTCAGTAGGTAATATACTAATAACGTCAGTAAGGAACATACTAATAACTTCAATAGGTAACATACTAATAACTTCAGTGGATAACATACTAATAACTTCAGTAGGTAACATACTAATAAAGTCAGTAAGTAACAAACTAATAACTTCAGTAGGTAATATACTAATAACGTCAGTAAGTAACAAACTAATAACTTCAGTAGGTAACATACTATTAACGTCAGTAAGTAACAAACTAATAACTTCAGTAGGTAATATACTAATAACGTCAGTAAGTAACAAACTAATAACTTCAGTAGGTAACATACCCCATCCTCTTCGAGGAGATCGTGTACTGACAGAGCGGTGTAGGCCTCATTCCGGAGCAGGTCTATCTGTTCCTTCTTCCTGTTGGCTCTGCTGTAGTCTTCGTTGGAGATGGCCTGCTGTTTGCTAACCTCAAACCTCCCAAGTCGCTCTCCAATGTCTCTTAGAGCAAATATAGCCGATTTTAGCCTCCCTGCGTACCGGAACCGTTCAGCTTGAAAAAAAAAAAAAATATATATATCTTAAAAACAAGTAGATATTTCAATTAACAATGAAAATTAGAAAATAAACCTTTTCTAATTTAAATGGAGGGAATGTACTTCCCCAGCGCAAATAATTGAAGTAATATATAAGTTTTCGCTCTCTTTATAAACCCAATTTAACGATTAGCTTGAAAATCAATATTTGTCTTGAAGGCACCAGTAACTGAGAAGTAGCATGCTTGCTTACTGAGCTCAAGATCGCGGGTTCGAAACTAGACCAAGGCCCTTAGGTTTTTTATCTGAGAGGTAAAAAAACCTTGACCACGCTGTCTTTCGGATGGGACGTTGTGCGTTCAGGAACTCGTTAAAGATCCCCTAACCTAGGTGAATAAAAATTTAGGATAGGCAAAATTTAGGACTCCCATAGTAGAGTCGAGCTTATGTCCACTATAGTGACGAAAGAGCGATCTGGTAGTAGGCGATATGACCTTGTAGTTAAAGCCCAGATATGAGTCAAAATAACTAAATATAAGAAAGCAAAGAACCTTTGACAACTTCATCCTTTTTCTTTTCCATTTTCCGTATGATACTGGCAACCTCTTTGTCGACGTACATTTCAAAGGACAAATCATCGCAGAGGGTCGACTCAGTAGCGGCATCTCCAAGAAGTTGGACAGCCACCAGACTGACCTGGAACCATATACACAGAAATCTGTATTGAGCTGAGTTTACGAAGCTCTTTCTTAGACGACTCATGTATTTCGTTGTACTCGTACTCCTCCTAAACCCCTTTACCGATCACATTGAAATTTGCCACGATGGTAGTAGACACGGTGACGATGGTTCACTACTAAAAAAATCTGAAATCGAACATACGGAGGAATAGTCACCGAAAAACGAAATCCCCATTGCAATCAATTGAGAGACAAAATTCTCGCGCAAAATAGAATTTTTCGATTTCAAATGTAAAAATCCGGGCGATGCTGGGCTTTGGGTTACCGTCTAAAGTGAGAAGTTACTGATAATTATTAAAACATTAACTGAGTTTTTTATACAGATTTGCTTGATTCAGCTCAGTTTTTGCAAACAGCAGAATGCATTGCATACCTAGTAAATAAAATTGAAATTTCGTTGTACATTTAGTATTTTACTATTTGGTTTTATCATTTTCAGGTTGCACAAAGGTTGGTTTTTGCTTCCCAAGCAATACAAAGTATAGGAAAAGTTATATAATCGATCAGAAATTCGATACTGAGTTTTCAACGGAATTTTATTTTTTCCGATCTTCTAATTCTTAATATAAAAAAAAAAAAAAAAAATCGTCGGTGAATTACTCAGTAATAATTAATCGAATATTTTTTCGTGCTCCCTCCAAAGCAAATGTTTTGGCCATTTTAGCTATAATGTCGTCTTTTTGTGTATGTGATTGGGACTTTGTGGAAACTTGTAACCAAGAAACAACTGTAGCAATTAAGTTGAACTTTCATATGATCTGATTTGATTTCTGGGAAAAATCAGACGAAAATTAAGTCCACTTTACTTCGGGACCTAAGTACAGTTTCTCAGATACCGCTTATATTTATGTTATAAACATCGCATATCTGGGGAAGTGAAAATTATTATTGTTAATGTAAATTAACAATAATGTAATTGTATAAAACAATGTTAATTTAAATAGATACTAAAATTTTTTTTTATTTATTTTTTTTAATTTACAAAGAGATATTCACAACTGTATAAAAATATATACAACAAGCAAATATGCTAATACAGAGATAATGGCAATGTCAAAATGTCATGAGGGGAGAAATCACCCAGTGGTGACACTCCCTAGTCACTGTTTTTCTCTTGTTTTTAGCTAATCACTGTCACTGCTTCTGATCAGGAGATCTCTAGGCCATTGACGCTTAAGCCGTCGTTGGGGAAGTACGGCAGAATGGAGGGCACGGACCGGAGGATTATTGTGGGAACCAAGAAGAGAAAATAATTTTTTATATTTGCATTTTGCGACTTCAGTAATGAAAGGTACATTAAGGTCAGTGTGAAGGGTTTTGTTGGAGACGTAGTAAGGAGCATTGGCTATTGTACGAAGGATTTTGGATTGAAGGGATTGGATGCGCTGGAGATTGGAAGCCTTGGCAGAACCCCAGAGTTCAAGTCCGTAAGTCCACATAGGTTTGAGTATTGAGTTGTATATAAGTCGTTTTGTTGTCAAAGTTAGTTTGGATCTTTTTCTAATAGTCTTAGTAGAAGTTTATAACGTCTGTTCATTTCTTGTCTTTTCAGTCTCGTGTGAGGATTCCAAGTTAGTCGTTTGTCGAGTATATACTGAAATTTAAAAAATAAATTTTGTTCAAAAGAAGACGTTCCTATGAAAACGCTCAAAATTAAAAAAAAAAAATGTCTTGAATTATGGCATAATTTTGAAAATTTCATCACTTACCTGTCCATAAAGATTGTGTGAATTTTCATGGTTAGCCTCTAAAGTAAGTCTTACGTAGGCTGTGGGCTTACAGGTCGGCACTGAAATGGACTTAAGTTCTCGACTTTTATAATTTGATTTTTTATTTTCACTTAAAGTTATATAACCAATGTAGTTAAATTTCAGTTCGGTCACATCACATTCCAATAGTTCTTCAGGTCCCAACCATAGTTCAATCTTCTGGGCTAAAAAAAGGAAAACATTCAAATTTAACTTGATTTAGAGTGAAACTGACATAATTATGTAGTGGGTTATGTCACGAAAATAATAATTATTTTTTTAGTGCTTAATAATGTCGAGATTTCTTTGTGTAGGGAGTATTTTTTTATAGTTAGTTATTATGACTCATGCCCGGGCTTTAACTACGAGGTCATATCGCCTACTACCAGAGCGCTCTTTCGTCACTCTGGTGGACATGAGCCCGACTCTACTGTGGGAGTCCTAAATTTTTATTCAGCTTTAATGAGTATCTGACATTGCACAGGCCCATAGCCTAACGACCCATCCGAAGGGCGCTTAAGGTTTTTTTACTTCCCGAATTTGAAAACCTGAGGGCTGGGTTTTGAACCCACGATTTTGTGCTCAGTAGATGGAGCCGGTAGCTCAGAGCAAGAGACCCGAGGATCTTAGTTTATTCTATTAGGGAAATTTAAAAAAAAATTGAAAACGCCGTCCTTCGGATGGGATGTTAAGCGATTGTCTCGAGCCAGTACAAATGTCAGATACTCGTTAAAGACCCCTCCTACCCTAGATGAATAAAAATTTAGGGTAGGCAAAATTTAGGATACCCATAGTAGAGTCGGGCTCATGTACACCAGAGCGACGAAAGAGCGCTCTGGTATGTAGGCGATATGACCTCGTAGTTAAAGCCCGGGCATGAGTCATAATAACTAACTCAAATGACATTGGATCTATTAAATCATAGCAAAAATAAAAAAAAGAGACCACTATGACTGGCCTTAAAGACTCATATCTTAGGTACATAAACCAGGTTAGGCAACATTTACGACTCCTATAGTGGAGTCATGTACACTAGAGCAACGAAAGAGCGTTCTGGTAGTAGGCGATATGACCTTGTAGTTAAAGCCCGGACATGAGTCACAATAATTAATATTATGAGAAGGAAAAAAATAAATGGGAGAAATGATACTACATATCCTTATCATATATATAAAGCTGAAAATGTCTGTGCGTTGTACCGCTATAACTCACGAACGGCTTGATGGATTTGATTAATTTTTTCTTTTAATTTGTTCGTCATCGTCTGTGGAAGGTTATAGGCGTATTAGTACCTCAATATCTGGTCCATCCCTGTATCCACCCACGCAATCTTTGTAACTCAAAAACCACTGCAATGATTAATGAGGAATCTTTTTGAATAGATAAGTTTTATCTACCGGAAGGTTAAGGTCTATTTTTTAATCAACCCCTGGTCCATCCCAGCATCCACTCACGCAATCTTTATAACTCGAAAACCATTGCAACGATTAATGAGAAATCTTTTTGAATAAATTAGTTTTAGCTCCAGGATGGTTGAAGTCTATGTTTTAATCAACCTCTGGTGTTATATAAATTAATAATTTCTTTACGTTACCCAAAAAGTAATAATAATGAATATTTTTAATAAATAAAACAATACTCACGGATTAAATACTGATGGGCTAATATTTGAACCTGAGTGAGAACAACAGAAGTATGAAGTTTAAATATTAAGTCTTGAGGAAAGTGACAATTCTTGTGAGACTGCCATCCCTTCACTGTGGGCCCATGTTCGTCCAATTCGCTGGCTCGAAATTTTTCATCCTCACCTTTTTGATATAACCATAAGTTAAAAAATGTCATTTAATATAATAAATAATCATGAGATAAGCCATAAGTTTGAAAAAACCATACATTAGTTGCAAAAAAAGCAGATCAGTACAAAAAAAAATTGGAATTAATTCAATTTGTACTAGTAACATTATGCCTAAAAATTTATTTTGTTGCGAAAAATTCCTTTAATGTTTAATTTCGTTTTGAAATTAAGGTTTTACCACAAAATCAAGGCACAAGTAGAACATTTTTTTTTTTTTATTCCAAATAAGAAATGTTATATAAGACAGAAAGTTGAGCACAAATGTGTAAGTAACCTATAACATGTTTTAAAATTTCGAATTACATTTTTTAAAATAATTTACGGGGGCCATGGTGGCCGTGCGGGCTAGAGCGTAGGGCTTTGGTCGCATGGTCTCACCATGGTTTGCGGGTTCGAATCCCGTCCGGGAGTGAGTTTTATTTCGTAGATAGAACTCCCTCCCGGGGCCATGGATGTCTTAAATAATTATACATAACACATTGACATGGCTAATATGCACCGTTCATAAAGCCAAAAAATAATAAAAAAATAATAAAAATAATTTATGGTTTCCAGATTTACTTTGTGAAGAATAGATAATTAAAATACACAATTTCTTTGTCAAACTTCACTATATATTCTCAAATACTCGACTAGTTTCGCCATGTTAAGACTTTTGATAATGCCTTAACACGGCAAAACTAGTTGAGTATTTGAGAATATATAGTGAAGTTTGACAAAGAAATTATGTATTTTAATTATCTATTCCTATTTTTTTTTATATATTGTTAGTTGTTATTTTATTAATATCGAAAAGAAATGAATATTGAATAACTTCATAAATGTTGCTGTTTTTGAAAATTTCGTTGTTCCGTTTCTTAAAATAAATACAAAACTAACACAGTTCAAAATATTATACTACCATAAGATCATTAACATAATTTTTTAATTGTACTTTAAGATTTGGAAAATTAAAAAAATAAAGCAGGTTTTACAAAGGTTCTCATTTATGTGAAATAACTAGACGTAAGACCACGTAAGTTGATGAACTAAAAAAAAAAATATATATATAGCATAATAGTGTTTGAAAAAAAGACTTACTTGAGGCATATATAACATTAAATTTAATTTTTCTAGGCATTGCATTTTAAGACAGAATTATTATTCTAGCAAAAGGAGACATTTTAATGAATTGGATCACGACAGTCCGCCTACGCGCCTCTTAATCAATAGCGTCACTTCTGCGCTCTGACATTCTTCACACTTATCGTCACTTTTCACATCCTTGCCTTACTAACTCCATACATCAGCGATTTCACGAAATTTACTATATTCAAAATAAATACATAAAAAATGTATACACATATATATATATTTTTTTTTTCAAATTTTGAAGTGAAAATTGGGAAGAAAAAAATGATATGAAATTAAATATAATTATTATTTTCCCAGCAGTATGAGGTACAGGGGAAGGTATGTAGTAGGTCTCATATTCGATATGGAGTTTTCAAAATGTTTTCCGACCTCTAGATTACAAATAAGAAAAAAAAAAAATCTGTGTGAACACGATAACTGCCTATAGGATAAATACATCAACACGAAATTTCATGTGTGAATTCAAAACCTCATAAGGACAATAATTAATTTTCATAAATAAAATAAAAATTCGAAAATCTCCAGGACTATTATCCCGCCTATAGTGCTAAAAAACCTTCCGCCTAAAGGTCTTATGGCGATAACTACGATATTTAATAGTTGTCTCAGAGCCGGTTATTTTCCAAAAATCTGGAATCACTCTGAAATTATAATTATTCATAAGCCGCATAAAAATCCGAAACTGTTAGAAAGCAACCGACCTATAAGTTTGCTACCGGTTCTAGGAAAAGTTTTTGAAACAGTTATAAAAGAGCGCTTCCTTCAGTTCCTTGAGCAAAATAACATTATTCCAGCTGGTCAATTTGGTTTCAGAAAATACCACTCGACCGTTCATCAACTGGCTAGGCTTAATGAATTTATTGTGAAAGGATTTGAACATAGCTGTCTTTCTAGATTTCAAGCAGGCCTTCGACAAAGTCTGGCACCATGGACTTTGCTTGCTATAAACTTAAAAAGGCAGGTCTATCGAGGTATCTTTTTGAAATCCTATGTTCTTTCCTCAACAACAGAACCTTTCAGGTAAGAATTCATAACAGTCTCTCCTCCGTTAAAAATGTAAAAGACAACAGTGTTGTCCCCGTTGCTTTTTCAGGGAGGGGGCTCAGCTCAGAAACCCAGCCGATATATTTATCGACACAAAATTTAGTATGAGTTAGGAGCCCCTATGTAAGTTAACTATTGAAAATTAACGTAAAGCGTCCTTGGATTTGGAGGGGGACAATTCGTTCGGGCGTAGCGCATTGCCGGTGATTCAACGACGTTTTTTGATTGTAAATATGAAATTACGACTACTTCCCTTTGATACAGTAAATATTATTGTTAATTTTTATCAGTCCTCAGTTGTAAATAAGCTGTTTACTATGTTTTCAAGTATAATTTGGTAAGTAATGAACCATTTTTTCGACTGCAGTGCTTAACCCACCACTGTTAGGCCGGCCACACACGTACAGTTTTAACTGACATTTCAACTGAGAAAAATAAAATTTCAATATTTTAAACTGAAAGGATTAACTGAACTGAGTGTGTGTGGGGGTTCAACTGTACAGTTCTCAGTTCAATTTGTGTCGAGCGAGAGTGCGTGTCATGTCGCGTAAACAGAACCAAGTGATGGTTGATTTCATTGCAATATATAGATCTGAACCTTGCCTATGGCAAGTTAAATCTAACTAGTATCATGACTGCGCCAAAAAAGATGCTGCCTACAAGTTAGCGAAGAAGTTACAAGAACTAGAACCTGGTGCGACAAAGAAATCTGTTGTGACAACAATAAACAGCTTAAGATCTACTTTTCGCAAAGAAATAAATTTATATGGGAAGATAAATTTCTTTTTTATAACCACTTCTTGCACCAATGTTTAGGCTTTTTCTTTTTTGTAAAATTACAAAAAGTAAACCGAGAGCGGCCAAATCGTCCGCTCGTTCGAATCCATGGAAAAAACTGAAGGATTGAACTGTACGTGTGCGTACATCTCAGTTCACAGTTAAATCTGACAGTTATAACTCTACAGTTAAAACTGTCAGTTAAAACTATACGTGTGTGGCCGGCCTAAGATAGAAATTAGGCCATGTTAGGTTTTTTCCAATTTAATTTCTATTTTTTATCGTTTCAACTGCTCTGATTAATAGCAACGGGATGTCTACAGATTGTCATGTTTTAAATGACCATTAGATACTGTGAACATTTTTAAAGAAATGAATTTGATTATGCATCCTAACATGAAAAATATTCGTTTAAGTTCATTATGATAGAATTTCCTTAGGAGTTGGTTCTGTATACACAAATTATTTAAAATATGTTGATAGTCATTCTACCCGGAGTTTCATATTCACAGATAATTTTTTTAATTTTCATTTTTAAAATCAGAAAAAATGAAATTTCATTAAAAACTTAACATCGAATTTCTGACAGATTACATAACTTCCCTCATACTTCGTAGAGCTGCGGAAATAAAATCATTCGTGATCATCGCAAGATCTTCCTTCATTGTCTCAACTCAAAGTTATAGGAAGTTAAAACACAATAATAAATTTATTTTAATTTTTTGATTTATTATACATATTAATAAATATAAAAGTATATTAGTTTATAACATCAAATATTAATATATATATATATTTTATATATTAGTAGAGAGCATTAAAAAATACTATTTACAATTAATAAATGTTTTTTCTTTTCTTTTTATATACATAAGAGTTATAAATGTTGAATACATATACGTACAGCTTCTTAAATTTTGGTTGCACAAATCTTTTGTAATACATTTATATAAAATACATTTAAATGCATTAAAAGATGTAAATAGAAGCAAATCAGAAAAAAAAAAAAATGAGATATACGAAAAAACTGTACGAATAATAATACTAAATATTTGAATATTAGTTGAAATTTCGGTATTATTTGTGTGATGATGGTAAGACTTTCCAAGCCCGAAGGAGGTGAAGAACTTTGTTGAGTTGTTTGCACCAGACTAAACGATCTTCTTTCGTGTCTGCAGAGAGCAAATGTCTGAAATATTATTATAAAAATATATATGTAATTAACAAAATAATGTAATTTTAAACAATAAAAAAAAAAAGTGTGCAATGTACTTCCTCAGAACATCGCTATGCCTCCGAAACCAGTTGACCGTTTGGTGTAAAAATCATTAGTTGTCTTAGGCCTGGGGCACACTTGCAATTTTCAGTTGAGCAACTGTTTAGTCGCAATTGCATGGTTTTGGGCACACTACTGCAACTAAAAAGTTTGGTTGCTACGTATGGACACATATAGTGATGGAATTAGTAGTTGCGAGATGTAAGAGAGTTGGCTGCGTTGTGTGCTCTTGAGATAAGAAGGCGTTTTTGGCTTCATCCGTTGACGACACAGCATAGCGAGAAGAGGCAATTCCATAAATTGTATGCAGATTTAAGAAGTTACCCAGTGAAATTTTTTAAATACTACCGAATGAGCTTGAAAACTTTTGAGCTCATTCGTCCTGGTATTACTCGACGGGACACAAGATTTTGTTGTAGGAATATTTGCAAATGTTGTGAATCTAGAACTACACATGTAGAACCTGCAACTGTTTGATTGCAAGTGAGCTCACCACCATTCAATCCAATGTGTCACAAAGCGATTGCGCAACCAAAAAATTTTGAGTCAGACCACAAACTGTTTAGTTGCTGCAACTGGTTAATCAGTTGTAGTTGCATGTGTGCGCAGGTCCATAGCACTTCATATGACACAAACATGCAATCAAACAGTTGCTCAACTGAAAATTGCAAGTGTGCCCCAGGCCTTACATAAGGGCTTCTGAATCGTAGTCAATTTTATATTGATACATTTAATGTATTGACAGTTATTAGGGTTTTTGAGTTGAGCCCCCTCCCCTAAACCCACTCTTCCCTTCGGCTGAAAATTAGCAACTACCGTCTTTATGAGAATTTGAATTCAAATAAAAAATATCATGTATCGTAGATACATCCATTACTTCAGCAGTTATTAGGGTTTTTGAGAGTTGAGCCCCCGTCCTTTGATCCCTCCCTTTTAGAAAATTAATAGGTGCCGTCCTCATGGGGTTTATTAGAGTTTATGTGTCAAGACTCCTCAGTAATCCCTCTCCCTTTTGGTCATGCTTGTGAGATTCTGGATGCACATATAAAATTTCATGTCTATACATTCCTTCTGTCAGTAGTTTTTTTTTTTTTTTTTTGGAAGTAAGGTTTTGGAAAAACATGAAATTCCGGTGAAAAATCAACTTCGAATTTCTAACCGATTATATAACTTCCCCTATACTTCGTACCGCTAGGGGAAGTAAACAATAATAATAATAAAGCTTACGTGATAATCA
Organism: Aradus depressus; assembly: GCA_963662175.1. Taxonomy (NCBI): domain Eukaryota; kingdom Metazoa; phylum Arthropoda; class Insecta; order Hemiptera; family Aradidae; genus Aradus; species Aradus depressus. The sequence goes on along the minus strand of OY759226.1, from coordinate 20,644,138 downwards.
TGTCGTCTCCTACACGTCGTCGGACCAATGACTCAGACAGACCAGATCCGTGGATTTGCGATTCAAGTAAAATGGTATGAGGTCGTGCGCAAATTTCTCTCGGAGCGAGACCTGTCTCCTCGTTGATCACCTGAGTCAAATCGATCCAATCAATGGCCACCTGAAAATATAAAGGAAAGAATTAGATTAAATATATCAACAAAATTGAAATTAAATAGTCTTCGATGAATCACTGACAATATATTTTCAGAGCGTGGATTAATGAACTATGTTTTCGCTCTCTAGTGCGCATTTGGTTGAAATAAGTGTGTGATATATTCATTATATCGAGAGTTATTATTCGATTCTTGAGTTAAGTGATTTAAAAGAGCTATAAAAATCCCAGTCAAATAAAAAATTCCCTTCTAGCGGAAAATGTCAAAAAATACGCGGACTGACGACAAAACAAAATATACTTTATTTAGAAGTTACATGTGTGGGTCCCCTTCAAAGTACTCTCCTCCCCAACGCACACACTTATCCCAACGGTGTTTTAACTTGTTGAAACAGTCCTGGTACGCTTCTTTTGTAATGTCCTTCAGCTGCTTTGTCGCATTTGCTTTAATCTCGGAAATCGTCTTTAATCTTCTTCCTTTCAAGGGTCTTTTGAGTTTGGGGAACAAGAAAAAGTCGCAAGGAGCAAGGTCAGGTGAGTTGGGGAAATTTCACAGCAAGTCGTTGCTCATTCAGGTCTGAAATCCGACTAACGAAAAAATTGCCCTTCACTAAAAACCGCGTAGCTAATCAACAAATGAAGATATCTGCAAGCGGGAAACAGCGTTATCGTCAGCTGATCTGTACAAACCTAGCGACACCAGGCGGATTCCCCTGGAACCAACTGGAGCCGCGCAATTCAAACCGTCCGCGTATTTTTTTAACAGACCTCTTATATATATACAGTAAAGCGTCGATTATCCGAACTGGCTTCGCAAGTAATGCCAGTATGAAATGAATTTGAGAGGGGTGGAGAGTGATCTGTAAAAAAGTGGTTGGGATAAGAAAATCCTGTTATGCCCGTATCACATATTTTTTTGAGCAATCGATATCTATGTAACCATATTTATATAGCAATCGGAATAAATCCAGTGAAATAGTCATATTTTTCTGAAGTCTCTTCTTCTGGAGGCCACCGCAGGATGGTTGGGTCGCCCGTAGTGCGCATCTTGGGGGACTTGGAATGGCGCTTCTGGGCTCTCTGTGCAGCGTTATGTCCCAGGCTTGCGAGGGTGTGGACTGCAGATCACTTCTGCACAGCCTTACTGTTTCAATCATGTGAAATGCCTAATGCCTGCCGAAGGAACTCCGATGAAGTTTCTTTGCAAATTATTTTTATTATAAATATATTTTTCTTTCCTTTTTTTAAATTGGATGTTCGATTATATGATCTTTTGATTATCGGAACTATGTCCCCAATTAGTTCGGTTAATCGACGCTCTACTGTATATATATATATTTTCAATTAAATAAAAATAAAAAGCGGAAATAAAAAAGAGGGCGCCGATAGCTCAGATGTAGCGCGCTTGCCAACTGAGCCCAAGTTCGCGGGTTCTAAACCCGTCCGAGTCGGACTCATGTCAACCAGAGTGGTAAGCCCGGGCATGACTAACTATAAGAGGTTATTATAAAGAAAATACACACCTTTCCTTCTTTGTGCTGCTCCGGATAGGTCCAAAATGCAATACCAGTCCCTTTAAGTGCAGCCCAACGTCGTTTCCAGGCACCAAAACCGGACACATCCTCGAAAATTGTTAGAAAACCAGCGTACTCCACCTGAAGAATAAAAAAAAAACAGTATAAATAATTCTGTACCGCAGAACCGGAGTATCATATGTCCATTGTTCTTAACTTCAGGAAACAATGCTTTAATTCCACTTTAGTTCCAGGGAAAAAACACGATGAAGAACTGTTGACAAAAATGTCAGTTTACGTTTTTTATTTATAAATAAAAAAATAAATTAAAAAAATGCTAACTAATCCAGGATAAAAATAGTCAGTTTTGAATAGGTTTTTAAATATAGGAGTCGACTCAATAAATATGTAACGGGTATTTAACAAGTGTTATACGACTAAATTAACAAATAAATAAACATAATATAATACAGTGTAAACTCCATTTAACGCCACTCGATTTAACGACAAACTCCCTAAAACATCGAAATTACTTGAATCTGGTTGGTTTACCTTGTTGTCCATACAATGATACACTCTATGTAGCATCACACCCACTCTAAATAACGACAACAATACGTCATTACTACGCAATAAACAGTGCTTTCAAGTTGCCAAAATTAATAAGAACTGCAGCTGTGTACGTTCTTTTGTTTGTTATTTTGTTGCTTTATTGTCTAGCACGTATTTACCTCGACTGTCGGCATCATACGTACCGAAGATTCTAATAAATTCGTCCTTTTGTTTGTTGTGATTACCTTGCACGGCAAGTTGATCCCACAGTATCCCAAGATATGAATAAAATACAATTAAAATACTGGAGCAGCAAAAAACGTCAGACGAAGATAACAGACTATACGCAATAAGCGTTGTTATTTGTATCAATATTAATGTTTGTTGTTTGTAAATTTTATACTTTATTAGTAAATACATATTATAATAGTAAAATACTATTAAATGTAATGTAATATGTATTGATGTTTCTTCTCTTCATTTAACGACAACTCTCAAAACGCCATAAAATGCGCAGTCCCTTAAGTGTCGCTATATAGAGTTTACACTGTATATATAAATAAATATATTAAATTCAAAGGCCCCTATGTAAGTCAACCAATTGAATAATTCGTGCATTTGTTTTCCCTTCCTAAAAAATAGTAATTATAGACTTTTTGGGAAACACTCTCATCATCACTATCTATAATACATGTGTTCTTTATGTTAACTATTCCTTCTGTCAATCAGAATCTTCTCTATGTAGAACATATTTATTGAGTCGACTTCTATACTTAAACACCCAGTCAGAACAGAATATAGAGGTAGACTCAATAAATATGTTCTGTAAAAGGAAGATTCTGATTGACAGAAGGAATGTTAACATAAGGAGCATGTACGAAGAAGAACACAAATCTTACTGATGATGGCAGTGCTTCCGGAAAAATAAGTAATTGCTATTTTTTAAGAGAACAACAAAAAAAAATATATATATGGGAGAAATGCTGCTGTGATAAATATATTATATATGAATTCAGAATCTCCTTAAACAACCCGAAAAGTAAATTCTTTATTTGTTTTCAAGAAATAAGTAAAATTATGTTAAGAAATATATATATTCAGTAGAACACTTCATGCATTCATTGTTAATCTCGAATGGCCCCAGTCAAGGCCCATTGTATAACCTAAATATTTGAACTTATCATTCATTGTTTATCGATATATTGAGTTTAGACATATTGCACACGTATTTCTAAAGTATATACAAGTCAAAAGTTAAAGTTTTGAGAAAATCGCGATCAGTTTGGGGGGGGGGGGGGGGTTCCAAACATGAAGAGCGACACCAATGCTCTCTGGCGGGCGGGATTTGAAGCTAAGTTGGTACACATTTGATAAAGGACGACCCAATTCTTACCATGGTGATAACTCAAAAATAGAGGTTTTTGACTTCTGTCACTTTAGAAATACGTGAGCGATATGTTTATTTCTATATTTTTAAATAAAATAACCTATTGCTGGTTAATATACAATGAAAATACCTGTGATTCCATTGATGACGTTATGGACATCTCTAAGGTACCCTCCAACGGTGACGTATAAGGCACCTAAAATACAAATTAAAAGAAAATATTTCAATGAGACATTTTTAAATGTATGTGTTAAATCACCATTAGAATATATAAAATATATAATTAATATTATACTAAAATAACATTTTGTGAATATATTATGATATAATGTAATGATTATATTACTTTATTTAATGTGAAGTTGGTTCTGGTGATTTCTCTCAAAGAAAACACGATATAGCCACACAAATGAAAACCTGGCGATCTGTAAATATAATGGGAAGACATAAGTAGACTGTAAATTGTACATAAGGGGCCATTCATAAATTACGTACGGCTTTTTCAAAGCGAATTTGCCCCCCCCCCCCCTACGATAAGAAATTTCCGTAAGAAATGATAGTATTGATAAAATAAAAGAGTTTGATTAAAAAATATTATTTATTGCAATTATATTTAGATTAATTTAAAAAAAACTGTATAGAGGAATTACAAACTAACCTGTTTAACGAAATAACCAAACATAATTGTTTTTTTCTTAACAGCAAGTTGTTTTAATTCATACATTTTTTGAGAAACACAGGTCTCAAAAGCACTGGAGTTATTTTTAAAAGTTTCTTTATTAGTTTTCCAAAACATGTTTGACTCTTCTTGACAAATCTTTGAAGTTTTACGTGGAAAAGCTTGTACCCAATTTTTAAATAATAGTGGATGTAAATATGCAGACATGTCAGGTATAATAAATAAATGATACTAAAATGACAATTATTTTTCAAAATTCAAGCAATAGGGAAATCCCTAGTCAGCGAGACAATAGAATAAAAAAATGTCTAGAAGTACTGAGACCATATGATTTCTGTAGGATTCAATACTGAATTTGAGAACTAAGTACAGATGGCGCTATCCAATAGCGCCATTTCTTAGCGCGAAAGTAGTAGATTTTAAATTAAAAAACTTATATAAGATCAAATTCTTTACCCCCCTCCCCTATAGTAAGAATTAGTAATATTGAGCTTATCCCCCCCCCCCCCCCCCCCCTAAATGCCTTACGTAATTTATGAATGACCCCTAAGTTGTGTTGATTACTGCCACAGAGAGATTAGGAAGCTTACCGAACAGCGTTAGGACCCGCTGGAGATTCAACCACTGAAAAGGCCAATTTGTCTTTCTTCTTTCCTGTCTTAGATTTTTCCTAAAAAAAAAAATGAGAATAATTTTTATTAAAATTAGGAAAGGATAGAAAAACATGTTTATTTGGATCAGTCCTAATATATGTATATATATTATCTAGGTTGCAGTTTGAGAATGGGCCACACCATAACAGGCTGTCAGACGTCGTGCAAGTTTGTGAAGGTTTTTCCATGTGAGCAACTCCCACAGTTCCTGATTAAAGCAAGAGTGCGTTCACCGCTATCGGAAGGATCCAATTTTGAAATGTTTCTACCTTTGTTATGTTGATGTGGCCAGTGCAGAACTATAGAGGACAAGCGTGAAAGTATGAGGGGTGATCAAAAAGTTCCACGACTTTTTGGATTGAATGATATGTATGAAACAATGCGATTTAAGAGAATCCTGTACCTCTCGAAGTCTCTTTCGTATATTTTTGTTGAGCTCAAGTAAAACCGAATTCCACTTCCACTATCTCTATTCTCTTCTGTATCTGCAGGTGTGCACAAGGCGTTACCGTTGTAATCGCTGTCATGTTTTCTCAACAAGTGATCCTTCAAATTGGCAGTGTTCCCGCAAGTTCTGTATTCGGCACTGCACAAATGACATTTAGCCAGTTTTTTTTGGACCCACATTCTTATTGAAGTAACTCCGCACATAGGATTTCCGTTTACGACTCAATATTCAGTTCAAAACAACAAAGCACGCTACAAGAATAGTAAATTTTCAGTTCAAATCAGCGAAACACTCTACAAGAACAGTAAATGTAACCTTCCTTCGATTCAGTGGATCCCAGAAATACAGTCCTTAAACTATCGATAGTTTAACGCCGATATTATCGAAACTATTGTTAACGTTAACTATCGATATTTTTACATCCCTAGCCCTCCCTCCCTTTCATTCGGCAGATTTCTCTGAAAATTAATAAGTGATGTCTTTATGGGGATTTGAATTTAAATCTGAAATTTCGTGTTGATACATTCATTACAATGGCAGTTTATGTGTTAAACTTCTCCCTAATGCCCCTTCCCTTTGGCCGATTTGGCTGAAAATCAAACCAATTTTTTTTTAAATTTTGGGATGAGAGGAGATTGGAAACATAGAATTTCTAACGAACTACACAACTTCCCTCATGCTTCGTAAAGCTTGGGAAGTGAAACACATACCTTTTTAGGAGTGATCCTGTATTTGAGTTCATGTGGAAGATAGTCCTTCATTTGTGTTGTAAATTCGTAAATCTCAACGGTGGCCATGAAGTCAGAATAGACTCCTTTTAAAGTCATCGCTTTGTTCAGTGTCATCTTCCCGTTGGTAATGTTCTTCTTGTTGACAGCAAGACACTCCGAGTGAAGAACGGTAGGGCCTGACTTCAACAGACACACCAAATGGATCACAGAGTCTGAACCTGAACAAATAGTACATAACAGTTAAAGGTTAACAAAATTAAAACAAAAAATAAACAAAAAAAACATGTGTGCAGTTCACTCGCGGTAGAAGTGAAACCTTCAGAAAACGAAACTGCGAGAGAATGAGACGAATGCAGTATCAGGAGTGGGATAATTATAGGGTTTATTTATTATAATATTGGTACCAAGTTTAAAAATTATTTTATATTTTATTATTCAAACTCCATGTTTTTAATTTCAACAAATGACACGAGTGGCTTATGGTAACTAAAGTATGAAATAAATGTTTCCTTAATAAGTTCTTAAAAAATTCAAAATTCCAAACTTTTTGGAGGGAGAGGAGGAGGCGATGGAATTTTTCATGATTATCTTTTTTGGGTCGCAAGACTAGAGAAGAAGTATTATCAGCAACTTTTTTTCTCTTCACTTTCACAGTTAGAAGAAGTGGGGGCCATGGTGGCAGTGCGGGCTAGAGCGTAGGGCTTTGGTCGCATGGTCTCACCATGGTTTGCGGGTTCGAATCCCGTCCGGGAGTGAGTTTTATTTCGTAGATAGAACTCCCTCCCGGGGCCATGGATGTCTTAAATAATTATACATAACACATTGACATGGCTAATATGCACCGTTCATAAAGCCAAAAGAAAAAAAAAAAAAAAAAAAAAAAAAAGTCCTTATGTTAGTAATTCAAACATATGACTAAATAAAACAACTGTTATATATATATAAGGCAATAGTGTCCCTTTTTCGTTTCATCGAGTTTCAAATCACAACGGTGCTAAAGTAGTTTTCACTTCAACAATATTCTCTAAATTTCATACTAACTGTACAGGGTGGCAACAGAAATCAGATTATATTCCCTCAAATTTCCATTACTTCAAGATCCGTTTTCTGTCAATTTTTTTATATTTTTCACCATTATTCCTTACGAAATATTTACAATTTATTCGAAGCCTATTTAGGTCATGCCCACTACCAGAGCGTTCTTTCGACGTTCTGTTGGGCATGAATCAGACTCTACAAAGAGGAGTCCTAAATTGTGCCTCACAGGTTTATTCACTTAGGGTAAGGGTCCTTAACGAGTAATATCGTACAGACTCGGGATCGCGTAACGTCTCATCCGAAGGTCGGCGTGCTCATAAAACAAAATAAATTTAAATTAAATAAAAATTGTGCAAAAGAGGTATAGTTGTCCCGAAGTAAAGTGGTCTCAATTTTCGCACGATTTTAGCACTTTCATCTAAAATTTCAAATTTAACACGCTTTTCGAGTGTACGTACAAACACAACACATACAGACATCATCAAGAAAATGGCCTAATCCAAGTTCAAAGGACCTCAAAACGTGTAATTCCGTTAAAAATGGGGTCTTTAACGAGTACCTGACATCGTACAAGCTCGGATCGCTTCAGGTAGCATTAAAATTCAAATGAAAATGTTAGAAAACCATCTATTCGGAAAAGGATTGTTTTTCTCAATTTTCAAAAAGAAAAAATATATATACAGTATAAACTCTATATAGCGACACTTAAGGGACTGCGCATTTTATGGCGTTATTGAGAGTTGTCGTTAAATGAAGAGAAGAAACATCAATACATATTACATTACATTTAATAGTATTTTACTATTATAATATGTATTTACTAATAAAGTATAAAATTTACAAACAACAAACATTAATATTGATACAAATAACAACGTTTATTGGATATAGTCTGTTATCTTCGTCTGACGTTTTTTGCTGCTCCAGTATTTTCTTATGTATTTTATTCATATCTTGGGATACTGTGGGATCAACTTGGTTATACAAAGTCTAGCAGTCGAGGTAAATACGTGCAAGGTAATCACAACAAACAAAATAACGAATTTCTTAGAATCTTCGGTACGTATGATGCCGACAGTCGAGGTAAATACGTGCTAGACAATAAAGCAACAATATAACAAACAAAAGAACGTACACAGCTGCAGTTGTTATTAATTTGGGCAACTTGAAAGTACTGTTTATTGCTTAGTAATGACGTATTGTTGTCGTTATTTAGAGTGGGTGTGATGCTACATAGAGTGTATCATTGTATGGACAACAAGGTAAACCAGATTCAAGTAATTTCGATGTTTTAGGGAGTTTGTCGTTAAATCGAGTGGCGTTAAATGGAGTTTACACTCTATATATATCACCATAATTTACAAGTCGTGTTTCGAAAATAAAAGTTTAAATTTTTGTTTTAATTTATATTTTCTTGGCAGAGGTCCACCACCAATATTTTATGATTTCCATCTTAATTAATCTTGTCTAATATTTATATTATCATTATTTTTTTTAAATTATATACTATTTACATTAATATAATATACTATTTACATTATATATAATTTTTTTTTTTTTTTGTAGGTTTAGGTTTTATAACTCATGTCCAGGCTTTAACTACGAGGTCATATGCCTACTTCGTCACTCTGGTGGACATGAGCCCGACTCTACTGTGGGAGTCCTAAATTTTGCCTACCCTAAATTTTTATTCACCTAGGACAGGGGTCTTTAACGAGTAACTGACATCGTACAGGCTTGGGACCATCGCTTAACATCCCATCCGAAGGACGGTGCGCTTAAGTTTATTTTACCTCCCAAATAAAATAAACTAAGGGCCTCGGTTGGGTTTCGAACCCACGTTCTTGAGCTCAGAAGGCAAGCACGCATACCACTGAGCCACCGGCGCCCTCCCTATCCATTTATATACCTATATGTATATATAATATTGTTATTATTATGGTTCCGAGTCTGTATGATGTCAGATACTCGTTAAAGATCCCTATCCTAGGGATAAACCTGAGAAGGCACAATTTAGGACTCCCAGAGTACAGTCAGGCTCATGTTCAACGAAGCGACAAAAGAGCGTTCTGGTAGTAGGCGATATGACCTTGTAGTTAAAGCCCAGACATGAAGCACAATCACTATTATTATTTATTTATTTTTTGTATGTATTCTAAGTTTTAATACAGATAGATGTATATAATGTATAAGCTATTTTAAAGTACATAATTGAGGGGGTTAGAAGCAAAGGGATATAAGTGACAAATCGGCTGAAATAGAGATATGTGTGTCAACATCTTCCTTAACACCTACCCTGACTACTGGCTAATGATCAGAACGATTGTTAGTACCAGTAATGCTGTTACTAGTGGAAAATACCTGGGTAATACCGGAATTTACGATGTTACTATAACTTTGAAGGTAATTATCTCGAAATGACATATTTGTCACTTACATCCCTTTGCTTCTAACCCCCTCAATTGTGTTACATATTACCATGTTATAATTTAAATATTATTATTATAACCATTTGGATTTTAGTTCGTAAGTGATTAACAAATTCCTTATTGATCTACCTCAGAAACTAACACGACAATACAATGAAGAAAATACTAAAATAAATACCTTGGAATGTTTTAATTGGGAGAGATATTTTATTAACAGTGATATCTCCTTTATCTGTTACTCCTATTAATCCAGGTTTCAGCTTTTTTTCAACTTTTAATCGTTCTATTTCTTGATTCATTGCATTTCTCCGTGTAGCTAAAAAATATTTTAAAATAATTAATTTTTAAGCAAAAAATTATCAACATTTAACAAGAAAAAATAATAATAATAAATGAGAAAAACATACTTGCGACAAGAAGTAACTTTTGTGCTTCAACTTCTTCTTGTGAACCGCTGAATTCAATTGTTGAAGTGCACAAGTTCAAAGCCTGGCTAGCTTGAGAAATTATAGTCATCTGCTTTTGAACCTAAGAAAAAAATTAAATTAAATTAAAAAAACAATATTAATTAGAAATAGATTACCAAAACAGTCAAAATTACATTTTTTAATTGAATTTTTTTTTAAGTGACCGCTTAGGAGAGGTAAATTTATCTCTTCATGACGAAAAATTGATTGTCCGGATCCGTTAGAGGGGTGTCCGTTGCGAGGGGGGTAAAAATACATTGTTGTCCTATACTTCGGGCAGGGACATCGCAAAACAGAAGTACATTCCGCTGTTTCACCGTCGACTTTATATTTTTTGGCATATTAAAAATAATAAGTGAATATGTACAGAAATAAAAATGATAATTTAATATAATATAGAAATAAATTATAAAAAATATTTTAACTTCATACCTCAACCTCCAACTCTTTGATTCTTTGTTCTACAAGTTTGTCTTCATTACCGCTGTAACACATTTCTTCATCTTTTCTGTCCAATTCCTCAAAACGAATATCATTTCTTCTTACTTCTCGTCGGATAGGCGTTGATAGTTGCTAAAACAAAACAAAAAATAGAAAATAAAATATAATATTCATAGAGAAACAAATTATATAATAACACCGGGCAAGTGCGAGTCGGGCCATGCTAAGTACTAGTATTTGTGCTACAAATCAGCTGATAACTGTTCGCAGGTAGTACGAAGTAACACCACCTGGCGGGGTCGAGCAGAACCAAGCTGACTAAACCAATAAAACACCTTTGTATACAGTAATTTCATAGACATTTCATTTTTGGCAATAAACAGAGCACTACAAAAAGGAAATTGTATGATGAGACCAATCTCAAATATTCCCCCTTTTATCGCCAATAATATAATCAACTTCTAAGTTGAGGAACGCGGACATATTGTGGAATTTGTAATAAATAAATAAAACAAACTTATTTTTTGAAATATTGTCTATTCCACTAAAGATATATCAATATATCTTTAGTGGATAAAGAACAATATTTCAAAAAATAAGTTTGTTTTATTTATTTAATAATATAATCCTCCAGTCTCTGTGTGTATGTACTGTCGTATAACTCGCCCTAATTAGTTCTTGTTTTCATAACTCTTTGTTCGGCCCAGCTTATTCGGAAACTATCGGAATTCAATAAGAATTGGCTATCTATAATTCGTTGTCCCCTCTAGCAAACAACTTGTTTGTATCCAAGTTTAGATAGTTTGACAAAGCCCACATTCAAGACAATCTCAAGTTCTAGATAAATCGACCCTCCACAGTGGGAAACAGAATAATATCCTAAGTACAAAGTTCGGTGTCTATTGTATGAAACCAGAGAGAAGGGCCATGTAACGATGAATCAACAAAATCTTAACTATAAGAACCCTCACGAAATGATATCCGGCGTTCAGTCGGTACGGTGAGTTCAGTGAGTGTCAGTCAGTCTGGATTTCGAATAGAATTAGTAGCATCAGTAAGTTGTAGTTTAGTTTCCGTCTGGTCTTCTCATCCTTTTTGAGAGATATTGTCTTTGATCAATAAAACTATTGGGAATTTATATCATCTGTTCATTCTCGACTCCCAAAGGTTCGCAAGCACCTTCGTAGCTTGCCCTGTTGTCAGAAACTCTCCTGTGTGGATACCAGAAACACAGTTTCTTTTACGACAGTACTTACTCAAAAAACTATATATTTATTGTCATCTATGATTTATATCATACATGCATCTTTATTTGTATTGTAATCAGCACATTCTATTTCAAAAATGTTTCTTTTGTTATTGAGATTTCAATTTATTTTTCATGTTTTCAATTTTTTAAGACATTACTGTACAGGAGGGACAGGGAAAAACCTCGTAAGGGCTGGAAAAAGGAACAGTTAGGATTGTAAAAGTGGTTGAACTTCCATTTAGTATTTGTTAAGTTGTGACTGGAGATGTTAGCAATACCCAAAGTACTCCCATATATTTTATACATTTGGTGAAAGAGAAAATATTTTTATTAACTGTTTCAAAATATCTCTGCAAAAAATGTTAAGTATCATTTCATTTTTGACAAGTTGTCTATCTAGAAACCGATTTTGAAATGAGGGACTCAACACAAAAACCTTAGGGTAATAAATCGACACAAAATTTTGTAAATACATAAAAGTTATTTCGTTTTCTGTTACTATTGATCCAACGTGAAAAGTAAGGGGTCTAAGTAGCTAAGCGAGTACCTGACATCGCACAAGTACGGTATCGTTCCATCTGGCGAGTGCTCACGGTTCTTTTACCTCCCAGGGCCTCAAAGGAGTTTCGAACCCGCGATCTTGAGTTCAGTGCTCAATTGTGTATGTGTAATAGCATTATTGTAAAGTGTTTCAAGATAAATAAAAATAAATAACAAATAGTCAACTCACAGGGAGAGTACTCTGCTGTTTTCTAAATACGGAGAGTGTATGGACTAGATTGGTATTTTCTGCGGCTCGAGGCGGTGATCGATAATATGAGTAGCCTGGTGCGTCGCTATCTTCACTCGACTGAACAACGGGTTGCGACCAGCAGCTCGATGGTTTCGGAGGATCGCGATGTAAGGCCGGGGCTGGCTCACTGAAGTCAAAACTTGTTGAAGAGCACGACCCAGAAACTGACAATGAAGATTTTTCTCCACTCTGAAACAAAATATACATAGTTATTGAGAATCGGGCTTAAGTACCAGGTAATATCGCCTATTACCAGAGTGCTCCTTCGTCACTGGTGGACATTAGCCCTATTCTATCACAAGAGTCCTAAATTTTTATTCACAGACGTGCTTAAGTTTATTTTAGCTCCCAAATAAAAATAACTAAGGGCCTCGGCTGGATTTGAACCCACGATCTTGAGCTCAGCAAACAAGCACGCATACCACCGGCCCCCTCGAAAATAACAAGTCCTTTCAAGTTGATAATGTCTCAAAAAGATCTTTACCTTAAAACTGTCCTCCGACCCCTTGGACCGTTTCAGAGATGGTTCACCCAAAGCCTCATCCAGGAGGTCGTCCATCTCCCTCAGGATCCTAGACTCGTTGGCGGAAGTGCTGTTACTGTCCGTCGTTGAAGAGGTAATGGGAGAACTGGTTGGACGCTATAAAAATAATAAAATAAATTAATATTAGTATATTAATTGATTAAATAATAATAATAATACTGAATATTGACGTTTGGAAAGAAGCATTACTCTCTTAGCTTATGTTCCAAAGGTACATTACTCAACTCACTGGAACAACTGGAAATAAACAGAGCACTACAAAAAGGAAATTGTATGAACGATCAGACCAATCTCAAATATTCACCCCTTTTATCGCCAATAATAAGGTATAATCCTCCAGTCTCTGTGTATATGTACCCACTTCCTCAAACAACTGTGTATTTTTATTAATTTGTTTATTATTACTATCTTTGAGGTTAGGTTTCATGACTCATGTCCGGGCTTTAACTACGAGGTCATATCGCCTACTACCAGAGAGCTCTTTCGTCACTCTGGTGGATATGAGCCCGACTCTACTGTGGGAGTCCTAAATTTTGCCTACCCTAAATTTTTATTCACCTAGGCTAGGGGTCTTTAACGAGTACCTGACATCGTACAGGCTCGGGACCATCGCTTTACGTCCCATCCGAAGGACGGCGTGCTTAAGTTTATTTTACCTCCCAGATAAAATAAACTAAGGGCCTCGGTCGGGTTTCGAACCCACGACCTTGAGCTCAGAAGTCAAGCACGCATACCACTGAGCTACCGGCGCCCTCTACTATCTTTGATTTATTTCATATATATTTGTATTTTAATCAGCAAAATTTCAAAATTTTTCTTTTATTATTAAGATTTCAAATTGAGAATTTTTTTAAAAAATGTTTTTCATATTGTAAGAAAAACCCGTGGGGGCTGAAGGAAGGGTACCGTTTGGATTGTAAACTGGTTGAAGTTCCATTTAGTATTTGTTAAGTCGTGGCTGAAGATGGTAGCAATACCGAAAGTACTCCCATATATTTCATATATCTTGTGAAATAAACAATATTAAAAAAAAAAAAAAAACATTCGTTTTTCTTTATATTTTTATTTATTGTTTCACAATATCTCTGCGAAAATGTTAAGGATCATAATCGAGAATTATACCTTAAGATTGTTCCTAGATGCCTGTCGAACAATTTGTTTACCAAAACTGGAAGCAGAACTCAGAGAACTTTCAAGATCTGTCGTATATGAAGAGTTTTCGTTTCTGAAAAAAATAAATAAATAGGAAATATTAGAACAGACTTCCTTTGACGCTTCAAGCTAAATAATATAAAAATAACCATAATTTACAAATCATGTTTCACACAAATTGTTACTATCATTTATTTATTGTCTTGGTACCAATTTATATCGTAATTATTTTGTTAACTTCTAAGTTGAGAAACGCGGACATATTGTGGAAACTTGTAATAAATAAATAAACAAACTTATTTTTGAAATATTGTCTATTCCACTAAAGATATATATACATATATAACTTTATATAGATATATATACATATATAACCTTAGTTATATATGTATATATATCTTTAGTGGAATAGACAATATTTCAAAAATAAGTTTGTTTATTTAGTAATTATTTTGGTTTATGTTTACTATAATGATTAATTTTATTAGTTACTAGCAGTAATACCCGGCGTTGCCCGGGCAACTTTGACTTTTCTCCTAATATCTCTCATTCGAATCCTATTCAATTCTTCTGTGAAATCGACAATATTTTTTTTTTATACATACGTTTTTCTTTATTTTCTATTAAGTGTTTCAAAATAACTCGGCTAAAAATGTTTAGTTCTCTTAGAAAGTTAAAGTATGGAGTTTAACTGGGGAAGTATAAAAGTACATAATTGGTTCAATATGAAAAGATACAGGTGAAATTGACAGGGGCGTAGCCAGGATTTTGAGCAGGGGGGAGGGTCGCCCCCACTCTTCGCCCGGTTTGCGGGCTGAGATCTCTATGAATCCACTCCCAAATGATTTTAAATAAAACGCAACTTTCAACGAAAACTATTGCTCGTACAAGAAAACTAAAAATACCGGAAAACCTAGTTTTTTTTGTGAAGAATATGAAAATCCTAATTAAAGATTTGTAAAAATTAAATTTTTTTACGATTTAATTTCACTGAGGTGTGTCAATGTTTAAGCCTATTTCTGATTCGTGTTCTTATGCCCTGTTTTTAAATTGTCTCCCAGTTTGACTTACATAACCAAATTACATATTAAATCTAAAAACCTTTTAGAAGCGAGAAATTTGAAGAATAAGATTTAGCCCGACTTTTTTCGAAAAACATTTTTATTTCGATTTTTGTGTAGGATTCAGATATCCCGGTTGTTCTCTACCAGTTTTAACAAATATTAATTCTAAAAACCGTTAAAAAGCGAGAAATTTGAAGAATGGAGTCTACCGAGCTCAGGATCGCCATTTAGAAATCTAGCCAAGGCACTCGGTCAGATGTTTTAATCAAGAAGTTAAAAATAAATTTGAGCACGTCGTCCTTCGGATTGGACTTTAGGCTATGATCGAGGGCCTTTTCGTATGTCAGATACTCGATAATGAGTCGTATGTTATGTATCTAAACCTGGGTAGGTGAAATTTCACTTAGGTTAAAAATAACTTTGAGCACGTCGTCCTTCCGATGGGACTTTCCCGATATATCTGAATCTGTCAATCAGTTTTAACTAATATTAAGCCTATAAACCGTTAAAAAGCGAGAAATTTGAAGGACGGGATTTAGCCCGACTTTTTTCGAAAAACATTTTTATTTCGATTTTTGTGTAGGATTCAGATATCCCGGTTGTTCATCAGTTTTAACAAATATTAAATCTAAAAACCGTTAAAAAGCGAGAAATTTGAAGAATGGAGTCTACCGAGCTCAGGATCGCCATTCAGAAATCTAGTCAAGTCACTTAGGTCAGATGTTTTAATCGAAAAGATAAAAATAAATTTGAGCACGTCGTCCTTCGGATTGGACTTTAAGCTATGACCAAGGGCCTTTTCGTATGTCAGGTACTCGATAATAAGTCGTATGTTATGTATCTAAACCTGGGTAGGTGAAATTTCACTTAGGTTAAAAATAACTTTGAGCACGTCGTCCTTCGGATTGGACTTTAAGTTATGACCAAGGGCCTTTTCGAATGCCAGGTACTGGATAATGAGTCGTATGTTATGTATCTTAACCTGGGTAGGTGAAATTTAACTTAGGTTTAAAATAACTTTGAGCACGTCGTCCTTCGGATGGGACTTTCTCGATATATCTGAATCTTCTTTGGTTGACCATCTTCATTTCTGGATGCTGCATATCTACCAACATTGCTGTATTAATTTGTTTTTCAGAAAATATGTCAAAACGGTCCCTCAAACCCCATTTATATTCCACATAGCAGTAATACCCGGGGAACTTTTACTTTTCTCTTAATATCTCTCGTTCGAATCCTATTCAATTCTTCAACAGTACATTCATGATGTTATAATTTTCGATTATTCATACGGAATAACGCTTATAGTCCTTCAATGGCAGATATTCCAGCTAGTAAGTTTTTAGGATCCCTGGGCACCATAGCTAGTATGGGCCATTCAAAGGCGGAAACCACAGCTAGTGAATACTTAGCATCACTGGACGTCCTAGCCAGTGCGTACTTAAGAACGCTTGTGACCACAGCTAGTATGTGCTTTGCAACGGCGGATCCCACAGCTAGTACGTAGTTAGAAACGCTGGGAACCACAGCAACCCCACCTCCCGTTCAAATTTTTGAGATGTCACATAGTGTATTTTTCTATTTCGCCTTTAAAAATACATGTGAAATTCCATGACAATTGGATCATCCGTGACCGATCACTATCTTCATATTTAGGCCTACCCCCACTACCTTTCAAAATTTTGAGATGTCACATAGCATATTTTTCAATTTGCCTTCTAAGAATACTACATATGAAATTCTATGACAATCCGATCATCCGTTAAGGACAGCACTATCTTTATAATTAGACCCCACAACCCCTCCTCACGTTCACTTTTTTGTGACGTCACACACCCTATTTTTTTTATTTGGCCTTTAAGAATACTACATATGAAATTCCATGACAATCCGATCATCCGTTAATGACTTAGCACTATCTTTATATTTAGGCCTATCCCCACCACCCCCCCCCCCCCCCTCCCTTTCAAAATGTTGAGATGTCACATAGCGTATTTTCCAATTTGCCCTCTAGGAATACTACATATGAAATTCCATGACAATCCGATCATTCGTTAATGACAGCACTATCTTTATATTATGCCTACCCCCACAACCCCCCCCCCCCCCCCCTCCCGTTCAAAATTTTGAAATGTCACTCAGCGTATTTTTCAATTTGGTCTTTAAGAAAACTACATATAAACTTCCATGACAATCCGAGCATCCGTTAATGACAGAACTATCTTTATATTTAGGCCCCCCTTACAACCCCCCCTCCCGTTCAAAATTTAGGAACGCCATATAGCCTTTTTTTTAACTATACTTTTAAGAATACTACATGTGAAATTCCATGACAATCCGATCATCCGTTAATGACTTTTAGCACTATCTTTATATTTAGGCCCCCCTACCGTTCAACATTTATGGACGCCACATAGCCTATTTTTTAACTTGGCTTTTAAGAATACTACATGTGAAATTTCATGATAATCCGTCCATCCGTTAATGCGCTAGAGCAATTTTTGTGCTTAGCCCCCCCCCCCCCCCCTCCAGTTGACCGCTAGAAACTCTCTTCATAAAAACCTTCCTCGGACTTCAACGAATATTTGAAAAAAAAAAAAAATTAGCCGAATTGGTCCAGCCGTTCTCGAGTTTTGCGCTTAGCAAAATTAGGCAGTCATTTTTATTATATAGATTACTAGAGACCGGATTTTTAAGTTCAACAAAGTCCCCGATTAGGTTTTTGTAAAGGTGAAATAGGGTTTTGTTTTGAAAAGGCCTTTTAGGTCGCGAAAAAGCCTGAATAGGTTACAATATAAAATTTGAATACAGAATTTCGAACTTTAATAGGTTTAAAAAAGATTAAGTAGAAAAAAAACATTTTTATAGAACATTTTATTAAGACATATTAAAAAAGAAAACCAAAAAAATGTACACAGAATTAAAATGAAAGGAACTAGTAAAATAATTGAATCCTTCTCTTGATTGGAGCACAAGCAAGTACTTTTCTAGGGTTTCTACTTTGAAGTTCTTTCTATTATTCCTCAGAATTATTTTAAAAGCAGAGAAGCTTCCTTCCCAGAATATCACTTTGCTGTCGGAAGTAAAATGGCAATCGTCGCCTATCCGCTGCCGCAGCAAATGCGATTTCGTCTTCCGCATTTTTCTGTATAGTTGCAACACGAGAGCAAGAGAAACTAAGGGCATTAGCCCCCTCTCGTCTACATAAACGTAAACAATCCCCACCGCTCCAACATCCGCTTATCATAGAAATACGAATCGCAACAACTGTTATCCTTCCTCAAATCGCATTTTTATTATTTCATGATTAGATATTCTTAGGCAATCTCATTCCAATTAGGCTTTTCGAAATTTTGTTTCATGCCCGGGCTGTTACTAGATCATATCGGCCTACAACCAGAGCGCTCTTTCGTCGCTCGGGTGGATATGAGCCCGAATATACTGTGGGAGTCCTAAATTTTGCCTACATAGGTTTAGTTACCTCTTAAACGAGAACCTGAGATCGTACAAACTCGGGGCCATCGCTTAATGTCCCACCCGAAGGACCATATCCCAGATAAAAAATCTAAAGTCCCTTGGTCGTCGGGCTTCGAACTTTGAGCTCAGTAGGAAAGTAAGCTACCTCTGAGCTACTGTGTCTATTGTATTTATTAATATTAGGAATTTTTTATTAATTTATCTTGAGGGCGACGGTAGCTAAGAAGTATCGTTGCTTCCTGAGCTAACGATTTCGTTCGAAACGCGGCCGAAGCATCTTGGTTTTTTTTATATGAGCTGGAAAAACCTTAAGCACGCCCTCCTTCGGATGGTCCCGAGCCTATCATTAACTCGTTAAAGACCCAGAAAATAAATCATGAGCGTTGTTTAGAATTGAATGAGGGGAACTTACTCCTCTTCGATGGGCTCCAGTTCGGACTCAGTCACCTCTGAGTCGACCTCTATATCTGAGACAGAGGGGTAGAGACGTCCAGGCTTGGGAGGAGAAACTCGGATCTTCTTCACCTCGGGGAATGAAGCCTGATCTACAACATACAAGGATACTATTAAACAAAAATAATTCTAAAATTCAATAAACAACTCTCCAGGAAGGAATATAAAATATAAATAAATATATATATATATAAATACATTGAGGATGAGCTTGCAGCCCGAAGCGTCTATATAGTAAAAATATGTATATTTTAAAAAGAGTGGGAGAAAGAGATGCAACAAAAAATACAGAAGATTCAGAAGCACCTATGAAAGTCAACTATTAATTTTTAGCCCAAACGGTCGATTGGTTATGACGGGAGCAAACTCGTAATTGATACATTTGTTCTGGGGACGTAAATCGCCAGTGATTCATTGACGTATTTTTAGATTGTTTAGAAATCATTGAACAAGCTGAGCTTATGAAACATACAATAAACTATTCTCCCTAAAAACTCCACGCCCTTCCCTTCGACTCATTTGGCTGAGAATCTTAAAGTGTCGTCTTTATCAACTTCTTAATTAAAATTATAATAAATTACTATATTCATTCTAACGGAAGCTATCGATTTTACAAACATACAATTTACAGTGAAACTGAACATTGAATTTATATAAGATAATATAGGGCGCCGGGAGCTCAGTGGTTTGCGTGCTTGCCTTCTGTACTCAAGATCTTGAGTTCTAAACCCGACCGAGGCCCTTAGTTTATTTTATCTGGGAAGTAAAATAAACTTAATCATGCCGTCCTTCGGATGGGACATTAAGCGATGGTCCCGAGCCTGTACGATGTCAGGTACTCGTTAAAGATTCCTACCTAGGTAAATACAAATTTAGGGTAGGCAAAATTTAGAACTCCCATAGTAGTGTCGGTCCACTAGAGCGCTCTGGTAGTAGGCGATATGACCTCGTAGTTAAAGCCCGGGCATGAGTCATAAAACCTAACCTATAAGATAATATAAATTATATGTAATCTAATTACGTAAACTCATGGTGGCCTCTTTTTCTCAAGACCAAATTTCCCTGACTTTTCCCGGTTTTCCAGATAATATTTGGGTTTTTCCCTGACCTTACGTTATGTCATGAAACTATTTAAAAAATAATGAAGTTAAAAAATTTAAAAAAACAACAAAAAAACAGCCCGTTAAATTGACTGATGTATGTATGTATATCAATGTAAACAACAAATGTAAAAAAGTATTAGAAAATAAATATAAATATAAAAATACTACTTATTTGAGCTTTATTGAAATTGCTAATATTTTTTATTTATTTAATAATAATTTACAAAAAATTAATAGTTTTTCAAAAATAAGTTCTCGTAATATATATATATATAGAAAATGCAGAGAATTTCATTCCAGTAGTTTATTTTCATTGGCCATTCTTTTTCAATCTGTGTACTCATTAAAGGATTTGTTGAAATTCATTTAACTTGAAAAATAAATATCTCATGAAGCGTAAAGAGCTGGTTCAAAGTTCATTTTCTTCTTCTAATGATTCTGCAAAGCAATTTGATATTTGTCTCGATAAACAAAGCGTATTTTTCGAGATATTTGAGTGAAAAGGATGAAAAAATAGCACTGATATTTATTGCAACAAATAAAAATTTGCATATTTCAGCAGCTCATCGATCTGAGTATTAAAAATCGGTTCCTAACTCAACAACTTCCGAATAGGTCGAGAATTTAAACCCATTTTCATTGAGCTAGCTGGGATTTTAATGAGAATATATATTGAATATTATGGATGAAAAAATTCCCTGGACATTTCCAGGTTTTCCAGTGGCCACCATGGTAACTTCCTCTATACTACTTATAGCTGGAAAAGTAAAAAAGAGACGAACCAATTCTTGAAGGTGACTTCTCCCTGACAGAGAGGATCCTGGGCAGCTGCTGACGATCCTGCCGTTGACTGGAGTCTACTTGACTACTAGCTACTGGAGTAACTTTAGGAGGTGAGTTGGCGGGCGAGTGGAGGCCCATCTTGATCCTCTTGGGCGAGTTGGCGACAGCAGGAGAGGGCAGGAGCGGAGCTTCCGGGATACCTCCAGGGCTCCCGATCTACACAGAATATATAAGAATCTTTATAAGATCAGACTAACCTCACTCTGTTATATTTACTCAAAGAAAAGATGAGTGCAACCTTCTTCAACGGTTGATTGGAGTTAAAACAAATTTCACATGTAACATCCTTAATCCGCCCAGTTGAAACATACGACCATAAGGGATATTAACTTTTACGCGAGAAAGAAGGGAATGGTCGCGAAGGGGGCGCAATCTAGGATATAGACTATGTGACATCACAAAATTCTGAATATGAGAGGACGTTATGGCGGGTCCTAAACCTAAAATGAGTTCTAACGGTTGAACTTTCTCCCTAGCATTCTTACAAGCCCGATACAAAACTCGAATCATAAAATTACTGCTTCTTCATCATGGTTTGATCACATTTCCATAAAATATCACACTTATTCCTCCTGTGAAGCACTGTTACAATTACAGTAAAACTCCTCTTTACGGACAAAATTGCGATGTCCCGGCCCGAAGTATAGGAAAACAATGCATTTTTACCCCCCTCTAACGAACGCGGACAACTAATTTTTCGTAATCAAGAGATAAATTTACCTCTCCTAAGCGGACACTTACAAAACAATTCATTTGAAAAATGTAATTTGAATGATTTTTATTATTCGTAGAATTGACTGTTTGTGAAATAGACATACATGCCTACTGTTTGGGTTTATTAACTTAAAATTCATAATAACTATTATTGTGTGTGTTTTATCTAATTATCTATTGTTCGTTACCTATATATGTAGTATTAAACATAAAAGCAAATTAAACGTTTTTATATGTACTTACGTACATATAATGAAGTTTTTTTTTTTTTAAACCCTCCTGCAACGGACAATTTTCTTGGTCCTGTGACTGTTCGTTGAAGAGGGGTTTTACTGTACCAACCGGGCACTTAATATAACTAACCTGTTTGAAATTCCTAACCGGGGAACCTATTATATAATGAAATACAAACACAGGAAGGTATCGCCATTATGGATTAGTTTATTTGAACCAGCAGTAAATCAGCTTAGGAACTCACCTTGCTAGCAATGGCCCTGTTCTTATCCCAACGTTGTTTCAGTGCCTCTATTTCCATATGTCGCTCTATGATGGCCTGTTTGATAGAGTCTCTGACTGGACTTCTCGTTGTGTTGCACGGCGTTTCTGCCGGTTCTTGTGCTTTCTTCCCACTAATAATGAAAGTCTTTTGCCTTTGGGGGCTCAGATCACGTGACACTAGGGCGGGTTTGATGAAAGGCTTAGACAACGGCAGTTGAATTGCACCGTTGTTTCTTTCAAATACTGCTTTCCTGGAGGGAAAAAAATATATGTTAAAATTTATATCCTGCAAAGTACGATATATCTAGAAATAAACTTCGTCCTTCGGATGGGACAATAAGCGATGGTCCCGAATCGATGTCAGGTACTCGTTAAAGAAGTTTTAGGACTCCCACAGTAGAGTCGGGCTCATGTCCACCAGAGTGACGAAAGAGCGCTCTGGTAGTAGGCGATATGACCTTGTAGTTAAAGCCCGGGCATGAGTCATAATAACTAACCTAGAAATGGGTCCACAGTTGTAAGAGGAGCCGGGGAAGGTAGGGCTCCCTATGTTAGGGAGTGACTCATGCCCGGGCTTTAACTTTTAGATTACATCGCCTACTACCGGAATGCTTTTTCGTTACTCTATTGGACATGAGCCTGACTCTACAATGGGAGTCTTAAATTCGCCTATCCTAGGCCTATTAACCTAGGGTAAGGAGGTCTTTAACGAGTAACTGACATCGTACAAAAAATATTGTTGATATATGTTTTTTAAAATTGTTAATAATAATTTATTTTGTGCTCCTCCCTCTTTTTATGTTTAATGACATTGAATCTCAACTATATTCCTACCTAAAAAAAATTCTAGGACGGCTGGGCACCAGGAGCCCCATTTCTCAACAATTACCCAACTATGTTTCACATCAATAGAAATTCGCCTTTTGACTTGATTTGAGGCGAGATTGTCTACTGTGCTCAAGATCGTGGGTTCGAAACTTAGGATTATTTTCTGAGAAGTAAAGAAACCTTTTCAGGTACTCATTAAAGACCCTAGAGTCGGACTTATGTCCACCCGAGCGAGGTAGTGGGCGATATGACCTTTTAGTTAAAAGCTCGTACATGAGTCAAAAACAAACATACTTTTCAGCCACCGACAATTCAGCAGGATCCTTGGCGTTTGTTGCTCTGCTTGGACTTGACTCGTACTGGGCAGCAATCTCCAAAACTGCGCTCTTTTGAGGCGATCTGAAAATATAAAAGTGAATTAATAATCAATGAAATAAATTAAAGACTTTGTTTCAATCCACTTAGCCACTACTAAAATTGTGACAGACATACATTCAAACAGATTTTTTACAGAAAACACTTTTATTTCTTCAGCATAGACACACAACACAAACCAACTATAATACATATCTGCCAAAAAAGTTCACTTTTGAATTTACTGGAAGCGGTAGAAATAAATAAACTGAACAAAAATAACGATATTGTAATGCTAAATGAACAAATAGAACTGAACCATTCCCCCCTTCTTAATTTAAATATCAAGTAGCTAAGAGTCTGATGATTGTGGAAATGTTTTGCCAACTCACATTCAGAGAATACTATAATTTTCATTTGATGTTTTAATTTGTCTTTAAATTCTATGTATTTGTTTTTATTCACCTTAAATTATATTTTACATTTATATAATTCATGAGTCATACCTATATAAATACCAACACTTTACTGTTAGCTTCACTTTATTAGATTTTATATATATATATTTTCTTTTTTATTGTTATATTTATTATTATCTTGTAAATATCTGTTTATTGGAATGTATAGAGTAACAAAAACAAGGGATTCCCAGTCACTACTTAAAAACCCCCCTCCATAACTGTACCTTCTACCCTGTCAACCAATTCTGTCAGTTTATAAGTGACTCTTGATAATGCCTTAACACGGCGAAACTAGTTGAGTATTTAAGAATATAGTGAAGTTTGACAAAGAAATTGTGTATTTAAATTATCTATTCCTATTTCTCCAGCGATATGGGGGCCGGGATAATCCGGGAGGAATTCTACATTGAGTTTCCAACAAAATTTCATGTTTTCCCACGATAATTCCCAATATAATGAATTTTATATAAGCACCCAGAACCCCATAATGACGACGCATATTAATTTTCAGTCAAATCACTCAAAGAAAAGGGGTGAAATAGAGGAACTCCAATAATTGCCAAAGTAATGAATGTATCGAAACGAAATTTTATATGTAAATTCAAAACCTCATAAGAACGATACCTATAAATTTTGAGCCACATCGACAAAAGTGAAGTGAGGGATCAGAGAAGGGAGCCAACTAAAATACCATAATAACTGATACCTTTTTTCACACTGGGGAAGTACAATAATGGCGATTCGCCAATGACTTTTTTTCGCATTGACATTACGTACTTGCGGAATATTTAAGAAAAAATTTTAAAATGTTAAAACTCCTTCGTGACTTATGCCGCTATTCTGTACAATTTCCAAACACAACTTATGTTAACTGAAATCAATCATCGGACGACGATCAGCATTATCTCTTGTGAACAAACTTATGGGGATGAGTCAAAAATTCAAATATAAAACCAACGCCTTCAATCACTTCCATTATACTATGCCACATTGCCGATGCTCCATTTTACGTTTCAAATTTCACATTGCATAATGACCTTAACATCCCATTTGTACCCTCTGTTATCAAGACACGATATCAGAATTTTCATGACAAACTCCATCATCCACTTATACAACAATTATCCACAAACACTCTCCATACAAATCCACCACGACGCCTCAAGCGGAAATGGCAGAGAGGCCTGCTCCAGGACTCCTCTTCGGTCATGTACCTCAGCAGTACAGCCACGCACTAGTTATCGCAATTTCAAATGGCAAATGTTATGCCGTTGTAAATATTTAAATAAATTTAAAAAATAAAGTAAAAGTTTATATCAGTAAGTGGTACCTTTTTCGAACAAGACTGTTCTGTTTTTGAATAGGAGGTGGTGGTGGTGCTGTGGTTATGGTCTTGGCTGGGTTCCTTTTTGGACTTTGGTTCCTACATTCCGCCTTCTCAGGAGTTATGTAATCATACACCAAATGCTCTTCAGATTCACATCTCTTGAATCCTTGCCTCTCCTAAAATTGAAAATTTTTGTTTTTTATTAATCATATATATTAGTTCACTACCGTATTAAAATAAGATTATTATATTTAATTAAAAACATTAAATTTAAAAAACCTCCGACAAAAGAATGTCTTTTGTTCATTTTTTTTTTAGTGAAACCTTGGTGGGGAGTTTTTTTTGTTTTTTGGAGGGGGGGGGAGGCGAAGGGTTTAGGGCGGAGGCAAAAATACTGTTGCAACCAAGAAAGTAACTACTTTACACATTACTGTAATAAAGTTTACATAACTGTACAGAGGCGAGTTAATAAATGCAGCAGTATTACTAAATATATAGTTATTATAAGTATCCATAGACGTTGTCACGTCCTGAGAGTCGCATGCGCCTACCGAACAGTTTCTGGCGACGCTGCCTATGTAATTGCTGGGCTGCCCCCCATTGACCTACTGGCACAGGAGCGTACGCGACACTTCAAAAGGAAACAAGACCCGGTTCAGGTGGAAGAGGTGGTGCAGCGCTTCGACCGCAGGGGAAACCGGGTCTTCTAGCAGGACGCGGGGGCCAGCCCTGGTCCAGCAGAGCCAGAGAGGGCCAGGACAATTAGGGAGTGGCAGGAAGAATGGGACAAGTCCACAAAGGGACGGTGGACCCATCGGCTCATCCCTCGAGTCGAGCCTTGGCTCACCAGGAAGCATGGGGAGGTGAATTACCACCTTACCCAGGTACTCACGGGACACGGTGGGTTCCGGGGGTACCTCCACAAAATCGGGGCAGCAACAACACCAGACTGCCCCGCGTGCCTTGGTGAGACGGAGTCGGCGGAGCATGTCCTCCTCAAATGCCCCAGATTTGAGGAGGGAAGGAAAACTCTGGAGTGCAGCATGGGCGCCCCACTGACTGCTACCAGTTACGTGGACGCTATGCTGCGCTCCCAGGAGTCGTGGGATGAAGGCTGGAATTTTGCAGCGCTCATCATGGGCGGGTTGGCCCTCCAGGAGAGGGCTGACAAGGAACAGTAGCGGCAATAAAACAGAAGAAGGGGCGTTACCAGCCACCCTTCCGCGAAGTAATGACAGACCGTCAGTTCCGCGGAAGGGAATCAGGATCGGCAAGGAGAGGGTTTTAGTGGGTATGGTGAATCGGCTCGAACCCCACACTATCCAGGGCTACCTTCCCTGGATGTGCGTCACAGCATTTCCCCCTCCAATGCAAAAAAAAAAAAAAAAAAGACGTCACGTAAAAATATCTACAGCCGTGTAGATGATACAGCCCATCAATTTTTTGGAAACAGGAGAACGGAAAACATGTATATGACTACTTACTAATAATAACTTCTCCTACATCTCGTATAGCTGAGGGATTAAAAACCAGGATACGAATTATGAAAATTCCGTGAATTTCTTGGTGAATATAACTTCTTATTAACATCAAACACAAGAACATTTCTCGAAGTTGATAATCAAGTTACAGACACAATTACAATTAGTAAGTTAATTAGTACTAACTTACCAGAGAAGAAAGTATGTTCCTGTCCCAAGCAACTTTTTTTGGAGAGACAGCAGAATTATTTTCGAGTGGAGATTTCTGTTCATTTTTGGTTGCCAGCGGCTTCTTCCCCATCACACTGCCTGTATTCACTGTTTCATGGCGGACCGCTTTGGAGCCCAACAAATTGCCAAATCTATCATACCTCTCCACCTAATACAATTTTTTTTTAAATTAATTCATTTTGAAATATAGTTTTAGTAAATGGTGGCCGTGCGTCTAGAGCGTAGGACTTTGGTCGCATGGTGTCACAAGAGTTTGCGGGTTCGAATCCCGTCTCCAGCCAGGATAGAGGTTTATTTCATAAATAGAACTCCCTCGGGTAGGAAATGGATGTTGTAAATAACTAAATATAACTCCGTAGGCATGGCTAATATGCATCGTACATAAAACCAATAAATGAAAAAAAAATAGGTCAAATGCAAACTATCCTAGCAAAATTAGTGTTCCGCGCCATCAGCCCCCAGTTATAAGGGAATAAACAATTAAATTGTTTATAGCAATTGATCGCGCTGGAATTCTTCAATCCTAATAATTTTGGCTCAATCTAGACCTAATTCTCGATTTTTTCAGATTTTTCTGAGCGATCCTTTTGGTGATAAGGATGGGGAACAGGAATTTTTAAGTTTTTGCCGAAAAATGTTTTTAAAAAAACATCACATATATTATTCAATTTGTCCTTCAATGAGCTTTCATTTGACACCCTACACGATGCCCTTGAAATTTTTTTTTTCCATTTACCAAGTTACCCTCTGAAATTAACCCCAAGAACCAAAATTCAACTTTTTATACTTCACTGGCTATAATTGGCCTACCACACACTATCTCTATGCTAAATTTCAAATTTTTACATAAATAGTTTCAGAGAAAATCGCCAGACGGACGGACACCGAAGTGATTCCATAAGTGTTTGCTGCTAATTTTGACACGAAACAATAAAAATTTGTGATATATGCTTGTTAATCAATTCACTTAGTTCTAGCTATATTTTAATATTTTACTAAATATATTCCGAAAAAGGAGATTTTGTTTTTCTTTTGTTGTAGTCAGTCTAACAAAATACATATATGCGAGATACAGGATATAGTGGAGTACATAATATATTATAAACTAGCGTACTGAGCTCAAGATCGTGAATTTGAAACCGATATTAATCAGGAAAGCGAAATATACCTTGAGCATGCTGTCCTGCGGATGGGATATTAAGCGATGGTCCCGAGTTTGAACGATGTAAAATACTTGTTAAAAGCCTAGGTGAATAAATCTGAATAGGCAAAGTATACAACTTTAGAGTCGGGCTCATGTCCACCAGAGCGATGAGAGTGCCCTGATAGTAGGCGATATGACCTCATAGTTAAAGCCCGGGCATGAGTCACAATAACCTTCCAACTTGTTCGAAATAGTATTCTTTCGAATAAAAATATTTACCATAGGAATAAAAAAAAAAACTCAGATGAAGAACCCCAAAGTGAATCGGCCGACTTTCAAAACGAGGAAGCAGAGGGGGTACATTTGTGTTAGTTATTGTGACTCAAACCCTTTAACTATGAGATCATTTTGCTTATTATTCGATTTTTTTTCGTCGCTCGTGGACAGGAGCTCGACTGATACGAGTTCTAAATTTTTATTGCCCTAGGATAGGCGTCCTTAGCGAGTATCTGATCGCAGAGGCTCCAGACCATCGCTTAACGTCCCAACCATAGGACGCCTTGCTCAAGGTTTTTTCATCTCCTAGATAGCCTCGACCGAGTTACAAAGCCGGGAAGCACTCTAGCAGCGCCTTCTACCAATTTGATTTAAATAAAATATTAAGAACCTCTGGTTTCTTAGGAGAGATATGTCTGAGGTCGTCCTCCCAGCTGTTGATCGTGGAGGCGAGAGCTGCCAAACGTTTGGTCCGTTCTTCTGACAGTTTGTCGTTAGCTCGACTCTGACCATCCTCATCGTCTTCATCCTCTCCAAGCCATCCCTCAGATCTGTGGATCGGCGAAGAGATCTCCCCATCTGAAGCATGTAATATACACCATAACACCTCAATAACACATATACAAATGGACTCACGAGCTTAAAATATTCACAACAAATACACAACATATGCTATTTCAGAGCGAATTAATCATGTAACGTTTCGCTCCCCCTTCAAAACCTGTTGACCGTATGCGCTAATATTCAATTGACTTATATAAGGGTTCCTAAATCCTTATACTAAATTTTGCTAAATTCATTACATCGGCAGTTTTTGAACTGAGCCTCCCGCTGATCCTCTCTACGATTCCACTAAAAATTAAAAATTTCGTCCTTATGTGGTTTTTACTTCACAAATAAAATGTTGTCGATACATTTATCACGACAGTTATTACAATTTTTGAGTTAAGCCTCTCCCGTAATCTCTTCTTCCCTTGGCCGATTGGGCTGAAAATCTATAGTTGTTGTCCTTATGGGGTTCAGGTCACACATATAAAATTTCGTGACGATACATTCATTCAGTCGACAGTTTTTGTGTTAAGTCTCTCCCTGATCCCCCTCTTCCCTTCGCTCGATTTGAATGAAACCTATAGGGTGTCCTCTTAAGAGTGTTCTGAATACAGATATAAAATTTCGTGACGATACATTCATTCTATCGGGAGTTATCATGGAATCTAGAGGTCGGAAAACATGAAATTTCGTTGAAAACTCAGCATAGATTTGTTGACTGATTACATAACTTCCCCTATACTCAGCTGGGGAAGTAATAACATTTGTAAGAATGACGAATTTGATATTATTCGATAATCGTCTTTGTTAAGATCTTAGAACCAGTTCTAAAGTATATATTCAGTGATTAATTGTATTCAATATTTACTATAACTATTCAATATTATTTGTTTTGTTATTTCAATTGTTCGGCGTTTCTTTTTCAGAGATGACTTCATTCTGACAATATTTCAAGACGAATCTTATTCACTTTTTCTTGAAGAAGGGGTGTGAAACATCTCGAATTGTTATCCGACGATAAAACTATTATTTAGTCATAATATAACATGTTTATTTTTTTAAATTTAAGTCATAAAATTACACCATATGAAGGAACGTGTAAATGTTGAGAAAGATCATCAAGGCATCATCGTTAATCAAATACATATCAACAGGTAAACTCATCTCTCAGCTTATATCCCTCATCATCGTATTTACCTCATAATATTATTTGAACTTCACTTGACTTAGTAAAGTCAAGTCAAAATAATATAAATGGATTACATTAATTTTGCCGTAATAAAATTTTCTTAACAATCAACCAGAATATGGTGAAAAAATGCAGAGAATTTAAAAATGATAATTTAAACGGATCAATAATCCATACCTATCATGAAATAATATAAACTTGGGTTCTTCTGATAACTGATATTTCGGTTATCAAAGATTGATAATTTCTGAATAATTTTATCAAATTCAAACTAAAGAAAGAAATGGACATTGTAGAAGCGAAAATGTCGCGAACATTTACATTTATGACGATTAGGATGTGAAAAAAATAACGTTGCCAAGGCGTCTGATAACCCAAGAGATAAATAATTCAACCCATTAAAAATACCGGCAAAACACACTTGGCAATCGTTTCAAGTTCAAAATAATAATAATAAATAAAGGCTAAACACAACTATTAATTATAGGTGGAAATAGTAACTTACCGCCATAGAGAACGCCCAACCGTTGAAGTCTTGTTTTCGTCTTGTCTCTAATAACAGGTTTAGAGTTTTCTTTCTCGTCCAGGTCATCTTCATATTCTATATCAAAAAATAAAGTTACATATTAAATAAATTAAGTACTTAATCAACTAAGCAATATTAAGTAAGTTAAGTACCTTTTAGGGCCTTAATATGTGCTTCAAATCTTTGTCGATTAATTTTTGTCTTTTCCATCATTTCCTAAAACGAAAGAAATGTTAAAATATTGATAAAAGCACAACTTTGAGTAAATGTTCATGACAAATAGAATATAAGTATATAATATATACCTTTATTTCAGGATCCATGGCTGTTAACTAACGTTTCAAATTCACTGGTTTAGAATTAGTATAAAACATAAAAAACGAGTTTTTCAACGTATACACAACAGACGTACTTCAAACTTCCCAACGGTCTATTTCCATTGCCTTCTCAATTGTAACTGACACACATACGTTTATTTACTAGTATTTTACAATACTCTACATATGTTTTTTTCTTCCTTTAAATCGATTTTTTACATATTGTTGCGACACATAAATACATTTGTACATGTGTCATTGTTTATAATAATATAAGAGAACAAAAAATACAAATATTTACAAATATTCCATTTTAAAATTAAATATAATTTATTTCATTTACACGTAAACTTGAATTTATCTAATTATTGAGTACCGAACACTGTTCCAAGGTTGATATAATTATATTAATCTTGGGCAACTTCCAGAATCAATGAGCCCTAACCTAGTCTGAAACAAATGGCGGGATGTTTGAGAAGCATTAAATGATATTAGTTGGCCTTAAACGAAAATATTTCAAGCAAATAAATGTATCAAGTGGATTATATACGTATTTTGAACCTCTTGTGTAATGTGATTTCCAAGGTTTATGAAAAACTTTGTAAATAATTAGCGCAAATTCCATTTAGATATGTCTACAATTTTAACCTCAAGTTTTCCCCTGCATCATTACTTTGACTGACTGTGTTACTTACAAATAGATACTTCGGGCTTGTTATTCATGTCTCTATTATTACAAGCATGGCAAGCTTGTTTTACCAAAAATAATTTGGGACGATAAAAAAAGAGCTTTGAATTGATTTATTGATTCAAATCCGCAGAACTCCAAGTTTATCATTATCATTATAATAACTTCTCTGACATTATTAGTTACATGTAAATGTGGAGAAGAGAAAACGGGTGGGTAATGTGGGAGAAGGACGTTACCAAGCTTACCTCCACCACGCTTCCTTTATTATCAATACTAATCCTAATACTTCATTATTATCAATACTGTCATAATTAACTAATAATATTGATTGATTGATGGCAGGGTGGGTTATGTATCCTTGTTATCCAAAGTTTGAGACCCATATAACAGATCCTACTCACTTATCTCTTTAGGAAGCGCAGGACCCTTTCGAAGCTCTATTTTCTCCACTCATCTGGTTTGAGGAATGCCTAAAGGGGGCTCCACACGCAATGGAAAAACCGAAGGCATTGTGCGCCGGGCCTTGAGGCGAACCTAAATTAGGGGGGGTCTCCACACACAACGGAATATACGAAGGCCAGCCTTAAGGCACTCCAGTTTGTGTGTTCGCGCAATGGCGTCAACAGATGATGCTCTTGCTGTTGTTGGTTTATTGTTAGCTATCAAAAGTAATAAAAAAAAAGTGAAGCGAAAGTTGTGGACTAAAGACTGGTTACAGAAAAGGAAAGTTTACTCCCATGTAAATTTTTTAAAAGAACTGCGGTTCAGTCCGAAAGATTGGCACAATTATTTGCGGATGGATGAGGACACATACCTTAGGCTCTTAACATTGGTGACGCCGATCATTCAGAAAAAGGACACCATAATGAGGACCGCAATTACACCCCATGAAAGATTGAGTGCCACATTACGATTTCTGGCTACTGGAAGATGCTACGAAGATTTGAAATTTTCTACTGCGATATCACCACAGGCTCTCAGTTTGATTGTACCAGAAACTTGTAAAGCTATTTACAAAGTTCTTCGAGACGATTATATGAAGGTAAGTTAAGCTCATTTATTATTCAAACAGTATTTTATTTTTAATTAAAGTATGAGTATAGAAATGTATACAACTCCTAGGTACTAATTATTGACCATCTTCAGGGCGGAATGTGGACACAAAGTGGGATACCGTAATCCCTTCAGTTGAATCGTTTCCTAGAAATTAAAATGATATTACGTTACTAGTTATTAATTATAATTAATGAAATATTAATAATAATTATAATTATTACAATTTTCTCATGTTATTATCTTATTAAAGTGTCTTTGTTTTCCTTTTCAGTTTCCAAAAACCTCTGAGGACTGGAAAAATATAGCGAAAGACTTTGAGGATAAATGGAATTTTCCGCATTGCCTTGGAAGTATTGATGGAAAACACGTGAACATAATTCCTCCGAATGGAAGCGGCTCTCGGTATTATAACTATAAAGGCCAACGTTTTAATGGCAATAGTTGATGCAAATTATCAGTTTATTCTAAGTGATTTTGGAACCAACGGCAGAATCTCAGATGGAGGAGTGCTACAAAATACAAGTTTCTTTGAAAAACTTGAAAGAAATCAATTAAATATCCCGGCTGAAGATAATGTCCGAAACACTACTACACTTTTACCGTATGTTTTTGTAGCCGACGATGCTTTTCCTCTGAGACCAGACATGATAAAACCCTTTCGACTAGCAGATGCATCTTCCCAGGAAAGAAAAATATTCAACTCTCGCACATCGCGAGCAAGACGTATAGTTGAGAACGGATTTGGAATTTTGGCATCTCGATTCCGTATATTTCATACAGCTATAAATTTGGAATTGCTTAACATTGATTCTGTAGTCATGGCGTGTTGTTGTTTGCATAATTTTCTACTGAAATGCGTGCCGAATCGGTATGCACCTCCTGAATGTTTTGATCGTGAGAATAGGTTGTACAATGAAACAAAAACGTCAACTCTACATTCTTATACCAGTAAAGTGAATATGAAATGTATTTGAGGTGGGGAAGAGTGCAATCTGTAAAGGTGGTTGGTATAAGAAAGTCCTGTAATGTGATTTATATGCATTTAGATATTGTTTAAACATTATCGTTACGTTTTTGGCCGACTCCCTTCAGTCTAAAAGAAGGAGCCCAACTCCTAAATCCCGATTAAAGGGCAATGTAATTATTAATTCATTGTGGGGAAGTACACTGGCGCTGATTTAACTTCATATTATCTAGAATATCTCTGACAATTGAGTATTTTCAAGTTGGAATGTAGTGGCTCTGTGTACCCAGATGTTGTTCCGACAAACAACCCATCTTACGTCAATATGAAGAGAACTGTGATAGTAATACAACATTTTTACTAAATTCTTAAAAAATAAGTCACTGAATCACCTGATATGTACTTCCCCAGCAAGAATTAATCAATTAAGTTTCTGCTCTCCCTCCCAAATCAATCGACCGTTTGAGCTAAAACGCAATATTCGACTTATATAGTGACTTCAGAATCCTAACTATTCGACAGTTTTAGTGTCGTCCTCTTCTCTGGTACCCCATAATCCACCGTTCCCTTTGGTCGCTTTGACTGAAAATCAATAGGTGTTGTCCTTAGATGGTTTAATATACAGATATAATTACTTTGTTGTCAACACATTCTGTCGAGAGTTATCGTGTTCACACACAGTCAAACCGACGGACTGGATATTTTGAAGTCGGAAACATTAAATTTAATCGTTATAGCTGTGGAAGTACGATAATATCGTACAGGTTCGGGACAATCGCTTAACGTCCTATCCGAAGGACGGCGTGCTTATTTATTTTATGTCCCAGATAAAATAAAATAAGAAAAAATTATATTTAAAAAAATGTATTCGGAAAAAACGGATGGTATCTGGAAGTGAAGTGGCCTCATTTTTCTCTCTCTCCGACTTCCGCCAAAATCTAATCAACTCTTAGATAGTACATGTGACTCCTTCACTCCAAATTTCAATATTATAACTACAAACGTTTTTGTGAAAAAGCGCTCACAACTTTCCAATCAGATACACAGACAGACAACATCGCGAAAATGGTCGTAACATACAAGAAAGTAAATAGTAGTTGGTGAATCACCTAGGATGTACTTCCCACAACGAATTAATCAATTAACTTGTCATAAATAAACCTGTTGACTGTTTGGGCTAATAATCAATAGTTGACTAACATATGGTCTTCTAAATGCTCAAACTAAATGTTGTCTCGATAAATTCATTAGATCGGCAGTTATGAGAGTTGAGCCTCGCTCTCATCCTCTCTTCCCTTCGGCCGATTTCACTGAAAATAATATTAGGCTGTTTTTTTTTAGGTTATGCACAAACATCATTCCACGCATAACACATAAACTAGTACATATATATTAGTTAAAATTTAATAATTTAATTTTTAATTTTTGCTTTACCTATGATATTGAAAATGGCAACCTTGTGAATGTGTTTTGAAGAAATAAGTTTAGCCTTTGCAGCTGGATCAGTTGCAACTGAATGCATGCAGAGCAAAACGTCATTCTTATATTCAGATCGCACGACAAATAATTTCTGAGAAATTTTCCACGACAATAATGCTGCTTTCAACTTATTTGTGTTAGCTAAGGAACGACGGTCTTCACCTCTTCGATCAATCCGGCCTTGAATTTTGAAACGTCTTAGAGTTCCTTGGATTCAGACAGAAAAACTTCCGTTTGTTTTTGAAGGAATGCTGTATGATAAAGAAACACTTTTTTTAACCTTATTGCCGGTATTTTATCCTCCACGTACTTTAAGATGGATGAATCCTGACTCTTTTTAGTTTCGTTGAGACAAAAGCGAAATTTGCAATGTCTCCTTTTGTTAGTTGCCTACAAGTATAAGCCTCGCTGAAGTGGTTCATTTTGGTATATTTGGAGGACCGGAAGGCCTATATCTGAAAATGAAAATTTGCAATGTCTCCTTTTGTTAGTTGCCTACAAGTATAAGCCTCGCTGAAGTGGTTCATTTTGGTATATTTGGAGGACCGGAAGGCCTATATCTGAAAACGAAAATTTGCAATGTCTCCTTTTGTTAGTTGCCTACAAGTATAAGCCTCGCTGAAGTGGTTCATTTTGGTATATTTGGAGGACCGGAAGGCCTATATCTGAAAATGAAAATTTGCAATGTCTCCTTTTGTTAGTTGCCTACAAGTATAAGCCTCGCTGAAGTGGTTCATTTTGGTATATTTGGAGGACCGGAAGGCCTATATCTGAAAACGAAAATTTGCAATGTCTCCTTTTGTTAGTTGCCTACAAGTGTAAACCCCGCTGAACTGGTGTCATTTTGGTATATTTGGAGGACCGGAAGGCCTATATCTGAAAATAATAACAGCAATTTTTTTTTTTTTTATCATAGAATTTTATTGCTGAAGTACACAAACTGGAGATTTTGTTTACATACCTCTTTCTCTTTTCCCGCCGATTTCCACGAGGTTGGACCAATTTTCCGCTTACTAGCATGCTCGGGTGACACCTCAATAGGCGAATTATCCATTTTTAAAAACATTTAATAATTACCTAGAGGTCGCTGGTGTTGGCCGGTTTTGCTCATCCTTAAACTTCAACGCATCATTTTATACGCCAAATGGCCGCTTTTCAACAAAAAAAATAATCATTCGACGCAGGGCATGTTGAAGAATAACTTAAAAAAAAAATGTTTTCACATTTTTTTGGAGATGATCAGTTTTCAAAAGAGACTACTCAATTATTTACATATTCTGTTATATGTGCTAACATTCTGGGCCAGTAACAACGTTTTCTTAATTTGAAATATAAGGCTTATATGCCTCTATGGCAGGTTTTTTCCTATACGTTGATTCATAACTTTTTCTTTTTGTTCGTCTAAATCTTCAATGTCTTCTACAAATTTGAAATACCGTTAGATTTTTGTAGTAGGGAAGTTGTTTTTAAATAAAGTAAGAATATTTGATCCGCTTAGTTAGTAGAATGGGAGTCCTAAATTTTGTCTCCCCAGACTTAGTAACCTGAGGTAGGGAGGAGTCTTTAACGAGTACGGCTTGGGACCATCACTTAACGTCCCATCCGAAAGACGGCGTGCTCCTCCCGGATAAAAAACCTAAGGACCTCTGCCGGGTGTCGAACCAGCTATCTTGAGCTTAAAAAGAGTTATTCTTCTTTTGTTATCCACTAATCAACTCTTTTAACTATCGATAACCCGGTTGTTCGCGCCAAAATATTGGTATTCATATAAAATAATTTAATTGAAGAAATTTGTGATTAGACCATAAATGTACGTACTAAGGCCGAAAGTAAAATTTTCTCAATTTTTGTCTGATTTCGGCCAAAATCTAATCAAATTCAACTTACCACATGTAACTTCTTGATCTCATTCACAAAGTTTCAATCACGTACACAAAGACAAATATCATCGCCATATTTTGAGGGCGCCAGTAGATTACAATACTTTCTTATACCAAAGGTATAAGAACCTAAAAATTTCAGAATATAGCAGTAACCTTGATCTAATTAGTTATTATATCTATAGTAAGCAGTTAAGCTATGTCTATAGTAAGCAGTAAGCAGTTAAGCTATACCTATAGGTAAGCATAGCTTAACTGCTTACTGAGCTCAAGATCGCGGATTCAAAGCCCTTAACAATTTTATCTCCAAGATGAAAAAACCTTGAGCACCCCGTCCTTCGGAAAGGACGTTGGGCGATGATCCGAGGCTATGAGATGTCATATCTCTTCTACTTCCTCAGCTATACGTCTTAAAAAGGAAGTGTTATATACACAGATTAAAAAAAGGGTAAAAATATAAGTTTCAAAACATTTCAGATTGTTTTTCAGCGGGTATCTCCAAAAACATCCTATTGAAAATAAAATGTCTTATAGTTTTCTCTTCAGGCCGGTGTCCCCCAAGAGCACATCCTTGGCCCTATCCTCTACAACATCTATACTGCCGACATTCCTATCCACCCAAACACCTTAATAACAACCACCTACGCAGACGACACTGCTATCTTGTCTACAAATCCTGATCCCAACTTAGCCTCTCTCCTTCTCCAGTATCATCTCGATGAAATCGAGAAATGGTGTAACCTTTGGCGGATGAAGAAATGTGTACAGGTTACATTCACACTTCGCCATCAAACGTGCCCTCCCGTCACCATCAACAACGTTCTAATTCCTTCCTCTAACCAGGTGCGTTACCTCGGGTTCTACTTAGTGGAACCCACACACACGACTTGAACGACAAGTTAAATCGACGTAGACTATTTGGACCAAAATCAAAACTTTCTACTGCCAACAAACTGACCATTTACAAGACTATAATACGCCCAATATGAACATATGGCCTCGAACTATGGGGTACAGCCAAACAATCCAATATAAACCGCATCCAAGCTCTCCAGTCCAAAGTCCTTCGCCGAATTGTAAATGCTCCCTTCTACGTCACCAATAAATTACTCCTTGAAGACCTAAACATCCCAACCGTCCAACAACTCGTCCAATCCCGATTCTTAAATTTTCATCCCATCCTAACACATTTGCACAAGTCCTATCCTCTCAATCCCATCCTGACAATCCTCCACGCCGTCTGAATAGGATGTGGCCTCGTGATCTTCTAAGTGAAATCTAAACATTGTACTAGTTTCTAGGAAGTGTCAGCGCTGGCTGACCTCTCCCAACATGTGGCATAGACACTCATGCATACAGTTACCATATTTGCTCATTATATAAAATTTATATAGATTGCAAATAAATAAAAAAAAATGAATAAATTTAAAAAAAAATAGTTTTCTCTACAACATTTACTTCAAAAGATTTTTTATGAGGTCATAAATATAACCGATATCTTGTAAAACGTACTTAGGCCCCGAGATAAAGTGGTCTTAATTTTCGTTCGATTTCTGCCAAAAACCAATCGAATCTAAGTTAGTACATATGATTTCTCCAATCCAAATTTCAAGTTCATAGCTACAATCGTTTCTACGCTTCCGTCACATACGCACACACATCATCCCGAAAATGATGAAAACATACATTCAAACGCTCGTTTGAAACGAAAAACTCGATCTCGGATTTTCGCTTTACAATACTTTCTCATATTAAAGGTATAAGAAAGTAAAAATAGGGAAAAATAACAAAATATTACAAAATAATAAATAATTTATTTTAACTTAAATAAAATAATTAATACAAAAAAAAAAAGAATAAGTTGATAAAAAATTATCATACGAGCAAATAAATAATTTGATTTCTAATTTTAAAAAGATGACTCGTCTTTTTATTACAAACTAGAAAAAAAACAATTTTTTCTAGCAGACACAGTTTCTGCTACTGAAACGTTTTCCAAATTGCTTCTTGCAATTATAAAATTTGTCAAATTACTTTTTTTTATTTACAATTTGGCTTAAATTTGATTTCAGAAAACACAGAAATACATATAAATAAATAAAATGAAAAAAAAAAAATGTGAAATTTCAATTAAATGAAAAACACTTCAGGAGCAAAAAGGAGTGGACAAATCAACAATGCAGAGTTATCATAAGAAGGACATATAAACGCCAAAATCATCGGCACATTTTAAAGAAAAAATTTATTTTGAAAATTTTGCGTAAAAATACTCTTCTTATGTACACTTTACAAAATATGTTACGCGCTTTATATCACATACAAGAAAGAGATAATCCATTCGAAAATTTTAGCATACTGTTTATAGTATGCTAAATGTATGTTTAGTACCTTGTAGTACATACAAAAATAACGAATAATATGTATTTTTTTATTTTTTGCAAATTTAATATATTTATAATCCATTTTTTAAGGCACCTTAGACCTGCATCGGTTTTATATGATCGACAAAAACTCTTTTGGTTAAGTAATGTAAATAAATACATTCAATTGAAAAAAAACGAGATTAAAATGTATTTTATTTTTTATCGATGACTGATAAATCATTGTTTTTCATATTAAATAATTTCATACAATAAATAAATGGTTAATTATTTTTACGCATGCCCGGGCCTTAACTATGAGCCCGACTGCCACTATGCTAATCCAAAATTTAGCGCGCTACCTCTGAGCTAATGGCGTCCTCCCCAAAAGATTTATTCATGTTAATAATCTTTAAATTATTATTATTATTGTTACCCCGGATATAACTATTAATTTATTTATGCATGTTACTTCTTTTCGACTGTATACTACTGATGCAAGTCTTTTAAGTGTAAAAAAAAATTGATTAAAAATATGAAAATACAAATTATAAGTCAATTTCTTAATATCCAATCACTAGCTCAATACAGGTAATTTTTTGTTTCTGCGACGGGTTGTCCGCAAACACCATGATGTTGTTTAGTGACCAAACTTCGAGATCGACAATTTTCCAACTCAAGAAAACAGTCATTGGAGTATGTCTTGTTGTCAGAGGCACAGATGGGATCGTAGAGAGGTGGACAGATTCTGGAACAGCCTTTAAAGTGGAAACCGGCTAGACACCGTTTCAGTGGAACCACGAAGATGTGTTTCCTGAAAAAGAACCTCCGGTTAGAATGTAAAATAATTTTAAAACTGTTTACCTGAAAGATTAAAAATCATTTAAAAAATCGATGCATCACCAGCAATGTACTTCCCCAGAATGAATTAATCAATTAATTTTTCGCTTTCTCTCCAAAACTAGTCGACTCTTTCCTCTAATATTCAACAGTTGACTTACATACGGACTCCTAAATTCTCATACTAAATGATAAATTCATTACATCGGCAGTTTTTGAGCTGAGCCTCTCGCTGATCCTCTCTGCGATTCCACATGAAAATTAAAAATTTCGTCCTTATGGGGTTTTTAATTCACACATGAAATATTGTGTCGGTACATTCACCACAACGACAGTTATTACAGTTCTTGAGTTAGGCCTCTCTCGTTATCCCTTCTTCCCTTGGCCGATTTGGCTGAAAATCGATAGTTGTTGTCCTTATGGGGTTCAGGTCACACTTATAGAATTTCGTGTCGATACATTCATTCAATTGACAGTTATTGTGTTAAGCCTCTTTGCGACCCTTTGCTCTAATATTCAAAAGTTGACTTACATACGTCCTAAATCCTCATACTAAATTTTTGGTCGATAAATTCCTTAAAACGGCAGTTATTAGAGTTTTGAGTTGAGCCTTTCTCCTAACCGCCCTCTTTTTTGGTCGATTTGGCTGAAAATCGATAGATGTCCTTTTATAGTTCGTCACATATAAGGTTTCGATAGTTATTAGAGTTTCTGTGTTAAACTTCCCCCCTAATCCCCTCCTTTCCTTAAGCCGATTTTTAAAAAAAATTGGTATGTGTCGCCCCTATAGTGCTCTAAATACACATATAAAATTTGATGTCGATACATTCATTCTATCGGGAGTTATCACAGGGAGTGTTCACAATACATTTACATACATTTATTTTTTTTCAGTTTTGGAATCAGACGGTCGGAAAAGATTAAATTTCGTTGAAAACTCCACATCGAATTTCTGACCGATTACATAACTTCTTCTATACTTTATTTTTTAGCTGGGGAAGTAAAAATAAAGATATTTGGGAAACCAATTATAACAAAATTTTCAACTAAAGTAGTTTATATTAGGGGAAGGTTCTGTACTAAGGACCTATTGTATTGTAGGTCAATAGGTCCTTAAGGGGCCCTCTCACTGGCAAACAGTTTGCACAAAAATTTGAAGATGTCGGTTTTGTGCAAAAATATTGAGAGTGTGAGGACAAATATTGTGCAAAAAAAGGGGTATTCAATATTTTGTGGGGCGTTCAAAAGTTTTCTGAAAGTTTAGAAAATTTTTGCGGACCTGTCAATATTTTGTAGCATGAGAGCGCAGTGTGAGGAAATTTTGATAAAGTGTAGGTTCCAAGCTCAGTTCGCGAAGTAGGTTATGATGACCATGGGTCGGTCGCTTCTTCAAATAATTCCTGACCCACACTCTCTTCTTATTATTTTTTAAAGACTCCTTCAACACTGCACACAATACAACTACGCTACTTTCAACCTTCGGGTTTGCCCTGGGCAAAGAAACGTATGCGGCTATGGCTGAGTACAACGCGATGCGCCGTGTTTCCATCACGAATGTTTAGTCGACACTCAAATTTTGTGTAGTATGAGGGGTCCACGACCATTCAATATTTTGTACAAAAATAAGCTCAATATTTGTGCTCAAAATGTTGAGCGAAATTTTTGCCAGTGTGAGGGCCCCTTAAGGACCTATTGTACCTTGGACCCATGCAATTTTAACGCTGCCTAATGGTTTTTCTGCTTTCCAAATGTGATTACTCATTGTATTTCCCATCCTGCTTCTGAACTGTGGAGGTAATAGCCAAGTGTTTTGTTTAGTGTCTCAGTGAAACCGTTTTTTTGTTGAAGCTACCCAAACGGTAAGTAATTTTTGTTTTTTATTTATGTCCTCCAGGTGATATAAAACTGATTTAGTATTAAACTGTTATAATTATTGAAAGTGTTACTATTAAGGCAAATAATGGCTAATGAAGAACGAAGATAAACAAGCTTTATAACATGTTATAAGAAACAAGCTATATACTATTTGAAATCTTTCCATAATTTTAAAATTTATGAACAAAAACTTAAAAATTTAATTTACCCGCAGTTATCCCTCTTCATTTGACATTCATTTCTGTAAAACCGGTTATCGGATCCGCAGACAAAGTCTCTCTGATCCGAACACTCGAGATGACAAGCAGCAGTGGTTGGACAACGATGTAGTGAGACGGGAACCACTCGTTGACCGCAAGTTCCTTTTTTCAAATCACACAGCGACCTGGAAAATATTCAAAAAATTAACAAATCGAATTGTCAACAACCAGAATTATCAACATTCTCCTTGAATGAAATGAAATTAAAATAAATTTTATTATTCTGGGACCGAGGTCCCCTAAGAATTAAATAAATATAGAGTAAAGAACAGGAAAAAATGAAATATATCATTTGGGAAAAAGTAGATAAGTCGATTTGTGTCCAAAATGAGATAAATACTCTGGGCAACCCATATTGGTGTCCTACACATCGTGTAAAAGTATGCAAGTCGTAATGTAAATGGTATCCTTGAAAACGCATTGGGCATTTTTAGACAACTCGGAAATTTACTTACGGATTTATACAATTGCATTTATCTATTTTTATCAAAACCGCGTTCGTGCCCTAAAATTGGTTAAACGTATTTATTTTGCTTATAAAAACATTTTTCCAAATGCGGTGAAGAGATAATTACCGTTATGCAGTTCTGAAACGCTTCTTACATTGGCAAAAACTAGATAAGTACGTGAATAACTAGGTAGGTAAGTGATGGTGTAAAATAGACAATTCTTTATATTTCGGGTGATTAACGAGATAAGTGGGGGTGCAATTTTAGATAAGTCCTAAAAATGTATGATAAAATTACAAAATTAAATATATATGCATTCCATAATAAAATATGGAGAAATTTTTAAATAATGGCGGTTGGAAAAATAATTTATCAAAAAAATTCGATTTACACTGAAAACAGAAAACTTCAAAGCGCTGCCTTGAAAACCTGTGATTTTGGATTTGCCTAGTTTTTCCCAAATGGTACAGATATTATCAGTACAAATAAATAAAAAGGATAGGTAAATAAAATTAGTGCTACATTGGATAAAAACTATCCAATTAAAAAAATAGGTAAAAAAAGATTAACAGGAAAAAACATAAAATTAACAACTTCATTATGAAAAAAAAAAAATAAAAGTATCTATATAAATAAAAGAGAATAAGAAAAAAGAAAAGAAAATCTATATAACTAAAAAAAAAAACATATAGATCATAAAAATCGACCGAGCATAATACTATGATGGTTGATTGTAAAAGAGAA
Organism: Aradus depressus; assembly: GCA_963662175.1. Classification (NCBI taxonomy): domain Eukaryota; kingdom Metazoa; phylum Arthropoda; class Insecta; order Hemiptera; family Aradidae; genus Aradus; species Aradus depressus. The sequence goes on along the minus strand of OY759226.1, from coordinate 20,600,474 downwards.
GGGAGGATGCCCAGACAAGGGTTGAAATAAAATTAATTTTAGAGAGTAGGGGCTAGATAGAGAAGTGTGAGGAGAGAGAAGAAAAATAAAAATAGTCAAAATAAAATAAGATAAAAAATAAATAAATGCATGATAAAAATATATAAATACGTAAAATAAACAAAAAAGGAATAATATTGATTATGATCGAATAATTGAGGAAATATGATAAAAGAAATATAATAAAAATAGAGAATGACAAAGACAAAAAAAGAGAGAGAAAAAAAAAATGGAAAAGTAATTTGAATGATTAGATAATTGAGGTTGACGAATTAGAGAATACGGGGAAGAGATCAAAGGGGAGAGGATTGTTTAGTGAAGAGGAATTGGAATAGTGAGGATTTGAAGGAAGCCACGGAAGGAGAGTGACGGATTGGGGTAGGCAGGGAGTTGCAAAGAGAACTTATTAACGATAGATAGGCTAAATATTATCGACAGTTTCCAGCATCCATACTGTCTTCAATATCCTACGTGAATAAAAAAAAAAACAAAGAACTTGTCTAAATTTTTTATTGTCTATTCTCACAAAAATATATAAAGTGAACCGATTTCGGCTTACGCCATTGTCAGCACTCAATAGTTCTTTATTTATTTATATCGACACAGATCGCAAAAATGTATTCGAATACTACCATGTAGATCATACTTCCTGACAACACTGCTTGTTGACAACCGCATCGGGGGAAATGTGTTGTAGTTTGTAATTTGCAATATTCGAGCCAGTATTTTAATAAAAATAACTAAATTGGCAAATTATACGATTTTCAGGCTGATCCTCATTCCTTCAATTTAATGGAGATAGAAAAGACTATGGTAGCCCACGGGTGATCCCTTTGCCATATATATATATATATATACAAACTCAAGATCGAGGATTTGAAACCCGGCCAAAGCCCTTACGTTTTTTATTTGAAAGATAAGATACCTTAAACACGCCGTCCTTCGGATGGGACATTAAGCGATGGTCCCGAGCCTGTACGATGTCAGGTACTCGTTAAAACCCCTAACCTAGGTGAATAAAAACTTAGGATAAGCAAAATTTAGGACTCTCATATTACAGTCGGGCTCATGTCCACTAGAGTAACGAAAGAGCGCTTTGGTAGTAGGAGATATGACCTTGTAGTTAAAGCCCGGGCATGGGTCATAATAAGGTAGTTAATTTTTTTTTCCTAGTTGCAAACAGAAAATTAAAATAAATAAATTAAAAAATTTAAGGGAAGACAGTTTACCTATATACATTTCTGTCAGAGCCGCAAGTGGGTTGAGTTGCCTCATCGTCGCAGTCTGTAGGACAGTCCTCTTGAGCCAGTAGTTCTGTACAAGCTCCAACGTGGGCCAACTGAACACCTTTCCTGAAACATGGCCATTATATCAATACAAAGTTCAATATGAATTTTAATAAATATTTAATGCAAGCAAGTAGAAAGTATAGTGTAAGTTACTTAATTGGTCAGAAATGTCGGTCTGTGAACTTAATAATTCCCAAAAGAATGAATATATACAGTAAAAATCGTTTAAAAGAACACCGGTTGTAAAAACATATTAAGCCTTCACTCCAGTCACTGGTCGGCGCTATGAATATTGTTTTGGGTGATGTGGTCCGGCGGTGCCTCCGGCTGTCCCCGGGCTTGGCTGGGACCGCTTGCTTGGGCCCTCTGTCTGGGCTCCTCCCTCCAGTATCCCGTCTTTGGCAGAATTATATTTTCTAGTGTAATTTTCAGAATAGGAATGGCTAGTGTGGTGTCTGCCGAGGCCAAAAAAAAAAAAAACATCGATTATAAGAACGAAATTTCTAGTTCCCGGCCAGCTTTAATGCAAAAAATATCTGGTTATAAAAACATGGTTAGTAAGAACATATCGCTTTTAGTGATCTAAAGTTAATGGATTTCTGAGAAAACAAACCTTTTATAAGAACTTTATGAGAAAACAAATTCCTCGAAAGAGGAGTTCAGACATAAAATATTCTACGAAAATAGTAATCAATTATTTTCATGGAATGTTTCCGTCGTTGTTTACATTATTTTCTGACTACACATTCTCTCTCAGTTTTCTGCAGTTGTTCAAACAGGACGGTGCAATGAGTGAAAAAAACGAAAAACCTTTACGGTGAAGGAAAAACTCCATATAATTTCTCGTTTGGAAAATGGAGAAAAAAATGGAGTTTTGTCGAATGAACTAAAGGTGAGTCATGCAACCATTTCAAACATTTTTAAGAACCGTCAAAAATTAAAAGAAGAATTCGAAAACGATCATACCAGCAGGTAAAAAATTCGTACAAGTTCTCATGGTGATCGCGAAAAAGCTCTGTTGCAGTGGTTCAAGGTTCAAAGGAGTGCAAACATTTCGATAAATAGACCAATTTTGCATGCAAAAGCAAATGATTTTGCAAAACTGTTGTTACTAAATGCGGTTGCTAATCTCAACCCCTTAAAAGTAGTTCCAGAGGAAAGAGGCTTCAACTTTCAAAAAATGGATCGATTACCGGGTATAGCAACTATCGGGTTTAAGAACCAAGTTCAGACGGTGCCTTGGATGTTCTTATAAACGATTTTTACTGTATATCGACATGGAATTTTATAGCTGTATACAGAACGTTCTAAGAGAGAACCCTCAATTGATTTTCAGCCAAAACGATAAAAGGGAAGTGGGGGAGTGATGAATGTATCGATATGAAATTTCATATTTTAAGTCAAAACCCAATGAGGACGTAACCTGTCAAATCTCAGCAATATCGGCCAATGGGAAGGGAGTGTTCAGAGGAATGTGCTCAATTCAAGAACCCCAATAACTGCCAATATAATATATTCACAAATTAATCAATTAACTTTTATTCAATAGACTTACATATTATATAAGATAGGTTATAGATTTACAACTTTTTAAAATAGGTTATAGTGATGGGTCTACTTACATGCAGGTGGCCACCTGGAGATGACACTCTGACTGGTACGTTTTGGCATCAGATCCGCAGACTGCATCTGTTGAGTTCTGACACTGAATGCGCTGACACTTATGCAATCGAGACTTGCATTTGTCCATATCCACCTTGACCACCCGCCTTTTTGTCTGCTGACTGGACAACAAGCAAAAACTACATCAATATGATTTATGCAAGATATAACAATGGAAAAATCTTTATTAGTAAAATTGTATGGGGGTGTCTGTACATAAACAATTATCTGTTTCAGGTTAAACAAAAACCATAGTTGTGTTTTTTTTATGTTTGTTCAAAATGGCTGAACCAAACTTATTTCAATTTTACTACATATATCGATACAGCAGTTCAGAAGTGGAATATCTCAGAATTAATGATTTTTGATAAAATATATTTGAAAGTTTCGTTCGCTTCTTAAAAAGTAGCTTCTGAACTTCTTGTTTTCGTTTCATATTATTGGAATGCAACTACATTTATGAAACATCAGATTCATAGATCAGTACTAAGACATTTCAAATTATCATGTTTCTGAAGCTAAACATTTGGGAAAAAATGAAAATTCTATAATTTTAAGCCCTCAATTTTGTTTTTTCAATTATCCGAGTTCAGAATATTAAAGAGGGTTAAAACTTGTATAAGAAAATGATAGCCCAAAAATGAGTTGTTTTTTTTACTTCTAAACTACTGTATCGATATATTGAACCAAACATCTTTCTGTTTTACTATATATTGAACCAAACTTCATATTTTTCAAATTCTTTCTCTTGCTGCCAAAATAAGTTTTAACTAATGAGCTTATTCCTTGAAGGCAATTCTAAAATTTGGATTCGTTTTTTAAAATTATAATATACATATTTTAATCATACTTGATTATCATTCTCACGATATATTTATATTTATTTTATATGCTTACCCACAATTTAGCAAATTGATTTCACATTCTGATGAATAAATATTGCCATCGCTGCCGCATACAAGAGATTCAGTAGTTGGACAACTTGTGGGGCAGCCGTCTTCTTTGACACCGTTTGTTCTTTCTTGGGACAGACAGTAGGCAATAGGAACTTCAAATACGTGCTTTCTGGAATGAAAAAAGAAAAACATAGATGACATGGTGGACATTTCCTTGGAAATGGGTTAGGTAGAAAATCAGAAGGGAATATAGTGTAGCTTTGATCTCGATCACTTGTAATAAAACAATTACTATAGTTATTTATCAATTAAAAAGACTGCAAATTATATTTAAAAAAAAAACAAGAATTAATCCCCACATAAGAGGATGCTATATTTGTAATATTATTGTTTTTAAATAATTATGATTTTAATAAAAAAAATTTAAATATGCTTGAATTTATTTGAAATTAATAATAAAAAAAATAATCTAAATGAATTTACCTTAAGAGGTTTCACTAAACAAGAATCATTACTGGTGTTTATAAAAGAGAAATAAATCATTAATGTGATGCAAAGAAAAATTTATAAGTTACACCTTGAGTGAAGCTCCAATATACCGTGGCTCAAAAAAGTATAGGCAATTTTATTTTTGTAGGTTTTAATCTTATAACAAAATAGAGAACAAAACAAACAGCTTTTTAAAAGAAAACATTTATTATGAGAAAGACTTGAACAATAGTAGTTTAGAAAAAAAAAACATTGCAACAAATCAATATTGAAAAATGGGAAAAAACAGCATCAAAAAAGTATAGGCAATTGCCTGAAATACCAATTAACTACTTCAATTTTAATTATTATTCCAATTTTAAGCAAAATTAATATTTTGTATGCATCCCTTTGGCTTCTATTATGGCATTAAGTCTTCTGGGCATTGAAGAAACTACATTTTTAGTGGTGTCGGTCGATATCTTTTGCCACTCATCCAACAGTACTTTTTTGAGCTCATTTTTTGAAGAAATTTTGCTCTTACGGATCGCTGATCCCAGGTGACATATCGAGCGATTGGTGAAAAGTTAAAATTAAGCTTATTCACTCTGAGAACGATTATTAAAAATTTTGAAAACACTGGGTCTCTTGAAAATAGGAAACGAAATGGACGCCCAAGGATATTCACAGCCAGGGAAACACGAGAAATCGTAAAAAAGGTAAAAAAAATCCATTTATAAGTGGACCAGACTTGGCGTTAGATGTGGCAAATTGTGTAGACAAGTCTTTCTGTGTCCAAACAGTACGAAATGTTTTGAATGAAAAGCAATTTTTCGGAAGAGCCGCCCGAAAGAAACCGTTCATTTCACAAGCTAATAGGGAGAAACGTTTGCTGTTTGCCAAACAGTATAAAAACCAAACTGAAGAATTTTGAAATAAAGTAATTTTTTCTGACGAATCTAAATTTAATATTTTTGGATCCGATGGACGTCGTTATGTTTGGAGAAAAACCAATACAGAATTCCAAACAAAGAATTTAAGGCCATTGGTAAAACACGGCGGTGGGAGTGTTATGGTGTGGGGGCCTATGGCTGCAAATGGAGGGGGTAATTTAGCCTGTATTGATGTTATTATGACTGCTGATGTTTACATCAATGTGTTGCGTCATAATTTAAAGGAGAGTGCCGTGAAACTAGGATTAGAGAGAACATTTATATTTCAGCAAGATAATGACCCCAAACATAGGGCCAGAAAAACTGAAGAATGGTTGCTATATAATGCACCCCGTCAACTCAAACCTCCTCCCCAGTCACCAGATGTGAACCCGATAGAGAACCTTTGGAGTCACCTGGGATCAGCGATCCGTAAGAGCAAAATTTCTTCAAAAAATGAGCTTAAAAAAGTACTGCTGGATGAGTGGCAAAAGATATCGACCGACACCTCTAAAAATGTAGTTTCTTCAATGCCCAGAAGACTTAATGCCATAATAGAAGCCAAAGGGATGCATACAAAATATTAATCTTGCTTAAAATTGGAATAATAATTAAAATTGAAGTAGTTAATTGGTATTTCAGGCAATTGCCTATACTTTTTTGATGCTGTTTTTTCCCATTTTTCAATATTGATTTGTTGCAATGTTTTTTTTTTCTAAACTACTATTGTTCAAGTCTTTCTCATAATAAATGTTTTCTTTTAAAAAGCTTGTTGTTTTGTTCTCTATTTTGTTATAAGATTAAAACCTAAAAAAATAAAATTCCCTATACTTTTTTGAGCCACTGTATGTAAATAACTCTAAAAAAAAAATTGATTCTACGTTACTTGTACCAATTTTTGTATAAAATTATATCTTCCGAGTACTAAAAAAAAATGCAAATAAATATTTATGTCCTGAATTGGTACCTCCATAGGTCGTTAATTCGTTGAGCCTGTAAGTTTTGACAACTTAAAATTCGTTGAGAGAGAGGTGGGGAATAATGAAAAAAAAATTAAAACATATTTACAAATAACATTGCTTTAATAAAAAAAAAAAAAATGAAAATGAAAAATTATAAGCATACCTTTTGCATTTTTCAGAGTGAATAGATTTAATAGAAAATACACATAAAGCGCTTCATCTACTTACCCACAATTTTTGGATTTCATTCGGCAAGGGTTACTGTACAAGATTCCATCACTACCGCATACCGGTTTCGCATTTCGCCAACAAGACTCTCTACAATGTCGTGTCGTTTGGCAATGTTTCTTCGAGGTTCTGACTACGCCTTGACTAGAACAAATGAATAAACTCCTATTAACAATTTATCCTGTTAAAAAAAAAAAAAATTATTCACTGAATTTGTGTTTTGATTTTTTTCTTTACATAATGCATCATTCATATTTGGGCAAAGAAAGAGATGAAGATGTTAAGAGCTAATATTCGAGGGATGTTAGTAAATGGTGTACTATCAATTCCCAAAACATTAATTACTTTACTGATTATATTTTGTCATAATGCATAGAGGATGATGTTTTTGTAATATTAATGTTAAATCAAGGTATTTTTATCTCCCAGATTAAAAACCTGAGAGCCTCGGCCGGGTTTCAAACCCGCGATCTTGAGCTCAGTAAGCAAGCATGCATACCACTGAGCTATCGGCGCCCTCAGAAATATAATATAATATTATATATTATATATATATATATATATATATATATATATATATATATATAAAATGTAAGAAAATACGTAATGATTGAATAACAAAATATTTCTAACCTTATTTTCAAGAAGGCTATATATATACTATAATCTTGCTATATACTTTATTCAGTTAGCCATTAATAAACAAATAAAAATAGGCGTAAGATAGTCAAATTCCAAGTTATTATATAATGATACTGATTTTTATAATACTAAATAAATAATAATAATTATAATAAATAGTAAAATAATAATAATAAATACAAGATTTTGAATTAGACGATTTTGTAGTCAACTGATATCAGTGTTGCCTTGTAAACGTTTGTTTTTAAGTATTCGAATGTTGTTTTTTTTAATGAAAAAAGCGTTTGATTTGCTGTGAATTTTAATCTAAAAAATTATTCTACACTGAAAATTATTTTCTTAATTGAAAAACATTTAATTTTATATTCGTTCACAGAAAAATCTTTTCAAATGAACGCAATTCTTCAGAAATTAATAAATATGAATATATGACAACACTGATTCACAGTTGAAATGACTTAATTAGTAATACAGATGTATCAGTTCAACATAGTTTATGTGTTACAACAACTAATTTCATCAAACTGACATCTTCAGGTGGTGAATCTTATTAATCACCCATTCTCAAATAAGATTAACCACCTGAAGATGTCAGTTTGATGAAACTAGTTGTGGTAAAAAATAAACTATGTTGGATTGATACATCTGTATTACTAATTTAACAAATAAGTCAACTACGTCCACCCACCACCAAGAAATATATGTAGAAATTACTGACAAAAGCTGGTACAATATGGTACTGTTCGGTAAACCAATTAACATTTATGTAAAATTTGGGGTAAACATGAGATAGAACACACAAACAAACTCAAAGCCTGCTGAGTCTAAAGGAAAGTGGATTCGCTCGGTCTAGGGATCTATCGATACAAATAAGTAAAGTTACGGTACTTTTGGCCGATACCAAGTACTTCTGGTATCGATACATTTCTTCCGATATCAAGTAGGTATCGAATAGATATTACTTGAATAGATTCAAAATACTCGTTTCAAATTTCATATATATTTATATATATATATATATCGATGGTAATAACCTCATGAGTGATGTGATCACGCAGTCTGCGTGATGCATCCTTATTTCTTATCTTATTACATTAAATGGTTTATCGTTTATGAAGATATGTTTGTTTGATTTTGAACAGAACCATGAACGTGATTACGATTTCAACATTTCATTCCATTTTTACATTTCATTTTGTCAATTACAAATTATAAGTGTGGTTTTATTACACTAAGAAGTATTCGATCTCAGCGATTTGGGTGAAAAGTGTTTTAAAAAAGTGAAATATTGTGGGAATACGATTAGTCTCCAGTAGTTTTATATCCTTAGTAAAAATAAATTGTATGTTTATTTTAAAGGTTTTTTATTCTTTTCAGTATGTTTTTAATAATATAATTTTATTCGATTTAGTTGTTCCTTATATATTATTATATATATAGGTATATTTATTACACATGGTTTAAAATTAATTATAACGAAGTACTCGATTCAATCGATACGAGTAGGTATCGATACGTTTTATTCAATACTACTCGTGAGAAAAGTATCGATATTTTGTGGTAGCGATTGAACCGTAGCTTGGTCCATTATTCAAAAGAGCGCAGTTTTGTAGCAAGTGAGCCAACTCATATTCTTTGGAATTTAATTTCCAATATCATAACTTGAATTTTATCCTATTCATTCAGGCCCCCCCTCCCCCCTCACCCCCCCCCCCCCAAATGTATAATGCAATTAACAAAAATAAATAAATAGAAGCAAATTGATAAAAGAAATACAAACCCGCAAGTGAGCTGTTTCATAAGACATGTGTTTGAATAGACATTTCCGTCACTCCCGCAAACTGGGCCATCCTTAGGAGCCTGGGTGCAGTCAACAGGGCAGTTCTCCCGATGTGCTGAAATGTTATTACAAGCGCCCAAGTGAGACACCGAGATTCCAATTCTGAAACAATATAAACATTTTTCAAATACAATGAAGAGAAACATAATCAGAATTTTTGTCTACAGTAGAGTTACATAGTAACTAACTCCAAAATAAACAAAATCGAAACTTTGGCAATATGCCAAATAAAAAAAAAATAAAAATAGGCTTATGGTACCTAAATTCAAGTTGATTTTATAATGAAACTGTTGTGATTTATAAAAAATAATACACACATTAAATAATTAATAATAAAAAGAAATTAATTAGGTACCTATATTTATTTTTCTATAAAAAGAAACTGAATTAGTAAATTCACTGTTTAGTGAATCAGCGTGGTTTGTTTACTTGACTTTGTATCACAGCCACAAATGTTGTATAGTTGAAGTTCAATAATAATATGGATTGTTTTGACAATAATGGATCAGATATTAGTGAGCCAAGTATATTAGCATATTCTGAATATCAACCTTCCATACAAAATGATGTCCCATGTGAATCGGTAAGTCTCGAGTGGTCAAAACAGAAGAAGAAGAACTACCGCAATGGTGATCAAGTCCTTGTTGGACTTGTCCAACAAAAGTCTCTGTACAACGCTCCTCGTCCAGTCACCAAAGAGAAAAAGAGGGACATGCTGAGTTTACAGGACTTTATCCCACCGGTTCATCATCCATTCTACCAGGGACTGATCACAACGGACGCTGTGGAGGATATAGGCTTTTTAGAAGAAGTCGAAATTCCCCAAGAAAATTATGACGAATATTGTTTTATTGGCTGCTAATCTAAATTGTTTCACCTGATTCTTCTAGTAAACAAATTTTTCTGAATGATTGAGTCTATTGATTGACCAGATGATTGAGTCTATTGATTGACCAGATTCCCAGATAGCAAATAGATATTTTAATTTACTACCAAAGTGGTCTAAGTCATTCTTTAGGTCAAACTGGTTGAAGTCTGACTTAGACCACTTCTCTTCTATACACTATTATGCAACACATTTTGAATACTTATATATTAAATTATGGGAGGGCGCCGGTAGCTCAGTGGTATGCGTGCTTGACTTCTGAGCTCAAGAACGTGGGTTCGAAACCCGACCGAGGCCCTTAGTTTATTTTATCTGGGAGATAAAATAAACTTAAACACGCCGTCCTTCGGATGGGACGAGCCTGTACGATGTCAGGTACTCGTTAAAGACCCCTAATCTAGATGAATAAAAATTTAGGGTAGGCAAAATTTAGGACTCCCATAGTAGAATCGGGCTCATGTCCACCAGAGTGACGAAAGAGCGCTCTGGTAGTAGGCGATATGACCTCGTAGTTAAAGTCCGGGCATGAGTCATAAACCCTAACCCTATTACATTATGGCAAAGTGGTCTAAGTATTTCGCAGGATGTCAAATATAAGGTAGTCTGACCTCTCACAGATTTTTTATTTAAGTAAGCTAGCCGGCTTTCGAGGTTTCCCTCATCATCAGGCAGTCTACAAAAGAACCATCCTTAATAATATGTAATATAAATAGCAATAAATAATTAAAAACACAATTTTTGATAAAACATACCTGATAAAATTTTTTTGAATAAAACTAAATAATAAAAACAAATAAATAACAATCTACAACAACAAACATTAACAATTTAAACTATCATGGATGGGGACAGACGAGTTATTCATGTCCACCTTCTGAGTCACAACTGGGAGAACGGTGTACGTGAGACTGGACTAAGTATATTTTTTTTTGCTCTATCAATGAAAATAATTATTTTAAAAGGTCAATTTGCACTTTATATAACAAAGAATTTTCCTTAGAAACTTAATCTGGCAGCAATAATTCACTTAACTCAAAAAATAAGTTTTTATACCAAAATTTACAAAACATCAGATTTCTCAGAAGTTAGTTTTTGTGAGTTTGGCCATTTTGTTTTTCACCCGTCCATATAGTAAGAATAGAGAAGAAAAAAGGTGAAGCGATATAAAGAGAAGAAGAAAGTGGTCTCAGGAGGTCCTTGGTGTGATCCTGACAGAGAGTTTAGTGACGCTCTTACAGTCCCATCTCTGGCTCAATTCCACCACTTACCATGAGCACGCCGTCCTTCGGATGGGACATTAAGCGATGGTCCCGAGCCTGTACGATGACAGGTACTCGTTAAAGACCCCTACCCTAGGTGAATAAAACAATTTCTTTCAAATTTTCCAGCTATACGAAATTTAGGGGAAGTTGTGCAAACAGTCATTAATTCGATGTTAAGTTTTTTTTTTCATTTTTTCCAAACCCTATTTCAAAAAATGAAAAAAAAAAAAAAAATTGATATATCTGTGAGTACGATAACTTCCGTTAGAATGAATGTAATGACACGAAATTTTATTTGTAAATTCAAAACAACACAATGGCAACTATTAATTTTCAGCTATGGGGGAGATAGGCACCTATTTTCAACCAAATCGGTAAATTGCACCCAGAGGGAGAGCGAAAACTTACTTGATCAATTTGCACTGGAGAAGTGCATTGAAATTCTCGTTAATAAAAAGAGCACCAATGTAGACGTAGCTATAGGGTTTCATAGACGATCTTCGATCTATAGGATCTTGAAAAGACAATAGGGGTATTCATAATGTGTGTTAGGTGTTAAATGTTATCGAAATAAAAATTTACAGGGACAGAAATTCATGAACACCCCCTTTGTTAATTGTTAAATAACTGTTATAACTAGCGCTCCAAGTGGCAATTAAAGGAAGTTCCAATATAACCGACCAAGGATTGTTGTCATTTGTCTTGTTTTATTAGTTTTCTAAAAAAATAAGGTAAAGATTGTTTGTGTTTTTATTATAAATAAGATGCCTAAAGTAAGTAATAAAAGTAAGTTGCTTAACGAGCTCATTGAAGGAGCTACTGAACTCTTTTTACTGGAAATTCAGATCAATAGGATGATTTAAGTGATGATGCATTAGACGAAATAATGGACAATATTTTATTAGTATACAGTTTTCGCTATAGTCTAGATATGTGTAAAAATATAAAAGCCAAAACTAAAAAATTGTGTGGGCTGTAGATTGCTACCTAAAGTAACCTTGCATAACCTTACCAATATCGATTTAACAAAGCGATCTAACATACCTTTTCCTCTATTAGATCGAAGTGTGTTAAAGTCATATATTTAGCAGACTACTGTCAAAATTTTTATCGAACTAACACAGTTAACATATTTAACATAGTTAACACACACATCATGAATACCCCTAATATAACTACCTGCATGACTCGACCTGAAGCATACATCTGTTGAGGTATGTTCTGCCATCAGTTCCACAGACAGGGTCTTTCTCTTTGCCACATCGATGTTCACAGTTGGAACCTTGTGACCGCTGACACAGTCCTGGGTTTTGTGTCACCGACACTCCTGTCAAAATATAAACTATATTAATATAAATAAAATTAATTATTAAATACACAACAATAATAATATGAGAATCTCAAATAATTAAATCTACTTTTAAGGAAAAGATTCACAGAATATGTAGTAGATAATAATTATCATTAACCAAAAATGTCCACCAAAATGATGAAAAGAGCGCTCTGGTGGTAGGAAATATGATCTCGTAGTTAAAGCCCGGGCATGAGTCATAATAACTAACCAACTTTTACAATATGCCGCTTATATTTGTGACATAATCAACCAGATGAGCCGAGAAGAATATATTATATATTATTGTAATGTGTGTTTTATCTAATTATCGATTGTTCTTTTCCTATATTAATATGTTGTATTAAACATTATATAATTAAACGTTTTATGTATTACGTTACGTACCTACATACATAAAAATACGTTTTTTAAATTTATTTTTAGTTAATGACATCTACATACGCCGATGACATCGCCTCTAAGGCCCATTTCATTATGTCACTTTTGACGAACATCTGTAGTGAATCATCCAAAGTGAATCATCCTTGTTTACATATTTTCATCCAGTTATGTGTTTTCACAGCTCAGTGGTCCTCATAATTTCGAGTCTGTTTGCTCTCTTCGCGTATAGTGCCAGAATATGTCTCGTTCCAGAAGGAACTCAAGAGTTGTGCGTGCAGGCATTGATTTAATTTCAAGAGGACAACTTCATGAACTGAATGCAAGCCTAACAGCAAGTGGTCGTGCTCAAAGACGTTGGTGGGTGAAACTATGGGTTTCAAGGAGAGAAAATATGGAGTGCCTCGTTAACGCTGTTGATAGAATGGGCAGAAGAAAATCCTGAGGAGTACAGGAACCATTTAAGAATTGACGAGAACCAATTCGCATATCTTCTCGAAAAAATGCTGAACTTCACATACACGCCTCATTTACACTACAACACCATCTCACACAAATTGAAAACTGGTTCAACACATGGAAAATAAGACTTAATACAGAAAAATCACAGCACATCACATTTACACTTCGACGAAAAACATGCCCCCCCGTTTTCATCTATGACAAGCCCCTCCCTCAAACTAATACTGTACGATACCTAGGACTGACATGGCACCCTCACACACATCTCACACAAAACACGCTGAACCGTCGACTCAAAATACTCTACGGACTTCTAAATAGACGATCATCAAAATTAGACATGACACAAAAACGGAACTGTTACACTTACTTACTGAGACCATTATTGACATACGGATCACAGATATACGGTTAAGCAAAAACATCCAACATCAAACGAATTCAGTCGTTTCAGTCAAAAACCCTCAGACTGATAACACAGTGCCCCCCATACATAAACAACAGAACACTTCATAACGATCTTATGATACACACAGTACCCAACACAATACAAACTACTTACATACGGTTTTTTAGAAAACTTTACACACATACAAACCCAGAAATACGTATTTTATCTTCACAACACTTACCACAAACCCCCCACGAAGGTTGAAGAGAAAATGGAACCGCGACTTACTGCCACCTTAAATCCTATTCGTTCTTAAATTTTCTTTACTTTTATCATCTCTCTTACCCATCCATCAACATTGTCTTTCTATTTCTTTATTTATTTTTTCTGTTCATGTCCTAATAATTAAGATAAATTTTCGTCCCAAGGACCTCCCCCTCCTCTCACATGCCCTTCACTATAACATATCAATACCATCTATAGATGCTGATTGTTGCACCCTAGCAACAGTTGTATCTTTATAAATAAAATACAAAAAAATTTTTTAGTTAAGGCCCGGGCATGAGTCATAATAGCTAAATAATTAAAAATAAAATAATAATTTAAAGAAATACGAATAAACCTAAATGTAAATATAAATAATAATAATTAAATAAATGAATAAATAATAAATACAATTTTTTGAATGGGGAAAAAGCCATTAATATTGCTGTGAAATATTTTTATGCGGTCAGATGAACAAAAATTGCAGAAAAAAATGTTTAAATCAAAATATTTCAGAATATAGAAGCCACGGGGATTTCCTAGTGGAAATTCTTACGTCTTCCATACCTACCTGATGCACTTATAAGAATGGTTCGCACTCAGCAAACTTGTCTTACAATTAGTTTATAACAAAATCTGACGATAGTTTAATGCAGAAACCGGTAGTTTTCGTTGTATATTCTTTTTATGGAATAAACACTATTTTAAAAAAACAAGTTTGTTGAAAAGTCCTCATTGAATTTTTGAACGATTACCCCTCACAATTTACCCTTATGATAATTATGACATTTCCTGTAGAAATTATAGCTGGTCTTTTACTTTGGATTTCTACAGTAGTTTCGTTAAAAGGACCCTAAAAAAATATCAAAAGTTCAAAACATGCAATATTGAAGAAAGTGCATGTATTTAAAAAAAAAATCACTTAATAATTATTTTATTTGGATTTCTTCTAAATATAATAATGAGATGCCATCTTGTTTTCCTGAATTCGTAAAAATGTTAAATCTAATCCAAAGGTATAAATTATCTTACTTGGTTCACAGAGAAAATGAATAGCATAGAATTAGAGAACAAATATTGGATTTATTTAACTTAACCTACATTATAAATTTAATAACTAATATTGGGAAATAAAAGATCAAATTATTTACAATAAAAATCTTACAAACGAACTACAACTACTTTAGTCTCTTTTTTTTTTGGCCACTCTTTAATTCAATCCATATCTATATATGAGTCGTCTCTTTTCAAAACCGGCCATCTCCATAAAAATGAGAAAACCGTTTTTTTTTTTTAAGTTATTCTTCATCATGCCCTGCATCGAATGGTAAATTTTTTTGTTCAAAAGAGGCCATTTGGCGTATAAAATGATGTGTTGAAGTTTAAGGATGAGCAAAACCGGCCAACTCCAGTTGTCATCAGCGACCGCCAGGGCGCTCTCACTGATAACAGCTCTGTTACATTCTATCTATTCTGTTTTTGTCGATTCTTCTTGTGTTATCCGGTTTGTTTTTTATTAACTCTTTTTAAAAATGGATATTTTTATGTCACTCGAGCATGCTAGAAAGCGGAAAAGCGATTCAGCCTCGTGGAAATCGACAAGGGAAAAGCGATTTTTCGGTGGTCTTCTCGTCATTGAAACTAAGTTACCACATGTGGTTGTAATAAATTTTGCCCAAAAAAAAAAAGGCAATGTAACTATAGTTACCAAAAATAATAAATTTGGTTTATTTTGTTCAAAGAAGTTTTTTATTACTTTC
Source organism: Aradus depressus (assembly GCA_963662175.1). Classification (NCBI taxonomy): domain Eukaryota; kingdom Metazoa; phylum Arthropoda; class Insecta; order Hemiptera; family Aradidae; genus Aradus; species Aradus depressus. The sequence goes on along the minus strand of OY759226.1, from coordinate 20,584,759 downwards.
CTAATGTGATTTTTTTTTTTTTTTTTTTGGCTTTCATGTACGATGCATATTAGCCATGACTCTTATAATGGTGTTTTACATAATTATGTACGACATCCATGGCCCCAAGGGAGTTTTATCTACGAAATAAAACTCACTACCGGACGGGATTCGAACCCGCAAACCAAGGTGAGACCATGCGGCTAAAACCCTACGCTCTAGCCCGCACGGCCACCATGGCTTCCTTGTGTGAATCTTAATCATTATCAAATTTGAGGACTACAAAACTACCAATTTTCCAAAATGTTTGGTTCAAAACCGGCCATATCCACACAATTCGTTTCAAAACCGGCCAACTCCAAAATTAATTAATTAATAACTGTCTACCTAATTAATTTTTTAATTCCTGCAAGTGCTTACCGTTAATTTCTGGCTTAACTGATATCATAAAAAAAATTTCAAGAGAATAATGACAACGGTTATGAAAATACAGGTTTTTTTCATTTCCTGAAAATTTTTGTTTTTTGGAGATGGCCGTTTTTGAAAAGAGACGCCACATATGTAAATAAATAAAAAAAAACTTTTAGCATCTAGATACTTGCAATGTTATCATTTTCACTCCTACATCTTCTCTCACTCAGACTGGTTCACTACACCTTAACCCTAAAAACACTTCTCTCCAGACTGTCCACTTACACAACTCTCCTTAGACTATCTCTGTATTTAAAACAGCTGTTCGTCGGCATTTGTTCTTCATTCATTGGTTGTTTACATTTCGTTTTAAAACAAAATGCGACTAGTCCATCTTTGTATATTTATTCACTAATTAAGTTACTTCACTCCTAACAGTTGTTTTTATACAAATAATAATAATTGATTTTGTAATATATTAATAATTTTAATGTGTGTAATCTTTTAAATCACATCCTAAACTTCGAATAGCCGGGAAAGTAAAATTGTTGTATCCTTATTTTTCAAGGTCAATGTCCAAGAACCGACTGATTAAGAGTTGGTCATCCTAAGTACAAAAAACCCTAATGAACAAAAAAAAAAAATCTCTACATTGAAGTCGACTTTGAAAATCAATTATATCCAGTAGGACCACATCCAATCAGAGTCGGTCAATCAAAAACTCATTACTATCTTCGTACTGTGTACTGTTGAGGTTTTTTTAAAATTAACTCTCAGTAATGCCCCCACCTTACTATAGTCATTTTGAGGTTTCTATTCAATATTCCATTATAGTTTTTTGGGGTTCCCCAAACCCAAAAATCGAAAATAGAAATTCTTATTAGAATGATACTTCTGGAAGGAAATAACAGTTCGATTAACGGTATCTGTTATCCCATTATAATATTAGTATAGATTTATATAAAACTAGCAGTATTACCCGGCGTTGCCCGGGGAACTTTGAATTTTATTAATTGTTTTGGTATGAAAACAAATTTACGTATGTGCTAAGCGAAGCTTGGCAACCCAACTACTTACGTACGTTGCAACGGCTGACAACCAAGTTAGTAACTGGTTAGCAGCGCTGGTGACCAGAGCTAGTATTTGACATGCTACAATGATCAGCCAGGTGCTATGTACCCAGGTAGTACGCACTTAATTAAATGACAATTCAAACAGCCGTTAATAAACTAACAATAATCTTATGCTGCCCCCCCCCCCCTCTCTCTCATTCATGATTATTCGGACGTCACATGATTTTTTATTTTCTATTTGGTTTTAAAGAATACTACAACATAACACAAAATCTAATCAGAACTTAGTTAGCACATGTAACATCCTTACATAAGTTCATAGCTATTATAATTTAACACAAAATCTAATCAGAACTTAGTTAGCACATGTAACATCCTTACATAAGTTCATAGCTATTATAATTTAACACAATATTTAATCAGAACTTAGTTAGCACATGTAACATCCTTACATCAGTTCATAGCTATTATAATTTAACACAAAATCTAATCAGAACTTAGTTAGCACATGTAACATCCTTACATAAGTTCATAGCTATTATAATTTAACACAAAATCTAATCAGAACTTAGTTAGCACATGTAACATCCTTACATAAGTTCATAGCTATTATAATTTAACACAATATTTAATCAGAACTTAGTTAGCACATGTAACATCCTTACATAAGTTCATAGCTATTATAATTTAACACAAAATCTAATCAGAACTTAGTTAGCACATGTAACATCCTTACATAAGTTCATAGCTATAATATATAATTTGTGTGTTCGAATGCTCACAATACATTTCACAATTTTCGGCAAAAACTGGACAACTTACGAAACACCGTATTGCAATATAAAATATACAATTTACAACTTTTCTTGAAACGATTTTAGATTAAGTCATAAACATGAGCGATATCTTGCAAAATATATTTAGGCTCCGAAGTAAAATGGTACAGTTCACAAACACGCACAGACAGATCATCATCACGAAAACAAAACGTGTTCAATGGATACAATGAAAATTCGTCCAAAATTCGATCAAGAATTTTCGAACGATTACTATACTTCGTTATACCTAAAGCAATATGAAAGTAAAAACGAGAAAAAAAACATTAAAGAAATATTATTTTTTTAAAGAAAGAAACACAATGACCCTCTGTCCTCAATAGCTCGCGTGAGTTCCTGGATTTTATCATTCTGTGCCACTAAACCACTCGGAAACAGAAAAGAGAAAATTTACAAACACACCTTGTCTACGTTTGTTGGTTTGTTTAGTTTAACGTCATTATGTACTTCCAACTGGGACAGAAATGTTTGTTAAAATATGAGTGATGGGTTATGTTTAGACGAATAAAACTGACATAAAACAACAGGATTTATTAACACTAAAACGTGGGCACAGAACAAGAATTACAAAGAAGTATCGATAGTCAATAAGATAAGCTATCGATAATACAAATTACTGTTAAATTCAGGGGCGTTGCCTAGGAGGGACGGGGGGCCAGAGCAAAAAAAACAGATAAAAATTAAATAAACTAAAAAAATAGTTTTTATTAGAACTGGATTGCTTGCAAGTTACCAATAGGATCTTCAAATTTCCCGTGCGTCTGATTCCTAAATCAGCAATCAGCTGTTACATAAATGTACATGTACAAAACAAGTCATATTATATTTATTTAAATATATTTGAATTCGATCATTTCATTTCCTCGCTAAAAATCTATAATTGGATGTGAGTCATTTAATTCTAAAAGCACAGAAACCATAGCGTGCATTTACTGCTGCTGCGCTTTGCATTTTTGCTGCTCATGTAAAGTCAACTTAAGTATTACAGTCATTGGTTACCTACCTAAGAGGGAGCTTCTAGAGATCCGAGTCTCCCAAATTAATAACAAAAAGTCTTCAACGCTAACCACGGAAACTGCAGGCTGTGCCTCCGGGAGCCTATATCTCCCACCCTCGTAGCCTAACTTTGCCCCCCCCCCCCCCCCCCCCTTCTGAAAATCCTATCGGTGTTGAAATGATATTATTAATACGAAGAATATTTCATGTACAAAATATAGATTTTTTTAAATTTTCTATACATCAGTATTCCTATAGAAGTCTGTAAAATTTCAGGACAAAGTTTCGATTATGTTTCGCAGTTTTGATATTATCGTATCATAACTATTTATTATATACTATATACAAATATAGCTCAAGATCGTGGGTTCGAAACCCGGCCGAGGCCTTTAGGTTTTTTATTGAGGACATAAAAAAAACTTTGAGATTGGTCGCTAAGCAATAGTCCCGAGACTCCGGCTCGAATTAGGCAATATTTAGGACTTCCACACTAGAGTCCGTCTCATGTCCACCAGAGTGATGAAATAGCGTCTGGTAGTAGGCGATATGACCTCATAGTGAAGCCCGAGCTATGAGTCATAATAACTAACTACAGTATTGGATACAAAGCCTAAAAAAATAAGCTGTGTTTCGTTAATTGAAAATAATTATTTGACAAAATTCATTAACAGCCTTTGAAAGATAACTCCCGAATGAATGACTATATCGAAAGGCATTTACTTTACATATGAGTAATCAGAATGGCATATACACGCATAAGAATGGTACTTATTGATTTTCAGTCAAATCGGCCAAAGGGATGGGGGTTAGGGAGGGCTTAACACAAGATACTCAGATTATTGCCGATAAATTTCCTATTTAAATTCAAAACTTCATAAGGACAACACTTATTATTTTTTAGTTTTCTACGGAATCGGTGAAAGGAGGGGGGGGGGGGGGGGGGTGTAGAGGACAGGTTTAATATGAGGATTCACAAGACTAAAGCTAAGAACACATTTTTAACACGCGTCGTGTTAACACGCATTAACACGTGTCATAGAAATATCTATTACGTTATTTTAAATAGATCTATACATATTACTGTGATGTGTCGTCAGGGGCAGAAAACACGCTTTAACACGTCATAACGCGTGTTTTCAATATCTGTAGTGGTCAGATTTTCGTCAGAGTGTTAAAGCATGAGGACAAGGTTCAGGCAGCGCCGCCGCGAGTTTGTTTACATATTTATTATAAATATGGAGGAACAATTTATAGAAGAAGTACGAAAGTATGATTTTTTGTACAACTTACAAAATAAGGACTATCGAGACCAAAGAAAACGACAAGAGGCTTGGGACACCTGTCATCGTCATTGCTGATTTCGGGCCACAGAACATGATATTCACCAAATTCGTGTCTACGTTCGTTTATTGGATGAACCCAGTATTCTCTGGATTCATGTTGTAGCACAAGCAATGCCGCAGTAACAGCTACCATTTCCTCTTCTTCTTCCAACCAATCCATGTCTCCTTGTAGGTGCTCCATTATATTATAAGCGGACATACTAACCGAACGACACTACTTCACCAGTTTAAAAACACATGTTTTACAACACAGATATGTGTCCGGCATATCTGATGTGCCGCATCCTGACGTGTCGTGTTGACACGTGTTAACATGACACGTGTTAAAAATGTGTTCTTAGCTTTAGGCGGGCATTACACTATAAAAGTTCTTTGACAAAGATCTTTTATAAAAGTTGGATCGAATTTTTTTTTAATTTCTTTTATAAAATATCTTTTATGACTACAAAATTTAAAATTATACTATGTAAAATATTTTATAAATCTTAGTTTTTTGTTTCAAGACAATACTAGTAAGTTGTGTGCAAGTGACTGTTGTGTCGCAAAAATGGATGACGTTTTAATACCAATTGCCGCAGATTTTGCGACTGCTGCAATAGCAATAGCTGTGGCGGAAAAAAATAAACATAAGAATGTAAAGAAACGTTTGTGGGTATGACCTTGGGTTGCGCGGCGCGAGTTTATGAACATCCATCAGAATTTACTGAAGGAACTGTCCATGGAAGATACAAAAAGTTACTTCAACTATTTGAGGATGAATAAAAAAACCTTCGATACTTGCTTCTGAAGGTGGCACCAATAATATCTCGGGAAATGACACATTTGCGTAACCCAATACCCCCTGAGGAACGACTTATGGTTACTCTGCGATTTACGCGTACAAGGTGAAGAAAGGAAACAGCAGGAGTGGGAGAGACATTTATCAAATATTGGATGAGAGCAAACTATGATAAAAGAACTTTTATAAGACTTGAGCTATTGTACTATCACATTTATCGTAAAAGTTCTCTTTGTCAAAGAACTTTTATAGTGTAATACCCGCCTAATAATGATTATTTTTTTTAGACCAAACGGTGAATTGGTTTTCGAGGGAGAGCGCAAACTTAATTGAGTAATTCAGACAGGGGAAGTACTTTACCTTTGCCGCATGCCTTCTTCCTCATTTCGCAATAACTGGAGTATATGAGACCATCCGAGCCACAGACAGGCTCCTGTGGACCGGTCGGACAGACCCGGGGGCAGGATGCGTCTCTAGCTCCATCTGGTAACAGAAAGAAAATACAAAAATATTAGTTCAAGAAATTAAAAATATATATATATATATTGTGATATATAAAAAAAAATACACACATTAAAATGATTAAATTATTAATATTAAAAAATTAATTATATTTATTTTTCTATAAAAAGCAAATATCTTTAAAAAAAAATGAGTAAAAATACAAAACATGGCCATCAGCTGTTTTTTAGTGTGTGTAGAGACGAGTCGAGGCCTAGGTATAGATGAGACGGTCTGAGTGAAGATAGAAAGTGGTGTTTAGGCTTAACTTGTAATGAACTAAATAGAAGTGAATTGACGGTGAAATTGATCCGCAAAGAAGGTACTGTTATTTGTTTATATGTACAGAAATATATTACTTAAATTTAAAGAATGGCCCAGAAATATAAAACAAAAAAATTTTGAAATAGTGTTAAGAATTTAGTTTTTAAGAGTTTTTCTTTTAATTTTTGTTTTTTGTTTGTTTCAATGCTTAGTTTTTTTTATTTTATAATGTAAGATGATTTAAAAATAATAAACCCAAACTATTTGTTCGCGTAAATTCTATTCTATTCATTTTCCCTGTTGGCCCAGTAAAATAATTTGAAAACCTTTGGATTAGATTTAATATTTTTGCTAAATTTAGAAGACAAGATGGCATCTCTTTAATTCAATTATTAATTATATTTGTATTTATTTATCATTTATTTAATATTAAAATTTAAACCTTTTTTTTTTACCACAATATATATAAACAATATGAAAATCTAGAATTTGAAGAGTTTTCTCCAGTCAGTTTCAAAAACATTAGCCACTTTCTCAATATCACATCAGTAATGAAATAATTAATTTGTTAACATGCCATTTGTAAAAATTGTGATTTTATTTTTTTTATATTTGCTAAAAACACTTTTTTGTATATAAAAAAAAAAAGAAAAAAGATAAATTTACATTATTCCTAAAATTACAGAATGAATATATCATCAAAAAGAGGGCACCGGTAGCTTAGAAGCAGCGTGCTTGCCATAAGGGTAACACCTATCGATTTTCAGCCAAATCGACAGAAGGGAAGGGGGGATCAGAGGGGGCTCAACAAAAAAACCTTAATAACTGTCGGTGTAATGAATTCATTAACATAAAACTTGATATTTGAAGTCAAAATACAATGAGGACATAACATGTCAAAATTCAGCGATATCGGCAGAAGGGAAGGGGGGGTTCAGGGGAGGGGGGTCAACACAAAAACCTTAATAACTGTCGGTGTAATGAATTTATTGACATAAAACTTAGTATGCGGATTATGAGTGCCTATGTACGTCAACTATTGAATATTAGCGCAAACTGTCGAAGTTAATTCATACATTCTGAGCAAGTACTGAAAGGTTTTTATTATTATATATTTACTTGTTGCCTTTCACAATAAATTAAAAAATGAATAAAATTTTGAATAATAAAAAAAATTTAAGTTAATTAACTCTATAATTTTAAAAATAAAATAATCTACCATATGGTTGAGTGAAGCTCTTAAAAAAATGAAAAACATATGTTATAAATAACTCTGTAAAATTTTCAAACTACGTTACTTGCACCAATCCAAAAATCCAAAAGTCTCCCGGTGTGATTCTGAAAATTAAGATTATTAAATATTGTGTCCCGATAACGATTGGCGCTTATCTCAAAGGTGTTGATTCGCAAGGCCTATGAGTTTTGAAATGTGAATTTCATTGAGAGAGATTTTGGGGAATTAAAAAGAGATTAAAACATGGTTATGAATTTACAAAAATTGGAAAAATTTATTTATAATTTGCTGATCAGCCATTTAAAAAAAAATATAAAGGTTACTCACGTTCATGACGCCATTGAACTAAATTAAAAATTAACATTATTTACATACAAATATTAAACAAAAAAATTTACATCCTCCATCAGTTCGCCTCTTTTCAATGTTACTTTACATTCTATTCCACTTTCCACCACTTTGTCAAGAGTTATAACTTTTAAATTAGACACCTCGGAACACAGGTTTGTCCTATACAAAGACTGGAGGACAACTGCCTTACACCTTCGAAATGGTAGCTTGATATTGTCTTTCCGTCGCTGTTTTGTTTTCTTGAACTTGATAATTTTCAACTTTACAAAGTTTTTTTGCGTCTTCTTCCTTCGTTTCTTTTTCTTCTTTCTTATTAAATATTCTTTTAATTTTCTGCGGTTTTGATTTTCAATTGGACTCCTACTTTTTTCAAAAACAGTATTCAAACTTCGGTGAAATACACTTTCGGATCATTCTACAGCCTTGGATTGGATCCGTCCTCTGTGATTGGATCATTTTTGGAACAGGCTTCCTTTTCAAAATTTTGAGCTGGCTTTTCTTTCTGATGTGGGCAGTTTTTCTCTTCTTTTTCTTCTTTAATCTTTTCTTAATAATTAACTGTCTTCTAAATTCGGTTTAAAATAAATGTATAGTGGCTTCTAAATCCGTTGCCTTGGCAACGGGCTTGTTTATATTACATTGCCTTCTTCTATTTTTTCTGGAACGAAAATTGTGTTTCTAGAATCACAATTTTTGTTCCAAAGGTTCCCTCTTCATCTGTTTTATCCTGGTCCTTTTTCTGCCTTCATCCACTCCTGTCGTCCTCCAATTGGTCGTCGTGAACCGGCACTTTTGGGTGTCTCTACGCTCACAAACCACCTCAACAAAAATTCATCTCGCACCTGTCACTTCACTTCATTCCCCACTGTCATTTACAACAAATTTACATTAAACAAAAAAAAATTCTTTAGACACTAATTATAAACTGAGCTCAGTCCTTTACAATTTGGACGAGCGGAAGACAAATAAAATTGTCTTTTAAATTTCATATATAAAAAAAAAATATTGAACATATTATTATCTAAATGCAAATTTTACTGTAATTAATATCCTTTGGACATATGTCCCAAAACAAACCAAATTTATATTTAATTATAATATTGCCGCTTCACCACTTAATATCTTTGCTTACTTTCCATCTTTCTTTCTATCTTAATCTCAAAAAAAATTTATATTCTACTTCAAATCATAAATAAAAAAAATAATAATTGGGTTGCTTTTCTAAATTCAGTTCCTCATTCCTCATCATCATTTTCTAAATATTTCTTCACATATCTTTGGTTCAAATAAAATTCAACTTCCTATGTCAACTTCTCAAGTTACAAAATTCCCCCTTACAAAGTATAAATATTCCTTATCCCATTATTTCGACGTTACCTAGGCCTTCGCCCATTCCCTAACTCCTCCTATAGCTCAAAAAAAAAACTTCAACTTCTTAATCTCAAAAAAAAATCCCTAATAACTTCTTATATCATCGTAGATTATTATTCTCATATATCGTCGCAGAAAATGTGGATCCTCCCTTCCTTGGGTAGGCTATCTCACAAAAAATATAAATATCCAGCTATCTATTCTCTAATAGCTTTAACTTCCTCAATAACTTCCTCAAAATCTAAGTTTTCAGTAACGTCTTGTAAGTCTCAAAGAAAAAATTATCCCCATGTATTCTTATTATTTTATTATTAATTATATTACATCCCCTTTTATCTCAAACAAACATATCTAGATGAAACTATTTATAAAATTCTTAATTCTTCCCGCGAATAATCATCATCTTTTCATTCTCTACCCTTAAAAAAAAATCGTCGACTCCGTATATATTAACTTGCCATCATATCCACCTATCTTTCTTTTCCTACGGTCTTTTTTTACGGGATTTTTCATTAAATCCAAATCAATTGTTACATATTTAGTTCAAAACACAAAAAAAATTTTATAATATAATTATTTTAAAGTAAACAAATTCCTACATACTATCGCGATCATCCACTCTTAATCCTTTTATACTAGCATACATTCCTCTAAACCTAAATTAACACATCTACACTATATACAAATAAAATCATAAAAAAATGCAAAATAATATAAAATCCCCTCCTGTGTATTGTGTAAGTTGAGTAATGTAAAGTGATTTCGTTTCTTAATGTTGTGTTGTCCGTACGGTGTAACATAAATGTATCAAATAAATCATAAATCCCCGAAATAATGTATGTTTTATGTGTATTAGCTTTGTCTAAATGTTTCTGAGATGGCTAGGTTCGATTCCCATAGGATCAGCTAAAAATCCTTCTCTGGCCCCCAGTTGGACCGTTCCTTCCAGATACTGACCCCCAATGCCAAAGAGAGGAGGCAATCTGCACTCCCTCTCTCCGACACCAAGCGACAGCTCTGTCGGGAACCAGTCCTGTGACTCGACATACAGGAAGCGCGTCAAGCTTCGGAGAGACCGGGCTAGTTCTCTGTCTACTGTTTCTAGGCTGAGCAAAGTGCAGACGCCAAATACTGCAAGAGAACAAATTGTCTCCGCCTGCTTATTGCAGGGGATCAATTAGTCTCCGCCTGCTTATTTACTACAAAAAAAAACGACTAATCTACTTCATTTATTCCTACTTCTTTCATTCTCGGTTACTAAATAAACTAAACTCACCAAAAAAATTTTCTAATAAAAAAAATTATCTAAACTAACCATGAATCCTTTGGATGGATCCGGTTTGAATTCGTGATCTGAGTCATCTATTCCATACTTCAGTTCGATCTAACTATCGACCCGGCTTGATCGATTCAACGAATGAATGAACTCCCGTTTCGAACGCAACATCTGAGTTCACTTAAACAATTACAACTAGTCAATAAACAAGGTTATAATACTTCCTAAATATCTTAATACCTCTACTATCAACGTATACTCTACTATAGACCTATTGTTACACCATTTAACAATCAAAAGTATTTATGACTCAAATTTCATTGCATTTATAAAATATACATATATTCATTTACTCCTTTATATCAATTCATTTATTCTAAATTTCATTCATCCATAGTTTTGTCAGTGTCTATAGTTTTATTCAGTTTGTCTGTCTGTCAGTCTATAACTCATTCGAGTTTCAAAAATAGTTACTTACTGTAAGTTCGGCTGATGCAATTAAATAATTACAGAGCCTTAAACTAATTGCATATATTTTTTTCTTAATACCTCGCCTTATTATGTCTTCAAATATCTTCCTCCTTACACTAAATAACATTTTACGTAGTCTGTCTGTCAGTATTGCGTCATTTTTCTCATTTCCCCTTATTTCATAAATTTTTACTTCAGTTTTTCTGTATTGTATTGTAAAAATGTCTTCCACCTGGTAACTAGTCTCATGTAAATTCTTTCTTAAATAATTTTTCCATTCATGCACATCAGTCATACTATCATATTTTCTTAATTCTACCTTAGTTTGCACTAACTGATATTTCATTTTAATTTCTCCCTTTGAAAGAAATTTTCTTACCGATTTTACTCTACTTTGGAAAGTCTTTTTAACTGTTAAATCTGTCCTTTCATTTTCTAAGCTATTTCTAGAACTAATTTCCGAGACTATTTTGACTTCCTCTACTAAAATTTCTAAGTCTGTTCCTTTTTCTATATCTACAGTTTGAACCTTTCCCATTCTTTTACTGATTTCTTCCTTTAATTTTGACATGTCCCCTTCTATTTGACTAATTCTTTCTGAATTGGTTTCTATTTTGCTCCCTAATTCTACAACTCCCTTGAATCCTTCCTCCTGAATCCCTTCTACCCAGCTAATCCTTTCAGAAAGTTCAGCTGTTTGGACGCTGTTGTCCTCCCTAACTCCTAACAACTTTAACTCGAAATTTTGACAGCGTTCCTCCCAATTTTCTTCCGCGGCATCTATTTTACGGATTACCTCCTTCACTTGACCTTCCATTTTTTCTTTGAAGTTGCTTATTTTTTGATTAAATTCCCCCTTTAAACTTTTTGCTACTTGATCAACTTTGTCTTCTAACTCTTGATTTTTTATTTCTAAATTCCCTATTTGATCCTTCAAGCTGTCCACCTGCTTATCTAATCTCACCTCTAAATCTTGAATGTCCCCTCTCAAATTAGTCATATCCCCTCGTAAATTTGTCATGTTTGTTTTCTGTTCGTCAATCTTACTACTTAAATTTGTCTCTAAATTTGTCATGTTTGTTTTCTGTTCGTCAATCTTACTACTTAGATTTGTCTCTACGTTTCTTAATTTGTTCCCCATATCCCTATTAAGATTCCCCATATCCCCTCTTAAATTTGTCAATTTTGTGTTCATGTCTGTTTTTTGTTCGTCCATCTTGCTACTTAAATTTGCTAACTGCTGGGTCATTAATTCTATGAATCTATCCATCTTGTCTGGTTTCTCTTCTATTTTCTCTGTTATCTCTATCTCTATCTCTTTTTCCTCCTCAACAGTCGCAACTATGTCTTTATCTACCCCCTCCATTTCTCCCTCAAAACTATCTGTATCAGCTCGCGAATCATCCGATCCTACTGTGCTATTTTGTTCGGCCTCTACTTCCAACATTCTCTTACTCTCGCCTCTCGTGGTTGGCATTTTAATAATTAAATATAACTCAAAAAAAATATTGCAGCGGCAAAAAAAATTAGGTTCAATATTATTATTTATATGTAATAAAAATTCATATAATATATTCCCCACTCTCCCAACGAAACTCATATCTCCCCATGGCCTTATTCTTCCTGATTTTAAATAAATGCATCTTTTAGGCATATTTACTCTTTATTAAAAAAATATTTCGGTGACTCTATGCGAGTTATTTATTGGTCAAAGAATGCAAAAATAAAAAAAACAAGAAATTATCCTCACAAGGAGATGCCATAATGAAAGGTTTTTATTATTATATATTTACTTGTTGCCTTTCACAATAAATTAAAAAATGAATAAAATTTTGAATAATAAAAAAAATTTAAGTTAATTAACTCTATAATTTTAAAAATAAAATAATCTACCATATGGTTGAGTGAAGCTCTTAAAAAAATGAAAAACATATGTTATAAATAACTCTGTAAAATTTTCAAACTACGTTACTTGCACCAATCCAAAAATCCAAAAGTCTCCCGGTGTGATTCTGAAAATTAAGATTATTAAATATTGTGTCCCGATAACGATTGGCGCTTATCTCAAAGGTGTTGATTCGCAAGGCCTATGAGTTTTGAAATGTGAATTTCATTGAGAGAGATTTTGGGGAATTAAAAAGAGATTAAAACATGGTTATGAATTTACAAAAATTGGAAAAATTTATTTATAATTTGCTGATCAGCCATTTAAAAAAAAATATAAAGGTTACTCACGTTCATGACGCCATTGAACTAAATTAAAAATTAACATTATTTACATACAAATATTAAACAAAAAAATTTACATCCTCCATCAGTTCGCCTCTTTTCAATGTTACTTTACATTCTATTCCACTTTCCACCACTTTGTCAAGAGTTATAACTTTTAAATTAGACACCTCGGAACACAGGTTTGTCCTATACAAAGACTGGAGGACAACTGCCTTACACCTTCGAAATGGTAGCTTGATATTGTCTTTCCGTCGCTGTTTTGTTTTCTTGAACTTGATAATTTTCAACTTTACAAAGTTTTTTTGCGTCTTCTTCCTTCGTTTCTTTTTCTTCTTTCTTATTAAATATTCTTTTAATTTTCTGCGGTTTTGATTTTCAATTGGACTCCTACTTTTTTCAAAAACAGTATTCAAACTTCGGTGAAATACACTTTCGGATCATTCTACAGCCTTGGATTGGATCCGTCCTCTGTGATTGGATCATTTTTGGAACAGGCTTCCTTTTCAAAATTTTGAGCTGGCTTTTCTTTCTGATGTGGGCAGTTTTTCTCTTCTTTTTCTTCTTTAATCTTTTCTTAATAATTAACTGTCTTCTAAATTCGGTTTAAAATAAATGTATAGTGGCTTCTAAATCCGTTGCCCTGGCAACGGGCTTGTTTATATTACAGTACATTGATGATTCTACGACGTATTTTTTAATAAAAGAAAGGTAAAAAATTATTCAAGGCATGCAAAAACTTTTATAACGACGGTCTGAACACACGACTGGCGATAATAACTCAAAAACAAACAATTTTGTTTCGCTTTTGACAATCTGTTCCTTTACTTTCTACATTTTGACTTTTGACCTCGTTTCTGAGTAACCTTGAATCCCAACTGAACACATGAGAAGACTATTATACCAGTAGAAAGTTATGTTCTGGTTCATGGACAGTGAAAGTGACGACTGCACCGTCTAGAAGAAATTACACCCACCAAGAAGTTCATGTGAAACTCCTGACAGTGGGACAACAGGAAGAAAGTTGAGGTTAGGTTTTATAACTCATGCCCGGGCTTTAACTACGAGGTCATATCGCCTACCACCAGAGCGCTCTTTCGTCACTCTGGTGGACATGAGCCCGACTCTACTGTGGGAGTCCGAAATTTTGTTGCCTCGGTCGAGTTTTGAACCCATGATCTTGAGCTCAGAAGGCAAGCAAGATTGTATATAGATAATTCATGACAATCGATAAGACTATCGATTGTATAAGTGACTACTGATATCAATTTTATTTCATTATACGATACGTTTTGAATAAAAAAAAGATAAATAAAGCAAAAACTATAAAAAAGTAAGTTTTCAAACCATGTTAAAAATTTTGAACAGAAACAGATTATGTACTTAGAAATTTCTGAATATTTTGAATGAACGCTTGCCACTTGTGAACACAAAACCAATCCAATACCTAGTATAGAGGGCTAAACACATCCAATTTAAGGGATCACCTCTTGAGACGCCACCAAACTTATAAACCGGCCCCAAGACCAAACAACCCACTGCAGAAGCTGCATCACTGTCTACTGTTCCAAAAAGTTTTGCAAAAGTATTTTTCGTCAATTGGTAATTAACTTTTTGATATTGTTTTATAAAATTTGTTAATTGAAATAAATGTTTTTTAAATCTAATGCCATTGTACCTACTTGATTGTTTTTTTGGCTATCTACAATAAGTGTTTTTTTACTTTAATTAATGTGTTCGATTTGAAAGAACAATTATTTATTCGATTGATATTTCTATTCCCCTTTCATCCTCCAAAACAAAACTTAGGATAATTTAAATTAGGTAGATCTACATGAAAAAAGAAAAATTAAATAAATCCTATTATTATAAAATATTGGAATTTGAAAGTATTTTGCATGAAAAGCTTCAACTTACTGAATTATCGATACTATAGATATTTCTCCATCGATAATATGGGACTATCAAAAGTGGCCATATTGACTATCGCCGATCCCTACTAAATGATTGTTCTACCTTCGCCATATTGAATTGTTGAAATTATTATCAAAATTTTATATATTGAAAATATCGTACCTACCTCAGAGGAATTGCATTTTACAACTTATAGAAGTGCAAGGGATATTAATTCTAAAGACCAAGAAACATATATTTTGTACGCTCTTTTTAGAGCTGCGACACATTTCAAGGTCCGTCTCATTACTTTAAGTCCTTGTTGTTATTCAATACTTAACCATTCAATATTCAATGAATACTCTTAATAAAATTCTGTAGTAGAATCAGATTCAGTACTTCAGAAATATTTAGTACTTCATTTAAATGTGTCCAAGTAGTTCTCTGTTTCACATTCAACCGACTATATTTCTTACTTAATCAAAAAATATATTCAAATAATAGTTTTAGAAAACATTGATTTCCAATGTAAGATTCCAAATTTCCAATCTTAAGATGTCCTTAGGTTTAAGAGAAGGATTTACGACAAAAGATATAGCGTCTCAAACAATAAGGAAATATTTCAAAATTAATAATTAAATTGTATCATCGACTACGACGTCTCAAGCGGACATGGCCGAGGGACCTGCTCCAGGACTAGCCTGGACTCTTTTTCGGTCACGTACCTCATCAGTACAGTCACACACTTAGCGTTCAATCGATACCAAATAGTATCGATACTTTTACTCATGAGTAGTATCTAATAGAACTTTCGATACTACTCAAGTATCGAATAAAAAGTATCGACACTTACTCGTATCGATTGAATCGAGTAGTTCGTTATATTTAATTTTAAACCATGTATAATATTTGAAATTTGAAACGAGTACTTTGAATAAACAAGTAATATCTATTCGATAACAAGTAATATTACGATAACAAGTAATATCTATTCGATACCTACTTGGTATCGAATAAAAGATATGTTACTTGTATCGATAGATCCCTACCCTCATTTGCTACCGCCCAACATCACAATTACTATGTACTCATGACAAATGTTCTGTCATTGTAAATATGTAAATAAATAAATTTAAAAAAATGGTATCACTATTTAGTTGAATGTTGCTTACAAATATTACTTGAAAAGGTTTTTGATTAAGTCATAAACATATGCGGTATCTTGTAAGATATAGTTAAACCCCCAAATTCGGCCAGAATCTAATGAGATCTAAGTTAGCACATGTGATCCCTTCTTCTTGCTGTAGAGTTTATATTAGTTAGAATTGAATAATTTAATTTTTGCATTGCCAATGATATTGAAAATGGACTAAAATCCAATATTTCACTTACATGGTGGCTTCTGAATCCTCATCTAAATTAAAAAAAAAAAAATTCTCTTTGGTCGATTTGGCTGAACATCAATAGGTTGAAAAAGAAACGAAAGAGAACAATGAAAACTACTTTATTTATAATAATTAATATAATAACAGGGGGCCATGGTGGCCGTGCGGGCTAGAGCGTAGGGCTTTGGTCGCATGGTCTCACCATGGTTTGCGGGTTCGAATCCCGTCCGGGAGTGAGTTTTATTTCGTAGATAGAACTCCCTCCCGGGGCCATGGATGTCTTAAATAATTATATATAACACATTGACATGGCTAATATGCACCGTACATAAAGCCAACAAAAAAAAAAAAAAAAAAAAAAAAAAAAAAAAAAAAAACAATATAATAACAATTAATAGGTTGAAAAAGAAACGAAAGAGAACAATGAAAACTACTTAATTGATAACAATTAATATAATAACAATTAATAGGTTGAAAAAGAAACGAAAGAGAACAATGAAAACTACTTTATTGATAACAATTAATATAATAACAATTAATAGGTTGAAAAAGAAACGAAAGAGAACAATGAAAACTACTTTATTTATAACAATTAATATAATAACAATTCTCTTTGGTCGATTTGGCTGAACATCAATAGGTTGAAAAAGAAACGAAAGAGAACAATGAAAACTACTTAATTGATAACAATTAATATAATAACAATTAATAGGTTGAAAAAGAAACGAAAGAGAACAATGAAAACTACTTTATTGATAACAATTAATATAATACCAATTAATAGGTTGAAAAAGAAACGTAAGAGAACAATGAAAACGACTTTATTGATAACAATTAATATAATAACAATTAATGGTATTTACGATAATTATTATTGCAAAAGTCATTTTTTATCTTCTTAATATTCGAATTCTGGAATTCTTTCATCCGGTAATGGTCCATGAAGAAGAGTTGTACTGTCAGTCTTTGGAAATATGTCAAAAGTCTCTTGTATTTTTTTGATGTCCTGAGGACCACAACATTCTATGTGTCCTCGGAGATATTTTGCAATTTTAGGCCATCCATTTATATGGCAGACCGTTATACAAAGATCCTCCAAGTTTTCGGTTTTAAAAGGGGAGTTGTGAAGAATAAAAACGACAATGGAGCCTTCTTCTACATCTTCGATCTTCTTCCAAAAGTATTTTCTGTGTTTACCCCACGCGAATTTTCCTGACGCGCCTGTAGATATTTTAAGCTTCCTGCCATGTTCTCGTACAAAAAATCGAATAACATTCTCCAAATATAGAAAGTTACCATACATTATTGACGTCCAAGTCAGTTCTCGGCTAATGTCTCTTAATAGATCGCGTTGTGTCAAATACGGAAAATCTTCCGTAGCTCCTAAAGGATGGAAAATCGAACTGCATCCTATCCTTATGAGGTCAATCGCTTTATCTCCTAATTCAGTACGGAGGTATTTTCTGTAACTCGTTGAGAGTTCATCACTAGAAATATATTTAGTATATGTATAACTATCGTCATCAAGGTCTGTAGCATTAAGAAAATATGAAAGATAATACTCTCCACTCGTGGTTTTATCACAAGTTTCAAAAACGTACAAAAACTTATCATTTACGGTGTATCCATAATCTCTGATTTCTCCGATGTCTCCAAATCCACACGGCACCTTCTTTGGACGAGACAATAGAGAGAAGATTGACAATGGGGTCATCCTGAACATATCGGTGCCTTTAAGTTGGTTTTCACAGTACAATTCAGCTGGTTTATAAGGATATCTAGACTTAATTCCATTGTTAAATGGCAAATTTCTATTCCCACATTTTAATTGTTCAGTATATATATTACTCGAATCTGTTAAGCTTGGGCAACCGCGGTATATTTTATCATTTTTTCGTAGTACAATTGCACTCTTCCCATTACGAATTGTAGGCTTGTAATAACCCCCTGAAGTAACATTAAAGAGGAGAGATTGGTATGCGTAGTGATCATTATGACGTAAATACCTAAGGGTTATAACACACTCTTCTTCTCCATTTTCTTGGTTATCAGTGGAAATAAAACCAAACGATGTTAAGCACAGAATAAATTGAATAAAACCGGAGCTCACCATGTTTCTGTTTCCAATAGATCTGACACAATGTTCTGTCCCAGTGGTCTATTGTACACGTACTTTTCTAAGGATGACGTCTTATCTCAATAACACCTCCCTAGCTTTGGTCTCTTATTTAGCAACTATAATATTCTACTAACTAAGCGGATCAAATATTCTTACTTTATTTAAAAACAACTTCCCTACTATAAAAATCTAACGGTATTTCAAATTTGTAGAAGACATTGAAGATTTAGACGAACAAAAAGAAAAAGTTATGAATCAACGTATAGGAAAAAACCTGCCATAGAGGCATATAAGCCTTATATTTCAAATTAAGAAAACGTTGTTACTGGCCCAGAATGTTAGCACATATAACAGAATATGTAAATAATTGAGTAGTCTCTTTTGAAAACTGGTCATCTCCAAAAAAATGTGAAAACATTTTTTTTTATAGTTATTCTTCAACATGCCCTGCGTCGAATGGTTTTTTTTTTTGTTCTAAAGCGGCCATTTGGCGTATAAAATGATGCGTTGAAGTTTAAGGATGAGCAAAACCGGCCAACACCAGCGACCTCTAGGTAATTATTAAATGTTTTTAAAAATGGATAATTCGCCTATTGAGGTGTCACCCGAGCATGCTAGTAAGCGGAAAATTGGTCCAACCTCGTGGAAATCGGCGGGAAAAGAGAAAGAGGTATGTAAACAAAATCTCCAGTTTGTGTACTTCAGCAATAAAATTCTATGATTAAAAAAAAAAAAAAATGTTATGTTGTTAATTGAGAATTCAAGACAAAGACAAAATACCAAAAGACGAGCAATCAGACATCATTTATAAAATAAATTGTTTACAGTGTCAAGGCATATACATTGGGGAATCATCTCAAAACCTAAACAAAAGAATTTACCAACATAAAAATGACTGCACAGAATATAAAAATAAAAATAAAGGAGTAAAAAAAACAAAAACAGCACTAGAACAACACAACCAGATATTAATACACAATTTCAATTTTGAAAATGCTGCAATTATACATACAGAAGCTAATATAGTAAAACGTAAATGCGTTGAAGCATTATATATAGCAGACAACATTGACAGAACAATCAACTTCAAAACAGACTCTAGGAATCTAAACAATTTTTACTCTGAAACGCTAGCAAATTTAAAAAATCTATAAAAATTAATTATATTAAAGTAGGGGGGAGAAAAACGAAAGTAGATTTTTCTATTTACAATCAGGGATATACATATTGAAGAAAGCATAAGAAATCAAATTACAAGGGGAATATAACAATCAATTTGATAGGTTGGGATTTTGAAAAGCAAAAATAGAATATGTAGGACATAAAAAAAAAATATTGATAAATATAGATTAGATCGATAGTAATGAAACCTCAACCTCAGGTTACCCTAAGATTTTGGTGTTAGTTTTAATGGGACCTCAAATAAAAGGTAATTATATTAAGATTTGACATATTGGGAATAATAGATATTTTGTGAGAAATGCTGAAAGTACTTACTTATCATGTTTGATTATAGGGAAGTAGAATGGAGGAACGAGTGAGGTGTGATAATATATGATGAAGTTTTTATAACTGGAAATAAACAAATAATAATATAAATATTAAAGAAGAATACTTGAGAATGTTCCAAGGGACGAAATATGGTTGAAATTCTGATGGAAAAATAATAATAAATGTAGAAAGGGAGACCATATGGCCAAAAAGTGTGTATTTATAATATATAACACCTATACATAACAAAAAAATTGTTATTATTTTCAGATATAGGCCTTCCGTTCCTCCAAATATACCAAAATGCAACCACTTCTGCGGAGCTTATATTTGTAGGCAACCAACAAAAAAATACATTGCAAATTTCGCTTTTGTCTCAACGAAACTAAAAAGAGTCAGGATTCATCCACCTTAAAGTAAGTGGAGGATAAAATACCGGGTCGTCGTCGTGGCAATAAGGTTAAAAAAAGTGTTTCTTTATCATACAGCATTCCTTCAAAAACAAACGGAAGTTTTTCTGTCTGAATCCAAGGAACTCTAAGACGTTTCAAAATTCAAGGCCGGATTGAACGAAGAGGTGGAGACCGTCGTTCCTCAGTTAACACAAATAATGAACTTGAAAGAAATAAAACTTGTTTATTTATGATATTGTCTAATTTCACTAACTATATTTACATGGGAGTACTCTCGGTATATACAATATCTAAATGCATATAAATCACATTACAGGACTTTCTTATACCAACCACCTTTACAGATTGCACTCTTCCCCACCTCAAATGCATTTCATATTGACTTTACTGGTATAAGAAAGTAGAGTTGGCGTCAATGGTATTCTTTGTTTCATTGTACAACGTAACTCTGAGAGTGACTTTCTTATAACCAATAATGCCTGTGTGAAATAATTTTGAGAAGGGGGAGACTGTGTTAGCGTGGTTGGTATAATATAGTCCTGTATTGAGAAGGGGGAGGGGGAGAGTGTGTTAGCGTGGTTGGTATAATATAGTCCTGTATTGGGAAGGGGGAGGGGGAGAGTGTGTTAGCGTGGTTGGTATAATATAGTCCTGTATTGGGAAGGGGGAGGAGGAGAGTGTGTTAGCGTGGTTGGTATAATATAGTCCTGTATTGAGAAGGGGGAGGGGGAGAGTGTGTTAGCGTGGTTGGTATAAGATAGTCCTGTATTGAGACATCACATATATATTTTTTATAAAAACTACCCATTGGTTATTATTATAATTCGATGCTACGTGATACAATTTATTATAAAAACTACACATTGGTTATTATTATAATTCGATGCTGCGTGATACAATTTATTTAGTTTAAAAGATTTCCCACTGAAATTTCTTTTATATTCTTTGAGGCGCAATACATTTCGTCGTATTCATCCTATCACAAATTTGAGGACATTTTAGGGACTGGAAATTTAATGAGGAACATTTTGTAGAACCAATATTTCGATAGGATAGTTTTCGGGAAAAATACTACAAAAATGGGGTTTAATACATTTATCTCAGTTTTCGGTATGTATCTAGAAAACCGACTAAAAATAGTACAAAAATGGGGTTTAATACATGTATCTCGGTTTTCGGTATGTATCTAGAAAACCGACGAAAAATACTACAAAAATGGGGTTTAATACGTGTATCTCAGTTTCCGGTGTGTATCTAGAAAAATCACGTTCTATATAAAATGTGTCTTTTATTTTTCTCTACAACTTTTACTCTAAAAGATTTTTTATTAAGTCATATACCTAAGCGGTATCTTGTAAAATGTACTTAAGCCCCGAAGTAAAGTGGTCTCAATTTTCGTCCGATTTTGGCCAAAATCTAATCAGATCTAAGTTAAAGTTGGAAATTTATTAATATCCACCATGGAACAATTTTGGTAAGTACCACTTTTTCTATACAATTTTTGGGTAAATCAAGGATACAACTTAGAATGTGTTAAAAAAAATTTCATTTCAAAATGGTTTTCGACATGTGATGACCTGCGAAAAATGGTGTATCTTATAAAATGTACTTATGCCCTGAAAGTAAGTACCTATCTAAATTAGTAGATGTGACTTCTTCATTTGAAATCTCAAGTTTATAGCGAGAGCGCTCACAACACTCCACTCATATATACACATGCACTTCACCACGTTAATATGGCAGAGCATATTTCAACCAATTTCATATTTTGAATGTAATAACTACGGCTGTGATTTGTATGCAATAAAAACAGCGAACAAAAATATGCATATACAGAGTGGAATCCGCTTATTAGAATCACATCGGGACTACCGTACTTTGAACCTAATAAACGAACGATTCTAATAAACGGATTGGGGGGAGGGGGGGGGGGAGAAAGAAAAATATAAAAATTAGGTAGGCATGAAAATTTTCCCATGAAATGTATTTAAAAAATCGAGGTACATAATACGAACAAAGTAGGTCAAAAAATCGCCAATAAAGAAACATAATATGTATTATGTACATATTTACAGCAAAAAGTTAAGGTTTTGAAAAATATTTGTCAATTTTACTTTGCCTTAGATCGTTCGAAAGCATGTTTCGAATGTACCCCTCGTATCTATAATGATCGGCAAAGGTCTGACCATAATGTTGGACGCCTCTTCTTAGCAAAGCTAGTTCTGCAGCTTCTCGTTGCGTCATTTTAGGCAGGGCATCATATGATTTTAAAATGTCAATTTTTTCCGACAAGGAAAGATCGCGTCGTTTGTGACTCATTGCACCTTTTTTAACAAACAACACGCACTCCACAATGACCCGAGTACAATTGAATAGCTTACTGTTTAAAACTCGCGGGGATTCGGTTCAAAAATCAAAGTCTTCTGAGAATTATGTAATTATGGCGTTACTCCTTTCCGTTTTTTAGAGAATAGTCAGAAACTAAAACTGTTTACGCAAGTGTTATTTTTCCCCGAATACCGACCTTCCGAGAAACATCCTATTTTCCTATCTCGAAACCTCATTCTGCGTTCATAATTGAACCCTTAAACCGGACATTCATTGCTAATAAGCGGACAAAACTCAGTGTATTTTGCCGATCCGGTCCGTTCCTGCGTGTTTTGATGCTAATGTGCGGATATTCCTATTAAGCGAATTGCTAATAAGCGGATTCCACTGTATATATATATATGCAAATATATTTGGCAAAATATGCAATTAAAAACTAAAAATACGCAAAGGCAAAAGTACCAATAAAATAAACTACAGAAATAATAGACAATTTTTATAGACATAAAATATATTGAATAAAAAATATATAAGCAAAAAATCGAGTAAAAAATATAGTGATACAAAAAATATTTTAACAGAGAAAACCTAATAGTCTAAAAAACTGTTACAATTTTACACACAATAACTTTTTAAAATTTTCAAACAATTAAGGCTAGTACAGACATGCGAGCAACGAACCGAGCAGTGCTCGGCTCGTGTTCAGTTTTCAACGAACACACTCCAAGCCGAACAGAGACGAGCCGAGCATTTGGATGCTCCACAACCATACTAACGAACATAACCTGCACAAGTTAAACTGCAGATTACAAATTTACGTTTATTTGTATATCATTTTATTATTATTTAAAGTCTTCAATTAGAAAATGCTCGAGGTAGGTAGCTACTTACGTAATTAATTTACATATTTGTAGTACAATTAATACGGATACGTATTTATTATGATACGTAATTTATTTTTACATGTAAATTGTTTAAAATGAACACTTTTTTAGGAAAAGTGTTTGGATAATTCCTCCCAAGCATCCAATCTCTTTATTTTATTAAAATTTGTAATTTGTGTTTTAAATCCCATATGACTGGGTACTGTCTCATAGCCTGAGCAAACTGAATTTGAAGCTCCTGAGACCAGTCTTCAGAAGCCATAATAAAATATAATTTATTGAATAATATTTAAATATATATTTAATTAAAAAAAGAAAAGAACGTGCACTTCCAAAAACCTAAATATTTGAGAAGGTTATAATATTGGTTATAAAGAACAGTGCTCGGGTGAAGTCGGGACGGTTCGGCTTGGTACCAGTCCACACACACCGCAGCCCGAGCCGAATATTCCTTTGATGGTTCGTCAAAAAACCGACAACAGGTGGAGCAGACCCCGAGCCTACCTTGTTCGTCTAGCGCCTGCGCACTTCCTCCCCAGGCATGCGCACTGTCTAATGTTCGGCTCGTTGCTCGCTTGTCTATACGCCTCTTAAGGATCGCCTGTCTGGCCTCAAAATTGATTTGTATCGGCTGAATGAGGGCTGCACATCAATTGAAGTAACTGGCACATAATTGAAAACCCCAATATCCATTGGGCTCAATTCAACCCCTGACTCTTCGCTCACCACCTCCACTGCTTCTCATCGAAACGTTTGAACTGAACTAATCGATTTAGAAAATAATAAGAAATAAGGGGGGAAATGGGCATAAAAAAAACAGTTCCGAGAATAAATTATTAAAGTAAACAAACAGAATAAAAAGTTGGCAACATGAACACAATGAATTCAAGAGAAACATTGGAGTCAGGCCCGGATTTAGAAATTTGCCGCTCCTAGGCAGTTGCGGAACTTCCTCAATGGTGGAATAAGTTTGGTACGAAAAGTTTTTCAATAAATATATGCACCGGTCTGAGAGCAAATATTTTATTTTATTATTGTCAGTATCCTTATAATCATGAAGTATATGACATCATTCAACAATTACCATTATGTATGCGATTTTTTTTTGTAGAGAAATTATTGCTTATTGGTTGAAATTTTTACGTCTCGATTTTCGGATGGCAAACTCATCGATAATGGAATCAAAATATGTCGCCCTTCAATTCAACTGCCTACTCTGCCTGCATGGTAAATCCGGGCCTGATTGGAGTTCATGAAATGCATTCATCTCAAAAGGCGCATACGTACACGTGGCGAAACAGTAGCAAAATTAGTGAAAAAAATTTGGAAAAAAAAGTGGGATTAATTTTTATTAATGGTCAGTTTACAAAAATAAATAAAAATGGCTTAAAAAAAAAATTAAAAAAGGTATATAGGTAACTAATTTACAGAGTCTATCCTGGATCTGCCGAAAAAACTCAAAAATAATTATAAAAATATGCGAATAAGGTTCAGATATGAAGAGCACAGGGAAAAAACATGCAATGTCACAAAATTGTAAAAATTGAGATTTCCATGACATCTGTTGGTGGCCGGCCGAACTAATCTTTGTACTCTTACAGAAAGGGAAAAAACCTGCGCTGTCCTGATATTATTAAGTAGCAAAGTTTCAATCACAGGGAAAGAACATGCAATGTCCATTTTTCAAGGGAAAAAACGTGTCATGTCCAAAGTAGGTTATAGTTTTGCAGGTTGTTGTTTTGTCTCTCCTTTATTGTGCAATAACAGCTCATATTTTGTTCATGTATAATGTGTGTAGTTGGTATTCTGTTTGGTGCTCTCAGAAAAATATGACGATTTAATGCGTTTAAAAAGATTTTGTTCACCACAAGCACAACTTTTTTATTCTAAATTTTCCCATTTTACCAAGTCTAAAAATACAAAAAAGAAAATAGGAAAACAATGCAATAACGATTAGATAGGTGAATTTTTCATATGGACTTGAAAAATAAAATAAAACTTCTTTATTTAATATATTGTCTAATTTCACTAACTATATATACATGGGAGTACTTTCGGTATTTCTACCATCCTCAGCCAAAAGCATAAGAGATAAGACTAAGTTAATTTTCAGAATGTCAGCCTCTCGAGGAACCCATTACCCTCCCTACTGGTGTTCCCCATGACGTCAGACATTCCTAACTAAGCTAAATTGTCAAGCTGTGAGATATTTTATGACAAGGCGGTCCCCATATTTCAAATGTGTGACCCCTTCTAAGATCTAGGTATAAAGCATTAACAATGAACAGGCGAATAATATAACATTAACAAATCAAAAATAATTGGTTCCAGTTACAACTTAATTAAAATTATTATACTGTAAATTATATAAATATATCTATTGGCAAGATTCAATAGATATATTTATATAATTTACAGTATAATAATTTTAATTAAGTTGTAACTGGAACCAATTATTTTTGATTTGTTAATGTTATATTATTCGCCTGTTCATTGTTAATGCTTTATACCTAGATCTTAGAAGGGGTCACACATTTGAAATATGGGGACCGCCTTGTCATAAAATATCTCACAGCTTGACAATTTAGCTTAGTTAGGAATGTCTGACGTCATGGGGAACACCAGTAGGGAGGGTAATGGGTTCCTCGAGAGGCTGACATTCTGAAAATTAACTTAGTCTTATCTCTTATGCTTTTGGCTGAGGATGGTAGAAATACGGAAAGTACTCCCATGTATATATAGTTAGTGAAATTAGACAATATATTAAATAAAGAAGTTTTATTTTATTTTTCAAGTCCATTTGAATTATTTCACAATATCTCTGCAATAATGTCAGTTTTCATTGATAATGCGTGTCGGGGAATTTTTAATAGCTACCTACCTCTAAAACACTTTTTTGAAGCTGTATTTTATCGTTTTTTGAAGATATTTTTACTTGTTTTTACATTAATTTTAGTGTTAACATTTTTAGAAGTTGTAAACGTGTTTTACTTTTTACATGTTATTATTAATTTTAATATTTTCTATTTTCTAACATTTTTATTTTTTTAAATAATTTAATGTTGTTAAACTTTTTAACTATTTTTGAAAATATATATTTTTTTTTATTGCATTAATTTTATTTTAACTTTTTAACGTTTTTCAACTTTTATACACACGTATGTATAATATATCTATAGATTATTATAGATAACCTCACCCAGGTACTCACGGGACACGGTGGGTTCCGGGGGTACCTTCACAAAATCGGGGCAGCAACAACACCAGACTGCCCCGCGTGCCTTGGTGAGACGGAGTCGGCGGAGCATGTCCTCCTCAAATGCCCCAGATTTGAGGAGGGAAGGAAAAATCTGGAGTGCAGCATGGGCGCCCCGCTGACTGCTACCAGTTACGTGGACGCTATGCTGCGCTCCCAGGAGTCGTGGGATGAAGGCTGCGATTTTGCAGCGCTCATCATGGGCGGTTTGGCCCTTCAGGAGAGGGCTGACAAGGAACAGTAGCGGTAATAAAACAGAAGAAGGGGCGTTACCAGCCACCCTTCCTCCCTTCCGCGAAGTAATGACAGACCGTCAGTTCCGCGGAAGGGAATCAGGATCGGCAAGGAGGGGGTTTTAGTGGGTATGGTGATGGTGAATCGTCTCGAGTCCCACACTATCCAGGGCTACCTTCCCTGGATGTGCGTCACAGCATTTCCCCCTCCAATGCAAAAAAAAAAAAAAAAAAAAAAAAGATAAAACCTCAAAATTTTATTCTTTGAGATCACGGACATAACATGTTTTTTACCTGAAAGTTGGTACTTTTTTTGGTTAATTTTAAGTTTCTTAGGTCTGATCATAGAAGTATCTCAACTATCTGGCTAAAAATTTAAAACTAGGTTGTCAGATAGTAGATGCATCAACAACATCGATTTGTACCATTTCAGGTAATTTAAAATTAGGTTTTTCGAATTGGAAACACAAAAATTGAGTTTTGTCAAAATCGCGGCAATGTGACATAGCATGTTTTTTCCCTGTGGTCTTCATGTGCAAAAATAAAAATAGCTTAAATTGATTCTATATGGGGCCAAAACGTAAAGATAATGTTTAAAGAGGATGCTAAAGTTAATAGAAAAGAATACGTAAATACATATAAATCACAACCCTAATTATAACTTTTAGGATTCGTATAATTTCAGAAATTTATTTGATACACAGTTATTCCGTGTTCTCTCAGTTGCTATTTATCTCAAGTGAGAATGTTACTGAATCAGTATAGAAGACACTTTAAAAATTTTTTGTTCTGTACATTTTTGACATTATTAAAAAAATATGGAGATCATAAAATATTCGCACTGTGAAGGAGGCGAGAGGAAATTGTAATTACTTTACTGATGTTTTTTTCATTGATCTTATAATAGGAAAATTATAATTTTTCAATGAGAAGCTACAGCTAAGAAATATAATAATGTGTTAGCACAGAAGTGATTTTCTTGGGAAATTGTGTCAGAAATTATGTTTTGGAGGTCATCTGAAAGAAAATGAAAAACATTTTATTTTTGGTGAGTACACAACGATATTTTGAATAGAAGGACACACCTGTAGGTAGCTCGTCACTAATAACCACGTCAGTAGACATGTCGCCAAAATTGTCAAAAAGTATTCATAGAAACTCAAAACGGGAGACATTCATTGAAAACTCCATCTCGGATTTTGGCACGATTACAATACTTCCTTAGACTATAATTATAAGAAGGCTGGCAGCTCAGAGTTAGTATGCTAGCCTACTGTGCTCAAGTTAGTATGCTAGCCTACTGTGCTCAAGTTAGTATGCTAGCCTACTGTGCTCAAGTTAGCATGCTAGCCTACTGTGTCTAAGTTAGTATGCTAGCTTACTGTGCTCAAGTTAGTATGCTAGCCTACTGGATCAAGTCAGTCGAGTTTCTGTAATTAGAACAACGTCTATTTTTTTGTTGTGTAGTAGAGCGTCGAGTTCGTCTTTGTGGTTGTGTAAGCCATTGGCGTTCTAAAGGAGGATGGATAAGGAATGTTGGGTAGGAGGCACTATTGGGATCTATTGGCAAGTAGGGTTATGATTAGGGTCAAAAGGTTGAAGAGTTTTCAGAACATTGATTCCATCTTCGTCAAGAAGGAGGAGAGGACAGAGGTTATATCGGTGGCGGAAGGAGGGGGAGGGATGAAGGGTGAAGGACGGGGTGGGATGAAGGTTGAAGACTGGGGGGGGGGGGGGCGAGCCCTGTTCCCAGCCGAATGAGCATACGAGAGACCTGGCTTGGTGGCAGCTGGTCTGGGTAGGGCTGTCGGGAGAGGCGCTGTGCTGTGATGTCCTGAAGGGATGGCTGGAAAGTCTGTAGGAAGTGGAAAGGAGGGCTTCGGGGCAGGGGGCTGTGCTGGCTTCATCACGGCGGTTGTGGTGGAGCTCCCTCACCTCCCTGCAGGTCTCCGTAGCATGTAGCCCGGCGCACTTCACACATCGAACAGGGTGGCCACAGTATCCTTTTGTGTGCCCGTACTCCTGGCAGCGGTGGCACTGGGGGATCTCCTTCCGCTTTGTGTGGCTCCTCTCACCTTGACCACACTGTGGCTAGCCTTGTGAGTGTAAAAATCTTCTTGTTGTTATCCTGCGGCTCAAGGCCCACGCGGGAGGAAGGTTTTGGTGGTTGGGTTCTTTACTCCGGAGATATTCCGCACCGAGAAACCAATCTCCTCCAGCTGCTCCTTGATCAGAGACGTAGGTGTGTCCATCTTCTGTCCATCTGTCCACAGGAGCTCGGGCGACCCCGCTTCTTATTACCCTTCCTCCCCATAATTTTTTCACTTGAAAAAAAAAAAAGTAAAAAAAAAATAAAATAAAAAAAATAAAAAAGAACGTTGGGGACTTGGAGTTTTTTTGGGGTGAGGGGACAGGATGCGACACTTCACTAGGACCTCTAGCCACTCCTGGTGGACAACTCAATCCTCATTCTAAAAAAAAATGCATTTTACGACTTATAGAAGTGCAAGGGATATAAATTGCAATTCCGAAGTCCAAGAAACATATTTTGTACGCTCTTTTTAGAGCTGCGACACATTCAAGGTCCATCTCATTACTTGTTGTTATTCAATACTTAACCACTCAATATTCAATGAATAATTTTAATAAAATTCTGAACTAGAATCAGATTCAGTACTTCAGAAATATTTAGTACTTCATTTAAATGCTTAAAATTTAAATGTGTCCAAGTAGTTCTCTGTTTCACATTCAACCGACTATATTTCTTACTTAATCAAAAAATATATTCAAATAATAGTTTTAGAAAACATTGATTTCCAATGTAAGATTCCAAATTTCCAATCTTAAGATGTCCTTAGGTTTAAGAGAAGGATTTACGACAAAAGATATAGCGTCTCAAACAATAAGGAAATATTTCAAAATTAATAATTAAATTGTATCATCGACTACGACGTCTCAAGCGGACATGGCCGAGGGACCTGCTCCAGGACTAGCCTGGACTCTTTTTCGGTCACGTACCTCATCAGTACAGCCCCACACTTAGCGTTCAATCGATACCAAATAGTATCGATACTTTTACTCATGAGTAGTATCTAATAGAACTTTCGATACTACTCAAGTATAGAATACTCGTATCGATTGAATCGAATAGCTCGTTGTATTTAATTTTAAACCATGTATAATATATATACATATACACCTATATAATAATAATTAAAAACAATAAAATTTGAAAGGTATAAATGAGATATTGTAGTGGGCATAAGAAACAAATAAATCAAATCGAATAAGACAAAATTATATTTTTTAGAACATACCGAAAATAATAAAAACCCTTAGAAAATAAACATACAATTTATATTTACTAAGGATATAAAACTACTGGAGACTATTCGTATAGCCTACTCGCTAACGTCACTTAATAGATCGCGTTGTGTCTTATACAGAAAATCTTCCGCAGCTCCTAAAGGATGGACCAACAAACCGCATCCTTTCCTTATGAGTTCATCAGCTTTATCTCCGAATATAGTACGGAGATCATCTTTTTCACTCTGTGAAAGTTCAGCTTCAGAAATATCTTTAGTAATATGATAACTATCGTCATCAAGGTCTGTAGCACTAAGAGGTTCGGTTTGGAGTGTGTTCGTTGAAAACTGAAAACGAGCCGAACAGTGCTCGGTTCGTTGCTCGCATGTCTGTACTAGCCTTTAGGATGGGACTTTTACGATGTCAGGTTACTCGTTAAAGTCCCTTAGCCTAGGTGAATAAAGAATTTGGGTAGGCAAACTTTAGGACTCCCATAGTATAATCGAATGCATGTCCACTATCACTAAAGTGCGCTCTGGTAGTAGGTGGTATGACCTTGAAGTCAAAGCGAGTCACAATACCTAAGTAACTATCATGACATGATGCGTCCCACCCGAAGGACGCCGTGGCCTTGGCCGGGTTTCGATCCTGCAATCTTGAGCTCACTAAGCAAGCACGCTATCTCAGAACCACCGTCGCTCTCAGAGCAGTTAGTATCCTTTCTTCAACAGGGTTTTCTTGCATTCTGATTTTCAAAGAAATTATAATAACAAATCTAATTTAAGAAATAATAATAATTTAAAATAAAAATAATAAATATATTTATTTTATTTATTTATTACTACATTGAAGTCTATTAAGGCTTATTGTAGAGAGTTGGGTTACAATTTGAATTTACATTTTATATAGTAATAAAGTAAGAATTTCACACTTAATAAATTTTCTAAATATCTAAATATTAAAAAATAAATGCGCACATTTACTTATATATGCAAAACAGAAAAAATATACACTTTTTTATACATACATACACATATACATATGATAATAACATTTAAAAAAAAAAAAAAAAAAAAAAAAAACTAATAAACATTAAGTCAAACCACTTTGTACTTAAACTGTAAATAATAGATATTTAACAAAAACTTGAAATGAGAAATCCAATTTTAAAATTCATTTCCCATTATCTTTTTTTTTTTTTTATTTATTATTATTATTTTTTTTTTTTATTGGAAGTTAGATTTTTTTTGATTTTTTCTTTATAATGTTTGCTTTTTTAAATTAATAGCATTTAGAATATAGTAATAGACATCATTAATTTGCTCCATAGAAACAATCTCTAATATTCTAATAATATTACTTTCGTCTTCATCAGAGTTTTTAATATATTTAGATAAATATCTTTCTCTAATATTATTATACAAAGGACAGTTTAATAAAAAATTAACAATATCTTCTTTGAGTTCTCTAGAACAACATCTACATTGATCCTTAAAAAAATAATTTTTTCTTTATTTATATACAAACTGATATGGTGTTTAGAAGCCAAACGTAACTGACCTACTGCTCTAATTTTTGGAGTCTGGCTTGCTAACCCCTCGTCTATCATGACAGGACTCCCACAGTAGAATCGGGCTCATGTCCACCAGTGACGATAGAGCGCTCTGGTAGTAGGCGATATGACGTCGTAGTTAAAGCCCGGACATGAGTCATAAAACCTAACCTACTGCTCTAATTTTATTAATATGACAATTAAATAACATGGCAACTCACAGAACCAAAAGAGCACATATTTCTATAATATAAGTTATACTTGGAGTTGAGGATTTTTTCAACATCTTTACTGATGAGATTATTTTGGAATGAAGTGATTAAATTAAAAATAATAAATAAACAAATGATATTATCACATTTTCTGTACAAATATTTGTCTGGTCTTCTACTAAACTTTGAATTCTACAGTAGTTTTCGAAAAGGGCCCTGAAAAGGGATGGTGGACCTATCGCCTCATTCCTCAGATTGTCCCTTGGTTCACCAGAACTCATGGAGAGGTGAATTACTACCTCAGCCAGATACTCTCGGGACACGGTGGGTACCTTCACAAATGACCTGGTGAGACGGAGACGGCGGAGAATGATTTGAGGAGGCAAGGGAAGATCTGGAGTGAAGCATGGGCGCCCCACTGACTGGTAGCAGTTATGTGGACGGTGTTCCAAGGACGTGGGTAGGGTTCAATCGATACCACTAGGTATCGATACTTTTACTCATGAGTAGTATCGAATAAAACTTCCGATACTACTCAAGTATCGAACAAAAAGTATCGATACATACTCGTATCGATTGAATCGAGTACTTCGTTATAATTAGTTTTAAGCCATGCATAATATATATACCTATATAATAATAATAAAAAAACACAATACAACTTGAAAGATATAAATGAGATATTGTAGTGGGCATAAGAAACAAATAAATCAAATCGAATAAGATAAAATTATATTACTAAAAACATACTGAATGTAATAAAAAGCCTTATTAAATAAACATACAATTTATTTTTACTAAGGATATAAAACTGCTGGAGACTATTCGTATTCCCACAGTATTTAACTTTTTTTAAACACTTTTTGCAAGTCGCTAAGATCTAAACGTTCTTAGTCTAATAAATCCACACTTTCGCCGTAGGACGAGGCATTATAATTTGTAAAATTGTAAATTGACAAAATGGAATGTAAAAATAAAATAAAATGCTGAAATCGTTATCATGTTCACGGTTCTTTACTGTCTGATATTCTTGTCCCTCCCATATATTGAGCGCTCCTATCGCCACCAAACAATTGCGAAGTTGGACAGCCCAGTAGAAAGGAATGGAGTTCCAGTCGATAAGCGCCCGCACTCTGAGGTAGCAAGCCTTTGGCAAACGATCCTCCGACATGGCCAACATCTCTTCCACCAGCCCAGCATCCTCCCGAATATCTTGACGAGAGTGGACTCTACCTGTTTCCATCCTTACATATGAGTTTGGAGTGTTCAAAGGCAAGTTGAGGAGGGTTTTGAAAAAAGTCAGCTGTCCCCCCTCTACGGTGTCTATCTATTTAAGTTAATCAATTTAGGCTTAACAGTACAATTAATACAGTAGAACCTCCTTAAGTCAAACCTCGATAAGTCGAAAACCTCCAAAACTAGAAAAAAGTTTTGTTCCTTTCCCTTCAAGCCCCAAAACCTCCATTACTCGAAATCTCAACCCTCTATTAGTCGAAATAATCAGTGAGTCCCTACAAGCCATTTTGGTACATATTTTCCCTCTATAACTCGAAAAAATAAATTGTACCTCTGTATCTCGAACATAGCAATGTTTTATTTTACAACCTTTACAACTCGATTATTAGAAACTTATTACCTCTATAGCTCGAAGAAAAATAAGTTACCGACTTTAAGAATTTGCCGACAATGTACACCATTGTTTCTTAGAAAACAATTTAGGAGTATACAATAAATAGGATTACCAATTATCTAAAGCAAAAAAAAAGTACTGACTTTTTTTAATACCTACATATACTACGTATTTTTTATTTTAAGGATGTTTTGAAATAATGTTGATTTATAATAAATATAAATATGTTTGTTACCTCTGTAACTTGAATTTTTATTTATTTCCCCTCTCTAACTCAAAATTAGTTAGAATGAATCTTAACCTCTACAAGTCGAATCAAAATCCGCCTAAGTCGAAATCCTCCATAAGTCGAAAACTCTATAACTCTAATTTTTTGGCATCTCCCTTGATGTTCGACTTGTAGAGGTTCTACTGTATGTAGTACTAGCGATTAGATTATTATTTTAGATATTCAAATAGAAGAATATCATCAGGAGAAAGAATTAATCAACAACACAACAAACAGAGAAACTAAATAAACACGGTGAAAACATGGCGATCCCCAACGGGCAAATATATGTATGTTAAGACTAACAAGAAATAGAAAAACAAACTCAAATATAGACCTACCGAGTCTTTAAAAGAGATTAATGGCCATCCTTTCGGAATAACGAAAGTTACGAGATGAGCCTTAGGAACCCTCTCAACTTTATTTTGCTGATTTGCCCATACCAGATAAAAAGTATCATGATTTCATTAATTTATGTCTAAAGAATGGAATTCGGATACATTATCATGATGAGTATTTTGCTTTGCGTCACCAGTCTAATGGACACGTTGCCTCAAACTGACAAAGGAGATGTTGATTGACAATGAAACATGTTATAGAATTTGTTTTTTATTTACTGGCTTTCCTCATAATTTAATTACTCAACATATTTCAAAATTTTAAATTAAGTCTTAAGAATTAGAAGTATCGAATTCATTGTCTTCAATTCGAAAAATCTTGAATTTAGGGTCTCATATCCCTTTTGAACTACAATAGTACATTCTTCATTTACTCTCAGCATCAACCAATTATGCCAAATGTTACAATCAATTTTTAAAAGTAATTTATTTTGATTTAAATTACTTATCTAATTACCTATTTGAAAAATATATGAATGTGAAAACCTGTGAATAAAATTAACTTTTTATAGATTGGCCCTTCTTCCTCACAAAGACCTAAGATTTCCGTCTCAAAGGGCCAATGTGGACCTTTTTTCACATTTTTATTTTTATTACTTTTTGGGGAAATCCAAATTTAGTAAATTTTGTAGATTGCTGTAGCCTATAGATTTTTACAACTGGTGATGAAAAAACAAGTGGAAAAACTCAAAATGAGAATTAATCACAGCGGTCCGAAGTCTAGAAAAGAGTGGGAAAAAATCAAATTGGCAGTGTTAACTCTATATAGCGACACTTAAAGGACTGCACATTTTGTAGCGTTATTGAGAGTTGTTAAATGAAGACTGATGATGAATATACTGTAACTTGTTATTCCGAAAGGGTGGCCATTAATGGTTCCGGGTTAATGGCGCTATTAATTATTGTACATTTTCCCTTTCGATACGACCTTTTATCAAATACAGTAAAATCCGATTATAACCGATATTCAAGGGACTAAGTAAAATACATCGTTATATCCGGAAATCATTATATCCGGAACCAAACTGTTATAAGAAGTGCGTCTTCTAGATCTTAATGTTGGCTGCTCCTAAGTGTTTTTTTTCCTGTTTTTTTTTTTTTTTTTTTTTTTCAAAGTCACATCTTTTTCAAACATTTTTTTGATTTTGCCTCTGGATTTCCAGATTGTCGATATCGTAGTCTGGGAAATTCGAAGGTCCGACACTAAGTTTTTGATTGTTTCCCCTTTCTCAATCCTATTTATGATTTTCACTTTTTCTTCAATAGAAAATGCGCGATGTTTGTTTGAAGTCATTTTCAATTCAATTTTTACACTGTCATGATCCCTAAGGAGGCAAAGGAAAAACTAATCTGAAACTAGGAATATACGCACTAGAAGGGAAGAAGAGAGTTCGAAGAATATTCTACAAGGGGGAAATGGTATGTTTGGAAATGGAATGACTCATTGGGCTCGGAAAGAGTAAACAAGAACCGTGTTTAAAACCTTTTTCTACAACGTTCGTATTTTTCGTATGTTCAAAACTCATACTGTTTTACCCAATTAGTATGTGCGTACGTACATCATACATATTATATCGTTATAACCGGAATGAAAAAACAACTTTTTCTTATGCTTTACATAGTTTTATACGAAATATCGTTATAACATCGTAACATCGTTATATCCGGATTTATTTCCTCACTTTTAAATAGCAAACCAAACTAGACACAGGTTTTACATCGTTATATCAAGAAATCGGCCGAATAAATACGAAGGATCGGGGGGGGAGGGAAAGTCACTCAACTGGCAAACCCTAATAACTGTCGATTTAATGAATATATCGATATGAAAATTCATATTTAAATTAAAAAACCCCATAAGAACAGCACCTATTAATTTTCCGCAAAAACCAAAATATCCGAAGTGAAACAGGTGATCAGAGGAGGGAGGCTCATTTAAAAAAAAAACCAAAAACTTCTTCCAATGTAATGAATGTATTAACACAAAATTTAAATGTCAACTACCTATAATTTTGAGTGTGGAAACTCCAATGATTAATACATTCTGGGGAAGTACATTGTCGGAGATTCACCGAAATTTTGGATCACCGATATTTTGGATCACCGATCTCCCGAAGGAAAGCCCTGTCGAAGTTCCATGACCTATCCCACAGCCTGAAACAGAGAGAGTCTCAAATAAGCACTATGTATTCTACACCACCAACATTCTAAATTCCTACAGAGAATAATGTAAATTTAGTTCATGAATTTTAAACTCATCCCGACTTTCTACATTTCCCCGAAACAAATAAAAAAAAAAAAAAAAAAGTCGTCGGTAAAACACCGTCGGTAAAAAATGTACTTCCCCAGATCATATTTCTTCCCATTCCACTTAACCATATTGGGCTGCCAACAGTAAGTGGAAGCAGATGCGAACCATATACTCTTGGCTTATCCACTTACCAGCTCAGAACGCGAAAATATGTTTAGTGTTCTCATACAAAACAAGATGGTGCTCCCAAATACGGTCTCGAACCAAAAACCAAGACATTTTTGATACATTTCTATCAATAATATAGTTATATAACCTTCCATTGTAAGTAAATGGCTGAAATGCTAAATTCATAACGACACAAACTCTAAGGCTTCTGTAACACCAAAGCCGAGCCGAGCCGGGCCGGGCGAAGCGATGCGAAGCCGAGCCGAGCGGAATCTGCCTGCGTTCGCACCGAAGCCGATTTGCTCTCAGTAGGTTTTCTAGCCTTGTAGTGAGAGGTGCTTCTTTCCTATTCAGTCTCAGTTGAAACGTGGTGCAAAATGATGTCATCAACTTTGATGATGATGATGTTATTGGATAGCTCATCACTTGATGATGAATGTGTGGCAGAAAGAAGGCGATACTGGACTCACAATATAAATAAAGATCACGAGACTAATGGACAGTTCGTAACTCTATACGAGAAGATGAAGAAAGGATTGATCCCACAACGGAGGTTTTTCTTGAATCGAACTAATTAATATTTCTATGTCAACACTCATTATAATATTAAAACATTTAAAAAACAAAAACCACTTGAAACAATAAAAAAACAATATATTACGCAATATGATGTAACTCATTGGGCTGAAACACCGAACTAGACTGAATGACGGAAGAAACCGCTTGACAGAAAATGCTCGAATTGGCGGTAGGTAGTACTGCTCAAAACCGCTCGGCATCGCCCGGCGCGGCTCGGTCTTGGTTTGAATACTCTCATGTAAACCCTGCATATTTATCGCTCAAGCGTTTTCCGCCCGGCTTGGCTCGGCTCGGCCCGGCTTTGGTGTGAAACCCCACTAAATAACATTAAGGCGTAGTCAAGGTCCACACCGTAGATTTTCCGAGAAAAAGGTCGGAATAAAATCATAACAAGTGTTTCGTATTAATATGTAATTTAATTATCAATCTCTTTAATACAATGGTTATACAGAGTAGTATGGTTACAGAATAGATAAATCACAAGTTTATTGCATGTAGCAAGGGTCTGTTGTAGCTAAAGTAACACACGTACACCTCACACTGTATTGATTACGCCTTAATGTTTTTCATTTTCTTTTCGATGCTGCCGTAGCTCTTGCATTTGCTCGGCACTAGAATTTTTAGGTTTTTTAAATTCCTTTTGATGCGAGCTTTCCTCTGATTTGCGTTTTCTATAATTCCGCGCATATTTACAATTCATATGAGACATCTTTAATTTTTTTGCAATTTTCAATTGAATACCTATTTTTACATATATTTCGGCGAATATTTTTATTGTTTCACTTTGAGTAGTAGTGCTCCTCAAGCTCTTTACAATGACACCCGAATCAACGTCCTATCTAAAGGCGTTATCACGCTACACTAATTTCTAATTTTAAACAACGCTAATTCGCAACAATCATCCACCGGCGCCCACACTAGCCCGATAACGTCACAGGCAAAACAAACACGTACAGACATGCTCTATCCATTGTGACCTCAACCGTTGTTATCGCATTATTAGTCTCGTAGTTATTAGCGATTGCAATCTGACGGTATTTTGTAACAAAAGAAAGTTTGACCGGCTACCACTGTGCTTAACGAGCGAATAGACGTTTTCACGTCAAAAAAAAAGCCAAACTTTACAATTAGTTTATTAATTTGCATTGGGGAAGTGTGTGTGTGCAGTTAGTACACACGTTTCAAGTGTAACTTCCGTACCTAACTCTTCTAGTTTCAGTTTCTCTTTGTGCTAATAAACTATATTTTTATTTTTATTAACATTGGTATAGGGTAATTTTTTAATTTTTTTTTTGGCTTTAAGTTCGGTGCATATTAGCTATATCAATGTGATATCTAGTTATTTACGATATCCAAGGCCCCAGGAGGGAGTTCTATCTACGAAATAAAACTCACTCCCGGGCGGGATTCGAACCCGCACAAATCATGGTGAGACCATGCGACCAAAGCCCTACGCTTTAGCCCGCACGGCCAACATGGCCGTCGGTCGGGTTTCGAACCCACGATCAAACTTATTATAACCCCCACGATCTTGAGCTCAGAAGAAGAGCATGTATACCACTGAGCTACCGGCGCCCTCCGTTAAGGTATATAAAAATATATTAAAAAGTATCAAAAATGAAAAGTCAAAAATGTTACGAATGTTTTCGTTTGCGTTTTGGAGGGAGAAAACGCTGCATCTATCTCAAAACGTCCTGCTATAAGTAAGAAAGTTACTTGTCAAAAAAAAAGTGAGAAAATTTAGTTTATTAATTTGCATTGGGGAAGTACATTTGCCAGGTGTTTCATTAACAACTTTTTTTTCTCTTCTAGATGAAGAAACTAAAGTTACAAACTTTTACACAGTTTACCTTGTTAAAAAAAAAGTACTGTTAGGGGTATTTACTGTTAGAAGGTAATGGTTCGTTAGTATCGACTCGTTTGATAATTAGGTCTTGAAGAGATGGTCCCATTTGTTCAGAAAGCATTCCCAAGTACCATTCGGTCGTTCGTAAAACACAGGGGTCAATAGAGTATGAATGAATAAATGAAAAATAATATTTTTTTTTCTGGGACATACATCAGCCCATACACGAAGCAAATCTATCGTCAGATTTATCTTCAGATTGATTAGACAATAAATCTGACGATATTAGGAGCGCACACACAGTTCGATATATCTCAGTCGACGCAATGGAGCAGGATGATCTTTTATTGTTATCTGTGGCTGTTTTGTTATGTAATAAAATTAAACGAAAAAAAAAAAAAACAGTGTAGTTTGGACAATAGGGTGGTTATTTAAAAAGAAAACAATTTTTGCAGATCAGATTTATAAAATTTCTAAATTATCCCTAGACCAGGTACACATATCACAATTTATTAAAAGAAAATTTTAAAAAACAGGAAAGTTAAAATACCTAATCTCTTCCACTTCACTTTTGTGTTTAAAAGGTTATTATTATAGATAAACTTATTATAACCTCCTTGATTATCGCCACGATAACCACATACTAGGGTTGTGCCGGTCCAGGAAAATTCTGTCACAGGTCCAACTGCTCCAGTGACGCCATTGGAGCAGTGACAATTAACCGGTCCAGTGACAGTCACAGAGGAGAGACCGGAGCAATCATGTTGCCCCTGCGCGTATGCATTGTAGCTACTTCTGTCCCCTGCGAACAGCTATTTTCCAAAGCAGGCCAGATAATATCAGAAAGACGGACCCAATTATCACAAATGAAGGCAAGAATGCTGTTATTTTTAAATCATAACTTTAATAAAAAATGATATTATGTTTATTTAATTTTCTTTGGTTATTCTATTTTATGTTCTTTGTTCCATTGTAATAAATTTCTATATTAAAACTGAGTGTATATTACTAATTATTGACCTACCTCTTATAATTTAATTATAGTTATTGCTACACAATTATAATAATAACACATTTATTTCTAGATATTATTGTAACAATTTATATTATGCCCTCCCTACCAGCACCGGTACTGATATAGGAATAACCGCCTGAGGATTGATTTTTTATATCATAGCATGTTCAATGTTCAATATAAAATAATCAAAGAAGGAGGGGATTTTGAAATCGGCGCGCTTTTTCCGCCAAGCGACATTTTGTTTCGCATTGTCCAGTCACAGATCCTAAAAAAACAGGAGGGGAAACTGAAAAGTGACGGTGATCTCGATCCGAGTACCGGTACAGCGGAACAGGAGCAGAGATCGTTGAGAAAATCCTCCCTCCCAAAGTCATGTGTCCACTGCTTCTGCTCCAAACTATACCGGTAATTTCAAACCAATGGAGCAGGTAGCAACTGCTCCGGCCCGAGATTAGTTGACACGTCACTGCTCCAGCTGTACCGTCCCACCCCTACCACATACACCATACAATCAATTGTACAAGCAATTAATCTGTGCGATGATTGCATGAAAATTTCTTCAGATCAAAAATAGATCTGAAGACCAAACAATCGAACCCGATGACGACATACATTAAACGATTCATCGAACGATTGTCGATCGTCAGATTCATCTGACGATCAATTGCTTCGTGTATGGGTACCTTAAGAATAATGATATAACAAATAAGGAGGCGTTCAAGTATTACGTAACGCAATTTTGAAGATTTTTGACCCTCCCCCCCCCCCCCACCCTCCATGTAACTCGCCGTAACGTTTTTCTGTACCCCCCCTCTCCCTCCCTAAACGTTACGTAACACCCAAGTGACCATTTTTACCTAAAAGTCACAATTATGTTGCACAAAGTACCGGAAAGTTGCTAAAATACCTTTTTTATTGTTTTAACCGTGGAATACTAACATAAACTTGGATATATTTGTTACTAACTATACGTCTCTCAGACGTACATGGCATTAAAAATCCATTTTTGCTATCAGAAATGATTTGTATTGAAGTTATGTGTATTATTGTGTTCAATTATTATGCTAAAAGGTATTTTAAATGACCAACACATTCATTAAAAATATTTTTAATAACTCCTTGACAACTTTTAAAACTCTTTCCTTATTTTTAAGCAAAAAAACACAATTGATAGGTATATTCTGTTCAGAACCTATTTAAAAAAAACACTTTAACTAAAAAATAGGAGTCGAATTCGAATAAATCAGAGTAAGTAGAACAGTTGCGTTCTGAAACAATGCCGTTCATAAAATAATTAATATAAAATACAAATATATCCTAAAACCGTGTATCAGAGTTATGGATGAAAGCACCTATCATTACTAATACTACGTCACAGAGACGTATAAATAAGCACCTTTATTCATAACAATACGTCTGAGAGACGTAGAAAAATACACCAATCATTCATAACAACACGTCCAAGAGACGTAGAATAATTTACGTTGAATACTAACTCTACGTCTCTGAGACGCACTATGTTATGAAAAAAATTCAGTACTTAGCTGAAATATGAAGACCGGCGGCTAGAACCCAACTAAATCAACCCAAGGCTACTCAAACGAAGCATAGCTGGAAGGACGGGGAAACACTTCAAGGTCAAGCGAAGCAGCTGACGTTTTAAATCTTGAATACGTCTCCGAGACGTGTAGTTAGTATTCTAGGGTTAATCGCGTTTGCAGTAATAATAAATAAAACAAGAGATTTGTAACTCTCAATACATGCGTATGTTGTTTATTTTATTTATTCATATTGTTGTTTAATAAACAATCACACATAATGTAATAAACATTTGCTTAATTTAAAAATATGTTAAAATGGGCTCAAATTTGTCCTAATAAACTTTTACTACTAATCTTCCATTTAATAAGGCCGTTTTCCTGACTTGGCCCTGTCCTTACATACATTTTTGGCTTCATCCTCCATTGTTCTTCTCAGGCATTCTCCTATTTTAGGTGTTTTTTTTTACTAATAAACTCTTATTAGTATCAATACAATTAGTATCAATACAATCGAGGAATTCCCCGTAAAACGTAAACGAAAAGGGTTGCCAACTTGGGAGATTTTAATTCCCTAACTCCCCCCTCC
Organism: Aradus depressus; assembly: GCA_963662175.1. Lineage (NCBI taxonomy): Eukaryota > Metazoa > Arthropoda > Insecta > Hemiptera > Aradidae > Aradus > Aradus depressus. The sequence goes on along the minus strand of OY759226.1, from coordinate 20,542,289 downwards.
CGTAATACTTGAACGCCCCCTAAACAAAATAATTTAAAAAAAGTACCAATCAATTAAGACAATGGCCTCTAGGAATTAATTAAAGAAATATTAAACATATTTGATTTAAACTGCTATACTATTTTCTTTTACCACAAATTGTATTTATTGTGACAAATTTATGCTATCGAAGCATCTTAACGTTGCGTGTATCTCATCATGTTTTTTAGAGTTGTTTTATTGTTATTGGTTTTATTATTTATTTACTTTTTTGAATGAACGTCGAAATGTTCAAAAACAGCTGACATTACAGATAAATAAGTGTGTAGTTGTGTAACCGTGCAACCGTCTCCAAAGTTCCACGAAAAAAGGGAGGAAGGTTTCTTGTATTTATTAACAACTGTGTTAACAACACACCAAATGTAAACAAAAGGTTTTTCTGTTGTTTCTCAGTAGAAAAATATGGATATACCATACTAAGCCTACCTTCTTAAGACTAATAAAAAACAACGATAATTTTTTTCTATTTACTTATAATTTTGTTCGTTCTTGAGGGGTGATTTCCTCTGATGGTGTCTGCGCCCAATATGAAGGGGCCTTAAGAGGGGTGTCCACTCTAGAAAGACGTCCGTTAAGAGAAATTTCATTGTATAATGGAATAAGGAAAAAATTGTAAAATGTCAGTTTGAGAGGGGAGATGGAGAAACATATCTTTCTGAAATTTTGAACAAAATTTTGAATGAACCGTACAGATTACAAGAAGTGAACGTCAGTCAAAGCGTGAAGATGGAAGTGGTCGCCGGAAACCGGTCGTCGAACTTTGTAAACCTGGATCAAGTCTGACAGATACGATAAACTAATTGTAAGCCGTAAAACTTACAATACTATGAAACCAACAATAAAAATTCTTTAATAACAGCAATAAAAACTTTTCACGGGTCATTTAGAAGTTGTGACGAGTTCATTTTGGTTGGAGAGCGGCCATCATTAAATGAAACGGCCATCATTTCATTAGTTTAATTCTTGAAACATTGTTACATTGACCCTTATTACGTCATATGGGGATCAAGCTAAGCTTATGGGTGGATCAATCGGCAAAGTACTTCCCCAGCTCTGCCTATAGATTCAATCGACGGTTTGTTGAAATGAAATGAATTGAAAAATACATTTGAAATTAAATTTTATTCTACGACCGAGGTATAAACAAACAAGATAAAATATCAGTAATGACATAAAAGTGCTATAGTTGATAGAAACAGGAACAAAATTAATATAACTCCTAGCCAGTTGTGACTCAGATGGTGGACAGGAATAACTCGTCTGTCCCCATCCATGATATTTTAAATTGTTAATGTTTGTTGTTGATTGTTATTTATTTATTTTTATTATTTAGTTTTATTCAAAATTTTTAATTTTTTATCAGACTGCCTGATGATGAGGGAAACCTCGAAAGCCGGCTAGCTATTACTTAAATAAAAATCTGTGAGAGGTCAGACTACCTTATATTTGACATCCTGCGAAATAATCACTTCTCACTACATCAGCCATCTTCATATTAATAATAACTAAATAAGACAATAAAATAAAATAAAAATAAAATAATGATGAAATAAGTAAAAAATAAAAATAAATAAAATAATAATACAAAAATAATTAAATTAACGCTTCATTATGAAGAATCATAAGTAAAATAAAATAAATTTTAAAAAAATATACAAAAATTAAGATTATGAAGGAGCAGGAAATCTAGACCAGGCGCGCAATAAAATTAATTTAAGAAAAATTGATGAAAAAAATAAATAAAATATAAAGATGAAGATGAAAAAATTATTATAAATTCTGTTAGTTCTAATATAAAGAAAAACCTATGTTTTTCAAAATACATTATCTATTTCACAAAATATATGTAAAAAATGGGAGTACTATCGGTATTGCTATCATCTTCAGCCACGAGTTAACTAATACTGAGTCTACTTGTTAAGTCGAGGCTGAAGATGGCAGCAATACAAAAAGTACTCCCATATATTTTATTTTATTTTGTGACATACGTTTTTCTTTATATTTTTTATTAGTGTATTAAGTGTTTCACTGGCATTAAGTGTGCGGGCTAGAGCATAGGGCTTTGGTCGTATGGTCTCACCATGGTTTGCGGGTTCGAATCATCCTGTCCGGGAGTGAGTTTTATTTCGTAGATAGAACACCCTCCCGGTGCCATGGATGTCGTAAATAATTAGATAACACAGTGACACGGGTAATATGCATCGAACTTAAGACCAAAAAAAAATAATAATAAAAAAAAAAGTGTTTCACAATATATTTACAAAAAATGTTATATATCATTAAAAATCATAAACTTTGCTTCGATAAATTCATTAAATAGGCAGTTATTATGCCTTTCTGTGTGTCTGTGAACACGATAACTCCCGATAATGTATCTATATGATTCCACAACTCTTCAACGACGACACCTATTGATTTTCATACAAATCGATCAAAAAGGGGGGATAACGGAGGAGGCTTAACAAATAAAAACTCCGCTGCTGTAATTAGAGAGTGGCAACCTATAGAAGGCCCCTTTTTCCTGCCTTAGTTGGGGTCCATAATGGAAGTTAAGCCCCAGATAACAGTACACAGCATTTCTGAACGGTAGACAATGTATGACCTATGGGAAGCATAGAAAAGATCTTTGCAATGGTATAGAATGGACAAGTTACTGAATCGCTTAGTTGTCTTAGTATTCTAGTGAATACAGTTTAGAAACTATAGAATATAGTTTACGACCGAATTGCGAATTGCTCGCACTCACTAAGATGGTTTCGCAATAAGAAGCTCCGCCATTATCACTATGTTCAGTATCGCACAAAAACAGTTTTTTTTTGCAGAGACAGAATGAAAAATTAGGTAAATCAAAGACTGTGTACTTCCCCATCACGAATTAATTCTCCCTCCCTCCAAAGCCATTTGGGCTAAAATTCAAAATTTAACTTATATAGTGACTTCTGAATACTCATACTAAATTTTATGTTTATGTATAGACACGCGAGCAACGAGCCGAACATTAGTCAGTGCGCATGCCTGGGGATGAAGTGCGCAGGCGCTAGACGAACAAGGTAGGCTCGGGGTCTGCTTGCTCCACCTGTGTGATATATGCCCACAACATAATAGATGCCCACAACTGTTGACTGAAACTCTGGTTAACTTGTGCAGGTTATGTTCATTAGTATGGTTGTGGAGCATCCAAATCCTCGGCTCGTCTCTGTTCGGCTTGAAGTGTGTTCGTTGAAAACTGAACACGAGCCGAGCAGTGCTCGGAGAGTTGCTCGGTTCGTTGCTCGCATGTCTATACTAGCCTTTATTAGAACATTTAAGCCCCTCTTCTATGGTTCTCCCTTGATCGATTTCATAGTAAATTTATAGGTGCCAAACTTATGGGGTTTTGAATTCCAATAAAAAATTTCATGTCAATACTTTCATTATACACACAGTTATTGGGATTTTTGAGTTTCTCCCCTTGCGATTGCACCTTCCAGAAGATGAGTTCTCAGGGTCCTTCCAGCAGTGGAAAGCGGCGCTGGGAAAAATGTATAGCTTCCCAAGGGGAGTATTTTGAAGGGGACAATGTCCAATAACTTGTAAATGTTGTTAATAAAATTTCAACAAATCAGTCCTGGAAATTTTTGATAAATCATACGTGATGTATTCGTGTATTAGGTAGGGACTGTTATGTGGGCTTTGAGGCTTTGGTTTACATGGGTACAAAATCCATCAATAAAGTCACTTGAATACCTTACACATTTCTTTAAATTATTGCATATTCTCACAATTGGCCATTATGAATGTAACTTAAAGGAGCCGTTAAATAGGCCCAGTGTTGCCAACATAAAAGAAGACAAAGACAGAAAGAAAAAGAGGTTTTAACACAGATCCTCGAAAGCCTTTAGAACTAAGGGAGGGGGGGGGGGGGGGGGGGGGCTTTGAACGAAAATACCGATAACTGAGAATCATGAAGGTATTTCATTCATCGGGGCTATTCTCTGTCTAGGAGAATACCCTATGAACGGCTTCTTTCAGGAGTCTCAATGATGACCTGTTCACTTCTGTACCTATGCGTTAACTAATTCAAATAATAATAATACTGTAGCGATTGTACCCGAACAACGACGGTGTCGCTAAGCGGACAAACATACAAATATATTCAAATGCCAACGTTTCGATATATTTTATATCATCATCAGGGCCTACAAACATGGGGGGGAAATCAAGATTAGAATCAAAAATGAACAAATTTTTTTTTTTTTTTTTTTGATAAACATTACTGAACGTTAAAAATACATTATAACAAGTTAAAAATTGAAACTGACTTACTATGATTAATTACTAAACATTAAAATTAAATATGAAAACATTACTAAACATAAACATTAATATTTATATTAATATTAATAATGGAAATAGACAGTAAAGTAAGTAATGTTTTCATATTTAATTTTAATTTTTAGTAATTATTCATAGTAAGTCAGTTTCAATTTTTAACTTGTTATAATGTATTTTTAACGTTCAGTAATGTTTATCAAAGAAAAAAAAAAATTGTTGTTTATTTTTGATTCTAATCTTGATTTCCCCCCCATGTTTGTAGGCCCTGATGATGATATAAAATATATCGAAACGTTGGCATTCGAATAGTGTTTTTTTTTTTTTCCATCTTCGACTGACCCTCAATATTCCTACAATTAGAATCTACAGTCGCTAATCAACATCTATACAAACATATCCAAACAATATTGCCAGCCTGCCAGCTGATAATAAGTGCAGAAGATATGATTGTATATTATAAATCATATCTATATAATATACATACAATTTATATAAAATTATTGAGGGCGCCGGTAGCTCGGTGCTTGCCTTCTGAGCTCAAGATCGTGGGTTCGAAACCCTACCGAGGCCCTTAGTTTATTTTATCTGGGAGGTAAAAAAAAACTAAACTTAAGCACGCCATGGATGGGACGTTAAGCGATGGTCCCGAGCCTGTACTAAACACCCCTGCGCTAGGTGAATAAAAATTTAGGGTAGGCAAAATTTAGGACTCCCACAGTAGAGTCGGGCTCATGTCCACCAGAGTGACGGAAGAGCGCTCTGGTAGTAGGCGATATGACCTCGTAGTTAAAGCCCGGGTGGGCTATGAGTCATAAAACCTAACCTATTACACTTTCTTATTCCATGAAAGTAGAAATGCTCAAAAATTAAGTGTCTCAGCCGGGTTTGAACCCGCGATTTTTAGATCAGGAGGCAAGCACGCTACACCTGAGCTACTGGGGCCCTCAGGCAATTCGTAACAAGCAACACGCGATATCATTTAAATCGGTCTACTTATCTGAATTTGGCCTAGAGTCTCACACCCACAGGCATGGTTGCATGTTGAAAATAGTTTGCGGACAGTAAAGATTGCCAAATGCTTGTGTGGCTATGAACACGATATCTCTATGTAGAGCGATTATATCGACACGAAATCTATCGATTTCCAACCAAATGAGCCAGAGGGGGGCTCACTCAAAAACTGAAATAACTGCCTTTATAATGAACTTGTCTTTCTTATGATTTATCATATTATTTTCGAGCCCACGGACGAAAGAGCGCTCTGGTAGTAAATGAAATGGGCTCGTTGTTGAAGTCCGGGCATGAGACACAAAAACAACAACTAAATATACTTTTTATTTTTTCCTTCCTCTACAATAAACCTGCCATAAATCGGCCATAAATTTTTCAACTTGACCGTTCTTATGGTACCGTCTCGTCCTCAATTAAGTGGTCGGTTACTGTCGAAGTCATCTTTGATCTTCCTTGTACATCAGAGTCATCACATTTGAAGTTTCGATTTTTTTTTAAGTTAATTTTATTATCTCAATAAAAAAATGTCGGTGAATCATCCAGCGCGAATTGGTCAATTAAGATTTCACTCTTCTTCTTAGACCAATTTACAGACTCGGTTGGAAATCAATTGTTATATTTAAAAAAATGTAAAATAAAATAATATTATAATAATTGAATAATAAAAATAAACAAATAATATTATCACATTTGCTGGTCTTCTACAGTAGTTTCCGAAAAGGGCCTTAATAAAAATATCCAAAGTTCAAGACGTGCAATTTTGAAAAAGGATTTTTTAAAAATTATTTATACACAACATAGCTTGAAAATCGAACACCAACTGAACTATCTATATTTTTCTAATAAATGAAAATGAAATGAATATAAATTTTATTATTCTGGGACCGAGGTTCCCTAAGAATAAATACATAGAGTCAAAAAGAAAATAAACAATAATTATTTTTTCTGATACTTTAATTATTAAAGTATCAGAAAAAATACATAAATAAATGAATAAATAAATGCTACAGTGGATAAACAAAACCACAATAAATAAAGATAAATACGAAATTAAAGTGAAGAGCTTAATTCTGAAGAAATATAGGAGAATAAATATCTCAGGTAAGAGTGCAATAAGTGAAAATGAAAAATATTCTTTATTCTGGGGCATAAGTCCCCTAAGAATAATAACATATGAAGATATATTGAAAAAAAAACTATTTAAAAAAAAATTCAATTAATAATTATTTCATTTGGATTTCTTCTAATGATACTAAAGAGAGAAAATATAACAACTTCTAAGTTGAGGAACGCGGACATATTGTGGAAACTTGTAATAAATGAATAAAACAAACTTATTTTTTGAAATATTGTCTATTCCAGTAAAGATATATATACATATAACGACCGGTTTCGGCTTTATACCATCGTCAGGTCTAGTTATGAACTAAGTTCATAACTAGACCTGACGATGGTATAAAGCCGAAACCGGTAGTTATATGTATATATATCTTTAGTGGAATAGACAATATTTCAAAAAATAAGTTTGTTTTATTCATTTGAGAAAATATAATACAATTAGAGGGCGCCGGTAGCTCAGTGGTATGCGTGCTTGACTTCTGAACTCAAGGTCGTGGGTTCGAAACCCGACCGAGGCCCTTAGTTTATATTATCTGGGAGGTAAGATAAACTTAAGCACGCCGATCTTCGGATGGGACGTTAAGCGATGGTCCCGAGCCTGTACGATGTCAGGTACTCGTTAAAGACCCCTAACCTAGATGAATTAAAATTTAGGGTAGGCAAAATTTAGGACTCCCAGAGTAGAGTCGGGCTCATGTCCATCCGGGGTGACGAAAGAGCGCTCTGGTAGTAGGCGATATGACCTCGTTGTTAAAGCCCGGGCATGAGTCATAAAACCTAACCTAACCTATAATACAATTCAATTATAGTACACTGAAATGTAATATTAAAAGGAGGGCGCCGGTAGCTCAGTGGTATGCGTGCTTGTCTTCTGAGCTCAAGAACATAGGTTCGAAACCCGACCGAGGCCCTTAGTTTATATTATCTGGGAGGTAAGATAAACTTAAGCACGCCGTCCTTCGGATGGGACGTTAAGCGATGGTCCCGAGCCTGTACGATGTCAGGTACTCGTTAAAGACCCCTAACCTAGATGAATTAAAATTTAGCGTAGGCAAAATTTAGGACTCCCAGAGTAGAGTCGGGCTCATGTCCATCCGGGGTGACGAAAGAGCGCTCTGGTAGTAGGCGATATGACCTCGTTGTTAAAGCCCGGGCATGAGTCATAAAACCTAACCTAACCTATAATACAATTCAATTATAGTACACTGAAATGTAATATTAAAAGGAGGGCGCCGGTAGCTCAGTGGTATGCGTGCTTGTCTTCTGAGCTCAAGAACATAGGTTCGAAACCCGACCGAGGCCCTTAGTTTATATTATCTGGGAGGTAAGATAAACTTAAGCACGCCGTCCTTCGGATGGGACGTTAAGCGATGGTCCCGAGCCTGTACGATGTCAGGTACTCGTTAAAGACCCCTAACCTAGATGAATTAAAATTTAGGGTAGGCAAAATTTAGGACTCCCAGAGTAGAGTCGGGCTCATGTCCATCCGGGGTGACGAAAGAGCGCTCTGGTAGTAGGCGATATGACCTCGTTGTTAAAGCCCGGGCATGAGTCATAAAACCTAACCTAACCTATAATACAATTCAATTATAGTACACTGAAATGTAATATTAAAAGGAGGGCGCCGGTAGCTCAGTGGTATGCGTGCTTGTCTTCTGAGCTCAAGAACATAGGTTCGAAACCCGACCGAGGCCCTTAGTTTATATTATCTGGGAGGTAAGATAAACTTAAGCACGCCGTCCTTCGGATGGGACGTTAAGCGATGGTCCCGAGCCTGTACGATGTCAGGTACTCGTTAAAGACCCCTAACCTAGATGAATTAAAATTTAGGGTAGGCAAAATTTAGGACTCCCAGAGTAGAGTCGGGCTCATGTCCATCCGGGGTGACGAAAGAGCGCTCTGGTAGTAGGCGATATGACCTCGTTGTTAAAGCCCGGGCATGAGTCATAAAACCTAACCTAACCTATAATACAATTCAATTATAGTACACTGAAATGTAATATTAAAAGGAGGGCGCCGGTAGCTCAGTGGTATGCGTGCTTGTCTTCTGAGCTCAAGAACATAGGTTCGAAACCCGACCGAGGCCCTTAGTTTATATTATCTGGGAGGTAAGATAAACTTAAGCACGCCGTCCTTCGGATGGGACGTTAAGCGATGGTCCCGAGCCTGTACGATGTCAGGTACTCGTTAAAGACCCCTAACCTAGATGAATTAAAATTTAGGGTAGGCAAAATTTAGGACTCCCAGAGTAGAGTCGGGCTCATGTCCATCCGGGGTGACGAAAGAGCGCTCTGGTAGTAGGCGATATGACCTCGTTGTTAAAGCCCGGGCATGAGTCATAAAACCTAACCTAACCTATAATACAATTCGATTATAGTAAACTGAAATGTAATATTAAAAGGAGGGCGCCGGTAGCTCAGTGGTATGCGTGCTTGTCTTCTGAGCTCAAGAACATAGGTTCGAAACCCGACCGAGGCCCTTAGTTTATATTATCTGGGAGGTAAGATAAACTTAAGCACGCCGTCCTTCGGATGGGACGTTAAGCGATGGTCCCGAGCCTGTACGATGTCAGGTACTCGTTAAAGACCCCTAACCTAGATGAATTAAAATTTAGGGTAGGCAAAATTTAGGACTCCCAGAGTAGAGTCGGGCTCATGTCCATCCGGGGTGACGAAAGAGCGCTCTGGTAGTAGGCGATATGACCTCGTAGTTAAAGCCCGGGCATGAGTAATAAAACCTAACCTAACCTACTAAAGAGAACCCATCAAATTTACCTAAAATGTTCAATCTAATTCAAAGGTATTATCTTATTTGATTGGCAGGGAAAATGAATAGCATAGAATAAGAGAACAAAAATTAGTTAATTTTTGCAATGCTCCTACAACAGAAAGTGATGTAGACTAGTTAATTTTTGCAATGCTCCTACAACAGAAAGTGATGTAGACTAGTTAATTTTTGCAATGCTCCTACAACAGAAAGTGATGTAGACTAGTTAATTTTTGCAATGCTCCTACAACAGAAAGTGATGTAGACTAGTTAATTTTTGCAATGCTCCTACAACAGAAAGTGATGTAGACTGGTTAATATGCTAAATTGTTTTTACTTTCAATTATGTTTACATTAGTTAATTTGCAATAAATAATGCATGTACTGTTTGATATGAATATTAAATTTTCACACGTAATTGCATTATGTCAGTCAATAAGGGAACATCGCCATGTCTAATGAACTGTCAGTTAGGACTTTTTTTTTTAAGTCGTTGGAGAATCACGCAATGCACTTCCACAGTGAGAATTAATCTATTAGTTTTCGGTTTCCCATTAAATTGACCGTTTTTCTGAATACTCATATTAATTTTTTTTTTCTTTTTGACGTGAAAACTCGTTAAGCACAGTGATAGCCGGTCAAACTTTCTTGTATTACAAAATACAATCAGATTTCAATCGATAATAACTACGAGACTAATAATGCGATAACAACGGTTGAGGTCACAATGGATAGAGCATGTCTGTACGTGTTTGTTGTGCAGTGTTTGTTTTGCCTGTGACATTATCGGGCTAGTATGGGCGCTGGCGGATGATTGTTGCGAATTAGCGTTGTGTAAAATTAGAAATTAGTGTAGCGTGATAAAAGCGTTTAGATAGGACGTTGATTCGGGTGTCATTGTAAAGAGCTTGAGAAGCACTACTAGGGCTCAAATAAAAATATTCGCCGAAATATATGTAAAAAACAGTATTAAATTGAAAATTCCAAAAAAATTAAAGATGTCTCATATGAATCGTAAATATGCGCGGAATTATAAAAAACGCAAATCAGAGGAAAGCTCGCATCAAAAGGAATTTAAAAAACCTAAAAATACTAGTGCCGAGCAAATGCAAGAGCTACGGCAGCATCGAAAAGAAAATGAAAAATTATTCTATCCCGATGTTTTCACGGAAAATCTACAGCGTGGACCTTGACTATGCCTTAATGTTTTTTTTGAAAATTAATATTTGTCGTCCTTATGGGGGATTTTGATTTTACTTATGAAATTTGGTATCAATAAATTCATTACTACGCCAGTTATTACAGTTTTTGTATTAAGACTCCCCCCTAACCCCCCCCCCCCCCTTACCTTCGGCCGATTTGGCTAAAAATAGGTGTTGACCATGGAAGGTTTTGAATACATGTATAAAATTTCGTGTCGATAAATTCATTCTATCGGGAGTTATCGTGCTCACAGACATACAGATTTTTTTTTTTTTTTTTTTTTTTGGATCAGAAGTTTGGAAAAAAATGAAATTTCGTTGAAAACTCAACATCGAATTTCTGACCGATTTTATAACTTTTTCCAAATTCTCACATTTAATCCAACTCACAAATACACACCTCGTAGGGTCTATGAAAGTGCGTGGCAGGCATTTTGAGGGCGCCGGTAGCTCAGTGGTATGCATGCTTGACTTCTGAGCTCAAGGTCGTGGGTTCGTAACCCGACCGAGGCCCTTAGTTTATTTTATCTGGGAGGTAAAATAAATAAATAAAACTTAAGCACGCCGTCCTTCGGATGGGACGTTAAGCGATGGTCCCGAGCCTGTAAGATGTCAGGTACTCGTTAAAGAACCCCGCCCTAGGTGAATAAAAATTTAGGGTAGGCAAAATTTAGGACTTCCACAGTAGAGTCGGACTCATGTCCACCAGAGTGACGAAAGAGCGCTCTGGTAGTAGGCGATATGAGTTAAAGCCCGGACATGAGTCATAAAACCTAACCTAACCTAAGTGCGTGGCAGTTATAATTTTTATCGACTATCAACCTTATTCTTCTCACTTACTCTTAAAATAAGTAAAATAAACAGTGAAATTCATGAAATGTGTGTGAAAATAAAGTTTCCACTATTGCATATAGGTAATAGAAAGCGGACCCTGTTCAGAGAAGTGAATGTCCGGTTTTAAAAGAATGTCGGGTGGAGAAGGCCAATAATCGTAAAATGATTAAAACATTCCATTCCTCGTGCCATTCTCTGTTCCTTATTTCAAATATTCTCTTTTTTTTTTTTTTTTACTTTTCTAGCTATATGTAATTTAAGTAATTTGTCAAAAATTCGATACCAAGTTTTCAATGGAATTTCATGTTTTTCGACCTCTGGATTCCTTATATTAAAAAAACAAATTCTAACGGTCTGTATCTGCGAACACGATAACTCTCAATAGAATGAATGTATCGACACGAAATTTTATATGTATAACAAAAAGCTTATTAGGAATACTCATATTGATTTTCAACCAAAGGAAATAGGAGAATTAGGGGGGAGGCTTAACACCTAATAACTGGCGTTGTAATGAATGTATTGACAAGAAATTTCACATCTAAATTCAAAACCCCATAAGAACGACACTTATTAGTTTTTTGCATGACCTGTGACCAAAATAGGGATACCTAATGATTTTCAGCCAAATCGACCAATAGGGGAGAAGGGGATCAGAGGGTGGGCTCAACTCAAAAGCCACAATAACTGCCGTAATGGATGTATCAACATGAAATTTTATAATTAAAGTCAAAACCCAACGAGGACATAATCTATTAAATCATATATATAAAGCTGAAAATGTCTGTGCGTTGTACCGCTATAACTCACGAACGGCTTGATGGATTTGATTAGTTTTTTTTTTTAATTTGTTCGTCATCGTCTGTGGAAGGTTATAGGCGTATTAGTACCTCAATATCTGGTCCATCCCAGCATCCACCCACGCAATCTTTGTAACTCAAAAACCACTGCAATGATTAATGAGGAATCTTTTTGAATAGATAAGTTTTAGCTTCAAAGCTAGCGTTACTACAGTTGAAGGACTATAAGCCTTATTCCTTATGAATAATTGAAAATTATAACATCATGAATGTATTGTCGAGGAACTGAATAGCCTTATAGGAGATATTGGGAGAAAAGTCAAAGTTCCGCGGGCAACACCGGGTATTACTGCTAGTTTTAAATATGGGCTGAAGGCAATGGACACAAAGTTTTGTATACAGATTTGGGAGTCCCTATGTAAGTCAAATACTGACTATTAGCGCAAACGGTCGACTGGTTTTGGAGGGGGAGCAAAAAATTAATTGATTAATTCGTTCTGGGGAAGTACATTGCCGGTGATTTTATTTGAATATACAATTTAGTTTTTCATAGTCAATAAAAACTAATTAGAAAAAAAAAAACTAAATTATCTAAATAAATGGATCAATGAATTTGCTAGTCAATGCTAGTTCAGAGTAGGGATGGGTATCGATTAACAGATTAATCGAAATAATCAATGTTTTGGTAAAATAATCGGTCGTTTTTTAATCGATGTCATCTGGGTTTGATTATTCGGATAATCGATTATTATTTAACGATTATTAAATGTTTAATAAAAATTACAACTCATCCGAAAAACAGGAAAGAAAAATGAATTAATTATAATTCATCCGGAGTGCAACTCGCCTAAAAAAGTGGGAGGAGACTATCGTATCGACTATCGATACAACACAGTGCCTCTGTGGTGAACTGGTGATAAGTAAAAAGTATCCTTCAAATAGTTCTACTTCTGAATCTAATTTCTAATCATTTGTGTTTTGTCATTTGTGAGTTGTGATTGACTGATTGTATTACCTTTTGTTTGTGGGTTCGATTTATCGATTAGTCGATTATTTAACCAGCAAATAATAAGTATATCGATTAATTAGTAGGAAATATAATCGATGTTGGTCGATACCCATCCCTAGTTCAGAGGTAAGGCCTATACGTGTCTGTGAACACAATAACGATTAAACTAGATTTTATATGCGTATCCAGAAGCCTCTAAGGACGACAATTTTTTCAGCCAAATCGGCCAAAGGGAAGGGGCAGATTGGGGGGGCTCAACTCAAAACATCTAATAACTATCGATGTAATGAATATATCGACACAAAATACGATATAACGATCCAGAAGTTCGTATGTAAGTCAATTATTAATTTTTAGTACAACCATCGATTGACATTGGAGGGAGAGCGAAAACGTGACTGACTCGTGCTAGAAGAGTGATTCATGATTTTTTATTTTCATTTTTGTAATCAAGGGGTTGGAAAACATGAAATTCTGTTAAGTAACCTGAAATTCAACTTCGAATTTCTGATCGATTACATAACTTCCCCTATACTTCGAGTTGCTGGAGGCATTGAGAGACTAATGATGCGATCACAAGGGTTGAAGAAATTTAGAATTTAGTATTTAGTTAGAAATTGATTTTCAGTCAACTGGTGAAAGGGAAGAAAAGATTAACGGGAGGGCTTAAAACAAAAACTTTTATAACTGCCGTTGTAATGGGATGTATCGACACAAAATTTCATATGTAAATTCAAAACCCTAAGGAAGACACCAATTAATTTTCAGCGAAACCGGTCGATGGGATGGGGGTCAGACGGGGGAGGCGAGAGGGCTCGACTCAAAAACCCTGCAGATGAAATGATCGTATCGATATGAAATTTTTTATTTGAGATCAAAAACCCTTCATGATTCACAGATGACTTTTTTTTCTATATTTTTATAATGAAATGTTTTAGTCAATTTTTTTGTGTTATGTGAAGACTGGGAAAGCAGCGAATAGGTTGAACAGGTCAATTATGAACAGTTTCAGGAAAACTAACTGAAATTATAACTTTGAAAATTTCAACTAAATTGCCACAATTTGTTAAATGTACAATCATTTCACTTATATCACATATAAATGGCACGTGCCCCCCCCCCCCCCCTGGGCAGACAAATAAAAATATAAAAATTAAATAAACTAAAAAAATAGTTTTTATTAAAAATGCATTGCTTGCAAGTTACCATAGGATCATCAAATTTCCCGTTCTTCTGACTCCTAAATCAGCAATCAGCTGTTGTAAGTGCAGGCCGCAGGCCATGTGCTGTAACTGTTCACTGTGTTTGTGTTCATGTTTGTTTTGAGGTTTTGACGAAGTTTTCGTCTAACAGTTCCGTTCCGTTTTGACTATTTTCTATATTTGCATAAAATTATTAATATTAGCAAGGATATTAGGAAGTTTTTTTAGTAAGTATCTTGAATTATTTTATAATTGAATTGAAGAGCCTAGAGATTCAGACAGATAACCTAATAGTCCAAGCTCCCATGGCACAAAAAGAAGGTACCCCATCAAACATCTCAAATTTTAAAGGTGAAAATGCTTGGAAAACATGTAAAAAAACATTTTACCCCCGCCAGACTAGAAAAAATGTATTAATTGATATGTTAAATGAATTTTTGAAATTAGCTAAAAAAAAATGAATTTACTTTTTAACCCCCCCCCCCCCCCCCCTGTAACCTAACTGTGCCCCCCCCCCTGCTCAAAATACTGGCTACGCCCCTGTATATATATATATTTATATATATATATATATATATATATATAAATATAAAAAGGGACATGGTACACTTGATGTACGCCAGAAAGTATGAATTACTAATTGATGAACTTTCTTGACTTTGTGAATTGATCAGCTGTTCACGTTAAACAAAAATAGTGTTATAAAATTGCACTTCAAAAAAAATAATTAATAGGGCGGTTTTTACTGTGTTTGTAAAAACGTGAAACAGTGAAAAGTACCAGGGAGAGGACCTTTTCACCAAACGGAATGAGTTGCAGCGGGGCGCGCTCTTCCTGGGCTGAAGAGAGTTGTGATTGACTGATTGTATTACCTTTTTATTTGTGGGTTCGATTAATCGATTAGTCGATTATTTAACCAACAAATAATAAGTATATCGATTAATTAGTAGGAAATGATAATCGATGTTGGTCGATACCCATCCCTAGTTCAGAGGTAAGGCCTATACGTGTCTGTGAACACAATAACGATTAAACTAGATTTTATATGCGTATCCAGAAGCCTCTAAGGACGACAATTTTTTCAGCCAAATCGGCCAAAGGGAAGGGGCAGATTGGGGGGGGCTCAACTCAAAACATCTAATAACTATCGATGTAATGAATATATCGACACAAAATACGATATAACGATCCAGAAGTTCGTATGTAAGTCAATTATTAATTTTTAGTACAACCATCGATTGACATTGGAGGGAAAGCGAAAACGTGACTGACTCGTGCTAGAAGAGTGATTCATGATTTTTTATTTTCATTTTTGTAATCAAGGGGTTGGAAAACATGAAATTCTGTTAAGTAACCTGAAATTCAACTTCGAATTTCTGATCGATTACATAACTTCCCCTATACTTCGAGTTGCTGGAGGCATTGAGAGACTAATGATGCGATCACAAGGGTTGAAGAAATTTAGAATTTAGTATTTAGTTAGAAATTGATTTTCAGTCAACTGGTGAAAGGGAAGAAAAGATTAACGGGAGGGCTTAAAACAAAAACTTTTATAACTGCCGTTGTAATGGGATGTATCGACACAAAATTTCATATGTAAATTCAAAACCCTAAGGAAGACACCAATTAATTTTCAGCGGAACCGGTCGATGGGATAGGGGTCAGACGGGGGAGGCGAGAGGGCTCGACTCAAAAACCCTGCAGATGAAATGATCGTATCGATATGAAATTTTTTATTTGAGATCAAAAACCCTTCATGATTCACAGATGACTTTTTTTTCTATATTTTTATAATGAAATGTTTTAGTCAATTTTTTTGTGTTATGTGAAGACTGGGAAAGCAGCGAATAGGTTGAACAGGTCAATTATGAACAGTTTCAGGAAAACTAACTGAAATTATAACTTTGAAAATTTCAACTAAATTGCCACAATTTGTTAAATGTACAATCATTTCACTTATATCACATATAAATGGCACGTGCCCCCCCCCCCCCCCTGGGCAGACAAATAAAAATATAAAAATTAAATAAACTAAAAAAATAGTTTTTATTAAAAATGCATTGCTTGCAAGTTACCATAGGATCATCAAATTTCCCGTTCTTCTGACTCCTAAATCAGCAATCAGCTGTTGTAAGTGCAGGCCGCAGGCCATGTGCTGTAACTGTTCACTGTGTTTGTGTTCATGTTTGTTTTGAGGTTTTGACGAAGTTTTCGTCTAACAGTTCCGTTCCGTTTTGACTATTTTCTATATTTGCATAAAATTATTAATATTAGCAAGGATATTAGGAAGTTTTTTTAGTAAGTATCTTGAATTATTTTATAATTGAATTGAAGAGCCTAGAGATTCAGACAGATAACCTAATAGTCCAAGCTCCCATGGCACAAAAAGAAGGTACCCCATCAAACATCTCAAATTTTAAAGGTGAAAATGCTTGGAAAACATGTAAAAAAACATTTTACCCCCGCCAGACTAGAAAAAATGTATTAATTGATATGTTAAATGAATTTTTGAAATTAGCTAAAAAAAATGAATTTACTTTTTAACCCCCCCCCCCCCCCCCCTGTAACCTAACTGTGCCCCCCCCCCTGCTCAAAATACTGGCTACGCCCCTGTATATATATATATAAATATAAAAAGGGACATGGTACACTTGATGTACGCCAGAAAGTATGAATTACTAATTGATGAACTTTCTTGACTTTGTGAATTGATCAGCTGTTCACGTTAAACAAAAATAGTGTTATAAAATTGCTCTTCAAAAAAAATAATTAATAGGGCGGTTTTTACTGTGTTTGTAAAAACGTGAAACAGTGACAAGTACCAGGGAGAGGACCTTTTCACCAAACGGAATGAGTTGCAGCGGGGCGCGCTCTTCCTGGGCTGAAGAGAGTGCACTAGTGCCCACGGCCAGCCAAGTAACTTCAAACAGGTACCACACCAGCCCCTGGCCACAGCATCGATGGCCGTTGACCCTCCAGGCCTTAGCGGCAAGAAGAGGACCCTAGACCAGCCTGACCAGGAGACACCCGCCTCACACCTCGCCGTCACCAAGAGGTATAAATCTTACAACTCACCAGTCATAGTTTCTAACAGGTATTCCGCTCTAACCAATTTAGACACTTCCAAGCCCCAACCGGCCGATTCAAATTCCGAAAATAGTAAAAAAATTAAAATACCTCCAATTTTTATTGTAGGTTACAATAACCTAAAAGAAATAACAGCTGACATATTAAAGGTGGCTACATCACCGTTTGAAACCAAACAATGCCTAAAAGAAAAACTTAAAATTCAAGCGACCTCGTCAGACGATTTTAGGGCCCTGACAAAATTCTACGATACACATAAAATTAACTATTACACTTATGTTAATCCAGAAACTAAAAACGTATCGGTGATTCTCAGAGGTGTGCCATACGCGCTCAGCGAAGAAGACGTCAAAAATGAATTGCTCCCTCACTACCCAGTTATTTCGGTCACCAGGTTGCACAATAGAGACAAAATGCCCACGCCATTGTGCGCAGTCGAACTGACTAATAACGACCAGGGAAAAGCCATATTCTCACTTACGAAACTATACTACAGTCGGATCCACGTGGAGGAAAGACGCCGGTCCCTGCACGTTCCTCAATGCATGAACTGTCAAAAATTCGGGCACACCAAGAACTACTGCCGCCTTGAGTCGACCTGCGTTAAGTGTGCAGGGAATCACCATTATAAAGTTTGTCCTTTCCAAAAAACTGACAAACCGAAGTGCGCCAACTGTGGGGGCGACCATACCGCCAACTTTGGAGGCTGTCTGAAACGACCACCGAAACGGCAACTACAGTCCGCAGGCACCACCGCAAGCCAAACATTTCATACTAATACTAGTCAGCCTCCGCAACACACACATGCACATTCAGCCAACACATCCAATACACCAACATTCGCACCTACCTCCCCGGAGCCCAAACCACCTACGAACTTTTGGTTTGACAAAAATCGAAGTAGGCCAACACCACCGCAACCTAATACTGCAAACAATGGAATTAGATCTGAGCCAACGACTGACCTGACTGGACTCATCATGAACCTCATCAAACCATTCATCCCCCACATCCAAGCATTCTTATCCAATTTATTCACTAACCTTTTTTCGATGAATCATGGCAAACCTTAATCTGGGAACTTTTCAAAATTTAACTATATTAAACTGGAATGCGGACGGCTTAAAGATAAGGCAACCGTCATTAACCAACTTTTTATCACGATATAATGTCGACATTGCATGCATTACTGAAACCCACCTCAAACCGACAGACAAACTCAAACTCTCTGGCTACTGTTCATATAGACTGGACCGACCGACACGTTTCGGTGGTGTTGGCATTTTCATCAAACGTCACCTGAAACATTCACAGATTTACATTCCCCCTCTCCAGAACTTGGAGGCAGTTGGAGTCACCCTCACCACACTCTCCGGCACACTCAACATCATATCAGCATACCATCGACCGAACACAAGACTGGTACAGACTGACTTCGAACATATTTTCACAGGACTACCGACTATAATGATCGGGGACCTCAACAGCAAACACACGCTATGGGGATGCAGAAGACAGAATAACAACGGGACTAGACTACAATCCATCTCAGAAAACCTGGGGATACAAATATCGACACCTGACGAACCGACATTCTACCCAACTCAACGAACGTACCAACCCGACATACTGGACATAGGACTGATACACAACTTTAACTTGCCCCTGTTTCACGAGACACTGACCGACTTAGACTCAGACCATCTCCCAGTTATCTGCACCTTCCTAGCACGGCCACAGAAGGAGGAATATCTTCCAAGGTTGATCATGGGGAAGATCGACTGGGCCACGTTTGAAGACGGAATGAACTGTCTCGGGGTCCCCCATCATTATAGCACGACGGACGACATTGACAATGCAGTTAGGACGTTCACACAAAACATACACACCTCAGTACTTGAAGCAACATACCGACATTTCACTGACAAACGACACCTATTCCACAACAAGACACCAACACACATAATGGATATGATCCGTACAAAGAACACACTACGACAACACTGGCAAAGAACAAGAGATCCCCTTGAGAAAAGAGAACTGAATCGCCTGACCCGACGCATACGATGGGAACTTGACAAAGACAGAATCGCGAACTATCAGAAATACCTGACTGACATGACTCCGGGCGACAACAACTTATGGAAAGAGACACGACGACTTCTAGACCAAAGGACACCCCTACCCATCTTAACTGACGGACAAATGACTGCCACAACTGACAAAGAGAAAACCGAATTACTGGCGACCCATTTGGAAAATAAATTCACAACGACAGACGCTGACGATCATGAAACACTCATCACAGTTGAATCATACCTCTCACATACACCGCACACAGTCGAAGCACCCATACAGCATACCACACCATCAGAAATACACGCCCACATTACACGACTACACATCAAGAAGGCCCCCGGTGAAGACATCATCCCCAACCTGGTGCTGAAGAAGCTTCCACCGAAGAGCATAGCCTACCTGGCAAGTGTGTTCAACGCCTGTCTTCGCCACGGCTACTTTCCTGCAGACTGGAAAAACGCCGTTGTTTTAACATTTCACAAGCCAGGTAAGGCGAAAAACGATCCAGGCAGCTATAGACCAATAAGCCTTTTAAATAGCCTCTCAAAACTTCTTGAGAAAATAATTCACAAGAGGCTCCTCCGTCATCTGGAGACTGCAGGGACCATCCCTGCCCACCAGTTTGGGTTTAAATCAAACCACTCTGCCGTCCATCAGCTACAGAGAGTTGCTGAGACCATTGTGGGGGGCTTTGAGCGGAAGCAGTACACCGTAGCAGCCTTCTTGGACGTCGCAGCTGCCTTCGACACCGTCTGGCACCAGGGCTTGCTCTTCAAATTAAAACAGACCTGGCCTCCGCAATACATCCAGAACATCATTAGCTCTTTTCTTCGTGACAGAACATTTCAAATAAGGGTGAACAACACACTGAGCTCCAAAAAGAAGATATCAGCGGGAGTCCCACAAGGTGCGATCCTCAGTCCACTCTTGTTTGATCTGTTCTGTCACGACATGCCAGAACCAGTCTCTGCAACCCTGGCGACTTACGCTGACGACACATTGATCCTCAGTCAAAACATAGCTCTGGAAGCGGCCATCGACTCCCTACAAATCCAGGTGGATCAAATCAGCCAGTGGTTTGGAAAATGGAAGCTTAAGTTGAACGGTGGGAAGACGGAGGCGAAGGTGTTTGCTTTACGCCGCTTCTCGATAGAACACCTCAGAAGGCTGCAAATCGACCAACTCCCAATTCCATGGAATCCTAAAGACCAGGGTGTGCGCTATCTTGGAGTGCACCTTGACACAAGACTAACATGGCGCCTACATATCAACATAAAACTCCAACAAGCACACACACGACTCAGGCTCATCTACCCACTCATAAACAGGAATACACCACTCAGACACACATGCACATCCTTACTTTACAAAACACTAATACTTCCACTCTTAACCTACGCTTGCCCCGTATGGTTCTGCATTAGCCACACTAACATAACACGATTACAAACATTCCAAAACAAAGTCCTCCGGATAGCGGTGAACGCACCCTGGTTTATCAGGAACACCCAAATCCATCGGGAACTGGGAGTTGCTCCTTTTGCAGCCCACATTGAGAAACTCACCCGAAGCTTCCATCAAGGTCTGCCAGCCTGCTCTGGTGCGGTTCACTACAGTCTCGGCCAGCCTGTAGCTCGCAGGCTGCAACCAAGACTGTACCAAGACTTTTTGTTTTAGTTATAATTTTCTTGTTTATTTGCCCATTTTGTGTAAAGTACATATTTAGTACTGGTCCAAATAAAATGTTTTTTTTTTTTTTTTTTTTTTTTTTTTTTTTTTTTTTTTTTTTTTTCTTGACTTTGTATAGCTCTACATAGCGTTGTATATTAAAAAACATTGTCATATCATCACGTCACACGACACAGTTGAGGATGCAGACATTAGTCTGTTACCCGAGCATTATATATATATATAGCGTTACTACAGTTGAACGACTATAAGCCTTACTCCGTATGAATAATTGAAAATTATAACATCATGAATGTACTGTCGAGGAACTGAATAGCCTTATAGGAGATATTGGGAGAAAAGTCAAAGTTCCCCGGGCAACGCCGGGTATTACTGCTAGTATTCCATATTTCCTGGCGTACTTCAAGTATACTATGTCCCTTGTTATTTTATATAATATATATATAATAAATAAAATAAATATAAATATAAAATAACAAGGGACATAGTACACTTGAAGTACGCCAGGAAATATGGAATACTAGCAGTAATACCCGGCGTTGCCCGGGGAACTTTGACTTTTCTCCCAATATCTCCTATAAGGCTATTCAGTTCCTCGACAGTACATTCATGATGTTATAATTTTCAATTATTCATACGGAGTAAGGCTTATAGTCGTTCAACTGTAGTAACGCTAGCTTTGGAGCTAAAACTAATTTATTCAAAAAAGATTTCTCATTAATCGTTGCAATGGTTTTCGAGTTACAAAGATTGCATGAGTGGATGCTGGGATGGACCAGATATTGAGGTACTAATACGCCTATAACCTTCCACAGACGATGACGAACAAATTTTAAAAAAAATTAATCAAATCTATCAAGCCGTTCGTGAGTTATAGCGGTACAACGCACAGACATTTTCAGCTTTATATATATGACTAGCTGAGCCCGCGCGCGCTCCGCTGCGCATTTTGTCGTTTAAAAATTTAGTTCGTCTTCGTAGAAGTTGCAAGTGTACCCGACAGTCATCCTGCCAAGTAAGATATTCCTGTTTTTCAAATTATTGAAAGACACGCGAGCAGAACGGCTGCTTCACGGCTACTACTCGAAATCTGTGACAAAGATAATGTAAGGAAATTGTAGTTGTGTAATGAACGTTATTGCAGAAACTGTTCATGAATCACCTTGGATTATAAACAACTTGTATCAGTTCATTAATGATGAGAACAATTTATTGTCCGTACCGTTAAAAAAAAATTTACTTTACACACAGTGAAATATGAAAACCTATACGATCAAAATAATTTTCATACTTGCATAACAAAAAATGACGAAAAAGTAAGAAGAAATTCGGAAGTCTTTCTCTATGGAGAGTGTGTGCAATATCACGTTCTGGGCAACTTGTATGTAATAAGCAATTAACTTACTAATAACTTACTCAGAACTAACTTTATTGAAGAGGAACTTTATTAAAGAACACCTTGTTAAGACATTGCACATAATATCGAAACAAACGTCAGCCTAACAAAATGGAAGTCACAGCGCATGATTTAATTGTGTATTGCACTCACGTTTCTCAAGATGAATAAATGCCTATAACGTTATTAAAAGTTTAACGTTATGAAATAAAGAAATAAATAATATTGGCTGTCAACGGTAATGTCATTCGAATGAGTAAAGTCAGTTGTCCAAAGCTGTGGGATAAACTATATTTTTAGTCGTATTGTTAGGCGAGTAAATGTACAAATTTTTTGGCGAACCAACCCTAGAACAGGCAACATATAATTGGCCATGAGAAAAGCACGGCTTTTCTAGATTGATGCCAGCTACCTTCAGAGATTGCCCTTGTGATTTATTAATAGTCATGGCGAATGCTAAGCGCACTGGAAATTGAAGCCTCTTGAAGTCAAATGGCATGTCAGAGGGTATCATAGGAATCCTAGGAATAAAAATGTCTTCTCCTTTAGCCGCGCCTGTCAGTATTGTGGCTTCGATGACGTTGGGAAGCAAATTTTTTACAGCCAATCTTGTTCCGTTGCAGAGTTTTGGTGGATTTAGGTTCCGAAGTAGAATTATAGTACAACCTTTTTTCAGTCGAAGCATATGAGGTGGAAAACCTGGAGGTTCTAATGAGTTGAGAAACTCTGTGGGGTAATTGACAGCTTGGTCTTGATCGAGAACTGTATCGATGGATTTGTATGTTGTGAGTTCTCCTGGTAAAGTGCCAAGTACAATGGTATTGATGTTGTTGACATCGTCGTTACGTGGTGCGAGGATAGCTCTCTCGCAAAGCCAAGTGTGATTCTTGTAATTGCTGATAATATGAGTGAATACTTTGTCAATGAGTTCTTCAATTGTGGGGACGACGTTGCAAAAGTCTGGCGAAAATGAGATTTCACTCATGAGTGTCGTTGGAAACTTTCCTTCACCAATCTGCAAAAGTTTTTGTGCAAAAGGTCCTGCTGTGTCATCTCCACCCAGAACAACTCTCATATTTGTGTTAAGAGTCAGTTTTTGAACGTTCCGCCAAAGGTAAGATGCTTTCAAACATGCATGCAGCTCATCAGCAGCGGTTCCTCGTTGAATCACAGGCAGGGTTTGCCGAAAAATCTCCTGCTATTAAGACGAATGCACCACCCATAGGTTCGTTGATTCCTCGAATATCTCTCAAAGTCCGATCAAGTGCCTCTAGAGCTTTTTTGTGGGCCATTGTACATTCGTCCCAAATTATAATTTTACAAATTTTCAAAACATGACCTTGCCCAGAGCTTTTACTTACGTTACATATCGGCGAATCAGAAGTCGCAAGATTTAATGGTAATTTCAAAGCTGAGTGCGCAGTCCTCCCACCTGGTAGAAGTGTCGCCGCAATCCCTGAAGATGCAATGGCAAGACCAATTTTGTTATCCTTTCGTATATCGGCCAAAATTAAATTAATCAAGAATGTTTTTCCCGTTCCTCCTGGTGCATCAAGGAAGAAGAGGCCACCTTCATCATTAGCAACATGTTGCATGATATAATCGTATGCCAGTCTTTGATCAGGAACTAATCGTTGCTTGTTTGTCTCCACAAATACGCGCAACGCCTCTGTGTCGTAGCTTGTTTCTCTTAATATATCTCTGTCGGTAATGTCCATGCCATCGCGCGTTGGAGATACCAAACCTAGATCATTGAGGGTCTTATTGTTGATGGACATGCATTTGTCCTCAATATCAATGAGAGCCAAGTTATAAATTCGAATCGAGTACTGTAGGTCAGGGTCGTTGCTTGTGCGGCGCGCTCGATGCAAAAAATCTTCGCTAAAACTATCTTTGTACTTCTCCCACAGGTTTTTTGGATTTGACGGTGTGCACGTTGTCAGTATGATAGCAAAAAGACTACGCAGTTGTGACGGGAAAGAAGTTAAAGCAGCATCCGACAAAGTAGTGTCCCAATGACTATCATCTTCAAGAAGGCCGTACTTGTGACACGCCTCTCTATAAGTTTGACAGACTTGTCCATCCACAGTGCGGAGAGCTTCAAAAGACGTAGGTCCTTTGACTTGGTGGAGAAGCATCCTTAGATAGTAGCATTCAGCATTAGTCGGGTGAATGGTGTAGACGCGACCTAATGCATCACTCTCTTTGGCGTCTGTTCCTGGTACTATGGTGCCTTACTTTCTCTTGAAAAACTGTTTTTTTAAAGTGTTCCAGGTATAAAACCGCGGGATTTCGGAGTAGAGCAATGATCTGGCAAATGGGTCATCTGTGCATAGCTGGAAAAATGCTGTGAGCGTCGTGTGTTGTGGATTTTCTGCTCTTTCTCGTGCGTTTGCTTCAGTGAAATAAACTCTTTGCCCGTTTTCAAGATGCACTGACAAATGAACAACCGTTGGGTGTCTATCGTGAATAGGAAAGCTCAGAATCCTCCAAAAAGCTTCATTGCTACTTACGTAGCGCCCCATCTGATATTGTGCAATCTCATCATTTTCATTTGCAAATCCGAATACCGCCATGTCGCTGCCTTTGTTTATATATTTGCAAATATATTTGATTGATTTTACCGAGTTGCAAAATTCTACATTTATGTGTGCTTGGAACATCTTGGATAGTAACGGTGAGTAGGGAACTACCCAGCTGTTATCTACCTGAATTTCTTGGTTTTTAACCTTCACTGTTGTGACATTGCCCCCATCTTCTGGTTGCCGTCGCCTGTATTTTGGATACCCATCATGGCCTGTTTCGGTCTCAAGTGTAAATTCCCGTGGATATTTTTTCGTACAATGTCCATCTTTCATACATGGGGCAGAAGGATTCAAATGTCCACACGGGCCATGTATCATGCTAGTACTGATTGTTTGAAAGAGTAACGGATCAGATTCTTGATTAGGCAACTCTGCTGAGATGATGTTGTTGATCCTGTTTGAATGTATCTTCTCCTTCAGCCAAATCAGGATGTGGGCATGTGGCAAACCTCGTTTCTGCCATTCGATGGGGTACATAAAACATCGCACATCTCCGAAAATATGAAGTTTTTTAATGGCATCCATCATTTTGTTCAGTTTTTGTTTGAAAATCCTTGCGGTTAAGTCATGCCTGTCGTTTGCTGTTTGCCCTGGAAGGAGATGATGGGTGATCTCAGGCCATTTTGGGTTGCATGTAAAAGTTATGAAAAGGTCTGGACGGCCGTAGTGTCGCACATATGCCATAGCGTCTTGCGCGTACTCATGCATGTGCCTTGGACTTCCTGTAAATGTTGCGGGTAAAATCACCATCCGACCAACATCTGATACATTTCGATCACTGGCAAGTGAATCTCGCAAATGGATATATTCCTCTGAACGGAGCTTTGTCTGATTTAAACGAAGATAGAGTAACCTTTCAGTCTCGATTTTTGCATACATGTCGACCACGTATTGCTGTAAAAGACGGCCGCACCGCAAAAGGTAATTAGTGCCAGATCGCATCATGAGACGATAAGCGTAGAAGTTCATAGCTGAAACTTTTTTTTTCGTTGGCGCACCAGTCTCTGGATCAACTTGAAAGATGTTGAAGTGATACCCATCTTCACCTTCCCAAAAGAGAAGAGGGTATTGAAGAGCGTCATAAGATCTATGCGTTTCAGCGATTCGTTGTAAGTTATCACCTCGTTTATGGAGAATTATATCGCGTCTGTCAAACTGTTGTCCTACAATGACGATTGCAACTTCAGAGATGGTTGGGATGTTAAAACGTCGTTCGTGTTCCCTTGTCGGTGTTTTATCAGCTTTTATGATGACTTTGTAATCATCAGAAGGCATCTGATCCAGAGCGGTTTCGAAAATCCGAACTAACGCATTACTTTGATGTAGTAAATCTTGCAATTGACGAACGATTTCACGATCGACTCCAGGGATTATTGCGCATCGTCTATCTGTTTCCAAGTCAGTGTCGCCTAAGAAATAGATTTGCAGGAACTGAGCATCTTGCTTTGGTAGTGGTAACAGTGACCCGGCGCGGTGGTATATTTGTCCTTGAACTATGAAAGTTGGCATGAAACCACCTTCTTGAATTTATTTTGCTCCAAATGAAGTCATTTGGAAACAACTATTGTATTTTCGTATGTTTTGCAAGAAACTTTTCGATTGAGCCGTACATCCTGATGTAAGAGTAAGCAGTGGTTCCGGAGGATTCTTTAGCGGTGTTAATTTGACCTTTCCATTAGAGCAGCACATTCCAGGAGCTTCATTTTTAAATTTTCGAGCAGAGCAAAAAGAACAAATGATGCTCATTTCTCCGATAAGTATACTGGGATGCATATGATAGTCGACATCTTGCTCATAATTGAATCCTGCTAACTCAAGATCAGCAGGTTGCCTACGGGGTTGAAGCGTGTACCTTCTTCTTTCCTCTTGAAGCCGGTGTGAAGCTTGTTCTGCAGATTCCGCCTCTCTCCTTTTTTTTGATCGACTTGATGAATTGCTATCACGACCAATGAACTGTCGCTTTCTAGGTGCCATCGTTAATTGAACAGCGAATAAACAAAGCGAGAGAAAATTCGAATACAAAAATTTGTTCTTTATAATCAACAATTGACATTCAAATGTCGAAAAATCTACACAGTCAACCAAAAAACGCAATGTAACCTCAAAAGAGCAAATGTGAAGAAATGTAAATTGTCATAAAAAAAATGCAAATTTATAGTAAAATATCCAAAAAGTCATCAAAAAAACGCAAACAAACCTGTAAAAATACAAATTGTCAACTACAAAAAAACGTGTGTTCGACAAAAAATAAAAATTGTCAACAAAAACGCAATTGTCATCTGGAAAATACTAATAGTCAACAAAAAAATGCAAATTGTCAACTACAAAAAAAGTATGTTTAAAAAAAATGAAAATTGTCGACAAAAATGCAACTGTCAACTGCAAAATACTAATAGTCAACAAAAAACGCAAATCGACCTATAAAAATGCAAATTGTCAACTACCAAAAAAACGTATGTTCGACAAAAAATGCAAATTACCGACAACAATTCAATTTTCAACTGCAAAACGCAAGTAGTCAACAAAAAATGCAAATCTATAATGAAAAATCCAAATAGTAAACAAAAAACGCAATTAAACCTGTAAGAATGCAAATTGTCAACTACGAAAATACGTATGTTCGACAAAACATGCAATTGTCAACTGCAAAATGCAAATAGTCAACAATAAAATTAGGAATTTATAGTGAAAAATCCAAGAATGGAAAAAAAATGCAATTAAACCTAAAAAAATGCAAATCGTCAACTACTTAAAATACGAATTTTCGACCAGAAATGCACATTTTTGACAAAAAATAGAAATTTACGACAAAAATGCAATCATCAACTAAATAATGCAAATTTTCAAGTAAAAAATGCACTAAGTGAACAAAAAAATGCAACTCGATCGAAAAAATTGCTAATTGTCAACCATAAAAACTCAAATTTTCCACTAAAATCCAAATAGTCAACATAAAAAGCAATTTAACCTTAAAGAATGCAATTTGCCAACTACATAAAATGTGAATGCTCAACCGAAAATGCAAATAGCCGACTTACAAACCCAAATTTCTTACTTCACAATACAAATTGTCACCTTCGAAATGCAGGGTATCAACTACAAAGACGCACGTATTTACCGAATAAGAAAATTTGATGTTTGTCAGAAAACGGTTAGTTGATTTCGAAATTGACGTTCCACTAATTGCACTTATTGCACCAATTAAACGCGTTACAACGGATAACAAAACCAAGACAATTACAAACTCAATCCGACTTGTATTGTATTTGACATTGTTTGTATCGCGAACTCTCGACTGCTCTCGACAGAGTGACAGATCGATATATATTTGATATTCGATATATATCGGTGAGAATTGAGACAGGCGCCATTACTTGTTTTTATTTGCTCCATGTATTACGCATGGAAAGTTTGACGAATTATTATTAAAAAACTGAAGAAAAATCTGCGTTCTAACTACGCTTACGACGCGTCCGGGAGTAGCAAGAACATGTGTGCAAAATTTTGTAAAGATTCATCATAAATTGTGGATTTGTACCCCGGTCAAGACTTTGACTTTTATATATAAGATTAAGTGATTATATTTTTTTTTTGACTTTGAGAGGAAGTATATGTGTATAACGATCGTTGTGTAAAAAAAATCATTGTCATATCACATCATATATATATATACATTTTTTTAACTTGAGAGAAAGTATAGGTATGTGAAAAGCTTAACAGGTCACGTCACAGTTCAGAGTGCCCACCTAAATCTGTTTCCCGATAACATAAACATATCAATTTATATTTATAGAAAAAATATATATATATATAAATATAAAATAACAAGGAACATAGTATACTTGATTTGCACCAGAAAGTATGGATTATTGATTCATTTCTTTGACTGGGAGAATGTATAGGTATGTATAAAGCTTAACAGATCACGTCACAGTTGAGAGTGCCCACCTTAGTCTGTTCCCCGATAACATATACTTATAATTTATATTTAAAGAAAAAAAAAAAAAACTAATTGTATATATACATATAATAGCAAGGGCATAGTATACTTAATACCAGAAAGTATGGATTATTAGGTGATTGATTGTTTTAACTTACGAGAGAGAGTGATGAATACGGCAAAGAGAGTGGCGGTGGCTGGAAGGAGCATGGCTGGAGGCATCCTGACTACTGAGGGGCCTGCGGTCTGGAGGCTGACTAGAGGGGTGGGAGCAACTGGGGTACCTGGAATCCAAAGGGAAGGAGGGGGCCAAGAAGGGGGACAGACCCTCTAACAGCTGGCTCTACTGGAGTATCCGAGAATGAGGATAAATGCAGCATCCTTCTCGATTCATTGAGTTGCGACAGAAAGAAGAGAATGGAAGAAGATGAGCGACAACTACCAGAAAGTCTGACTATACCCTCAGAAGGGGGACATACCCTCTAACAGCTGGCTCTACTGGAGTATCCGAGAATGAGGATAAATACAGCATCCTTCTCAATGCCTTGAGTTGCGACAGAAAGAAGAGAATGGAAGAGGATGAGCGAAATCTACCAGAAAGTCTGACTATACCCTCAGAAGGGGGACAGACCCTCTAACAGCTGGCTCTACTGGAGTATCCGAGAATGAAGATAAATGCCTTGAGTTGCGACAGAAAGAAGAGAATGGAAGAGGATGAGCGACAACTACCAGAAAGTATGACTCTATACCATCAGAAGAACCGTATGGAAAAGGAAAATTCATTTATGACTCACCGACAATGTTTCCCAGCTTGATCAAGTAAGTTGGCGCTCTCCTAACCCGATACAGTTGATTACGAAATCTCGGATTTAGATATACAATTTCTTGTCGATACATTCAGTACTTAAAATTAAAGGTTTTTTTTAGAATCAGCTTCCCTCTAATGCCCTCATCGATGTGATATAAAAATTACACACATTGTAATTATTAAAATATTCTAGTATTAATTATAGTTTTTTAAAGAAAATAATTGCAGAACTTATAAAAACAGCTAAAATATTGAATTTTCATAAAAACAGCTGTTAGGAGTGAATATAAATATACAAGGATGGATCATTTGCTTGGAAGTGGAAGACTATTTTAGGTTAAGTTAAGTTTTATGACTCATGCCCGGGTTTTAACTAAGAGGTCATATCGCCTACTACCAGAGCGCTCTTTCGACACTCTGCTGGGACATGAGCCCGACTCTACTGTGGGAGTAGATATTTTGCCTACCCTAAATTTTTGTTCACCTAGGGCAGGTGAAAACCCCTGAAGACTATTTTATATTATTTTTTTTTCAGTTTTCAAAATAGTCGTTATTATTCTGCTATTCTCTATATTCAATGAAATATTATTATTTATTATTATATTTGATATTATATTTATATTATTTTTATTTGTGAACTTTTTTTTTTTTTTTAATTTCATGAGCTTAGTTCTTGCGCTTTTAATTTATATATTTGTATTGTAACTTATGTAAGAACCAACTCCTTCTTATGGGATGTATTATCGATCCTGTAAGGAATAAATTTGATTTCATGCAAATATAAATTAATAAAAGAACCCAAGAATTGATTGCATCTATTCTGACATTCTAGGATAGATTCTTAAAATGTATAGGATCAATAACCATTACTTTTCGAGATACTAACAAGACAGCGTGGGTTGACAGATGCAGAAAATCATTTATTATTAAAATTTATACATGAAATGCATTTTAAAAAACTGGTTTCTGTACAATTGGAATCTGTGACTTGGATGAAAAATATTTCTATCAGGTTGGTGTTTGGACGTCTTAAAATAACCAGGACTGGCAAAAAAATGAGAACTCAAAAATCACCCTATTTTTATTCGTTTATCCCGTTAGTATAAGGAAGTGACTTGAAAAAAATTCGAGATCTAATTTTCAATGGAATTTCAAGGTCCATGGCGAAAGAGCGCTCTGATAGTAGGCGATATAATTGTATACGAGGTGTGTTCAAAAAGTAACGGGAATTTTGTAATTTCGTGGGTTTTATTAGTCTGATTCGCGCGATTTTTTTGTTGTTGTGTTGGTAAACATGTCTGAAAAGTTTCTCTACATTTTTAGCCAAACCGTATGTTTAGTCTGCTGTCAGCTGTCAAAGAGGTTACATGTGTTTTGGTACGATTGGCGATTATTTATTTGTTTACATAATGGATCAGAGAATTTGCATTACATTTTGTTATAAGAATGGAATAAAGTGCAGCAAAGTTTTATAAATGTTAAATATTGCTTTTGGTGAGTCTGCTATGAGTAAAACTAGGGTATTCGAGTGGTATAAGCGTTTCCAAGAAGGCCGCGAAGACGTTGAAGATAGCGAGCGCACTAGAGCAGCACATCAACAACGGATGAAAAAGTGGAAAAAGTGAAGTCGCTGAAGATGGCATATCAATTGGCTCATGCCATGAAATTTTGTTTTGGGTATGAAAAGTGTCGCAGAAAAATTATGCGTATGCACAGTTGAAACGTGAAAAAATCCGAGATCTAATTTTCAATGGAATTTCACTTTTCAAGGTCCTCTGAACACGTTTTGTGTGCGATATAACTCAGAAGCGATTGTAGTTGAGTCTAAAAGTCAAATTAAAAATAAAAATAAAAAAACCGACACAAAACATTTTTTTTGTACATTTCTTACTTTTTTCCTGAAATCTTGGTGAGCAAGGCTTTTTTTGTGGGTGGGCTTGCAGGGCTTAAGAGGGAGGCTTGGGGGGGGGAGGGGGGGGGGGGGGGGACAAAGACACAGACAAAGCCTTTAAACTTATAACACCCCTCTTTTTGCGTCGGGGGTTAAAAATAACTAATATAAATTTATTTCTCTCAAGGGTGTGCCAATTGGCTGAAATGCCATGAGATAGTGGTGAACCAGGTCGATTTGTTGACAAACAAAAGTCTGCATATATGGAGGGCATTGACCTTTTTGGCATTGAAAAAAAACAAAAACAAAAAACATTTATATGCTGTTACTAATGATTTATTTTAATGTCATTCTAAAAAGTTTTTTTTTTTTCTTTCTTGCCATCAGGATTTCATTAATTAAGATATTATAGTCAAAAATATTATTTTTTCTAAATTATATAATAGTTATTTAATAATATATAATATATAAATAATAGACCGGGCTTTAACGAAGTCATATCGCCTACTACCAGAGCGCTCTTTCGTCACTCAGGTGGACATGAGCCCGACTCTACAATGGGAGTCCTACAGTTTGCCTACCCAGGTATTCACCTAGGGTAGAGGTCTTTAAGGAGTACCTGACATCGTACAGACTCGGGTCTATCCGAAGGACGATGTGCTCATGATTTTTCACCGAAATAAAAAAACCTAATGGCGAGTTTTGAACCCTCGATCTTGAGCTTAGTAGGATAGCACGTTATCTCTGAGCTACAAGCGATCACAAATGGATATTTTTTAAGATATACAATTTATTAAGACTTTGAAGACTTTTAAAAATATACTTATCATCAATATGTATAAATATACTACGGCTTGTTGTCTATAACTCAGAAAATTCTTGTTTACGAGTTACTTTTGAAAATACCCTAATGATTGAAACAACAACGGATATATAATGCAAATTGAAGTAATTTTTTGTATTGTCATATAAAATTTCATGTCGATACGTACATTCAATCGGGAGTTATCGTATTTGCAGTCACGCAGACAGACTACACTTTTTTGACGTAGAACTACGTCTTTGCCCGCGGTATGGGGGGTTAAAATGCGTTACGAAAATATATCACACTTTGAGAGCTTATATATCTTAAATAATAATCGTAGAATAATGAGACAAACGCCGATAGCTCAGTGGTATGCGTGCTTGCCTTCTGAGCTCAAGATCGTGGGTTCGAAACCCGGCCGAGGCCCTTAGTTTATTTTATCTGGGAGGTAAATTAAACTTAAACGGACGTTAAGCTATGGTCCCGAGCTTGAACCATGTCAGGTACTCGTTAAAGACCCCTACCCTAGATGAATAAAAATTTAGGGTAGGCAAAATTTAGGACTCCCACAGTAGAGTCGGGCTCCTGTCCACCAGAGTGATGAAAGAGCGCTCTGGTAGTAGGCGATATGACCACGTAGTTAAAGCCCGGGCATGAGTCATAATAACTATCTTTCATCCCTTAAATACTGAGTCGTGAACCGCCATCTATCCGTATATACTCAACTTTTTACCGACAGACGTATCTATGTGTTTTTTAAAATAAATTAATACAGTTCATTCTACTTCCAGTGCAATTAATAAATAATCGATTATGATAGTTCCATGAATTGTATATAGCATAAATCTATATAATATAAATGTATATAAGAAAGATTTCTTTTGTTTTAATTTTAAATCTGAATTTGTATAGTATTAGACGTAGCTATACATCAGTTGCGACACAGTCATATCTGTGCCTTTTGTTTTAATTTTTGGAATCAGGAGTTTGGATATTCCGTTGAAAACTCGGAATCGAATTTTTGACAGAATACATAACTTCCCCTATACCTCGTATTCTTATGGCTGGGGAAGTAACATAAATCTCTACGAATTGATCAATATTCTATTAAAATGAACGGTATCAGGCAGGATTTTAAGGTTAATTCTAAAATTGAGTGTTTAGTCTCTTCCGAGTGCTCTTTTTTACATATTTTTCCAAAAGGCTCTTCAGTCTTGCCAAGAATCCTAAACTGGTTTACCAAAACCGGTTTTCCCTTCATTTCCAGAAATAATCCACAGATTACAGGTTTCTCTCGTTTTTTTTTTCTTTTTATTTTTTTCACATACACATTTTTCAACCTCTTTCTTCGTATGTCTTCTGTGGCTCCACACAGTGCGACTTCCGATTCTAATTAAGTACCGCAAACACCATGTTTCCATTTACTGTTTTATTACATATATAGTCTCAGTAAATAATAATAATAATAACTTTATTTATATTGATAAGCCATCCAACATCAAGCGCATCAAGTCCTTTCAATCCAAAGCCCTCTGAACGATGACGGTCCCTGCTATGTTTCCAACCTTACCCTACACAATAGGGTGGAACGAAAATGGCCTTTTAAAATTTTTTTTAGTTATTAGTTTGGTAATTGTGGAGAAAAGTTGCCTTTTAAGTTCAAAAAGAATTAAAAAAAATTTGGTTGCAATACTACAACATCTTGAGGTGCCGCAAAGAGCTTAAAGTTTGTAAAAAAATTGAAAAATTTTAAACTTTGATAAATTATTTTTTATGAATTTCTCGTACATATAATGTTACAAAAGATGGTTTTAAATACATATATAAGCATTAGAATTGGAAAAAATTATTAATTATAAAATATAATAAAAATAAAAAATATTTTGTAATGTCAAACTTTGTATTTCTTACTTCTGTATCCTTAATGATTACAAATGTTACAGCTGCAAAATGTTTGTTTCTACTTCATTGCCACATTAAACTGGTCCTTGCGGCACCTCAAGACCTACTCCAATATTTTTCATATTTTTAATTTATCTTATCTACACTAAAAGGCAACTTTTCTGCGCTATTCCAAATTAAAAATCACATAGTCGAGACACGCAAAAATCTTTGAAAAAGTTCCAAAAAAGTTTGTTTTTATGAAACTTTAAGGTCCTTGCGGCACCTCAAGACGTACTCCAATATTTTTCATATTTTTTATTTATCTTATCTACACTAAAAGGCAACTTTTCTGCGCTATTCCAAATTAAAAATCACATAGTCGAGACACGCAAAAATCTTTGAAAAAGTTCCAAAAAAGTTTGTTTTTATGAAACTTTAAGGTCCTTGCGGCACCTCAAGACGTACTCCAATATTTTTCATATTTTTTATTTATCTTATCTACACTAAAAGGTAACTTTTCCACGCTATTGCAAATTAAAAATCACATGGTCGAGACACGCAAAAATCTTTGAAAAAGTTCCAAAAAAGTTTGTTTTTATGAAACTTTAAGGTCCTTGCGGCACCTCAAGACGTACTCCAATATTTTTCATATTTTTTATTTATCTTATCTACACTAAAAGGTAACTTTTCCGCGCTATTGCAAATTAAAAATCAAAAGGTGATTTTTTCGTTCCACCCTACTACACAATGATCTCAAAGTTCCTAATCCTTGTCATGTTCCCACCCTGATGATCCTCCCGAAGACTGAGGCGGTGCTGGCCGAGATGCTATGGTAAGATAGCATCCTGGGAAATGCTGGTAGTGACCAGTCACTTCTCTCATTTTTTTTTAGCGAGCTAATTTGGGTAGGCGCAAATTTATAATAATAAAGGACAAAATTGCTGTATACTAGAAAGGCTGCTTGATGAAGTCAATTTTGTTTTATAATTTACTCAGATAGGAAGTTTGTGAAGTGCAGAAAATGAAATAGTTGGGTAATTTTGGAGCTAATATTTAGATAAAATTTCGGAAATATCCACCGCAAGGTTGAAATTCTCCCAATGGGGCTATATTCCATGCATTCAGTCAGAATGTGTCTGACAGACAGTCCCACCCCGCAGCACTGACACAGAGGAGGTGGTTCCCGAGCCATCAGATATCCATGGGTCAGCCTCGTGTGCCCTATACATAACCGAGTCAACATTACTTCTTCTTCCCTTTTTTCTCTTATTGAGGTGTTCCAGACTCGTGTGGAGCTTTTGATGATCCTTAGCTTATTATGTTTTATGTTTATGTTTATTATTATTTAAATTTAATATTTTCTCTTGTTTTGTATATATTATATTATTTCCATAGTATATATTAGACCATTATTATTTTATTATATATACATTTTCTCTTTGTTTTGTATATATTATATTATTTGCATATAGACCATTATTATTTTATTATATAGACATTTTCTCTTTGTTTTGTATATATTATATTATTTGCATATAGACCATTATTATTTTATTATATATACATTTTCTCTTTGTTTTGTATATATTATATTATTTGCATATAGACCATTATTATTTTATTATATAGACATTTTCTCTTTGTTTTGTATATATTATATTATTTGCATATAGACCATTATTATTTTATTATATAGACATTTTCTCTTTGTTTTGTATATATTATATTATTTGCATATAGACCATTATTATTTTATTATATATATATTTTTTTTTAACCTATTATTTTTGTACGTAACTAGCTTTCAATGTAGGTATATATTTTTTAATTTTTTTTTATTATTATCTTTTATATAGGTAGGTATATATTTTAAATTTTATTTATCATTCTTTTCTTCTTTTTTATTTTTATTTCATTTTTTTCAAATGTATCATTCATCTTTACTTATGGTTTATACCGATTGTAAATATTCAGAATAAAGAATTATTTTAAAAAAAATATATTTTTTTTGTGTTAATCCCTCTATTCCCCTACACATTGTAGTAAAAATGATGTCATTGTCTGGTTATTTCTTCAAAATCTCAATAGCAATGGCGCCTTCACAAAACAACTTTTTACAAAAAACATCGACATTGTTCAAACGGTTGCGTTGTCGTCTGGTCAAACCGGCTTTATTTTTGTATATATATAAGTAAACCTGACTTTTTTTTGGGGTCAAAAAGAGGACAAGCTGACATTATCAAAGGAATTTTAATCCTTTTTCCGGAAATATTTGGGGGTCGAAATATTTTGGTCTTCGGAGGTCACTCAGGGAATTGGTACATCCTAATATTAATGCAGTCGACTACTAATTTAGTACCTATATGTTTTCCACTTGTAGAATTCACAAGTCGAACGTAAAAAATTCGTCGGTGAATCACCCAATATTTTCTTCCCCAGCACAAATGAATTACGTAATTGGTCAACAATTTGATGAGTTTTCTACGGAATTTTATGTTTTTCGACCCTCAGAAATTAAAAAAATAAATAAAAATGTATGTTTGAGTGTGTTTTGTGAACGCGATAACTCTCGATAGAATGAATATATCGATACGAAATTTTATATGTGAATCCAGAACCCTACGACACCTATTTTCAGCGGAATGTATCTATCGATGCAACATTTAATATGAAGAATGGGAAGCCACTATGTAAGTCAAATATTGAGTTTTAGCACAATTGACTTCGGGAGAGCGGAAACATAATTTATTAATTCGTTCTGGGGAAGTACATAGCCAGGTCATTGTGCGTAACGAGTCATATAAGTATGCCAGGCGCACAATACTAAAAGGATTATAACTACGTTGTCTACATCAAGGAAAAAGTATGGATCAAATGGTAGACTCGGGAGGTAAAACTTAAGCACGCCATCCTTCGGATGAGACGTTTGATCCAGAGCCTGTACGATCAGGTACTCCGGTAAAGACAAAGCATGTTTGGGTGGAGTGGAGGAACGCTTCAGGATGACAGGTTAGGAGCCTCTTCCAGGAGTTTGTCCAACTCAACAGTTATTATGACTCATGCTCGGGCTTTAACTACGAGGTCATATCGCCTACTATCAGGGCGCTCTTTCGTCACTCTGGTGGACATGAGGCCGACTCTACTCTGGGAGTCATAAATTTTGCCTAACCTAAATTGTTATTCACCTAGGGCAGGGGTGTTTAACGAGTACTTGACATCGTACAGGCTCGGGACCATCGCTTTTTTTTTTTGCTTTATGTAAGATGCATATTAGTCATGTCTTTTATGAAGGTGTTATCTAGTTATTTACAACGCCCATTGCCCCGCAAACCATGGCAAGACCATGCCACCAAATCTCTAGCCCGCACGGCCACCATGGTCCCCTTGGTGTTTCATGGGTAGTGTTTGTCCATTTCTGCGATACCGTCGTTGTTCCGATACAATCGCTACAAATTCAAATCCTCATAAGAACACCTACTAATTAATAGTGAAATCGGTCCAAGGGTAAGCGAGAGCAGGGAAGGAGGGCCCAGCGTGAATCAGGGATGAAATTTCATTGAAAACTTAACATCGAATTTCTGACCGATGACATAACTTTCCATATACAATTTTAGGTTAAAAGGAAGAGTAGAGAATGTTGTATACACAGGCAAGATGCAAACAGAGCAGGAATGCCATCAGATAGGATGAAGACAAGACGAGGATTGAAATAGTAATTATTTCTGAAGAGTTTTATGCGGACCATAAAGCATAGTTGAGCGGAAGACTTAATGAGGTGCTGAACGTAGCCTGACTTGTGTGGTTGAGTACACAGAGAGCGGCGTCCAGACGCCTTGTTAGAGAGACTGGCATCCACTGATTCTATCTTGGCTAATGGGCGTCCCAACGGTCTAGTAACCCACCGAGTTGCCACAAGTGCGTTTCTAACTGCATAGAATATGTAGGTGAATCAGTGCAATGTACTTCCTCAGGTCGAATCAATTAGGTTTGCTCCACTCTTCCTTGAGTTGAGCGCCACTTCCCTTCTGCTAATTACGTGGAAAACTAATAAGTGTCGTTCTTATGGATGCACAGTAGAACCTCTTTAAGTAGAATCTCGATAAGTCGAAAACCTCCAAAACTCGAAAAAAAGTTTTGTTCCTTTCCCTTCATGGCCCAAAACCTCCATTACTCGAAATCTCAACCCTCTATTAGTCGAAATAATCAGTAAGTCCCTACAAGCCATTTTGGTACATATTTTCCCTCTATAACTCGAAAAAATAAATTGGACCTCTGTATCTCGAACATAGCAATGTTTTATTTTACAACCTTTACAACTCGATTATTTGAAACTTATTACCTCTATAGCTCGAAGAAAAATAAGTTACCGACTTTAAGAATTTGCCGACAATATACAACATTGTTTCTTATAAAACAATTTAGGAGTATTCAATAAATAGGATTACCAATTCTAAGAAATGATGAAGGATATTATTGTT
Organism: Aradus depressus; assembly: GCA_963662175.1. Classification (NCBI taxonomy): domain Eukaryota; kingdom Metazoa; phylum Arthropoda; class Insecta; order Hemiptera; family Aradidae; genus Aradus; species Aradus depressus. The sequence goes on along the minus strand of OY759226.1, from coordinate 20,503,351 downwards.
GATTTCATTTGAACTTTAACGAAGCAAGTCATTTTGTGTCCATTGAAAAATTGTCAGAAGTAGCTTGGTTCAAACCAGCAACTCGGAAGAACAAGAATTTTCTGCTCTTTATACCTTAGACAATGATAGAGAGCAACCGAATTATCTAAAGCAAAAAAAAATTACTGACTTTTTTTAATACCTACATATATTATTTTTTATTTTAAGGATGTTTTAAAATGATGTTGATTTATAATAAATATAAATATGTTTGTTACCTCTGTAACTTGAATTTTTTATTTATTACACCTCTCTAACTCAAAATTAATTAGAATGAATCTTAAGCTCTACAAGTCGCTTTAGGCTTAAGATGTAATGAACTAAATAGAAGTGAATTGACGGTGAAATTGATCCAAAAAGAAGGTACTGTTGTTTGTTTATATGTACAGGATATATGCCCAGAAATATATAACTTAATTTTGGAGAATGGCCCAAAATATAAAACAAAAAAGTTTGTTTAAGTGTTAAGAATTTAGTTTTTAAGATTTTTCTTTTGATTTTTGTTTGTTTCAATGTTTAGTTTTTAATTTTAATAATGTAGATTTAAGAAAATAAACCCAATATTTGTTCTCTAAAATTCTATTCTATTCATTCTCCCTGTTGGCCCAGTAAGATTATTTGAAAAACCTTTGGATTAGATAAAAATATATTTGAAAAATTTAGAAAAACATGGCATCTCTTTAGAAATCCAAATGAAAAGTTTATTAATCGAAATTTTTTTAAAAATTACGTGCACTTTCTTCATAATTGCACGTCTTGAACTTTTGATATTTTTTTAGGGCCTTTTCGAAAATTACTGTAGAAATCAAAATTTAGTAAAGGAAAAGAGATAAAATTTCTACAGGAAATGTGGTAATTTATTGTTTAAATTGTTTGTTTATTTAATTATTATTATTCAGTTATTATTTATATTTATCATTCATTTAATATTAACACTTAAACCTACCTCTTCTTTTATTACCACATTTTATATACGTATTTATATTTGTATTTGTATTGTAAAGCAGTTTTGGAGATAAATGAAAGCAGTGGGAAGACAACGTCTTTTATTTATCTAACTTAATAATATCTCCTTCATCCTGCGGTTTGAGTAATGTCCGGAAATTCCTGAAACGACGACGCCGGAATGGGAGCGGTCTTGAAACTATGCACTTCGTGACACCTCATTACGACTGTACTTATTTTACAAAAAAAAAAAATAGATGAATCATCACCAGATAAATGTTGTCTCTCCCACCCCTGCTGTTTCCTTTCTTCAACCATAAGTCGTTCCTCAGAGGGTATTGGGTTACGCAAATGTGTCATTTCCCGAGATATTATTGGTCCCACCTTCAGAAGCAAGTATCGAAGATTTTTTTTATTCATCCTCAAATAGTTGAAGTAACTTTTTGTATCTTCCATGGACAGTTCTTTCAGTAAATTCTGATGGATGCTCATAAACTCGCGCCGCGCAACCCAAGGTCATACCCACAAACGTTTCTTTACATTCTTATGTTTATTTTTTTCCGCCACAGCTATTGCTATTGCAGCAGTCGCAAAATCTGCGTCATTTGGTATTAAAACGTCATCAATTTTTTGTGTCCAGCTGGTCCCTTATACTCCAACGTGTTCCTTGACCTCTTCTCTAGAACGATTCACCACCTGAAGATGGCAAATTGCCGAAACTAGTTGTGGTATAAATAAAAAATTTTTGTTGGACTGATAAATCTAATTACTTATTTAACGTACACCATTGTTTCTTGGAAAACAATTTAGGAGTATACAATAAATAGGATTACCAATTTTCTAAAGCAAAAAAAAAAATTACTGACTTTTTTTAATACCTACATATACTACGTATTTTTTATTTTAAGGATGTTTTGAAATAATGTTGATTTATAATATGTTTGTTACCTCTGTAACTTGAATTTTTATTTATCTCACCTCTCTAACTCAAAATTAGTTAGAATGAATCTTAACCTCTACAAGTCGAATCAAAATCCGCCCAAGTCAAAATCCTCCATAAGTCGAATTTTTTGCGTCTCCCTTGATGTTCGACTTATAGAGGTTCTACTATATATATATATTATTTTTCATATATTGTTATAGTTACATTGTTTTCTTTCTTTTCTATATCTCGCACATTGGACCTGATGATGGGACGTAAGAACGTCCCGAAACATCGTAAAGATAAAAACACTTCCGAAGATTTAAAAAAAAAAATAGTTATCTTAATTTTTATTAAATTGAAAAATGTGTCTACTTATTATAAATGTATTAATTTTTTTATATACTCATATATTTTTAAGCATTTATTTATTCAGTTTTTATTAATTTCATTTTAATTTTTTTTAATAGTTTTGTTATTACTACTAATCATATGTGTGTTAGAGGGCGCCGGTAGCTCAGTGGTATGCGTGCTTGTTTTCTGAGCTGAAGAATATGAAAAAATGAAGATGAAAAAAATTCGTACAAGTTCTCACGGTGATGTCGAAAAAGCTCTGTTGCAGTGGTTCAAGGTTCAAAGGAGTGCAAACATTCCGATAAAAAGACCAATTCTGCAAGCAAAAGCAAATGATTTTGCAAAACTGTTGTTACTAAATGCGGTTGCTAATTTCAACCCCTTAAAAGTAGTTCCAGAGGAAAGAGACTTCACTTTCAAAAAATGGTTTGATAATTGAACAGAAAAAAATTGATTACCTTATATAGCAACTATCGGGTTTAAGAACCAAGTTCATACGGTCCCTTGGATGTTCTTATAAACGATTTTTACTGTATAATGGTATCGAAAAGAAATTATAAGTGTATTCAGAACACTCTAAGGACACCTGTTGATTTTCAGCCAAATCGGTGGAAGGGGAAGGTTAGGGTTAGGTTAGGTTTTATGACTCATGCCCAGGCTTTAACTACGAGGTCATATCGCCTACTACCAGAGCGCTCTTTCGTCACTCTGGTGGACATGAGCCCGACTCTACTGTAGGAGTCCTAAATTTTGCCTACCCTAAATTTTTATTCTCCTAGGGCAGGGGTCTTTAACGAGTACTTGACATCGTACAGGCTCGGGACCATCGCTTAACGTCCCATCCGAAGGACGGCGTGCTTAAGTTTACCTCCCAGATAAAATAAACTAAAGGCCTCGGTCGGGTTACGAACCCACGTTCTTGAGCTCAGAAGTCAAGCACGCATACCACTGAGCTACCGGCCTCTAAAGGGGAAGGTTGGATCAGAGGGTGGCTCGACTGAGATACCTTAATGAATATATCGACACAAAATTTAGTATATTGTCACTAAATAAGTCAATTATTTATTTGCCTAAACTCGGCTTTGAAGGGAGAGCGGAAACATCTTCGAATTTCTCACCGATTACATAACTTTCCACAATATTGTATATAGCAAAAGAAATAAAAATTTCTCATTTTTTTTTTTTTAATTTTTTTATATTTTTTCTTATTAACTGAATTGGATCAAAATGTTTTCCAAAGAATAATTACTGTCCCAGTTTATTTTGACAGACTGTCAGATCTGTCCCAGACAGGAGCTGGTCTCAACTTTTATTTGAAATTATTCTAAATCCAGAGAAATGTGTCAACTTTCTTATGCTAATATAAATTAAAAAAAAAAAAAATTTAATTGAGAACATTTATCAGAGTGTCCGACAAATTCCGGTAGAACAACTCTTGTTAAATCAGAACATTTTATTTATTTATGACTTCCATATATGAGTATATCTATAATATAAGTATTGTAATCGGGCGAAAATCCGAGATCGAGGTTGTCAACGGATTTTAACGTTTCAAGGTTCGCTGAGTATTGGAAAGTGGTAAAGTCTAAAATGAAGGGACATGTGCTAACTTAGATCTTATTAGACTTAGAATCGTAAGAAAATCGGGGCCTAAGTACATTTTACAAAATACCACTTATGTTTATGACCTAATCGAACAACTTTTCAAATAAAAGTTTAAAAAAAACCTAGAATAGATGTTTGCTAGCGACTGTAGAATTCAAAATTCTGGGGGTATTGAGGGTCAGTCAATGATGAAAATACTATTCAAATGCCAACGTTTCGATATATTTCATATCATCATCAGGGCCTAACAAAAACAAGACAAACATGGGGGAATCAAGATTGGAAAAATATAATGAGTGATCGATTAAAATTATATATAGGTACATAAATATACATTCACACATACACAAATCCACATAAATACATACATACATAAATATACATCCATATACATATACACATTGATGAAAAATAAGGAAACTTACTATGAATATAGAGATGGTTGAGGAGAAGGCATGAAGACTGTGAAGTCTTACGTTCAACTAAGGGTACAGAAGGGTCGAGGGTAACAGATAATAAATCCAGGGAAAACCCCAGCTAACGGCACTTAAAACTACCTATTGGCTAACAGATATTTTACTGTTAAGAAAAAAAAATTCTATAATTATATAAATAGGAACATAATTTAACTTATTAATTAAATGAAGAATTTTAGACAGAATGTAGACATTGAAACAGACAGTATTTTTATTTTAAATATAATTGGAGACAGAACAATGGATTCAGCAGTTTTGAAGCAAATTGGCATAAATGTTGTTTATAGATGTTTGCTAGCGACTGTAGACTAAAACATTTATGCCAATTTGGTCCACTCTGGTGGACATGAGCCCGACTCTACTGTGGGAGTCCTAAATTTTGCCTATCCTAAATTTTTATTCATCTAGGTTAGGGGTCTTTAACGAGTACCTGACATCGTACAGGCTCGGGACCATCGCTTAACGTCCCATCCGAAGGACGGCGTGCTTAAGTTTATTTTACCTTCCAGATAAAATAAACTAATAACTTCGGTCGGGTTACGAACCCACGACCTTGAGCTCAGAAGTCAAGCACGCATACCACTGAGCTACCGGCGCCCTCTGATATGTACGTTGTATTTATGATAAATTGAAGTTTTATTATTTTTATACAATTTAGTACTTTTCTTTAAAAAAAAATTTCAGTTTAAATTGGGGGGAGGGGGGGGGGGGGTCATGAAAAAATGACGTCACATTTAGGGCGGGTTCAATTAAATGTGACCAATTGTGACAAGGGGGAGGGAGGGGGTTAAAAACACCTCAAAATTGCCACCTCAAAATTTCAGTTTAAATTGGGGGGAGGGGGGGGGGGGGGTCATGAAAAAATGACGTCACATTTAGGGCGGGTTCAATTAAATGTGACCAATTGTGACAAGGGGGAGGGAGGGGGTTAAAAACACCTCAAAATTGCGTGACGTAGTTTGTGAACGGCCCCGAAATACGATTTTTGGTAGATGGTTTGGTTTTTGAGATACTTGCCCAAGACCGTCCTGAAATGTTGTTTTGAAACACATATTTTTAGACGTTTTCTTGATTTACTCGAAAACTGTTAGTTCTATCGAAAAATTGTTTCTTACCATAAATGTTCCTTATTATATTTCCAATCGCTAGTAAGTCTTCAATTTGAGGTAGGATCAATACAAACATAGTTATGGTGCTTCAAATAATAAAAAACAATTTTCAAATAAAATAGACTTCGAAAAACACAAAAAATCATGTATAATCCCCAAAAGAATAACAATTGAAAAAAAGGACTGCTGGAACAATTAAAATTTTACCTCCGCAGGTATACGAAGTATAAGGGAAATTGAGTAATCGGTCAAAAATGCTGTCTGTTAGTCTGTGTGTCTGTGTCTTGTTACCACGATAACTCCCGATAGACTGAATATATCGACAGAAAATTTTATATATGCATCCGAAACCATCTAAGGAAGGCACCTGTACATTGATATGGCACTTAGTTTTTTGAAGTGAAAACTTGTTTAGCACCGTTGTGATTTGAAACTCGATGAAACGAAAAAGCGACACGATTGTCTTATCTATATATACAGTAGAACCTCTTTAAGTCGAACCTCGACAAGTCGAAAACCTCCAAAACTCGAAAAAAAAGTGTTGTTCCTTTCCCTTCAAGCCCAAAACCTCCATTACTCGAAATCTCAACCCTCTATTAGTCGAAATAAACAGTGAGTCCCTACAAGCCATTTTGGTGTATATTTTCCCTCTATAACTCGAAAAAATAAATTGGATCTCTGTATCTCGAACATAGCAATGTTTTATTTTATAACCTTTACAACTCGATTATTTGAAACTTATTACCTATATAGCTCGAAGAAAAATAAGTTACCGACATTAAGAATTTGCCGACAATGTACACCATTGTTTCTTAGAAAGCAATTTAGGAGTATACAATAAATAAGATTACCAATTATCTAAAGCAAAAAAAAATTACTGACATTTTCCTTAATACCTACATATACAACAAAGATAATCATGAAAAATTCCATCGCCTCCTCTCCCTCCAAAAAGTTTGGAATTGTGTATTTTTTTAGACTTTTAAGAACTTATTAAGGAAACATTTAAAAATAATTTTTAAACTTGGTACCAATATTATAATAAATAAACCCTATAATTATCCCACTCCTGATACTGCATTCGTCTCATTCTCTCGCAGTTTCGTTTTCTGAACTGCACACATGTTGTTTTTTTTTTTTTGTAGGTAAAAAAACTTTGAGCACGCCGTCCTTTGGGTTGGACATTAAGCGATTGTCCCAAGCTACGATGTCAAGAAATCGTTAAAGACACTTACCCTAGGTGAATAAAAATTTAGGGTAGGCAAAATTTCGGATTCCCAAAAGTAGAGTCGGGCTCATGACCACCAGAGCGACGAAAGAGCGCTCTGGTAGTAGGCGATATGTTCTAGTAGGTAGTTAAAGCCCGGACATGAGTCACAGTAACTAACTGTAGGTATATATTTTTGTGGACTATATAATTGTTAAAAAAGTTCTTTAAAATTTATTTAGCTCATTCCACTTCTGAAAGACTCAAGAACTGAAAGAGGATGAATGTTCGACCCATTTTCCTTATTTTCTTTCGAACTACAAAAAAATGAAAAATAAAATAATTGAAAACAACGGCTACCTTTTGATATTTCTTTATTTCTTTTCTTCTTTATCTTTTTTCTTATATTTCTGTCTCTGGGATATGTGACGACTATCATACATCGTGGTTATGTGACTGGTAAAGTGACCGGTCATGGATGTTGACTGTTGATATGACAAGACAGACAGACATCAATGCTAGGAGACTGAGGACGTAGTCAACTCTGAGACGGACGGACGGACAAGGCAGGTGTAGAGCAAGCGGGGAGGACAAGAGAGAGAAAGCAGACAGGGAAGTGTGACGTTGGCCTCCTTAGAGGAACTTTCTCAGGGGCACCTTACAGGATCATAGTGGCGTAGCCACAACATCTGGAGGGGGGGGGACCTTTACACTACCCAAACTAAGTTCTTCATGAAGGGCCTGTGATAATAAAAGAAATTGTAAATAATTAAATAAAATGATTAAATAATAATGAAATAATGATTAAAACAAAAATAATAAATAATAAACAATAAATTACCACATTTCCTGTAGAAATTTTGTAGCTGGTCTTCTATTTAATTTTGATTTCTACAGTAATTTTTTCGAAAAGGGCCCTAAAAAGTATCAAAAGTTCAAGACGCGATTTTGAAGAAAGTGCACGTATATTTTAAAAAAAATTCAATTAACAAACTTTTCATTTGGATTTCTAAAGAGATGCCATTTTTAATTTTTTTTTCAATAATATTAAATCTAATCCAAAGGTTTTCAAATTATCGGGAAAATGAATAGAATGGAATTTACGAGAACAAACATTGGGTTTATTTTCTCAAATCATCTACATTATATAATAAAAAAAACTAAACATTAAAACAAACAAAATCAAAAGAAAAATCTTAAAAACTAATTCTTAACACTAATTCAATCGTTTTTTGTTTTTTATTTTGACCATTTTTTAAAATTTAAGTTATATATTTCTGGGCATATATCCTGTACATATAAACAAACAACAGTACCTTCTTTGCGGATCAATTTCACCGTCAATTCACTTCTATTTAGTGCATCACAACTTAAGCCTAAACACAACTTTCTATGTTCACTCAGACCGTCTCAACTCAACCCAGGCCTCGGACTCTACTCTACACACACTAAAAAAACAGCTGATGGCCGTGTTTTGTTTTCTACTTTTGTTTTTAAAAGAAAATAGATTTTTATAGAAAAATAAATATAATTAATTTTTTAATATTAAATAATTTAATCATTTTAATGTGTGTATTTTTTTTATACATCACAGACCCTCAAATTTGAAAGTTGAAAATGCTTTGAAAACATGTAAAAAACATGTTACCCCCGCCAGACTAGTAAAAATTTGTTAATTGATATTTTTAATCAATTTTTGAAATTAGCAAAAAAAATGAATTTACTTTTTAAAACACCTGCTTGAAGTTTACACAATCTATGGTAAATAATGTATTAATGAAAATGAAAATAATTAACACCTAACAGATCTTTTCTTATAAATAATTTTTTTAATGAAAGTACATTTCTTAACACCTCTTTGTTTATTGTTTTAAAATTAAGTTTGAGATCCCGCCTATCTATTAAAACTTGTCTGGCTGGAAATATTTGTTAATTAACATTTCACAGATTTTGTTTTATAAATTATTAATTTTAATAAAAGTAAATTTCATAATAATTTTTTTTTTTTTTTTTAATTAAGTTTCAATGAAGGTTCAATTTTTATGCATAGATGAAATCTTACACTTCATTAAATGAAGTTGTTGAGATGAATATCTCATAGATGCTGTGAATTCAAAATTAAGTCTGACAAGGTAATTAACAAAAGTTTCCAGCCAGACAAGTTTTCAAAAACGATACATTATTTAACATAGATTGTGAGAGGGCGCTGGTAGCTCAGTGGTATGCGTACTTGACTTCTGAGCTCAAGGTCGTGGGTTCGTAACCCTGCCGAGGCCCTTAGTTTATTTTATCTGGGAGGTAAAATAAACTTAAGAACGCCGTCCTTCGGATGGGACGTTAAGCGATGGTCCCGAGCCTGAGTCGGGCTCTTGTCCACCAGAGTGACGAAAGAGCGCTCTGGTAGTAGGCGATATCACCTCGTAGTTAAAGCCCGGGCATGAGTCATAAAACCTAACCTAACCCATAGATTGTGATAAATTTCAAGCAGGTGATTTAAAAAGTAAATTATTTTTTTTTAGCTAATTTTTTTTTTTTTTTTTTTTTTTTTCTTTTGGCTTTATGTACGGTGCATATTAGCCATGTCAATGTGTTATATATAATTATTTAAGACATCCATGGCCCCGGGAGGGAGTTCTATCTACGAAATAAAACTCTACTCCCGGACGGGATTCGAACCCGCAAACCATGGTGAGACCATGCGACCAAAGCCCTACGCTTTAGACCGCACGGCCACCATGGCCCCCATAGCTAATTTCAAAAATGCATTAAAAATATCAATTAATAAATTTTTACTTGTCTGGTAGGTACATATTTTTTACATGTTTTCCAAGCATTTTCCATCTTTCAAATTCTAGATGTTCGATGGTGTACCTTTTTGTGCCATGGGAACTTGGACTACCAGTCTCCAAGTTTCCATGGTCCAATCTTCTAAAATTTTCTTCTATCATCACATCTTGGCCAAAAATTTGGAAATTCGTCCAAGCATATACCCAGGAAGTGTGCCGCCGTCTCGTCTTCTCCACATCTACAGGTGGGACTGTCCTTGACTCCTACATTGTGTTAGTGTCTATTGAACGGTGAGAACTGTTGCCGAAGCTCGTTGCTTTTGAGGTTCAGAATTTCACCCCCCCCCCCCCCCCCCCTCCCCCCCACACGAATTCTTCTCTTTCCTCTCATCTTATCTTATTTTATTTTGACTATTTTTATTTTTCTTCTCTCTCCTCCCACTTCTCTATCTAGCCCTCTACTGTCTAAAATTAACTTTATTTCAAACCTTGTCTGCATCCTCCCATCTCTTTTATAATCAACCATCACCGAATTATGCTCTGACGATTTTTATTAATCTATTTTATTTTTTTCTTATTTATATAATTTTTTTTTTTACATATTCTCTTATATAGATTTTTTTTTCTTCATAATTTTTTTTTTATTTTTAGTTTGAAACTGTTTATTTGGTATATTTACAATCAGTTAAAATATAACTATAAGTAAATTTGATGACAGTGGGTATAAAAATAAATAAATTAATAAAAAATAACAGAAAAAAAAATAATAATAATAATAAATACACAATTTTTTTTTTTTTTTTTGTTTCTTCATATTTAAGCTGTTAATTTTAGGTTTTATGACTCATGCCAGGGCTTTAACTACGAGGTCATATCGCCTACTACCAGAGCGCTCTTTCGTCACTCTGGTGGTCTGAGTGGGAATTTTGCCTACCCTAAATTTTTATTCACCTAGGGTAAGAGGTCTTTAACGAGTACCTGACATCGTACAGGCTCGGGACCATCGCTTAACGTCCCATCCGAAGGACGGTGTGCTTAAGTTTATTTTACCTCACAAATGAAATAAACTAAAAGGCCTCAGTCGGGTTTCGAATCCACGATCTTGAGCTCAGAAGGCAAGCACGCATACCACTGAGCTACCGGCGACCTCGCTGTTAATTTTATGTTAATCTTTTGTTTATCTATATTTATAATTGTCTTGTTTTTCTCCATTATTTCATTACAACGGCAGTTATTAGAATTTATGTGTTAAGCTTTCTCCCTATTCCCTTTGGTCCATTTGGCTAAAAATTAATACGTGTCGTTGTTATGGAGTTTTGGATACACATATAAAATTTCGTGTCGATGCATTCATTCTATCAGGAGTTTTTACAGACAGAAAGAAATTTTTCATATCATTTTTGGAATCCAAAACTTCTAGGTAGTCATGAAGTGGATTCTACGAATACTTTTTTATTATAGTAAATATTACCAATTCCGAAAATTTCAGTGACAAGCAGATACATGTTACAAAATAACAGTTTCTTTAAATAACAGGGTATCTCTAGTACTTGGTAAAGTTGAAGTGAAGTAGACTTAGTGAGTAGCCCCAGGGTAGACAACAATCTTGGTGTTGGTCACAAAGAAAACGGAAGAAGAATCACAAAAGAACTCAAACCTAGACCAGCTAGTCACAATTGAAAAGACACTCCAACAACGAAAAAAAAATCTAACAGACATTGTTAACGTTTTTTGTATTGAGTCGTGGGCAGTTTTTTTTTTTTTTTTTTTTTTATTTCTTTTCAATTAGACCCCGTTGAAATGAAATTATTGACCGTGAAAATGAGTGACATTCCAAGAAAGCATAAAGTACATGAGGGGAGACCAGCTGAGTACTGCAGACTGAAATGAAAATGAAAATGAAAATAAATTTTATCATTCTGGGACCGGAGGTCCCCTAAGAATAAATACATACAGAGTCAAGAACAAGAAACAATTAAATATAGTATCAGTATGATGAACATAGAAATAAATAAATGAGTGCTGCATTGGAGAAAAACTGGACAATAATAAATATAAATAAACAAAAGATTAACATGAAAAAACATAGAATTAACAGCTTAATTATGAAGAAAAATAAATAAATAAAAGCTTCTATATAAATAAAAGAGAATATGTAAAAAAAAATCTATATAAATAAGAAAAAAATAAAATAGATAATAAAAATCGACAGAACATAATACTATGATGGTTGATTATAAAAGAGAAGGAAGGATGCCCAGACAAGGGTTGAAATAAAATTAATTTTAGAGAGTAGGGGCTAATAGAGAAGTGTGAGGAGAGAAGAAAAATAAAAATAGTCAAAATAAAATAAGATAAGGTAAAAAATAAATAAATGTATGATAAAAATATATAAATGTGCAAAATGAACAAAAAAGGAATAACATTGATTATGATCGAATAAATTTAGGAAATATGATAAAAGAAATATAATAAAAATAGAGAATAAGAAAAAAAAAATGAGAAAAAAAATAGGATAAATAAATAATTTGAATGATTAGATAATTGAGGTTGACGAATTAGAGAATAAGGGGGAGAGATCAAAGGGGAGAGGATTGTTTGGTGAAGAGGAATTGGAATAGTGAGGATTTGAAGGAAGCCACGGAAGGAGAGTGAGGCATTGGGGGAGACAAGGACTGGGTGGCGACTGTAGTATAGTCTGTCAGCAGTGTTTCCACTTTAAGGGGAAATTCGGCATCCGGAAGAAAGGGAAAAGAGTGAAAACGGGGAAAAAATATTTATCAGAAAACATATTCTCATTCCCCTCATACGAAGTATAGGGGAAGTAATGTATTCGGTCAAATTTCTCATGATGGGTTTTCAACGTCTGTGTGTCTGTAAGCACGATAAGTCCCGATACATTGAATGTACCGACAAGAAATTTCATACGTTTATCAAAAAACCTCGACATTTTCAGCCAAATCATCAAAAGGGAAAGGGGGGATTGGGGAGAGGCTTAACACAAAAAATAAATTCAAAATCCCATTAGGATGACACTTATTAATTTTCAGAGGAATCGGAACTCAAAATACTCAATAACTGTCGTTGTACTGAATTTATCGAGGACTTATAAGCCACTATGTAAGTAAAATATTGAGTTTTAGTTTACGGTAGATTGAATTGGCTTTGGAGGGAGAGCGGAAACTTAATTGACTGATTCGTGCTGGGGAAGTACATATTCAGTGATTCACCGATAATAATATTTATCCTCCCCTCCTAACTTTTCAGATGGTTTCGAAATGAGACACATTCCAATGAAATTATAGGGAACGAGTAAACAGAAAACGAATGTGAGTGACTGAGGAACAAAAAAGCAAACAATAGAAATTGTTCTGGGCATTTGAGTCGAGGCACCCTACTCTGGTTCCTCCCTTAACTTCGGAAAATTAATAGGTGTCATCCTTAGGGATTTTTGAAAGTATTTACAAAATTTCATGTCGATACATTCATTACATCGGCAATTATTGCGGGTTAGAGTGCCCAGCAGACTGACGTAAAAGCGCTCTGGTAGTAGGGATTTGACATTGTAGTTAAAGCCTGGACATGAGTCATAATAACAAACTAAATTTATTGTCGATACATTCATTCTATCGATAGTTATCGCGTTCACACTTTTTTTTTTTAATTTTTGGAATCAAGATGTCAGAAAATATGAAATTCCGTTGAAAATTCCGACTTTTCGATCGATTACATAACTTCCCGTATATTTCATATAGCTGGGGAAGATAGTTATTATGACTCATGCCCGGGCTTTAACTACGAGGTCATATCGCCTACTACCAGAGTACTAAGTTAACGAGTACCTGACATCGTACAGGCCCATCCGAAGGACGGCGTGCTTAAGTTTATTTTACTTCCCAGATAAAATAAACTAAGAGTCTCGGCCGGGTTTCGAACCCAAGATCTTGAGCTCAGAAGGCAAGCACGTATACCACTGAGCTACCGGCGCCCTCATAGCTGGGAAAGTAAAACGAAAGTACTCATATGTGTAAAGTATCGAGTACATATTACCCAGTATCGAAAGGAAAGTATCGATATCAGTATTGTATAATTAGTATACAACATCCTTTGGAGAAGTGAAGGCCTCAGATCGATTCTGGCATGACTTTGGCAAAATTACAGCCACAATCCCGATCATATCATATACGGAACTATAGTTAATTACCATATCCATTTATGGATGGTAATATCTTTTTTTAAGTACCATTCAGATAGGATTGACGATACGATACGATAGTATCGATACTGGGCTGGATAGCATTCTTTCTCAACCCCATTTCTTTAGGACCCACTTTCTTATTTCTCTTCGATTGTTCTTAATAGTTTTTTTTTAAAAACATTTACAACTGGTCATTTGGTTGGCCTGAATGGGAGTTAGAGAAAGCACAATGTATTTTAATTAATCAAAAGAAATATGTAGTAATTATGACTCATGCCCGGGCTTTCATTGCGGAATATCGTTTAATTTCGTTGCTTTTCGAGCCCAAATCTACTATCCTAGCTTCATTTGTATGAACATAAAACGGGGCCCTACGGATGTAAACAAAGCCGCTAGAGAAAAGGGATTAATGTTGCGTTCGAACCAAAACAAAAAGCAATAACCACCATTCATTTCGTATTTTTCTGTTTCATCTATCCATCCGAACAAATTACATAGACAAACACGTTAGTTCTTTGTAAACAAATATTGACTCTGCCCCGTCAAAAACTGATATCCCTTATACAGCTAACAACGCTCTTTTTAAGGATTAATTAGGCTTCCTTCATAGAAGTTCACGGAAAAACTAATTTCATTTTTTTTTCCATGAAACCAGTTCGGATAATTGAACGTTCGAATAATCTACGCTCTACTGTATATAGCCTATTTATCCCTGAGCCAAGTGAAGCAGCCGCCTCAAGGTCCCCGAAACAGCGATAAATTGGAAAAAGGGAGAAAAGAAAAAAAACAAGGATTTAACAAATCACAAAATTGATCACATTTATTTTAAAAACTACATCATATTTGAATGTCTATACAACAGAACATGCAAGTGATGATGATCTCTTAGAAATTGCTTTCTTTCAATTTTTTACATGAATGACATCATCATTTTATCATGGTGGCCGTGCGGGCTAGAGCGTTGGGCTTTGGTCGCATGGTCTCACCATGGTTTGCGGGTTCGAATCCCGTCAGGGAGTGAGTTTTATTTCGAAGATAGAACTCCCTCCCGGGGCCACGGATGTCGTAAATATAACTAAATAACACATTGACATGTCTAATTTGCACATATATATATATATAATAAAACTATCTACATAAGGGCAAAAAAAAAATAATAAAAAAAATATTTTATCAAAATTTAAATTATTTAAAACTTTATGCTCAATCGAAAGTAATCCGAATGCATTCAACTTTATGCTCAATCGAAAGTAATCCGAATGCATTCAACTTTATGCTCAATCGAAAGTAATCCGAATGCATTCAACTTTATGCTCAATCGAAAGTAATCCGAATGCATTCAACTTTATGCTCAATCGAAAGTAATCCGAATGCATTCAACTATTCTTCGCCCATCGAACTTCTTAGATAATTTTTTATATACCTATTTTAATTCTTATTCAAATCATTCGAATAGAAAGCAGCAATTTTACTGTTACCGGATTTTTAAAAAAAACTTTATGTAGATTCTAGATTTTTCGATGGTTTCTATGAATAGAATAGAATAGAAAATAATGGTTTTTATTAAAAGAACACCTGTGAGCTTGACCCAGCCACTCTCGCGTGTTAGTCTCAAGTTTGTGTGAGTCTAGTGGAGTACTACTCTATCTGTCGTGGGTACAGTACGGCTTTACGTCCCGTTCTGTATTATAGTTAATGGTTACTCAAAGTGTGCCTATCGTGTAAGAGTACGGTTTTACATGCCATCTCTTGTGGAGTCATAGCCACTCATAGTGTTATAGTAAAGCCCTGTTCTTTCTGTATAGCCTGGCCAGGCAATATATAAGTAGATCAATTATATTAGTGTTCCCCCACCTTATGTATCTTATAGATTCGACTGGACCACAGTGCAGACTGCAATCTGTAAGTACATAGTTTAAGGAAATATTAGAATAATAGAATTTGCCTCAATTTATGTTAAGGATCAATGTTTTGGTCCTGAGTTGCCTCAATTTATGTTAAGCTGGTTTCTCCCGGAACCAGCACTATCGAATACAGTCCACTACAGAGAGCTTGCCGTGTTTACTAAGTTGTGCGTAGACATGTTTTGGTAGACATGTTTTAAGAAAATAACATCATTCCAAGAAATATACAAAGAAAAAAAAAACACTTAGACTATAGCCATTTTGGCCGTCAGTCGGAGTTGGCATTACAGATATTTGATAATGAAGAACAAAAAATATTAGCTTATATAAATAAATGAACAGAATAAATAATCAACGTTAAATTATTTTAAAAATATGTAAACATAAAACGTAATAAATAATAATGCGGATAATGAGAAAATAAAATAAAGACATGTATTAAGGCTGAAAACAGAGGGCGCCGGTAGCTCAGTGGTATGCGTGCTTGACTTCTGAGCTCAAGAACGTGGGTTCGTAACCCGACTGAGGCCCTTAGTTTATTTTATCTGGGAGATAAAATAAACTTAAGCACGCCTTCCTTCGGATGGGACGTTAAGCGATGGTCCCGAGCCTGTACGATGTCAGGTACTCGTTAAAGACCCCTACCCTAGGTGAATAAAAAATTTAGGGTAGGCAAAATTTAGGACTCCCACAGTAGAGTCGGGCTCATGTCCACCAGAGTGACGAAAGAGCGCTCTGGTAGTAGGCGATATGACCTCGTATTTAAAGCCCGGGCATGAGTCATAAAACCTAACCTAACCTAACCTAAAACTACAAATAATAATACGATGAAAAAATAAAGAGTTTGGTGGCTAGAAACCAAATAAAACTAACTAAACAACCTGGTAAATGGTAATAACCACAAAGTTACAGGAAGGAAGGAGGTTTGTTTGGGTCCTAGAAATTAAGTTCCTGAATCAGCATGTTTCTATATTTGGATGCCGCCCTTGCATAGTTGTATATCCGATTCCAGTTAGGCCCATTCATTAAAGCGATGAGTTCCCCTCTCCCTAAGTTAGGTTTGCCCAGCCACCTCTGTCTGGCCTCTACGATGTTATATTGGATTTTTCTTGAAACATCTTGCAATTTCTAAAAACATGCTGAAGTATACAATCAATTTTCAGACCAAACGGTTGAATGGTTTTGGCGGAAGAGCGAAAACTTAATTGATTAATTCGTTTCAGGAAAAGCACATTGATTCACCGACTTTTTTTTAATGTGAACTGAGTCCAACGCCCCTTTAACGCCGCTCTGGGAGGCCTTCTAGTTCTTCCTGAGTCATGAAGTCAAGACCCATTGTCTCTTAGAGAACCTGACTCAAGTGGCACTAAACAGCCGATTAGCTAAGCCAAATTACTGCTTGCTTAGGAATACGAACATTCACTGCGCAGCCTAACACTGTTCCCATGATCAATTGATCAGTGACATTGCGGCTCAGAGAGACTGCAGACATAACAGTCCTATCCCATCTATATGGATCGATCTGTCAGAAAATCGATGTTCACTTTTAACAGAAGTTTCATTTTTTCCGACTACTTAAAAAAAAAATTTATCTGGCCATTATAGGACTTTCTTATACCAACCACGCTTACCACGAGGACCACGAAAGTGGTCTCAATTTTCGTTCGATTTCGTCCAAAATCTAAATAGACCTAAGTTAAAACATGTGATTTCTTCATATCAAATGTCAAGTTCATAGCTACAATTGTTTTTGCGATAGAGAACTCACAACTTTTCAATCACATGTACACACACTTAGAGGGTGCCGGTAGCTCAGTGGTATGCGTGCTTGTCTTCTGAGCTCATGAAGGTGGGTTCGAAACCTGACCGAGACCCTTAGTTTATTTTATCTGGGAGGTAAAATAAACTTAAATACGCCGTCCTTCGGATGGGACGCTAAGCAATGGTCCCGAGCCTGTACGATATCAGGTACTCGTTAAAGACCCCTCCCTACCCTAAGTGAATAAAAATTTAGGGTAGGAAAAATTTGGGACTCCCACAGTAGAGTCGGGCTCATGTCCACCAGAGTGACGAAAGAGCGCTCTGGTAGTAGACGATATGACCACTTAGTTGCCCGGGCATGGTTCATAAAACCTAACCTCAACTTTTTCTATACTTCGTATAACTGGAGATTTATTATTATTGGCACTTTTGTGAAGTTATAAGTTGAAGAAAGTTACCACAGGATGAGCAATTACAACTTTCTAAAAATCTGGAAAAAAAAACGGGGGAGGGGAAGATGTACCGTTATATGGGGGGGAGAGGGGGGATCGGTTTTCGGTTTAGTTCAGGGAGCCGGTTTTTCGAAAAAGGGGCTAACAGATGCAATGTCATGTAAGAAGTGTGCCTATATCAAATAGAGTAGGAACGAGAACCAGGGCAGTAGGTTTCCAGAGATCTGAGAGATCGTTATGGTCACAAATACTGAATATTTTCAAAAAAATCTACTTAACATTGCTTGAAATACACTTTCCAATAAATTACAGATATATTTTTGTGTGTAGTTAGTTATTATGACTCATGCCCGGGCTTTAAGTAGGAGATCATATCGCCTACTACTAGAGCGCTCTTTCGTCACTCTTATGGACATGAGCCCGACTCTACTATGGGAGTCCTAAATTTTGCCTACCCTAAATTATTATTTACCTAGGGCAGAAGGAGGGCGTCCTTAAGCTTATTTTACCTCCCAGATAAAATAAACTAAGCCGAGGTTATGAACCCACGATCTTGAGCTCAGAAGACAAGCACGCATACCACTGAGCTACCGGCACCCTCTGTGTATAGTTGTATTACACGGGAAAATATTAACTTCATGAAATGCATCGTATCTGATTCGTAAATCGTATATCTATACAGTCGATATAACTAAACTCAAGGGGCATAAGAAGAAATTCGTATTATCGAGTTTTTGCTATAATAAAACTACGTAATATCGAGTGAACATCAAAAACTTTTTTAATATTGAGATGGGTTAAAAATGTAAAGAAAATCATAAGAATTCTATTATACATTTTATTATGTATGTATTATACATTTAATAAATTCTAATTATTATTCTAATTATTAGACTCAACCACAACCGATTACCTTTCCATCTTCATAAAATCAAAATTTTAGATCATCCTGTAGCTGCGACAGACTTACTCCAGCTGCCTCCAATCATGTCTTGTTAGCCTGTCCACTAACTGCCCTCCACAGAGACCAGCTATTTCATACCTTAATATCCCATCGTGTCCTTCTACCAACCGATATCACACTCATAATTAGTAGAGATAGAAATATTGGGATCCTAGACGCTCTTTTCAATTTTATTTCTGCAAAATGATATAGTTTTATAGTTACTCCATTTTAATCCTAACTATATCTTCATTTGTAAAATTATTTAGTCCCCCTTCTTGCAAAATTTGTGTAATGGCTGATATGCATTGACCATAAGGCAGAAAAAAAATAATAATAAAAAATAAAAATAAAAATAAAATTATAAAATTAATTTTTATAATATTAATAATTTGAATGTGTGTATTTTTTATATACATCACAGAGGATAACATTATTTAAACCTGCAAACTTTCTTTCAGGTCAACGTCCTCTTGTGAAAGATAAGTCTAAAGCCTTGAAAGAGAGGATCTTAGAGGATAGTAATTTCTTAGTGAGAAAGGAAGCTCTTAGCAATCCGTCTGTGGTTCCTCTTCGCATGGACGATTCCACTGAACCACTTCCCGACAGAACAAGGAACGACCCCAAAACATGGACAGGATGGGAAAAAGAAGAACCAATAACAAAGTTCTATAAGTGTTTATTATTTTCTTTTCCCATTTGAAACTTTTCAGTTCTGTTATTAGTCCTGTTACAACTCTTTAAGTGGTATTTAGGTGAAATCTTCTTGTTAAAGTGGGGTATTATTGGGACGAAATAGCGGCAGAGAGACGGGAGAGACCTCCCATGAGAAGTTGACGAACTTGGGTGTAGGGTAGAGCGGGCAGAGCACGCCAGGGCCTCGGGAAGTGGGACAGAGAAACTGACAGGTCGACCCAGATGGGTGTAATTGCCCGGTAGATACCTAGGTTCCAGGTTCTAGCATAGGCGCAAACCTTCCCAATTATTATTATAATATTTACATTATCTCTCTAATCCGACATAGATAGGGTTACTGAATATAGAAAACAAAAAAAAAAATTAATTAAGTTGTGTCGATACATTCATTACAATGGCAGTTATCAGAGTTTTTGTGTTAAAAATATAAAATAAAATTTCGTGTCGATACATTCATTCTATCGGGAGTTATCATGTTCACAGACTCACACACACAGAGATTGTTGCTCTCGGTAGGGGCTATGTCAGGGCGAAAGTCTCGTTGATGTGCTTGCGTAAGTGTGTGTGTGCATATGGTGTCTAACTTTCAACGAGTACAGTTGTGTTAAGGTTAGAAAAAACAAAACAAAAAATTTTTTTTTTTTTTTTTTTTTCATTCTAAATAATTTTCAAATATTTTACTAGTTCAATTTAAATTTGGAGTTCAGTTGGTTCTTTCGTTAGTTTGTGTTCTTATATCTTCATTCCTTTAAAATCATTTATTCTTATCATTAATTTCCTTTAAATCTTCAACTTTTTCGTAAGTATTATTTAGTGAGTTAGGGATGAACGCTTCAAGCGGGGGTGAGGAGCCCCCGGGGATTAGTGGTGAAGTGGACGATGGTCCATTAATGGAGCAGGAGGCAGCAGGAGGAGCAGGGATGGACTTGAGCCCGGGCCCGGTAGCTCCCAAGGCGGGGGGCAAGAGGCAGGCCGCAGAGGATATCCACAGGGGCTCGGCCAAGGTTCTCGTGAGCCAGCGAGTGGTCGAGTCTTCCAGCAGCGCAGCGGACCAATTACAGGTTGCCAATAAAATATCTAAATTACAATCAGGTAAGTTTAAGGACACTGATGTTGGTCCTTTCTGTGTTTATGTGGAAGGTTTGCAGGGAACTCTAGGTTCCATTCACCCGATGGGTTTTGGAAAGTGGATGTTCTCCAATAACTTTAAATATGTGAAAGACATCTCAAATATAGCGGTGGCAGGGAAAAATAGGTTCCGTGTAACCTTCAGTTCATCTGTGGCCGCTCATAGTTTTATAACGTGGGAATTTTTGAAGGAAAAACATGCATATGCGTTCATTCCGCGCCATTTAATTAATAAGAGGGGTGTCATTCGCGGGGTGGACACTTCCTTGGATGATGATGAAATTTTGCAGGTTGTGAAATCCCCATCAAAAATAGTGGAAATTAAACGAATGACAAGAGGCAAGAAAGAGGATCCGTCTCAGCGCATTAAACTAGGTACATGCGTTCTAACATTCGACAGCCAAAGACTGCCAGAATACGTTTATATCTACGGAGCTAGGTGTCCGGTGGCCCCCTACGTGCCCCCCCTTCTTCAGTGTTACTCATGTCTGAACTTTGGTCATGTCAAGGCGCAGTGCCGAGGCTCCGTGCGATGCGAGATCTGTGGGGACAAGCATGCCTCCTCCGAATGTACCTTCACCCTCCCCGTCTGTGTCCATTGCAAAGGTCCTCATAAGGCCACCTATCGGGAGTGTCCCGTCTATGTCGCAAACCTCGAAAAGAAAAAACAGTCTGTTATTTCCACAACCCTCTATTCGACCGTTACTAAAAATAAATTTAACCTATTAGAAAATATGTCGGAATTTCCTGTCTTGGACAGTAATTCAAACAGTTCCCCCGAAAACAAAAATAATACTGTTAATATGCTTAGCAAAAAAACTAAAATTAAAGTGAGACGGTTTTCCCCGTACGCTGCACCTAAAGGCTCGCAGTGGCCTGTCCTTTCGACCCCTTCCTTACCTCTCCAGCCGATCGAGTCCAACCCTCAGGCGGCCTCCTTCATGGAGAGGTTCGTGGAATCTCTGTCTAACCTAATTAGTAAGATCCAGAACTCCTCACTGTCCAAGGACCAGATCGTTGAGTTGCTGGCAATGACCCTGCACAATTTGGTAAGCGACGGTTCAGAAAATGTGGAAAAATTTAAAGTAAATGATGATAGGTCCGTATCCAATTAATTTAATGAGTTCATTTCCAAAATCGTTTCAAGGAATGCTCAATTCACTGAAGCCTCTTTTCTTATTTGTAAATAATAATTCAATTTCCTGCGTTTATGGTTTTAGTTGTGAATTCCCTCTGGTTCTCGTGTTTACGTGCGCCTTTTTGGGTGTACTTACATACAAATCCATTTACATACTATTTAATAGAATTCCCATTCTTTGCATACTTCCATATTTAGTCTGTTCTCTTCTCAGTCCAGTTGGGCGATTTTATAAAAAATTAAATATTTATTATGGACAGAACTCTTAAGCTCCTTCAATGGAACGCTCGTTCTGCTGTAGCCAACAAAGCCAGTTTGGAGTGGATGTTGCACAAGCACGGTATCGACGTGGCCCTTGTGTCTGAGACGTGGTTCAGGCCAGGAGTGTATGTCGGGTTCCCGGGGTACAATGTGCTGAGAGAGGACAGGGCAGACGCCAGGTCCGGGGTAGCGCTCCTCATTAGGAGTAGCATCCCCTACACCCAGATCACCAATTTTTACAAGGTAAGGAATGTGCTGATGGTAGGAGCGGAGATTAGGTTAGTCTCCAATTCTGCCATCAGTATCATCTCTATTTACAATGAGCCCAACAACCAAGTGGCAGAGGCAGACTGGGACCGGTTGTTGCGAGGCATTCCAAAACCTACCTTGGTTGGAGGTGATTTCAATTCTCACCACTATTCTTGGGGTTGCGATAGATGTGACAAGAAGGGCAAAAATCTTTTAGCGGCTGTTGAAAACAGCAATATGATAGTTGTTAATGATGGCAGCCCTACTTATGTTAATAACGTTGCCCAGAAATGCAACTCGGCGGTGGATGTCACTTTTTGTTCTTCAGGTTTGGCCAGTAAAGTGGATTGGGAGACATTGTCTGACCCTCACGGC
The DNA here is from genome assembly GCA_963662175.1 of Aradus depressus. NCBI lineage: Eukaryota > Metazoa > Arthropoda > Insecta > Hemiptera > Aradidae > Aradus > Aradus depressus. The sequence goes on along the minus strand of OY759226.1, from coordinate 20,480,803 downwards.
TCTAACCACCTCCCCATTGTAATCACTTTAAATAATATTTCTATTAACAAAATCCTCGTCACACCCTTTCGAAGGTGGAACATTAGAAAAGCTGATTGGGAAAAATTTAGTTATTCCATGAATGATAAATTCAGGAGTTCAGACAGTAATCTAAATGAAGGGTATGACCATTGCATTAACGTTATAAATGAAGCAGCTGCAGAAGCAATCCCGAAATTTAGAAAATATATAAATCCCAAATTTAATCGTCCCTGGTGGAATGAAAACCTCAGCGATTTGTTAAACAAAAGGAAAGCCAACTTCAATAATTATAAAAAGAATTCGGATTTGGGGAATCTCATGAAATATAAACGAGCGGATGCGGAATTTAAGAAGGCGGTAAAAGAAAGTAAAATTAATAGTTGGCGCGAATTTTGTGGTAGTTTGAACAGATGTACGCCTGTAAAAGAAATTTGGGACAAAATAAAAAAACTATCAAACAGGAAGAAAAGTAATAAGCCCCCTTTAGAGACGGGAGAGTGGTGTGTGGACTTCATGGAACGTTTGGCCCCTCCCTTCGTTCCGGCATGGGTGGGAGCAATGGACAGGATATCAGAGAGACACTTCCTAACAGACAGGTTCGAACTGGCCGAACTGAACATGGCGATCAAATCCAACAGTAAGAATACGGCTCCAGGGATGGACGGGATCCATTATGACATGATCAGGAATTTGCTGGTCACAACCAAACTCCACCTGTTGAAGGCATTTAATGAGATCTGGCTTTCTGGGGTCTTCCCGGAGGATTGGAAGGATTATTTGGTTATCCCATTGCTAAAACCGGGTAGATCGCACAGTGATGGAGCTTCATACAGACCGATAGCCCTGTCATCTTGCATGTTGAAGACCTTCGAAAGAATGGTGAAGAACAGGCTTGAGTGGTGGCTGGAGTCGCAGGACAAGATCCCATCTTACCAGTTCGGGTTTCGGAAGGGCAGGTAGGTCCACTTATGACAGTTTAGCATCCCTCACCTTAGATATCCACACTGGGTTTACTAATCGTCATCAGACATTGGGACTGTTCCTGGATCTCACAGGGGCCTATGACTCTGTTCAACTTCCTGTTCTAGCGAACAAGATGCTAAATTTGGACTTGCCAGCCAGTTTTACTCACAGGATCATTAACTTACTCTCGAATAGACGCCTTCATCTATGGATAAACAGCTCACTGCATAGTTCCAGGGTTACAAATCTGGGTTTGGCGCAGGGGGGAATTCTCTCTCCCCTTCTATTCGTTATCTACTCCTTGGATTTGTGTCGATGTATTCCTCGCAACATAAGTATATTGCAGTATGCAGATGATATCTGCCTGTATACCCAACACAAGACCGTGGATTCTTGCAAGGCAGGCTTGAACCAGGCCGTAACATCGCTGCTCCCGTGGCTGGTCGACAATGGTCTCAGCATCTCTCAGTCAAAATCTGCCGTTTGTCCTTTCTCGCGACAACATAGGTTCCCACTCGGGGAGAATTTAGCTTTAGGGGGATTGGTCTTCCCTTGCGTGGCCAAGGTTAAATTCTTAGGCTTGGTTCTAGACCGGAAGTTAAACTGGAACAGCCATATCTCCTCCATAATCCAGAAAGTAGAAAAATATATTAATATCCTTAGACTAATAACAAACAGAAATTGGGGGGCAGATCCTAATATTGCATTACTATTTTATAGAAACGTAATTAGGGCAGTTGTGGACTACGGCTCAGTGTTCTATGGTGAAGCGGCCAAGACCAGTCTACATGGGCTGGATGTCCTTCACAACAAATGTCTGCGTCTGGCACTGGGCTTCCTGAACAGCACACCTGTAGATGTGGTACTGTGTGAGGCGGGGGAGATGCCGCTAGACCTTAGAAGGAGAATGTTGGCTGGCAGGTACCTCTGCAAGTTACTGGCCTCCGATAGTCCTGTCTATAGCAAAGTTCGGCAACTAACTGTACTTAACCTCACCTCATCTTACTGGGTTAGAAAGAATTATTATCCTCTGTTGCTTGATAGTTTCCCGGAATACGCTAAGTTTGCCCCTTTCGTATACAGTTCTCACATTCTACCAAATTTCAATATTAATTTTCGTAATCTTCTTCATCACATTAATATAACATACTTACCGGATCTCTCTGGTGTCCCTCCTTCCATGGTTAATGCGGTGTTCCAAGGGATCAAAAGGAAATGGTGGTCGTCATATGTACCAATATTTACAGACGGATCAAAAACGACGAATGGTACAGGTTGCGCCTTTCTTGATGACGACAAAAATTTCAGTCGGAGTTTCAAACTTCCGAAATTTGCTTCTAGTTACACTGCTGAATTAGTAGCAATAAATGAAGCTTTGAAGTATGTCTCCCTACTCGATAGTGAACACTTTCTTTTAGTTACAGATTCATTGAGTGCCCTAACTAAGTTAAATTCCTGTTGCACAAACAAGTTATCTATCTATGATAACATAATAGCCGACATACTAGAAAACTATGCCGTGGTTATTGGCCAAAAGAAAAAAGTTGTGTTAATGTGGGTGAAAGCTCACGCGGGAATTAAAGGGAACGAGAGGGTGGACGGATTGGCAAAACTGGCGGTGGAGAGGGGGGAGCCTATAGGCAACATCCCGGCTAGCGATCTGAAGGAGGGTATCCTGACCTCCGTTCTGACAATGTGGCAGGACAGGTACCAGGCCTCTCGCAAAGGCAATTTCTTTAAGTCGATTCAACCCCATGTAGGAACCAGACCGTGGTTTAGAGACAAAGCAACATCTATATTTGAGTGTAAGACCATATGCCGTTTAAGAAGCAACCACGGACTGTGCAATGCCTACCTGAATAGGATTGGTCTGAGTGAGAGTTCTAGCTGCCGCCACTGCGGGGGCTACGAGGATCTGGAGCATATAGTGATGCAGTGTCCACATTACAGTGCAGAAAGAGATCTCCTTATGGAGAACCTAGAGAGAACAGTTGCAGCTCCTCGAACATACCTGGCTATTTTATCTGCTTGCAACAGCCCTCTTGTCAGAGAGGCGCTGTTAGCTTTTTTAAATTATGCTGGCCGCAGGGTCTGAACTTCGTATATATTCATATGTCACTAGCTATTTATATGTTTTTGCCGCCCTTCGGTCTACCGTGCGCCGGTTGGCTGCGCGGTGGGTGGGTTGGGGTGCCGGCATCGGCTGGGGCTTCTCGGGGTTTCGAGTCGGTCGGGCACACATGGAGAACGGTGTACTGTATTGGTAACAACGGTATGAGTGATGGTCACTGGCGCGGGATTAAGTTCCCTCAAAACCTGAATCAGTGTATGAGAGATGGTCACTGGCGCGGGATTAAGTTCCCTCAAAACTTGAATCAGTGTATGAGTGATGGTCACTGGCGCGGGATTAAGTTCCCTCAAAACCTGAATGGAGTTATGTTACCCAAGTTCGAAAGTGATGGTTTTGTATTTCGGGGTTGTGTGCTCGACGGGTTTGGGACCCTGGTGGGTCGCGGCCGGTTCGGTGCCTCCGCTCCTCTGCTGTGTTGTCTTCTGGCGTCCTGCTCGCCTTCTGGCTTCCTGCTCGCCTTCATGACTGTGTTGTGTGGTGGCCCCATTCCTCTTCAGGGGCATTGCGCGTCCGTATCTTGCTTCTTTACAAAATTATTGCTATAAATTTAAGTTTTTTCTTATGATTGTTCTTCTTTAATTGCTTTGTCCTTAAACCAAGGTACCTGTAAAAAATTTTCCAAAATGATCATCATGGTAGCTGGCCGATATGCCTCAGCATAAGGCCATAACTGAGAGAAAAAAAAAAAAAAAAAAAAAAAAAAAAAAAAAAAAAAGTGTGTGTGTGTGTGTGTGTGTCGGATGGTTGCGCGCGCAGCGCACACACACAACACTTCTTTATCTGTGATGTCAGCTGTTTTCAAAAATAACAATAACACATGATTAGATATCGGTGGTTGTCGTGAAGAAGTCGATAAGTCCATTTACCTTGAAAACAAGTTAACAGTGCCTTCAATACTCAATTATTAATAACTACGTTGTGAAAAATTGGTTAAGTTGTGCTCCTACCTAAAAGGCGTGATACTCAGATTGTGAATTTTCAGTTAAGTACTATTTTTGGTTTAATTATAGTAACTCGTTATATTTTATTATTCCTTATACGAGAATATCCTGAAATTATTGTATGTCAAGTTTACAGGTTGTTCACGCCAAGTATTTTCTTTAACAAATAGGCAAGTTGATTTATCTTGTTATGTTATTCCGGAATTCGTATTTGCATCGTAAAGTGTTATTTAAGAGACCACGTAGCTTTCCAGGGAGTTTTAAGAATTACTTGTATTGTTATAATATAGTGTACTTTTTTTATTTTAAATACATAATAATATTGTAACAAAAAAAGCAAAACTTGTGTTATTATTAGTTTTCCTCAACAAACCAATCTATGTCTGATACAATAATAATAATAATAATAGTTAAAACTGTTTTTGTTAGATGATTTGCTATATTTTTTGAGTTACGAAGAATAATAACTTACTTTTATGTCAAGAACACAATGGTGCATAACAAGATAAGCCATAACAAACTAAGTTAAGTCATAATTGAATCAGTGAGTTCGAAAAGGGTCCAACTGTAATTTTTTAGATTTTTATTTTTTTTTATTTTTGTCAAAACTGGGTCTTAATACATCGTTTTATTCGAGAAGGCGCCTTCTTCTATTTTAACAAGTAGGAGAAACTGCGTCTTTATTTTTCTGTTTAGTTTGAAAAGGGTCCAACTGTTACATTTATCTCCTTATCGAACTTGACAACACTGCTTTATTATCGACAGTTGTGGGTATATGAATTCTGCATTTACGACATGAAGAGCAAAAATGCATGCTTTTATTCATATCATTCATGATTTCTCTTTTTTTTTATTTATTTCGCTCTTCATGTCGTAAATGCAGAATTCATATCCCTTCAGGGGCATATGGGTATAATTATTATTTAACTAACACATAGGGTATAATTATTATTTAACTAAAAACGACATAAACCAAACAAAACATGACACTGCACATTTAAAATTTTAACAACCTCTTTTTTTTTGGTTTGTGGCCTTATGGTCTAAGCATATCAGCCAAACAACCTCTTTATGACACCGAAATGTATATATTTTGGCCCAAATGGTATCTTTAGGTAAATTATAGGATTTTGGAGAATGATCAAATCTTTACAGTGCTCTACTGAAAAGTGGAGAGTTTTGACTTATCGACTTCTTCACGACAGCCAGGGATATAACATCGTAGTTTTACATTATTGATCATATTTATGCAACGGGTTAATTACCAACTTTTTTTTTTTTTAACTTTATCTACAAATGAATACGAATTGAAGCATTTCAACAACAAATTCGAAAACTATCATTCTCGCGGTATTTAGAGACACTACAATCACAGTTGACTATATCTTATTTTAGCTATCACAAACGTCAATATAGTGAAAATATTGTTTGTGTAAGGAAGTATTGTGTTCATAAAAAAAATTCGACATGTTTCACAAATACGTACAGATTCTAAAGTCTCTCGAACAGACGTACCAACTTTTTTTTAATCAGCTGTTATTTTTGAATAATCATGGTCCCAGGGCACATTACAGTGGACGACTAATGAATAACATCGATAGTACAAAATCCCATACTATATATTTTAAACTTTAGAACCGTTCACAATTAATTTACATATAATAAAAATCTGAAAATAAAATGACCAATATTTTGAGGTATTTATATATTTACATATTTACAACGATGAATTGTTCGTTATTAGTAAGTGCCATGTTGGAGGTCATGGTGGCCGTGCGGGCTAGAGCGTAGGGCTTTGGTCGCATGGTCTCACCATGGTTTGTGGGTTCGAATCCCGTCCGGGAGTGAGTTTTATTTCGTAGATAAAATAGCTGTTGTAAATAACTAGATTAGCACCTTTAATAAGTGACACATGGCTAATATGCATCGTACATAAGGCAAAAATAAAAAAATTAAAGAACAATAAAGAACGTTTAATTCCTCATACGACTTGCCTCATATTGTAACATTATAAAACAAAATTTAATCAAAATCAGTGCACTACAGCAAAATTTAGAATCTAAAGTAGATGTTTACTGTTTACACATCAATTCTCGTGAGTACCGCGTCCCTCACACTTTTTTTTTTTTTTTTAATTAGGCACATTAGATCGCAATTTTTTTTTTTTTGGGGGGGGGGGCACCCCTGCCCTCCCTAGCTACGCCAACGGTATCGACACGATGTTGGGGGAGTATTGGTGGTGAATCCTAGGGTGGTCCTTAAAGTGAAAAAATTGAAATTTTAAAAAGTGCTCCCCCTAGGTCGAAAGTAGTCCCAAAAAAAAATTTTTGGCGCCGAAAAAACGAGAAAACATATTAATAACCCGTCCCCCATCGAGGTTGAATTTTAAATAGGATTTAACATGGGTTTCAAAGTTTTCTTCAGTCGATCGATTACTGAGCCGTTGATTTCCATCGCATTAAGGTAGAAAATGGTACACACGGGTTTTCGGGGTCGCTGAAGCAGAATATGATGTTAAGAACTCATTTTAATACATGCCAGCTGTCAAAAAACCTGTCATTATCATTTACTTTTTTCATAATCATGGTTTTTTCAGTATTATCATTCTCAACAGCTGTCAAGTGTGAAAATTATTTTTAGAAATTGGTTAAATATCGAAAAATGTTTTCCTTACATTTTTTTAATCGAAACTAGTAGACATTTTTGTTTAGAAACTGATAATACTCAAAAAACCGTGATTATGAAAAAGGTAAATGACAATGACAGGTTTTTTGACAGCTGGCATGTATTAAAATGAGTTTTTTACATCATATTCTGCTTCAGCGACCCCGAAAACCCCTGAGTACCATTTTCTACCTTAAAGCGATGGAAATCAACGGCTCAGTAATCGATCGACTGAAGAAAACTTTGAAACCCATGTTAAATCCCATTTAAAATTCAACCTCGATGGGGGATGGGTTATTCAATATGTTTTCTCGTTTTTTCGGCGCCAAACATTTTTTTTTTGGGACCTTCTTTCGACCTAGGGGGAGCACGTTTTAAAATGTAAACTTTTTCAATTTAAGGACCACCCTGGTGATACACCGAAGACTTTATTTTGAAGTCTCTTGTTCCCATAACTTCACAGCAATTAAGGTCCGAATTTTAAAGTATTTTCGAGAGAGAGCCTCCGGACCCCCCTGCTAACTTCTCTGCCTATGCCAGGCGCCTACATAAAGGTCCCCAGAGCTGCCGCGAGAGCGGACCGGCTGAACCTGTCGTCCTTTTTTCCGGTCTGTCACTGACCCGCTGTTTCCTGTTTTACTTCTCTCATCCCCGCCTCTTGGCATTTGTTAAGCCCCTTTTTTTTATTATTTTTTTTTCTAGATCCGGGCAGCCTCTTTTCCGTCATGGTACCGATCCTATCTCCACAGCCAAAACAGATTATCGGTACAACTTCCGTCAAAGAAACACTAAACATTTTATCCCCATTTTCGATCTCGGCAATGGACAATTTGTCGCAAAATATTCGTGAGTATAGTAAATTAAAACCTCTCCTTAAGGACAATTTTGCGATGTCCTGACTCGAAGTATAGGAAAACAATGTATTTTTACACCCCTCGCAACGGACACCCCTCTAACGGAACAACCAAGTTTGCATCATCAAGAGATAAATCTACCTCTCCTAAGCGGACACTTACAAAACAATTCATTTGAAAAATGTAATTTTGAATGCTTTTTATTATTCGTAGAATTCGGTGTTTACATATAATGAAGTTTTTTTTTTTTAAACCTTCCTCAACGGACACTCTTCTGCAACGGACAATTTTCTTGGTCCCATGACTGTCCGTTGCAGAGGGGTTTTATTGTGTAACATAACAGGCTTGCACAGATTCCAGAGTGACAAAAGAGCGGTATGGTAGTAGGCGTTATGACTTTGTAGTTACAGCCCGGTCATGAATCATAATAACTAACTATGCCACATAGATTGTTACCACCATAGCCATAGGGGACGGCCCCCCTTCCCCCCCGGGACGACTCTAATTTGTATAATCAAACAACATCCTGACACTACGTAGAGAAACTCTAGATTCTACGTTACACTCCATAGCATGCACAGTGGCGTAGCCTAGCACACATTATTCCTCCCCTCCCCCCCCCCCCCCCTACGTTAGTTATTGTGACTCATGCCCGGGCTTTGACTACGAAGTCATATTGTCTAATACCAGAGCGCTCTCTTCTGGTGAACCAGCCTGACTCTGCAGTAGGTTTATTCACCTAGGGTAGGGGTCCATCGCTTAACGTCCAATCCGAAGGATGGCGTGCTCAAGGTTTTCCTTCCCACGTCGAAAAAAAAATGTCGGTGAATCAATCAAAACAAAAAATCTATAGTCTATATCTGTATATCTGTTATTAGATGTTTTTTGTCGAGCCCACTTTTCTTTCGGCCGATTCAGCAGAAAAGCTGTCATCCTTATTGGGGGTTTGAATGCAGATATTAAATTTTATGTTAAGGGCGCCGGTAGCTCAGTGGTATGCGTGCTTTCCTTCTGAACTCAAGGCCGAGGTCCTTAGTTTATTTTATCTGGGAGGTAAAATAAACTTAATCATGCCGTCCTTCGGATGGGACGTTAAGCTATGGTCCCGAGCCTGTACGATGTCAGGTACTCGTGAAAGACCCCTACCCTAGGTGAATAAAAATTTAGGGTAGGCAAAATTTAGGACTCCCACAGTAGAGTCGGGCTCATGTCCACCAGAGTGACGAGTTAAAGCTCGGGCATGAGTTATAATAACTAACTAACCATTCATTACAACGGCAGTTATTAAAGTTTGCGTGTTATCCCCCCCAAAATTTGAAAATAGGTGTTGATCCTTATATGGTTCTGGATAGACATATAAAATTTGACAGAATTTTGAAAAAAGTTCATTTGTGCTTATAATGGGCTAATTGTGACCCCGATGAACCAAAATTACTGCATAGAAAGGATTTTTCAGAAATAGTACGAGAAATCGACAATGTCGATCAACATAGTACATTTCTTACACAGTTATTTAGAAAGGAATTTAAAAAAAACTTTTTTAAATTTTTTTTATAAAGTATACTTATTAAAATATAAGAAAAAGTGGATATGCAAATAGGTGGAAGTAGCCATTGCTAACCCAGATCTGTCTGGCTAATTACAGATAAGTAACTAGAAAGATGAACAAGATTTGACCTATATTCATGAAACTTTCTATTTCATTGGCTCCTCTCACTTCCTTTCTTTTTGTCTCAAGTGCCCATTTCTTCACATACACATAGACATGGTAAAATTAACATATTTTTTTATATTTTCTCATTTCTCAATTCTATTAGTGTTTGGTCCTAAAAGGCAATAAATTTGAATCAAAATGTTGTTAATATACATCCAAGTAAAAACGTCATCGGTAAATCACCGACAATGTAGTTCCCCAGAATGAATTAATCTATTAACTTTTCGCTCCCCCTCCAAAACCAGGCGACTTTTTGCGCTAATATTCAACAGTTGACTTACACAGAGCAAACTTAAACTGACGATGGCGTAAACCGAAACCGGTTCACTTTATGTATATATTTTTGTGAAATTAGACAATATAAAAGTTAAACAAGTTCTTTGTTTTTGTATATGTATACAATTTTTGTGAAATAGACAATATAAAAGTTAAACAAGTTCTTTGTTTTTGTATATGTATACAATTTTTGTGAAATTAGACAATATAAAAGTTAAACAAGTTCTTTATTTTTGTATATGTATACAATTTTTGTGAAATTAGACAATATAAAAGTTAAACAAGTTCTTTGTTTTTGTATATGTATACAATTTTTGTGAAATTAGACAATATAAAAGTTAAATAAGTTCTTTGTTTTTGTATACGTATACAATTTTTGTGAAATTAGATAATATAAAAGTTAAACAAGTTCTTTGTTTTTGTATATGTATACAATTTTTGTGAAATTAGACAATATAAAAGTTAAACAAGTTCTTTGTTTTTGTATATGTATACAATTTTTGTGAAATTAGACAATATACAGCCAGTAACAAAAATGTTCGGACGGTTTGATTTTTCAATAAAAAATTATAATAATTAAATGCAAAAGTAATAAAAAATAATTTAAAAAAATAATTAAAGCCATTTTTCAATCAAGAATAAGAATTCAAAAGTGGGTTAGGATAAAGGAAAAACAGCTTTGATTAGAACAAATAAATATTTTAATTTAATAAATTTTATAACAAGTAATGTAGGTAACAAAAATTTTCGGACAAAAATGTAAACAACTATAAATAAATTCAATGTTTTTTTTACGATTTCACAAATTCAAAAACCGTAATGTTAATTAATATTTGGTTGGGTACCCTTTTTGTGTAATAACATCTTTCATTCGATTCGGCATTGATGATGAAACTAATTGTTTGGTGAAATTTGGAGATATTTTACCCCACTCTTCTAATAACTTTTGTTTCAATTCGTTTTTTGAAGCAATGGGTGTTAATCGAATTTTCCTGTCGAGCTCACCCCATACGTGTTCAATTGGGTTGAGATCGGGCGATTGGGGGGGGTTTCATAACTTTAGGGCAGTTATACAAAAGCCAACTACGTACCAATTCACAGGTGTGTTTCGGATCGTTGTCTTGGTAAAAATGAAAAGTCCGTAAAATCCCAAGTTTTTCAGCACTCTTTTTCAAATTGCTCCTTAGTAATTCGGCATAAACTTTTCCAGTCATGGTGGTTTCAATGAAAACCAGTTCACCAATTCCACTAGACGCCATACACCCCCACACCATCACTGAGCCACCCCCATGTTTTACTATTGGTTTTAAATTTTTTGGATTCAGCACCTCATTACGCCTTCTCCAAATTTTGTCGCGACTGTCGGGACTAAATATATTAAACTTACATTCAAAAGTATTTGCTTGCAATAGAACAAACCGCAATAATAAAATATTCTTGTATCTGGTAACTCTTCACAACATAAAAAGAAATCTCAGGTCATGTAATGTCAGAAAACTAGATTTTTGTGATATGACGTTGGAAGAGAGCGACAGCAGCGCTGACCCTCGGCAGAAACCGTCCCTTCCCCCTACTCTGTCCCCTCCACCTTCCCTCTAAAGAAACTAAGTACCCAATTTTTCTAATTTAAACGTTTTTTCTCCGATATTTCGACAAATAAATGTTTCCAGATCATGTCCGTTTACTTCCGTATAATATATGTATACATATACTATTACTTTACTTTTGTTTACTTCCCTATACATATAATATATGTATACATAATAATATGTACTAAACATTTTGTAATCGTGTGAACATCAGAGATCAATTGCATGCGTGTGTTTATGTGAGAGCTCAAACGCTTTGACCTGACATCGTACAGGCTCATGACCATCGCTTAACATCCCATCCGAAGGACGGAGTGCTTAAGTTTATTTTACCTCGCAGATGAATGACATTACTCCAAAAAATTTCTGAATGATTCTGGAACTCTTTTGCGAAGCTCAATCTTTTTTTTCTATTTTTTTCACTCACAAACAGCTTTTTCCTTGGTACTCTCCCATTATATCCTGCTTCTTTTAGAATTCTTCGAACATTTTGTGGGTGAACTTTCTTTCCCGTTTCTCTGTATACCTCGGCGACGATCTGAGGTGCACTCCTCGAGGGCTTGTTTTTAATTTTCCGGACAACGCTACACCTTTCTCGGTCGTTTAATACTCTTGGACGGCCAGAAGAAGATTTCAAATCTATCCGATCCTCGTGCTTATACCTTCGAATTACATCGGCTACGGTGCTTTTACTCCGGCCTACCATACCACCGATTTTGCGGACACTTAATCCTTTTTCATAAATAAAAATTATTATCTGTTGAACTTCAAAAGATGTTCGACCCATCTTGACAGCAGGAAATACAAATAACTACTGAATGCAGTAATAGAAGGATATAAACACATTTCATTTGTTCGGTATTAGCGGTTGGTTGAGAAGGGATTAAAGATCATGATCAGAGTCGCATTTGTTTACAAAACAAACAACAGGTGTCCAGAAAATTTTGTTACGTGAATTTCTTGTCTTCAATTATTAATGCAAAAGTTCCTATTAGCTGTAAATGTTTAATTAATTGTTTTACGGAGTTTTGAAATGATTGATGATCTCGAAATTTAAAACTTTGCTTGAATTAAATATTTTGCCATATAACTATGTGTAACTGCAAAAGGAAAACAAAATTATAAATTGTCCGAAAATTTTTGTTACTGATTGTAAAAGTTGAACAAGTTCTTTGTTTTTGTATATGTATACAATTTTTGTGAAATTAGACAATATAAAAGTTAAACAAGTTCTTTGTTTTTGTATATGTATACAATTTTTGTGAAATTAGACAATATAAAAGTTAAACAAGTTCTTTGTTTTTGTATATGTATACAATTTTTGTGAAATTAGACAATATAAAAGTTAAACAAGTTCTTTGTTTTTGTATATGTATACAATTTTTGTGAAATTAGACAATATAAAAGTTAAACAAGTTCTTTGTTTTTGTATATGTATACAATTTTTGTGAAATTAGACAATATAAAAGTTAAACAAGTTCTTTGTTTTTGTATATGTATACAATTTTTGTGAAATTAGACAATATAAGAGTTAAACAAGTTCTTTGTTTAATTAAACGATTCAATATCCTCTGATGCCGCGATTCCGCGATGTTGAGCTCACAAGGGGACCTTACAGTGTGTGGGTCGCCGATTTCAATAAAACTTTTTCTCGTGTTTCTACTATCAAAAAATAGTAATTACATGTCAAAGCGTTCTTGCCAATGGGCCTTCTGAGCAAAGAGAAAAAAAAATGTAGGCACGAAAATGGCCAAAAATTGTATTCAAGAAGCTGCCACTGCTCCTAGCTTCCTTAATCAATTTCAATGAAATTTTCAGGGATGCTTGTACATCAGTATAGGGGTTGGTCCAAATTAACCCCAGGATGCCCAGAATAAAATACTCAATATGAGGGTTTACTCTGCCATTATGGAGGGCTAAAAATCAACTACAGTATTAATCGATAAATTGTTTCCAAACTTAAATTTCTCAACTCAAAAAACCCTCATAAAATCGACTATTTCAGATTACAATAAAACAACTCGCACGCATGACTGTTTCTAAAAATGGCGTTTTTCTTAAAAATAATTTTCGAGCGATAACGCAGAAAGTTTTTACTGCAATTTGACCACTAAGAATAAATCTCCTCAAACATAAAAATTAGGGCGTTTTTAGTAGTTTTGAAATATTATGAAATTGTCTAACAATAAATAAATGAATTTCATAATGCATTGTACAGAGTATTGAATTTTTTTTTAAAGAAAAACGCCATTTTTGGAACCCTGTAAGGTCCCCTTGTCAGTAAAAAATCATACTACCTTTGAGCTACCGGCACCCTCTATTGTTTTAGATAAGAGAATGTCACAGAAGATCTACTTACAATAGAGAAGTGGACTGATCGACCTACTTTGAGGGTGAGAAGTAGATCCAACAAATGTGTCTACTTTCCCTGGGAATGGTGCACTCTAGCGGGAAGGCGGAGAAAGTGGTCTGTCCAAGGTTCACACGGGCCTGGGCACCGCTCGAACCTCCAACAGCTGTACACCGTAGCGCCGCCACTTCTCATTATTCATAAAATATAATTTACTAGCAGTAATACCCGGCGTTGCCCGGGGAACTTTGACTTTTCTCCCAATATCTCCTATAAGGCTATTCAGTTCCTCGACAGTACATTCATGATGTTATAATATTCAATTATTCATACGGAATAAGGCTTATAGTCCTTCAACTGTAGTAACGCTAGCGTTGGAGCTAAAATTAATTTATTCAAAAAGATTTCTCATTAATCGTTGCAATGGTTTACGAGTTTCAAAGATTGCGTGAGTGGATGCTGGGATGGACCAGGGGTTGATTAAAAAATAGACCTTAACCTTCCGGTAGATAAAACTTATCTATTCAAAAAGATTCCTCATTAATCATTGCAGTGGTTTTTGAGTTACAAAGATTGCGTGGGTGGATGCTGCGATGGACCAGATATTGAGGTACTAATACGCCTATAACCTTCCACAGACGATGATGAAAAAATTAATCAAATCCATCAAGCCGTTCGTGAGTTATAGCGGTACAACGCACAGACATTTTCAGCTTTATATATATGATTATATTATATTAAAAATAAAATTTTATGTAGTTATCATGACGGCAGATAATATATCAAGAGATATAATTTAAAAAAAATTAAACTTCAACTAAAAATGTTTATGTTAGAGGGAACCATTTACACGGAAACGGAATTTTATTCTCACTGTTCAAAAAGAATTAGGTTTTTGACTCATGCCCGGGCTGTAACTACGAGGTCATATCGCCTACTACCAGAGCGCTCTTTCGTCACTTTAGGGAGTCCTAAATTTTGCCTACCCTAAATTTTTATTCATCTAGGGTAGGGGTCTTTAACGAGTACCTGACATCGTACAGGCTCGGGACCATCGCTTAACGTCCCATCCGAAGGACGGCGTGCTTAAGTTTATTCTACCTCCCAGATAAAACGTTGGACGGTTGTTGATTGGTAGCATCGTGTGGCCGATGCTCCAACTAATTGCTTCCAATGTTCCGCCTGTTGTCGGTATTTTGACACAAGTCAAAAAGACTTTTTAACCCCACTACCAGACTTGGTCCACATTTGATGCACGGCTACACGAATCGTCCAACCTTTTCAAATGTTTATATTAAGGTTATGCCATAAATTAAAAATTATTCATTTTGGCTTTATGTACGGTGCATATTAGCCATGCCAATCTCCATGGCCCCGGGAGGGAGTTTTATCTACGAAATATTCATCCGAAGGTTGGCGTGCTTAAGTTTATTTTACCTCCCAGATAAAATAAAATCGGTCGGGTTTCGAACTCCCCCACAAGCACGCATACCACTGAGCTACCGGCGCCCTCTCTAAATATCATATCTCTGGTCACAGGGAATAAATTGGTAACTTTTCAGGGCAGCACTTTTTTACATTTGCATTAATCGTGTAAATCCAGTTTTTGGAATAAATAAATTATGTTTGCATCATTATTAATCATATACCTTCTAAATCTATAGGCGTGAATGAAAATTTTGTTAATCCATTCTTGGATTTTCCCTTAGTTACCTAAACATTCCCCATCACTTACCTAATTATTGACCATACTTTTTGAAATACTCGTGAATGATGCCTCTCTAAAATTGAGCAAGTTAATTTAACCGAAAACACTCTCTTGACTTGGAATAGTCTGCCGTAGAATAAATGGTTAAATGCACTTATCTTGTGAATGATTCCTCCTAAATTTTTATTCACCTAGGGTAGGATTCTTTAACGAGTACCTGATATCGTACACTCAGGTCCATCGATCGCTTAACAGTAAATAACAGTTTTATTGTCAGGTATGTATTTTTACTGTAAACATTTAAACTTTGTTTACGTTAATTTTTTTTAAATAAAACTAGTACCAAAATATTATTATGTACTTTATTTCATAATTTATTATTATGTTTAAAATAAGTCTTTATGTTACTTTTTATATTTCAGTTGTTAATTACATGTCTGGAAATGTCAACAGAAAAAATGGGTTAGGTTAGGTTTTATGACTCATGCCCGGGCTTTAACTACGAGGTCATATCGCCTACTACCAGAGCGCTCTTTCGTCACTCTGGTGAACATGAGCCCGACTCTACTGTGGGAGTCCTAAATTTTGCCTACCCTAAATTTTTATTCATCTAGAGTAGGGGTCTTTAACGAGTTACCTGACATCGTACAGGCTCGGGACCATCGCTTAACGTCCCATCCGAAGGACGGCGTGCTTAAGTTTATTTTACCTCCCAGATAAAATAAACTAAGGACCTCGGTCGGGCTACGAACCCACGACCTTGAGCTCAGAAGTCAAGCACGCATACCACTGAGCTACCGGCGCCCTCAGAAAAAATGGAATGGACCAATTACGTAACAATAGAATTCGTACACTTGTACGAATCGTACCCGGTACTATGGGATGTACAACATAAAAACCACAAAAACCGTAATAGTTTTTATGGTGCATGGCAAAGCATTGTAATAGACATTAGTATTGAAGTAATTGTCGACGTGTTAAGAAAAAAAAAAAAGAGTGTTTGGTCCAACATTTGCTTCTTCTAGCAAGGGCACTTGAACACCAATCGTCCAGTGTTGGATTCAAACGTTTGAGTCCAACACTGGAGACAAACGTTGGTAGCATCGTGTAGCACCGGCTTAAGTTCCTGTTGACACGCCCGTGGTTCGTGCGGAGCCTGCTCAACTGAACTATCTCCCGACGACGCAAGCCCACGTCCTGGAACCATGGTTTTAGCTCCACCGTCTTTTGTACAGCGTAGTGCTCTCTTCATTTCGATTTGCATTCTTCAACGTATGCTTGTTCCAACAATCTTCCTTAAACAGCGTCTTGCATCTCCTGGAGGTAGCTCTATTTGAGAATACCGCATCTTTTGCACCTTCTTTGGCAGCGACGCCTCCCAGTTCGTTGCGCTGGAGGCCTACGTGTCCGGGGATCTACTGAAGCTCAATCTTATGCATTTTTTTTTTTGTTTGTTTTTTATAGTTGGGGAAGTTAAAAAAAAAAAGTTGACCTTACAATGACACACATCCATTCTATTCATTAAAAAAAAATTTTAATTAATATAACTTTTCTGTTTTTAATTATAATTTAAAATTTAATATTCCATCTTAATTATCTAAAAAAAAGTAATATTATTCCTTCAATAATGTTTATTAATGGCAAAGAAAGAGGTTTGGACAAACTTTCTGTCATAAATTTCTTTATTAAGTAGGTCGATTTCTAACAGTTTTTATTACTTAAGCCCCTCTAAAATTAAACAGAAAACTATACGACACAGAACCCTACATACTTTTACAAACTTGATTGCTTATAATAATAATAAACAATTTCCTTCTACGAAAGAATGGTTAACCTTAATTGAAGCTCAGTCAATTTTCTATGAATATAATAAATGGTATGATAATTATAAATAATATTCAACATTTATTTGTAATTTGAAAGATTTAGGAACATCATTTAGTGATTAATTATTATGACTCTGCCAGTTTAGGTCAACTCTCTCTATTTTATTGAGCTGAGTTTACGAAGCTCTTTCTTAGGCGACTCATGTATTTCGTTGTACTCGTACTCCTCCTAAACCCCTTTACCGATCACATTGAAATTTGCCACGATGGTAGTGGACACAGTGACGATGGTTTACTATTAAAAAAATATCTGAAATCGAACATACCACGGAGGAATAATAACAGAAAAACGAAATCTCCATTGAAATCAATTGAGAGACAAAATTCTCGCGCAAAATAGAATTTTTCAATTTCAAATGTAAAAAGTCAGAAATTTTGCCCCTAAAATGTGTGTCTGTAAACAGGATAACTGCTATGTACAGAATGTATCGACATAATTTTTTTTTTTTTTCTTTTAATTTAAACTTTGGCGCATCGACAACTGAGGTCATTAGCGCCTGCATTGGGTATTCGCTCGATGGGGGCACCTTCAGTACGGCTATCTCTCCTGACTGTCAGAGCACAGAGAGCAGCAGCTCATGATACTGCTCCGTACTCCTTTACAAGAGCGACAGAAGGGGGAGAGTACCCACCTCCTATTATATTTTATTATATAAATCGATATTCCGCAAGAATTGCAGTAACTGCATCGTATATAGAGAACCAATTTTTAAGACTGCTGAAGATGAGGCAATCCTTCTCTGTATCTTATAGCTTGAGTAGGGTTCAATCGATATCACATAGTGTTAAGTCGCGAGTTGAGTGTGGGTGAATTCGGGAACACGCCGAGACAATCGATAGGAGTCGGCGGGACTCTTGAACTACATGAGTCAGTAAGCAGTTGGGCACCACGCGGGGTGGACTGAGTTGGTTGAGTTGGCTGTTACCACGCGGGTATAAAGTGAGTCGTCTCTTAACAACGAGAGGGACCAGTTGGTCACCGCGCGGGGTGGACTGAGAGTCTGGGTCGAGCCAGCACGCGGTGTGCGGAATGGATTCGTCCTTATTACCACGCGGGTATAAGGTGAGTCGTTAGTTACCATGCGGAAGTGAGTTGTTTATTACCACGCGGGTATAAAGTGAGTCGTCTGTTACCAAGCACAGTAAGTGAGTGACTTGTGTAGTTCCCACGCGGTATGGGACTTATTATTGAACAACTGACTTTGTGTTCGTTACCACGCGGTTTTGTAATAAGCGTGTTGTCCAAATAAATATATCTCTTGTTCTACTCGAAGTTCTCATTAACCTGTACCCAAACCCAACACATAGTATCGATACTTTTACTCAAATAAATATATATATACCTATATAATAATAATAAAAAACAATAAAATTTGAAAGGTATAAATGAGATATTGTAGTGGGCATAAGAAACAAATAAATCAAATCAAATAAGATAAAATTATATTTTTTAAAACATACCGAAAATAATAAAAATGCTTAGAAAATAAACATACAATTTATTTTTACTAAGTATATAAAACTACTAGAGACTATTCGTGTTCCCACAATATTTCATTTTTTTTTTTTTACACTTTTTGCAAGTCGCTGAGATTGAATCGTTCTTATTGTAATAAATCCACACTTTCGCCATAGGATGAGGCATTATAATTTATAATCGAGAGAATGTAAAAATAAAAAGGTGAAATCGTAATCATGTTCACGGTTCTGTAAAAAATTAAACTAACGTATACCTTCATAAACGATAAACCATTTAATGTAAATAAGGTAAGTAATAAGGACGCATCATGCAGACTGCGTCATCACATCACACATGAGGTTATCACCATCGATATATATCATATGTCCGTGGACCGTAATTTGAGTTCAGTATTTTATTGCAACAACAAATAAAAGAAAATTGTAGGAAGTTAAACGGTGAACGATGAGTTGAAAAATTTATATAATTTTTTTTAATTGTTGAAATTTACCTACTTGGTATCGAATAAACGTATCGAGACTTTACGTGTATCGATAGATTTCTAGGCTTGAGTGCTATAAGTTTCCAATATGCGCAGAATTTCGGTAGGCCTAAAATGTGGACGTGTGTGTTAGTTTATAAATTCTTCTGGGGAATTACATTGCCGGTAATTCACCATCAATTTTTTTTTTCTTATTTTTGAAAAACGGATTCGAAAAACCTGAAATTCTGTTGAAAATCAACATCGATTTTCTGACCTATAACTGGTAAAGTAAAACCTTGCCGACCCCCACTCTTGTCAGTTATCAAACACCTCTCTTTCCGAATAATCCAAGTTTCTTTATCATATTTTCTGTATTATAGTTGAGAAGGGAAGATGAAGACGATACGGTATAAGTACACATCTGAAGAAGGATTACTGGGACGAGGAGCCAAGAGGGTGAGTCCTACTTTCTCTAAACCAGGAAGTAGGACTTAAGACTTCCAACTAGGGGGACTTAACCCGGACTTAACGAGTAGGTCAGTTCTCCATCCAAGTGAACAGTTCAGGAAAAAAAAAACAAATAAAAACAACAATTTTTGAATCCATATATGAGTATATGTGTCTGATATTTTTTGTAATTCCTCGTTAGGCCCTCCGCACACGGAGAAACTGATTTGCAACTTGAGTTGCAAACCAGTTGCGCATGTGCGGGTGTGGGAATCCACACACGGTGCGACCTTGGTCCACACGGCAAACTTCCCACCATGGTATCAATATCATTAATAATATCACAAAGGTAAGCATTTTATTCAGTACGGATATTTATTCATTTAGTTGAATTTAATCTATACATAGATTTTTAATTGATATGCAAATGCACATAGGTCACATAGCCTATATTTTTAAATTTACTTTTAAAACTACTACATGTAAAATTTCATGATAATCCGTTGAACTATTTTTATACTCTACCTCCACTCTTAGTCCCCCCTCCCGATAAGATTTTTGAGATGTCACACACCCTTTTTTTCAATTTGGCTCTTAAGAATACTACATGTTTTTCATTACAATCTTATTATCAGTTAATGTGTTAGCATAATTTTTATGCTTAGCCCCCCCCCCCCCCCCCCCCCATAGTCCTTGTTAAGAATTTTGAGACCACATGTCCTATTTTTTCAAATTGACTTTTAAAAATACTACATGTTAAATTTAATTAAAATCCGATTATCCGTTGATGAGCTAGACCTATTTTTATGCTTAGCCCCCCTCACAACCCCCCTTCCCCTTGAGAATTTCGTGACGCCAGATAGACTATATCACAAATGGCTCTTAAGTATACTATATGTGAAATTTCATCACAATCCGATCTTCCGTTCATGAGCTAGCACTATATTTATGCATAGGGCCCCCCCACAACCCCCCCTCCCCTTAAGAATTTTGAGACCTCACACACTCTAATTTCCAATTGGCTATTAAGAATTCTATATGTGAAATCTCATTAAAATCCGACCATCCGTTAATGAGCTAGCACTATATTTATGCATAGGGCCCCCCCATAACCCCTCCTCCCCTTAAGAATTTTGAGACCTCACACACCCTAATTTTCAATTGGCTATTAAGAATACTACATGTGACATCTCAGTAAAATCCGACCATCCGGTAATGAGCTAGAACAATTTTTACGCCTAGCCCCTCTCATAACCCTCCCGTTCAAAATTTTCAGACGCCATACAGCCTATTTTTCAATCTGGCTCTAAAGGATGCTACATTGCCACCAGAACAAATTAGATCGGATAAATCTTTTTCAAGAATTCCTAAAATCCACTTTTTTATTAGTATTTTTGTTTAAACAAAAAAACTGGTGGACCAAATTTGAACAAATTTCTTTCAGATCATATTTACGTTGTTACGCTTCGATTGGCACCAAAGCGGAGTCGATATCATTTTTCATTCGCGATATAACGTGCAGGAAAAATTTACCACGCATGTATGTACACACACACATACTTCTTTCCAAAAATAGCGTAAAAATACATATAAATATGATGAAAATTTCGATTTTCGGACCCATTACAATAACTTTCCTATATGCTGGGGAAAAAATGGGTTAAAAATGGCGCATAAGATGTTTTGCCGGTCACGTATCGATATATTGATATATGTCAAGTTTTTATGAACCTTGATGAAACCTGACTGACAAGTTCGGCTTCCGGTACGATCGGCTGCTCCAACCTCAAGGTTGATGTACTTCGATTTCACATTTTTACTGAAAATTCCGAAACGTTTTATGGTTTTATGTACAATTTAGCTTTGAAATATATTCAATTTTCTTGTCTCCAATAACATCGCACTCAATTTATGTATCATTAATTACAGAATTTATGTAAGATGACTTTCAGGAGAGGTCAACTCAAGTATTTACAAGAAAATAAAATCAAAGAGGCAATGTACTTCTTTTACGACGAATTAATTAAGTGTTCGCTCTCCCACCAGAAACTAAAGACCAAAAATATGCAGTTGGTTTACATAAGAGCGTCTGAATCATTACAAATTTTGACTCGATACATTCATTACATTGGCAGGTATTAGGTTTTTGATGTTAAAACGTCTATTCGCTCGTTAAGCACAGTGATAGCCGGTCAAACTTTCTTGTGTTTCAAAATACCGTCAGATTTCAATCGATAATAAATACGAGACTAATAATGCGATAACAACGGTTGAGGTCACAATGGATAGAGCATGTCTGTACGTGTTTGTTGTGCAGTGTTTGTTTTGCCTGTGAAGAACGGGCTAGTATGGGCGCCGGTGGATGATTGTTGCGAATTAGCATTGTGTAAAATTAGAAATTAGTGTAGCCTGATAACCCATTTAGATAGGACATTGATTCGGGTGTCATTGTAAAGAGCTTGAGAAGCACTACTAGGACTCGAAGTAAAACAATAAAAATATTCGCCGAAATATATGTAAAAATCTGTATTAAATTGAAAATTGCAAAAAAATTAAAGATGTCGTCTCGCCAATGCTTAATGACTGACCTCCTAAATCCGCCACTGACGGTGATAAAACTCTGTTCACATTATTATATTATTTCAGACAGATTTCTTGCCCAGAGGATCTAAATTCATACCAGTTGGTCAGTGTGAGTATCGCTATGAAGACAATCAGTAAGAAAATTATCCTAATCATCAAATTTTTTTTGGAAAAAAAAAAATATAATATACACGCCTCTTTAACCGATGAGATAACATCTCAAAATCAGTCTTGATCAAGCCGGTTGAGGGTGTCCAACTGTACCATGAAGACAGGACTAGTGCTGCTACCTAGTGTGGAATCAATCAACCAACAAGTTGAAAAACTTTGGTGTTTGAGCAAAAGGGCTTAAGTCAGAATAAGTCATGTGATTCAAAGGATTTAGTGCATTTAAATATTTTTACCAAATGTTAACTGATTGTTGGAATATTGTACTTTGTTTATATTTAATACTTTTATTGAAATAATATTTCAAGTAACATAAATGTGTTTTACCTGATTTTGCAGGAATTTTTGAAACCTTCAGAAATTCCCCTACTAAAATTCAGATTTGCTGACTTAAGCCCTTTTGCCCAAACACCCGAGAAATAAATAAATAAATTGCACTTCTTATAAATATTTGTATAAATGATCAAATTAATTTTAACTACTCCCCTTTCTTAACACCATACAAGCAGTTCTGTTTCCACATATGCATATATTTAGTGGGTTAGTGATATTTATTCCATATATATTATCACTATTTTATTTATTTATTATTATTAAATCTATAAAATAATAATAATAATTTTTATTGTTAAAAGGGAACACCCTTATATAATTGAGTCAGTGATCATTAAAGTTAGTTATTGTGACTCATGCCCGGACTTTGCTTAACGCTCATCCGAAGGATGGTGTGCTCAAGTTTTTTCACCTTCCAAATAAAAAAACCTAAGGGGTCTCGGTCGGGTTTCGAACCCGCGATCTTGAACACAGTTGAAGACAAACAATGACCTAAGCCGTCTTGAGGAGTCTAGATTTACATAAATAATATTATCTTATAACCTTATTTCTTATTAACAACAAATTTTTCTTTCTAAAATACAAATCAAAATAAAATAATAAATATATCTTTGTTCCTATTTATTTATTTAATTCAAAGTTTCTGAAATCTGCCTTATAGCGATAATTTACCAGTAGTTGCCAATCTTCACCATTTAATAATTCCAACATAAATGAAGTATCTATGTTGTTTTTAAATATTTTATTTTTTAAATGATCATATTTGGGGCAGGTAATGAGGAAGTGATATAGATCTTCTTTACAGGGGCTGTAACACATTGGGCATACAAAGTCCATATCTTCGGAGGCATATTGATTGATAGGTATATCTTAGATGCAACAGTTCACCTCTAAGTTTCTTTCAATTTCCTCCCTGAACTGATTGCGATAATGCTCTTTTAAACTATTCCGTATATTTGATAACTGTGTGTTGCATATCTCGATGTTATTAACAGACAATCTGCCATAGTAGATATAATCCATCGAACTCAAACCGGTGCTCTTCTGGGATTATAAGGCTTACAAGTGTGTAATTTGTTGCAGAAATGTGACGGTTGCTCGGCTATGGCGCTCCCGCATTCGACACCTTGTGTATTTGGGTCATTTCAGTGTCCAAACACTCTCTACAGCACGCACAAGACGTTTCACGTACCCCACTGCAGCTGCGTCCCTGATACACCCTGTGTTTTTGCCGAAAAGATAATAAAGGTTATCCCGCGAATGGACAACAAGTTGACAATGAATTCCATTATTTTTCTTACTATAATAGAAAATATAAGAGGGCGCCGGTAGCTCAGTGGTATGCGTGCTTGACTTCTGAGCTCAAGTTCGTGGGTTCGTAACCCGACCGAGGCCCTTAGTTTATTTTATCTGGGAGGTAAAATAAACTTAAGCACGCCGTCCTTCGGATGGGACGTTAAGCGATGGTCCCGAGCCTGTACGATGTCAGGTACTCGTTAAAGATCCCTACCCTAGATGAATAAAAATTTAGGGTAGGCAAAATTTAGGACTCCCACAGTAGAGTCGGGCTCATGTCCACCAGAGTGACGAAAGAGCGCTCTGGTAGTAGGCGATATGACCTCGTTGTTAAAGCCCGGGCATGAGTCATAAAACCTAACCTAACCCCTAGAAAATATAATTGAGAAAAGGCGATTATATGACAATATAAAAGATAAACTAGTTCTTTATTTTTATTTATGGTAGTATAATGTATATAATTTTTTGTGCAATAGACAATATTTCAAAAAATTGTATATTTTATTTAAATATAATTTCATATCAGCTCCCTCAAGATTGTGTATTTCTGTTGGGGGGTCCATATAAACATTGTTTTCACTGAGTAAGAGGCGGAAGAGCTAGATCCGTCCACTTGGATTCTGCATCTTTGAGGGCAGAGTTGGTATCCCCATGGTCAGATTCAGGGTCGGGTAATTCTGTAAGAGGCACTGCGATATCGTCCAAGGGCAACACTTCGTATCGCCATGAGGGATCAATCAAATCCAAGAGGCGACCATCAGTCTGTACTTCGCTGTCCATAACAGCTGGATCCTGAAAAAAAAAAAAAATAATAAGACAAAAATTAGCCTGAGTTCCATTGATACAGAAAAAAAAAGTTCGTCGGTGAATCACCGGCTATGTACTTTCCCATATCGAATTAATCAATAAATGTTTCGCTCCCCCTCCACAATCAGGCGACCGATTGGGCTAATATTCAACAGTTGACTTACATAGAGGCTCCTAAATGCTCTTACTAAATTTTATGTCGATACATTCGTTACATCGGCAGTTATTAGGGTTTTTGAATTATACCCCCTCTCCTGAACCTTTCTTTTTTTGGGCCGATTTCACAGAATTTTTTTATTCCTTTTACAGGAAGTTCTAATGTAGTGAAGAACTCTTACATGTTTTCACTATGGTTGAAATTCAAGAGTCTTGAAACGTAGCGGCTCGGGGAATGGCGGTTGTACTTCAAAAACTAATTATTTTATTATATTTTCATTATTAAACTGCTATTGAACAAGCAAAAGCTTTTTCATTTTTTTTTTTTTAACGCCCCATCCGAAGGACGGCATGCTCAAGTTGTTTTTATATCAAAGATAAAATAAACTAAGGGCCTCGGTCGGGTTAGGCGCCATTCTTGAAACTAATAGTTCTCTATAGCAGTCCCAGGATGTAATAATATTCAAGCTTCGACTATCCTCAGTCAACGAACTATTTTCTTACAAACTATAAGCAATATTTTAACACAAGTTTGCATATATTTCCCCCGAAAAACATTAAATCTAATAAATAACAATAATTGTTTATTAGTTGTTAATTTCAATCTGTATAATACCTCCCATCAGAACATGACTCGATTTCAATGTTCTAAATGTTAGGAGTATTTACAAAATTAAATTACTATTTAAAACCTCACAGAACTTCATATAAACTTAATGTAAAATACCTTCTAAAATATTAATACCAAAACTCAACTCGGATTTTCAGGGAAGTTAGTTTAGTAACAGTTAAGGAGTAAAATACTTACAAATATTTACTTCAACCAAACTCCACTCAGGAAAACTTCAACAATATTGACATTGAGCAAAAGAGCAGACTTCAAAACTTTCATAAGCCTAAAAAGACACAATTATAAAAATACTGAATTAGAAATATACGAAAACTAGAATACCTTTTTTTTTTTTAAATAATTATTTTAAACTTTAAACTCATAACAAAAACACCCAATAACTTATTAAATACGTAGTGAATAGAAACCAATGTTACTACGTAAAGTAATCAATGTTACTATATAATGACATGAAACACAAAAATAATTTCTTTAATCTGCATACAAACCAGAGAAAGTATTTACTATCAAATACGTTTGAAACCTTCTCAAGTTGCTTCAATACACGAGTTGATTAGTCCAGGTATTAGTACATCACTTTGAACGCAGTAGCGCTACAAACGTCTTTTATTTTTAAAAGTTAATAAAAATTAATATTATATATATTTCTTAGAGATTATTTTTCTTTAACTTTCTATGAGAATGTCCAACGAATTACAAAGTATATAAAAAATACTTAAGTAGCTTAAAAATGTTTTGAGGAGAAATTGAGGGGGGCAATAGGCATTGTTTTACGGCCTCTTTTACCATAAAGGACGGGCCTTACTTATCCAGGAATTTTTTATCTTTTCCAAGTAAAAATATGGCTGGCTGCGTATTCATAAAATTTTGTCAATGTCTTAGGTTGAGCGCCAGTGCGACACAAGTCAACTACTAGAAGTCAGTGTTGCCATTTCTTTCTTTATGAAACCTTATCGGAAGGTAACATCCTTCAATTGAAAGACGCCTATTTGGAATTTGTCATACATATTTTGTTCTGTTGTCTATGATTGTTCACAGATTACTCATAATGATTTCAATGTTCACACAGTGATGGAAGAAACTACAGGCAATTATTTACTTATTTTTTTCTTATCATATAAAGTATTTTGTTAAAGATTATTTTCTCTGATAGTTTTTTTTTTTTTTTTTTAAATTTTATTAGTGTTTAAAATATTAAACCTCTCTTAGCTTCATTCAACTGGTTCTGGTTCACAATATATTTGAGATGCGTAAATCGTATCTTAGGAATTTCTTATTAATTTTATTAATGATTTAGTGTAATAGTATTAAGTAATTATTAATTAATTTTTATATATTTAGATACAGAAAATGGCGAGGCTTTATCAGGATCTGAAATGAAACTCCAGGAAGAGGATTTGTGGTCAGATGACAGTTCGTTCTCTTCTATCAGTTAGTTTTATTATTATCAATTGAGAAAAATTAAGCATATGTCCAATTAATTCCTTGTATATTTTATACAATTGTTAGTATAGTGGAAATAACTGATATGGCTAATTGGAAAATAGTTTTTACTTTCCCAGCTATACTAAGTACAGGGGAAGTTATGGTCAGAAATTCGAAGTTCATTTTTCACAAGAATTTCGTATTTTCCAACCCCCTGATAACAAAAATGAACAAGCAGATTCTCGGATGTGTGCAGGTTCTCGGATTTGTGTGTTTCACCTCTTTGCACCCTAAATCAGAGGAAATTACTGGGCCATACTACATGTTTAATTTCATTATAATCCGATTATCCGTTAATGGGTTAGCACAGTTTTTGTGATTAGCTTATTAGATTTATACTTTGCATTCACCGACCCTAAAAACTGCACAATACTACCATATATGTCAGTATTGTTTGATGCCAATAATGTGGTGTAGCAAAAAGGCTGTGTTACCAATTTCTCTACAGGGGATAACATTGTTAATCTTTCTATTTGATACTTGCTACAACTCATAATCATGTGGACTTGAAAATAAAATAAAACTGGTTTATTCTATACTGGTTTATTATTTACAAACAAGTAAATATTACTTATAAGTTTTTCAAGTACAGTCTCATAGTATATAGACATGAGCCATAAAACCTAACCTAACCTTGAGGGATAGGGACTTTTCTCTCAGTCTTATCTCTTATGCTTTTGGCTGAGGATGGTAGAAATACCGAAAGTACTCCCATGTATATATAGTTAGTGAAATTAGACAACATATTAAATAAACCAGTTTTATTTTATTTTCAAGTCCATTTGAATTATTTCACAATATCTCTGCAATTATGTCAGTTTTCATTCATAATCATGTGCTCCAGAGTCTCGACCTCGTCACAATGCCTACACTTGGAGGTTTCGGTCAGACCTATTCTGTGAAGATACCATCCACAAATACCGTGGTTAGCTCTCAGTCGGCAAATTGACCTACACAAGTCCTTTGTTAGATTTTCCCCATGGAACCATGGTTTGAGCTGAACTTGTGCATTAATTCTCTTATAAAATGATTCTTTCTCGGAAGAAGCGTACTCCTGCTGCCAATCGAACCACAATCTCTTCGAATGGACTTGAAAAATAAAATAAAACTGGTTTATTTAATATGTTGTCTAATTTCACTAACTATATATACATGGGAGTACTTTCGGTATTTCTACCATCCTCAGCCAAAAGCATAAGAGATAAGACTGATGCTTTTGGCTGAGGATGGTAGAAATACCGAAAGTACTCCCATGTATATATAGTTAGTGAAATTAGACAACATATTAAATAAACCATTTTTATTTTATTTTTCAAGTCCATTTGAATTATTTCACAATATCTCTGCAATTATGTCAGTTTTCACAATCTCTTCCTCACCTCTCCAAACAAGTCTATATAGGGAAGACAGGACTTGCCTAGGGCTGTCCCCTCAGAGACCGCTCTCCTCGCCAAACTGTCCGCCATCTCATTGCCCTTAATACCCGCATGTCCCTTCACCCAAACAAACCTAACTCTTGTTCCTTTATTCTCAAGCAAGCAGACACTTTCTACGATCTCCAATACAATGTTGTTGATATTCTTATAAGTAAAATTGCTTAGTTGCCCTAAAGTATTTTGATTAGGTCATAAACTTAAGCTGTATCTTGTAAAATGTAGTTTGGTCCTGGAAGAAAGTAGTCTCAATTTTAGTTCGATTTCGGCCAAAATCTAATTAGACCTAAGTTAGAACATGTAATCCCCTTCATTCCAAATTTGAAGTTCGTAGCTACAATCGTTTTTGTGGTAGAGAGACCATAACTTACCAATCACATACACACTCGCGCGGACGTCATTGCGAAAATGGTCAACTCGTATTCAGGGGACCTTGAAACGCGACAATCCGTTGAAACCTCGATCTCCGATTTACGTACGATTACAATAGGTATAAGAATGTAAAAATAATGAACTTGATTTTTATATGAATTATCATGTATATAAAGCTGGAAATGTCTGTGCGTTGTACCGCTATAACTCACGAACGGCTTTGATTAATTTTTTTTTTAATGTGTTCGTCATCGTCTGTGGAAGGTTATAGGCGTATTAGTACCTCAATATCTGGTCCATCCCAGCATCCACCCACGCAATCTTTGTAACTCAAAAACCACTGCAATGATTAATGAGGAATCTTTTTGAATAGATAAGTTTTATCTACCGGAAGGTTAAGGTCTATTTTTTAATCAACCCCTGGTCCATCCCAGCATCCACTCACGCAATCTTTGTAACTCGAAAACCATTGCAACGATTAATGAGAAATCTTTTTGAATAAATTAGTTTTAGCTCCAAAGCTAGCGTTACTACAGTTGAAGGACTATAAGCCTTATTCCGTATGAATAATTGAAAATTATAACATCATGAATGTACTGTCGAGGAACTGAATAGCCTTATAGGAGATATTGGGAGAAAAGTCAGAGTTCCCCGGGCAACGCCGGGTATTACTGCTAGTACTTCAATATAATAATTATATTATATAATTATACAATAATTATTAATATTTATTATTTTATTTTTCAGAAGATGGAGATGAGAATGCTGATGCTAGCGCTGTCCGTGAAGAGTCGAGGAAGAAGAAACTAAACAAACGTAAAGGTATTAACTATGTGCGTACATATTAACATAATATTTATGTATACAAAGGGCAAAGGTCATCTATACATTGATTGATCTAATTGTGAGGCACTTCAACATGGTGTATACATCTAAAAAATTTCATTTATGTTCCTTTTATATCGTAATTCATAAAAAAAGATTGTCTGTGAATTGGCTGTGTACTTCTATAGCACAAAAAATCTATTACGTTTTCACTCTACTTCCAAAGGCAGTCGACAGTGCTAAAACTCAATATTTGGTTATCATTGTAGCTTCTGAATCCTCATACTAAATTTCATTTCGATAAATTCATTACATCGGTAGTTATTGGAATTTTTCAGTTGAGCCCCCTCTGGTTTCCCCCTCCCTATTGGTTAATTCCGCTGAAAATTATTCGGTGTCGTCCTTATAGGGCTTTTAATTTACATATGAAATTTCATATGTGATAGTAAGATGTGGGACGAGAATTCTCATAGTAATAAAAGACCTGGTTCATCAGTGGTTCAACCCACACACACAACATAGCGGTTAAAGGACAACAATATCCAGGGGCATAGCCAGGATTTTGAGCGGGGGGAGGGGGGGGGGGGGGTATAGACTCCCGAGGGCACAGCTCGCAGTTTCCGTGGTTAGCGCTGTAGACTTTTTGTTATTAATTTGGGAGACTCGGACCTCTAGAAGCTCCCCCTGAGGTAACTACTGACTGTAATACTTAAGTTGACTTTACATGAGCAGCAAAAATGCAAATGCACTCTGTGGTTTCTCTGCTTTTAGAATTAAATGACTTACAGCCAATAGCGTGCATCTGCTGCTGCTGCGCTTTGCATTTTTACTGCGCATGTAAAATCAGCTTTAAGAGAATACATTATAACATAAATGAAGATTTCTGGCGCCTGCCCCGCATGCAACAGCTGATTTCTGATTTAGGAATCAAACGCAAGGGAAATTTGAAGATCCTATTGGTAACTTGCAAGCAATCCGTTTTTAATAAAAACTATTTTTTTAGTTTATTTCATTTTTATCTTTGCTATTTGTTTTTTTGCTCCGGCCGGGGGGGGGGGGGGAGGGGGGGGCACCTGTCCCCCCTGGCTACGCCCCTGACGATATCTATGAAATTTCGTATCAATACATTCATTATAATGGCAATTATAGTTTCTGTGTTAAGCCTCCCCCCTAATCCTCCCATGCCTTTCTGAGTCGATATGGGGTTCTGGATACAGATACTGAGTTTCGTATCGATATATTCATTACGATTCAACCTTAACATCGAATTTTTGATCGATTATATAACTCTCTTTATACATCGTTTAACTGGGAAAGTAAATTGTTCTGATCCTTTTTTATTTTATTGTTTTCAGTGAATATTGAAGAAATTTTAAAGAAATTGGTACAATGTCAACATTGCAAATATTTTTCCACTTCAATCGGAAGATTGCGTCATCATATTTCCTCGAGGCATCTCAAATCCAAAAGGTACTCATGTCATTTGTGCAAATTTCAAACAGTTTGGTCCTCAAAATTGAACGTTCATCTTATGGTTGACCACAGCGGCCGGTCACATCAGTGCCCCTACTGTAGAACATTCGAAACTGGTCGACCACTCCAATTGGGACTGCACATTCGACTTCAGCACCAGGGTCGACAATTGCCTCGTCGTTGTCCATATTGTTCATTTTGTATTATTGGTAAAACACTAATGAAAGATCATATACTGCTCACACATCAAACTCCTCAACTCAACATCTGTTCACATTGTTCGTTCAAAACGTTCAAACAGCGGGAATTTCGATCACATATTGAAATGGAACATTTTCATATTAAAATGTACAAATGTTGTGAATGTGACTATCAGTCAACAGGTAAATCTTTTCTCAAATATCATATTGGTCGGAAACATTTTGTGTCTCATAGTTGTCCATTGTGTCCGTACACCACAGACTTGGCCTCTCATCTGAAGAATCATATGAATAGGAAGCACAACTTAATACGCTCTGTTAATTACGTGGAAGAGAAGGAAGAAGAGGAATCTACGGTCCTTCAGAATCACATCAAAGCCAAACTGTCTTTGTTGTTGATAAATCAAAGATATACCTTTCATAACAAGAAGTGTTGAACACAAAAAAATAACAGTGTAGATTAGGGTGTAACGAAAAAATCACCTTTAGATTTTTAATTTGCAATAGCGCGGAAAAGTTGCCTTTTAGTGTAGATAAGATAAATAAAAAATATGAAAAATATTGGAGTACGTCTTGAGGTGCCGCAAGGACCTTAAAGTTTCATAAAAACACACTTTTTTGGAACTTTTTCAAAGATTTTTGCGTGTCTCGACTATGTGATTTTTAATTTGGAATAGCGCAGAAAAGTTGCCTTTTAGTGTAGATAAGATAAATAAAAAATATGAAAAATATTGGAGTACGTCTTGAGGTGCCGCAAGGACCTTAAAGTTTCATAAAAACACACTTTTTTGGAACTTTTTCAAAGATTTTTGCGTGTCTCGACTATGTGATTTTTAATTTGGAATAGCGCAGAAAAGTTGCCTTTTAGTGTAGATAAGATAAATTAAAAATATGAAAAATATTGGAGTAGGTCTTGAGGTGCCGCAAGGACCAGTTTAATGTGGCAATGAAGTAGAAACAAACATTTTGCAGCTGTAACATTTGTAATCATTAAGGATACAGAAGTAAGAAATACAAAGTTTGACATTACAAAATATTTTTTTATTTTTATTATATTTTATAATTAATAATTTTTTCCAATTCTAATGCTTATTCTATTACTATGTATTTAAAACCATCTTTTGTATATGTACGAGAAATTCATAAAAAATAATTTATCAAAGTTTAAAATTTTTCAATTTTTTTACTAACTTTAAGCTCTTTGCGGCACCTCAAGATGTTGTAGTATTGCAACCAATTTTTTTTTTATTCTTTTTGAACTTGAAAGGCAACTTTTCTCCACTATTACCAAACTAATAACTAAAAAAAATTTTAAAAGGCCATTTTCGTTCCACCCTAGTGTAGATGTTGTGTATATACTTAACATTATATATATTTTTTTTCCTGCAAACTTTGTGAGAATGTTCCCTTAGTGCCTTTGATTATTTGTGTAAAATTTTAGATTTTTATAAATTAATGGTTCCGACAGCAGTTCAAAGTTAGCCAAAAAACGTGATATCTGCTCAAATCGGTTTTTTTTTCAATTCTAAATTGCGCGAAAACGAAGCAAAAATTAAAAAAAAAAAAAACTCCAGTGCCAAAATTGGGCGCCGCCATTTCTTTTTTAAACATGAAAAATGAATTCCTCGTTCAAAAATCTATAGGATCCTACATTTTTAGAGTGAGAATATAAACACTCTTAAAATTATAGATAGCTATTTTACTAAAAAATCCCATTTTTGTTTTTTGAATTAAATGCAAAAACAAATTTCGAAAAAAAGGAGGATATTTACGTTTTATATAAAACCTATATATATGTATAATTAAATTTTCGTTAAAACTAAATTTGTAATTTGTATCATTGTTCTGTTTTTTTGGGAACGTTTGTGCAGATTTTTGTTGTATTTTAATCTTCTCCCATCATCAGTATCTATAATTTATTTACTGTTCTTTATTATTTATTATATTATTTTACAATGTTTCCTTGAATTTAATAAATTTCTTATTTTCTCAGAACATATTTATGGAGTCTCGACCTTAACAAATATATTCTGTGAATAAAAGAATTTGATTAACATCAAAGAAATATTGTTAACAATAAAGCATAGCAAATGATTATGGGAGAACTTCCGCAAGCTATAATTGCTAATGTAAGTTGTAAAAACCAAAAATTAATGGGATAATGTAGAGCTATAAAAAATATATATTTTCATGAAATGATAAAAAATATAATATAAAGTAATATCAACAAGGCTCTAATGGTATTTCATGCTAAAAGAAATATATATATATATATATATATATATATATATATATATATATATTGAAATAGAAATTGTTAAAAAAACGTAGGTACGTTTTTCTTTATGTATTTGTGTTATGTCACATTGTTTCACTATATCTCTGCAGAAAATGTTAATTATTAAATATATTATAAATATATTTTTCATGTCATATATATACTATTTTGAGTATTGTTTTATTGGTAGTATACGTTTAATATTATTACAATGAGAAATTTATAAATTGTTTATGTCCAAATGTAATTAGAATAATAATAGCAGGTTTTCATGTTATATTTAATAATTATAAAAAAAAATGTATTAAAACATGGTTAAGAGTATTTAATCAAATTGTTTTATTTTAATATTTAAATATCTATAAAAATAAGTGAATGTTTTGTGATTCAGAAATTATCATAACGGAAATTTTTACTAAATATTTTTATGTATTGGTCGATAAAAGATTTTTTTTTTTCGTGTAATGTTTTCTTTACCGATTTCTTTGTGTCATTTGTTATTGTTCATTGTTGATACCTGCTCATCGTTATGTCAATTTGTTCTTAAATAAATAAAATAACTAATTTTCTTTAAGTATTGTCTATTCCATAAAAAAGTTTATACTTACAATACCAGTTTTGGTGTTAGACCATTGTCAGGTTTATAAACTTTTGCTTTTTTTTTTTTTTTTTTTTTGCTGAGTCTGAATGATTCTTATGTATATAAGGTAAGAAAGGTGGATGTAGAGGACTGACTTGTTTAAATAAGTAATACAGAAGTATAAGTCCAACTGTTTATTTTATTTATACCACAGCTTCGGCATTGCTATCGTCAGGTAGTGAATCTTAGCGTAGAGAAGTGGTTATAGAAGTTATAGACGCATCTCTGGTTAGTCAACATCCAGCTAAACCCAGAGATGCGTCTATAACTTCTTCAACCACTTCTCTACGCTAAGATTCACTACCTGAAGATGACAAATTGCCGAAACTGTGGTATAAATAAAATATATTGGACTCATACCTCTTTGTTAGGAATTTGGTATAAAATATGTTCTTTCCTGTCTAATAATGGTGGTGAAATTAAAACTAATTTGTTTGTATATTTATCTTTATTATATGTTATTTATTTATGTATTTATATATCGATACAGTAGTTCAGAAGTGGGTTATCTCAGAACCTAATGAAATTTTCGTCAAAACTAAATGTGTATCATTGTTTTTTTTTGGGGGGGAACATTTGTGAAGATTTTTGTTATATTTTAATCTTCTCCCATCATCACAATGTTTCTCTGAAAAATATAAAAAATTATTATTTTTGCACAGAACATATTTATGGAGGTCGACCTCAACAAATATGTTCTATAATAATTGATATTATAGAAAAATAGTTAACAATAAAGGATAGAAAATAAATTATGGATACACATGATGGGAGAACTTTCGGTAGCTATAATTGCTAAGTTGTAGAAACCAAAAATAAATGGGATAATGTAGAGCTATAAAAAATATTATATATTTTTTATAGCTCTACATTAATAAATAAAATGTATCTCTTTGTTTGGAATTTGGTATAAAATATGTTCTTTCCTGTCTAATAATGGTGGTGAAATTAAAACTAATTTGTTTGTATATTTATCTTTATATATTATTTATTTATGTATTTATATATCGATACAGTAGTTCAGAAGTGGGATATCTCAGAATTAATGATTTTAGAAAAAACTCATTTGAAAGTTTCGTTCGCTTCTTAAAAAGTAGCTTCTGAACTTCTTGTTTTCGTTTCGTATTATTGGAATGCAACTACATTTATGAAACATCAAATTCATAGATCAGTACTAAGACATTTCAAATTATTATGTTTCTG
This sequence comes from Aradus depressus, assembly GCA_963662175.1. NCBI lineage: Eukaryota > Metazoa > Arthropoda > Insecta > Hemiptera > Aradidae > Aradus > Aradus depressus. The sequence continues at coordinate 20,445,433 of OY759226.1, read as the reverse complement.
AAGCTAAACATTTGGGAAAAAATGAAAATTCTATAACAGGTTATGTACATTTTGAGCCCTCAATTTTGTATTTTCAGTAAGAATAATTTCTGAAAGAGGGTGAAAACTTGTATAAGAAAATCATAACTCAAAAATGAGTTTTTTTGAGTTGTCCCACTTCAGAATTGGTGTATCGATACATTATATAGGTGTGTTAAGTTAGAAAAAATCTCTGATTTTAATTGTATTAATATTCTCATGTCATCAGTAATCATTTTGTTAAATGTACAATAATTTCATTTATATCACATAAGTAGCTCAGTGGTATGCGTGCTTGCCTTCGGAGCTCAATATCATGGGTTCGAAACCCGACCGAGGCCTTTAGTTTATTTTATCTGGGAGGTATGTGCTTCGGATGGGACGTTAAGCGATGGTCCCGAGCCTATACGATGTCAGTCACTCGTTAAAGACCCCTACCCTAGGTGAATAAAAATTTAGGACTCCCACAGTAGAGTCGAGCTGATGCCCATCAAAGCGACGAAAGAGCGCTCTGGTAGTAGGCGATATGACCTCGTAATTAAAGCCCGGGCATGAGTCATAATAACAAATTCTTAACTGTATAGCTACGGTGATTTCCTAGTCGAAATTCCAGTCCTTTCGCTACCTGATATATAAGAATATTTTGCACTCAGCAAATTGTCTTAGTTTGTAACTAAACCTGAAGATGGTGTAATACACAAACTGGTATCATAATTTTTACATTTTTATGGAATAGACAATATTTAAAAAAAATGGTTTTATTTATTATAAGTTCCCATAATATGTCCACCTTTCTCTTAGATTTGTTTTTAGTTATTTAAGTTAGATATATATTGTTATATTATTGTATTAGTTCTATATTTTTGTTGTTAATTATTTTCTCTGTAAACCGAGAAAAATTTAAATATTTAGTTGAATACATTTTTATTACTAGATTATAAAATTCAATTTGTTGAATTAGTAAAAAGGCCTACTAGCGCATAGATATAATCAAGAAGGCTGTATTCAGCAATAACAAAGGGTAGGTTTACCTGTTAGGAATTTTGTGCAATTTGACAGACATTTTAATATTGTTTTGGTGCTATTCAGACGTTAAGCAAAGTCTGTACAAAGTCAGGTACTCATTAAAGACTCCTAACATAGGAAAATACAAATTTAGGTTAGGCAACTCCCATAGTAGAGTCTCATGTCCATTAGAGTGACGAAATAGCGCTCTGGTAGTAGACGATATGACCTAGTTACAGGCCGGGCATGACTCACTTGTGCCTTAAAATTATATCGAGTAGAATAGAAGTATATAAATTTCTTTTCTGCTCATGTTAATATTTATCTTATGTATTCTATCCAAGACTTCCTTTATTTACTGTTATATATTCCCTTGTATTGGCAAATATTGTTTGTAATTTTACTAAATTATATTTATCAACAATTTTGTTATTAAGTGTAAATAAATTTAACTGAAATTATTTTTCTGTTTTTTTGTAGTAAAATTGTTTATAAATATTGGAGTTATTTTTTCATCCACTCTACCCACAATCCTAGAGGCAATTATTTCAAATGTTATTATTTGAGTTTGTGATGCTTAAACAGATTTTTAATAAAGTTATTTATTTTTTAGTTGTATTTCTTTTATCCTCATTTTATTCAAAAATTATTTTTCTATATATGGGAGATAGGATGCTTGCCTATAGCGCTCAAGATCGGAATTTGTAACCTGGCCGAGACTTTTACATTTTTTTTTTTTATCTGAGGTGAAAAAAAATTGAGCATGCCGTCCTTCAGATGGGACATTAAGCGATGGTCCCGAGCATGTATGACGTCAGGGTAATCGATAAAGACTATTCCTTATATTTATATAAAGGTTTTCTCGTCTGTTCCATAAAGAGACCTTATATTTTTTTTTTTCGAGTAAACATCTAAATAGAAAAAATGAAGTCTCGTTAAAAATGTGAAAGAAAAGAGGACTTGACATAAATCTAAGAAATAGACGACCAAAACTCAGATATTGAGATCAGCTTGCACACCGAAATGTCTACGATATTTTAGTATTATTTATGGGAAGGACAGATGAAGCTTGTGGTCGATAAAAACAAACTGTAGAATTTCTGTCAAGCTTTCGGCACTGAGTGTGCCTTCTTCAGGGCCTATATTGACATAAATACATACATTATCAGTGAGTTTATACAAGCTAGAATTTAAGTAAAGATACAATACTAAGACTAAAATTTAGTCACATTTAATGTGACTAAACAACAGACCTACGTCATGAGCGAATATAACTTTAAAATTATTTACAGTACAACGAAATTAACAATTATAACTAAATAATTAAACAATTATAAGTTAATAAAACTTATATAAGTTGTTTTAAAATATTTAAACTAAACAAAAAAAAAATATGACATCTAAACAAAAACTAAATATAACTAAACAAAACGTACATCACGAGGGAACAAGAGGTTTAAAATATTTAAACTGGACCAAAATATGTTGTTTATACAGAAAGTACATGTACCCAAACAAATCTACATCATCAAAGAATAGAATTCTCTAACTATTTAAATTAAAATATATATCAATATAATATAATTGGGAATCCCATATGAATGGTCCCTATCTATCTCTTTATTGCTATTTATTCCATAAAGATGCCTATTTCCCTATTGATGGTTATTCCTTATACATGCTCACTTAATTTCTGATTATTCTTTACTAGCAGTAATACCCGGCGTTGCCCGGGGAATTTTGACTTTTCTCCCAATATCTCCTATAAGGCTATTCAGTTCCTCGACAGTACATTCATGATGTTATAATTTTCAATTATTCATACGGAATAAGGCTTATAGTCCTTCAACTGTAGTAACGCTAGCTTTGGAGCTAAAACTAATTTATTCAAAAAGATTTCTCATTAATCGTTGCAGTGGTTTTTGAGTTACAAAGATTGCGTGGGTGGATGCTGGGATGGACCAGATATTGAGGTACTAATACGCCTATAACCTTCCACAGACGATGACGAACAAATTAAAAAAAAAAATTAATCAAATCCATCAAGCCGTTCGTGAGTTATAGCGGTACAACGCACAGACATTTTCAGCTTTATATATATGATTATTAATGCTTATTTTTGTGGCTGTTCATTCCCTGTTGATGTTTATTCCTTACAGATGTCTATTCCCTTTCATTGTATATTCTCTTCCTTGGTAACAACTTATGATTGCTCATTCTTTTATTCTCATTAATTCTACTACCAGAATGTTTACTACTTTAAAATTTAATAATAGAAACAATACGATATTGTCTTATTATACACAAAGCATCATAGATAGAAAGGAAGCTATAATATATTATATTAATATTGTTAAACAATAAAATGTTTAGTTTATTTAGTTTTAGTTATATTTTCAGTAAGCGTTATAGTGAATAGTTCTATTGAGTGCTGACACCTAGTGAGCAAACGAAGAACTTACATTTCATATAGTTCAGACAGATTGTCATGTTTTACTTCACAACACCAAAGTATAGGGGAAGTTCTGTAATCTGTCAGAAATTTGATGTTGAACTTTTACTGGAATTTCATCTTTATCGATCCCTTGATTTCAAAAAAGAGGAGGCTCAACCCAAAAACCGCAATAACTCCGAAATTTGAAAGTATCACAAAATTATACACGTAAATCCCAGATACCTATCAATTGCCAATAATTAATAATTGCCAAGATCCTAATAACTGTTGATGTAATGAATGTACGAACACGAAATTTTGAAGGATAATCGAAGAGGTGTCTTAAGAATATTTTCTCAAATTAGTCCCTTTCAATGAAATACTCAAAAAAAATGTCTGTGAGGGTTTCTTACAGACTTCTCAATCCTCATATTAAATTTTTTACCGACATAATCTGCAAATTAAAAGGTGTCATTTCTATGAGAATTTGAACTTAAATGTGAAATTTTAGGTCCATATATCCTCCATTATAACGATAGTTATTAGAATTTGTTTGTTAAATAAAATTTCAATTTTTGCACGATAAAAATACTGAATAAAAAAAAAAGTTTTTGTTTTTCTTGAACATAGTGGTTTCTGAATTCTCAAACTAAATTTTGGGTCGATACATTCATTACATCGGCAGTTATTATGGTTTTTGATTCGAGCTTCCTCTACTCTTCGGTCGTTTCCCCGCAAAATTAATAGATGTCTTCCTTATGGGGTTCTGGGTGAACATATATACTTTGTATAGCTGCGGATGTAAAAAGTTAGAGAAAATGAGGGGAAAAAAAGTTCCCACGCAAAGTCAAAAGTTTTGAGTGGGTGGTAAAAATTGTTCATTATAAAAAAAGTTGAGTATAGTTTGCTTAAAGAAAAAAAAAAAAAAAAGTATACAAGACGTTGCCAAAAAAGAGTTGAATTGGTTTCTTCAGGGCTTGGAATTGAGGAAGAGAAGCTGCGATATAGACAGTGGAACCTAAGTAAATATGAGAGAATGGGAGATTATCCTGGAAGAAAACAGGGAAGAAAGGACGAAAAAAAGGGAAACAATAGTTGGGACAATGGGATTATAGTGGGATAGCTGGAGTCTAGCTGGTAGCAGTATTGTAAAGAATGTTAGCAGTGGATGACTACGCAACGTACGAGGCTGATTCTCAAATAAAATATACAATTTGCAGGTGAGGCAATGACGAAATGTAACATTATTGCGCAAAAGTATAAAACATAATAGTAAACATTTTCAGGCGATTTTACGTTACATTATTACTGCTAGAAACACAAACAAATATAACATAAAAAACCGGGTGAGTGCAACTCCGATGCGTGGCGAAATGAGCGTGACAACGTCTGAGTTGCGAGATAGCGAAAGTGTCAAGAATCAAATATAACAAATCATTTCAATAAAAATTTTGAACCTTGAAACAATTTAAAAATAATATAGAAAGAAAACATTCATAAGCATAATAGTTTTAAAAAAATGAAAATTTGGTTTAAAATTTTTATAAAGAGTTTATTTGATAAAAATATTATTTTCAAATTCATAGATCAAATAGTTTTAGAATGGTGAACAATTTTATGAAGCGTTTATTTAAATCAATGCTATTTTCACATTTATACATCATATAGTATAGGACAATAATGTAATTGTGAAGTTCAATTAACAATTGGATTAGTTAAGAGATAACACAAGGTGGCGCATGTGCGATACGAAGGTAACATATGTAGGTAACGCAGTTTCCTAACATGGGGTGCTGGCCTTCCAATTTATAAGACGTTGTCACGCTTAACTTTTTACAACACGGTGTGAGGAAATGACAGCAAACATTTGAAAAAGTTTTCCTTTAAAATAGCTTCAACAAAAAATGTCATCACTCACACTCCGGTCTGCCATATATTTTTTAAAAAAATCAATATTGCCAACTTCTGAAAACAATAAGGCTGCGTTCAATATAATTCAAAATAATGCTCCAATTCTCCTGTTACACAACTGTGAGTGAATGACTCATTTTTTTAAGGACAAATTTAAAAATATATATTGTGATTTTTCCGTTTGCCGTTTTTGAACTATACACACATTTATGTACAGCCAGTAATATTATATATGAATAAATAATAAGATAGCAGATAGTTTTTAAAAAACTTTTCGAATTAGATGCTTGAATCTATTCGAATTTGACGGTTGGGACACAATGAGGGAATGATTTTTAGGGTATCTACTTAAACATATATTTTTTATTTATGATAAAAGAGATAAATTTGTTTCATAATTTGGTACGCCTAGTGATTTAGTTTCGTAAAAAAAAATTAACTTAATGATAACTTATGTTTCCGTTTGACAAGAATCATCAAAGACATAAATTTCGAGTTTTTTGAGAATCAGCGATGAGGTGTTTCAAAAAGTAACAGGAATTTTGTAATTTCGCTGGTTGTATTAGTCCGATTCATGCGATTTTTTCGTTGTGTTGATAAACATAGCCAAACCGGATGTTTAGTCTGTCAGCTGTCAAGTTTTAGAAATATTAAAAATTGTTTTTGGTGAGTCTGCTAAGAGTAAAATTAGGGTTTACTAAAAGCTCGACAAGTGCGATCGAATATGAAGGTCATGCTCACTGTGTTTTTCTATCTTAACGGCACAGTGCACCGTGAGTTCTTGCCATAAGGTCAAACGATCAATAAGGAGTACTACCTACAAGTGCAACGCACGGATTTGGTGGCGAAACAATTCATGACTTTTGCACCACGATAATGTACCTGCTCACATTTCATTGCTTGTTCGTGAATTTTTGGCCAAAAACAACACTGTAATGATGCCCCAGCCTCCATATTCGCCAGACTTGGCTCCGTGTGATATTTTTCTGTTCTCAACAATAAAGAGAACCTAAAAGGGCAGTCGTTTCACAAGCATAGAGAGCTAAATGCTATCCCAAAGATACTATTTTCAAGGGGATAACATTGATGTAAAGGAATAAATAAAATTCTTTTCAAAAACCAAAAATTCCCTATATTTCATAAATTTTGTGACACGTGTGTAGAACAATCGAGGCTACAATTATTGGAGAAACATCTAAGAGGGGTAGTTGTATGGAGAATAATTATGTGGTTGGTGGAAGTGGAGTGTCAGAACTAATCCTGGGGGTAACTTGTCAAGAGGCCTGGGGGCTGACAGTGGGAGGCGGTCGATATCTGGGAGCTGCAGCTCAGCCTCCGGGGGCGGACAAAGGGGAAAGAGACCCTCGGTTATCCGACTTACTCTGGACGGATAGTCAATGTTCCTGAGTATCTTAGCTAATCTTCATGTTTCATTTCTTGTAATGGTAATTTTATGTATCAAGAATATTAAGAAGGAAGAAGGAGAGATGAGGTTTGTGATCGAAAAAAACAAACTTTAGAATTTCTGCCAAGTTTCGGCACTGAGTGTGCCTTCTTCAGGGCCTGTATTAACATATATATATATATGTCTATACCAGTAAGATTATGTATATAAGATATGATTATGTATATAAGATAAGATATAGGTGTAGATAATACTAAACAACTACCTCCATGAGCGATATAACATTGATATTATAGTAGAACCTCTTTAAGTCGAACCTCGATAAGTCGAAAAACTCCAAAACTCGAAAAAACGTTTTGTTCCTTTTCCTTCAGGCCCCAAAACCTCCATTACTCGAAATCTCAACCCTCTATTATTCGAAATAATCAGTGAGTCCCTACAAGCCATTTTGGTACATATTTTCCCTCTATAACTCGAAAAAATAAATTGGACCTCTGTATCTCGAACATAGCAATGTTTTATTTTGCAACCTTTACAACTCGATTATTTGAAACTTATTACCTCTATAGCTCGAAGAAAAATAAGTTACCGACTTTAAGAATATGCCGACAAAGTACACCATTGTTTCTTAGAAAACAATTTAAGAGTATACAATAAATAGGATTACCAATTATCTAAGGCAAAAAAAAATTACTGACTTTTTTTAATACCTACATATACTACGTATTTTTTATTTTAAGGATGTTTTGAAATAATGTTGATTTATAATGAATATAATTATGTTTGTCACCTCTCTAACTCAAAATTAGTTGAATGAATCTTAACCTCTACAAGTCGAATCAAAATCCGCCTAAGTCGAAATCCTCCATAAGTCGACAACTCTATAACTCAAATTTTTTGGTGTCTCTCTTGATGTTCGACTTACAGAGGTTCTACTGTATTAACACTACAACGAAATAAACACAAACAATAATTATTATATCTGCTGAGTTTAAGAGCATAGGCTCGAAACCCGGCCGAGGCCCTTAGTATATTTTATCTGGGAGGTAAAATAAACTTAAGCATGCCATCTTTTGGATCGGGTGGTCCCGAGCCTGTACGATGTCAAATACTCGTTAAAGACCCCTATCCTAGATGAATAAAAATTTAGAGTAGGCAAAATTTAGAACTCCCATAATGGAGTCAGGCTCATGTCTACCAGAGTGACGAAAGTGCATTCTAGTAGTAGGCGATATCTCGAAGTTAAAGCCCGGGCATGAGTCTTACATAATATCATACATTGTGATTCTTTTTTTTTTTTTCATAATAACTAGTCATTCTATAAAATAACTAACCAAAATAAGTTTTAAAAGTGAGTTTAGTTAGTTATTATGACTCATGCCTGAGCTTTAACAACGAGGTCATATCGCCTACTACCAGAGCGCTCTTTTGTCACTCTGATGGACATGAGCCTGACTCTACTGTGGAAGTCTTAAATTTTGCCTACCCTAAATTTTTATTCACGTAGGGCTGGGGTCTTTAACGAGTACCTGACATCGTACAGGCTCGGGACCATCGCTTAACGTCCCATTCGAAGGACGGCGTGCTTAAGTTTATTTAAAAATAAACTAAGGGCCTCGGCCTGGTTTCGAACCCACGATCTTGAGCTCAGAAGGCAAGCACGCATACCACTGAGCTACCAGCACCCTTAAAAGTAAGTATATAAACAAAACAAAATTTAAAATTTCATGGATGGGAACAGATATGTTCTTCCTATAAACACATCTGCGTCACAAATTTTGCTCCGCATCGAATTTTAATTTTTTCCCTATGCTTCGTATAGATGGAGAAGTAAAAAAAATAAATAAACGAAATAGTACAAAGAACCAATGAAATGACAATATAGAGTGTAGGTTCATGGAGGAGGGGGTGTCACCACTGGATGAAGAGCAGTCCCTTGGGGAGCTCTGTTTAACAGGCTTACCAACCTTCCCATGGGGAGCAAAGATAAGTTGACGGCATTCATAATTCATGGCTATTATTGGATAAGGATAGTCTGCGGGAGGGTGGCACGACTGTATAAAAGGATTTAGTTGAGTGTGTCATTGCTGCCACACTCGCTACACTGAAGGGTAGAGGTAGGGGCGTAGCCAAGAAGGGAGTCTGCACCCCTCCCAAATATTACCCGTTTTTACAGCCTGCAGCTCAAGTGGAAAGATATTTCCCCGGATATATGAAGCATAGATTATTATGCAAGGGAATTAAAAATGGGAATTTACTACAAGTTGGTATTAATCAGACTAGGAATAGATAATTAAAATACACAATTTCTTTGTCAAACTTCACTATATGAGGAGGTTGGATTCAAAAACAGGTTTCTCACTCAAGACAAAAATTTGGGAAATCGGGAAAAACGTTTTTTCTTTCAGGTTGTGACCTTAATTTTTTTTTCCCAGGGGTGTACTTTGGTATTGTCTTTCCAGTGCCAATAGGTTTCAAAAATGTTTTTAGTATTTCTTTAAATAAACAGAGAAATGTTTAGGAGAAACCTGGTTATGATCCAAACACTTGCATATCTGCATATAAAAATTTTCATTTGTCCTTTAAATTATTTTTTATGAGCAGCAGATAGACAATTCAGATAGTCGACTGATATGGAATAGGAAATAAACAAAAATGTGCAAGTGAAAAATGTCTGTTATTGTTAAAAAAAAACCTAAAATCATTAAAATAAATCAACAAAAAAGCAGCTAAACACGGACAGCCATCTCATGCTCGAGGCAATCGCATTCTTCCTTCTGGTGTCCATCATCCATTGAGAGAACTCTTCGGTAATACTCCAGACTAGATTTTTCAACATTCGTCTCCCAGAGTTCACCAAACACGAGACACATCCTGCCTTTGATGCACAACTGTTGTTGGAGAAACCTACTTTTGAACCAAATCCATTTTTTGAAGTAGTTTTACGATGAGAGAAAACTATTTTTGAATCATTACAGTTACACATACTGTTAGATTCAAATCTTTCCCCCAAATACGTCACGTCACATTAATGAGTATACTGGATTATTATTATTATCAGTTGTTTAATGTTGACATGTGATTGTCGTATATACCAAAAAGTCTAGTCAATTAGGTAATCTATATGAATGTACTTCTGTTATATTGAAAGTTATTTTCTCACATAATTATTTGCTTCCACCTAAAAGGTATATCTTAACACATACCGATAGCTCTCAATGAGACGAAAAAAACGCCATATCAAGATAATTTTCTAAAAAAATGTGAGAAATCTGTTTTTGAATCTCACCTCCTCATATATTCTCAAATACTCAACTAGTTTCGCCGTGTTAAGGCATTATCAAGAGTCCACTTATAAAGTTTATAAGTGACTCTTGATAATGCCTTAACACGGCGAAACTAGTTGAGTATTTGAGAATATATAGTGAAGTTTGACAAAGAAATTGTGTATTTTAATTATCTATTCCTAGAATGGAGCTTCACAAAGTTAATCTGGAAACCATAAATTATTAATCAGACTGTTTAATTTTAATTGTATTTGCTAAGATGTTTATAAACAAGTATTATAGTTATCATTTTATATTTAGTACAAAGTATTTGGCTGAAGTGTTAACAACTTTTTTTTAAATAATTTTAAAATGGAAAGTTTTGTGCCGAGTAAAGTGCATTTGCGGGAAGTGATGTTGCATTATTTTCTCTCTAAAGAATTTGCAGCATAAACCTACCGTTTGTTATTGGAACTACAGTTGATTCGCGATAGTCCGACACTTTACAGTCCGACATGCTCGGTAGTCCGACGCCGCGCCGTATAAGTCATCGGTCTAGTCTGTATTGTGATTCACAGGATCGTCGTATCTCACGTATCGCCGTTAGTTCCTCGCTGTGTTCAGTAGCAATAACGTGAGTGTGCAGTTGCTCTATTTGGGATATTATTACAGTTAACCCTAGGTTTTTTATTATTAAGTGTGATGGCAAGTACAAAGGCACATTACAAGAAACGCCTTTTCATGGACATCATTAGCCAACCTGACGCAGACATCACTGTGCTATTGAAACAATTTAACATCAAGGATGCAATTCTCAACGCAGCTTTTGCATGGCAACAAGTTCAGCCCTCAAATTTAATAAGATCTTGGAGAAATGTTTGGCCAGAGAATCCCCTCCTCCCAAAAAAAGACGACGGGAATCAACGGGAAGACGAAACATATCAAGTCACAAACAATGTTGTGGAGGATACACTGACACTATGCGATGATATAAATATTCCATAAGAATCATCGGAAGAATTAAGAAGATGGGTCTTAGACGACAACCTGGGCGCTGACTTAACGGATGAAGAGATAGTGCAAGAAGTAACATCTGATACACAAGACGACATAATCGAGGAGGCCGTGGAGACGAAATATACAGTCACTTGTGATGAAGCTATGTGGGGTGCTTATACACTGCAAATTCAATTAAATAGAGCCAACCTTTGGTAATCTGACATTTTTGGTAATCCGACAACCCCGCGGTCCCGTAGTGTCGGACTATCGCGAGTCATCTGTATAATGAACATGCTCCTTCTCAAACCACTTGCGAAAAATGGTTTAAGAGATGAAGAAAACTAATGAATTTGAAAGGAAGATCCAGGGCAGCCAAAACAATCTGAAGACTCGGAATTGGAAGAATTACTAAACGAGAATCCACGTCAGACACTTGAAGTATTGACAGAAACATTAAATGTTGATCGATCAACTTGGAAATTGGCTGCCAAATGAGTTAAAAGAGAGGGACATTGAACGACAAAAAAACCATTTGTGAATTGTTGCTGCAAAGACGAAAAAGGAAGGGATTTTTGCATCGTATTATTACGGGAGATGAAAAGTGGATTTATTACAATCCGAAACGCAGACCAGCATGAGTGAAGCCAGGTGACCCCGGTACACCGACGCCAAAACGAAATATCCATGGGTCAAACATAATGCTCTGTATCTGGTGGGAGCAAAAGAACGTAATTTATTATGAGCTGCTGCAACGATTACTGGTGACTGATCGACTGAAATTAATGCGTTTCTTAAACTTCTCTGGGATGTTCCACTGTTGGTTGTTTTCGGCATTTCTTCCAGAGGTGTCTTCTTATTTTTTTGGACAATATTTTGGGATACTTACATGTCCCTTCTTCTGGTCACTATAAATCTCGTTCATAGTAACCAGAAGAAGGGACGTGTAAGTGTCCCGAAATATTGTCCAAAAAAAATAAGAAGACACCTCTGGAAGAAATGCCGGAAACAACCAACAGTGAAATTAATGCGTTTAAAGCGAGCTCGCAACGAAAAGCGACCAGAATAGAAGAATAGACATTAAAAGGTGATTTTACTCCATGACAATGCCAGATATGTTAAAAAATCCGTGAAAAATTACTTGCAAGGAGTAAACCGGGAAATTCTACTGCAGTCGCCTTATTCCTCAGATATTGCTCCTTCAGATTACCATTTCTTGCTGTCCATGCAGTCAGCCCTTTTCGAGCAGCACTTCAATATTTATGATGATGTTAAAAAATGGATTGTCTCAAAGGAGCAGGATTTTTTTCTTCGTGGGATCCATATTTTGCCTGTTATATTATTACAAGGTTGTAGATTCTCATGGTGGTGGTGATTTTCAATCAAAAAAGTCCCCATTTTTAATTCTCTTACCCAATACAATTCTGAGTTTTCACCGGAAATGCATGTTTTCCGACCACGGTGGGCTTAAATCCCCATACTAGGATCGACTCATGTCCACCAGAGCGCTTTGGTAGTAGGTGATATTACCTCTTAGTTATAACACGGGCATGAGTGCATAACTGCATATTAGGGTGTAACGAAAATGGCCTTTTAAAATTTTTTTTAGTTATTAGTTTGGTAATAGTGGAGAAAAGTTGCCTTTTAACTTCAAAAAGAATTTAAAAAAATTTGGTTGCAATACTACATCTTGAGGTGCCGCAAAGAGCTTAAAGTTTGTAAAAAAATTGAAAAATTTTAAACTTTGATAAATTATTTTTTATGAATTTCTCGTACATATAATGTTACAAAAGATGGTTTTAAATACATATATAAGCATTAGAATTGGAAAAAATTATTAATTATAAAATATAATAAAAAAAAAAATATTTTGTAATGTCAAACTTTGTATTTCTTACTTGTGTATCCTTAATGATTACAAATGTTACAGCTGCAAAATGTTTGTTTCTACTTCATTGCCACATTAAACTGGTCCTTGCGGCACCTCAAGACCTACTCCAATATTTTTCATATTTTTTATTTATCTTATCTACACTAAAAGGCAACTTTTCCGCGCTATTCCAAATTAAAAATCAAAAGGTGATTTTTTCGTTGCACCCTACTGCATATTGTTGAATATTCTAATATTTCTCTCTTACATATGTAAATTTAATACTACAATACTATTATTATTTTTTTGTTATCATTAGTTGAAAAACATGACTGTTGAAAACAAAATATGATTTAAAAAAACATGTACTCATATATCTAAGTAATTAATAAAAAAAATAATATAATAACTCATAATAACTATAATTGCAATATGGAAATACAAAAAAATACAGGCATGCAAGCAGATAGTGCATCTAATTTATTTTATTCACTACGCTGCTTCCACCTGAAAGATTAGAGTGTTTACTTCCCAGCTATACGAAGTATAGAGGTAGTTATGTAAACAGTCAAAAATTCGATGCGGAATTTTCAACGAAATTTAATGTTTTCTGACCTGTGATGATGAATGATTCAGAAAAAAAAAATCTAATCTGTGTGTCTGAAAAGACGATAATTCCTGATAGAATGAATGTATCTACACGAAATTTTAGATGTCGATCCAGTAGACTCTAAGAATGACGTCTATTGATTTTCAGCTAAATCGGTCAAAAGGTTAGAAGTGATTAGGGGGCGGCTTAACAAAAAAACATTAATAACTGCCGTTGTAATGAATGTATTGACACGAAATTTTAGATGTCTATCCAGTAGACTCTAAGAATGACATATATAGATTTTCAGCTAAATCGGTCAAAGGGATATAAGTGATTAGGGGGCGGCTTAACACAAAAACGTTAATAACTGCCGTTGTAATGAATGTATTGACACGAAATTTTAGATGTCTATCCAGTAGACTCTAAGAATGACATATATAGATTTTCAGCTAAATCGGTCAAAGGGATATAAGTGATTAGGGGGCGGCTTAACACAAAAACGTTAATAACTGCCGTTGTAATGAATGTATTGACACGAAATTTCATATGTCAATTGCCTACATAACTGTAAAAAGTCGTCGTTGAATTACCGGCAATGTATTTCCCCACAAAATTATGAGGTTTCGTGTCGTTACATTCATTACAACACCAGTAATTAGAGCTTTTGTGTCTTCTCTTATTATTTTTTTTTTTGAAGAAGAAAAACATTTTATTTGGACCAGTACTAAGTATGTACTTTACACAAAATGAGCAAATAAACAAGAAAATTATGATTAAAACAAAAAGTCTTGGTACAGTCTTGGTTGCAGCCTCCGAGCTACAGGCTGGCCGAGACTGTAGTGAACCGCACCAGAGCAGGTTGGCAGACCTTCATGGAAGCTTCGGGTGAGTTTCTCAATGTGGGCTGCAAAAGGAGCAACTCCCAGTTCCCGATGGATTTGGGTGTTCCTGATAAACCAAGGTGCGTTCACCGCTATCCGGAGGACTTTGTTTTGGAATGTTTGTAATCGTGTTATGTTAGTGTGGCTAGTGCAGAACCATATGGGGCAAGCGTAGGTTAAGAGTGGAAGTATTAGTGTTTTGTAAAGTAAGGATGTGCATGTGTGTCTGAGTGGTGTATTCCTGTTTATGAGTGGGTAGATGAGCCTGAGTCGTGTGTGTGCTTGTTGGAGTTTTATGTTGATATGTAGGCGCCATGTTAGTCTTGTGTCAAGGTGCACTCCAAGATAGCGCACACCCTGGTCTTTAGGATTCCATGGAATTGGGAGTTGGTCGATTTGCAGCCTTCTGAGGTGTTCTATCGAGAAGCGGCGTAAAGCGAACACCTTCGCCTCCGTCTTCCCACCGTTCAACTTAAGCTTCCATTTTCCAAACCACTGGCCGATCTCATCCACCTGGATTTGTAGGGAGTCGATGGCCGCTTCCAGATCTATGTTTTGGCTGAGGATCAACGTGTCGTCAGCGTAAGTCGCCAGGGTTGCAGAGACTGGTTCTGGCATGTCGTGACAGAACAGATCAAACAAGAGTGGACTGAGGATCGCACCTTGTGGGACTCCCGCTGATATCTTCTTTCTGGAGCTCAGTGTGTTGTTCACCCTTATTTGGAATGTTCTGTCACGAAGAAAAGAGCTAATGATGTTCTGGATGTATTGCGGAGGCCAGGTCTGTTTTAATTTGAAGAGCAAGCCCTCGTGCCAGACGGTGTCGAAGGCAGCTGCGACGTCCAAGAAGGCTGCTACTGTGTACTGCTTCCGCTCAAAGCCCCCCACAATGGTCTCAGCAACTCTCTGTAGCTGATGGACGGCTGAGTGGTTTGATTTAAACCCAAACTGGTGGGCAGGGATGGTCCCTGCAGTCTCCAGATGACGGAGGAGCCTCTTGTGAATTATTTTCTCAAGAAGTTTTGAGAGGCTATTTAAAAGGCTTATTGGTCTATAGCTGCCTGGATCGTTTTTTGCCTTACCTGGCTTGTGAAATGTTAGAACAACGGCGTTTTTCCAGTCTGCAGGAAAGTAGCCGTGGCGAAGACAGGCGTTGAACACACTTGCCAGGTAGGCTATGCTCTTCGGAGGAAGCTTCTTCAGCACCAGGTTGGGGATGATGTCTTCACCGGGGGCCTTCTTGATGTGTAGTCGTGTAATGTGGGCGTGTATTTCTGATGGTGTGGTATGCTGAATGGGTGCTTCGACTGTGTGAAGTGTATTTGAGAGGTATGATTCAACTGTGATGAGTGTTTCATGATCGTCAGCGTCTGTCGTTGTGAATTTATTTTCCAAATGGGTCGCCAGTAATTCGGTTTTCTCTTTGTCAGTTGTGGCAGTCATTTGTCCGTCAGTTAAGATGGGTAGGGGTGTCCTTTGGTTTAGAAGTCGTCGTGTCTCTTTCCATAAGTTGTTGTCGCCCGGAGTCATATCAGTCAAGTATTTTCGATAGTTCGCGATTCTGTCTTTGTCAAGTTCCCATCGTATGCGTCGGGTCAGGCGATTCAGTTCTCTTTTCTCAAGGGGATCTCTTGTTCTTTGCCAGTGTTGTCGTAGTGTGTTCTTTGTACGGATCATATCCATTATGTGTGTTGGTGTCTTGTTGTGGAATAGGTGTCGTTTGTCAGTGAAATGTCGGTATGTTGCTTCATGTACTGAGGTATGTATGGTTTGTGTGAACGTTCTAACTGCATTGTCAATGTCGTCCGTCGTGCTATAATGATGGGGGACCCCGAGACAGTTCATTCCGTCTTCAAACGTGGCCCAGTCGATCTTCCCCGTGATCAACCTTGGAAGATATTCCTCCTTCTGTGGCCGTGCTAGGAAGGTGCAGATAACTGGGAGATGGTCTGAGTCTAAGTCGGTCAGTGTCTCGTGAAACAGGGGCAAGTTAAAGTTGTGTGGTTGTATGGTTTGTGTGAACGTTCTAACTGCATTGTCAATGTCGTCCGTCGTGCTATAATGATGGGGGACCCCGAGACAGTTCATTCCGTCTTCAAACGTGGCCCAGTCGATCTTCCCCGTGATCAACCTTGGAAGATATTCCTCCTTCTGTGGCCGTGCTAGGAAGGTGCAGATAACTGGGAGATGGTCTGAGTCTAAGTCGGTCAGTGTCTCGTGAAACAGGGGCAAGTTAAAGTTGTGTATCAGTCCTATGTCCAGTATGTCGGGTTGGTATGTTCGTTGAGTTGGGTAGAATGTCGGTTCGTCAGGTGTCGATATTTGTATCCCCAGGTTTTCTGAGATGGATTGTAGTCTAGTCCCGTTGTTATTCTGTCTTCTGCATCCCCATAGCGTGTGTTTGCTGTTGAGGTCCCCGATCATTATAGTCGGTAGTCCTGTGAAAATATGTTCGAAGTCAGTCTGTACCAGTCTTGTGTTCGGTCGATGGCATGCTGATATGATGTTGAGTGTGCCGGAGAGTGTGGTGAGGGTGACTCCAACTGCCTCCAAGTTCTGGAGAGGGGGAATGTTAATCTGTGAATGTTTCAGGTGTCGTTTGATGAAAATGCCAACACCACCGAAACGTGTCGGTCGGTCCAGTCTATATGAACAGTAGCCAGAGAGTTTGAGTTTGTCTGTCGGTTTGAGGTGGGTCTCAGTTATGCATGCAATGTCGACATTATATCGTGATAAAAAGTTGGTTAATGACGGTTGCCTTATCTTTAAGCCGTCCGCATTCCAGTTTAATATAGTTAAATTTTGAAAAGTTCCCAGATTAGGGTTTGCCATGATTCATCGAAAAAAGGTTAGTGAATAAATTGGATAAGAAAGCTTGGATGTGGGGGATGAATGGTTTGATGAGGTTCATGATGAGTCCAGTCAGGTCAGTCGTTGCCTCAGAGCTAATTCCATTGTTTGCAGTATTAGGTTGCGGTGGTGTTGGCCTACTTCGATTTTTGTCAAACCAAAAGTTCGTAGGTGGTTTGGGCTCCGGGGAGGTAGGTGCGTATGGTGGTGTATTGGGTGTGTTGGCTGAATGTGCGTGTGTGTGTTGCGGAGGTTGATTAGTATTAGTGTGAAATGTTTGGCTTGCGGTGGTGCCTGCGGAAGCTGACTGTAGTTGCCGTTTCGGTGGTCGTTTCAGACAGCCTCCAAAGTTGGCGGTATGGTCGCCCCCACAGTTGGCGCACTTCGGTTTGTCAGTTTTTTGGAAAGGACAAACTTTATAATGGTGATTCCCTGCACACTTAACGCAGGTCGACTCAAGGCGGCAGTAGTTCTTGGTGTGCCCGAATTTTTGACAGTTCATGCATTGAGGAACGTGCAGGGACCGGCGTCTTTCCTCCACGTGGATCCGACTGTAATATAGTTTCGTAAGTGAAAATATGGCTTTTCCCTGGTCGTTATTAGTCAGTTCGACTGCGCACAATGGCGTGGGCATTTTGTCTGTATTGTGCAACCTGGTGACCGAAATAACTGGGTAGTGAGGGAGCAATTCATTTTTGACGTCTTCTTCGCTGAGCGCGTATGGCACACCTCGGAGAATCACCGATACATTTTTAGTTTCTGGATTAACATAAGTATAATAGTTAATTTTATGCGTATCGTAGAATTTTGTCAGGGCCCTAAAATCGTCTGACGAGGTCGCTTGAATTTTAATTTTTTCTTTTAGGCATTGTTTGGTTTCAAACGGTGATGTAGCCACCTTTAATATGTCAGTTGTTATTTCTTTTAGGTTATTGTAACCTACAATAAAAATTGGAGGTATTTTAATTTTTTTACTATTTTCGGAATTTGATTCGGCCGGTTGGGGCTTGGAAGTGTCTAAATTGGTTAGAGCGGAATACCTGTTAGAAACTATGACTGGTGAGTTGTAAGATTTATACCTCTTGGTGACGGCGAGGTGTGAGGCGGGTGTCTCCTGGTCAGGCTGGTCTAGGGTCCTCTTCTTGCCGCTAAGGCCTGGATGGTCAACGGCCAACGATGCTGTGGCCAGGGGCTGGTGTGGTACCTGTTTGAAGTTACTTGGCTGGCTGTGGCTGGCCGTGGGCACTGGTGCACTCTCTTCAGCCCAGGAAGAGCGCGCCCCGCTGCAACTCATTCCGTTTGGTGAAAAGGTCCTCTCCCTGATACTTTTCACTGTTTCACGTTTTTACAAACACAGTAAAAACCGCACTATTAATTATTTTTTTGAAGAGCAATTTTATAACACTATTTTTGTTTAACGTGAACAGCTGATAATCTCTTATTATTAAAATTTCCCAAAATTTTATAAAACAACAAACTGAATTTATTTATAGTAATTTTGAAGTTGAGCTTCGCCTCTCTTGTACAATACTGACATATTGACTTCAAGCTATGCCTACATGACAGATGGGCCACAAAACCTACATCCCTTAAAAAAAAAATAAAAAAAAAAAGACACCCCTACTTTTTCATGGTCTATTAGACCACAAATTATATTATCCAGGGTGGACAATAGCTGTATCAGTCACTATGATCTGTACATTTGTCATAAGATAGAGGTGGGATTAGTGAAGCGGCATTGTCCTCGAGACCTCCCCTATTCGCTCTAGCTAACTTAGTTTCGTGGTGTTGCTAATGACAGGGCAAGTCTACATCATCAAAGAACAAAATCTACATTATATAACCGTCTATATTTTTTTTTAGAGCCAATATCCAAACGTAAGTGGTATTACAAGAGAACAAGCCTTATTTGAAGTTGATTGCTAGAGTATCGAGGTTCAGGCATTCTGTCATAGTTAGTTATTATGTATGACTCACGCCTGGGCTTTAACTAGGAGGTCATATCGCCTACTACCAGAGCGTTCTTTCGCCACCCCAACTCTAATGTGGGAGTTCTAAATTTTGCCTACCCTAAATTTTTATTCTACTGTCTAACGAGTACCTGACATCGTACAGGCTTGGGACCATCGCTTAACGTCTCATCCAAAGGACTTCTTTTACCTTCCAGATAAAATAAGCTAAGGGCTTAGGCCTGGTTTCGAACCCACGATCTTAAGCTCAGAAGGCAAACACGCGTACCACTGAGCTACCGGCGCCCTCCAAGTCATACTACACATCTTTCTCCTAGCTTCCTACAACAGAGATAGATATAGTTATTAGAGTTTTTGAAGTGTAACTTCGTTGTTTAGTTATAATAGGACGTTTTGAGGTAGATGCAGCGTTTTCCCTCTCCAAAACGCAAACGAAAAATCGTAACATTCTTGACGCCCACAGACTGCGCGTACTTGTGCTCACCTTTTTGATGCTTTAACCTTTCACTTGTGATGCTTTAATAAAACACGTATATTTCTTATCCGTTTGTGTTTTAATTAATGCATTTTTTTTTTTTTTTTTTGAGTATGCAATGTACACAATACAATGAAAAAAACCAAGTGAAAATGGAGATAAAAATGGTTAGTAGTTCATTTTTGTTTTGCAACCGTTATTCTATTCTACAATTCCGAAAACAATTTTACAAACACTTAATTTACAAACACTGCCTTATATTTCTTACCTTAGTTATAAGCCCATCAAGTCAAATGTACAAAACACTTAATCGTTAAAAGTTAATAAATTAATGTAACCTTAATTGTAAATAGAAATTGTTATCAACATATTATATGATTAAAACATTTTCCTGAATTAAATTATTTCCTACCCTTTAACTAATGTTAATACAAATATTTAAAATAAAAATATAGTCTATTAGCACAAAAAGATACTGAAACTAGAAGTTAGGTACGGAAGTTACACTTAAAACGTGTGTACTAACTGCATACATACTTTTTTGGGGGGTTAAGCCCTCCTCTATCTCCTTTGATAAATTTTGCTGAAAATCAATAGATGTTGTTCATATGGGGTTTTGGATACACATATAAAATTTCGTGTCGATACATTCATTCTATCGGTAGTTATCGTGATCACTGATGATCGATAAATCCGATAGAATGAATATATCGATACGAAATTTCATATGTGAATCCAAAACCCTCTAACGACTACACCTATGTATTTTCAGCTAAATTGACCAAACGAGAAAGGCGATTGGGGGGGGGGGGGGGGGGGGGGGGGGGGGAGTAACACAAAAATTCTAATAACTGACGTTTTAACTAATGTATCGGCACAAAATTTCATATGTGAATTCAAAACTTCATGAGAACGACAATTATTGATTTTCTGCAGATTCGGCCAAAGGGAAGTGGGGGATCAGAGGGGGCTTAACTCAAAAAACTCAATAACTGATGTAATGAATTTATCGACGCAAAATTAAGTACGAGGATTTAGGAGTCCTTATGTAAGTCAACTGTTGAATATTAGCACTAAAGGTCGACTGGTTTTGGAGGGGGAGCGAAAATTTAATTGATTAATTCGTTCTGGGGAAGTTCATTGTTGGTTTCATCGAGTTTTTTTTTTTTTATATGTGGATCTTGAGACACTAGTTCCCGATCCGCTGTAGTTGGCTGGAGTTTCGATTGTGTACTTGTTAGCATCATTGGCTGGATTCCCGAACAGCATGACGCTATGAAAGATGTAATGCAGTTAGTTTGGGAATTAGTAGAACGACGTGAAGAAGGGAGTTGCGCAGACTGAGTGTCTCTGAGTTGAAGGCAGATGCGGAGAAGTGGTGAGATGTTCGATAAAGGTGGCTCGTGGCCGTCATAGCTAAATTATATATTACCAAGTGAGGGGGGGAGTATAACAGTTAGGTATAATAACAGTGTGTGGTGAAGTATTTGTGAGAGGAAGATTACAGGGGTAGGAGGACGAGGTGCCTGGGGGCAGGAAGGGTTAGGAAGGGGGGCCGTGGGGGATAGCCTGGGGGACACACGATCTATAGAGGGGCCGGGGGCTGGTGTGGTCCTCTCTAGCTGCATCGGTCCTCAGTCCGCTGTAGCTGGTCCAGTCCACAGCTCGCTGTAGCTGCATCAGTACACAGCTCTCTGTAGCTGCATCAGTACACAGCTCGCTGTAGCTGCATCAGTACACAGCTCGCTGTAGCTGCTCCAGTCCACAGCTCGATGTAGCTGCATCAGTAGACAGCTCCCTGTAGCTGCATCAGTACACAGCTCTCTGTAGCTGCATCAGTACACAGCTCGCTGTAGCTGCATCAGTACACAGCTCGCTGTAGCTGCTCCAGTCCACAGCTCGTTGTAGCTGCATCAGTAGACAGCTCCCTGTAGCTGCATCAGTACACAGCTCGCTGTAGCTGCTCCAGTCCGCAGCTCTCTGTAGCTGCATCAGTACACAGCTCTCTGTAGCTGTATCAGTCCACAGCTCGCTGTAGCTGCATCAGTACACAGCTCGCTGTAGCTGCTCCAGTCCACAGCTCGCTATAGCTGTATCAGTACACAGCTCGCTGTAGCTGCATCAGTACACAGCTCTCTGTAGCTGCTCCAGTCCACAGCTCGCTGTAGCTGCATCAGTACACAGCTCTCTGTAGCTGCTCCAGTCCACAGCTTGCTGAAGCTGCATCCATCCTCAGTCCGCTGTAGCTGCATCAGTGCTCAGTCCACTATAGCTGCATCAGTACACAGCTCTCTGTAGCTGTATCAGTCCACAGCTCGCTGTAGCTGCATCAGTACACAGCTCGCTGTAGCTGCTCCAGTCCACAGCTCGCTATAGCTGTATCAGTACACAGCTCGCTGTAGCTGCATCAGTACACAGCTCTCTGTAGCTGCTCCAGTCCACAGCTCGCTGTAGCTGCATCAGTACACAGCTCTCTGTAGCTGCTCCAGTCCACAGCTTGCTGAAGCTGCATCCATCCTCAGTCCGCTGTAGCTGCATCAGTGCTCAGTCCACTATAGCTGCATCAGTCCACAGCCGCTATAGCTACCTCAGTCCACAGCTCGCTGTAGCTACACGAGTTCTCAACCCGCTGTAGCTGCATCCATCCTCAACCCGCTGTAGCTGCATCCATCCTCAGTCTGCTGTAGCTGCATTAGTCCACAGTCCGCTGTAGCTCCATCAGTGCTCAGTCCACTATGGTTGCATCCAGTCCTCAGTCCGCTCTAGCTGCTCCCGTCCTCAGCTCGTTCTAGCTGCCTTTGTCCAGCTGCATCCATCCTCAACCCGCTGTAGCTGCATCAGTACACAGCTTGCTGTAGCTGTATCAGTCCACAGCTCGCTGTAGCTGCATCAGTACACAGCTCGCTGTAGCTGCTCCAGTCCGCAGCTCGCTGTAGCTGCATCAGTCCACAGTCCGCTCTAGCTGCTCCCGTCCTCAGCTAGTTCTAGCTGCCTCTGTCCAGCTGCATCAGTCCACAGTCCGGTCTAGCTGCTCCCGTCCTCAGCTCGTTCTAGTTGCCTCTGTCCAGCTGCATCAGTCCTCAGTCCGCTATAGTTACCCCAGTCCTCGGCCCTCTGTAGGTTCTTACGCCTAAGCTATTATAGAAAAAAAAAGAAAATACTATATTTTTCGCTTAATATTCCGTTCCTACTCAATTACTTATCAAAATAATTGTTTCTGTAACTTTCTGCAAAGTATCAATAATGTTATATTTCAAAAAATAATGTTTCAAACTCTGTTTCTATTGTTAAGGAATTCGTAAATATTTTTTTTTTTAATTTTTCCTCTAGTTTTCCTTGACTAATGTACGATCAAACGTATAATTCTTCATAAGATCTACCCTAAAAGTTGGTTGTTGTTCCCTTTGCCTCAGTTGACTGGGTAGTTTGCCACCTCATTGTCTTTCTCCTTTCTTGTGTGAAAGGGGCTAACTCCATCCCCTGATGAAGAGTTACGCCCCCCCTCCCCCCCCCCCCCCCCCCCCCCCCCACTGGGTTGGACCCCCTTCTCATTAGAATTTCGTTATTTGTATTGTGATGTCACGTATGGTATTGTCTACGACACTGCTGCAGACTGGGTGGCCGCATGGGTTGTTATTTGGCGGTATCCCACAGGGTGAAATCTTTTGTCCCTTGTTATTCTCTCTATAATATTCCAATTATATAGGTATACCCATCTCCAATGGACAAGCAAGATGTTTAAAAAAAAAAAAGTGTCGGTGAATCATTGGCATCTCTCTCTAAACGAATTTACGTGGTTTGATTGAAAATCAACAGGTGCCTAACTCAGGACTTCTGGAATTATACTAAATTTCGTCCATTTTTTGAGTTGGGCCCCCTCTCTGATCCCCCACTTTCCTTTAGTCGATCTGGCTGAAAATTGATAGATATCATCTTTATAAGGTTTTGTATTTAGATATAAAATTTTGTGTCGATACACTCATTACTTTGGCAGTTATCGAGATTTTGTTTTTCTTTGTCAAAAAAGACTTAAGCAGGTATAATGAATGCCAATCGGACCAGCTGTTTTGAGTATGCGCCCAATTTAGCACATATTTTATACCTGTAGGTACATATATAATTATCATATAAGAGTCTGAATACATTTTTGCGTTCTATGTTGATATAGTGGAAATATTAATGAATAAAATAAAATGATAGATAAAAAAAAAAAAAAAACTTTTTTGAACACTTATATTGTCTAATTCAACCGGCATAAAATACCTCTCCACTTATGTGAAAAAGGAAGACCATTAGATTCTCTGGAACAGCTAGAAATTAATAGGACTCGAAAAAATGGGAATTGTTTAAACGACCAGACACACTTCAAATGTTCTCCTTTGCTAATCCCATTCAGATAACAAATATCCATGGCAACATCTAGGTTAAATAACTTCCTACATAGCTAGATATTGTACATTTGTTATATTGTTTTCTTGTAATGTTAGTTTTTAGTTTTAATTTTATTTTCTTGGGGTTTTCAAATAAGTGCACAGTTAGCTATTACAGTTAGAATAGAGACTTCCACCCCCCTGGTTTTACCAGAGGAAGGGGACCCTTTCACCTCAGGTACTCTTAGGTTAATATAAATATGTATGCCTGGCAAATATCTCAATTATTGTTGAACATTGTGCTGACGATGGCGTAAGCCGAAACCGGTACACATTTAAGTATATGTTTGTGGAATTAGACAATATAAGTGTTCAAAAAAGTTTTTTTTTTTTTTATCTATCATTTTATTTTATCATATAAGAGTTTCAGTCAAATTTCACTGAAATAGCTGAACAATAATCGCGGTAATTTCACATAAGATAATTTCCGCTGATTATATATTATATTTAAAAAAAATTGTTATATGGCCATTAGAGAACTTTCTTATACCAACAACGCTTATAGATCACTCTCTACTCCTCCCCCTTCTCCAGATTATTTCATACTGGCATTAAAGAGTATAAGAATGTCTACTCTCAAGATAACGCTGTGCAAAGAGACAAAATGAAATGAAAGTCCTGTAATGATCACATCACATATATTTTTCTTAATTTTTAATTTTTTTCAAAAAAACTGCAACTACAAAAAACACATTTGAAGTTAGTTGCCATGAGATACGATTTAAAAATTTCTTAGAGTTAGTTATTATGCCCCGGGCTTTAACTAGGTCATATCGCCTTCTACCAGAGCGCTTTTTCGTGACTCTGGTGGACATGAGCCCGACTCTACTATGTAAGTCCTAAATTTTGCCTACCCTAAATTTTTATTCGCCTAGTTTAGGTGTCTTTAGCGAGTATCTGACATCACACATGGTTCCGAATCGCTTAACGTCCCATCGGAAGGACGGCGTGCTTAAGTTAGCTACCGAGCTACCGGCGCCCTCAAAAAAATAAAATTTATATAAAAGATACTTAGAATAGAATAGCTTTATTTGTCGGCGTTCAATGTTCTAGATTTTTGATGCCGTACAAGTGATTAGATTAATTCGATGAGTTGACTTGTCTTCATTGTGGATAGGACGGCTTCGATAGATGAGTTGTCGTCTCCTAGCATCTCATAAAGGTTTCTTGTTCGTAAACTCGTGGCCATATCCAGGATGTAGCTTACTGTGAGAGGCCAGGCTCCACACTTGCCACAGCCCGGGGCCGTCGCCCTGTTGATGAGGTGCCCATGTGGGTTAGACGAGTGTGGCCTACATGGCCGCATCAGACATATATCCTGCCTATTCTGCCTTTCGGAGCTTTGCCATTATCAATATGTGTTTTGATGGACCTAAGTTTATTTGCTAGGTCCATGTTAATCCACACAGAGGCCCAGCTCTCTTTTATTTTACGACGCAGCCAGTTCTACAGGTCTGGTATTGTCGTCATTACCATTTCTTCTCCAGGCAACGTTGCTGCTTCTTTTGCCACTTTATCTGCTGCATCGTTCCTTCGATTCCCACATGTGAGGGGATCCAGCAAAAAATTACTTTTTTTTCATTATTTGTGCAATTTGCAAGAAGTTTTTGTATTTTATATACCAGTGGGCAGCGGTTGTTAAGCTGTTGAATGCTTTGAAGAGCGGACATGGAGTCGCTACAAATCTTGTAGTTCCGACCTACATCGGAAGTGACAAGATACTTAGATATATTCCTTGTAGACATTTAGTTTACATTCTTCGGAAAACGTATTCAGGGGACCTTGAAACGTGAAAATTCGTTGAAACCTCGATCTCGGTTTTTCGCTCGATTAGAATACTTCCTTTTTACAAGTATAAGAAAGTAAGAATCGCGGGTGAATCACTTGCAATGTACTTCCTCATCGCGAATAAATCAATAAAATTTGAAAATCAATAGGCGTCTTACTTAAAGACATTTGAATCCTCATACTTACATCGTTACATCGATATATACAGTAGAACCTCTTTAAGTAGAACCTCTAAGTCGAACCTCGATAAGTCGAAAACCTCCAAAACTAGAAAAAAAGTTTTGTTCCTTTCCCTTCAAGCCCCAAAACCTCCATTACTCAAAATCTCAACCCTCTATTAGTCGAAATAATCAGTGAGTCCCTACGAGCCATTTTGGTACATATTTTCCCTCTACAACTCGAAAAAATAAATTTGACCTCTGTATCTCGAACATAGCAATGTTTTATTTTACAACCTTAACAACTCGATTATTTGAAACTTATTACCTCTATAGATCGAAGAAAAATAAGTTACCGACTTTAAGAATTTGCCGACAATGTACACCATTGTTTCTTAGAAAACAATTTAGGAGTATACAATAAATAGGATTACCAATTATCTAAAGCAAAAAAAAAAAATACTAACTTTTTTTAATACCTACATATACTACGTATTTTTTATTTTAAATATGTTTTGAAATAATGTTGATTTATAATAAATATAAATATGTTTGTTACCTCTGTAACTTGAATTTTTATTTATTTCACCTCTCTAACTCAAAATTAGTTAGAATGAATCTTAACCTCTACAAGTCGAATCAAAATCCGCCTGTCGAAATCCTCCATAAGTCGAAAACTCTATAACTCGATTTTTTTGGCGTCTCCCATGATTTTCGATTTATAGAGGTTCTACTGTAATAGGATTTTGGAGCCCCCCTCGCACCTTCCATTGGTCCTTCCTCTTAGGCTGAAAATTGATAGATGTCGGAAAAACATGAAATTCTGGTAATAACTGGTCTGGATTTTCTGACCGATAACTTCTCCTATATACTTCATACAGCTGAGGAAGAAATAATAAGGACATAGATACATCTGGCAAAGGACACTGTTTGTGTGTTTGTTGGTTAAGTCAACGAAATTTGTTCCGCCACTAAGATTCGGTTTAGTGTTTTGTGTTTGTTAAACGAAGGGGGACCCTTTAGGATTTCACGGTCCATTATGTGACACTACTGTAGGGATAGGTTTTTTTTTTTTTCTTGTGTCTCAATTCTATTTTGTCTTTGTCCATAGAAGCCACGAACAAAAGAAGGCTTTGGACGATGGCAAGTTTACAAAATGTGAGGAATTTGGACATTTTTTTACTTCACCTCTAAGCGAAGTATAAAGGAAGGTTTGTAATCCGTTCAGAAATTCGATGTTAAGTTTTCCCCGGAATTTCAAGTTTTCCGATCTCCTGATTCATTCACATGAGGGGAGGGCTTAACACAAAAATCTCTAATAACTGCCATTGTAATGAACACGTAGAAAAAATGTTCTTGCGGCAAAGCAAATTTCTTCTTATGACAAAAAAGTTTTATTCTGTATTTTGTGTCTGTGATAGGGAATATTAGATATCACTAGGTGTTAGGTTAGGTTTGGTTTTATGACTCATGCCCGGGCTTTAACTACGAAGTCATATCGTCTATTACCAGGGCGCTCTTTCATCACTCTGGTGGACATGAGCCTGACTCTAATGTCGGAGTTCTAAATTTTGCCTACCCTAAATTTTTATTCAACTAGGGCAGGAGTAGTTGAATAAAAATTTAGGGTAGGCAAAATTTAGGACTCCCACAGTAGAGTCGGGCTCATGTCTACCAGAGTGACGAAAGAGCGCTCTGGTAGTAGGCAATATGACTTCGTAGTTAAAGCCCATGCATGAGTCATAAAACCTAACCTCTAGACCAGGCTTGCAATGAAATTAATTTAAAAAAATTTTATGAATAAAAATATAAAATAAAAGGATGAAGATGAAAAAACAATAAAATAAATACGGAAAAAAAAATTTTGCCTACCCTAAATTTTTATTCAACTAGGGCAGGAGTAGTTGAATAAAAATTTAGGGTAGGCAAAATTTAGGACTCCCACAGTAGAGTCGGGCTCATGTCTACCAGAGTGACGAAAGAGCGCTCTGGTAGTAGGCAATATGACTTCGTAGTTAAAGCCCATGCATGAGTCATAAAACCTAACCTCTAGACCAGGCTTGCAATGAAATTAATTTAAAAAAATTTTATGAATAAAAATATAAAATAAAAGGATGAAGATGAAAAAACAATAAAATAAATACGGAAAAAAAAAAAAAATTTATGTATTGAAAAAAATATGAGAAATATTATATGGAGTATAAGCATACGAATGTATTGATATGAAATTCTATACATATTTAAACACAATTTATTGTGAGGATTCAACTCTACAATAGAGGGCGAAACAAGAAGCCTATTACGCCCAACTTATCTCCATTCTACGTGTGTCACATCCTACCTGCAGGTGAGTTCCGGATTCAAAATGCCCTCCAGAGGTTGAAAGTATAAAAAGAGCCACTTGGGGCAGAAGATATCCAATAAAAAAAACGGAAATGCTATTTGAGCTGACCGGAAACCAAGGTTGATTTGGTTTTCTTTTGGAGGGGGGCCCGCTTCCTCAAATTTCCCTCCTTTTCTTTATTGAATTTCCTTTCAATTTTTCTTCTCACGTTTCATTTTCACTTTGTCTATCCTTATCGAGTCTCTGTCTCCCTTCACTTCTTGAAAAAAGTTTAACTCATAAAGGAATTAACTACTCTCTTCTCCATTTCCTGAAACCTTTATTAATAATTTTTTTTTTTTTGTCTTAATAATGTTGGTCGCAACTGTTGCCATGACGCAACAATCCGCTACCAAGAGGATTGATAGTGGATGTCTTGATTGGCGTGAGAGAGGAAGGCTACCCAGCGGTAGCTCCTCAGGGCGAAATAAAAAAAAAAATGAATATTATAATTATTATCAATGAATATTGTGAGGATATTATGGATTTGTTTCAAGAAGTGGGGGGTTGCAATTTGGAATTATAGTAAGTCAAGGTTCCATCTCCTATTCAATCTCCTGGGAGGATTGTGTGGCAAGTGTGGCAGGGGCAGACTTTTTGTTATTAATTTGGGAGACTAAAGAAGAAGCCTCCACTGAGGTAACCACTGACTGTAATACTTAAGCTGACTTTACATGAGCAGCAAAAATGCAAAGCGCAGCAGCAGCAAATGCACGCTGTGTTTTCTGTGCTTCTAGAATTAAATGACCAATAACGTGCTTTTGCTGCTGCTGCGATTTGCATTTTTACTGCGCATGTAAAATCAGCTTTAAGAGTATAAAGTATAACATAAATGAAGATTTTGAGCGAGGAAATGAAATGATCGAATTCATATATATTTAAAAAAATTTAATATAACTTGTTTTTTACATGTACATTTAATGCAATGCATTTTTAATAAAAACTATTTTTTTAGTTTATTTAATTTTTATATTGTTTTTTTCTCTGGCCAGGGGAGGGGCACGTGCCCCCCCCCTGCCCCCCTTGGCTACGCCCATGAAGTGTGGTGAAGAAAGAATGGATTTGGGTGTGAATGCAATTTGCTGTAAAGGTTCTGAATTGTGTCATGCCTACTGTGTTTATCATTACTTACGTATGTTGGGCATTGGGATACGTTTCAGGTTAGATATTTTAGCCGAACCGTAGATTTGTGAGCCATACATCCAGAGTGGTTTTAGTTTTAGGGGCGGTCGCCCCTCCCCGCTTTTTGAGGAAGCACTTAAATGGTTTTTAAAATTTAACATTTGACTGCCTCAAAAATGTAAATAAAATATTTATTTATTGATAATGATCATCATGAATCATAATGGTGCATGATGTCATTTTGATTTGATTTTCGATTTGAAAAAAACCAGCTTACGTTACTGTACCATATGGAAACACTGTCAGCGGCTGCATTGAAGAAAAACTTGATTTCTAGTAACCTAAAAAGAGGCTTGCTCAGCTGTTAGTGAAGCTTTTGGGATTGACAGTGATTCTCTGTCAGCAGAAATTGATGTGTTTTCAAGCACAGATCCACAACCTGTTTCAGATAACAAACTGATAGCAAAATTAGTGGAGCAATTTAAATCAGAAAACATTCACAATAAAAATGTGTTTCCAAATCTAAAGTTGTTTTTGACTGTCCCAGTGTCCAAGGCATCTGCTGAACGGTCTTTTAGTGTGTTGAAAAGAGTAAAAAAAACTAAATAAAACTAAGTGTGCCGATACAAAATTGTGTATCTAGATCGCTTTAAAAACCCACTAAATTGCACCAATTTTTTAATAAACCCCCCCAGACCCCCCGGTGGCTTTGCCCCCCCAATTTTAGATTCCAGTCGCCGCCACTGAAGAGAATAAAGCATTTTACATCGTTTGTTTACTTTATTACGTATGAGGCTTGTATGAGGGTTCCATGTCAGTCGTATGTACAGAGTATTCCCAAATATCTTACTGTGTTAGTCTGAGGGAGGGGCTTGTTGTAGATAAAAACGGCGGGACATGTAGGTATCTCGTCTTAATGTAAATGTTATATGTTGTGATTTGTTCATGTTCAGTTTAATTTTCCAAATGTTGCACCAGTCCTCAATTTGAGTAACATGGTGTTGTAATGTGAACGAGGCATGTATGGAAAATTCATGGCAGTGTTTATTTATAATAAAAACAATTTTAATTCAACTATCATAGAAAATCCTGAATTCGGAATCGGTTTTATTTGCTCATTAATAATAATTTTTATTTCAATAATATGAAGATGGCTGATGTAGTGAGAAGTGATTATTTCACAGGTTGTCAAATATAAGATAGTCTGACCACTCACAGATTTTTATTGGTAGTAATAGCTAGCCGGCTTTCGAGGTTTCCCTCATCATCAGGCAGTCTGATAAAAAATTAAAAATTTTGAAAGAACTAAATAATATATACCTATAAAGCTGAAAATGTCTGTGCGTTGTACCGCTATAACTCACGAACGGCTTGATGGATTTGATTATTTTTTTTTTTAATTTGTTCGTCATCGTCTGTGGAAGGTTATAGGCGTAATAGTAAAATAGGGATACCTAATGATTTTCAGCCAAATCGACCAATAGGGGAGAAGGGGATCAGAGGGTGGGCTCAACTCAAAAGCCACAATAACTGCCGTAATGGATGTATCAACATGAAATTTTATAATTAAAGTCAAAACCCAACGAAGACATAATCTATTAAATCATATATATAAAGCTGAAAATGTCTGTGCGTTGTACCGCTGTAACTCACGAACGGCTTGATGGATTTGATTAGTTTTTTTTTTAATTTGTTCGTCATCGTCTGTGGAAGGTTATAGGCGTATTAGTACCTCAATATCTGGTCCATCCCAGCATCCACCCACGCAATCTTTGTAACTCGAAAACCATTGCAACGATTAATGAAAAATCTTTTTGAATAAATTAGTTTTAGCTCCAAAGCTAGCGTTACTACAGTTGAAGGACTATAAGCTTTATTCCGTATGAATAATTGAAAATTATATCATCATGAATGTACTGTCGAGAAACTGAATGGCCTTATAAGAGATATTGGGAGAAAAGTCAAAGTTCCCCGGGCAACGCCGGGTATTACTGCTAGTAATATAATAAAAATAAATAACAATCTAAAACATTAACAATTTAAAATATCATGTATTGGGACAGACGAGTTATCCCTGTCCACCATCTTAGTCACAACTCAGATTTTCATTATTATTATTATTTTTTATTTTGTTTTATTATTTTTTTTTTATTATATTATTTAGTTCTTTCAAAATTTTTAATTTTTTATCAGACTGCCTAATGATGAGGGAAACCTTGAAAGCCGGCTAGCTATTACTACCAATAAAAATCTGTGAGAGGTCAGACTATCTTATATTTGACATCCTGTGAACTTTTTATTTCCGTTAAACCATAACATGGTAATAGGATACGTCATTAGAATATTTAATAAATAGTAATATAAGTTAATTCAGAAGCCTCTAAAGACGACATATTTTGATTTTCAGTCAAATCGACCAAAGGGGAGGGGGGATTAGGGGAGAGGCTTAATATAAAACTCTAATAACAGCCAATAGAATGAATGTATCGACACGAAATTTTATATGTGTGACCGAAATCCACTACGGACAACATCTATCAATTTTCAGCCATATCGACTAAAGGAAAGGGGGGATTAGGGAGGAGCCTTAACTCAAAAACCCTAATAACTGTCTATGTAATGAATGTATCGACATGAAATTTCATATTTAAAGTCAAAACCCAATGAGAACATAAACTGTCAAATTTCACCGATATTGGCTGGGGGTAAGGGGTGGTTCAGCGTTAGGGGCTTAATGACTTTTATTTATTTTTTTTCTTAAAAATAATTGAAGCCCTTAAAAATAATAATAAAGGAAGAGGATGGATTTACGTTTAAAGGGGAACTGTTTAGTTTTGTATGCTATAATATATACGACATTATTGATAGGAGTAGAGATTGTGAGGAGAGAGCCTGGGGCGGTGGGCGTGGCAGACCAACCCTTCCTGTCTTCTCATTGGTTCACTGTCTCCCCCCTTTAGCCTCCGGCCATCGCCATTTTGAATGTCCTCAGGCACCCCCCTTTTTTTCAAATCTCTGCTTCCCCTTCTCGTCGTCCCCTTCTAGCGTATTGTACTTGCTTTTTTTTTTTTTTTTGCTTCATACTTTTTTATTGTTTTTTTGTCTTTAGAAGTTTTATATTTGTTTGAGAGGCTCTAGGGCAAAGAACCCAATATCGATGGGGGGGGGGGGGGGGGGGGGGGGGGGGAGGACAATAATCCTTCTGCAAAGAAATTCGAACTCAGGAAAAGAAAAAAGAAAAAATAAGAGGAAGAAAGGTCTCATTTCAAGTTCCCCGCTACACAGGCGAATATATATATATATATATAGGTAGCTCAGTGGTATGTGTAATGAGCTCAAGATCGCGGGTTCGAAACCCGGCCGAGGCCCTCAGTATGTCCGGGAGTGAGTTTTAGTTCGTACTAGCAGTAATACCCGGCGTTGCCCGGGGAACTTGCCCGGGGAATGCTGGGATGGACCAGGGGTTGATTAAAAAATAGACCTTAACCTTCCGGTAGATAAAACTAATTTATTCAAAAAGATTCCTCATTAATCGTTGCAATGGTTTTTTAGTTACAAAGATTGCGTGGGTGGATGCTGGGATGGACCAGATATTGAGGTACTAATACGCCTATAACCTTCCACAGACGATGACGAACAAATAAAAAAAAAAATTAATCAAATCCATCAAGCCGTTCGTGAGTTATAGCGGTACAACGCACAGACATTTTCAGCTTTATATAGGTACATATATGATATAGAACTCTCTCCCGGGACCATGGATGTTGTAAATAACTATATAACACATTGACATGGCTAATATTCACTGTACATAGGCAAAAAAAATATAAATAAATAAATAAAAATAAATAATAAAATTGCAGATGATATTGCTATTCTCTCCCTAAATAATACTGTTCTTTCTATCTCGCAATCTCCAAGAATACCTGACACCCCTTCAATTTCTAAAAGTGGAGAATTAAGGTAAACGACAAAGAAGACTGTTGACGTACAATTTTGATTAGATTTTTATAAGATTTATGATTAAGTCATAAACATGAGCTGTATCTTGTAAAATTTAGTTAGGTTCTGGGGGAAAGTGATCTCAATTTTCGTTCGATTTCGACCAAAATCCAATCAGTCCTAATTTAAAACATGTGACCTCTTCATTCCAAATTTCAAGTTCGTAGCTACAATCGTTATTGCGGTAGAGAGCTCACAACTTTTGACTCTCATACACACACACAGACATCGCGAAAATGGTCAAAACGTTGAAACCTCGATTACAGTACTTCTTTATACTATAAGTATCAGAAAGTAAAAACATATGTTATTCTTTATTATTTATTCATTATATCGGTAGTTACGAGAGTTATTATGTTAATCGCTTCTCTAATCGCCCCCTCACTTTGGTAGATTCAGCTGAAAATCAGTAGATTGTGGTAATAAAAAAAAGGATTAAGAAGGTTTAAGTGTTAAAATGTTAAACTTAAATAAATGATAAATAAATGAAAATATTATATAATTAATAATAATTAAATAAACAATAATAATTACCACATTTCCTGTAGAAAATTTATCTCTTTTCTTTTACTAAATTTTGATTTCTACAGTAGTTTTTCGAAAAGGGCCCTAAAAAGTATCAAAAGTTCAAGACGTGCAATTTTGAAGAAAGTACACGTATTTTTAAAAAAATTTCAATTAACAAACTTTTCATTTGGATTTCTAAAGAGATGACATCTTGTCATCTAAACTTAGCAAAAATATAAAATCTAATCCCAAGGTTTTTAAATAATCTTACTGGGCCAACAGGGAAAATGAATAGAATAGAATTTTTGAGAACAAATATTGGGTTTATTTTCTTAAATCTACATTATTAAAATTAAAAACTAAACATTGAAACAAACAAAAATCGAAAGAAAAAACTTAAAAACTAAATTCTTAACACTTATTCAATCAAAATAAAGAAAACGTATGTTTTTAAAAAATATTGTCTATTTCACAAATAATATATAATATGGGAGTACTTTCGGTATTGCTACCATCTTCAGCCACGACTTAACAAAAATGTATTTGTATGAGTATTTGTTAAGTCGTGGCTGAAGATGGTAGCAATACCGAAAGTACTTCCATATTATATATTATTTGTGAAATAGACAATATTTTTTAAAAACATACGTTTTCTTTATTTTTATCAAGTGTTTCACAATATCTCTGCAAAAATGTTAAGTACTTATTCAATCTTTTTTGTTTTATATTTTGGGCCATTCTCTAAAATTAAGTTATATATTTCTGGGCATATATTCTGTACATATAAACAAACAACAGTACCTTCTTTGCGGATCAATTTCACCGTCAATTCACTTCTATTTAGTTCATTACAACATAAGCCTCAACACCACTCTACATTTTCACTCAGACCGCCGCCATAGAACCGAGGCCTCGACTCTACATACACTAATTAAAACAGCTGATATGTGTTTTGTTTTTTTACGGGCATTTGTTTTGAAAGAAACTTGCTTTTTATATAAAAATAAATACAATTAATTTTTTTATGTTTATAATTTAATCATTTTAATGTGTGTACTATTTTTATACATCACAAGGTATATCATCCTTATGGGGATTTGGATACACATATACAATTTCGTTTAAATACATCCAGTCTAATGGAAGTATACAGGAAACAGCAACTTTTTTCGACCATTTTTTGGCGGGAAAGTTAAAATTACAAATAATTTTCCAGCAAAGGAAGGAAGTGCTTTGGCAATAATTGACTGACAACGGTTTGAGGTGGTTTCGTGATGGTCTAAGTGTTGTTATCTCGCTTGACAGCCGCACGAACTTAAAGATGGCGCGAACAACACGAGGTATTCTATAACAATCAAAATCACACGATCATGAGCTATGCCCAATAATTCGGACGTTTAGCTTGATGTCTGATGTATGTATTAGTTAGTTACTCATGACCGGGCTTTAACTACGAGGTCATATCGCCTACTACCAGAGCTCTGTTGGATATGAGCCCGACTCTACTGTGGGAGTCCTAAATTTTGCCAACTCTAAATTTTTATTCACTTAGGGCAGAATCGCTTAACGTCTCATCCGAAGGACGGTGTGCTTAAGTTTATTTTATCCTCCCAGATAAAATAAAATAAGGGCAGGTTCTGCTAACTTCATAGACACTTGCCAGAGGCGAAATCAGATCAATGCTGGTAAGGGAGTACACATATCAGCTAAATATCCTAGGAAACTACAAGAATGTTGGACTCTGCTGGGCCATCGGTCATTCGGGGATTCAGGGAAACGAGGAGGACGACCGACTAGCCAAGGAAGGTTCACGTAAGCTCTTCATGGGGCCAGAGCCGGTGCTGGGATTATCTCGGGAGTCATACCGAACCTGGATTAAATAGTGGACTGAAGATCTTTTGGAGCAGTCATGGAGAGAATGATACACGTGCAGACAGTCGAAGATGTTCCTGGGTTAGGATTGCAATCTGTTGAAGGATGTGTTCGAGCTTCGGCAACTAACTGGAATTCTCATAGGACACAGTCCGTTTAATAGAAACTTATACACTGTAGGAGTCAAGGACAGTCCTACCTGTGGGACGGAGATGTGGAGAATAAGACGAGACGGCGGCAGTATAAATATACAGGTAACGAAGTAAGGTGGAAGCCCAGCGCTTCCAGGGAAGGGATAAGAGCATTGGATACTTAGGTCCCTAGGTGTAAAACACCAGACCACCACATATATGTATATATAACTTCATAGAAGTGATAAGTTCAATGATCCCTGCGAGATGCAACAAAGCTTATCTTTGCATAAGCCGGGATAAGTCTGAATACCTAAGGACTGATTGGTTTGGTGTGTTGCGTTAACTGTGGCTCAACTCTGTTTTCGCTATGTTTTGGAAAGTCCGTGTCTCTGTTTTCGCTCCCCCCCCCCTGCTGCTGGCTGACTGTTGCGTCGAGTAGTGCCGCGTGCTGCCGCCCCCAGCCGCCACGCGCCCTCACACGTGCCCGCCTAATAACTACATGACCCCTTGTTTATCAGCGGTCTCCTTTATTAACTCGAGTCCCTCTTCTCCGTCGAGGGGACGCTAAGATGTCTCATCTCCCTCTCAATGTTCACTATACTGAGGGATTTGCAATTTTAGATACAAGACACACTATTCTGCAGCAGCTATGCAGTTTAATGCAGGATTTGCCCAAAACAGGGGTGCAAGTAGCTCAGAGGTAGCGTGATATTCTATTGAGCTCAAGATCGCGGGTTCGAAACGCTTAGGTCTTTTTATCTATCTCTTTCGGATAGGGCGTTAAGCGATGGTCCCGAGCCTGTGCGATGTCCACCAGTGGGACGAAAGAGTGCTCTGGTAGAAGGCGATATGGAGAAAGTTATGTAATCAGAAAATTAATTTCTAAATTTCCCGACCCCTTCGATTCCAAAAAATTTCAAAAATCACCGGCTATGTACTTCCCCAGTATCATTAATTACTCAGAAGTCTGTGACAATATTATGTGAGGGGGGCCCCCATTGTTGGCTACGCCAGCGGTTTGTGGTTTCACTGTGCCCCTGTCCTTCAGACAGATGACATGTCTGTCTAATTGATCTGTCACCCACAGCATCTATCTCCCTTTGATCATCCACTGAAAGAATTTAATCCTCCGCAGTCCTCTTTCATC
This sequence comes from Aradus depressus, assembly GCA_963662175.1. NCBI lineage: Eukaryota > Metazoa > Arthropoda > Insecta > Hemiptera > Aradidae > Aradus > Aradus depressus. The sequence continues at coordinate 20,408,217 of OY759226.1, read as the reverse complement.
TTCTTCATCGCTTGATTTTTCATTTATTCCACATTAGAAGAACAATTTGGGTATTTTTGGTTTCACTTTTGGGAACATATTGGATTTCGGATAAATGTATAATACTTTCTGAGAACCAGTTCATGTATAAAAACGTAGTTATTCAGTATAAAAATGCCAATAGTATTAACAACAACAAAAACATACGCCGATAATGCACTTCACTAATCCTGCCTTTGCCATCGCTGTTTATATTTGAAATATTAATGGTTATTAGAAAAAATAAAAATATTTTCCCTCTCAACAATTCTAGACATGATTATGATACCAGGAAGAAAGAAGACTTTCGAAGAAATAAACATTGCTCTTCTCTTTTTGAAAAAAGTATAACTCATAAAGGAAATGCCCTTCCCCACTTCTTGAAGTCAATAGATACAGTAAAAAACTTCAACTAAAATTGTTTATGTTAGACGAAACCCTTTACACGGAAACCCTTTAAACGAAATTTTATTCTCGCTGTTCAAAAAGAATAATATAATCACAATAAAGAATCGTTTTTCATATCCGAAAACATTATTTGACACAAACCTTTCATTTTTATTTTTTGGGCAGAGTTCCTCCACACCTTAAAGGTCAGTCCAATGTACGTTATTGTTTTATTTATTCACTTATAATTAATTAATATATATATATTTATTTTATTTTATTTATATATTGTTATAGTTACATTGTTTTCTTTCTTTTCTATATCTCGCCACATTGGGACCTGATGAAGGGACGTAAGAACGACCCGAAACATCGTTGGGATAAAGACACTTCCGAAGAGTCTTTTGAAAAATAGTTATCTTAATTTTTATTAAATTGAAAAATGTGTCTACTTATTATAAATGTATCTATGTATTAATTTTTCTGTTTTATTTTTTTGGCCATTATTTATATCAATGTTATTTAGGGCATATATATGTATGTATTAATAAATAAAAGTACCTTCTTTGCTTATCAACTCAGACTCCTTTCCTTCACAACCCAACTTAGACTGGTCCACACTATTAAAAACAGCTGATCATCGGTTTCTGTTTTCCACTCTTTGGTTCGTTTTAAAACAAAATGCGACTTCATATATTTATTCACTAATTCATTTCATTTCTATCAGCTGTTTTTTTTTATACCAATAAACATAATTAGTGACCCCTACCCTAGATGAATAAAAATTTAGTGTAGGCAAAATTTAGGACTCCCACAGTAGAGTCGGGCTCATGTCCACCAGAGTGACGAAAGAGCGCTCTGGTAGTAGGCGATATGACCTCGTAGTTAAATCCCGGGCATGAGTCATAAAACCTAACCTAACATAATTAGTTTTATAATATATTATTAATAATTAGAATGTGTGTAATTTTATACATCAAAATATCGGTCGGAAGAGGTGCAGTGTGGGGATCGAGCTTATCGCCCCATTGGATTCGCAACTGAAATCGGTAGAAGGGTTGTACGTAAACTGTACTGAAGGGTGTTCTACTCTGGACTGGGGTCGATATTTCAATTTGCCGCTCTCTGGGTGGCTCACTAACAACATCAAACCTCCATTTAACAGATGATCTAACACTGGTGAGGAACACACCAAGATATGGGAACTCTCCATCTTGCAGATCTTCTGACGAGCCTCAACACCCTGTAGTGTGCTTCAAGAACATTTATCACAGGATCCTACCTAAGACTGAACCCTCGAAAGCTGATGAGTGAAGCTGATTACCCAGAGTTAAGATTCGTCACCTCCTGGCGGAGGGTAAAGAAGGCAGTCTAACGTGGTTCGGGGATGACTGCTGGGTCCTGTTACACCATCCTCGGCACAACGCAGCCATGAAACATAGATGCCCTGATCCCGAGATCTCTCTGGAAACGCCGATAAGGTAGGTTGGAGGTCCTTCGGATGGGACGTTAGGCGATGGTTCCGAGCCTGTACGATGTCATAATGTCGTTAAAGACCCCTACCCTAGGTGAATAAAATTTAGGGTAGGCAAAATTTAGGACTCCCACAGTAGAGTCGGGCTCATGTCCACCAGAGTGACGAAAGAGCGCTCTGTTAGTAGGCGATATGACCTCGTAGTTAAAGCCCGGGCATGAGTCATAAAATCTAACCTATCCTAAACCTTAAGTAAATTTGGTGAATGATACATTTAAAAAAATGAGATAAAAATAAAAAAGAAGAAAAGAATGATAAATACAATTTAAAAAATATGTATATGTACATAAAGGATAATAATAATAATTAAAAAAAATAATAATAATAATAAAAAAATAATAAAAAAATGTATACATACATCGAAAGCATATGGTTATATATAAAATAATATTTAAAAAAAAATATATATATATAGAATTTTTGTTTACCTATTATTTTGTATATAACCATATGCTTTCGATGTATGTATATATTTTTTTATTTTTATTTTTTATTCATTTAAAAAAAATATATATTATATACAAAGTAATTCCTTTATTAATGTAGAATATTTATGAATTTCGTACAGTTTAGCCAACTTTTCTATTTATTGCCACTCAGAAACAGCAGTGAGTGTCGACTGGGTAGAATATTTAGTGGAGAGGATTGGTTTGCCTGGTTGAGATGTCTATCAGGGTGTGTAATTGTGGGTAAATGGGCATAGCGAGGCAATATGCGGAGTTCATGGCTGGCTGAGCTTGGGGTGGTCTGGTGGCAAAAGGGGAAGCCGGGGGCAAATATAACTTCAAACCTAGGGGCGTAGCCAAAAACTTGGGGGAACCACGTCCGCACCATATCATATTTCTGACCAATCAAAGCCTCTCCTAGATTATACGTAATTAGTCTAAATAACTAATACAGATGTATCAATCCAACTTTAGTTATTATGACTCATGCCTGGGCTTTAACTACGAGGTCATATCGCCTACTACCAGAGCGCTCTTTCGTCACTTTGGTGGACATGAGCCCGACTCTACTCTGGGAGTCCTAATTTTATTTACCTTGGGCAGGAGTCTTTAACGAGTACCTGACATCGTACAGGCTCGGGACCTTCCTTTAACGTCCCATCTGAAGGACAGTGTGCTTGTTTATTTTACCTCTCAGATAAAATAAATTAAACTCACGAACTTGAGCTCAGAACGCAAGCACGCATACCACTGAGCTACCGGCGCCCCTGATCCAACTATATATTTTATTTTTACCACAACTAGTTTCAGCAGTTTGCCATCTTCAGTTGTTGAAACTGAACATACCTAAGCCAAAAATTTGACTAGAATTTACGAGCTTTTACAGTTCATGTCAATCATTAACAGCTCTAAAAGCTCGTAAATTCTAGTCAAATTTTTGGTTTATGTATAAGCCCTATCTCTAATTCTCCCGCGTGCGCAGATGGCTTGGGAGATCATCACAGTACACTTAACTCATTTTGACCATTTTACGACTTAACAACTTATTCCCTGAGACCATAGGTATAAAATATATCGATATATTTATTAAATCTGCAGTTATTGGGGCTTTTGTGTTAATCCCCGAATATCTGACAGGCTCAGGACCATTGCTTATCCGAAGGTCAGCGTTTTCAAGCAATGGGGAGTGATTTTTAAAAAACGTGTTTGGTATCAGGGATGATCTATATGAATGTCTCTGTGTATTGACAGTACTATTTCTGATATAGCTTTTCATACGTCTAAGGGTTGAAAAAGACCGTTCACTTGTTGCTATAGAAACTGCAAGTGTAGTTCAAATTTTCAAAGACCTGTAAATTGTTGGGAAAATGTTCTTTTCACATTGTTTTAGGCTTGAAATATTTTATTATGTCGGTACAGACCATAAGTAAATTTGTTGAAAATAGGTAATGGAACAATTTATGTACAAAAATGTATATGGTAACTAAATACAAAAGAAAAAAAAAGAAAATAAATAATAATAAAAAAATAATAATAAAAATGACTCATGAAGAATACTTACAAAATAATAACTATGTGTACAGTGAGAAAATAATTACAATGATAATAATAAAATATATTTAAAAATAATAAAATATATTTATATTTACTCATGTCCACATTTTGGTGCGGAGACGCCCATCGAGATGTCCACTATGCAAGGAAGAACTCACTGTCTTCCACATTCTTCAGTCCTGTGAAGTTCTCAAGCCCTACCGTAAAAGAGATGAACTGCCTTACGACTCTCGAGCAGTGTTGAAAGATAGCTCAGCCTACACATCTCAGCTGCAATTCGCAATTCTTGCGAAACACGGGACTATATCACCAAAAAATTATATGATGCCATTCACGAAGGAATAGCTAATATCCAGAGAGATAGCCTTATCCCCATGATGTCACTATTATAATAATAGTTGTGCTGACGCTAATGGTCTCTGCAGTCGATGCGCCTAATAAAAAAAAAAAGTACTTCAAAAGTAAAAAAAATAATAATAATAAAATAATAATAATAATAAGAATCCAAATAAAAATATAAATAAAATATAATTATAATATAGGCTTGAAATAAAATATTTTCGAACTGCTTTCTCTGCCTAAAGTCAAGCTTCAAATTATTCCATGCAAGAAAAAATTATTTTATTATTTACAAAAAGGACATTTTTTTTTAAATTTCGGGGGGATTGATTCCCATATCCCCGCCTAGGTACGATCCTGTTTGGTATAAGAAAGTACTGTTATGGCTAACATCGCATACATTCATATCTAGTATTGAGACAATTTAAGACTATTCTAATCTATTAAAAAGGGTATTTAATTTAGGAGGCTGTGCATCTAGTATTATCCTCATCTGACATCAAAAGCTGCCAAGTATATTTACAGAGTGGTCCTCAGATAATTGGCCATATGATAGCCCTCTCAGAGGCTATTTACATTTGGGGGCCTCCCTGCCATTGTCTGCCCTAATGCCATTGTCCCATTCAACATGCCCTGATACCCTTTTTGAGGGCTTACGCCTCCCCTATCCTGGGTGGCCTGTCTCACTTACCTAGGGAGCACTCTAAAAAAAAAAGTAGATCCATTACTATTAACGTAGAGTATGGATTAGCTTGTCAGTGAAGGTAACTTTGTGTCGAACATAAGATAGCTTTGGGAGGACTGGAGTGTACACCTAGGGACCTAAGCACCCAATACTCTTATCCCATCCCTGTTGGTTCTAATGTAAAAGCAGGGCCGGTGGAACATAAAATTGGCGCCTTCAAAACGTCTATTCGCTCGTTAAGCACAGTGATAGTCGGTCAAACTTTCTGGTGTTACAAAATACCGTCAGATTTCAATCGCTAATAACTACTAATAATGCGATAACAACGGTTGAGGTCACAATGGATAGAGCATGTCTGTACGTGTTTGTTTTGCCTGTGACGTTATGGGGCGAGTGTGGGCGCCGGCGGATGATTGTTGCAAATTAGCGTTGTGTGAAATTAGAAATTAGTGTAGCGTGATAACGAGTTTAGATAGGACGTTGATTCGGGTGTCATTGTAAAGAGCTTGAGGAGCACTACTGGGACTCAAAGTGAAACAATAAAAATATTAGCAGAAATATAAGTAAAAGTCGGTATTAAATTAAAAATTTGCAAAAAAATTAAAGATGTCTCATATGAATCGTAAATATGCGCGGAATTATAGAAAACGCAAATCAGAGGATAGGTCGCATCAAAAGGAATTTAAAAAACCTAAAAAGTTTAGTGCCGAGCAAATGCAAGAGCTACGGCAGCATCGAAATGTAATTGTATTTGATTTTAATTTTGATCTTTAAATATTTTATTATTAATTTTAATATAAATTTTAACTTTTTTGAACAATTATTTAATTTTTTTAAACAAAAGGAGAGTAAAATAAAAAATTTTAGTAGCATGATTTTATGAAATGATTTTATGTCTATATCCTCTGTGATGTAAAAATTTACACACATTAAAATTATTAATATATTACAGAATAAATAATTATTATTTGTATAAAAAACAGATGTTAGGAGAGAAGTAACTTAATTAGTGAATAAATATACAAAGATGGACTAGTCGCATTTTGTTTTAAAACGAAATGTGAACAACCAATGAATGGAGAACAAAAGACGACATCAGCTGTTTTAAATAGAGAGAAACAGTCTAAAGAGATATGTGGTAGTAGGCGATATGACCTCGTAGTTAAAGCCCGGGCATGAGTTATAAAACCTAACCTAACCTGTAAGTCAACTATTAATTTTTAGCCCAAATGGTTGATAGGTTTTGGATAGAAAACAAAACCTTTATAGATTAATTCGTTCTGGAAAATCACAATATCATTGACAGATACGCGCAGCAGCAAATTTTATGACTTAGCTGAACACGAATTTTTCGTGTTGGAGTTAAATTTTTTCCGATGTTAATCCATCCACCCCACGGGGTAGTTTAGGAACACATCTAGATGGATTCGTTTCGCTCCAGTTCTCTTCCAATCCGATTCGTGCCCAACCCCCTAACCGTTTAGTCAATATTTCACTGTATCTCCTGTTCCCTACTGACACAGCAGGAGCATCTGCGTCCGGAGTCTTCATACTGTCAGATAATTTTTTAAATAATGATATTAAATAAAATAAATATAAAATTAAAATAAATAAATAATAAATAATAATAAACAAATAATAAATATTACCACATTTCCTGTAGAAATTGTTGCTGGTATTCTACTAAATTTTGCATTCTACAGTACCTAGTTTCCGAAAAGAGGCGTAAAAAAATATTGAAAGTTCAAGACGTGCAATTTTTAAAAAGTGCACGTAATTAAAAAAATCCAATTAATAATTATTTAATTTGGATTCCTTCTAAAGATAATAATAAGATGTCATACTGTTTTCCTAAATTTGCAAAAATGTTTAATCTAATCCAAAGGTATAAATTATCTTACTGGGTTCACAGGGAAAATGAATAGCAGAGAATAGAGTCCAAATTCGTAACTTTTCAGGGCAGCACTTTTTTACTTTTGCATTAATCGTGTAAATCCAGTTTTTGGATTAAATAAATAATATTTGCATCATTATTAATCATATGCTCTCTTCCGTCACTCTGGTGGTCATGAGCCTGACTCTACGATGGAAGTCCTAAATTTTGCCTACCTACCCTAAATTTTTATTCATCTAGGGTAAGGGTCATTAACGAGTACCTGACATCGTACAGGCTCGGGGCCATCGCTTAACGTCCCATCCGAAGGACGGAATGCTTAAGTGTATTTCATCTTCCAGATAAAAGGCCTCGGCCAGGTTTCGAACGCGCGTACTTGAACAAAAATATATTTACTTAATTATAATTTTTTGCAAAGAGATATTCACAACTGTATAAAAAATATATACACCAAGCAAGTGTTCTATCGGAGAAAAAAATGGCAATGTCAAAATGTCAAAAGAGGAGAAATCACCCAGTGGTGACACTCCCTAGGCACTAAGTTGTATTCATTTATGGCTAATCACTGTAACTGCCTGATCTGAGTAGGTCTCTAGGCCATTGGCGCTTAAGGCGTCGTTCTGTATGGCAGAAGGGAGGGCACGGACTAGAAGTTTTGGTACATGGATTTAGCTAATTCGGTCTCTCAGGTCACAGGGAATAAATTGGTAAGTCTAAATTGGTAACTTTTCAGGGCAGCACTTTTTTACTTTGCATTAATCGTGTAAATCCAGTTTTTGCAATAAATAAATTATATTTGCATCATTATTAATCATATACCTTCTAAATCTATAGGAGTGAATGAAAATGAATATTGTTAATCTTTTCTTGGATTTTCCCTTAGTTACCTAAACATTCCCCATCACTTACCTAATTATTTACCATACTTTTCGAAATACTCGTGAATGATGCCTCTCTAAAGTTGATTTAACCGAAAATGCCCTCTTCACTTGTAATAGTCTGCCGTAGGTAGTGAATAAATGTTTAAGTGCAGTTATCTCGTGAATGATTCTTCGAAGAAGTAGATTAAGTTGACTTAACCGAGAACATACACAATTTTACGAGATACCAAGAAACCGACATCTTTATAATTCCGAAAGTATTGGAGTCCTGAGCTCCCAACTTCTTCACAGTGCTCAGATGGCTTGGGAGATCATCACAGTACACTTAACTCATTTTGGCCATTTTACAATTTAAGAACATATTCCCTGTGACAATAGATATAAGAAATAAGGACTATATGACATGGTATCTATTCTTAATTTTTTTCCTTTATTACTTTCCAGCTGTTCCAGAGAGTCAAGCTGTCTGCCTTTTTCACAAAGATGGAGGTACTTCATTCTCGTTGCTTCGTTGAATATAAGACTCAAATCTTTGATATATTTAGCGAATGTTTATTTTTCCCCTTATTTCACATGTATCGCATTATATGTATTCAGACATCAATTTCTGACCGATTATACAACTTTTCTTATACTTCATATAGCTGATTTTATTGTTTCGGACTCAGTGGATGAAATGTTGGTGAAAATTTTCTTTGAATCTCAAAAAATGAAAAACTTGACTGGAACACTCATATTGTGTGTCTCCTGAGTAAGTTGGCCAGGTCTTTATTTATGCGCAAATTGAAATCAGCCATCTCTGACAATTTTATATTGACTACACACCAAGCATGCTTTAACAGTTTGATTTCGTATGGAACGCTATTGTGGGGAAATTCTCTTTTGGCAAAAAAGAAAGACTAGATATATAGACATCTCAAAATGCTAACACTACCTCGCATCTTTATTTTTCAATCCTTTGAATTCTTCCATCAAAATCGTTGTTGCTACTCATGTCTATCCGAAATACACCACCATAACAGCAGACATAATGACAGATATATTGCCAGACAATTCAGGCTAACAGTACGAATAGCTTTTATTTTCTTTATTGTAAATTATTTAACAAGTTACCAAGTTGGGTGCGCGACCTGCCTTTGAAAAATTTTAAAATCAAAATTAAATGTTTTCTAATCGAAAATGCTTTTTATTCAGTTGACGAATACCTTGTCACGGATTGTAATAGTATACGTTGAATGTAATCCTTAATTTAGTACCTATTAAATGTGTATATTTTGGTTTATTATGTAATAAATGTAATATTTAATAATTTTTATTTATTAATTTTTAATATGTATTTATGCAGGGGTGTAGCCAGGGGGCGTGCCCCCCCCCCCTGGCTAGAGCAAAGACCAAGATAAAAATTAAATAAACTAAAAAAATAGTTTTTATTAAATTTACCAATAGGATCTCCAAATTTCCCGTGCGTCTGATTCCTAAATCAGCAATCAGCTGTTACATAAATGTACATGTACAAAACAAGTCATATTACATTTATTTAAATATATATGAATTCGATCATTTCATTTCCTCGCTCAAAATCGTCCTTTATGTTATACTTTATACTCTTAAAGCTGATTTTACATGCGCAGTAAAAATGCAAAGCACAGCAGCAGCAAATGCACCCTATTGGATGTGAGTCATTTAATTCTAAAAGCACAGAAACCACAGCGTGCATTTGCTGCTGCTGCGCTTTGCATTTTTGCTGCTCATGTAAAGTCAGCTTAAGTATTACAGTCAGTGGTTACCACAGGGGGAGCTTCTAGAGGTCCGAGTCCCTCGTAGCCTAACTTTGAATTTTTGAATTTTCATCTACCCTATTTAATGAAATCACTGGAACCTTCTATTACGATCCTAGCTTCTTAGATATGTTTTTTAAAATAAAAAAATGATTTACCTATAATTTCTCTTTGTGATAATTTCACAAAATTGAACTCTTACTCGTCTATGGGAACTAATATTGTTTTGGGTTCACAGAAAAAAAAAAAAAATTTATGGTAAAAAGTCCCTGTAAAAAAGTGGAAATCGTGGCCATACATATGTAAAACTAGTAGCTGGGTCACGACTTAAGGGAAGAGAAACAGAGAAAACAGAGTTGGTATGTAATCAGACAGAGCATTATACTGACCAGTAGCTCGACTGTAATTGTACTGTATTTACTGATCATTTCCATACTGATATACCAACTGTGATTACACATAGGCTACTGTATTTTAAGAGGGGATGATAGCATCTTATTGGCTCTTAGAAGATGGATTCGTGTTTCAATGCTCTGAAGCTGTCTTGATGTCATTCTGACGGTTTTCTTACAGAAGTTCTTATGTTTATTGTCTATCTCTTCCTTACAAGGTCATATCGCCTACTACCAGAGCGCTCGATATAACTGTATATTGGTTACTTGCTCCACAATCAGGACATCGAGAGAGAGTTTTATATATGAAATATAAATCTGCCCTCAATTTGAGGTCTCCGATAGCTCAGTAGTATGCGTGTTTGCCTTCTGAGCTCAAGGTCGTGGGTTCGAAACCCGGCCGAGGCCCTTAGTTTATTTTATCTGGGAGGTAAAATAAACTTAAGCATGCCGTCCTTCGAATGGGACGTTAAGCAATAGTCCCGAGTCAGGTACTCCTTAAAGACCCCTGCCCTAGTACAGTACAGTCGGGCTCAAATCCACCAGAGTGACGAAAGAGCGCTCTGGTAGTAGGCGCTATGACCTCATAGTTAAAGCCCGGGTATGAGTCATAAAACCTAACCTAACTTAACCTAAGCTATAAATCTGCCGGAAAGGATTCGAATCCACAACCATGATGGACCATGCGACCAATTCATACGCTCTAGCCTGACCCGACACCATGGCCCTAATATAGAAATAATACAAAATATTATTACTCATACTCCGCTCAGAAAATAACTAAATAATTTTAAATAACAATTTCATATTTAATAGTACAATCGATATTAAATATAACTATCGATAATTATGGTCAAATCCGACCTATTAATCGATAGTACAATCAACCAATTTTTAATCTGATGTAAGATGTATGAAAGTTATGTAATCGGTCAAAAATTTTATGCCGAGTTTTCAACGGAATTTCATGTTTTCCGACATCTAGAAAATAAATTACTGTCTGTATGTCTGTGAACACGATAACTCTCGATAGAATGAATATATCAACGCGAAATTTTATATGTGAATACAGAACCCTCTAATGACGACACCTATTATTTTTCGGCCAAATCGACCAAAGGGAAGAAGGAGATTAGAGGGGAGACTTAACTCAAAAAAACATAATAACTGCCGATGTAATGAATTTATTGACACAACATTTAGTATGAGGAATCAAAAGTCACTATACAAGTAAACTGATTCACCGAAAATTTTTTTTTAGCTAGTGACCATTAATACTACAAATTAGTTTCTCTTTTGAGATTAGGTTATTTCTCTCTACTATAAGGTGAACCTGTACTACAAGAAGCAATGGTAGTGGGGGTGGAGGAAGAAGGGGATGAGGGTGGGGGTGCCCCACGGGCAGCACGACGTTGAACCGCCCCCGGCAGCTTGATAATGGACACCGACCTTTTCAAAAACTCGACACATAACTCATCATGATAATAAAAAAAAATTTAAGTAACGAAAAAAAAAAATAACAACTAACTCTCCATGTTACAAGACTTGATAGGAGAAAATATTATCAAAGAGAAATCCATAGAGAAGGCTTTAGATTGTTGAAGCTATATTGAACAGAAAATATCGATATACTGAATCAATAAAATATCGACTTTCGGTAATATCGAGATGCTAAATATCGATAGATATACATATATACGAGGTATTTTCAAAAAGTAACGGGAATTTTGTTGTTTCGTGGGGAAAAGTATGTGTACATTGTTAGCCAAACCGGATGTTTAGTCTGCTGTCAGCTGTCAAAGAGGTTACATGTGTTTTGGTACGATCGGTGATTTTACAAAATGGATCAGAGAATTTGCGATAAATTTTGCTATAAGAATGGAATAAAGTGCAGCACAGTTTTAGAAATGTTAAATATTGCTTTTGGTGAGTCTGCTATGAGTAAAACTAGGGTTTATGAGTGGTATAAAAGCTCGACAGGTGCGATCGTATGTGAAGGTCATGATCACTGTGTTTTTTGATTTTAATGGCATAGTGCACCATGAGTTCTTGCCACAAGGTCAAACGATCAATAAGGAGTACTACCTACAAGTGCAACGCCGTTTGTGTGAAGCAATACGTGGCGAAACGACCCCGACAATGCACCTGCTCACACTTCATTGCTTGTTCGTGAATTTTTGGCCAAAAAAAACACTGTAATGATGCCCGAGCCTCCATGTTCGCCAGACATGGCTCCGTATGACTTTTTTCTGTTCCCAACAATAAAGAGAACCTTAAACGGCCGTCGTTTCACAAGCATAGAGAGCTAAATGCTATCCCAAAGATGGAGTTCCAGAAGTGTTTCGGGGATTGGAAGAAGCGCTGGCACAAGTGTATATCTAATGGGGACTATTTTGAAGGGGATAACATTGATGTAGAGGAATAAATAAAATTCTTTTCAAAAACCGAGAATTCCCGTTATTTTTTGAACACACCTCGTATATTTGTCAGTTAGTTATTATGACTAATGCCCTGTCCTTAACTACGAGGTCATATCGCCTACTACCAGAGCGCTCTTTCGTCACTCTGGTGGTCATGAGACCGACTCTACTATAGAAGTCCTACATTTTGCCTGCTCGGGGGGTCTTCACAGGTACAGGCTCAGGGCCAGCTTAACGTCCCATCCGAAGGTCGCATGCCTAATTGCATCTCACCTCCCAGATAAAATAAACGAAAGATCTCGGCCAGGTTTCGAACCCGCGTACTTGAAAAAAAAAAAATTACATAGGTACATAACTATAATTTTTTACAAAGAGATATTCACAACTGTATAAAAAATATATACAACAAGCAAATGTTCTATCGGAGAAGAAAAAATGGCAATGTCAAAATGTCAAGAGAGGGAGAAATCCCCCAGTGATGACACTCCCTAGGCACTGAGTAGCATTTATTTATGGCTAATCATTGTAACTGCCTGGTCTGAGTAGGTCTCTAGCCCATTGGCGCTTAAGGCGTCGTTCTGTATGGCAGAAGGTACGGTACGGACCAGAAGTTTTGGTACCTGGATGTAGCTAATTCGGTCTCTCAGGTCACAGGGAATAAATTGGTAACTTTTCAGAGCAGCACTTTTTTACTTTTGCATTAATAGTGTAAATCCAGTTTTTGCAATAAATAAATTATATTTGCATCATTATTAATCTTATACCTTCTAAATCTATAGGAGTGAATGAAAATGAATATTGTTAATCCTTTCTTGGGTTTTCCCTTAGTTACCTAATTATTAACCATACTTTTTGAAATAGTCGTGAATGATGCATCTCTAAAGTTGATTTAACCGAAAACTTGGAATAGTCCCCCGAAGTGAATAAATGGTTAAATGCAGTTATCTCGTGAATGATTCCTCAAAGAAGTAGATTAAGTTGATTTAACCGAGAACATACACAATTTTACAAGATACCAAGAAACCCACATCTTTATAATTCCGAAAGTATTAGAGTCCTGTGCTCCCAACTTCTTCACAGTGCGCAGATGGCTTGGGAGATCATCACAGTACACTTAACTCATTTTGGCAATTTTTCGATTTAACAACTTATTCCCTGTGACCATAGAATATATAAGTCGTTTCGTTCTCAGAGTTAATTTTGATCTTTTGTCCAGTAGTCTCAGTAACAGTTAGGATCGTCTATTCAATTATTGTTTTTTCAGTCTGGTGTGTACACTTACGAAACCCTTCAATGAGTGACCTAATAACACTTCTTGGTAAAATATATATATATATTTTTTTTAGAGGGCGCCGGTAGCTCAGTGGTATGCGTGCTTGCCTTCTGAGCTCAAGATAGCTAGGTTCGTATCCCGACCGAGGCCCTTAGTTTATTTTATCTGGGAGGTAAAAAAAACTCAAGCATGCCGTCCTTCGGATTGGACGTTAAGCTATGGTCCCGAGCCTGTACGATGTCAGGTACTCGTTAAAGACCCCTACCCTTGGGGAATAAAAAATTTAGGGTAGGCAAACTTTAGGACACCAGAGTGACGAAAGTGCGCTCTGGTAGTAGGCGATATGACCTCGTAGTTAAAGCCCGGGCATGAGTCACCTAACCTAACCTATATATTTTTTTTCTTTTAATAAAATGCTTAATGTTTCAGAAAAAAACTGAGAAAAAATGCAAGATCACACATTGCGATACGATTGGACTTGTCTGAACGGTTCTGTCGGCACGCTACAAGTCTATATTCCCACACAACACACGGGTTAATGATAGCTTTTTGACCTGCCGAAAAACAAGGACCCGCCCTCGATAACGTACGGTTCAACCTCACGGCGCCACAATCTTTGGTTCTTCGAAAAAACACGGTATAAGAACCCAAAAAAAAAAAAAATAAAAATAAAAATTATAGCTTTCTTGGAACAAAAGGGTTAAGTGATATTAATTTGAGTTTCTGTAAATATGCTGCTATGACTGAGAGCTGTTTATCTTGTTAGCTTTATATTTCTACATTACGCTAACCATATGTCTTATTTTTTTTTATTTCCCCAGCAATTCGAAGTATAGAAGAAGTTATGTAATCTGTGAGAAATTCTATGTTGAGTTTCCAACGGAATTTCAAATTTTCTGGCCTCTTGATCCCAAAAATGAAAAGTTCTTTATTTTGATTATTTACAATCGGTATAAACCATAAGTAAATTTGATGAATGTCATTAAACATTAAAATATACATTAAAAAAAAAAAAATAGGTTAGGTTAGGCTTTATGACTCATGCCCGGGCTTTAACTACGAGGTCATATCGCCTACTACCAGAGAGCTCGGTCACTCTGGTGGATATGAGCCCGACTCTATTGTGGGAGTCCTAAATTTTGTCTGCCCATAAATTTTTATTCATCTAGGGTCTTTAACGAGTACCTAACATCGTACAGGATCGGGACCATCGCTTTACGTCCCATCCGAAGGACGGCGTGCTTCAGTTTATTTTAGTATCCAGATAAAACTAAGGGTTTCGGTCGGGTTTCGAACCCACGATCCCCTCAAAAAAATATATATATATAATAAAATAATAATGGTCTCTATGCAAATAACTAAATAACTAACTAATAAAATCATATGTATAAAGCTGAAAACGTCTGTGCGTTGTACCGCTATAACTCACGAACGGCTTCATGGATTTGATTAATTTTTTTATTTATTTGTTCGTCATCGTTTGTGGAAGGTTATAGGCGTATTAGTATCTCAATATCTGGTCCATCCCAGCATCCACCTACGCAATCTTTGTAACTCAAAAACCACTGCAATGATTAATGAGGAATCCTTTTGAATAGATAAGTTTTATCTACCGGAAGGTTAAGGTCTATTTTTTAATCAACCCCTGGTCCATCCCAGCATCCACTCACGCAATCTTTGTAACTCGAAAACCATTGCAACGATTAATGAAAAATCTTTTTGAATAAATTAGTTTTAACTCCAAAGCTAGCGTTACTACAGTTGAAGGACTATAAGCCTTATTCCGTATGAATAATTGAAAATTATAACATCATGAATGTACTGTTGAGGAACTGAATAGCCTTATAGGAGATATTGGGAGAAAAGTCAAAGTTCCCCGGGCAACGCCGGGTATTACTGCTAGTATGTATATACAAAACAAAGAGAATATATTATATTTAAATATTAATAAACATAAACAAAAAACATAATAATAAAGATAAAATCAGCATGAAAGCCCTTCAATTTGAGGCCCCTCGAAACACCCCCTCATCCCCATCCCTCCAACTTAATAGGGTCAAGGGAGGCCGCGGGGGTTCGTTCGAGTGATCCCCTTGGTTTCTAGTCCCGCCAATCATTGTCCAGCAGTGGAGGCCAAGAAGGAAAGGAGAATTGAAGGTAAGAGGATTGAGACATGAGGGGAGAAGCTGGTCATCACCGGCACTCCCAAAATATTGTTGCTGCAGTAGCAGGTCTCTCGGCCAGCGCCGCCTCAGTCTTCGGGGGGGATTATCTGGATGGGAATGGGATGACAAGAGTCGAGCAACTGGATTGACCTGGGAAGAAAGGTTAGAGTGGAATTTGGAGAAGTGGGACTTGATGAGGTCAATAACAAAGGGGATTTTAAGATTATGATTGGAAGGACTGGATACGCTTGATGTTAGATAAATTAATTCCAAAAATGAACATGAAAAAATCTGTGTGTCTGTGATCACGATAACTCCCGATAGAATGATTGTATTGATACTAGATGATATTTCTGTTTTCAAAACCTCATAAGGACAATGACATCGAATAGGCTCGGGACCTCCGAAGGACGGCGTGATCAAGTTCTTTCACCTCACAGATAAATAAAAGATGATTAAGTCTTCTGTTAACTAGTAGGTTTTGAGGCCATTGCCGCCTCAGCCTCCGAACATGAACATTAGGAAAGGCTCTTGATGGGAATGGGATTTGATGACATCCCTTACAAAATTCTGGGGGTATTGAGGGTCAGTCAATGAAGAAAACACTATTCAAATGCCAACGTTTCGATATATTTCATATCATCATCAGGGCTATGAATATAGATGGTTGAGGAGAAGGCATGAAGACTGTGAGGTCTTACGTTCAACCCCTTCCCTTACAAAGGGAATCTGGAGGTTATTGTGAAGAATAACTAATATATATTAGTGATGTAGAATGGGGCGTTTGTGATTTTACGAAGGATACGAGATTGTAGGGTTTTGATTCTATAAGAATTCGAAAGTTTAGTTGAGCTCCATACGAAAGAGTTTATTTTATCTGGGAGAGCCCTTACTATGTCAGGTACTCGTTAAAGACCTCTACCCTAGGTGAATAAAAATTTAGGACTCCCACAGTAGAGTCGGGCTCATGTCCACCAGAGTGACAAAAGAGCTCTCTGGTAGTAGGCGATATGACCTCGTAATTAAAGCATGAGTCATAATAACTAGCTCTCCCAAAAATATAATATTAATTCAGGGAATAAAGACAAAAAAATTCCCAGAAAGCTGGATTTTCGTATGAATCTTTCTTTCGTGGTTCTAAACAATATCCCATAAGTCCCCACCGATACATGTGCCGCTAAAAATGTTACGCGGGGTCAAAAGTCACATAAAACGGTTTTTCGCAAAAATATCGTTAATGGTGACTTTTATCGAAAGAATAGTAGGTATCAAATTTGTAGCTTAAAAAATTACCTACAAAAAACATAGTATTACTTTTTTTCGTAAGACTAACGGTTTTCGAGAAAATTCTATTTAAAAAGGTGTACAGTATGCACTCCGTAACGGTATCTATGTTTCGAATATTTGTAAATAAACGTTGAATGCGGCTTAAAATATTGGAAAATTTATTTACGTGAAAGTTTCAAAGTCCATAACAATACAAACTAACACATATATACTACACAATAGTGTCAACCTTAATCCATAATGGGCAGTGCCGGATTAAGCCAGCGAGGGGCCTGTAGCAAATTCTGCCAAGAGGCCCTTGGTTTGCTTTAGGTTCTCAAGTTTAGGGTATTAAATAAAACAAAACTGTTACAAATAAACTTTTCTGGATTTAATATGGGCAAATTTAGAGATAACACTTTCAATATCGACTTCTTTAAGCAAATCATGCCCTATATTCATCAAAGTGAGATGATTAAGACGTTTTAGGCCCATCGTGTTCCTTAACTCATTTTTAATAGGTTTTAATGTTGAAAAAGAACGTTCGCCACTGCAGTTAGTGATCATGAGAGACAAGTAAATGCGCAAGGCAATTTCTACGTTTGGTAAACACGATTCTAAAGAATTATTTAATAAAAGTTTATAAAATTGCAGTTCCAATCGAGTCGAAATCGAGTTTTAGATTTTCAGGTGAGAGTAAAGCGTAGCCTAAGCGCTTCGCGCTTAAGGCATGCAAAATATTTTTACGCTCCTATCTAAATTGATATTTTTTTACGGTCAGACAGGCGTTGGAACGCGGGGCCCGTAGCATTTGCTACTCTTGCTACCTGGCTAATCTGGCACTGATAATGGGCTAGACGAAGAAGGATGAACTCCGAAACGTTCTCGTTTCTCATACGACCTGAAGGATACCTGCTTCATGTATTGCTACAAAAATATTATGGTAATAATGTCATAATTGTATTCGATGGGTCTGAAATCTCTGTTCGATGCTAAATTTTCGACAAAAATTAATGAGCAAAAAAATTAAACATTTATAAAGAGAAACGAAATTGAATAATCACTCAGTTTAAAAAATATCCAAGGAAAAATTTCAAATAATTGTTTGCTCAATTTCAGTTTGATTGTCAGCACCGTAATCTAATAGTATTTTTGCATCGGTTCTTGGAAACATTGGGTGAGTTTTTGAATCGGGCACGATTAGTCATTTATGAGTCATCGTGTGGTTTGTTAAATGGTTAAGAAACATGGATCTGTGTCAGTGAGTGTGTGTCGGCAAAGTTCTGACAACCGGCTGACACACTAATAAGAGAGAAAATGTTGTCAGTGAATCACTAGCTATGAACTTCCCCAGCAAGAATTAATCATGGATATATGACGTAGAGGATACATTCGTTACATCGGCAGTTATAGATTTTATTTTTATTATTTTGGCAGAGTTCCTCCATAGATTTCCTCTTAGATTAGTCGAATGTTCGTTTTAATCCACTTTTTTTTTTTATTTAGGTTAGGTTTTATGACTTATGCCCGGGCTTTAACTACGAGTTGATATTGCGTACTACCAGAGCGCTCTTTCGTCACTCTGGTGGATATGAGCTCCGACTCTACTGTGGGAGTCCTAAATTTTGTCTACCCTACATTTTTATTCACCTAGGATAGGGGTCAACGAGTACCTGACAACGTACAGGCTCGGGACCATCGGTTAACGTCCCATCCGAAGGACGGCGTGCTTAAGTTTATTTTACCTCCCAGATAAAATAAACTAAGGGCCTCCGGTTGGGTTTCGAACCCACGATCTTGAGCTCGGCGCCTCATTTTTTTATTCCTGCATAAATAAAAAATATCATTTTATTTATTTATTTAATAATCGTGCGAAAATCCTATATCGAGGTTTCAACTGATTTTCACTTTTCAAGGTCCCCTGAATACGTATTGACCATTTTCGCGATGATGTCTTCTCTGTGTTTATGTGTTTGAAAAGTTGTGAGCTCTCTACCGCAAAAACAATGGTAGCTATGAACATGAAATTTGGAATGGTGAAGTCACATGTTCTAACTTAAGTCTAATTAGATTTTGGCTGAAATCAAACCAAAATTGAGACCACTTTCCTCCGGGGCCTAACTACATTTTACAAGATACAGCTTATGTTTATAACCTAATCAAAAAACGTTTCAAGTAATAGTTGTAGAGAATACTAAAATACATAATATATATGAAATATATTTTTTTACAGGTCGTTTGTTTTCCGAGATATATTCCGAAAACCATCTTGAAATGTAGTTTTGAAACATATATTTTTAGAAATTTCCTTGATTTACCCGAAAACGGTTAGTCCTATCGAAAAATTTATTCCGACCAAAATTGTTCTTTATCAAATTTCCTATGGCTATTGAGCCCTCAGATATGAGATAGGATCAATGTAAACTAAATGGCTATAAGGAATATAAGTAAATAAATCGTAACTCATAGCAACGAAATTTAAAATATGGATTATTTTCAGCCAAATCGGGCAGGGGAAGTACAAAGCCAATGATTTACTGACGAATTTATTTCAACCCTTTTCTTTTCTTCGAAAACACTTAATAATAAACAATCAGAATAATATGCGGAAAAAAAAATGTGTGTTAAACCTAGATGTCTCAGCCAAGCGGTGCCTTTTTTCAAAGAGAAAAAAATATATGAAATTAGAGGTGTATCTTTTGAATTGGTGCCTCGTGCTTTACTAATACCACGGTGCAGGCTCTGTTTTCTCTTGATTTTTTCTGGATCGTTTTAGTACCTCAGTGTTTAAAGCTAAATGCCTTTTAATCATGTCTTTACCTGAGGGCAGTTTTTGTGCTGGTTTTGTGGTGTATTATTACCCTGCGTGGGAGTTTTGTGTAGTTGTGTAGGTTCTACAGAGGAGAGATCTTCAACATATCTGGATGATTGCAGGTCTTTAAAATGAGAGCAAATGAGAGTTTTAAAAGAAAAATTTTTGGATGGATTTTGTGTGAAACATTGAAACATAACAAATAACAAAATTGTGAAACATTAAAAAAACTGAAAATAAGGTGGCTTTCTCACCGGAGCGACATCCGACGCAACACATGTTGGACACATTTGTCTCCGAGAATGAAACCCAGAAATCTATGGGTGCTTTCACACTGAAGACACAAATGTTTCCAACACAAATCGTGTGTCTAACACTTGTCGCATGGATCCGACCATGGATGCATTTGTGTCTTCGTAAAATTCGCTGTTTGTTAATTAGTTATAATGACTCATGCCCGGGCTTTAACTACGAGGTCATATCGCCTACTACCAGAACGTTCTTTCGTCACTCTGGTGGACATGAGCCCGACTCTACTGTGGAAGTTGCCTATCCTAAATTTTTATTCACTTAGGGCACGGGTCTTTAACGAATACCTGACATCGTACAGGCTCGGGACCATCGCTTAACGTCCCATCCGTGCTTAAGTTATGAAATAAACTAAGGTCCTCGGCTGGGTTTCGAACCCGCGATATTGAGCTCAGTAAGCAAGCACGCAAGCCACTGAGCTACTGGCGTCCCCGATATTTTTATTCTGCCTCAATTCAACATATTGAGGAAACTTATTATAAATAAATAAAACAATATTCTTTTAAAAATGTATACTTATACGGTTAAAAACTAAGATTATAACTAAACATAATGATGGTGTAAATGTTACGCCGAATGGACGAAATTGCCTAGTTCGTGAACTAGGCAAAATATTGCCGAATTCACGTACTAGGCAAATCTACTGCCTAATACACGTAATCGGCAGTAATCATGTTGCCTAGTTCAAGAATTAGTCAACTACATGCAGCGCATCCTGGTGGCTGTTCTCCTCAAGCGCAGTAAATGAAAGTTGTTTGATTTGAAAGTCGATGTGAATCTAAACAAAGATAAACCAATATTGTCTATAATTTGCGAGTAATCAAAACGTCAATCATTAACAATATCATAATATTAAAAATTTTAAAAACACAACAATATCATAATTGTTGTGTTTTTTTAAATTTAAATATTGTGATATTGTTAATGATTGACATGAGTTTTGATTACTACGCAAATTATAGACTGTACTGGTTTATATGAAGATGGCTGATGTAGTGAGAAATGATTATTTCACAGGTTGTCAAATAAAATGTAGTATGACATCATCATGAGGCAGTCTACAAAAGAAACTATCCTTAATATAATGTAAAGGCAACATAGATAAATATATTAAATTGTAAAGAGTTTAAAACAATTTTAAAATAACCATACCTGATAAAAAATTTAAAAACAATTTTAAACATTTTTTGAATGAACACTAAATAATTTTATAATAAAAATAAATAAATGAACAATCTAAAAACTTTAACAATTTAAGCTATCATGGATGCTGGTTTATGTATGTTTAGATTCACCACCTGATGATCTCGGCTTGACTCACGAAACTAATATCAAATTATTTCTAAATGTATCCGTTTTAATTTACTAGGTCAATGATGCCCGCTACGCGCGCTGATTATATTTCACATATTTTTTGTTTTGTTTCTATCAATTTTAATTCAAATTTTAAAGGTTAAACTACAGTATTTACCGTATTTTAGCTTAAAATTTCTTTAAATACGTAATTTTTCACTTTGTGATCCTTTTTACCACTATTAATATAAATTTTTAACCCACTTTTCGAACTATAATAATTGATATATAGATCCCAATAATTCCCTATTTAGGAAATTATCCAAAAAGTGGAGGTTGCCTATTTCGCGAAATAGGCAAAATGAAACCAACAAATTGCCTAATCCATGAATTCGGCAAAGAGGTTGCCGAATTCACGAATTCGGCAATTTTTTGCCTAGTTCACGTCAATTCGGCGTAACATAAATATTATGTAAATTTGTTGACAATAACTAATGGAACAATTTATGTACAATGATAACTAAATATAAGAGAGAGAAAAATTTAAATAAAATAAATAATAATGATAATAATAATTTTGAAAAATAATAATAAAAATGTTTCCGTGAAGTCTTGAAGAATATGTACAAAATAATAATACTATGTGTACAATGAGAAAATAACTACAACGATAATAATAAAAAAAAAAATATATAAGAATAAGAATCCAAATAAAAATGGGAGGGCGACGGTAGCTCAGTGGTATGCGTGCTTGACTTCTGAGCTCAAGGTTGTGGGTTCGTAGCCCGACCGAGGCCCTTAGTTTATTTTATCTGGGAGGTAAAATAAACTTAAGCACGCCGTCCTTCGTATGGGACGGTTAAGCGATGGTCCCGAGCCTGTACAATGTCAGGTACTCGTTAAAGACCCCTACCCTAGATGAATAAAAATTTAGGGTAGGCAAAATTTAGGACTCCCACAGTAGAGGCTCATGTCCACCAGAGTGACGAAAGAGCGCTCTGGTAGTAGGCGATATGACCTCGTAGTTAAAGCCCGGGCATGAGTCATAAAACCTAACCTAACCCAAATAAAAATATAAAATATTAAAAAAATTAATATAAATTATTAATAAAGTTTCGAAAAATTTGGGGTTGGGCCTTCTTGGATCCTGGCTACGCCCAAACTTACACATTCTTACCATTAACTATCTAGTTTAATCAAAATTTACATAAATAATAACGAGAGATCAAAAACAGCGTTTTTGATTGACACTTGCAGAAGGAAACACTTATTGAGAAGGCTAAAAGGGAAAAAACCGTTTAAAGAGAGGGAAAAAATGATATGTAATAATAATTATAATAAACAAGAGCGGGAATTTTAAATAAGAAAAAATGTTATTAGTGGCGGTATAACGTAATTGGTTTTTTAAATGAAATGTCAATCAGAATGTTGGCGGGAGAAATTGGAATTGTAAATGATATCCATGTTTCCATGTTAATTAATGGGATTTTAATTTTAATTTTGAATAGATCAATGTCTTTTACTTCCCCAGCTCAAAGAAGTATAGGGGAAGTTATGTAATCTTGAGTAAGGGGGCGTTCAAGTGTGAAGATTTCCTGTCCTTAGATACATTTTTGGCTTCATCCATCCTTGTTCTTGTCATGCATTCTCAGATTGTAGCTTTTTTTTTACTAATGAACTCTTAAAATAAAATAACACATTTATTTTAACCTTTGGCAATGCAATTAGAAACGGAAACCTAACTGAAATAAAACATTTTAGTCAAAATAAAATCGTATTCTTCGTTGCCAACTTGGGAGATTTAATTCCCTAGTTTCCCCCCTCCAGCCCCTGTAACGCATCGTAACGTTTTACAAGACCCCCCCTCCCCCCTAAATTGCGTTACGTAATACTTGAACGCCCCCTATTATGTTTTCCAATTACAGTAGGGCGTCGATTATCCGAACGTCAGTTATCTGAACGTTCAATTATCCGAACTGGTTTCATGGGAAAAAAAAATCAAATTAGTTTTTCCATGAACTTCCATGAGGGAAGTCTAAATAATAAGACAGAGCTTTGTTAACTGTATAAGAGATATCAGTTTTTCGATGAATTCAGTTTGACGCGACAGACAGTCAATATTTGTTTACAAAGAACTAATTTGTATGTCTATGTATGTAATTTGTTCATTGGATTTTTCCACTGAATCCCTTTTCATTCGTATGGTCGGTTACCAGTCAATGCTCTGTTTCAAATCATTGACAGTAAAACTTACAACGTGTCGACAAAAAGGAAGCGAGTAGTGCTTTCATTAAAATATAAAATGGAAATTATTATGCGACTGAAGAAAGGTGAAACGGGTCAGGCATTAGCTATCAAGTTCGGTGTTGGTAAATCAACGATAATGGGAATAAAAAATAATTCTGATTCAATCACTAGGTGTGCACTTAATCTTGACAGTGAGCAGGGCAGTTCATATTGTAAAACTATGAAAAAACAGAAATCGGAATTGTTAGAAGATGCTGCATTCACTTGGTTTTCGAGCGTCTCAAGAGGTGATCCCTTAAATTGGATCTGTTTAGCCCTCCTTACTAGGAATTGCATTGGTTTTGTGTTCACAAGTGGCAAGCGTTCATTCAAAATATTCAAATATGTTTCACGACGATAGTTTCCACGACATGGATCCTGAACTATCGATATATTGACTATCGCTCAGTCCTTCCTACGAACAGTGTCATGTCGAACAGGTTGTAAAATAAAATATAGTCTGACCTCACACAGATTTTATTAATTTTTGTTATCCGTCTTTCGAGGTTGCCCTGATCTTATACGTTTATTTTAATTTTTAAACTTTATTTATTAAATCATTTTAAATTATGTTGTTAAAATAAACTTAAGCATGCCGTCCTTCGGATGGGACGTTAAGCGATGGTCCCGAGCCTGTACGATATCAGGTACTCGTTAAAGACCCCTCGAAAGACGAAAGAGCGCTCTGGTAGTAGGCGATATGACCTCGTGGTTAAAGCCTGGGCATGAGTCATAAAAACCTAACCTAATTATGTTGTTTTCAAAATTATTTTGTCAGACTGCCTGATGATGAGGGCAACCTCGAAAGCCGGCTAGCAAAAATTAATGAAATCTGTGAGAGGTCACATTACGTTTTATTTTACAACCTGTGAAATAATCACTTCCTCACTACATTCAGCCATTTTGTTATTAGTGTCAAGTCGGGTTTATAATGAGAAGTTAAGTAACAGCTGGCGATGTGAGCTTACAACATGTTGAAGCTTAACATTAGATAATGAAGGATAAGTAATCCCTTAATGTGGGAAAGCACCACAAAGCGTGTTCCTAGTTCAACTGGATTGAAGGGCCTACCGGGTAATAGATAAACCATGATTGGATTTGAGTGTGTTCCCGCCCATTTCAAGAACGTGCCCAGCCAATCTTCCCCACCTTAAATTAAACGGAAGCCCCAACGGTAGTCAAAAAAACCAACAAGGTTCCAAATTGGTTTTCGAAGAGGGGGGGGGGGCTTTCAAAGTAACAATTACATACAGATTAAGTTAATGAACGGTTCTGAACCTGCGCTAACTGCACTTGTGTTAATTGGTGTTAGTTCAGATCAGCTACCGTCTTGTACACCTCAATTTACCTCAGTAATCATCTCTTCAGATGTGTTCCTTTTTCTTCCTTCTTCCATGGTTCAATAACTTGACTCAAGATTGCGTCTCTTCAGATGCGCTGTGCTAAAATTTTTAGTGTTAATTTTAAATTATAATAAATCAAAAAATTTAAGTGAAATTAATAATAATGAAATAGTAATTAAAACATGTCTACAGTAATTTCCGAAAAGGACCCTAAAAAAAGTATCAAAAGTTCAAGACTTTATAAAAAATTTCAATTAACAAACTTTTCATTTGGTTTTCTAAAAATTTTGCAAAAATATAAATCTAATCCAAACGTTTTCATATTATCTTACTGGGACAACAGGGGAAATGAATAGAATAGAATTTACGAGAATAAATATTGGGTGTATTTTCTAAAATCTACATTATAAAATTAAAAAATTAAAAATTGAAACAAACAAAAATTAAAAGAAAAATCTAAAAAACTAAATTTTTAACACTAATTCAATCTTTTTTGTTTTATATTTTGGCCATTTTTTTAAAAATTTAAGTTATATATTTCTGGACATGTATCCTGTACATATAAACAAACAACAGTACCTTCTTTGCGGATCAATTTCACCGTCAATTCACGTCTATTTAGTTCATTACAACTTAAGCCTAAACACCACTGTATCTTCACACAGACCGTCTCACCTACACCCAGGCCTCCATTCGTCTCTCTACACACACACTAAAAAACAGCTGATGGCCGTGATTTTTTTTTCACTCATTTGTTTTTTTTATAGAAAAATAAATATAATTAATTTTTTTTAATATTAATGATTTAATGTGTGTATATTTTTTTTTTATACATCACACATTGTCTTATTCCAAAGAACATCTGTTTTATCACCGTCTTTATACATGATATGGAAAAATTTTGATTAGGTTAGGTTAGGTTTTATGACTCATGCCCGGGCTTTAACTACGAGGTCATATCGCCTACTACCAGAGCGCTCTTTCGTCACTCTGGTGGACATGAGCCCGACTCTACTGTGGGAGTCCTAAATTTTGCCTACCCTAAATTTTTATTCATCTAGGGTAGGGATCTTTAACGAGTACCTGACATCGTACAGGCTCGGGACCATCGCTTAACTTCCCATCCGAAGGACGCCGTGCTTAAGTTGATTTTACCTCCCAGTTAAAATAAACTAAGGGCCTCGGTCGGGTTACGAACCCACGACCTTGAGCTCAGAAGTCAAGCACGCATACCACTGAGCTACCGGCACTCTCTATATGTTTGATTGTAAAATATATTTATTTTATGGATTTAAAAAACAAAGCTAACATTTTGTTTGTCTACAAAATAGCAATGAGAATCTTTAAGACATTTTTAATCCTCTCCTTGCTTCATCATCTAGTGTTTCTCCAGTTTGCAGCACCTCGAAAATCTTCGATTTTCTTTAATGAACTCATTCCTCGTTCTGAGTAAAATACAGAGTAAAAAAAACTCAGCGATTGAGTTTAAATAGTTTAAGACGTTTGAAGTATCATTTGGTGAGAGGGTCCCGTGGGGCAATTGCTGAGGGGGGGCCGGTCCTGCTAAATCCGCCACTGCTCAGAGGTATGTATGCATGCTGACGGAAGAGCACTCTGGTAGTAGGCGATATGACCTTGTATTTAAAGTCCGGGCATGAGTCACAGTAAATAATTATGAAATAACCCCGGTTCATCAAAAAAAAAAAAAATTCACAGTATCATACCTTAGGTTTTATTTATTTATTCCTTACCGTCGTCCACAGTAGAGTTTCTAGAAACGGAAGAAAATACTGGAAAAGTTTTTATGGTTGACATATCTACGTAATACATCTCCTCCATTGTAGAAGTGGCTGTCTTTTTCACTTTAATGACATCCAACACCAGTCCACTTATGATCTTGATGCAACACTGCACCGAAATGAACCATAAAGACCTGCCTATAGCCTGGAGGTATTATAAAAAAGTCATAAGGTCTGCTATGAAAAGCTCGTTTGGGGACTCTATGCTGGTGAAGTAGTTTGTTAGAGTGACAATAGGAGGGGGAGCTCTTCAGAGAGTGGAGAGTAGCAAACACTCGAGAAGATGAGGAACAAACAGCTGGAAGCGGGACATAGAGGCTTTGTGTTCATTCGGGAGAGCAGCCACTTGACCAAAGGAGACGGATAGTAAGGCCACATATCACGTCGTCTACATATCTATACTTGAGATGGGTAGGTTCTATTACTTCAGATCTCAGTATGACAAGTAAATCATGGCAACTAATTTATTAATATGATTTTATTATTGGTAGTTTGTTACTAAAACATATTTTTAAAAAATATATGTGTATTGTGGCCATGACAGAACTATCTTACACAGGGGCGTAGCTGCCGCTGCACACTGGGTCAAGAGGTCTCAAAACCTGCCCAAAATACATAAAACATTAAGACAAGGTCCACGCCTTAGATTTTCAGTGAAAACATCGGGATAAAATCATTTTTCATTTTCTTTTCGATGCTGCCGTAGCTCTTGCATTTGCTCGGCACTAGACTTTTTAGGTTTTTAAAATTCCTTTTGATGCGAGCTTTCCTCTGATTTGCGTTTTCTATAATTCCGCGCATATTTACGATTCATATGAGACGACATCTTTAATTTGTTTAATACCGATTTTTACATATATAGTAGTGCTCCTCAAGCTCTTTACAATGACACCCGAATCAACGTCCTATCTAAACGCGTCATCACGCTACACTAATTTCTAATTTTACACAACGCTAATTCGCAACAATCATCCGCCGGCGCCCACACTAGCCCGATAACGTCACAGGCAAAACAAACACTGCACAACAAACACGTACAGACATGCTCTATCCATTGTGACCTCAACCGTTATTATCGCATTATTAGTCTCGTAGTTATTATCGATTGAAATCTGACGGTATTTTGTAACACAAGAAAGTTTGACCGGCTATCACTGTGCTTAACGAGCGAATAGACGTTTTCAAGTCAAAAAAACAGATGAAGATTTTAAGGAGGGAGTGAAGGTGGGTTTACTTGCATACAGCTGTACAAACATAAACAAGACAATTGCAGCCTTTTAATAGTCTCTACATTGCCTCAGTCTATATTTATAGCATGTTAAAACCCAATCTTTTTAAATCTTTTATTGACTTAAATATGGAGACCTCTTCTCAAGGTAAGGTAATGCGTAATTTACGCATTTTCTAATGTAGTTTTTTACAAAAACTTAATTTTTTGTAGTTGCCAGGCACTTGCTCTTTCACCTTCTCAAAGTATTTTCATCAGATAACCATAAAATGGAATCCGTTTTTGCGAAAATTTACACGGGAGGCTTTACACAAAAACTGTATTAACTGACGTTATAATGAATGTATTGACACAAAATTAATTGATTAATTAATTCTGGGAAAGTACATAGCCAGGGATTCACCGAATCCTTTTTTTCTTAGTTAGTAGTGGTGGGACTTATCACAAGTTAGTTTTATAGCAAGGTATTTCTGTATAGAGACGTTGTTCAGTTTAGTTTATATCTTATACCATATACATAAGGCGGTATGGACGGTGGCTCTGGCTACGTCTGGATCCAAAGATGATATACTGCGCCCCTTAGATATAATTGGTTCTATACCTGGGCCCCCCCCCCATCACTAAATTATCTGTCAGGCTGAAGTCTATACTAGATGTGGAGCCTCCGGCTAGTCCAGCATCAGTGGGGTCAAACGCCGTGTTAACCAATATTTCAGGAAATCAAAACCAAATTTAAATTTTGAAAATGTATAATAAGTAAAGTAAGATTCACCGACGATTTCTTTTTATACCAATCATATATCAAGAAAATAATAAGAGGATGTCCACCTATGGAGGCCTACCTAAGTCTACATATAACTTTTTTTTTGTTATTCTAGTTATTGCAGTATTTGATGTTCAGTATGAAAAAGTATTTTTTGCGAGGAAAGTTGAAAAAATAAAACATTCTATATTTGGCATCAAAAATGTTAATAGTTGAATTTATTAAATAAATTCGTTGTGATATTTTAAAATATATACAACAGATCAACAAAAACTATTTTACACTATACGTAAATATAATATATAGATATAAGTAAAAAAAAAAAAGAAAAAAAAACGTACGCCCGAACAGGGACTTGAACCCTGGACCCTTAGATTAAAAGTCTAATGCTCTACCGACTGAGCTATCCAGGCCGTTGAGGCAAACTTCGATAAAACAGACTCATATCCTGGAACCGAACGATGGTTATTCTACTACATTATTTGATTGATTCATAGTAGTCAGGAACTACCATTATTTAATAATAAATAATAGTAAGAATATGGTGCATAATAATTGCAATAAACAAAAAATCTGTATTACCTCCCCTAATAACCCCTTCTCTTTGGCCGATATGGCTGAGAATTGATAATTGCCGTCCTTAAGTCGTTTTGAATTTACAAATGAAATGTCGTGTCAACATATTTATTACTATATTAGATGACTTAGTATCCTCATAGTAAATTTTGTGTCGATTCGTTACATAGCCAATAATTAGGATGTTTATGTTAAGGCATCAGCCATCAATCAGCTGTGAACACATTGACGTGTTCATGCGTTATGTTGTATCTTGATGTTTTAGTGTAACTTTGTTTTGTTTTTATTCTGCGATACTTTTAGTCTTGTGTTCTATTCAGTCTTTTCAACATTCTAAGTGTATGAAAGTGTTAATATTATTTAAGATTTGTTTTTTTAATATTAAACGAATATATTAAATGCTTTAAACTGTCTTTTTTTTTAATGAGTAATCGATAATATTTCTATTTTATGTAAATTAAACATGAGTTCTTGCCGGAAAAAATGAAAATAGTTTTAAACAAGTTAAAAAAAACACAGCAGACATGGACAATTATTTAAAAAATAATTTATTATTTGATATTTTAGTGATTCTTCTGTAGTTTTTTGAAAGTAATTAATAATACAATTATTATTATTATTCTCAGTTACTTCGTAGTATTTTTTAAATAATATATTAACGATATTGATAAATATAATTAACTATAAAACAACATTTTTCTTTAGAAGGGACTTGAAGAGGGGGGGGGGTGTCAAATCGGAATGGGCCTAGGGCGCAATCTAAATTAAATTCGCCTCTTTATGTTGGGGAATTCATCATCTACGATTTTTGAATGTCATTATGCTGATTTTTGCGAATATATTCTATTAGTCATATATATATATTATATTATATTCTATGCTGAATCACTGTATCACCGTTAATATTGATAACGATTGAACCCTGGTGGGTGTGCCGTGAAGCTACTGTTGGCTCCAGCATGATATATATACGATCATTCCAGGAGGTATTCTAAGATGTTGCCCCCTGGAGCGCTAGACGCCACAGCTTCTGACTCTGGGGTGTGGACGTCCTGCTGTGTCCACACTCCTGCGGGGGGTCCTGGCGCGTGCCCCTGTCACTAGATCTACCTGGTAGCAAACTGTCAATTAGATATATACTTCAGAAAAAAAAAAAATGTTATCTGGGAGGTAAAATAAACTTGAGCATGCCGTCCTTCGGAAGGGACGTTAAGCGATGGTCCCGAGCCTATACAATCTCAAATACTCGTTAAAGACACCTGCCCTAGGTGAATAAAAAATGTAGGGTAGACTAAATTAAGGACTCCCGTAGTAGAGTCCGGCTAATGTCCACCAGTGACGAAAGAGCGCTCTGGTAGTAGGCGATATGACCTCTTAGTTAAAGCCCGGGCATGAGTCATAATAACTAACTAACTAGAGGCCCTGAAATCCTCCTACAACATTTTATGTCGATAAATTCATTACATCGGCAGTTATTAGGGTTTTAAATGTGTTGTTTGCGTTACAATTTAAACACTTTAGGAACTTTATTGTTCATTCTTTGAGATATTCTAACTTTGTTGATATTGGTCTTATCTCAAACTCAAGAAAACATTAACGATTAGAAATTTTATAACGAACATTTTTGATTGAGATCAATTTTTCGATAGGACTCACCGTTTTTGCGTTAATCAAGCAAATGCATAAAAAAACGGATTTCAAAACCACGTTATCGGGCATTTATCGCACAAACCAGTACCTACGTAAAATGTCTTTTTATTTCTTAAAAAAATATTCTGCGTTTTGGTGTGTGTCTGTGAAAACGATAACTCCCATTAGAATGAATGTATCAACACGAAATTTTATGTGTATTCAAAATCCCATAAGACGACATCTATTAATTTTCAGCGGAATCGGGGCTCAAATA
The DNA here is from genome assembly GCA_963662175.1 of Aradus depressus. Taxonomy (NCBI): domain Eukaryota; kingdom Metazoa; phylum Arthropoda; class Insecta; order Hemiptera; family Aradidae; genus Aradus; species Aradus depressus. The sequence continues at coordinate 20,376,870 of OY759226.1, read as the reverse complement.
AAAAACCCTAATAACTGCTGCAATGAATGTATCGCCATGAAATTTCATATTTAAAGTCAAAACCCCATGAGAACAATATCTGTTAATTTTCAGAGAAATTGGTTGAAGGGAAAGAAGGTTTCAGAGGAGAGGGCTCAATTCAAAAAGCCTAATAACTGCCTTTGTAATGATTGTATCGCCATGAAATTTCATATTTAAAGTCAAAACCCCATGAGAACAATATCTGTTAATTTTCAGGGAAATCGGCTGAAGGGAAAGAAGGTTTCAGAGGAGAGGGATCAATTCAAAAAGCCTAATAACTGCCGTTTTAATGAATGTATCGCCATGAAATTTCATATTTAAAGTCAAAACCCCATGAGAACAATATCTGTTAATTTTCAGGGAAATCGGTTGAAGGGAAAGAAGGTTTCAGAGGAGAGGGCTCAATTCAAAAAGCCTAATAACTGCCGTTTTAATGAATGTATCGCCATGAAATTTCATATATAAAGTCAAAACCCCATGAGAACAATATCTGTTAATTTTCAGGGAAATCGGTTGAAGGGAAAGAAGGTTTCAGAGGAGAGGGCTCAATTCAAAAAGCCTAATAACTGCCGTTTTAATGAATGTATCGCCATGAAATTTCATATTTAAAGTCAAAACCCCATGAGAACAATATCTATTAATTTTCAGAGAAATCGGTTGAAGGGAAAGAAGGTTTCAGAGGAGAGGTCTCAATTCAAAAAGCCTAATAACTGCCGTTGTAATGAATGTATCGCCATGAAATTTCATATATAAAGTCAAAACCCCATGAGAACAATATCTGTTAATTTTCAGAGAAATCGGTTGAAGGGAAAGAAGGTTTCAGAGGAGAGGTCTCAATTCAAAAAGCCTAATAACTGCCGTTGTAATGAATGTATCGCCATGAAATTTCATATATAAAGTCAAAACCCCATGAAAACAATATCTGTTAATTTTCAGAGAAATCTGTTGAAGGGAAAGGGGGTTTCAGAGGAGAAGGCTAACTCAAAAAGCCTAATAAATTGTCGATATAATGAATGTATCGACACATAATTTACTACGAGGATTCAAAAGCAATGATGTATGTCAAATATTGAGTTTTAGCCCAAACGGTCGACTGGTGGAGAAAGAGTGAAAAATTAATTGATTGATTCGTTCTGGGGAAGTACATTGTCGGTGATTTTTTACCAAATAAGGTTAATAATAATACTAATCACCTTCGAAAATTAGTCAAAAAAAAATATATACATAAAAAAAAATGGAATCAATGATCATTGAAGTGACAGGTAAAGGTTTCAACACGTGGAAGCCGTGCCAGATGTCTACCTGACTGCAACCAGACAATACAATGAAGCTAGAACCTGTTAATTATGCATGCATTTATAATTCTTCTATATGAGAAGTCGTTCCTTTTAAAAAATGTTTTCGAATTCTTTTTTTTTTGTTGGTTGTTTTAAATTTTAATAAACCAATTCAGAAACAAAAAACTACTTTTTAGTTGTCTGGCTAGTATTCTAATTGGTTCTCAAAATGTGAAATATTGCTAGGGACGTTTTAGAAGTCTGGGGGATAGAGTTAGGTAGGAGTTGATGAGGTGAAGGAATTGATCAATATTCTTAGCTATTTATTTTTATAGAAAATAGAAGTCTACTTTCAATTGGTACAGAAAAATGGAGTACATTCTGGTAATTATTCCAAATCGGGCCTCCATCTCAATTTTTTTTTAGTAATTCACATTAACATTAAGTCGGGGAAAGGGAAAAAATATATATATTTATTTTAACCCGACCGAGACCCTTAGTTTATTTTATCTGGGAGGTAAAATAAACTTAAGCACGGCGTCCTTCGGATGGGACGTTAAGCGATGGTCGCGAGCCTATATGATGTCAGGTAAGGTACTCGTTAAAGACTCCTGTGAATAAAAATTTAGGGTAGGCAAAATTTAGGACTCCCATAGTAGAGTCGGGCTCATGTCCACCAGAGTGACGAAAGAGCGCTCTGGTAGTAGGCGATATGACCTCGTAGTTAAAGCCCGGGCATGAGTCATAAAACCTAACCTAACCTTATTTCTCAATATAAACGATGTAATATGTAAAATATTCTTTATATTTTACTTAATATTAAATGAAATAATCTATGATTAGAGCATAAAACTATAAACCACAGTAAGAATTTCAAAAATCTAGTTGATGTATCCGAAGAAATAAAATGTTGACCCTTCCGTCGGTCCTTTTAGTTAAACGGTCCAGGTTCTCCTGATATAGAGAAACCCCATGGGGGAGCATTAAAAAAACTGATTTAATTGACATATTATATCGTTTGTATTGAGAAATACATTTTTTTTTATGAACTCGATATTTTTGTTAAGCCCCCATGGGGTTTCTCTATATCAGGAGAACCTGGATTGTTTCACCAAACAGACCGATGGGAGGGTCAACATTTCATTTCTTCGGATACATCAACTGGATTTTTAAAATTCTTATTGTGGTTTTTTAAAAATGTAAAAAAATGAGAGTGTATAATAGGAAAGAAAAAATGTTATGTGAACATTAAAAAAAAAAAAAAAAATTGGAAAAATCGTAAAAAAACGGAAATTTTTGTTGGCAAAAACAGGGCTTACCCCACGTTGATAATAATAATAAATTTATTTCCGTTAAACCAATACATGGTAATAGGATATGTCAAAAGAATTTATACATTAAGATAGCTTATAAATTAGATTTATAACTATTTGAGTCTAACACACCTAGGATTACTAGTAGTAACAAAACTATTAAAAAAAGTAAAATGAAATTAATAAAAACTGAACAAATAAATACTTAAAAATATATGAGTATATAAAAAAAATTAATACATTGATACATGTATATATATACATTTCCAATTTAATAAAAATTAAGTTTAAAAAAAACTCTTCGGAAGTGTCTTTATCTCAACGATGTTTCGGGTCGTTCTTACGTCCCTTCATCAAGTCCCAATGTGCGAGATATAGAAAATAAAAAGAAAACAATGTAACTATAACAATATATAAAAAATAAAATAAAATAAATATATATATATATATATAAATCAATTATAAATGAATAAATAAAAAATATATAAATGAATAATATATAATAATATTGTTATAGAACTTCTTCTCCGGTCAATTCCTTCCCAAGAGTTGAGAACTTCAGGTATCTCGGGTCCACGGTAACTAGCATCAACTCGATGTTGGAGGAGGTGGACAGAAGACTTCTGCAGGCCCAAAGAGCGTATTTCTCTGTCATCAAGCTGCTACGGTCCAGAGCCTTGTCAAGTAACCTGAAGTATAGGATCTACAGCTCCATGGTAAAGCCCGTTCTGATTTATGGGTGTGAAACCTGGACCCTGACCTCACATCTGGAGAAACGTTTCCAGACGTTTGAAAATAAAGTGCTGAGGAAAATAGCAGGTCCGGGTCAAGGATAGAGAAACCCAAGAGTGGAGGATCAGAACCAACAGGGAGCTGAGGGACATCTTCTGGCAACACCCGACCGTATTTGCAGATATGAAATCACGGCGCTTAAGATGGACTGGACACGTGGTGAGAAGCGGACAGCAGACAGCCATAGGACGCATCATGGACGCTCAGGTCCAAGGAGCCAGATCACGAGGAAGACCAAGGCTGAGGTGGACTGACCTGGTGAAGAAGGATGCTGTGGAACACCACGTGGTGAACTGGCGACCGGTGGCGCACGACAGATCGCGGTGGAGAAGGCTAGTGTGGGCGGCTAAGGATCTTCAGGGTTCGTCGCCAACGGATTTCTGATTTTTTTTTTCCGGTCAATTCGACTTTATAAAGAAAAATTGGGCCCGATTCGGAATAATTACCTACATTCTTAAGGATTAGGATTAGGGTTAGTGTAATAGATGCTTAACATCTAGGTCAGAAGAATCTAAATACTTTGAGACGGAGACAGATGTATATCCATACATATGTACATACACACACATATATACACATACACAGACGTAGGTACATCATACATATACATGGTGGCCCAGATAAGCGGGCCACAAGTGAAATAACTCTTAAACGGTTAGAGATATCAAAATTGTGCATAGGACTAAAGTTGTAGCACTCACCGAGAGCTATAGTATGGCGTCCTCGAAAAGACAAAAATGACCCTTTTAATGGCTCAAACAGCCCTTCGAAGGGCGGGGTTACCTTTTGACCCTTAAGTTTCATTACATTTTATTAAAGTACTAAAGAAACAAGGAAGAACTGTGCAAACAGATTTTTGATACGTTAAGTAGTTTTTGGAAAAAACCCGTTTAAAGTTTCACGTTTTTCTTAATCTGAAGTTATTAAATTCCAACTTCAGAATATGAAAAACGTGCAACTTTAAACGAGAACTACTTAACGTATCAAAAATCTGTTTGCACAGTTCTTCCTTGTTTCTTTAGTACTTTAATAAAATGTAATGAAACTTAAGGGTCAAAAGGGAACCCCGCCCTTCGAAGGGCTATTTGAGCCATTAAAAGGGTCATTTTTGTCTTTTCGAGGACGCCATACTATAGCTCTCGGCGAGTACTACAACTTTAGCCCTATGCACAATTTTGATATCTCTAGTTATTTGTGACTCATGCCCGGCTTTAATGCGAAATAGGAAGGCAGTTTAGTGTGTTTCTGAGACAACAAGATGGCACCACCTTCGGGGGTATTTTGCCCCATTTTTTGCTTAGTAAAATTCAACTGATTTTTAATCTGAAAATTGCATTTGCCTCAGTATGATGACCAAAATAAAGGGTCGATCGCATTTTATTTCTTGAACCATTCACCATTCGTTATGCAAAATTGTGATGCAAAATTTTTATCAATTAAATTTATGCAAAATCTGAGCTTTTAGACTTGTGCAGAAAAATATCTTTAATTAAACACACTTTGCCCCACTTTTTTGCTTAGTAAAAATGAACCTATTTTTAAACTGAAAACTGCATTTGCCTCAGTTTGATGATCAAAATAAAGGGACGATCGGTTTTTATTGTGATGCATGCCTTTTTAACTATGAGGTCATATCGCCTACTACCAGAGCGCTGTTATGTCGCTCAGGTGAACATGAGCCCGACTCTACAGTGGGAGTCATAAATTTGCCTAACTAAGTTTATTCATTTAGGATAGGAGTCTTTAACGAGTACCTAATATTTTTGAGGAATTTTTGGAGGTTGTGAGCAATCAAAAACTGGTACAGCTCACTGCCTTTGTTAAATAAGTTAGCACTGAAGATGGTCTCATTAGACTGAAAGCTGGCTTTGCAAAATAAACTCGTGAGTGGACAACAGCTTTGTCTTTTATTAAGTACCTAATATCGTACAGACTTGGGATTATCGCTTAACATCCCATCCGAAGGACGGCGTGCTCAAGGTCTCATCTAGCCCTGCTGTCTGACTTGAGTTCTTGTGTTCTCTTCATTACGCGGTGCACCAGCAGCATTGCTTTGTTCCTTCGTCGCTCCCCTTGTCTTCATCCTCTCATGAGCTGACATATAATCAATGCCACGGCTAGGGGATGTAGGGTGTGATTTACCATTTTTTCAGAGTCTCGAATGCCGCCTGAAATCCTATACGTTCGATTTCCTTACTTCGTCTTCAGAGAGGGGGGGAAAAAGTATATTAAAGTTGAAACGTGGTTTGTTTGTTTACAAGCTTATAATTAGAAGAAGAAGAAAGTAATTTATTTGGGCCGGCATTCAAGTGCCTTTCACAGAAATGACAAAATACAGAAAAAACAAAACAAAACAAAAAAAAATAATAATAAAATAAAAAAAATAAATAACAAATAAAATAAAAAAAATAATAATGATAAATAAAACTAAAATCTAAGTTAAAATGTCCTGTGAGAGTCTGGGTGGCAGTCGGGGATGTGCGGTGGGCTGTCCAATATTGGGACAGCTCCAGGGCTGAGGGGCAGGTTCTGGAGGAACGTCTCAGTCAGAGATCGCAGGACGGTGTCCATGGGAGCTATGTCCAACTCTTTATGAATAATACTGCCTCTCACGAACCACGGTGCGTTGAGACCTATGCGGAGGGTTTTGTTTTGGAATGATTTTAATTTTCGTTTTAATGTTTTGCTTGCACTGTACCATAGTGGACGTAATAGTGATGTGTATAAGATTTTGATGCAATTTGGGCGGAGTGGAGTGTTGCGGTTAATGAGTGGATAAAGTTGTGAGAGTCTTTGATATGCTTGTGTTAGTTTTGTTGAGATGTGGGTGTGCCATGTAAGTCTTGTGTCCATGTGTAAACCGAGATATTTTAATGTTTGTTGTGAAGTATTCCATGGAATATCAGTATTATCAATTTGGATGTTGTTGGTTTGGCGTATTCGGCGGAGAGAAAAAATTTTGGCTGATGATTTTAAAGGATTTAATTTTAACTTCCAGTTAGAAAACCAAGTTGAGATGATGGAGACAACTGATTGGAGAGTGTGTTTGGCAATGTGAATATCGGAGTGTTGTGTTAGTATTAAAGTGTCGTCCGCATAGGTAGCAAGCACCGTGGTCTGCGGGACTGGCATGTCATGACAGTATAAGTTAAAAAGAACTGGGCTGAGAATAGCTCCCTGAGGGACACCTGCACCTATCGTCCTCCGTCTGCTGACTTCGGCGTTGATCCTGACCTGGAAGGAGCGATCCCTCAAGAAAGATGAAATCATATTCTGAAGGTACTGCAGTGGTCCTGTCAGGTGTAGTTTGTACAGCAACCCGTCATGCCAGTTGCATATAATTAGTGCTAGCCCACTTACTGCAGATCGGATTTTCGTCATTTTGCGAAATGGCCAGATTGAATTTTGATCATTGGACGAAATGGCCCGATTAGATTTTGACCATTTCGCGAAATGTCTACACCTGATCTTGATTACTTTGCGAAATACCTATACAGTAAAGCAAATACTAGCTTACTTATCGATCAGGCTGTTACTAACTGAAGAATGCTGTGTGACCTGTTACTGCACTGGTTAAGACACCTTAATACTTACAAGGCGACCTGCCCCCCCCTGGCCAGAGAAATAAAAATATAAAAATTAAATAAACTAAAAAAATAGTTATTATTAAAAATGCATTGCTTGCAAGTTACCATAGGATCATCAAATTTCCCGTTCTTCTGACTCCTAAATCAGCAATCAGCTGTTGTAAGTGCAGGCCGCAGGCCATGTGCTGTAACTGTTCACTGTTTGTGTTCACGTGACAGTTTGTTTTGAGGTTTTGACGAAGTTTTCGTCTAACAGTTCCGTTCCGTTTTGACTGTTTTCCATATTTGTATAAAATTATTAAAATTAGCAAGGATATTAGGAAGTTTTTTTAGTAAGTATCTTGAATTATTTTATAATTGAATTGAAGAGCCTAGAGATTCAGACAGATAACCTAATAGTCCAAGCTCCCATGGAACAAAAAGAAGGTACCCCATCAAACATCTCAAATTTTAAAGGTGAAAATGCTTGGAAAACATGTAAAAAAACATTTTACCCCCGCCAGACTAGAAAAAATGTATTCATTGATATGTTAAATGAATTTTTGAAATTAGCTAAAAAAAATGAATTTACTTTTTAACCCCCCCCCTGTAACCTAACTTTGCCCCCCCCCCCCCCCCCCCCGCTCAAAATACTGGCTACGCCCCTGGTTACGTGTCCGAGCGTTCGTGCCAATGGGCCTTCTGAGCAAATAAAAAAAAAATGTAGGCGCGAAAAGGGGCAACAATTGTGATCACAAAGCTGCCACTGCTCAAATCTCCCTTAATCAATTTCAATGAAATTTTCAGGGATGTTTGTACATCGAAAAATATTAGAGACATGTATCGGGGTTTGTCCTTTATAACTTTAATTTCTCACCTCAAAAAACCATCATATTATCGAGTATTTCAGATTTCAATAAAGTAGCACGCTTGTTTCCATAAGAATTTTTTGGTTCGCAGAAACCGAATATAACAATAAGTTTTATTCTTACATTCAAATCGTTATATCTGGAAAATCACGTTTAAGAAAAAGGCTATTTTTGGAAACAAGCGTGCAAGTTGCTTTATTCAAATACTCGATAATATGGTTTTTTGAGGTGAGGAATTAATGTTTGAAAACCATTTATCGATTAATACTGTAGTTGATTTTTAGCCCTCCATAATGGCAGAGCCCTCATATTGAATATTTTATTCTGGACATCCTAGGGTTAATTTGGACCTACCCCGATACAGGTATAATTTTTTTTTTGATGTACAAACATCCCTGAAAATTTCATTGAAATTGATTAGGGAAGCTAGGAGCAATGGCAGCTTTCTGAACGCTATTTTTTTTTTTATTGCTCAGAAGGCCCATTGGCACATACGCTCATACACGTAACTACTATTTTTCGATTTAGAAACACGAGAAAAAGTTTCATTGAAATCGGTGACCCACAAGTAACTAAGTATTAAGGGGACTTAACTAGTGAAGTAACAGGTCACACAACATTCTTCAGTTAGTAACAGCCTGATCGATAAGTACTTCTAAAAGCCTTGGCTAACTTCGTTTATTTCTTCAAGAGCTCCCCCTCCTATAGAATTCTAGATAAGACTTTTTTTCTTGATTCCTTGTCCTCTACAAATTATAGGGTAGTTATGGTAAATTTATTATTCGTTTTGTTCCTGTTGCATTTTATCTTTTTTTTTTTTTTATCGATTGATAACATCAAACATATTAGAATGTATTAAACACTGTTGTTATAATTATTCAAAATGAAGGGGCATTATTAATAATTGTTGAATGATATTAAAGAAAATAATATTATTGGAAAATAATAGCAAACAATGAGCTTATCAGATGATGAGGGAACTTTTCGTGATATAAACAAATTAAAAGCAACGTCCAACTCATCACAAATTAGCATATGATTGCCGAGGCGAATCCAAGAGTAGGCAGGTGAATAATTGAAAATGGTCGGTGAATCACCGTCTAGGTACTTCCCCATCACGAATTACGTTTTCGCTATGTCTCCTTAACCAATAGGCCAATTAGGTTATAATATTACATAGGCCCTTCCCCTGATCTCCCCTTTGGCTGATTATGCTGAAAATTAATATGTGTCGTCTTTATAATGCTTTGAATTTACATATGAAATTTCATCAATTCATTCATTTACAACGGTAGTTATTAGAATAATATGAAGATGGCTGATGTAGTAAGAAGTGATTATTTCACAGGTGTAGTCTGACCTCTCACAGATTTGTATTTGTATTAGCTAGCCGGCTTTCGAGGTTGTCCTCATCAACAGGCAGTGTACAAAAGAAACCATCCTTAAGCAACAAAAAACATTTTCTATTGGTAACAATCATAAAATATAAAGGCAACAAAGATTAAAATAAGTTTTGAAATTAACCTAATTAAAATATTTTAGTAAATAAAATTTAAAATTTTTTTATAATTATAATAAACTATAAATAAATAAAATTATCTAAAAATTTCAACAATTTAAAATTTCATGGATGGGGACAGATAAGTTATTCCTGTCCCCTGGGAGAATGGAGTACTTGGGACTCACTAGGAATAACTTATCTGTCCCCATCCATGAAATTTTAAATTGTTAAAGTTTTTGGATGGTTTTATTTATTTATAGTTTATATTTATTATTAAAAAATTTAAATTTTATTAACTAAAATATTTTAATTAAGTTAATTTCAAAAATTATTTTATCAAGCATAGTTATTTCAAACTAATAAATAAATGTATTTATATTTATTTAAATCTTTGTTGTCTTTATATTTTATGATTGTTACCAACAGAAACTGTTTTTTGTTGCTTAAGGATGGTTTCTTTTGTAGACTGCCTGATGATGAGGACAACCTCGAAAGCCGGCTAGCTAATACAAATAAAAATCTGTGATAGGTCAGACTACATCTTATTTGTCAACCTGTGCAGTTATTAGAATTTTTATGTTAAGCCTCCGCCCTACTCCCTTCCTCTTCTGGATGTCGCTGAAAATCAATAGGTGTTGTCATTAGAAGGTTCTGGATACACTTATAAAATTGTCGATACGGTCATCCTATCGGAAGTGGATGGAATCGTGTTCACAAAAACAGTTACAAACAGAAGCGGAGCTCTTTACAAGCCGTTGGTCTCTCTGGCAGTGAGTTGTTAAAGCGTTACGACACAGAAATGGCAACGAAAGTTTCACTCTCCCCTCCCCAACTCCACCGACCTGCATTAGGAAGGAAGGTTTAGGAGGGGCGGCGATGAATGAATATTGGTTGGAGATTTTAATTATAATTTTGCAAAAGAGAGTTAAGCCGTCATTGATTAAGTTTATTTTTGACACATTTAAACAGAGAATGGTTAATGATCGAAAATTAACAACAAGAGATTATCAACAAAAACAAAAATACAAGCTCCCTAATGTATTATGCTTCCCCACTTCTTGAAGTCAATAGATACAATAAAAAAATTTAAACTTCAACTAAAAATGTATTTTTTAGAGGAAACCCTTTACACGGAAACGGAATTTTATTCTCACTGTTCAAAAAGAATAATATAATCACAATAAAGAATCGTGTTTCATATCCAAAAACATTATTTGATACAAAGCTTTCAATTTTCTTTTTTTGGGCAGAGTTCCTCCCACCTTAAAGGTCAGTCCAATGTACCTTATTGTTTTATTTATTCATTTATAATTTTTTATTTATTAATTTATAATTTTTTATAATGAATAAATATTCATTTAAAATTGATTAATATACAGGTATATTTATTTTATCTTATTTTTTTCATATATTGTTATAGTTACATTGTTTTCTTTCTTTTCTATATCTCGCACATTGGGACCTGAAGATGGGACGTAAGAACGTCCCGAAACATCGGATAAAGACACTTCCGAAGAGTTTTTTGAAAAATAGTTACCTTAATTTTTATTAAATTGAAAAATGTGTCTAATTATTATAAATGTATCTATCTATTAATTTTATTTTATAATACTCATATATTTTTAAGGTTAGGTTTGGTTAGGTTTTATGACTCATGCCCGGGCTTTAACTACGAGGTCATATCGCCTACTACCAGAGCGCTCTTTCGTCACTCTGGTGGACATGAGCCCGACTCTACTGTGGGAGTCCTAAATTTTGCCTACCCTAAATTTTTATTCATCTAGGGTAGGGGTCTTTAACGAGTACCTGACATCGTACAGGCTCGGGACCATCGCTTAACGTCCCATCCGAAGGACGGCGTGCTTAAGTTTATTTTACCTCCCAGATAAAATAAACTAAGGGCCTCGGTCGGGCTACGAACCCACGACCTTGAGCTCAGAAGTCAAGCACGCATACCACTGAGCTACCGGCGCCCTCTATATTTTTAAGTATTTATTGGTTCAGTTATTAATTTCATTTTACTTTTTTTAATAGTTTTTTTATTACTACTAATCATACGTGTGTTAGACTCAATTAATTATAAATCTAATTTATAAGCTATCTTAATGTATAAATTCTTTTGACGTATCCTATTACCATGTATTGGTTTAACGGAAATAAATTATTATTATTATCATATGACATGGATCAGGCTGTTCGGAATATACGTACATATCTATGAATAGCTTCGGAAGTAAAACCTAAGAGCCTGGGCCGGGATTGGAACCCGCGATCATGATCTCAGTACCGGCTACCGGCCCCCTCAAAGATGGAGCCTGGTATCCCCGGGCTTGCAGGTGCCAGGTAAGCCCCTTACTCGATGATGCCTCCTCGCCTCCCTGCATATTTCCATAACCCCCCCCCCCTCTCCTCACGGCCCTACTGCATATTTCTTCTCTAATTGGTCTATCAATGTCGACTATGAGTTGTTCTTACATGTTGCCACTAGATCGGCAACATTTAACTAACTATGTCCATGAATACATCATCAAAATACCACGGGGACTCATGTGATTAATTGTCAATATTAGAATCATGGGCATAACCAGTTTTACTTCCCCAGCTAAATTAAATACAGTAGAGCGTCGATTATCCGAACGTTCAGTTATCCGAACTAGCTTCATGGAAAAAAAAATAATTCGTTTTTCCATGAGATTCCATGAAGAAAGCCTAATTAATTCTTAGAAAGAGCGTTGTTAGCAGTATAAGGGATATCAGTTTTTCGATGAATTCAGTTTGAAAGGCAGACAGTCAATATTTGTTTACAAAATGAACTAACGTGAATCTCTATGTATGTAATTTGTTCATTTGATTTTTCCACTGAATCCCTTTCCATTCGTATGGTCGGTTACCAGTCAATGCTCTGTTTCAAATCATTGACAGTAAAACTTACATGTCGACAAAAAGGAAGCGAGTAGTGCTTTCATTAAAAGATAAAATGGAAATTATTATGCGGCTGAAGAAAGGTGAAACGGGTCAGGCATTAGCTATCGAGTTCGGTGTTGGTAAACCAACGATAACGGGAATAAAAAATAATTCTGATTCAATCACTAGGTATGCACTTAATCTTGACAGTGAGCAGGGCAGTTCATATTGTAAAACTATGAAAAAACCGAAATCAGAATTGTTGGAAGATGCTGCATTCACTTGGTTTTTTCAAAAACGGGCTTCTGGGCCCATTTTATGTCAAAAAGCAGTGGAATTAAACTTGAAGCTTGGTGGTGACTCTTCATTCATCGCAAGTTCTGAGTGGCTGAAAATTTTCGATTAACCGAATTTTTGATTATCCGAACCATCCCACACAACATTAGTTCGAATAATTCGACGCTCTACTGTATAGGGGAAGTTATGTAATCTGTCAGAAATCCGAAATTGAATTTTCACCGGTATTTTTTGTTTGCCGGCATCCTAACTCCACAAATTAAAAAAAAAAAAAAAAACTGTCTATATGTGTGTTAATGAATCAAAACTTTTACTGTCTTTTTAATGTATGTATTGAAACAAAATTTCATATGTAAATTCAAAACCCCTTAAGGACGACATTTGTCAATTATCAGCGAAATCAGTCGAAAAAGAGGAGAGGATCAGATGGTCTCATAAATTTCAATAACTGCCTATGTAATGATTATGTCGACATGAAATTTCATATTTAAAGCCAAAACCCTATGAAATTCAAGGACCCCTCCCTTTTTCAGGAAACATGAAGAATCGGTCCTACAAGGACCTCATATATTATATATTTCTTCATCGTCTGATTTAACTAGGACCAATCAGAATTTATTTTTCATCTTTACTTATGGTTGACTAGAAGTTCATTGTTATAATCGTTTCCGAGTTACGCTACTCAAAAAGTTATAATCACAAACTCGATCTCGGATTTTCGCACGATTACAATACTTACATTATACTGAAGGTATAAAAAAGTAAAAATGATATTGTTATCATTAGAATTTGAGCACGATATTCTGTTTAATTTAGTTCACTTTGAGAGAAAACATTGAGGAAAAGTCGAATCAACTGCTATGTACTTCCCCACAAGTTAATCAATTACGTTTTCGCTTTCTCTCGAAAGCCAATCGAATATTTGGCATAAAAGTCAATATTTGACTTACATAGAGACTTTTGAATCATCATACTAAATTATGTGTCGATACATTCATTATATCGACTATTTATTAGACTTTTTGAGTTGAGCCCACACCTCTGAAACCTTCTTTCCCTTCAACCGATTTCCCTAAAAATTAACATATATTATTTTTATGGGGTTTTGACTTCAAATATGAAATTTCATGGCGATACATTCATTACAACGGCAGTTATTAGGCTTTTTGAGTTCAGCTCTCTCCTCTACGTTTCCCTCCAAAGCCAATCGATTATTTGTCGTAAAACTCAATATTTGACTTACATAGTGGCTTCTGAATCATCATACTAAATTATGTATCGATACATTCCGTTCGTCTGATTCCGCTGAAAATCACTAGAAGTTGTCTTAAGAGAGCTTTGAAATTACATACGAAATATACAGTAGAACCTCTATAAGTCGAACATCAGGGGAGACGCCAAAAAATTCGAGTTATAGAGTTTTCGACTTATGCAGGATTTTGATTCGACTTGTAGAGGTTAAGATTCATTCTAACTAATTTTGAGTTAGAGAGGTGAAATAAATAAAAATTCAAGTTACAGAGGTAACAAACATATTTATATTTATTATAAATCAACATTATTTCAAAACATCCTTAAAATAAAAAATACGTAGTATATGTAGGTATTAAAAAAAGTCAGTAATTTTTTTTTGCTTTAGATAATTGGTAATCCTATTTATTGTATACTCCTAAATTGTTTTCTAAGAAACAATGGTGTACATTGTCGGCAAATTCTTAAAGTCGGTAACTTATTTTTTTTCGAGCTATAGAGGTAATAAGTTTCAAATAATCGAATTGTAAAGGTTCTAAAATAAAACATTGCTATGTTCGAGATACAGAGGTCCAATTTATTTTTTCGAGTTATAGAGGGAAAATATGTACCAAAATGGCTTGTAGGGACTCACTGATTATTTCGACTAATAGAGGGTTGAGATTTCGAGTAATGGAGGTTTTGGGGCTTGAAGAGAAAGGAACAAAACTTTTTTTCTAGTTTTGGAGGTTTTCGACTTATCGAGGTTCTACTGTATATTATGTAATATGTTATTACAGTTTTTGTGTTAGCCTCCCCCCTGATCTCTCTCTTCCTTTGGCCGATTTGGCTGACAATCAATAAGTGTCGACATTAGAAAGTCCTGGATACAGATATATAATGTAATGTTGATACATTCATTCTATCGGGAGTTATCGTGTTCACAAACACGAAGGTAGGAAAACATGAAATTCCATTGAAAACTCGGCATCGAATTTTGACCGATTACATAACTTCTCCTATACTTCGAACAGCTGAGGATGTAAAAAAACAAGAAAAATACATCTCACATTAAGTCTGTCTGAGTCCTACTTAGAGAGAACATATTGGATAGAATTAGAAGTGGTAATCAAATGGCATTAGTACTGGATAAACGGAATATAATTGTAGACATTAATCAGAAATAACAGTTTCAAATCACTTCTAGAACAGGTATGAGTGGAATGATAGTTGGAAGTAGTGGGGGAACTTAGTTATTATGACTCATGCCCGGGCTTTAACTACGAGGTCATATCGCCTACTACCAGAGGCTCTTTCGTCACTCTGGTGGACATGAGCCCGACTCTACTGTGGGAGTCCTAAATGTTGCCTACCCTAAATTTTTATTCACATAGGGTAGGGGTCTTTAACCAGTAACTGACATCGTACAGGCTCGGGACCATCGCTTGTCCCATCCGAAGGACGGCATGCTTAAGTTTATTTTACCTCCCAGATAAAATAAACTAAGGGCTTCGGTCGGGTTTCGAACCCACCATCTTGAGCTCAGAAAGCATACCACCGAGCTACCGGCGCCCTCTGGTTTTATTATAATTTATCTTTACATTCAATCATCTGTGACGAAATATATTACACATTTTCTTATTCCACGAACATAGGAATGCTCAAAAACAGCCGAGGTCACTGATATGATAAAGAAGTTCGTAGTTGTGTGTGTGCGCTGCGCGCGCAATCGTACACGTCATACACACACATACACATGCACATCAACGAGACCTGACCGATTACATAACTTCCGCTATACATCATATACTTGGAGAAGTAAAATAAAAATCAGTAAATCATGAATACGATTGTTTATTTATTTATTTAAATAACTGTCAAAAACAAGTTTCATGTGTGAAACAAATGTTCCATTATGTATACATGACGAACAAATATAATTATGAAAATATAATTATCTCTTTATTATATGACTTCATAATTATATAGTAGATAGAATACGAAGAATTTTTTTTTTTTTTTTCTAATTATATTATCATTTCCCAAATTGTCTATCCATTTCCATGCGTGTTTCCACAATAATTATAATCTAAATTATTGCTACATGTGTAATATTAAATCTTAGGTATTAATTAAATAGGATATAATTAATACAATGTACGTATTAATTATTATTATTATTTTTACTTCCATAGCTGAATGGAGTATAGGGGAAGTTATGTAATCGGTTAAAAATTCGATGTCTTTATACCAGGGGCCTAAGTACATTTTTCAAGAAACCACTTACATTTATGGTCTAATCTCAAATCACTTCGAATAAAAATTGTAGAGAAAGTTGTAAGTCACATTTTATAAACGATGAGATTTTTTAAAAGTCGCTCGTTTTACGAGACATGTCGAAACCCTTCCGTAAAATTACATCTCATACCAATTTTTTCAGCTTTTTGCTTCATTTACTTGAAAACGGTTAGACGTATCGAAAAATGAATTCTTATCAAAAATGTTTCTTATAAAATTTTCAACAACCAAATGCTCTCAGATTTGAGATAGGACCAATACGATCAATGTTATTTCGCCCTAAAAAAGGTTCGTTAAATTTCCTTGGGAAATACTTGTTTAAAATGTAATGCATACATCGAATTTTAAAATACATTTTATTTCTGGTAGTTTTTTTTATTAAAAATTATAAAAATAAGGTATGTGTGATGCAGCCAGAGCTTATACCAATTACTTTTGTGCTGATCACTCTCTTTCTCTCCCCCTCTCAAATTATTTTCATTCTGTTATTACTGGATATATGAATGTCACTTTCAGAATTACACTGTACAATGAAAAAAATAAATCCACTGACGCCAATTATACTCAGTAATGCCAGTTTGAAATGAATTTATTTGATCTTTAAAAATATGGCTAATATAAGAAAATCTTGTTATTTTACGATTAATATACACTTTTTAAACTTTATAAGGTGAAAAATTTTAATTGGTTTAAATATTGCCTGTTGAATCCAACCAATACATAAAAAAAATGTACAAAAATAAATCGCCCGAACAGGGACTTGAACCCTGGACCCTTAGATTAAAAGTCTAATGCTCTACCGACTGAGCTATCCAGGCAGTTAGTAGTGGGGGAAATACAATTAACAGTTTTGCAGTATTTCTGTTTTTGTTTCGCATTTGTATAATTATCTTGTAGGTACATAATTTTGGAACTTTCTATACTATGAAAGAAACTTTCAGTACAAATGATATTCCATTTACAGTAGACTCTCCCTTATCCGGCGTTCTGTTAACCGGCGCACTCCCTTATCCGGCGCTCGCAAAATAATATTGTATTTGTTAAACTAAAATTAACATTCAATTATTAGATTATCAATTATATGAGCCAGGTGTATTTACGAGCACATAATAATTCCATAACTCACGAATCTTTTATGTATTTTTATTATACATACATATGTACATTGTATTTATAATGAAGGAAACGCTAATACAATATTTTATTACTTCACTAATATCCTATAAATAAACTATAATAAATACATAGTTGAAAATCAAACATTTATAAAAATAATGAAGATGAAACAATTGATGATAAGGAGGCCTTAGAGAAAGCACTTCATTACGTTGAACGACAACCATCCTCCACTCTTTCAGACGTCTTAACACTAAACAAGTGGTGGGACTATGCAGCACGCAACAGTGTTGTGTTAGCGAAACAAAAGAAAATTACCCATTTTTTTAACAAATAATATTTTTAGAATTTTAGATTTTGTTTTAAATATGTATGTAATTGAACGCAGATTTCAAAATATCTTTTTAAAATGTTATCAACAAAATACATGTGTTTTATTCCTTAGGTCACCTAAAAACCCTTTTTTTTTATGGTTTAATTGATATATTTTTTCTCATTAATTGATGATTTCCGTTATCCGGCGTTACGTCGGTCCCGGCAACGCCGGATAAGGGAGAGTCAACTGTATTGATTATCCATGCTGATTAAGCTATCGTTCTTATTTAGTCGTTGTTAGTAATATGAATAAATATGAAAGTTATATAATACAGTTGACATGTAACTAAATAGTTATATTATTCTTATATTATAAAATGAACTAATTAAATGCAACCTGAATCCTAAGTATATAACTACTAACGTCTATTAGGTATTGTCACTCGGTTACAGTTACATGTTCCTACGGTTTTCGTTACTATATAGTACCCTGAAAAGATAAATACGTAGTTGATTATTGTGATGCGTTTTTGATTTTCAATATGATATTTTGTGAATATGTACTTGGATAATACAGACATTAAAATATTATTCAAACTTGAAGAAAATAAAAATCAATTACAAACATTTTTTTTTTTTTTCTTGTTTGAAAGAGCATTACAAATTTATTATAATGGGATTATGAGATCGAATCCCATTAAAGCTTACCTCAAGAAAAAAAAAAAAAAAAAAGTTACGCCCGAACAGGGACTTGAACCCTGGACCCTTAGATTAAAAGTCTAATGCTCTACCGACTGAGCTATCCAGGCCGCTGAGTTTGAGACCGAGAATTTATAATATTTGACTGCTACATCCAGGTTTTTAGAATTATATCTTCATTTTTTTTAAGTTAGGCTTTCGTCTAACCGTATTTTACCCATCTTAGCGACCAGCCAGCTGTTGACAACTTACTCAAGATGTGTTCACAGTTTCCACGATAAATATATAACATTTTTTAACAGAGCAAGGTTTTTATATGATGATAATTTAATCAGAGAATATGACTTCGTGTCAATTATTATTGATTACTATCAGGAACCTTCAATTTTACAATGTAACATATAATTATAATTGAAGCACTGGGTAATATTGGTATAATTGAAGCTTACATAAAAAAAAACATTTTTTTGAGAAAATTTGTTCTAAAGTTTTGGAATAGTGTAGAATAAGCATTCAGCTTTTTGATACATTTGAAAATTTGTTCTGCTATGTAACTCCAGCATTAAATTTGACCCATATTTATGTATACTAGGGAGATCCGTAGATTAGTGACCTCGTTTCAGATAAAATACGCCTTGAAGTGTTAAACGCTCTGTAAGTACAGTACGTTTTAAATCATTGTCCATAAGAACTGGTCAACAAAAAAATGACCTTTTTAGTTCCCTGGCTATACCAGGTATAGAAGAAGTTATGTAATCGGTCAGAAATTCGATGTGGAATTTTCAACAGTAATTCATGTTTGCGATCTCCAGATTCCAAATATGAAAAAAAAAATCTGACTGTATGTGTGAATGAATGTATCGACACGAAATTTTAAATATTCCTCTGGCGCCAACACATTACATTCATACATTCCGTAATGCCAGTATGAAATGAATTTGAAATGGGGAGGAGAATGATCTGTAAAAATGGACTTGAAAAATAAAATAAAACTGGTTTATTTAATATGTTGTCTAATTTCACTAACTATATATACATGGGAGTACTTTCGGTATTTCTACCATCCTCAGCCAAAAGCATAAGAGATAAGACTGACGGCGTGTCGGGCAAATATTATTTTATTTTTCAAGTCCATTTGAATTATTTCACAATAGATCTGTAAAAAGGTGATTGGTAAAAGAAAGTCCTTTCATGGCGTCATCCATTTTTAAAAAATACATATATATGATGAATATACTTACTAAAATAATTATTTAAAAATATTTTTATTGATGCAGCAAAACAATTTTAATATATGTAATAAAAAAAAAATAGTATAATATTTTCAAAAACTCTATTTGATTTGTGTTTTACAACGAGGTCATATCGCCTACTACCAGAGCACTCTTTTGTCGCTCTGGTGGACATGAGCCCAACACATGGGAGTCCTAAATGGTACCTGACATCGTACAAGCTCGGGCCATCGCTTCTCGTCTCATCCGAAGAACGGCGTGCTCCAGGTTTTTTCACCATAACAAACCCAAAGACCTCAGCCGAGTTTCGAACCCGCGATTTTGAGCTCAATAGGCAAGCACACAACGGGACCCTTCTGAGCTACCGGCGCCTTTTTGTACACTCGAAGTTAAAATTAAACAAAATCAATTTCATTTTAATCTGAAAATTAGCTCGATCGTGGGTTCGAAACCTGACCGAGGCCCTTAGTTTATTTTATCTGGGAGGTAGAATAAACTGGGACGTTAGGCGATGGTCCCGAGCCTGTACGATGTCAGTTACTCGTTAAAGACCCCTCCTATCCTAGATGAATAAAAATTTAGGACTTCCACAATAGAGTCGGGCTCATGTCCACCAGAGTGACAAAAGAGCGCTCTGGTAGTAGGCGATATAACCTCGTAGTAAAAGCCCGGGCATGAGTCATAACAACTAACTATATGTACGCCACAGTGGTTTCTACAAGAGATTTTTTCTTCGTTTCCCTTATAAAAAAAAATATTCTCGTAAAAAAAATGATAATAGTAATAATTTATATATATAAATATATTATATATATATAAGTAAATAAAAAAAAATAGTCGCCCGAACAGGGACTTGAACCCTGGACCCTTAGATTAAAAGTCTAATGCTCTACCGACTGAGCTATCCAGGCTCTTGTAACCAGCTGTCGCAAATTTGCGCGAACCACTTGTTGCTTTTCCCCATGGGGGCATTTCGACTAGTAACCCAAGTTGTCTCTTTTAGACACTTTGAATATCTGTCGATGAAATTCCACACCTTAAATTACGTTATGGTTCTCCTTCTGAACCCAATTTAACAATTTTGTTGAAGAAAATCAATAAGTGCATACATGATACATCAATATACCGGATAGTTGTTAGGATTTTTGAGTTAGGCCCCCTCCTCTGATCCTTCACATTCGTTTAACTGTTTTGGCTGAAACTCGAAAGGTGTCGTTCTTATGGGGGTCTGGTTACACATATAAAATTGAGTTTTTTTTTTGGAATTTCATGTTTTTCAACAATTTGATTCCAAAATTGAAAAAAAAAATAATTTGTTTTTATGTCTGTATGAAGACAATAACGATAGTTCATATGTAATTTCAAAATGCTATAAGAGACCTTTCATAAATTACGTAAGGCTTTTTTTAAAGCTAATTTAAAAAAATTGAACACGCCGGCCTTCGGATGGGATGTTAAGCGGCGTTTTCCTAGCTGCAGTTTTTTTGCGCTGCATAGAACCGGATAAGACTCTTGCGTCGGCATGAACGCGCAACTGAAACACGCTGCAAATTTGTGTTTTCCAATCCCAATCCTTAAATTATATCATGTTTAAAAACTAACTAACTAAAACTATGATATGAATATTATTTAAAGAAAAACACAAAGTTGAGATTTATGTCTATATATGTATATACATATATGCAAAAATCAATACTTCAAATTTAAAAATAACATATTGTAATTTTAAGTGAACTTGTTAAGCAAATACAAGATAAAAAAGGAATGTAACAAACAAGTAAATATTACTTATAAGTTTTTCAAGTACAGTCTCATAGTATATAGACATGAGCCATAAAACCTAACCTAACCTTGAGGGATAGGGACTTTTCTCTCAGTCTTATCTCTTATGCTTTTGGCTGAGGATGGTAGAAATACCGAAAGTACTCCAATGTATATATAGTTAGTGAAATTAGACAATATATTAAATAAACAAGTTTTATTTTATTTTTCAAGTCCATAGGGACTTTTGCCTGGAATGCATCGATATTATTACCTACCTATATATTTTGAAAAATACACAAAATGTTAAAATAGAGGTAGGTTATGTACTTATAAATACATGCTGATAATAATATAAAATAATCTTGGAACTATTTTATTTAACATACAGATCAGATTTTTTTTTAATTTTCACTGCTTCATTTTGTCCATCAGGTGAAACCTGTAAAAAAGAAATACATACAAATATATGAAAAACTGATCTAATATGTCAGGGAGACAAATAGAATTAATATATATCTGTGGTCACAGGGAATAAATTGGTAACTTTTCAGGGCAGAATTAACTACAGGGTCATTTCGCCTACTACCAGAGCGCTCTTCCGTCCTTTGGGTGGATATGAGCCCGACTCTACTGTGGGAGTCCTAAATGTTGCCTACCCTAAATTTTTATTCACCTATGGTAGGCGTTTAACGAGTACCTGACATCGTACAGGCTCGGGATCATCGCTTAACCTCCCATCCGAAGAACGGCTTGCTTAAGTTTTTTTTTTTACCTTTCAGATAAAATAAATGGCCTCGGCCAAGTTTCAAACCCGCGATCTTGAGCTCACTAAGCAAGCACGCATACCTCTGAACTATAGGTGCGCTCTTTTGAATTAATTAATTATGACTCATGTCTGGGCTTTAACTATGAGGTCATATCGCCTACTACCAGAGGTTTCTTTCGACACTCTGGTGGCCATGAGCCTGACTACTCTGGGAGTCCTAAATGTTGCCTACCCAGACATCGTTCACACCTGGGACCATCGCTAACGTCCCATCCGAAGGCGGCGTCTCCTATATTGTTGAATTTTTCCTATCAGAAATTCGATGCGGATTTTTCAACGGAATTTCATGTTTCCAATTCGGTAACTACCGATAGAATGAATGTATCGAAAATAAATTTTATATTTGTATCCAGAACCCTTTAACGACACCTATTTTTTTTATTTTTTGTTGTATTTTCCTCATTATGACAGTTGTGTTTCTTTGTTCCAGTCTTGTTAAACTACACACAAACGTTGGTCGTTCTCTGACCCGTCTGGAGAAGTTCATCTTCACAGAGTGGAAGTTTGACTCGAGTCGAACTCTCGCCCTTCACAAGAGTCTCGATCCAGAAGACCAGGAGACGTTCGGTCTGGACATTAGCAAGCTGGACTGGTGTCAGTTCTTTGACAGGATGGCCAATGGTATCAGGATCTACCTGGCCAACGAGAAGCCAGAGACGCTCCAAGCGGCCAGGAGCAAGGATAAAAAGTAAGGACACTTATTAAATATAAAATTGCATGTCGGATTATTGAGTCGAGCTCCCCTCCTGTGAAAATTAATAAGTGTTTTCCTCGAGGGATTTTGGATTTAAATTTGAAATTTCATGTTGTTACACTCATTATAACGATAACTCCCGATAGAATGAATGTATCGACCAAAATGTTTTATGTGTATCCAGAAACCTCTAAGGTCGACACCTATTGACTTTCAGCTAAATCGACCAAAAGAAAGGGGAGGCTTAGCAGAAAAACTCTAAAACTGCGGAGAATAAATGTATTGACAAAAAAGATTATATGTAAATTCAAACCGCCATAAGGACTATGTTAAATTTCAGCGGAATCGGCCGAAAGGGACTGCCAATGATCGACATGAAATTTCATATTTAAAAACAAAACCCCTTGAGGACACTACCTGTCAAATGCATTCTATCCAAAACAGTTAATAGGTTGTAAAAACTAAAAAGTATGTGGGAAAAAAAATATATGTATATGTCACAGTCAAAGTGTGAATTCCAGTGAATGTATACATTAACTAGTCAATGTATACATTAACTAGCCGTTTTAGTGAAAGTATCAATTGATTATAAAAATGAACACTATTGCTAGAGAATGTATACATTTACTAGACAATGTATACATTTTCTAGTGTTCCTTAGTGAAAGTATAAATAAATGAGAAAAAAAGGTTTTTGTAAAAAAAAAAAAACTAAAACTAAACTTCAAAATTTATTTTACAATATAAATATCTAGGAAAGATGCAACAATAACATAAAATATAAACATTTGTAAACAATATTAAAATGGATCTTTTGAATAAAAGCTGATTTTAATTATAAGCTAGAACCTGTACTACTTCAAATATAGGAACGACGGGAGGGGCAGATATATCGTCCCGCCGGCGGAACACCGGCAAATACGCCCCCAACTTTTGTAATATTTCTATTTATGTTATTAATGCTAGCTATTTATACTTTCACTAAGGCATAGACGTAAGTGTATACATCCATGTACACTTTGACTAGAGAATTCAGTCAATGTATACATTGACTAGTTAATGTATACATTCACTGGAATTCATACTTTGACTGCAACATATATATATTCAGATAAAGTGAAAAGTATGTTGACAAAAAACAACGTCAACGTAACATACAAATCAAACCCAAACCTAGGTAAAATCAAGCAAAAATGTGGGGTTTATAGAATTGATTGCTCCAATTGTCCAGCCGCATACGTAGGTCAAACAGGAAGGAACTTCAAGTAAAGGTTGAAGGGACACTCCACTCTGAAATCTGCTGTCTTTAGACATGGCACTGAATCCAATCACCTACCTTTCTCAGAGGACAATATGAAAATTCTACACATATGCCATAAAGGCCAGTCCCTTAACCTATTAGAAGCACTAGAAATTAATGAACTTGACAAAAACCAAAACTTTATTATGCTCAATGAACAAATAGAACTTAATCCATCGCCGTTGTTAAACCTGAATATTTAAGACAATTTTGAACCTTAAATACATTTAAACCTTAAGTACATGTAGGCAAGTTTTGTTTTCATATTTCTGTTAGAATTGAATGTTGTAATGTCTCCATTTTGTACATTATTGTTTACATTTACTTTCTTGTCACATATCTAATTTATGACCTTGTTTGTCCTGCCTTGTGTTAGTTCAGCAGTACTCTCTGTTTAGTTCACTTGATAATGCCGTAACAGGCGAAACTATAGTCGTGTAATTTTGACCAATATAGTGAAAATATTGACAAGTAGTGTTTGGAGTTTATATTCATTTAGTGTGTCTATATTCCTTTATCTTGTTCATATATATATATATATATATATATATATATATATATATAATGTAGAGGGCGCCGGTAGCTCAGTGGTATGCGTGCTCGCTTACTGAGCTCAAAGATTGAGGCCCTTAGTTTATTTTATTTGGGAGGTAAAATAAACTTGAGCACGCCGTCTTTCGGATGGGACGTTAAGCGAGTGTCTCTAGCCTGAACAATGTCAGATACTCTTTAAAGACCCCTATCCTAGGTGAATAAAGATTTAGGGTAGGCAAAACCTAAGACTCCCATAGTAAAGTCGGGCTCATGTCCACCAGAGTGACAAAAGAGCGCTCTGGTAGTAGGCGATATGACCTTGTAGTTGAAGCCCGGGCATGAACCATACTAACTATATATGTATTATTTATTCAGTGTATGTTTGTCCAAGCCCGGGCATGAATCATACTAACTATATATGTATTATTTATTCAGTGTATGTTTGTCCAAGCCCGGGCATGAATCATACTAACTATATATGTATTATTTATTCAGTGTATGTTTGTCCAAGCCCGGGCATGAATCATACTAACTATATATGTATTATTTATTCAGTGTATGTTTGTCCAAGCCCGGGCATGAATCATACTAACTATATATGTATTATTTATTCAGTGTATGTTTGTCCAAGCCCGGGCATGAATCATACTAACTATATATGTATTATTTATTCAGTGTATGTTTGTCCAAGCCCGGGCATGAATCATACTAACTATATACGTATTATTTATTCAGTGTATGTTTGTCCAAGCCCGGGCATGAATCATACTAACTATATATGTATTATTTATTCAGTGTATGTTTGTCCAAGCCCGGGCATGAATCATACTAACTATATATGTATTATTTATTCAGTGTATGTTTGTCCAAGCCCGGGCATGAATCATACTAACTATATATGTATTATTTATTCAGTGTATGTTTGTCCAAGCCCGGGCATGAATCATACTAACTATACATGTATTATTTATTCAGTGTATGTTTGTCCAAGCCCGGGCATGAATCATACTAACTATATACGTATTATTTATTCAGTGTATGTTTGTCCAAGCCCGGGCATGAATCATACTAACTATATATGTATTATTTATTCAGTGTATGTTTGTCCAAGCCCGGGCATGAATCATACTAACTATATATGTATTATTTATTCAGTGTATGTTTGTCCATGTTTCAGACTGAAGATCTTCAACTATCTTCTCATGCTCTTCATCGTCCTCATCCAGTTAGGTTCCGTCTCTGTCATGTTCGGACTACAAAAAGCCGCACTCTCTCTCCCACTTTTATTTATATTTTATAATCTATTTTAATATAATTTTAATTTAAATATATTTTCCCCAGCTTTTCCTTACTATATAATAGTTAATATAACTAATAAATATTCATTTGCATAACATACTTTTGAAAAAAAAAAGAACCTATGTTTTTTTTTTTTAATATTTTTTGTTTAACAAAATATATATAATATGGGAGTACTTTCGGTATTGCTACCCAGCCACGACTTTAATTCCGAACTGTCCTTTTTTTCACCCCCCGCATATAATTTCAAAATTTTTATTTTTATTTGCTTCAAAAGATTTCATTTTGAGACAAAATTTCTATTGTTTTCCACGTTTTTAAGACTTTACTGTAAAGAAGAGAGGGAAAAACCCCGATGGGGCTGAAGAAGGGACAGTTCGTAATGTAAACTTGTTGAACTTCCATTTAGTATTTGTTAAGTCGAAAGTGCTCCCATATATTATACATATTTTGTGAAATATACAATATCTTTAAAAAGCATACATTTTTTTTTTTTTATATTGTATTAATTTTTTCACAATATCTCTGCAGAAAGTGTTAACTATAACTATCTTTAACATATGAGTGTTTTGTTTAATTGCTTGAAACGTTCCTTCTATTTTATTGCTCTCGAATAAATTTTCATTATATTATTTATTTATAATATTATTATTATTGTTCATCTCTTGCCATATTGACCAAAGTTATGTTTATTTAAATGTAAACTAAGAAAATAAGTTTAACCAGAATATGATAATCTAAAGCGAACAAGTTGAAAACAAAACAATAATAATTGTTTTATTGTTGTGAATAACAATAGGTTAATTGAATTATTAAAGGTTTCGTTATAGTTTAGATATAAAAATGAGTCAATTTGCTGAGTGCGAACCATTCTTATATATCAGGCAAGGAAGGGAATTTAAATTTCAAATTGTAAATCCAAAACTCAAAATTATATTTTTTTGAATTGTCTATATGTGTTGTAACGATTACATTAATTTTGAAGTTAAAGATGAAATTCATAAAGTTTGTGGACAATTATGGAATTACATTTAATATTTTTACATCCTGAACACGTCTAACAAGTCCGCTTTCTTCCGAAGTTGTTTTGTAGCCAATTCGCTTACAAGCATTCGTTATACATTTTTTTTTATTAATATTTCCTTGAAAATGAAGTAAAACAATTTTTTATCCATTCCAGCAAAGATATTTCCAAAATTATTCCATTGGTAACTTATCCATTCTATGTACAAAACATGTCTGTACTTTTTTTTTGTATCAATTAAATTTAAAAAAATCTTTTTAAAAAAAAAATATTAACTATTTTTTGTACTTGCTTAATAAATTAGTCTTCGTATATGTTATGTATAATTATTTTTCATAAATTATTTCTTTTCATTATATCTCACTATGTGCCTGAAAAATTGCTTACTCCAAATAAACGTTCATTATTCTTTTTATAATACGCTATATAGTTTATTACATTGTTATTCTCTGTATTTAATAAAGCTTAGTTGTATTCAAAAATTTATTTTTATTTTACCCTTTTTATCTATCTATTCCAAATGAAGACCACAGGGGAAAAACTATCTCAGTTTTTTTTCGAAAGTTAGGTAACGACGGTTCTATATGTTTTGAAGGGTGCTGGACACGATGGAATTGTCGGAACGGGGGAAAACCCGGTCTAGAAGCGTCAAACACAGCATACAGGGGAAGAACCAGCTCCATCGTGCGAGCCCGAGGAAGAACAGGCTATCTTAGGTTAAAGCACCCCTGAAAATAAGGAATATCCGGGAGTTGAAGATAGATACAGAGCATACTCGACTTATATTTCTCAGAGATACCTACAACGGACAGTGGGTTACCTCACTCATGATTCTGAACCCATTGAAACTGATGAAAAAAGGAAAACAACGAATCAGCCTGCACGAAGGACACCCATTGTTCTTACACCAAAACTGAAAGACAACGAATTTCACTTCCCACCTCGAGCGTATACCAAGAAATTGCCTATTTCCAAAGAGAAATATAAAGATCTACAACATTTAAAGCAATTTTGTGACGGCCAGAAATTATTATGGAAAACTTAAGTGTCTTGAACACTCGAAAGATAGCTGGTTTTTACCTTATTTGAAGTTTTGTGTCTTCTCGCATCTGTGACAATTTTTAATAAAGTTTTAATAGTATTTTCTCATTTCTTCATGCGTCTTCAGTAAATTGAATTTTCCTCACATTTTTGCATTACAAAAATAAGATTTTTTTGAGTTTTTTGCAGGAAAATTGAAATTTTGCCAAATGAAAAAAAAAAATGAGATAGTTGGTTTTTCTCCTGTGGTCTTCAAATATGAGCTAGGCAGACATATTTATATTAACTTAGGAGTACCTGGGGTAGGAGGAGTCCCTAGGGGGTGGAAATCCCTATTCTAACGGTATTGACCAACTGTGGATATATTTGAAAACGAGAAAATAACAAGATACCAAAATATTATAAAAAGGTCTATGAAATCAATATGACATAACAAGAATGTGCAGTATATAGTTACTTATGTCTGAGTAGAAGAATAATTGATCTAAGTTAATATTGACAGCAATGCTAGTTAACTAAAATAGAATCAGAAACAAAAACTCTATGAAATCAATGTAACATGGATGTACAGTATATATCAATTACATGTCTGAATACAAGAGTTCAATAAAAAAGTGCTTTATTTATCATCTTTTTAATTTTATTTATTAGTATTTCCACTATATCGACACAAAATGCAAAAAAATGTATTCGTACATTAATTATTCAATGTTTCATTCTCTATAAAATTGTTCAATGTCAAATTAGTGACATAATCGGAAAATTATCCCATTAGTTTTCATAAGGATTTCAAGTTTTTCCTTCTAATGAAACGTTTGCCATATGTAAGATCTGACCTTCATCAGTGAGGTAGAAATTATAAATTTTCCGGGGGATCCTCTTCCATCATGTCCATGCGACGATGTCTGGCCATGTTCATCAAGATAGCATCCGAACTTGTTGTCTTCTTCTTTGCACTACCTCGAGGTCCGACCTCACCCGAAGGACGAAGACACAATTGCCCTTTATCAACCTCAAAATCGAAATATTCATCCTTTTCTTCAGGTTTACCCTCTTTTCTTGGAGTCTCTCCCTGGTCGTGTTCATCATCCCGCTGTTCCGGGGTTGGAGGTCTTCGTCCAGGACACTTCCAGTCTATTTCAAGTATTCCGCCATTTTTCTCTAGTTCTTCATACAATTGGAAAATTACCTCCGGAGATGGTTCCCATTTTCCATTATCTGTTTGTTTGATGTCATATTTTTCATCATCTGAACAAGCTATCTCCCAGTCTTCTGACATCCCGAAAAGAATAAAACGACAAAGTAGGCTTAGATAATATTGGCCTACATGAAGAAAAAATACAATTATTCGCGTACTTTTATTGAACAGATATCACTCAAATTTGCTAATATACTCAATATTACAGACACTAACAGAAAAGTTTGATTCAAAATAACTAAAATATAAACTTCCAGTATTGTTATACACGTATCGATTGTAAAGTAAATCGATTAAACATATCAACAACCGCCCAGTGTTGCCAGTGTATGAAAATAAAATAATAGTTATTTTCATGCCCGCAAGTCCTAAATTATGCCCACTCAGGTTTTTTTGGATGAGGTCTTTAAGAG
Organism: Aradus depressus; assembly: GCA_963662175.1. Classification (NCBI taxonomy): domain Eukaryota; kingdom Metazoa; phylum Arthropoda; class Insecta; order Hemiptera; family Aradidae; genus Aradus; species Aradus depressus. The sequence continues at coordinate 20,347,348 of OY759226.1, read as the reverse complement.
TACCTGACATCGCACAGGCTTGGGACCATCGCTTAACGTTCCATCCGAAGTAGACGTGCTTAAGGTTTTCTACCTCTCCGATAAAAAACTTAAGGGCCGTTGAGCCGGGTTTCGAACCCGCTCTCTTGAGCTCAATAGGCTAGCACGCCATTCTGAACAATACGTTTATTATGTTTTAAGAATTATTTAGTTCTCGTAGCCAAATAACTGTGTATAGCAGTTCGTTTTCTTTTCATTTGTCTGTTTTGTTTAAATTCAAAACCCCAAAAGGATGGCACCTAATAATTTCCCGCGAAATCGGTCAAAGGGGGACTAGAATCAAATACCAACCAAATTTATTATGATTCAGAAGCCTTAATTAATCGTGTAAATCCAGTTTTTGGAATAAAAAAAATTATGTTTGCATCATTATTAATCATATACCTTCTAAATCTATAGGAATGAATGAAAATGAATATTGTTAATCCTTTCTTGGATTGTCCCTTAGTTACCAATCATTCCCCATCGCTTACCTAATTATTAACCATACTTTTTGAAATACTCGTGAATGGATGCCTCTTTAAAGTTTTTTTTTTTTTTTTTTTTTTTTTTTTTTTTTTTTTTTTTTAAATGGCTCCAAGGCGTAATTGCCCTATATAGCCTGACACAATGTTTCAATGATGTTTGAGTTTTTTGGGGAAACCCAGGAGGGCCAGAGACCCGGGGCGGAAACAGAAGGCCCCCAACGACGCAAGCCATCAGCCCCACACCAGCCCCCACCCCCCCATCGTCCCCCTCCTATCTTTACTAAATTTCTATTTTATTTCGTTTTATAAATTGGAATATAGTAGGAATGAATTTGTCTTGGGAAGTTACTAACTGTGTGAGAAAATTTTCGGCATTCTGCAACATTACACATCCCTGTCTTGAATCGTCATATTTTATACATGACACAAAGATGTGTAACATGTCTTCCATATCACCGCATATATCGCAGTTCGGAGTATCAGCGAGTCTCATTAAATAAAGGTACTTGTTAACCCTGCCGTGGCCGGTTCTTATCCTGGTCAGGATAACGATCTGTGTCCTGCTAAGTTGTCTGTCTGTCCTGGTGAACCAGGGGACCTGCCTGGGACTCTTCTGGATCCTGTAGTAAAACTGTCCCTTGGTGTGACATGTTTCCTCGAAGCTCTTCCTCCATCTCTCTCCTGTCTCCCGTCTGACCTCCTGGAGTAGGTCGTACACAGGTACGTACTGTTCACTTCTCACTTCTCTCAACTCTTCTGTCTGTTTGGCCAACGAGTCAGCCCTCTCATTCCCATACAGATTCACGTGTCCCGGTACCCATTGTATGACGTAGTCATTCTCAGTCTTATCAAGGAGTTTTATTATGTCATTCAGAATAACGTTATTTGTACTGCATCTGTACATATATTTTAACTGTTGGATGGAGACTTTTGAATCGGTTAGGATTACAATGCGATAGTTATTAAAATGACTTTCAGTATAACCTATAGCTGTTTTTATCGCTTCAAGTTCTGCATTATTTATGGATAATAATTTGTGAAGTTTGTGGTTTATTGAATGGTGTGTTTGTGGATCATAAATTCCTATCCCTACGTTGTCTTGAGACTTAGAGGCGTCAGTAAAAATTCTGTAGGTGTCTCTATATAATGTGTCCAGGTGATCCAGCGTCATATGTTTCAGAACTACTGGGTTTAGTGTTTTTTTGCTTACATTTAAGTTAGGAATGTTGGTGTGTGTTTCTACTGTGATTTGGGTTATTGGTCGAAATGTATCAAATTTGTAAGGGCCGTTGTTTGGTTTGATGAGTTGTTTAATGTCTTGTAGTTGGAGGTTCTGTGTTGTAAGGTAAGTATTGAGTTGGGGGTTTTGATTGTTTATCAGTGTGTGCAATGGGTGGCACTGGTCTGAGTATATTTTGATGAGTTTTTTTTGGATGAGCCATTCCCTTCGAAGATTGAGCGGTATTTCCCCGGCTTCCGAGAGAAGGACATGGACGGGCGTGGTTCGAAAGGATCCTAGACATATTCTTAAAGCTTGGTTCTGAATGGTTTGAAGTTTGTGGATGAGAGGGGACTTCGAGCTATGGTAGATTTCACATCCGTAATCAGAGAGAGGCCTCACTATTGCTTTATACAGGATGAGCATGTTAGTAGGGTGAGCACCCCAGCTGATACCTGCCAGGGCTTTTAGAACATTTATACTTTTTTTAGATTTTGTAATTATTTCATCTAAATGAGTTTTAAAATTTAGTTTATTATCTAATGTTAGACCTAAAAATTTTTTTTTGTTTTTCAGCATTAATGGATTTGTTGTTTACTTCCAACTTGATAATTTCAAATTTTATTCTTTTCTTCGTGAAAGGAACCAGTGCACATTTGTCCGGGTTTATTGTTAATTTGAGTTTGTCTAGTACCCTTGTAATGTGGTTGTATCCCTCGAGTATGATGTGAGTGGCTGTGTCTATTGTCCGTTGGGTGGTGAATATGACGATGTCGTCGGCATACTGGATGAGGGTGAGTTGCTGAGGCAGGTCGTGATGGAGCTGGTTGGTGTAGATGTTGAAGAGGAGAGGAGACCAGACGTCCCCCTGCAGGAGCCCCCGCTCGCCCTCCCCCACCACCTCCCCCTCGGCCGTCTTGATGAAGAATCTCTTCTTTCGGATGCATTCGTAGATCCATCTAATTATCTTGTCCGGCACTCTGCTTTCTATTAGTCTGTCCATCAGGCTTTGGGTTTGGACATTATCATAAGCCTTATTGATATCGATGAATAGTGCAAGGAGTATCTGCTTCTTTCTGAATGCTTCTTCTACGGCACTGACTAGCAACATGAGGGCATCCGCAGTTGACCTGCACTTTCTAAATCCTTAGTTACCAATCATCCTCATCGCTTACCTAATTATTAACCATACTTTTTGAAATACTCGTGAATGGATGCCTCTTTAAAGTTGATTTAACCGAAAACGCCCTCTTCACTTGGAATAGTCGTGAATGATTCCTCAAAGAAGTAGATTAAGTTGATTTAACCGAGAACATACACAATTTTACGATCTACCAAGAAACCCACATCTTTATAATTCTGAAAGTATTAGAGTCCTGAGCTCCCAACTTCTTCACACTGCGCAGATGGCTTGGGAGATGATCACAGTACACTTAACTCATTTTGGCCATTTAGCGACTTAACAACTTATTCTTTGTGATCATAGATTTATAACCTACCTAATCGAAACTATCACCAAATAAAAGTTCTAGAGATAATTAAAAGGCAAATTTCATACAAAATATGATTTTTCGAATGCCGCCATTTTAACAAGACAGATGCCGTAACCCGTCTTACGCTAAAATGGTCAGTCCTATCGAAAAATTAGTTCTTACCTATTTTCCTTACAAAATTTCTAATCGCTAACGTCTCCTCAAATTTGAGATAGGACTAAAAAAAAGACACTCTGCAATCTACAATGTAGAACTATTGTCATTAAAATTGACGTAGCCCTACATTGTCATTTTATTTTATTTTTTTCCGAAATAACAATTTTTAAGAAATAAAAATTAAAGCATAAAATATATTTTTATTTGAAAAAAAAAAAAAAAGAAAAACAATTTTATGCCACTTTATTTCGGTTTAACACATTCGTTCGTTCGCTCAGATGGAAAGAGGATCTGAGGTCATCGCTACCTCGAAACGGCGTTTGGCAAAAATCGCGTGTTTTAGCTTAACTTTCTAACGCTAGGTACTGTATCAAAGTGTTAAGGGGTGGAGGGTTGAAATTTGTTTTATTATAAATGGGACTCAATAAGCTATCTAATTATGTATTATTTATTATTTATGAAGTTTCAAGCTTTAAAAGTGTGACCTGTTTTCGTTGCTCCTTATTTACTTATTCCACTTGTTTTTTCTCTATTTTTATTATATATTTTTTTATTTTTTATTATCTATTTTATTTTTTTCTTATTTATATATTTTTTTTAAATATTCTCTTTTATTATTTTTTTCTTCATAATTAAGCTGTTTTATGTTTTTTCATGTTAATCTATATTTATAATTGTCCAGTTTTTCTCCAATGTAGCACTAATTTATTTATTTCTCTGTACGTCATACTGATATTATATTTCATTGTTTCCTATTCTTTACTCTACATTTATTCTTAGCGAACCTAGGTCCCAGAATATTAAAATTTCTTTTCATTTCATGCTCCCGATGTTATCCCTGGTGTGGAAGGAAAACTTAACTCAAGATAAAATTCTCATCAAATAGAAGTTTTAGATATAACTGAAAGTACATTGTGTATGAATATTTTTTCGAAAGCCCCCCAGTTAGCTCAATGTCTTTTTTTTTTCATCTCCCAGATAAAACATCTAAGGGCCTCGGCCGGGTTTCGAACCCGCGATCTTTAGTTGAGTAGGCTAGAAAGCTACCTCTCAACCCTCAGTGGAAAATTACCGATATCAATATAATCGTAACCAGTACAAATGTAAGGCATTTGGAACAACAGGAAATGTCGGCAAAATGTCCGCATTCTGTGTTTAACCAGACAGGTGTTTAGCTGTTTATTCTTTGACCGAATACAAATAATAACAAACAAAAAATGATCAACTTCAATACTTTTTTACAAAAAAAAAGAACATTTAGGTTAGGTAGTTAGTTATTATGACTCATGCCCGGGCTTTTAACTACGAGGTCATATCGCCTACTACCAGCGCTATTTCGTCACTCTGGTGGACATGAGCCCATACTATGGGAGTCCTAAATTTTGCCTACCCTAAATTTTTATTCACCTAGGGATCTTTAACGAGTACCTGACATCGTACAGGCTCGGGACCATCGCTTAACGTCCCATCCGAGGGACGGCGTGCTTAAGTTTATTTTATCTTCCAAATAAAATAAACTAAGAGCCTCGCCCGGGAGATTTAAGTTTGCTAGAAACAATAATACATTTAAAAAAGTTTGTGGGAAAAAATTAACCATTTAAATAGGTTTGTAATCAAATAATAAAACATTTAAATAGATTTGTACTAAAGAATAAACAATATAAATAGGTTTGTTAAAATGTTAGAAGAAGTAATAAAACATTTAAATATATATATATTTTTTTCAAATAATAAAACATTTAAATAGATTTTACTAAAGAATAAATAAACAATTTAAATAGGTTTTTTAAAATGTTAGATGTAATAAAACATTTAAATACATATATTTTTTTTCTTCAAATAATAAAACATTTTAAATATATTTGTTCTAAAGAATAAACAATTTAAATAGGTTTGAAATCAAATAATAAAACATTTAAATAGATTGTTACTAAAGAATAAACAATTTAAATAGGTTTGTTAGAATGTTAGAAGTAATAAAACATTAAAAAAAAAAATTAAAATAAATTAAACTAAAACTGAAACATTTCTAAGAACTATTTTTTCCAATGTGGTGCCAATTAAGGGGCACCTTTTTGTATCAGAGGCAAGTATGGTCACAATTTCAGGTATAAGAGTTTTTTACAAACCAACGAAATCCTTCAAATGGAAGAATCTGTTTCAGGAAATGTTTTGATAGTTTTATGACGCTTGAAAAGAAAATATTTTATTGTATATGAATTATGAAAGTAAAAAAAGAATTTAAAAATAAAATCCTAAAACAGGTCAACAATGAAAGTGAATAATAATCAATCAAAGAATATGAATAGTTACGTAAATAGAGAGTTAGTATAAAGAATAACTGACAGACCAAAACTCACCTCTGACCTAAGACAGACTGAAACCTGTCTGTGAGACCTCCCACCATTCTGCCCCACCCCTGAATATGGACCAATGAGAGACAAGACTCCGCCCCCTCTCCTCCGTTCAACCAATGAGCACCGTTTGCCCCTTCCTCTGCCTCGGGTATAGCCCTCAGGCCGTCAGTGGTTCCCCTACCCTCGAGCCATGTACATTGACGAACAGCATAGATCGCAGCACTATCTTATGGTGAGTTTTGGAAATAATATCTCTTCTGGCTACGCCTCCGGGCATCAAATTTCTCTCACATATTGATTTGTTTTATGTATTATCCATCTATTGTTTATTTCGTAAAATAACACATTCAATACTTATTTATTTAAATTATTTGAATCTCAAATTGTGAAACAACAATATTTAAAACTACCTATATAAAAATACAATCGTGATTTCGAATTCAAATTGTTACCATTAATTTTTGATTATTTATTTCTTGCTTTGTTAATGTGAATTATTAAAATATATAATTGCTTAATTCGTTTATATATATACTAAATTTATACATCCTTACCTTATATCTACAATGTATTCGTGCAAAAATTGAAAATTTATTTTTTAAACAATGTTTTAATGTTCCCATTGTATGAAAATTCGTTTTTTTTGGGGCATTTGTTTATTTCATACAGCGCACTGTCTAGCAAATATTACAAAATCTATTCTCTGCATATTTGAAATTTAGTTAAATTGTGTTTCATACATTTTTTTGATATATTTGCTAATTGTTTTAAAGAAAATGTTCCGCATGAACTTAATCTCATCACATTCCTGACATTCTTTGAATACATTTGAGTTTTGAGAATACAATTCTGAATTGTTTATAAAAATTAATAAAAATTTTAAACGTCAAATGTTTTATTTTTTTTTTCTCCTGAATTTCTTGTTCATTGCGCAAATGTGTTACCCAATTTCCTGTAATAAGTATAACATAAACATACATATTAACTAAATATTATTTTGAAATTTTACATTTTATTTAAGAACAAGGATATATTTATTATAGAATATCTTTCAATGTAAAAATTTCGTGGGGGATAACTGGCAATGTACTTACCCAGAACAAATTAATCAATAATTTTTCTCATCTCTCCCTCCAAAACTCATCGACTGTTTAGGCTAAAAAATATATAAATATAATATAAATACGTACTTCCGAATCTTCATCGTAAATTTTGTGTCAATACATTCATTATATCGGCAGTTATTAAGTTTTTTGAGATGTGTCACTCTTCTGTTTCTCCTTCCTTTCGGTCAATTTTGCTGAAAATTGATAAGTGTCATCCTTATAGCGATTTGAATTTAAATATAAAATTTAATTTTCATTCATTCATTACATCGGCAGTTATTTATTTATTTTTTATTGCAACTTTGAAATATTTCATTATGAATATTTACGATCGGTATACCATAAGTAAATTTGTTGACAATAGTTAATGGAACAATTTATGTACAATGACTAAATACAACAGAGAAAAAAATAATAAATAATAAAAATGTCTCCGTGAAGTCTTGAAGAATATGTACAAAATAATAATACTATGTATACAAAGAGAAAATAAATACATACATAAAAAAAATATATATATATATAATAACAAGAAATAGTGACATTATGAGGGTTTCTGGATACACTTATAAAATGTGTATGTATGTGTCGATACATTCATTCTATCGGGAGTTATTGACATACAAGCAGACTTTTTTTTTTCCTTTTTGGAAATTAATGAATCGGTGAACTTGAAATTCCGGTAATAACCCAACATTGAATTTCTGATCCATTATATAACTTCTTCTATACTTCATATGGGGGAAGTAATACACATTTAAAAAATAAAAATAAAATAGTGAAATAATTTCAAAATTCGTTGTAAACAGAAATTAATGTCAATAGTATGTAGTTTTATTTGTTTGTGTATATTATCATGGTATATATTTATCCACTTTAAATTTTTAAATACACAGAAACTATACAAGAAACTTATTTTCATTTTAAGATAGATTTAAATATATTTAAACCTAATTATTTTCAAAATGGATACCGGTGAATTATGAAGGATATTACAAAAACACTTTTTTTTTTCTGTTCACTTAACACATTATTGTTTACCATTTGAGAATTTTTTTTTTTTGGGAGAGTATATTATTTGTCAAAAAGAGCACAAACAAAGTGTCTACATACTTGAGAACTGAAGAGGGGGCAGGTTCGTTAAGGTTTTAATGAGGTTGATAACCTCTGACTGGCACAACTGGCACATTCTGTTGTATTTTTGAGAAACTAAATGTTTTTTTTATTTTTGCAATTTAGTGAAAATTTCTCTTTGCGCGATAAGGTCAACAATATTTTCGGATGTATATATTTTTTTTTTCTTCCTCAACTGTATGAAGTTAGTTACTCGTATTTATCCTGGCACTCAATTCTAATGATAATTTATTTACTATTGAGGGCGCCAATAGCTCAGTGGCATGCGTGCTTGACTTCTGAGGTCAAAAACGTGGGTTCGAAACCCGACCGAGGCCCTTAGTTTATTTTATCTGGGAGGTGAAATAAACTTGAGCACGCCGTCCTTCGGATGGGACGTTAAGCGATGGTCCCGAGCCTGTACGATGTCAGGTACTCGTTAAAGACCCCTGCCCTAGGTGAATAAAAATTTAGGGTAGGCAAAATTTAGGATTCCCGCAGAGTCGGGCTCATGTCCACCAGAGTGACGAAAGAGCGCTCTGGTAATAGGCGATACGACCTCGTAGTTGAGGCCCGGGCATGAGTCATAAAACCTAACCTAACCTTTATTTACTATTCTTAGTTTTATTTTATTTATTATATATTTTGTTTAATAGATACAAACATTCAAAGTGTGACATGTTTTCGTTGCGTCCGTGCTCCCCTGCTGTGGGGGAAAACTTAGCTTTAAGTAAAAATCTCATCAAATAAAAGTTGTAAAGACAACTAAAAAGTACATTTTATATGTGACGCCCTGCTTTGCGAAATGTATGCCGAAAATTGCCATAAAACGACAATTCGGAACCCAGTTTTTAGACATTTCAGTGATTTACTCTAAAACAGTTAGTCCTATCGAAAAAAAGTTTTTTACAAAAAATGTTCCGAATGAAATTTCCTTAAATTAGTGATAGGACCAATACGAACAAAATTATAAGGTTCCAATATATGTACAATAAATTGCTGTTGGAAATAGTACGATGTACATTGTAACTCATTTTAAAATACGTTATGAAGAATAAAAAGCTTAAAGTAAGTTAGTTATTGTGGTTCATACCCGGGCTTTAACTTTAAGGTCATATCGCCTACTACCAGAGCGCTTTTTCGTCACTCTGATGGACATGAGCCCGACTCTACTGTGGGAGTCCTAAATTTTGCCTACCCTATATTTTTATGCACATAGGGTAGGAGGTCTTTAACGAGTATCTAACATTGTATAGGCTGTGGATCATCGCTTAACGTCCACTACCGAAGGACGGCGAAATCAAGGTTTTTTTACCTTTCAGATAAAAAACAAGGGCCTCAATCGGATTTCGAACCCGCTATCCTGAGCTCTGTAGGCTAAAATTGTATGTTTGATTTTCCGATTACCTGATACCAAAATGAAAACAAAAAAAAAAATGATGTCAAACACGATAACTTCCGATAGAATGAATATATCGACACGAAATTTTATTTGTATATCCAGAACCTCATAAGGATGACACCTATTGATTTTCAGTCAAATCGGCCAAAGAAACGATTAGTGGGGTGTCAGCACAACAACTTTAATAACTGCCGCTGTAATGAATGTATCAATACAAAACTTTATGAATTCAAAACCTCATAAGGACGACACCTATTAATGTTGCGGAAATTTTGCCGAAGGGAACAAAAATCCTAATAACTATTGATTTAAAATTTAGTATGATGATTCAGAAGTGAGCTTATGATTTTTAGCCCTAACGGTCGATTGGAGGGAGAGTGAAAACTTAATTTGTGCTGGGGAAGTATGACGGTGATTCATCGTTCATTTTTTGTTATTGGAAAGAAGGGGGCTTAACTCAAAAACTCCAAAAATTGCTGAAGAAATGAAGATATCAATACACAAAATATAGTATAAGGATTAAGAAGTCCCGTAGATAGATTTTGGAGGGAGAGCAACAACTTAAATGATTATTCGTGCTGGATACATGTACCTAGGAGAACATGGGTACAAGTACCCAGGGGTACATGGATACAGCTGGTGATTTACCGAATATTTTTTTTTCCATTGGGGGAGCCCTGATGTCTGAACCTGATGTTGGTATTTCCTCTGTCTTTACTTTGATCTCGGTTCGAGAGGGTGCACAATTTCTTCGAGCAGTTTGAAAAAAAAAATCTCTTCCCATATATGTAGAGATTTGTTTCTGTAGGAGTCGAAAAACAAACTGCGAAATCTGTAATACCACAAAGAAAAGGGAGAACATACTTGAAAGGGAATCAAAAATGCAGTTAAATCTGCAATATTGCATTTCTGAATAAGTTACTAAAAGGTATCAGTCCAACAATAGTTAGTGTAACTCATTCCTGGGCTTATGAGGTCATATCGCCTACTACCAGAGAGCTCTTTCGTCGTTCTGATAGACATGAGCCCGACTATACTATAGTAATCTTAAATGTTGTCTAACCATGTCTATTAGGGATCTTTGACATAAAGATGGCTGATGTAGTGAGAAGTGATTATTTCACAGGTTGTCAAATAAGATGTAGTCTGACCTCTCACAGATGTTTTATTTGTATTAGCTAGCCGGCTTTCGAGGTTGCCCTCATCATCAAGCACCAAAAGAAACCATCCGTAAGCAACAAAAACAAAAAAAAAATCAAGTAAAGGTTAGGTTTTATGACTCATGCCCGGGCTTTAACTATGAGGTCATATCGCCTACTTCCAGAGCGCTCCTTCGTCACTCTGGTGGACATGAGCCCGACTCTCCTAGATTTTGCCTACCCTAAATTTTTATACACCTAGGGCAGGGGTCTTTAACGAGTACCTGACATCGTACAGGCTCGGGACCATCGTTTAACGTCCCATCCGAAGGACGGCGTGCTTAAGTTTATTTTACCTCCCGGATAAAATAAACTAAGGGCCTCGGTTGGGTTTCGAAGCTACGTTCTTGAGCTCAGAAGGCAAGCACGCATACCACTGAGCTACCGGCGCCCTCAAGAAAAAAAAGTAAATACATATATGTAGATACATTAAATTATAAAAAGTAACTAGTTGAGTTTCTATATTTATTTAAATCTTTGTTGTCTTTATATTTTATAATTGTTAGCCTCTTCCAACCAAGTCCGCTACCTCGGGCTTTACCTAGACAGTAGACTAACGTGGAACCCACATACACGACTTAAACGACAAGAACTGAATCGAAGATACGGACTGTTACGTCGACTACTTGGACCAAAATCAAAACTGACAACTAACAACAAACTTACGATTTACAAGACCATTATACGTCCCATCTGGACGTACGGACTCGAACTTTGGGGTGCAGCTAAACAGTCGAACATCAATCGAATCCAAGCATTCCAGTCCAAACTCCTGCGACGAATTATCAACGCTCCTTTCTACATTACCAATAAAGTCCTACATAGAGATCTCAATATTCCCACTGTCAACGAACTAATCCAATCCCGATTCCAAACATTTCACAGAAACCTTTCTTATCATTCAAATCCTCTCGCTCAAGCCCTATCCTATCATTCCCATTCTGACAATCCTCCCCGCCGCTTGAACAGGAGGTGGCCTCGCGATCTTCTCTGAGGATAGTGAATGGTGAAAATTAACTTTCGAGGGAGTGTCAGCGCTGGCTGGCTTCTCCCATCAAGTGACGTTATTTTTTTATTTTGTTCACATATTTGCTCATTATGTATGTATTGTATATAGATTGCAAATAAAAAAAAAAAAAAAAATTGTTAGCAACAGAACGTGTTTTTTGTTTTTGTTGCTTAAGGGTGGTTTCTTTTGTAGACTGCCTGATGATGAGGGCAACCTCGAAAGCCAGCTAGCTAATACAAATAAAAAAAATCATTGAGAGGTCAGACTACATCTTATATAACAACCTGGTATCTTTAACAAGTACTTGGACATCATACAGGCTCGATCCGAATGATGGCGAGCTCAAGATTTTTTTACCTACCAGATAAAATAACTAAGGGCCACGGCCGGGTTAGTCCAACAATATATTTTATTATAACTAGTTTCGGCAATCAACATTCTCCATAATCATCATACTAAATTTTGTTTCCATAAGTTCATTATATTGACAGTTATTTGATTTTTAAAGTAAAGCCCTTCCCCCCCTCCCCCTAAATCATCATACGATGCCTATTTGAGTTATGTTAAATTCCCCCATTTGGCCGATTTGACTGATCATCATCATCAGCTATCATTCTTTCAGGATTATGGATACATGTTTTGATAAATTCTATCATCCATGAGTTACTGTGTTCAGAGATAGACGGCACTTTCTTTGTTTTTATCAGAAAAAATGAAATTCCATTGAAAACTCAAATTCGAATTTCTGACCGATTATATAACTTCCTCTATACTTTGTACAGCTGATTTCCTAAAACAATAAATACTACCCTGTTGTCATTTTTATACAGTTGTCATTTTTTTATGTAAACGAAGTTTCTGGTTAATACAGTAGAACCTCTTTAAGTCGATCCTCGATAAGTCGAAAACCTCCAAAACTCGAGAAAAAAGTTTTGTTCCTTTCCCTTCAAGCGCCAAAACCTCCATTACTCGAAATCTCAACCCTCTATTAGTCGAAATAATCAGTGAGTCCCTACAAGCCATTTTGGTACATATTTTCCCTCTACAACTCGAAAAAATAAATTGGACCTCTATATCTCGAACATAGCAATGTTTTATTTTACAACCTTTACAACTCGATTATTTGAAACTTATTACCTCTGTAAATCGAAGAAAAATAAGTTATCGACTTTAAGAATTTGCCGACAATGTACACCATTGTTTCTTAGAAAACAATTTAGGAGTATACAATAAATAGGATTACCAATTATCTAAAGCAAAAAAAAATTACTGACTTTTTTTAATACATACATATACTACGTATTTTTTATTTTAAGGATGTTTTGAAATAATGTTGATTTATAATAAATATAAATATGTTTGTTACCTCTGTAACTTGAATTTTTATTTATTTCACCTCTTTAACTCAAAATTAGTTAGAATGAACCTTAACCTCTACAAGTCGAATCAAAATCCGCCTGTCGAAATCCTCCATAAGTCGAAAACTCTATAACTCGAATTTTTTTGGTGTCTCCCTTGATGTTCGACTTATAGAGGTTCTACTGTATAATAATTTATTATAGAAGAATGTTCAAAAGGGGTTTGGGGAGAGAGGCTAGTTGCATGTAATCCGCCATACTAATGGCGTGCATGCATCACGAATGCACTCATCAGCTGACCTCGACCATGTCAACATAGACATGCAGACAGACAAGTTGGGATCATATCCATTGCCTGTTTCTTATATTTAAAAGGCAAATAATCAGACAATATTACAAGGAAGTGAGATTAGTTTATGTATTCAAATGTATCTTAACTAAGGATGTTGCGATATCACTAAAGTATCGATCCTAATATCTCAAGTGGTATCAGACGTCGTATCGATATCGGAACCCGGCCGAGGCCATTATGTTTGAGCAGGCCTTTCGATTAGACGTTTTAACCAACTAAACATGGATAGACATAATTTAAGACTCCCATAGTAGAGTCGGGCTCTAGTATGCAATATGACCATATGAGTCACATTAATAACAACTGAAATAAAAAATAATAATATTGTAAAAATATTTAAAAAAACATATTTACTGCCATCCTAGCTGCTGCTGAATCTTCCATACATGCCTCATTCACAACACCATGTTACTCAAATTGAGAACTGGTGGAACATTTGGAAAATTAAACTGAACATAAATCACAACATATAACATTTACATTAAGACGAGATACATGTCCCGCCGTTTTTATCTACCTCAAGCCCCTCCCTCAGACTAACACCGTAAGATATTTGGGACATTTAAAATGCACAAAAGCGTAACTGCTACACATTTCTACTAAAATCACTCTGGATGTATGGCTCACAAATCTACGGTTCGGCTAAAATATCTAACCTGAAACGTATCCAGGTTTTCCAGTCAAAGACACTCAGACTCATTACACAATGCCCACCATACGTAAGTAACAGAACACTTCACAATGACCTCATGATAAACACAATTCAGGATCTTTACAGTAAATTGCATTCACACCCAAATCCATACATCCACTCAATTTCTTCACCACACTTGCCACACAATCCTCCCAGGAGATTGAAGAGGAGGTGGCACCGTTACTTACTATAATTCCAAATTGCAACCCCATCTTGAAACAAAATCATAATATCCTCACAATATTCATTGATAATAATTATAATATTCATTTTTTTTTTAATTTCACCCTGAGGAGCTACCGCTGAGAGGCCTTCCTCTATCACGCCAATCAAGACATCCACTATCAATCTAGTCCTCTTGGTGGCTGGTTTTTGCATCATGGCAACAGTTGCGACCTACAAAAAATAAAAAAACTGTCAATCTAATGAATGTTTTGACATAAAATAGAGTATGGAACCTAAGTTAACTTTTTTTTATTTTATTTTTTTATTCTACAATCTGTACAAAATTTACAATAGATAGAAGTGAACAGGAAATAAATATGTACAATTGATGGGAGAAGCCAGCCAGTGCTGACACTCCCTTAGACAGTCTCGTTATTTATTGAAAGAAGATCGCGAGGCCAGCGTCGTCTTCGGCGACGTGGGACTGAGAGGACATGCGCTGAGCGACAGGATTGGCATGGGTATTCAACTTGGAATGGAATTTATTGAAGCGGAGTTGGATTAGGTCTTGGACATAAGGAATATTCAGGTCATTGTGTAGGACTTTGTTGGTGACATAAAAAACATTGACAATTTGTAGTAGGACTTTTGACTGAAAAATTTGTATTCTGTTAATGTTGATCCCCATAGTTCTAGTCCGTATGTCCATATTGGTCGTATGATTGTTTTTTAAATTGCAAGTTTGTTCTCAACATATAGTTTTGACTTTGATCCGAGTAGTCTTCTGTTGAGTTCTTGTCGTTTGAGTCTTGTATGGGGATTCCATGTTAGTCTGCTGTCTAAGTAAAACCCAAGGTACGTTATTGGAGGAGAGCATTGTTCATAGATACAGGAGAACAGTTTTGCCTTCGAATAGTGAAGGTAACTTGAACACATTTACCATCGTTGATCTTAGTTCTCCATAGCTCACACCATCTGGAGATCTCATCTAGATGCTCTTGCGAGGAACGCGTTACCTAAGTTAACTATCGATTTTTAGTCCAAACAGTCGATTGGTTTTAGATGAAGAGGTGAAAATATAATTGATTAATGCTGAAGAAGTTTTGCCGGTGATTAACTGAATGTTTTTTAAGTTACTCTTAAAACAAACTATTATTTTCCAATTAACTATACGTTACTATTACACGCCGTAAGTACAGCACATTCTGTTTCATTTACAGACAAGTCTATTCCAACATAACCATAATTTCTTTGTTTATTCTTATTCTTCTTAAACGTACTAAACACATACCTTGAACGAAGTATTTTCAAGCAAAAATTACATATATCTGCAAAAGTATAAAAACAAGATAGGTACGTTTTCCAGGTAGTGAGGGGGGGTTTGTGGGAGTGAGTGGTGGGTAATTTGAGTGAGGTTATATTGGCAGATAACCGGGTATTAACCTTACCCTATGTTCAACTTGGCTCTCTCTTTAAGTGAAAAAATTAAATAAAAAAATAAGGAACTAACGGACTTGGAATGAGAGAAAAAAGTCTTCGCTAATTCACCGGCAACGTACTTCCCCAGATCGAATTATTTGCTCTCCCTCCAAAATCGCTTGCTGTAATATTCAACAGTTGACGTAAATAGGAACTAAATCCTCATACTAAATTTTTTGTAGATAAATTCATTATATCGGCAGTTATGAAGAAATCCTCCCTTTCAGCCGATATCGCTGAAATTTGGCAGATTATGTCCACATTGTGTTTTGACATTAAATATGAAATTTCATGTCGATACATTTATTAGACAGGTTGTAAAATGAAATATAGTCTGATTTCTCACAAATTTTATTGATATTTGCTAGCCGGCTTTCGCGGTTGCCCTCATCATCAGGCAGTCTAATAAAATAATTTTGAAAATAAAATAATTAAGATGTTTTAATAAATAAAATAAAAATAAAAAAAATGCATGAAAAAAATTGAGTAAAACATATGGAACTAACGGGGTCGGAATGAGAAAAAAAGTGAATAGATGACGTCTTATTTGGAATTAGGAATCCAAAAAAACTAGTTATTATAATTTTATATGTGTATCCAGAACCCTCTAAAGACGACATCTATTAATTTTCAGCTAAATCGACCAAAGGGAAGGGGAAGAATAGGAGGGTTAACACAAAAACTCTTATAATTGCCATTGTAATGAATGTATCGATACGAAATTTCATATGTAAATTCAAAGCCATATAAAGACAACATATATTTAATTTCAGCAGAATCAGCCAAAGGGGAGGGGGGGATCAGAGGGAAGCTCGACTCAAAAATCCCAATAATTGCCAATTAATGAATGTATCGATATGAAATTTAGTGTGAAGATTCACTATGTAAGTCAAATAGTTTTTGTCCAAATGATCGATTAACTTTGGAGAGAGAGCGAATACATAAACAGGGGCGTAGCCAGGATTTTGAGCAGAGGGGTGGGGGTAGACTCCCGGGGGCACAGCCCGCAGTTTCTGTGGTTAGCGTTGCAGACTTTTTGTTACTAATTTGGGAGACTCGGACCTCTAGAAGCTCCCCCTGAGGTAACCACTGACTGTAATACTTAAGCTGACTTTACATGAGCAGCAAAAATGCAAAGTGCAGCAGCAGCAAATGCACGCGTGGTTTGTGTGCTTTTAGAATTAAATGACTCACATCCAATAGCGTGCATTTGCTGCTGATGCGCTTTGCATTTTTACTGCGCATGTAAAATCAGCTTTAAGAGTATAAAGTATAACATAAAGGACGATTTTGAGCGAGGAAATGAAATGATCGAATTCATATATATTTAAATAAATGTAATATGACTTGTTTTGTACATTTATGTAACAGCTGATTGCTGATTTAGGAATCAGACGCACGGGAAATTTGAAGATACTATTGGTAACTTGCAAGCAATCGATTTTCAATAAAAATTATTTTTTTAGTTTATTTAATTTTTATCTTGGTTTTTTGCGCGTGCCCCCCCCCCCCCCCCTGGCTACGCCCCTGTACATAATTGATTAATTTTTTTCTATGGGAAGTACATAGCCAGTGATTGACCTAACTTAACAGAGTATAATACTGTTTTTTTTTTAGGCATGTCAAAATTACTGCTGGAATTTGACAAATACACCGTCTCAACTGAATAGTAATAACGCCATTTTGAGATATTATTTGTCAAAACATCTGACATAATAATGTGTGTGTGGCCCTCTTTACCCGTCTTGTCAGTCCTTAGACAGGTAGAAGTTTCAGGTGTGACTCAGAAAGGGCAGTGTTTAAAGTGACCCTATTGTCCTATATAAGGACCCAAGCCTATTGATATCCTTTTGTACAACTTCTAATACCCATCCATATTTTTTTGGATTACCTCAGTTGTGTTCCTACATCAGAATTGACAGGTCTACAAGAATATCTGCGTTTTCAGCTGAGGATTATAAGAACTATAAGTTTCATAGAATGTAAAGAAGGATTTGAGCAAATTTTTTTACTTCGAAAAAACAGTGAAATAATTCTTCGGTGAATCACCGGCTGGGTACCTACCCAGCACGTATTAATCACTTATGTACAGTCAAAATCGTCTATAACGACCTCCAAGGGGTTAGGAAAATCTGGTCGTGATAACCACAATTTTTTTTTTTACTAATCGCATAAATAACAAATGAAAGATCAAAACAACAATGGAATAAAGGTTTAAAAAACTGAATTACTTAAAAGCACACAACACTTAGCACAAAACCCTCCACGAAAGTTGAAGAGAAGATGGAACCGCGACTTTCTGCCACCTTAAATCCTATTCGTTCTTAATATTTTTTATTTATTTTTTTACATTATTTTACTTCACTTTTATCATCTCTCTTACCCATCCAGCAAAATTGTCTTTCAATTCCTTTTTTATTTTTTGTTTTTTCTGTTCTTGTCCTAATAATAAAGATATAATTTTCGTCCCGAGGACCTACCACTGGGTGGCCTTCCTCTCACATGCCCTTCACGCCAACATATCAATACCATCACAGATTCTGGTTGTTGCACCCTAGCAATAGTTGCATCTTTATAAATAAAAGTCAAAAAAACTTAAAAGCAACACATTATATTTATTTAAAAAATAGCACATATTTACATTAAAAAATTGAAAAGTAAAATAAAAAGGAAAATCTATCTGTTAATAGGAACATTTCTCTTTCAATGAGCCTTAAACCATTGCAGCAAAGCATTGTCTAAATCAGTATGTTGGGTCTAAATCAGTATGTTGGGTCTAAATCAGTATGTTGGGTCTAAATCAGTATGTTGGGTCTAAATCAGTATGTTGGGTCTAAATCAGTATGTTGGGTCTAAATCAGTATGTTGGGTCTAAATCAGTATGTTGGGTCTAAATCAGTATGTTGGGTCTAAATCAGTATGTTGGGTCTAAATCAGTATGTTGGGTCTAAATCAGTATGTTGGGTCTAAATCAGTATGTTGGGTCTAAATCAGTATGTTGGGTCTAAATCAGTATGTTGGGTCTTCCGAATTTTCTTTGCAGAAAAAAGATTTCTCCTCATAACTTTTTTTTGTTTTTTTCTCTATTGTCCGACATGGTAGAAATTGTTGAGTGGGAAACACCGAATTGTTTAGACAAAGTAGAATTAGACTCACCTGTTCCATCCGCCAAATGATGTTCGCTTTTCCGGCGATGGTCAAAGATTTTCTTTTACACGTCATGTTGACACTTTTAATTGAAAATAAAGTTAAAAAACCCCACCACGTCTTTTATGATTGTATGAACTGAATTCATAGATCACGAAACAATTACGTATCCAATTATCTCTAACTTGATGTTTTGTTTACATTCTGTTTGTCGTTATAGACCACTTTTAATTCTCCAAGTTGTCTAAACTAGCGTTACTACAGTTGATGTCGTCGTTATATCCACTCTCGTTATAAAGATATTTTACCTGTAACCTTGTAATGGCGAACCAAACTTTTCTCGGTATTTCGTCGTTATAGAAGGTACGTCGTTATAGACGGTACGTCGTTATACAACGTTTTGACTGTATTTCCTCTCCCTCCGAAGCTGTTTGTGCTAAAAATCAATATTTGACTTACATAGTGACTTTTGTGTCGATACATTCTTTATATCGATATTTGAGTCGAGCCCTCATCACTAGTCCACTTGCATATCGATACATTTATTCGTAATTATTGGTATTTT
Organism: Aradus depressus; assembly: GCA_963662175.1. Lineage (NCBI taxonomy): Eukaryota > Metazoa > Arthropoda > Insecta > Hemiptera > Aradidae > Aradus > Aradus depressus. Next base: position 20,328,028 of record OY759226.1, on the reverse strand, counting down.
CGACGTTCTATTTATAAAAGTAATATTTTTCGTAAACTATTACCTGCTCTCCTGTCTAAGAATCGGTATATCCTTATATTTTTGCGTGTCGTAAATTTCCATAGTAGGTTGCGTGTCCAATTGAGCCGGTTTGGGTTCCAGGTAAGTCTTTTGTCGAAACCCACTCTTAACATTTTTTACTGTTTGATGAACATTTTTTATTTTACGTTCTTATACTTTCAGTATAAGGAAGTATTGTAATCTTGCAAAAATTCGAAATCGAATTTTCAAGGAATCATAGTCTGTCTCAGAAACTAACAGTTATAGTGACTCATGCCTGGGCTTTAATTTCGAGGTTATATCGCCTACTACCAAGCACTCTATCGTCACTCTGGTGGACATGAACCCCGAGTTTACAATGGGAGTCCCAAATTTTGCCAGCTAGGTTTATTCACCTTGGATATAGGGATCTTTAACGAGCAGCTGACTTCGTAAAAGCTCGGTACCAACTTTTAACGTCCCATCCAAAGGCATGCTCAAAGGCTTCGCCGTGGCTACATGGCTACATCCAAGTAGGGTATTGGGTATTGGGCTTTGGCTCTTCTAAGTATTTATAATCCTAACTTCCTCTTTAATTGGGAATCTTATTCTACAATTCTTAGAAATTTTTTTGGGGTTGGCCGGCGAGAGCGCAAAGCTGATTTTTATTATGAGGGTGACTATACGACGAGAGCGCAAATTGGCAAATTAATTAATTCTTTATCACAGAACTTCAAACAAAGCCGTTGGCCGGCGAGAGCACAAAGCTGATTTTAATTATCCAAATTTTGTAATATTTCTATTTATGTTTGTTCTAGGAATTTATGTACCTAGATGAATGATTATCGCTGTTAGACAGCTTACAACAATGAAAATTGAGATGGCTGAGTAATCAGTAGGCCTTTGCAGTGGCGGCCTTTGTGGCGGGCGAGACGGGCAACTTCAAAATAAATTAAAAACTTAATTAAAACCTTTGCGCTCTCGCCGTATAAAAATGGGATTAATTTTTATTATCTATTTTCATTTATCTTTATAATTATCCCTTATCTTATAATTTATAATCCTGCAAGTTTGCAATAGGTAGGTAGGTAATTGAATTTAATTATAATAAATTTCTTGAAATTCTTTATTAAATAGATCTGGACAAAAATGAATTGCTATCGGAAAACTATCGATAGTATTCGATAGTTTTTAACCGATATTATCGGACTATCGATAGTGCCAACTATCGACTATATGATGGGGAAAAGAGATATCTAGAGAAATGTATTTGAAAATGTATGTATGAATCACCCCGAGGCTAAATAAATCTATGAATACAGAAAAATAAATTATTATATTTCCTCGGCACAAATAAATTATTTAAGTTTGTGCTCTCCCTCCAGAACCAATGGATCATTTGGGCTTAAAATAAATAGAATAGATAATTAAAATACACAATTTCTTTGTCAAACTTCACTATATATTCTCAAATACTCAACTAGTTTCGCCGTGTTAAGGCATTATCAAGAGTCACTTACAAACTGACAGAATTGGTTGACAGGGTAGAAGGTACAGTTATGGAGGGGGGTTTAGGTAGTGACGGGGAATCCCTTGTTTTTGTTACTCTATACATTCCCCGTCATTACCTAAAAACCCCCTCCATAACTGTATCTTCTACCCTGTCAACCAATTCTGTCAGTTTGTAAGTGACTCTTGATAATGCCTTAACACAGCGAAACTAGTTGAGTATTTGAGAATATAAAGTGAAGTTTGACAAAGAAATTGTGTATTTTAATTATCTATTCCTAGAATGGAGCTTCACAAAGTAAATCTGGAAACCATAAATTATTTGAAAATAAATAGAGACTTTTGAATCATAATAAATTTGATGTAGAGGTTAGGTTAGGTTTTATGACTCATGCCCTGGCTTTAACTACGAGGTCATATCACCAACTACCAGAGCGCTCTTTTGTCACTCTGGTGGACATGAGCCCGACTCTACTGTGGGACTCCTAAATTTGTTTGTCATCAGAGTCAAATGTACAAAACACTTAATTTATTAATAAGTTAATCTATATCATATTTATAATAATATCTTTAAGACAATATCTAAGTATAAGTTAATACATTAATATAAACTTAACTGTAAATAGAAATTGCTGCCAACATATTATATGAGTAAAACAATTTCCTGAATTAAATTATTTCCTACCCTGTAACCAATGTTAATAAAAATAGTTAAAATAAAAATATAGTCTATTAGCACAAAGAGAAACTGAATCTAGAAGAGTTAGGTACGGAAGTTACACTTCGAACGTGTGTACTAAATGCACACACACTGAAACTAGAAGTTAGGTACGGAAGTTACACTTCAAACGTTTGTACTAACTCTACACAAACTGAAACTAGAAGTTAGGTAGGGAAGTTATACCCCGAACGTGTGTACTAACTGCACACAAACTGAAACTAGAAGTTAGGTAGGGAAGTTTTACCCCGAACGTGTGTACTAACTGCACACAAACTGAAACTAGAAGTTAGGTAGGGAAGTTATACCCCGAACGTGTGTACTAACTGCACACAAACTGAAACTAGAAGTTAGGTAGGGAAGTTTTACCCCGAACGTGTGTACTAACTGCACACAAACTGAAACCAGAAGTTAGGTAGGGAAGTTATACCCCGAACGTGTGTACTAACTGCACACAAACTGAAACTAGAAGTTAGGTACGGAAGTTTTACCCCGAACGTGTGTACTAACTGCACACAAACTGAAACTAGAAGTTAGGTAGGGAAGTTATACCCCGAACGTGTGTACTAACTGCACACAAACTGAAACTAGAAGTTAGGTACGGAAGTTTTACCCCGAACGTGTGTACTAACTGCTTTCTTTTATTTTAGTTTCGACAATATGTCCGCGTTTCTCAACATACGGGTCAATCAATATTTATAAGTCTGAAACAATAAGGTGAGACCCGTAGCCAGCTTGTCTCTAGGGCCAGTCAATCGCCGGACTGCTCTCCATTTTAATAGTATGTAAATAGATGCACATTTTTCTCTCCTGTGGAACATATAGGATTCTGGGCATCTATAATTTGGTAATGATACGTTTAGGGGCATAGCTGGCATTCTTCTAGAGCCTTCCGAAGCTCAACAAGCCACTTCTTCAGCTATAAAAAGTATAGTAATAGAAGAATCATCGGTTACGTACTTCCCCAACACGAAATAATCAATTTTCAGTCGACCCCCCCCCCCCCCCCCCCCTCCCTCCCTCATCCTCTATTTGACCGATTTCATGGAAACTTAATAGGTACCATCCTTATTGGGTTTTGAATTTAAATATAAAATTTCTTGTCGAGTTAGTTATTATGACTCATGCCCGGGCTTTAACTACAAAGTCATATCGCCTACTACCAGAGCGCTCTTTCGTCACTCTGGTGGACATGACCCCGACTCCTACTATGGGAGTCCTAAATTTTGCCTACACTGTTTTTATTCACATAAGGTAGGGGTCTTTAAAGAGTACCTGACATCGTACAGGCTCGGGTCCATCGCTTAACGTTCTACCCGAAGGACGGCATGCTCAAGTTTATCTTATCTCTAAGATAACTCTCAGATAGATCTTGAATTCAGTAAGCAAGCACGCATACCACTGAGCTACAGTCCCCAGAGTGCGAAATTTATGAATTTTGATTTTCAAAATTGGAGCCCCCGCTCAATTTTTGATCAATTTGGATGAAACTAGGTGCACAATATTTGTGAAAGCTGGCTTTTATCAGGTAACTGCGGGTTTCACAATCAAGGACAATTATATGCCAATTGACAGCTGCCAAAACCCCGCGAAAATTTTTAATTTTTTTGCCTAATTTTTTGTTAACGGATTTTTACAACTTAAATGAATGTTTTTTGGGTCGCTGATTACGAATTCAATTTTTATTTTAGTCTAAAGTGGTCCAAATTCAATATATTGGCTATTTTTGCCACTGGCATATAATACCTTGATTGTAAAACCCGCAGTTATCTGATAAAAAGCCAGCTTTCACAAATATTTTGCACCTAGTTTCATCCAAATTGATCAAAAATTGAGCAGGGGTTCGAATTTTGAAAATCTAAACTCATAAATTTCACACTGTGCGCCCCACTAATTTCATGTCGATTTATGCATTACTTCGGCAGTTAATGGGATTTTTGATTGAGCCCCCCTTGATCTCTCCCTTCCCTTCAGTTGATTCCTCTGAAAATTGATATGTGTTGTCCTTATAATGTTTTGAATTAAAGTATAGAATTTTGGGTCGATACATTCATTACAACTGCAGTTATCGCAGTACTCTCTGAGTTTTTAAGTTAAGCCCCCCCTAACCCCCCTCTCTTCCATTTGATCGATTTGGCTGAAAATCAATAGATATCGTCCTTAGACGGTTCTGTATACACATATAAAATTTCGTGTTGATACATTCATTCTATTGGGAATTATCGTGTTCACGGTCTGTCTGTATATGAATTTAGGTTTTTTTCTGGAAAATGAAAAAACCTTGAGCACGCCGTCCTTCGGATTGAACGATGTTAGGTATTCCTTTAAGACCCCTACCCTAGGTGATATGACATCGTAGTTAAAGCCCGGGCATGAGTCATAACAACTAACTTCTGACAGAATGAATGTATCGGCACACTCCCATAAAGACGACTCCTATTGATTTTCAGTCAAATGGGTGGGGGAGCTCAACTCAAGAACTCTAGTAATGAGCCTACGAAATTTCATATGTAAATTCAAAATCCGATGATTGATTGGGGAAGTACTTCACTGGTGATTCACTGACGTGTTCTGTTACCCAGAGCTCTTCTGTTCCCCAGAGCTCTTCTGTTTTGCAGCAAATATGTTCTGCAGCAAATATGTTCTGCAGTTGAGAGATTCTATCTTTCTAAGACATATTAGGCCAACCTTTAGTTGGCTAATACATAATTGCGCAATGAGAAGTGAATATGAACAAAACACGTCATTTTTCGCAACTAACTTTTTTACTTCATATATATTTAAATAAATGTAATATGACTTGTTTTGTACATATACATTTATGTAACAGCTGATTGCTGATCGGAATCAGAGGCACGGGAAATTTGAATATTCTATTGGTAACTTGCAAGCAATCCATTTTTAATAAAAACTATTTTTTTAGTTTATTTAATTTTCATCTTGGTTTTTTGCTCTGGTCAGGGGGGGCGCGTGCCTCCCCTGGCTACGCCCCTGCTTATGATAAATAAAGGCCGGGCATGAATCACAATAACGAACTAATATGTTATCACTGTAGCAGGTTATATGCCCCAATGCTGGTTAGCTCAGGGTAGACAGAGTGCTGCCTCCTTAGCCTCTTTCAGCCCCCCAGGCTTGGAGTGTGGTAGATAAATTGCTCCCTAGCCCCCCCTCCTCAACCCCCCGTCCAATTTACATTGACAGATTACTTACACATAATTTCATTTATTATTTATTCCAACTTTTATTTCATTTTATTTGTTATATTATACAACTTTTTCTATACCTTACTAGGAAACTAATACATATTTATTTATTTATTTTTTTAAATTTATTTTTTTATTTATTATTTTAACAGTTTTTCTTCAATTAATTTTCTTACAAGCCTGGTCTAGATTTCCTCCTTCATAATCTTCATTTTTATATTATTTTTTAAATTTATTTTATCTTCTATAAATTTATTTAGATACATTTATTTTCGTACGATTTCTTCATAATGAAGCTGTTAATTTATTTATTTTTTTATTATTATTTTAGAGGGCGCCGGTAGCTCAGTGGTATGCGTGCTTGACTTCTGAGCTCAAGGTCGTGGGTTCGTAACCCGACCGAGGCCCTTAGTTTATTTTATCTGGGAGGTAAAATAAACTTAAGCACGTCGTCCTTCGGATGGGACGTTAAGCGATGGTCCCGAGCCTGTACGATGTCAGGTACTCGTTGAAGACCCCTACCCTAGGTGAATAAGAATTTAGGGTAGGCAAAATTTAGGACTCCCACAGTAGAGTCGGGCTCATGTCCACCAGAGTGACGAAAGAGCCCTTTGGTAGTTGGCGATATGACCTCGTTGTTAAAGCCCGGGCATGAGTCATAAAACCTAACCTAACCTATTATTATTTTATTTATTTATTTATTTACTTATTTCATCATTATTTATTTTATTGTATTTTCTTATTCAGTTATATTCATTATGTTCTTGTGTCTATCCACTATAGCACTTTTAACTCATTACTGATATTTCATTTCATTTTTGTATTTGTTGCTCTGTTCAGTGACTGTCGTATTTATTCTTAGGGGACCTCGGTCCCAGAATAAAATTTATTTTCATTTCATTTAATACAGAATGAGAGAGGGCGTCAATAGCCCAGAGGTAGCGTGCTAGCCATCTGACCTCAAGATCGCGGGTTCGAAACCTGGTCGAGGCCCTTACGTTTTTCGGCAGTTTTTCGTTAAAGACACCTACTCTGGGTGAATAAATATTTAGGGTAGGCAACATATGAGTCGGGCTCATGTCCACCAAAGCGACGAGAGAGCACTCTGGTAGTAGGCGATATGACATGGTAGTTGAAGCCCGGGCATGAGTCATAATAACTAACTTGTGTTCCATAAAGTTTATTGTTTTCTAATTGAAAATATATGTGAATTGGCCATTATAGGACATTTTTATACCAACCACTATTGTACAGATCACCTTGCTCCCCCTAAAATTAATTTCATACTGGCATTATTACCGCTAGCTCAGTGGTATGCATGCTTGCTTACTGAGCTCAAGTTCACGGTTTCAAGCGATAGTCTCTTGCATGTATGATGTCAGATACTCGTTAAAGACTCCTACCCAAGTGAACAAAAAGTTTAGGACTCGCGCAGTAAAGTCGGCCTCATCTTTACCAGATTGATCAAAGACGGTAGTAGGCGATATGACATGGTTAAATGGTTTATATTAGACATTTTAAAAACATTTGTTTTTTCTTTATTGGTTTGTCAAATGTTATTTATTAAATAAAATTAAAAAATCTTGTTTTCTCTGTCTGTATTTTAGCAAAAAATAGCAACGAAAATAGAGCAACCTACTGACAAAAGTTATATGTGATAAAAGGTAAAAAAAAAATTAAAATCATAGGGAACAACACATATTTTAGAAGCAAACCTGTTATAGTGAAGCTGCACTAGGGTTTATAGGTTCCTCAACAGAGTGCAGCACAAGCATGGCAACCAGCCAAAATCAATAGAAGTTGTTACATCTCCCAACAGATATCGCTCCTCTCTGCTTAGATATCTATAATGTCTCATCCATTCTTTTTTTGTTTTAACAATTTTATTCACAATCTGTACAATATATTAGGTACAATAGGCAAATATTATGATTATAATAATAAATAACATAAAAATTTCATTTTATGGGATAAATCAGCCTAAGCTGACACTGAACTTGAATGAAATAAAACTCGTTTATTTGTGGTATTGTCTAATTTCACAGAATATATATACATGGGAGTACTTTCGGTATTTCTACCATCCTCAGACTGAGTCCTATCTCTTAGGCTTTTGGCTGAGGATGGTAGAAATACCGAAAGTACTCCCATGTGTATATATTCTGTGAAATTAGACAATATCACAAATAAACTAGTTTTATTTCATTCAAGTTCATTTGAATTATTTCACAGTATCTCTGCAATAATGTCAGTTTTCATTGATAAAGCTGACACTCCCTAGAAAGTTTTATTGCAGATCCCGAGGCCATCTTCTCTTTAGACTATGAGGAGGGTTATTTGGATGACCATGGGAGGATAGGACTTGTGCAGACGGGTAAAATGGGATTAGTAGAGTCCCGGTGAACCGAGACTCGCTGAACGGCGATTTGAGAACAAGGCGAGAGATTGAGGGACATGGCAGCAAAAAAAAAGGATAAATTCAAAAAAAAAAATCAATAGAAGAATTTTTAATAAAAAAAATAATGCATATGTTCGAAAAAAGTTTAAAAAAATTAATTGTTTAATTGCTTTGGACTTTTTTGTTTTTATGTACATATTTATCCTCTTTTTCGGATTATCTTCGCCATGGTCCTGACTTTCTCGGATAATCGGGACTACTGTACATCCATTAAATAATCATTTTAAGAAACGAAAAAAAACATTATTTTGCATAAATATAACAATGAATATCTGCAAACTTTTATTTTGTGAAAAATAATTGTATTCATTGCACAAACTGTTGGAAGTGATAACCATAAACAGTGGACGTTTTCTCCGTTTGGAACCTTTAGAAAGTGTTATCACTTTTGGGTCTGTTTTAAATTAAAGGGTTAAATTCAAAATAAGTACAATTTTTTCTCTAAATATTTACTGTTAGGGAGACTTTATAAAAAAAACTTTACAAATTTGAGAAAAAAACATGCAAGCACTGCCCAGATGTACGAAGTATAGGGGTAGTTATGCAATCTGAAATTCGATGTTTCACCGGAATTTCATGGTTTCCAACCCCTGGATTCCAAAAATTTGAAGAAAAAAATATTTCTGTTTCTGTCTCTTTATGTGAATATGTGTGTGTTTATCTCATGATAGAGTGAATATATCGATATGAAAGTTTATATCCAGAACTCTAGAAGAACGACATCTATAGATCTTCGGAAGGAAAAAATGGGATCAGAACTGCCGAAGTAAAGGGAGTATTGACCCGAAATTTAATATGAGGATTTTTCGAATCTATACTTAATGATATTGTGAAGACAAATTTGAGTGTTTTTTTTTTTAGGGTCATCAACAGTTTCTTTAATATCATCCTCTTCAGGTTAAACTTTCGCTCAATACAGGAAATTCAATAACTCTCGTTGTAATAAATGTATCCGTTAATGAGTATATATCGTATTTTCAATCAAAACTTTATACTGAACTCAGACGGAGAGCAAAACTAAGTTGTTAATTCGTATTGGGGAAGTTGATTGTTGATGATTCGCCGGCTTGAAGAATAGCAACATATATACCGGGTGATTCATTTAACCTGAAAAACAACATTAAATCTAAAAATAAGCTTTATCGAAAAAAATTGTTCAAACAAAAGTTGCAGGGTTTAAAGGGGGGCATTTAACAGTAATACGAAATTTAACCTCGAGTGGCGTTTTCAGGGTTAAATCAAGGGCAACTTCGATTTTTTCATTGGAACCCCATAGTTTTAATTGCATACTTGGATTCTACGTGAAAAAATACGTATCTTTTGTAGGAAAAGTTTTGTTTGAAAATGTAAATTGTTTATGGTTTTGAGAATTTAAAAACACAAATTTGATGCACAAAGAAATAAACATAGATTAAATTAAAATGAGTTATTGTAATAAAAAATCAATATTTTACACAAAATGTATTTATTAATTTAAAAGTAAATAAACTGTAAACAAAACTGAAACAAAAAAGTTATTTATTACTACGAGGTGTAAACAATAGAGCTAATTCTGTTGTAGTTGATATCGTGTTTAAATGGAGAAAAGTATGCAGAATTTTTAGACCAACAAGCTTCTTGAAAATTTGACCCTTCAAGAAAGAATGAATATGTGGTTCCAAAACGATGGTTGTCCAGCGCATTATGCAATAACAGCACGTGAATTATTAAAATGAGACTATCCTAACCGATGGATTGGTCGAGGTGGTCCAGTAAACTGGCCAGCTAGGTCACCGGACTTAACTTCGCCAGATTTTTTTCTATGGGGATATCTAAAAGAACAATTATACAAAAATGTGCCAACTACAACTGAAAATATGAAAGAGAGAATCAGAAATGCATGTCGAGAAATTGACAGAAAAACTTTATTAAGGACGGTGCAATGTTTCATTACACGTGTTGAAAAATGTATTGAAGTTCAGGGACATCATTTTGAACATTTATTAAGATTATAATTAATTGTTGATAATTGGTGTGAAATTATTCAATTAAAATTTGTTTTCTAAATTTTGTGTAAAATATTGATTCTTTGTTACAATAACTCATTTTAATTTAATCTATGTTTATTTCTTTGTGCATCAAATTTGTGTTTTTAAATTCTCAAAACCATAAAAAATTTACATTTTCAAACAAAACTTTTCCTACAAAAGATACGTATTTTTTCACGTAGAATCCAAGTATGCAATTAAAACTATGGGTTTCCATTGAAAAAATCGAAGTTACCCTTGATTTAACCCTGAAAACGCCACTCGATGTTAAATTTCGTATTACCATTATATGTCCCCCTTTAAACCCTGCAACTTTTGTTTGAACAATGTTTTTCGATAAAGCTTATTTTTCGATTTATTCTAGTTTTTCAGGTTAAATGAATCACCCGGTATATCGGTGAATGAAGAATGGGAGCCATAACCTCTCAAGCAGGTTGGAGGTTCTGATCTTCTTTTCTGATAAAATAAATAGCGGAAGTACTGAAGAGAATGTTCTTCAAAGTCCCTTGAGATAAGGTTTATAGGCAGCATGGCTTCCGTTACGTCAAAGGTGTCTTGGCAAATTTTCTGTTAACCTAACGTCACTACTATTTTAAATGTTAACGGAGCGTCACTACTATTTAAATATTAACGGAGCGTCAATACAATTATAAATGTTAACGGAGCATCATTACTATTTTAAATGTCAACGTAGCGTCATTACTATTTTAAATGTTAACGGAGCGTCATTACTATTTTAAATGTTAACGGAGCGTCATTACTATTTTAAATGTTAACAGTGAGTCACTAATATTTTAAATGTTAACGGAGCGTAACTACAATTTTAAATGTTAATGGAACGTCATTACTATTTGAATGTTAACGGAGCGTCATTACATTTTTAAATGTTAACGGAGCTTCACTACTATTTTAAATGTTAACGGAGCGTCACTACAATTTAAATATTAACGGAGCGTCAATACAATTTTAAATGTTAACGGAGCATCATTACTATTTTAAATGTCAACGGAGCGTCATTACATTTTTAAATGTTAACGGAGCGTCATTACTATTTTAAATGTTAACGGAGCGTCATTACTATTTTACATGTTAACAGTGAGTCACTAATATTTTAAATGTTAACGGAGCGTAACTACAATTTTAAATGTTAATGGAACATCATTACTATTTGAATGTTAACGGAGCGTCATTACATTTTTAAATGTTAACGGAGCGTCACTACTATTTTAAATGTTAACGGAGAGTCATTACAATTTTAAATGTTAACGGAGCGTCACTACAATTTAAATGTTAACGGAGAGTCATTACAATTTTAAATGTTAACGGAGCGTCATTACATTTTTAAATGTTAACGGAGCGTCACTACTATTTTAAATGTTAACGGAGAGTCACTACTATTTTAAATGTTAACGGAGAGTCACTACTATTTTAAATGTTAACGGAGAGTCATTACTATTTTAAATGTTAACGGAGCGTCATTACTATTTTAAATGTTAACAGTGAGTCACTAATATTTTAAATGTTAACGGAGCGTAACTACAATTTTAAAGTTAATGGAACATCATTACTATTTGAATGTTAACGGAGCGTCATTACATTTTTAAATGTTAACGGAGCGTCACTACTATTTTAAATGTTAACGGAGAGTCATTACAATTTTAAATGTTAACGGAGCGTCATTACATTTTTAAATGTTAACGGAGCGTCACTACTATTTTAAATGTTAACGGAGAGTCACTACTATTTTAAATGTTAACGGAGAGTCACTACTATTTTAAATGTTAACGGAGAGTCATTACTATTTTATATGTTAACGGAGCGTCATTACTATTTTAAATGTTAACAGTGAGTCACTAATATTTTAAATGTTAACGGAGCGTAACTACAATTTTAAAGTTAATGGAACATCATTACTATTTGAATGTTAACGGAGCGTCATTACATTTTTAAATGTTAACGGAGCGTCACTACTATTTTAAATGTTAACGGAGAGTCACTACTATTTTAAATGTTAACGGAGAGTCACTACTATTTTAAATGTTAACGGAGAGTCACTACTATTTTAAATGTTAACGGAGAGTCATTACAATTTTAAATGTTAACGGAGCGTCATTACATTTTTAAATGTTAACGGAGCGTCACTACTATTTTAAATGTTAACGGAGAGTCACTACTATTTTAAATGTTAACGGAGAGTCACTACTATTTTAAATGTTAACGGAGAGTCATTACTATTTTATATGTTAACGGAGCGTCATTACTATTTTAAATGTTAACAGTGAGTCACTAATATTTTAAATGTTAACGGAGCGTAACTACAATTTTAAAGTTAATGGAACATCATTACTATTTGAATGTTAACGGAGCGTCATTACATTTTTAAATGTTAACGGAGCGTCACTACTATTTTAAATGTTAACGGAGAGTCACTACTATTTTAAATGTTAACGGAGAGTCACTACTATTTTAAATGTTAACGGAGAGTCACTACTATTTTAAATGTTAACGGAGAGTCATTACAATTTTAAATGTTAACGGAGCGTCATTACATTTTTAAATGTTAACGGAGCGTCACTACTATTTTAAATGTTAACGGAGAGTCACTACTATTTTAAATCTTAACGGAGAGTCACTACTATTTTAAATGTTAACGGAGAGTCACTACTATTTTAAATGTTAACGGAGAGTCATTACAATTTTAAATGTTAACGGAGTGTCGCCAGGGAAGGATTTACAATAGAGGTACTTGCCCTGGGAGGCATGCATTAGGGGCGTCAAATTTCAATTTTTTTTAAATATTAAAATTTCATTAATAAATAAATAATTATTAAATAAATCATATGTGATAGTAAGATGTTGTGGGACGAGATTTCTAATAGAAATAAAAGACGTTGTCTTCCCACTGTTTTATTTATACCAGAACCGGTTTTCGACGCAACAGTGTCATCATCAGTGGTTCATCTACCATAGAATAACAAAATATACAAATAATAAAAAGTATAAATAATTCCTAAAGCATCAGGGTACAGAGTAAAATTATAAAATAAACTTACCCACCCACAAAGCACAGCGGTTGGAAGATAACTGGCATAGCTCTAAGGGGTGGGGGAAGCCAGGTTCACTCACTCTCTCAACATGCAAAAACCATTCATTCTAATAAATACATTAAGTCTGTACATAATATAAACATTTTCCATCATACAGCCAAAGAAATTATTTGTTGTCATAAAATATATAAAAAAAAAAAAATAAAATAAATAAATAAATACATTGTTAAAAATTATTACAGACTTGAAATCACAATAAATATCATTATAAAAACCATATTTTGGTGGGTAAGTTTATTTTATAATTTTACTCTGTACCCTGATGCTTTAGGAATTATTTATACTTTTAATTATTTGTATATTTTTGTTATTCTATGGTAGATGAACCACTGATGATGACGCTGTTGCGTCGAAAACCGGTTCTGGTATAAATAAAACAGTGGGAAGACAACGTCTTTTATTTCTATTATTAAATAAATATTAAATTAGACAATAAAATAGTATATTTATTATATTGTAATATGTGTAATGTATTCTTTCTTTCTTTATTTATTTATTTTTTTTATTTTTTTTTTTCGGGTGCTCCTGACCCCTTGGGGAGTCGGTCACATCATGTATTCTTTATTATTATTATTTTGTTTAAAAAAATTCTATCTAAATAAAAATATGTATTTCTTTTTCCTTAAGTGGGCGGCAGAATATTTTTTGCCCCTGGGCACAACACAATGTAAGTCGGTCCCTGAACGTCACTGCTATTTTAAATGTTAACGGAGCATCACTATTGTTTTAGATGTTAATGAAGCGTCACAACTATTTTAAAGAATTCCTATGTCAATTATTGATTTATGAGTTCCTAAGCCAACTCTAGATTTATGAGTTCTTAAGTCAACTATTGATTTATGAGTTCCGAAGTCAACATACTATTGACTTTTTGTCCAGTTTTGGAGTAAAAGCGAAAATTTAGTTGACTAATTTGTGCTGGGGAAATACATTGCCGGTGATTTTCTCCGGTGATCAGAAAAAATGAAGTTCCAAGGAGGACTCGACATCGAATTTCCAATCGATTACATAACTTCCTCTATACTATGTTAGATTAGATTAGGTTTTATGACTCATGCCCGGGCTTTAACTACGAGGTCATATCGCCTACTACCAGAGCGCTCTTTCGTCATTCTGGTGGACATGAGCACGACTCTATTGTGGGAGTCCTAAATTTTGCCTACCCTAAATTTTTATTCTAAGGGCCTAAAAATAAACTAAGGGCCTCGGTCGGTCTATACTATATACTATGTTGAAGTATACCCTAAGGATCTTTGGCAGGTTTGAATCCATGAGCACAATAGGCATAGGACAGTCTGTGCTACCGACGCCTATACTACTTGTCATCGACTGAGCGTCTCTTCTTCCCCCACCCCAAAAAAAATCCTATACACGCCTCTGCTACTAGTTGTAACACAATGAATACCTAATTGTTCACACTTCCATTGATGACTGAGTTCGGCTGTTTCCGTGTCTGCTCGGCTCTGCTCGCTTCTCCCTTTCGGCTGTCACTTCCCCTTAGGGCTCATTCACGTTACGTTTTCCGTCATGTCAACCTGATAATTTTACCATTAAAATTATTAATTAAAAAATTATTATTTATTATTAATTGAAAAATTGTGTTAAAATATCGGTATTTTATTAAGTTGAGTGTTGGTTGTCTACTAAACCTGGCGCTGGCTCATTATGTTAATAATCTTGGAGTAAGTTACATTTTTCATTAATATTCAATTTATTTATTAATTTATATGAGAAATTTTTATTAAATACACAAAACATTTCTTAGTTTGATCAATTTGATTGCGTCTAAAATAATATCTATGCTTTTCAAAAGCAACTTCCATTTTTTTTTTTTTTTACTTTCTTATATTTTCAGTATAAAGTATTGTAATCGTGCGAAAATCCGAGATTGAGTTTTCAACAGATTTTCACGTTTCCCATGAATAATTCACTTAAACCATTTTCACGAAAATGTGTTTCTGAGTGTGTGAACTGTGCTATGAACTCAAAAAAAATTTGTAGAGAAAACTCTAAGTCACATTTTATTTAAAATAATATTTTTCGCAGGTTACCCAGTGTGCGATATAAATGAAAATAATTCTGAAGTGTCGTTTTAAAATAAATATCTTTAGACGTTTCCTCATGTATAAAGCTCACTGACTGACTGCACAAACTACACTATACTAAGAGATAAACACAAACTCCCGACTGACATGAAAAAACTACTCCAAACATCCAACTACGAATACAACGGACTCATCCACTATCTTAAAGGCACAAAACTCTACGAGGATATTATAGTCGTCGCTAATTACCCTGAAGTCGATGAGACCTTAAATTAAAAAAAAATATATACACATACAGTGTGTGCTTGGAACACACGCCACAAGTGAAACTTCTTTCGTGATTTTTTAATAATTAAAACAATTATTGTTTAGTTTTTGATCCATAAATATTATTTTTAAGTTGTACGGGATTTCTCAATTAACTAAACATTTTAGGTGCAAACAGTTTTATTTATTGGTTTATTTTATTTATATTCATTTGTTAAATCAACATTATTTTTGTTGTCAGGAACATCAGAACCTAAATTTGATTGACCAAAAATAATCGTTAATAAATTTCCAATCGTTAGTGTTTCCTCGATTTGACATATAACCAATAACGACCAAAGTTATAACACCCCAAAGAATGAAAAATAAATGTTCGTAGCTAATATTTCAAAATAATGTTTAAATTGTATCACACACTAACGAATTATATAATAAATATTTTTATTATTGATATATTTTTTTAAGAATAAAAAAGAGTACTTTCCCAGCAAGTATTTATCAATGAAGTTTTCGCTCTCCCTCCAAGAGCAATCAAATATTGTATTTATTTACTCAATATTTGATTTACATAATATAATGGCTTCTGAATCCTCATGCGAAATTGGTGGAGGCAGGGGCTGAATATAAAGATAGTGCCTTATTAACGGCTCATCGGATTTTAATAAAATTTCATACGTACTAGCAGAGATGTCCACCGTTGCACGGTAAATACTACTTGGGTTGCCCACCGTTGTTCACCATATAGCTAGTTCGGTTGTCAAGCGTTGCTCAGTCATATAGCTGGGGTCCGCTGTTGCTTGGAAATTACTAGCCGTGATGACCACCGCTGCTCTGCCTAAAAAGTGTTTTCATATCAAAACAATAAACATCATTGATTTTTTCAGAGATCTAAAATCTCATTTCCATGTGGTTTTAAATAATTCACATGGAAATGGGGTTTTAGATCCCTGAAAAAGTCAATGATGTTTATTGTTTTGGTATGAAAACTGGGCAACCATGTAACGGAAAAGATTCTTAAAAATTACAATTAAACTAATGAGGAAAGCCAACTTGGTTTGTTTAGTAATGAAACAGTTCTTTCTTTCTCCTGTAAAGTTAACCTTATGTGGGTTAGGGCCTTTTGCCTGGAACGCATCCATATATATTTTTTTAATTTAAGGTCTCATCGACTTCAGGATTATTAGCGACGACTATAATATCCTCGTAGAGTTTTGTGCCTTTAAGGTATTGGATGAGTCCGTTGTATTCGTAGTTGGATGTTTGGAGTAGTTGTTTCATGTCAGTCGGCAGTTTGTATTTGTCTCTTAGCATAGTGTAGTTTGTGCAGTCAGTCAGTATGTGTTGTACTGTGAGCTCAGTGTTGTCTTGGTTGCAGGAGCATGTCGGCTGTTCAACTCCAACAAGTAGCTAGGAATGTGTCAGTTTCATATGTCCCTGTCTAAGTCTTGTGATGATCACCGTGTCTCGTCTCTTCATGGTGCTTGGAGGTTTCCACGGCTTGTTTTTTTCTTTTATTCTTCCGAGTTTGTTGTCTTCCATCTGAGTCCATTCATTGTTCCAGTGTTTTTCAATTTTTCTACTGAACGGCATCCAAATTAGTTTTATAATTTTTTCTGTTTTTAGTGTTAAGTTGCCAAAATTAGCAAAACGAAACACTTATGGAATCACTTCAGTGTTCGTCCGTCTGTCACAGGCGATTTTCTCTAAAAAATCTGAAAAAAATTTGAAATTTAGCTCAGAGATAGTGTGGTTTCCCAATTATAGAAGATTATGAAGCATAAAATGTTGAATTTTGATTCTGAGGATTAATTTCAGGGGGTAAATAGCAAAATTGAAAAGAAAAAACATTTTTCAAGGGCATCGTGTAGGGTGTCAAATGAAAGCTTATTGAAGCACGAATTCAACAATATATATGATGTATTTTTTTGAAAAAATTTTCGGGAAAAACTCTTAAAAATTGCTGTACCCCGCCCTTATCACCAAAAGGATACCTTAGAAAAATCTGAAAACAAATCATGAACATTGAAAATTAGGTGAAGATTGAGCCAAAATTATCAGAATTGAAAAATTCTAGCGCGATCAATTGTTATAAACAATTTAATTGTTTATTTCCTTATAACTGCTGAACCATTGGTTTTAAAGAAAAAGTGTTTCGACAAAAAATATTTTTTACGATTTAAGGAACAACATTTGTCCTTACATATTTTTCAAAATTTATTATAAAAATTATTTAAAATTTGTTATCTTCCTAACCTACCTCCAAAAATATAAATCAGAAACATTTGAAGAAAACTCAGGAACATTGACAATTATTGAAGGAAACGTTATCACGAGTGCATTACTATTAATAATTTAAGCGGGGGGGCTGATTGCATGCAACACTAATTGTGCATAAAATAAAATGATAGACAAAACACTTTTTTGAACACTTATATTGTCTAATTCCACAAACATAACTTAAATGTGTACCGGTTTCGGCTTACGCCATCGTCAGCACAATGTTCAACAATAATTCAGATATTTGCCAGGCATACATATTTATATTAACCTAAATGTACCTGAGGTGAAAGGGTCCCCTCCTCTGGTAAAACCAGGGGGGTGGAAGTCTATATTCTAACTGTAATAGCCAACTGTGCACTTATTTGAAAACCAAGAAAATAAAATTAAAATAAAACCAAAAACTAACATTCCAAGAAAACAATATAACAAATGTACAATATATAGCTACTATATGTCTAAGTAGAAAATTATTTAACCTAGGTTAATGTTGCCATGGATATTTGTTAGCTGAGAGGGATTAATAAATTTTCTCCTTTGTTAGTAAATATATGTATATGTTTGTAGAATTATACAATATAAGTGTTCAAAAAAGTGTTTTATCTATCATTTTATTTTATTTATTAGTATTTCCACTATATCAACACAGAACGCAAAAAATATACTGGGACACTAATTGTGCAAGTATAATTTGCACTTGACTAATTTTTTTAAAAATGAATTTTGAGTGCCAAGAGTGAATTTCATGAATGATTTTTTTAACTAAGAGAATCCGTGAAGATAAGAAATTTGGAATTTTGAGAATGAGATGTGAATATAAAGGCTATGTCGTTACTGTTTTAGACCACCAAATATTTACTTTAAGACCGATTTTTCGAAAATTTATTTGTCGGATTTCCTGTTGCTGTGCGCAACTGCTTAATAGGTTGGCGCATTTGTGATTTCAGGGTTCCCGACTTGTCTAACCTACCTGCTAAACTCATCCTCTGTTTGTTGTTCTGTTTCAGGACCGGCTGGGCGGTCAGGGGGCGCCCTTCTCCCCCGGAAGGGCCGCACTCCAGCCCGACTTTCAACCGCCCTATTTCCCTCCGCCCTTCCCGGCCAACTCGTCTCCTCCCGTTGAGTATATGGCCACTGATCCCTACTCACTCAATGTCCATCATCAGCACTATCAGCTCCAGAGGAGGGAGGACATCCATGTAAGTACAATTATACACAAATACACTAAGTAAGGTGAAACTTTGTCCTCGTGCGGAGTGGAAAGAGGTGAGAGAGAAAGCTTTCAGCGCTGAGCGTAGTATTCTTAAAAGACAAATTGAAAAATAGGATGTGTGACGTCTAAAAATTGTCAGCGGGAGGGGGGCTAAGCATAAAAATAGTGCTAACTCATAAACGGATAATCAGATTGTCATGAAATTTTACATGTAGTAGTTTCAAAAGCATAATCCAAAAATTGGCTGTGACGTCTCAACGTTTTGGACGTGAGGGGCGGGGGTGCATTAATGCTGAAGGAATTTCACATGTAGCTTTCATAAATATGCGATGTAGCGCTAATTTTAAAAGGGTGGGTTTCCTAAGCATGTATTACCTAGGAGGTCCAATGTTCCTAACTACGTACTAACTGTGATCCCCAGCGTTCCTAACTAGGTACTAGCTGTGATCCCCAGCGGTCCTAAGAACTTACTAGTTGTGGGTTCCGCCGTTGCAAGGCACATAATGGCTGTGGTGCTCTGCGTTCCTAACTATGTACCTGCTGTGGTGCCCGGGGGTTCTAAGAACTTACTAGCTGTGGTGCGCAGCGATCCTAAGCACACGAACTGAGGTGTCCGCCACTGCAAGGCACACACTAGCTGTGGAGGGCAGCGTTCCTAAGAACGTAATAGCTGTTGTGCCCAGGACATTAAGCTATAGTCCCGAGACTGTAAGATGTCAGGTACTCGTTAAAGAC
Source organism: Aradus depressus (assembly GCA_963662175.1). Taxonomy (NCBI): domain Eukaryota; kingdom Metazoa; phylum Arthropoda; class Insecta; order Hemiptera; family Aradidae; genus Aradus; species Aradus depressus. The sequence continues at coordinate 20,308,451 of OY759226.1, read as the reverse complement.
CCCTACCCTTAAATAAATAAAAATTTAGGGTGGCAAAATTGAGCGCTCTGATAGTAGGCGATATAACGTTATAGTTAAAGCCCGGGCATGAGTTATAATAACTAACTATTAATTTAATGGTAATATAAAAATAATTTTATTAATATGATATATACCTGAATAACGGGACGCAGGTTTTCTTGAAACAGGACCAAAATTGTCTCCCTCGGATGCAGTTAGCATATTCCGAATGGACTTAACAGAAGACCTAGGAAGGTCTGGAACTTGACCCGACTTACCTCTCCATACTCCAGTTGGCCCTGGAACATAGTGAACCACTTTCTGGAAAACCGGGAAAAGTGTGGGAATTTTCATTGAATTCAGGGAATTTTTTCATCTATAATAATCAAGTTATATTCTCATAAAAATCCCAGTTAGCTCAGTGAAAATGGGTTTAAATTCTCGACCTATTCAGTAGTTGTTGAGTTAGGAGGAACCGATTTTAATGATTTTTGTTTTAAATACTCAGATCGATGAGTGCTGAAGTATGCAAATCTTTATTTGTTGCAATAAATATTTATTTTAAGAAAGTCCTATTTTTCATCTTTTTTTTCACTCAAATATATCAAAAAATACGCTTCGTTTATCAAAATATCAAATTACTTTACAGAATCATTAGAAGAAGAAAATGAACTTTGAAGCAGCTCTTTACGCTGAGTTCATGAGATATTAAATTTTTAAGTTGAATGAATTTCAACAAATCCTTTAATGAGTACACAGATTGAATAAGAAGACCAATGAAAAGACACTGCTAGAATGAAATTCTCTCCATTTATATATGAGATCTTATTTTTGAAAAATTACCTATTTATTTTTTAAAATCATTTTTAAACAAAAAATATTAGCGATTTCAATAATTATAACGTAGTTTATTTATTTATCTATTAATTATTTGATATGCATATCAATAGTAACGGAATATATTTACAGTAAAGTCTCCACCGTATAGATGTTGATTAGCGACTGTGGATTCTAATTGTAGGAGTATTGAGGGTCAGTCAAAGATGGAAAAAAAAAACACTATTCAGATGCCAACGTTTCGATATATTTTATATCATCATCAGGGCCTACAAACATGGGGGAGAAATCAAGATTAGAATCAAAAATAAACAAACAAAAAAAAAAAAAAATTTTTTTTTTTTGATAAACATTACTGAACGTTAAAAATACACTATAAGCAGTTGAAAATTGAAACTGACTTACTATGAATAATTATTAAACATTAAAATTAAATATGATTACATTACTAAACATAAACATTAATAATGGAAATAGACAAATAGGTGGAACATAATAAAGAGTAAACATTAAAATGACTTACTATGAATAAGCAGGGTTGGGGAGAAGGCATGTACACTGGATGGAGTCTTACATTGCAATGAAATGGTACAAAATAATACTAGGGTGCTAAAGTGCTGCTTCAGCGACCCCGAAAACCCCTGAGTACCATTTTCTACCTTAATGCGATGGAAATCAACGGATGTTTTACGACTTTGAACTCTACTGGCGAACAGTCAGAAGGAATGTACGCGAAAATGTCACAGCGTTACCCAGCTTTGGTTAACCATAAAGGAGTTCTGTTCCGGCAAGATAACGCTCGGCCACACACTTCCCGTCGGACCAAGGAAAAGTTACAGAAGTTTCATGGGATTGAACTTCTGCCACAGCCACCATAGTGTCTTTAGTCCAGACCTCGCTCCGTCAGATTATTACTTGTTTCGATCCATGGTACACTTTATTCAAGGGAAAAAATTTAATAACTTAGCAGAAGTCGAAATTGCGGTGCAAGAGTTTTTGGACAGCCATCCCAAGGAATGGTACCAGCGTGGGATCGAGCAACTGACTGAAAGATGTCAGATATTTATAAAGATATTGACAGATTAAAATTAACGATGAGTCTTAAGCAGGATTATGAGCACGACGACCCAAAACAGCCCGTTAAATTGACTGATGTATGTATATCAATGTAAACAACCTAGGCAAAAACGTATTCGAAAATAAAATACGGTGGAGTCAAAGATGGAAAAAAAAACACTATTCAGATGCCAACGTTTCGATATATTTTATATCATCATCAGGGCCTACAAACATGGGGGAGAAATCAAGATTAGAATCAAAAATAAACAAACAAAAAAAAAAAAAATTTTTTTTTTTTTTTTTTTTTTTTTTTGATAAACATTACTGAACGTTAAAAATACACTATAAGCAGTTGAAAATTGAAACTGACTTACTATGAATAATTATTAAACATTAAAATTAAATATGATTACATTACTAAACATAAACATTAATAATGGAAATAGACAAATAGGTGGAACATAATAAAGAGTAAACATTAAAATGACTTACTATGAATAAGCAGGGTTGGGGAGAAGGCATGTACACTGGATGGAGTCTTACATTGCAATGAAATGGTACAAAATAATACTAGGGTGCTAAAGGAAACAGGTACATGGAGCTCGGGAAACCCCGTCATAACTGTCACATTACAGCAGAAATGTTGAAAGTAATATAAATATGTATTATTATGGTTGTTTGTGTCTGCATACTCTAACACATATCTATAGATAATTAATAAATAATTTTAAAAAATATATATATAAACTAACTATATAACTATATTCTTAATAATTTTGTAGAGAGACAGAATCATGCTTTCAACAGAGTACACACACTCACCCGTATTTCACAAACACGTAAAATCGACAGAATAATTCAACAACAACTAACATTACCTTCCTTTAATTCGCAATGGTTTATTAATTTAACAGACACACCATTTCCAGTTGAAGTTAAAACAATTCTTTCTTTAGGACCCAAGTTTTCCATTCCCTACAAACAGAATGATATCCCCCTACCTAAATTAATCACCGATGTAGAATATGTTATCAACGCCCTGCCTAACAATGAAGATAAAGATCCTACTAGAGCAAGATGTGTTAATGCTATTACTAATTACATTAACAAAAATAAACAAGCCAATATCAATAAACCTAATGCCTTATGTAAAGCCTTTATGTCGGCAAAAATATTTTTACGTAATAATCCCGACATTTTAATAATATCAACTGACAAATCGAAACAAACTGTTGCAATTATTAAATCAGAGTACGAGAATAAAATGACCATCTTAATATCCGACACTGATACCTACCTACCGCTAAACAAAGATCCGACCAATAAAATAAAAAACATTACCAACTCCTTGATAAAGGCGGCCCATAAATCTGGTTACATCGACACATACACGATGAGAAGACTGGTTAACTTCACCCCTCAACCTCCCAAAATATATGGACTAGTGAAAACACACAAAGCCGGTAACCCTTTACGCCCCATTATTTCTTTCATTCAATCCCCAACCTATGAACTCGCCAAGTATTTAGCCAACAATTTAAAAATCCTGTCTGACAGTCCTTACAATGTTAAAGATTCATTTGACTTTGTAGAAGCAATAAGAAGTCGCGTCGTCCCAGCTGGTTTTCAACTAATTTCACTTGATGTTGCCTCATTGTTCACCAATGTACCAATTTCCGATGTCATTAACATAATACGAGATAACTGGACAAAACTAGAACCATTCACCCCCCTACCCAAATCCAGTTTTATCGAATTAGTCGAACACTGCTGTTCTAATGGGTACTTTGTATATAAGAACACTTTTTTCAAACAAGTATTTGGCACAGCCATGGGTAGTAGTCTTGGACCGATTTTAGCCGATCTCATCATGAACCAACTATTAGACTCCACTATACCCAAACTCCCCTATCAAATTCCCTTTTTGTTTAAATACGTGGATGATATTATTACATACTTGCATTCCACCTAATTACTTGACCCAAACCCTTGACATATTTAATTCTTTTCACCCCAGATTACAATTCACCTACGAACTTGAAAATAATAATTGCCTTCCTTTCCTTGACACCCTAGTTATTAGAAATACTGATCACTCATTGTCTACCAATTGGTTTATCAAAACCATTAAATCAGATAGGTATTTTCACTTTTTTTCACATCACCCATTCTCCCAAAAAATAAACTTTGCCAAAGCGCTAACTAGTAGAATGATAAGACTTAGCTCCACAACTTTTCATAGTGAGAATTTAGATCAAATTAAAAACATTTTGGAAAAAAATGGATACCCACGCAAAATAATTCAAAAAATTCTGACAAATAATCTCACCACACTCTTTAATAACCAACTACCCATTGAAAATCCTTCTACCACTGTTAAATACTATTCCATTCCGTACATTGCACAATTGACTGAAAGGTTAACAAAAATACTAAAAGCTGAAAACCTTATAATTTCACCAAGAAACTATAAAACCGTTAAATCCCTATTCTCCCAAATTAAAGATCCTACCCCTAAAAGTGACCAATCAGATCTTATCTATCAGATTCCATGCTCAGATTGTCCAGCATCTTATATAGGTATGACATCCCAATACTTAAAAAAGAGAATATACCAACACGAGTATGATTGCAAAACTAAAACTGATGCTGATAACTGCAGCGCTCTAGTCCGACACCATAGTCAGAACAAACATAATTTTGACTACATAAACACTAAGATACTCCATAGAGAACACAATTATCATAAGAGACTGACATTGGAAATGGTGTACATAGCTAAAACACTTGATACAGTCAACTTCCGCACTGACACTAATAACCTAAGTAATTGTTATGCCAATTTACTTAGCAAGAGCTGACACCATAGTTCTGTCTCCAATATCTAAATTATCTATATTTTTTATTTTAGTTTATATATATATTTTTTTAAATTATTTATTAATTATCTATAGATATGTGTTAGAGTATGCAGACACAAACAACCATAATAATACATATTTATATTACTTTCAACATTTCTGCTGTAATGTGACAGTTATGACGGGGTTTCCCGAGCTCCATGTACCTGTTTCCTTTAGCACCCTAGTATTATTTTGTACCATTTCATTGCAATGTAAGACTCCATCCAGTGTACATGCCTTCTCCCCAACCCTGCTTATTCATAGTAAGTCATTTTAATGTTTACTCTTTATTATGTTCCACCTATTTGTCTATTTCCATTATTAATGTTTATGTTTAGTAATGTAATCATATTTAATTTTAATGTTTAATAATTATTCATAGTAAGTCAGTTTCAATTTTCAACTGCTTATAGTGTATTTTTAACGTTCAGTAATGTTTATCAAAAAAAAAAAAAAAAAAAAAAAAAATTTTTTTTTTTTTTGTTTGTTTATTTTTGATTCTAATCTTGATTTCTCCCCCATGTTTGTAGGCCCTGATGATGATATAAAATATATCGAAACGTTGGCATCTGAATAGTGTTTTTTTTTCCATCTTTGACTCCACCGTATTTTATTTTCGAATACGTTTTTGCCTAGGTTGTTTACATTGATATACATACATCAGTCAATTTAACGGGCTGTTTTGGGTCGTCGTGCTCATAATCCTGCTTAAGACTCATCGTTAATTTTAATCTGTCAATATCTTTATAAATATCTGACATCTTTCAGTCAGTTGCTCGATCCCACGCTGGTACCATTCCTTGGGATGGCTGTCCAAAAACTCTTGCACCGCAATTTCGACTTCTGCTAAGTTATTAAATTTTTTCCCTTGAATAAAGTGTACCATGGATCGAAACAAGTAATAATCTGACGGAGCGAGGTCTGGACTAAAGACACTATGGTGGCTGTGGCAGAAGTTCAATCCCATGAAACTTCTGTAACTTTTCCTTGGTCCGACGGGAAGTGTGTGGCCGAGCGTTATCTTGCCGGAACAGAACTCCTTTATGGTTAACCAAAGCTGGGTAACGCTGTGACATTTTCGCGTACATTCCTTCTGACTGTTCGCCAGTAGAGTTCAAAGTCGTAAAACATCCGTTGATTTCCATCGCATTAAGGTAGAAAATGGTACTCAGGGGTTTTCGGGGTCGCTGAAGCAGAATATGATGTTAAAAACTCATTTTAATACATGCCAGCTGTCAAAAAACCTGTCATTATCATTTACTTTTTTCATAATCACGGTTTTTTGAGTATTATCAGTTTCTAAACAAAAATGTCTACTAGTTTCGATTAAAAAAATGTAAGGAAAACATTTTTCGATATTTAATCAATTTCTAAAAATAATTTTCACACTTGACAGCTGTTGACAATGATAATACTGAAAAAACCATGATTATGAAAAAAGTAAATGATAAATGACAGGTTTTTTGACAGCTGGCATGTATTAAAATGAGTTTTTAACATAATATTCTGCTTCAGCGATTCCGAAAACCCCTGAGTACCATTTTCTATCTTAAAGCGATGGAAATCAACGGTTCAGTAATCGATCGATTGAAGAAAACTTTGAAACCCATGTTAAATCCCATTTAAAATTCAACCTCGATGGGGGACGGGTTATTCAATATGTTTTCTCGTTTTTTCGGCGCCAAAAATTTTTTTTTGGGAACTTCTTTCGACCTAGGGGGAGCACGTTTGAAAATTCAATTTTTCACTTTAAGGACCACCCTAAACAATGATTAATAGAGTCGACAGTATCTTTTCAACGTAGAAGGAATTCGAGATTTTGTCATGTAAATGAAAAATTCAAAATTTGGCCAACGTTTCGAAAACTATTTATTTCCTTCTTCAGTGCTTTATAATAACTTGAGTGGATGTGTCTGGTGAAGGTGTTGTGAGTTTGTGTCCAGTATAAATTGGACACAAACACAACGAAACGTTGGCCAAATTTTGAACTTTTCATTTACACGACAGCACCTCGAATTCCTTCTACGTTCATAAACAAGCTTAGTTAGCGCTCTACAAGAGAGTATTTTAATTATGGGTAAACATTAAATAGGATTAACGTATTTACAGTCCTTGGAATTCCTGCATTTGATAAAACGGTAATTTTTTTTTTGATACACCCAATTTTTACCTGGAAGACCGGGAAAAGTCAGGGAAATATGGTTTTGAGAAAAAGTGGCCACCATGGAACCGCATTCCTCATCTTTCCTATTATGCATTTTATTTTATGCCTCTTGTATTTTCAGAGCAACATGCACTCAGGAGGCTTCCCCTACGACACCAACTCTCGTCGAACTGAGTACGGTGTCCGTCGGTCGGATCTCATCCATCACTCGTCTCTGGACGACTCACTCAACCTTCATAATGCACTTTCCAGTGCAGTCGATGATGGACACGTATGTATTGTCACTATTTTTTATTTTTTGCTTCTTTCATGGGTAGACGATGGACGATGTTTATGATAAACGATGGTCTTGAGTTGATTCACCGACCCTCAACGACTCATATAATTATCTTTCTTTGCTCTTGATAGACAGTTCTTCTTGAAGGGGAGGTTTTCTAAGGAGACCTTCCCAGCACCTAGCCATCTCTTTGATTAGCTACAGACAAAGTTTCATCACAATAGATCCGGTCTGCCCTTCTGTCAGTACACTGCAAGAACTCCTCCATACCACAAGCAGACTTCACCCCTCGAACATAGTCTGTTATTAGCCTGTACAATAACGGTAACAATTGTACAATGGTATTATTGTATTTAAGGGATGTTTTTGTATTGTAGTTTTGTAAACAAGGTGACAAAGCCTCCCCCGTGGCGCTGTTTAGAATTTTGACAAAAAACCGTCCTCACCCAACCGAGGTGAGCAGACCATTTATGTATAAATATTTTCACACATATAAAGACAACATTCAGTGTTACAGATATTACTCTAACGTACAACCTATGTTTGGTTCAGCTACCATCATAGAGGATCGCGGGTTTGAAACCCGGCCGAGTCCCTTAGGGTAGGCAAAATTTAGATCTTCCATAGTAGAGTTGGGCTCATGTCCAGCAGAGCGACAAAAGAGTTAATACATTCATTATAATGGCAGTTATTTGGTCATATAAAATTTCGTGTTGATTGATACTATAGGCAATTATTAGAGTTTTTATGTTAATCCCTTCCAAATAGTCGATTTAGCTGAAAATCAATAGTTGTTGTCGTTAGAGGTATTTTGGATTCATATATAACATTTCGTGTCGATACATTAATTGTATCAGGAGTTATCGTGTTCACAATCACATGGGCAGACATTTTTTCATATTTGGAATCTCGCTGTCGGAAAATATGAAATTCCGTTGAAAATACAACATCGAACAACTATATTTCGTATAGTTGGGGATGAAAATGGCCTCAAGCTGCCCGACTCTTCAATCATAACTGCAGTTCACGTTTTCCATCTCTCTTAGAAAAGGGGAGCCATGGTAGCCGTGCGGGCTAGAGCGTAGGGCTTTAGTCGCATGGTCTCACCATTGTTTGCAGGTTCGAATCCCGTCCGGGAGTGAGTTTTATTTCGTAGATAAAACTCCCTTCTGGTGCCATGGATGTCGTAATAATAACACATAGATGGCTAAATGGTGTCTGCCGAGGCCAAAAAAAAAAAATCTTGTAGAATACTTGTGGTGTAGAAGTTAATTATATTAAATCAACACAAGATAATAATAATCTCTAATTTTTCGCTCCTCGTCCGAAACCAGTCAACCGTTTGCGCTAATATTCAATAGTTGACCTACATAGGATAGGGGCTCTCTCATACTAAATGTGTCGATAAATTCAATACATCGGCTATTATTAGGGTTTTTGAATTGAGCCCCCTCCCCTGAACTCACCCTTTCGGTCGATATAGCTGAACATTTACAGATAATGTCCTTATTAGGTTTCGACTTCAAAAATGAAATTTTATGTCGATAAATTCATTACATCGTTTTTAAGGTTTTTAAATTTAACCCCCTCTGATTTCTGCTTCCATTCTGCCGATACCGCTAAAAATTGATAACTGCCGCCCTTACGTGGGCCCGAGTCTACTATGAAAGTTATAAATTTTGTCTACACAGGTTAGGACAGGGGTCTCTTTAACGACATGACTCGGGACCATGGCCCCCACAAGGGTGGGGCTGGTGCCACTTTGGTTGCAGGGCCCGGGCTCCAGTCCTTTTTATTTTTTTATTTAAGTAGATTTTGCAAGGGATCATAGCTTAAAAAGGCAAAATATATAATTATAAGAAAATTTAGTATAATAGATACATATTCTAGTTGTGCGAGTTATTAAGTGATAAAATACGACAGTATTGTCTTACGCTGGTTTTTCAGCTTTTCAGGCCGGATCAAAATCTTTTCCAACTGACCTCTCAGGGAAACGTTTCCATGAAACATTGTTGTACATGAAAACAGCAAACAATAGAACGAGATAAATTTAATTTATAAATTTAGTCAAAAGAAAGCTATGATAATTTAGGGCAGTTAGGCTATAAGTAAGCTTTTGTTGTAGCCAGTGTATTAAACCCACACAAACATCGTAATTTTTAGAGCTCTTAATGTTATTTTTTTTTAGATCGTAATACTAGTTTTTGTCAATTTTTATTTTAATGTTAGTGAGTCAAAGAAATCTAAAAATTTAAACATTAATTTCAGTAAAATAAAAGTAAATGATATAATCACGGTAGCAATTGATGTGTGAAATAATTTAATCAATAAAGTTTGGTTTTAAAATCTAACTGATACTGTAACATTAATTATACCTTACAATCTATTTTTAGTTTAAATAAAATTGTAAAAGGGTTAAATAATAGCCATGTAATTATAATATAGCACATGACTATGAGATGGGGGGCCCGACCCTGATGCTGGTTACAGGGCCCGCAATCCATGTGGGGGCCATGCTCGGGACCATCGCTCAATGTCCCTTTCGAAGGACGGCATGCTCTAGGTTTTCAGTAACTATATTATTATAAGTCGTGGAGAATCGCCAGCAATGTACTTCCCCAGAACGAATTAATCAATTTACTTTTTGCTCCCCCTCCACAACCAGGCGACCGTTAGGGGTTCCTACTACGTAAATCCTAGTACTATATTTTGTATAAATTCATTACATCGGGAGTTATTAGGGTTTTTGAATTGGGCCCCCTTCCCTTTGATAGCTTTGACTGAAAATGGGTAGGTGTTGTCCTTTTAGATGGCCTTCACGATGTCCGGTACTCGTTAAAGACACCATCCTAGCTAGCTAAATAAAAATTTAGGGCTCTCATAGTAGTCGGGCTCATGTCCTCCAGCGCTCTTTCGTCGGTCTGGTAGTAGGCGATATGACTTCGTAGATAAAGCCCGGGCATGAGTCACTACTATCTCTATGTTTAGCCTTTGGTTTATTCGGGGAAAATGTTTCCATTATAATGTTTTTCTTATATTTTCATTTTTTTTTTCTCTTTTCCAGAGTAACATAGACGACAGTACAGGATTTATTGCGGATCTGCCATTATTAAAAAGTAAGTACATTCAAATTTAAAATTATTTAAAATAACGATGGGAGGAGGACAATCATTGATGATAATTTTTCAATAGTCAAAAAGTCACTAGTAAAAGAGCCTTCTAGAGAATAGTCAGGAGTGGGAAAGAGTCAATCAATTAGCCGTAAAAGAGCCTTCTAGAGAATAGTCAGGAGTGGGAAAGAGTCAATCAATTAGCCGGCTTACGAGGTTGCCCTCATCAGACAGTCTGATTTGGTTCTTTTTTTACCATACAATTCCATTCTACTCTTTCCTTTCGCCCTAATCCTTTAGTCCGCAGACTTGCCACAAGAACACTTCCTAATGTTCATATTTGGAGACTGAGGCGGTAATGGCCTCGAGACCTACTAGTGGATTGAAGACTAATCATCTACAAACGCTTTATGTTTTTTTTTCATCTATTTTTTTTTTATATATATTCTTAATTTCTCTTTCTCATACGTAAATAACACGATAAATTAAATAAACCTATTAATAAATTTAAATAAAAGTTATCATGGGGAGGGGGAGGGGGGGGGGGGGGGAGAGAGAGAGGAGGACGTCCAAAAGTCACATGTGCTTGGTGTTAGAAAATAAACATTCAATTAGCCGGCTTTCGAGGTTGCCATCACGTTGTCTGATAAACAAAATTATTTTTAAATGTTAAATTAATAAATTAAGTAAAACTGATTAATAAATAAACTTTCCTGTTTCCCCAACTGAGGAGGGGGGATTGTGACTCATGCCCGGGCTTTAACTATAGGTAGGCTTTAACTATTAGGTCATATTGCCTACTACCAGAGCGCTCTTGCGTCGCTCTGATGGATATGAGCCCGATTCTACAGTCGGAATTTTGCCAATCCAGGTTTATTCAGCCAGGGGTCTTTAGGGAGTACATAACGTAGCACAGGCTCGGGACCATCTCTTAAAGTCCCATCCGAAGAACGGCGTGCTCATGTTTTTTTCACCTCTCAGATAAAAAACCTAAGGGCCTCGGTTTAGTTTTGAGCTCAGTAGACAAACACACTACCTCTGTGCCTGTACTCTATCAAAGACACATGGGAAAGAGCCAAATAGCCGGTCTTTGAGGTTGCCCTCATTCCAATAAATAATATTTACGGGACCATGGTGGCGTAGGGCTTTGGTTGCATGGACTCACCACGGGCGCGGGTTTGAATCCCTTCTGGGGGATAATTTCATAGATAAAACTTCCCTCGGGCCATGGATTGTAAATAACCCCGGTGACATTGCCCGCCTCTGAGATGGAAAAATAAAATGAGCTATACCCCCCCCCAGCATTGAGCATTATCAAAAACAAAATAATAATAATAAATAAAAATAAATATAATAAAAGTTAAAATAAATATAATAAAATTAATAATTTTATGGATGGGTCCTTAGCCCCAGCTGAGATGTGACTTTAAAATTAGGGGGTGTATGGAGGGGGGGGGGAGGAGGGTCAATTATTGATGTTAATCTGTTCAATAGCCAAAAAGTCACATGTGAAAGAGCCAATTACTGAAGCCATCTTGTGAATGGTAGGGGTTGAGAAACAGCCAATCAAATGGCAGAATTGATTTTTTGATTTAGATTTAGCCAATCAGAATGATGGAGGGTTGACCCTTCCCCTACCCCCTCAACAAATATTCTTTATATTTTTGAGTTGAATGGAGACAGTTGGCTAGCCTGAGGCGAATGTTTTGACTGTTCCAACGTACTTCCGCTAGGGTGCTTCTCAGTACTCCAACTTAAATATGATGGAAGACCTTTTTTTTTTTTTGACACATCAATGAGTTAATTCATCTGTCATATTGTAACTTCATTGGGGGGGCCATTGAATGCAATAGAGTGCAATGTGAAATTGAAGAAAAAAATGTGAGTGGGTCGGAGTGTGTTTTAGAAAAATTTATATTAAATAATGTGGAATTTAAATGGAATGAGATCCCACAATAGATGAACGGTAATGACCGGGCTTTAACTAAGAGGTCATCATATCGCCTACTACAAGAACGCTTTTGTCTGGTGGACATGAACCCGACTTTACTGTGGGAGTCCTAAATGTTGCCTACCCTAAATTCACCTAGGATAGGGGGTCTTTAACGAGTAGCTGACATAGGTAGAGGCTCGGGACCATCGCTTAACGTCCCATCCGAAGGACGGCGTGCTTAAAAGGGGCCTCAGCCGGGTTTCGAAACCTCGATCTTGAGCTCAGTAAGCAAACAGGCATACCCTTGAGCTATCTCCTTAGAAAACCTCTATATTTATTCTTATAATTGTTCTTATTCTATGATTTATAAGGGGCACATGTGGGCTTTGGTTGCATGAACACTCTCAAAACATTTAAAAAATAATAATTAACAATGAAAAATGAAAAAAATTAAAATGAAAAATAATCTTTATTCTTGGACATAAGTTCCCTATGAATAATAACATAAGAAATAAACAAAATAATGCAAGTATCAATTGAGGGTAATAATAGTTGAGTAGTAATAAATATTGAATGTTAATGACAGGCAATGATTAAAACAATTTAGTGAAAAAGAAAAAAAAATTACGAAAAACATCGTAAGAATAATAATGTAAATAATAATGAGTTATTTCTCTGGTGTTTGGGCAAAAGGGCTTAAGTCAGAATAAGTCTTGTGATCCAAAGAACATTATATACATTCATATGTAACTGAATGTTGCTTTGTTTATATTTAATATTTATGAGGGCGCCGGTAGCTCAGTGGTATGTGTGCTTGTCTTCTGAGCTCAAGATCGTGAGTTCGAAACCCGACCGAGGCCCTTAGTTTATTTTATCTGGGAGGTAAAATAAACTTAAGCACGCCGTCCTTCGGATGGGACTCTAAGCGATGGTCCCGAGCCTGTACAATGTCAGGTACTCGTTAAAGACCCCTAACCTGAGTGAATAAAAATTTAGGGTAGGCAAAATTTAGGACTCCCACAGTAGAGTCGGTCTCATGTTTATCAGAGTGACGAAAGAGCGCTCTGGTAGTAAGCGATATGACCTCGTAGTTAAAGCCCGGGCATGAGTCATAAAACCTAACCTAAATTTAATACTTTATAGAAATAATATTTCAAGTAACATTAATGTGCTTTTTCCAATTTTCCAAACCTTCAGAAATGCCCCTCTTAAAATTCAGATTTGCTGACTTAAGCCCTTTTAGCCCAAACACCCGAGATATATTAATTATTATATATGGCAGTGGTATGCGTGCTTGCTTACTGACCTCAAGATCGCGGGCTCAAGGCCGAGGGCGTATAAGTTTATATTTATATAAAATTTAAAACATCATAAGTATGACATCTATCAGTTTTTCGTAAAGTCGTTTGAGGACAATGGAGGGGGGGGGGGGCCCAAAAGGAGACTCGATTCAAATACGCTAATAACTGCCGATGTAATAAATATATCGACTAAATAAATAAATCAACTAATGACTTATCGATTGATTTCACAGAGAGAGAGAGCAAAAAAAAAATCATTAATTTGTGCTGGGAAAGTATATTTCTCATGATGAGGACGCCCTCCCAAATCTCTGGCTACGCCCATATAATAGAGAAATGTTACTTTAGGCTCAAGTTTATTCTCCAATGAGTCCCCCCTTCTATTCCCATTCCCCTCAAGTCTCCCGCCGTCAAGAAATCGATTAATAATAAATCGAGTCGTATTATCTAATTTTGGACAATTCGGAATGTTTGCCTACAGGAAATAACAACTTAACGTCAAACATCCGTTGTCTCTGATTGATCCAGACGTATAGAAACACGTTTCATTTTTCCCTCCCTTGAAGGGAATTTTTATTTTTTAGAGTTCTCTTCCGAACTATATTTCTGTGGTCACAGGAAATAAATTGGTAAGTCTAAATTGGTAACTTTTCAGGGCAGCACTTTTTTACTTTTGCATTACTCGTGTAAATCCAGTTTTTGGAATAAATAAATTATGTTTGCATCATTATTAATCATATACCTTCTAAATCTATAGGAGTGAATGAAAATGAATATTGTTAATCCTTTCTTGGATTTTCCCTTAGTTACCTAATCATTACCCATCACTTACCTAATTATTGATCACACTTACCTTATTATTTACCATTCTTTAAGATAGGGGTCTTCAACCTTTCATGCCCGAGGGCCACATCAATAAATTCACAAAGATCCGCGGGCCACACGTCTGTCAAAAAAATAGTGTAGTCAGAACATTTATATAGAAAAGGAAAGTTTGTTTTACATTTTACAAGACTACAATTGATTCCAAGCCTTAGATTCTAAGGCAAGAGAAGGTGTTACAGATTTGTATATATATTATATATTGGTTCCAAAAAAGTTAAATGGAAGTCGAATTAAAATATTTTTTATTTTTTTTTTATTATGAAAATAATGAAGGTGATTGTACAGAACGATGTTACAAAATACATTTACAATAAAATAAACTTACATTACTGGTGGGAGATGGTAGTTACTTTAGTCGTATTAATGTGAAATTTGACATAGTTTTTCCTTGATTAAAGCTTCAATATCTGGTTTAATCTGGATAGATGTGAACTGAACTAAAATGCCGGCGGGCCATTAAAATTCCTTCAGCGGGCCACTCTTAGCCCGCGGGCCGCAGGTTGAAGACGCCTACTTTACAAGATACTCGTGAATGATGCCTCTCTAAATTTGAGCAAGTTGATTTAACCGAAAACACCCTCTTCACTTGGAATAGTCTGCCGTAGTGAATAAATGGTTAAATGCAGTTATCTTGTGAATGATTCCTCAAAGTAGATTAAGTTGATTTACCCTTGAACATACACAATTTTACGAGATACCATTATATATTATGTGTTATCAATGCGTCTTTGTGTGCAGGTTTGAAGCCTCGTTGTGATAAGGGTATGAATGCATCCCCCTCAGATATCTTCTGTTCAGTTCCTGGCCGTCTAAGTCTACTTAGCTCCACTTCCAAATATAAGGTAATTCATTCATATATAATATTTATTATTTACTATTTTAAGTAGTACATCTTCAAACGAACACATAAAAATATATTTTATATATTTATATTTATTTAAAAAATGTCATTGAATTAAGATTGTAATTAAGCAAGAAGCACTTAACATAATCCGAAACCATAAATTTGTTGTTAATATATAATTTTCAAAACAGTTTCAATTTCAGGTGACAGTAGCTGAGGTTCAGAGACGTTTAGCCCCCCCGGAATGTTTAAATGCGTCCCTCCTCGGTGGTGTTTTACGAAGGTATGTTTATTTATTTTCATTTATTTATTAGTTAATTTATTTGTATTCATTTATTTTATTATTTACAACACATAGCAATTAAGAGGTTAGGTTAGGTTTTATGACTCATTCCCGGGCTTTAACTACGAGGTCATATCGCCTACTACCAGAGCGCTCTTTCGTCACTCTGGTGGACATGAGCTCGACTCTACTGTGGGAGTCCTAAATTTTGCCTACCCTAAATTTTTATTCACCTAGGATAAGGGGTCTTTAACGAGTACCTGACATCGTACAGGCTCGGGACCATCGCTTAACGTCCCATCCGAAGGACGGCGTGCTTAAATTTATTTTAACTCCCAGATAAAATAAACTAAGGGCCTCGGTCGGGTTTCTAATCCACGATCTTGAGCTCAGAAGACAAGCACGCATACCACTGAGCTACCGGCGCACTCTAGCAATTAACATATTGAAATTTATAATTATAATGACATGAAGAATTACTTTTACTGATGATGGGAGAAGAAATATTAAAAATGAGGCCGCTAGTAGCTCTGGAATAGCATGTCAGACTACTGAGTTCAAGATCGCGGGTTCGAATCTCAGCCGTGCCTCTTAGGTTTTTGATCTGGGACTTGAAAAAACATTGAGCACTCCGCCCTTCGGATGGGACGTTTAGCGTCGATGTTAGATACTCGTTAAACCTCTACCCTAGAGGAATAACCGAGGTAGGCAAACTCCCACAATGGAGCCGGGCTCTTGTCCACCAGAGTCATGTGAGAGCGCTCTGGTAGTAGGCGATATGACCTCGTAGTTAAAACCCGAGCATGAGTCCATAATAACTAACTATAAATATTTAAAAAATAAAAAAATATGTAAGCTTCTTAGCATAGAGTTTTTAATATTATATTATATTTATTATTTATATGTTTTCACGACATTTTTTTGTTTATAGAAGTTTCGTTCTGCAAGATCATCCTCAGTATCTGTGTTTTGTTCGTCTGTCCATTAACTATTTAAAGTTTTTTCTTGTTTCTTCCATATTTTCACGACTTTCCAACCTAATTTTATATCTTTTGAGACATCTCAGTAGGATTTTGATTTTGTGTGCCGAGATACAAATACTAACTTTTCCTCGAAGAAAATGTAGAATTCCTTCGGCCTTGTCCACTCCTGAGGTCGTTCTCCAGCCAACGTGAGCCGAGTCTCTCTCTTCTCTATCCTCCCGGCTGCTCCTCCGGTATCCTCCTCGGTACTCTGTCCGGCTCCATCCTCTAGATGTAGAAGTCCTTGTAGAACGTTCCGCCATTCTTTATCAGTCGGCTTTCTTACACCCATCATCCTGAGGTTGTTCTCCAGTCAAGGTAAGCCGAGCCTCCCTCTTCTCTATCCTCCCGGGTGTCCCTCCAGTATCCATCTTCTATAGATGTCCCAGGAAGGACACCTGGTCCGTATATATTGAACTGTATCCTACATCTATCCCCAACACGAATATTTTCATCTTCCTCTCCCACGAATTGAGCAAGACTTCTTCTCTCCTAGAAAGGACAGAGGCTTCACTCACATATATAACGACCTCAGGTATGATTATTTTGGCCTCTCGAAACACAATCTGAGCATCTTCTGCGAACATCCAAGATAAAAATGACAGTTTAAAAAACTGACTAGAAAGAAATAAGTTTCCGTTGGAAAGTGCTGATAAAGATGAGAAAAAGTTTTATAAAAATAATAAAATAGACGATCAAAACACAGATACAGAGGATAAACTTGCACCACGAAATGTCTATATAGAAAAAAATAAGTTGGTAAAATGGAGAAAAAAATATAAAAATAATATCTAAAGTCACCATTTCTCATTTCTTATGAATATAATAAGTCAAATTTACCAGCAACACGCTTCACAATCGGATTGAAGAAAAAATGAATCTATATTGTTCGTAGACTAAGAAATACGCTAAATATTTTCGAAATAACAATATATTTGTATTTATTAATCAGCGCTCTGAAACTTAGATCATTCATTGATAATGAATAATGTATTCAACTTACATATTATATTGATATCCAATATCCACATCCCTACTCCATATTTACTGTCTTTGTTACATTATTATTATTATTATTAATTTGTAATAACTTATTTTATTTATTTATGTTATTTATTTAGTTTGTTAAAGGTACCTTTATATGTGTCATTATTGTTCAGCTGATCAATCTATAATTTTGGACATGTTAATGTTAATATTGTAAAAGTAATGGCCACTGATTCAATTGTATAGGGGTCATCCCTTTAAACAATAACAATTATTATTATTATATTTGTATTTATTATTATTTATACATTTGTTTATTTATTTATATTTATTCAAAATATATTTAAAACAGACATTTCGAGAAGTACTCCCAGAGCCGGATTTAAAAATAAGAGGCCCCGTGGCATACGAAAAGTAGAGGCCTTTAAGTAATTTTTTTGTATTCGAAACATATAATGATATGGGATTACAATTTAACTTATTCTTGTTTACAAAATTCACTGATGTCTTCTTAGATTGTCAAAAGAATACTACTGGAGTATTGGAACATTCTCCAGCACGTTAAAACAATCAACGTTAAAAAATTTCTTAATATTTCCTAGTACACAGTGGATACTCAGTATTTGAATTTCTTAGAATAGTGCTCGCCATTTTCTATACTATATTTTAATATATAATAATTGAGGGCGCCGGTAGCTCAGTGGTATGCGTGCTTGACTTCTGAGCTCAAGGTTGTGGGTTCGTAGCCCGACCGAGGCCCTTAGTTTATTTTATCTGGGAGGTAAAATAAACTTAAGCACGCCGTCCTTCGGATGGGACGTTAAGCGATGGTCCCGAGCCTGTACGATGTCAGGTACTCGTTAAAGACCCCTACCCTAGATGAATAAAAAATTTAGGGTAGGCAAAATTTAGGACTCCCACAGTAGAGTCGGGCTCATGTCCACCAGAGTGACGAAAGAGCGCTCTGGTAGTAGGCGATATGACCTCGTAGTTAAAGCCCGGGCATGAGTCATAAAACCTAAACCTAAACCTAAACCTATTTTAATAGTATATACATAAATGTTCATGCCAAAAATAATTTTGTTATTATTTTATAGTAAAATTTTAATAAATAATTTTTCTTTTTGAAAAAAATATCAAAAAATTTTGTAGAGACCTCACGTTGTGGAGGTCTATTTGTGGAGGCCCGGGGCTTCAGCCCCTGTTGACCACCCCTAAATCTGAGTGAGGGAAGCCCTATTCTCATCGTCAGTATCTCATTATTTTTTATTTTCTGTGATTGTATTAATATTTTATTTTAAATATTTATGTTGTTGGTCCATTATATTAGAGCAACGTTAGCTTAATGATATGCGTGCTTGCATACTAAACTGAAGATCACGGGTTTGAAACCCAGCCCAGACATTTAGGTTTTAACTGGGAGGTCCTTCGGATGGAACGTTAAGCGATGGTCCCGGTCCTGTACGAGGTCAGGTACTCATTAAAGACCCCTATCCTAGGTGAATAAAAATTTAGGACTCCCAAAGTAGAGTTGGGCTCCTGTCCACCAGAGTGACGAAATAGTGCTCTGGTAGTAGGCGATATGACCTCGTAGTTAAAGCCCGGGCATGAGTAACTATTATTAAAGGAGACTTGTTTTATAAGTCGACATATTTGATAATAATTCTGTGTACGATACTGATGGGAGTAGTTCCCGAAATATCTGTCGTTTAAGTATGTTTGGAACTCAAAAAATAAAAAGAATAATATAGTTGCTAAATATATTATTATATTATATAATATATTAATGTATTGCCACATTGTTTTTTAACATTTTAAGTAAACTATATTGATGGTATTTTTTTTATGTGTACAGGGCCAAATCTAAAAATGGTGGACGTCTGTTGAGAGAAAAATTGGAGCACATCGGCCTGAATTTACCGGCTGGACGAAGAAAAGCGGCAAACGTCACTCTCCTGACGTCTTTAGTAGAAGGTATGGATATTGTTTTTTTTTTTTCAAACTAGCTGTGAGTACGAGTACCCGGCGTTGCTCGAGAAAGCTGGACTGTAGTTCTGTAAGGGTCCCCATTGTATACGTTTATGAATGTATCGAAACAAAATTTTATTAGGGACATATTTGGTAAGAACCAATTTTTCGATAGGGCTAACCGTTTTCGCGCAAATTGAGCAATCGTATTAGAAAAATGAGTTTCAAAACGACATTTCTGTTCTGTTTTCGGTAGGTATCTCGCAAACTGGGTGACCTGCGAAAAATCGTATTTTATAAAAAATGTGCCTTTGAATTTTCTCTGTTATTTCTATTTGTAATGATTTTTGATTAGCTCATAAATACAAGCGGTTATTTCTAAGATGTACTTAAGCCCCGATGGTCTATTTAATATGTGATAGCGTAGGATCTTGTCAAACGAGATTTATTATAGAAATAAAAGACGTTGACTTCCCATTGTTTTATTTCGAAACAGAACCGGTTTTCAATGCAACTGCTTCATCATCAGTGGCACATCCCACCCGTACAATGACGACAACTACGAGGTCATATCGCTTAATATGAGCCCGAATCTAGTTTGTAAGTTCAAAATTTTGCCTTCCCAGCTTTAGTTACTTAGGGTAGGCGACTTTAACGAATACCTGACATTGTTCAGATTCGGGACCATTGTTGAACGTCCCGTCCGAAGGACAGCGTTCTCAAGGCTTCTTACCACCCAGATAAAAACCATAAGGGTCTCGAACGGGTTTCAAATTTGAGTTCAGTAGTTTTGTACCTTTCTTCTCTAGCTGTGCTCCCAATGGTCAATTTAATATTTTTTTTTATTTTTTTTACAAATAAATATTTATTAACTGTATAAAAATAAATACAACAAGCAAATATGCAAAAAGAGAGATAATGGCAATGTCAAAATGTCAAGAGGGGAGAATTCACCCAGTGGTGACACTCCCTAGTCACTTATTTACTATCATTTGTAACTAATCACTGTCACTGTTGCTGCTTAATAGTTTCTATGACGCTTAAGCCGTCGTTGGGGAAGTATGGCAGAATGATGGGCACGGACTAGAGGATTATTGTGGGAACTAAGAAGGGAAAATAATTTTTTATACTTGGATTTAACGACTTGGGTGACAAAAGGTTCGTTAAGGTCAGTGTGAAGAGTTTTGTACATAGATTTGAGTACTGCACTGTATATAAGTCGTTTTGTTTTCGAAGTTAATTTGGATCTTTTGTCTCGTCTTAGTAAAAGTTTATAATCTCTGTTCATTTCTTGTCTTTTCAGTCTCCTGTGAGGATTCCAAGTTAGTCGTTTGTCGAGTATGAGGCCTAGATAGCAGACTTCGTTTTTTTAAAGAGATGGGATTTTTGTTAAGATACATTGGAGGGCAGGTATATTTTCGGCGACTGATTTCGTGTCGTTCACCTTCACTTTCCACTTTTTGTACCAGGACTGAAGGGTTATCAGGTGTTCTTGGAGGTATTTGGATGATAGGACTGGGTCAGGATGAGGAAAGAGAATAGCAGCATCATCTGCAAAGGAGTGGAGTTGTGTTGATGGATAATCGATTTAATGTAAATAATAAATAGTTTAGAATGTTATCAAGAAGCTGACACTAGGAGCGCTATAGTTAGGTGACACTGATTGCATACACTCTATGAATGAACACAACACACCTACACATTGTAAAACAAAATTATCATATTAGTTACGGTAGACAGGGGGGGGCGCGATACAAAAACAAAAGCACAGAAAGCCAACACAGACAATAGAGAAGAGACAAACAATGGCGCCACAGCTACCGTTTTTTTTAATTAAATCATTAATTACCAAAGGCATTCTTATATGGAGGCTCCTAGACACAGGTCTCAGGTCTCAGGCAGTGTGTCGAGAAGAAAGTGAACCTAGCGTCATTCTTGTCTTGTTCCCTTCATCCTATTTACTGAGACATACCTTACAAATCTCTTCAGTATCAACCTTGGATAAGCAGGGATCTACTCTGTATTGTAGTAATGTATATGATCAGAAATTAGATTTCATGTTTTCCTGAATATTCATTATCCTCATATTGTGACTTATGCCCGGTCTTTGACTACAAGATCATATTGCCTACTACCAGAGAAATCTTTTGTTGCTCTGGTGGAAATGACGACGCTATGGGAGTCCTCCTTTTATTCATCTAGGGCATATGTGGGCAACAACCGGCCCGCTGTAAGATTTGGTCCGGCCCGCGAGACATTTTGAAAAACCCAACTTAAAAAAAAAAATATATTACACTACTTACTCACAAATTAGGAAGATCGAGTAGGATGGGGTTTGTTGAACAGATTTGGCGATTTCAAAAACATGGAAGACTGTTTCAATTTATTTGCTAATCCAACAAAAAGTAATGTACAAAATGCTCCAATAAACTTGCAAATGGAGTTGATCGAGACTCAAGAAAACTCACTCCTAAAATCTAAATTTGAAGACGTGGAGTTGTGCGATTTCTACAAAAAAATACCTCGAAGAAGACCATTTTCCGCAGCTTAGAAAATTCGCAAGAAGATTGATTTGAGCGTTTGGCAGTACTTATAAATGCGAACAGTTCTTTTCAATGATGAAAGTTAATAAATCAAAACATCGTACAAGGCTCACTGAAGATAATTTGGAAAATTCTTTACGTCTTTGTATCAGTGGAATTAATCCAAACATCAATGGATTAGTTTCCCAAATTCAAGCTCAAGTGTCTCATTGATTTCGGTGTCGCTACTTAACTTTCGTAGTTTGTAATAATTCCAAATTTCACGATTTAATTATAATATTGTACCTATTTTTTTTCATTTCATTTTGTTATTTTAATAAATTGTATTATAATAACATTGTCTTATTATTTCATGTCTGATATCTATCGCTAAAAATTATGAACACTACTTTAAAGTCCGACGTTATTTTATTTTGAACCATCTACGCGGCCCGCGAACGTATTTGCACACTAAAGTTTGGCCCGCAACATGTCAAAGGTTGCCCATACATGATCTAGGGTAATGGGTCTTTAACGAGTAACTGACATCGTACTTGTTTGGGATCATCGCTTAACGTTCCATCCAAAGATCAGATTTCTGATGGGATCCGTGGTGGTAAAGGCTTCGGCTGGGAACTGACACAGGTCGCGCATTTCAAGGGGTGTGTCAGTCGTCTTATACGATGTCTGTGTGTCTCTGAACTCGATAACTCCCAGTAGAATGAATGTATCGCCACGAAATTTTATATGCGAATTATGAGCCCTTCATCGACGCCACCTATTAATTTTTTTCTAAATCGACCTAAGGGAACGGGGGGATTAACGAGCTTAACACAAAAAATTTAATAACTGCTGATAGAATGGATGGTCCGACACTAAATTTCACATGTAAACTCAGAACCCCATAAGGACGACACATATAAATTTTTACCGGAATCGCCATAAGAGAAGAAGGGATCAGAGGGAGGCTCAACTCAAAAACTAATTAATGTATCTAAATGAAATTTCATATTAAAAGTCAAAACCCAATGAGGGTTTGTCAAATTTTGGCAATATCGGCTGAAGGGAAAAGGGCTTAATTTTAAAAAACCTAATTACTGCCATGAAATGAATTCGACTTATCGAGAGTTGACTGTACTATTATTTTGCAGGAGAAGCCATTCATCTAGCGAGAGACTTCGGTTATGTTTGTGAAACAGAATTTCCGGCTCGACAGGTTGCCGAGTACTTGACCAGACAACACGTGAACGATCCTTCTGACTCGTACAGGAGGAAGGAAGTGATACACAGTGCCAAGTGAGTACCCCATCCCAATAACAGTAATAATGATAACAATATTTAGTAATAATAATATTATTAATTTAGTTACGTTAGGGGCAAAGGACTTTTGGATCTCGGAGGATAAAAAAATGATTAAGGAAAATGATAAAAGTTTATTGGAAGAAATGGAAAACCACCTTATCAGCAAAGATATAGGACGCTGCAATCTCCAGCTCCTTCAACTAGGGTTCAATCGATACCACAAATAATCGATACTTTTACTTATGAGTAGTGTCTAATAAAACTTCCGATACTACTCGTATCGATACCTACTCGTATCGATTGATTCGAGTAGTTCGTTATAATTATTTTTCATAAATCTATATAAATTTAAATAAAAATCGTTTTGCATCGAGTAATTCTAATTAAGTAATTAATTTTAAACCATGTATAATATATATACATATATAATAATAATAAAAAACACAATACAATTTGAAAGATATAGGTAAATGAGATATTGTAGTGGGCATAAGAAACACATAAATCAAATCGAATAAGATAAAATTATATTATTAAAAACATACTGAAAATAATAAAAATCCTTATAAAATAACATACAATTTATTTTTACTAAGGATATAAAACTACTAGAGACTATTCGTATTCCCACAATATTTCACTTTTTTAAAACACTTTTTGCAAGTCGCTGTGATCGAAACGTTCTTAGTGTAATAAATCCACACTTTCCCCGTAGGACGAGGCATTATAATTTGTAATTGACAAAATGGAATGTAAAAATAAAATAAAATAATGAAATCGTAATCATGATCACGGTTCTCTTCAAAATTAAACAAACGTATACCTTCATAAACGATAAACCATTTAATGTAAAAAAGGTAAGAAATAAGGACGCATCACATATACTGCGTGATCACATCACACATGAGGTTATCACCATTGATATATACGAGTATCATTTGTCCGTGGACCGTAATTTGAGTTCAGTATTTTATTGCAACAACAAATAAAAGAAAATTGTAAAAAATTAAACGGTGAACAATTTTGATGAATTGAAAAATTTATATAATTTTTTTTAATTGTTGAAATTTGAAACGAGTACTTTGAATCGATACAAGTAATATCTATTCGATACCTACTTGGTATCGACCAAAAGTATCGATACTTTACTTGTATTTACTTGTATCGATAGATCCCTACCTTCAACACCTTTTACAGTAATTACAGTTCTTTTGGCAATAGCGAAAGTTATTTAAAAATGAGGAACCATATAAACAAACAAAGAATTATTTCACAATTACGGGTCTCAGGAAAATTTACAACTCATTTGAATACAAATTACCCAGCTAAATTTCAGCTTGACTCTGTTTGTTCATTTCGTAACAGTGATAGTGATAACATACTCCATCTTCTCATAACTCCAATGTTAAACCAATACGGAAACACATTTATCAGTAAATATATTTTACACTATAATTCAATCTCCGATAAAATAATTAAAAATCACATTCAGTTTCATGCACATTATTTTCTTCAATATCTATTCATGAAATGATTGGTTTATGGTCACTAAAGTAAGAAACATCAATTTTAGACTCAATTTCTACGAATTTTGCCTAACAGCGTCTATAGTTGTGCCACGTTTATGTTGATAATCTCTTGTAGTTAACTTTCGACCATTGACCATTTTCAGTTTAAATGTGTCAAAAAGAAACTTAATCAATGGCTTAGCTCTCTTTTGCAAAATTACTATTGAAATGTCCAGCCAAAATCAAAGGAAATTCATGATAATTTGCCTTTATTAAGTTTTTTGATACTTCAGAGTATATTGCAAGTGAAAAACTGATAAATTTTGAAGGTGATATATAGAAAGCTCTCTCATTTCTGATAGTCGGGGAGGGGAGAGTGAAACTTTCGTTGCGCATTTCCGTGTCGTAACTCGTAACGCTTTTACCAACTCATTGTCGGTAATAGACTAATATGAATGTCTGTGGTCTCAGAACTAAACACATATATGGTCTTTATGTTTGCAGACAGGTGACGAAGGAGCTGATAGAACTTCTGAACCAGGACAGGTCCCCTCTGTGCAACACTCGACCTCAGCAGATCCTAGAGCCGTCCATACAACGGAGTCTCACACACTTCTCTCTCATCAGCCATGGCTTCGGAAGTCCTGCCATCGTCGCCGTGCTTACCGCGGTACAGGTGAGTGTCTTAAGTGCATTACTTATAGGCTCATTGCAAAAACGTTACCCGGAATGGCGCACACTGGGGCAAAATGAACTCATTTCTGGCCAAAATTATGAAACTTTATGTTTTTTGGTGTGCTGAACACGAAAAAAAATAATTTAAAAATTTCCCGACCCTTCATTGAGTTCTGCATTTTGACAAATACATCAGCTCCTCAAGAGGAGTTGAACACATGTTGTAGCTTATACATGAGAAGTATACAATTCATATTAGATAACAGAAATTAGAAATTGCAATAGCTTCATTTCCTTCGAAAATTTGCTAAAATTAAACGTCTGCGTCTTCCTCGGACGAATTTATAACTTTAAAATTAAGTTTCTCCCAAATTCGCAAATTTTTGCAAAAACTGATTTCATTTTATGGTTATCTGATGAAAATACTTTAAGAAGGTGAAAGAGCGAGTGCCCGGCAACAACAAAAAAACTGATTTTTTCAGTAGTTTTTTATTAAGCAGTGACGCTAATGATAGTAATAATAATTCAGTACGCTTACCCTGAGAAGTGGTCTCCATATTTAAGAGAATAAAAGATTTTAACAGATTGGGTTTTAACACGTTATAAATATAGACTGAGGCAATGTAGAGGGTATTAAAAGGCTGCAATGGTCTTGTTTATGTTTGTACAGCTGTATGGAAGTAAACCCACCTTCACTCCCTCCTTAGAATCTGCATCTGTTTTTTTTTGTATTTTGGCCAGGTTTTGAGGCCTCTTGCCCCAGTGGGTGGTGGTTGCTAGAAGAGTATGCCCAGGAGCTAAAATGAGGGTAGAATATTGAGGTTCCAAACACATAGGTAAAGAGGGAAGACGTCGATAGCTCAGTGGTATGCGTGCTTGCTAACTGAGCTAAAGATAGCGGGTTCGAAACCCGGCCGAGGCCCTTCTTTTATCTGATAGGTGAAGAAAACTTGAGCACGCCTTGATGGGACATTAAGCGATGGTCCCGAGCCAGTGCGATGTCAGGTACTCGTTAAAGACCCCTACCCTAGCAAAATTTAGGACTCCCACAGTAGAGGCAGACTCATGTTCACCTGAGTGACGAAAGAGCGCTCTGGTAGTAGGCGATATGACCTCGTTGTTAAACCCGATCATTTTTTTTTTTTTTTTCAATGCCTTCAAATCATTACAAAATAAAACAAATGATAAATAGGCTTCCTCCTCCCAGAAGACGGAGTCTGAGTGTGGGAGGGGAGCAGTCAGCTAGCACTGTACAATAGGGTGGAACGAAAATGGCCTTTTAAAATTTTTTTTAGTTATTAGTTTGGTAATAGTGGAGAAAAGTTGCCTTTTAAGTTCAAAAAGAATAAAAAAAAATTTGGTTGCAATACTACAACATCTTGAGGTGCCGCAAAGAGCTTAAAGTTTGTAAAAAAATTGAAAAATTTTAAACTTTGATAAATTATTTTTTTTGAATTTCTCGTACATATAATGTTACAAGAGATGGTTTTAAATACATGTATAAGCATTAGAATTGGAAAAAATTATTAATTATAAAATATAATAAAAAAAAAAAAATATTTTGTAATGTCAAACTTTGTATTTCTTACTTCTGTATCCTTAATGATTACAAATGTTACAGCTGCAAAATGTTTGTTTCTACTTCATTGCCACATTAAACTGGTCCTTGCGGCACCTCAAGACGTACTCCAATATTTTTCATATTTTTAATTTATCTTATCTACACTAAAAGGCAACTTTTCCGCGCTATTGCAAATTAAAAATCAAAAGGTGATTTTTTCGTTCCACCCTAATGTACAATCGCTATTAATAATTAAACACATTCATATATCAATAAGAAGAAAACGTAAATATATATATACTTAGATAAAATCAACAATAATAGTGAGAATAATAATACGAGTGGACATGACAGTAACTTGATAAATTAATAAAGTACATATTAAGGCAGAAGAATCCCTAAGAATAAAGAAGAATCTAGTAAAAAGAAAAACTAAACAGTATAGACTGAATATCTCAGTTATGTTTACTGGTAACATTTAATTTATTTTCAATTATCATATTTATTTTCATGTAATCTGTAACTACCTGTCAACGACACAACTAATCATTAATTTAAATATAAATTAATACAGATCTTTGTTTTGCTTTTCAGAACTATCTGTCTGAATCGCTGAAGCAGCTTGACAAAGCTTACCCAGGAGGTGGCATGGACGGCGGCAAGAAAGATGATGGTAAACTAAATACATAATTTTATTTTAAATAATTTAAAATGTATTCATCTATAAATTATATATTAAATTGATCTAAACCTTATAGTTTAGTTCTAACATGGCTTTAGATATAAACATTTCATAAAAATATTAGGACCGTTTTAGTCAAATTTATTTCACAAAAATATATGTATAAAGTGTACATCTGCGTATAATATTTAAGATTTCTTATTTGGCATATTTTTACAATTCTGAAATTACTTAAGACTGTGACTCCCCTTTCCCAAGGTAAGCCCTGAAGGAGAGGAAACTTACGACTGTCTTAACAGAAAAATCTAACTGTAAAAATATTTGGGCTTAAACATAAACTTCAAAAATTAATAGCAACCTGAAAAAAATTATAATAATTAATGGTAATAATACGAAGTAAAGAAGAAATTCAAATGGCTAGAATTTAAACGCACTGTAAAAAAAAACTTAGGTTAATTATACAGTACAAAATACAGTACATAGATCAGAGCTTAAATGTCACTTTTTAACTTTGTGCTAATGATGGCTTAAACCGAAACCGGTACACTTTAAGTAAATATTTTTTGTGTACTTAGACAATATAAATATTAAACTATACCGAGACAGATCGCAAAAATGTATCCATACATTAGACATTTTATTTACATAAATTTTTTGTCGTAGAAATACGTCTTTCCTGACGGTATGGGGGGTTAAAATATGTCACGAAAATGTGTCACAATTTGAGAGCTTATATCTTCTAAAATAATAATCTTAAAATAATAAACCAAACACCAGTAGAAAGTTTGTGTAGTATGATTTATTATAAAACATGTTTCAATCCTTCATATTTCATCCCTTAAATATGGCAGCATAAAAACAAAAAAAATAGGATAAATTCCGAATGATTGTGTCTCAAAGTTAGTAGAAGAGTCGCGAACCGCCATCTATCCGTAATATACCTAACTTTTTACCGACAGGCATCAGAATGTTGAGTTATATATTTATTTTATTTGTAATATGTATTATTTATGAAAGATGAAGGGTTGAAACTTGTTTTATAATAAATAGTACAACACAGCTCATTCTAGTTGGTGAAATTAATTAATAATCGACTATGATAGTTGCCATGAATTGTATAGGTTAGGTTAGGTTTTATGACTCATGCCCGGGCTTTAACTACGAAGTCATATCGCCTACTACCAGAGCGCTCTTTCGTCACTCTGGTGGACATGAGCCCGACTCTACTGTGGAAGTCCTAAATTTTGCCTACCCTAAATTTTTATTCACCTAAGGCAGGGGTCTTTAACGAGTACTTGACATCGTACAGGCTCGGGATCATCACCAAAGGACGGCATGCTTAAGTTTATTTTACCTCTCAGATAAAATAAATTGAGCGCCTCGGTCAGGTTTCGAACCCACGTTCTTGAGCTCAGAAGACAAGCACGCATACCACTGAGCTACCGGCGCCCTCTAAATTGTATATAGCATAAGTTTATATGAAATAAATAAAATAAGAAATACTTCTTTTGTTTTAATTTGAAAAACTGAATACGTACAGTACTAGACGGAGTTCTTCGTCATCGGTTGCGCCGCAGTCGTAGCTATTCCCCTTTTTTGTGCATAATTTTATATGTACATATATTTTTCATAAAATTTTTGTGTTGCAGGTATGAAGAAATGATATAATCCTCAACCCCATTTGAACATTAGACACAGCTGGCCTTTCGAAGAGGAACCCTAATTTCAGCCGTCCATGAACACTAAAACAAAAATATTTATCATTTATCTAATACAGTATTGATATTTTCACTTAGAACAGTAAATAATAGTAAATAATAAAAAGTATACTTAAATTATATAATACAAATGTATATACTTATCATGTGCCAATAAAAAAAAAAATATATAGGTTATTGTAATCAAAAATTTGTAGGGCATATTTGTTTTTGTATAGTCTGTGAGGTAAAATTTGATCCATAAAGGTGGAAAAGAGTGGCATTCTTCAGTCTGATCCAAAAACATCAGCACCTTCTTAGTCGGTAGTAGTAAACAGGTTAGGTATTGTGGTTAAATTTTATTTTGGAAGGCTTGAATTATTTTGATTAGTTATTATTAACGAATTTAAATTATTAGTGGCTTTAACTACGAGGTCATATCGCCTACTACCAGTGCGCTCTTTCGTCGCTGTGATATATGAGTCCGATTATACTGTGGGAGTCCGAAGTTTTCTCAACCCTAAATATTTTATTCACCTAGAGTACGAATATTTAACGTTCTGACAACGTACAGGCTTGAGATCATCGCTCAACGTTCCATCCGAAGGACGGCGTGCTCAAGGTTGTTTAGGTTTAAACTTAAGGGCCTTGGCCGAGTTTTGAACTCAATAAGCAAGTACGCTACCTGTCATAACTTGAAGACTTGAGGTGGCTTGTCAGGTAGTCTTTTGAGCAGTTCAAATCGTCTTTTCAATATCTGTCGAGTCTGTGTAACATGTTTGTTCCAAGTCAGTTGTCTGACAAGGCATTTAGCATTTGTCGTGTTTCAGAGGGACGTCTCAAGGTGAATGTAACATGAAGCTATTTCAGATAATTTTAAAATTTGAGTAAAAACAGAAAATTTGATATTACTTAAGAATTCTGTAGAATTTCTTTGTCAATAGAATTATTTTTATTATTATTATAACGGAGCTAAATCGGCTTGCAGTTTGAGTGGTCAATGTTTTTGGTGTGGATACTCACTGGCCTACCACAAGGACCAACTTTCATCTTACAGACTATATTACTATACTTTTTACTGTTGATTTAGACAAATATATTTTTTTTCACTCAGTTAACAAAATTTCATATTACAAGAAACAATTAAATATTCATTGTTACTTTTGGGGTTGTGTAAGATTCTTAATTCATATATAATATTTATATATATTTATTGTATCATCAATTCTACCATTTATTTTTTGTCTTCTCAAAAAGTAGCAATTACAGATATATTTCTGGAAGCACTCTCATCATCAGTATCTACAATACATATGTTCTTTAAGTTAACTATTCCTTCTGGCAATCAGAATATTCATTTTATAGAACATATTTATTGAGTCGACTTATATATTGAAACATCTAGTCAAAACTCTAAAAAAAAAAAAAAGTTTTGACTGGGTGTTTAAATATAGAAGTCTACTCAATAAATATGTTCTATAAAACGAAGATTCTGTCAGAAGGAGTATGTAGTTAATAAATATAAAAAACAAATCTGTACCTCGGAGGTAAACTGCACTATGTCAGTTTTTTTTCCAAAATCGTTTTTTTTTGCACCAAGTTGTACATCTGTTTGAGAGCTCTATTTAGTGGTATACTGCATCATCTCCTTTTTAAAGTAATTACAAAATAACAGGTTGGTAAAGTGCACTTACCCTAATGTCAATTTGGAGAGAAACAGAACTAAGTCGAGTTGATGCTTTTTTATTTTGAGGCAATAAAACGATACAAATATTTATCTTTTAATTCGGTCTCAGTATTTCAATGAATGGTTTAGAATAACTGTAGTTATGAAAGCAGGAAAATGTAATGCCATTGTGGTGAAATTAACAGTTCAAAATTTGAAAGCGCTCAGCTGTAAAATTAGGTTTCTATCACATAGTGCAGTTTACCTCCGAGGTACAGAAATGTATTGCAATTTTTTGACATGACAAAAAATAAATTGGAAAAGTGATCGTGTAATAATATATTTTATATATATAAATATATTATGCTTATAATAATTAATGGATATTAAACAAAAATGTTCAAATCGGGGTTGAGTTTATAGTAGTATGTAACTATACTATTAAACCTTCAAATCAACTAAAAGATACTTTTTTCCCAAGAAAACAAAGAAAAAGACTGCATAGATATCTTTTAAATGATAATAATTGATAAAATTATATATCTTTATGTAAATCTGTCAGATATCATTGGCAGATGTGTATCTGATAATTTTTCCGTATGTATATATTATATACACATATATTAATGTACCAACGTTTTTGTGCAATGTGCCAAGCTTTTTTTTATATTTAATATAATATTTATATATTTATTTGTTTATGAAAAAAAAAAATAATAATAATAATAATACTGACTTATGAGTTGTCTATTTGTAAAAATCTATATCCTTTTGATATAAATTTAATAACATGGATTTTTTTTTGTTTTGCAATTTTTAATAAACAATTGGATATAGTTTTGCATCTTTACGATGCATTTATGAAGTATGATTATAATTGACAATTTTTTACTTAACAGTATTTTAATAAATAATTATGACTTCAGCTTTTGCTCCGACTCCTCTATAACAAATTTTTTTTTTTTTATTTTATTCTATTTGCAATCTATATACAATATATACATAATAAGCAAATATGTGGTAAAAGAAAAATATAACGTCACTTGATGGGAGAAGCCAGCCAGCGCTGACACTCCTTCGAAAGTTAATTGTCATTATTCACTATCCTCCGAGAGAAGATCGCGAGGCCACCTCCTGTTCAAGCGGCGGGGAGGATTGTCAGGATGGGAATGAGAGGAAAGGTCTTGTGCGAGAGGATTTGAATGGGAAGAAAGGTTTCTGTGGAATGATTGGAATCGGGATTTGATTAATTCATTTACAGTGGGAATACTGAGATCTCTGTGTAGGACTTTATTGGTGACATAGAAAGGAGCGTTGACAATTCGTCGGAGGAGTTTGGACTGGAATGCTTGGATACGATTGATGTTGGATTGTTTAGCTGTACCCCAAAGTTCGAGTCCGTAAATCCAAATTGGACGTATAATGGTCTTGTAAATCGTAAGTTTGTTGTTAGTCGTCAGTTTCGATTTTGGTCCAAGTAGTCGACGTAACAGTCCGTATCTTCGTAGTCCAATTTTTTATTTTTATTTAATGCAACTTCTAACATTTTTTTAAAATTTACTATCATTAAAGTTATAAATTGTTTCAATAGTACCAGAAAACTTAAATTTGTACGTCAGAAGCGATAAGTTGTTCACACCAGTATAGGGCAAGGTATGTCATCGGTCAGAAAATATTATGACTCATTCCCGGGCTTTAACTACTACGTAATATCGCCTACTACCAGAGCGCTCTTTCGTCACTCTGGTGGACATGGGAATGTTGACTACCTAGGTTTAATTACATAGGGTAGGAAACGAGTAATGCTTAATGCATCCGAAGGACGGCGTGCTCAATTGTATCGTTTTTCATTGGAAAGATGCATTTACGTGATGTACTTATAGCTAGTTATTGCAACTCGATGTCCTGGGTAACTACGAGATCATATACCTCAATATGATCTAGTTGAAGCCCGGGCATGAGTCATAATTAACTAATAGTACGTGAACAGTTGACTTTTTTCCTCTGAAGTACAGAATTAAATTTCTAAAGCAGATAATATTAATTGAATATTCATTATAAATTATATTTATTCTGCTATATTCATTTTGTTATATATGAAATAGAGGCAAAGGCATATGGAGTTATTTATTTATGATAAAAATTAGATTAATATAAAATATTTACTGTGATGTACTTTTTATTTACGTTATCACTTTAATAACTTTAAGACATTGTAAAATATTCAACATTTAGGTAATTAATTAATAATCTTAGTTTTTTAAAAACTTTTTTTTTATAAATATTGATTATTTCAAATTAACTTTAAATGATAGCTTATTTTAATATCATATATTTAAAAAAATTAAAAACAATACATAAGCAGTGAAATACATATTTCGAAACTTATTATGTATTAAGTTTTCAATTTAGTTTCAAAAACTCAGTAATTTAAATTCATTTCTCTCAAGGGTGCCAATATATTCAGGGAAAATTTTAATTTTTACAATTTGTTCTTTTCATTTTATGCAGCCTATAAGGTTACAAGGCCCTTTTATAAGAAATCATTTATTCACAAATTTTGTATGGAATTTAGAATATATTCTTTTGTACATAATTTTATATGTGTAGTATTGTGATATATATTTTTTTTAGCTCAAAAAATACTTTAAAATAATGTAAATAATTGAACAATTTTTTTCTGTTAGTTTTTTTAATAAATATAATGAATAAATGTGTCTTCTTCTTTATTATTCATATTATTGTCCTTTTTTCATGTTCTCAAATATTAGTGAAAACTAGTTTAGCAAGACTTTCAGCCAGTGAGATTGTACAGGCCAAGTTATAGTATTTTGATCACCAAATTTCCATAAGTTCTTAAGGAAAGCTTATGTGGACTTATGGATTTGAACTATGGGATTCTGCCAAAGCTTCCATCAGCGCATTCAATCCTTGCAATCAATAGTCAATGCTCCTTATTACATCTCCAAAACCCTTCACACTGATCTCAATATTCCCTTTGTCATCGAATTAGCTAAATCCAGTCTCCTTTAGTATCCACATTAATCCACTAGTCCATGCCGTCCCGTCTGCCACACCGAACGACGCCTTAAGTGCCAATGGCTTAGAGACCTTCTCAGACCAAACAGTGACAGTGATTAGTCATATATGAGTGCGACTCAGTGGCTAGGAAGTGTCACCACCGGGTGATTTCTCCTCTCTTGACATTTTGACATTGCCACTTTTTTTCTCCCTTATATTTGCTTGTATATATTTTTTATACAGTTGTAAATATCTCTTTGTAAATAAAATAATAGAAGTTTGCTAGGTTGTCATGTTTATATTTGAGATTACCTAAGGGTGTATCCCCTTGGCAAGTCCTGCTATAACAAAATATTTACAAATATTTGAGTTAGAACTTGAACAAAATCAACAAATTATAACAGTAAGAAAACACAATTTTTTAAATTATTGGAGTCTGGAGTCTGGCTTGCGTAATTCGTACTTTATTTTTTCAGATAGAATGTGTTCCTACATCTAGCATTAAATCTGGGAGCCATGGTGGCCGTGCGGGCTAGAGCGTAGGGCTTTGGTCGCATGGTCTCACCATTGTTTGCAGGTTTGAATCCCGCCCGGTAGTGAGTTTATTTCGTAGATAAAACTCCCTCCCGGGGCCATGGATGTCGTAAATAATTAGATAACACAGTGACATGGCTAATATGCATCGAACATGAGGCAAAGAAAAAAAAAAGCATTAAATCTTACAGATTTAGAAAATAAAAATATGCATTTCTTAACTTTTCTTTAATGCATTCAAATCATATCTATTTTGCCTGGGCTATGCCAAAGTTGTCCGTTAAAAGGGGTCCCCTCTAGAGAGGTGTCCGTTAAGAGAGGTTTGTCTGTACTAATAAAATTGTTAGGCCCTCATTTCCGCGACGATTCAACGAACGGGTAACGTGGCCTCCCAAAAAAGTAAAAAATATATCAAGATGTAAAAATAGATGAAACTTGCGCTAGAGTTACCAACAAAAATTATTTCGTAGAAGATTCAGGCTGTGTAACTTTCATGTGTAAACCTTTATTTACAACCAAACTTGGTAAGTAATTATAAATAATAATATGTACGGAATACATAACAATCCTTTGGTTTAAACTAAACAGATAAAAATGGGTCGCTAATTTCATATTTTTAAACGTTTATGTTTTAAAAATGTTTGATTAGACTGCCCCGGATGATGAGGGTAACCACGAAAGCCGGCTAGACATACGTTTACATAAACTAAATGTTCACAAACATTTATTTTTTTCATCTGGAAAACATGAAATTCCGTTGAAAACTAAGCATCGAATTTTTGACCGATTACATAACTTACCCTATACTTTGTATATCTGAGTAAGTAAAACATATATTTTCAAGAAGAGCTTTAAACAGAGCGGTATTTATAAATGTTTGCAACAATATTAGTAGATTAAGTTGTCAAATCAAGAATCAGTGACCCTAACGAATAGATCGTTGTTATTATAAGTTGATACATGAGAGCATTGTTGTCAATGGTGCGGAAAATAGAGATCATTAGGACAATATGACTGAAATCTGGGTCAAATCTGTACACACCCATCCCTCTATTAGATTCAACCTTCTTTCTTAGTATTTCTGCAACGTCTCCATACAAGTCTTCCAGCAATCTTCATAGTATAACTAGGTGTATGTATCTTCATAGTATAACTAGGTTTTTGTAGTGTTAATTACTCTATAACTGGGCAATAAATGTTGGTACGAAAATAACAGACCGGTAAGACCCATCCGAGCTAATTCGTGTTAGGTTACTGTACATTATTTATCATTTTTCAATCGATTATTGACCAGAGTCAGTGAACCGAGAGTTTCGGGTGGCCTCATGACACCAATCGTAAACAGTATCGATCCCACTTTGTACAATAAACATATCTCCACATCATGTCAACAGTATCATAACCGCTAAAAAAAAAAAAAGGTGGCGGTGAATCACGGTGAATAAGTATCTTATCGACAGTTGTTTGGGTGCTTATTCCTCTGTCCTCCCTCTCTTCCCTGTAGCCGATTTGACTGGAAACGAAAATAGGTGTCGTCCTTATGGAGTTTTGTATACACATGTAAAATTTCATTTCGATACATTCATTCTAATGGGAGTTATCGTGTTCATAGAAACATTCACACACAAACAGGTATTTTTCTTCCCCAGTTGTTTTCATTCGTTCAAATCTTCTTTTGAGGTCTCTGCATTTCTGTTTGGGTTGTCGAAGTCAAACGTCTGTCTAAATGAAGTCCTATAGATATCGAACAGTGTCCAATAATAACGCAAAAAAAAATTTCATTTTTTTTTCATTGAGCCTCTGTGCAAAATAAATCAACTTTTCGTAATTTTTTACTGAAATCTCGCAGAAAAAAAAAATATATATATCTACTGGAGTATTTGTGCAGTCACACATATGGGTACATTGTTATTGAAAAACCAATATATGTCAGTTAGAAGAAAAATATATTTTTATTTTAAAATTACAATTAAATAAAATCGTAACTTAAATAATTAAAATTAATAAAAAATTGGAATTGTAATAAATTAATAAAATAATACAATAATTAGATGTTACAGTTTATAAGCTTGTCTGATCATCAAATCGAAATAGGCATCTGTGTCTATTGAGGCGCTGATCCCTGCGTAATAGTTCAAAAATTCTTCCTTTGTTATCTAAATCACAAAAAAATAAAAATTTAGAAACTTTTTGGTAATTTACCTCAATTACTATTTTTTATTTTACGTAATTGTATCCAAAATAATACAATTTTGACTCTTCCGTCGGTCTTTTTGGTGAAACATGCGCAGCATTTCATTTTGATCTAATTGGTTATAGTGGGACATTATTAATACATTTACAAGTCAATCTCACAACAAACGAAGTGTAAAATAACACTAATGACCAATAATATGAAAATGGCTGATATAGTGGGAAGTGATTATTAGCCGGCTTTCGAGGTTGCCCTCATCATCAGCCAGTCTGATAAAATAATAGAGTTGTTAAAAATAATAAATGTTTTAAAAAAAATATTGTCTATTTCACAAATAATATATAATATGGGAGTACTTTCGGTATTGCTACCATCTTCGGCCACGACTTAACAAATACTAAATTGAAGTTCAACTAGGTACCTAGTTTACAATCCAAGCTGTAGGTAGGTATCCTTTTTCAGCCCCTATGGGGTTTTCCTATCCTTTCTGTACAGTTAATATTTGAAATATGGAAAAACATAAAAAATGACATTTCGTCCCAAATTGGGATCTTAAAAATAATTTGAAATACTATGTGTTTGATTAAATGCATATATGAAGTGAATTAAAGATAACAATTGTTAATATATGAATGAAAATAAAATAAAAAGTTTTATAAAATAAAATATACAGTTTTTTGAGAGAGTAAATACGTATCAGAGACTGGAGGATTATATTATATCTATTTTAATATCTCTGCAAAAATGTTAAGTATCATAATAGAGTTGTGACTCAGATGGGGGACAGCAATAACATATCTGTTCCCATTCATGAAATTTAAAATTTTTAAAGTTGTTAGTTTTATAGATAGTTTTTTATGCACGTTTATTTAAATTTTTTAAATTTTATATAAGGTATAACAACATTTTAATTATATTATTTTCAAAATTATTTTATCAGACTGCCTGATGATGAGGGCAACCTCGAAAGCCGGCTAGCTAATATCAATAAAATCTGTGAGACGTCAGACTATATTTTATTTTACAACCTGTGAAGCTGATGACCAACTTGTCTGCCCATCGATGCAGGATTCTTTATTATTATTATAGGTTAGGTTAGGTTTTATGACATGCCCAGGCTTTAACTACGAGGTCATATCGCCTACTACCAGAGCGCTCTTTCGTCACTCTGGTGGACATGAGCCCGACTCTACTGTCGGGAGTCCTAAATTTTGCCTACCCTAAATTTTTATTCACCTAGGGCAGGGGTCTTTAACGAGTACCTGACATCGTACAGGCTCGGGACCATCGCTTAACGTCCCATCCGAAGGACGGCGTGCTTAAGTTTATTTTACCTCCCAGATAAAATAAACTAAGGGCCTCGGTCGGGCTACGAACCCACGACCTTGAGCTCAGAAGTCAAGCACGCTTACCACTGAGCTACCGGCGCCCTCTATTATTATTATATATATATATATATATATATTTTTAAATTTAAAACTGCTTATTTTTGAAGTAGAACAGTAACAGACGTCATTAATGACTATAATGAAAACTGACGGCGGAGCGGCATTTCATTTTGATATAGTTTTAGGTTTAGGTTAGTTTTTAGTTATAAATATAGTTACATATCAATCTCATAAAGGACGGATTATAAATACAATTGGTGTCCAACTTGCCTACCCATCGATCCATGATTATTTATTATTATTATTATAGGTTAGGTTAGGTTTTATGACTCATGCCCGGGCTTTAATTACGAGGTCATATCGCCTACTACGAGAGCGCTCTTTCGTCCCTCTGGTGGACATGAGCCCGACTCTATTGTGGGAGTTCTAAATTTTTATTAACCTAGGGCAGGGGTCATTAACGAGTACCTGACATCGTACAGGCTCGGGACCATTGCTTAACGTCCCATCCGAAGGACGGCGTGCTTAAGTTTATTTTACCTCCCAGATAAAATAAACTAAGAGCCTCGGGTGGATTTCGAACCCACAAACTTGAGCTCAGAAGGCAAGCACACATACCACTGAGCTACCGGCTCCCTCTATTATTATTATATTAATAACATTGATTGTCAACTTGCCTGCCCATCGATGCAGCCCTTCTCAAAAGTTGCCATAAACTTTCTGAGAATGTCATCCTCAGAAGCTTCCCCACTTCTATATCCAGGATGTTCTCTCACGTTGTACACTCCTCGCAGATCCTCCAGTGTGATTACACCATCTTTAGTTTTGTCCAGTTTATTGAACGCCTCATCCACTGATTTTTTCCTTGCCTCTGACATATTTGGCTAAAATCCAATCATAAAAAAATGAATTTCAACAACATTTTGTTTTCATAATTTGTGATGCAAGTATGCGAAATTATATATTAAACTAAACAAATAAAGATGAGCGCAAAATAACGCAAATAATCAAGAAATAAGTTTAAAAATATCTCGTTCCTTTCACCACAAACTGACACAGGACAAACTATTCCATCGAAATGATCTCTTTTTGCAGAGATATTGTGAAACACTTAATAAAAATATAGAAAAACGTATGGTTCTTAAAAAATATTGTCTATTTCACAAAATATATATATAGTATGTTCGAAACCCGACCGAGGCCTTTAGTTTATTTTATCTGGGAGGTAAAATAAACTTAAAAATTTAGGGTAGGCAAAATTTAGGACTCCCATAGTTAGAGACGGGCTCATGTCCACCAGAGTGACGAAAGAGTGCTCTGGTAGGCGATATGACCTCGTAGTTAAAGTCCGGGCATGATTCATAATAACTAACATAATACAGGGTGGCCCAGATAAGCGGGCCACAAGTGAAATAACTCCTAAACGGTTAGAGATATCAAAATTGTGCATAGGACTAAAGTTGTAGCACTCGCCGAGAGCTATAGTGTCCTCGGAAAGACAAAAATGACCCTTTTAATGGCTCAAACAGCCCTTCGAAGGGCGGGGTTCCCTTTTGACCAAGTTCCATTAGTTGGAATTTAATAACTTCAGAATAAGAAAAACGTACAACTTTAAACGTTTTTTTTTTTTCGAGAACTACTTGACGTATCAAAAATCTGTTTGCACAGTTCTTCCTTGTTTCTTAAGTATTTTAATAAAATGTAATGAAACTTAAGGGTCAAAAGGGAACCCCGCCCTTCGAAGGGCTGTTTGAGCCATTAAAAGGGTCATTTTTTGCTTTTCGAGGACTCCATACTATAGCTCTCGGCAAGTGCTACAACTTTAGTCCTATGCACAATTTTGATATCTCTAACCGTTTAGGAGTTATTTCACCTGTGGCCCGCTTATCTGGGCCACCCTGTGTACATAATCCAAAAAGTATCGTTATTATCTAGTGTCTGGAACGTGAAGAGAGAAAATGAATATATATTCATTGTATTGTAGCTACCTACGTGAAAGAATGGTTGAAAATGTTTCACCCAATATAAACAAAGAATAATTTATTTATTTATTATATTTATGGGGAAAATTACCCCGGTTAAGCCGCAACACGGTTGATCCGCTCCCCAGGAAATATAGTGCATATATGGAACTTGCTCATCATACATAAACTGCATAAAACAATTATCAGATGATACTGTCGTGATGTATATCATTTAATTATGCACTTTATCTATGTTCATCTCTTCTGAATGCTTCCGTCAAATAAAGAGAAATATAATTAGGGAAATTTTTTAGAATAACGTATCATGCTTGCGTTTTGAGGTCATGCCCCTTTTACAAATAAAATATCTACTCACGCAACCAGTATTTCATCTATTTTTTTTTTTACTATCGCTATTATCAAGTGTCAGGAATGTAAAGAGAGAAAATGAATTTATTTTCGCTGTATTGTAGCTATGGGGTCATTCATAAATTACTAATTCTTACTATAGGGGAGGGGGGTAAAAAATTTGATCTTATGTAAGTTTTTGAATTTAAAATCTACTACTTTCGCGCTAAGAAATGGCGCTATTGGGTAGCGCCATCTGTACTTAGTTCTCAAATTCAGTATTGAATCCTACACAAATCATATGGTCTCAGTACTTCTAGAGATTTTTTTATTCTATTGTCTCGCTGACTAGGGATTTCCCTATTGCTTGAATTTTGAAAAATAATTGTCATTTTAGCATCATTTATTTATTATACCTGACATGTCTGCATATTTCAAATTAGCTTTATTTAAATTAGCTTTAAAAAAGCCTTACGTAATTT
This sequence comes from Aradus depressus, assembly GCA_963662175.1. NCBI lineage: Eukaryota > Metazoa > Arthropoda > Insecta > Hemiptera > Aradidae > Aradus > Aradus depressus. The sequence continues at coordinate 20,267,334 of OY759226.1, read as the reverse complement.
ATGAATGGCCCCTATGTGATGGAATGGCATTGATAAAATTGCACCGTACAGTTCCTCTAGATTATAAAGGCACCGGTAGCGTTCTAGCAAGATCCCGGGTTCGAAACCCGACCAAGAGGCCCTTAGGTTTTTATACCGAGCCTGTACGATGTCAGGTACTCGTTAAAGACCTAAAAAAATAAACCTGGATAGGCAAAATTTATTCGGGCTCATGCCCACCAGAGCGACGAAAAAGCACTCTGGTAGTAGGCGATATGACTTCATACTTAAAGCTCGTGCACGAGTCATAATAACTAATTCAAGACTATGATTTGTTTACAAACAATAAAGTTAACCTTGGAAGAAAAAACATTCCCAAAAATGTTTATACACAAGGACAATGGGAGAGCTCACGTTACAACAGACACCTTACACAAACAACACCAGTCACCGTACTCTCCAGACATAGCGTCTTCAGATAAACATCCGTTCTGGAGTCTCCAGAACTTTCTTATTGACCATCGGATGAGCTAGACTTGACAGTCGTTTTATTTTTCGAATTAATACCCAAAGAGTTTATAAGATGAAAACATCCATCATTAAATAAAAAAATCGGTCAAATGCAAACTATACTTCCGTGCCTTCAGCCCCAATTTAAATTATGAATAGTTAAAACAATGGTTCAACAGTTATAAGAAAATAAACAATTAAATTGTTTATAACAATTGATCACGCTAGAATTTTTCAATTCTGATAATGTTGGCTTTATCTACACCTAATTCTCAATGTTTATGATTTTTTCAGATTTTTCTGAGCGATCCTTTTGGAGATAAGGGTGGGAGACAGCAATTTTTAAGAGTTTTTCTCGAAAAATGTCTAAAAAAATGCATAAAAAATACATAATATATATTGTTGAATTTGTGCTTCAATAAGCTTTCATTTGACACCCTACACGATGCCCTTGATTTTTTTTTAATTTTACAATTTACCCCCTGAAATTTCAACTTTTTATACTTCACGTCTATAATTGGGCCATCACACTCTAACTTTTGTGCTAAATTTCAAATTTTTACGTCATATAGTTTCAGAGAAAATCGCCTGTGACAGACGGACACTGAAGTGATTCCATAAGTGTTCCGTTTAGTTAATTTTGGCACGGAACACACTAAAAATTAATACATCATATTTTTTTTATTTATTTAAAACGTCTATTCGCTCGTTAAGCACGGTTTTCTTATGTTACAAAATACCGTCAGATTTCAATCGATAATAACTACGAGACTAATAATGCGATAACAACGGTTGAGGTTACAATGGATAGAGAATGTCTGTACGTGTTTGTTGTGCAGTGTTTGTTTTGCCTGTGACGTTATCGGGCTAGTGTGGGCGCTGGCGGATGATTGTTGCGAATTAGCGTTGTGTAAAATTAGAAATTAGTATAGCGTGATAACGCGTTTAGATACGACGTTGATTCGGGTGTCATTGTAAAGAGCTTGAGGAGCACTACTAGGACTCAAAGTGAATTAATAAAAATATACGCCGAAATATATGTAAAAATCTGTATTAAATTGAAAATTGCAAAAAAATTAAAGATGTCTCATATGAATCGTAAATATGCGCGGAATTATAGAAAACGCAAATCAGACGAAAGCTCGCATCAAAAGGAATTAAAAAACCCCTAAAAAGTCTAGTGCCGAGCAAATGCAAGAGCTACGGCAGCATCGAAAAGAAAATGAAAAATGACTTTATCCCGACGTTTTTACGGAAAATCTACGACCTGGATCTGGACCTTGACTACGCCTTAATGTTTTTTTTTTCACTTTTTTCCAGACTACAAAAACCGACATTACTTATAGAAAGACCTTAATATAGAGTGTTGTGAAGCGAAACTTCGACCTTCAGAACGATTGATTACCAAACTATAATTGGTCAATTTAGTTTCATTAGTAATGAGAAAGCTGACGATATTTTTGGAACAGCAGTGAAAACACCACCCTTTCTACACTCAATTTCTGGGAAGTCAAAAACAAAGTGGATTTTGTGGAATATTTAGGTTTTTTTTTTTTATTTCCCCAGCTAGACGAAGAATGGAATTATTAAATTACAAAATTTCATATAAATTTAAAAATTTATAAGGAAGTACCTTATTAATTTTCAGCGGATTTGGCAGAAAGGGAAGAGGGTGTTTGAGGGAGGCTCAACTCAAAAACTCCCATAACCGAGCATATTGACATGAAATTTCATATTTTAAGTCAAAACTAAATGAGAACATAACCTGTCAAATTTCAGCGATACAGGCCGATGGGAAGGGGGTTCAGGGGAGGAGGCTTAATTGAAAAGCTCTAATGACCGATGTAATGAATTTATTGACACAACATTTAGTATTAGGATTCAGAACCTCGTATGTAAGTCAACTGTTGAATATTAGCAGGGGAAGCGAAAGGTTAATTGATTATTTCGTTCTGGGGAAGAACATACGCCGATGATTCACCGACCAATTTTTATTTTTATTTTTGAAGTTAAGCCATCTAACATGAAGCGTATCCAGTCCTACCAATCCAAAGTCCTAAGAACAATTGAGGGGGTTAGAAGCAAAGGGATGTAAGTGACATTTCGGCTGAAATTGAGATATGTGTGTTAACAGCTTCCTTGACACCTATCCTGACTACTGGCTAATAGATCAGAACCATTGTTAGTACCAGTAATGCTATCTAGTGAAAAATACCTGGGTAATACCTAAATTTACGATGTTACTATAACTTTGAAGGTAATTATCTCGAAATTACATTTTTGTCACTTACATCCCTTTGCTTCTAACCCCCTCAATTGTCGATGCACCCTTCTATGTGTCCAACTTTATCCTCCATAATGACCTTAAAATCCCATTTGTTATTGACCTCATCAAGTCCCGCTTCTCCAAATTTCACTCTAACCTTTCTTCCCATGTCAATCCAGTTGCTCGACTCTTGTCATCCCATTCCCATCCAGATAATCCCCCCCGAAGACTGAGGCAGCACTGGCCGAGAGACCTGCTACTGTAGCAACAATATTTAGGGAGTGCCGGTGATGACCAGCTTCTCCCCTCATGTAATCCTCTTTCCTTCAACTCTCCTTTCCTTCTTGGCCTGCCTCCACTGCTGGATAGTGATTGGAGGGGCGAGAAGGCAGGGGGGATCACTCGAGCCCCCGCGGCCTCCCCTGCCCCCATTAAGTTGGAGGGATGGGGATGAAAGAACGGGGGGCCTTTCGAGGGGTCTCGAGTTGAAGGGCTTTCATGTTCATTTTATTTTATCTTTATTATTATTGTTTTTATGTTTATGTTTATTTAAATTGCATATATATATATGAGTATATATATGCAATTATACATATATATGTGAGATGCAAAACTCGCTCGTTACAAAAATTTAAAAAATTGAGATGACAGCAGATTCTAAAAGATGTTTTGGCGCTTTATAAGACTAAAACATCAGATTGTATCAAAACTTGTTCTTTCCAATGGTTTTAGGTGACTGAAAATTGCAGTTAGTATCAAAACTGGTTCGTTCCATGCATGTTTTTTGCATTTTCTCAATATTCGGCTAATGTGTAACGAGCGAGTTTTGCATCTCACACACTCATATATATATATATTCCTATATAATGTTATATATTTTTTTTATATATATTTTTTTTATCATATGCTTTCGTTGTATATATATATATATATATATATATATATATTTTTTTAAATATATTTAATGTTTAATGACATTCATTTTTTGTATTTTGTTATTTTAAGCCACAACTATGCAAAAAATGCACAATCAGAGACTGGGCTGCCATGTACTATACAAAAAATAAAAATAAATAATAAAAAAATTAAAAAAAATATGACATGAGAGGCTTGAGAGAGGAAAAACACCCAGCGGTGAACCCTGATGACATCACTTCACACCAGGAGATCTCTTGTCATTCATAACATTTACAGTTTATACTGATTGTAAATACTCAGAATATAAAGAATATAAAAAAAATGTTTTGAAGTGAAACTTCTTTGGTAGAGTTAATTAGATTATCTAGGAGGTAAAAAAACCTGGAGCATGCAGTCATTAAACGGGACATAATACTCGTTAAAAAACTCTACCCTATAATAATAAACATTAATACTTACTCGAATCGCAATAAGAAATTCGTCCATACTAATACTTCCAGAATTGTCAGTATCAAAACGTTTGAAAAGTTCTTCAATTTGAGAGTCGTTCAAAATGAGACCAGCATCATGAACCCCTTCTGAAAATTCCTCCAAATTTAAGGCACGACTTCCATCATCGTCCATGCGGCGGAAAACCCTGAAAATAAGTATAAAATAATTCATTAAAATATATACCAGGGACGGTTACCAGGAGGATGGTTCCGTTACCAGGAGGATGGTTCCGTTACCAGGAGGATGGTTCCGTTAGCAGGAGGATGGTTCCGTTAGCAGGAGGATGGTTCCGTTAGCAGGAGGATGGTTCCGTTAGCAGGAGGATGGTTCCGTTAGCGGGAGAATGGTTCCGTTACCAGGAGGATGGTTCCGTTAGCAGGAGGATGGTTCCGTTAGCGGGAGAATGGTTCCGTTACCAAGAGGATGGTTCCGTTACCAGGAGGATTGTTCCGTTACCAGGAAGATGGTTCCGTTACCAGGAGGATGGTTCCGTTAGCAGGAGGATGGTTCCGTTAGCAGGAGGATGGTTCCGTTAGCAGGAGGATGGTTCCGTTAGCGGGAGAATGGTTCCGTTACCAGGAGGATGGTTCCGTTAGCAGGAGGATGGTTCCGTTACCAGGAAGATGGTTCCGTTACCAGGAGGATGGTTCCGTTAGCGGGAGAATGGTTCCGTTACCACGAGGATGGTTCCGTTACCAGGAGGATGGCTCCGTTACCAGGAGGATGGTTCCGTTACCGGGAGTATGGTTCCGTTAGCGGGAGAATGGTTCCGTTAGCAGGAGGATGGTTCCGTTAGCGGGAGAATGGTTCCGTTACCAGGAGGATGGTTCCGTTAGCAGGAGGATGGTTCCGTTAGCGACAGAATGGTTCCGTTACCACGAGGATGGTTCCGTTACCAGGAGGATGGTTCCGTTACCAGGATGGCTCCGTTACCAGGAGGATGGTTCCGTTGCCGGGAGGATGGTTCCGTTACCAGGAGGATGGTTCCGTTACCGGGAGGATGGTTCTTGTCTACTGAACCTAAGTGTCTTCAGGAACTTCTTCGACTGTCTGCATGTGGTTTTCTCTCTCCATGACTGCTCCAAAAGATCTCAAGTCTACTTTATAATCCTGGTTCGGAATGCCTCCCGAGATATTCCTAGTACTGGCTCTGGCCCCATAAAGGGTTTACTTGAACCTTCCTTAGCTAGCCGGGCGCCTCCTCGTTTCCCTGAATCCCCGATTGACAGAGGACCCAGTAGAGTCCAACTTTCTTCTAGTTTAGCAGGTGGTGGTGGTGGAGGGGGAATTGGCTAATTAAAAATTATACTTTGCAGATATTGAAATGTAAAAAAAAATTCAGGAAGGGAGGAGGTATTAAAAAAAAATTGTAATAATCGATATTAACAAAAACATAAGAATTGTTATTAAAACCTGACACGGATAACCACCGAAAATTGTCTACGCCCTTTTTTTAAAGTGTAATAATAAACGTGTCATTTTTTTGTTTAGTCCCGTCCTCCCCACCGTCACAATCATCACATAAGTTATAAACCCCCTCCCCCCCCCGTATGTGTGTGACGTAGTTAGTGAACAGTCCCTTAGTCTTAAGGTGTGATGAACCAAAAAGGTGTGAAATAACATTGAAATCGATACACAAAGGAGGTTCTTTTATTTATTTATAGGTCTTATATGCCCTAAAATAACTTGGATTTGAAGAATAAATATTTAAAAAAGAAAAGATAATAAAAAAATAAATATAAAAATTAGGTTGTAATATTTCTTTTTACTCGTACAGACATCGAGAGAATAACGGCCGGGAATAGATGCTACCGGTCACTGCAGAAGGTGCTCGGATCGAGGACTGTGTCCCGAGACACCAAAATAGCAATTTATAAAACGAATGAAAGAAAAATCATTCAATAATGACACTCCATTATCGTGTTATTTACGGATGAGAAAGAGAAATTAAAAATATATATAAAAAACCAAAAAAAAAAAAAAAATAGATGAAAAAGAAACATAAAACGTTTGTAGATGATTAGTTATTATGACTCATGCCCGGGCTTTAACTACGAGGAGTACCAGAGCGCTCTTTCCTCACTCTGGTGGACATGAGCCCGGCTCTACTAAGGGTGTCCTAAATTTTGTCTACCCTAAATTTTTATTAACCTAGGGCAGGGTCTTTAACGAGTACCTGGTTCAGGCTCGGGACCATCGCTTAACGTCCCATCCGAAGGACGGCATGCTTAAGTTTATCTCCCAGAAAAAATGAACTACCTTATAAAACTATAGTTCAAGATATATAGATTATTCTTTTTGTTTATTTTATTATTATTTTCAATATTAATATATGGTGTGTGTTGCAGGGGCCAAATGTGAACGGGAGATGGCTTAATAAAAAAACTCTAGTAACTGCCGATGTGAAGAGTGTATGACACAAACACTGTTATGAGGATTCATAATGTTTAATCCAAAAGGTTGATTGGTTTTGAAGGGAGAGCGAAAACTTAATTAACTCAAGCTGGGGAAGAAGAATGGCGATGATTCACCGATGACTTTTTATTTTGTTTTTACTTTATAAATAAATAAAATTATTAGACCCTTTTCCAAGACGACTCGGCGAACGGGTAATGCAAAAACTACACCGGAGGCCAGCGCAATCCAAAAAAAAAAAAAAAAAGTTTTATTAATTTTCGAAATTTTGAAAAACAAAAAATTCCGATGAAAACCCAACTTCGGATTTCTGACAGATTATATAACTTTCCCTATACTTCGTAAAGCTGAGAAAGTGAAAAGTAATTTATAAAACATCAGTTTATGACTTTAATAAATACCTATGGTGATCATAAATAACCCGTATCATGGATCTGGTAAACCGTATATAATTTTATAGATACGATAAACGACCTCACGATAACTTATCTCTTAATTCTTCACAATCTTTTAGGAAAATTATTAATATTTTTTGATGAGAATTTAAGCTATTAGTCAACATTTAGTTAGAACATTTAGTATAGAAAAATATTAGAGTAAAAAAGTCATAGGTAGATAACATCTACTTTTCTGGTATGCATTAATCAATTATTTTTTCGCTTTCCATCCAAAGTCAAACGAACGTTTAGATTGAAACTCAATATTTAACTTACCTAGTATATTCTGAATCCTCATACATAATACATTTTGTATCGATAAATTCATTACATCGGCAGTTATTAGGATTGTTGAGTTGAGCCCTCTCTCATCCCCCCTTCCCTTTTGGCCGATTTAGCTGAAAATTAATAGGTGTCGTCCTTATGGGATTTTGGAAACACGTGAAAAATTTCTTGTCGATAAATTCATTCTGTGAGGAGATATGTTCATACGACAGATTTTTTTTTTTCAGTTTTCGAATCAGTCAGAAAATATGAAATGTTGTGTGATAATTAAAATTATGTAAAATAAAATGGTTTTAAATAAAAGAGGTTAGGTTAGGTTTTATGACATGCCCGGGCTTTAACTACGAGGTCATATCGCCTACTACCAGAGCGCTCTTTCGTCACTCTGGTGGACATGAGCCCGACTCTACTGTGGGAGTCCTAAATTTTGCCTACCCTAAATTTTTATTCACCTAGGCTAGGGGTCTTTAACGAGTACCGGACATCGTACAGGCTCGGGACCATCGCTTATCGTCCCATCCGAAGGACGGCATGCTTAAGTTTATTTTACCTCCCAGATAAAATAAACTAAGGGCCTCGGTCGGGTTACGAACCCACGTTCTTGAGCTCAGAAGTCAAGCACGCATACCACTGAGCTACCGGCGCCCTCTTAAATAAAAAATCATTGAATTAATAATAATTAAAACAAAAATAATAAATAATTAAATAAAATTACCACATTTCCTGTAGAAATTATATCTCTGGTATTCTACTAAATTTTGATTTCTACAGTAATTTCCGAAAATGGCCCTAAAAACAATTTTATTATATTATATTATATTATATATTATTATATTTAAAAAAAAATTCAATTAACAAACCTTTTATTTGGATTACATCTAAATTTACTGAAGAGATGCCATATTGATTTTCTAAATTTTGCAAAAATATTAAATCCAATCCAAAGGTATAAATTGTCTTACTGGGTTAACAGGGAAATGAATAGCATAGAATTAGAGAGCAAATATTTGGATTTATTTTACTTAAACCTACATTATAAATTGGTTAACTAAATATTGAAAAATAAAAAAATTAAATTATTTTTTAAAAATAAATCGTACAAACTAATTTATAATTCTTTTATATTTTTGGGGTATATATATTATGTATATATAAGTAAATAAAAGTACCTCCTTTGCGCATCTATTTCAATGTTATTTTACACCTTAACCCTAAACACTTTTCTCACTCCTAGCCTGTCCAACTTCACATTTCATCTTACCTCCATAACCCAATTTAGACTGGTCCACGTTATTAGAACAGCTGATGTTCGTCTTTTGTTCTCCACACATTGATTGTTTTAAAACAAAATGCGACTTCATTTATTTATTCACTGTTTTTGTTACTTCATTGTTTTTATATAAATAAATATAATTAATTTTATAATATATTATTAATATTTACAATGTGTGTAATTTTATACATCACAGTCGATGAAAAATCGACATCGAATTTCTGAGCGATTATATGACTTTTTTTGTACCTCGTATGACTGGGGAAGTAAAAAAGAGCCGCCCCGCGGGCTATAGGTCGCTCTTAAGTCATCTACGTACTTTATTTTAAGGCGCGGATATATACCTCTGCAGAGCATTCACGTTATTGATTTCTATATATAGCAGAGACGACATTATTGAGGTCAGATTACATAATCTTGAATCAACACAGACATATGGGCAGAAAGATTAATAGAAAACAGAATTCACTTAGAAATACTACTATTTTTAGAACTAAGTCAAAAAGTAATTAAACAGGAGGTTCTCGGATGTGTGTTTCGCCTCTTTGTACCCTAAATCAGAGGAAATTACTGGGCCGTATATTGAGACTGTACAAAGGTGGCATTTGTAACTAAGTGCGGCCCTTGAGGTCCACACGGCAAACTTCCCAGCATGGTATCAATATCATTAATAATAATATAACAACAGTTGTCATTTTATTCAGTACAGAATTATTTATTAATTTAATTGAATTTAATCTATACATAGATTTTTAATTGATATGCAAATGCACATAGGTCACATAGCCTATATTTTTAAATTTATTTTTAAAACTACTACATGTAAACTTTCATGATAATCCGTTAATGAGGTTGAACTATTTTTATGCTCAACCTCCACTCATAGTCTCCCCTCCCGATAAGATTTTTGAGGCGTCACACACCCTATTTTTCAATTTGGCTTTTAAGAATACTTCATGAGAAATTTCATCTCGATCCGACCTTCCGTTTATGAGCTAGCACTATATTTATGCATAAGGTCCTCGGCTGGGTTTCGAACCCGCTATATTGAGCTCAGAAGGCAAGCACGCATACCACTGAGCTACCGGCGCCCTCATAAATTCCTATAGAAAATATATTATTTCAAAATAATGTTTAAATTATTGTCATTTCCAGCTACTCTCATGAAGAATGGGATATATGAATATGAGTTACCTTCCCAATTCTAGAATGCCTCCAGAACCACGAGCCAGGCAGAGGAACTGCAGTTTCTCCAGAAGATCTGTAGTTTGGTCAGCTTTTCGACGCGCTTGACTCATCGTTTCAGCATTGGCTCGGCTTGTCATTGAATGTGGTCGCATTTTGTCTGAACAAACAAACAATAATAAAAAAATATTTATATATTATGTGGCTTATAACTGGACTTTCTTATTCCAACCCGTTTTTTTTTCTTTTTTACCCAAAGGTGGGTAAGGATCCACCAAATAAACTGATCAAAAGTTCAGAGAGAGAGAGAGAGAGAGAGAGAGAGAGAGAGAGAGAGAGAGAGAGAGAGAGAGAGAGAGAGAGAGAGAGAGAGAGAGAGAGAGAGAGAGAGAGAGAGAGAGTGGGAGAGAGAGGAAGGGAGAGGGAGAGAGAGAAAGGAAGGGAGATATAGAGAAAGTGAGGAAGAGAGAGAGAGAGAGAGAGAGTGAGAGAGAGAAGAAGGGAGAGAGAGCGGAAACTTATGTGACTCGTTGTCTAGCCAGATATTCAGAGATCGAAGGACCCTCAAAAGAGCAAAAAACAGAAGGTAAGTGTCCACAAAACACAAAACAGAGAAATCAAATGACTGAAGAGAGAGATCGGAAACTTATATGTGACTCGGGATGTAGCATTAAATTTAGAGATTATAGAAACCTCAGAAAAGCTAAAACTGTAAATAGTGGGTCCAAATGTCTAGAGATCAAGGTTTTAGAGGGAGAGCAGAACTTACATATATGTCTGAATGAAACCTAGGTTTCACAAATCGAAGGACTCTCAAAAACGCAAAACAGAATTTAAGGAATCGCCAAAAAGAGATATCGAAGGTTTAGAAGAAGAATGGAAACTTATATGTGAGTCGAGATGTAGTCTTAAATTAAAGTTAAAAAGCTGAACCTAATCAAAAAATATTTTTCACTCTCTACTAAGAAGACTTTAAACATATTTAGTTGAAGCAATATAAGAATTTTTCAGAATATATAAGAAATCCAAGAATAAGGTCCACTTATAGTTAGTTAGTTATTATGACTCATGCCCGGGCTTTAACTACGAAGTCATATCGCCTACTACCAGAGCGCTCTTTCGTCACTCTGGTTGACATGACTCCGACTCTACCGTGGGAGTCCTAAATTTTGCTTACCCTAAATTTTTTATTCACCTAGGGCAGGGGTCTTTAACGAGTACCTGACATCGTACAGGCTCGGGACCATCGCTTAACGTCCCATCCGAAGGACGGCGTGCTTAAGTTTATTTTACCTCCCAAATAAATAAACTAAGGGCCACGGTCGGGTTTCGAACCCACGATCTTGAGCTCAGAAGGCAAGCACGCGTACCACTGAGCTACCGGCGCACTCGGTCTACTTATATTTTATAGATCTACCTCAATTATTTTAAATAAAATAAAATGATAGATAAAACACTTTTTTGAACACTTATATTGTCTAATTCCACAAAAATATACTTAAATGTGTACCGGTTTCAGCTTACGCCATCCTCAGCACAAGGTTCAACAATAATTGAGATATTTATATTAACCTAAGAGTACCTGAGGTGAAAGGGTCCCCTTCCTCTGGTGAAACCAAGAGGTGGAAATCTCTATTCTAAATATGTATGCCTGGCAAATATCTCAATTATTGTTGAACCTTGTGCTGACGATGGCGTAAGCCGAATATAAGTGTTCAAAAAAGTGTTTTATCTATCATTTTATTTTATTTATTAGTATTTCCACTACATCAACACAGAACACAAATATGTATTCGGACATCAATTATTTTTGCTAGATCTAATGAAAAAAATATTTTCATTTCTACTGAAGTAGGTTTATTTATGCATTTATATGCATTTAACAAAGGATTTATATTATTTCTAAGATATAAACATGAAATAAATTTTATTTTTTGTTAAAGTACCTATATATTCTTTTCATAACTAAAATTACAAAAACATGTTATAAACAATATCAATTTATAATAGGTTAGGTTAGGTTTTATGACTCATGCCCGGGCTTTAACTACGAGGTCATATCGCCTACTACCAGAGCGCTCTTTCGTCACTCTGGTGGACATGAGCCCGACTCTACTGTGGGATTCCTAAATTTTGCCTACCCTAAATTTTTATTAATCTAGGGTAGGGGTCTTTAACGAGTACCTGACATCGTACAGGCTCGGGACCATCGCTTAACGCCCCATCCGAAGGACGGCGTGCTTTTACCTCCCAGATAAAATAAACTAAGGGCCTCGGCCGGGCTACGAACCCACGACCTTGAGCTCAGAAGTCAAGCACGCATACCACTGAGCTACCGGCGCCCTCTCAATTTATAATATAAACGTTGATATAAGATTTGTCTTTAAAAATCTTTCTTTCTACACTTGAGGTCGCTAAAATCATTGATGATGTCTTCAAAATCAATTTGACGAAGAACATCTGATTCAATGAACATCAAACTCAGCATGTCTAATCGTTCTTGGTGCATAACGCTTCTTTGCTCGCTTTTGATTCGTTTTAATTTTGAAAAAGAGCGCTCTGCAGAACAATTTGTTATCATGAGCGTTAAAAAAATGCGAAGAGCGATTTCAACGTTTGGAAAAACAGTTGCAAGATTATCTCGAATCAAAATTTAGTAAAGTTCAGAATGAGTGAACTGGGGTTTTGATGGAAATTTCGATTTAACATAAGTGTGAATCCATTTTCGATTTTTACGGGGGCCCCAGGCCATGGCCTAGTCCGGCCTATTGGGTAATCCAGCACTGTATATAATCAATATATAAGTATATATGTACCCTATTAACATGTTATGATTTAACGGAAATAAAAATTATTATTATGTGCATTCAAAGCCCTATAAGGGCAACACCTATTAATTTTCAGAGGAATCGGCAAAAGGGAATGGGGGAGAGGGTTTCAATTTAAAAACCTTAATAACTGCCGATGTAATTTATCGACACAAAATTTTGTATGAGGATTTAGAAGCTTATATGTAAGCCAACAATTGATTATTATCCCAAACAGTTAGCTGATTTTGGAGGGGGCGACATTATTAATTCGTTCTAGGGAAGTATTTTGTCGGTGATTCATCGACTAAATTTTTTTCTTGGAAAAAGGCTCTAAAAAGTGGAGCACTATCAAGTAAATCGATGAATCGATTATCCAAACTTAAAAGACCTTAATCTTCAATATGCCATCAATAATTGAGTAGAATAACAACATGGATTACAGTTAGTAAGTCATTACAAAGGTAGGTTTTTTACTTTCTTATACACTTATTATAAGAAAATATTGTAATCGTGCATATATTTTAAGTTTGGGTAATCGATTCATTATCCCTACAATTGAAAATGCCGATGAACCTCCATGGATACTACCCAAGCCGAAAATCCTCTTCCATGAATACCAAAATAGATACGGACGAAAAGCGAAGAATATGTGGGCTACGTAGTGGTAACGCAGTCTTCAGTTACATTGCAGAGCTGAGCGCCGTTGCCGAAGCATTGGGCATTCTCACTTACGATGTTGGTCGGAAGTACATGATTTGCAGTGACTCCATGTCCGCTCTTCAGAGCATTCAACAGCTTTATATCCGCTGTCCACTTGTATATAAAATACAAAAAAAAAAGCAAGTAATTATTGGCTGGATCCCTCACATGTGGGAATCGAAGGGAACGATGCAGCTGATAAAGTGGATAAGGAAGCAGCAACGTTGCCTGGAGAAGAAATGGTAGTGACGATAGTATCAGACCTGAGGAAATGTCTGCGTCGCAAAATAAAAGGGAGCTGGGTCTCTGTGTGGATTAACATGGACCTAACAAATAAACTTAGGTCCATCAAAACAAATATAGATAAATGGCAAAGCTCCGAAAGACAGAATAGGCAGGAGGAGGTATGTCCGATGCGGCTCCGTGTCACACTCGGCTGACCCATGGCCACCTCATCAGTGTTGCCAGATTCTTGACTACAACATATCGTATCGAGATATCGAAAATTATCGTACGGTGAAAAATGAAATTATCGTACGTTTTATCGTACTTTTTTTTTTTTAAATCGTACAAAAAAATCGTACTAAATGATTATACAAGTTTCTTATTAAAATTAAAAATTAAAAAAAGTTGCATGTGCCCGAAGAAACCGTTTTCGAAATATTGTTTTGGTTTTTTTACACTATAAGATTAGCAGAGGACATTCAAATACTTTGCTCTTTGAATACAACTATGAAGATAGTGTTGAATCGATATTCTGAACATCGATCTATCGCTGCATATAGAGACCTACAGTTACATAAAATAAGCAGGAAATTTTGAAATGGTTTGAATTTGAATAAAGTAAAAATTTTTATTTTTTTTCGTACAATATCGTACTTTTTTTGTTATTATCGTGCAAAAATTGTACGATAATCGTACATCGTACATTTTCCTAATTTTGCTTGAATTATCGTACATGTACGATAATTATCGTACGTCTCGCAACACTGCACCTCATCAACAGGGTGACGGCCCCGGGCTGTGGCAAGTGTGGGGCCTGGCCACTCAGTAAGCCTGGAGGAGTGCCCTGGATATGATGAAATACTAAAGTCCATGGGTTTACGAACAATAAACTTACATGAGATGCTAAGAGATGACAACTCGTCTTTAGAAGCCGTTCTATCCAACTGAAGACCTCATCGACCTAATTTAATCAACATTGAACATTGAACGCCGACAAATAAAATGATTCTATTCTATTGTAATCGTGCAATCCGAGATCAAGTTTTCAACGAAATTTGAAATTTTAAGGCCACCTGAACTAGGCGCGGATACAAGGGGGGCAATGAGTGCAATTGTTGTTTTCAAGACTCGTTATAAGCTTATCCCTAATTAAACCGATTAGGAAAGACACGTATAAAAAAAATTACGCCGAAAATCATTGTAAAAATTGCAATGGATGGGGGAGAGTCAAATATAGACTTATTACGAGGAATCAACCCGTACTTTTTACAGTACGGATAGGAAAAGTATAAACCGTACATTTTACGATCTGAACAGTAAAATTTACTGAATTCACGAATAAAATTTCTAAGATATTCTGCAAAAAGTAAAAATTTTTATTATAAAAAATATATTTTTCTGCATAACAATTTTTTTTTAGTTTTTTATTTTTTTTTTATTTACAAATAGCTATTTACAACTGTATACACATGAATACAACAAGCAAATGTGCTGATAAAGAGGTAATGGCAATGTCAAAATGTCAGGAGGGGAGAAATCACCCAGTGGTGACACTCCCTAGTCACTGTTTTTCTCTCGTTTTTAGCTAATCACTGTCACTGCTTCTGCTCAGGAGGTCTCTAGGCCATTGACGCTTAAGCCGTCGTTGGGGAAGTATGGCAGAATGGAGGGCACGGACTAGAGGATTATTGTGGGAACTAAGAAGGGAAAATAATTTTTTATATTTGGATTTAGCGACTTCAGTAATGAAAGGTACATTAAGGTCAGTGTGAAGGGTTTTGTTGGAGACGTAGTAAGGAGCATTGGCTATTGTACGAAGGATTTTGGATTGAAGGGATTGGATGCGCTGGAGATTGGAAGCCTTGGCAGAACCCCCGAGTTCAAGTCCTAAGTCCACATAGGTTTGAGTATTGAGTTGTATATAAGTCGTTTTGTTTTCAAAGTTAGTTTGGATCTTTTGTCTAGTAGTCTTAGTAGAAGTTTATAACGTCTGTTCATTTCTTGTCTTTTCAGTCTCGTGTGAGGATTCCAAGTTAGTCGTTTGTCAAGTATGAGGCCTAGATAGCGGACTTCGTTTTTTAAAGGGATGGGATTTTGGTTAAGGTACACTGGAGGGCAGGTATATTTTCGACGAAGGGTGAAGACGATGTGAACTGATTTTGTGTCGTTCACCTTCACTCTCCACTTTTTGTACTAGGACTGAAGGGTTATCAGGTGTTCTTGTAGGTGTCTGGATGATAGGACAGGGTGGGGATGAGGAGAGAGGATTGCAGTATCATCTGCAAAGGTGTGGAGTTGTGTTGATGGATGGGTGGGGATATCAGCTGTGTATATTGTGTAGAGGATAGGACCCAGGATACTACCTTGTGGAACGCCAGCATTTTAGTTAAAGAAATATTACTTTATTTGTTAATTACGAACAAATTGACGAATGATATAATAGGAAGGAAAAGAGATGAGGCTTGTGGTCGATAAAAACAAACTTGTAGAAGAGATTTCTGTCAAACTGATATATTTTTGTTTTATTTTAAATAATGAAAAATCTATTCGATGTAAGTTGTTTTTGACATTTCTTAATTTTATAGTTCATTTATTTTAAAACTTCTGCTTCTTTAGGATGTTGCCTTTGTTTAGATATATTATTTGTTTTTGAATGTTCAATTATGATTCGTTCTGTGGAAGTACATAGCCGGTAATTCAATCTCATGGCCGACTGTAGTGTTCTTGCCTAATTTGCTCAAGATCGCGGGTTCTAAACCAGGTTGAGGCCCTTAAGTTATCTGAGAGTTGAAAAATACGTTCTTGGAAAGAGACATTAAGCGATGGTCCCGAGCCTGTACTATGTCAGGTACTCGTTAAATATCCATACCCTAAGTGAATAAACCTGAATAGGCAAAATGTAGGACTCCTAGAGTAGAGTCGGGCTCATGTCCACAAGAGCGACGAAAGAGCGCTCTGGTAGTAGGCGATATCGTAGTTAGAAACCGGGGCCTGAGTCACAATAACTATATACATAAATCATTTTCCTTTGCAAGTCAAGTTTTGCTGTGAAAACATTTTAAACAATAGTGCAAAATGGTGCGCAAATTCAGTATTTACGTGTAAATGGTGAATGTTTACGGAGTTGACCTGCTCCTTACCTGTGTGATGTCCAGTCTGGAGTGACAGTCCTAGGTTGAAAGTAGGGGGCTCCATCGTGTCTCCTGGCGAACTAACGCGGAGATACACGATCTCCAAATGATAAAATATTCAACCGCAGGATACTTCTTAAAAAAAAGTCAGTGAATCACTGGTATTGTACTTCCCCAGATCAATTAACTACATCGATAATTACTAAAGTCCGAATACATTTTTGTAATATATAAAACTCACTTTTGAACTTTATAGTGACGATGGCGGAAGCCGAAACCAATACATTTTATGCATATATTCTTGCAGAATTAAACAATAGGTTTAGCTTTTATGACTCATGCCCGGGCTTTAACTACGAGGTCATATCGCCTACTACCAGAGCCCTCTTTCGTCGCTCTGGTGGACATGAGCCTGACTCTACTATGAGAGTCCTAAATTTTGCCTACCCTAAATTTTTATTCACCTAGGGTAGGGGTATTTAACGAGTACCTGACATCGTACAGGCTCGGAACCATAGTTTAACGTCCCATCCGAAGGACGGCGTGCTTAGGTTTATTTTACCTCCCAAATAAAATAACCTAAGGGCCTCGGTCGAGTATACAATATAAAAGTTGAACAAGTTCTTTGTTTTTATTTAGATAATTACTAAAGTTTTTGAATTGAGGCCAATTTAGTTGAAAATTTAGTCATACTTATTGTTCATAAGTATATAATACAGAATGAATTTCATGTCAATAACTCATAACATACATAAAAAATAAAGAAAAATGTATGTTTTTTAAATATTGTCTATTTCACAACATATATATAACATGGGAGTACTTTCAGCATTGCTACCATTTTCAGCCACGACTTATATTATATTTATTTAAGCCTGAAAATGATAGCAATACCCAAAGTACTCCCATATTATATATATTATATTCTATGAAATTCAAAATATCTCTGTAGTAAATGTTAAGTATCATTAACGAAGATATTTAGTGTTTTTGAGTTGAAACACATTTTATTCCTTAGTCATTTAGTTAACATTGTTCAGGGCGCTATAACTTATGTCGTATTGATCCTATCTCAAAACTGAGGACTTAAAAGCGATTGGAAATTTTATAAAGAACAATTTTGGTCCTAATCAATTTCTTGATAGGACTAACCGTTTTCGGGAAAATCAAGGAAACTTTTAAAAATATGTTTCAAAGCTACATTTAAGATGGTTTTCGGCATGTATCTTGAAAACCGGACGACCTGTAAAAAATCATATAAATTATGTGTTTTAGTATTCTCTACAACTATTACTCGAAAAGATTTTTAATTAGGTCATAAACACAAGCTATCTTGTAAAATGTAGTTAGGTCCCGAGGGAAAGTGATCTCAATTTTCGTTTGATTTCGGCCAAAATCTTATCAGACCTAAATTAGAACATGTGACCTCTTCATTCCAAATTTCAAGTTCATAGCTACAATAGTTTTTGCGGTAGAGAAGCTCACACTTTTATATCACATACAAACATCATCGCGAAAATGATCAAAACATATTCAGGGAAATAAAAATAAAGAAAACGTTTTTTTTTTTTTTAAATATTGTCTATTCCACAAATAATATATAATATGGGAGTACTTTCGGTATTGCTACCATCTTCAGCCACGACTTAACAAATACTAAATTGAAGTTCAACTAGGTAGGTAGTTTACAATCCAAGCGGTAGGTAGGTATCCTTTTTCAGCCCCTACGGGGTTTTCCTATCCTTTCTGTACAGTTAATATTTGAAATATGGAAAAACATAAAAAATGACATTTCGTCCCAAATTGGGATCTTAAAAATAAAAATTTGAAATACTATGTGTTGATTAAATGCAAATATGAAGTGAATTAACGATAACAATTGTTAATATATGAATAAAAATAAAATAAAGCAATACCGAAAGTACTCCCATATTATATATTATTTGTGAAATAGACAATATTTTTTTTTTTAACATACGTTTTCTTTATTTTTATCAAGTGTTTCACAATATCTTTGCAAAAATGTTAAGTATCATATTCAGGGAACCTTGAAAATCCTTCGAAAACTCGATATCGGATTTTCGCACGATTACTACTATATAATATACTATAGGCAGGTATAAGAAAGTAAAAAAAATGGGGAATTATACAATGAATAGCAGTTACCAACCCCAAGGAAGGATTAATAATAATAATAATAATGAAGCACAATTAATTAAACCATTTAATTATTTTAAAAATATACAAAGCTTTACAAGATTTAAGCACACATTATTTCTAAAAGTACAATGAAAATATTTAAACATTTTCCGTGCTATAAAAAAATAAACAATACTGTAAATACTGTGCAGAAGCAAGCAAAGGAATGTATAAAACTTTAATAAATTAGAACATAGAACATTCAAAAAATTAACTGTGAATTTATTATTAGATATTATTAAACAAAGAACAATATATTGAGTACAACATTAATATTAATATAAGCTAAATATTATAGTTATAGCGCTGATTATAGTTGTATGAGTATTTTATAGTTTATAAGTTTGTCTGATCATTAAGTCGAAATAAGTGTCTGTATCAATGGAGGCGCTGATCCCAGCGTAGTAATTCAAAAATTCTTCTTTAGTTATCTGAAAAACAGAAGTAAAGATAAAAAAACATACTAGAATTATAGAGATTACTGACAAAGATTTATATGGTTTTCAAATGATCTAGAATTTAGTTTTATTTTAATTATAAACATTTTTAATTGAACAAATTATTATTTTAAATGAGGGCGCCGGTAGCTCAGTGGTATGCGTGCTTGCTTTTTGAGATCAAGATCGGTGGGTTCGCAACAGGGCTGAGGCTCTTACTTTAACTTTATCTCGGAGGTATGTCCACCAGAGTGACGAAAGAGCACTCTGGTAGTAGGCGATATGACCTCATAGTTAAAAGCCCGGGCATGAGTCACAATAATTCACCGAAAGTCCGGATTAAACGAAATTTGCAGTTTTCTCATAAATACACCTTTTCCTTCAGCTTAATTTCATTTTCGATACTACGTAATGTATATGAGGAGTTTGGAGCCAGAGCGGACCAACTGGTTGAAACTGAACAGGTAGAAAATGGCAATTGAAAATTGAGTACATTTTGTTTATCTCCATAAATGGGCCCCAAATATTTATTTATATTTGAAATTTTAGAATAGTATTGGATGAGTGATCCCTTTTTGTGTTCTATAAAGTTTTTGAAGGCCGTATGATCCATTGTGACTTTGAAAATATATGCACAAAATACTTGTGGACTAAACTTAAAGTGCTGCTATCTATCACTGAAGTGAAGAAATTAAGTGATCCACACTGGTTTTGAAAAAGGGAACCTATGCCAACATCAGGATGGTAATAACTCATTTTCCGAAAAATTGTGGGTTGGTCCGCTCTGGCTCCAAACTCCTCATATGTATGTAGATCTAAGTTTTCGACCTACGAACTGAGATAGGGTTAACAAAACAAAACATTTTTGTGATTAAAACTCAAAATTTTCTTATTGTACAGTACAGTAACTGTACAAAACAAATCACGGTACATTAATGTTATAATGTAAAAATTAAGAATTTTAAAAACGAAATATGTAAACGTTAAATTCTGAACAGGACTATAAAATAAAACAATGTACAGTACGTAATGAAAACAAGAATAATATTTTTAGACTCATTAAAAAAAGTCCGTAATGTTTTTTTTTTGCTTTAAAGAAGATTGACGTCGTTTTGCCGTACGATCTTGTAGGCGCCACAAGGTCAGTAGTCAAACCCTCTCTTTGAATTATTTTCGTACTTACCGCTCGCTAAATTAAATTTTTAGTTTACTAAATCTTAATTTATTTTTTTTTAAACCCGTCCAGATTAACCGGATAATCGCTGTCCGGATTAACGGGACTCTACTGTATAAGTTTGTTTCATTTATTTTTCATAAGTTTCTATAGTAAGTCTGCATTTCTCAAATCGTTGTGATTTATATTCTAAAATTGATACACGGAAGAACAGTTCTTCGCGGGTACTGAGCAGCTTAATATCTACACATTCGAGTAATTTTAAAATATATTTTTTCAAAAAACTTACCTTCCCATCGACGACGCCATTTTCAAAAGTTTCCATAAATTTTGTCAAAATTTCATCCCTGGTCTCATCGCCAGTTTTGTATTTTGGATGTTCTCGTACGTTATAAACTCTTCTAATTTCTTCCAGTGTGATCATACCATCATTATTTTTGTCCAGTTTGCGGAATGCATCATCGATGGACTTTATTCTTGTTTCTGAGAGAACTGGCTGGAAAATTTGGAAGAAAAAATTAAATTGAACTCTTTTATAAGTAACAATTCGTCGATGAATCATCTTGATTGACTTTCACGCATGAAGTAATCAACTAAAGGTATCGGCTATTCCTATGACACCAATCTTCCTTTCGGCTTCACTGAAAATCCGTAGTATTCCTTATTGGATCCTAGATTCAAACATAAAATTTCATGTCGGTACGTCATTACATTCTATTGGCCGATTTGACTGAAATTGCTAACTGTCATCCTTATAGGAACTTGGATTCAAATATAAGTTTTCAAGTTCATTAATTTATTATAAACGCATTTATTCGGGTTTTTGAGTTAAGCACCAATATTCTTGCAATACCTCATCAAACGAGATGATGAAAACGCAGAATAATAGAATTCGCACTTATTTTTCATAATTAATACATTTTTTGTTTTGTCTTGAATTTAGGCCTATTTTTATTCACCCTTCACCCACTTATGCAAAAAGGGACCTTAGTCCAACGGCTTTTTTATTGTTTAAACTATAAAACCTATAACCAAAAACAATTGCTTTTTGATGCAAACTATTAAGATGAACAAAACCATTAAAACATCTCAAATTAGCTAGGACTTCTTTTCAATTTTCTCAAAACGACATTAAAGGGATAAGCTCCCTTTTTGCATGAACCAAATTATTAATTATATTTGTTTTATTTATCTATATAATAAAAATGAATGCTAAATTTTGCTAAGCGCAAAACTCGAGAACGGCTGGACCAATTCTGCTAATTTTTTTTTTTCAAATATTCGTTGAAGTCCGAGGAAGGTTCTCATGAAAGAGTTCCTAGCGGTCAACTGGAGGGGGGGGGGGGGGGGGCTAAGCACAAAAAATGCTCTAGCGCATTAACGGATGGACGGATTATCATGAAATTTCACATGTAGTATTCTTAAAAGCCAAGTTAAAAAATAGGCTATGTGGCGTCCATAAATTTTGAACGGTAGGGGGGGCATTAAAAATAATACTGACTCATTAAAGGTAATCGGATTCTCATGAAATTTCACAAGTAGTAGTAGTAACTTCGTACTAGCTGTGGTGCCCAGCGTTCCTAACTACATACTAGCTCTGGGATCCGCCGTTGCAAAGCACATACTAGCTGTAGTCACAAGCGTTCTTAAGTATGCACTGGCTAGAACGTCCAGTGACGCTAAGTATTCACTAACTGTGGTTTCCGCCGTTGAATGGGGCTAGCTATGGTGCCCAGCGGTCCTAAAAACTTACTTGCTGGGATGTCTGCCGTTGAAGGACTATAAGCCTTATTCCGTATGAATAATTGAAAATTATAACATCATGAATGTACTGTTGAAGAATTGAATAGGATTCGAACGAGAGATATTAGGAGAAAAGTCAAAGTTCCCCGGGCAACGCCGGGTATTACTGCTAGTTTATTAATATTATTCTCAACTTATAAGACATTAATAAAATAAATTAAATAAATAAGACATAAATAAACATAAATAAAAAAAATTATTAATTACCCTCATTTCTTGGATAAATTCATTCATACTAATACTGCCAGAGCCGTCAGTATCAAAACGTTTAAACAATTCCTTAATCTCGTCTTCATCTAGAATGAGTCCAGCTTTTTGGACACCTTGCCAAAATTCATTCAAACTGACAGTGCAATTTCCATCAACATCAATTCGGCGAAAAACTCTGCGAAACACAATTTAAGAAAAAAAACATATAATAAATATACTTAATCCACAATTTAATAAAGAAAATATTGTCAATTTCACAAAATATATATCTGTACCTCGGAGGTAAACTGCACTATGTCAGTTTTTTTCCAAAATCTGTTTTTTGCACCAAGTTGTACATCTGTTTGAGCTCTATTTAGTGGTATATTGCATCATGACCTTTTTTAAGCAACTACAAAGTAACAGGTTGGTAAAGTGCACTAAACCTAATGTCAATTTGGGGAGAAACAGAACTAAGTCCACTTGATGCTTTTTTATTTTGAAGCAATAAAAAGATACAAATGTTTATCTTTTAATGCGGCCTGAGTTTCTCTATGAATGGTTTAGAGTAACTGCAGTTATGAAAGCAGGAAAATTTAATGCCATTGTGGTGTAATTGACAGTTTAAAATTTGAAAGCGCTCTGCTGTAAAATTGGGTTTGCATCACAGATTGCAGTTTACTTCCGAGGTACAGATATACATTATAAATGGGAGTACTTTCGGTATTGCTACCATCTTCAGTCACGACTTAACAAATACTGTATATTAATATTGCAATACTGAAAGTACTCCCATATTTTATCAAAATTAAAAAGGTTATTTCCAAAAAGTACTCTGTCATAAGAAATATATATTTTTGAAAATAAGCTTCTTAAATGTAACACGATATTCATAATGTTAAAAAAACAGAATTTATAAACAAGATTAGGCCTATTCATAAAGTGATCCAAAATGATGGTAGCTAGGAGACAGACAGGAGATAATAAATCAAAGAGGTTTATGGAACAAATACTCAGTTCAAGAGTGCAATCGACACAAAATTTTAGATGTGCATCCAGAACTCTCTGACAACTATTGATTTTCAGTCAAATCGACCAAAAGGAAGGCTTAACATAGAAACTTTAATAATTACAGTTGTAATGAATGTATCGACTTGATATTTAAAATTTAAATTAGGATGGCTCGGTCGAAAAAAAGGGGGACAGAGAAGGACTCGACTAAACCAATAACAGCCGATATAATGAAACGACACAAAATTTAGTATGTCGAGTCAACTAATGATTTTTAGGTAAAACTGACGATTGGCTTTGAAGGGAGAGCGAAAACTTAATTGATTAATTCGTGCTGAGGAAGTACATAGCCAGTGATTCACCGATGTTTTTCATTGTTTTTTTTTTATCCCAAAATACAAAAACCTACATTACTTAAGTGGTGATCTGACATTTGAATGAAACGGTTCGGTCACGCAACTGTAAATTTAGTTCAAGCTGCTCTAATATAGGCTTCTATAAACATTAGACTATATTGGCTAACATAGATGTACATTATACTGTTGTGAAGCAACTTACAAGGTCATATCGCCTACTACCATAGCGCTCTTTTGTCACTCTAGTGGATATAAGCCCGACTTTACATACACTCTAAATTTTGTAATCTCCTAGAGTAGTGGTCTTTAAAGAGTACCTGACATCGTACAGGCTCGGGACCATCGCTTAATGTCCCTTCTGGCAGTACGCGAGTCGAGAGTGGGGAGACAAATACACAACTGGCCAAGGAATGCGCAGTGAGTCATTCGTCTACGAATTTGAAAAACAAAAATGAAATTGAAGCGACTATCGGCGATGGCAAATCGTTTAGGCAAAAAAGAAACCGAAAACCCACTTTTGGAATGATTCAAAATGCAAAGAAGTCGTAACATCCCAATATCCGACCCTCTTCCCCAAGATAAAGCTCGGCAAATCCCTCAGTCGAAATATCGAAAGGATGGATTCAGCGTTTTTGCCAGAGTCACAATAAAGGGTTTAAAAAACGTAGCGGTGAAGCTGCATGGTCGCGACAAATATGACGGGAACGATCAAACGGAAACTTTTAGTTATCGGCAAATCGAAAAATCCACGTTGTTTTAAAGGTCGAGAAACACACTTTAAAAGACTTCTTTCTACATCAGAAAAAGCAAGAAAGAAACATCTGTACTTGATTATTACGTATATGTATTTTCTACTTAATATGTACATAAGACCGACTAGCCAAGGAAGGTTCAAGTAAGCCCTTTAAGGGGCCAGAGCCAGTACTAGGAATATCTTGGGAGACATACCGAACCCGGATTAAAGAATGGACTAAGGATCTTTTGGAGCGTACTTGGAGAGAAAAGACCACATGCAGGCAGTCGAAGATGTTCCTGGGAGGGGAGTCCAAGCTGTTGAAGGATGGGATCCTGAACCTCAAAAGGAACGAGCTTCGGCAACTGACTTGAGTTCTCAAAGGACATGGTCCGTTCAATAGACACCTACACACTGTGGGAATCAAGGACAGTCAGTCCCACCTGTGACAGATGTGGGGAAGAAGACGAGACGGCGGCTCACTTCCTGGGTATATGCTCGTTATACGCGCGAACAAGATTCCACATCTTTGGTGGAGATGTAATCACAGAGGAGGATTTTAGAAGATTGGACTATGAGAGCATTCTTAGGTTCATTAAGGAAACTGGGAGACTGAGCACTCCATGAAGGACTTGGTTCAGGTAGAATAAACATACATTAATATAATAAGGGGGAAGCCCAGCGCTTCCAGGGAAGGGATAAGAGCACTGGATGCTTAGGTCCCTAGGTGTAAAACACCAGCCCACCACATATACATATATATAGTATCGGATAATACGAAGACCGCTTATAACGACCTAAATTTCGTTCTCCCTTCACGGTCTTATACTCGATTTCCAGAGTATATATATATATTTGTTTATTTTGTTTAGCTATGAACTAACATTAATACAAATCAAATAATTAATTAAATGTTTAACATAGTCCGTCACCAAGTTCTATATACAAAAAATTATAATGGCTACACTCTAGTCTGAAACGGAAAGGTTATATTGTGTTACGTTCCCGAGCCATGTTTGGATACCGTTATTTTACAAGTACATTACATGATGACCACAATATCGGTTCATTTTATGAACAGACCTATTAACATTTTACTTATAACAATACTTACAGAACACTTACACTTACTTACGGTTTGAATAAAAAATATATCAACTGAAACGTCGCTTAACTGTCCCTTGTGACGTTGGTACCTTTATCATGTATGTTTCCAAGCAGGATCTTCTTGGGATCCTTCGTAGCGGAGTCCATTTCCAGAAAAGAGCAAAACTGCATCCCCAGAAAGGGTGGTACTGCGATAATGTAAATGGCAAGGTAGGGGTGAAGTTAAATGTTTAAATTTTAATTTTGAAGATTAACAACTATATCTACAATTAACAACTGTTAATGGATCACTGTTTTTATCACTTCCTATAAAGTATAGGGGAAGTTATGTAATCGGCCAGAAATCAGATCTAATCCAAAATTTAAAAAATAAAGAAAAGTCGCTAATATTCAATAGTTGATTACATTTTGATAAATTCATTACATTGGCAGTTATTAGGGTTTTTTCAATTGATCTCTTCCCCTGACCCTTCCTTACTTTCGACCGATAGCGCTGAAATTTGACAGGTTATGTCCTCATTAGTTTTTGACTTTAAATATGAAATTTCATGTCGATATATTCATTAGATCGGCAGTTATTAGGGTTTTTCAATTGACCTCTTCCCCTGACCCCTCCTTCCTTTCGACCGATAGCGCTGAAATTTGACAGGTTATGTCCTCATTAGTTTTTGACTTTAAATATGAAATTTCATGTCGATATATTCATTAGATCGGCAGTTATTAGGGTTTTTCAATTGACCTCTTCCCCTGACCCCTCCTTCCTTTCGACCGATAGCGCTGAAATTCGACAGGTTATGTCCTCATTAGTTTTTGACCTTAAATATGAAATTTCATGTCGATACATTCATTACATCGGCAGTTATTAGGGTTTTTCATTTGAGCCCCCTCTAATCCCCCCTTCTCTAATGCCGATTCCGCTGAAAATCAATAACATCCATTATATCCGGAGTTATCATGTTAACAGACAGATTTTTTTTCTTTTCATTTTGGAATCAAGAGATCGGGAAATATGAAATTCCGTTGAAAACTCCGCATCGAATTTTTGACTGATTGTAAAACTTACTCTATACTTCATTTAGCTGGGAAAGTAAAAAGTACCAAATACATCCATTCTAATGGCAGTCATTATAGTTTTTCGTTAAGCTTCCCCCCCAATTTTCCCTTCCCTTTGGTCGATTTGGCTGAAAAATAATAAAATAAAAATAAATAGGTGTCGTCGTTAGAGGATTCTGGACACTCATTCTATCGGGAGTTATCGTATTAACAGACAGAAGTTTTTTTTTAAAGAATCTAAAGGTCGGAAAACGTGAACTTTCATTGAAAACTCCGCAATATTGCGAGAAAAAGAAACATTTAAAAAAAAATATAGAAAGCGGATGATTATAAGACACTATTATGGCCTCTCTTGTTTCCCAAATATGATTTTTTCATGCTTCACGTTCCACCCATTCGGGAATTTTCAAGACAAATAAAATATTTAACAAAAATATCTCGATACACCTTACACAATCCAGTATCCACAGTGATCCTTAGTTATACAGCCATGTTAAAAATCCAATATATTACATTTTTGTCTTGTTTTGAATAAAAACATCGTCTTTTGGATTCACTAGAATCCATTTGGTGACCAAAGCCAATAGACAATGTTTTCAATTAAAAAAATACAAAAATATAATATATTTGTTTTTTGACATGGCTTAAATACTGTACAACTAAGTGATACTTAACATTTTCTGTAAAGTTATAGTGAAACACTTAATAAAAATAAAGAAAAAAATAATAATTTTTATAAAATATTGTCTATTTCAGAAGAAAATATATACAATATAACGGAGTACTTTCGATATTCAGCCCCGCCGGAACGGCGGGGCGGGAAGGGCGATCGCTTGGGGCGCCTCGATGTTAGGGGCACAAGAATTGTTAACTCTTTAACCTTGATTGAAAGAATTGAAAAAAAAACTAATACTTGCGACTTATTCACGAACTTGTGGATTGCGTTACGCATGCTTTTAACGATTCCAGTATCAGTAGCCAGTTGCGAAAGGAGTTTTAGCAAATTGAAATTAATAAAAGCATATTTAAGGTCAACTATGACACAAGAAAGACTCCATGCTCTTGCAATAGAAAACGAACTGGCCAGAACATAAATTTTAAGGATGTAATTGAAAAATTTGCTAATGCTAAAGCCCGAAAAATACAATTGAATTTTTCCAAAAATTGATACAATTTGATGTCTTTCAATCATTTTTTTCAGATATATTATAATAATATATGTTGTTTTTATAATTTTTTTATATATAGTATATATATATATATTTTTTTTTATTTTTTTGTAATAAATTTAAACATTAAAAAAAATTGTTATGAAGTTTTATTTTTTAATTATTGAAATTTTCTCTCCTTACAAGAGGGCGCAAGGTAGATTTTCGCCTAGGGCACTGATATATGTTGGGGCTGTCGATATTGCTATCATATATTGTATATTTTGTGAAATACGACAATATATCTTTATTTGTATAATTAAGGATCACTATGGATAATGGATTGTGTAAGTTTGGTGAATCGAGATATTTGTATTCAATATTTTATTATTTATAATATGTGATAGTTATCAGTGTAAAAAGAAAAAATAAATAATATATTATATATATATATATATATATATATATATATATATATATATATATATATGAGAGAGAGAGAGAGAGAGAGTGGAGAGAGAGAGAGAGAGAGAGAGAGAGAGATTACACATAACAAAAGAACAATCAATGCGTTACACCCAAAATTGTTACACGTCTCGACCTTGAAGATATCTCATGTTTCACATATGAAGTACGAATATATCAAAGCTAGATAGTACATTTTAACACCACAATATTAAAATAAAAAAAATTAACAACATTACACATAAATGAATATAAAAAAAACTTTATACGGATTATTGCAAAACACCATT
Organism: Aradus depressus; assembly: GCA_963662175.1. Classification (NCBI taxonomy): domain Eukaryota; kingdom Metazoa; phylum Arthropoda; class Insecta; order Hemiptera; family Aradidae; genus Aradus; species Aradus depressus. The sequence continues at coordinate 20,238,744 of OY759226.1, read as the reverse complement.
GTCTGAAAACAGTAACAAAAGAAGTCATAGTCTAGTAATCCCAAAAACAATAAATGTTTAAAATATTTTAAATAAAGGATTCGATTTATTTTAAATTTATATATATTTTTTTTTTATTTCCTTGTGTTTTTTGAGATGTTATTCTAATATTAATATCACAGATTTCCGCCATTTTTATGCAATGTCAAAAATTTTGATTTATTCAAACTTAGCAATATGGAAATTAAGAACTTGATTAGCCTTCAAGTAATTCTTAAAATATTTTAAATAAGATTTTTCATTTATTTATTAAAGTTTCCACAACATGTCCGCGTTCCTTTCTTCTTGTTAATAATGAAATTATTGATTGCTCTAGATACGGTGTCTTTATTGAGGTCACGTTATTCTTTGCCTTCAAGTAGACAATGCACTTAAAGAAATATTTTTTACAAAAAAAAAAAAAGGGTTAAATCAATTTTTTTTTACCTTCCAAATTCGAGTATACCCGCAGCGCCACGTCCCAAGCACATCATGCGAAGTTTTATGAGAGGATCCGTTGCTTGTTCTGCCGACCGTTGAGCTTTGTTCATCATTTGAGCATTGGCCATGCTCGATGTGGAATGTTGATGCATACTCTCTGAAAAATAAATTTAATTAGAGAAAAAAAAAAAACGAATAAATAATACATAATTTTCTCTCAGATGTATTGGCCAAGAAGTCGAACATCTTAATACACCAACCAACGCTCCAAATTTCTCTAAAATGTTCACTTATTATTAATAAAAACGTTAAATGGTCCATAATCAAAAATCTGAACGGATCTTAGAACAATAAAAATCAATGAACCATTCAATGTTAAAACTTTACCGTTGCTAACTTTAAGAAAATTAATATTAACTTTGAATTTATAATTAAAATAAGATAATTTGAGATCCAAGGCCACAAGTATGTGGAAAACATTTGTTAAAAGTTCTGTATGGTCTAGTTATCACGGCATTGTATAATTGTACAATAGATGTTCACTTACTCATGACGGTATAGTGCTGTTTTGAACCACTACTGAAAAACATATTCTCAAAAGACAATCTGACAAAAGAATTGGTATTATAAAGATCAAAGTACAGCAGATGTTGCAACCCACTCGAAACTTATATCCACAATTGGCTGCAAGATGTAGATGTTGCGCGGTTAGATTGTCCCTGGGCGAGTTCCTGAATTGATGATAGATTTCACCTGTTGAAAATAGGTGGGAAATATGAAAATAATGTCACGGGAAAAAAATCTTAGGCAGTATTTATTGTTTTCTATACTATAATATGTGTTAAATATTAATACATGAATACTTGCAAACTATAATATGAAAGATCTTTTTAATGTAGCTCATTATATGTATTTATTCATATATCAGGACCTTGAACTAGTAAGTTTATCCGATTTTCCTGGAACACACCAAAGCAATATCGAAGAGGCTTTGGCATGGAGTTAGCTCAATAAATAAAATGGTCTCCTAATTAAAACCTCAGACAAGTAATTTAATTAGTTGTGAAAAAGTACCCATGGGAACTGATTTATTATATTTTTCATTAACACATTCATTTAGATAAAAATAATACATGGAAAGTTGAAGCACTGTCGTGAGAAAAAAATCACTTGAAAGACTGAAGTTTCCAATTTACATCTTGCTATTCAAGTTTGAATAAATAAAAATATTTTGACATTGTCTTTAAATTGTTCAAGTCGTTCTTGCCGAAACTAACAGAATTCGTAATATTAAGTGAGAATCATTTTTTTTCATATTTGTAATCTAAGGTTAGAAAACATGTATAATGCCTTTGAAAACTCCGTATCGAATTGCCGACCGATAAGATAACTTCCCCTATACTTCGTATAGCTGGTGAATCACCGGCAATGTACTTCCCCAGAACGAATTAATTTTGCGCTCCCCCTCCAAAACCAGGCGACCATTTGCGCTAATATTCAAGAGTTGACTTACATAGAGGCTACTAAATCCTCATACCAAATTTTGTGTTGATAAGTACATTACATCGGCAGTTATTAGGCTTTTTGAACTGAACCCCTCTTTCCTTCAGCCGATATCTCTGAAAGACAGGTTATTATGCCCACATTGAGTTTTGACTTTAAATATAAAATTTCATGTCGATACATTCAATAACAATACTAGTCACGATTACAATACCAGGAAGAAAAAAGATTTTCGAATAACTAAACATTGCTCTTCTCTTTTTGAAAAAAGTATAACTCATAAAGGAATTAATTTATTTAATGCCCTTCCCCACTTCTTGAAGTTAATAGATACAACAAAAAAATTTAAATTTCAACTAAAAATGTTCATGTTAGAGGAAACCCTTTACAAGGAAACGGAATTTTATTCTCACTGTTCAAAAAGAATAATATAATCACAATAAAGAATCGTTTTTCATATCCAAAATCATTATTTGATACAAAGCTTTCATTTTTATATTTTGGGTAGAGTTCCTCCACACCTTAAAAGTCAGTCCAATGTACGTTATTGTTTTATTTATATATATATTTTTTTTAGACATTTTTATACATTCATTTATAATAATTATTGACTAATATATATATATATATTATTTTTCATATATTGTTATAGTTACATTGTTTTCTTTCTTTTCTATATCTCGCCACATTGGGACCTGATGATGGGACGTAAGAACGTCCCGAAACATCGTTGGGGGATAAAGACACTTCCGAAGTTTTTTTTGAAAAATAGTTATCTTAATTTTTATTAAATTGAAAAATGTGTCTACTTATTATGAAAGTATCTTGTATTATTATTATTAATTTTTTTTATATACTCATATATTTTTAAGTATTTATTTGTACAGTTTTTATTAATTTCATTTTACTTTTTTTAATGTTTTTTTTTGTTACTACTAATCATAGATGTGTTAGACTCAAGTAGTTATGAATCTAATTTATAAGCTATCTTAATGTATAAATTCATTTGACGTATCCTATTACCATGTATTGGTTTAACGGAAATAAATTATTACTATTATTCATTACATCGGCAGTTATAGAAGTTTTAATGTTGAGCTCCCTCCCTTCCCTTTTGCCGATTCAGCTGAAAATTAATAAGTGTCATCATTGTGAAGTTTTGGAACTCACATTAGCCATGTCACTGTGTTAAGTAGTAGTAGCGAAATACTACTCTCCTGAACGGGATTCGAACCTGCAAACCATGCGACCAGAGCCCTACGCTCTAGCCCGCTCGGCCACCATGGTTTTCTTTTAGTTTTATTTCTCTTAAATCAATATTACCTCAAATCTTCTGGGCATCCTTCCCTCTCTTATATTGTAATTCATCTCCTTTTTGTCTTTGTATTTTTATAGATATATTTATTTTTCTCTTAATTAAATTGTTTATTTATATTTATTATTCTACAGTTTTTGCTATCGGGAGTTATCGTGTTGCCAATGTTTTTTTTTTTTCATATTTGGAATCTAGAGGTCGGAAAACGTGAAAATCCATTGAAAACTCCGCAAAGAATTTCTGACCGATTACAGAACTTGCTCTATCATATATATAAAGCTGAAAATGTCTGTGCGTTGTACCGCTATAACTCACGAACGCCTTGATGGATTTGATTAATTTTTTAAAAAATTTGTTCCGTCATCGTCTGTGGAAGGTTATAGGCGTATTAGTACCTCAATATCTGGTCCATCCCAGCATCCACCCACGCAATCTTTGTAACTCAAAAACCACTGCAATGATTAATGAGGAATCTTTTTGAATAGATAAGTTTTATCTACCGGAAGGTTAAGGTCTATTTTTTAATCAACCCCTGGTCCATCCCAGCATCCACTCACGCAATCTTTGTAACTCGAAAACCATTGCAACGATTAATGAGAAATCTTTTTGAATAAATTAGTTTTAGCTCCAAAGCTAGCGTTACTACAGTTGAAGGACTATATTACCGCTAGTACTTCATATAACTGATTCTAGTTGGCTGATGCTCTTTTAAGCTAAAACGACAGCTGCTCAGATATTATTAGTACAAACATCCTAAAATGACAAATCAAACAACTTTAGACAAATTTTGTGGTCCGAGTTCCTCAAGTTTTTTTAAAAATAAGAATTACGTTTTCGGTAGGTACCCTATTAAATTTTTCAAAATAAATTATTGTTTTTCAAATATTATTTTAATTTCAATTAAAATTAATTACATACGTACTGTTTGGGTCAGGGTCGGACACTTAACGTTGTGAGCAAAGGCCCGATAACCATGAAGAACCCAGAATGATAGGGGAGTAAAATATGTGAGGAATAAATGCGGAAATAGTGAAAATAAGAATTCTATTTGGAACACAATAAGTAAATTGAAATGAATGTTACTTGATCACTGTAAACAGAATGTTCTGGTCGATTCGGCTGTGTCGCTCCTTGGTGGTCCGTGATGATAGACGAGATTGGAGGGGGTCCTCACGGGGAAGTCTTCATGTGTGAGATGTATTCAGGCCAGGCTGCGTTGGACGAAATGCTGACTGGGGTAGTAAGATGCGTCTCAGTCAGGCTGTGGTGAACGACTGGCCAGGCTGGACCGGGAGTAGTGGGGATAGCGAGCGAGCTAGCCGTGGCGTAGGGACCATAGTGGGGGGCGCTAGCTAAGCTCAATAGTCGTAATTGAACATACCGCCCACCTAAATTTGGCTACGCTGAATTTACAGTACCCAAAAAAAGGGCAAGGGTGAGTCGACCGATGGCAGCCGAGAGGGGAGAACAGCACTATGTACCTTCATAGTGATAAAGAAACATATCTTAAAAATAATTAGAAATATAAATGATAAAAGGAACGCAACATGAACTTACAATGACTAAAGAAAAAAAATAGCTTAAAATAATTAGAATTATAAACTATATACAAACTATGTGAATCTCGGCAATGTCCAGGGATCCCCGTCACTTAGGGGAAACTCGGGTCGCATCTGATGAGAGTAGAGGTGCGAGAGAGGCGACTGAACGCTTGAAAATTCTTCCATTTAGTGTGCGAACGGTAACCACTCTCACGACGCTGTCGTCTCCGGGAAAAACGTCGCAGATACGCCCGGTCGGCCAAGTACCTGCAGGTGTGCGACTCTCGATCATCAGAACGAGATCGCCGATGCTGAGATTAGGATGGTTTCGGGTCCATCTGACACGCTGCTGTAGGAGATGCAAATAGTCCTTGTTCCATCGGGACCACACATAAGATATTTGCCGTTGTACTAAGTGCCAACGATCGAGGTGACTGGTGCATTCATCTGAAGATGGAACAGATGGGATAGAAGTCAGTGGTGCACCGATCAGAAAGTGGCCAGGTGTCAGTGTGTCGAAACTCTCCGGATCTTCTCTGAGAGGGCATAAGGGTCTTGAGTTGAGCAGCCCTTCAATGCGTACCAAGATGGTATTCAATTCTTCAAAGGTAAGGGGGTGCTTACCGACAGAAGTCACCAAAAGATTTTTGATGGACCTGACGCCGGCCTCCCACAAACCGCCGAAGTGTGGAGAGCGAGGTGGTATGAATTTCCAAACAACACTCTTGGAGGAGAGGTGAACAGTCCATAAATCAGTGTGACGGCTCAAAAACGCGTAGAGATCCTTGAGATATCTAGATGCGCCGACAAAGTTGGTGGCATTGTCCGAATGAATGCACTGCGGGAGTCCACGTCGAGCGACAAAGCGGTCTAGGGTGGCCAAGAACGCATCTGTCCCTAGCGAGGAAACTAGCTCCAAATGGATAGCCTTCGTGGCGAAGCAAACGAAAATGCAGAGATATGCCTTGCCTATCGGTGCCTTGCGTCTTGGAGATTCTCGGAGGGCAAATGGTCCGGCATAATCGACTCCAACCTGTGAAAATGCGCGAAACTGATGGAAACGTTCAACTGGAAGATCACCCATTAGGGGGATAGACGGCCTGGCACGGAGACGTCTGCAATGGGAGCAGAGATATATCCGGCTCTTAATCACCTTAAGTGCGCTGGGAACCCAAAATCTCTGGCGCAAAAGAGACAGCATTAGAGTTGGGCCAGCATGAAAGTGCTTCTTGTGCAGGTCGTCTATAATAAGACGAGTGAGATGGTGATCTCGAGGTAGAAGCATAGGGTGCTTATGGTCATAGGTGAGCGAAGAGTGTCGCAGCCTGCCGCCCACCCTAATTAACCCAGGCGCATCCAAAAAGGGATGGAGTTGCTGGTAGGCCTTAGGGGTTTCATCACCATAGAGCACTGGAGGCAAAGCACAGTGTTGAGCGATTTGTACGCATGCGGATAGTGCCTTAGAGAATTCATCGCTAGTGATGGGTCCTTGGGTGGCTTCCTGTAGGTGTTGCGCGCGATGAGCGAGTCGCAATATCCGAGCGATTGTTCTGATCAATCGTGGTAGGGAGGAAAAATGACTCATCCAAGAGTCATCATGAATATGGTGAACTTTCTTGGACGTCGGGATGGCAGTAGCCAGTAAGGCTTGATCTGGTGACGGCGAGAGGAGTCCAGAATAGCCTTCGCCAAATGGTTCCGGGTTGTCCATGAGCCAGAGGGGTCCACGCCACCAGAGGTTGTGATCCTTGAGTTCGGATGGAAGGCATCCACGGGATGCTATGTCGGAGGGATTATCCTCCGAGCGAACAAACTTCCACTGCCTGACATCGGAGGCCCTTAGAATAGCAGAGACTCTGTTCGCCTCAAACACCTTGAGTTGATGAATAGGTTGGCGCAACCATGCAAGCACCACCGAAGAGTCTGTGAAGTATAGAGCTTCATGATGCGTCTCTATTGTGATAGATGACACGACTCTCGCAAGCAAGAGCGCTCCGCAGAGTTCCAATTGGGGTATCGTTAGAAACTTGGTGGGGGCGACCTTTGTCTTCGCTTTGAGCAGATTGACGTGCACTCCGCCACTAGGTGACTGAGTGCGTGCGTAAACAGCAGCAGCGTATCCACGGGAGGAAGCATCGCTAAAACCTATCAGCTGGATAGTTGCTTGATGGACCTGTATATAGCAAGGAATGGTAATCATCTTAAGAGTAGGCCACTCGTTGGTAAGTTGAGACCATTTTTCGCGAAGAGGTGAAGGCAAGGGATCGTCCCAAGAGATTTCGTGGCGCCAAGCTTCTTGTAGCAAGGTTTTGGCGCTAAATATTACGGGAGCTAAAAATCCGAGTGGGTCGAAAATTTGTGCAACGGTTGAGAGAACGACCCGCTTGGTTGCATGAGAGACAGGTTCCTGGACTGTGAAAGAGAAAACATCTCGTTGGGGGTACCACATGAGACCAAGAATCTTGATGATGGAATAGCTTTCCTGAGGCAAGGCTTGAGCTTCACTAGGATCCTGAGAAGGAGGTAGCAATTCGGGGGCATTAGATGCCTATTTGCTTAGTTGAAACCCGCCTAGATTAAATAGGCCAATGAGCTGTTCCTTAAGAGCATGGGCCTCTTCGAGCGTATTTGCTCCTGAAGCAAAATCGTCGACGTACATGGCCTTCGGAATCCGCTCTGCAGCTAGGGGAAAGGCGTAGCCTTCATCACTAACAAGCTGGGCAACAGTCTTGATCGCTTGATAACCGCTAGACGTGATGCCATAAGTGACGGTGCGCAGTTCATGCTCAACTACAGGCTTGGAAGGATCGTTACGCCAGAAAATGTGCTGTAGATGACGGTCTTCGGGATGTACCAAGATCTGGCGGTACATCTTCACTAGATCCGTCGTGAAAGCTATGACGAAGAGACGAAAGTGGATGAGTATGTCGCACAAGTCCGTCTGCAGTTTAGGCCCAGTGATAAGAACATCGTTCAAGCTGGGGCCGCCAGCCGAGCAAGATGCGTCAAACACAACACGAAGCTTAGTTTCGTGCGGCTTGACTTGCCATACCCCGTGATGAGGGATCACGTAGGGTGCAACAATGGTCGTGGGAGCCATGTGGCCTAGACGTACATAGTCTTCCATAAAGGCTAAGTACTTCTCCTTGAGGACGGGGTCACGAGTGAATTTCCGTTCCAAGGCTAAGAATCTCCGGAGAGCTATGTCTCGGTTTTCGTCAGGGAGCACGCCAGTAGGTTTCAGGGGCAACCTCACTACATATCTACCCTCCGGAGTGCGCGAATGAGTTTTCGCAAACGACTCTTCACACAAGACGTCATGGGGGTTGCGAAGATCTGCGGGTCGTGGTTCCTCAATTTCCCAGAAGACCTTCAACTGGCTTAAGATAGCAGTTTCATCTAGGGCCAAAAGGGAGATGCTGCGCGACTGATTGATAAAAGAAGTGGTTCCCATGACCACATTACCAAAAACAGTGGGCATGAGATAAAGCTCGTCAACCTCCGACTTGACGGGAGCTCCTATGATGAGTCGTGGATATAAGTCAAGTCCAACCAAAACATCGACGAGGCCAGGATCGGCGAATGAGGGGTCAGCTAAGCCGTAACGCGATAGCTGAACGGCGACGGTCGGTGAAACCTTTCGCTTCGGAGTGTCGGGTGTAATCTCATCGACTACAAGAGCGCGCACCTTGAAGCACGCATCAGTAATAGTAGAGTGCATGCGGCACGTTAACCAACCTTTGACATTGGACACTAAGTTGCCACCAAGACCCGCTATACGGCCGTCAAAGGGTTTTAAACTACCGCCAATTTTACTGGCGAGGTCGGTAGTTATAAATGTATACTGGCTCCCTGAGTCCAATAACACACGAGCGGGGACGGAGGTGTGAAGTCCGTCGAATAGGGCCTGAGCGGTGCCCATAATGACATGCGATTCGGGTTGATGTCGCTTGTCGGTAGGCGCCGGGATGGTATCTTCCCGAACATGGCCTACGAATGATGAATGGGGTTCACCATTGTTATCGTTGGAGCGGGCTTCATCAGTCTTCTTCCCTGTATGAAGTAGGCTGTGATGCCTTGAATTGCAGTATTTACAATTCCATTTTGACGGGCAGTTCGCGGCCCGATGCCCTCTTCCCAGGCAGTTAAGGCATCCAGTCCATGCCTTGGCGAAGTCGAAACGAGTCTGGGCCGGCAGCTCACTGAAGGTGAAACATTACACTAGTGAATGGCTGCCTTTGCAGTAGGGGCATGGAGTGAAACTCGGATTTGGGCTGTTATTCGTAGCCGAGGGAGAGGTGCGTCCAAATCTATTTGACCTAGGTGAGCCACGGTGGCGAGCCGGGCTCCTCCTCGGACTGGCGGTTGGGGAACTACTGTGACGTGTAGGGCTCTTCCTTGACCAGGATTGAGATGAATCACCAGATTGGGCGAGCATAGATACGCCAGTAGAGTACTTAGGCGAACTCTTATTGGGAGGTTTGAGTCGCGGATCCATTGCTCGATCGGAGGTATTGGAGCGTTCATCGAAAAGTTCCAGGGATAGCTTACAAGCCATCATGCGTTGCCTCACAAAGTTGATTATTTCGTCGGCAGATGGGAACTCTGTCCCTTTATGGGCAAGCTCAAACTGCTTGCGGGTGGCCGGATCGAGTGCTCGCAATGCCAGGATAGACAGCAAGGCGTCACCTGGGTTTTGGAGCCTTAGAGCGCGAAATGATTCGACGCTCTCACCGACCTGAGAGAGATATGCGTTCAGCTTGGCGTACTCAGAGTTGGATGAGCGATTACGGAAATTTAGGACCGTCTGAATGTGTCGAGAGGCCAATACTCGGGGGTTGTCATAAACCTTCATTAATGACTCCCAAGCCAGGGCATATGAAGAACCGTCGAAGGACAGACCAGAGAGGAGCGATGCGGGTTCTCCTACCAGAGCGTCTTTAAGATAATGCATCTTGTCGACTGGAGGGATGCGTGGACTGTTTCCTACTAGTGAGAGAAACTTGTCCCGAAATTCTACCCATTTGAATAAGTCCCCGTTCCATTTAGGCACCGCTATGCGTGGTAACCCACATCCCTGATAGTCGTTGGGTGCTGACAATAGGGTGGGAACGGCAGCCGAAGAGGCTGAAGTGACGGATGCGGCTTCGCGTTTCAGTCTAAGCTTCCGAAGAGAGGTATCAGCCACAAGGATCTCATCCCTCACAGTATCGTGGATAGTCAGCCATTTTTCATCTGGAAACGAAGTTTTCGGATCGAGATTGAAATGCGCACTATCGAGCTCCTTCCAGGTTGCCTGAAATTCGTGCCAATACTCACAAGCGCTGTGTAGGCGTGCCTCCAGATCGGCATAAGAGTCGTCGTCAGGGGTGGCTGCCTTAGCCACAACCATGATGCCGGCAATGTTGCGCTTAATGCTGCGGAGCTGGCGCTCTAGTGATGAAATCTGATGGGAAGATTCCGCCATCATGTGACTATCAATCTGGTGAGTAAACAATAGAAAATATAATTTGGAAAATAATGATCCGTTCAGGACACACAATCAAGAAAATGTCAATGGTTATGCATATGTATATAATATATAATATGTTAATATGATTATGCATATGCTATAATATGTTAATATGATTATGCATATGTTATAACATGTTTATAAAATATATATGTATATAATATAAATGTGTACATATGTTATGAGCATAAGTGATTAGAAACTAGGAGACCTAATCCTTATAGAGGATTACTGTGGTCGGACAAGTGTTTGTAATATACTTGCACTTATTATTACAAAGTATATTGTCTAACGTAGGATTAAAGCGAGGGATTATTTGGCTGCCATAGGTCGAGCTCCTATGAAATACAACATTGACTGAAATATTATATAAAAATTCATAATGAATGAATAAATGAAAAAAGATGAGACACTGAATAAAAGTGATGAAGAGAGATTTCCACAATATTCCTCACCCGGGGCACCATAAATGTTTGGGTCAGGGTCGGACACTTAACGTTGTGAGCAAAGGCCCGATAACCATGAAGAACCCAGAATGATAGGGGAGTAAAATATGTGAGGAATAAATGCGGAAATAGTGAAAATAAGAATTCTATTTGGAACACAATAAGTAAATTGAAATGAATGTTACTTGATCACTGTAAACAGAATGTTCTGGTCGATTCGGCTGTGTCGCTCCTTGGTGGTCCGTGATGATAGACGAGATTGGAGGGGGTCCTCACGGGGAAGTCTTCATGTGTGAGATGTATTCAGGCCAGGCTGCGTTGGACGAAATGCTGACTGGGGTAGTAAGATGCGTCTCAGTCAGGCTGTGGTGAACGACTGGCCAGGCTGGACCGGGAGTAGTGGGGATAGCGAGCGAGCTAGCCGTGGCGTAGGGACCATAGTGGGGGGCGCTAGCTAAGCTCAATAGTCGTAATTGAACACGTACGTTTTTTATGACGTAAAAATGCTTGACATCTGATGTTATTGTAGGTTTCAATGTAACAGTAACAGGGCTGGTAACGTTCTGAGCTGAAGATTGCTGGTTCGAAACCCTATCTGAGGTAACAAAAACTTTAAGCAATTGTCTCATGCCCGGTCTTTAACTACGAGATCACCTCGCCTACTACCAGAGCGCTCTTTCATCACTCTGGTGCACTGAGCACAGTGTAGTAGTGGTTTTTAACGAGTATCTGACATTGTACAGACTCCGAGAGTATCGCTTAACGTCCCGTCTATAGGACGGCATGCTAGAAGTTTTTTCAACTTCCCTGGTTATTATGCTAACATTTTCTCAAAGAACAAAAGCAAAAAAGAAGAAAACAACAACAAAAAAGAAACGATTTAAGTTTTATTTACAAAAAAAGAGAATTATTCACAGTGGCGCATGGAGAGCAACTCATTCAAGAAAACTTATCTTTATACTAATGAATAAAAAACTTAGAACGAGTCAAAAAATTCCACTTTATTTATATGAAAAACACAATATATTTCGCTCGTTAGAGCATTCTCAAGTGTACAGACAGATACAGACTTATCTGTCTGTACACTTGAGAATGCCCTAACGAGCGAAATATATTGTGTTTTTCATATAAATAAAGTGGAATTTTTTGACTCGTTCTAAGTTTTTTATTCATTAGTATTCACAATGAACTTCTACAAGATCTCTGGCGAAAACATCTCTAATATCTTTATGTCATTCATTCATACATTATTTATTCTATCATCTTCAATAAGAGTTATTATATTTTCACTTTGCTAAAATAGGCTTTATGATCTCACAATATTAAAAAAAAAAAAAAAAAAAAAAAAGAGACACGAAATTTACCTTACAAACTACAACTAGTTCTAAGAGTCCTGAGATTTCGAATGAGATCACATAAAAATAACAAAAACACAATAAAAACTCAAAACATTTGAATCTTCTAGTGAAAACATTTTTTTTTATCCATATCAAAGTAATGACACAATAGAAATGTCAACAATAAACTTACATTTTCGAAATTTATAAATTATTAAAAAATATTGGTAAATTACAGAAAAAAAAGTTAACAACAAAAATAATAAATATTATTATTGTGGTAAAATTTTCAAAGTATATGTTCAAATGATTTATATTTAAAATACTATCACTGCTTATTACGTTGAATCGTATTACGTTACAATCGTGAAACTATAACAAAAAAATGCAAATAATTATAAATTAAAGTTATATCTAAAGTTTATAGTTTATAAGTTTGTCTGATCATTAAGTCGAAATAAGTGTCTGTATCAATGGAGGCGCTGATCCCAGCGTAGTAATTCAGAAATTCTTCTTTAGTTATCTGAAACACAAAAAAAATATATTATAATGAAGTATATATATATATATATATATATATATATATATAAACAAATTGAGGTAAAATAAACTTAAACACGCCTTCCTTCGAATGTGACGTTAAGCGATGGTCCCGAGCCTGTACGATGTCAGGTACTCGATAAAGACCCCTGCCCTAGGTGTATAAAAATTTAGGGTAGGCAACATTTAGGACTCCCACAATAGATTCGGGCTCATATCCACCAGAGTAAAGAAAGACCGCTCTGGTAGTAGGCGATATGACCTCGTAGTTAAAGCCCGAGCATGAGTCATAAAACCTAACCTATATATACAAATTTACAATTATAAATAAATAAATATATATATATATATATATATTTATAGCTAGTTAGTATATATAAAGACTAGACGACACAACGTTACTTGAGAAACGAAAGTTATGAAGCAGGAATTAAGAAGAAAAAAATGAATCTGCGATGAATTAACAGCAATGTAATTCCCAAGGACAAATTAATTAATTAAGTTTTCGCTCTCCCTCTAAAACCGACTTTTTTATTTTACTTCACCAGCTATACGAAGTAATCTTATCGGTCAGCAATTCGATGCGGAGTTTTCAAGAGAATTACATGTTTTCTAACCTCTAGATTCCAAATATGAAAAAAATTATTCTCTATTAATATTACGAATTCTGTTAGTTTCGGCAAGAACGACTGAACAATTTTAATGCAATGTCAAAATATTTTTATTTATTCAAACTTGAATAGCAAGATGTAAATTGGAAACTTGAGGAGTCTTTCAAAATTTTCTTTTTCACAGGACAGTATTCCAACTTTCCATGTATTCTTTTTATCTAAATGAATATGTTAATGAAATATTAATAAATTAGTTCCTACGGTTACTTTTTCGTAACTAATCAAATTTATTGATAACTTATATATCAGTCAAAAGTATTTGCTCACTTTCTTTTTTCTTGAAAAATACATATTTTAAGAGTTAGAACAACATTTTTTGAAGGAAAAATAAATATTTATACAGTAGAACCTCTATAAGTCGAACATCAAGGGAGATGCCAAAAAATTCGAGTTATAGAGTTTTCGACTTATGCGGACTTTGATTCAACTTGTAGAGGTTAAGATTCATTCTAACTAATTTTGAGTTAGAGAGATGAAATAAATAAAAATTCAAGTTACAGAGGTAACAAACATATTTATATTTATTATAAATCAACATTATTTCAAAACATCCTTAAAATAAAAAATACGTAGTATATGTAGGTATTAAAAAAAGTCAGTAATTTTTTTTTGCTTTAGATAATTGGTAATCCTATTTATTGTATACTCCTAAATTGTTTTCCAAGAAACAATGGTGTACATTGTCGGCAAATTCTCAAAGTCGGTAACATATTTTTCTTCGAGCTATAATAGAGGTAATAAGTTTCAAATAATCGAGTTGTAAAGGTTGTAAATTAAAACATTGCTATGTTCAAGATAAAGAGGTCCAATTTATTTTTTCGAGTTATAGAGGGTAAATATGTACCAAAATGGCTTGTAGGGACACTGATTATTTCGACTAATAGAGGGTTGAAATTTCGAGTAATGGAGGTTTTGGGCCATGAAGGGAAAGGAACAAAACTTTTTTTCGAGTTTTGGAGGTTTTCGACTTATCGAGGTTCTACTGTAATAAGATGTTGATATAATACAATTGGGGAGGGCAGTCTCACGTCCTTATTTATGGCTGGTAAATAAAAAAAAAAAGACTAACATGGGCAAGAGAAGAGCAAAATTGGAGTCGAGCTGACTGGGAAAAAGTCTTAAGGACTGATGAGTCCAAATTTTAGATTTTTGGTTCTCGAAGGCGAACATTTGTTCGATGAACATCAGGTGAGCGACACAAAAATTATTGTATCATGCTTACAATTAAGTTTGGTGGTGGCTCTGTAATAGTTTGGGGAGTTTTGGTGGGAACAGAGTTGGCGAATTGAAAGTATTAAAAAAAAAAACAATATAAAAAAATCCTGGAGGAGAATTCAATTCCTTCTGGTGAAAGAAAAATTGGAGAAATGTTCTTGTTCATGCAGGACAATGATGCAAAACATTCTTCTAAGCAATGCAAGAGCTTTCTTGAGCATTCGGTTCAACAGGAAAAAATAAACATAACGATCTGGCCACCACAGACTCCCGTCCTTAACCCAATCGAGCTTTTATGGGATGAGTTGGAAAGGAATGTGAGAAGGTTAGCCCCAACAAACAAACAGGATCTCTGGTGAATTTTACAGGATGAATGGAAGAAAATGTCTGCAGAAAAATTAGAGAAACTTATTAAAAGAATGCCTAGAATATGTAGAGCTGTAATAGTTGTCAAAGGCTGCCATATCAACAAATAGACTTCAAGTTTTAAATTGATTTTTTTTATTGTTATTTCATAAATTATATTATAAATATTTATTTTTTGGTTCAGAAAATGTTGTTCCAACTCTTAAAATATGTATTTTTTAAGAAAATAAAGGTGGGAAAATACTTATATATATCCAATGTCGAAAGAAAAATATCAAATAGTAGTGAGAAAATATGATATTTTTAACTGATAACATAACTCATTGTCATCGCGTCGTATCAATATATTTTTTATTTATTTACATATTCACAACGACAACATTTGTCACTAGTGATTGTGATGATGTGCTGTGGCAAGTGTGTCGCTGTACTGCTGAGGTACGTGACCGAAGAGGAGTCCAGGCTAGTCCTGGAGCAGGTCCCTCTGCCATGCCCTCTTGAGACGTCGTGGCGGATTTGTGGGGAGAGTGTTCGTGGATAATTGCAGAATAAGTGGATTGGCGTGATGATGGAGTTTGTCGTGAAAATTTTG
Source organism: Aradus depressus (assembly GCA_963662175.1). Classification (NCBI taxonomy): domain Eukaryota; kingdom Metazoa; phylum Arthropoda; class Insecta; order Hemiptera; family Aradidae; genus Aradus; species Aradus depressus. The sequence continues at coordinate 20,223,247 of OY759226.1, read as the reverse complement.
ATATCGTGTCTTGATAACAGAAGGTACAAATGGGATGTTGAGGTCATTAGGTAATGTGAGATTGGAAACGTAAAATGGGGCATTGGCAATGTGGCGTAGTATGATGGATTGTAATGACTGAAGGCGTTGTATGTTTGATTTTTTGGCTGATCCCCATATCTCGATGCCGTAAGTCCAGATGGGTTTTAGTATAGTGTTTTAAATGTGAAGTTTGTTTTCAAGCGATAATGTCGATCGTCGTTCGATGATTGATTTCAGTCGTCCAAATCTTCTTTTGAGGTCCGTGCGTTTCAGTCTGATATGAGTTGTCCAAGTTAAACGTCTGTCTAAATGAAGTCCTAGATATCGGACAGTGTCTGATGCAGGAATGGGCTGGTTGTTAATGTAAACTGGTGGACAAGTGTTGTGTCTGAGGGTAAATGTGGTTTGCAGAGATTTGTCTCTATTAATTTTTATTATCCATTTGTTGGCCCAATCTGTTAGCTGGTGTAAATGTTCCTGTAAGTGTGAGCTTGCTTATGTTGGGTCTGAGTGTGTTGAGAGAATGGCTGTGTCGTCTGCGTACGTAGCGAGTAGTGTGTTGTGTTGTGGAATGTGTGCTGTGTAGAATATATTTTAAACATAATAAAAATTTGAATATAAGTACTATAAAACATTGGCATGCACTTACCTTTCCATTGATGCACCCATTTTCAAAGGTTTCCATAAATTTTGTCAAAATCTCAGCTCTTGTCTCCTCACCACTTCTATATTTTGGATGATCTCTCACGTTATATATCTTTCTAATTTCTTCCAGTGTGATCATTCCTTCATTATTTTTGTCCAGCTTGTTGAACGCATCTTCAATAGATTTTATTCTTGTATCGGACAGAGCTGGCTGGAATTTACAAAAAAAATATATATAATAATTTCAGGTTTCTAATTTCCAGTTTTTATCCTGGTACACCAAATGTCTATGTATAAATAAAATAAATTGGCAATGATAAAATAAAATACATAATATGTTGTAGTTTTATTTTTATTTTGCTTTTTTATATTAAACTAAAGCAAAATAAAAATACAACTGTACAAAATAATACGATAAATCATAATAAAAACAAGTATTCAGCTCTGAGACACCCGGAACACCCCCGGCATGATACTGTCCTCATTCCTACAATTACATGGAGAGGTCAGGAGGGCGCGGGTATTCCCCCGTAGCCCCGGGATCTGTCTAGTCTCTGACTAGCAGTGGAGGCAGACCACGAGACAGAAGACCTGAAGAGAGGCGACAATGAGGGAAGAGTGGTCACTGCCAAGGCATTTGTTATCGTATAGTAGCAGGTCTCCCGGCCAGAACAGACTCAGTTTTCGGGGAAGATAGTCTGGGTGGAATGCGTTTAAAGTAAGAAAATATAATTATAAAATTAAAATAATTACCCTCATTTCTTTGATAAACTCATCCATACTTATAATACCAGAGCCGCCAGAATCAAAACGTTTAAATAATTCTTGTATTTCATCTTTGTCCAAAATAAGGCCTGCTTCCTGAACACCTTCCCAAAATTCATCCAAATTGACTGAATGATTTCCATCAGAGTCCATTCTTCGAAACACTCTGCAAAATTACATTTTTAAAACAATTTATTAATGTTCTGCGTGTTCACAAAGTAGTTATTGGTGTATATACTAGGTATATAAATATACTATCCTAGCCTACCATAGCAAAAGGAAATGTTTAATTATTTTGAATGACAAATAAAATTGTTAGGCCCTTCTTCCCCGACGGGCGTCGTGGCCTCCACAGGAGATCGGCCAACCAAAAAAAAAAATATTAATTTTTCGCAGAATCATCAGACGAAAAGAGTGGGATCAGAGGGGCTCAACTTAATAATAACGACTGATGTAATGAATGTATTGTACGTGGTTGTATGTACATTAGGGTGGTCGTTAATAATGCAAGGTTCAAATTTTAACACTCTCACTCAAAAATCTCGATTGACATAAAAAAAAAAATACGATTGGCATTATTCCGGGCCCATAATAAATGATTTAACCCGCGCCGGCAGAGGAATCAAATTTTCCGTGTATTTTAAATGGCGTTTAGTGATGTTTCGGGTTTTTGTTCTATAACTATGAAACTGTCTATCGCAAATCTCTGAAAATTTGTACACTACTATTTTTGAAGTTGCTGAACACGAATATTATATACACGAATCACTAAACGCCATTTAAAATACACGGACAATTTGATTCCTCTGCCGGCGCGGGTTAAATCATTTATTATGGGCCCGGAATAATGCCAATCGTATTTTTTTTATCATGTTGATGGAGATTTTTGGGTGAGAGCGTTAAAATTTGAATCTTGCATTATTAACGACCACCCTAATGTACATGGGTTCGAAACCTGGGCAAAGCTCTTAGTTATCCTATCTGGGAGGTAAAATAAACTTAAGCACGCCGTCCTTCGGATGGGACGTTTAAGCTATTTTCCCGAGCCTGTACGATGTCAGATATTCATTCGTTAACGTGAATAAAATATTAGGACTCCCATAGTAAAGTCGGGCTCATGCTCTCGCGATATGACCTTGTAGTTCAATTATATATTTTTGTGTTGAAAATTGTATAAAAGAAAAAACCGCTCACTCCAAAAACAATCGACTATTTGTGATAAAAAAACATACTAAATTTTGTGTAGACACATTCATTGGATCGGCAGTTATTAGAGTTTTCGTACCGAGCACCTCCCTCTGACCGATTTTGCGGAAAATTAATTGGTATTGTCTTTATGAGTTTTTGAATTCAAATATAAAATGTGATGTTGATACATCGCCAGTTATTGAGGTTTTTTAGTTGAACCCATTTACAAATGAAATTTCATATCGATACATTCACTACAACGGCAGTTATTAGAGTTACTGTTAAGCCCCACCTCACCTTTGGCTGATGAGGCTGAAAATCAATAGGTGTCGTTATGATATTTTGGATAAACATATAAAATTTGGTGTCGATATATTCATTCTACCGGGAGTGTTCATATTTTTTTTTTTTAAATTTTTGAAACCAGGGATTCGGAAAATAGATAATTTCGTTGAAAATTCAGCACCAAATTTCTGACCGATGCCATAACTTCCCCTATACTTCGTATAACTAGAGAAGTAATTAATGGGAGTATAATATAACTGTCGAAAAATATAGATCGTAAAATTTTAAAACTATTTTTCCCGCGTTCCTTGCTAAAAATGTCATTGGAAAACACTGAAAAAAGTGGCGCCAAATAACCTAATTTTTCCTACCATATGTTCATATTTTCTCATCTTATACAACAGAGTTTCATGAAATTAAAATAGCTGCGAAACATGAAAAACTGCCTAGGAGTAGATTCTTAATTCGCTAACTGGTACAAAAATGCAAATTTTGTTTGAAGTAAAACACCTCATATGATATTGTGCAATTTTGTCAGTTTAATAACTTAATATAATAATTGATAATTATTAACCTTCCAAATTCGAGAATGCCGGCGGCGCCACGACCCAGACACATCATGCGAAGTTTGACAAGAGGATCTGTTGCTTGTTCTGCTGTTCGTTGTGCTTGATTCATCATTTCAGCGTTAGCCATGCTTGACGTAGAGCGTTGCTGCATGTTCTCTGCACAAAAAAACAGTAATATTATAATACAAAAAAAGAGTTTCATGAATGTATTCAAAATAGTTTCGCGTTTTAGATACAAAATATAAAAAAAATCAATGAAAATATGTGATGTGACATAAGCAGTTTTCTTTAATTCATTTTACAGAGTAATTATGAGTGTGACATTTTATACCCAGTATGAAATGATTTTGAGATTAGAGGACGGGGCGCGAATATATATAAAAACATGGTTGTTATAAGGAAGTTCTGCTAGGAACATAGTACATATATTTTTATTTACTTTCAAGTTTTTCAAATGAAAATTATTACATACTTTAGGGCGCTATAATTTTGTTCCTGTTGGTTCTATATCAAATCTGAAGACGCAAAGCGATTGGAAATTTAATGAGGAGCATTTTTGGTAAGCACCAATTATCTGATAGCATTAACCGTTTTTGCGTAAATCAAGCAAACGTCTAAAAAGATGGGAATCAAGACGTGATTTTAGGGCGTTTTCGGTATTTATCTCGCAAACCAGGCGACATTCGAAAATTTTTATTGCATACAAAATGTGTCTTAGTTTCCTCTACAACTTTTATTTGAATACATTTTCGATTAGGTCATAAATATAACCGGTATCTTGTAAAATGTACTTAAGCCCCGAAGTAATGTGGTCGCAATTTTCATACGATTTCGGCCAAAATAATAACCACAGCAAAGTTAGCACATGTGACATCTTCATATCAAATTTCAAGTTGATATAATCGTTCCTGCGTTTCAGCGCTTACATTTATAAATATAAGAAAAAAAAAAAAATTGAAAAAAGCAGAACTAGTCAGAAATTAGAAATTTATTCAAAACTCAAATATCTGGTGACCTTACTACTACAATTGATTTTAAAAAATTGTTTAGGATAACGTCTTGAGTCGTAATATGGTTACAACATTACATTTTTTAAAATAACGTTACTAATACATTAATGAACTATCATAAGCAACAACAGTCAAGTTGTAATTCAAAACTGAGAAAAGAAATAACAAAGAAAAACTATATGCAAGAATGTAACGTTGAGAAACTAAAACTTATTGCCGGCAAAAAATTGTTAAAATAAATAATAATACAATCAATAGTGACTTACTCATGGCAGAAAAGTGATTTTTTGTCACACTACTGAACATCGAACTTGTTTTTTGTTAAAATACAAAATACAGATGTTTCTAGCACAATATAAGCTGTTAACAAGGCTTAAGAATTAACTTTTAAAAAAGTCGTTATTATTCAGGTTTGCCTATTGACTAGAAAGCCGAGAAGGTACAAATCGATGCTGCCATATCAAATATATTCAATTAGTAATATAACTTTAAATTGATATAAGGTTTCTTCTATAATTAAGTATTATATTAAAATTTGAAAAAATTAAATTAAAATTGTATCTATGTAACTATACTTACGTCAGTTGATGGATGGATCTACTTCAAAACTAACTCATTATGTTTGTCATTTTTAATTCCAATATATGTAATTATTTAATATCATTATCTTTCTAGAAGATTGATTTTTTAGTTTTTTCTAATCTCAGGATTAATTGTAATATAGTTTTTAATATTACTATTTATTGCCATATTTCAAAATTCAAGAGGAAGCAATTTTTTAATTTGTATTTCCATATTTATCCATTTAATTTTTTGAATATAATTATTTCATCTCAATACTTTACCATGTCAATTTTCATTTCTTTTTTTTCACTGTAGCTGATACACTTTATATATATTCTTTTTTATATTTTTCAATTTTATTTAAGAAGGCTGACTGAACTCCTTCCAATGAAATGTATTTTATATCAAATGGAATAAAGATTATAATTATTATTAATAACATAATCTTTCTAGAAGATTGGATCTTAAGTGAAATGAAAACGACGATGTAATGAGTCCAAGCCTTTTTATATAGGTATTAATCACGTTACGCGTCCAAAGCTCACACATGGAAAATAACAGCGGAAAAAGAGGGGGGGGGGGGGGCAATTTAATTTTTTTCTTAATTTTCAGGGTGTTTATGTTTAGAAAATAATTATTAGAAAGAATTATTGGAGAGAGAGCGAAAACTTATGTGGAGTCGGTGTCTAGCAAATAAAGATGTCCGTTTTAGAAGGAGAGCGGAAACGTACGTTCAAGTTTGGGAGTAGCCTCTAAAAACACATTAATGCAGCAATGTCGGTAGAGAGTCTTCAAACAGATATGATGATAGTCAACCATAAGAAAAGATGAAAATTTGTTCTGGTTCTAACGAAAATAATTCATAAAGGAATATAGAATATAGGTGTGAATCTTGTGTCACCGATTCATCGTATTTTCTGAAAAAACCTTAATGTTTTTACACAAAATATGAAGAATCAGTGCCACAAGAGCACGTTATATTCTATATTTCATCCTCGGTTATTTTAGTTGAAACCAGAACTTTTCATCCTTACTTATGGTTGACTTTCGTCGTATCTTTGTAGAGCCGTTATTATAATTTTGCTGTATTAATGTTTTTTTCAGAAAATATGAAGAATCAGTGCCATAAGGACACCTTATCTATACAAGGTGATTCCCTCGTAACTTTAAAAAAAATTGGATGAAACTAGACCGAAAATGGAGTAGAATGCCGCCAACCGCACCTTTCTATTTCAATCCGTTGCCGAGTTATGATTTTTTAAAGGTTTTTTCGATAAAACCACGTTTTTTGCCATCAAGTCCCACATTTTTCTCCCCTTTAAATCAACTTTTCTCTACTTTTGACAGCATTTTCGGAATCAGCGTTACATTTCCTATCAGACTAGTGTACTTTCAACTTATTTAGAAATCTAGCCAAGTCACTTAGGTCAGATGTTTTGATTGGGAAGATAAAAATAAATTTGAGCACGTCGTCCTTCGGATTGGGCTTTAAGCTTAGAACGAGGGCCTTTTCGTATGTCAGGTATTCGATAATGAGTCGTATGTTCTATATCTAAACCTGGGTAGTTGAAATTTCATTTACGTTAAAAATAACTGGAGCACCTGCGGATGGGACTTTCCCGATATATCTGAATCTGTCTATCAGTTTTAACAAATGTTAAATCTATAAACCGTTAAAATGCGAGAAATTTGAAGAATGGGATTTAGCCCGACTTTTTTCGAAAAAAATTTTTATTTCGATTTTTGTGTAGGATTCAGATATCCCGGTTGTTCATCAGTTTTAACAAATATTAAATCCAAAATCGTTTAAAAACGAAAACATTGAAGAATGGACTTTACCGAGCTCAGGATCGCCATTTCGGAATCTAGCCAATTCACTTAGGTCAGATGTTTTAATCGGGAAGATAAAAATAAATTTGAGCACGTCGTCCTTCGGATTGGGCTTAAGCTATGATCGAGGGCCTTTTCGTATGTCAGGTATTCGATAATGAGTCGTATGTTATGTATCTAAACCTGGGTAGGTGATATTTCATTTAGGTTATTAATTACTTGAGCACGTCGTCCTTCGGATTGGACTTCAAGCTATGATCGAGGGTCTTTTGGTATGTCAGGTACTGGATAATGAGTCGTATGTTATATAATCAAACCTAGGTAGCTAAAATTTCACTTGGGTTCAAAAAACCTTGAGCACGTCGTCCTTCGGATTGGACTTTCCCGATATATCTGAATCTGTCTATCAGTTTTAACTAATATTAAGCCTATAAACCGTTAAAAAGCGAGAAATTTGAAGAATAGGATTTCGCCCGACTTTTTACGAAAAACATTTTTATTTCGATTTTTGTGTAGGATTCAGATATCCCGGTTGTTCATCAGTTTTAACAAATATTAAATCTAAAAACCGTTTAAAAGCGAGAAATTTGAAGAATGGAGTTTACCGAGCTCAGGATCGCCATTTAGAAATCTAGCCAAGTCACTTAGGTCAGATGTTTTAATCGGGAAGATAAAAATAAATTTGAGCACGTCGTCTTTCGGATGGGACTTTCCCGATATATCTGAATCTGTCTATCAGTTTTAACAAATGTTAAATCTATAAACCGTTAAAAAGCAGGAAATTTGAAGAATGGTATTTAGCCCGACTTTTTTCGAAAAACATTTTTATTTCGATTATTGTGTAGGATTCAGATATCCCGGTTGTTCATCAGTTTTAACAAATATTAAATCTAAAAACCGTTTAAAAGCGAGAAATTTGAAGAATGGAGTTTACCGAGCTCAGGATCGCCATTTAGAAATCTAGCCAAGTCACTTAGGTCAGATGTTTTAATCGGGAAGATAAAAATAAATTTGAGCACGTCGTCTTTCGGATGGGACTTTCCCGATATATCTGAATCTGTCTATCAGTTTTAACAAATGTTAAATCTATAAACCGTTAAAAAGCAGGAAATTTGAAGAATGGTATTTAGCCCGACTTTTTTCGAAAAACATTTTTATTTCGATTATTGTGTAGGATTCAGATATCCCGGTTGTTCATCAGTTTTAACAAATATTAAATCTAAAAACCGTTTAAAAGCGAGAAATTTGAAGAATGGAGTTTACCGAGCTCAGGATCGCCATTTAGAAATCTAGCCAAGGCACTTAGGTATGATGTTTCAATCGGGAAAATAAAAATAGATTTGAGCACGTCGTCCTTCGGATTGGGCTTTAAGCTACGATCGAACGCCTTTTTGTATGTCAGGTGCTCGATAATGAGTCGTATGTTATATAACTAAACCTAGGGTGCTAAAATTTCACTTAGGTTAAAAAAACCTTGAGCACGTCGTCCTGCGGATGGGACTTTCCCGATACATCTGAATCTGTCTATCAGTTTTAACTAATATTAAGCCTATAAACCGTTAAAAAGCGAGAAATTTGAAGAATGGGATTTAGCCCGACTTTTTTCGAAAAACATTTTTATTTCGATTTTTGTGAAGGATTCAGATATCCCGGTTGTTCATCAGTTATAACAAATATTAAATCTAAAAACCGTTTAAAAGCGAAAAAATTGAAGAATGGACTTTACCGAGCTCAGGATCGTCATTTCGAAATCTAGCCAATTCACTTAGGTCAGATGTTTTAATCGGGAAGATAAAAAAAAATTTGAGCACGTCGTCTTTCGGATTGGGCTTAAGCTATGATCGAGGGCCTTTTCGTATGTCAGGTATTCGATAATGAGTCGTATGTTATGTATCCAAACCTGGGTAGGTGATATTTCATTTACGCTGAAAATAACTTGAGCACGTCGTCCTTCGGATCGGACTTTCCCGATACATCTGAATATTTCTTTGGTTGGCCAACTTCGTTTCTGGATGCTGCCTATCTACCAACATATCTGTATTAATTAGTTTTTCAGAAAATATGTCAAAACGGTACCCCAAAGCCCACTTATATTCCACATTTCTTCCTTGATAATGTTAGTAGAAACCAAACGGTAACTTATTTTATCATACATATGGAGTCTATCGAGCTCAGGATCGCCACTTAGAAATCTAGCCAAGGCACTTAGGTCAGATGTTTTAATCGGGAAGATAAAAATAAATTTGAGCACGTCGTCCTTCGGATCGGACTTTAGGCTATGATCGAAGGCCTTTTTGTATGTCAGGTGCTCGATAATGAGTCGTATGTTATATAACTAAACCTAGGGAGCTAAAACTTCACTTAGGTTCAAAAAACCTTGAGCATGTCGTCCTTCGGATGGGACTTTCCCGATATATCTGAATCTGTCTATCAGTTTTAAGTAATATTAAGCCTATAAACCGTTAAAAAGCGAGAAATTTGAACAATGGGATTCAGCCCGACTTTTTTCGAAAAACATTTTTATTTCGATTTTTGTTTAGGATTCAGATATCCCGGTTGTTCATCAGTTTTAACAAATATTAAATCCAAAAACCGTTTAAAAGCGAAAAAATTGAAGAATGGAGTTTACCGAGCTCAGGATCGCCATTTCGGAATCTAGCCAATTCACTTAGGTCAGATGTTTTAATCGGGAGGATAAAAAAAAATTTGAGCACGTAGTCCTTCGGATTGGGCTTAAGCTAAGATCGAGGGCCTTTTCGTATGTCAGGTATTCGATAATGAGTCGTATGTTATGTATCTAAACCTGGGTAGGTGATATTTCATTTAGGTTATTAATTACTTGAGCACGTCGTCCTTCGGATTGGACTTCAAGCTATGATCGAGGGCCTTTTTGTATGTCAGGTACTGGATAATGAGTCGTATGTTATATAATCAAACCTAGGTAGCTAAAATTTCACTTGGGTTCAAAAAACCTTAAGCACGTCGTCCTTCGGATTGGACTTTCCCGATATATCTGAATCTGTCTATCAGTTTTAACTAATATTGAGCCTATAAACCGTTAAAAAGCGAGAAATTTGAAGAATAGGATTTCGCCCGACTTTTTTCGAAAAACATTTTTATTTCGATTTTTGTGTAGGATTCAGATATCCCGGTTGTTCATCAGTTTTAACAAATATTAAATCTAAAAACCGTTTATAAGCGAGAAATTTGAAGAATGGAGTTTACCGAGCTCAGGATCGCTATTTAGATATCTAGCCAAGTCACTTAAGTCAGATGTTTTGATTGGGAAGATAAAAATAAATTTGAGCACGTCGTCCTTCGGATTGGACTTTAAGCTATGATCGAGGGCCTTTTCGTATGTCAGGTACTCGATAATGAGTCGTATGTTATGTATCCAAACCTGGGTAGCTGAAATTTCATTTAGGGTAAAAATTACTTGAGCACATCGTCCTTCGGATGGGACTTTCCCGATACATCTGAATCTTTCTTTGGTTGACCAACTTCGTTTCTGGATGCTGCCTATCTACCAACATAGGTGTATTAATTTGTTTTTCAGAAAATATGTCAAAACGGTACCTCAAGGCCCACTTATATTCCACATTTCTTCCTTGATAATTTTAGTTGGAACCAAACGGTAACTTATTTTATCATACATATAGAGTTCATCGAGCTCACGATCTTCTCTTAGAAATCTAGCCAAGTCACTTAGGTCAGATGTTTTAATCGGGAAGATAAAAATAGATTCGAGCACGTCGTCCTTCGGATTGGGCTTTAAGCTACGATCGAACGCCTTTTTGTATGTCAGGTGCTCGATAACGAGTCGTATGTTACGTAACTAAACCTAGGTAGCTAAAATTTCATTTAGGTTCAAAAAACCTTGAGCACGTCGTCTTTCGGATGGGACTTTCCCGATATATCTGAATCTGTCGGCTTTACAAAGGAAAATTGGGGGGATTTTAAGTTGTTTTTCGGTCTGTGGGGTGGTATCGTTAGTGTGTTGGTCGGTGATGAGTGCTGCGAGTAGCGCGAATGTGTTGTGCGTGGGTATAGTGGAATGAATTGCGTACCTGTTCCGCTTGGGCTGGGTGTGGCTGGCCCCCGGTGAGGGCTCTCCGTCTAGCTGCATGGCTGACTCCAGGAGTGCTGGGAACTCCATGTCTTCTTCTGGGGGACAGGGTCTCTTCGGCTGGCTCACTAGTCGGGGTGAGTTCGACTGATCTGGATTACCTGTATTGTTCAGTCGTGCTTTGAGGTTGTCCGTGAGTCCATTTTTCGTGTTGACCGGTTTTTCGGTCGAGTTGATGTTGGGCTTCATTCTCACCCGTAACTTGGGTGAAAAGTAAGTAATTTTGCTCACTTTTATGGGTATAAATAACTTTTCAAATAATAAAAAGGTAAATTTTCTTGAGACAATTTGTTTACGTGTTTGAACAAACAAAAGTTCACAAAAACGTTAAAAAAACATTGAATTAGCAAATTTCCTAGCATCCTTAAACGTTCTGCTCAAACATGGGTGAGTGACATCACCCAACACTCCTGCCAACTTCCTACTACTTGGTAAGATGTTTTAATCGGGAAGATAAAAATAAACGTCGTCCTTCGGATTGGGCTTTAAGCTATGATCGAACGCCTTTTTGTATGTCAGGTGCTCGATAATGAGTCGTATGTTATGTAACTAAACCTAGGTAGCTAAAATTTCACTTAGGTTCAAAAAACCTTGAGCACGTCGTCCTTCGGATTGGACTTCAAGCTATGATCGAGGGCCTTTTTGTATGTCAGGTACTAGATAATGAGTCGTATGTTATGTAACTAAACCTAGGTAGCTAAAATTTCACTTAGGTTCAAAAAACCTTGAGCACGTCGTCCTTCGGATGGGACTTTCCCGATATATCTGAATCTGTCTATCAGTTTTAACAAATGTTAAATCTATAAACCGTTAAAAAGCAGGAAATTTGAAGAATAGTATTTAGCCCGACTTTTATCGAAAAACATTTTTATTTCGATGATTGTGTAGGATTCAGATATCCCGGTTGTTCATCAGTTTTAACAAATATTGAATCTAAAAACCGTTTAAAAGCGAGAAATTTGAAGAATGGAGTTAACCGAGCTCAGGATCGCCATTTAGAAATCTAGCCAAGTCACTTAGGTCAGATGTTTTAATCGGAAAGATAAAAATAAATTTGAGCACGTCGTCCTTCGGATTGGACTTTAAGCTATGATCGAGGGCCTTTTCGTATGTCAGGTACTCGATTATGAGTCGTATGTTATGTATCTAAACCTGGGTAGGTGACATTTCATTTAGGTTAAAAATTACGTGAGCACGTCGTCCTTCGGATGGGACTTTCCCGATACATCTGAATCTTTCTTTGGTTGATCATCTTCGTTTCTAGGTGCTGCCTATCTACCAACATTGCTGTATTAATTTGTTTTTCAGAAAATATGTCAAAACGGTACCTCAAAGCCCACATATATTCCAAATTTCTTCCTTGATAATTTTAGTTGGAACCAAACGGTAACTTATTTTATCATACATATGGAGTCTATCGAGCTCAGGATCGCCACTTAGAAATCTAGCCAAGGCACTTAGGTCAGATGTTTTAATCGAGAAGATAAAAAATAAATTTGAGCACGTCGTCCTTCGGATTGGACTTTAGGCTATGATCGAACGCCTTTTTGTATGTCAGGTGCTCGATAATGAGTCGTGTGTTATGTAACTAAACCTAGGTAGCTAAAATTTCACTTAGGTTCAAAAAACGTTGAGCACGTCGTCCTTCGGATGGGACTTTCCCGATATATCTGAATCTGTCTATCAGTTTTAACAAATGTTAAATCTATAAACCGTTAAAAAGCAGGAAATTTGAAGAATGGTATTTAGCCTGACTTTTTTCGAAAAACATTTTTATTTCGATTTTTGTGTAGGATTCAGATATCCCGGTTGTTCCCCTCCGGAGTAATCTGGAGCTCGACAGCACACAGTGGAGTGGGGCCTTTGTCCTTGTTCAGTAGCCTTGTTACACTGAGGACTGGGTATGTCGGGGTTAGTTCGTCTTGTATTTCGGTTTCAGTCAGGGAGTATGGAACCCCTCGGATAACAACGGAAAGTTTCCTATCCTCGGGGTTCAGGAAAGTATAGTATTTTACGTCATTTGTTTGGTAAAATTTGGTCAGTTTCCTAAAGTCTTCAGATGTCATAAGGGATATTTTAATTTTTTTGTGGCATTGTTTTGTTTCGAAGGGAGATGTTATGATACTTTTAATGTCTGTCAGTACTTTTTGAAAATCGTCGGCTTCACAAAGGAAAATTGGGGGGATTTTAAGTTGTTTTTCGGTCTGTGGGGTGGTATCGTTAGTGTGTTGGTCGGTGATGAGTGCTGCGAGTGGCGCGAATGTGTTGTGCGTGGGTATAGTGGAATGAATTGCATACCTGTTCCGCTTGGACTGGGTGTGGCTGGCCCCCGGTGAGGGCTTTCCGTCTAGCTGCATGGCTGACTCCGGGAGTGCTGGGAACTCCATGTCTTCTTCTGGGGGACAGGGTCTCATCGGCTGGCTCACTAGTCGGGGTGAGTTCGACTGATCTGGGTTACCTGTATTGTTCAGTCGTGCTTTGAGGTTATCCGTGAGTCCATTTTTCGTGTTGACCGGGTTTTCGATCGAGTTGATGTTGGGCTTCATTCTCAGCCGTAACTTGGGTGAAAAGTAAGTAATTTTGCTCACTTTTATGGGTATAAATAACTTTTCAAATAATAAAAAGGTAAATTTTCTTGAGACAATTTGTTTACGTGTTTAAACAAACAAAAGTTCACAAAAACGTTAAATTAAACATTGAATTAGCAAATTTCCTAGCATCCTTAAACGTTCTGCTCAAACATGGGTGAGTGACATCACCCAACACTCCTGCCAACTTCCTACTACTTGGTAAGATGTTTTAATCGGGAAGATAAAAATAAACGTCGTCCTTCGGATTGGGCTTTAAGCTATGATCGAACGCCTTTTTGTACGTCAGGTGCTCGATAATGAGTCGTATGTTATGTAACTAAACCTAGGTAGCTAAAATTTCACTTAGGTTCAAAAATCCTTGAGCACGTCGTCCTTCGGATGGGACTTTCCCGATATATCTGAATCTGTCTATCAGTTTTAACAAATGTTAAATCTATAAACCGTAAAAAGTGAGAAATTTGATGAATGGGATTTCGCCCGACTTTTTTCGAAAAACATTTTTATTTCGATGTTTGTGTAGGATTCAGATATCCCGTTCATCAGTTTTAACAAATATTAAATCTAAAAACCGTTTAAAAGCGAGAAATTTAGGAATGGAGTCTACCGAGCTCAGGATCGCCATTTAGAAATCTAGCCAAGTCACTTAGAACAGATGTTTTAATCGGGAAGATAAAAATAAATTTGAGCACGTCGTCCTTCGGATTGGGCTTAAGCTATGATCGAGGGCTTTTTCGTATGTCAGGTATTCGATAATGAGTCGTATGTTATGTATCTAAACCTGGGTAGGTGATATTTCATATAAGTTAATAAATACTTGAGCACGTCGTCCTTCGGATGGGACTTTCCTTATACATCTGAATCTTTCTTTGGTTGACTATCTTTGTTTCTGGATGCTGCCTATCTACCAACATAGCTGTATTAATTTGTTTTTCAGAAAATATGTCAAAACGGTACCTCAAAGCCCACTTATATTCCTCATTTCTTCCTTGATAATTTTAGTTGGAACCAAACGATATCTTATTTTATCATACATATGGAGTCTATCGAGCTCAGGATCGCCACTTAGAGATCTAGCCAAGGCACTTAGGTAAGATGTTTTAATCGCGAAGATAAAAATAAATTTGAACACGTCGTCCTTCGGATTGGACTTTAGGCTATGATCGAGGGCCTTTTTGTATGCCAGGTGCTCGATAATGAGTTGTATGTTATGTATCTAAACCTGGATAGCTAAAATTTCACTTAGGTTCAAAAAACTTTGAGCACGTCGTCCTTCGGATGAGACTTTCCCGATATATCTGAATCTGTCTTTGGTTGACCATCTTCGTTTCTGGATGCTGCCTATCTACCAACATAGCTGTATTAATTTGTTTTTCAGAAAATATGTCAAAACGGTACCTCAAAGCCCACATGTATTCCACATTTCTTCCTTGATAATTTTAGTTGGAACCAAACGGTAACTTATTTTATCATACATATGGAGTCTATCGAGCTCAGGATCGCCACTTAGAAATCTAGCCAAGGCACTTAGGTCAGATGTTTTAATCGAGAAGATAAAAAATAAATTTGAGCACGTCGTCCTTCGGATTGGACTTTAGGCTATGATCGAGGGCCTTTTTGTATGTCAGGTGGTCGATAATGAGTCGTATGTTATGTAACTAAACCTAGGTAGCTAAAATTTCACTTAGGTTCAAAAAACGTTGAGCACGTCGTCCTTCGGATGGGACTTTCCCGATATATCTGAATCTGTCTATCAGTTTTAACAAATGTTAAATCTATAAACCGTTAAAAAGCGAGAAATTTGATGAATGGAGTCTACCGAGCTCAGGATCGCTAGTTAGAAATCTAGCCAAGTCACTTAGGTCAGATGTTTTAATCGGGAAGATAAAAATAAATTTGCTCACGTCGTCCTTCGGATTGGACTTTAGGCTATGATCGAGAGCCTTTTCGAATTTCAGGTACTCGATAATGAGTCGTATGTTATGTATCTAAACCTGGGTAGCTGAAATTTCACTTAGGTTAAAAATAACCTTGAGCACGTCGTCCTTCGGATGGGACTTTCCCGATATATCTGAATCTGTCTATCAGTTTTAACAAATGTTAAATCTATAAACCGTTAAAAAGCGAGAAATTTGATGAATGGGATTTCGCCCGACTTTTTTCGAAAAACATTTTTATTTCGATGTTTGTGTAGGATTCAGATATCCCGGTTGTTCATCAGTTTTAACAAATATTAAATCTAAAAACCGTTTAAAAGCGAGAAATTCGAAGAATGGAGTCTACCGAGCTCAGGATCGCCACTTAGAATTCTAGACAAGTCACTTAGGTCAGATGTTCTAATCGGGAAGATAAAAATAAATTTGAGCACGTCGTCCTTCGGATTGGACTTTAGGCTATGATCGAGGGCCTTTTCGTATGTTAGGTACTCGATAATGAGTCGTATATTATGTATTTAAACCTGGGTAGGTGACATTTCATTTAGGTTAAAAATTACTTGAGCACCCCCCTCAACCCCCCTCCCGTTCAAAACTTCGGGACGCCACACACCTTATTTTTCTATTTGGCCTTCAGGAATACTACATGTGAAATTTCGTGACAATATGACCAACCGTTAATGAGCTAGCACTATATTTATACTTAGGCCCCCCCTACAACCCCCCTTCCCGATAAACATTTTGGGACGCGACATAGCCTATTATTCAATCGGGATCAAAAGAATGCTACATGTGAAGTTTCATAAAAATCCGTCCTGCCGTTTGGGCGTGATGCTGGAACAAACATTCAAACAAACAAACCCCGTTTCAGCTTTATTAATATAGACTAGCAGTAATACCCGGCGTTGCCCGGGGAACTTTGAATTTTCTCTCAATATCTCCTGTAAGTCTATTCAATCCTTCGACACCACATTCTTGATGTTATAATTTTCGATTATTCATACGGAATAAGGCTTATAGTCCTTCAACTATAGTAACGCTAGTAAGTTTTTAAGACCCCTAGGCACCACAGCTAGTATGCGCCTTTCAACGGCGGAAACCCCAGCTAGTGAATACTTGGCATCGCTGGGCACCACAGCTAGTAAGAAGTTAGGAACGCTGACGGCGGACCCCACACTCTAGTACGTAGTTAGGAACGCTGGGCACCACAGCTAGTATGTGCCTTGCGACGGCGAACACCACATTTAGTACGTAGTTAGGAACGCTGGGCACCACGGCTAGTATGTTCCTTGCAACAGCGGACCCCACAGCGAATACATAGTTACTAGTACATGTGAAATTCATGACAATCCGATTACCCTTTAATCAATCAGCATTTTTTTATGCTTTGCTCCCCCCCCCCCCCCTGTTAAATTTTTGAAGATGTCACATAGTGTATTTTTCTATTTGGCCATCAAGAATACTACATAAAAAATTCCATGACAATCCGATCATCCGTAAATGATCTATCACTATCTTCAAATTTACGCCTACCCCACAACCCCCCTCCCGTTCAAAACTTTGGGACGCCACACACCTTTTTTTCCTTTTTGGCTTTTAAAAATACTACATGTGAAATTTCATGACAATTCGACCATTAGTTAATGAGTTAGCACTATTTATATACTTAGGCCCCCCTTACTACCCCCCCTCCCGATCAAAATTTTGGGACGCAACATAGCCTATTATTCAATCGAGCTCAAAAGAATGCTACATGTGAAGTTTCATAAAAATCCGTCCAGCCGTATGGGCGTGATGCTGGAACAAACATACAAAAACACAAACCCACAAACCCCGTTTCAGCTTTATTAATATAGTCTTAAACGTTCTGCTCAACATAGGGTACGTGACATCACCCAACACTCCTGCCAACTACCATCTCCAAAGCCCACTTATATTCCACATTTCTTCCTTGATAATGTTAGTAGAAACCAAACGGTAACTTATTTTATCATACATATGGAGTCTATCGAGCTCAGGATCGCCACTTAGAAATCTAGCCTAGGCACTTAGGTCAGATATTTTATTCGGGAAGATAAAAATAAATTTGAGCACGTCGTCCTTCGGATTAGACTTTAGGCTATGATCGAGGGCCTTTTTGTATGTCAGGTGCTCGATAATGAGTCCTATGTTATGTAACTAAACCTAGGTAGCTAAAATTTCACTTAGGTTCAAAAAACCTTGAGCACGTCGTCCTTCGGATAGGACTTTCCCGATATATCTAAATCTGTCTATCAGTTTTAACAAATATTAAATCTATAAAACGTTAAAAAGCGAGAAATTTGATGAATGGAGTCTACCGAGCTCAGGATCGCCACTTAGAATTCTAGACAAGTCACTTAGGTCAGATGTTCTAATCGGGAAGATAAAAATAAATTTGAGCACGTCGTCCTTCGGATTGGACTTTAGGCTATGATCGAGGGCCTTTTCGTATGTTAGGTACTCGATAATGAGTCGTATATTATGTATTTAAACCTGGGTAGGTGACATTTCATTTAGGTTAAAAATTACTTGAGCACCCCCCTCAACCCCCCTCCCGTTCAAAACTTCGGGACGCCACACACCTTATTTTTCTATTTGGCCTTCAGGAATACTACATGTGAAATTTCGTGACAATATGACCAACCGTTAATGAGCTAGCACTATATTTATACTTAGGCCCCCCCTACAACCCCCCTTCCCGATAAACATTTTGGGACGCGACATAGCCTATTATTCAATCGGGATCAAAAGAATGCTACATGTGAAGTTTCATAAAAATCCGTCCTGCCGTTTGGGCGTGATGCTGGAACAAACATTCAAACAAACAAACCCCGTTTCAGCTTTATTAATATAGACTAGCAGTAATACCCGGCGTTGCCCGGGGAACTTTGAATTTTTTCTCAATATCTCCTGTAAGTCTATTCAATCCTTCGACACCACATTCTTGATGTTATAATTTTCGATTATTCATACGGAATAAGGCTTATAGTCCTTCAACTATAGTAACGCTAGTAAGTTTTTAAGACCCCTAGGCACCACAGCTAGTATGCGCCTTTCAACGGCGGAAACCCCAGCTAGTGAATACTTGGCATCGCTGGGCACCACAGCTAGTAAGAAGTTAGGAACGCTGACGGCGGACCCCACACTCTAGTACGTAGTTAGGAACGCTGGGCACCACAGCTAGTATGTGCCTTGCGACGGCGAACACCACATTTAGTACGTAGTTAGGAACGCTGGGCACCACGGCTAGTATGTTCCTTGCAACAGCGGACCCCACAGCGAATACATAGTTACTAGTACATGTGAAATTCATGACAATCCGATTACCCTTTAATCAATCAGCATTTTTTTATGCTTTGCTCCCCCCCCCCCCCCTGTTAAATTTTTGAAGATGTCACATAGTGTATTTTTCTATTTGGCCATCAAGAATACTACATAAAAAATTCCATGACAATCCGATCATCCGTAAATGATCTATCACTATCTTCAAATTTACGCCTACCCCACAACCCCCCTCCCGTTCAAAACTTTGGGACGCCACACACCTTTTTTTCCTTTTTGGCTTTTAAAAATACTACATGTGAAATTTCATGACAATTCGACCATTAGTTAATGAGTTAGCACTATTTATATACTTAGGCCCCCCTTACTACCCCCCCTCCCGATCAAAATTTTGGGACGCAACATAGCCTATTATTCAATCGAGCTCAAAAGAATGCTACATGTGAAGTTTCATAAAAATCCGTCCAGCCGTATGGGCGTGATGCTGGAACAAACATACAAAAACACAAACCCACAAACCCCGTTTCAGCTTTATTAATATAGTCTTAAACGTTCTGCTCAACATAGGGTACGTGACATCACCCAACACTCCTGCCAACTACCATCTCCAAAGCCCACTTATATTCCACATTTCTTCCTTGATAATGTTAGTAGAAACCAAACGGTAACTTATTTTATCATACATATGGAGTCTATCGAGCTCAGGATCGCCACTTAGAAATCTAGCCTAGGCACTTAGGTCAGATATTTTATTCGGGAAGATAAAAATAAATTTGAGCACGTCGTCCTTCGGATTAGACTTTAGGCTATGATCGAGGGCCTTTTTGTATGTCAGGTGCTCGATAATGAGTCCTATGTTATGTAACTAAACCTAGGTAGCTAAAATTTCACTTAGGTTCAAAAAACCTTGAGCACGTCGTCCTTCGGATAGGACTTTCCCGATATATCTAAATCTGTCTATCAGTTTTAACAAATATTAAATCTATAAAACGTTAAAAAGCGAGAAATTTGATGAATGGAGTCTACCGAGCTCAGGATCGCTAGTTAGAAATCTAGCCAAGTCACTTAGGTTAGATGTTTTAATCGGGAAGATAAAAATAAATTTGCGCACGGGGGGATTTCGCCCGACTTTTTTCGAAGCACATTTTTATTTCGATTCTTGTATAGGATTCAGATATCCCGGTTGTTCATCAGTTTTAACAAATATTGAATCTAAAAACCGTTTAAAAGCGAGAAATTTGAGGAATGGAGTCTACCGAGCTCAGGATCGCTAGTTAGAAATCTAGCCAAGTCACTTAGGTCAGATGTTTTAATCGGGAAGATAAAAATAAATTTGCGCACGTCGTCCTTCGGATTGGACTTTAGGCTATGATCGAGAGCCTTTTCGAATTTCAGGTACTCGATAATGAGTCGTATGTTATGTATCTAAACCTGGGTAGCTGAAATTTCACTTAGGTTAAAAATAACCTTGAGCACGTCGTCCTTCGGATGGGACTTTCACATCTGCTTTACACGCAGAAGGTCGCCAGTTCGATCCTGGCCGGAATCACCAAATTCTATGTTAATAAATAACATAGACTAGATTTTGAAAAATGATATAATTATATTTCATTTCAAATACAAGGGCCAGTCGGCGTAGTTAAAAGGAAAAACAAAAATAAACAAAGTTAACTCTCCTGATGTGGAGGGGTGAATGTGGAAGATGGGCTGATGAACTGATCTCCAAACAAGGCCAAGAAGATCTGGGAGTAGGCTGAGGACGCCGTCACACCAGATGAGCCAAGTACCAGACTTCAGAGGTCCACGGAAAGGCGATCCGGGTTGACGAGAGAAGTTGGTGGCCTTGAGGATTGCCCTAATGTCAACAGGCTGAAGGACCATGGAAGACTATCTGTCCAACACACTGACCAGCGGTCATAACACGAACTATTCCCCACTCCCCCACATTCATAGGCTCCTCCCACAAATTGTTAATATGATGTAATATAAACATAAGAATAAATTACATGAGTAATATTGACCATAGTTATTATGATAATAATATTAATAATTATTAGAATAATTAATGAAAGAAAACTTAAGAAAAATACCTCTACAAAAAATCAAAAATTAATTAAATGTTGCGCTAACATAACCGCCCACCAAATTTTATATGAAAAAAAATTTAAAGAAATTACTTCTCTGAGTCACCCGATTGGGGAATCAGTGGCACACACTTAGATAGGGGACGTTTAAAAATACCCTTAAGAGTATGAACACTTACAACCCTAACAATTCCGTCGGGACCTGGGAAGACGTCAGTTATTCTTCCGCGAGGCCATTGAGCAGGTGAGGAATGTTTGTCCCAAAGAAGAACCAAATCACCGACATGAGGATGGTAAGTAGTTCTAAACCATTTTGGTCGTTGTTGGAGAGTTGTAAGATATTCATTCCTCCATCGTTGCCAATAGTGTTGAACTCTTTGTTGTACGAGTTGCCATCTGGTGAGTCGATTCTCAGGACTGTCCGTAAAGTCGACTTCTGGTCTCGTTGTTAGAGCTGTCCCAATCAAGAAATGACCTGGAGTAAGAATGTCTAGATCAGTAGGATCTGATGTCAAGGCACAAAGAGGTCTTGAGTTTAGAATCGCTTCAATCCTTGCGAACAAGGTGGTGAGCTCTTCGAAAGTGAAAGCTGTATCATTGAGAACGCGTTTAAAATGATTCTTCACGCACTTGACGCCGGCTTCCCAGATACCTCCAAAATTGGGTGAGTAAGGAGGGTTAAAAACCCATTCCACACCTCTCGTCAGTAGATGGGAAGACAAATCCTCTTGGACAGAATTTTTATGTAACCATTTCTGCATGTCAGAGAGATGCCTTGCCGCTCCGACAAAGTTGCTGCCACAATCTGACAGAATTTTAGTAGGGAGCCCTCTACGTGAAATGAATCTATCGAGCGTGGCCATGAAGGACGCTGTCGAAAGATCAGATACCAGTTCCAAATGAAGAGCCTTAGTAGTCATACATACAAACAGACATAAATATGATTTGCTAACAGGCGCATTTCTTCTCCGAGACTCCCTGATAGAAAATGGGCCGGCAAAATCGACGCCAACATTAATAAAAGTTCGGCCAGCTTCAAAACGACACGTAGGCAAACTGCCCATCAGAGCCTCAGCTGGCTTTGCTGAAAACTTATAACAAATGTCACATCTAAATAACTCTTGTCTGATTAAACGCCTTGCTGAGAGGATCCAGAAACGTTGACGTATCAAGGCATGGAGTTGATTTAGACCAGCATGCAAATACAAGTGGTGATAGTGACGTATTATAAGTCTAGAGAGGTGGGAATGATGAGGTAGGATGATAGGGTGCTTCATACCTTCAGGAAGAGGTGATTGTTGAAGACGACCGCCCACCCTCAAAAGTCCCAAGGGATCCAAGAATGGAGTCAGACCTCGGAGATTAGTGGAGGCATAATCCTCGTCGCCACTGTGTATAGCGTTAGGTAAATAACAATTTTTGATAAGACGGATACAGGTTGTCTCCGCCGCGTTCAATTCTCTTAATGTCAAAAGTCCACACAGATTGGAGTTGCGGGCATTCTGGATGAATCGCCGCACATACGATACCGTCCTGAGAAGCTTCATAAATGATGAGAAGTTTTCGATCCATGACACAAGGTCAGGGACGACCTTTGAACTGAGAGTAGCAATTATACCGCCCCTAAGCTCGGGCAAAACTGTTGTCCGGCTACAAAATCTTTCGATCTTTGGCCAGTCATGGACGGGAAGTTGTAGCCAAGACGGTCCGTTCCACCATAGATCATTACGTAAAATCTGAGATGGGCGGAGACCCCGTGAGGCAGCGTCAGCTGGATTGTCCAATGTGCCCACGTGACGCCAGGACACCTCAGGAATTAACTGTAAAATTTCTACAATACGGTTGGCCACAAAGGTTTTCAATAAATGAGGTGGAGTATGTAGCCAACCTAACACAATAGCGGAATCCGTAAAGAAGAATATTTGATTTATCGAAATTCTATCTCGAAATTTTTTCAGAGAGCTGAATAATTTTGCAAGAAGAAGAGCACCACAAAGCTCAAGCCTTGGGATAGAGAGCGGTTTTATAGGAGCCAGCTTAGATTTTGCTTTCAAGAGAAAAATTTGAACATTGTCATCCGTTACCGTTCTAATATAAATGATGGCCGAGAATCCCTTCTCTGAAGCGTCGCAGAAACCGACGAACTGGCAATCGTTACTGTGTTTCACCGGGATGAAACGTGATAAACGGATGGACACCAATTGGGGAACTTCCATCATGAAATTTTCCCAGTCAAGTTTGACCTCAGTTGGCAGAGGATCGTCCCAGCCGAGGCCTAATTTCCAAATATTTTGCAACAGAAGCTTGGCCAAAAATATCACCGGTGTTAAATAACCTAGAGGATCGAAGATACGCGCAATTGCAGATAGAACACCACGTTTAGTGCACTGAGGACGTGGGGTGGTGATATTATATGAGAACTCATCTGACTGAGCATTCCACTGGACCCCTAACACCTTAAAAACACAATCTTCTCCCTTCGAAAGTGAAATAGACCTTTCATGAAACTTCTCTGGAACTGCCTTGAGCACACTCTCTGAATTGCTGGCCCACTTACGAAGCTCGAAATTACCCTTCATGAGTAAATCAATTAGTTGTTGTTGAAGGCTGAGGGCTTCATCGATACTTGATGCCCCAGTTATGATATCATCCATATATACGTCCTCGCGTAACACTTTGGACGCCTGGATGAAATGATGACCTTCATCCAGAGTGAGTTGTTTAAGAACGCGAAGAGCCAAATAGGGGGAGCAGGACATCCCGTAAGTCAAGGTGCACAATTCATATTCTTTAACGTCATCAGCAGGATC
Organism: Aradus depressus; assembly: GCA_963662175.1. Classification (NCBI taxonomy): domain Eukaryota; kingdom Metazoa; phylum Arthropoda; class Insecta; order Hemiptera; family Aradidae; genus Aradus; species Aradus depressus. Next base: position 20,199,525 of record OY759226.1, on the reverse strand, counting down.
CGATCTCCAGTAAATATGTTGATAAAGACGATCGGGTTCATTGATAAGGATTTGGCGGTACATCTTACAGATATCCGTCACAAACACAATGCGATGAAGTCTAAAATTAAGCATGATGTCCGCAATATCAAGTTGAAGTTTCGGTCCAACAAAAAGATGTTGATTTAGAGAGCCGGTAGAAATCGACGACGACATGGACGCATCCAAGACCGCTCTCAACTATATATATCTGAATCTGTCTATCAGTTTTAACAAATGTTAAATCTATAAACCGTTAAAAAGCGAGAAATTTGATGAATGGGATTTCGCCCGACTTTTTTCGAAAAACATTTTTATTTCGATGTTTGTGTAGGATTCAGATATCCCGGTTGTTCATCAGTTTTAACAAATATTAAATCTAAAAACCGTTTAAAAGCGAGAAATTTGAAGAATGGAGTCTACCGAGCTCAGGATCGCCACTTAGAATTCTAGGCAAGTCACTTAGGTCAGATGTTCTAATCGGGAAGATAAAAATAAATTTGAGCACGTCGTCCTTCGGATTGGACTTTAGGCTATGATCGAGGGCCTTTTCGTATGTCAGGTACGATAATGAGTCGTATGTTATGTATTTAAACCTGGGTAGGTGACATTTCATTTAGGTTAAAAATTACTTGAGCACCCCCCTCAACCCCCCTCCCGTTCAAAACTTCGGGACGCCACACACCTTATTTTTCTATTTGGCCTTCAGGAATACTACATGTGAAATTTCGTGACAATATGACCAACCGTTAATGAGCTAGCACTATATTTATACTTAGGCCCCCCCTACAACCCCTAGTCCTTCAGCTATAGTAACGCTAGTACGTTTTTAGGACCCCAGGGCACCACAGCTAGTATGCGCCTTTCAACGGCGGAAACCACAGCTAGTGAATACTCAGCATCGCTGGACATCCTAGCCAGTGCGTACTTAAGAACGCTTGTGACCACAGCTAGTATGTGCCTTGCAACGGCGGACCCCACAGCTAGTACGTTTTTAGGAACGCTGGGCCCTACCGCTAGTAGGTGCCTTGCTACAGCGGACTCCACAGCTAGTACGATATAAGGAACGCTGGGCATCACAGCTAGTAAATGCCTTGCAACAGTAGACCCCACAGCGAATACATAGTTACTACTACTACATGTGAAATTCATGACAATCCGATTACCCTTTAATCACTCGGCATTATTTTTATGCTTAGCCTTCCCCCTCCCCCCCGAAATTTTGAGATGTCACATAGTGTATTTTTCATTTTGGCCATCAAGAATACTACATGAGAAATTCCATGACAATCCAATCATCCGTTAATGATCTATCACTATCTTCATATTTAGGCCTACCCCCACTACCGCCCCTCCCGTTTAAAACTTTGGGACGCCACACACCTTATTTTTACATTTGGCCTTCCTGATTACTACATTTGAAATTTCGTGAGAATCTGACCATTAGTTAATGAGCTATCACTATCTTCAAATTTAGGCCTACCTCCACAACCCCCCCTCCCGTTCAAAATTTTGGGACGCCACACACCTTATATTTCTATTTGGCCTTTAGGAATACTACGTATGAAATTTCATGACAATTCGACAATTATTTAATGAGTTAGCACTATTTATATACTTAGGCCCTCCTTACAACCCCCCCTCCCGTTCAAAATTTTGGTACGCCACATAGTCTATTATTCAATCGGGATCCAAAGGATGCTACTTGTGAAGTTTCATGAAGATCCGTCCAGCGGTTTGGATGTGATGCTGGAACAAACATACAAACAAACAAACACACAAACCCCGTTTCAGCTTTATTAACCCTAGAATACAAACTACACGTCTCGGAGACGTATTCAAGATTTATAACGTCAGCTGCTTCGCTTGACTTTGAAGTGTTTCCCCCTCCTTCCAGCTATGCTTCGTTTGAGTAGCTTTGGGTTGATTTAGTTGGGTTCTAGCCGCCGGTCTTCATATTTTAGGTAAGTACTGAATTTTTTTCATAACAAGTGCATTTCAGAGACGTAGAGTTAGTATTCAACGTAAATTATTCCACGTTTCTTGGACGTGTTGTTATGAATGATAGGTGTATTTTTCTACGTCTCTCAGACGTATTGTTATGAATAAAGGTGCTTATTTATACGTCTCTGTGACGTAGTATTAGTAATGATAGGTGCTTTCATCCATAACTCTGATACACGGTTTTAGGATATATTTGTATTTTATATTTCGTTTGTGTTTCATGTTTATAAGTGAGTCCAATATGTGTGTTACCATTTATCTTGACAACGCCAACATAGTATAATTCTACTTTCTACTAACATTTACCTACCTATTTGAATTTGACTGACAATGAGTGAGACTGATTTGTCGTTCCTATTTTTTATTTGCTTTATTTTTCTTTTTATGTTTAAGTGCGTTTTTTTAAGGGTCCACACAGAAAATATATTTTGATTGTGATTTTTTAGCTTTAACTAAAATTATAAAAGTCGCAAAAAAGGTGGTAAAAATAAATTTTTGAAGAATGTGTTGGTCACATACCTACTACTTACTCTGATTTATTCGAATTCGACTCCTATTTTTTAGTTAATGTGTTTTTTTTTTATAGGTTCTGAACAGAATATACCTATCAATTGTGTTTTTTTGCTTAAAAATAAGGAAAGAGTTTTAAAAGTTGTCAAGGAGTTATTAAAAATATTTTTAATGAATGTGTTGGTCATTTAAAATACCTTTTAGCATAATAATTGAACACAATAATACGCATAACTTCAATACAAATCATTTCTGATAGCAAAAATGGATTTTTAATGCCATGTACGTCTGAGAGACGTATAGTTAGTAACAAATATATCAAAGTTTATGTTAGTATTCCAGGGTTAATATATATTATTTTTTAAGTTGTATTATTAAAATAATCTTTTCTCTCATTTTAGTTGTCTGTTCTGTTCATTTTTCGATAGCTTTGATGTTTTCCTTTGTTCACATATATAACTTCTCCATAGTTTATTGTTAGCAGAAAATGTCATTTATACGGTTCTTATCCCTACATTTTACACTTGTAAGTATTCCCTACTTATTACATGTTGTAATAAAAATTATTCAAATTGTGAATCGATATTACAGATATGTTTGCTATTCAGTGTTATATGTTTATTTATTCCCAACAAGGGTAAGAAAACGTTAGGTTATTGTAGGATCAATAGATATTGATAAGAATAATAGATAAAATAATATATGTTATTCATTATGTATTTTCTTATTTTTTTTTCAGATAATTTTGCGATGTCATGCATCAGTTGCGCATTGATGAGTTCTATTGACAGTTGTCGCACTAATTCAATTATTTTTGAGCAGAAATTGAATTTTTTTTAATGTTATTTATATACCATTTACAACGGCAACATTTGCCATTAGCAATTGTGATAACTAGTGCAGTGTCAAGTGCGTGGCTGTACTGCTGAGGTAGGTGACCGAAGAGGAGTCCAGGCTACTCCTGGAGCAGATCCCTCTGCCATATTGGCGTGATGGTGGAGTTTGTCGTGAAAAGTTTGATATCGTGTCTTGATAACAGAAGGTACAAATGGGATGTTGAGGTCATTATGTAATGTGAGGTTGGAAACGTAAAATTGCGCATTGGCAATGTGGCGTAGTATGATGGATTGTATTGACTGAAGACGTGGTATGTTTGATTTTTTGGCTGATCCCCATATCTCGATGCCGTAAGTCCAGATGGATTTCAGTATAGGATTGTATATGTGAAGTTTGTTTTCAATCGATAATGACCATCGTCGTCCGATGATTGATCTCAGTCGTACAAATCTGCTTATGAGGTCTGTACGTTTCAGTTTGATATGAGTTGTCCAAGTTCAACGTCTGTCTAAATGAAGTCCTAGATATCGGACAGTGTCGGATGCAGGAATGGGCTGGTTGTTAATGTAAACTGGTGGACAAGTGTTGTGTCTGAGAGTGAATGTGGTTTGCAGAGATTTGTCTCTATTAATTTTTATTCTCCATTTGTTGGCCCAATCTGTTAGATGGTTCCTGTAAGTGTGAGCTTGCTATTGTTGGGTCTGTGTTGAGAGAATGGCTGTGTCGTCTGCGAGTAGTGTGTTGTGTTTAATTATTTTAATTTTACACAATTTCTTTTACTTAGTATGTTCTACACGTTTATTCTAAACTTTTTATTATAATTTATTCATGTTTAATATATTTATTTGTTTATAACATATATAAATAAAGTAATAGTTATTATTGTTGTTGTGTTTAGATGGAGGTAAGTTGTCTGGAAGTAGTAAGCGATGCAGTATGCACAGTCGTGGAAGTAGATCCAGCCTCATGGACCCAGGCAGCATAATACCCAGGTCCACCCCTGCCACACCAAGGTCTGTATTCAATCATTTGTTATACTATATTTTCATATGATAATATTAATAGTTTTATGTAGTATTTTAGGTAATTTTATGTATTTGTTGGCCTCATAACACTACAACTTGTTATAACCAAAATAGGTCAGTAATAATTCCTCTTTATTGACAAATGAATTAGGGTCAAGTTCCCAATTTTCTAATATTATCCGCTATTGTATTTTATTAAAAAAATAATGAGCGCTGCCTATCTGTTTTTTTATGCACTTGTAATTCTCCTTAGGTCCTCTAGTCTGCTCTCAATACAAGTAATATGAAGTCTAGTCACAGGAAAATATTTACTTGCAGAAGTACGTATTTAAAAAAAAAGTGAAATAACATTATTTATTAGGCGTGACTATTGTTTCTTGATATCTTTTCGTTTTTTACTCTGTATATTTTTGCTAGACCGTTTCTTTGAGTATTAAAAACAATATTCCACATTTAATCTATACTTTATTGATTGTTTCGCGGTGTACCAGCTACAAATGACGGGGTTAGAATCAAAATGGTCTAAGTGAGATTTTTAAAAATTTGAAGAAACTCTGCATTAAGTTCTTAACTGATTTAAAAAATCTATAATTTATCGAAATAGGAAATTTTTTTTCTTCTGCTTTTATGGTGAAAGTTGCTGTTAGCGAACCATAAAATTGAATAAAAATCTTAATTTCAAGGTTTAAGTTTATTGCTCATGTCACCAAAATGAAATAAGTGATTTGCCACTAGATCTCAGCACATATTCAGTTTAAGAGACCTACATATCTCAAAAACCGTTTGCAGGACGGTTTTAGGCTTACATCTCAAAAACCGGACTGGAAAAAAAATAGTATTTTATATAAAATAGGTATTTTAGTTTTCCACTACATACTACTTGAAAACAATTTTTACTTTCATATACCTATCGTATAAGGAAGTATTGTATCGTCCGTAAATACGAGATGGAGGTTTCAACTGATTTTTACGTTTCAAGGTCTCCTGAATACATTATAATCATTTTCGCGATGTGTTTATATGATTGAAAGGTGAGGTCTTACAGCAAAAACCATTCTTTCCTCTCTGAGACACAACTACATATTACAAAATACTAGGGATGCTAAACTCGATAGTTGGCACTATTGTACGTTAAACTATGTAATAGTTTGAGGATATAGTATTTCCACAATCAAAGGATGGTTATATTTACTGCTCTCGTAGCGTGTTTCGTTTCTTTGAACTGGAAATTGACTGTTGTAGCGCGTTTTGAACTGAAAAATGAGTCGTAAACGGAAGTCCAGTGTGAAGTTATTTTAATAAGGATGTGGGTCAGAAGAAACTGTCTAAATGTCGTTTATGCAGTGCCGTGCCGAATAAAGAACTTCCGGGAACACATGCAATTTGAAGGTTCACTTGTTGAGAAAACATCGCAGCGTTTACAACGGAAACGCGTTGGGAACACCTACAGATTCAGAAGAGAATAGTGGGATTCGTTTTTACTTCAGCTCAACCAAAACACGTAAGAAACTCCAAGAGGTAAAGGAAATTCTCTTAAATCGCATTGTTTCATAAATAGCCAATGATTTTCAGCTTCGAAGACGAAGGTTTTTGTAATAAGTTCTTCACCTTTGACGGTAAATTTGAGATGCCTTCAAGACCTACAGTAGTGAAAGCCTGTTACCAACTATTCGACCAAGGGAGTTAAATTTTGAAAATCCTATTGCTCCAACTTCCAAACTTAGTGTTGACCAGTGAAAAATAGGCTTCCATCAATACGCAATCTTACATTATAGTAACTTTTGAAAAAGGTTTTCGATAGTGTTATCGATAATTTTACACCCCTACAAGATACCATTTATGTTTATGACCTAATCAAAAACTTTTCAAGTAATAGTTGTAGAGAATACTGAAATACATAATTCATATGAAATAAGATTTTTCACAGTTCGTCAGGTCTTGGAGATTCATGTCGAAAACCATCTTGAAATGTAGTTTTGAAACAATTTCTAGGCGTTTCCTTGATTTACCAAAAACTTGTTCTTTGTAAAATCTCCAATCGCTAATAAGTCCTCAAATTTGATATAGGATCAATACGAAAAAAATTATAGAGCCCCGAAGAATGTAAACTAAATGTCGTATAAGTAATTTTTAAATTAGGGTTCGTAGCTAAACCCTAATTAAAAAAAAATTATAAAAATACAGACCACTCGCCCCTCCTCAAAATTATTTCCTTTTGTCTCTTTGAACAGCGTTATCTTGAGAGTAGACATTCTTATACTCAATAATGCCAGTATGAAATAATTTTGGGAAGGGGGAGAGATTTGTGAGCGTGGTTATAAGAAAGTCCTGTAACGGCAACATCTTGATTAGGCTTAAATGTCCTTAAGCCCCAGAGTAGAAAGTCAGGGCATGAGTCATAACTAAGATATACTGTCTCATTTTTTCATCAAATGTGGTGGAGCCTTCCAACCACAAACATAATATTATTAATACCATTAGAGAAGATTAAAGTAGAAGAAACTGGTAAGTTCACTGCTTGTTTATTGATTTCATGAACCACAAAATCCCAATGTACAATGTTTTTGAGTTCGATACATTCATTATAACAGCAGTTATTAGAGTATTTGAGTTAGGTCTCTCCCTTAATCCCCTCTTAAAAATCGATGCGGAGTTTTCAACGGAATTTTATATTTTCCGACCTCTAGTGCTTTGGTAGTAGGCGATATGACCTCGTAGTTAAAGCCCGGGCATGAGTCATAATAACTAACTAAACTTTTTTCCATGATTAGTATCTTATTATTATAATAAATTATTTCAAGCACCTAAAATCAAATCAACTATGCCAGTCTTGGATATCAATAAATAAGTTTAGACAATAATAACAAACATATTATTGGTGTACAATGCACAACAGTTCCCATAGTTAATTTATTATGTTATATAGAGGTTTTATGGCCTTTTCGAATATGAAGTGCCTCATGACGCCGAAGACTACTTTTTTTCAAAAAAGACTTATCACAGATCCAACATAGGTGTGGTTTACAGCCCAAGTGTGTCAAATTGTGATTTTTGAGATGAGAGGCTGATTTGAAAGCTCTATCACACTGAGAACACCTGTACGGCCGCGGCTCTGTATGATTGGTACGATGCGCTGTAAAAAACCCAGGACCTACAAAATGTTTATCGCAGATATCACAAGAAAGACACGCTTGCGCAGTCTCCCTCAAAATTGGATGATACTTTTTCATGTGTTCTCTTAGTTGTATAAAATTTTCACACTCAACTCTACACAGAACACAATTTTTTTCATTGTTTCTCTCATGACCACCAGAATGTTTTTTCAAATTTGATGAGTCAGTGAAGGCAAGTCCACAAATGTCACAAGGAAATGGACGTGTATTTGTGTGCGTTAATAGGTGTCGACGTAATTCTGAAGGTCTTGAGAATAGTTTTCCACAATCTGTACACTGATAGGTCTTTGCTTCTGGTTGTATATGCGCAGACAGATGTTTCTTCATGTTGGAAATGTCTGTGAAGCCCAGTCCGCAAGAGTCGCAGGAGAAAGGCTTCTGAGAGGAATGTATCAGAGCATGGCGGCGGACATCCGCTGATCGAGTGAAACCTGAAATAACAATAATAACATGAAAATTAATTTATTTGTATCTCTTAAAAAGAGAGAGATAAGATATCTTCCTCTCCACCTCCATCTTGATTATAAGTATAGGTATCAAGGTAAGATCGAAGCCCAGCGCTTGCAGGGGAGATATATTGGTATATTAGCATTGGATGCTTAGGTTCCTAACACTGCTTTGCACCTAGGGACCTACTATATATATATATATATATAGGAGCGAAGCCAGAATTTTGAACGGGGGGGGGGGGGGGGGGGGGGGAGGCAAAGTTAGACTTAAGGGGTATAGGCTCCCGTGGTTAGCGCTGCAGACTTCTTTTTGTTATTAGTTTGGAGACTCGGACTCCTAAAAGCTCCCCCTGAGGTAACCACTGACTGTAATACTTAATCTGACTTTACATGAGCAGCAAAACTGCAAAGCGCAGCAAAGCGCAGCAGCAGCAAATGCACGCTGTGGTTTCTGTGCTTTTATAATTAAATGACTCACATCCAATAGCGTGCATTTGCATTTTCACTGCGCACGTAAAATCAGCTTTAAGAGTATAAAGTATAACATAAATGAAGATTTTGAGCGAGGAAATGAAATAATTGAATTTATGTAAAAAATATAATATGACTTGTTTTGTACATGTACTTTAAGTAAAGCACTATTTTCGTTTATCCTCCGAAAATCGTGAATGAACTTCCTCTTTGAAGTGTTATCGATCGTTTTCCAGCAACCTTTTGTCCACGTTTTTAGTTTATTTAATTTCTATCTTGGTCACCCCCCCCCCCCCCCCCCCCCCCCCCCCCCCCCCCGGCTACGGTCCTATATATATAAGTAGAGTTTCATAGTCATATATATATGACTATGAAACTCTACTCACATGTATGCTTTTGTGCCTTAATATGGAGTTTTGGCCATTGAAATCTTGGAGTTTCTATAACTAAAAAACATTTTTAATGTTTTTACTGACCAAAATAATGTTTAAATTGAATATAACATTTACAATCTGATCATAATTGTTAAAGTTGTATAATCCCTGAATTTGGACGAAACGTCACATTTAACACATTTAAATAATACAATTTTGGAGACCGAGTGTGTTGTTAACCATCTTATATCAATATTATTTATAATTTTAATGATTTTTTCTTTCACTCTCAGAACTATCATTAGTTCTATCAAGGTAAAAACAGGTAATTCTGGCGTTGGCTGCTGAAACTAATAAATTACAAGTGTATATGTTGTTTGTGCGCTTGACTAAGGAATTATTTACACTTTTCCAATATATTTTCTTATACTACAGTATAAGGAAATATTGTAATCGTGCGAAAATCCGAGATGGGGGTTTTTAATGGATTTTCCAAAGGTCCGCTGAATACGTTTTAACCGTTTTAGCAAATACAGCGACATCATTTGAATGATAAAGTAACAAATGCTAACTTAGATGGGCCTAAGTACATTTTACAAGATACTGCTGATATATATGACCTAATCAAAATTTGTTTTAAATATATTCTATCATAAATACCTTTGGAACAGGTGTCACAGGAATACGGCTTGAGACCAGAGTGTGTTTTCCGATGATTCTTCAGGGTGGCTGCGGTGGTGAAAGAGGCACCACAGCTATCACAGAGGAAGGACCGATGTGTGGAGTGGACGGAAGCGGTGTGACGGCGCAACTCTGATCCTCGAGAGAAGGACTTGGCGCAGATCTGACATGAGTGCTGAGGGTGGAGTCTAGTGGTACAGACAGGGCATCTATCTCCAGCTTCTATGTAGCGATGGTTGCAGGATGGACAAACCTTGGCAGGAGGATCATCAGAGAACCGGGTGGGTTTCATCTGAACATCATCTGCCAGGGGAAACGTTGGGTAATCATCCATCTGAAAAATATAAATAAAAAAATAGAATTTGTTTAACGTCGATATTTTTTATTTTATTAATTTTTTTTATTGGGCATATCAACAAGCAGTGATACGAGCTCCGGTAGCTCACTGATGGGGTGTTAAGATATGGATCCGAGTTTGTGCGAAGTCAGGTGCTCGTTAAAGACCCCTGGCTCAGTGGCGTATATATGGGGGGAGGGGGGGGGGGGGCCCAAGGGGCCCGGCCCCCCCCCCCCCCGAAATAAAAAAAATATTAATATAAAAGTTAAAAAAAAATAAAAAAATATTTATATAAAAGTAAAAAAAAAAAAAGTATATAGTAGTTTGATATTCTGGTTACTTACTTTTTTATAACTCAAAAATATTAAGTATATCTAATTCAAAATATTATAATTATATATTGACTTTTGTCTGTCGTAAAAACTTACTTTATTTCTTAACCCCCATAAAAACAGTTCTTTGGTCTTTATCAAATACTTACAAATAACTACATAACTGATATACTTAGCTAGTTTATTTTTTAAAAAAGCTTCAAATTAAATTAAAAAAGTTAAAAACAAAAACAATAAAATTTAATTTTTCTGGGAGAAGTCCCTATGGGACCGCCAATCCTGCTAAAGATGTTATCTCTGGTAATACTTTTTTTTTTCCTTATAAAATCGGCCTGGTGGGCCCCCCCCCCCCCCCCCCCCCCCGAAATTTTTTCCTATATATACGCCACTGCCCTGGCTCATGGCCACCAGAGTCATGAAAGAGCGCTCTGGGAGTAGTCGATATGACCTCATAGTTAAAGCCCGGGCATGAGTCATAATAACAAGCGGTAAAAATAAAACTTTTAGTAAATTTGATGACAATGAAGCAAAATAAAATAATAAATGGCAGTATTTACAAGAAAAAAAACAAGAAAAATAACAAATATAAATAAAAATGTCTCTATAAAGTGAAGGCTATGTACAAAATAATAAATATTATAAATACAATAAGTAAACTATATAATAAAGAATAATATATATATATTTTTTTTAAAGAAAATAATAAATTTATAAATTCTGCTGGAGATCCCCAGAAACACAACTGGGGAAAGGACATCCTTTTTTTTTTTTTAAGGAATGTTAATTCATTTTAACAGCTAATGGGGGTAAGGCATAATAGTGCCCCCAGAAGAGACATTTTGATATAGTATTTCAGCAACATTTTTCAAAAGCTGGACATAAATTTAAATTATTTTAGACGTTGAGAACATTAAAATAATATGAATTAACATTTGCGAAAATGTATTAAATTATTGTTGCATTAGTATCCACATAAACTTACGTTTTTATTTAAATGAATTATTCTAAAAATGAATCTCAGCGAATTTCAAATGAGAGATACAAAAAATATGAACAATAACCGTCGCCATAAACTATAAACACAACTCCTGGTTTGAAGTAACCTTCGTTGCTGTTATCGAAAAATGTCAAGACTGGGTAAGTTCCAGAATTCTAGAATGAAGTCGCCCCTTTATCGGAGAAATACAGCAAATTACAATAATTTCTTTTTACGAATGTTTCTCGAAATTCAAATCCTGGCAATATTTAAATTCTCAGAATATTCTAAAAGAAAATAGTACACACAACTATGTATCAATATTTTCTCTATATTGGTAAACAAATAAATTAATAGAACATATACTAATTAGTAGAGTGAATCATTTTCTTTTAAAATATCCTAGTAGCAACATTTATTATCACAATGACAAGGCGCCAGTAGCTTAGTGGTATGCGTGCTTGACTTCTGAGTTCCAGATCGAGAGTTCGAAACCCAGCAAAGCTTTTTTACCTAAGAGATGAAAACACGCCGTTCTTTTCGGATAGGACATTGAGCGATGGTCCCGAGCCTGTACGATGTCAGGCACTCGTTAAAGATCCCTGCCCAGTAGGCGATATGACGTTCTAGTTGAAGCCCGGGTAGAGATATATCAATACAAGTATCTATACTGTTGGTCGATACCAAGAACTTTTGGTATCGATACTTTTCTTCCGATACCAAGTAGATATCGAATAGGTGTTACCCGTATCGATTCAAAGTACTCGTTTCAAATTTCAACAATTAAGGTTAGGTTAGGTTTTATGACTCATGCCCGGGCTTTAACTACGAGGTCATATCGCCTACTACCAGAGCGCTCTTTCGTCACTCTGGTGGACATGAGCCCGACTCTACTGTGGGAGTCCTAAATTTTGCTTACCCTAAATTTTTATTCATCTAGGGTAGGGGTCTTTAACGAGTACCTGACATCGTACAGGCTCGGGACCATCGCTTAACGTCCCATCCGAAGGACGGCGTGCTTAAGTTTATTTTACCTCCCAAATAAAATAAACTAAGGGCCTCGGTCGGGCTACGAACCCACGACCTTGAGCTCAGAAGTCAAGCACGCATACCACTGAGCTACCGGCGCCCTCACCATATTAAGTTCACCTCATCTGGTTGTGATTTCTGGGGCACAAACGTAAAATTTAATACTTCACAAAGTTTTATTAAAATTGAATGATGAAGTCAACTTAATATGGTAACACAACAATTTTTCAATTCATCAAAAGCATTCACCGTTTAATTTCTTACAATTTTCTTTCATTTCTTGTTGCAATAAAATACTGAACTTAAATTACGGTCCACGGAGAAACGATATATATGTATATCGATGGTAATAACCTCAAGTGTGATGTGATCACGCAGTCTTATTTCTCACCTTATTTACATTAAATGGTTTATCGTTTATGCTTATGCCCACTACAATATCTCATTTATACCTTTCAAATGTTATTGTTTTTTATTATTATTATTATTATACATGGTTTAAAAACAATTATAAGAAACTACTCAATTCGTATAGGTATCGATATGTTTTATTCGATACTTGAGTAGTATCGTAAGTTTTAGGAGAATTATAATTATAAGAGGAGTAAGGAAAGGGGAGAATGGACCATAGAAGTATATTATAGTATAATAATTATCATATATCATCGTTATAATAATTATCATATATCATCGTTATAATAATTATCATATATCATCGTTATAATAATTTTATTAATATCTAATTATATTTCATATACAAACATGCCATACATTAACATTACACATATTCCCTTATGAAATAAGTATTAGCAAAAAATATATTTATTTATATTGTGCACAAATAGTAAAATAAAATTTTTAATAAATAATTTGTAATAAGGAAAAAAAATAAAAAATAATTTTTTCAGACTTATTCTAATGGCGCTTGTACGACAATTAGTACGAATTCTTTATCTGAAACAAAGTAAAAAAAACATAATTACAATTTATAATAATTTAATAAAATCTTAATTAATAAATAAAATTAGATACAGTAGTCGCTAATCCGGACGTGATTTTAAAAAAACTAATTAAAACTTAGTAAACTAAAAATTTAATTTAACGAACGGTAAGTACGTAAATAATTCAAAGAGAGGGTTTGACTTGACTTAAAGACGGAGCGCTAAATATTAAAAAAAAAAAAAAATATTTAATATTTATCATGTACATTTTACAGCAAATTTCGTTTAATTCGGACTTTCGGTGATCCGGACGGGGTTCCGGTCCCATCTAGTCCGGAATAGCAGGACTCTACTGTACTCACATAAGCTTCAAATTGTGAGTTTTGTCTGAATGTGAGATGTTTTTTTCAGATAGATTCTAAGATCGTTCAGACAAAGTTATAAATATTTTTTACAGTAGTAGGAGAAGCACCGTTTATATACTTCCCCAGTACGAATTAATAACGTTTTTGGGCTAAAACTCAATATTTGATTCACAAAGTGGCTTCATATTAAGTTTTGTAAATTGAGAAATCAATTACTACGAAAGGCTGACACTGGAAATGGTGTATATTGCCAAAACCTTAAATACTGTCAATTTTCGCACAGATACCAATAACCTGAGCAACATTTATGCCAATTTGCTTCAAAACTGCTGAATCCATAGTTCTGTCTCCAATTATATTTAAAATATAAAACTGTCTTTTTCAGTGTCTACATTCACCGAGTTTATTTATAGATTAATTTCATTGTGTGTCTATTTATTTTTTATTATTTTTGGTTAGTGTCACTTCTGTCGAAAATTCTTCATTTCATTATTAAGTTAAATTATGTTCCTATTTATATAATTATAGAGTTTTTTTTTCTTAACATAGTAAAACATCTGTTAGCCAATAGGTAGTTTTAAGTGCCGTTAACTGGGGTTTTCCCTGGATTTATTATCTGTTACCCTCGACCCTTCTGTACCCTTAGTTGAACGTAAGACTTCACAGTCTTCATGCCTTCTCCTCAACCATCTATATTCATAGTAAGTTTTCTTGTTGTTCATCAATGTGTACATGTATGTGTATGTATAGTTATGTATATATGTGGATATGTTGTGAGTGTATATTTATGTACCTATATATAATTTTAATCGATCACTCATTATATTTTTCCAAACTTAATTCCCCCATAGTTGTCTTGTTTTTGTTAGGCCCTGATGATGATATGAAATATATCGAAACGTTGGCATTTGAATAGTGTTTTCATCATTGACTGACCCTCAATACCCCCCGAATATGAAATGTTTCAATACATTTATTACAACCGTTTTCTATGTTAAGCCTCTCCCCTAAACCCACCCATCCATTTGGCCGAAGATCAATTATATAATACATAATATAATAATATTTATTTCCGTAAACCATAACATGGTAATAGGATACATCATAAAAATGTATACATAAAGATCTGGGTCTGAGATAGATATGATTAGTAACAACAAAACTATTAAAAAATAAAATGAAATGCATAAATAAATGCTTGAAAATATGAGTACAATCATAGGTTGTTTTACTGTTCACATACAAACATGAAATTCCGCATCGAATTTTTTAGGCCAACCTCACATTAGGCAATTCCGAAGCGACGCGACTGATACTCAAGTATCTTGAGGGTATCTTAGAAGTCAATTCCTATGTTGAGTGGTGGGGAGACACAAACGACGCCACTCCCAGGAGACGCGTATCCTACCAGTCTTAAGCGACCTGCTAGGAAGGTCGCCCGTCCCTTGAGTTTCCTGCGTCGCCTCGCAATGGCTAGTGAACACACTCATCTGCACTCACACATTCCCGCATTTGTGTGTTCCTCTGTCTTACGGATGGAGAAACAATGCCAATCAAGTGTTGGAATGATTCTTTCGTCATTCAGCAGAATGCTAGCAACTTGGAATCCGACTTTTCCAGCTCTTTAGCAGCAACAAATAGTTAACATTCCTTTCGATGTAAGGATGGCGCCATAATCTTCGGATTTTCCTTTTTCTATAATAATAATAATAATAATAAGACACAACGACATCTTCGTCACTTGAATCTTCACTTGACATGGTGAACAACTCAGCTTCTCGCCACGGCTAGATGGAGACTGAAGAGATCCTAGTCGCTGCACAGTATCCTCAGTGTGAGGAGAAAAGTTGCCTACGGGTATCATACCCACAGGCAACTCAAATGGCTGATACTTGAGTATCAGTCACGTCGCTTCGGAATTGCCTAATGTGAGGTTGGCCTTACAGTCAAACAATTATTGTAATTTTAACTAATTGTGTAAGTAAAAATGTCGACTCCCCTGTACAAATTGGTATTATTTTAGTTGTTAAAAATGGAATTGGAGGAGACGAAATATAGATTTGAAATTGCGGGCATGTACAACCCAAAATAATGCTTTAGTTTCAAAAGCTGTCGTGCACTGATTTTAATTGACATTAGTTCTATAATGTTACAATAAGAAAAGTAGTATGAGGAATTAAACTTTCAAATTGATTGTTCTTCATTTCTTTTATACATGAAATTATAGGTTTGTGATAGCTAAAATAAGATATATACAACTGTGATTGTAGTGTCTCTAAATACCGCGAGAATAACAGCGTTGATGGTAGTTTTCGAATTTGTTGTGGAAATGCTTCGATTCGTATTCATTTGTAGATTAAGATTGTCATTTAAAAATGAAATAAGCTGATATCTCCCTGGAATGCGTTAAAACTTTATATTATTTGTGACAATATGACAACAAATATATTATTTATTGTGACAAATTTAAGTTACCGAAACATCTTAACCTAAAAGTTTCTTATCGAAAGATCATTTTATAGTTCGTAATATTGCTATTTTAGTTAAATTTATTACAACGGTAAATATGATCAATAATGTTGTAAAAATACAAAGAAATGCTCAAAAACAGCTGACATCACAGATAAAGTAGTGTGTAGTTGTGTGTGTGCGCTGCGCGCGCAACCGCCCGACACACATACTTATGCAGCATGCACATCAACGAGACTTACGCTCTGACAGCCCCTACCGAGAGCTAAGATGTTTACATATCAAAATTCTGTAAAAAATAGCGAAATGTTTATAAATATTACCCTTATATTTATATAAACGATATAAAACTGACCTGGTGCTATCATAATTTCGTGTTTTTTGGATCGAATTCTAAGGAATGTGAGATCGTTTGACGGGTCCAGATCTCTGACAGCTGCCCTCGCCTTGTCACAAAGCTGTGTGATCAAAGATGAATACTGTACTGTTGTTGTACTGTCCAGGGTGCTTTTAATTGGTACACCTGAAAAAAAAAAATACATTAATAATTTATATTCTCCAAAAAGTACCCAAGTACTTGAAGTACAAGAAAATTTTATATATCGTAACCATTAGTTTTTATTCAGCCTCTCAAGCAGTATGTATATCTCTAAATTTTTTTAAAATATAAATATATAGTTACAAAAATCAAAATTAACTTAAAATAAAAACCCTCTGCAACGGACAGTCACGGAACCAGAAGAATTGTACGTTGAAGAGGGTTTAAAAAAAAAAAAAAAAAAAAAATCATATGTACCTATGTAGGATATACAAAACGTTTAATTTGGTTTTATGTTTAATACTACATATATAGGTAACAAACAATAGATAATTAGATAAGACACACCCTGTAGGTGCTTAATAAATCAAACAGTAGTCTTGTATGCATGTTTCACAAACAGCGAATTCTACGAATAAAAAGCATTCAAAATTACATTTTTCAAATTAAATGTTTTGTAAGTGTCAGCTTAGGAGAGGGAAATTTATTTCTCGATGACAAAACATTGGTTGTCCGCGTCCATTAGTCGGGTGTTCTTTGCGAGGGGGGTAAAAATACAATGTTTTCCTATACTTCGGGCCGGGACATCGCAAAATTGTCCGTGAGAAGGGGTGTCCGTAATGACGGGATTTACTGTATATAAATAAGTAGTTAGTATTAAATTTTTCAAATGTATACAATATACTTTTTATTTGAATATATGTATAACAAATTTCGGCTATTCGGGCATTGTCAGAGTGTATTAATAATAAAACACAACACGTTATGTCAAACTTAAAACCGATATAATTTTAAACGTTTAAGAAGGTATATATGTGTATTTTATAATGAATAAATATGAATTTTTAAATAGAGTTCATATAAAAAGTCGTCGATGATTCACCGGCCATATGCGCTAATATTGAATAGTTGTCCAACATAATTCTCCTAAATCCTAATACTACATTTTGGGTCGACAAATTCATTACATTGGCAGTTATTAGGGTATATAAATTGAACCCCCTCCCTTTCGGCCGATTTGGCTGAAATTGGGGTTTGAAATCACATATCAAATTTTGTGTTAATACAATCATTACATTCTATAATAGGTAGTTTTAATAAACCACAGTTTGGCCTGTATAATTTAAGAATTCCACCCTCTGATTATACTTATATTATAAAATTGTCTTGTTTATCATTCCATTAAAAATGTCATTAACAGTAAATAGAATATGAAATGACAAGAATGATTACAAAAAAATTGTTGATTTAAAAATTACAAGAAAACTAACCTTCCCCATTGATGACAATCGTACCCACAACTCCTTTATGCGCTTGGATTTTTTTCAAAGTATCGTCTACTTCAGAAGCCTAAACAGTATACATAAAATAAATTAATACTATACAAAATTACTCTAAATGATAAACGAATTACATTTTTAAAATACCATGAAAATCAAATCAAGGAAACCATTCGTAACCTTACACTATCGATTAAACATTGAGTGTTACCAACACAAAAACTCTAATGATCAATTTATATTTATTTTCATTGTTAACGATGATTTTTATAATTTTAAAGTGTGTTTTGTCTTTGCCTTTTAAAAAAAATACAATTATTGAGTAAATAATTATATTTTTTAAAAATTTGTTTTGATGAAATTATTTATTTAATATTTTATGAATGATCTTTGACCCCAGTATAAAAAGTATAAGCTCATTGTCGATGTAAAATGTGAAATATTGAAGTGCAAAATTTTGGAATTTAATCATGTTTCTTAATTTTATTGTATGAGAGTCACACCCAAAGTACCCTCTTGTTCTACCTGGTTTGAACTTATTTATAGACAGAAATACCATTGAATGTTGTAAAACGAGGAGTGAAAAAATGTATAGTGCCCGTTCTTGCATGTATTACACTTTGTATTTGCATATTAACAAACATTTTTAACACAGGTGGATGTAAATAAAAATATATGGGAGGAGCCCAGGCAAATATTGAGGGCAACACTGGCTCCCACCCAGAATTCATCCCTGTAATGATTTTACCCATCAGGGCTGTGGGATAGTAGTGAGTTTGTGGAGTTCGGAGGATAGATTCGATAGTTTTTATTTTTCATTTTTTTCTTACACCTATCTTTTTTGCCCATTATTTTCCACTATTTAAAGCCTTTTTACTGTTTTAGTGTTATTTGCTTGTGTGTGCTTGTTTTGAAGAAAAAAAAAATATATATACAATTTGTATTTGATTCTGTTTCGTTGTGTTGGGGAGGGGAGTGTTGGAACAGACAGTAGATAGCCTGATGGCTAGTAAGGAGTGATTTTATTTTAAAATTAGGGGTTTACTAGACCCCCTCATCATTACACAAACCGAAATGGGATGTTTCGGTAGTGCCGCTTCAAAAGCGGACCATGAAGAGTCAAAAAGGGGCCGAGAAACGAACAAAAAAATCAACCAACAGCTTCAAAAAGACAAGCAAGTTTATAGGGCCACTCATCGGCTCCTTCTTTTGGGTAATTAAGCATAAACTCATTTTTTTAAAACCTATTTTTCTTTAAAAACGGACTTATTTGTTTACTGTTTTCATAAAGTTAACTTATACTTTTCTTTTTTCTGTTTGTTTTGTGCCATCTATTCATCAATAAAGGAGCTGGCGAAAGTGGAAAATCTACGATAGTTAAGCAGATGAAAATTCTTCACGTAAATGGCTTTAGTGAAGAGTAAGTGTTCTTTATCTATTTACATACTAATTTTTTTATAACATTACTTTAAAACTTCTAGAACTTTAAGTTATAGTCATAAACCTCTTATTTAACTTATTTTTTTAAGTTACATTATGTTTCTTAATGTCTCACAATTTGTTTCTAAAGTAATTAAATCGTCCTAGACGAAGCTCCTAGACTTTCACTATAATTTTTTTGCTGTCATATCAATTGATAAGGACTTCAAACTCAAAAATCATCTGTAATCATGTTTTAAAATCGAATTAATCCCAGATTTTTGCTTGTTTACCTTAATTACATTGGACATGAATGATTTATTTCATGTATTCATTATCCTTTCGGGATGTCAATTATAGATTTAAAATTTTATTTCAAATTTTACTTAATTTAAAATTGCAATTCTATCCTTCTATTTTCAATTGAAACAAAATACTTATTCAATTGTATTACTCATTATATAAATAATAATTTATTTACAGTTAATTAAATATTGATGTCAGATGTAATCATAACCTGTACATTTGTAACCTAACGATTTTCATTAGATAGTAATTTTTTGACATTTTGTTAAACTTTGTATTTTCGTGGTTCGTTTTACTTTTTAAAGTTATTTTATATATTCTGAGATTATAATTCAGTTTTTTGTAATACTCGCTTTACATAATTTCTGTTCATTGTATTTTCTAATATGATATATAAAAGGTGTCGCATATGAATTTAATTTAATTTTTATATACAAGTGGAAACATTATTTTCTTTTCAGTGATGAGAATTTATTCTCAGTTTCTTAAACGTTTATTTTTGCTATGTGGCTGCTAAACGACGTTATTTTCGTCCTTTTAGGCTTATTTCTTCATTCAACTGATAGTCTAGGGTTTTTTATTTTTTCTATTTTGCTTTTAGCACATATTTTTGAATGTTACAAGTACATGTTTTTGAGAAAATTGTATATAAATCAGTCACAATTCTTTTTGTTGTCTTGCATACTGATTAGCTTTTCACATTGAGTTAAAATAAATCCCAGATTGGTTAAATGGATTACTGAATACTTTGTATATATTATTTTAATAATTTATTTTAATTCCTCTATATTATTTTATTTTGTCTATCAATAGAAGTTTTAATGTGTCAATTGATTCAGATTAATACGTTCATTAGAAGATTGAGTGTTCTCTGTAATTCCGGTCTAATGGCGGTAAGTTGCAACAGGTTGTCGTTGTGATTCTTCTTAGATCTTACTCAAACCAAGATTATCTCATTTAGTATATTTAGGATACTATAGATTGAAGTCCGCCTACAAAACCCTATTAACGATTTTTTCGGCGTTATGTCTGCCTGTGTTCCCCGATGTCTTTGAAATTATTGAAACTGAAACTTTGCGTTATTTAATATGGATATTTTGAGGTTGTAAGGTATATAGTTATGATGCGATAGGATTTTCTATTAATAACGTTTAATTGTTTCTTATATATAACGAACTAATTCAAGATATACATATAGGCCTACACTTTTGCAATGCTTAATTTATGGTGAAAATATTAAAATAATAACGAACATTCTATTGGTTTCACTGTTTGAGTATTCGTATAATTCTCTGGTGGCGGAGATAGGAACTACTCTGCTTTAATCTTCGTTAACAATTCGTTTAAACTTTTACTTCATCAGCTAGACGGCGCAGAAAGGGAAGTAATATAATCAGCCAGAAATTGGATATTGAGTTTTTACCGCAATTATATCTTTTTCTATCTTTTTTTTTTTGTCGAAAATAAATTTCTTGTCTATGTTAGGGTCTGTGAACACGATAACTCCCGATAGAATGAATGTAACGACACTACATGTTACATCGGTTTCCAGAACACTAGAGTGCGCCGGTAGCTCAGAGGTAGCGTCCTAGCCTACTGAAGTCCTTCCATTTTTTATCTGGGAGGTGAAAAAAAAACATAGAGCACTCCGTCCTTCGGATGGGACGTCCAGTGATGGTCAGGTACTTGTACTAAATGAGCATAATTCATGATTTACATAATAGAGTCGGGCTCATGTCCTCCAGAGTGACGAAAGAGCGCTCTGCTAGTAGGCGATATGACCTCGTACTTAAAGCCCGGGCATGAGTCATAATATCATGAGGAGCTATTGGTTTTCATCCAGGCCAGCGGGGGGAGGGAGGTTTCTTAACAGATACCCCAATAATTGCTGATTGAAAATTCAGATCCCCATAAGGTAGATCAGAGAACGGGGACTCAACTCAATAACTCGAATTACTATCGATGTATTAATTGTTCTGACAAAACTTTGGTATGAAGATTCAGAATTTCTTAAGTATGGCATCAATTTAATTTTTTTTTTTTTTTCTAGTCGCAATCTATAAACAATATATACATAATTAGCAAACGTGTGGTCAAAAAGTAAAATATCACTTCATGGGAGAAGCCAGCCAGCGCTGACACTCCCTTGAAAGTTAATTGTCATTATTCACTAGCCTCAGAGAGATGATCGCGAGGCCACCTCCTGTTCAACCGGCGGGGAGGATAGTCAGGATGGGAATGAGAGGAAAGGTCTTGTACGAGAGGATTTGAATGGGAAGAAAGGTTTCTGTGGAATGATTGGAATCGGGATTTGATTAATTCATTGACAGTGGGAATACTGAGATCTCTGTGTAGGACTTTATTGGTGACATAGAAAGGAGTGTTGACGATTAGTCTGAGTTTGGACTGGTATATTTGGATACGATTGATGTTGGATTGTTTAGCTGTACCCCAAAGTTCGAGTCCGTAGGTTCAAATTGGACGTATAATAGTCTTGTAAATCGTAAGTTTGTTGTTAGTAGTCAGTTTCGATTTTGGTCCAACTAGTCGACGTAAGTTCGTATCTTCGATTCAGTTCTTGTCGTTTAAGTCGTGTATATGGTTCCACGTAAGTCTACTGTCTAGGTAAAACCCGAAATAGTGAATTTGGTTTGAAGAGGGAATCACGATGTTGTTAATGATGACGGGAGGACAGGATTGACGGCGCGGTAAATGTGACTTGAACACATTTTTACTCATTCAATTTTAATTCTCCAGAGGTTGCACCATCTCTTTATTTCAGTGAGATGCTCTTGAATTTAGTTTTTAACCAAATCAATAGATATTTTCAGTGGAAAAGTATAAATTTAGTTGATTAGTTCGCACTGAAGAGATACATTTTCTGTACTATTCAGTCAATAGTTCTAAATCCAAACAATGAAATTATTAATGACACAGGGCAGTTGACAGAAATCATATTTCAAAACAATATTTATTTATTTACTTTATGTTCGTACAAGGGACCCTTCAATGTGTGTTCTGAGACACTTCTCTCTAATATATTTGCTCCTTAGTTATTCTGTCTGAGGAGGCCTGAAGACATGAATACAAGGATGCGTGCGGTGCTGTACGTGTTGTGACTCTAATGAAGATGTCACAATTTTTCTGAAAGTTTTGTCTAATGACAGTTTGTCTATTTCATGTGTTCTCTGAGTAACGTTCCTTGAGGCCCCATTATTTAAAATAATATATTTTTTTTAAACATACATTTCTTGTAAACGTTTTTGAATTTGAATGTGGAACAAACTTTTCCCTATAGACTAATTGTTAATTTAACGACACTACAATTTGGTTCTTTCATTCGTCTGGTTTTGCTGACATTGAACATGATAAAAATAGTCGTCGATTAATCACCGTCAATGTACTTCCCCACAACGAATTAATCAATTAAACTTTCGCTCTTCCTCCGAAGTTAATCGATTATTTATGCTAAAACTTAATATTCGATTTACATAGTGTATTCTGAGTCCTCTTTCTAAATTTTATATCGATACAGTCACTACATCGGCAGTTATGAAGTGAAGCCAATCCTCTGTTCCCTCCTCCCCTTTCGGGAATTTCTACTGAAAATAAATAGGTCTCGTCTTTATATGGCTTTGAATTTACATATAAAATTTCGTTTCGATACATTCATTCTATCGGGAGTTATTACTTCAGTCAGTTTTTTGTTTAATTTTTCGGTTTTGGTTTTTTTTTCGTTGAAAACACAACATTTGTCTTTTAACCTATCTTAATTATATTTTAACCCATCTTACTTATTTCTTTACCAATCTTATTTATTTCTTATCATATCGTACTTATTTCTTAACCAATCTTTCTATTAATGACATATCTTACTTATTTCTTAACATATCTTACTTATTTCTTAACATATCTTACTTATTTCTTAACCAATCTTATTTATTTCTTCACATATCTTACCTTTTTCTTAACCTGTCTTACTTATTTCTTAATCAATTTTCTTTATTTCTTAACCAATTTTCTTTATTTCTTAACCTATCTTACTTATTTCTTAACCTGTCTTACTTATTTCATAAAAACGATTATTTCCTGGAATATAAGTTGTAAAAGAACATTATTTCCTGGAATATAAGTTATATACAAACATTATTTCCTGGAATATAAGTTATATATACAAACATTATTTCCTGGATTATAAGTTATATACAAACATTATTTCCTGGAGTATAAGTTATATACAAACATTATTTCCTGGAGTATAAGTTATATACAAACATTATTTCCTGGAATATAAGTTATATACATTATTTATATTAGAGGGCGGCGATAGCTCAATGGTATGCGTCCTTGCCTTCTGAGCTCAAGAACGTGGGTTGGAAACCCGACGAGGCCTTTAGTTTATTTTATCTGGAAGGTAAAATAAACTTAAGCACGCCGTCCTTCGGATGGGACGTTAAGCGATGGTACCGAGCCTGTACGATGTCAGGTACTCGTTAAAGACCCCTGCCCTAGGTGAATAAAAATTTAGGGCAGGCAAAATTTAGGACTCTCTCACAGTATAGTCGGGCTCATGTCCACCAGAGTGACGAAAGAGCGCTCTGGTAGTAGGCGATATGACTTCGTAGTTAAAGCCCGGGCATGAGTCAAAACCTAAACCTACAAACATTATTTCCTGGAATATAAGTTATATACACACATTATTTCCTGGAATATAAGTTATATACAAACATTATTTCCTGGCTTCCCTAACGTTAAGGATAATGGACAATACAATACTAAGGTTTTAAGGTACAGAAAAATGTTACGTAGGCGTCGGTTGCATGCTTCCTTACTTTGCTCAAAATCGCGGCTTCTTTTTTTTATCTGGGAGGTAAAAAAAAATTTGAGTAAGCCGTCCTTTGATTGGTTTGTTAAGCGTTGACCTCTGTACTCTGTTATTAGGCGGTATGTCCTCTAGTTAGCCCGGGCATGAGACACAAAAATAAATAATACCTTTTCTTGTTTCCTCATCTTTACATATTTTTGGGGAAGTTATGTAACCGCTCTAAAATTTCCGAAAACACAATTTGAAATTCATTGCAAAAACGTCTTTATGGATGCAAAGAACCTTTCAAAACCGTGTTAGTACTAGTGTTTTTGCAGCACTATGTCCGTTACTAGTGTTTTCACAGCACCATGTCCGTTACTAGTGTATATTAGAGATTAATGATGTATGCATATAAAATAGGAAATATTAATTTGATTTTGGCCAAAGGAAGTGGGTGAAAGTTAACTAAAAATAGATCTGGACAGTATTACACATTGACGAAGGACGACTCCGCCACCGAAATTTTTTTAAATTTCCCCATCTGTACGAAGTATAGGGGAAGTTATATAATCGGACATATATTCGATGTTGAGTTTTCAATGAAATTTCATATTTTCCGACATTCTGATTCCAAACATTTTAGAAAAAATGTCTATGTGTGTTTGTGAACACGAAAACTTTCGATAGAATGAATTTATCCACACGACATTTTATATGTGTTTCTAAAAACCCAATAAGGACGACACTTATTATTTTTCAGACAAATCGCTCAAATGGAAGGGGGGAGGTTTATCAGAGGAACTTGCGCGACTGCAAAAACCCAAATAACTGCCGATGTAAACAATGCTTCGACACAAAAGTTTGAACACTCAAGTGTCTATTAATTTTTAGCATAAACAAGCAAAAGGTGAATTAATTCGTGCTAGGGTTGTACATTACCGATGATTTATTTTGACTTTTCGCGGGAATATCCATAAGACCCCTTGAAATGATATGAAAAATAATCTTTATTCTGGGACATACGCCCACTAAGAATAATAACATAAAGAATAAACAAGAGTGTACAAGTAGCAACCAGTTGAGAAGAATAAAAATAAAATAAAATAAAAGAGGTCTCTAGGAATAAATACTAAATGTTAAAAACAGGCAATCAGTAAAACAATATAATGAACTAGTGAAAAATAATAAAGAGAAATAAAAATAGAAAAATTAGAAAAACAAGTATGAATAATAATGTGAAACATGATAACAATAATGACTTGTATATGAATGAATTGTAAAAAACTGGACTGATGAAACAGAAGAGTGACAATCTGTCCAGTGGAGAGAGAGACTTATAGGAAGACGAGAACTATCTCATAGGAGCCAGCCTTAGGAATCAGAGGTTTGCTGAGTTAGGAGATAATGGAAAAGTAGGGACTTAAATGAAAGAAGAGTAGGATATGGCGAATCTGGAGAGGAAGAGAGTTCCAGAGGGAGTTAGCCTGGATAAGGAAGGAGTTGTGGTAGGTTGTTGTCCTGAGGGAAGGGAGGTAAAGATCAGAGGAACGGGATCTGGAGAGTGAGAGAGTTCCACAGGGAGTTAGCCTGGATAAGGAAGGAGTTGTGGTAGTTTGTTGTCCTGTGGAAAGAGAGGTAAAGATCAGAGGGACGGGATCTGGAGAGTGAGAGAGTTCCAGAGGGAGTAGGGCTGGATAAGGAAGGAGTTGTGGTAGTTTGTTGTCCTGTGGAAAGAGAGGTAAAGATCAGAGGGACGGGATCTGGAGAGTGAGAGAGTTCCAGAGGGAGTTAGCCTGGATAAGGAAGGAGTTGTGGTAGGTTGTTGTCCTATGGGAAGGGAGGTAAAGATCAGAGGGACGGGATCTGGAGAGTGAGAGAGTTCCAGAGGGAGTTAGCCTGGATAAGGAAGGAGTTGTGGTAGTTTGTTGTCCTGTGGAAAGAGAGGTAAAGATCAGAGGGACGGGATCTGGAGAGGGAGAGAGTTCCAGAGGGAGTTAGCCTGGATAAGGAAGGAGTTGTGGTAGGTTGTTGTCCTGTGGGAAGGGAGGTAAAGATCAGAGGGACGGGATCTGGAGAGTGAGAGAGTTCCAGAGGGAGTTAGCCTGGATAAGGAAGGAGTTGTGGTAGTTTGTTGTCCTGTGGAAAGAGAGGTAAAGATCAGAGGGACGGGATCTGGAGAGGGAGAGAGTTCCAGAGGGAGTTAGCCTGGATAAGGAAGGAGTTGTGGTAGGTTGTTGTCCTGTGGGAAGGGAGGTAAAGATCAGAGGGACGGGATCTAGTGACTTTCTGCTGGATATGGGATTTAAATTGGAGCATTTGGAAGATGTAGGAGGGATTTTGGGAAGATATGGTTTGATTTCGCTTGCCTTAGGATGAGATTTTCTCTGTGTACCCAGAACCGCGATAAGGACCCAGTTGATTTTTAGCCCAATCGGCCAATTCGCGCTGGGGAAGCACACTAGCAGTAATTCACTGATGTTTTTTTTTTTTCTTAATTTTTTTGGTGATTAAATGAAGAAATCTAAAAGTAATGTGAAAAAACGTATTTGGTGACATTTGAGTTGATTAATATTGGTTGGGTAACATTGGTCTGATATTTTGTATTCGTAACGTTACCTCAGAATACAGACGTCATGCTGTTACTGTGAGTTTAGTTAAATTTAGATATATTTTCATATATCCCAAGTCCATATATTACTTCCTCGGCTAGACAATGTGTAGGGGAAGTTATGAAATTTGTCGAAAATTCGGTGGTGTCCTAAATTTTGTCTACCCTAAATTTTTATTCATCAAGGGTCATAAAGGTCACTACGAGGTCATATCGCCTACTACCAGAGCGCTCTTTCGTCACTCTGGTGGACATGAGCTCGACTCTACTATGGGAGTCCTAAATTTTGCCTACCTTAAGATTTTATTCACCTAGGGTAGGGGTCATTAACGAGTACCTGAGATCGTACAGGCTCGGGACCATCGCTTAACGTCTCATCCGAAGGACGCCGTGCTCGAAGTTTTTTTCACCTCTCAGATAAAAAACCTGAGTGCCTCGGTCGGGTTTCGAACCCACGATCTTGAGCTCAGTAAGCAAGCACGCATACTACTGAGCTACCGACGCTCACAAAACTATCCTATACTTACGTGTGTGTCTGTGAACACGCTAACTCTCGATAAGAAGAATTAATATATCGATACGAAATCATATATGTGTATTCAGAACCTCATGAAGAGGACACCTATAAATTTTCAGCCGAATTGACTTGTGGGAAGGGGGGGGGGGGGGGGGGGGGCATAGAGGAGGGATGATGTACTCAAAAATGGTACTCTAAAATTGTCTATCCCCCCTGTCAGAGGGAGGGTGCTTGTCTACTAAGCTCAAGATCGCGGGTTCAAAACCCGGCTGAGGCCCTTCCTGGCTGAGCGCGCCGTACTTCGGATGAGTCGTGAATTGTTGGTCCCGAGCTTGTATGATGTCAGATACTAAACCCTACCCTAGGTGAATAAAAATTTAGGATTCCCATCGTAGAGTCAGGCTCATGACGAAAGAGCGCTCTGGCTGTATGTTGTTTGACCTCGTAGTTAAAGCCCGGGCATGAGTCTCAACATGATATATTATATCTGAATCCTGGACACACGTTTTAAAGAGTTTTCAATAACTATACCTGGTAGAACTGCGGTTTTGTTCGAATTCTTGTACTACAGAGGAGGGCAGGTAAAGCACTATTCATTTCATAATATTAAGCTATTTTTGTTTATTGTTCTCTTTGCACAATGTTTTTCAATGATTGTAAAGTATCGTTACGAAGGAGGGGGGAGTATATCTTCTTATCCTTATTTTTATCCCGGAGGTGTGTTCCTGAAGTCTCCCGAAATAAACCTGAATCACTCCGTTCCATTCAGTAGACGGTTCCACCCCCTTATCTTCCTACCCCCATTCAACATAAAAATTGAATGAATTCAAATATATTAAAAAATAAAATAGCCATCGATGAATCAAAATGTACTTCCCCAGCGCGAATTGTATTAATAAATAAATCATCACTCGATTTAATTATAGGTACCTTTATTAATAGGTATCTTACAGTGGCACTTCCGAATCATTACACTAATTTCATGTTGAGTTATTAGGGGTTTTGAGTTGAGCCCTTCCTCTCATCGTCCTTTTCCCTTAAGCCGATTTCGCTGAAAATTGATGGGTGTCGCCCTTGTGGGGTTTAGTATTTACATATAGAATTTCGTGTCGATACATACATTACATCGGCAGTTATTGGGGTTTTGGTGTTAAGCCCCCCTCTACTCCCCCTTCCCCCTTAATCCGATTTCGTTGAAAATTGATAGGTGTCGCCCTTGTGGGGTTTAGTATTTACATATAGAATTTCGTGTCGATACATACATTACATCGGCAGTTATTGGGGTTTTGGTGTTAAGCCCCCCTCTACTCCCCCTTCCCCCTTGATCAGATTTCGTTGAAAATTAATAGGTGTCGCCCTTGTGGGGTTTAGTATTTACATATAGAATTTCGTGTCATTCATTACATCGGCAGTTATTGGGGTTTTGGTGTTAAGCCCCCCTCTACTCCCCCTTCCCCCTTGATCCGATTTCGCTGAAAATTGTTAGGTGTCGTCCCTATTGAGTTCCGGATTTACATATAAAGTTCCGTGTCGATACATCCATTTCTTTGGCAGTTATTGGGGTTTTTGTGTTCTTGCTCTTTGGCCGATTTGGTTAATAGCGATAGGTATCGTCTTTATGGGTTTCTGAATACACATATAACATATCGTGTTGATATATTATCATGTTCACACACACACGCACACACAGATGTACATAATAGCTTACTTCTCCAGTTATACGAAGTATAGGAGCAATTATGTAATCGGTCAAAAAATTCGATGATTTTTCAACGGAATTTCACTATTTCCGACCTCCTCATTGAAAAAGAAAATATATGTCTGTGAACACAATAACTCCCAATAGAATGAATGTATCGTCATGAAATTTTGTGTATGTGTATCCAGAACTCTTCAAGAATGACACCCATTGTTTTTCTGCCAAATCGGCCTAATAGAAATGATGATGAGGGGAGAGGCCTAACACAAAAACTCTAATAACTGCCGATATAATGAATATATTGATACAAAATTTAGTATTATATGTATATATTCAGAAACCATTATGTAAGTAAAATATTGAGTCTTAGCCTAAATGACCGATTGATTGACTTTGAGGAAGAGGGATAACGTGGGGATTAATTCTTGTTTTTTTTTTTAATTTATTTATTTTTAATATATATTTATAACCGCCTTTGGAAGGGTTCAAAGTAAATGGATGTAATATAATGCAAAACTTACTAAATTCAAGAGGCTGGGGATTTTGGTCTCAGAATTTTAAAGAAGGTGTTTCAGTCCGATTCAGCTCCGAAGACGATTGCCAAGAGATGAAGTGTAAATAAGTTAACAAGGGGTCAGCCTGGACTTGTGCTGCTGTCTTTTTGTAATAAGCAAAAATTTCAATTTAAAAATTTATTTTTTTGATGATTATTTATTCAAAATGGTGGTCGGCACATCTCCGTTTATGTACTTCCCCAGAAAGATTTTCTCCTCATATGTCATACTTAAGTTTGTATCGATACATTTTTAGCGATTTCAATATATGATATCGATTTAATTAATTTAAAATTCAAAATAATAAAACAAATAAATAAAACAGGTGGGGGGGCGCCACTCATTACATTGGCAGCTCTTCTGCAGCTGATATTGCTGAAAATTAATGGTTTGGTCCTTATAGGGCTTTGAATTCATATATGAAATTTCATGTCAATACATTCATTACTGCAATTATTCGAATTTATTAAGCCTCCCCCCTAATCGACCCTTCCCTCTTTCAGATTTGGTTGAAAATCATTAGGTGTCGTCTTTAGAGGCTTCTGGATTCACATATTAAATTTCGTGTTCATTTCTTCTTTCTATCGGGAGTTATCGTGTTTACAGACAGACAGGCTTTTTTTTTTTTTCATATTTGGAATCATGGCAGAAAATGCCGTTGAAAACTGCATCGAATTTTTGACCGATTACATAACTTCTCCTATAATTCGTAAAGCTGGAGAAGTAAAAAAAATAGAAATAAAATGGACTTTCGATTTTCAGTCATATGAGCGAAGAGGAAAAGGATGTTATATCGCCTACTACCAAAGCGCTCTTTCGTCACTCTTGTGGACATGAGCCCGACTCTACTGTGGGAGTTCTAAATTTTGCCTACCCTAAATTTTTATTCACCTAGGATAGTAGGGGTCTTTAACGAGTACCTGACATCGTACAGGCTCGGGACCATCGCTTAACGTCCCATCCGAAGGACGGCGTTCTTAAGTTTATTTTACATCCCAGATAAAATAAACTAGGGGCCTCGGTCGGGTTTCGAACCAACTATCTAGCACGCATACCACTGAGCTACCGGCGCCCTCTAAATTTTAATATAATTATTATATAAATTATTCTAAATACACTGCCAATGTATGAAATTCACAATGTGACATGAAATTTTATGTCAGAATTGAGAAATTTTTCGACACATGAGGGCGCCAGTAGCTCAGGTGTTAGGTGTTACGTATTAGCACAATGGTGGGTTAGCCGATTGAGTGAGGCTTTTAGGTTTTTTTTTGTTATTTGGAAGGTAAAAAAACCTTGAGTCGCCGTCCTTCGGAGAGACGTTAAATGGTGGTTTCGAGCCTATTCGATCAGTACTCGTTACTCACTCACACAGTAGTCCTAACAGGGAAGGGATAAGAGCATCAGATGATTAGGTCCCTAGGTGTACACACCATCCCCAGTAATCTAAGACGCTTGTTGGTTTTTAACAGAAGGGATCTCTTAAGATGGGTTTAGAGTAGTATTGAACCAATTATTAACTTCTCAGCATATAGGGGAAGTTATGTAATTTATCAGAATTTCGATGTTGAGTTTTCAACGAAATTTCATATTTTCCGACCCCTTGATTCCAAAAAATGTATAATAAAAGTATGTGTTGTGATCACGATAACTCTCGATAGAATGAATTTATCGATACGAAATTTTCTACGTGTATCTAGAACCCCATGACTCCTATTGATTTTCAGCCTAAGGGAAGTGATGGGCTCGACTCCTAAAGAACCTAAAGACCTGGATGGACATAAAATTTAGTATGAGAATTCAGAGCGGAAAAGTAATTGATTAATTTGTGCTCAGAAAAAAACATTGTCGTCGATTCATCGACGACATTTTTTACCTCGAAGTCCTAAATTTTGCCTACCCTAAATTTTTATTCATCTAGGGTAGGGGTCTTTAACGAGTACCTGACATTGACAAGACCATCGCTTAACGTCTGGTTTACTTGAAACGTGTTTTTATGTAAAATATGTATTTTAATGTATCTTGTAGAATGTACTCAGGCCGCGGAGTAAAGTTGTCTCGATTTTCGTCAGATTTCGGTCAAAATCTAATCAGATCTAAGTTAGTACTTATGACCCCTTTATTCCAAATTTCCATAGCTACAATCGTTTTAGCGATATACACGCACAGACAGACATTATCGCAAAAATTATTCACAGTTGGCCGATGTTTACAATATTATATATTTTATTTATTTTTTGTTAGACGGACATGTAGTTGGGAAGTGTTGCAAACGTCCGGATGTACCAACATCTTGAGCAACGGGAAGGGACCGAGTAGCCTTGAACCGGTACGGTACAACTAGGTACTGCCCGGAGTTGTACCGCGGTGGCGCCAAATTAAAGAAGGGTACCAATTTCGAGTTTCGCTAGTCTATTGGTCAAAATTAATGCCTCGTATTTCTGTAGACGCAATATGCTTTTAGGGTATTGAAAAGCTTTTAGAGATGTTTTCGCCAGAGATCTTGTGAAAGTTCATTGTGAATATTAATGATTAAAAAATTTGGAACGAGTCAAAAAATTCCACTTTATTTATATGAAAAACACAATATATTTCGCTCGTTAGAGCATTCTCAAGTGTAGACTTATGACTCATAGTCTATCTATATCTAGTCATAAGTCTGTATCTGTCTGTACACTTGAGAATGCTCTAACGAGTGAAATATATTGTGTTTTTCATATAAATAAAATGGAATTTTTTGACTTGTTCTAAGTTTTTTATTCATTAGTATTCGAAAAGCTCTTAAGTTTAACCCTGGAAGAAGAGATGCACGATTGCTCCAGACGAGAGCATTGCAGACATTCTCCAGGAATGAATAGTGCAGGATGGACACTTTCTGGAAAACCGGAAAAAGTCAGGGAATTATCATTGAAATCAGGGAATTTTTTCATCCATAATATTCCAATTATATTCTCATAAAAATGCCAGCTAGCTCAATCAAAATGCGTTTAAATTCTCGACCTATTCGGAAGTTGTTGAGTTAGGAACCGATTTTAATGATTTTTGTTTTAAATCGATCAATGAGTGCTCAAATATGAGAATCTTTATTTGTTGCAATAAATATTTTAAGAAAGTACTGTTTTTTCAACCTTTTCACTCAAATATCTCGAAAAATACGCTTCGTTTATCGAGACAAATATCAAATTGCTTTGTAGTATACTTAGATGAACTTTCAGAAGAATGAACTTTCAATGAAGCACAAGAAATAGTATATAATATTACCTTTATAACTATTTATTAATTAATTATCTATTAATTATTTTATTTGATATGCATATCAAAAGTAACTGAATGTATTTACAGTACAGAAATAAATAAAACAAACTTATTTTTGAAATATTGTCTATTCCACTAAAGATATATATTCATATATAACTACCGGTTTCGGCTTTATACCATCGTCAGGTCTAGTTATGAACTAAGTCAGTTTGCAGAGAGCGACCCTTCTCAACTTAGAAGTTATTTACAGTACAGTCTCCATCGTATTTTATTTTCGAATACATTTTTACATAGGTTGTTTACATTGAATACGTCAGTCAATTTAACGGGCTGTTTTTTTTTTTTAACTTTTTTATTTTATTTTTTAAATAGTTTCATGATATAACGTAAAGTCAGGGGAAAAAATCAAATATTATCTGAAAAACCAGAAAAAATGAGGGAAATTTGGTCTTGAGAAAAATATGTAGTGGGAAAATTGCAACAAATTCTGAAGGGCGAATGACGTATGCATACTTCCTCGTATGGGTATTCCTCGACTCGGGATGTCCCGGATAATACCAGTTCATGGAATTTTGAACAAAAAAACTTTTCTTGTAAGAGGAATAATAATCGGAACTGTTCATGGAGGGGGCACCGAGGCTGCAGAACATGTTAGTCTTGGAATGTCCACTTGACGCATACCGGCTGGTCGGTATTCCACCGGTTAGTCAGCTCTTGGCGGGCGCGTTGGAAAGCACTATGATGAGCTTGGGAAAACAGAATAATAATATAAAGTATACATAATAATTAATACAATAGAACCTCTCTAAGTCGAACATCAAGGGAGACGCCAAAAAAATTCGAGTTATAGAGTTTTCGACTTATGGAGGATTTCGACTTAAACGGATTTTGATTCGCCTTGTAGAGGTTAAGATTCATTCTAACTAATTTTGAGTTAGAGAGGTGAAATAAATAAAAATTCAAGTTACAGAGGTAACAAACATATTTATATTTATTATAAATCAACATTATTTCAAAACACCCTTAAAAGTAGTATATGTAGGTATTAAAAAAAGTCAGTAATTTTTTTTTGCTTTAGATAATTGGTAATCCTATTTATTGTATACTCCTAAATTGTTTTATAAGAAACAATGGTGTACATTGTCGACAAATTCTTAAAGTCGGTAACTTATTTTTCTTCGAGCTATTGAGATAATAAGTTTCTAATAATCGAGTTGTAAAGGTTGTAAAATAAAACATTGCTATGTTCGAGATACAGAGGTCCAATTTATTTTTTCGAGTTATAGAGGGAAAATATGTACCAAAAAGGCTTGTAGGGACTCACTGATTATTTCGACTAATAGAGGGTTGAGATTTCGAGTAATGGAGGTTTTGGGGCTTGAAGAGAAAGGAACAAAACTTTTTTTCGAGTTTTGGAGGTTTCTGACTTATCGACGTTCGACTTAAAGAGGTTCTACTGTATATAAAAAATAATAAAAACAAAGTAAAGAAGACTATATACAAAATAATATGAAAATCATAACATTTAGTGTGAAGATTTTTAGCCCGATTGGTTTTAGAGGGTAAGCGAAAATTTAATTGATTAATTCTGGGGAAGTACATTGCTAGTGATTCATTCAACTTTCAGAATCTGTTTACAGTTGCGTGATTTCTTGTTAAAAAAGAAAGAATAACTTAGTATTTTCAAGTGATGTTGTAATGTTGATGTTGGTGTGACATAAGACGCTCATTGTCTGCTTATTGTTGGATGAAAATTTTATTGTGAATAGGCTGTTTTCTGGAGGTGTTCCGAACGAAGTCTTACCCCATAGGTGAATTCCATTCCTATACGACACGGAGGTGATACGATTTTGTAATCGTGTTTTGTTAGATCGCTTGTCAGGTTGCTGTTGTACTCGTATGTTCTTGTTGTGCATTATTCAGTTTGTTTCGTTCTAAAAACGTCATAAGACCTCAAACAGAATATTCGGGGCGGTGGCGAATAATATTTATGTTAATATCGATTGGCATAATATTAATATCGGTATAGTAAAATATAGCAGGATAGAGAAAATACTGGTCTCTGAAAAAAATATCCTGATGAGCTGCGTCTATCCATGACAGACCTGGTCGCTGGCACAGAAGCTGGATTGTCGTCTGGAAGTGAACCAATTTAGGATGATGAGAAGCATGCTTGGTATAAAGATAAGTGATAGGATAAGAAACAGTGAGGTTCTACGGAAGGTGAGGTTAAGAAGCCTCCTTGCTGAAGTGGAGATGGACCGGGCATGTGACAAGGATGGATCCTCGACGATGGGCTAAAGTCTGCATGGAGTGAATTCCTGAGAGACAGAAGAAGAGGAAAAGGAAGACCAGGATTGCGGTGGAGGGACGAGATAGTGGAGAGAATAGGGGATGGATGGTGCACAGTGGCCAGCAACAGAGAAACATGGAACAAATATGTAACAGTATTATTTAAGAAATAACCCTCATTTTTACTTTTGTTTTTATTTTATCTTTATTCAAGAAGTAACAGTTTTACATAAAAAATAATTTAATTTAGGAACAATCGTTAAATTCTTTTCTGATCTCTTCTGTTGAAAGAGCAGTAGACTCAAAACCTCCAAAAGGAGAGGCTTTTGTTCTAAAAAAATGTCAATAAAGCTATTTTATTTTGTTTTTATGTTATTTTATAATAAAATATGTATCGAATAATATTAATATGGGTGAAGAATAATATTTGGTTAAGACATACAATTTTATTCTTCAAAATAGGATACACATATACAATTTCGTATCGATACATTCATTTTATCGGGAGTTATCGTACTCCCAGACACAGACAGACAGACAGACAGACAGATTTTTTTTTTCATCCGACTCAGGAGGTCGGAAAATATGAAATTCCGTTGAAAACTTAACATCGAAATTTGGACCGATTGCATAACTTCCCCTATACTTTGTAAAAATAAGGAAGTAAAAAAGTCGATTTTGATTTTTTTTAATGATCTTATTACTTTTTCAGTTGGAAAATGAAACTAATTTCTCTATCCATTAACCTAATCACGTCTTACTTCTTACCAATTTGTGGGGAGCAAATCACTTCAAATTTGTTCTATGTGCTAAAAAATTCACCGGTACTTTGTGGATATCCTTCA
This sequence comes from Aradus depressus, assembly GCA_963662175.1. Taxonomy (NCBI): domain Eukaryota; kingdom Metazoa; phylum Arthropoda; class Insecta; order Hemiptera; family Aradidae; genus Aradus; species Aradus depressus. The sequence continues at coordinate 20,163,411 of OY759226.1, read as the reverse complement.
CCCAGTTGGTAGTTGGTACACTCATAACGTATCTACTATTATTTTTAACTAACTTAATTTTCTTACTCATGTCAGTCTATAATATGTTATAGTTAGTTATTATGACTCATTCCCGGGCTTTTAACTACGAGGTCATATCGCCTACTACCAGAACGCACTTTCGTCACTGGTGGACATGAGCCTGACTCTACTGTGGGAGGTAAATTTTGCCTACCCTAAATTTTTATTCAGGCTCGGGACCATCGCTTTAGGTCCCATCCGAAGTTTATTTTACCTCCCAGATAAAATAAACTAAGGGCCTCGGTCGGGTTACGAACCCACGATCTTGAGCTCAGAAGGCAAGCACACATACCACTGAGCTACCGGCGCCCTCTTTTTCTTTTTCTTTTTTATTAAGTGTTTCACAATTTCTTTGCAGAAAATGTTAATATTATTTGTTTTTCTGTTTCAGAGAGAAACGACAAAAAATAGAAGATATTAAGAAAAATATACGTGATGCTATATTAGTAAGTCAGTAATATATTTTTAATACATATTTGGTACATTAGTATAATATATATTTGATACACTAGTTTAAAACATATTTGATATATTAATATAAATTTAACTTATTTCTGTTTTTTTTTTTTTTTATTTTTTTTTTTAAATTTGAAAGTCTAAAATTAAAAAAAAAAAAATTTGTACAAGATAGCGGTTTCTAATCCGGCTGAGCCACTTTCAATCAGATTTTTTTTTCTGGTAAAAAGGGTGAGCACGCCGTCCTTCGGATGGGACTTAAGGTCGCGATATCAACAGTAGAGTGGGGCTCATGTCTTGAGTCGTAGACTATATCGCACACGTATTTCTAATCTGATACAAGTCAAAAATCTGTATTTTTGAGTTATCACCATGGTAAGAATTGGGTAAGCGTCCTTTATCAAATATCAAAAGTGTACCAAGTTAGCTTCAAATCCCGTCTGCCAGAGAACACTCTTGTCGCTCTTAATGTTGAGAAGCTCCCCCCCCCCCCCCCCCCCCCCCCCCTCCCCCCTAAGTGACATTTTATCAGTTGAGTATCGAATCTTGTCATGTATGAGTATTATAAACTTAGTTGAAAACTTTGTCTATAAATTTCGGTAAAATTAAGTTGTGTAATTATTCTTTTGTTAAGCTCATTAACAGTTTTTCGCGATTTTCTCAAAACGTTAATTTTTCACTTGTGTCACTTTAGAAATACATATGCGATATATTGGAGTTTTTGCTTTACACTTTCCAACGATGCAATTCATGCTAAAATTCAGCACGAATTTTATTCCACAGTAAAACCCGAAGGTCCCCTCGACTGCATTAAAATTCTTAATTAATTAGATCCGGGTGAAGTTCAAAGAATATTCCATTTAGCATTTTTCCGTTTCTTGCAACTAAAATGTTCGCTGCACGCGATATTTTTCCTAGAAGACTCACATGCACAATCGTTGATTTTTTTTTTGGTTCTCTTGAATTTAGTGAGTTAGTTTATTGTGACTCAATCCCCGGGCTTTAACTATGATGCTCTTTCGTCCTACCCCCAGTTATAGTCAGGATAGGGGGACTTGAACGAGCAACTAACACAGTACAGGCCATTGCTTAATCAACCCATCCGAAGGACGGCATGCTCAAGTTTTTTTTTTTACTTTCCAAGCTTTGGCTGGGAACTCTTTAGCACGCTATCTCAGCTACATCCGCACTCGCTCCTCAATTTACTCTTATATTTATTTTTTAAATTAATTTTTATGATTAATTATAAATGATGATCATAATAAAACGAGAAAATATCTTTGAAAATTACTTATTTTGATTTTTGATTAATTATGCGATTTTTGCACAGTTATTGCATCTAATTATTAATTGTATACAACAATTTATTGTAAAAAAATAAAAAGGCTTCTTTTTATAATTTTATTTTATTTCTGTGTAATTTTTTATTTCTTCTTCATAATCTATTTTTCTAGCTGTCAAGGAATATTTATTTTTTCTCGTTCTATATTTTAAGGTATTTTTAAGTTTTTTTTTTATAAATATTTGGTAATTAACAAATTGGTACTGAAAATTGATAAATAGATTTTATGCAGCTTTTATTTTTTTTTAATTTTCAAAAGTTGATAATTATACTAAATCTAGTTTTTTATTTATAATAATTTATTTAGTATAATAACATTTTGTCGTTATATTTATATTTGAAATTGAGACGTACTGTCGAATAAACGCTTTTGTGAAATTCGAGATGTAGATAGAATACCAACATTCCAATAATTGGCGTAGTCCCTAATGCTGTTTAGCATTTCCCGTCTGTTTTGATTCTAGCCAATTTGATTTACCATGAGAAATTTTTTTCTTTTATCTAATGTGTTCATTTACTAATTTTACACAGCCTCCACAGCTGGCGTTCCTCAAGGTAGCATCCTCAGTCCCATACTTTTCACACTTAACACATCCTTCAACTCAATTCCACACCTTTGCAGAAGACTGCTTATTTTTTTTCTCCCAATCCAATCCAGTAAGATACTGGCATCCCTTAAGAATTTAGAAGTCAGTTTACATCGTCTATATATTCTACAATACAATAATCGTATCCCTTCATAGTCCACTGCCTAGGGCTCCTATTTGACAAACTACTTACCTGGAACCCGTATTACTGAAAAGACAATAAATAAACAGACGCTATAAAACTTTATAGAGATTACTTGAGCAAAGATCTAAATTATCTCTCAAGACAAAACATATGTTATATAACATTACTGAAACTTATGTGGACTTATACACTTGAAACTATGGGGTAATCCCTTTAATCCAAAATCCTTCGTAGTAAAATGCTCCTTTTTATGTCTCAAAAAAAAAAAATCTCAAAGTTCTTTTAATCTCCGAAGTAGTTAATCTCCATTCCTTCCAATAATCCTCTAATCCGAGCTCTTCACTCCACCATAATTCATCATAGTCCTGAAAGACGCCAATGGCGCAGAGACCTTCCAGGTTGAAGTAGGGTGCTTTCTCCTCTATAACTAGCCTCCTAGTATTTTAATCTCCGAAGTAGTTAATCTCGATTCCTCCCAATAATTCTCTAATCCGAGCTCTTCACTCCACCTTAATTCATCATAGTCCTGAAAGACGCCAATGGCGCAGAGACCTTCTAGGTTGCAGTAGGGTGCTTTCTCCTCTATAGCCTCCTAGTATCCGAGCTCTTCACTCCACTATAATTCATCATAGTCCTGAAAGACGCCAATGGCGCAGAGACCTTCTAGGTTGCAGCAGGACGCTTTCTCTCTAGCTAGCCTCCTAGTGTCTACCCTATGGCAAAGTTCCGTGTAGGTTAGACCTTTAGTTCGATTCTTCACAAAAAAAGTCATTATACAATTCCCTATTTGTCTGTTAGATTTTTACATAATTCTACCTTAGTGTTCTTTGAGAAAGCTGGAATATTGTCTCGTTTTGTAGTAACTTCTTTCCACTTTGGATTAGATAACTATTTTGAACTTTTAGTTATCAAACTTTTTATTTAGTTATTTTTTGGGGTTAAAGTATTTATACATAACAAATTTATAGATTAGTCTTAATTTTCCCTATAATAGTTATAAATTTTAGGTAATATATTAGGGCAGTTAAGTATAGCTATTTGGCGGTTCCAATAACAAAAATAAAATAAAAATTCGACCAAAAATCGAAAAACATTTAAACTCATTGCAATCGATCAAAGCTTATTGGTTTCACAGCTTTCAATAGCCAATAGTTTTTTTTTTTTTTGGGAGGAGAAAAAATTTTGAGCTTATTCATCGGAAGTTATATTAAGCGATGGTCCCCGAGCCTATGCGATGTGAGGTACTCCTTAAAAGCCCCTAACCTAGGTGCGAGCTCAGGCCCACTAGAGTGACGAAATAGCATTCTGGTAGTGGGCGATATGACCTCGTAGTTCAAACCTGGGCATGAGTCACAATAACTTACTAACTGTAATTAAATGAAACATTTTTCGATTAGATTGTTTTTGTCATGGGCTTTTTCAATTGTTTTTCATTTCATCCTGATAAAAAATCAAAGCGTTTAAAATTTATTTTAAAGACCCAACACCTTTATTTTGTTAATATAGGACATAGGAACCCTGCTTTTGGACTTCCTTAGGGGACAGGATGTCACAGCTTTAGGTAATCTCAGGTAACCTGAGGATTGTATAAATATGACAAACTAGCAAACTTAAATGTCACTTTTGAACTTTCTACTGACGATGGCATAAACCGAAGCCGGTGTATAGATATATACATTTATATATATATTTTTGTGTAAATAGTAGGGATGTAAAACTATCGATAGTTGACGTTACCAATAGTTTCGATACTATTGATAGTTTAAGGACTTTGTATTTCTGGGATCCACTGAATCGAAGGAAGGTTACATTTACTGTTCTTGTAGAGTGTTTCGTTGCTTTGAACTGAAAATTTACTATTCTTGTAGCATGCTTTGTTATTTTGAACTGAAAAATGAGTCGTAAACGGATGTCCGATGTGTGGAGTTACTTCGATATGGATGTGGGTCCAAAAAAACTGACTAAATGTCGTTTGTTCAGTGCCGAATACAGAACTTCCAGGAACATTTCCAATTTGAAGGATCACTTGTTGAGAAATTACCATAGCGATTACAACGGTAACGCCTTGTGCACACCTACAGATACAGAAGAGAATAGAGGTAGTGGAAGTGGAATTCGTTTTTACTTGAGCTTAACAAAAACATACGAAAGAAACTACGAGAGGTACTGGGTTCTCTTAAATCGCAATGTTTCATACATAGCCATTGATTTTCAACCATTCAGCATAGTCGAATTCGTAAAAGAAATATAGGAACTTACACTGTACGACATTTTGTTTCTTCCTTAAATTACTTATATGGAACATGTGTGCATATACATGAGCATAGAGTGACTTAATGTCACTTCTGCTTAAAAAAATATTTCGATAGTTTAAAACTATCGACACTATCGATATTACCATCGATAGTTTACACCAGTAATTAGACAATATAAAAGTTGAACAAGGTCTTTGTTTTTATTAATTTTATTATCTCGACACAAATCGCAGACATTTATTCAAACATTGTCGTACATAACTAATTAAAAGTCATTTTAGTTTAAAATTATCAAAATTACTAACGTTTTTAGTAATTTCCCAATCATATAAACAATAAAAGTAACTATTTTCATTTTACATTTATTAATTGCTCACTAAAACACACTGTACAACACAATTCACAAAACAGTTGACTGACTCTACAATATCCGGTTTATATAGGATTTACTCTTCCAGAACATTACACGAATTCCTATTGGTCAGATTTGACTGAACTCAAAACTGTCTTGAATGTCTGCAAGTGATAACTAGAACCAAAACAAGCTTTTAGTTAGTAACACCATTAAAATAACTTTAAGAAAACTACTTATAAACATAAAACTTTTGTATGAAAAACAGAATAATCGTATGAGTAAATTCAATAAATCGATTGAATCAAGTCATATGATTGCAGTATTATAACAGGTTACAAAATTGAAATTGCTCTGGATCATTCTAGATCAACTCTGATTACATGAAATGATCTAGATAAACGATAAACTAGGTGTGCAATACAATCTGCTGTTTGCAAAAACTGAGTTGAGTCAGGCATATCTGTATAAGAAACTCAGTTAATGTTTTAATAATTATCAGTAACTTCTCACCTTGTATGTTCTTTATGAATATATTAATACTTTAAATAGATTTCAATTGAATTCAATGGATTTTTTCTATCCTTTTTGTAGACAACAACAGCTGTGAATATTTTTATCGAAAGAGGTTAGGTTAGGTTTTATGACTCATGCCCGGGCTTTAACAACGAGGTCATATCGCCTACTACCAGAGCGCTCTATCGTCACTCTGGTGGACATGAGCCCGACTCTACTGTGGGAGTCCTAAATTTTGCCTAACCTAAATTTTTATTCATCTAGGGTAGGGGTCTTTAACGAGTACCTGACATCGTACAGGCGAGCAATTGATGCAGCTGACGTATTTCAAACCAATCAATTCTTGTTGACCCTATCACAGTGGCATTCAGTCGTGAAGTCCGTGTTTGATTAGTATTTGCTGTATTACGCCCGATTTGCGATCCCCGACGTAATCTAGGCATATCTGTATAAAAAACTCAGTTAATGTTTTAATAATTATCAGTAACTTCTCACCTTGTATGTTCTTTATGAATATATTAATACTTTAAATAGATTTCAATTGAATTAAATGGATTTTTTCTAGCCTTTTTGTAGACAACAACAGCTGTTTTTGCACAAAATTCTTTTTACTATGTGTTCTTTGTATGTTTAAGAATATTTTTATCGAAAAAAAAGTCGAAGTTTGTACGCTAGAACACTGAAAAAAACGGCTCAAAAAAGTGGTGTCCGATGCTTCGCCCGGATTTTTACATTTGAAATCGAAAAATTCTATTTGTCGCGAGAATTTTGTCTCTCAATTGATTTCAATGGGGATTTCGTTTTTCGGTGATTATTCCTCCGTGGTATGTTCGATTTCAGATTTGTTTAGTAGTAAACCATCGTCACCGTGTCCACTACCATCGTGGCAAATTTCAATGTGATCGGTGAAGGGGTTTAGGAGGAGTACGAGTACAACGAAATACATGAGTCGCCTAAGAAAGAGCTTCGTAAACTCAGCTCAACAAACGAATATAAGACAGGACAGCGACATATAACATACCAATGCAGACTGTATACTGGACCCCCGGCCATTTGTACAGTGAACGAGATGACTTCTACTGCCATAATTTCAACAGAAATATTGGTATAATTATTTAATAATTAATATAACTAATAATTATTTATAATTTCAGACAATCACAGGAGCGATGAGTACTTTGACGCCTCCAATCGCTCTAGAACGCCCCGAGAACCAGGCCAGGGTCGACTATATACAGGATGTAGCCTCCGGCCATGATTTCGACTATCCTCCAGTAAGCAAAATATAATTTTTTACCTAAATTTAAATTTTTTTGAGTAACTTTTTTGTGATTATACGAAGTATAGGTGAAGTTATGTAATCGGTCTGAAATTCGATGTGGAGTTATTACCGAAATTCCACTTCCGACTCCTGATTCCGAAACTCACTATTGTGTATGAATGTATCGACAAGAAATACTACAGTCTTACTTTCAGTCTTATTTTTGTCTTCCGGTGATATCCGCCTTTGTACGCGTGCCTCCTGCATAGTTTCCTTTAAGAGTTTCCCTCTATGCTTTCCCGGATCATGTCGTTCCTTATACAGTCTTTTCCAGTTTTTCTTGCAATTTTTGAATTGAATTTCCGCGGCCGTGATCTACCTTTTTGTCCTACATAGTCCAGTAGAAATGGGCCAAAAATAGTTGGCCACTATCGATAGTCCAATACTATCAGTGGAAAACTACCGATATCGATAATTCAGTAAGTTGCCTTTTTTATGCAAAATTCTTTCCGATTTCAATATTATATTATAATATTATTATTTGGATATGTTTGGTCTGGTTGCTGACCCGGACATGAACTACGAAGTTATATCGCCTACTCTTTTGTCACTCTGGTGGACATGAGCCCGACTCTACTATGGGAGTCCTATTTCGCCTATCGACGTTCATTCATCTAGGACAGTGGTCGGCAAACTTATTAGCCAAACAGCCAAATATGAACATTACAACAATTAAAAAAAAAAATTGGGAGCCAAATCTGCTTGTTTAGTAAACATTTATTACACTAAATAAGTAGTACACTAAATAAAACTAAATTTCATACGTAATAAATATTTATTAATGCGAACAATGTGCTTGCATCTCCTTGGAAAGTTTGAGTAAGTCAGGTTTGTATGTTGTTGTTTTTAATTTTAGGCATGATTCCAAGTTCTCATCAATAAGACGACTTCTCAGTTTACTCTTGATAATGTTCATGCTTGAAAAGGATTGTTCGCATATATATGTAGAACCGAAAAGGGAAAGAACAGCAAACGCGAGCTTTTTCAGCTGATCGTAAGAGTCAGGAATACTATTCCAAGCGTTGAAAATGATCATGTCTTCCTTCTCCAGGTCATTCAAAGCAGACCACTTGTGTTGTGAACTAACATCACATTTTTTCTGCTCCAATATTTCCAATTCAACACAAAGACGTTCGAATTTAGAGAGCCATATCTCCTTCTTTTTTAAATCCAGCAATTGTATTTCAAAGCTACCAATGTCAAATGCCTTCCGTGGATATTTGTGCCAGAGCCGCACTTAAGGAGCCAAAGAGCCACATGCGGCTCTGGAGACGCACTTTGCCGTCCACTGCTCTAGGATAAGTGTCTTTAATAAGGCTCAGGACCATCCAACTTCTAGATAGAAACCCTGAAGGCCTCAGCCAGGTCTCAAACCCGCGATCTTGAGCTCAGTGGGCAAGCACACCCTCTTTATTATTATTATTATTATTATTATTATTATTATCCCATTTAAGCAACAAGAATTGCATATTGGATTTATAGTGACAGATGCTCATCAGAATGTGACAGGCACTTTCACTTACCCGATGAACGGTTGAGCGGATGTTGCCTCTGATAAATACATGGTGGCTTCAAATAATTCTCGATAAAATTCCAGAGCTTATAGAAAATTTATTGTTTAGAAAAAAAAAAGTTGTGAATATACGTTTGTAATTATGTCCCTGTGGTGCCAAAATAATAAAATGGACTCCTCCCTCCTCTGTCAGCCCAAAGAAAAAAATTTCCAAAAGAGGTGGGCGTATTTAGAAAAAATATATACATATATGTATATAAAATAAACCTTTAAAGGGGGGGGGGGTGCTTGAAGGGCTTAGGGGAGAGGGGGTTAGCCTTATAAACATTTACCTTATAATCATCGAATGAAACATTTAATTTGGCTCATCTCAAGGAATTTTAACTGATCCATTGCAATGAAAACTGACATTATTGCAGAGATATTGTGAAATAATTCAAATGGACTTGAAAAATAAAATAAAACTTGTTTATTTAATATATTGTCTAATTTCACTAACTATATATACATGGGAGTACTTTCGGTATTTCTACCATCCTCAGACTGAGTCTTATCTCTTATGCTTTTGGCTGAGGATGGTAGAAATACCGAAAGTACTCCCATGTATATATAGTTAGTGAAATTAGACAATATATTAAATAAACAAGTTTTATTTTATTTTTCAAGTCCATTTGATCCATTGCAGATGCGCTGAGTGGGTGCTGCACCATGCGCTTGCTCATTGTGTGATGACTTTGTTTGATCACCCCTCGTACATTCTAACAGGAATTAGCGTGTTTCATCGATATTTTAGTGTTAGCCAATTTCACCGATAGTGTAACTATTTCTCAACACTTGATATCTCCAGCATTGACGGTCTAATTGTTCAGTGAAGACTCATTTTCTAAAGAGATGATATAAGAGTCTTTGTCATGGTGTTTTACGATGAATGGTTACCACCTTGTCATGAATCTCAGTCTAGACAATATTATTTTTGTCTATAGATATTCAAAAAGTTGCTATTATAAAATGTTTAATGACTTTCTAATATAGTTTCAAAAGAAAGGGTGAGGGGGGGGGGGGGGGGGGGTGAAAAACTAAAACTACTTTTTTTTCTGGCTACGGTAAATAGATTAGACGAAGAGCGGGTGGGGTTGAAGTTGTAATACGGGAAGTAGAGTGAGTCAGTCAAGTGTGGAAAGTCAATCAGTAGTAGAAGTTGTTGAATCACCGACTGTAGACTTCCCCAACGCAAATTAAATAAGTAATCACTCTCCCTCTGAAACCAATTTACTGCTTAAAAAAAAATCCATTGGTGTCTTCTGAATCCTTCATACTAAATGACCCTCCTACATCTTCCAGAAAGTCACTGGTCACTTTAAATATGAAATTACAGGGCGTGTTTGCCTTCTGAGCTCAAGATCAAGGCCCTTAGTTTATTTTATCTGGGAGCTAAAATAAACTTAGGCACGTCGTCCTTCGAATGGGACGTTAAGCGATGGTCCCGAGCCTGTACGATGTCAGTTACTCGTTAAAGACCCTTGCCCCAGGTGACTAAAAATTTAGGGTAGGCAAAATTTAGGATTCCCACAGTAGAGTCGGGCTCATGTCCCCCAGAGTAACGAAAGAGCGCTCTGGTAGTAGGCGATGTGACCTCGTAGTTAAAGCCCGGGCATGAGTCATAATAACTAACTGAAATTTCATGTCGATACATGAGTATTTGAGTTAGGTCTCTCCCTTAATCCCCTCCTTAAAAATCGATGCGGAATTTTCAATGGAATTTTATATTTTCCGACCTCTAGATAGTAAATATGAAAAAAAAAAAAGTCTGTCTGTCTGTGTTTAAATTTTTATTTTTATTGTGTCTGTAAACACGATAACTCCTGACTGAGTGAATATATCGACACGAAATTTTATATGTGAACCCAGAACCCTCTAATGATGACACATATTGTTTTTCAGCTAAATCGACTATAGAGAAGGGGGGATTAGGGGGGAAGCTTAACATAAAAACTCTAATAACTGCCGATAGAATCTATGTATCAACACGAAATTCTATGTGTGAACTGAATACTGCACCAGTGTAAAAATCTTGGACTGATCGTTGACCTAACGCTCTCCTATGTAGCAACAGTTAGTAGAGATTTTGTGTTAAGCCCTTCTTCTAATCCCTTATTTCCCTTTGTCCGATTTGGCTGAAAATCTGTAGATAATGTCCTTAAGAGTTTCTGGAAATGCATATAAAATTCCTTGTCGGTACATTCATTCTATAGAGAGTTACGATAACTGATTATGGAATGAATGTATCGACACAAAATTTTATATGGAGGCCAAAGAGGAGGGGATTAGGGCTTAACTTAAAAACGGTAATGCCGATATAATAAATGTATAGACATGAAATTTAGAATGAGAATTAAGAGGTTTCTGTGTAAGTCAACTATTTTTAGTGGGGGGCGCCGGTAGCTCAGTATGCGTCCTTGTCTTCTGAGCTCAAGAACGAGAAACGTCTTCAACAATTTCTGAAGTTCCCCCCCTCCGTTTCTCCCACTAGGCCAACAGACATAAGAAAGCTTGCCTGTACATCAGAGTGGGGTTTTTCTCCACTTTTCATACCGTGTAGAAATCAGATGTCTCCTGAACTCCACCACAGTAACTAGTAACTAGCATTTAGTAGTTAGGCCTCTATATTTCTTGGTGAGTTCTTCATTTTTTCCTTTTTAATCAAAATGTTTGAACTAGTTGAATACTTCATATATAGCAGGGTTGCTACTTTCTGGAAAACCGGGAAAAGTCAGGGAATTTTCATTGAAATCAGGGAATTTTTACATCCAGAATCAAATTATATTCTCATAAAAATCCCAGCTAGCTCAATCAAAATGCGTTTAAATTCTCTACCTATTCGGAAGTTGTTGAGTTAGGAACCGATTTTAATGATTTTTGTTTTAAATAGATCAGTGAGTGCTGAAATATGCAAATCTTCAATAAATATTTATTTTAAGAAAGTGCTATTTTGTCATCCTTTTCACTCAAATATATACGCTTCGTTTATGGAGACAAATATCAAATTGCTTTATATAATCGTTAGAAGAAGAAAATGAACGTTGAACCAGCTCTTTACGCAGAATAGTTCATGAGATATTTATTAATAATTTCTTAAGTTAAATGAATTATATATATTCTTAGTTTATTTTGTATGAGAGGTAAAGCACGCCGTCCTTCGGATGGGATGTTAAGCAATGGTCCCGAGCCCGTACAATGTCAGGTACTCGTTAAAGACCCCTACCCTAGGTGAATAAAAAATTTAGGGTAGGCAAAATTTAGGACTCCCACAGTAGAGTCGGGCTCGTGTCCACCAGAGTGACGAAAGAGCGCTCTGGTAGTAGGCGATATGATCTCGTAGTTAAAGCCCGGGCATGAGTCATAAAACATAACCTATATATAGACTTATTTTTTTTTAATTATTCATTTTTTAAATATTATTAAATAAATAAAAAATATTAACGATTTCAATAAAGCTCAAGAAATAGTAGATAATATTCCCTTTATAATTATTAATTAATTTATGTATTAATTATTTTATTTGATATGGATGTCAATAGTAACGGAATGTATTTTCAGTAAAGTCTCCATCGTATTTTATTTTCGAATACATTTTTACATAGGTTGTTTACATTGAGTACGTCAGTCAATTTAATGGACTGTGTTTTTTGTTTTTTTTATAATAGTTTCATGATATAACGTAAAGTCAGGGAAAAAACTCATATATTACCTGGAAAACCGGGGGGTCAGGGAAATTCGGTTTTGAGAAAAAGAGGCCACCATGTATAAGTTAATGAGCATATACAAAACCCTATTAACGAGTGTTTGACGTTTCTGGATCCCTCATGATATCTTTGAACCTGTTGATTCTATTTAAAATTAACTTTTTCACAGTTCAAGTTATGTCTATTATATTAGGAGGTTCACAACTTTTTTCCCCAGAAATTAATCAATTAAGTTTTCGCTCTCCCTCCAAAACCAAACAAACATTTGTACCAAAAATTAATAGTTGACTTACTTATTTCTTCAGTATTTTCAAATTTTATTTCAGTTTAACAATAATTGTTACTACATTTATAATTATTATAAATTACAAAAATGTCAACCAATAGTTAGTTATTATGACTCATTCCCGGGCTTTTAACTACGAGGTCATATCGCCTACTACCAGAGCGCTCTTTCGTCACTGGTGGACATGAGCCTGACTCTACTGTGGGAGTCCTAAATTTTGCCTACCCTAAATTTTTATTCAGGCTCGGGACCATCGCTGAAGGTCCCATCCGAAGTTTATTTTACCTCCCAGATAAAATAAAATAAGGGCCTTGGCCGGGTTTCGAACCCATGATCTTGAGATCAGAAGGCAAGCACGCATACCACTGAGCTACTGGCGCCCTCACCAACTTACCATGTATCTGCTATTTAGGTTAACCAGAATCCTCCCTTTATATAACCTGCGTAACATTTATTTACGTTGTTAATTTTATTTTTGTTACACTTAAAATACCAAATAATTATTAAAGTGAGTCGACCTCCATAATCGATAAATTGTATATCCATTATTATATAATTGAGGGCGCCGGTAGCTCAGTGGTAAGCGTGCTTGACTTCTGAGCTCAAGGTCGTGGGTTCGTAGCCCGACCGAGGCCCTTAGTTTATTTTATCTGGGAGGTAAAATAAACTTAAGCACGCCGTCCTTCGGATGGGACGTTAAGCGATGGTCCCGAGCCTGTACGATGTCAGGTACTCGTTAAAGACCCCTACCCTAGATGAATAAAAATTTAGGGTAGGCAAAATTTAGGACTCCCGACAGTAGAGTCGGGCTCATGTCCACCAGAGTGACGAAAGAGCGCTCTGGTAGTAGGCGATATGACCTCGTAGTTAAAGCCCGGGCATGAGTCATAAAACCTAACCTATTATATAATTGACAAAATACAAATTGAATATTTGTTTCAGCGCCTATTTTTAGTAAATTTAGCGATTTTTTGAATTTTCGCCCTGATAAACCGCATAATTTTGAATTCAACTGATACATATAACTTTTCAGAAGTTTTTTTTTTAGTTTTTGGCTGTTACACTTTTTACATATTATATTATTTATTGTTTTTATTTATTATTAATATTTATTATTGTTTAGGAGTTCTACGAGCATACAGAAGTTCTTTGGCGAGATCGTGGCGTGCAAGCTTGCTTCGAGAGAAGCAATGAATACCAACTCATTGACTGCGCTAAATAGTAAGTACAGTTTTTATATAAATTTTTGTGTATCCATTTTTGTATTATAAGCTTGACGAAACATGAGGTCGAAATTGAGGTTTTGAGGTCTGAAAACCCAAAAAAAATCGAATATATTTGTTCTAACATATACAATAGAATGATTAAGAGAATAGAGAATAATAAATAGAAGATATAGAGGGCTCAGTGGTACTGACTTGTCTACTGAGAAACTCTTAGCCCCCTTGAGGACGCCATCCTTCGGATAGCTATGGATAAGCGATCGTTCCAAGACTCTACGATGTCAGGTACTCGTTTAAGATCCCTGCATTTAGATAATTAAACTTGTATAGTCAAAATTTAGACTCCCCACTGTAGAGTCAGGCTGATGCCCACCAGAGTTGCGAAAGAGCGCTGTGGTAACAGGCAAGATAACTAGAGAAGTAGAATTGGGCTCAAGTCATATAACTAAGGATCGAACTCCATGTTCACTAATATCTTTTATATTATTAATGTAGAGGGCGCTGGTAGCTCAGCGATATGCGTGCTTGCTTTACCAGGGCGACGCACAGTGTGAAATTTATGAGTTTTGATTTTCAAAATTCGAGCCCCCGCTCAATTTTTGATCAATTTGGATGAAACTAGGTGCAAAATATTTGTGAAAGCTGCCATCTTATCAGGTAACTGCGGGTTTCACAATCAAGGTATTATATGCCAATTGACAGCTGCCAAAACCCCGCGAAAATTTTAATTTTTTTTGTCTAAGTTTTTGTTAACGAATTTTTACAACTTATATGAATGGTTTTTGGGTCGGTGATTACGAATTCAATATTTATTTTAGCCAAAAGTGGTCCTAATGTTGTCATTTTGGCCTAAAGTGGTCCAAATTCAATATATTGGCTATTTTTGCCACTTTTGGTGGTTTTAATGGATTCATTGATTGTGAAACCCGCAGTTACCTGATAAAAAGCCAGCTTTCACAAATATTTTGCACCTAGTTTCATCCAAATTGATTAAAAATTGAGCGGGGGCTCGAATTTTGAAAATCAAAACTCTTAAATTTTACACTGTGCGATGAGGCTTTTTGGTTTATTTTATCTGGGGTATAAAATAAAATTAAGCACGCCGTCCTTCGGATGGTACTCGTTAAAGACTTCTATCCTGGATGAACAAAAATTTAGGAGTCCCGTAGTAAAGTTGTGCTCATGTCCACCAGAGCGACGAACATTTTAGAATTTAATTAAAAAATTTAAGGATGTCACCTATTAATTTTCCGCGAAATCGGTCAATAATTGCGGTTGTAATGAATGTATCGACAAGAAATTTAGTATGATAATTTATTTTAGCATAAACAATCGATTGTTTTAGAGGGAGAGTGGAATTAGTATTTTTATTTTATTTATATTATTTTAGTAGTATTATTAGTTAATTCGTTCTGGAGAAGTACATTTCTGGTGATTCGCCGACATTTTTTTTTTCTTGTGTATATAAGAACTAAATGGACGTTCAAAATGTTCAATATTTTATATATTCTAGTGCGAATAAATAAGAAAGGAAGAGACGCGGGGTTTGGAGATATCAAATATACCGCTTGGCGCGCTGCCAATCGTGTTTTTATATCGTACATTTATAATTTCCCTGTTTCCATTTTTAGGGACATTTTTATTTTTACATTTTAAATTAGTTTGCTACACCTGTTTGTGTGAGAGTAGGTAATCTTAGTCTGGAAAAAATAAAATAAAATATAATATAATAAATAACTGATGGGTTAAAGTGACTATGGTAACTTGAGAGTCTAAAGTTCGAATTCTTGTTAAAAATATTTATTATTATTTAAAACTTTCTAAATGCTATTAATTTAAAAAAGCAAACATTATAAAGAAAAAATCAAAAAAAATCTAACTTCCAATAAAAAAAAAAAAATAATAAATAAAAAAAAAAAAGATAATGGAAATGAATTTTAAAGTTGGATTTCTCATATTAAGTTTTTGTTAAATATCTATTATTTACAGTTTAAGTACAAAGTGGTTTGACTAAATGTTTATTAGTTTTTTTAAAAAATGTTATTATCATATGTATATGTGTATGTATGTATAAAGAAGTGTATATTTTTCTGTTTTGCATATATAAGTAAATGTGCGCATTTATTTTTTAATATTTAGATATTTAGAAAATTTATTAAGTGTGAAATTCTTACTTTATTATAATATAAAATGTAAATTCAAATTGTAACCCTACTCTCTACAATAAGCCTTAATAGACTTCAGTGTAGTAATAAATAAATAAAATATAAAAAAAAAAAAAAATTTACAAACTTTCTGTTCGTTTATATTTGGCTATCCTTGGATCCATGTTCTGCACAACTAAAATCTCAATTTATTTCGTATTTTACCTATTAACTTCAAAGTTGGAATGAAGAAATCAGATGTGTAATTAGCACTAAATTATAAATTATAAAGAAAACACGAATGTTTATTAGAAATATTGTCTATTTCGATCATTTATAAAATATATGGGAGTACTTTCGGTATTGCTACCATCTTCAGCCACGAGTTGTATTGCCATACTCAGTATTTGTTAAGTCGTGGCTGAAGATGGTAGTAATACCGAAAGTACCATATATTTTATATACATCTTGTGAAATAGACAATATAAAAAACATTCGTGTTTTCTTTATAATTTATTGTTTCACAATCTCTCACCAAAAATGTTAAATATCACTAAATTATAGTTCAATCGGACGAAAATTGAGACAACTTTACTCCGGGGTCTAACTACATTTTTCAAAATACCACTTATATTTATGACTTAATCAAAAATCTTTTCAAGTAAAAATTCTAGAGAATAATGAAATACATAATTTATATGAAATACGATTTTTCGTAGGTCGTCCGGTTTTTGAGATACATGTCGAAAATCATCTTGAAATGTAGTTTTGAATCATATGTTTTTAGACGTTTCCTTGACTTACCCGAAAATGTTCGTTATACAATTGTTTATAAAACGTTCCTTATAAAATTTAAAAAATATTTCTCACGATGTAAGGAACAACTTTTGTCCTGACTTTTGCACTTGACCGATTTTTTTAGTCTATAAATATAATTTATAAGAGGGCGCCGGTAGTTCAGTAGTATTACGTGCTAGCTTACTGAACTCAACATCGCGGGTTCGAAACCCAGCTCAGACCTATAATTTTTTCTATCTGGGAAGTAAAATAAACTATCCTTTGGATGGGTCGTCAAGCGATGGTCCCGGGCCCGTACGATGTCAGTTATAATAAAAATTGAGGGTAATCAAAATTTAGGACTCATGACGAAAGAGCGCTCTGGTAGTAGGCGATATGACCTTGTTAAAGCCCGGACATGAGTCATAATAACTAACTACTAATTTGTTATTTTTGTATTTCCTGGTTATTTTTCTGTTTAATATTCATGATGTTTTATTTTTAACTTTTGATCGAAATATATTTGATAAAACATTTTTGTCATGACTATTTTTATACTTAAGCTTAATTTTTTCTCATCTTATTTATTGTTTATGTTTTCTTTTCTGTTTCAGTTTTTTGGATAGAGTCAATGTTATAAAACAACCTAATTACACCCCTTCCGAGCAGGTAAATAAAGATCATTATATTTTTTAAAAATATGTATTTGCTAAGTCTTTACATAATATTTTATTCTTTGGTGGATATTATCCTTGAATTGAGGCCAGTTCAATAGCAGAAGGTGGTTGATGAAACAATACTTCATTGGCCTAACGGTCTTACAAAAATATTTATTTTTTATATATCGATTGACGTTAAACTAATTCATAGTATATTGTATATTTTGTGTGTTGATGATAAGTCAAATGAAAGCTTATTGAAGCACGAATTGAACAATATATATGATGTATTTTTTTATGCATTTTTAAAAATGTTTTAACGGGAAAAAGCTTGGATATTGCTGTGGCTCACCCTTATCACCAAAAGGATGGTTCAGAAAAATCTGAAAAAAAAATCGAGAATTAGGTGTAGATTGAGCCAAAATTATCAGGATTGAAAAATTCTACCGCGATCAATTGTTATAAACAATTTAATTGTTTATTTCATTATAACTGCTGGGTTTTAGAGAAAAAGTTTTTCGACAAAGAATATTTCTCATGATGCATGGAACAAATTACTCGTCCTTACACGTTTAATTTAAGTGGGTGACTCATGGCACGCAACACTAATTGTGCAAGTATAGTTTGCACTTTTTTTAGTCTATAAATGCAATTTATACGAGGGCGCCGGTAGCTTAGTGGTATGTGTGCTTGCTTAATGAGCTCAAGATCCTAGATTTGAGATCCGGCCGAGGCCATTAGTTTATTTCATCTGTGAGGTGAAAATAAACTTAAGCATGCCGTCCTTCGGATGGGACGTTAAGCGATGATAGTCCCGAGCCTGTACGATATCAGGTACTCGTTAAAGACCCCTGCCTTAAGTGAATAAAAATTTAGGGTAGGCACATTTCTGAGAAGTAGAATCGGGCTCATATCCATCAGAGCGACGAAAGAGTGCTCTGGTAGTAGGCGATAGGACCTTGTAATTAAAGCCTGGGCTTGAGTCGTAATAATCAACTAACTACATTCTATCATATTTCAGTCATTATATGCAATATTATGTAGATATATACGGATCATAATAATATTTGATATTATATCTATTTTTTCCTAAAAAAAATATATATATTTATTATTTATATAAATAAATGTAAATACACTATGGCTAGTTATCTAAAACTAAAAATTGCTCGAATGGATGAAACGTTAACCGATATATAAAAAATAAATATATTTGGGAGACCGTAAGGCCATTGAAGTGTTGATTGATAAAAATCGAATCACCTTTTAATATATTTCTTCCGGTAGGCGGACATAGTGGACTTGTTAAATAAGTAATAAAGAGTTATGAGTCCAACAATATATTTTATTTATACCACAACTAGTTTCGGCAATTCGCCATCCTATTTAATGGTAGATAATTCTCAGGTGTTTGAGCAAAAGGGCTTAAGTCAGAATAATTCTTGTGATCCAAAGGACAAGTGCATTTAAATATTTTTATCATATGTAACTAATTGTTGGGATATTTTGTTTTGTTTATATTTAATACTTTTATAGAAATAATATTTCAAGTAACATAAATGTGTTTTTCCTGATTTGCAGGAATTTTTCAAACCTTCAGAAATTCCCTTTCTAAAATTCAGATTTGCTGACTTAAGCCCTTTTGTCCAAACACCCGAGAATTATCCATGTATTTCCTAAGATTCTTTTAAACTTATTTATTTATTTTTCCTAATTTAACTAATTAAAATTAATTGTTTATATCCTTTATGTATTTTTTTGCTGATTAATATTGAATTAATGTGATTTATTACAGGATATACTTCGGTGTCGAGTGCTCACGTCAGGTATTTTTGAAACCAGGTTTCAGGTTGAAAAGGTTAACTTCCAGTAAGTATTGTACTGTTATATATATATATTTTTTTTTTGTAGCATTATTTAGGTTTTTTTGAGGTTTTGACTGTGGTCAAGATCGTGGGTTCGAAACCAGTCCCAGGCTCTTCTTTTTTTTTTTTATCTGGGAGGTGAAAAAACCTTGTGCATATCGTCCTTTGGAAGGGACGTTAAACTATAGTTACGAGTCTGTGTTAGGAACTCGTTAAAGGATTCCCATCGCAGAGTGGGGGCTCATGTCCACCAAAGCGACGAAAGAGCGCTCTGGTTGTAGGCGATATGACTTCGTAGTTAAAGTCAGGGCATGAGTCATAAAACCTAACCTAACCTATATAATATGGGAGTACTTTCGGTATTGCTACCTTATTCAGCCACGACTTAACAAATACTAAATGAAAGTTAAACTGGTTCACATTCGGATCTGTCCCCCGATGCTTCTTCTGTACAATCTTAAACAATTGGAATACTATCAAAATATAATTTTATTTATTATTTTCAATGTATTCTAATTTTTTTCAGACTCTACTGTACAGAAGAAAGGGACAGAGGAAGTCCTTGGGGGTAGAGATGGGACAGTTCGAAATGTGAACCTGTTTGACTTCCATTTAGTATTTGTTAAGTCGTCATGACTGAAGATGTTAACAATACCGAAAGTGAGGGCGCCGGTAGCTCAGTGGTATGCGTGCTTGACTTCTGAGCTCAAGGTCGTGGGTTCGTAACCCGACCGAGGCCCTTAGTTTATTTTATCTGGGAGGTAAAATAAACTTAAGCACGCCGTCCTTCGGATGGGACGTTAAGCGATGGTCCCGAGCCTTTACGATGTCAGGTACTCGTTAAAGACCCCTACCCTAGATGAATAAAAATTTAGGGTAGGCAAAATTTAGGACTCCCACAGTAGAGTCGGGCTCATGTCCACCAGAGTGACGAAAGAGCGCTCTGGTAGTAGGCGATATGACCTCGTTGTTAAAGCCCGGGCATGAGTCATAAAACCTAACCTAACCTAATACCGAAAGTATTTTCATATTGTACATATTTTGTGAAATAAACAATATTTTATGAAACATTAATTTTTTCTTTATTTTTTTAAAAAGTGTTTCACAATATCTGCAGAATTTATTTATTTACAAATAGATATTTACAACTATATAAAAATATTTACACACTCCCTAGTCACTGAGTTACTATTCTTTATAACTACTCACTGTCCCTGCTGCTGCTGAGGTCTCTAGGCCATTGGCGCTTAAGGCGTCGTTGGGGAAGTTAGAGAAATAAATTAATGAGAAAATGTTAGATATTATTATGTATTTTCTTGATAAGTGTTTAGGGGTCGTCCATATATAATTATGTAATGCAATATTTGAAAATAAATTTTTCACCCTCTCCACTACATATGTATCCCGTAATTTATGACGGGTCCTGTTTGGATAAGGAAATAAAAAACTTCTTTGGAGATGACATTCAATTTTCCAAGCTTATATATTAGATTTATAATTGAGTCTGACACAAATCTGACACATATCTTTATTAATAACGATGCAAAAAAAACAACAAAAAACAAATGTGTGAGTGACGCGCGGTACTCATGAGAATTGATGTGTAAACATCGGCTTTAGTTTCAAAAACTTGCTGACGTGCACTGATTTTAATTGAAGTTTGTTTTATAATGTTACTACAATAAGAAAAGTAGTATGAGGAATTAAACTTTCAAATTATAGGTTTGTGATAGCTAAAATAAGATATATTCAACTGTGATTCAGTAGCATAGCGAGGCAGGCTGAGGTCCGTGGGCAGCGAGGCAGGCTGAGGTCCGTGGGCAGCGAGGCACCTCCCCCATACAAACCAAATATTCTGATTCAAAAATGACAATTTAGCCGTTTGTAAGAGAAAAAACAACACACTATAAGAAATGAATATATATTTTGAAAAGGAAAATCGAAAACAAAATACAGTAAACTCCCGATTATCCGCGGAATTGACTGGCGTGGATACCGCGGATAATCGAATTTCACGGATAAGCCGCAAAATTGCCGATAATGGTCAAACAAAGACCGAAGGCACTAAAAAAACAACACACAGGCGATTCACTCGCACGCTAAGTAAGCAAACATCTGCAGTGCTGCTAGTTGCGTCCAAAACTGCTCAAGCACACACTACGTATATACCGATATATGTACTACACAGTAATACTGAACTACATAAACGTTTTGTACTGTACATACATTATTAAGTGTACTTACTGTTTGTATATTTGTGATTTACGATTTTTATTACGTTTAAGTATGTATTTAGTAACTTTATTTCAATTTTTGTGAAATAATTTTCGGTTTCAAAACCTTCCTTTTTTATAAAAATGCCTCCTACAGGCACCGCGGATAATCGAGAGTTTACTGTAATATCAATAAGTTGAAATGATTAAAGAATAAATAAATAATTTTATTTTACCTTCCAGATAAAATAAACTAAGGGCCTCGGCCGGGTTTCGAACCCACGGCCTTGAGCTCAGAAGGCAAGCACGCATACCACTGAGCTACCGGCGCCCTAATAGAGAACATAAACACAGTCAGCACGAAAAAAAAACAGAATTTTGCGAATTAGATTCATCCCAATCCCAACTAGATAGCAAATAGAATACAAATCATATACACAAAAAATACAGTTGGCGGAATTCAATATGAGTTAGGAAGGATGTTTGGCGCAGTTCAATAGTTTTAAATATCATAAACAAGGGTAACTTAAAATAACAGGTATCCCATTGGCGCAATTCGATTTCGCCTCTTCGTACAGCTGGGGAAGTGGAAAGAAAATTAATTGAATCGTGATTTTGTTTGTACCTAATACTGTTTATTTACAACCTTTATTATTGTTATTGTTATTTTGTTGTTAATTGGGTCTTTTTGTGTTATTTTAGTATGTTCGACGTGGGAGGTCAGCGAGACGAACGACGAAAATGGATCCAGTGCTTTAACGATGTTACTGCCATTATCTTTGTGACGGCGTGTTCCTCGTACAATATGGTCCTGAGGGAGGACCCCACCCAGAACCGCCTCAGAGAGAGTTTAGATCTCTTTAGGAGCATATGGAACAACAGGTACATCCATTTTGACAGACTCTGAACATAATGTCTGAAGGTAGTACGTCAGACACGAGACCTGTCACTCCCGTCTCACTTTTTAAAAAGGGAATTTACAACTGCCCTTAAAAAATATAATTTCAACTTTGTCACGATAACTATACAATTGATACTTAGCACTTTAAAATGTTCAATAATAACATTGACATTGCCAACTTTAAAATTAACACTAGAGCTCGCTTAAAAAAATATATATTTTTTTATTTAGGTGCTCATGCAACTATTATTATAAACAATTGTTACTAATAAATTAATAATAGTTGCATGAGCACTTCTCTCGAGGCTTGAGATTTGAATTCCATATTTTTAAATCGGTGTGATTTGAATGATTATTTGCCTCATATAAAGAAACTTTATGACTAGTGGTTCATTCTTGTTTACGATAAAGACCACGTGTGCATCTGTAACTGACTTTAACTTCTTCCAATTCCTTGTACGAAGTACACATTTTCCATTATGATAGAGATTGCACGAAATTTTCCGCTTCTTTCGGACACGAAAATTCTTGTTTCTTTTGCCAAATTCTACTGATTCGCGTTTTTTTTTTTTTTGTTTCCTGGCAGTATTTTCTGAATAACAGTCAGACACGTCCGATAAATATTCTATGTCGTATTTACATAAAGACATTATTCAATAATTATCATTTCTTTCTCGACACAAACAAACGGGAATTTTGATGATGAATGTCAACCTTTTGACAGAAAATATGGTGCGTAATTTCGTTGGGGAACATTCGTTACTCTTCGGCGGAAAATCTATGTTGAGTTTTCACAGGATTTTCCTGTTTTCCAACCACCTGATCCCGATAACTCCCGATAAGATGCATCCATCAACACGTAACACACACAGTAACTTACTGTACTGGCAGTACTTACTGTATTGACAGTAACTTACTGTATTGGCAGTACTTACTGTATTGACAGTAACTTACTGTATTGACAGTAACCTACTGTATTGACAGTAACTTACTGTCACATTCATTTATTTATATTCCATTGAATATCCTCTGAACAACTTATTTCTATTTCATTCTTTATATTCTCTTCTTTTAGCTTACTACAATTTTTCACTCTGTACTGATGACTATTTTTCTTTTCAGATGGTTAAGGACGATATCTGTTATACTGTTCCTTAATAAACAGGTAATTTATTCAGTTTTGATCTCTTCACCTGTTAATATTCTTTTTCCATTTCTGCTTGCTACTGTATTTATGAAATGTCCAAAATAGGACAAAAAGTAGTTCTTTTATCTATTAGTCTAATTTTATCTAAGCTTTTTTCTGTTCCTTATTCTTTGCTCTGTAGATTTCTTATTATTTATAGATGTAAAAATGACTGATATTTTGAGAAGTGATCTTTCCACAGTTTGTAAAATAAAAGTATAGTCTGACATTATCAGGCTTGTCCACTGAGCTCAGGGTCGAAGTACGAAACCCGGCCTAGGCTCTTAGGTTTTTTTTATGGTTCTGAGCCTGTACAATGTCAGAAAGTTGTTAAAACCCCTTACTCTAGGTGAATAAACCCGGATTGGTAAACTTTAGGTCTCTAACGGCCGAACTACCTGGGCTTACTTTCCAAACGTCCGGGCAAGACTTGAATCTGTTTGGGTAAAGCCGAACCACTGGACGTCCCAGATACTATCGGGTCACGGGGATTTCAACTCCAAGCTCTTCTTTTTCAAGAAGAAGGACAGCCCGAACTGCTCGTGCGGCGGCGTCGAGACTGCAGAACACGTTGTACGACGGGCCTAGGGTGGAGTTGATACGCCGGACAGGATCGTACCTGGGACTGAACCCGTGGAAGCTGATGAGTTCGGTCGATTCGTCGCCTCCTGGCAGAGGGTAAAGAAGGCAGTTCAGCGTGGTTCAGGGGATGACCGCAGGTTGCTAGTAACACAGCCCACCTGCGACCATCCTCGGCACAATGCAGCCAAGAGCATGGATGCCTGGTCCCGAATTTTCTCGGGAAACGCCGATAAAGGTAGGTTGGGGGCTACGACGGGCTCATTTCCACCATGAGTGACTAAGTCGGTTTCTCCGACTTTATAATGAAAATTTGGGCGTGATTCGGAGTAGAGACCCGATTCAGAATAATTACCCAAATTTATACATAGGGGACAGATATGTTATTCCGGTAGCCCAACTGAGTCACACCTGGTAGCACTGAGTTCGTGAGGCAGACAACATATCCCCTCCGTAGAATTGAGGAGGGGAGACTCTCTTTTGTTTCTTTTCATTTTTATCTCCATACTTTTATTTATACTAATCTCTCTACTTTTATGGATATCTCCTCTGCTTTGGACATGTTGGATATATTCAGTCGCCCCTCCTCAAAAATTCTACCACTTTTTTTTATACCTTTTTACTAAATGATGGGTTTTTGTAGACTGTTTGATGATGAGGGTAACCTCGAAAGCCATTTTTTATTTAGCAACCTGTGAAATATTATTTGTAGGTTCAAACCTACAAATAATATTTATACATAATAATTTGTACAATTTTGTTGAGTTAATGCAACTATGAGTTGGTGTTGTTTTGATGCAGGATCTGCTAGCGGAAAAGATCAAAGCTGGCAAGTCCCGGCTGGAGGACTATTTTGAAGAGTTCTCCGGTTACCAGACCCCCGGAGATGCAGCACCTCCCTCGTCTTCGGAGGACGCCTCCGTTGTAAGGGCAAAGTACTTCATAAGGGACGAGTTCCTGGTGAGTAAACGAATAACCTAAAGAGGTTTTGGGCTTTGAAAGGACATTTTCTCTCTAGGAAACACATAAGACCCTTCTCTCTTTCTCTTTCTCTCTTTTAGACACATTAAAATACTTAATTTTTCTCTTTAAGACATATACTTATGGGTGTTGCACTATGACAACGCGCCTGTTCATTCTGCGTTGCTCATTGGCGATTATTGCACAAAAAACGCCATGAACGTCATCCCCCAGCCCCCATACTCACCAGACCTTGCTTTTGCGGACTTTTTCCTGTTTCCGAAATTCAAGATACGCTTAAAAAGGCAGAGATTTCACTCAACTGACGAAATTAAAGAGAAATCGCTGCAGGAGCTGAACAGCATTCCAGAAGATGAGTTCTCAGGGTCCTTCCAGCAGTGGAAAAATGTATAGCTTCCCAAGGGGAGTATTTTGAAGGACACAATGTCCAATAACTTGTAAATTTGTTTAATACATTTTTAAAAAAATCAGCCCTGGAAATTTTTGATGACCCCTCGTATATTCTTTGTTCTTTCTTTAAGACACTTCTCTCTTTCGCTTTGAAACAATTTTCTCCTCTCTTCCTGACATTTCTCTCATTCCTTCTTTAGGACACTTCTCCCTTTCTATTTAAGACAATTTTCTCCCCTCTTCCTGTCATTTCTCTCATTCCTTCTTTAGGACACTTCTCCCTTTCTATTTAAGACAATTTTCTCCCCTCTTCCTGTCATTTCTCTCATTCCTTCTCTAGGACACTTCTCCCTTTCTCTTTAAGACAATTTTCTCCCCTCCTCCTGGCTGATAGTAAATAGACAAATCAACTTCAGATAAAGTAATACAGTAGAATCCCGATAATTCATATGGTCAAGGGACTGACGGTTTGGTACGAATTATCGGGATTACCAATTATCGGGAGTACAAAATAAAAAAAAATTAAAGAACGTATTAATGCAAATATGTATGTATTAAGAAGTATGTACAATGTGGTAAGAATAAAAACTATGCAATAAACACTGCTTTATACTAAACTATACAATAAACAATACATGCAATAAAAAATATGTACATATGTTCTAGATTAAATAAACACCAATCAAACATTTGTTGGAAAAAATGTTGGAAAAGATCAATAAAATTCCTAAAACTTTCCCCCTCTCCTCATTTCCTTGGAGTGAAAAGAGTTCGAATTACATGAGATATAAAACTTGTCTCTCTCACTCGCTCTCCCCTTTGGTTCTGTAGGAATCACGTGATTACCTAGAAAACATTTATCTCGCACTCATTCTGCTCTCTCGTCTCTCACTGTCCTCTCTCCCCCTCTTGAAAACAGTACGAATTACCGAGGTTTTTAAGCTGGAAATACGAATTATAAGACGTTTTAAGTGACCTCGAGCATAAAAATAATACGAATTACCGAGGGGTCCGAAATGCATTGTTTTTATACCACTTACTGGGATTTTCTCTGGGGACCGGCAAATTTGTACGAATTAGCCGGAAATACGAATAATCGGGATTCCACTGTATAATAACTCATGTTATTTCCTGGTAATCTGCTTAGAATTGTATAATTAATAGTGTACGTTTCTATTTCAGCGGATTTCAACAGCATCAGGGGACGGTAAACATTACTGCTACCCACACTTCACCTGCGCTGTGGACACCGAAAACATTCGCCGGGTTTTCAACGACTGTCGCGACATCATCCAGCGGATGCACCTACGTCAGTATGAGCTTTTATAAAAAACAAACAAAAAAAAAAATACAACAAAAAACAAAAAAAACTATATATATACATATATATTAAAAGAAATTTTTCAAAAAAAAATAAATAAATAAATAATAATAATAAATTAATGAAAATGTGAGTCAGTGAGTCCATAATTTTTATGGGGGCATGAAAGTCAGTCCAAGTGACTACGTCATGTGTAAAAATAAAAAGAAAAAAAAAAGACCACATCCCAAGTCAATGAATTCATTCATAAAAAAAAAAAAATGTTCTTTATATCGATAGTGTGAATCGTGTGCGTGAGTGTTGTGTACCTATCTAACTATAAAATGAATGAAGTACGGTGGAACTTACAATAACGGTGCCGTTGCTGAGCGTGAAGCGTTGGAGCATTGGAGAGTGACCGTGAGTGTTAACAACAAACAAAATTATTTTAAAAAAATTAAAAAAAAAAAAAAGTTATATATATCTATATATATATTTATAAAAAAAGAAAAGTAAAAAAAAAAGATCAAAACAACATGAAAAATTTTATTGTACAGCCTTTCTCTCTCAAAAAAAAAAAAAAAGAAGAAGAAAAGAAAAAAACGTGAAAATAAAGTATAAATATATATATAAAGTTATAAAAAATTATATAAAAATAATAAAGTAATATGATAATTATAAAAAAAAAAAAGAAAAAACACATTTGTGAACAGGTTATATTTGCAATTGTGTATAACAGGAAGTCAGTTGGTTTGTTTTTCTTCTTATTTATTATTTATTACCTGGAAATATCCTTTTTAACCTTTTTTTTATTTTATTTTATTTAAATGTGCCTTATTTAAACTATATTTAAGGGAGAAATACTTCTCTTATTGGCAGGCGTCAAACGCGGAGTGTCAGACAAGTAGAGTGGATAAAGTGTTTTTTTTTTACAGGCTTACGATACTCTTACGATATATCGGACGAAGGTTTTTTTTTTGTTTTTTTATCAAAAAACATAAAGAAATATTCCTGAATTTTAAAATAATATGTTACTCTTTGTGATGTTTTTTGGGAGGGAGAAAAAAAATATATTGCGTAGTTTGACCTGGAATATATAGGGAGATCTCTCAGCGCATGTGGCCCTGCCAATATTTAATAAAAATGCCGCAAGTCTCGGTTCTTCTTTTGATGTATATATTCTGGAGAGAGAAATCATAAATTGTCATAATTATTGTTCTAATAATGATTATTAGCATTTATATATTTATTTCTTCACACCAAGTTCACTATTGGCGCGAATGTCTTTTGATGTAGCAGTGATGTTTAGACTCCACAAACTTCATTCCTATAAGTAGAGAAAATGGTGGGGAAGTGGTGCCCTCACATGTAGATGGCCCCCACTTCTTTGTCTCTCCCTCCCCTCCCGCCCCACAGAAGGAGAGAGAGGATAAACACCGGTAAGGTTATACAAGCAAGATAATGTAATTATAGTTTCGCAGGCATTAATTTTGTTTTGATATTTTTAACATATTTTCTTCCATTCATTAGGACTATGAGGTCATTTTGCCTACTACCAGAGCCATAATATGAGAGATATAGTGGCTGTGATGCAGTGGGATTATGGGGAATGTCCTCCATTTTGTTTTTTCTTCTTAGCTCTACTCTTTGGCCAACCTCTATAAATCTAGTATAGAGTACCTTCTGTTCCATAATCTTTCTCCACTCATACATCACAAAGTGAGTAGCGTGTCTCTACTTTTCTCTGTAGCCATATTGTCCATCTGACGACTTGTCTTGGAACTGATTGTACTCGCACTAACCAACTGTTCCTCAACGTGCGGGTTTAACTAAAAAAAAAAACATTTAACTGCCTTTAATGAATGTATCGAAACGAAATTTTGAAAATTGTGAACTTCCTTAAGACAACTAAAGATTTTCAGTCAAAACGGGGATCATCATCATCATCATAGGCGGTACAGCCCGTCTCTATCAGCCCAACGCACCAAACCGTCTTGCGTCTCTGTTCATGGTCTCCAGCCATCTTCTTCTGGGTCGTCCCACTCTTCTCCTACCCTCCGGTGTAACATTAACGAGTTTCCTGGCTATAAGGTCCTCGTCCATCCCTCTTACGTGTCCATCCCAACGGAGTCTGGCAACTCTAATCCAGTGCGACAATTTTGGTTCTGTATAGAGTGCGTACAACTCCTGGTTGTATCTGATGCGCCAGACGCCCTCCTGGGTGGGACTGAAGATCCTGCGGAGTCCCTTAAGACAACTAAAGATTTTCAGTCATAACGGTGATAGGAAGACCAAAAACTTGGTTGATTAATTCGCCCTGGGGAATTACATTGCCCGTGATTTATCGATAATTATTTTTTTGTCTTTTGCCTACTACCAGAGCGCTCTTACGATCTGGTGCATGTGAGGCCTTTAACGAGTATCTAACATCGTACAGGCTCGGTTTATTCTCGGCCGAGTTTGAACCCGCGATATTGGGCAGACATGTACGCTACCTCTAATAATAGTAATACTTATATCTTCATATGTAAATAAAAAATTCTTCAGAACTTTTTGAATTTTTCTGGCAACCTTACTAATATATAATCGCATTTTGGCATTTATTAATAAAAACATTTGTATTAAAATAAGGGTTAAAAACTAAAATAAGTTATAGTAAACTTGTTGTGCATAAATATATAAAGAGCAAAGATGAGATTATTTAAAAAAAATAGGTCCTATTGTAACAAAACAAAGTGCTCCTTATGTAGTCAAATGATCAATGTTTTGTGAATGATTCGTGCACGCTTCACTGACTTCATGTATAAAGATTCGCTTTACAGACTATATACAATCTCTGCCAGAAGATATAATTCTTCCTTAGTTTCTAGCAAAATTTTTATGTGATAAGTCAATTTAAATTTTATTGTTATTTAATTATATTGTTATTTGATTATTTATTATTATTATTGTTATGTTATTTGACGAGTTAATTTAATTTAAAAAAAAAAATGGGAATGAATTCATCTTTGGCAGTGGATGATCAGGGACTTCATTTGTTTTGTAATTTTTGGATTGGATATCGGATTATTTTTGGCTATACTTGAGTAAAGCTTCGTTTACCTTATTCCGTCATTCGGATTTGCATTTCTGGTCGTTTTTCGATTTCGGGATTGATACTAAATAAAATAAATACATTTTTTTTATACAATCTATTTCGTTAATACGTACTGAATTATATGTGTTTCTTTTATGCTTTAATGCATTTAATTTAAAATGAGTTCTGAGTTCTTTATTGCTATTTTTATTTTCTCATCTGTCGTCTGTAGACCGTAAGAATGCCGCGAAACCGTTGCTTTTTAGTTTTTGGGTCGTATTTTTCATTATTTAAATGACTGGATATCTTTCGATGAATTTTGGATATCATTTTTTTTTTTTAATTGAATTGAAGGCTAAAGTGGAAAAAATGTCTACGAAACGACGATGAACTTTGGAAGTATTACTATAAAAACATACTTAGTTATTGTGACTCATGCCCGGGCTTTAACTACGAGGTCATATCGCTTACTATCAGAGCGCTGTTTCGTCACTCTGATGGGCATAAGCTCTACTCTACTCTGGGAGTCCTACATTTTGCCTACCAAGGTGTTTTTTTTATCTAAGAGATGGGTGTACCTAAATTTACTGCTTGGCTTTGTGTTAATATATAATTTATTTCATAAAATAAATATCAATTAATTTGTGCAATATTTTAAATAAAAAGTTGCATTTACGAATTTAGGTGATTATTTTAAGATGAGTCAAACTGATGTAGCAGCTTCTAGAGATCAAATCATGAAAAACTGTTCATATTCTGTCTTGTTTAGGAAATATTGTAAAAAAATAAAAATTGGATTTAAATAAATTTAAAATATTAACTCTTACTTGGATGGCCACAGATCCAAGTGGTCTCTTTCATCGTTCTCACCAGACGCTTCCATGGTCCTCGATCCTCGGCCGTAGCTCTCCAGTTGGTATTTTCGGTCCTCTTCCTGGACTCCTCCACTGGATTCTGGCCTCTGAAGCCGCTCTAGTCTTCGCCTCTTCATCTCGCTGACTAGAATGTTGATGCGGTTCTTTCCAACTCTTGATTAGACCTGTGTCCCAAGAGTCAAACACTATCCCAGATGTGACCCAAGAGTCAAACACTATCCCAGATGTGTCCCAAGAGTAAAACACTATCCCAGATGTGTCCCAAGAGTAAAACACTATCCCAGATGGGTCCCACGATTTTCCTCAATACTATTCCTTTCGAACTGCTGTATCTTCTTCAGGCTCTGTTCGGAACTCTGATGGCTGTATAATGGTGTAGTAATAGGAATATATTTGTTGAAAGAATCAATTTTTTGATAGGTGGTCCTATATAAGGTTTGAAGAAAAGTTGTCTTAATTTTCGTCCAAAATCTAATCAGATCTAATGCGCTCACAACGATACGCGAAAATAGTTTCCGTTGAAAACTAGGTCGTGGATTTTTTCACATATACTAAAGGAATTATGTAAGAGGGGTCTGTAAAAAAGTGGATGGTATAAGAAAGTCCTGATATTGCCATATCATATATTTTTTTTCAAATAAAAAAGCATCAATAATCGCCATTATACAGTCTTTAGGAACAGTTTCAAGAGCGCTCTGATAGTAAGCGGTATGCCCTCGTAGTTAAATGAGTCATATGGTAATATGGTATGATGTAAAATAAATACTAATTTTACGTCCCATATATAAAAAATTTAAAGGCCTCGGCCAGGTTTCTAACCCGTGATCTTATGCACGGTAGGCAAACATTATTAACGCTATTCGCCAGATATGCGAAGTATAGGGGAAGTTAAGTAATCAGAAAAATGCCTGTCTGTATGATTGTGTGTGTGTTTTATATGCGTATCCAAAGAAGACCTTTTGATTTTCAGTCAAATCGGTTGAAAGGGATGCGGACTCAAAAAATTTAATAACTGTTGACGTAATGAATGTATCCACATTGAAATTAGTGTAAGGATTCAGAAATCCCTGAATAAGACCACCAACTTCCATACCATATCAGATTATTTTCAAGAGGGAGAGCGAAAATTTAATTGATAATTTCGCGTTGAGGAAGTACATAGCCGATTCAACAATTTTTTTTTTTTTAAATTTAACCTTTACTATTTCAGTTTGAATAACCAAATCATGCATCAGATTAACCAATTCCAAAATCCTACAGTTCTACTCTAAAATTCAATTTAAAATCGCCTCGCTCGCGGCGTTGAAACGCCTTAGGCCAATTTATACGCACAATATAAAATAATCTCGCACATTCTATTTGTCCACTCTGCTTGGGAAACATTTTCAAACATCAACTATCAACTAGTCAAAATGTTTTCAATATAATTTTCCTTTACCTTTTTAATTTAATTTTATTATATTATTATTATTTTTTTAAGTCCCTTAAATTTGATTATGATATATTTGTATCACATATATTTTCCGTGAATTGTTGAGAAAAGAAGACTCTTCATTTAAATGTATTCATTTACATAAAATGTAGAAGAAAGGATCTAAACATAATGTTCATCATATTATTATAAAAATTACTTTTTTGAAAAATTCCTGTAAGATTATAAATAAATGAGAAACGAAGAAAAAAGAAAATTAAAAAAAAAAAAAAAAAAAAAAAAAAAGAGATTGAAAAAAGTTTTACAATTTTTGTTTGTGTTATTTATTTAAAATTCCTGAACATAAATTTTTTGTAATAAATATTCAATGTTTCTTTTGGTTGGGACCTTATATTCGTAGTGGTATGGAATGAAACATTAGCCAAATATGTCCAAGCAATTTTTAATATTCTTTACGTTTCGGCCTCTTATGGGACATTATCACTGAAATGAATTGAACGGACATTAATATAACATTGTATTCCAAAAATTGCAATCTAAACTATTTGTTTACACTTTAATTCTGGAAATTGTCATCTAAATTACTAAAGCAATCGTTTCTGGTGAGTTTTTTTATAAATATAAAGAATGTACATAAAAAAACAATTAAAATAATAAGTAATTTAGATGACAATTTCCAGAATTAAAGTGTAAACAAATAGTTTAGATTGCAATTTTTGGAATACAATGTTATATTAATGTCCGTTCATTTCATTTCAGTGATAATGGTCCATAAGAGGCCGAAACGTAAAGCATATTAAAAATTGCTTGGATCTATTTGGCTAATATTTCATTCCATACCACTGTAATACATAATAGAATTTATACTCTAACCTGGGGAAGCCCAGCTATAGAAAGTATGTAATTGGTCAAAAATAGCGGAATTCCATGTTTTCCGAACGATTGATTATAAAAAAAAAAAAATCTGTGATCACATTTTATATAACATTCGTAAGAACAACACCTATTGATTTTCAGCCAAATTGACGAAAGGGATTAGGGGGGAATTCTAATACTTGCCGATGTAATGAATATATCGACACAGAAGCCACACATGCTATGCATGTCAAATACTGAGTTTTAGTTCAAATGATCGATTGGTTTTGGAGGGAGAGTGAAAACTTGTGACTCTCGTAAATTCATTGAACGTTACACTCTTCTTAAAAAATCGGTTGTATCCCAAATTGCTTTATATTAACTTAAATTATTGGAAGATAGTGTAATTGCCGTATTGCCGCGAAGTAGGCAACCCCGCCTCATGTAATAATAAAAACGAGGAAAAAAAAAAAAAAAACGGATATGAAAGTTTTACAATTTTCATTTGTGTTATTTATTTTCAACTCCAATTATTGAAACATTACATAGAATAATATGCGACTTCCACACGTTTATTCTTTTGAAAAACATAATTTTAAAATACTTTTTTTTTAATATGCTTTGATCAAAAAATGTTATTGAAAAATATTTAGTAAATTTTCAAAAACATTAAAATCTTGAGTAGAACTCAATTAATCGCTAACTTCTAAGAGTATTCAATAAAATTATAGAAAATACCAGAAACATTTGTCTATTTCTCATGTAATATAAAAATAAATACTATTTTTTTTTCGAATATATGTAAACAAACTGATATTCTTAAATTGTATTGAATACTCTTGAAAATGATCACAACAGACCGATATTTTGGTCAGACGGATAATTAAAGAAATATTTTGTGAAATGCGTCAAAAAATGGGGCTTTCCCTCTTTATTTATATTTTCCGAATTTTCTTCTTACAAATAGTTGTATTGTATTTTTCAGTGATTCAAATTAAACATTTTTTATTGACCATAATTATGGGATCAGGGCACATAGATACAAATTCATACTGAAACCTATTCTTAACCTTAAAAAATAGTGTTTTCAAAGAAATATATACAAAATTATTATTATTTTTTTTTTAAATCAGCAAAATAGGTTTGTATCATTTTTTGCTGATCAGAATATTAAAAAATATCTTATTACCTGAAATATTGAAAACAAAAATGGGTAGGTAATAAAAAAACAAATAAAATAAAAAGAAATTATTGTTTAAAAACACTTTATCACATAAAAGACATTATTAAATTACTAGTATTTAAATTATTTACAAGTTTCTTTATTTTATTATTTTTTTTAAAGAGTTTTTGTCTATTTTTGTTGGGTAACTTTGAGTTTGAGGTGAGAAGTATTATGAGTACTTGGGACAAAGATATCGATGGGCTGCGCAACAATGTTTCCGGATATACTGAGTACCACAGTAGACTCGGCCATACCGTTGTATCATTTCTGCGCAATTTGGTCCTTTCTGCACCTCGTCCACGCATTCAGTCCCTAGAAAACAATTTAAATTATACATATATATAAAAGTTCCTTTCTAAACAGAAGTATGAACATTTTTCTAAATTTTGGACTCTGGCTTAATAGAGAGAGAATTTTTAGAATTCTGGCTTGAACAGAGAGAGAATTTTTAGAATTCTGGCTTAATAGAGGGATAATTTTCCTTATTGTTAATTACTAATATTATTATTAGTATTAAAAGTGATAGCAGAGAGTATTGAAGATGCCAGCCCTTCAAGATCTCCAGGAGAAATGTAATTTGGTAAAGCGACAAGAACATCTTCCAGGAAACTACTGGATATCTTATTAAAATGGCTGGTAAGAGACAGAAGTGATTATTACTGATTGTTGTCATTCAATACCATGAAAATTGAATGTACAATAGCAAAAAGTTGTGCATAGTAATTAAAGTTCAGTAGAAAACATATTCACATTAACAAAATTAATTCACATTTACAAGACTAAATTCAGAGTAATAAATTTATAACACGGTTAAAAAACTAAACGAATAATAAAAAAAAAAAAAAGGAACTCACGATAAGAAGGATATATTCACAGAAAATAAATTAAATGCTAGTAGAATAATATTTAACGTTTGGTAAACAAAATAAAACGCCCAGTAAAAAGGATATATTCACGATAAATAAATTAGCATGCTCGCAATTATATATTTTTTTTCTGTAATTTCGTATTGTGCATTTTAAATCTTAGTCCTTTAATTTGTTTTTACTGGGCATTCAACTTTTTTACTGAATGTTCTTACATTTCCTACTGCGCTTTATTAACCGTGTTATTGGATTAACTTACTAGGCAATACATTTTTAGTTATTGGGTTAAAATTTTATTTGCAGTGTTGCATTTGACTGTGATCATTTTGTACTGTATAATGCGTTTAAATCCTAACCATTTTATTATTTCATGCTAGTTTGCTTTCGAGGTTGCCCTCATAATGACGCTATCTACAAAAAAATACCATAATTTAGAAAAAGGTGAACATTTTATGGGCTAAAGTAAATACATAATACTCATTTTAGGACATATATTCAATATTGTTATGAAATTATTTTAACCCTTAGAATTGTTTACCTATTTTAATAAATGCTGTATTTTTTGTACGTTTGGCCTGATGATGAGAGAAGTCTTGAAAGTTGGCTAGTTTAAAAAAACAATCTGTGAGAAGTCAGACCTTTATTTTACAGGTTGTGAAATTGGAAATATTAGTAGCCCTCAACCGATGAGAGTTATTTAGCTTAAGTAATAGAAAAATGAGAGTAATCTTGATGAATAGTATTTAAAGTGAGACTGATGAATCATTTCATCTTGGGCCGGTAGTTAGAAGTGGCATCCCTTGACTATAGTAGCATTGCACTCCCATTTTATTATTATTCTTTATAAACGATAAACAGGGTAACTTAGGGGTTGCATGTGACCCCCATTTCACTTTTCAACGGTCCGAGACACATGATTCACCGGCCTGACTATAGATGAATATTTTTTATTTTTATATAAATAAAAAAAAAGTGGTAAATGTTTCATGGATATGTTAATTAACATCAAACCGGAAAATAAGTGTAGACAATTAATAAAATACCAAAACACTTGACTTTTATGTTGAACAAAATATTAACAAATTAACTACTACAGAGTTCTATTTGTTATCTTGTACTTAATATATAAATAAAGTGAACATTGTTATTGAATCTTGTGTTTTCACTATACCATTCCTCCAATTAATATGATACTTTAATTTTCGATTTATTAAAAAAAATATATGAAAACAGCGACTCAACTTTTTTTTATTTATAGCTGATTTCTGAAGAAATGACTGCACTAATTCAATTCGTGGGAGCTAAGGAAACTATTATCATATTATACAAGTTGGCCGAACCATTTTTCCACTCACACTATATTATATATTCTTTATTTATTTATTTTTAAAATTTTGAAAAGGGAAATTACACAAAAATCATATTGATTGGATAAGTATTCCTGAAGATAAAGCCCACTGCTCAAGAGGAAGATTAAATGACCGAAAAATAGGTCAAATAAAATTTGAGAGAAAAATGAATGTCATATTTAAATTTGCCGCCTCCTTAAAATAACCAATAATACTTATCCCATAAATATTATTTTTTTATCATTTTTCTTTTTAAAAATTTAGTTTTCAGAATGTGAAAAGAAAAACATAGTGTATCATAGGGTACATAACCAAGGATAGGAGATTAAATGTTGGATTTAAAATCAGGATAAAATATAAAATGGTGTTTGTTTCATGATTGTAACTGCAACTATCTGGCTGTCCCATTTAATTTAGGCCACTTTATATTTATCCCATTAATAATATTTTTAAATAATTTTTCTTTTCAAAAAATCTAATTTTTGAATTTGAAAGAAAAAAAATGGTAGGAGGAGGTTCAATAATGGATTTAAAATCAGATGAAAATATCTTGAGCTTACAGTCATCAATTGTAAGTCTGAAAACATCGAGTTATGGACAATTTTAATATTCAAATCCCTTTCTTAATTTTGCTAAAAATTATTTTGTTGTGACCAATTACTTTAGAAAAGTATTTGCTTGGAAATAGTATGTTTTTTACATGTTTTACTCATTCAAAATAGATTTTATTAAAACAAAATAATGATAAAAATGTCATAACTTAGTGCCTTTCGGTAGTAAGCCCACGATATATATTGCATTGAATATGAGCCGTCTAAATATCCAGGCTAGTTTTTTTTATTTATTTAGAGCATTTTTTGAACTATTAGAAGTCCGAGGTACTGTCGTATAAATAAAAAAATCAGTATTTGGCTAATGTTTCGGAAACTATTTATTTCCTTCTTCAGTGCCTTATAATGACTTGAGTGGATGTGTGTTGTGAATGTGGTGTGTGTTTATACCACACACATCCACTCAAGTCATTTTAAGGTCCTGAAGAAGGGAATAAATTGTTTCCGAAACGTTGGCCAAATATTGAGTTTTTTATTTACACGACAGAGTACTTCGACTTTCTTTAAAATTGAAAAGATATTGTCGACTCTATCAATCTTTAAAAACGAATAGATTTCCTCTATCTCAAATATATATAAAAAACGCTTTATGAACTTTTTCAAGCATTTTCTCAGGGAGTGATTCAGTTCCTAAGAAAATTGCGATTAAAATAAAATGTTATGTAATTTAAGCTTTTCAATAAAAAAAACATACACTAAATTAATTATAAGAATGAATTAAATAAATAAAAATGTTATAACAAAAATGAAGCAAGAATAAATTCAGTGTATTCCAGAAATAGATGATAGAATAAAAGTGTTTAGGAAAGGTTAAAGGTAAGGATAAATGAAATAATAGTACATTTAAAAATTTTTATTTTGGAAATTATATCATTTTATTTGTTATGCTGTTTGTTGCATTTGTAAGAAAACACGAAATTTTATTTCTCATATATCTTTTTGATGAATTTAGATTGTCAAATCACCTGTCTACAATAAAAGTTCAAATTCAGTATTTTACAAAAATCGTGAATTTATATCCGTTAAATAAACAACACACTATCGACGGCCTTTCGGTTTTCCAAAATTATATATTTTTTACTTATATACTTGTTCACGTTTTAAACATTTGTCATTTTTAAATATTACACAACTCAGTATCCATAATAATTCTTATCTATAACGTTTTATTTTTTAAATAAAATATAGTTTCTTAGCCTTGCTTTGTATTCATCTTGGGACATGGCGAAACCAAAAATAATAAACAAAAGAGAAAAATATATAATATATTGAGATGACTTAAATACTGTAGTTAGTTATTATGATTCATGCCCGGGCTTTAACTATGAGATCATATCGCCTACTACCAGAGCGCTCTGACTCTACTATGGGTGTACTAAATTTTGTCTACACAGTTTTAGTTATCTCAGATAGATATCTTTAACTAGAACTTGACATCGCACAGGCTCGAAGTCATAGCTTGACGTCCATGCTCAATGTTTACACACTAGTATGTACAAAAACTAATAATTGTTGTTTTCCTCAACTTCTGCATATAGTAAACCCTGGCTCTGGTTTTGGGCAATTATCTAACTGATGCAAATTTTCTATATATCGCTACCTCAGAACTAGACTGTCACAACTCAAAAAATATCGAATTCTTACTAAACTCATAGGAAGAATGGTAATATGGTATACATTTTTTATGGAAGTGTCACAATTGTAACTTCTAATTCTGGCCACCAGAGCCCAGATGAGTCGGTCTTCTTACGACAAGCTTGGGCTTTTAAAGGGTGTTACGATGGTGAAAGCTAAGTAAAATTGGCTTAAAAGTAAGTATTATTAACCGTGTAAAAGTTTTTTGCTCTAGAAGTTTTCTAAATAAATCAAAAGTAAAGTACCATTAAGGATCAGTGAATTTTAAAACGTGATTTCCCAAAATTCACATTTTTTAGTTGTGACAGTCTTGTTCTGAGGTAGCGATATAGCGTTAACCGTTTGAATGTTATAAAGTGATGACAGACGGATGGGCGAGCAAGAGAGAGTAACAGGGTTCTATTTTTAAGAAGATATTGATATCATTTTTTTTTTTTATGACTATAGACAATTTATTTAAACAAATTTTCTTTTATTTATTCATGTCTATTTTTACCGGTATGCGAATTTTATGTGCAGTGAGAGGATACATGTGATTTATGCGAAATCGATTGTAATAAATACACAACCAATTTTAACAGTCAACATATATTGACGCTAAACGAAGTAACATAAAATTATTAATTTTACATTATAAAAAAAAAGTAGGAAGGTTTTTTTATTTATTTTTTAAAATCAGATAAGTTGATGTGAAAAGGAAAACTGTATTATGTAGAGAGCCAATCAATCAATAGCTTCAGAAGTAGAATTCTAGTGAAAATTAATATAATAATTATCAGATGAGTTTATAAATAAATAAAACAAACTTATTTTTTGAAATATTGTCTATCCCACTAAAGATATTTATAAAACTACCGGTTTCGGCCTTACACCATCGTCAGGTCTAGTTATGAAAGTTCATAACTAGACCTGACGATGGTGTGAAGCCGAAACCGGTTGTTGTATTTTTATAAATATCTTTAGTGGAATAGACAACATTTCAAAAAATAAGTTTGTTTTATTTATTTATTACAAATTCCACAATATGTCCGCGTTCCTCAACTTAGAAGTTGAAAGTTTATAGTTTAAGTTTTATGAAAGTTAGTCAAGAAATGGAAGTTTTTTAAAGAAGTTTATTGAGAGAAAGGGAGGTGTTTTTTTAGAAATTTATTGACAGAAATAGAAGTTTATTGAGAGAAATGGAAGGTTTTTTAGATGTTTATTGAGAGAAACGGAAAGTTTATTGAGAGAAATTTTTTAATAATTTCATTGAGCCCTGAGACCAGTTGCTTCAAGTTACATGGCTGTGCTGGGCTTACCATGACTGTTCGTCAGAATATCCGGTTTCAGAAGTTCCGAATCATTGTTCATTTGAAATGTTTCTTGTTCATTTCGAACTACAGGGTAGTCAGTGAGGGATGGGAAATATTTTTGAGGGGATTGTGGAGTTGTGGTTGAGGGAGAAGAAGTGGTAGGACTGCTTCGAGTTGGCGACTGGCTCAAATTTTCGAGCACTGAATTTGGAGGCGGTGATGAAGCTTCTTCAATCCTAAAATTTTAATTAAATTCATACAATATACTTTTCTCACATACATACTCACTCACAAAATATAAACAATAATTATACTATACAGGATGTCGATTTATAGGTTAAAAAAAAGTCGGCATCGTACTCTTCCAGCACGAAGTTGTCTCTCTACTTCTAAGACCAATCGACCGTTATAATTAGGGCTGTGATTTACATGCATTTACATTTTTTTTTTCTTTCTATTAACTTTAGCATCCTCTTTAAACATTGTCTTTACGTTTTGGCCCATATAGAATCAATTTAAGCTATTTTTATTTCATCATATTTTTGTATATATCGATAAAATACATATTTTCGGATACTGAACCTTATTCGCATATTTTTATTGATATTTTTGAGTTTTTTTCGGCAGAAATAAAGTCAATAAACTAAACTACTCAAA
Source organism: Aradus depressus (assembly GCA_963662175.1). Classification (NCBI taxonomy): domain Eukaryota; kingdom Metazoa; phylum Arthropoda; class Insecta; order Hemiptera; family Aradidae; genus Aradus; species Aradus depressus. Next base: position 20,122,744 of record OY759226.1, on the reverse strand, counting down.
AATGAATAGGGATATGTTCTGAAAATCTGCTCACCGCCGTCGAAATTCAATATTTTTTTGTAATTAAATATTTTAATAAAATAAATAATATTTATTCTATGAATATTGGCTCGTATGATAACCTACATGCAGAAATCAGAAATCCTACGTACTGCCCTGAACCAGCGACTGTAAGCCCTACTAGTGTATAATAATTATTAAACAAATGTTACCTGGTGACATTAATTGTATCGGATCTCCTGAAAAATCCAGGATGTGAAGAAAAATCGGGGATAATATTTTCATTTTCAAGGATACATCGACCACTGGAACAAGTCTGCAACAAAATATAAACAAATAAAATAAAATTCAGTAGATGCTTAAAAAATTTAAAAAAAAAATTATTTGGATCAGCACAAGGGGCGCAATTAATTAAAACCTATGCATATATCACATATTAACATATATCACACATATACCAACTCTTTAGCATATAGATGATATACCACCTCTTCGTAAACACACTTGACACATGTACATTGTACATATATCACATATTAACATATATCACACATTAGGGTGGTCCTAATCCTTGAAAAAGTTGAAATTTTAAAACGTGCTCCCCCTAGGTCGAAAGAAGTTCCCAAAAAAAATTTTTTGGCGCCGAAAAAACGAGAAAACATATTGAATAACCCGTCCCCCATCGAGGTTGAATTTAAAATGGGATTTAACATGGGTTTCAAAGTTTTCTTCAGTCGATCGACTACTGAGCCGTTGATTTCCATCGCTTTAAGGTAGAAAATGGTACTCAGGGGTTTTCGGGGTCGCTGAAGCAGAATATGATGTTAAAAACTCATTTTAATACATGCCATTTGTCAAAAAACCTGTCATTATCATTTACTTTTTTCATAATCATGGTTTTTTGAGTATTATCAGTTTCTAAACAAAAATGTCTACTAGTTTCGATTAAAAAAGGAAAACGATTTAAATTTTTCGATATTTAATCAATTTCTAAAAATAATTTTTACACGTGACAGCTGTCGACAATGATAATACTGAAAAAACCATGATTATGAAAAAAGTAAATGATAATGACAGGTTTTATGACAGCTGGCATGTATTAAAATGAGTTTTTAACATCATATTCTGCTTCAGCGACCCCGAAAACCCCTGAGTACCATTTTCTACCTTAATGCGATGGAAATCAACGGCTCAGTAATCGATCGACTGAAGAAAACTTTGAAACCCATGTTAAATCCCATTTAAAATTCAACCTCGATGGGGGGACGGGTTATTTAATATGTTTTCTCGTTTTTTCGGCGCCAAAAATTTTTTTTTGGGAACTACTTTTGACCTAGGGGGAGCACGTTTTAAAATTTCAACTTTTTCACTTTAAGGACCACCCTAATCACACATTTACCACAAATTAATAAACACATATACATATGTTACAGGATGATGTCCTGAATAAGCCGGGGCCTCCATATACAATACTGCCTCATTTATAAAAATACATACCTAGGCTGTAGAAAGAACGAGATGTTCATACTCACCTACAAATAGGGAATTCCCCCTAACCATCTGCGTAGAAAGTAAGAGTGTTAACATATATCACATACATCATATAGTGTTAACATACAGTGTATAGTGTACATAAGTGTGTACATAACATATAGTGTTAACATATATAACAACTACGCCGAAGCTCAAATTTGTATTTAATATATTTTTTATTTACCACCCCTAGCAAAGTGGCGCCCCCTCTGCTCCCTCCACGCTACGCCACTGGTTAATGTGTTGGCCCCCAGGTCAGTTTGTCTAGAAGCACTCTTTAGTGTGTGGAACGGCACATCAAAACGGTTTAAGTCCACTCTAGATCAAAACTGAATTTGAAACGGTTTTGATTGAGGTCTATACTCCTCTTCAAATATCACTAAAAAACGTGGGATTGGACTTGCGGCAGCTGGTGACGGAGACTGGCTATCCAGTGTTCAGCCGCGTCGGGACCTGATGAGCAGTATGGAGAGATGATCATGGGAACGATCATGTTCGTCACAGATTGATCGACCGGTGGTAGACATATGGCGATGGTCCACCCAAAAACATTAATAACTAGCAGTAATACCCGGCGTTGCCCGGGGAACTTTGACTTTTCTCTCAATATCTCCTATAAGGCTATTAGTTCCTCGACAGTACATTCATGATGTTATAATTTTCAATTATTCATACGGAATAACGCTTATAGTCCTTCAACTGTAGTAACGCTAGCTTTGGAGCTAAAACTAATTTATTCAAAAAGATTTCTCATTAATCGTTGCAATGGTTTTCGAGTTACAAAGATTGCGTGAGTGGATGCTGGGATGGACCAGGGGTTGATTAAAAAATAGACCTTAATCTTCCGGTAGATAAAACTTATCTATTCAAAAAGATTCCTCATTAATCATTGCAGTGGTTTTTGAGTTACAAAGATTGCGTGGGTGGATGCTGGGATGGACCAGATATTGAGGTACTAATACGCCTATAACCTTCCACAGACGAAGACGAACAAATTAAAAAAAAAAATTAATCAAATCCATCAAGCCGTTCGTGAGTTATAGCGGTACAACGCACAGACATTTTCAGCTTTATATATATGATAAATACATAACGTTTTTGTACGTTTAGATTGTTGTAGTGTAAATAAAATGTATTGTTGAACTAATAGCTTCAGGTTACTTAATTATATTGGGTTGAATTCCCTGACTCCCGGTTCATCGCTAGAAATAAAAGTACGAAGAAATCTTATAAGTATATCTCACCTGTCCATCACCACAGGGGCTACCTTCTGCAGCAGGTCGATAGGCGACACAGTAGCCAGACCCCGAGTCGAAACAGAACAGCTGGGCACACACCCGCTCGTCTTTCTGCAAAAGGAACACAGACATTTTTTATAGATATTTGATTTTTTATACACACTTCTTTAGCAGAAATCATACAGAAATTATATATAAAAATAAATAAAACTTTATTTCTGTACCCAGTGCACGGAGCACTATGCACGGAGCACTTCCAATATGCAGCTCTGAAGGTATTTAATTGAATAACAAAATTCCAGTTTCTCTAAAATGTACTATTGTTGTAGAAAACTAGATAATAATAGTAGAAGTGTGTAAGTATTCTGTACAATAACTTACAAAACATGCAGAAGTTCCTCTATCTCTTCGACACTGAGCGTCAAGCGTCAGTAGTTTGCCAGGGAGCACCCTCGGGAGGGACTCATCTTCATGGGGCGAGTTGTAGAGGCAAGTGGCAGTATCACCACTGGAACAAAAGATAAAATATAGTTAAGAATTTTCTGTTTCACATCTTCTTCTGACCTGCGAAATACACAGACCCGCCTTACTCACTTCAAGAAGTGATGGAACGATTGCACAGAGCAGGGACTCCATCGGAAGCCTTTTTCGGTGTGTCGTAGATCTGACATGATGAAACCATCTTCCCAACGGCACTTCTCTGCTCCAGGACCTCCCAGGTAGGTGGGCGGTGGAGAACCATCATGAACTGCGCCCAATCTGAAAATTGTCAAAATATATATTACATATATATATATAAACAAGTAAGAAAAATAAAGGAAATGTGGGAATATGACTTGTCAGGTGAGACTCCGATCAGTTCGGTCAGTCACAGTAAAAGTACTCCTCCAACCAGGAGATATATTAATTTGACTAGGCTCCGTTCAGCCTCAGTCACCGAGCGTGTTCCGTCCAATAGGGTATCGTCGGAGATCAATTGTTCTCGGAGTCTAAAGCTTGACTGAAGGGAAGCTACCTCTATCTATAGTAGTAATATATCTTTAATATCTTGGAGGTGTAAGACAAGAAGTTAATAATATTAGTGAGTAAGCACAGTCTGTTATATGATTTATTCTCATAAAAAATAGTAAAATAATATATAATAATAAAAAATAGAGTATATGTATGTAGCAAATATGGACGTTTCGAGAATCACTCACAATGTTTTTTAAAAATATTGTCTATATCCTAAGATATATGTTCGGAGTATGCAAATCCAAGAAGAATTGAGAGTTTCTCAGAAATATGTCATTTTTGGCAAGAAATTACTCAGAGCTATTTAAAAAATACTTTAGTCAACTTACAAATGTCCCACTTCATGAGCTGCAACAATGATTCCACTGAAACCTCCTGTATCCTCTATAATGGCAACACTGTTAACCTTCTCTAGTCGTTTGTTAACTACACAGGCTCCTCCAACGTAGGCAAATCCTAGTAAAGAGAACACAAGACATTAGCAAAAACATACATACAGTTAAATACGAGGTGTACACTACTCATCAGCGACCCTTAATATACAAAATAATTTCAGTAGGTATGAAATTTTCAGTGTGATTCAAATACAAAGTATGCGGTATCTGGCGAAGTCTGGAAATACAAATCACTAATTTTCCCAGGTTTTCCCATGAAAAAACCACATGAGTTTCATTATGAAACGGCTGGTCACACTATTGTCTTCTCAGGAAGATCACACGGCCAACGATGATCCAGTCGTCGAAGAGGGTGTCCCGGCAGGGACCGAACCGACATTGCTTCTACTCACTAGTATAGTTGGGTTACCGATAAGAAAGAAAAGAGAGCTTGGCAGTTTACAGTCTGTTTCACAAACCCTTAGTTTATTTTATCTGGGAGGTAAAACAAACTTAAGTACGCCGTCCTTCGGGTGGGACGTTAAGCGATGGTCCCGAGACTGTACGATGTCAGGTACTCGTTAAAGACCCTAGGTGAATAAAAATTTAGGGTAGGCAAAATTTATGACTCCCACAGTAGAGTCGGGCTCATGTCCACCAGAGTGACGAAAGAGCGCTCTGGTAGTAGGCGATATGAACACGTAGTTAAAGCTCGGGCATGAGTCATAAAACCTAACCTTTTCCGAAAACCTTGAATCGTGAATTTCCTCTTGAAAACCCAATCTCGGATCACTCACTAGTAGAATGTCGGTTCGGTCCCTGCCGGGGCCTGACTGTATCATCGTTGGCCATGTGACCTCCCTGAGAAGACGCTGGTGTTGACCATCAAAATACTCAAGTGGTGTTATAAAAGTGTTAACACAAATCACTTAATCAGTAGTGTATACAAAGTGTAGAATATATATATTTTTTAAATCAAATTATATAAACAATTTTAAAAATAAATAATGGTCCATTTATTATAAGCTGATATTAACTGTTAATGGACCATGTTAGGCTTAACATTCATTATGTACGTATTATCCAATAGGATTCGTTGTTATAACACAAGTTCCAGCAATGAATTTGATTGGATGTAATTTTCAAACCTATACTGGTCCTAAAACATTCAAATACCAACTTAATGTAAATAATAAACTATTTTCTATATAATTTATATTTATAGACAAGAATTTAAAAAAAAAAACAAGTATTTTGTTCCTAATAAAAAAAAGTAAGGTTAAAATTAAGATAAAAAATAGGTAAAAACGGAAGTGAAAAGTCAAGAGTTTAGAGAAATCAAAAACAGAATATGACACGAAAAGAGTTTTTTTTATTTTGAATGAGAAAGACAAAACGGACAATGATGTGTTATAGAGAAAAAAAACAGGTACCTACGATATTTATTAGGTACAATTTAATATTAAATGAGAAACAATGGATGTTAGAAAACAGTTTTGTATGAAAGTTTTAAAATATATAGTGCAAATGAGTAGAAAAAATGAGATTAAGAAACGATTGAAAGAAGAAAAAGTTACAAATATGACAGAATTATTGTGAAATTATTAAAATAAGCAAAATTCAACGTTATGAATTACGTCCGACTTTATCAGGTCTTCAAATTAAACTATCATTATATTATTTAAATTTAGAAATGTTCTTTCAAAAAATTAATATAGGCGGAAAGTTAATTTTTTTTTTTTGTTTTCTCTAAATCAATCCAGAAAAAAATTATTTTGAAAAAAAAATCATAAAAAATTTACTTAACTCTTAGTACGTATACTTGAATGTGCAAATACATTTTTTTTAAATAACAGAAAATCGAAGTTTCTGACGAATTAATGCGTTTAAATTATCTTTGAATGTGGTTTGAAACAAACAACAGATTGACGTTCAGTCTCACCAAAATATATTTATATTATTTATGTTAACGTTTCGCCATTATTAAATCATTTGTGAAAAATAAAACAATTTATAACCATTATATTTTATAATGTAGTCAATATTGAAATATAATGATTATAAATTTTATTTTTCACAAATTTTTTGATAATATCTGAATAATGGCGAAACGTTGACAAAAATAATATAAATACTTTTTGAAGATGAATGCCCATTTGTTAATTTCAAACCAACTTCAAGTGAACATTATACTGGTCTCAAATCAAGGTTTTTTTTCCTCAACTTGGCGTTTAAGTTGTATAGTTTTCCAAAATTTTGAATAAATGTATGCGAATATTTCCCCCCTATTTCCAAATTGTGTAGATATGTATTAATTATTTTTTTTGCTGTCTAATTTTATGTTTCGGCATACAAAAAATTAAAAATTTAATGAGACCAATCGTTGAATTTTTATAATTTAGTAAATGAATTAAGCAAAACAAAAACATAATAGACACAGATAAAGAAATAAATAATAACACATAACATTTATTTTCATTTAGTTTTTTATTAATTCATGCACAGAAACTGGTAATTAGGGGATTAATATGTTCTGCTCAAGCACACGTTATAATACAGGCAAGGAATATGTACAGAATATTTTTTAGATATAATATATGATAAATTATATATGTGTATATGGGCATATTATATGAAGTATTTAATATGTATATGGGCATATTATATGAAGTATTTAATATGTATAGGGGCAGATTATATGAAGTATTTTATTATGGGGCTTATTATATGAAGTTATTTCAAGATGGATAGAGTGGCTGGGCAAATAAGAGCGCGTCTGCGTAGAAAGTAACTTATTAATTGTACTATAAAGTATAATTCAATTTTAACAAAAAGTTACAAAAGGACTGATCAGCCTACTTTCCATCGGCACAGAAAAAATAATGTATATTTTTGATATTTTGCGGTAATAGTGCAAGTAACGCAGAGAGATAAACCAAATCGTAGTGTCAAAATAACCACATTCTCTATTTTTTTTTCTATTTTTCACTATTATATTCTCTTCATTTTGTTAAGATTATTTACAACTCAAATATATATATAAATGTTATGTTAAGCCTTAGGTTATCTCAGGTAACCTGACTATTGTATAAATATGACAACCGAGGATACTTAAATGTCACTTTTGAATTTTGTGCTGTCGGTACACTTTATGTATATTTTTTTGTGAAATTAAACAAAATAAAGGCTAAAAAAGTTCTTTACTTTGTTTATTTTAAATACATTATATCCGTACTAATTTATATTAAACATTTATTTATAAAATACTTCTGTACAGTATAACAACCTTGCCTTGTACAGATAACGTTCATGCTATTAGTAAAGTTAGATTTTGCTGAGAAGCTCATATCAGAAATCTTACCTTAAGAAGTCCATTTTAAAAGAGAGCTTTTGAAAAAAACAAGAGAAAAACAGAAAGATAACAGAAAAATATTCTTTTCTTTTTTCATTATGTTCTTGATAGATAAAAAATATATATAACATCAAAAAAAAAAATATTGACATATTTAATGTGAATAACTTTGGTGAAATTCAAATATTACAATCATTCTATTAAATTATTTACGTAATATTGTCATTACTATTACTTTGTTCTCGTATGTAATTAACTAAGTGATAACTATAAGTTCTACAAACAAATAACATCTCTGAAACAACAATATTTTGTGAAATAATAACATGTTTCTAATAGAAATAAAAGACGTTGTCTTCCCACTGTTTTATTTTATACCAGAACCGGTTTTCAACGCAACCGCATCATCACATTTATTTGATCTTTTTAAATTGGTATCTTTTGAAAAGAACAATCAGACAGCCTGATGATGAGGTCAACCCCGAAAGCCGGCAAGCACAAAATAATAAATTCTATGTGAGATCAGACAATATCTTTTTTTACAACCTGGGATTTACGAAATTTTTTTGTACTAATGGATTTAAAAAGATAAAAATATACTAAACATTGGTCTTATCTTTTTGAAAAAAAGTATAACTCACACAGGACTTAATTTATTTAATGCCCTTCCTCACTTCTTGAAGTCAATAGATACAATAAAAAAATTTAAAACTAAAAATGTTTATGTTGGAGGAAACCCTTTACACGGAAATGGAATTGTATTCTCACTGTTCAAAAATAATAAAATAACCACAATAAAAAATCGTGTTTCATATTCAAAAGTTTTATTTGATACAAAGCTTTCATTTTTATTTTTTTAGACTTTTTTATTTATTTACTTTTTTATTTTTTTATATATTGTTATAGTTACATTGTTTCTTTCTTTTCTATATCTCGCACATTGGGACTTGATGATGGGACGTAAGAACGTCTTGAAACATCGTTGGGATAAAGACACTTCCGAAGAGTTTTTTGAAAAGTAGTTATCTTAATTTTGATTAAAATGAAAAATGTGTCTATGTATTGATTTTTTTTATATACTCATATATTTTAAAGTATTTATTAGTTCATTTTTTATTAATTTCATTTTACTTTTTTTAATAGTTTTGTTATTACTACTAATCATAGATGTGTTAGACTCCAGTAGTTATAAATCTAATTTATAAGCTATCTTTTGACGGATCCTATTACCATGTATTGGTTTAACGGAAATAAATTTATTATTGTTATGCTTAGTTTGTACTGGGAACTCTTCTGCTATCTTCTTTGGTGCATTCAGCATTTTAGTGCATTTACAAAACACAGAACAAAGTAATTAATAAGAAACAAGAGAAAATATATAAACATTTATATTTATAAAATAAATTCACAAAAGTTGTTCACAGTATGTGGGGGGGACGAGCGTCGTCTTACCTGCAGTTCCTCTGTTACACGTTTCGCTTGGGAATTGTCGCCGACACATGTCTAGCCTGCAACAAGCTATGTGTTAGAGGTTAGAAGACATGCACTATACATGGGGGGATGAGGTCTGGTACCCAAGGATCTACCGATCAGTTTACAACATGTAATGTGAGTCAGGTTTGAGCAAATCTTCATTGGAAAATAGAGAAAAAAAATCGGCAGTAAATCACTGGCTATGTCCTTCCCCAGCACAAATTAACTCACTCTAAAGCCAATCGACCGTTTGGTTTAAAACAATATTTTATATTTACAACTGTATAAAAATAAATACAAGCAAATGTGCTAATAGGGAGATAATGGCAATGTCAAAATGTCAAGAGGGGAGAATGCTGCAGCTAAGGAAGTCTCTAGGCCATTGACTCTTAAGCCGTCGTTGGAAAGTGTGGCAGAATGGAGGGCGCACGGACTAGAGGATTATGATAGGAACTAAGAAGGGAAAATAATTTTTAATACTTGGATTTAGCGACTTTGGTGACAAAAGGTACGTTAAGGTCAGTGTGAAAAGTTTTGTTGGAGACGTTATAAGGAGCATTGACTATTTTACGAAGGATTTTGGATTGAAAGGATTGGATGCGCTAGAGATTGGGAGCCTTGGCAGAACCCCAGTGTTGAAGTCCGTAAGTCCACATAGGTTTGAGTACTGCGTTGTATATAAGTCGTTTTGTTTTCAAAGTTAATTTGGATCTTTTGTCTAGTAGCCTTGCCACAAGGTCAAACGATCAATAAGGAGTACTACCTACAAGTGCAACGCCGTTTGCGTGAAGTAATCCGAAAATAACGCCCGGATTTGTGGCGAAACAATTCATGGCTTTTGCACCTGCTCACACTTTATTGCTTGTTCGTGATTTTTTTGCCAAAAACAACACTCTAATGCTGCCCAAGCCTCCATATTCGCCAGACATTCTCCGTGTGACGTTTTTCTGTTCCCAACAATAAAGAGAACCTTAAAGGGCCGTCGTTTCACAAGGATGGAGAGCTAAATGCTATCCCAAAGATCGAGTTCCAGAAGTGTTTCGGGGATTGGAATCTAATGGGGACTATTTTGAAGTGGGGATTGAAGTAGACGAAGAAATAAAATTCTTTTCAAAAACCAAAAATTCCCGTTATTTTTTGAACGCACCTCGTTTATATACTTTGCGTGGCAAAAAACAATTTTTTTCTTTTCTTAACCTCTATACTTAGAAATAGCTAGGGAAGTTAAATTTGCTTTTGGACTCCTGATTATATGAACTATGTCCAAGGAACCGTGAAGATTTGCTCAGACTTGCAGTCAGGGGTATGGGGAAGATGGCAGACTTAGTGTTGTCTTACCAGCTGTTCCCTTAGTGCAGCGACCTCCTTTTCTCCGACGGCACATGTCGTACCTGTGAAAATAACTGTCAGAACACATCTCCTTCCATCTTTCTCCTTCAGTTCATAACAATATTTTGTATTATTATATAACTAACCCACTCATATAACGTAATCAAGAAAAAAAATATATATATATCAAACTTAGATCGCATTCTAAAAATAATTAATTTTTTGAATACATTAAATAAAATATATTAAAAGAAAAGAGTTACTATTAAAAACAGTTTGAAAACCACTGCCTTATGAAGTAAATTGGACATTTTTTTGACTGACCAAACAATATACACATGAATGGTGGTCAAACTTCAATTATGTAATTAATGAACTTAAAAATAAAACTTCAAGTAAGTAATTAATAACTTCAAACATGTAAGGAATAACTTCGAGTATGTAATTAATAAACTTCAAGTATATAATGAATATAGCTAAAAATATATATATTTTTCTCAATAAAAAGGGTATATAATGTTCTGTTTTATTTAATTAATTTCTATACAAATAACTGGTGCACTTAATTAACTTAAAAGGTATTTAAACACTAAAGTATTTGTATTTAAGCTTATTTGAAATGCTCTCCATGTTGCTTTAACAAACGTGAAAATGGCGAATAACTGCTCTGGGAAGGTTTTAAAACATTTGCAAACTTGTTTTCATCACACGAGAACATTCAGCTAAAGAAATAGAAGTAAGATTTATTTATATAATTTTCATGAAATTCCTTACAAAACTCCCAAAAAACAAAAATAAGTCATTTAGTATAATAAAATTTAGAAATTTTTTTTTTACACAAGTCACAACATTCTGTTATTTTCATCATATTTATTTGTTTGTCCTAACAAGCTTGAAGTTAAGAAAAACTCTAAAAGATTAATGTTATCTGTCGTTTTATTTTTATTTAACTATTAAAGTTATAGTGTAATTATTAATGTATTACATTTCGTGTATTTTTTTATATATTTCCTTTTCTTCTCTTTATTAATATAGGTACATTAATTTTAGTTTATTTTTTCCTTAATCATCAGTTTATTTTTATTATTTTATATATGTATTTATTATCATCTTGTTTGTTTTTACTTATTATAGCGTTAATTTAATTTATTTTCTTACATCGTAAAGCATATTTATTTATTTATTTCTCATTGATACTTTTTTTATTTATTCTTTAGTCCCAGAATAATATTTCTTTTCATTTGATTTCAAAGAAAACAAATTCCTCAAAATCGTGTAAAATTTATCTAAAAACATAATTTTATTAATATTATGTGTTACTTATTAAAAAAAAAATAACTTACTTGGTAATGCTAACTGCAATATCGTAAACAGGTAACCTTCTTTCTCTGAAAAGATACTTCCCCATGTCTGTGAGCGCTGCTGCGGAGTCTATGCCATCTCGACCAACCCGATTTCTTTCCAAGTACGGCGTTGCGTCTCTACCCTAAAAAAAAATATATATATAAAAATATATGTTATTACTGCTTCTCTGGTCAGGATGGGGATACCTGTCAATTCCTGACCTGAAGTCCGATCTTAAAGAAGTTCCGGGTATGGTTCACAGGAGTTGTCCGTCTCACAACTGATTGAGACATTTCAAATAAAAAAAGATTGAAAACTGTTGGTAAACTAGTGTAGAGATATACTTCCCCAGAACATAATTAACCAATTAATTCTTGGGTTAAAAATTAATAGTTGAATTATACAGGGGCTTCTGAATTCTCAAACTAAATTTTGTGTCGATAAATTTTGAAATTGAGCCTCCCTTTCCTTCAACCGATTCTGCTGAAAATTGATAGATGTCCTCCTCATGAGGTATTGAATTAACATATGATATATTCATTCTATCAGCAGTCATGGTACACTAGGACACAGACAAAGAAGCATACAGGCTTTTTGACGTGAAAACGTCTATTTGCTCGTTAAGCACAGTGATAGCCGGTCAAACTTTCTTGTGTTAAAAAATACAGTCAGATTTCAATCGGTAATAACTACGAGACGTGCAGTGTTTGTTTTGCCTGTGACGTTATCGGGCTAGTGTGGGTGCCGGCGGATGATTGTTACGAATTAGCGTTGTGTAAAATTAGAAATTAGTGTAGCGTGATAACGCGTTTAGATAGGACGTTGATTCGGGTGTCATTGCAAAGAACTTGAGGAGCACTACTAGGACTCAAAGTGAAACATTAAAAAATTCGCCGAAATATATGTAAAAATCGGTATTAAATTGAAAATTGCAAAAAAATTAAAGACGTCTCATATGAATCGTAAATATGCACGGAATTATAGAAAACGCAAATCAGAGGAGAATTTAAAAACCTAAAAAGTCTAGTGCTGAGCAAATGCAAGAGCTACGGCAGCATCGAAACGAAAATGAAAAAATACTTGTTATGATTTTATCCCGAAATTTTCACGGAAAATCTACAATGTGTATTAAGGGGTTTGCAGTGACATTTTTACATAAAGTAAAGTTTACGTTTAAAGTTATTTAAATAAATAAATATCGGACTCGAATTCAAATAATAATGAAATACAGTAACCATTTTACAGTAATGCTCGCAGTGGGTACACTGAAAAATGCTAGAAGGAATGTAGATCGTCTCTAAGAAGGCAAATAAAAAAAAAAAAAACAAAAGGTTAAGGTTAAAGTGTAAGTTACGCAACAGATTAACCTTTCTAACTTCCAGAGAAGGTTGTATAACAGTTCATGGGAAGATGTTCGCATTATGGACTTTTTTTGACATTTCGCATTCATAGGTCGCTAGAACAGTACATGTAAATCCTCTATTTACCATGTATAAGGAAGTGAGAAATAGTTTACGTTATTATACTTGGATAAAGATGGAATTAAGAGGGGGAAGATATATATGGGATTAATGGTATCCGGCATACATTAGAGTGGCTAAGTGATTGAATACTCATTAAGGAATCACTGTGAATATCAATTAAAATGTGACATGCGAAGATTAGCGTTCTGCTTTCTCAGCTATACAAAGTATAGAGGAAGTTATGTAATCTGTCAGAACTTTGATGTTTTTGTTGATCCTCGGGTTCCAAAAATTAAATATCCTGTTTGTTTGTGGGTCTGTGAACATGATAACTTGCCGTTTTTTTGGAGGAGATTTTAAATGACAGTGAATTGTCAGGTGTTTGTTATAAGAATCTTATCCTAATTAAACTAGCATAGGCAGCACTTAGGACTCTCATAGTAGAGATAACAGAGGAAGGATAGGAGGTGGAGGTGGCAAAGGTGGAGAAGGTGGTCTAGGTGGAGGAGGCGGTAGAAGTAACAGTACTGGTGAAGAAAATGGTGGAAGTGTAGGGGACGGAATAGTTGAGGCGAAGGAGACGGTTAGATTACTGTACTGGTGGAGTATGCAGTGTAGGTAGAGGTACAGGTTAAGGAGGAGGCGGTGGAGATGGTATTGGTGGAGGAGACGGCAGAAATGGAAGTACAGGTGAAGAAGGCGGTAGAGTTTGAGATGAGGGTACTGGTGGAAGAGGCGGTGGAGATGGAGGTACAGGTGGAGATGTAAGTGACGGAAGAGGTGGAGGAGGAGGTTGAGGTGGAGGAGGAGGTTGAGGTGGAGGAGGCGGTTGAGGTGGAGGAGGAGGTTGAGGTGGAGGAGGAGGTTGAGGTGGAGGAGGCGGTTGAGGTGGAGGAGGAGGTTGAGGTGGAGGAGGAGGTTGAGGTGGAGGAGGCGGTTGAGGTGGAGGAGGCGGTTGAGGTGGAGGAGGCGGTTGAAATGGAGGTTGAGCTAGAAGAAGCAAAACCTAACCATCTCGTTAAACTACTTTTGTCTTTATATATAATATTATTTTAGTATATTTTGTCACCGATATTCCGTCTTTTTACATAGGTAAACACAAAACCTGGTAAATATGTTTACGATATTTTTCCAACTTATTATATATATATATTGTTTCAACTTATTTGTGTAAATGTTTCGAAAACACAGTTTGTCATTTTATTATTTTATCGTTTATTATTATAATATATAATTCAGAAAACTAATCTAACATAAGATATAATACAGATTATTGGATGGGATAAGGATAACCCAGGTTTTACTCAATCAGCCATATCGTTTGAATAATTTTGGTTTCATTGGTTCACTGGTCCATGAAAGATTACGTTTAAAAACAGGAAAATAACTATTCTTTTTACGACTTTCTATAGATATATTATCTGTTATTATTTCCGTAGCTTCTCCGTAACTACGAGTATGTGAAACACAAAAAATAAAAAAGTCGTCAGTTAATCACCGGATATGTACTTCCCCAGCACGAATTAATCAATTACGTTTTCGCACTCCCTCCAAAGCCAATTGACCGATTGAGCTCAAAGTCTATATTTGACTTACATAGTGGCATCTGAATCCTCAAACTAAATTTTATGTCGATATACGGAGGTGTGTTAAAAAAATAACGGGAATTTTCGGTTTTTGAAAAGAATCTAATTTATTCGTCTACATGAATGTTATCCCCTTCAAAATAGTCCTCATTAGATATTATACACTTATGCCAGCGCTTCTTCCAATCCCCGAAACACTTCTGGAAATCGATCTTTGGGATAGCATTTAGCTCTCTCAGCGATGCGCTTTTAATCATATCTATGTTTGTGAAACAACGGCCTTTTAAGGTTCTCTTTATTGTTGGGAACAGAAAAAAGTCACACGGAGCCATGTCTGGCGAATATGGAGGCTGGGGCATCATTACAGTATTGTTTTTGGCCAAAAATTCACGAACGAGCAATGAAGTGTGAAGGTGCATTATGGTGGTGCAAAAGCCATGCATTTTACCTACACAACAACGAAAAATCGGAGAATCGGACTAACACTACCCTCTTAATTGATGAAAAATTAATCTCCCTGATCTAATTTATTGTGATTTATTTTTGAAAAATTATGGCAGATATGATTTTATTTATTATCTAGCTAGAAAACTCTTTTCATTTTTTATTTTTGTTCTATGGCTATTACTATTTAACTGTTCCGCCCATTTCAAAGGAGTTCTTTGTTTTTTTATATTCTTCAATTGTTTTTGTTTTCTAACTGCTTGCACAATTTCTTTCTGTTTCTATTAAATATCATATCCATATTTATAAATTTTAATATTATTTCTATCTTTTTATTTAGTTACTATTGTTATTATTTATTTGCTATTAATAATATATATATGTAATAACAATAGTAACTAAATAAAAATATAGAAATAATATTAAAATTGATAAATATGGACATGATATTTAATAGAAACAGAAAGAAATTGTGCAAGCAGTTAGAAAACAAAAACAATTGAGTATCATTTATTTAAGATATTGTCTAATTTCACTAACTACATATACATGGTAGAAATACCGAAAGTACTCCCATGTATATATAGTTAGTGAAATTAGACAATATCTTAAATAAACAAGTTTTATTTTATTTTTCAAGTCCATTTGAATTATTTCACAATATCTCTGCAATAATGTCAGTTTTCATTAAAACCATATATATACATATATATTCTGAATGATACATTTCATATTTACTATTTATTTATTCTTTATAAAATGTAAGAATATGACTATAATATTATGTATTTTGTGAAGAACCCACGCATTGCCATTGAATACTATATTGTATTCTTTACTTCAATAAAACTGTACCCATTTATCTATCTATATTGCAAAATATGATTTCAAAGTATAGATACACAATGTATTACGCATATTAAAATAGTCATCAATAACGTTATTATCATTAACTTACCCTGGAAATGATAATTCCAGCAATACTGATTCGTATTTTGGGGCCTTTCAAAAGTTTATACCTCAAATCGACGCCATTCCAAAAACTTATAAAGTACCTTTTTATTTGTACATTGTCTCCTCCATGTAGCCTGAAAAAAAAAAAAATTATAATAAATTCAATATTAATTAAATAGTATATATATATAAATAATAATAATAATATATATATAAATAATAACATATATATAAATAATACATAAATAAAACATTGCAATAATAAAATTAACGAAATAACAATAAAACAATGTATAATTTAAATTAGGGCGCAAGATGATCAAAAATTGGTCTCCAAAATTATTTTATTTAATGTATACTTATATTTCGTTCATTCGGGCATCTTCGGAGTATCAACGATGTAAGTCGAATATAATAAAAATAAAAAAATTAATTTTAAAAAATACAGTAATACCGTTAAATTCAGTTATTGGGATTTTTGAGGTGAACACCCCTCTGATCCCCCATTCCATTTGGGTGATTTCGCTATAAATTGATAGATGTCGTTGAATATACAAATGAAATTTGGTGCCGATATATTCAATACAATGGAAGTTATTTCTTCCTGTTTCTATTAAATATCATGTCCATATTTATAAATTTTAATATTATTTCTATCTTTTTATTTAGTTACTATTGTTATTATTTATTTGCTATTAATAATATATATATATATATGTATAATAATAATAGCAAATGAGTAATAACAATAGTAACTAAATAAAAAGATAGAAATAATATTAAAATTGATAAATATGGACATGATATTTAATAGAAACAGAAAGAAATTGTGCAAGCAGTTAGAAAACAAAAACAATTGAAGAGACTTTTTGTGTTAAGTTTCCCCTCTGATCCCCTCCTTCCCTGTGGTCGATTTGGCTGAAAATTAATAGGTTGCATGGTTTTGGTAACATACATTTTATATATATATATATAAAATTTCATGTTGATACATTCATCGTGTTCAGAGTTATCTACTCTCATAAAATTCGTATACTTAAGGAATAAAAAAATTGTTCGTGAATCCGGCAATGAACTTTTGCAGAAAGAATGAATCAATTAACTTTTCGCTTCCTCCACCAAAACCGTTTGCGCAAATATTCAGCAGTTGATTTACGTAGGTTCTCCTAAATCCTCATACTAAAATTTGTGTCGATAAATTCATTACAACGGCAGTTATTAGAGTTTTTGTGTTAAATCTCCCGCTTCCCTGTAGTCGATTTGGCTGAAAATCAATAGATGTCGTTAGATGGTTCTGAATATATAAGATTTCGTGTCGATACATTTATTCTATCAGGAGTTATCGTGTTCTCAGACCGACAGACATTTTTTTTTCATATTTGAAATCTAGAGGTCAAAAAGATGAAATTTCGTACCGAATTTTGGACCGATTACATAACTTTCCCTATACTTTCCAAAGCTGGAGGAAATTAAATTATTTTGTATTTGAACTGTAAATTGTAGTTTTTTTTATTAGTAGTCTAAAATTTGAATGTTAACGAGCATATTTATGGACATTCACCAAATATATTTACCTATAGCCATCATAATCGACGATTACCAAAATTTCTGGATAAATAACATAAGGAGCTTCACGCTTCCGCCTCGTTCGAGATCGCAAAGAGCGTCTGTTTCTTTTGGGGACTAAATCGCCTGGTTCCATTAAGGCTGAAAAACAAAATAAACAATAGAATTAGTTTAAATAAATAAAATTTATTTTTATAACAATTATGGATAATAACGTTACAATTTTAGCGAAGTAAAGGGTGTTGCAGCCCCCACAAATTTTTTGCAGTAAGCAATTTATTTATAATTTATATATTATATATTCATTTATCTATCATTTATATATTATATATTCATATTTATTTTAAGAATTTAACAAAATTAATGATAAAAAATAAGTGTAAATCAGCTGTACACAAGTATTTAACAAATATATTTGGACGAAAGTTTAGTAAAATATAAAATGAAAAGTTTGGCACAAAATGAAATACAATTTTACAATTAAAAAATAAAAACAATTTCACCAGATTATTTATATTTTATTGACAATACTTATGTTGTCAGCAAAGGGAGCCATGGTGGCCGTGCGGGCTAGAACATAGGGCTTTGGTCGCATGGTCTCACCATGGTTTGCGGGTTCGAATCCCGTCCGGGAGTGAGTTTTATTTCATAGATAGAACTTCCTCCCGGGGCCATGGTTGTAAATAACTAGATAACACCTTTATAAAACACATGGCTAATGTGCATCGAACATGAAGCAAAAAAAAAAAAAAAAAAATTCAGCAAAGCGATATTGCCTATTGGAAAGTTTGTAAACCTTGTTTAAGACGACCTGCATGTTGAAAATCGATATTTATGAAACGATGTCGTTTCTGTCTGCGGAACAATAGATATAACGAATATATCGATTTGAAATTTCACAAGAGTATCCAAAACCCCATAAAGACGACACCTGTTGATTTTCAGCCAAATTGGACAGAGGGAATGAGTTAAGGGGGCGCTTACACGTAGGAAGTAGTGACCGCCATACACAGGCGATAATGGCCGTCTCTCGTTTCAGTGTTTTCCCCATAATTTCCCCATTTTCTTTGATCTATTTGGCTGAAAATCAATATGTTTCGTCCACATGAGGTTCTGGACTTACATATGAAATTTTAAGGTAAGCGATATCAGTTCATAAGTATCGCTTTTCAACTTGCAGGTCATATGGTCTCTATAAAAGTTGCAAACGTTTTCCTACAGGTGAAATCGCCAGTCGCTCTTATGTGATAGCCGCCAGAAATGTACATAAATGACATAGCCCAATATTTATTTGGGCATTACAGTGAGGCTTGTGAATCATTTTTATCAAGTATGTTGCCTTGACAACAGTGCAATGTTGCCACTCTTTCTACCCTATAGTAGCATTGCACTCCTGTTTCACTCTTCTCTCACCAAATCGCTGCCGTTTTACCTTTTTTTATTTTTTTTAGTTTTCATTGATTGAAAAAACCAAATGTTCACTATTAATTCTTATAAAATAGAGAAATTAACAATAAAGAGGTAATTCAGAGGTTGCATGAGGCAAAACTTGGATTAAAATATGACCTAAGAAGAAATGACGAATATCAAAAAATAAATGTGGGAGATTTGAGTAGGTAAGACAAGAACTAGGACTGGGAACAATAAGAACATAAGTGGCCGGCAGGGAGGGGCAAGAACAAGCGGCAACATCGCACTTGTCTACGGTCTGAGGGACATGATTCACCGGTCTCACTGTAGATTGTCTAATGTATGGTTGAACAACTTACAATTAGTTTACAAGATCATAACAGAAGAATAACCTTCCACAAAGAATTGGGGATCCTATTGCCAGTTCGGATCACAACATGCTCCTTAGTTTTAAATTTAAAATTTTGCCAAAATTTTACTTACCGTAGTCTGAGTATTGTCCCTCTACATGTTGATTTCTCTTATATACAATGTGATTTTTGTCAAAATTTTCATTTTTTAATATTTCATTTTCCCTTGATCTCAACGACTTCGGAAGGGGTCTAAGTACCAATTCATGACCGATGATACCTTCCTGAAAAATATTTGGTATATTAGTAGAAGTTGAATGTGTGTACCCCGTTCATGGGGAGGTTGATCTTAGATATTTTGGTTGGAAATTTCGGAAATCTCGGCTGAATTTCAATCCTGAAAGTCTCGGGATTAGGAACGAGAAAATCCTGGGATTATGAGATTATTAATTTTATTATGAAAAAAAGGCTATTTCAATAATAATAATAATAATAATAATAATAATTTAATAGTGTAAAATGGTCATCGGAGCCGAAATGATAATGTATATTTCCGGGCGCCGGTAGCTCAGTGGTATGCGTGCTTGCCTTCTGAGCTCTAGAACATGGGTTCGAAACCCGACCGAGACCCTTAGTTTATTTTATCTGGGAAGTAAAATAAACTGAAGCACTCCGTCCTTCGGATGTCAGGTATTTCTACGTACGATACAAAGACCGCTGCCCTAGGTGAATAAAAATTTAGGGTAGGCAAACTTTATGACTCACATAGTAGAGTCGGGCTCATGTCCACCAGAGCGATGAAAAAGCGCTCTGGTAGTAGGCGAAATGACCTCGTAGTTAAAGCCTGGGCATGAGTCATATAACCTAACCTATTTCAAAATATGTTTATTGTAATAAATTAAAGACATTTTATTGAAAACATCTGACTCGATTTTTTAAAAATAATCCTGAATGAAAGAGACCGTCTGGAAGAAAAAATAGCGATAGGGAGACGTTGGAAGACGAGGAGGCGGTAAGGGGGCGTACGAGGGGCGTTCGAAGAAAAAATAATTTTTTTATAAATATTTTATTTTTATATAAATAAGTATAAGCGGTATCTTGTAAAAAAAAAATACGTTGGCCCCGAAGTAAAGCGGTATCAATTTTCGTCCGATTTCAGCCAAAATCTAATCAGATCTAACTAAGTTAGCACATGTAAACTCTTCATTCCAAATTTCAATTTTATAGTTACAATTGTTTTTGCTTTAGATCGCTCACAACTTTCCACCATATATGCACACACAGCACAAATGCATCATCGCGAAAATGGTCAAAACGTATTCAGGGGGCCTTCAAATTTGAAAATCCGTTGAAAACACGATCTCGGATTTTCGCACTATTATAATACTTCCTTATACTTTTGATATACGAAAGTAAAAATGATTGTTTGATTGCTTGAATAAGCACAGCTGTAACAAAATAACAAGACTGTAGACTATTTTTCTGTACATATGTAAAGTAGGCTATAATTAGTTATTTGTGTAATCTTGTTTCAAATTGTTGAATGTTTATTATATGTAGAATATATATCGTGGTCACGCAACTTTTGTAGAATGTGATAAATTATTATATAATCTTATTTATTTTATTAATTGTTTATTTTTCTGATCTAGGTCAAGTGCAAAAAATGGATAATTTTTTTTGACCTAAAGGTCAGAAAACTGATTTTTAAAAAGTCAAAAGTTCAAATATTCAGATCATTTGATCTAGGTCAGTTACATTCATATGGTATTTCTCTATTTTCTCTTCAGAAGAAGTCGTCAATGTATTTTCCCAATTCTTAACACAAAAACACAAATAACTGCCGTTGTAATGGATGCATCGATACAAAATTTCATGTGTAAATTCAAAACCGGTATCTTAGTGGTATGCATGCTTGCCCTCTGAGCTCAAGGTCGTGGGTTCGAAACCCGGCCGAGGCCCCTAGTTTATTTTTCTGTGAAGTAAAATAAACTTAAGCATGCCGTCCTTCGGATGGGACATTAAGCGATGGTTCCGAGCATGTACAATGTCAGGTACTTGTTAAAGACCCCTGCCCTAGTCAGTCTCATGTTCACCAGAGTGACGAAAGAGTGCTCTGGTAGTAGGTGATATGACCTTGTAGTTAAAGCCCCACTAACTAAAACATCACCTATTAATTTTCAAATTGACCGAAGGGAAGGGGGATTCTGAGGGGAGCTTTACCTAAAAATCTCAAAAATTGCCGATGTAATAAATGTATCGATATAATATTTAGTATGAGGATTCTTTGTAAGTCAAATATTGAGTTTTAAACGGTCGATTTTGGAGGGAGAGCAAAACATTTAATTAATTAATTCTTACTGGGGAAGTACACTGACGCTGATTCACCGACCACTCTTGATTCGTTTCCACTCTCCCTCTTGGTGTACTTTTGTTATGCTAAACCAAGGTTGTCTGTTAAGCGAATCTTTTTAGTCCACTGTGAAAGTGTGAACACCTTTACTGTACAAGGACGAATCGCTTTGAGAAATTAAAGAGGAGCGAATGTAGCAATTCTACTCTATGAGGTATAGAGCAAGTTATGTAATCATATTTTCTAAATACTTCCCCAGCGTAAATTTGCCGGTCCCCAGAGAAAATTCCGATAAGTGGTATAAAAACAATGCATTTCGGACCCCTCGGTAATTCGTATTATTTTTATGCTCGAGGTCACTTAAAACGTCTTATAATTCGTATTGTTTTCAAGAGGGGGAGAGAGGACAGTGAGAGACGAGAGAGCAGAATGAGTGCGAGATAAATGTTTCTAGGGAATCACGTGATTCATACAGAACCAAACGGGAGAGCGAGTGAAAGAGACAAGTTTTATATGAAATCTCATGTAATTCGTACTCTTTTCACTCCAAGGAAATGAGGAGAGGAGAGGGGGAAAGTTTTAGGAATTTTATTGATCTTGTCTAACTTTTTTCGAACAAATGTTTGATTGGTGTTTATTAAATAAATTTATTAAATAGATTAAATTTTAATCTAGAACATGGAGCATGAGTCATAAAACCTAACCTATACATAATATGGATACAAAATTGTATATGTGTCACCTGAACCCCGAGAAGAGACTTGACTCAAAAACTGTATTAACTGCTCTTGTAATGAATGTATTGGCAAAAAATTTCTTATCTGAATTCAAAACCCCATAAGGACGACATTAATTTTTTTCTGAATCGGCAAAAGGAAGGTGCGAAATGGCAAATTTCAGCGATATTGGTGTCAACGATTGTTTATTAGCGCAAACAGTCCATTGTTCTTAGATTGTGTTATCACTTGTAGACCTTTCGAACTGAGTTCAGTTAAATTCTAACGAATGGCATTTCAAGAAATATTCTAGTTTTTAGTGCAATACAATATTTTCCGTTGTTTCTTCATGTTTTAACCTTTTCAAAACTTATGACCACTTTCGCCATTCTTACCATCGAGTAACAAAATGCAGTTTCATCGCAGAAAATGCAACTTTTTAAATGGATAGTAATGTGTAAAGAGTGGGAAATGTCTGTTTACTCAATCTCTGGAGGTACATTCTCGTGTTTTTTTTCTTCTTGGGAAAACATGACCATAGATAGTACTATGAGATCCTTAGCTGATATCTTGTTTATGGACAACGTTAACAACGTGCATCACGACCTGAGGTACATCATGGTTTCATAAGCTGCAGAAAAAATTTGGCAACTGTTTATCGAATCTGCAGTCGGATATGTTTGTGTAATGTTTGTTTCGGAAATAAATCGAGAAGAAAATTTCATCACTTCCCCAATTCCAAAAATGCCTTATACGTCATACTCCGAAAAAAGTCTGTGTGCATGTATCTGTGAACACGATAAGTAATGAATGTATCGACACGAAATTGTATATTTGTATCCCCTCTGAAGAACCCTCCAAAGTGCCCCAGAGACGATCAATTGAAATTGACAGTTTCAATTAAAGGCACGATTGATCGAGCTTCAATCATCACATCAATTCTAGTTTCTGTGTTCACCTTCAATTGTTCTGTTTTGACGTAGTGTTCTCGCTGATATTATAATTTGTTGTTGATTATTAAAATTACATTTTTATTTTTAAATGGTCTCGAACACAGACATGGCATTTCTTGCATTAACTTTAGCCCTCTGCACTCGGAAGAAAGAAAAGAGAAAGAGACGTTGGTCCAAAGAATGGTATAAACTGAGAAGCCGTTTTACGCACGAAAATTTATTACGTATCCTTCGAGATACGCAATGGTCCCGAGCCTGTGCGATGTCACTAAAAACCTACTACTCGCTAAAAACCCCTATCCTAGATAATAGGCGAAATTTAGGACTCCCACAGTCGGGCTCATGTCAACCAGAGTGACGAAAGAGCGAGCACTCTTCTAGTAGGCGAAACTCTTGTGTTTAAAGCTCGGGCATGATTACAATGACTAACATATATTTTATTTTTTACCCTTTTCAATAAAAAAAAAACAATAAAATAACAGTTTCAAATTGAAATAAATTAAAATTGTCTTACATATAAAGTGGAGCCATCAGTGGGGTCTTGATGAACTAATATTGCTGCGTGATTTTCAACATCTTGGTAAGTTTCTCCTAAGGGTTCCTGAAAAAATTCAAAATAGATAAATTATAATATAATAATATTACATATAATATTTTAACCAGAGTGACGAAAGAGCGCTCTGGTAGTAGGCGATATGACGTCGTAGTTAAAAACCTAACCTAACCTATAATATTTTATCTCTGAGGGGTACACCTTGTTTCTGTTTTGTTTCACTGTTTGTATTATACATACTTGCGGCTTATAAGCCTATTTATGTTCATTGCAGTGGCAACAATATGTCCGCGTTTCTCATTGAACAAAGGGAAATGTAGGGGATTTGAGAGACTTGACATAATAACTGTCGATGTAATGGACATGAAATTTTGTAAGAACTCCATAAAGAATCTATTGATTATCAGCCAAATTTGTAGAAGGGGGGGGGGGGGGGTCAATACAAAAACCCTATTAGTAGAGGGAATAAGGGGACTCTGGCGCAATGGCAAATGCGCAATATGGCAGCCGTCCCCCAGCCCTCCCACCTCCCTACACACTTCCTCCCCTCCTTCGCCCCTATACTTGAATCACTTCCCCATCTCAATATGTTTCCGCTTTCACTCTAAACCCATGCCCTACTTTTTTATTTGTATCCCACCCCTCGCATATGGCCCAAAGGTATTTTAAATTAATCCACTAGCGCTTCCAAGCGTCTAGAATTTGTATTAATATTTACATTAATTAGCTAGGTGCGACTTTTTAAGAACTGCCGACATGGGACATTTTTTTCAATCAATTTGACCAATGAGAACAAGGGTTTAAAAGGAAAGTGAAAATTTGAATACAATAATTCTAAGTTGGGGAAGTACATTATTGGTGATTTATCGACAAATTTAAAAATAAAAAGATAAAGTCAAAAACGTAAAACGTCTCATAAGGCTAATGGAGAGGACTCAAACAGCAATGACTCCGCCATGATAGTTTATTTCGACATATATAATGTTATTTTAATCTGTTTTTATGTAATGATCTCCGTGGACATCATCACGTTTTTAACTCGTTACGGGGAAGATGACTGGAGAAAATTACAGTTCTCGAAAAAACAAAATATTAATAACAATAAAATCAGAAAATAAAAAAAAAGAAGAACGTTTACGAAAATGACTCACAAATATCACAGACAATGTGCTCAATGCCGAATTTGTGAGCGATCACTTCTCCTATACTCAGTAGTATTTTAAAATAAAAGTCTAGAAAATATAAGAAGTTCAGTTCAGGAGGTAAAAATTCGTTCTTGAGGTAGGTTTACATTTTTCAAAAACGTTGATCATTGAACAACAAATAGTCTGTTATACTTCATATTAATGAGAAAGGGGTCGGATGTTTTTGGAACATACTAAAGAATGCCAACCTCAAGGACGTATATTCACCTTCTAGACTACAATAGATACTCACATCATGTGACAGTAACTGGTATACGATGTGGCCAGTTGAGTTGGTGGCCACTGAATATAGTGGGATTTCTTGTTTAACCAAATGATCATTTTTGGTTAACCTTAAATTTAAATCTTTCCCAAAAGCCTGTAACCTTAGTTTTTTCGTACTCTCTTCTTCGGCTGCTCTCCTGTTGACACTTCGTAACCACAGTAATTCGTATTCAGGAACTAAAACAGATAAAAAATAAAATAAATACGTGCATGCTTATTACAATCTTATATTTATAGTATACAGAAGTATTGGAAACTTGCGAAAATCCAAGTTCAAGGTTTCAACGGTTTTTTTACGTTCCATTATCGCGATGATGTCTGTCTGTGTGTGTGTTGTGGCAATAAAAAAAAGGTTTAAGTGTTAAACTTAAATAAAAGATAAATAAAAATATATATAATTAATAATAATGAAATAATAATAATTTAAAAAAACAATCAATTTAAACAATAAATTACCATATTTCCTGTAGAAATGTTATCTCTTTTTCTAAAATAAATTTTGATTTCTACAGTAGTTTTTTGAAAAGGGCCCTAAAAAGCATCAAAAATTCAAGACGTGCAATTTTGAAGAAAGTGCACGTATATTTAAAAAAAAATTCAATTAACGAACTTTTCATTTGGATTTCTAAAGAGATGCCATCTTGTATTATAAATTTTGCAAAATTATAAAATCTAATCCAAAGGTTTTCAAATAATCTTACTTGGCCAACAGGGAAAATGAATAGAATAGAATTTTTGAGAACCAATATTGGGTTTATTTTCTTAAATCTACATTATTAAAATAAAGAAACTAAACATGGAAACAAACAAAAATCAAAAGAAAAATCTTAAAAACTAATTTCTTAACACTAATTCAATCGTTTTTTGTTTCATATTTTGGCCATTTTTTTAAAATTTAAGTTATATATTTCTGGGCATATATCCTGTACATATAAGCAAATAAAAGTACCTTCTTTTTGGATCAATTTCACCGTCAATTCACTTTTATTAGTTCATTGCAATTTAAGCCTAAACACCACTCTCCATGTTCCACTCAGCCCGTCTCCATTCAACCCAGGCCTCCACTCTCTCTACACACACTAATAAAACAGCTGATGGCCGTGTTTTGTTTTTTACTGGCATTTGTTTTAAAAGAAATGGTTTTTATATAAAAAATAAATACAATTATTTTTTTAATATTAATAATTTAATCATTTTAATGTGTGTATTATTTTTTCACATCACAGTGTGTATTAGTATAAGTTGTGAGAGAAGTCACATGTGCAAACTTAGCTCTAAATAAATAAGTAATTAGATTTATCAGTCCAACATATTTTTTTATTTTTACCACAACTAGTTTCGGCAATTTGCCATCTTCAGATGGTGAATCTGAACATACATAAACCAAAATTATATTAGAATTTACGAGCTTTTACAGTTCATGTCAATCATTAACTAATAAATAAATACTTTTTTTTTTTTGTCTTTTATCCATAAAGATGCAACTGTTGCTAGGGTGCAACAACCAGCATCTATGTTGGTAGGTATGGATACGTTGGCGTGAATGGCATGTGAGAGGAAGGCCACCCAGTGGTAGGTCCTCGGGACGAAAATTTATATTAATTATAAGGACAAGGGGAGAAGAAAAAAAAATTAAAAAAGAAATAAATAAAAAGGAATTGAAAGACAACTTTGACGGAATGGGTAAGAAAGATGATAAAAGTAAAGGAAAATAATGTAAAAAAAATAAAAAAATAAATATTTTTTAGAATAGGAATTAAGGTGGCAGTAAGTCGCGGTTCCACCTCCTCTCCAACCTTCGTGGGGGGTTTTGTGGTAAGTGTTGTGAAGATAAAGTACGTATTTCTGGATTTGTATGTGTGTAAAGTTTTCTAAAAAAACGTATGTAAGTAGTTTGTATTGTGTCGGGTACTGTATGTATCATAAGATCGTTATGAAGTGTTCTGTTGTTTATGTATAGGGGGCACTGTGTTATCAGTCTGAGGGTTTTTGACTGAAACGACTGAATTCGTTTGATGTTGGATGTTTTTGCTGAACCGTATGTCCATAATGGTCTAAGTAAGTAAGTATAACAGTTCCGTTTTTGTGTCATGTCTAATTTTGATCGTCTATTTAGAAGTCCGTAGAGTATTTTGAGTCGACGGTTCAGCGTGTTTCAGGGTGATGATACTCGAACGTGTCCCTTGACCTCTTCTCTAGTAAGGTATTTCAATTCAGAATATTTTAATTTATTCTACTGTTTTTAATTCAAATATTGTAACTTATTGTACTTTTGGTAATTGTTACGTATTTTTAAATTGTTATACTTTATTTTTAACTTGTTTATTTATTAGTTAATGATTGACATGAACTGTAAAAGCTCGTAAATTCTAATATAATTTTGGTTTATGTATGTTCAGATTCACCACCTGAAGATGGCAAATTGCCGAAACTAGTTGTGGTAAAAATAAAAAAATATGTTGGACTGATAAATCTAATTACTTATTTAACAAGTTAGTCCAC
The DNA here is from genome assembly GCA_963662175.1 of Aradus depressus. NCBI lineage: Eukaryota > Metazoa > Arthropoda > Insecta > Hemiptera > Aradidae > Aradus > Aradus depressus. The sequence continues at coordinate 20,094,768 of OY759226.1, read as the reverse complement.
TACATCTGCCTACCACCAAGTAATATAGATCTAAATAGATTCTGGTCTATGTACGAAAATTGAGATCAGTTTACTTTCGGGGCCTAAGTACATTTTACAAAATACCACTTATGTTTATGTTCCAGTCAAAAATCTTTTCAAGTAAAAGTAGTACAAAGAAGTAGAATACATATTTTATATGCAGTTCGATTTTTCACAGGTTGTCGGGTTTTCGTGACACATGCCAAAAACGGATCTGAAATGTAGTTTTGAAACATATTTTCAATTTTTCTTGATTTATCGAAAAATTGATACTTTCAAAAATTGTTCTTTATTAAATTTCCAATCGATAGTAAGTCTTCAGATTTGAGATAGGATCAATATGACTAAAGTTAAAGCGCCTCAGAAATTGAAAATAAATTTCCATAGAAAATATTTTATGTATTCATTACGTAACTCTAAAATTGACAGTAAAACAGTAAATTAAATATATCGACAATAAATTTTATATGTGTATCCTGAACCCTGTAAGGACGAAACCTATTTATCTTCAGTCAAATCGACTCAAGGAAAGGAGTGAATCCAAAAGAACCAATTTTTATTTTATGTATTTATATATTGTAGTCGGGCTCATGTCCACCAGAGTGACGAAAGAGCGCTCTGGTAGTAGGCGATATGACCTCGTAGTTAAAGCCCGGGCATGAGTCATAAAACCTAACCTAACCTACTTATATTGTAGGGAATACTGAATGGCATATTTCTGTATCTCGGAGTTAAACTGCACTATGTCAGTTTTTTTCCAAAATCTTTTTTTTTTTGCACTTAGTTGTACATCTGTTTGAGCTCTATTTAGTGGTATACTGCATTATGTCCTTTTTAAAGTAATTACAAAATAATAGGTTGGTAAAGTGCACTAACCCTAATGTCAATTTGGGGAGAAACAGAACTAAGTCGAGTTGATGCTTCTTTATTTTGAGACTATAAAAATATACAAACATTTATCATTTAATGTAGCCTGAGTATTTCAATGAATGGTTTAGAACTGTAGTTATGAAAGCAGGAAAATTTAATGCCATTGTGGTGAAATTGACAGTTCAAAATTTGAAAGCGCTCAGCTGTAAAATTGTGTTTCTATCACATAATGCAGTTTATCTCCGAGGTACAGATTTTATATGCGATTTTTGCAGGTAGTTCGCCGGCCATCTTGAAATGTCGTTTTGAAACTCAATTTACTTCCCCAGCTGATGTATAGGGGATGTTATGAACTCATACTCGGTTGCATACAAAATTCTGTTTATGTATCTGTGAACCCAATAACTCCCTATAAGATTAATGAATCTATATGAAATTTTATATGTGTATCCAGGAACCTCTAAGAAAAACACCTGTTGATTTTCAGCCAAATCGGACGAAGGAAAGGGGGGGGGGGATTAGAGGGAGGCTTAAGACAAAAACTCGAATAACTGCCGATGTAATTATAATTAATTCTTGCTGGGGAAGTATGTAGCTGGTGATTCACCGCGCCCCAAATATGTGAAATAATTAACCAGGGAAATCATTCAATATCATTTTTTAAATTAATATATAATATAATTTAGAAAATAATAATAGAAAAATACAACCTAAATTGTAACAGATACATTCATAATAAGGTTACTAATGGGTCTTCAATGTACATTTAAGGTAAATTAATTGGCCTTTTACGACTATAAACACTTAAACTATTATTTTCTTTCAAATAATCAGATACATTGTATATCTTTAATTATAATATATAATCTAGTCTGGATTTAACAAGGTGACACGCCCTTAATCTGGGATTGTAACAAAGATTGTTTTTGGATTAAGTGCTCTTATGTCATCGACATTCTCTTTAGAAAGTACAAACCTATTCGTTTCATAGGATAAGACCTTTCTGCCCTAACAAAAGTAGAATATGTTATACCATTAGTTAGTCATTGTGACTCATGCCCGGGCTTTAACAACGAGGTCATATCGTCTATTATCAGAGCGTTCTTCCGTCGCTCTGTTGGACATGAGCCCGACTCTGCTACGGTACATGTACGATAAACCATTTAATGTAAATAAAGGTAAGAAATAAGAACGCATCATGCAGACTGCGTCATCACATCACACATGAGGTTATCACCATCGATATATATCATTTGTCCATGGACCGTAATTTGAGTTCAGTATTTTATTGCAACAACAAATAAAAGAAAATTGTAAGAAGTTAAACGGTGAACAATGAATTGAAAAATTTATATAATTTTTTTTAATTGTTGAAATTTGAAACGAGTACTTTGAATCGATACAAGTAATATCTATTCAATACCTACTTGGTATCGAAAAAAGTATCGATACCTTACTATCGATAGATCCTTACCCGCGCCCTTTTTTATGATTTATCATATTATTTTGTACATACTTTTCTTTATTTTATTTTATCATTTCTTTATGTGTTTTACTTTTTTCACATTTATTTAATTTAGTTAATTTGTTTATATGTATTACTTTGTATATACCTACTTCATATTATTATTCTAGTTTTCTTTATTATTATTTTATTTTTTCTCATTTTGTGTACATTGCCATTTATTATTTTATTTATTTATTTATTTTTTGTTCACTGTCATCAAATTGACTTACGGTTGTATTTTAACTGATTGTAAATATACCAAATAAAGATGTTGATTAGCGACTGTAGATTCTAATTGTAGGAATATTGAGGGTCAGTCAAAGATGGAAAAAAAAAACACTATTCAGATGCCAACGTTTCGATATATTTTATATCATCATCAGGGCTATGAATAAGCAGGGTTGGGGAGAAGACATCCAGTGTACATGTCTTCTCCCCAACCCTGCTTATTCAGTAAGTCATTTTAATGTTTACTCTTTATTATGTTCCACCTATTTGTCTATTTCCATTATTAATGTTTGTGTTTAGTAATGTATTCATATTTAATTTTAATGTTTAGTAATTATGCATAGTAAGTCAGTTTCAATTTTTAACTTGTTATAGTGTATTTTTAACGTTCAATAATGTTTATCTACAAAAACGTTTTTTTTTTTGTTTATTTTTGATTCTAATCTTGATTTCCCCCCCATGTTTGTAGGCCTTGATGATGATATAAAATATATCGAAACGTTGGCATCTGAATAGTGTTTTTTTTCCATCTTTGACTGACCCTCAATATTCCTACAAATACCAAATAAAAGAAAAAAAAATTAGAAAAAAAAAATTTGGAATCTGGAGGTCGGAAAACATGAAATTTCTTTGGAAACTCCGTATCGAATTTTTAACCGACTACATAACATTCCATGTACATCATACAGCTGGGAAAGTGAAAGGAAATAACAATTTTTATATATTTCCTTCCGTTCTAAAAAATTTAATATTCAGTATATCTAATACCAGAGAATTGTTACCAATATAAAACTAATTATTGGAAAAGAAGTACATTTTACATAGTAAATAGTAAACAATTATAATTTTCGTTCTTTATGTGTGGGAAAGTCACTAGAATCGGACAATAAATTTTTTATATACCATGAATATGAATATCAAAATATATTTAAAAAAAATATAAGTGGCCATTACAAGACTTTCATAAACCAATCACGCTTATAGATCACGGAGTCTGTGGAGACTAAGAAACGGATCAGGGCCGCCAATCGCTGCTACTTTGGGCTATGGAAACAATTGGCCAACAACCTTGTGTCTCGGCGCACAAAGGCTAGGTACAAAACGCTAATCCGCCCTGTACTTACCTATGGCTCGGAAACATGGACTACAACTAAAGCCGAAGACCGGGACCTCAGATATTTGAAAGAGAAGTCCTCCGTCGAGTTTTTGGCCCCGTTTGCAACGGAGGAGAATGGAGGCGCAGAAGCAATTACATTGCTATGGTGCCAGAATGCATGAAGATACGATCCCCAAGAAACTTCTATCTGAACTCTTATATGGACGTCGGAGAGTGGGAAGACCGAGGCTGCAGTGGTCTGTCTGCGTGGCGAAAGACGCCAGGAGCATCGGGTAACTGGATGACAGCAGCTCTAAACAGGGACACATGGCGATTGATGTTGGAGGAAGCCAAGACTCATCAGCGGGTTGTAGAGCTACATTGATGATGATTGTACAGTAATGCCAGTATAAAATAGTTTTGAGAAGCGGGAACGAGAGAGGGCGTGTGATCTGTAAGTGTGGTTGGTGTAAGAAAGTCCTGTAATGGCCACAGTTATGGGTTAATTAGTTATTAAGACTCATGCCCGGGCTTTAACTACGAGGTCATATCGCCTACTACCAGAATGCTCTTTCGTCACTCTTGTGGACAAGAGCTCGACTCTATCATTGGAGTTCTACATTTTCTACAGAGAGAAGTTTTTTTAGGGATAAGGTGTAGTGAACCAGTCTGAGTGAGAGAAGATGTAGGAGTGAAAATAACAGTGAAGTAGATGCGCAAAGGTACTTTTATTTATTTATATGTTTATATGCCCAAAATAACATTGAATTAAAGAATGGCCACAATACTTAAAAAGAAAAGAGACTAAAGTAGATGTAGAAATTAGTTTGTAAGATTTTTATTGTAATATAATTTTTATTTGATATTGATATTTTGATTTTTTTTATAATGTAGGTTAAGATAAATAAACCCAATATTTGTTCTCTTATTCTATGCTATTCATCTCCCTGTGAACCCAGTAAGATAATTTATACCTTTGGATTTCATTGAACATTTTTGCAAATTTAGGAAAGCAATATTGCATCTCATTATTATATTTAGAAGAAATCCAAATGAAATAATTATATTTGAAATTTTTTTAAATATGTGCACATTCTTCAAAATTGCATGTCTTGAACTTTCGATATTTTTTTAGGGCTCTTTTCGGAAATTACTGTATAAATCGAAATTTAGTTAGTAGAGGACCAGCTATAATTTATACAGGAAATGTGGTAATATTTATTATTTATTATTTTTGTTTTAATTGTTATTTTATTAATTCAATTATTATTTATATATTTATTTTAATTTTAAAAAATTTAATTTTTTTAATTCATCACAGGGCATTAACGATGCTTCTTAGGACTTTGAATTGAAAGGACTTGATGTTAGGTTTTTAGGTTTTATGACTCATGCCCGGGCTTTAACTACGAGGTCATATCGCCTACTACCAGAGCGCTCTTTCGTCACTCTGGTGGACATGAGCCCGACTGTACTGTGGGAGTCCTAAATTTTGCCTACCCTAAATTTTTATTCACCTAGGATAGGGGTCTTTAACGAGAACCTGACATCGTACAGACTTGGGACCATAGCTTAACGTCCCATCCGAAGGTCGGCGTGCTTAAGTTTATTTTACCTCCCAGATAAAATCGGTCGGGTTTCGAACCCATGTTCTTGAGCTCAGAAGGCAAGTAGGCATACCAATGAGCTACCTCATGTGCTTGATGTTGGATGGCTTAAGAATGGAGAAATAGAAAAGAAATATTACCTAAATAGACAACTAGACAGTATTTATTGGAAATCGTTTAAAGGTTTGCCTATATTACTAGGGGTTTCTTACAAATCCACGGTGCAGTACGAGGTATTAACCAACAGTTGTGAAGAAGCATCAGACAGGTTTGTAAAAAGGTTAATAAGACGCTATCATGATGCAATTGACGCCTTGCATTATGCAACACTCTGTCGTTTGTCTGTTGATCAACTTAACAAGACATCTAATGATAGGTAATTACAAAGGACAATTCTTGACCTATGAAGGTTAAAAAAGTTCAGTTTAACAAGTCGTCAGTGAATCACCAGCTACGTACTTCCCCATCACGAATTAATTATTTTAATATTATGGGGTTGTTGCTGTTGTTGAGAGGTTGTTGATCTACCTCCAAAGCCAATATTTGACTTACATAGTGGGCAATTTGGGTTCAGGTTAGGTTAGGTTTTATGACTCATGCCCAGGCTTTAACTACGAGGTCATATCGCCTACTACCAGAGCGCTCTTTCGTCACTCTGGTGGACATGAGCCCGACTCTACTCTGGGAGTCCTAAATTTTGCCTACCCTAAATTTTTATTCATCTAGGATAGGGGTCTTTAACGAGTACCTGACATCGTACAGGCTCGGGACCATCGCTTTACGTCCCATCCGAAGGACGGCGTACTTAAGTTTATTTTACCTCGCATATAAAATAAACTAAGGGCCTCGGTCGGGTTTCGAACCCATGATCTTGAGCTCAGAAGGCAAGTATGCATACCACTGAGCTACCGGCGCTCTGGTTTCAGGGATGGGGTCTGAATTTAAAAACCTAATAACTGCCGATTTAATGAATTTATCAACATGAAATTTCATATTTAAAGTAGAAACCCAATGAGGACATAACCTGTCGAATTTCAGAGCCATCGGCAGAAGGGAAAGGGAGGATAAGAGTGGGACTCAACTCAAAAATCCTAAATACTGCCGATGTAATGAATGTATCGACATGAAATTTTATATTTGAAGTCTGAAGAATGAGGAGGATTTAATCAGTCGGTTTGAATTTAAAAACCTAATAACTGTCGATTTAATGAATTTGTCGACACAACATTTAGTGTAAGGATTTAGGAGCCCCTATGTAAGTCAACTATTGAATATTATTGCATTATTTGTGGGCAAGTACAATGCCGGTGCTTCATCGATTCATCGACTCTCTGTATCGTTTTGAAGTAAGTTGTTCTTTGTGTATTATGTTTTTTTTTTCTATAGTACACTCTGCGATAAGTAGGTTGATAGTGCATATTCATGGACTGAAGGACTTTGACAGATGGACCAATGAGGAGAGGACGCCACGATCTGGCATAATGTTGAAGATAACATGTCTCACGAAGAACCACAATCTCGGTCAAGGAGTATCCTCTCTGTGAGACAGTCGTCTATCAAGATATCACTCTCTTCACTACAACCTGGGGCTCATCGCAGCTATACAGAAAAATGCGGAAGACGAAATCGCATTTGCTGCGGCAGTGGATAGGCGACGATTGCCATTTTACTTCTGACGGCAAAGTGATATCCTGTCAAGGAAGCTTCTCTGCTTTTAAAATAATTCTGAGGAATAATAGAAAGAACTTCATAGAAACCCTAGAAAAGTACTTGCTTGTGCTCCAATCAGGAGGATTCAATTATTTTACTAGTTACTTATCTTTTTATTGTGTGTACATTTTTTTTTTTTAGTATGTCTTAATATCATGTTCTATAAAAATATTTTATTTGTATTTAATTTTTTCAAGTCTATTAAAGTTCCAAATTCTATATTCAGATTTTATATTGTAACCTATTCAGGCTTCTTCGCAACCTAAAATAACCTAAAAGGCCTTTTCAAGTAAAAAACTAAAAACACTTATTTCACCTGTTACAAAAATCTAATCAGGAACTTTTTTGTGCTTAAAAATCCGGTCTCTGATTATTCCTTTTAATTATTTTTATAATAATTTATTTTATTTTCATCTTATACATTTTTAATATAATTTTTTTATTTATTTATATTTTTCAATTGTTATTGTTTAGTTTTCTTTCTCTTTTATGTATTTCGCACATTGAGACCAGATAAATTTATATTATATAATTTATATTGAGGAGAGGACGCCACGATTTATATTATATGATTATATATTATATAATTTGAGGGCGCCGGTAGCTCAGTGGTATGCGTGCTTGACTTCTGAGCTCTAGAACGTGGGTTCGAAACCCGACCGAGGCCCTTAGTTTATTTTATCTGGGAGGTAAAATAAACTTAAGCATGCCGTCCTTCGGATGGGACGTTAAGCGATGGTCCCGAGCCTGTACGATGTCAGGTACTCGTTAAAGACCCCTGCCCTAGGTGAATAAAAATTTAGGGTAGGCAAAATTTAGGACTCCCACAGCAGAGTCGAGCTCATGTTCACCAGAGTGACGAAAGAGCGCTCTGGTAGTAGGCGATATGACCTCGTTGTTAAAGCCCGGGCATGAGTCATAAAACCTAACCTAACCTAACCTATTATATAATTTATATTGAGAAATACATTTTTTTTAAGCTCCCCCTTCATTTTTTACTTAGTTTTATCAGATAAAACATGAAAACTATATTTAAAAAATTCAAGGACGGCTGAGCACCAGGAGCCCCAATTCCGAACTACTACCAAATTTCGATTTGATACATGTAGACACACACATCACTTCTCTTCGCAACAATCCACACCCTTAGATTAATTCTTCATCTTTCTACTCCTTATTTTCCGATTCGTCAACATAAATTATCTAAATATTTAAGTTATTTACTTATCCCATTTTTTTTTAATTCTTTATTTTTATTATATTTTATTTTACCATATTTCTTAAATTATTCTATCATATTAAATATTATTCCATTCATTTATTTTTTATTTTATTTTGACTATTTTTCCTTTTCTTCTCCCTCCTCCCACTTTTCTATCCAGCCCCTACTGTCTAAAATTAATTTTATTTCAAACCTTGTCTGGGCATCCTTCATTCTCTTTTATAGTTAACCATCATAGTATTATGCTCTATCTATTTTTGTTAATTTATTTTATTTTATTCACATTTATATAGATTCTTCTTTACATACTTTCTTCTATTTATATAGATACTTTTTTTCTTTTTCTTTATAATTAAGCTGTTAATTTTATGTTTTTTCATGTTAATTATGTATTTATCTATATTTATTCACAATTGACTAGTTTTTCCCCACTGAAGCACTTTATTTCATTGTTTCCTTTTCATTTTTGACTTATATATTTATTTTTGGGGACCTCGGTCCCAGAATAATAAAATTTATTTTCATTTTCATTTCACTTCACATGGACAGAAATGGTTCTTTTAATTTTTGAACTCAGGAGAATTAAAGAATGGACTAAGGATCTTTTGGAGCGTACTTAGAGAGAAAAGACAACATGCAGGCAGTCGAAGATGTTCCTGGGAGGGGAGTCCAGGATTCTGAAAGACGGGATCCTGAACCTCAAAAGGAACGAGCTTCGGCAACTGACATGGTCCGTTCAATAGACACCTACACATTGTGAGAGTCAAGGACAGTCCAACCTGCGATAGATGTGGGGAAGAAGACGAAACGGCGGCACACTTCCTGGTTATCTGCTCGGGATATGCGCGAATGAGATTCCGCATCTTTGGTGGAGATGTAATCGCAGAGGAGGACTTTAGAAGATTGGACTATGAGAGCATTCTTAGGTTCATTAAGGAAACTGGGAGACTGAGCACTCCATGAAGGGCTTGGTTCAGGTAGTATAAGTATAAACATACAGTTAATATAATAAGGGGGGAGCCCAGCGCTCACAGGGAAGGGATAAGAGTACTGGGTGCTTAGGTCCCTAGGTGTAAAACACCAGCCCACCACACATATATATATTAGGAAAACGTGAAACTGCGTTGAAAACTCAGCATTGATTGTCAGACCGATTACGTACTTTACTTTCCCTGAACTTCGTAAAGCTGGGGAGGTGATAAGTTAATGTTACACATGCGCATTACAAAAGTGACATTGTGATATTTTATGTCAAGTTCCTGACGCAAATTATAACCTATTGCGCAGACAAACCAGACTGGGAGTAGACAGTGAACTTGTTACTGTAGACGTTGGCTTCTTCATTGGAATCTTTCTGTAACGTGTTCTGATGACCTTTGAGAATCTTCATTTTTTTAGGGTGCCAATGTTGAAGATAAAAATAAAATTTCGCCATAATTTTATCGTGCAAGCGTTTCAAAAGAGTCCATAATTTTAACGTTAAAAAAAAAAAAAAGTGGTCGGTGAATCAGCATTTTTAGCAAATCTGAATTTTAGGAGGAGAATTTCTCTCAAGATCATCTCTCAAAAGGCTCAAGATCACGAATTCAAAATCCGACCGAGGCCCTTAAGTTTGAGCATGCCGTCCTTTCGGATGGGACGTTAAGCAATGGTTCCGAGTCTGTATGATGTCAGGTACTCGACCCTTGCTCTAGGTGAATAACAATTTATGGCAGGCAAAATTTAGAACTTCCCCAGTGGAATCGGGCTCATTCCACCAGAGTGACGAAAAGAGCACTCTGGTAGTAGGCGATATGACCTCGCCCGAGAATGAGTCATAATAATTAACTAAAAATGTTACCTTTTGATGGATGATCAACGTGAAAGACTTTTTGTAATTCTTCTTTTGTCATAGACTCGTGAAGCTGAAACAAATATAATAATAAAATATAAAAACAATATAAAAAATAAGGTTTTTGTTAACTGGTTTATTGGAGTGTCATCTACATACATTTAAAGTTTCAAATGTTTCAGGTCAGAGTGAACTCCTCCATCAGTGGGAAGACGTCCATACAAGTCTGATACTGATCAACCTCTACTGTCACGACATGCCAGACTCTTCATCTACGCTGTTGGCTACTTACGCCGACGATACGATGTGTCTCAACACAAGGATCTGTCTTTGGCCGGAGTGGCCCTTTGGCGGAGTGTGGAGAGTGTGACAGAGTGGTTCGACAGATGGAACTGAAGCTCAATACTGCCAAGACGGAGGCAAAAGTGATCTCACTTCGTAAAATTAACACTAACAGCACTCACAGTCAATAATACGAGGAGATTCAAGGATGGAGGCCAACTTTAAACTCTGATAACAGTCGATGTAATGAATTTACTGACGGGAAGGGCGATCGCCTAGGGCGCCTCGATGTTAGGGGCACAAGAGTTGTTGACTCTTTGACCTTGATTGAAAGAATTGAAAAAAAAACTATTACTTGCGACTTATTCACGCATACTTTTAACGATTCCAGTATCAGTAGCCAGTTGCGAAAGGAGTTTTAGCAAATTGAAATTATTAAAAACATATTTAACATCAACTATGACACAAGAAAGACTCCATGCTCTTGCTGTTCTTGCAATAGAAAACCAACTGGCCAACAACATAAATTTCAAGGATGTAATTGAAGAATTTGCTAATGCTAAAGCCCGAAAAATAAAATTGAATTTTTCCAAAAATTGATACAATTTGATGTCTTTCAATCATTTTTTCAGATATATTATGATAATATATGTTGTTTTTATATTTTTTTTATATATAGTATATATATATTGTGATGTAAACAACAATCAACTTGACTACGGAACATTTTTTTTTATGAATATTAAAAGACACAATAAAAAAAAGTAATTTTGTTATTATAATATGGGCCTCGACTATTCCGCGTGTAGGACCATCTACACAGGGGTATTCGTGGCTGTAGCAAGGTACGCTGCTGCAGGTTCGTGGCATCGCCCCACGAATCGGCAGCGCACGATTCTGACGCAAGCCCAGAGAAGAGTTACAAGGGCTTATCGTACTGTCTCTACGGCTGCGCTACAGGTACTTGCGGGAGCCGCCCCCATTGACTTGATCTTGGATGGGGCTGTCGCTTTGTATTTCTGTAGACGCAACATGCCCTTAGGAGCAGATATTGATGAGCCCTTACGTCTAGCCCTAGAGGAAGAGATGCGCGGACAGTCCAGACCAGTGCGCTGCAAGGACATCGTCCAGAATTGGATTGTGGAAAAATGGCAACAACGTTGGTCACGATGCCCGGATGGCCGAACGACGTACGCATACTTCCCGGACGTCCGGGTACGCCTTGACTCAACATGGGTACAGCCTAATCACTGGACATCTCAAATATTATCAGGTCATGGTGATTTCAACTCCAAGCTGTTTTTCTTTCACAGGAAGAAAACCCCGAACTGTTCGTGCGGCGGTATCGAGACTGCAGAACATGTAGTCCTCGAATGCCCGCTGTACGACCAAGATAGGGTGGAGTTGATTCATGGGACAAGATCGTATTTGGGACTAGATCTACGGCAGATGGTGACGGAAACTGACTACCCTGGCGGGAGCAGAAACAGGCAATGTAATGATCCCGAGCTTTGCCTAAACGTAGACTGGGTGATGTTGCTGCAACGCAAGGCGCACCCTCTTTTAAAACCAAATAAAAAAAAAAAAAAAAAAAAAAATGTTATTATAATATAATAACAAAATTACTCTTTTTTATTGTGTCTTTTAATTATATATATATATATATATATATATATATATATATATATATATATATATTATATATCAAGGTTTAAAAAAAACAAGGGACATAAAAAAAAAAATGAAATCTAAAAAAAAACAGCTATGAAAAAAATAGAGATGGGTCGTAAGCTAGCTCTGAAACAGTGCACTTAAAATTGAGATGTTTTCTTTTAGTGAAGTTGAACAATGATAATATAATACATTATAAAAGTGGACTAAAGGTGAAATTGAAATGAAAACTGACATTATTGCAGAGATATTGTGAAATAATTCAAATGGACTTGAAAAATAAAATAAAACTTGTTTATTTAATATATTGTCTAATTTCACTAACTATATATACATGGGAGTACTTTCGGTATTTCTACCATCCTCAGCCAAAAGCATAGCAGTCTTATCTCTTATGCTTTTGGCTGAGGATGGTAGAAATACCGAAAGTACTCCCATGTATATATAGTTAGTGAAATTAGACAATATATTAAATAAACAAGTTTTATTTTATTTTTCAAGTCCATGAAATTGAAATGTGAAGAGTTGTCGAAGTCTAAATTGTGTGATAGAGACGTCAAGAAGGTACATTTAATCATTTTTTTTTTATTTGCCCAAAAAAGAAATAGTTTCAAGTATTTAGTTTTATGATTTTGTTCTTTTTTGTTTTTGTTTTGTTTTGTTTGTTCAATGTTTCGTTTTTTAATCAAATTATGTAAATCAAAAAAATAACCCAAATATTAAATATATTAAATTTTGTTCTTTAAAATTCTATTCTATTCATTTTCCCTGTTGGCCCAGTAATATCATTTGAAAACCCTTTGGATTAGAATTAATATTATTTAAAATTATTAAAAAACTGGCATCTCTTTATTAATCCAAGTGTAAAGTTTGTTAAATGGAATTTTTCGATGTTTCCGGCATTTTTTCCTCCAGAGGTGTCTTCTTTTTTCTTCGTTGGACAATATTTCGGGACAATTGCAGGTCCCTTCTTCTGGTCACTATGAACATTCTACTCCTGGAGACCCTCCTTTTTATAGCCAAAACCTTGACTGTGGCGGTCTCTCTCACGCTTCTAAGAACTAGTTGTTCGTACAAATAATTTAAGTCCAAGGTAATTAGCTGATTGGTCCCCCGCAGCCAATCATAATTCAGGAATACATCCTGATGGTGTCCCTCGACTGTGGCGCCCTCACTTCACCTGCAATTGCATGGAATTTTTTTGTTGTATATGTGTACTTTCCTAAAAATTGCACATCTTAAATTATTGATTATATTTTTTTAGGGCCTTTTTCGAAAAACTACTGTAGAAATCAAAATTTAAATAAAGAAAAGAGATCAAATTTCTACAGGAAATGTGGTAATTCTTATTGTGTATTATTATTATTATTAATTATTAATCTTTTAATTATCACAATATATTTTTTTATAATAAATTTAAACATTAGACAATTTTTTTATGAAGTTTTATTTTTTAATTATTTAAATTTTCTCTCCTTACAAGAGGGCGCAAGGTATATTTTCGCCTAGGGCACTGATATATGTTGCGGCGGGGCTGTTTATTGAGGATTTTAAGTCCAAATTGTAATTGGTTTTAAACGGAGAGCGAAAACTTAATTGACTACTTCGTTCTGGGGAGGTACATTGCAGGTGATTTCACGACTTTTTTTATACTAGGTAGTACCTACAATAATAGTTCAAAAGAAGTTACATTTTCTGAGTGGTTGAATTTCCTGATATTTTTTTTTTCAAAATGGCGCTTTGACACCAGTCTATCTTTAGGTTTGGATTAGTTTCTTTAGTTGACGCGGTTCCCTTTATAAAGAGGTATATACCGCTGGGGAAAGTGCAAGAACTGTGACGAATTTGGACAATACATCCTCAGGATCATCTGTTGAAGAATAAGGAACTGAATCATTCCTCCCGTTTGAGAGGAGGTTCTCAAATTTATTGACTATTTTTTCTTGCATCTAACCAGATGAATAAGATTTTTTCAGCGTGTAAGAATTTTAAAAAGAAATATAGTAACTAGATGGCGTAAATATATAAACAACAAAGACCGACTTTATATTTTTTTAAACGTGATCCCTTTGTAATAAAACAAACTGTACCTTTTGTAGTTAAGTGATCAATGTTGTGAGAATGGAGTATATTATAGTGTTGACGTCACAAGCTAGGATAATAGTTAGTTATTATGACTCATGCCCGGGCTTTAACTACGTCATATCGCCTACTACCAGAGCGCTCTTTCGTCACTCTGGTGGACATGTGCCCGACTCTAGTGTGGAAGTCCTAAATTTTTATTTACCTAGGGCTGGGGTCTTTAACGAGTACCTGACATCGTACTGGCTCGGGACCATCGCTTAATGTCCCATCCGAAGGACGGCGTGCTCAAGTTAATTTTACTTCCCAGATAAAATAAACTAAGGGCTTCGGTCGGGTTTCAAACCCACGATCTTGAGCTCAGAAGGCAAGCACGCATACCACTGAGCTATCGGCGCCCTCCCTTCCTTAGTTTCTTGCAACATTTTTTTATAACAAGTCAATCTAAACTATATTTTTCTTTAATTATAATTAGTTATTTGATTACATTATATTGTTCTTTAATTATTTGTTATTTGATTACATTATTTTGTTATTTGATTACATTATTGTTCTTTAATTATTTGTTATTTGGTTACATTACATTGTTCTCTAATTATTTGTTGTTTGATTACATTATATTGTTCTTTAATTATTTGTTATTTGATTACATCATATTGTTATTTAATTATTTATTACTACATTATGGTGTGCTCAAGATTTTTACCCCCAGAAATAGGGACTCGTTCTGAACATTTTTGCTTTGCTATACCAGGCTACGTTTACTTTCTCCAAGATATGAAAAATGATGTAACTCAATAAAAGAGGTGAAGGTTTGCAGAAGTAGACTATCCGAAAGGAAGACAGTCATTTAGAAGATATAAGATTTGTTCAGGTCGCAGAACGAGCACTAGAAATGTTAAAACATTGCTGCCCTTTCGAAATATATATCTGCATAATGAGTCATCCGCGTATCATTATGTACTTCCCGAGCGTCAATTGATGCACTAAGTTTTCACTATTTCTCTGTAACAATTCACCGGTTGGATTATGTATTTTGGATTATATACATAAAATTATGTGTCAATACATTGGCAGTGTTGGGTTTTTTTATGTTAATCTTACCTCCAATTCCTCCTCTTTCCTTCGGCGAATATGGCGTTGTCCTTATGAGATTCTTGATACACATATGAAAATTTGCGTGATTGCGGAATCGGAAAATATGAAATTCCATTGAAAACAATGTGGAATTTCTGACCGATTACATGACTTCCGCTATACTTAATATCGCTGGGGAAGTAGCATTGAGAAAAAACTATGTTACTTTATGTTATCCAACTTCCGATTGCCAAATTGTTTGTGGATTTGTTTTTAACCATGCTCTTTATAATAAACAAAACTCTCCAACTAGCAGATCATGATTGTTTCACTCAAATCGCTCAAGTAGAAACTATAGCGGTTCTAAAATATGATGAGCTTCGCCTGAGGATAACATTAATCACTCAACCCCTCCTAGGATAGCGAAACTAGTCACTCAACGACTGAGACCGCTCTAGGATATTAATATTAGTCACGCATCGACTACAGCCCTCTCTAGGATTGTAACACTAATCACTCAATCATTAGAGTCCACTAGGATAGTAACTCTAACCGCTTAACTAAAGAGTACCCTCGCAGAAGAATAATCCTGAAGAAATCAGCAAAAAGGCGCCAGAACAACTTCAATGCGGTGAGAGGAGGAGTGAAGTATTTCTTGTCTCCTGGAAATGACGAGAGGGGAAGAGAGCGGGGCCTATTTACTATAAAATACGATAAGTAGATCTTTAGAAATTAATCTATTTTTTATGCGCCGTTGCTGTGGTGCCCTACGTTCCTAATTAGGTACTAGCTGTGGTGCCCTACGTTCCTAATTAGGTACTGGTTGTGGTGCCCTACGTTCCTAATTAGGTACTAGCTGTGGTGCCCTACGTTCCTAATTAGGTACTAGTTGTGGTGCCCTACGTTCCTAATTAGGTACTCGCTGTGGTGCCCTACGTTCCTAATTAGGTACTAGTTGTGGTGCCCTACGTTCCTAATTAGGTACTAGCTGTGGTGCCCAGCGTTCCTAAGAGCTTACTAGCTGTGGAGTCCGCCGTTACAAGGCACATAATAGCTGTGGTGCCCCCGTTCCTAATTACGTACTAGCTGTGGTGCCCAGCGCTCCTAAGAAATTACTAGCTGTGGGGTCCGCCGTTGCAAGGCACATAATAGTTGTAGTGCCCCGCTTTCCTAAGTACGTACTAGCTGAGGTGCCCAGCGGTCCTAAGAACTTACTAGCTGTGGGGTCCGCCGTTACAAGGCACATAATAGCTGTGGTGTCGTACGTTCCTATTTACGTACTAGCTGTGGTGCCCAGCGGTCCTAAGAACTTACTAGCTGTGGGGTCCGCCGTTATAAGGCACTTAATAGCTGTAGTGCCCCGCGTTCCTAAGTACTAACTAGCTGTAGTGCCCGGCGGTTCTAAGCAATTATTAGCTGGGGTGTGCGCCGTTGCAAGGCAGATACCGACTATGGTGCTCTACGTTCCTAAGTACGTACTAGCTGCGGTGCCCAGCATTCCTAAGTACGTACTAGCAGGGGTGCCCAGTCCTAAGAATTTACTAGCATTATTTTAGAAAATGAGTGGACGTTTCTATCAATTTATGTAACATTTTTGCGAGGGAGAGGGCATAGCCCCCAGCCTTCCTCCCCAGGAGCCGCCCCCGGGCATTATTGTCACTCTAAATTATCTATTTTAGAATAGAGTTATCAGGAAACGTTTCGTTCATGGGGATAAGAGTATTCGAGTGAAGCCATTGGAACACCCAGAGGGAGCATTCGAGAAGGACATTCTCTCGTCTCAATACTCGTACTTTATGTAACCGGTGAAAGACAGACAGAACTCCACTCTGGTGCCAGGGCTAAACTTCGTGAGACCCCGAGGCTGGTTTCCTCCATAATAGTAACCATTATCTAACTGATAGGTCGTCTTAAGCCTCCCCGTGTACATTCTAATCAAATCTATCCACCTAGGGTAGGGTCCTTTAAAAAGTACTTGACATCGTATAGGCTCAGAATCATTGCTTAACATTCCATCCGAAGGGTTTTTCATCTCCTAGGTCCCCTCCGTCCGAGGTAGTTTACTGATTGGTCCGCCCACCAGCCAATCATAATTATGGAATCCAACTACCTCGGACTTCTTTGTCCAGATTGCATAAATACTCGTTCAAACCAAAATAACTATTTTCAGAACATGTGGGCACTATAACTTATATCAACACACACTGTGGGGAGGAGATACAGTAGACTCTCCCTTATCCGGAGTTGCCAGGACCGACGTGACACCGGATAACAGAAAACGCCGGACAACGGAAATCATCAATTAATGAGAAAAAATATATCAATTAAAACTAAAAAAAAAGTGTTTTTAGGTGAGCTAAGAATAAAACACGTATGTATTTTGTTGATAACATTTATTAAATTGACAATAATATGTACTTACTGAACATTGATTTATTATATGTACGTACATATGTATATTTATCCAAGCATTAAAAATATATTTTGAAATCTGAGTTTTTTTTTTTTTTTTTTTTTTTTTTGGCCTTATGTACGATGCATATTAGCCATGTCACTGTGTAATTTACTAGTTACTTAAGACATCCATGGCCCCAGGAGGGAGTTCTATCTATGAAATAAAACTCACTCCCGGACGGGATTCGAACCCGCAAACCATGGTGAGACCATGCGACCAAAGCCCTACGCTCTAGCCCGCACGGCCACCATGGCTCCCGAAATCTGAGTTTAATTACATACATATTTAAAACAAAATCTAAAATTCTAAAAATATTATTTGTTAAAAAAATTGGTAATTTTCTTTTGTTTCGCTAACACAACACTGTTCCGTGCTGCATAGTCCCAACACTTCTTTATGTATGTATGTACAATAAAAATACATAAAAGATTCGTGAGTTACGGAATTATTATGTGCTTGTAAATACACGTGGCTCATATAATTAATAATTGAATGTTAATTTTAGTTTAACAAATTTGATATTATTTTGCGAGCGCCGGATAAGGAAGCGCGCCGGTTAACAGAACGCCGGATAAGGGAGAGTCTACTGTACTCTCGTTACCCTCCAGTGTATGTCGGTTATCTGGAATAATAATTAGTATTAATGTGTTTCCTAATTATTGGCAACACTGGGTGTAGCAGTCGAAGAGAATGTTACAGTTGACAGTTCTAGTGATGTGATGACTGCTACAACATCATATACATATAAAGCTGAAAATGTCTGTGCGTTGTACCGCTATAACTCACGAACGGCTTGATGGATTTGATTAATTTTTTTTTAAAATGTGTTCGTCATCGTCTGTGGAAGGTTATAGGCGTATTAGTACCTCAATATCTGGTCCATCCCAGCATCCACCCACGCAATCTTTGTAACTCAAAAACCACTGCAATGATTAATGAGGAATCTTTTTGAATAGATAAGTTTTATCTACCGGAAGGTTAAGGTCTATTTTTTAATCAACCCCTGGTCCATCCCAGCATCCACTCACGCAATCTTTGTAACTCGAAAACCATTGCAACAATTAATGAGAAATCTTTTTGAATAAATTAGTTTTAGCTCCAAAGCTAGCGTTACTGCAGTTGAAGGACTATAAGCCTTATTCCGTATGAATAATTGAAAATTATAACATCATGAATGTACTGTCGAGGAACTGAATAGCCTTATAGGAGATATTGGGAGAAAAGTCAAAGTTCCCCGGGCAACGCCGGGTATTACTGCTAGTTTTAAATAAATTGTAACGCCACTCGAACCAAAACTGAGCAGCTAAATGTTAAAAATGTCAAAAAAATATAAAAAAATAAAAGGGACAAGACATTTAAAAAACCTTTACAACACTTTTCTGTTTGCTTCACATTTGTTAATCTTTGCCCTCACTTATAATTTGACAATATAATGTAATTTTTTTTTTCTATTAACTAAAGATAATTTCAATAATAAGCGTAAAGTTAAGAAATAATGAAATGTCTACATTTTTGATAAAGGATGCCATCTAAAGGATTGTTGAGTAAAGACAGAATAGAGGCATTGTAGAGAGAAAATAGGCAATTGGGAGAATCAATTAAAGAATGTTGACATAATTGGACATACGTAAGCTCCAATTTGACATAGTTTAAACCATTGTGTTGTTTTCTATTAACATTTGTAAACAAAATTGCTTCATACGTAAACATCTATATATATAATCTATTCTATTCTTTTCTCATAAAGGAATTAATTTTTTTAATGCCCTTCCCCACTTCTTCAAGTCAATAGATACAATAAAAAAAAAAAATTTTCAACTATAAATGTTTATGTTAATCCTTTACATTTTATTCTCACTATTAAAAAATAATAAAATAAGCACAATAAAAAATCGTGTTTCATACCCAAAAACATTATTTGATACAAAGTTTTCATATTTATATTTTGGGCAGAGTTCCTCCACACTTTAAACGTCAGTCCAATGTACGTTATTGTTTTATTCATTCATTTTTAATTTTTTATTTATTCATTTACAATTGATTAATATATATATTTATTATTATTATTATTTATATATTGTTATAGTTACATTGTTTTTTTTTGTTTTTTCTATGTCTCGCACATTGGGACATGATGATGGGACGTAAGAACGTCCCAAAACATTTTTGGGATAAAGACACTTCCGAAGAGTTTCTTGAAAAATAGTTAGAGACTTCGCAAACTTTCATCTGACTTGTCCGTCTTCAAAAGCGAATAAAAGGATGAATTGGAATCATCAAACGGATTACTGTTGAAAATAAAACAAAATTAATATGTTAAAAATAACCAATAAACTAAAATACTGACTTGCGCAGAGAATATAAATAAGAACTGTTTTGTATTTTACATAAAAAAATTCAGTAAAACTGAAAAGCACGGTCAAGTACGAATCCGTCTTTAATGGTGTCCGGCCGTTGCTGTCTTTTTTTCGTTATCGTTATAATATTGGGTTATTTTTTATTATATATATATATATATTTTTATCTGTATATTTGCATATATAGATCACAAAATATTTTTTATACATTTAAAAAAATTCGTATATTAACATTGATGACGTCTGAAAAAGGAAAAAGAAAAAAAAAGTTATTTTTTGCCAATGTTGACCCTTCGAAACTTGGTCAAAAATGATTTTTTTTGGCTACTTTTTTTTTATTATTTTGTTCAGCTCGGAGTTCTCCAGACGGCTATGTCGGAAAAAACATCATTTTGTTGATGAATAATATACTTTTTTCGATGCAAATATTTAATTGAAAACTCGGCATCGAATTTTTGACAGATTACATAACTTCTCCTATACCTCGTATAACTGAGGAAGTAAAAATATTTATTATTAGTGCAATTATATATACATATATTTAGTTGTCTACTAAAATTTCACGCTTTCTTTTTCACGCAATTTGAATAAATCCTGGTGCTTTCTCCGCGAACGGACGCCATTATATATGTACCATTTATTTACTAAATCAAAAACCATTTTCACTTTATGTATAAATGAAACATTTTCTGAAAGTAATACTTCATTAGAATATAGTGCATAAGGGCTGCTGTATAAACCAACCCACAGGAGGGTAACTCCTGAAGAAAAAAAATTAATGTGTGAGTGACGCGGAACTCACGAGAATTGATGTGTAAACATCTGCTTTAATTTCAAAAATTTGCAGTCGTGCACTGATTTTAATTACAATTTGTTTTATAATGATACAATAGGAAAAGTAATACGAGAAATTAAACTTTTAAATTTATTGTTCTTCAATATTTTTTATACACGAAATTATAGGTTTGTGATAGCTAAAATAAGATATATACAACTGTGATTGTAGTGTCTCTAAATACCGCGAGAATAACAGCGTCGATGGTAGTTATCGAGTTTGTTGTTGAAATTCTTCGATTCGTATTCATTTCTATAAATATAAATCTATATTTAAGTTTGTAATTTAAAAATGAAATAAGCTGTTCGGTATCTCCAGAAATGGGTACAAACATTATATTATTTGTTGTGACAATATGACAACAAATATACTAGGTATGCAATGCATTCTGCTAATTGCAAATATTGAGCGGAGCCGTGACTCAAATTGCCTATACGTTGAACTTTAAATTCATTAGCGGTCACTCGCTTAGCTTACGCCGCGAGCTCCCTCCATACGACAAAACGTGGTTATCATCAAGGAATATACTTTATTTACGAAAAAATATGGTCCAAAATAATTTTTTCTCCCGAAAAATTTGTCAAGGGCTTCGCCGAGAACTTTTAATTCACGTGCAGCACCGCAACAATGTCTTCCAACAATGGTCTCAGTTTCATTGTTTTTTTCAGTGATTATTCCTCGATGCTACTTCCATTTTATATAATTATTTCCTCTGATTATTTTTTTATTATTATATTATATATTATTTTTTTAAACAAATCTTACTCTTGACCTCGACCTATGACCTCAATTTCATGCGCGCGCTTCATGCCATTGTCGATTGAGAAGAATTTGAACGTTTCGCATTGAAGTCTATGGATCAACATATTTTCGGTGATTATTCCTCCGTGGTAAGTCCGATTTTCGAAATTATTTTTTAACAACCTTCACGTGACTGACATCCATCAATATGCAAAAATTGATCAGGATCAGATAAACAGTTTTAATGCAGGAGGGGCACAAACGAAACACACAAGTCGTCTAAAGATTGAGCTACGCTCATTCTTCCGTTTCACTCCAGAATGAGCTCCGCTCAATTTATTTATTGATCGATATTTTCAGCAGTTATTATTACTATATATTAATAACAATATTGAAATATTATATATTATATTTGTTTAGATTTACACTACTATATTATTTTCTTTTACCACAAATTTTATTTATTGTTATAAATTTAAGGTATCGAAGCATCTTAACCTAAAAGTTTCTTTCCAAAAGATCCTTTTATAGTTAGTAAGATTGATATTTTAGTTAAATTCACTGCAACGGTAAATATGGTCAATAATGTTGTAAAAATACAATGTTATATCTAATCATGTTTTATTATTTCACTTTCTTATTCCATGAACGTAGAAATGCTCAAAAACAGCTGACACAAAAGATAAAGACGTGTGTAGTTGTGGTTGTGCGCTGCGCGCGCATGACACACTCACACTTACATGCTTGCACATCAACGAGACTTACGGTTTGACATAGCCTCTACCGAGAGAGCGAAGGTATACACGTACAGGTTCGGGACCTTCGCTTAGCGTCCCATTTGTGAAGGACGACATGCTCAAGGTTTTTTAAAATTATTTTAAGTGTAAAAGTAATTAAAATGTCTCTTAATAGTTGTTATTTGCCATCGACATCAAGTTGTGAAGCCATGAGTCTAGAAGAAGGTATGAAGACATGATCATGCTAGGGTGAACATCTTGTGAAATAACAATTTGCAAGAATTTCCCAATTTTAATTATAAAAAAATGAAAACAAACTACTTGCTAAAAATGTCCGTGAGTTCCCCAGTTCGAATCCTGTGCAGTCAGTCAAGTTTCGTACTTTTCTACATTCCTCCACCAATTCTTTGGCCGATTTTTTTTTAAAATCTTTTATTATTTTTGGGTGCACCTTGCATGTGTGCAACATCAACCATTTTCATCTTTGTGGAGGGAGCTTGAGATCTGGGAGTCGGTAGCGATCGGTGGTCGCCCCAGCCCGTCACCGGAGTTTTCCGCTCTTGTCAGGAGCCGACAAACCGGCTGAACACTGGGTAACCGGTCTCCGTCACCAGCTATCGCAAATCTAGTCCCAGGTATGATCCTGCGAATCAACTCTACCCTGGTCTGGTCATACATCGGGCAATTGAGGACTACATGTTCTGCAGTCTCGATGCCCCCACAGTTTGGGTTGTTCTTCCTCCTAAAGAAGAAGAGTTTGGAATTAAAGTCTCCGTGATCTGATAATATCTGGAACATCCAGAGGTCAGGCTGTACCAACGTCGAGTCGAGGCGTACCCGGACATCCGCAAAGTATTCGTAAGTTGTTCGGCCATCCGAAGATCGTGACCACCGTTGTTCTCCACTATCCTGGACAATGTCCTTGCAACGCTCCGATTTGGACTGTCCAGGGCTAGTCGTAAGGGCTCATCAATATCTGCTCCTAAAGGCATATTGCGTCTACAGTAGTACGAGGCAACAGCACCATCCAAGACCAAGTCTATGAGTGGAGCTCCGGCCAATATCTGTAGCGCAGCCGTAGAGACAGTTCGATAAGCTCTTGTAACCCTTAAAATGGCTGCTCTCTGGGCTTGCAACACAAGTTATTGAAGTTTTTGAGTTGAGCCCTTACCCCTAATCCCTCCCTTGCCCTTTGGCTGATTTGACTGAAAATCAGTAGAACCTCTTTAAGTCGAACCTCGATAAGTCGAAAACCTCCAAAACTCGAAAAAAGGTTTTGTTCCTTTCCCTTCAAGCCCCAAAACCTCCATTACTCGAAATCTCAACCCTCTATTAGTCGAAATAATCAGTGAGTCCCTACAAGCCATTTTGGTACATATTTTCCCTCTATAACTCGAAAAAATAAATTGGACCTCTGTATCTTTTAAAGCTTTTTACAGCTTACAGACCTTTTACAGCCTTTACAACTCGATTATTTGAAACTTATTACCTCTATAGCTCGAAGAAAAATAAGTTACCGACATTCTTAGAAAACAATTTAGGAGTATACAATAAATAGGATTACCAATTATCTAAAGCAAAAAAAATTACTGACTTTTTTTAATACCAACATATACCTACTACGTATTTTTTATTTTAAGGATATTTTAAAATAATGTTGATTTATAATAAATATAAATATGTTTGTTACCTCTGTAACTTGAATTTTTATTTATTTCACCTGTCTAACTCAAAATTAGTTAAAATGAATCTTAACCTCTACAATTCGAATCAAAATCCGCCTAAGTCGAAATCTCTATAACTCGAATTTTTTGGCGTCTTCCTTGATGTTGGACTTATAGAGTTACTACTGTACATATAAAATTTCGTATCGATGCATTCATTACAATGGCAGTTATTAGAGTTTTTGTGTTAAGCCTCCCCCTAATCCCCCTTCTCCTTGACCAATTTGGCTGAAAATCGATAGGTGTTGTCCTTATTATGGTTTCTTGGTCACGCATATAATATATTAATTCAATCGGGAGTTATCGTCTTCACAGACGCACAGACAGACAGATAATTTTTTTTTCATTTTTGGAATCAGGAGGTCGAAAAATATGAAATTCCGTTGAAAATACCGCATCGAATTCTGATTACATAACTTCCCCCATACTTATAACTGGGAAAGTAATAACCTATAGATAAGCAAATGCAGTGCATAAAATGTATCTGACTTTTATTAGCATAATGCATTATTTTGTTTTGTAACTAACTACTCATCGATGAATGTGGCACTGCTATTGAACCAATGTAAGTGCCCGCATGACATCATATATCGTATGTAATTATATATTATAGGTTACACGCGCCTTCTGCTAAATACGTAAATCAAAGGTCAACAGAATGACTAAGAATCAACAATAACAATGATTGTTAACAATATATGAGACAACAACAAATATATTATATTATTACAAGTCATCCTATCTCATAGATTACTTCCTATATAGAGGATTCAACAAACTTAAAAAAAAGTTATGTAAATCATGCCCGGGCTTTCATCTAAGAGGTCATATCTTCTACTACCAGTGCGCTCTTTCGTCACTCTGGTGAAAATGAGCCCGACTCTACTATGGGAGTCCTAAATTTTTTCTACCTAGGTTTATTCACCTAGAGTAGGAGTCATTAACACAGAACAGGCTCGGGACTATCGCTTAACGTCCCATTTGAAGGACGGCATGCTCAAGGTTTTTTCACCTTCCAAATAAAAAACCTGAGGGCCTCGGCCGTGTTACGAACCCGCGATCATGAGCTCAGTAGACAAGCACGCATACCAGTGAGCTACCAGCGCCCTCTAAAAATATATTTACTTGACTTTGCAGTCATATAATAAACTTAAGCAAGCCGTCCTTCGGATGGGACGTTAAGCGATGGTCCCGAGCCTTTTCGATATCAGATACTCTTTAAAGACCCCTGCCCTAGGATTGACCTACTTAGCTGGTCTTCAACTAAATTTTGATTTCTACAGTATTTTCCTAAAAAAATATTGAAAGTTCAAAACGTGCAATTTTGAAGAAAGTGCACGTATTTTAAAAATATTCAATTATTAATTATTTCAATTGGATTTCTTCTAAAGATATTAAAGAGATGTCATATTGTTTTTCTAAATTTGCAAAAATGTTAAATTGAATCAAAAGATATAAATTATCTTACTGGGTTTACACGGATATGAATAGCATAGAATAAGAGAACAAATATTGAGTTTATTTAACTAAACCTACATCTACATTATAAAAAAAAAATCAAAATATCAATATGAAATAAAAAATCTAATTACTTACAATAAAAATGTTACAAACTAATTTCTACATCTATTTTAGTATTTTTTCTTTTTAAATATTGTGGCCATTTATAATTCAATGTTATTTTGGGCATATAAACATATAAATAAATAAAAGTACCTTTGCGCATCTACTTCACTGTTATTTTCACTCCTACCTGGTTCACTATCTTAAAAACACTTCTCCTCTCTAGACTGTCCACTTCCACAACCCAACTCAGACTGTTTTACACTATTTAAAACAGCTGATCGTCTTTTTTTGGGCTCCATTCATTGGTTGTTCACATTTCATTTTAAAACAAAATGCGACTAATCCATCTTTGTACATTTATTCACTAATTAAGTTACTTCACACTTAACAGCTGTTTTTTATACAAATAATAATAAATGTTTTTAAAAATATATTAATAATTTTAATGTGTGTAAATTTTTTACATCATAGTAGATTGGTTTTGGAGAGAGAGACAAAATTGTGCTGGGGAAACGACTTTTTTTTGTTCCATTCTTGGAATTGACCGATAACATGACTCTAACATAACATAACTAACATAATATAACTAACAAAACATAACATAACGTTCCCTATACTTCATGAACCTGGGGAAGTAAAAGTGAATTTGAGAAGTATCTAAGCTAATTAAAATATCTATTTATCAATACCCTGTTGTATAAGAATGGATGAAATCTTTGTGAAGAGTCACTCTGTTCTAATTTGTCCAAAGGTTGAAGTATTTCAAAAACAAATGTTATCAAGAGGGTGCTTATGTCATACATAGTAAATGTGTTTTTATCACGCAGCATCACATAGGCTATTTTTCATTTTAGTGCTTAGCTATTAAGTCGGTCATTGCATAATGCATCTTGTACTCATATATGATAATGCACCACGGAAGTGTTTATATACGCTTCAAGTAATACCATAATTAATATCATGTCATGTTATATATTCTTTTTTTTTTTTAATTTACTTTCTTATAACATAGTGTAACATATGTTTTGTAATCGTGCGAAAATCCGAGTTCGAGGTTTGAAAGGACTTTCACGATGATTGGAAAGTTGTGAGCACTCTACCGCAAAAAGCTATTGAAGCTGTGAACTTGAAATTATGATTAATAATAATTATGATTTTATTTTGGTATAAATCGAACGTAAATTGAGACGATTAGTACAAGTTGCCGTTTATATTTATACGATAATCAAACATCTTCAGGGCGCCGGTAGCTCAGTGGTATGCATGCTTCTGAGCTCAAGGTTCGAAACCCGACCGAGGCCCTTACTTTATTTTATCTGGGAGGTAAAATAAACTGAAGCACGCCTTTCTTCGGATGGGACGTTAAGCGATGGTCCCGAGCCTGTACGATGTAAGGTACTCGTTAAAGACCCCTGCCCTACGTGAATAAAAATTTAGGGTAGGCAAAATTAAGGAATGCCACAGTAGAGTCGGGCTCATGTCTATCAGAGTGACGAAAGAGCGCTCTGGTAGTAGGCGATATGACCTCGAAGTTAAAGCCCGGGCATGAGTCATAAAACTTAACCTAACCTATATGTGATGTGGCTCACTCTCTCTCCACATCCCACTTCTGAAATAATTTCGCACTAACTGGGTATAAGATAGTCACTCTCAGAACTATGCTGTACAATGAAATACTGCTGACAGTAATAAATGATTTTGAGAAGGTGGAGGTGCAGAGAGAGAGAGAGTGGTCTGTAAGTGTAGTTGGTACAGTACTCTTCTAATGGAGACCTCTAGATAGCGAATAACTCTATTAATGGACAAAATTTCTATGGTCCTTGCAGCAGACCACTCAAATCAATGCTTAGTTTACCTCTTGATAACGGACCCTCTCTTAACGTATAGCCTTAAATGGTCCCGTGCGAAAAATCTACCTCCCGAAAGCGGACAGCAGACTCTTGGTTTTTTGGAACACAGTGAGGCACGCCTGGGGAGAAGTTGAGGGAAATTATTAAAAAATAATAAATACGTTTTCTAAACTCGCCCAATGGAAACTTCTTGTTTCGTTTTCGTTCGCATTTCGCAAGATTTTATTCAGATAATCAAAACAGAACTGGGCTAACGCTCAAAAATAAAATATAAGTAATTAGACTTTATAATGGAGAAAAACCCAGAGTCAGGGACTTAGCGGCAAAGTTTAAGGTGGGAAAGACGCAGATCACGACCATTTTGAAAGAAAATAATGAACTTTTACTAAAATGGCAGGATTATGGAAATGAAGCAACGGAAACACCTTTCACAAAAAAAACACGGTAAGGATTTTGAAATTGATCGCCATTGTTTCGAATGGTTTTGCCGAGTTTGAGCCAAAAAATCTCCGGTTCTGGCTCTACGATACAGGAAAAGGCATCCAAAGTCGCCGAAATTTTGTGGATTTTAAATTTCAAAGCGTCAAGTGGTTGGCTCGAAAAATTTAGAAAACGACATAATTTTTCGATAACGGACACCTCTCGATAGAGGACAAAAACGGTAAATCCGACGATATACGCTGTGGAGACATGAGCCCCTTTCTACTGTGGCAGTCCTAAATTTTGCCTACCCTAAATTTTTATTCACCTATGGCAGGGGTCTTTAACGAGTATCTGACATCGTACAGACTCGGGACCATCGCTTAACTTTCCATCCGAAGGGCGGCGTGTTTAAGTTTATTTTACCTCCCAGATAAAATAAACTAAGAGCCTCGGCTGGGTTTCGAACCCACCCTCTTGAGCTCAGAAGGCAAGCATGCATACCACTCAGCTACCGACGCCATCTAGATTTCACCGTATAAGGAAACCCTGTAATGATCACATCACATTTTTTTTTTACATTTTTAATAATTTTAAATAATAAATGTAATTATTTCTCTTTTGGCATCTTATTATTTAAATGAAGGGCCTCACGTTGCCCTTAACCTTAGCAGTAGAGGGGGGAGAGCGTCAAAGGTCCTGGTCTAGCGGCCTGCGTCAGGATGTGGGAGCCATACGACTGGACAAAAGGTCTTTGATAATCTCTGGCTAGATGGACGTATTGCCTGTTTGGTTATGAAGGGCCTCATGCTGCCCTTAACCTTAGAAGTAGAGGGGGGAGAGCGTCAAAGGTCCTGGTCTAGCGGCCTGCGTCAGGATGTGGGAGCCATACGACTGGACAAAAGGTCTTTGATAATCTCTGGCTTGATGGACGTATTGCCTGTTTGGTTATGAACGATGTTAATGTAATCTCCTTATTTGGTGGACACGACTAAATTCAGGTTTACCAACATAGTTGGTACATCATAAACTTGAGGAAGTTCAACTGAATGTTACTTAACGAGAAGCGTGATCGTAAAGTATCAATTAGCCATGTCAGGATTCATCTTAGAACTGAAGATTCCCATCGTATAACCTCACTACTTGGACACATATCGTAAAATTAAGAGGGAAGATTAACTGTAGCTTTTACCTCGGTAGAGATTTGAAAAGGTTATCGTTCATTTTGAGATGGCAGATGACGCAAACCCCCCTCTCCACCCCTCCAACCCTCACTTCTCCCACTCTCTTCCCCTTATCACTGATGAGGACACCGGATGAGGAATCCAGCCGAGGCTCTTTGGTTTTTTTATCTAGGAGGTGAAAAAACCTACCTGATGTCAGGTAATCGTTAAAGATCTCTAACCTAGGTGAATATATGCATTTAGGACTCCCACATTAGAGTTGGACTCATGTCCACCAGAGTGACAAAAGAGCGTTCTGGTAGTAGGCGATATGACCTCATAGTTAAAGCTCGGGCATGAGTCACAATAACTAACCTTATACGGCTGCCTATGTGTACCACTGTGAAGGTTCCATACCCTAACTCTGATATAGACAAAGAAAATCCAATTTTTTTTTTTTTTTTGCTTTATGTACGGTGCATATTAGCCATGTCAATATGTTATATATAGTTATTTACGACATCCATGGTCCCGGGAGGGAGTTTTATCAACTAAATAAAACCCACTCGATTCGAACCCGCAAACCATGGTGAGACCATGCGACCAAAGCCCTACGCTCAAGCCCGCACGGCCACCATGGCCTGCTTGTGTGTGTCAGCAAACATGGTTACTCTCTATAGAATGAAGGAAACAAGGGGAAAACTCCATAACCTAAGTAAGATACCTACTGATTTTGAACCAAATAGACTGTGATGTGTAAAAAAAAATACACATATTAATATGATTACCTAATATTTTTAAAAAAATTAATTATATTTATTTTTCTATAAAATCCAAGAAGCAATTGAATTAGTAAATAAATAATATGAATGCATTTTCTTTTAAAACAAATGAGTAGAAAACAAAACATGGCCATCAGCTGTTTTTGAATTAGTGTAGAGTCGAGTCGAGGTCTGGGTCAATGGAGACGGTCTGAGTGAAGATGGAGAGTGGTGTTTAGGCTGAAGATGTGATGAACTAAGTAGGAGTGTATTAACAATAAAATTGATCCGCAAAGAAGATACTGTTATTTATTTATAAGTACAAAATATATATATATGCCCAAAATATATAACATAAATTTGAAGAATGGCCAAAAGATAAAACAGAAAAAAAGATTGAAAAAATTTTAAGTATTTAGTTTTTACGATTTTTTCTTTTGATTTTTTGTTTCAATGTATAGTTTTAAATTTTATAATGTAGATGTAAGAAAATAAACCCAATTATTTGTTCTCGTAAATTGTATGCTATTCATTTTCCCTGTTAACCCAGTAAGATAATTTAAAAAACCTTTGGATTAGATTTAATATTATTGAAAAAAATAAAAAAATGGCATCTCATTAGAAATCCAAATGAAAAGTTTGTTAATTGAAATTTTTTAAAAATATACGTGCACTTTCTTAAAAATTGCACGTCTTGAACTTTTGATATTTTTTTAGGGTTCTTTTCGGAAATTACTGTAGAAATCAAAATTAAATAGAAGACCAGTTATAAAATTTCTATAGGAACTGTGGTAATTTATTTCATTTGTTTAATTTCATAATTAATTTTTAATTTTTTTTAAAATTATGTGAGTTATATATTTATTTTAATTTTACATAATTTTTTTTACCACAAGACATATTGGATTCATAGGGAGAGGGGAAACTTAATTGATAAATTCGTGCTGGGGTAGTACATTGTCAGTGATTCATCGAAGACTTTTTTTTTTTAATAACTCATTTCTCACTTCCTATCTCTAGGCCTTGAGACTCGTTGACATGCTTCGTGGAATGAAGTCTAGGCAAGTCATAGTCGGAAATTTCGATCACGCTAAGTTTGATTGAGAAATATATTTTGTATCATACTAACAGTATATACAGTCCATGGTCTTGTGAGATATTGGATTGAAAAAATCAAGGTTGTTCCTTAATGAAACTCGACCTTAGACTTGTTAACGAATTGCGGAAATAAAATTAAATCCAAAACACGGTACCATGAAGGAAGTCTATGTTCACGTTCCGAAAAGCGTTAATTTTTTCGTCTAGAGAGAAACAATGAAACAAAAAAAAATCTGCCGATTCTGCAGAAAATTGATATGTCGTCCTCATGGGGTTTCGAATTCACATATGAAATTTTGTTTCGATATATTCACCAGAACGACAGTTTTCAGAGTTTATGAATTGAGCCCCCTTCCCTTCAATCGATATTGCTGAAATTTTATGTCGATAGATCCATTATATGAGTTGGTCCCCCCTTCCTTTCAGCCAAATTAAAAACGTGGTTGGTAAAAGAACGTTATGGTCACATCACTAATTTTTTTTGAATTTTGAGTACATCAGAAAATATGAAAATTAAGTAACGTAGAAAATAAAATTTTCGAGCGATTACATACTTCCTCTATAACTATAAAATAGAATAATAGTTTTCTTTGGAGAATACCCGAAAAGGAGAGAACACTCAGAAAGATTCGTAGCAATCCTTCCGTATACTTTCACATTAGCTATCTACCCTGTTATAAAGTAGACGTCATTTACTTTATTACAGTAGTTTCCGATTTATACCAAAATGGTCAATCCTATCGAAAAATTGGTCTTAGAAAAATGGGTTGTAGGGATTCACTGATTATTTCGACTAATAGAGGGTTGAGATTTCGAGTAATGGAGGTTTTTGGGGCTTGAAGGGAAAGGAACAAAACTTTTTTTTCGAGTTTTGGAGGTTCTCTTAAAGAGGTTCTACTGTATATAGATGGCGCCATCTTGTAGATATATATCAAGTTGAAGCGATCCAGCTCTACGTAGACTGTGGGAGTTATGTAAGAGACGTGGAGAAAGTCCATGGTCAAACCGATCTGGACCAGAGACCAGTGTTCACACACCTTGGTCTCAGGTCATAATAACCGAACGACCGCATTTTGGCGGTCACTCCGCAGACAAAATTACTGAGCCATCTTCAGAGGCGTCAGTATCACAGAGTTGTTTGTCTACTGCGTTCAAGTTAGTGATTCATTTTTAAGCGATGATCCGGAACCTATGGGATGATCTTATACCCCATTTGAACCTGGATACGCAGAATTTAGTAGAGTCAAGCTAATGACTAGAAGAGCGACGAAAGAGCGCTCTATTAGTAGGCGATATGACATTGTACTCAAAACCCGAGCATGTCACAAAATATAGACGAATATACCCGAACAGATAGGATTTTCATAGTCGGAAGAAATTCTGTTGCTCAACATCGATTTTCTGGCAGATTACATAACCTCCCTTATACTTCGTGGCGTAAAAACAAATTCCTGTATGTCTATCGATAAATCTCCAGAAAAGGAATATATCGACTATTTTATACGTGATGCTCTCAGCCAAATGGAGATCTCTGAATAAAACAACTATTGATTTTCGACAATAGACGATATTTCTAGTAGTAGGCGGTATGACCTCGTAGTTAAAGCCCAGGCCTGAATCACTTTGCTGTCTGCGTGATAGTATTTCCTGGATCGCATATTGATACGTTTGTATGTGATGAATAATTTAAGAATTTTTTTTTATCTTTTCGGGTTCGTTATGAAGTGTTCTGTTGATGATGATATGATAGACACAGTACCCGACGCAATACAAACTACTTACATACGGTTTCTTTTTAGAAAACTTTACACACATACAAACCCAAAAATACGTACTTGTTTTTCACAACACTTACCACAAAACCCCCCACGAAGGTTGAAAAGAAGATGGAACCGCGACTTACTGCCACCTTGACTCATATTCGTTCTTAAATTTTTTTTTCTTTTACATTATTTTCCTGCACTTTTATCATCTCTCTTACCCATCCATCAAAATTGTATTTCCATTCCCTTTTATTTATTTATTTTATTTTTTATTCACTTATTTATTTATTTTTTCTGTTCTTGTCCTAATAATTAAGATAAATTTTCGTCCCGAGGACCTACCACTGGGTGGCCTTCCTCTCACATGCCCTTCACGCCAACATATCAATACCATCATAGATGCTGGTTGTTGCACCCTAGCAACAGTTGTATCTTTATAAATAAAAGACAAAAAAAAAAAAAAAAAAAAAAAAGCTTTTCGTGTTCCTAAAGCAATGCTGTCAGTAAACTTGAATTGAACATTTTAGAGTACATGAACGCGATAACTCCCAATAGAATGTAAATTCAAAACTCTATAAGGACAACACTTATTAATTTTCAGCAGAATCGGCAAAAATGGGTGTTCAGGAGGGGGAGCTCAGTTCAAAAATACGATAATGAATTTATCGACACAAAATTTAATATGAGAATTCAGAAGCCTTTATATAAGTCAATAATTGATTATTGCGTACAAGGTCAACTAGTTTTGTAGAATGAATATATCGACATGTAATTTTACATGTAAACACTTATTGACTAAGTAAAATCGATCGAAGGGAGAGAGACCAGAGAATAGGGCTAAAGGCGAGGCAAATCTATCGTCAGATTTATCATCAGATTGATTTGACGATAAATCTGACGATATTAGGAGCGCACACACAGTTCGATATATCTCAGTCAACGCAATGGAGCAGGACGATCTTTTATTGTTATCTGCGGCTGTTTTGTTATGTAATAAAATTAAACGCAAAAAAAAAAAAAAAAAAACAGAGTAGTTTGGACAATAGGGTGGTTATTTAAAAAGAAAACCATTTTCGCACATCAGACTTATAAAATGTTCTAAATTATCTCTAGACCAGGTACACATATCACAATTTAATAAAGGAAAATTATAAAAACAGGAAAGTTGAAATACCTAATCTCTTGCACTTCACTTTTGTGTTTAAAAGGTTATTATTATAGATAAAGTTATTATAACCTCCTTGATTATCGCCACGATAACCACATACACATCAATTGTACAAGCAATTAGTCTGTGTGATGATTGCATGAAAATTTCTTCAGATCAAAAATAGATCTGAAGACCAACCAATCGAACCCGATGACGACATACATTAAACGATTTATCGAACGATTGTCGATCGTAAGATTCATCTGACGATCAATTGCTTCGTGTATGGGTACCTTTAACTATCGACTCGGAATGTAGTAGAGAGGATTCAGAAGTCCAGAAAGGCTGAAGTCAGATCTAGTGTAAGTAACCAAACCCTGAAACACCAGTTTTCAGTCAAATCAACCGAAACAGTTGGGGAAGTACATTGGAGAAGATTAACTTATTATCTTTTCTAACTTCTTGAACAAAACGAATTGGCCGTAGTGACAATAACTGTAAATAATTTATAAAAACGCTATCTCCAAGTAAGTGATGTGTTTTACAGATCTCAGAACTTAAAGTACAAGGAACTATAGACTGTACCTTAACGTTTCCTGGTCCAATTTCCCAGGGAGGTAAATAACAATTTCCTTATGACGGTCATTTCGTATATTCCCTGTGAAGAATGTTTATTTCCTTCAATTTCTTGTGAATAAATAGATTTAACGCTCAATTAGCTAAGTCCGAATATGAAGGGACCAAGTAAGTACTCGTATTTCCTTGCCGAGTGATGTACGAGGTGTGTTCAAAAAGTAACGGTAAGTATTTGCGGGATATTTGGTTGTTGTGTTGGTAAACATGTCTGAAAAGTATCTGTACATTGTTAGCCAAACCGGATGTTTAGTCTGCTGTCTGCTGTCAAAGGGGTTACATGTGTTTTGGTACGATCGGCGATTATTTATTTGGTTACAAGATGGATCAAAGAATTTGCATTAAATGTTGCGATAAGAATGGAATAAAGTGCAGCACAGTTTTAGAAATGTTAAATATTGCTTTTGGTGAGTCTGCTATGAGTAAAACTAGGGTTTACGAGTGGTATAAAAGCTCGACAAGTGCGGTCGAATGTGAAGGTCATGCTCACTGTGTTTTTCGATTTTAACGGCATAGTGCACCATGAGTTCTTGCCATAAGGTCAAACGATCAATAAGGAGTACTACCTGCAAGTGCAACACCGTTTGCGTGAAGCAATCCGAAAAAAACGCCCGAATTTGTGACGAAACAATTCATGGATTTTGCACCACGATAATGCGCCTGCTCACACTTCATTGCTCTCCATATTCGCCAGACATGGCTGTGTGTGACTTTTTTCTGTTCCCAACAATAAAGAGAACCTTAAAGGGCCGTCGTTTCACAAGCATAGACGAGATTTAAAGCGCATCGCTGAGAGAGCTAAATGCTATCCCAAAGATCGAGTTCTAGAAGTGTTTCGGGGATTGGAAGAAGTGCTGACATAAGTCTATAATATCTATTGGAGACTATTTTGAAGGGGATAACATTGATGTAGACGAATAAATAAAATTATTTTCAAAAAACGAAAATTCCAGTTATTCTTTGAACACACCTCGTACATATTGATTTTCAACCAATTCAGTAAACTGAGTTCAGAGAATTAGGGTGAAAAAGGGGGATAACAACCCTTATATTGAGTTTATTGACCCGAAATTTCATATGTATAAGTTTTAGCCCATCGTGTCTGAAGTGCATTGTCAATGATTTCCCGACGACACAAATCTGTAAATAAATACGAATAACAGGTAGCAACTATAGACAACACCTGCAACTAACCTGTTATATTTAATAATAACTATTAAAAGAAAGTACCAGTTATTAAGTACTATTTTTTTTAGTACTGGCTGAGAACTTTTATATATCGAGGTCAACAAGTACTGACATGAAAGAAACTGATAATGCTGTATGTATTTCCGACTTTCACAAGAACCCATTATAATACATGTAAAATATAGTTAAGTAAATAGTAAATAAAGTTAAAAAAATAAATAATAATATATAAAAAAAGTCGTCGGTGAATCACTATTAATGTACTTCCCCAGAACGAAAAAGTTGTCTTACCAGGACTTTTCAATCCTCATACAAAATGTCGGGTTACATTCATTACATTGACAGTTATTAGAGTTTTCAGAGTACATCTACTTCCTCTGGGCCCCCCTTTTGGTCGATTTGGATGAAAATTATTATTCAGAGTTTCTGGATTTATATATAAAAGTGCATGCAGGGGCGTAGCCAGGATTTAGAGCAGGGGGGGGGGGGGGGGGGGGGGTATAGACTCCCGGTGGGCACAGCCCGCAGTTTCCGTGGTTAGCGCTGCAGGCTTTTTGTTATTAATTTTGGAGACTCGGACCCCTAGAAGCTCCTCCTGACTTACCACTGACTGTATTACTAAATCTGACTTTATATGAGCAGCAAAAATGCAATGCGCAGCAGCAGCAAATGCACGCTGTGGTTTCTGTGCTTTTAGAATTATACTCACAGCCAATAGCATGCTTTTGCTGCTGCTGCGCTTTGCATTTTTACTGCGCATGTAAAATCAGCTTTATGAGTATTAAGTACAACATAAATGAAGTTTTTGACCGAGGAAAAGAAATAATCGAATTCATATATATTTAAATAAATGTAATATGACTTGTTTTGTACATGTACTTTAAGTAAAACACAATTTTCGTTATCTTGATTTTTGCTCTTGCCAGGGAGGGAGGGGGGGGGGGGGCACGTGCCCCTCCCTGCCCCTCCTAGCCACGCCCCTGAGAGCATATTGATACCTTTGTTAATTCGGGAGTTATTGAGGTTTTAGTGTTGAAGCCACACACCTCTATTTCTCTTCTTCTCTTTCATCGATACAAACACGATACCTCCCAATGTAATAAATGTATCGACAAGAAATTGTATATTTAAATTTAAAATTCTGTAAGGACGACACCTACTAATTTTTAACCAAATCGGTCAAAGGGATGGGGAGATAACGGGGAGGCTTAACACAACTAATAAATGCCGTTGTAATGAATATATAGATACAAAATTTCAAATAAAGTTAATTCAAAACCACAAAAGGACTCCATATTAATTTTCAGCAAAATCGGCCGAAGGGGAGAGGAATCAGAGATAGGCTCAACTCGAAAATCCCAATAACTGCCCAAGTAAACAAAATTTAATATGAACATGTTGAAGTCATTATGTAAATCCACTATTGATTATAATAATTATTATTGACTAATAATTATTAGTCCAAACTGTCGTCTGGTTTTGAAGAAGGAACGAAAAGTTAATTGATTAATACGTTCTGGACGACTTTTTAACCCCCGACGCAAATGGAGGAGTGTTAGAAGTTTGAAGCCTTTGTGTGTGTCTGACTGTGGGATCGTAGCTCCAATACAGCTGAACCTATTTCAAAGCGTTTTTTTGTTTTAAAAGCTGGTATTTGAGAGGTTAGGTTTTATGACTCATGCCCGGGCTTTAACTAAGAGGTCATATCGTCTACTACCAGAGCACTCTTTCGTTACTCTGGTGGACATGAGCGCGACTCTACTGTGGGAGTCCTAAATTTTGCCTACCCTAAATTTTTATTCACCCTTCTTTAACGAGTACCTGACATCGTACAGACGGCGTGCTTAAGTTTATTTTACCTCCCAGATAAAATAAACTAAGGGCCTCGGTCGGGTTTCGAACCCACGAATTTGAGTGGTATTTGAGAGATTGTTCATAGCCATGTTTGGTGGAAATCGGGTATGCTGTTTCCAAGATCTTTAGGTTTCATCAGAGCCTGTGTAGGGATCTCGGTCTCTATTACAGCTACAGACTTGGAGTTTGAGCTCAAATGTTTATAAGGCCAAGCCCTTCCAACCCCCCTCCCCCCCAAAAAAAACCCTCCCCACCAAGGT
This sequence comes from Aradus depressus, assembly GCA_963662175.1. Lineage (NCBI taxonomy): Eukaryota > Metazoa > Arthropoda > Insecta > Hemiptera > Aradidae > Aradus > Aradus depressus. The sequence continues at coordinate 20,057,009 of OY759226.1, read as the reverse complement.
TTCAGTAAAAAAAAAATGATTGAACAAAAAACTTTTTTTTATGTCGGTTTTTTTTTATTTAAATTTTTTATTTATCTGCAAATTTACAATTAGTTAATTTCACCTCAAATGATGTGGTTATTACGAAGGGCTTGCTACAAGTAGACTATTTTATTCAAAATATTAAAGTTGGAATTCATGATACCAACGTTGGGATTCGAACCCAGCTTCGTTGGGATCGTAGTCTAAGCCGTTAACTTCTCATCCTTCGCCAAAAAAAAAAAAAAAACGCACCCTGAAGCAATTGATTTAATATTTAATTATAAAGCTGTTGGCAAAGTCTTGGTTGCGACACATTTGTGTGTATAGATTCCCCGATCGTGCCACTTGTTGCGTTAGTAGTCGTGGCTACGTGAGGTGTGTTTAGTATGTCGGTCTATAGTTTGTCTGGAAGCCAGAAAAGATCTGAAGATACCTTAATTTATTTTTACTTTCCCCTAGGAAAAAATTATATAATTGAATAAATAATAAAGAATTATCGGTAAATCACCCAGCACGAATTTATCAATTATGTTTTTACACTCGCTTTAAAACCAATCCACATTTTTGGGTAAAAATCAATAATTGATTTACACACAGACTTCTTAATCCTCTTACTAAATTTCATGTCGATACATTCATTACATCGGCAGTCATTAGGGTTTCTGAATCCTTCGGAAGGGACGAGAAGCAACGGTTACGAGCCTATAGTACTGCCATAGTAGAGTTAGGCATGCCATTATGGTAGTGGGCGATATGACCTCGTAGTTAAACCGCGGCATGAATCGATGAACATGTTCTTCCCTTCTATCCGCTAATGTTCCAATTTAACAATATGTCCACTTGTGTTCTGTCCGCTAGGCTCCGGATATCTCGTTACGTGGCGCCAATGCTATTCTAACAGATATACAGTGATTTATCACTGTTATTGTCAGTAGCGGTCCAGCGCTCGCCCAAGCATGCACTACTTCATTTGCATTGTAAAAAATATATATAGTTAGATGTGAAGGCAATCGACTCGGTTACTCAACGTAGGATAAAGAGCATGACCTTTAGTATAGTTACTTTCTTTATCGACCGATCGATATTGTATGATAGGTCTTTGGGAAATACGCTAACAACTATCGTAGAATCAGGGGAAAGGGCGCCATTGGTCGCACTAGACTTGACTTGTTAAAAGTGGCGATGGAGATGGAGGCAGAAATAGAGAAGGCGGTGTAAATAGAGGTAAAGGTAGAGGAGGAGATGGTGGAGAAAAAGGAAGCGGTAAAGATGACAGTGGAGAAGGAAGTAGAAGTGGAAAAAGAGGTGGAGTCGGGGTAAAGGTTGAAAAAGGCGGTGGAGAAGGCTGGAGATGGAGGTAGAGGTTGAAGAAGTGGTGAAGGGGACGGTGGAGGAGGAGGTAGAGCAAGCGGTGGAGGGGACGGTGGAGTTAGCGCTGGAGGTGGAGGTAGAAGTAGAGCAAGCGGTGGAGTTAGCGCTGGAGGTGGAGGTACAGATTGAGGAAGCGGTGAAGGGAAGGGAGGAGTTAGCGCTGGAGGTAGAGGTAGAGCAAGCTGCGGAGATAGAGCTGGAGGTGGAGATAGAGCAAGCGCTGGAGTTAGCACTGGAGGTGGAGGTACAGATTGTGGAAGCGGTGAAGGGAACGGAGGAGTTAGCGCTGGAGGTAGAGGTAGAGCAAGCTGTGGGGTTAGCGCTGGAGGTGGAGGTACAGATTGAGGAAGCGGTGAAGGGGACGGTGGATTTAGCGGTGGAGTTAGCGCTGGAGGTGGAGGTGGAGGTAGAGCAAGCGGTGTAGTTAGCGCTGGAGGTGGAGGTAGAGATTGAGGAAGCGGTGAAGGGGACGGTGAAGTTAGCGCTGGAGGTGGGAGTAGAGGTAGAGCAAAAGGTGGAGTTAGCACTGGAGGGAACGGTGGAGTTAGCGCTGGAGGTCGAGGAAGAGCAAGCGGTGGAGGGAACGGTGGAATTAGCGCTGCAGGTGGAGGTAGAGCAAGCGGTGGAGGGGACGGAGGAGTTAGCGGTGGAGGTAGAGGTAGAGCAAGCGGTGGATTTAGCGCTGGAGGTGGAGGTGGAGCAAGCGGTGGAAGGGACATTGAAGTTAGCGCTGGAGGTGGAGGTAGAGGTAGAGCAAGCCATGGAGGGGACAGTGAAGTTAGCGCTGGAGGTGGAGGTAGAAAGAAAGCAAGTGGTGCAGGAGGAGGTGGAGATGGAGCATGTTTTCAAAATCGTTGATCCGAATGGCACCAAAATCAATTGAACTGGACTCCTTATTGAAACAAAAATTTCACAAAAAGAATAATTCAAATCAATGCATTTTCGTAGAATTTACGAATAAAACGAACGAAAACCATTTCCCCCCACAAACAAACCCAGAATATCAACGGTTTTTCATCTGGGAGGAAAAAATCATGAATACGCCGTCGATCGAACGGTTCCTAGCCTGTTCTATGTCCGGTAATTGTCAATTGTAAATAAACCTGAGAAAGCAAAATTGACGAAAGAGCGCTCTGATAGTAGGCAATATGACCTCATAGTTGGAGCCCGGGCGAGTCACAAAAAGAAATAACAAATATTTCTTAACATTTTTAAGATTCAGACGATCAGAATCTGACTGACCTTATCTCGGACACGATTTTCAACAGACCTCCTCCATTTCCTTATGGAAACATGGAAGTAAAAAAAAACAACACCGAAATGTTATTTTTAATGACTCAATGTTTTGGCTTTAACTATGAGGCCATATCGCCTACTACCAGAGCACTTTTTCATCACTTGTGGAGATGAGTCCGACTCTACTGTGACGTTTAACCTCCTATCCGAAGGACGTCATGCTCAAGGTTTTTTTGCCTCCCAGAAAAAAAAAATTAAATTGATTTGAATCATAGCATTAGGAAGATCTCAGAACTATCACTAATTTGGTTCAAATATAATTTGAGAGATTTCAATATCACTTGAATAATTGCATCATGTTGTGTACTTTTTGAAATATTAATCACTCAGATACATAACGACCAGAATAGATAATAGATACATACCTTTAGTGATAAAGAAGAGGCTTGGCTGAAGATACATGTCAGTAGAAACAACAGCATAATTCTGGAAAAAAATAAATAAAAATTTAAGATTAATATATAATAATAAAGAGGGCGCCGGTAGCTCAGTGGTATGCGTGCTTGACTTCTGAGCTCAAGGTCGTGGGTTCGTAACCCGACCGAGGCCCTTAGTTTATTTTATCTGGGAGGTAAAATAAACTTAAGCACGCCGTCCTTCGGATGGGACGTTAAGCGATGGTCCCGAGCCTGTACGATGTCAGGTACTCGTTAAAGATCCCTACCCTAGATGAATAAAAATTTAGGGTAGGCAAAATTTAGGACTCCCACAGTAGAGTCGGGCTCATGTCCACCAGAGTGACGAAAGAGCGCTCTGGTAGTAGGCGATATGACCTCGTAGTTAAAGCCCGGGCATGAGTCATAAAACCTAACCTAACCTATAATAATAAATCAGGAATTTATTATTAACTTATTGAGGATTAAATATTTAACAAAATGGCGCAAATTAATCAATTATGTGATCGCTGTCTCTCCATAGCCAAAAGAAACGATAACGCCCGAGTGTATCAAAACAAAATTTTTGATTTTCAAATAGGGGGCTTAGCAAAGAAACTGTAATAACTGCCGATAGAATGAATGTACAGACACGAAATTTAAAATGTGTGACCAAAACCTCATAAGGACGACACTTATTAATTTTCAGTCTAATCGGCAGAAAAGGGGGCTTCAGGGGAGGAGGCTCAATTCAAAAATCCTAATAACTGCCAAAATAATGAATTTATTGATCCAAAAATTAGTATGAGGATTTAGGAGCCCCTATGTAAGTCAACTATTGATTTCGACTGACTATTTGATTAAGTCGTTCTGTAGATGTACATTTGCGATCCGTCCTCGGTGGATCGCAAATGTACATCTTTGAATATATCTCTTCATTCAAGAAATTCCCCCTCCTCCCGGTTCGTAGTCCCAAATTTTTGGCCTGGAGATAACGATATTATACTTAATTTTGTTTAGCCTTGATAAGTTATATCGACGATCACGACTAGACCTGATTACATTATATATTTAGGTTTTCTCATGTCTAACAATATATATTTAAGTACATAATCTATTTGTTATTTATGTACTTCACCATAGTCTGCAAGGCCACGTCCTTATTACATTTCAAAATATCAAATTTCACCTATTGACATAAATACATAATTATGTATGGTCCATGTAGCATAGGTCAGTTCATATTGGAATACAATAATAGATTTATCGTTAAATTATCAATTTTTTCAATAGAGTAGGAGTGAACATTTCGACTTAAATCCACAAACCTTCCAGGGAATTTTCAAGGTGAGTCAGTGTCCATTGTTCTTATTGGCTGATTTGACTAAAAATCATAAATACTTCACCAGCACAAATTAATCAAGTAAGTTTCCGCTCTCCCTACAAAACCTATCGACCATTTGGGCTAAAAGTCTTTGTTCGACTTACAGAGGGTCGTCTAAGTCCTCATACTAACTTGAAAGTTATTAGAAATTTTGAGTCGAACCCCTTCCTCTCATGGGGTTTGGAATTTAAAGGTAAAATTTCATGTCGATACATTCTGAGTTTTTATGTTAATCCTTCTCCCCTAATCCCTTTCTTTCCTTAGACCGATTTGGCTGGAAATGAATAGATGTTGCCCTTATGGTGTTCTGAATGCACATATAAAATTTTATAATTTTATGTCGATTATATCGGGAGTTATCGTGTTTACAGAATAACAATTGGAATCAGGGGTTAGGTTTAAATTTCAATGAAAACTCAATATCGAATTTTTGGCTGATTACGTAATTTCCTGTATGTTTAGTATAGTTGGGGAAATAAAAAAAATGTTTTCCTGGTCCTCTGGGGACTTTAATAAAAAATTTTATGGAAGAAGGACTTGGGGTGGCTAATTAGAGGATAGGGATGGCTAATTAGAGGATAGGGGAGGCTAGTTGGAAGCTTGGGGTGGCTGATTGGAGGATAGGGGAGGCTAATTGGAGGCTTGGGGTGGCTAATTGGAGGCTTGGGGGTGGCTAATCGGAAGTTTGAGGGGCTTACTGGAGGCCTGACTGTGGCTAATTAAAGGATTGGGGAGGCTAATAGGAATCTTGAGTATGGCTAATTGGAGGCTTGGGGTGGCTAATTGGAGGCTTGAGATAGCTAATTGGAGTGTTGGGGTGGCTACTCGGAGGCTTGGGGTGGCTAATTAGAGGATAGGGGAGGCTAATTGGAATCTTGAGTATGGCTAATTGGAGGCTTGAGGGTGGCTAATTGGAGTATTGGGGTGGCTAGTCGGAGGCTTGGGATGGCTAATTAGAGGATAGGGGAGGCTAATTGGAATCTTGAGTATGGCTAATTGGAGGCTTGAGGGTGGCTAATTGGAGGCTTGAGATAGCTAATTGGAGTGTTGGGGTGGCTACTCGGAGGCTTGGGGTGGCTAATTAGAGGATAGGGGAGGCTAGTTGGAATCTTGAGTATGGCTAATTGGAGGCTTGAGGGTGGCTAATTGGAGTATTGGGGTGGCTAGTCGGAGGCTTGGGATGGCTAATTAGAGGATAGGGGAGGCTAATTGGAATCTTGAGTATGGCTAATTGGAGGCTTGGGGTGGCTAATCGGAAGCTTGAGGGGGCCTACTGGAGGCTTGACTGTGGCTAATTAGAGGATAGGGGAGGCTAATTGGAATCTTGAGTATGGCTAATTGGAAAATTGGGGGTGGCTAATTGGAGGCTTGAGATAGCTAATTGGAGTGTTGGGGTGGCTAGTCGGAGGCTTGGAGTGGCTAATTGGAATCTTGGGGGTGGTTAATTGAAAGTTTTGGGGCCCTACCTCCGCCTGTACATATAACATAACGGATACAGGAGGTGACCGTGTCATATTTCCAGTTAACGACCTTACGACTGTGTCCTTGAGCTGCATCGTGTACCCCAACCTAAAATTCCACTTTTTCAGGCCACTCCCACACAAAGAATAGGCCAATATTCAGTTGTTTTTTCTTCTTGTTCGTACCTTACCTTCAAGGTAACGTTAGTCTTTTATTTAATTTTTTTTTGTTTTCAAACCGCATTCAGTTTAAGGTCAAACAATATTACCTGTCTTCTGATATAAAACTCCCATTGTTATAGGCCTCAACCACAATGATTACTTTTATCCCAGTGCATTGTTAGTGGTACGCAGGCGCGGATATAAGAGAGGGTTAAGAGGGGTGATGACCACCCCTCCATCCCCTCCCCTTCCTTTTGTCGAGATATTCAAAATGATATGCCACACATTAATAATAATAATAATAGCCTTTTTTTATTTCTTCTTTAGTATAATAATATAACAATAGTATTACTAGATATTTATATAAATTTGAAACTAGGCCCATCTTTGGGCATAGGCCTCTCCCATTTTCTTCCATGCACTCCTGTCCCAGGCCGATCTGTGCCAGAGACTCCCCACTATCCTGTCCAGATCGTCCCGCCACCTCACCAGTTGTCTTCCCCTTCTTCTCTTCAGGTATATCGGGTACCACTCTGTTGTCCTCTTGACCCATCTTCCTTCTTCCATCCTCGCCACATGTCCTGCCCATTTCAACTTTTGTTGCAGCACCACTTCCTTCACGCCCTGTACTCCTCTCTTTTTTCTCATTTCGGAGTTCCGTATTTTATCCTTTTTCCTAATTCCCAGCATGCTTCTCTCCATTGCTCTTTGAGTAACCTCTAAGCTCCTCAGCACATCTTGGGAGAGAGCCCAGGTTTGGGAGCCGTACGTTAGACAAGGAGTGATGCAGCAGTCGAACACCTTTTTCTTCAGGTCCATGGCCATTCTGTTTTTGAAGATATATTTGTAGGACCAATATTTCTTCCATCCAAGTGCTTATTATTTTTCCCTCCTCCCCAGTGAGTATTCCCCACTAAAAAGCAATTTTTCCCTAGTGCTGGACTACTAAGCCTCTGCCTCCCCACAAAAGTTTGAATTTAACAAAATATCTCAATATTAAGCATTTATATAAAAAAAAGTTGTGACGTGGCCATTACAGGACTTTCTTATACCAACCACGCTTACAGGTCACTCTCTCCCATTCCATTCTCAAAATCATTTCATCCTGCTATTCATGGCTATGGGTAATTCCACACCAACTCAGCATGACGTTACACCCACCGATTTTTTTATGGAAACCTAATGTCATTTTTGGATTCCTCATCCAAAAATAAGCTTAAATACAAATTTTCAGCCTTTTTCGATCGATATTTTTTTCTACAGAAGGAAAAAATTTTGTTGTCTTTTTTCGAGTTTTTCACAATACGATTTTATATTTTTTGATTTTAACTATCAATATCGGCTGAAAAAATATGTTTTACATATGATTTCAATCGGAAATTTTTTGTAGATTTCGAAAATGTTATCGAAAATATAAAAAAAATTGACCTTTTTACTGAAAATGGCAATTTATAATTTTTTTCAAATTTTTTGACGTGACTACGTCTAATAAATCGATGCGACGGGCCGCATGTTCGAAAAAGTGTGACGTCATGTCACGTTCCCCAAGAGAGCGAGGGAGACGTCATGTGACTAAAATTATTAAAATTACTAATTAATTACTCCTCATGACCTTTGACCCCACGTGACCATCACCCCCCCCCCCTCCACAGCTGGGAATCACCCACCATCGTACATCCCCAGATCAATAAGTTTCCGCTCTCCCTCTAAACCCCAATACGTTTCCACTCTCCCTCTAAACCTCATTACGTTTCCGCTCTCCCTCTAAACCTCAATAAGTTTCCGCTCTCCCTCTAAACATCAATAAGTTTCCTCTCTCCCTCTAAACCTCAATAAGTTTCAGCTCTCTCCCTAAACCTTAATAAGTTTCCGCTCTCCCTCTAAACCTCAATAAGTTTCCGTTCTCCCTCCAATTCAGTCTGATTTTGTGAGCTTGAACAGGCACTTGCGTGTTCAAGCATGTCGAACCCTGCATTCGTGTAGCCTACCTTATCATGTCCTATCATCATCATCATTGTATTCAGTATTATTTAAAACTGGAGTATTATGATGGAAAAATCGCCTACCTACACTTTTGAGCATGCCGTCCTTCGGTGCCTTGAATAGTATTGCATTTAAAAATATAATTCAAAGCTCGTCATATTGAGTATGTTGTCCGATTGGAGTAATATGTGCGAAAAAATATTTATCTTCAATTCCGAGCATGCCGTCCTTCGGTGCCTTGAATAGTATTGCATTTAAAAATATAATTCAAAGCTCGTCATATTGAGTATGTTGTCCGATTGGAGTAATATGTGCGAAAAAATATTTATCTTCAATTCCGAGCATGCCGTCCTTCGGTGCCTTGAATGGTATTGCATTTAAAAATATAATTCAAAGCTCGTCATATTGAGTATGTTGTCCGATTGGAGTAATATGTGCGAAAAAATATTTATCTTCACCTGCCTACAACCGAAGGCGGCGATTGGCGCCGTTAATTATCAATGAACTTGTTTCCATTTTATTTTCCTTCCACTTCTTTTGTGTATTATAGTACTGTGATGTTATGACGTAGTCACGTCAACCTACCGGCCGTAAACCGACTTTACAGACAACCAATTTTTTCATGATTTTTTTTCGACATGCTAGTACACCTATTTTTCATCCGTAACACATAAAAATTGTTGTTCGGGAGTTGAATTTTCATAAAAAAATTTTTTTGTTCTGGGAAAAACATTTTTATGAACTGTATAATAGCAATTAAAGTAATTATCGATTTTAAGTGAAAAACTCGAAAAAATACAACAAAATGTTTTCCTTCTGTAGAAAAAAATATCGATCGAAAAAGGCTGAAAATTTGTATTTAAGCTTATTTTTGGATGAGGAATCCAAAAATGACATTAGTTTTTCATAAAAAAATCGGTGGGTGTAACGTCATGCTGAGTTGGTGTGGAATTACCCCTATATAAAAGTAATGAGTTGGCCTCAGCGGAATTTGTTTCTTTGCACAGCGTAATTCTGACAGTGACTTTTTATAGCCAGTAACGCGAGTATGATACGATTTCGAAAAGGGGAGGGGAAGAGAGAGTGGTCTCTAAGCGTGGTTGGTATAAGAAAGTCTAGTAATGGCTACATCATATCAAAAATATATAATTCGTTGCCATGCGATACAATTTAAACATTATTTTGAAATATTTTGGAAATTTATTTTTCAATGTTTGAGGCGTTATATTTTTTGTTGTATTAATCCTATCTCAAATCTGAAGATTTGTAAACGATTGGAAATTTACTAAGGAACATTTATGGTAAAACCAATTTTTCGATAGGACTAACCGTTTTCGGGTAAATCAAGGAAATACCTAAAAATATATGTTTCAAAACGACATTTCGGACTGTTTTCGGAATGTATCTCAAAAATCAGATGGCCTACGAAAAATTGTATTGAACATAAAATATGTTCTTTAGTGTTCTCTAAAACTATTATTTGCAAAGATTTTTGATTAGGCATAAACATAAGCTGTATCTTGTAAAATGTAGTTAGGCCCTGAGGTAAAGTGGTTTTAATTTTCGTCCAATTTCGGTCAACATCTAATCAGATCTAAGTTAGAACATGTTACTCCTTCATTCAAAATTTCGAGTTCATAGCTTTTCAACTTTTCAATCACGTACACACAGACAGACATAATCGCGAAAATGGTCAGAACGTATTCATGGGACCTTGAAACGTGAAAATCCGTTGAAACCTCGATCCATAAATTGTATAAATGACAACCTGGCAACCTTTTTTTTTTTTATTATTTTTTTTTTATTTATCTTCTTTATTTATTTAGATTTATTCATCTTAATCCACAACTATGCAAAAAAATGCACAACCAGCGGATAAAAAATGTACTAAAATAATAAAAATAAATATGACATGAAAGGCTTGAGAGAGGAAAAACAGCCAGCGCTGAACCCTCATGACGTCACTTCATAACAGATCTCTATACCAAACTCTCTTTAATCTTCTTGGGGGATTGTGGAGTAAATTTGTATTTAAGATTTTGCGAACTTCCGGATTGGTGTGTAAGTAAATTTTGGTGTAGAAACTATGGTATAAATGTTTAATGGTTGTGTCTATGGGTATGATGTTCAAATCGCGGTGTAAAGTCTTGTTGCTAACGTATGGTGGGCATTACGTGATCAGTCGGAGAGTCTTGGATTATCTGAAATATCTTGAAATATCTGTATTCTTTTGATGTTTGAAGTCTTGGCTGTACCATATATTTGTAAGCCATAGGTCCAGAGAGGTCGGAGAAGATAGGTATAACAATTTAGTTTTTGTCGAGTAGATAATTTAGAACGCCTATTCAAAATACTGTACAATAGTCTAAGCCGCCGGTCTAGTGTGAGTCGTGTCGTCCTAGTGTGAGGGTTCCAAGTCAGCCTTCTATCGAGGGTTAGTCCTAAATATTTTACGGAAGAGGTATGAGGTAGTGGCTGGTTTTCAATGAATACTGGGGGGCAGTCACCACGGCGGAGGTATAGCAAACTTAAATGTCACATTTGAACTGAAATTTTTTCCAGCCTAAAGGACCATCCATGAATGTTGCTGTTTTCATGTGATGCCTAGACAGACATACGGAAAAACGGACAGATTCGCGTCGCTTTTTCGGCCAAAAGTGTGAAAGATACTCAAGTGTAAATTCGAATCTGGACGTCGGAATCATAAAATTCCGTTGAATATCAGTATCGAATTTTTTTGACAGATTACATAACTTCCCCTATACTTTGTATAGCTGGAGAAGTAAAAAAGTTTCAATTTCCATCAATCGTAAAATTTAGTTTAATTTTAATCCGTAGAAATTACTTTCTCTCATTAATAATTAACATTTAATGTAGATTTTACTCACACCAAAATTCTCACGGATCCAGAAGGAAAATGGATAAGATAATTCTCACAGAACAAGAAACGAAAACATACCCACACACACACAACACTAAAAAATACAGACGTCACTTTCACAAGAATATAGAGCGAACAAAGCTGCGTCTCGCGGGAAAAATACAGACGGAAGCTGCACACATACACACAGGAAGTAAAGCCCTTCTTTTTTTTTTTTTTTCTTTTTTGTGTTTCAAGGGGTCAATTTGTACGCTATAATAAGACCATTGTTCAAAAAAATTGGAACAAACTATAACAAATTTTTATTGTTATCGACTATCTACTTAAACCCATAGTTATTTCACCTTTTTTATAATATTAATTTTTGTTTATTGTCCAAAATCATTTAAATATTTTGAAATATGATTTTAATATTTATTAGAAAATTAATAAGTATTTTCTAGATAATTTTGAAGAAATTATACTGAAAGTAGTTACGTAACCTTTAATGATTTTTTTTTTCTTCCTGTAATTTGGAAAAGCAATTATATTGTCCCATTTTACTTTATTTGTTCAGGTCAGGCTTCAAGTATGTATAGAAAAATCATTTTTTAACTTTCTCCGAGAATTCCTACTTTCTTAGTTATAACTCATGCCCGGGCTTTAACTACGAGGTCATATCGCCTACTACCAGAGCGCTCTGGTGGACATGAGCCCGACTCTAGAGAGTCCTAATTTTTATTCACTCTTTAATGAGTATATGAATCGTAGAGGCACGGAAACATCGTATCATCCGAAAGACGGCATGCTCAAGGTTTTTAGACCTCCACAGGTGTAAAAACATTACAGGGACTTCTTATATCAACCAATATTTTTAAAGATCCCTCTCCCTTCACACTCTCAAATTCATTTCATACTGCCATTACTGGGTATAAGAATGTCTTATTACATCAGCAGTATTTAGGGTTTTTGAGTTAAGCCCCCACTCTTATCCTCCTTTTCCCTTCTGCCGATACCGCTGAAATTCGACAGGTTATGTCCTCATTGGGTTTTGACTTCAAATATGAAATTTCATGTCGATACATTCATTACATCGGCAGTATTTAGGGTTTTTGAGTTGAGTCCCACTCTTATCCTCCTTTTCCCTTCTGCCGATGGCGCTGAAATTCGACAGGTTATGTCCTCATTGGGTTTTGACTTCAAATATGAAATTTCATGTCATGTTTTATTCAAAATTGCACTTCTGGAACTTTCGATATTTTTTTAGAACCCTTTTTGAAAATTACTGTAGAAATCAAAATTTAGTAGAAGACCAGCTATAATTTCTACAGGAAATGTGATATTATTTTTTATGTTTACTATTATTATTATTATTATTTCCATTATTTTTAATTAAATTAATTTTTATTTTTATTTTATTTTAACATCATTTTTTTAATAATCACACCCCAATAGGAAAAAATTAGGAAATAGGTTCTTCATATATTATGTATTGTAGAATATACAATACATAATACAGTTGGCATGACCTTCCCTCCCATATGGAAATACCATACTTCTTCCATGAACATTCGCTCCAGGTCACGTGCCGACTTACTAATAATCAGGTATCACCGCTACCTTGTCAACCTTGGACGTATTGTTTCTTACAATTACCTCCTGTCTATATTATGCAGAAAGTGATTAAATAAGAACAGTTTATATCCTGACCTAGTAACAGTTCGTTCTTTTATGGAACAGTCGGCAAAATATTGACCTGATTTGAGGCTTGTGGGTGGAGACGTGTTTCTCTCATTGTCAAGGGTTTCATCAATTTAAACTGAATTGGAGGTTTTCAGTATTGATTTGAAACATGTTCATTTACAGGGGCGTAGCCAGGAGGGGGCAGGGAGGGGCGCGTGCCCCCCCCCCCCCTGGCCAGAGTAAAACACCAAGATAAAAATTAAATAAACTAAAAAAATAGCTTTTATTAGAACTGGATTGCTTGGAAGTTACCAATAGGATCTTCAAATTTCCCGTGCGTCTGATTCCTAAATCAGTAATCAGCTGTTACATAAATGTACATGTACAAAACAAGTCATATTACATTTATTTAAATATATGTGAATTCGATCATTTCATTTCCTCGCTCAAAATCGTCATTTATGTTATCTTATACTCTTAAAGCTGATTTTTGCGCAGTAAAAATGCAAAGCGCAGCAGCGGCAAATGCACGCTATTGGATGTGAGTCATTTAATTCTAAAAGCACAGAAACCACAGCGTACATTTGCTGCTGCTTCGCTTTGGATTTATTTAAGTAATACAGTCAGTGGTTACCTCAGGGGGAGATCCAGAGGTCCGAGTCTCCCAAATTAATAACGGGCTGTCCCCCCTGGAGTCTATACCCCCCACCCTCATAGCCTAACTTTGCCCCCCCCCCCCCCCCCCCCCTGCTCAAAATCCTGGCTACGACCCTGTTCATTTATATATATGACAACAAGACACGTAACGTTTCTTTGTGTAAAATACATAAATTACTATTTTTTATTTAGAAATCAATTTTGGTTTAAATAACTCAAAAAGACAACTCCCTCAATCTTCGCTCTCTACACATCTCATATCCTACTGGGTCAGAGGGCGCCGGTAGCTCAGTGGTATGTGTGCTTGCCTTCTGAGCTCAAGATCATGGGTTCGAAACCCGACTGAGGCCCTTAGTTTATTTTATATGCGAGGTAAAATAAACTTAAGCACGCCGTCCTTCGGATTATTAATTCAATTATTATTTATACATTTAATTTATTTAAAATATTTTTTAATTACCACATTTTATATAGTTAGTTATTGCAAATCATGGCCTGGCTAATTACAAGGTCTTTTTTTCTACTACCAGTGCGCTCTTTCGTCGCTCTAATGAGCCTGATTCTACTAAATTTTTCCTACATAGGTTTATTCACCTAGAGTAGGAGTCTTTAACACAGAACAGGCTCGGGACCAACGCTTAACGTCCCATTTGAAGGACGGCGGGCTCAAGGTTTTTTCAACTTCCAGATAAAAAACATGAGGGTCTCGGCCGTGTTTCGAACCCGCGATCATGCCACTGAGCTACCAGCGCCCTCTAAAAATATATTTATTTGACTTTGCAATCATATAATAAAATTAAGTACGCCGTCCTTCGGATGGGATGTTAAGCGATGGTCCAGATCCTGTACGATGTCAGGTACTCTTTAAAGACCCCTGCCCTAGATGAATAAAAATTTAGGGTAGGCAAAATTTAGGACTCCCATAGTATGGGCTCATGTCCACCAGAGTGACGAAAGAGCGCTCCGGTAGTAGGCGATATGACCTCGTAGTTAAAGCCCGGGCATGAGTCATAATAATTAACTCCTATTGGCTCCGGTAGCTTAGAGGTAGCATTCTAACCCATTGAGCTCAAGATCGCGGGTTCAAAGCCTCTTGGAAGAGGAGAGAAAATTTAGTAGATTAAGTCGTTCTGGGGAAGTGCACTGCAGGTGATTGACCGACGACTTTTAATTTTGAAACATGAAATTATAGTTAATTTCGTAATCTACTGAAGTAAATAAGGATGTTCCACTACTTACGTATGATAGGACAGACGCTCTTTCAACTTTAGTTTTGTCTTTCCCATAATTTTCTGATTATGCAAATGTTATCGTATTACTGCCGCTAACTAACCAAGGCAGGGTTGGTTAATAGTGGCGGACAAAAGCGTTATTTCTGTGTAACTGATACCACATCTTACTGCTATATTAAAATAACAGTTCCAAAAAAGTCGTCGGTATATCAACAAAGTGTCGTCCTCGTCGGGTTTTGAATTCACATATGAAATTTTGTGTCGATATATTCATTACTATTGCAGTTATTAGAGTTTTTGAGTTAAGCCTCCCTCCTAAACTAGGGCAAAAAATGTGATGTGGCCTTTACAGGACTTTCTTATACCAACTACGCTTACAGATCACTCTTTGCCCCTTCTCAAAATTGTTTCATACTGGCATTACTGGGTATAATCTGCCTATGTTGTCTGTATATGTAGTTAGCGCTGGATGAGGTGAAGGCCGAGGTTACATCTTTCTCTATAATATGATGAAGATGTTACTTCCGCATTGTGAGATCATCTCACCTCTAGCATCGCTGGACCGCTCGACACTACGAACCGTCTGACCTTCACTTCATCAGCATCGTTAAACATAACCCCCCCCTGTCGGTGATGTAACTATGTTTGAACGAACTCTGCTCACGTGACCTTCAATTTTATTTTATTTTTTTGAACGGTGTCAACAATTCCTCTTTTTCCGGATATGCAATTTTGTTATAAGAATGATTTCATAAAATAATTTGCAGCAAATATGCAGATAAATTAAAATCAAATTGTAATTTTAACTTTTATTTTATTGATGAGTTTAAAAGTATTTGTTATTTTGTAATATCTGTTGTGGGACCAGGGACGTAGCCAGGGAGGCAGGGGTGCACGTGCCCCCCCTCCGGGCCAGCGCGAAAAACCAAGATAAAAATTATATAAGCTGAAAAAATTGTTTTTATTAAAAATGGATTGCTTGCCAGTTACCAATAGGATCCTCATATTTCCAGTGCGTCTGATTCCTAAATCAGCAATCAGCTGTTGCATAAGTGTACGATACATCCACTCTATTATTACAGTATTTATCTTATGTATTCTCCCTTATCCCCCCTCCCCTTTTGCCGACATGGCTGAAAATCAATAGGTGTCATCCTTAAAGGGTTCTGAATTCACATATAAAATTTCGTATTGATACATTCATTTTATCGGGAGTTATCGTGTTCAAAGACACACATTTTTTTTTATATTCGGAATCTGGAGGAAACATGAAATTCCGCATCTATTTTTGACCGATTACATAACTTGTCTTATACTTCGTATATAGCTGGGGCATCTTATACTATTAATGAATGACTCTCTCTAGGGGCAAAAAGTGATAGCCCCCCCCCCCCCCCCCCCTCCCCCTAGCCAGAGCAAAAAACCAAGATAAAAATTAAATAAACTAATAAAAAAATTGTTTTTATTAAAAATGGATTGCTTGCAAGTTACCAAAAAGATCTTCAAATATCCCATGCGTCTGATTCCTAAATCAGCAATCAGCTGTTACATAAATGTACATGTACAAAACAAGTCATATTACATTTATTTAAATATATGTGAATTCGATCATTTCATTTCCTCGCTCAAATCTTCATTTATGTTATACTTTATACTCGAAGCTTATTTTACATGCGCAGTAAAAATTAAAAGAGCAGCAGCAGCAAATGCATGCTATTGGCTATGAGTCATTTAATGTTGCTGCGCTTTGCATTTTTGCTGCTCATGTAAAGTCAACTTAAGTATTACAGTCAGTGGTTACCTCAGGGGGAGCATCTAGGTGGTCCGAGTCTCCCAAATTATTAACAAAACGTCTACAGCGCTAACCACAGTAACTGCGGGCTGTGCCCCCCGGGAGTACCCCGTTAGATACTTATCTCCCTATTCCCCATACGTAAGGTGTTGAAAACTTTTCAGCTAAATTGGCCAAAGGGTTGGGGGAATTAGGTTAGAGACAACACAAAAATAGGGGAAGACTGAACACAAAAACTGTAATAACTACTGTTGTAATGAATGTATTGACATGAAATTTCCCATATAAATTCAAAGCTCTCTTAGGACAACACATTAATTTTCAGCGGAATCGGACAAAAGAGAAGAATAAAACCATCCAAAAACTTTAAAAATTTAAAATTTCACTTCAGTGACTCAGATGGGGACAGGAATCCATGAAATTTTGAATTGTTAAAGTTTTTAGATAGTTTTATTTATTTATTTTTATTATAATAAAATTTAAATTTTATTTACTAAAATATTTCAATTTTCATTCAAATTTCAAAAAAAAATTATTTTATCAGACTGTCTGTCGGCTAGCTAATAAAAATAAAAATCTGTGAGAGGTCAGACTACATCTTATTTGACAACCTGTGAAATAATCACTTCTCACTACATAAATCATCTTCATATTAATAAAGTGTACCGTTTATGAACTTTTGGACTTTATGGTGACGATAACATAAGCTAAAACCGATACACTTTGTATATATTTTTATGGAATTAAATAATATAAAAGTTAAACAGTTTTTATTTATTTATATTTATTATATATAGTTGGTAAAAATATGATGATATTTATCATGAATAGTTTATAGTAAATATCAACTATAATTATATCAACTATTATAATAATTATAAACTATAACTAACTATAACTCAACTGACCTGAGAGAAAGGATGAGGCGGTGTGAGTTCGTGTTTTTTTTTTTGATTTTGGCGTTGGTTTTTGAGTGTTGTGTGGCCCTTTTACGAGTGCAAATCCATTTTGGGTACTTTACTGCTTCATGTCTACCTATAATCCACTTTTGTTCCTCACCATGTCTTCCTGAAAAAAAAATAAATAAAAATAAATTAGATAAAAATTAAATAAATAAAACTTAGTTTCTTATATATTATTGAGTGGTATGATTGCTTACTGAGCAAAATGAAAATTAAGTGAAAACAACGTAGAAAATATAATTTTCGAGCGATTACATACTTCCTCTATAACTGTAAAATATAATAATAGTCTTCTTTGGAGAATAACCGAAAAGGAGAGTACTCTGATAGATTCGCATCAATCCTTCCGTATACTTTCACATTACCTACCCTGTTATAAAGTAGACGTCATTTACTTTATATAGTAATATCCGATGTATACGAAAATGGTCAATCCTATCGAAAAATTGATGTTTAGAAAAAATTTTCCTCACGAAATTTCCAATCGATTAGTGCCCTAAAATTTATGATTGCACCAATTTGAACAGAGCAGTGCTTACTTATACTTTCACAATGCCTACTGTTTTTTTTAAGCCCTTAGGCTTTTTATCTGAAAGGTAAAAAAATCTTGAGCATGTCGTCCTTCGGATGGGATGTTCTATGATCCCGAGCCTGTACGATACCTGAACATCGGTAAAGACCCCTTACCCTAGGTGAATAAACCTGGATAGGAAAAATTTAGGATTCCCATAGTAGAGTCAGAGAAGCTGGATCGTCGTCTGGAAGTAAACCAATTTAGGATGATGAGGAGCATGCTTGGAATAAAGATAAGTGAAAGGATAAGAAACAGTGAGGTTCTACGGAAGGTGAGGCTAAGAAGCCTCCTGAAGGAAGCACACTGAGATGGGCCGGGCATGTAACAAGGATGGATCCTCGAAGATGGGCTGAAGTCTGCATGGAGTGGATTCCTAGAGACAGAAGAAGAGGAAAAGGAAGACCAGGACTGCGGTGGATGGACGAGATAGTGGAGAGAATAGGGGATGGATGGCACAGTGGCCAGCAACAGAGAAACATGGAACAAATGTGTAACAGTATTATGTAAGAAATAACTTTCATTTTTACTTTTATTTTTATTTTATCTTTACTCAACAAGTAACAGTTTTACTTAAGAAATAATTTAATTTAATTTAGGAACAATCATTAAATTATTTTCTGATTTCTTCTGTTGAAAGAGCAGTAGACTCAAAACCTCCAAAAGGAGAGGCTTTTGTTCTAAAAGAATGTCAATAAAGCTATTTTATTTATAGTAGAGTCAGGCTCATGTCCCCCCAGAGTGACGAAAGAGCGCTCTGGTAGTAGGCGATATGACATAGTTAAAGCCCGAAACTAAAAAAAAAATACCGATGATATAAAATCGCTTATACATCATATAACTTTGCAAGTAATGAGAAGTGAATGGTGAAGTCTATTTTATTTATTAAATGTAATTGACTATCGATTCCTGAATAACAGAATATCGAATTATGAAATCTGAAAGGGTTTATTGACATTTATTTATTTATTACTATTATTATTATTTCCTGAGGCTTTTAAGTTTTTTTAAATCCTTCGAATGGAACGTTAAGCAATAGTCCCGAGCCTGTGCGATGTCAGATACTCGCTCTGGTAGTAGGCGATATTATATTTAATTGTTAAAGCCCGCGCATGAGCCAAATTAACAATTTTTTTTTTTTTATTCATAATTAGTTATTCAAAAGGCGAATCCTCATAGTTTAACCATTAGTGAAAGTGTAGGATTATCAAAGCAAGAGAAAATGTAAAACCAGTTTCAAACATGTTTATATACAGTGGGTCTGGGTCTTGGTTAGCTTCTCAAAGTTACCACCATAACACACTAAACCCATCTAAAATTATACAATATTAATTTTTATAATATATTTGTCATTCATATTATTCTTTCATTAATTTTTCGAGTTTAAAAACCTAATTTAAAATTATATTAATTCTACCATCATTAGTATCTGAATTATATATCTGTATCTCGGAGATAAACTGCACTAGGTATACTGCATTATGTCCTTTTTAAAGTAATTACAAAATAACAGGTTGGTAAACTGCACTAACCCTAATGTCAATTTGGGGAGAAACAGAACTAAGTCGAGTTGATACTTTTTTTATTTTGAGGCAATAAAAATATACAAATATTTATCTTTTAATGCAGCCTGAGTATTTCAATGAATGGTATAGAATAACTGTAGTTATGAAAGCAGGAAAATTTAATGCCATTGTGGTGAAATTGGTAGTTCAAAATTTGAAAGCGCTCAGCTGTAAAATTGTGTTTCTATCACATAGTGCAGTTTACCTCAAAAGTACAGATATATAGGATGGATATGGTGTACGATATAAGTTCAGATTCACAAAACGTCAGGAAAATTGGTTTTCGCATGGCAGCTGTGCACGTTATGTCTATAGAATTTTTTTTTTTGTTCGCGATAATTTGTCCACCGATTTAAAGAGAATGTTTGTCACGATGAGGACTATTCATTTTGATTTTCAGAATTTAGTTATTATGACTCATGGCTTTAACAAGGTCATATCGCCAACTACCAGAGCGCTCTTTTGTTACACTGATGGACATGACCTTGACTATGGCAGTTCAAAATTTTGTCAACACTTTAATTTTTATTGATCTTGGGTAGGGATCTTTTAATGAGTACTTTGACATCGGACAGCCTCGAAACCATTGCTTAACCATCCAAAGGACAGCGTGCTCAAGGTTGTTTGACATCCCAGACAAAAAATATAAAGGCTTCATCCGAGTTTTGAACGTGGGATCTTGAGTTCAGTAGAATATGTTATGTTTTCATATTTGTGGAATAAGAATACCAAACGATTTTTATAAAATTCGTAATCAATTATAATAATTATTGATAATTATGTTCATAAAAAATTATTTACAAGGGTAAAATATCTTTAGTGCATAACAAAACAATTTATTTTATTATAGGTTAGGTTAGGTTTTATGACTCATGCCCGGGCTTTAACAACGAGGTCATATCACCTACTACAAGAGCGCTCTTTCGTCACTCTGGTGGACATGAGCCCGACCCTACTCTGGGAGTCTTAAATTTTGCCTACCCTAAATTTTTATTCACCTAGGGTAGGGGTCTTTAATGAGTACCTGACATCGTACAGGCTCGGGACCATCGCTTAACGTCCCATCCGAAGGACGCCGTGTTCAAGTTATTTTACCTCCCAGATAAAATAAACTAAGGGCCTCGGTCGGGCTACGAACCCACGACCTTGAGCTCAGAAGTCAAGCACGCATACCACTGAGCTACCGGCGCCCTCGATATTTTATTATATATATTTAAATTAAACCGATACATTTTTTAATATATACTTTTTTTTTGTTTTCATAAAAAAGTATTTTTTTTTTTTAGGAAAGTATGGTTCTATTTTATACATATTTAATTAGTAACCATCATTACGACGTTTGTCATTAATAAATAATATTATATTATTATAAATATAATTTTAATTAAATATAAATATTCTTAAATATTAAATAAAATCTGCTAACTGACGTCAAATTAATGAGGACAGTTGACACTTTTCAGATAATGTAAGAACTTCCTGAAAATAATGCTTTGAACTCAAAAAATAAATGGGAAATAATATAGCTACCAAAATATTATTATACTTTTAAAATTTTTTTAAACAAATACCAAAAATTAAAATTATTATTTTTTTACTAATACAGTGGAGTCCCGATAATCCGAACTTCGGTAATCCGAAAGTCCGCTTAATCCGAAACCGAAAATAGGATATTTTAGGGAAAAAATAACTAAGAAATAAAAATTTAATACAAAATGTATTTATGTACATACTAAAAATTACAGTACGTTTCAAAGATGGACAGAATAAACAAAACAGAACAATGTTACTTGTAGTATTATAGTATTCGTTTAAAAAAGTCTGTTACATTTTTTTGTCGAAGAGAAGAAAACCTCTCTTTTGAAGCAAAATTACACCAACGCCTTAGGAACAAGGTGTCTGCTGGGGTCGAGGTGAACTGTTGTTCCACGTAGCGTAGAGCTACATCCGAGTGGGATACCTCCTGCTCGCTGTCGTCCTCTGCATCACCTTCACTCTCGTCTCACATGTTCTCCGGTTCTTTCAAAATCATTTCAACCATCTGCTCATCGTTTAAAATTTCATATCGTCAGCTTGTAACCACTCAGTAACATCATTTTCATTTGCATCTTCACAGCCAGGAATATTTTGTAACAGCTCCTGAATCTGTACAACATTGTTTTTGTCTGCATTTTGGCTTGAGGTTTCTTCAAATGTTATGCTTGGCCAAAGTTTACTCCAGGACTTTTGCAACAAGTGTTCACTCGTAGATTTCCATGCGTCCGCTACCCAGTAAATAAGATCTTTAATAGTTGTCATCTTGAGCTTTTGAATCAATGAGTGTTTCGTCTTTATCTCCCAGTATTCGTCTCAATAACTTTTTCCAGTACGAGAGCTTAAGATTCTGCAGTACATGTTGATCCATGGGCTGAATCAAAGGGGTTACGTTGGGTGGTAGGAAAAGGGCCTTTATATCTCCACAAATAAATAATAAATTCGCTTAATCCGAAATTTTCGTTACTCCGAAATAGGTCCGGTCCCGATCATTTCGGACTATCGGGACTCCACTGTACTAGTCATTAGTTTCCCATTAATAGATCCAACAGGGCTTCATAATCTTCTCTATCTTGAGAATGACCTTCTCCAGGGAAGATAACTGTTTGATATTGGACAATCTTCTATTTAAGGATTTGAGCAGAAAAACAAACTAATCTTAGTGAGGTCGTTTCTCCATTCTTACATTCTCCAACATCTCCGTTCTTTGTTAATATGGAATCTATAAAATAAATTATATCTGATTCACTGGAAAGCCAAGTTACACTATTCTATTATTTATTTTACAAATCCCTCGACTACCCCTCTCTCCCTGATCTCAATTTACTTTATATTTCAGCATAATTCTGAGAGTGATTTTCATATAGTAATGCTAATATGAAACGCATTTAAGAGGGAGGCGGGGAGGAAGAGTCATATGCGCACAAAAATTATTGGTATAAGAATGTCCTGTTATGGCCAAATCACATATTGTGATGTATTAAAAATACACACATTCAAATTATTAAATTAACTATATTTATTAGTATAAAATAAAATCCAAGAAGTAACTAAATTAGTGAATAATATGAATGCATTTTGTTTTTAATAAACCCATGAATAAAAAAACAAAACACGACCATCAGCTGTTTTTAATTAGTGTAGAAGAGTCGAGGTCTGAGTTGAGATGGAGTGAGAGTTTAGGCTTAAGGTGTGGAAAACTAAGTTGTAGTGAATTGATTGTGATTAATTGTAGTTTTAATTGAAATAGATGCACAAAGAAGGTACTTTAATTTAATTATACGTTTTATATGCCCTAAAATAACTTAAATTTGAAGAATGGCCAGTATTTAAAAAGAAAAGAGGCTTAAACATAAATGTAAAAATTAGCTTGTAAGATTTCTTTTTGTATATAATTCGATTTTTTTTTATCTCTTAGTTATTAATTTTATTATGTAGTTTAAGTAAATTATTTGTTCTCTTAAATTCTATGCTATTCATTTTCCCTGTTGGCCCAGTAAGATAATTTGAAAACCTTTGGATTAGATTTAATATTACTGAAAAAAATTTAAAAAAACTCTTTAGAAGTCAAAATGAAAAGTTTGTTAATTGAAATAATAAATATAAGTGCACTTTCTTAAAAATTGCACGTCTTGAACTTTTGATATTTTTGAGGGTCCTTTTCGGAAATTACTGTAAAAATCAAAATTGTATGGAAGACCAGTTATAAAATTTCTACAGGAAATGTGGTAATTTATTATTTGTCTATTAATAGCTATTTTATTTAATAACATAATTTTAATTATCACAATATACATATATATATATATATATATATATATATATATATATATTTTATTAAGTATCATTTTTTATATATCGTTTCTAATGAAAAAGAAATTCCAAGAGAGTAGTAACATTCAATAATAATAATAATAAGATACGAAATTTCCGTTAGTAGCGAGTTAGATCCTATATCATCGTTCTATAAAATCTGTAGCTATTTTTGCAAATTTTTATGAATAGTTAGTTATTGTGACTCACAGAGTGCTCTGGTGGACATATGGCAATCCTATATTTTTATTCACCTGGCCCAGGGGTGTTTTTAACATCGTATAGGCTCGGGATCCTCGATGAATGTCCCATTCGAAGGACGGCGTGTTCAAGTTTTTTTCACCACCCAGAAAAAAAAGCCAAGGGCCTGGGCAAAGTTTCGAACACCAGATCTTAAAAGTAGGCTAGGCACGCTTTCTCTGTTAGGCGCCTTCTTTTATGAACATAATAAACGCTCCATTTTTTCATATTGTAAATAAATCAATTATTAAATTTAAATTGTTCCAAAAGACTTCATTATTTTTCTAAATTCTGTTATTATTATTTTTATTTAAAAGTTGTATTTTATACATCTTCCAATTGGATCTAAAAATTGCAAATTTAGTGAAAGTCTGATAGAAAAACATATAATATATTCCTTGACATTATTTTTATTTATTAGGAACTTAGTATTCTACAATTTCACAGTTAATTGTTATTATTATTGTTCTATTTTTCTGTATTTATTTTATTACTAATTAATACATACTGTATACAATTAATATATGGTAAGGCGTTCGACACAATTCAGTTCATAATGTATTCAATGAATTTTTAATAGTTGTTAATAAATTAATCTAATAAAAATATGTGTATGTGACGCTCAAATCAAAAAAGCAAATTTTACAGTTAATAAAAATAATGCAATTAACCTTAAATACGATCTTGTTATATTATTAAAACGTTTCCTTTAACAAAATGTTGCTCAAACAATTCACAAAGTATTAATAATAATAATAGAGATTTACTAAAAATCAAGATGAAAGTAAAACTATATCTAAAAAAATAAAAATTCAAATGTCTATTTTGGAAATAATACTTATGTGAAACTTAATTGCAAGTAAAATATAGTAACATAAATATTTTAAATATTTGCTAACACAGAAAAAATAACTAATAGTTAAAAAAATAAATATATACCTGCTAGTACATTTTATAAAATAACTAACGGTTAAATGATTATTATTTACCTTGGAAAAATACTAAAAAAAATTAAACTTATTGTACTTAAATTCATTGCATTTTATAATGGACCTGCCGTTTAAATAGATAATTTGTATAAAATTACAGTTTAACGACATATTATTTATTAACTTGATAGCTTGATGAAACTTAATAGCAAGTATAAATATTTTTAATATTTGCTAATAGAAATAAAAAAAAATAATCATAAAAAATAAATATATACATACATGCTCGTACATAATATAAGAAAATATTGAAGGGATGTGCCAACACAGAAAAAAGAACTAATATATAAAAATAATGTGAGGGCGCCGGTAGCTCAGTGGTATGCGTGCTTGACTTCTGAGCTCAAAGTCGTGGGTTCGTAACCCGACCGAGGCCCTTAGTTTATTTCATCTGGGAGGTAAAATAAACTTAAGCACGCCGTCCTTCGGATGGGACGTTAAGCGATGGTCTCGAGCCTGTACGATGTCAGGTACTCGTTAAAGACCCCTGCCTTAGGTGAATAAAAATTTAGGGTAGGCAAAATTTAGGACTCCCACAGTAGAGTCGGGCTCATGTCCACCAGAGTGACGATAGAGCGCTCTGGTAGTAGGCGATATGACCTCGTAGTTAAAGCCCGGGCATGAGTCATAAAACCTAAACCTAAACCTAAACCTAAAAATAATGTAATAGGGTGAAAGTATTTTTTTTTGGAAAAGTGAGTGATTTAAAGTTGCTCATTTTGGAAATCCTAAAGTTGCTTGGATACGGTTAATTCTTGCCATTTAGCATTGCCTCATTATCCCTGAATACTGACAGGTTGGTGCTTCATGAGTTTGAGGTTTAACGGCTTAAAAAAAAAAAATTTATTGCCAAAAAATGAGTCCCACTACTCACGAATGTTACCATATTATAAAAAATATTTTTTCGATTCTATAGCAAGAATTAAAATTTCTTCATTGGTCAACATACTTTTTGTACCAAGTTTTACCTAGCTGGCTCTACTTTTCTGCTTTTAAGCTCATTGAAAATAATTAAAAAGTAAACAAAAATCATGAATGTTACTAAAAAAAATTTTAAAAACACAAATTTTTATTTTTTCAACCATTATCCCGTTTTGAAATTACTACACAAATACTTAAAAACCATTATGTAGTTTGGCGGAGTGATATAAAATTATTACATTGATAATCCGAAAAAGCAATGAATTTACAAAATGATTTTATAGTGGGGGACATGGTAACATTCGTGGTAACGCTCGTGGGTTGCAGCAGAAATCTCAAAAGTGGATTGCAGAAATGTGGCGAACTAGCTTATTAAACATGGGTGTCGTAATAAGAAGCAAACAATTAACTGAACATTAATTTATTAAAATATAGTATAAAAGAACAAAATATTCAATGGCTTTATGCCTTTTTTTTTGTAAGTCATCCATCTGGTGACAATATTTTAAACATTGGTTAATAAAAATTGTATGTAGGGTGACTTGAACTATTATATATATGTATATGCAATTAAAGCATAAAATGACTAACGAGTAAATGAATATTATTTACCTTACTTGGAGAAATATTTTCAATAAGACTTCTGAGTATAGTCTTATTTTGTATATTATTTAGCTAAGTATTAATGATAAAAAAAAAAATAGGCTTACTGTTCACAACTTTAAGTTCATTTTATAATGGCATTGCCATTTAGATTATGGTGAGAAAATTATACTTAAATTTCCATATTTGCACACAGAAAAAATAACTAATACATAAAAAATAAATACATAAATGCTTGTACATAGTAGAAGGAAATAACTAAGGAATGAATGAATAAAATAATATTCTTTATCTTACTTTCAATATTAAGATTATTGAGTATAGTCTTATTTTGTATTTTATTTAGTTAAGCTGCTTAAGTATAATAAATTAGGCTTATTGTACTCAAGTTCAAGTTCATTTTATAATGGAACTGCAGTTTAAATAGATGATTGATTATAAATGACACTTCAAGGACCTATTAAAAACGGAATGAAACTTAATAGTAAGAGAAATATAGCAACATAAAGTTTTAAATATTATACGAATTCAACGAACATCAATGTTGGCACTTCAGTGTATAAACAGAAACGATGTGTAAACATCTTAGCTTTCGTTAGGGGCTATGTCAGAGAGTAAGACTCGTTGATGTGAATGTGTAAGTGTGTGTGTAGGACGTAAACACAACTATACACTTCTTTATCTGTGATGTCAGCTGTTTTTAAGCATTTCTATTGTATTTCTACATTATTGATAATATTTACCGTTGTAGTGAATTTATCTAAAATATCAATATTACGAACTATAAAATGATCTTTCGGTAAGAAACTTTTAGGTTAAGATGCTTCGATATCTTAAATTTGTCACAATAAATAAAATGTGTGGAAAAAGAAAATAATATAGCAATATAAATCTAAAAAAATGTAATATATAAATATATAATATTTCAATATATTATTATATGATATTTTATAATATTGTTATTAATATATAATAATAACTGCGAGGGCGCCGCGCCGGTAGCTCAGTGGTATGAGTGATTGACTTCTGAGCTCAAGAACGTGGGTTCGAAACCCGACCGAGGCCCTTAGTTTATTTTATCTGGGAGGTAAAATAAACCTAAGCATGCCGTCCTTCGGATGGGATGTTAGCGATGGTCCCAAGCCTGTACAACTTAAATATTCGTTGAAACCTCAATCTCGGATTTTTACACAATTACAATACTTTGTTATACTATAGGTGTAAGAAAAAAAAAAAAAAAAAGTATTTTTGGTTACACAAAGCTTATGTTATTCACGACCGCAGTTGTACGGCGTATTTAGACCGGGAGTGAGTTGTGGTTTAACGCTGTGGTTCTGTAAATTTTTTTGACCTCGGCCCATTTAGGAAAGGCAAAATACATACCACTTCTCCCCCCCCCCCCCCCCTTCCCCCCCCCCAGAAAGTATATAACGTATAAATATATACTTATATAAGGGGCTCAGTGGTAGGCGTGCTTGCCTACTGAGCTCAAGACCCGGTCGAGACTCTCTATTTTAACTGGGAGGTAAATAAGATAACTTAAGCACGCCGTCCTTCGGATGAGACGTTAAAAGATGGTCCAGAGCCAGTACAGTGTCAGGTACTAGTTAAAGATCCCTATCATAAGTGAAAAAAAATTTAGGATTCCCATAGTGGAATCGGACTCATGTCCACCAGAGTGACAAAAGAGTGCTCTGGTAGTAGGCGATATGACCTTGTAGGTAAGGCCCGGGCATGAGTCATAATAACCAACTTATACTTATATATATATATATATATATTTTTATTTTAGACATTTTCATACATTCATTTATAATAATTATTGACTAATATATATATATATATATATTATTTTTCATATATTGTTATAGTTACATTGTTTTCTTTCTTTTCTATATCTCGCCACATTGGGACCTGATGATGGGACGTAAGAACGTCCCGAAACATCGTTGGGGGATAAAGACACTTCCGAAGAGATTTTTTTGAAAAATAGTTATCTTAAGTTGTATTAAATTGAAAAATGTGTCTACTTATTATGAACGTATCTTGAATTATTATTATTAATTTTTTTTATATACTCATATATTTTTAAGTATTTATTTGTACAGTTTTTATTAATTTAATTTTACTTTTTTTAATGTTTTTTTTTGTTACTACTAATCATAGATGTGTTAGACTCAAGTAGTTATAAATCTAATTTATAAGCTATCTTAATGTATAAATTCATTTGACGTATCCTATTACCATGTATTGGTTTAACGGAAATAAATTATTATTATAACTGGAGAAGTTAAATCTGGGTAGCCAGTAAAGGGATTTGTCTGAGCTCAAGATCGAGGATTTGAAAACCGGCTAAGCCCTTAGGTTTTTTACCAACAAAGTGAAAAAACCTTGAACACGCCGTCCTTTGGATTTCTACCCAAGGTGAATAAAAATTTAGAGTACGCAACATTTAGTACTCCCATAGTAGAGTCAGGCTCATGTTCACTAGAGTGATGAAAGAGCGGTTTGGTAGTAGGCGGTAGTTAAAGCCCGGGCATGAGACACAATAACTAACTATTATATATTGATTAGTCTACTGAAACCGGAAACTTAGAGACCGGAAGTGGTCGAAAAGAAGCAATCAAACAGAAATTATGTGGTATTGGAGAGGTGTGATTTTGTGATTTGATTGTCTGTGATTTTGATCTGTGATTGTGATTGTTACAAATAACAGGTAGCCTGAATTCTCCAAATTAATGAGGAAAGTAGTGATCATATCAAAGAGAGAGTCTCTTGTTAATCATTAGAGTAATGGAGTCTGTGATTTTTAAGATTTCTAATAATGTTATATACCACGTAAAGTTAGGGACGCGGGTAGCTCAGTGGTATGCGTGCTTGCTTTTTGAGCTCAAGATCGTGGGTTCGAAACCCGGCCGAGGCACTTAGTTCATTTTATCTGGGAGGTAAAATAAACTTAAGCAAGCCATCCTTCGAATGGGACATTAAGCGATGGTCCCGAGCCTGTATGATGTCAGGTACTCGTTAAAGACCCTTGCCACAGGTGAAGAAAAATTTAGGACTCCCACAGCAGCGTCGAGCTCATGTCCACCTGAGTGACTAAACAGCGCTCTGGTAGTAGGCGATATGACCTTGTAGTTAAAGTCCTGGCACGAGTTATAATAAATAACTAACTATCCACATGGATCAATTTTTGTTTTATAATCTATAAATTTAGAGTATTTCTGACTGAATTTCGGCAAAATTGATACTAGTTTTGTTAGTAAATCCATTGTTATATCGGAACGAAAGAGGTCTAAGGCGGGTCTTGGGTCATCATATATATAAAGCTGAAAATGTCTGTGCGTTGTACCGCTATAACTCACGAACGGCTTGATGGATTTGATAATTTTTTTTTTAATTTGTTCGTCATCGTCTGTGGAAGGTTATAGGCGTATTAGTACCTCAATATCTGGTCCATCCCAGCATCCACCCACGCAATCTTTGTAACTCAAAAACCACTGCAATGATTAATGAGGAATCTTTTTGAATAGATAAGTTTTATCTACCGGAAGGTTAAGGTCTATTTTTTAATCAACCCCTGGTCCATCCCAGCATCCACTCACACAAGCTTTGTAACTCGAAAACCATTGCAACGATTAATGAGAAATCTTTTTGAATAAATTAGTTTTAGATCCAAAGCTAGCGTTACTACAGTTGAAGGACTATAAGCCTTATTCCGTATGAATAATTGAAAATTATAACATCATGAATGTACTGTCGAGGAACTGAATAGCCTTATAGGAGATATTGGGAGAAAAGTCAAAGTTCCCCGGGCAACGCCGGGTATTACTGCTAGTATTACATAAGAAGCCTTTCTCTCCACTTGACACCATACAGCTCCGGTCCGAGTGATCCGACCCAGGCCAGGGTTGGTCAGATTGTCCTTGTGACGTGAGGACACGTGACCTGTGCCTGAGCTTACCTTTCTCAACTACTACGATCCCCAGTTCTGTAACTGTTGTATCCACTGCAGGTATTATATACTCAAGGCTACCGTTAGCCGCATAGTTCAATGTTAAATGAAAGTTGTCAATAGGAGGAATTCTGTACAAATAATATAAAAATGCAATATTATGCATACTTAGAGTCACGTGCAGCAGAACAAGAAATGCACTTGTTTTCTTTGGCTAATGATTAAAAAAATATACATACAGTTAGTCATTGTGGCTAATGCCCGGGCTTTTACTGATTTCTTTGTATAATGATTAGGAAAAACATATATATACAGTTAGTCATTGTGGCTAATGCCCGGGCTTTTACTGATTTCTTTGTATAATGATTAGGAAAAACATATATATACAGTTAGTCATTGTGGCTAATGCCCGGGCTTTTACTGATTTCTTTGGCTAATGATTAGGAAAAACATATATATACAGTTAGTCATTGCTTATGTCCGGACTTTAACTATTAG
The DNA here is from genome assembly GCA_963662175.1 of Aradus depressus. Taxonomy (NCBI): domain Eukaryota; kingdom Metazoa; phylum Arthropoda; class Insecta; order Hemiptera; family Aradidae; genus Aradus; species Aradus depressus. Next base: position 20,026,584 of record OY759226.1, on the reverse strand, counting down.
GTAATATCGCCTACTACCAGCTGTGGTTGTCATGAACACATCTCTACTATGGGAGTCCTAAATGTTGCATTCCCTGGCTTATATATAACCTTGCAATTTAGTTTATGCAGATCAAACTGGAAGAAATTTAAAAACAGAAACATTTAAACTCTACTTTTGCTGAACACTTAAAAGAGAACAAACACTATTTTGATATAAATACAAGCGTACAAAACCTACATTTTTATGACAAAGGTACATTACTCAACTCACTGGAACAACTGAAAATAAGCAGAGCACTACAAAAACGGAATTGTATGAACAATAATAAGTCACTGGGTAATACGGATTTTCAACTGAATTGAGCGATGGATTTTAGGTGGAAAAGAAAAATTTAATAATATTCGCGCTGGGGAAGTACAGTACCGTTGATTCACCGACGCTTTTTTTTTTTGTCTAGTTTATAACCAGCAACATCAATTTTTTTCCTAAAAAAACCTTCCGCATCACATCCAATACACAATTAAAAATAGAAACTGTAATAAAATCCGGCTAAACTAGTTTTTACTTTGTTTTTTCTATCGTTTGGGGTAATCTGTGAATCAAAGTATTTGGCAGATTACGCGCTCGCCCCCCCCTCCCCCCCCCCCCCCCCGAGAGATTTTGTTTTTTTAAATTTTAAGATATCATTTCTTGTAAAATTACAGATGAATAAATAAAAATTTAATATTTCGTTTTATCGTATAAAAAAATTGATATTTAAATAAAATTAAGTTTTGGCGCCTTAACGGGGGACATCTGTCGGATTTTTTACGAAATTTGATAACGTTTTTGCATTAGGAGGTGGATCCGGCGAAAGTTTTGATTCGATTTGCATCGTCGAAAAGTCATCGCTTAAATTTTATTATGTAAATAATTACATATATAATTTATTTATATAATTTATATAAATAAATTATAAAATATATAAAAAATAACGTAATTATAACCGTAATTATGACGAATGTAAATATAACCATGAATAAAAATAATTTATCAACGTTTCTGCCGTTTTTGTTGTTTTTATAATAATCATCCGCTAACTCTTATTCAATTCACCTTAATCATAAGTTTCAGTAACTTAAAAAAAAAAACTCCCCCCCCCCCCCCCCCCCCCCGAGAGGTTTTCTGGATCCGCCACTGCTTCCGAGTGCAGAGGGCTAGAGTTAATGCAAGAAATACCATGTCTGTGTTCGAGACCACTTTTTAAATAAAAAGAATATGTAATTTTAATAATCAACAAATTAAAATGTTAGCGAGAACACTACGTCAAAACAGAACAATTGAAGGTGAACACAAAAACTAGAATTGATGTGATGATTGAAGCTCCATCAATCGCGCCTTCAATTGAGGAGTTTGGAGCCAGAGCGGACCACCTGGTTGAAACTGAACAGGTAGAAAATGACAATTGAAAATTGAGTACATTTTGTTTATCTCCATAAATGGGCCCCAAATATTTATTTATATTTGAAATTTTAGAATAGTATTGGATGAGTGATCCCTTTTTGTGTTCTATAAAGTTTTGAAGGCCGTATGATCCATTGTGACTTTGAAAATATATGCACAAAATACTTGTGGACTAAACTTAAAGTGCTGCTATCTATGACTGAAGTGAAGAAACTAAGTGATCCACACTGGTTTTGAAAAAGGGAACCTATGCCAACATCAGGATGGTAATAACTCATTTTCCGAAAAATTGTGGGTTGGTCCGCTCTGGCTCCAAACTCCTCAATTGAAACTGTCATTACTCATTTGGCTACAAAAAGTGCCGACAAAGAAGTACACGATAAATATTTACGCTAATATTTAAAAAAAATATTTATTATGAGAATTTTACAGCAAATTCAGTTTAATGCGGACTTTCGGTGATCCGGACGGGGTCCGGTCCCATCTAGTCCGGATTAGCGGAACTCTGCTGTACTGCCTTATACTAAAGATAAAAAAATTATATTTAAATAGAATATTATAAAAAAAATAATTAAATTTTTTTTCTCAAAGGTTGGATAAAACGAGTTAATTAACAGGTAGGACTCGAGTAAATGTTATTATTTTAGTCAGGTGTACTTTATTTTCCGCTATTAATAATTATAAAGAAGTAAAGTAGATAAATAGAAGTTTGCAAGAGCTTAGATAGAAAAATAAATAAATGAATTGAATCCTGCTGAACTAAATTACAGGTTTTATTCTATTTCTCTAAACGAAATGTGCATGCATTCAACCGGTTCGTAAGTCTCAATTATCAGAGTATTTTTATCGAAGTGCTCTCATGAACCAGATTTCTTAAGTACCTAATAAAGGTGCAAAAAAGCAAAGAACTATGTACCAGTTTCGGATTACGTCATTGTTAACACAGAGTTCAAAAAGTCATCGATTATTCACCAGTACTTCCCCATTACATATTAATCAATTAACTTTTCGCTCCCACTTCAAAACGTGTCAACCATTTGCGCTAATATTCAACAGTTGAGTTATATATGGGCTCCTAAGTCCTCATACTAAATTTTGTGTCGATAAATTTAATATAACGGCAGTTATAAGGATTTTTGCATTGTGTCGTCTTTAGAGGGTTCTGAATTCACATATAAAATTTCGTGTCGATATATTCATTCTATCGGAGTGATCGTGTTCACAGGAACACAGATAGACAAATATTTTTTTTTCATATATGGAATCTGGAGGTAAGACAAGAAATTCCGTTGAAAACTCCGCATCGAATTTTTCGCCGATTACATAACTTCACCTATACTTTAGGCCTCCTTAATCCTCTTACTGTTTCGATAAATTTATTATATCGGTAGTTTTAGGTAGATTTCAGCTGATGTCGCCGAAAATTTGACAGATTAAGTCCTCATCGGGTTTTGACTTTAAATATAAAATTTCCTGTCGATACATTCATTACATAGGATGTTATTGGGATTTTTGAATTGAGCCCCCTTCCCATGAACTACCCCTATCCTTCAGCTAATATCTCTGAAATTTGACAGATTATGTCCTCATTGGGTTTTGACTTCTAATATAAAATTACATTTTGATACATTTATTACATCGGCCGTTATTAGGATTTTTGAATTGAGCCTCCTCCCCTGAACCACCCCTATCCTTCCACTGATATCGCTGAAATTTGACAGATTATGTCCTCATTGGGTTTTGACTTCTAATATAAAATTTCATTTTGATACATTCATTACATCGGCCGATATTAGGATTTTTAAATTGAGCCCCCTTCCCATGAACTACCCCTTTCCTTCAGCTGATATCGCTGAAATTTGACAGATTATGTCCTCATTGGGTTTTAACTTTAAATATAAAATTTCATGTCGATACATTTATTACATGGGCCGTTATTAGGATTTTTGAATTGAGCCTTCTCCCCATGAACCACCCCTTCCCTTCAGCTGATATCGCTGAAATTTGACAGATTATTATATTGGGTTATGACTTTAAATATAAAATTTCATATCGATACATTTATTATGGGATTTTTTAATTGAGTCCCTTTCTAATCCCATCCTTCTCTCGATCCAGCTGAATATTATCAAGATTTATCTTTATGGTATTTCGAATTCACATATGAAACTTAGTATCGATACATTCATTCTAGTTATTAGAGTTTTTGTGTTAAGTCTCCCCCTATTCAACCCTTCCCTTTGGTCGATTTAGCTGAAAAACAATTTTTCACCGATTACATAACTTCCACTGTACTTCGTATATGGAAGTAAAATGCGAAGTTTTTAATAAGAGAAATAATTTTTGGCATTTGTTGAGTAGACTGCAGCAAATGACATAAATTCCCTTTTACTTTGTATAATTGTGGTTGTAATGGAGCTTTGTGATTACCCCATTAAGTACTTCGATATTGTGGTTGTGGTTGTGGTTGTAATGGAGCTTTGTGATTACCCCATTAAGTACTTCGATATTGTGGTTGTGGTTGTGGTTGTAATGGAGCTTTGTGATTACCCCATTAAGTACTTCGATATTGATTGTCTATATTTTTTTAAACTTTTTTTATTTATTTATAATTTTGTAGGTAGAACTGCTTTCTCTGTTGGCACAGAACAAGACCATTATATAACGAAAAATCTAGTTTAGAACGAGTTTATATACAAATCAATTAGGTTCATATCACACCAGTATATATATGATACACTATTTAGAACATTCAGTAAGCCCCTACTAACAGTATGTATATGGTATATAAGCAAACAAGTCTAGGGGCGTAGCAGGGGGAGTAAAGTTTAGGCTATGAGGGTGGGGGACGGCCGAAGGACGGCGTGCTTAAGTTTATTTTACCTCGCAGATAAAATAAACTAAGGGCCTCAGTCGGGTTTCGAACCCATGTTCTTGAGCTCAGAAGTCAATCACTCATACCACTGAGCTACCGGCGCGGCACCCTCGCAGTTATTATTATATATTAATAACAATATTATAAAATATCATATAATAATATATTGAAATATTATATATTTATATATTATATTTTTTTAGATTTATATTGCTATATTATTTTCTTTTACCATACATTTTATTTATTGTTACAAATTTAAGATATCGAAGCATTTTAACGTAAAAGTTTCTTACCGAAAGATCATTTTATAGTTCGTAATATTGATATTTTAGATAAATTCACTACAACGGTAAATATGATCAATAATGTAGAAATACAATAGAAATGCTTAAAAACAGCTGACATCACAGATAAAGAAGTGTATAGTTGTGTTTACGTCGGGTTTCGAACCCACGATCTTGAGCTCAGAAGCCAAGCACACATACCACTGAGCTACCGGCGCTCTCTGAGCCAGTAGGATATGAGATGTGTAGAGAGCGAAGAGTAAGAAGACTGAGAGAGCTGTTCTTTTTGAGTTATTTAAACCAATATTGATTTTCTAAATAAAAAATAGTAATTTATGTATTTTACACAAAGAAACGTTACGTGTCTTGTTGTCATATATATAAATGAACAGGGGCGTAGCCAGGATTTGAGCAGGGGGGGGGGGGGGGGGGGGACAAAGTTAGGCTACGAGGGTGGGGGTATATACTCCCGGGGGCACAGCCCGCAGTTTCCGTGGTTAGCATTGCAGACTTTTTGTTATTAATTTGGGAGACTCGGACCTCTAGAAGCTCCCCCTGAGGTAACCAACTGACTGTACTTAACTTGACTTTACATGAGCAGCAAAAATGCCAAGCGCAGCAGCAGCAAATGCACGCTGTGGTTTCTGTGCTTTTAAAGTTAAATAACACACATCCAATAGCGTGCATTAGCTGCTGCTGCGCATGTAAAATCAGCTTTAAGAGTAAAAATTAGTACATAAATGACGATTTTGAGTGAGGAAATGCTGGACAGTGATTGGGGGGGCGAGAAGGCAAGGGTCACTCCAACCCCTGCGGCCTCCCCTGTTGGAGGGATGGGGATGGCAGAGAACCGGGGGTGTTCCGAGGGGTCTCGAGTTGAAGCACTTTTATGTTATATTTATTCTATCTTCATTATTATGTTTTATGTTTATGTTTATTATTATTTGAATTTAATATTTTTTCTTTGTTTTCTATATACAGTAGACTCTCCCTTATCCGGCGTTGCTGGGACCGACGTGACTCCGGATAACAGAAAATACTGGATAACGGAAATCATCAATTAATGAGAAGAAATATATCAATTAAAGCATTAAAAGAAGTGTTTTTAGGTGAGCTAAGGAATTTTGTTGATAACATTTATTATTATTTAGGCGTTAAAAAGATATTTTGAAATCTGCGTTTAATTACATACACATTTAAAACAAAATCTAAAATTCTAAAAATATTATTTGTTAAAAAAAGTACGTAATTTTCTTTTGTTTCGCTAACACAACACTGTTCCGTGCTGCATAGTCCCGAAAAGACGATATTGTTGTGCCACGGACGTCCCGTCCCGGTACCTCTGATTTTCTATTCTAGGAAACATTTTTTATAAATGTTTGATTCAACTATGTATTTATTATAATTTATTTATAGGATATTAGTGAAGTAATAAAATATTGTATTAGCGTTCCCTTTATTATAAATACAATGTACATATTATGTATGTACAATAAAAATATGTAGGTAAATAAAAGATTCGTGAGTTAGGGAATTATTATGTGCTCGTAAATATACGTGGCTCATATAATTGATAATCTAATAATTGAATGTTAATTTTAGTTTAACATATTTGATATTATTTCGCGAGCGCCGGATAAGGGAGCACGCCGGTTAACAGAACGCCGGATAAGGGAGAGTCTACTGTATCATATTATTAGCATATAGACCATTATTATTTTATTATATAGAATTTTTTTTTTTTTACCTGTTATTTTCTACATAACTATATGCGTTCGATGTCTATATTTTTTATTATTTATTTTATTTGTTTATTTATTTAATTAATAATAATAATAATAATAGCCTTTTTATTTCTTCCTTAGTATAATAATATAACAATAGTATTACTAGATATTTATATAAATTTGAAACTAGGCCCATCTTTGGGCATAGGCCTCTCCCATTTTTGTCCATGCACTCCTGTCCCAGGCCGATCTGTGCCAGTGACTCCCCACTGTCCTGTCCAGATCGTCCCGCCACCGCACCATTTGTCTTCCCCTTCTTCTCTTCAGGTATATCGGGTACCACTCTGTCGTCCTCTTGGCCCATCTTCCTTCTTCCATCCTCGCCACATGTCCTGCCCATTTCCACTTTTGTTGCAGCACCACTTCCTTCACGCCCTGTATTCCTGTCTTTTTTCTTATTTCGGAGTTCCGTATTTTATCCTTTTTCTGAATTCCCAGCATGCTTCTTTCCATTGCTCTTTGAGTGACCTCTAAGCTCCTCAGCACATATTTATTTAATTATGATTTTTTATTTATTTATTTTTTAATATATTTTTTTGTTCGTTATTATATTTTTGATATATATATAGTTTTTTTTTTGAGATTTATAATCATTCTTTTTTTTTTTTTTAATGTATCATTCATTAAATTTAATTCGGTATAAATCATAAGAATATTTACATATTCAACATAAAGAATCAATTAATTAACCAAATAAAAAGAGCGAAAACGTAATTGATTAATTCTACTGGGGAAGTAGGTACATAGTGGTTCATGGACTTTTTTTTATTATTGAAGTATTTATTTTATTTTTTTTTATGCGAATCTCCAGAATGCAGTCACCTGGAAGCAGAACCACTTCTGGATTCAGAAGGCCCTATGTAATAACCATTGCTGGTATAATAACCATTTTTCACTGGACTACGGAATTCCTTGACCAGGCAATAAGTCTCGGTTTACGTTCATCCGAAGGGTGAACAATCCTGTTTATGACCTTATGAGATGAACTTTAATGATCATGAACTTGTGAGCTCATAATTATTTTGAAGTTGTGAGTCAAAATTCCTAATGGCATTGCTCCTCTTGCCTGGTCGTAAAGGTAAATGATGGTTCAATGAACCAAACCTTATCGCCCCACGTACCATTAGTAAATCTTTTTCATGTGCACCCTCCGGCAGAGATTGCTGTCTTCTTCTTGTGAGGAGTTGATGTCTAATCGACTCTCAATTCGTAGAAAAAGAGTATCTTTTGCACATCGGGAACTTTAGAGATGTATTTATTCCCTGGGAGTTATAGTTAGTTATTAAGACTCACAACCTGGGCTTTATGAAATCATATCGCCTACTACCAGAGCGCTCTTTCGTCACTCTGGTGGACATGAGCCCGACTACTATGGGAGGTAAATTTTGCATACCCTAAATTTTTATTCAGCTAGGGCAAGGGTCTTTAACGAGTACCTGACATCGTACAGGCTCAGAACCATCCGAAGGATTAAGTGGTAAAGTTAGGGCCTCAGCCGTGTTTCGAACACACGATCTTGAGCTCAGAAGGCAAGCACGCATACCACTGAGCTACCGACGCCCTCATGAGTTAACGAGTTCATTTACTTCCTCAGTATAAATCAAAGATTGAACTCAAAATCAATCAATCGGACTTCTGAATTCTCATACGAAACATGTCGGTACATAAGTATATTTCGGTAGTTATTGGGATTTTTGATTCGAAATCCCTCTGATACCTCCTTCTCTTCGGCCGATTTTGCATAAAATTAATGAGTGTCGTCCTTATGGAGTTTCGAATTTATGTATAAAATTTCACTTTTGGGTTGTGTAAGGAGATTCTGAATTTATATATAATATATTTATCGGTATAGGGCGCCGGTAGCTTAGTGGTATGCGTGCTTGACTTCTAAGCTCAAGAACGTGGGTTCGTAACCCGACCGAGGCCCTTAGTTTATTTCATCTGGGAGGTAAAATAAACTTAAGCACGCCGTCCTTCGGATGGGACGTTAAGCGATGGTCCCGAGCCTGTACGATGTCAGGTATTCGTTAAAGACCCCTACCCTAGGTGAATAAAAATTTAGGGTAGGCAAAATTTAGGACTCCCACAGTAGAGTCGGGCTCATGTCCACCAGAGTGACGAAAGAGCGCTCTGGTAGTAGGCGATATGACCTCGTAGTTAAAGCCCGGGCATGAGTCATAAAACCTAACCTAACCTATTTATCGGTATATATAATTTATTTGTTCTTTATGTTAACATTTATTGAGTAGAGGGCGCCGGTAGCTCAGTGGTATGCGTTCTTGCTTTCTCAGTTCAAGATTGTGGGTTCGAAACCTGGCCGAGGCCCTTAGTTTATTTTATCTGGGAGGTAAAATAAATTTGTTTCGTGTAAATACATTTATTCTGTCGGTAGTTAACAGGGGTTCCGGTGAATACTCCACATCAAATTTAACTGGTAAATCCTGGAAAAGTAGCAGTGCAAGCATGCCCGGGCTTCAACTAGTAGGTCATATCGCCTACTATCAGAGAATTCTTTTTCGCTCTGGCGGAAAGTGCCTAAATGTACTGTAAGAGATCTGTAAAAGTTCAGGACCGTCATTTAAAGAACCCTCCGAAGGACGGCGTGCACATTTTTTTAGGAGGTTATTACGTAGTCGGCATTTTGGTGGGAAATATGATTCCAATTTTTCGATTATGAATTCAGTGTGACTATGAGACATCATTGTTCATTCGGAAACAGACAAACAGGACAATTGAAAGGACCACGATGTTACCCTCACGTCTTATGCCCTTTCGTGACTACAAATACGTCTTGTAATGCCCTTTCGTGACTACAAATCAGACTCGGGCTTAAAGCTCAAAGACCTCAGGATTATTGGTCTGTTTGAGATTCAATCCATGCTCTAGAAGTGGTTATGTCACAGAAGTAGAGAGTCTGTGAAGATAATATCTTAACAGATCCATGAAGCATGTCTTTAGGATGAGGGTCTGTCTGTCTTTACTACAGGATCTCTTAGACATAGGCAACAGTTGATGAATATCGACCCCTCTGGGGGTTCAGTAATCTTAAAGAGGAGTGCTTGTCTTCTGTGGGTTCGAAACCCGGCCGAGGCCCTTAGTTTATTTTATCTGGGAAGTAAAATAAATTTAATCACTTAAATACGATGTCAGGTACTCGTTAAAAACCCCACCCCTAGATGAATAAAAATTTAGGGTAGGCAAAATTTAGGACTCCCACAGTAGAGTCGGGCTCATGGCCACCAGAGTGACGAAAGAGCGCTCTGGTAGTAGGCGATATGACCTCGTAGTTAAAGCCCGGTCATGAGTCCCATAACCTAACCTATTAGAAGGGAAGTTACCGACTTATTAATTCGATGAAACCTTGAATCAAATTTTCTCCTTCAACCTTTCAAAAATAATTTGTTTAAATTTTTCGAGTCCTATCAATATAATTATTCAAAATTAATTTTTTTAAGGTCAAAGAATGAAAAAATAAAATACTGCATATTTTTTTAAATGTTTTAACCAAGGTAAAAACGAAGATAAAATTAAATGATACGATCTTTTTGAATTAATAGATAAATACATAATTTCCATAATTATTTATAAGTATTTATTATAGTAATAATATCCCCAGGAAGTATCCTCAGATATATAATGTAGGGGGGAAGTTATGAAATTGGTCAGAAATTTGATGAGTTTTCAACGGAATTTCATGTTTTCCTGCGCTCTGTTTCCAAAAATGAAAGAAATATATGTGTGTTTGTGACGTTGAACATTATACAACTGATAGAATGAATAAATCGATAATAAATTTTGTGTATGTATATAGACAAAACAAAAACAGTAATAATTGCCGAAATAATGAATGTATCGATACAAAACGTAATATGACGATTTAGAAGTACCTATTGATTTTTAGGCCGATTGGTTTTGGAAGAAAAGTGACAATTTAATTGATTAATTCGTTCTGGGGAAGTACATTGCCTATGGTTCACCTACGACTTTTTTATTGTATTTATTATCAGTTTTTATTACAACCAGAATGGAAAATGAAAGCGTTCCTCATGGGTTTAATGACAGGCTTGCGGATTGTGGGTACCTAGAATGTGTTTGATGATATTGCAGAACACTAAGGACAATAAAACAGCTGACACAGCTCATAGTTTCATATTTATCGGATTCTGAGATGTTTCAAGACCACAGCCAAGGCAGTTTCATTCTCAAGGAGAAGAACCAGAATTTTAAATATAATATACTTTCAGTTCCATAGCTGTATGAAAAATAAGTGAAATTACGTTATCAAAAAGTCGATAATGACTTTTCATCAGAAAATATATTTTTTTTTTACCCACGAAATTGAAATGATGAAAATAAATTAATAAAATTGGAACCTATTCAGAAGCATATTGAGTTCTGGGTTGTTAGACAATGGGGAGTCAAGTAAAGACTTGACTCTTAAAGATGAATGTCTTCCCTTTGAATTATTTCAGCTTTATGGTTTTATTGTTGACTTTAAGAAGCAGGGCGAACCCTATCGGGTGCATGGTAAGCAATTTCGAGAATGGCATATTACTTTTAATCAAACAAAAAAAGTAATTGTGGTCCATCACGAAAAAACTCCTGAAAACTTTTTTCCAGAAAGTTGAAAACTTGGACTGAACCGATACAGTAAAAAACCTTGGTGTTCTTCTAGCCGACTGACCTTCAGGCAACATATCAGACAGAAAGCGAATACTGTGAGCAGACTTGTGTTCTCCTTATTCCCGTTACTCCACAAAAAGGCAGCCCTTAATCTAACCAATAGACTCCTCATATACAAGCTTCTGTTGCGGCCAGTGGTAACGTATGCATGCCCAGTGTGTGCCGGTCTTGCAAGCAATACCAACTTGAGAACTCTTCAAGTGGCCCAAAACAAATGCCTTAGATTGGTTGGTAGCTACTCGAGGGACACCTCCATCCTCCAAATCCATGAACATCTAAATGTTGAGCTCCTACTGGACTATAAAATAAATTTCAGTAAAAACTTTTTACTTAAGTGTGACACAAATGAAAACGTTTTGGTAAAGAAAGAAGGGAAAACTCAGGGAGGGAAACACAAAAATCTCTCGGGAGGCATACTGAATCCGGATTATATGTTGTAAAGATCTTTTGGAGCAGTCATATAGACAGTAGAAGATGTTCCTGAGTGGGGTGGAAGGTGTTGAAGGATGGGATCCTGAACTTCAAAAAGGATGAGTTTCGGCAACTAACTGGAGTTGTCACAGAACACGGTCCGTTCAATAGACACCTACACACAAGATGAGACGTCAGCACACTTCCTGGGTATATGCTCGAAAGAGATTCCATATTTTTTGCAAATATTTAATCACAGAGGAGTACTTTAGAAGTCTGGACCACGGGAGCATTCTCAGGTTCATTAAGGAAACTGGGAGACTGAGTACTTCCTGAAGGACTTGGTTTAGGTAGTATGAACGGTGCTGGGCTTGCAGGGAAGGAATAAGAGCATTGGATGCTTAGGTCCCTAGGTGTAAAACAACAGCCCACCATATACAGGGTGTCCTATGTTAAGGTGTGACAAACTTCAGGAATCAATTCTAAATCTCATTTGGAACTGAAAATACTCTACTGACATTATTCTGAAATAGCTTTTTTATTTTTTTTCTATTATCGTCTTTTTTTCCCTAATAGTAAACATAACTCCAGTTTTATTTGTGCTACAGAAGATCTGAGGATACCATTGAAAAGTAGACAAAATTTTCTTTAAGATAGTTGTGTTTATTAAGTTGACCTCATCTGGTTGTGATTTCTGGGGCACAAATGTAAAATTTAATACTTCACAAAGTTTTATTAAAATTGAATGATGAAGTCAACTCAATATGGTAACACAACTATCTAAAAGAAAATTTTGTCTACTTTCCAATGGTACCCTCAGATCTTCTGTAGCACAAATAGAACTGAAGTTATGTTTAATTTTAGGTAAAAAAAGATAATAGTTGAAAAAAAAAGAAAAAAAAACAATTTTAGAATAATGTCAATAGAGTATTTTTTGTTCCAAATGAGGTGTAGAATTGATTCCGGAAGTTTGTCACACCTTAACATAGGACACCCTGTATATTATATCGTTAGCATATGCGAAAATGGTCAGGCGACCTTGAAACGTGGAAACCCGTTGAAACTTCGACCCCAAATACAATACTCCCTTATACTGTATGAGAATGTAATAATATATTTTGATCAAGATACAGTTAGGTAGACCAGCTTTCACTGGCATCAAGCTCCGTCACAGAACGAAAGAAGGAATTGTAATGTGAGGTTATACAGTGATAATCCGATTATAACAATGACAGTTAACAATCACTGTTTATAATCACTGTAACAATCAAAGTTAATGGGAGTTACTGTCGGCCGACAGACACTCTCATTATGTTGTACTTCCCCAGCTGTTCGAAGTAGACGGGAAGTTAGGTAATCGGTCAGTACCCAGACAGCCGAAGATGTTCTTAGGTTGTTGGATGTAAGGATGTAATGTTGGTTGTAAGGATTCTAGGTTGTTGTAGGATGAGATCTTAAACAGGAGCAACATTTTGTGTCAAATTTGTTTATGACATTTTGTGTCGATACATTCATTCTATCGGGAGTTATCGTGTTCACAGACACAGAAACAGGCAGAAATGTTTTTGTTTTTTTCAACTTCCCAACAGGGAAGTTATGGCTCCGAAAATATAAATCAAAAATTGTCAACATATAAGTATGTGTGTACGTACATGGTCAATTTTTCTGCACGAAATTTCGCGAATAAAAAATTATATCGAATCCGCTCTTATGACAATCAAAGCGTATCAACGTCAATATGATCCGAAAGAAATGTTATTAAATTCGGTCCAGCCGTTTCATTGTTAAAAAAAAAAGACTGTAAAAAAAGTGGATTTTAGGATTTCTTGAAAAAGATTTATCCGATCTAATTTGTTCTAGTGGCAATCGATACTTTGAAATATCAGAAATTCTCAGAGTTATTATCAAATAACATCTTATAGTTTTTATAATATTAAAAAAGTAATAAAAAATCAATAAATAACCAATATTAATAAAGAATATGAATGAATCGAATAATATTTATTTTATTAACTTTTCGCTTACTCTCCTATGTTATTATTATTATCAAAATTATTATTTTCAATATTATTTAAATTTTATTACGTGTTATGCATTGTGTTATTTTATTTTATTTGAGTATATAGATAATATTTGAAGGTTCACACTATTTTAAGATATGATATATTTTTCTTCACCTCCCAGATAAAAAACCTAAGGGCCTCGGCCGGGTTTCAAACCAGCGATCTTGAGCTCACAAGTCTAGGACGCTACATCGAATTTGTAAGGGGAGTGAACAATTAATTGATTAATTCGTTCTGGGGAAGTTCATAGCCGGTGATTCACTGACAACTTTTTTTTTATTTGTTATAACATACACAATATTGATAGACTTGGCTACCTACTGACCGGACAGGCTCGGGACAGCCATTTAACTTCTCCTCCGAAAGATGGCGTGCTCACCTCATTGCTACTGGCGCTCTCATTTTATAAGCACACTCATGAACATCCTTATCAAATTTGAGCCTAATATTCTTATACTATAATAGTTTTAACGTTACTCTGTCTTGTAGATTAGTGTTTCTAGGTAGTAGATAGGGTCTTTGTTCTTTGTTGAACAGATGGTTCTTTGTTCGATCTGGTTGAATAGGCCATTGAAATGCCATTCGACGGACAGACAGACAGGTGGCGAGTTGCTTCAGGACTAGTTTGGACAAACATCAGCCCAGAGGGCGTCGACCTCCCTTCAGGTCATCCTGTCTCTCCGCTTTGTCTTTAAAAGTCTCCCTTAAAAGGTTTATTTTTTTATTTGCCCAGCAATACAAAGTATAGGTGAAGTTATGTAATCGGCCAAAAATTCGATGCGGAGTTTTCAACGGAATTTCATGTCCTACCTCCATATATGAAAAGAAAAAATATTTGTCTATCTGTGTGACTGTGAGCACGATCACTCCGACAGAATGAATATATCGACACGAAATTTTATATGTGAATTCAGAACCCCATAAAGGCGACACTTAATAATTTTAAACGAATTAGGTATGACGATTTAGGAGCTCCTATGTTAGTCAATTATTGAAAATTAGCGCAAACTGTTGACTGGTTTTGGATGGGGATCGAAAAGTTAATTGATTAATTCTTTCTGGGGAAGTACATAGCCGGTGGGCGCCGGTTGAGTAGCGTGCTTGCCTATAGTACTCAAGATCGCAGTTTTGAAACTGCAAGGCCCTGGGAGGCGAAAAATACTGTCCTCGTTGGAAAGAGACATTAAGCCATGGTCCCGAGCCTGTACAATGTCAGGTACACTATAGACTCCTATCCTAAATGAATCAATCTGGGTAGGCAAAAGGTAGGACACCCAGAGTAGAGTCGGGCTCATGTTCACCAGACGAAAGAGAGCTTTGGTAGTGGGCGATATGACCTCGTACTTGAAGTTTTACGGACAATTTTGCGATGTCTTGGCCCGAAGTATAGAACAACGTATTTTTACCCTCCTCTAACGGACGCGGACAATCAATTTTTCGACATCAAGAGATAAATTTATCTCTCCTAAGCGGACACTTACAATACAATTATTTGAAAAATGTAATTTTTAATGCTTTTTATTATTCGTAGAATACGCTGTTTGTGAAACAGGCATACATACTAAAAAATATAAAGAAAAACAAATGTTTTTTGAAATGTTGTCTATTTCACAAGATATATGGGAGTACTTTCGGTATTGCTACCATCTTCAGCCACGACTTAACAAATAGAATATTTGTTTGAAATAGACAATATTTAAAAAAAAAAACATTAATTTTTCTTTACATTTGTTATTAAATGTTTCAAAATATCTCTGCGAAAAGGTTAAGTATCATACATACCTAATGTTTGTTTTATTAACTTAAAATCCATAATAACTTAAACGTTTTTATAATATACACATATTATATACCTACATGCATATAATGACGTTTTTTTTTTTAAATCCTCCTCACCGGACACTCTTCTGCAACGGACAGTTTTTTTGGTCCCGTGACTGTCCGTAGTAGAGGGGTTTTATTGTACTGTAACAACATTTAACCTACTAGTGTATGTTATATTTCTTATGTCTGGTTATTTCATTTAGGGTGGCACTTCCTAGTGTCTGCCCTGGATACAGAACGAATTTCTAACAACCTTACAATAGGTTAGGTTAGGTTTTATGACTCATGCCCGGGCTTTAACAACGAGGTCATATCGCCTACTACCAGAGCGCTCTTTCGTCACTCTGGTGGACATGAGCCCGACTCTACTGTGGGAGTCCTAAATTTTGCCTACCCTAAATTTTTATTCATTTAGGGTAGGGGTCTTTAACGAGTATCTGACATCGTACAGGCTCGGGACCATCGCTTAACGTCCCATCTGAAGGACGGCGTGCTTAAGTTTATTTTACCTCCCAGATAAAATAAACTAAGGGCCTCGGTCGGGTTACGAACCCACGACTTTGAGCTCAGAAGTCAAGCACGCATACCACTGAGCTACCGGCGCCCTCACCTTACAATATGATGTATGGAAAAAATTAACAAGAAAGAAATTATGTAATCCGCGTCAACTAATTAGAGGTAATTAGTACATATTTATATATGATAGACATGTAACATGATTATATTAACGAACAGACATATATAATAAGTATATGACAGGTAACAAAAGTGGCAATCTAGCATATTGTGACTCATGCCAGGGCATTAGCTACCTACTACCAGAGCGCTCTTTCGTCGCTCTGGTGAACATGAGCGAGATTGGGAGTCCTAAAATTTTGCCTACCCAGGTTTATTCACCTAGGTTTGGGACAGTGCACAAGGTTTTTTCACCTCCCAGATAAAAAAACGTAAAGACCTCGGCCGGGTACCGAACCCGCGATCTCGAGTTCAGAAGACAAGCACCCTACCCTTCAGCTGATGGCCACAGGAGTGGTTCTGGGAGAAATCTCTTGGCATATCAGAATCATCAAAAGGCGTATATACCAAGGAAAGGGGTAGCTCAGAAACAGCGTGCTTGCTCACTGAGCTCAAGATCGCAGGTTCGAATTCTAAAGGTGAAGAAAACTTAAGTAAGCCTCCTTCGGATGGGAAGTTAAGCGATGGTCCCGAGCCTGTGCGTTGACAGGTACTTTAAAGACCCTAAGTAAATAAAACTGGGTTGACTAAATTTAGGACTCCTACAGTAGCGATGAAAGGGCGCTCTGGTAGTAGGCGACATGACCTCATAGTTAAACCTTATAAAGGACGACACTTAATAATTTTCAGCGGAATAGAAGGGAAGGGGGATCAGATCGACACAAAATTTTGGAGCTCCTAATGTAGTCAAGTGTTGAATATTAGCGCAAACGGTTGACTGGTTTGAAGTGGGGGAGCGAAAAGTTAATAGATGAATTCGTTCTGGGGAAGTACATAGCCGGTGATTCACCGACAATTTTTTTTTTACTTGTTATAACAAACAAATAAACATTCAGCCAACAAACACCGTCTTTAATGGAACCTTATGAGATATGTATTCATCTCTCGGACAAGTTTGGTTCAAATCAGCCCAAGTACACAAATATTCACAAAAACAGACAAATATACAAACAAACAGAGATGCAAACTTAACATACAAACAAACATGGAGCCAACAAACACCGCCCTTGTGGAGTGCCCTCATAGGCTAGTTCAGCCTTGACAACACCTCGGCCTTCGGTCACTCGCCTACCTATTTCTGTAGGTTCTTATAAAGGAAATATTTCTTACTTTATTTTATAGTTTCATTAGCAATGAAATTCTCTAGTGTTTTTATAAAAACAATTACAGGTAAACAATAACAATTTTTTTTTTGTTTTGAGTGTCACTATAAATTCTTATTTTGTTTTTAAAATAATTAGATGTCAAGCCAAATATGTACCTAGAATGAAATATTACATAAAATTATATGTTATTAAAGTAAATATGTAACAAATAATTGAAAATTAATGACTCTGGGTGGGGGGGGGGGGGGGGGGGGGGGGCATTATCTGTAATAATTAAAAGTGAAGAAAAAATTCATAAATACAGGACGATAGGGGATTCTTGGAAAATGTTTCGAAAAACAAGTGGCAAGTTCGAATATGAAGGTTACAAAATGGAACTTATCCTGATTTATTTTTAGATATAATGAATGAATACATGAAAAGATATACAGAAAATTATAATTGGCTAAAACTTCGAACTGAGTATATTGCCACTGTATAATCACCTAGGTACCTTTTTTTTTTTTTTTTTGAAATTCTAGTGAAAACTAGATCGAAAATTTCCAAGACTGATTTTTTAAAAATGTATTTAAAAAATATACAAGTTATTGTACATTGTCCCCTTCAAAGTACTCCCCTTGGGAAGCTATACATTTTTCCCACCGCCGTTGCCACTGCTGGAAGGATCCTGAGAACTCATCTTCTGGAATGGTGTTCAGCTCCTACAGCGATTTTCCTTCAATTTCGTCAGTTGAGTGAAATCTGCCCTTTTAAGGGTCTCTTGAGTTTCGGAAACAGGAAAAAGTCTGCAGGGGCCAGGTCTGGTGAGTACAGGGACTGGGGGATGACGCCATGGCATTTTGTGTGCAATAATCGCGAATGAGCAAAGCAGAATGAACAGGTCTCTTCCTCCTCAAAGCCTCGCGCAAATGTCTTAGGGTTCCTCTGCCATTTCACGGATGGTTAGTCGACGATTTGATCGCAAGAGAACGTTCACTCTGGCAACATGATCGTCGTCGATGTCCGGCCTTTTTTGAATCTCTTGCACCACTCATGACACCGTGATCGACTCATTTTCATCCCCTAAAGCCTCTTGCAACATCTGAAAAGTTTTACCCAACTTCACACAAACGCGTTGCTCTTCTTTTCGATTCATTCGACAAAAAAGATCACAAAATAGACAAACATTAAAAACTTATTTCACAAAAACGTCTGTTACTTCACAACAAAGTAGGTTGCAGAAAATCTACAGAAACAGCTGATCATCAGTCACAACTGATGCTGCCAACCGTACCGCTCTCTGACGCTCCGTTGGCGCGCAATTCAAAAAATCCTGGGACTTTTTGATCAACCTTCGTATACAAACAATATTTCATGTCGATCCTTACATTCTATCGGGAGTTATCGAGTTCACAAACTCACACAAAACATAAAATTTCAGTGAAATACGTATTCTTGGGTACATAACGTCCACTATACTTCATATAGTGGGAGAGGGCGCCGGTAGCTCAGTGGTATGCGTGCTTGCCTTCTGAGCTCAAGATCGTGGGTTCGAAACCCGTCCGAGGCCCTTAGTTTATTTTATCTGGGATCAATTAACTTGAGCACGCCGTCCTTCGGATGGGACGTTAAGCTATGGTCCCGAGCCTGTACGATGTCAGGTACTCGTTAAAAACCCCTGCCCTAGATGAATAAAAATTTAGGGTAGGCAAAATTTAGGACTCCCCAGTAGAGTCGGGCTCATGTCCACCAGAGTGGCGAAAGAGCGCTCTGGTAATAGACGATATGACCTCGTAGTTAAAGCCCGGGCATGAGTCATAAAACCTAACCTAAATATAGTGAGAGAAGTAACAAAATGTACCAATCATGTCTGCATCATGAAAACCTTCGAAAGAATGAACATTTTAACATTTTATTAGGAGTAAGTGTACATAGATACACTCATTCCATTCCTATTTATTTTCAGTCAAGTGAAAAGAAAGATTTAGAGGGAGAGCGAACACTTATAACGAAATTTCATTAATTATTGAGTAAGTTCACTGGCCGCTATTAACCAAAGCAAATGCAAGTATATTACACAACAGTTGTCACTGCATTTGCGTAAATTAATAAACGCAAGAAAATAATAATAGAGTTTTGAAAATATGCAGTCATCAAAAAAACATTGCGAAAATACTACCTTATGCAAAATTTCTCATTGTGGCATTGTGTTCATAATTATACGATGTCAAACGTTTTCCACACCGGCAAATTTCATTCTTGTTTTGATACCTACACATTAAATGATCCCCAATTTGAAATTCAGAAAAATTAGTAGATCATTGAAATGAATTAGTTCAATAAATATTCATTGAGTTTAATTTGAGTTAAAATTAGTACAAAACAATGCAATATTATGAAAGAATATTGTAAATAATTTGTAACAATTCGTTTTCATTCATAACACTTATTGCAAAAACATGAATGGTTCTATTTCAACATGATTAGTACTAATATCATTAAATATTTTCGTGTCGGTTCATTAACAATTTTTGAGTAGTAATTGTATAAGACCAATAATAGAATTACCATTATTACTATTAGTAATAAAATTGATTAATTTCCTTCGTAAATGTTTCAATTACTCAAAGTGTTTGTCACTTAATGTTTGAAAATTACTTTTGTGCAACAACATCTAGTTAATAGTTATATCAATTTATTTCCTTCATAAATATGGGGTATTAATGAGGGTATCAATATAGAGAACATGGGGTATCAATATAGAGAACAATAGTTATTTTGATTCATGCCCGGGCTGAAGTCATATCGCCTACTACCAGAGCACTCTTTCGTCGCTCTGTTGGACATCCGACCTCTACTGTGGGAATTCTAAATTTTACCTATCCTGGTTTACTTACTACCACACAACTACTTACCATCGAAAGGACGGCGTGCTCATTTTGTTATCTTCCAGATAATAAATCTAAGGTTCTCGGCCGAGTTTCGAACCCACGAAGTATCGGAATAATTATGTAATAGGTGAAAAATTTGATGCGTAATTTTAACGGAATTTCATGTTTTCCATTCTCTAATTTCATACAGTTGAGGAAGTAATACATTTTTGCATATCCTGCACTTTAACTGCACTGGCAGTTTCGCATACAACTACGTATTTGATTCAATTAACAATTTTTCCAGACAACACGCACCGAAACATAGGATCATTTGTTGAACAATGACGTTGTCATTTGTATAAAATTTATGTTCCATCAATTTTACAGCCTCGTAAATCCCGATTTTGGACCTTGAAACTACCATTTATGGGACCTCAACACAAGTCATTGACTTTCTTGAACCTAAGTATATTAAATAATTAATTTTACGACTACTTAAGTTAAGCATATCTTTTTTTTTTTTAAAGAAAATCCCTCTAGCTAGTTAGTTATAATGACTCATGCCCGGGCTTTAACTACGAGGTCATATCGCCTACAACCAGAGCGCTCATTCGTCACTCTGATGGACATGAGCCCGACTCTACTGAGGGAGTCCTAAATGTTGCCTACCCTAAATTTTTATTCAACTAGGGCAGGGGTCTTTAATGAATAGCTGACATCGTACAGGCTCGGGACCATCGCTTAACGTCCCCATCCGAAGGACGGCGTGCTTAAGTTTATTTTACCTCCCAGATAAAATAATGTAATGTGGGTTGCGGTCTTAAGACAACGTATTACAATAATGTCTCCTATTTAGTATTATTAAGACAATGTCTCTCCTATTGAGTATTATTAAAACAATGTATCTCCTATTGAGTATTGTTAAGACAATGTATTTTAAGACATTGTATCTCCTCTTGAGTATTATTAAGACGATTTATTACAACAATTTCTCCTATTGAGTATTATTAAGACAATGTATTACAATAATGTCTCCTATTGAGTATTATTAAGACAATGTATTACAATAATGTCTCCTATTGAGTATTATTAAGACAATGTATTACAATAATGTCTCCTATTGAGTATTATTAAGACAATGTATTACAACAATGTCTACCCCATTGAGTATTATTAAGACATTGTATCTCCTATTGAGTATTATTAAGACAATTTATTACAATAATGTCTCCTATTGAGTATTATTATTACGGAGCGTCCTGACTTTTTGAGCACGCCGCCTTGGAATGTTAAGCGATCCCACGCCTCTACGATTTCAGGTATTCTAACTAAATGTGGGTAAGCAACATTTATAACTTCCACAGTGGAGTTGGGCTTTCGAAAGAGCGTAATAGGCGATATGTGCAAGTAGTTAAAGCCCCATATAAACCTATTCATATATAGTATTTTATGGTGTATTATATAAACACCATAATGGATTATTACGACAAAATAATTTTAATGAAATACAAACATATGAAATAACAAAAAATATATTTCGCGATCAAATAATAGTTTCATTCCTGCCGAAAATTGCGTAAAAAAATGTAAAAAATTAGCTTAGAAGTGGGAGATAGGGTCTCCAGAATCCAATATGAAAAGTATGTTCTTATTCGGATAAATGAGGCGATAATTCTCCATAATGCCTATTGCAAAACACAGATTCCAAACTTTCTGCTAGGTGCGCAACCATGTTAACAAACATAACAGTTATTTTTATTTTCTATAATCACAATTGTTATTTTTTATCATGTTTGTTGCATATAGGTGAAGGTCCCATAATTGGAGGAAATTGCACTTCCCCACCAAAAAAAAAAATAAATAAATAGATGCATCTAGAAATTAGGTTAGGTTAGGTTAGGTTTTATGACTCATGCCCGGGCTTTAACTACGAGGTCATATCGCCTACTACCAGAGCGCTCTTTCGTCACTCTGGTGGACATGAGCCCGACTCTACTGTGGGAGTCCTAAATTTTGCCTACCCTAAAGTTTTATTCATTTAAGGTAGGGGTCTTTAACGAGTACCTGACATCGTACAGGCTCGGGAACATCGCTTAACGTCCCATCCGAAGGACGGCGTGCTTAAGTTTATTTTACCTCCCAGATAAAATACATCTAGAAATTATGTTAGGTAATTTCGAAATATGTTATTATTTTAACCCGACTGCGGAACGCGAAGGATATTGTTTTTAACAATTTTTTATGTACGTACTATTTTTTATTCCTTCGGAGAGTCTAAACGGTTGTAAATATTTTAGTTATTTATGCGTCTTATAACAAAATGGCGTCAACAAAACAAAATGGCGAATGCTAGAATCAAATTAAAATGTTTAGATAGAGACTATTTCTAAAATATATGTATTGTATACTTTTGTTTTTAACCCCCGACGCAAAAGGAGGTGTGTTATAAGTTTGAAGCCTGTGTCTGTTTGTGTTTGTGGCATCGTAGTTCCAAGACGGCTGCACCTATTTCAAGGCGGTTTTTTCGTTTCAAAAGGTGATATTTGCGAGTTGGTTCTTAGCCAGTTAGTTAGTCATGCCCGGGCTTTAACTACGAAGTCATATCGCCTACTACCAGAGCGCTCTTTCGTCTCTCTGTTGGACATGAGCCCGACTCTACTACGAGAGTCCTAAATTTTGCCTACCCTAAATTTTTGTTCAACTATGGCAGGGGTCTTTAATGTGTAGCTGAGTTTGGTGGAAATCGGGTATCTCGGCCTCTATTACAGCTAGAAACTTGGAGTTTGAGCTCAAATGTTTATAAGGCTGTTTATATGCAAATTCAAAACCTTAAACGTAAATAATTAACTCGTGCTGGGGAAGTACATAGATGTTGATTTACTGACAAATTATTTTTGTGCTTGCACGAAAAAAAAATTCTAGTTACGCGACTGAAAAGGTATGTGTTGAAAGTGATTTATTTTATAACTCTTTACTAATCTGTGATTCAAATCAATCGTCATTAAGTTTCAACAATATTATTATAGTTTCTAATGATCCGCCTATCATTATGATTTATGATAATAAGTCCTGAAGATAAGAGATGGAAAGTAGGCGCCACTCTAATCATTTATTATCAATTCAAAATTTCAATACTTTTCTGCCTAGCAAATATAAAAATTAGGCAAACTTTTGTTTGATGGGGTCACATAAAAAAAATTAAACGCTAAGCGGGCCAAACTAGTTCACTAAAAAACCTGTTGAACAACAAATGTAAATCAATTGACCGATTTGGAAAAAAAAATCAATAATTGATTAACGTAGGGGATTGTGGATCATGAAACTAAGGTTTGTATGTCGTCCTTAATTCTGGATATACTTATGAAATTTCGTTTTGATACATTCATTCTATCGGAAGTTATGTTCACAAACGCGCACAAACTTTTTTCTTTTTTCATCATTTTTGGAATTTTGAATTTAAATATAAAATTTCATGTAGATATACATCGATAGTCAGGGGCGTAGACAGGAGTTTGAGCAGGGGGGGGGGGGGGGGCAAAGTTAGGCTACGAGGGTGGGGGGTATAGACTCACGGGAGCACAGCCCGCAGTTTACGTGGTTAGCGTTGCAGAGTTTTTGTTATTAATTTGGGAGACTCGGACCTCTAGAAGCTCCCCCTGAGGTAACCACTGACTGTAATACTTAAATTGACTTTATATGAGCAGCAAAAAATCAATGCGTAGCTGCAGCAAATGCACGCTGTCGTTTCTGTGCTTCGAGAATTAAATGACTCACATCCAATAGCGTGCATTTGCTGCTACTGCGCTTTGCATTTTAACTGCGCATGAAAAAACAGCTTTAAGAGTATAAAGTATAACATAAATGACGATTTTGAGCGAGGAAATGAAATGATGTAATTCATATATATTTAAATAAATGTAATATGACTTGTTTTGTACATGTACATTTATGTAACAGCTGATTGCTGATTTAGGAATCAGACGCACGGGAAATTTGAAGATCCTGTTGGTAACTTGCAAGCAATCCATTTTTAATAAAAACTATTTTTTTAGTTTATTTAATTTCTATCTTGGATAGGCCCTGTCGATAGTTATAGTGTTTTTTAGTTGCGCCTCGCCTTAATCCTCATGATCATCATTTCCCATTCCATTATGTTCCAGAGAGTCTGTTTTTTCACAAAGACTGTGGTATTTCATTTCCGTTTCTTCATTGATAATGTATTCGGACACAACACGACCCACTCAATCCTTCCTATGTAAGATGTATTTGTATGTATATATATTGTAACGTTAGGGATTAAATAATGTTTTGTGTTATTTTAACTGACTTCCATTTCTTAGGATTAAAATTCTACAGTCTCCACTCAACGTTCGTACCTAAGAAGCTTTTGAAATGATTTACTCAATACTATTCTAAAAAAAAAGTACTTTCACGCTGAAGCTGCATCATGTGCGGATTTCCATCTTATTAACTTTTTTCATTATTTTTTTTTTCTTTTTTAAAAATAATAGGAGTGTCAAACAGAACCTTAAATTTATTTGCACTCCTTACTTAGAACTATTAAAGTTTGATTTAATATTCATATTATTTTTATAAGCTTATGCCTAAACCGATATATTTTCACAGTTAGGTTTTACTTCCCCAGCAATACGAAGTATAGGGGAAGTTATGTAAACGGTTGAAAATTTCGATGGGGAGTTTTCAACGGAATTTCATGTTTTACGACCTTCAGATTGCAAAAATGAAACAAAAATGCAAATGCACATAGGTCACATAGCCTATTTTTTAAATTTTGTTTTTAAAACTACTACATGTATATCCGGAGTCCCTGACCCCCCAGAGTGGAATTGAGATGGGTGCCAGGGCACTCGGGGTTTGAGGGCAACGATAGGGCTGATCAACTGGCCCGGAGGAGCTGATAGAAAACCTATAGGACCGGAACACTTCTGCGGGATCTCTAAGAGCACCGCAAGGGCTGCAATAAAACGTTGGCTCACCAGGAATCACACCAGTTCTGGAGAAGGGTCCCAAAGCAAAGACATTCAAAACTCTTTGTAGCGGAACCCTCAGAGAAAAGGAGCCGAGAGCTCCTGAATATGAGCAGAATGGATCTAAGAGCTATGACAGGGCTGTCATATGAACAAACACCTACACAATATGGGCATCGCTAGAAGCTCTCTGTGCAGGAAATGTGGCGAGGAAAATGAGACTCCGGTCCATATTCTAAGCCGGTGCGGGGCACTAGAAAGCAGACGATTTTACTGCTTCGGGTCTGCCATAACAGAACCGAAGCAGGTAATGGAAGGAACCTTCAGAAGAATCCTGAACTTCATTAAAGATACAAGGCTGCTGTAGGGACAAACACACACAGTGCACACAATAGGCCTACTCTGGCCACGGTGACACAATCAGCCTTCGGAAAAAAAAATAATAATAAAAAAAAATATATATATATATTTCTAATTACTTCCACAACACAACTTAGACTGTTTTACACTATTCAAAACAGCTAATCGTCATCTTATTCATTGGTTGTTCACATTTCGTTTTAAAACAAAATGCGACTAGTCCATTCACTAATTAGGTACTTCATTTCTAACAGCTGTTTTTATACAAATAATAATAATTGATTTTATAATATATTAATAATGTTAATGTGTGGAGGGCGCCGGTAGCTCAGTGGTATGCGTGCTTGACTTCTGAGCTCAAGATCGTGGGTTCGAAACCCGACCGAGGCCCTTAGTTTATTTTATCTGCGAAGTAAAATAAACTTGAGCACGCCGTCCTTCGGATGGAACGTTAAGCGATGGTCCCGAGCCTGTACGATGTCAGGTACTCGTTAAAGACCCCTGCCCTAGGTGAATAAAAATTTAGAGTAGGCAAAATTTAGGACCCACAGTAGAGTTGGGCTCATGACCACCAGAGTAAAGAAAGAGCGCTCTGGTAGTAGGCGATATGACCTCGTAGTTAAAGCCCGGCCATGAGTCATAAAACCTAACCTAACCTGTTAATGTGTGTAAATTTTTTACATCATACTCCCAGATAAAATAAATTAAGATGGGTTACGAACCCGTGATCTTTAGCTCAGTAAGCAAGCACGCATACCACTGAGCTACCCTCCAAAAAAAAAAAACCAATGATTAATGTCAGAGTTTTTTCTGATTTTGATCCGTTTCTCAGTTTTTGCCTCTAAGCTATGTCAGTTTATTAATCTGAGATTAATCTGACCACAAAATGAGCTAGTTAATGACAGAACATTATCCCAAGTAATAACCATTTATAAGTTCATTTAGTAACCAATTACGTAACACTTCCATCATTATTACTTTATTTATTGCCCAATGAAACACGTTCATAGCTGAAGTATAATACGTGATATAATACCTCAACGGGTATGTAGCTGCCACGTGAAGTGAAGGTTCCCGGAGAGCCAAAGTATCTCATGCCCGGACTTTTAAGTACTAGGTCATACCTAAAGCCCGGATTCCTGTGAAATTGCACTTTTTTACGAATTAAGGCGTTCTGATTATTATACATACATTTTATTGCAAGCTTTTAACTTTTTTGACAAAGTTGCACGTTTTAGGTTTTTATTGCACAAAATTGCATATTTTATCGTAATTATAAAATTTATTTGTAAGTTTGAAAATCGTTAATCAACGAATTTACACTTTTGAAAAAAAAAAAATCGATGAAGATATTGAATTGGATCTACATCCTGACATTATAAGCTACAAGAAATGCTCCATCACAAACGTCAGCGTTGAGAGATGGTTTTCCCAGCTAAAACACATATGTACTTAGCGACAGGCGGCACAGTTTTTCAGACAATTTGAAATGTATTTAGTGGTAAATTGTAACGCATCAAATGCTTAAGTAAAAACTATATATATCAATTTAATTGTAGTCATATTCTCGACCTCGAATAATGTGGTGAACTGTTTTGTATTTTATATATCTCTAGTATTTTTTTAATAAAAAATGTATACATACAGTTGACTCTCGATAATTTGAAACTCAAGAGACCAAAGGAAAAGTTCAAATTACCGAGAGTTCAAAATAATAAGAGTTCAAATAACCAAGACGGAGTTAGGAAAAAATTCAAGTTAAAAGTATGTAAGTACGTTCAAACATACATAAGTGATGTTTATTTAAAAATTTACAAAATAATATACATATGTACATACATAATACATATAATTATTATGTACATATATGGTACAAACGGTACCTGGACAAAACTTCAAATTATCGGGAGATTCAAATTATCGAGAGTCCACTGTATATTTGTAATAAAAAAAACTTGTGATTGCAGTAAATATATTTTTATATTGTTAAATTGTATAAATAAATCCTTTAGGCTTTTTATTTTATAGATTTATTTTTAAACCCTATTCAATTTTATGCTGAAAAAAGAGTTATTTAATTTAAAAATTATATCCAATTTTTTCTTCGCTGATTTTATTTTTGTTGCACATTTTTGCACGTTTTGGACTTTTTATTGCATGTTTTGGTCTTTTTATTGTACGTTTTTTATTTTTTTTACCGCTCTTTCGTCGCTCTGGTGGACATGAGCCCGACTCTACTGTGGGTGTCCTAGATTTTGACTAACCTAAAATTTTATCTCACCTAGGTCATTATCGAGTACCTGACATCGTACAGGCTCGGAACCATCACTAATTATTGTCTCATCCGATAGACGGCGTGCTCAAATTTTTTTTTACCTCCCAGATGTTTCCTGGAAAGATCACGTATCCTACATTTCCCGTAAATCCTTTCAATCCCTAGCACAATTTAAACGCTCCCATCACTCTCTATCACAAAGTTCCCGACAACTCCTCGTATCCTCCCTCATCTTTCCCCATTTCGATTACGGGTGCCTGGTCTATTATGATCTGAGCAAGGGACTTGATAACAAACTCCAACGAACCCTAAACGCTCACATCAGGTTTGTTTTCGATGTCCCTAGAGATGCTCACATCTCACCCTGGTACTCCGAGTTGAAATGGCTCAAACCCTCCTACCGCCGTGATTACCTCCTAGGTTCCTTCCTCTTCCAAATGTTAAAATCCAAAGAACCTTACTACCTTTACCAAATGTTCCAATTCAAGTCCTCTGTCCACCAAAGACACACCAGATCCCGTCCTTCGGACCTCTTCATCCCCTCCCATCGTTCCTCTGCCTTCCACAAGTCTTTCCTTGTCCAAGCCTCCTCCCTCTGGAACTCCCTGCCTCCCCTCATCCGTCACTCTCCTTCCATGGCCTCATTCAAATCCTCCCTATTCCAATTCCTCCTCAATAAACAATCTTCTCCCTCTGATTAGCCTCTTATTCCCCTTCTTCCATACTTTCCCTCTCCTTAACATATTTTATTTTTTTTTTTTCATTGTCTTTGCTTATTTATTTTATTTATCTTTTCATCTTCATCCTCTTATTTTATTTTTTTATTTATTTTTTTCATAAGTTTTTCTTAAATTAATTTTATAGGAAGCCTGGGCTAGATTCCCTCCTCCACAAGCTTGTTTTTTATATACATACCTACTGTTTTTTCTCTTTATTTTATTTTATCCTCTACATATTTATTTAGACATATTTATCCTATCTTGATGTCTTCTTAATGAATCTGTAATTTAACTAATTTTTTACTATTATTTTTTAAGTTTACTTATTTATTATTTATTTTTAATTTTATCATAATTATTTATTTTATTTTTATTCAATGATTTTTTTTACTTAGTTTTATTTATTTTGCTCTTGGTTTTATCCACTGTAGCCCCTTTATCCCATCACTGATATTTCACTTTATTTGTTACTCTGTCCAGTGTCTGTCATGTATTTATTCTTAGGGGACCTCGGTCCCAGAATAAAATTTATTTTCATTCATTTTCATTCATTTCATTCATTCAGATAGACATTATAATGATACTAGCTACCAGCGCCCTCAATTCCAGGAGTAATTCTGTTATATATTTGGTATAACAAATTATTGTGTTTGTCCAAGATTCCGATATCGATTTTTCAACGGAATTTCACGTTTCGAAGTGACCTGAATTTCTGTCATTTTCGTTGCAAACTCGGAAACTGTTGTAACTCCAATGTTTTTTTTTTTTTCAATGTTTAGGGTAAGGGACAATTTTTTGCAAAAACATGGTTGGTATACAAAAAGTCTGTTATAGCTATATATTTATCCAGACAGGATGTCACCCTTTGTATTGAATTTAAGTTATATAATCAGTACATGAGACTAATTGATTAATAATGTATTTATATTGATTAATGTATTGACTATTTCAGTGTTGTTGCTGAAATCGGTATTCGAAACATCAAATACACTGTTACATAAAAAAAAAAGGGTGTGTTCCATTTTTGAACAGACAACCACACCTTAATTACATGATATCAAATCAACATCTGATAACATTCAATTTTGAATTTGGTTCTAGGGTACTGTTCACCTACTGAAATAAGGGGCAGAAAAAGGTTAACTCAAAACGTTCAACAGACTATTGTGTAAACAATAGGTACGCCTAAGCTTTAGGTCATGGTGTAATTTTTTTAAACTATTTTTCTATTTGTATTAATGTAAGATGTAAGACATTAATTGAGAGGGGGGGGGGGGGGGGGGGGGGGTCCGTAAGTCCACATAGGTTTGAGTATTGCGTTGTATATTAATCAATGTATCTATACAAAATTTAGTGAGAGGATTCACAAACACCTATGTAAATCAACGAATATTTTTTTTCTAAGTTGAGGAACGCGGACATATTGTGGAATTTGTAATAAATAAAACAAGCTTATTTTTTGAAATGTTGTCTATTCCACTAAAGATATTTATAAAAATACAACAACCGGTTTCGGCTTCACACCATCGTCAGGTCTAGTTATGAACTAAGTTAGTTTGCAGAGTGCGATCCCTCCAATACATCTCTGGTGAAAGGTGCCACTTCAATTAGGGAATCCCCTGTCTTAACCGTTAGCTACATCATGAAATATTTGACAAAACACTAATTTTTCTTAATTTACATAAAATACTACTAAGTAAAGAATAAAACTAAAAAACATAACAGATAATAACATTTATGTGGAAACCTGTAATAATAACAGATAATAACAAACATAGGTATATGTGGAAATAGAACCGGTTCAGGGTGTTAACATTTGTATGAATGACCAGATTTATTTTAACTATTCCCCTTTGCTAAAACCCTGAACCGGTTCTATTTCCACATATACCTATGTTTGTTATTATTATAGGTTTCCATATATATGTTATTATCTGTTATGTTTTTAGTTTTATTTTTTACTTATTAGTCAAAAGATGTTATTTTATGTAAATTAAGAAAAATTAGTGTTTTGTCAAATATTTCATAATGTAGCTAACGGTTAAGCCGGGGGATTCCCTAATTTCACCTTTCACCAGAGAGGTATTGGAGGGGTCGCACTCTGCAAACTAACTTAGTTCATAACTAGACCTGACGATGGTGTGAGGCCGAAACCGGTAGTTGTATTTTTATAAATATCTTTAGTGGAATAGACAACACTTCAAAAAAAAAGCTTGTTTTATTTATTTAATATTTTTTTACCCAAACGGTTCATTGAAAGAGAGAAAACGTTGGGCACCAAAACTTCCCCCTGGATCCGCGCCTGCTTGTAAATCTGCTGTAACACTGCAGGTTATACAATATGTATTGAATATACCTTTCAATTTTGCATAGATTATTTATGGAAGAAAACTGCATATAACCAAAAGGTCAACATAAAATAGGTAATGTTTCTAGGGATCTTCGTATATTAATGTGTTACGCAATTTGCGAAGTATCATTTCGCAATGTGTATATTTATATACATTTTTCGCTGTTATGTTTGATTTACCTTTGGACAGGTCAAAGGTTGAGACTCTGCAATCTGAGTTCATTGCCTTTAGCAAGAATATCAGAAAACCGTTACTTGAGAGTTTATTTCGGTCAAAACCTGTTGGTGCCAACATCGCCATTATACGAAGTGTGAGCGAAATTATATAATCGGTTAATTCGATGTCAAATTTTCACCGGAACTTCAGAAAAGATCAGGATCCCGAAAATTAAAGAAAATATGCCTGTGAACACGATAACTCCCGATAGAATGAATGTATCGATACATAAGTTTATATGTGTACTCAGAACCCAATAGAAACGACGTATTGATTTTCAGCCAAATTGACACAAAAAGTATAATAACTCCCGTTGTAATTAATGTGTTAACACGAAAATTTTTATTACAAACAGCCGAAGGGGAGGGGGGTCAGTGGAAGCTGAACTCAAAAACCCCAATAACTGCCGGTATGAAATTATCGACATTAATTTTTATATTTAATTTCAAAATTTCATAGGAATGGCACCTACATGTACAAAACAAGTCATATTAAATTTATTTAAATATATATGAATTCCATCATTTCATTTTCTCGCTTAAAATCGTCATTTATGTTATACTTTATACTCTTGAAGCTGATTTTACATGCGCAGTAAAAATTCAAAGCGCAGCAGCAACAAATGCATACTATTGGATGTGAGTCATTTAATTCTAAAAGCATAGAAACCACTGCGTGCATTTGCTGCTGCTACGCTTTGCATTTTTGCTGCTCATGTTAAGTCAACTTAAGTATTACAGTCAGTGGTTACCTGGAGCTTCTAGAGGTCCGAGTCTCCCAAATTAATAACAAAAAGTCTGCAACGCTAACCACGGAAACTGCGGGCTGTGCCCCCGGGAGTCTATACCCCCCCTCCCCTCTGCTCAAAATCCTGGCTACGACACTAGGGAGTATTCTTTGCTGACGTGAACGCTTTTTTTTTTTTCTTATACATGACAACTGATCTCTCAGCTGAAGATGAAGACACAGTATAGAATGTGTTACGTAGACAGTAATCGTAAAAAGTACGAAATGAGCCAGTCAATGTTTAATGGAAGGTTGCCCATTTAGGACAAACGTAACTCAGAAACAGAAATAGAAAAAGACATAATAGTCAAAGAAATATCTGGAGAAAAATCCTAGATGACAAATCAAAATAACTATTTAAAAAAACTTATTATATAAATGTGGAAATTAAAAAAAAAAATATATATATATATATATATATATATATAAGAAATGTATGAAATATTGAAGTGTATAATATATTTTTTTTATTCTTTATGTGTGAATGATCTGAGTCAGGATTTGGTCTGTTACATGTACGAGTGGCTGTGTCCCAAGATCCTTTCACTGAGGTGGATTGTGAAATAAGGAGAAACAGCTCCAGTCTCGGAGCGTAGCCAGAGACACGTTCTACAAGAGGAGGGGTGGATTGTATGACCTCCAAAATGGACTCAACCCCAGGGACCAGAGAGATGTCATAAGAATTCATTGTACTTCGCCAGGTAGCTCAAAGGTAACTTGCTTGTCTTCTAAGTTCAAGATGGCTTGTTTGAAACCTGGTCGAGGCCTTTTAGGCTTCATTATACGGGAGCTGAAAAAACCTTGAGAATGTTGTCCTTTGGGACGTTAAGTGATGGTCCCGATCGGGTACTGGTTAAATACCCACATCCTAGGTGAATACAAATTTACGGTAGGCAACTACATAGTTAATGCCAGGGCATAAGTCATAATAGCTAACTATATTTTAAACATTTTTTTATTTTTTTTTTATAATATAGAAGTTTTGGGTTCCCAAGCTATCATTAATATATAGGGCACCGGTAGCTCAGTGGTATGCGCGCTTGTCTTCTGAGCTCAAGATCGTGGGTTCATAACCCGATTGAGGCCCTTAATTTATTTTAACTGAAGGTAAAATAAACTTAAGCATGCTGTCCTTTGGAGGAGACGTTAAGCGATGGTCCCGAGCCTGTACAATGTCAGGTACAATCAATAGATGTCGTCCCGATAGGGTTCTGGATACACAAATAAAATTTCGTGTAGATACGTTCATTCTATCGGAAGTTATCGTGTTCACAGACATACAGAATTTTTTTTTTTTTTTAATTTTTGGAAATCAGGGTTGAGCCGCCATCTGATCAAACATTTTCTTCGGCTGATTGATGATGGGTAGGTGTCGTCCAAGAAGTTATTATGACTCTTGCCCGGGCTTTAACTACGAGATCATATCGCCTACTACCAGAGCGCTCTTTCGTCACTCTGGTGGACATGAGCCCGACGCTACCATGAGAGTCCTAAATTTTGCCTACCCTAAATTTTTATTCACCTAGGGCAGGGGTCTTTAACGAGTACCTGACATCGTACAAGCTCGGGACCATCGATTAACGTCCCATCCGAAGGACAGAATGCTTAAGACTATTTTACCTCCCAGATAAAATAAAGTAAGGCCTCGGCCGGGTTTCGAACCCACAACCTTGAGCTCAGAAGGCAAGCACTAATATAACGAAATGAGGACATCTCACTATATCAGCATCAAAATTGTAGAGAGTAAATTTTCCATTTGAAGAACAACGTTCTTTAGTTTCTTTCCGATTTATTCATTTCGAATTTGAGGAGAGTTAATTTAGGAAAAAAAATCGTAAGGCGGGGGGCGCTGGTAGCTCAGTGGTACGCGTGCTTACAAGATCGCAGGTTCGAAACCCAGCCGAGGCCATTAGTTTATTTTATCTGAGAAGTTATGCACGCCGTCCTTCTGATGGGACGTTAAGCGATGGTCCCGAGCATGTACGATGTCAGGTACACTTTAAAGACCCCTGCCCTAGGTGAATAAAAATTTAGTGTAGGCAAAATTTAGGACTCCCATAGTAGAGTCGGGCTCATGTCCGAGAGAGACGAAAGAGCGCTTTGGTAGTAGGCGATATGACCTCATAGTTAAAGCCCGGACATGAGTCATAATAACTATTACTGAGTCGACCTCTATATTTAGTCTCCAAGTGCTTCCCGAAACGTCTATAATTGCTAGTTTTTAAAAACAAAAAATTAATGGGAGATGTATATGTATATTATTAAAAATGAGGGCGTCGGTAGCTCAGTGGTATGCGTGCTTGCTTACTTTACTGAGCTCAAGATCACAGGTTGTAAGTCCATTTCTATCTGTCTGTGTGTCTTTTAATACGATAACTCCTGGTAGAATGAATGTATCAACTCAAAATTTATATTTGAATCCAGAACCCTCTAACGACGGCACCTATTGCTTTACAGCCAAATCTAGTAAAGGGCTAAGGGTCTAGGGAAGGGCGTAACTCAAAAACCACCGTATAGACACAAAATTTTATATACATATGCCACGAAATACTCTTACTCTGTATATATAAGAAGTTACACGATTGTTTTACATAAACCTGAAAGTTAAATAAAATTATGTACGTTGACTGCGTGTTTATTAAAACATTAAAATGCTTCATTTGTACATAAGGAAGTCATTTAGACACTTATGTTTTAATAACTTTTTCTAAATTTTACATAAATGTCATAAGAGATAATCTTATGAGGCATTCTTCCCTTTTCAAGTTAATTCTTTCAAGAAGACCTAAGTCATGACTTATATAACTTGGTAGAGTTAGTATGAAGTCCCATCATGAATGTATGGTAATTCTCTTCAAATGTACGGCTGTACATAGAATGGGGCTTCATTCCAAAAGTTAATTGTCATAATTACAGTGATATGTGTGTTTCAGTTTCGGACTGGTTAGTTACGTCGTTAGACCGCTCCTAAATTATGTAATATATTTAAGTCGGTTATTTATTTAAAACAAATTTATTTATTTTGTGGCGAAATTGTAATATGAAATTGGGTATGAAAGTGACGCTTATAGAAGTCTCTATTTGTATAAAATACGATTTCTGTGTGTAACTGACTATCTTTGTGTAATTGCGATAAACCTCGGAACCCGTGAACAGATTTCGATGCGGTTTTCATCTACATTTAGAATATTTTTCAAGGAAGGCTTTATGCTGCATATCATCACGCTTTATTATCCGGAAGCGTTTGTAATTTTACACATTTATTGTGCTTTTGATACATTCAATACTTACGTTCGGTTTTCAATCCAAATTTTGGTTTATTAACATGGTTTATTTTTCATTTCCCACAGATTTCGTACACTACAGCATGGTTAATACTAGCTCGGGTGACTACCGTTGCACGGTCTTTTAAATTAGTTTTCATACCAAAACAATAAACAACATTGCCTTTTTCCGGGTATTTGACTATATGCTTAATACCATGTGAATAATTGAAAATTACAAAGTCATTGAATTTATTGTCATGAGAGATATTAGGGGGAGTCAGGGTTTATGACTCATGCCCGGGCTATAACTACGAGGTCATATCGCCTACTACCAGAGCGATTTTTCGTCACTCTGGTGGACATGAGCCCGACTCTTCTGTGGGAGTCCTAAATTTTGCCTACCCTAAATTTTTTATTCACCTAGGGTAGGGGTCTTTAACGGATTCCTGACATCGTACAGGCTCGGGACCATCGCTTAACGTCCCATTCGAAGGACGGCGTGCTTAAGTTTATTTTACCTCCCAGATAAAATAAACTAAGGGCCTCGGTCGGGTTACGAACCCACGTTCTTGAGCTCAGAAGTCTAGCACGCATACCACTGAGCTACCGGCGCCCTCTATGAGAGATATTACCTATGGGAAAAATTCAAAGTTGTCCGGGCAACGCCGCAAACTGGTGCAAGAGGCCTGAAAACCTGACCAAAATTCAATCAGATGCAGATTTTAAGGAGGGAGTAAACAAGACCATTGCAGCCTTTTAATACCCTCTACATTGCCTCAGTCTATATTTATAACGTGTTAAAACCCAATCTTTTTAAATCTTTTATTGTCTTAAATAGTCTCTTCTCAAGGTAAGCGTACTGAATTATAATTACTATCATTAGCGTGACGCAGTTAAGCCCCCTCTGATCCCTTCTCCCCTTCGGCTGATCCCGCTAAAAATTAATTGGTGTCGTCCTTATAGGACTTGTTGATATATTCATTACAACAGCAGTTATTGGAGATTAGGTGTTAATCCTCCACATTATCCCCCCTTTCCTCCCACTTGGCTCATAATCTATTATTGTCGATACATTCAGTCTATCGGGAGTAATTGTGTTCACAGACACATACACAGACAGACATCATTTTTTCGTTTCTGGATTCAGGATACAGGATGTATCGGAAAATATGAAATTCCATTGAAAACTCGACATCGAATTTTTGACTGATTACATAACTTCCCTTATACTTGTGTTGCTGGTGAAGTAAAGCAGTGCTGATGATCTGCATCAAAAATATGTGACGTTAGCAGCTGGGTGCATTTTTTGATCCTTTGGTTATAAGGATTTAATCGGAATCAGAAATTCGATTTTGAGTGGAATTTAAGTTCTTCTTTAAAAAAAATAAATTCCTGTGTGTGTCTGCGATACATGATAATTTTCGATAAAACGAATGTATCCATACAAAATTCAATTTTTAGGAAATTTAGTAGAGGATTCAGTACTGCGTGTTAGTCAACTCATTTATTTTCAGCCAATATTGTAGATTGGTATTAGAGAGAGAAAAAACGTATATAAAAACATTTCGGGCTGTAAACCCATCGAAATTTGAACCCTCCTCTGAAGGAGGACGTGCTAAGGAATTTATTACCTGCAAAACTGATAAATCTAAGGGCCTCAGCCGGTTTCAAACCCGCGATCTTGAGCTCAGTAGGCCAGCATGGTACCTCCAGAATCCAAAAATAAATACAGTATGTTTTCTCTTAAGAATTTTTGTTTATGAGTTTCTTACGGAAAGTTAGTCAATAACATAAATACGAAAATAAAAATTGAAGAATGAAAGTATGAGTCGGGATTTCCGTTGACGCATCCTCGTCAATGTTCCTGTTATGTAGTAAATATACAAAAATAGAGTTTAAGTGACTACAATCTATTTGTTAGTGGGCGCTGGTAGCTCAGTGGTATGTGTGCTTGCCTTAAAAAGAAGGTAAAATAAACTTAAGCACGCCGTCCTTCGGATGGGACGTTAAGTGATGTTCCCGAGCCTGTACGATAAAGATCCCTGCCCTAGGTGAATAAAAATTTAGGATAGGTAAAATTTAGGACTCCCACAGTAGAGTCGAGCTCATGTCCACCAGAGTGACGAAAAAGAGCTCTGGTAGTAGGCGATATGACCTCGTTAAAGCCCGGGCTTTATTCGTTATGTATGTACAAATGTATTCTTTACATAAACAGTTATTTACAGATAATAAAGTTATTTTCTCAGAGATGGATGCGAATTCGATAAGCGGGTGCTGAAGGTACGAGGTGAACTTCTTTATTTAAATAAGTATTCTTACATTAAGGAAATAAAACTTTGCTCCATGTGTAATAACAAGCAAGATGATGCCCCATCTTAAAAGAATTTCGTTTTATTTATTTTAGTAAAGCAGAGTTAAGCTATGTTCAGTTTATTGAATATCTAAATGGACGAAATTACAAAAGTTTAATTAACTACTGCAATTATAGATACTGAAAGATGTAGAAGTATAGATACTGGAATTATAGATTTGAGCTAGTTTCAGAATTTAATTTTTAATAATATATAAACACAATAAATGGGGGTAATTAGTAAGGTGCCTGGCCAGGCTTATACTAAATTGAACAGGGCTTTTATTGCTCGTTTGACTATAAGAAAACATAAATAGATAAGCGTAGGTAACACTTATTAATGTTTCCCACGATGGAAACCACTAGTCTTAGACTCACACAAACTTGAGCCTAACACATGAGTTGGCTGGGGTCAATCTACACACTAATTGATGCTAAAGCCGAACTCTAAACACACACATATGAGCTGACACTTTGAGCCTAACACACGAGAATGGCCGGTGTCAAGCACACTCACTGACGCCGGGGCCAAAACTGCTCTAGACTCACACAAACTTTGAGCCTAACACACGAGAACGGCCGGGGTCAAGCAAACTCGTTGATGCCGGTGCCGAAACTGAGAGTCTGGTCTCAGGACCAAGTTGGTCTAGAGGGTGGGGGTAAATTTAGGGATTATCTACTCTCTGACCACAACAATGCAAGCCCAAACAATCAGAAACACGAAATTTCGTTGAAAATTGGGCATCGAATTGTTGACAGATTACATAACTTCCCCTATACTTAAAGTAAAAGGTTATCCGAAACCGTATTAAAAATCAATTCAAACGCAGTTGCGAAGTTACAATCGTGAAATTGATACAATTGTGACTCAGAGTGGAAAACGGAAAAAAATAAAATAAAAAAATGAATAAAAATTGATAAAAATAAAAAAGAAATGATTCGGTCAATTAAGACATAATGCGAACGAATTGATAACAAGACTAGTTTATGGAATTCAGTCAACCATTAAGCTGTTGCGAATCAGAACCCAAAAAACTTCATAAATGACAAACACAGCTGAGCCACTAACGAATGTGTTTGAACTTATATAATAACTGCATTGAGGAGAATCAAATCAATTGGTACACCATAGAAAAGAGTTGCAGGTTCGATTCCTAAAATATTCGCTATATGGAAGTATTCTAATTGTGCGAACGGATTTTCTGTGTTCTGATTGAAACTTTGTGAGAAGAATTTACTTCAGGGCTTCAATATACTTTCCATGATATCATATATATTTATGATCTAACCAAAAATCTCTTAAAATAAAAGTTTTAGAAAAAATTATAAGGGACGTTTTACATGAAATAAATTTTTTCATAGGTCGCCCGGTTTCGGAAATAAATACCGAAAACCGACCTAAACTGACGTCTTGAAACACATTTTTTAGACCTTCTCTCAATTTATGCGAAAATGGTTAGTCCTATTGAAAAATTAATTTTTGGAAAAAATGTTGCTTATAAAATTTACAAATAATGAAATCCCTCAATTTTGAGATACCACAAGGATTGAAGTTATAATGTTCCAAAAATGTACAATACATTATTCTGGTATTGGTTAAATTATAACATACGGAACTGAATACTAATATACTTTTAAGTTAGGTACCTAGTTATGATTCATGCCCCGGCTTTAATTTAATTTTTGCTTTTACACCCAAACTGATTTTCGTTAGCAAAAAATAAATATATTTATTTTTTTCATCTCTCACTACTACTATCGCTCTGATAAAGGTTTGCAAAAAATTCATAACTTCAAGAGAAGAGGTTCATTATTTAAATTGTAGTAATACTGCCGCAGTTATTTATAGTTTGAGGTGGTTAGGATTGGTTACGGATGGTATGAGATGGTTAGGGATGGTTTGAGATGCTTAGAAGTGGTTAGGGATGGTTTGAGATGGTTAGAGGTGGTTAGGGATGATTTGAGATGGTTAGAGGTGGTTAAGGATAAACTAAGTTAGTGTATATAAAATGACCCTCCAATACAGGTGTTTTTTAGTGATAGAACATAAAAAGTGGTTTAGAGCTCTTCAAAAACTCCATGGGAATATCATAGTATTTTGTAGCTGTTGGCGTCGTCTAGTCATAAACTGCATAACTCAGGACCACATTTCATTATAAATTTACTAAACAACAAGATAAAAGATACTAAAAACCGATAATAATATGTAGGTTGATGTACACTGTAACTGTACGGCTATTGAAGAGTTGATATCTCACCTTGGTCCACTGAGAAGCGGCCTCCAGACTCTCCCATATAATAACAGGAATGGGAACAGCCACAGACCAAATCACTGCTACCTGCCTGCCTGCTACTTCAATGACAAACAGATAATATCCATTCTCACCTAATCAGAATATTCCTTTAGATAGGCGATTTTGAAGGTAGATATTCCACAATGTTTAATTTATACAGCTATACAAAGCATAGTTATGCAATCGGTCAGAAATTCGATTTTCTGTTTTTAACGAAATTTCAAGTCTTCCAAACCCCTAAATCTAAAAAATAATTAAAAAAAAATTTTATATGATACATTATAACTCCCGATAGAATGAATGAATCGAGACAAAATTTTATAAGTGCATCCATAAACCCATAAGGACGACACATTTATTTTCAGCCAAATGGACCGAAAGAAAGATGTGGATTAGGTAGGGGGGAGGGGCTTAATCCAAAATCTACTGCACTCCCAGTGGCGGCTCTACAGTTTTGGGCGCGTTGAGAGTTCTCTTTTGTAGACCTTATTACTGAATTTTTTTGTGGAATGAATTTTGGATTAAATTGTCCTACAATTCTGATATTAAATGTTGTGTCGATACATTCATTACATAGGCAGTTATTAGGGTTTTTGAGTCGAGCCTCCATCTTTTAATTCCCCTTCACATTGGACGATTTGAATGAAAATTTATAGGCTATTTCGAATATTTAACATAACTTCTTCTATACTCCATATAGCTGGGAATATAATAGACAATAAATATAAAGAAGAGTACGATTACAGATAAGATCCTATGTGTTTAAAAAAAATACGAAAAAATATGAATAGAAATGAAACACATATATAAATAAATATCTGTTTCTTAGGATTTTGTGCACTGGTTTGAAGGTCAATTATCGAGTAGATAAAAAAGAAACCTTATTTTAAAAGAATGGTTGGGTTTCCCAATTTTTTTTCGTAACTTTTTATATTCATAATAAGTTTTTAGGACTATACAATATATATTATACAGTGAAATAGAGTATTATACTTGACAATACAGTGAACGAAGATCTGTAAATCACCGGAAATGTACTTCCCCAGTACAAATTAGCTCTAGATCGCGGGTTCTAAACCCTGCCACTTCTAACTTCGGTAACTAAACCATAATAGGCAAAATTTAGTTCTTCCACAGTAGAGATATCAGAGAAGTAATTGGATGCTTAGGTCCCTAGGTGTACACACCAGCACTCCCGATATGTAGCTTTAAAGGGTTATGGATGATTTAGAATGGTTAAGAGTGATTAGAGGGCGAGGAGTGATTGGTTACTGAGCTAAAGATAGCGGGTTTGAAACCCAGCTGAGGTCCATAGTTTATTTTATTTGGGAGGTAAAATAAACTTAAGCACGCCGTCTTTCGGATGTGACGTTAAGCGATGATCCTGAGTGTATACGATGTTAAGTACTCCTTAAAGACCCCTACTCCAGGAAATTTACGACTCGCATAGTAGAGTCGGCCTCTTGTACAGCAGAGTGACGAAAGAGCGGTCTGGTAGTGGACGATATCACCGGGATTTAGTCATAATAACTAACTAAGAGTGATTAGAGAAAACCTAAGTTAGTGTATAGAAAATGGCGTCTTAATACAGGATTTTTTTCCTGATGGACCATAATTACTTTTATTGTTTGATTAAAAATAATATGCCATTCTCGAAATTTCTTACCAAGCACTCGATAGGGTTCGCCCTGCTTCTTAAAGTCAACCAAGGGAAGACATTCTTAAAGACTTGACTCCCCATTGTCTAACAACCCAGAACCCAATATGCTTTCTGAATAGGTTCCTTAAGGACATTAGTTTTTTTTTTGTTTTTTTTTTTCAATTTTTTTATCAATGAAAGAGGGCCGTGTTCTTGTCATTCATTATATGACAATAGAATTGGTATTTTCAGTGTAGGTGGGGTGTGTCATCCTGGATAGTATGTCATATCTGTCGCAGGCGCCTCAGGTCTCAACCTGTGATACCTGCATAATTTTTTTTGTTGTTGTTTTAACAACTTTATTTACAATTTGTACAATATCTTAGATGCAATAGGCAAATATTATGGTTATAAGAACAAATAAAGTTGGAAGGAAGGAAAAGGAAATTACTGGGCCGTATATTGAGACTCTACAAAGGTGGCATTTCTAACTAAGTGCGGCCCTTGAGGTCCACACGGCAAACTTCCCAGCATGGTATCAATATCATTAATAATAATATCACAAAACTAGGCATTTTATTCAGTACAGAATTATTTCATCAGATTTTCTAATAGTGTGAAACCGTCTAAGTTGGGTTGTGGAAGTGGACAGTCTAGAGCATGTATGGGCAACCTTTGACATGTTGCGGGCCAAACTTTAGTGTGCAAATAGGTTCGCGGGCCGAATTTAAAACACAAAAAAAATACGCAAATTTATTGACCATAAATAAACACGCACATGAATTTTTCCTCACTCGCCTTGCTCGCTCACTTGATTCCGCAGGAGCAAGCGACAAACCCCATCATACTCGATCTTCCTAATTTGGAGTGAGTGTGAGTAAGTAGTGTAATATTATTTTTTTTTTTAATTGGGTTTTTCAAAATGTCTCGCGGGCCGGACCAAATCTTACAGCGGGGCGGATCCTGCCCGCGGGCCTGTTGTTGCCCACATATGGTCTAGAGAGAGAAGTGTTTTTTGGCTTAAGGTAGTGAACCCTGTTGGAGTGAAATAACAGTAAAGTAGATGCGCAAAGGTACTTTTTATTTATATGTATTTGGACCAGTCATAAATTTTATGACTTAATCAAAAATCTCTTCAATTAAACGTTGTAGAGAAAACTAAAGAGAAAATTTTATATGAAATATGATTTTTTACAGTTTGTCCGGTTTGTGAGATACATGCCGTAAAAATGTATTGAAATCTGGTTTTGAAAGCCATAATTTTAGATGTTATCTTCATTTACGCAGAAACCTTAAGTCCTATCGAAAAATTGGTTCTAACCAAAAATGTTCCTTATAAAATTTTCTATAGCTTGAATGTCCAAAAATTCGAAATAGGATCAATGTGAATAAACTTATAGTTCCTCAAATATTAAAAATAATTTCTAAGTACTGTTATATAATTGATACGTTTTTTTTTTTTTAATAAAAAAGGATAAAAATAAAATATATTTGATGTGGGAGGTAAGAAAAACTTTGAGCACACCATCCTTCGAATGGAATGTTCCCGAACATGTGCTTGAGTAGGCAAAATTTATAATTCCCAGAGTTGAGTCGAGCGCATGACCACCAAAGCGACTGGTAGTATAGTTCAAAGTCACGTGAGTCACAAAAATATTTCCAGATAATCTTAGAATGGATATCACCAGTGATAAGAAAATAATCCCATAACGCGAAG
The DNA here is from genome assembly GCA_963662175.1 of Aradus depressus. Lineage (NCBI taxonomy): Eukaryota > Metazoa > Arthropoda > Insecta > Hemiptera > Aradidae > Aradus > Aradus depressus. The sequence goes on along the minus strand of OY759226.1, from coordinate 19,983,575 downwards.
GCTGCTTTATCACGCAGTATTTCCAGGTCCAAAGTGGCCACCTTTGCTGCAGTGATTCCTGCTGCGAAATATTTTTGCTAAATTTTCAGCTGGAATTGAGCAGAAAGAAACGCTCGTATGGATGGCCATACGTATGGATGGCCATACGGTATGGACCCTAAAGAAAAAAAATAATAATTTTTGAACTTGGGAGAATATTCGAGATCACATTTCTCTAAATTTTCATAGACATAACGCCATAAATCTATTGTTTTAATTATGATTAATATAATAAAAATATGATTAATATATTTGTTATTAATTGTTATTTTTTTTAACATATCAAAGTGCCATAGTAGACAATATGAACTAGTAGTTAAAGCCCGGGCATGAGTCACAATAACTATCTCAAAGTGCCATTTTGCTATAAAAGGAAATAGATTGTTCTATAAGACGACGGTAGCTGAGAAGTAGAAGATCATGGGTTCGAAACCCGGCCGAGGATCTTAGCTTTTTAATTAGTGAAATAAAATAATCTTGAGCATGCCGTCAAGCGATGTCACTGATTGAAGACTCCTATCCCTATCTAAAGCAGGGTAGGCAAAATTTACGACTCCTACTAGTAGTAGGCGATATGATCTTGTAGTCAAAGCCCATAGTCAAAATCGAATTTCCAATTCGATATAGGGGAAGTTATCTAATCGATGTAGAGGTTTCTTCGGAAATTGCCTGTGAACTCGATAACTCCCAATTGAATGAATATATCGATACTAAATTCTATATGTGCATCCAGAATTCCATAAGGACGACACCTATTAACTTTTAACCAAATCGGTCAAAGGGACGGGAGCTTATTGCGGCTGAGACAAAAACATTAATAACTGTCTAATGAATGTATCGAGACTTTTGAGTCTCGACCGGGTTTCGAACCCGCGATCTTGAGCTCAATAGACAAGCTACTCAGAGAAGGGGGGCTGGTTTTGGAGGGAGAGCACAACTTAATTGATTAATTCGTGATTCTTGTTTTGTTATTCACAGGATGATTAACAGTTATACTGTATTATATCGTTTAAATCTTTCTAACAAAAGTGAAAGTGGATGCGAGTAGCACTGAAGTAGCGTGCTTGCTCCTGTATAGAAGATCGTGAGATCGACCCCACGAGCATGCCGTCCTTCAGATGGGACTTTAAGAGATGGTCCTGAGCCTCTGCAATGTCAGGTAGTCTACCCTAATTAAGCATTGGCACCAATTAGAATCCTTAGTTGAGTCGGGCTCATGTCCACCACAGTAAAACGCTCACTGGTAGTAGGCAATATGACCTAGTAATTGATGCCCGGGCATGATTCACAAAAAACAAACAATAATGGTGAAGACGAAGAACGATGGGGTAGTAATCAGAGAAGAATAGTTGACGTGGTTATGACTCATGCCCGGGCATTAACTACGTTTTATTGCCTACTACCAAAGCGCTCTTTCATCGTTCTCGTGGATATGAACTCAACTGTATCATAGTCTTAAATTTTGCGTACCGTAAATTTTTATTCACCTAGGCTATGGGGATCTTTAACGAGTACTTGATATTGTACAGACTCGGGACCATCCCTTTAAATCCCATCTGAAGGACAGTAAAAAAATAGTTTAAGGGCCTTGCCTGGGTTTCTTATACTATATATATTTCCTTGAGGGCGCCGCGGTAGCTCAGTAATATGCGTGCTTGCCCTCTGAGCTCAAGAACGTGGGTTCGAAACCTGACCGAGGCCCTTAGTTTATTTTATCTGGGAAGTAAAATAAACTTAAGCTCGCCGTCCTTCGGATGGGACGTTAAGCGATGGTCCCGAGCCTGTACGATGTCAGGTATTCGTTAAAGACCCCTGCCCTAGGTGAATAAAAATTTAGGGTAGGCAAAATTTAGGACTCTTACAGTAGAGTCGGGCTCATGTCCACCAGAGTGACGAAGGAGCGCTCTGGTAGTAGGCGATATGACCTTGTAGTCAAAGCCCGGGCATGAGTCATAAAACCTAACCTAATATAATATAAAATATCTTCATTGTTAGTTATCCAGACATTCAAGATATAATACCTTAAGAAAGTAGGTATATGGCAATTGAGGTAGGCAATATTGTTTCTATCTTATAGATATCGCTTTTATCGCCCATTCAGTTAAATAAGTTATTGTTATAATTATTTTTGGTTATCTTACAATAATTTTTGTTATTATAATATAAGACAATAAAGAGAAAGAACTAAATCACTTGTGGGACGAGATTTCTCATAGAAATGTGAGACGTTGTCTTCCCATTGTTTTGTTTTTGACTAGAACTGGTTTTCAACAAACGTAACAGCGTCATCATCAGTGGCACATCTATGATTGAATAAATATAATATATAAATAATGAAAAATAAAAAATAAAAATTTTAAAGCATCAGTAGAGTAACATAAAAATAAAAATAAAAATTTACTAACCCCACCCACACAGCGTACAGGTTAAAGGACAACTGGCATAGCTCAAAGGGGTGGGGATAGCTAGGTTCACTCACTCTACAGACAAAAATACTCATTCAATTATAAACAATAACTCTAAAAACAAATATCTGCATAATAGACAAATGTCTCTGCAATAATATAAAATTCACCATAAAGCCATTTATTTTACTGTTATGTAGATATTTGTGTTTATAGTTATTGTGCATATTCGAATGTTTTTGTATCTAGAGTGAGTGAACCTAGCTACCCCCACCCCTTTGAACTATGCCATTTTATCTTTAACCTCTACAATGTATGGGTGGGGTAAGTTTTTCATTTTTTACTCTGTACCCTGATGCTTTATGATTTTACACTTCTCATTATTTGTATATTATATTTATTCAATGATAGATGTGCCACTGATGATGACACTGTTCCAGAAAACCGGTTCTGGTCAAAAATAAAACAGTGGGAAGACAACTACTTTTATTTCTATGGGTTAAATAATATTATACTGTTTCAGGTTTTGGATAATGTATAAATTTAGTCAATAAAATAAAAACTTCAAGAAAAACAAAAAATAAACTACCATTAATGGAAAGATACCTTAAAATAAGTTGCTATGAGGAACTTATGACAATTTATTAAGGAACATTTTTGGTAGGGATCATTTTTTCGAAAGAACTAACCGTTTTTACATAATTCGAACAAACATCTAAAAAAATAGGTTTCAAAGCTATATTTTTGGACGGTTTTCGGTATGTATTTCGTAAACCGGACTACTGTCGAAAAGTCATATTTCATATAAAATGTATCATATATTTTCTACAACTTTTATTTAAAAATATTTTTGATTAAGTCATAAATATAAGCGATATATATTATAAAATGTACTTAGGTCTTAAAGTAAAGTCTGATTTCGGTCAAAATCTATTCAGATCTAAATTAGCTCATGACATATTTATTTTAAAACTTCAAGATCATATCTATAATAGTTTTTTATTCAGAGCGCTCAAAAAATTTCAATCAAATACACAAGGACATAATCGCGAATATGGTAAAAACGAGTTCAGATCACCTGAAAAAGTTAAAATCCGATGAAAACTCAATCTCAGATTTTTAGTATGACAATACTTCCTAATGAACGTATAAAAAAAGTAAAAATACGATATAAAACTATCGATAGTGAAGCTAATAAATATAAATATATCGATAATATTACCAATAAAATATTTTATAATATTTTAGCCATCACTTCTGGTCAAAAGAATACTTTGATGTTATGAAGTTTTAATTGCAATTTTCTTTTACTGCATTGGATCTTTATGCATGCTTCAGCATAACTGTGATGATAAATATAAAAACTGATGTTCAGTCAATAAAGTCATCTTTGAATGTTTCGAAATATATGACAAAGAATATCTTTATGCTTAACTTTATACATCATAAAGCAGTTTATACTGAAGTATTCTAACAAGAGATATTCTAATATTTCTAGTTTATTTTGGAAAATAAATATATAGTAATATCATAATCTATTATCTAATTAATAATGTTAATTTGTATCTGATATTAATTAATATGTTGAAACATTGGCGATAAAATAATGGTATTTTTGACAGTTAAATATATCTTCTTATCTATTGAATATAACATTTATATGTAGATAAGATGATGCATTAAGAGTATACTTAAGTATATAAGAAAGGATATGTAAAAGGGACTTACCCAGAAAAAGAAATAAAAGTGAATCTTGTATGTGATGTGAAATGGAAGTTAGCTGGAGAGAAGGTGAAGAGCGGAGTCCAGTCACTGTCACTAGCGAGACAACACTGTTTTAGAAAGTGAAAGGACAGGACGGAGGACAGGTGAGGTGGGGGTTGGTAGACCTGGTGTGGCAACACTTCCGGAGGTAGGAGGGAGGGGCACTCAGGAGTTGTGTGGCACATCGTTGTATCCAGTTCGGACTATGACATCACATCATCAGACCACAAGTGGAAACGGGGGTTGGTAGACCTGGTGTGGCAACACTTCCGGAGGTAGGAGGGAGGGACACTCAGGAGTTGTGTGGCACATCGTTGTATCCAGTTCGGACTATGACATCACATCATCAGACCACAAGTGGAAACGGGGGTTGGTAGACCTGGTGTGGCAACACTTCCGGAGGTAGGAGGGAGGGACACTCAGGAGTTGTGTGGCACATCGTTGTATCCAGTTCGGACTATGACATCACATCATCAGACCACAAGTGGAAACGGGGGTTGGTAGACCTGGTGTGGCAACACTTCCGGAGGTAGGAGGGAGGGGCACTCAGGAGTTGTGTGGTACATCGTTGTATCCAGTTCGGACTATGACATCACATCATCAGACCACAAGTGGAAACGGGGGTTGGTAGACTTGGTGTGGCAACACTTCCGGAGGTAGGAGGGAGGGACACTCAGGAGTTGTGTGGCACATCGTTGTATCCAGTTCGGACTATGACATCACATCATCAGACCACAAGTGGAAACGGGGGTTGGTAGACCTGGTGTGGCAACACTTCCGGAGGTAGGAGGGAGGGACACTCAGGAGTTGTGTGGCACATCGTTGTATCCAGTTCGGACTATGACATCACATCATCAGACCACAAGTGGAAACGGGGGTTGGTAGACCTGGTGTGGCAACACTTCCGGAGGTAGGAGGGAGGGGCACTCAGGAGTTGTGTGGCACATCGTTGTATCCAGTTCGGACTATGACATCACATCATCAGACCACAAGTGGAAACGGGGGTTGGTAGACCTGGTGTGGCAACACTTCCGGAGGTAGGAGGGAGGGGCACTCAGGAGTTGTGTGGCACATCGTTGTATCCAGTTCGGACTATGGCATCACATCATCAGACCACAAGTGGAAACGGGGGTTGGTAGACCTGGTGTGGCAACACTTCCGGAGGTAGGAGGGAGGGACACTCAGGAGTTGTGTGGCACATCGTTGTATCCAGTTCGGACTATGACATCACATCATCAGACCACAAGTGGAAACGGGGGTTGGTAGACCTGGTGTGGCAATACTTCCGGAGGTAGGAGGGAGGGGCACTCAGGAGTTGTGTGGCACATCGTTGTATCCAGTTCGGACTATGACATCACATCATCAGACCACAAGTGGAAACGGGGGTTGGTAGACCTGGTGTGGCAACACTTCCGGAGGTAGGAGGGAGGGACACTCAGGAGTTGTGTGGCACATCGTTGTATCCAGTTCGGACTATGACATCACATCATCAGACCACAAGTGGAAACGGGGGTTGGTAGACCTGGTGTGGCAACACTTACGGAGGTAGGAGGGAGGGGCACTCAGGAGTTGTGTGGCACATCGTTGTATCCAGTTCGGACTATGACATCACATCATCAGACCACAAGTGGAAACGGGGGTTGGTAGACCTGGTGTGGCAACACTTACGGAGGTAGGAGGGAGGGGCACTCAGGAGTTGTGTGGCACATCGTTGTATCCAGTTCGGACTATGACATCACATCATCAGACCACAAGTGGAAACGGGGGTTGGTAGACCTGGTGTGGCAATACTTCCGGAGGTAGGAGGGAGGGGCACTCAGGAGTTGTGTGGCACATCGTTGTATCCAGTTCGGACTATGACATCACATCATCAGACCACAAGTGGAAACGGGAGTTGGTAGACCTGGTGTGGCAACACTTCCGGAGGTAGGAGGGAGGGGCACTCAGGAGTTGTTTGGCACATCGTTGTATCCAGTTCGGACTGTGACATCACATCATCAGACCACAAGTGGAAACGGGGGTTGGTAGACCTGGTGTGGCAACACTTCCGGAGGTAGGAGGGAGGGGCACTCAGAAGTTGTGTGGCACATCGTTGTATCCAGTTCGGACTATGACATCACATCATCAGACCACAAGAGGAAACGGGGGTTGGTAGACCTGGTGTGGCAACACTTCCGGAAGTAGGAGGGAGGGGCACTCAGAAGTTGTGTGGCACATCGTTGTATCCAGTTCGGACTATGACATCACATCATCGGACCTCAAGTGGAGACGGGGGTTGGTAGATCTGGTGGGATAGGGGAGGGGGGAGGCGAATACTTTCAGAGGTATAAAGGAGGCAATTAAGAGATGTGTAACATATCTTTATAAGACATAACATTACCCACAAGGGATGCCATAGGAAATCGTGCTTCCAAGCACGAAGTCCCTCCATAACAGCCATCAAAATTCATCGTTCCAGCACGTTCTCTCACTCATCTTACCTCCATACCAACTTTTATGGTCAAGATACAAGGTGCTCACTCAACTGAACACAGCCCTAACTACACGCATATGTTGTCACAGAATGAACTTCATGCTCAAAGCTATGTCCCGATCCAAAAGCCTCAAACACAACAGATACGAATAGAATGCGCTCTGACATTTATCTTGAAGTAACAGTCCTGAATCCTTTCCAGATTGTGAGTATATATCCAAAAATGACCGGGCGATTGATTTCGATTTTCGGACCCATTACAACAACTTCGATACATGCTGGAAAGTTAAAAAAAAAAAAAAAAAATCACGTAACTCAAATGTTTCAGGTTCTACGCCTTTACTACCAATGCGCTCTTTTGCCGAGAGGTCCTTAAATTTCACGTTCGAGAACATCGCTTAACATTCCATCCAAAGGACGGTGTGCTCAAGCTTTTTTTTGTACTTTACAATAGTGATTTCTCAAAGATATAAGTATAATACATACGTAGGTATTTAAATCATTATTTTTTGTCTCTTAAGTAATCATCTGACGTCATTTGGCATTGATTTGTTCAACCGACAGGAAATTATGCATCCATTGCAATAATTAAATATTTTATACGTAAAAGAAAACAATAAGTATTGAAAGAATAATACTTCCGTATATAATATGTTTAAAAAAATATAATAATTATCCACTCAATCTTGTCTTAATTATTGTTTTTATATTATTATAGTTATTGTAAAAATGGTAACTTGTTAGTTTAATTATAAGTTTTTATTCCTTGTTTTCTGCAATATCGTTTAATTGTTACAGCGTTATTATTTATTTTAAAGACTATGACTAGACTGATGAAAATTTTAATGATGGATTTAAACTTGTGTTAGGTTAGGTTAGGTTTTATGTCTCATGCCCGGGCTTTAACAACGAGGTCATATCGCCTACTACCAAAGCGCTCTTTCGTCACTCTGGTGGACATGAGTCTGACTCTACTGTGGGAGTCCTAAATTTTGCCTACCCTAAATTTTTATTCATCTAGAGTAGGGGTCTTTAACGAGTACCTGACATTGTACAGGCTCGGGACCATCGCTTAACGTCCCATCCGAAGGACGGCGTGCTTAAATTTATTTTACCTCCCAGATAAAATAAACTAAGGGTCTCGGTCGGGCTACGAACCCACGACCTTGAGTTCAGAAGTCAAGCACGCATACCACTGAGCTACCGGCGCCCTCTAAACTTGTTGATTATTTTCTTATAACATACTAATATTTTGTTTATGGTACCTGTTTGTTAATTATTAAGTTTAACTAAACTTAAACTAAAAATATCATTGTGAAATGTAAACTATTGTATTATCTCGGTCGTGTCGACAGCCTGACACCCCCCCTCCCTCCCCTGACTACTCCTAGCTATGCCATAGATATTCAGGAAATAATAATAAAAACCCATATTCAGAAAGTGATTCTTATTTATTGCTAAATTATAATGAAATTGTGATTTGTTGGTTTTTGTCTTATTTATATACATAAATCTATCGGGATTAATTAGGATTTTGGAGTTGACCTTCTTCTTTTGAAACATTTGGCTGAAAAAAAAAGAAAATTAACGATTATGTAAACTATTCATTTACACAATTACGAAATATATTATTTCCTGGATAGTCAAAAGGCTTCTACTAACCTTTTATCATATATATATAAAGCTGAAAATGTCTGTGCTTTGTACCGCTATAACTCACGAACGGCTTGATGGATTTGATTAATTTTTTTTTTTAATTTGTTCGTCATCGTCTGTGGAAGGTTATAGGCCTATTAGTACCTCAATATCTGGTCCATCCCAGCATCCACCCATGCAATCTTTGTAACTCGAAAATCATTGCAACGATTAATGAGAAATCTTTTTGAATAAATTAGTTTTAGCTCCAAAGCTAGCGTTACTACAGTTGAAGGACTATAAGCCTTATTCCGCATGAATAATTGAAAATTATAACATCTTGAATGTACTGTCGAGGAACTGAATAGCCTTATAGGAGATATTGGGAGAAAAGTCAAAGTTCCCCGGGCAACGCCGGGTATTACTGCTAGTATTGTATAAATCTGTCTTTCAGCCATTAAAATTTTAACTTGCCACATTGTTTATAGTCTAATAAAACAATAAGGAGACATTCAGGAAATAATAATAAAAATGCAAACTCAGAATGTGATTAACATTAGTAATTAAATGTTAATAGACTCATAATGTGCATTGACATTCATTGATTTACTACCGTTGTGTATAATAAAAAATGAATTGTAATGTCGGGCAGGGTTCATCAAACTTTCCCTTGTATAACTAATTGAAAAAATCGTCAGTGAAAGCGGCAATGTACTTCCCCAGCGCGAATTATGTAGTAAGTTTTCGCTCTCCCTCCGAAAAGGACGCTCATAATTAAATTTTTAGGTCCTTCCTCAATTGACTGATACACTGTTCAACAATAAAAAAATTAAATTCATTTTTCTGGGAGTATCATTCTTGATTTTTGAAATTGCCTCCTGGATTGAAATATGTAATTAGTTTTTCTGTGTCAGGCATAGTTTTTCAATTCGCAATTTCAGTTTTTTCAAAATTGTTACACTTCTTATTTCCACGCTGTGTATTTATAAAGTCAAAACATGCAACTATCAATATTTTAGTCACTTATAAAATTATTTAGAAACATTTTAGACAGTAAAAAACAAAAACATGAAGGCGCCCATAAATTATCAACATATATTGTATAAAAAAACTTATTTAAGATTAGAAAATATGAAAAAAATCATCTTTTACCCAAGAATTTAAAAGGCTCATTTTTCTCTCTTGTATTCAATTTTGCAATTATAATTGCATTCTTTTGTTTATTTGTTGTGTTATTATTCTTAGGGGACGTATGTATAATAAAAAATTAATAAAGATTATTAACATTTTAGTTCCATTGCTTTTCATTTTATTAGGTTTGATATTTATTTAAAAATTTCTGATAGTACTTTATTTTATTAAGACTCAATAAAGCTAGTTTCCAGCGACATTATCTCAAATTTGTGAGATGAGGGTGAACATTTACGGCAATGGGATTTCATTATTTCACGGACAAAAGAAATCTTTGTCGAATCCAAGGTGACTAGTCGAAGGTTGTTCGATTCGATCCCAGTTCAATTTCTTAAAAAGTATATAGTGACAGTGGATAATGTCATAACTTAAATATATACGATACTCGTAAAATCATGATTTATTTTAGAGTGGTCTCAAATTTTAACTGTCATTCGATCTGTCCAAGGTTATATTATATATATTGAGAAGGCTGGTGTATACACCAAGGGACCTAAGCATTCAATGCTCTTATCCCATCACTGTTAGTACTAAATTTGCTTACATAAAACGTACTCTTTATATAGTTTTTTAGTTTTGAATCATAAAATAAATCAAAGAGAACATGAACAGTCTATGAACCGCGCTTGATGTTTTCTGACTATCGATGATATATTTTGATGTTTTATTCGATGTCAAACATCGATGATTTTCGATGCTGATCTCAAAAGATTATTTGGTAACAGGTATATTTTGTCACTGGAACAATATGAGGTGTGTAAATAAATTCCAAACCCCAGTAAAATGATATTGTGATTCATGCCTGGGTTTTAACTACAGTCATATTGTCTACTACCAGAGCGCTCTATCGTCGCTCTGGTGAACATGAAGAAGTCCTTTTGTCTACCCTAAATTTTTATTCGAATACGGTTATCTTCAACGAGTACCTTAACGTCCCACACAAAGGAGGGCGTGCTTAAGTCTTTTTTTACTTTCCAGATAAAAAACTAAGAGCTTTGGCCGGGTTTCGAACCCACAATCACAGTAGATTACCAAACTGAGCTACCGCGGCGCCCTCTGTCCAAGAGAACATTTACAGCTCTTATATAATCACAATAAGATATACTCGAAGATCAGCAAGCTCGATGCGCACCTGACCTAATTTGTGGACCTAATCTTGAGAACGCCGTCCTTCGGACGGGACGTCCAAGTTATGGTGAATAAATCTGGGTAGACAAAATTTAGGGAGGGCGCCGGTGGCTCAGTGGTATGCGTGCTTGCCTTCTGAGCTCAAGATCGTGGGTTCGAAACCCGGATGAGGCCCTTAGTTTATTTTATCTTGGAGGTAAAATAAACTAATGCACGCCGTCCTTCAGATGGGACGTTAAGCGATGGTCCCGAGCCTGTACGATGTTAGGTACTCGTTAAAGACCCAGGGGGTGAATATAAACTTAGGGTAGGCAAAATTTAGAACTTCCATAGTAGAGTCGGGCTCGTGTCCACCAGAGTGACCAAAGAGCGCTCTGGTAGTAGGCGATACCTCGTAGTTAAAGCCCAATCAGTCACAATAACTATCCTATTACATGTTATGGTTTAACGGAAGTAAATATTACTATTATTATCGGTGCCTTCACAACCTCTAAATATTCAACTTGTGCGAAGGAAGATCCACGGCGTGACTTACAGGTCCTTCCGGATGACCTCTAAGACGCTAAGGTTGTCTTATCCATATGCAAAATAGCCGACACTGAACCTAGGTTGGGGCCACCTTAGTTCTGGGTTGGTTCCAGAACAGTGCGGCTCTGTATCAGCCATACTGACTGCAGGAGACTCAGGTCGAGGCTAGCACAAACGTCGTCCTTTCTCCTAACCTTTTCCACATAAACTATGGTCAACTTCATATATAATCTGCCTTATATGATAATTTTATGTATTTATGTATCATCTTCACTATTTATCCAGCTAGTTAAATGTTTCAAGGTAACTATATTTTTTGCACATTCTCTTTTTCACCTTTAAAACAAGACAAATTTCTAAATAAATAAAACAAAATTTATTACTTCCCCAGTGGGGAAATTATGTAATTTTTTTTTTTTTTTTTTTTTTTTTTTTTTCAAGTTTTATTTTTCCAAATTATACAGTATTATATGTATAGTGAGACAACATTAAATAGACAATATAATAATTACAATTGTTGATATAATATACAATATAAAGTTTACAAACAAAATAACAAAGTAAAATTTGAGGAAAAATCCCACAAGGCCTAGGACTGAGTGCGGGAAAACAATTTAAAAGAGATATTTGGTTAATTCTAGGCTCGCTATTCCTTTTGAATAGGGAAATCCACAAATAAATTTAATTTTGCTGGAGCTTCCTAATTATTGATAGGGAAAAGGAGAAAAAAAATATAGGGGACCAAAATAATAATAATACTGAGAACAATGTAAAAAAAATAATACCTATATTATAAGAAAGAAAAAAATATATACCTACTTATATGTATATTCAATGACGCAAAAAAGAATACATCATGTTAATCAAAAAAAAAATTAAAAATTGAGTTTAAAAAGAAATTATTATCAAAATATGTCAAAAATATTGGGTAAATAATTATTATTTATTATCGGATCTATAATAAAAACAAACAGAATTCTTAAAACAAAAAGAAAGGTATATAATTTATATTGTTAAAAAATAATCACTGAAAGTAATAATAAAAAATATAATAAAACATATAATCGACTATGAACTACGTACAACGAAAGTAGTTCCTTAAGAAACAATGTTTGAATACCCCATATGAAGGGCTTAGTTTCAAAACCGGCGAAGTCCACTTTTGTAAATTTTGAGAAAACAACAAATAACTCTCCAGGTACATGAATATTTAAAAAAAATAGAAAACTCTATATTTGGCGAATAGCTGATGGAAATAACTTTTAATTTCTGTAGTCCGACTACTTTTTGTAAGTGAATACACACAGAAAACGAAAAAAAATGTTTGGACTTAGCCGGTTTTGAATCTAAGCAAGTTGACATAGCCGGTTTTGAAAATAAACAACTTGGACTTAGCACTTTTCAGAATAAATAAATGGACTTAGCCGGGTTTGAAAATAAAATACGAATTTATTCAATTTTGTAGAAAAAAAAAATTTTTGTTTGTTAATAATTATCGATATTACATCGATATTTCAGTTGTATCGTCTGTTTAGATAACGCGAAATCCTTAAAGTCATGGTATAATGGGTAGAAAGGTAAGTCCAAGAATTCATTCCTAATATGAAGTCCACATATCATGTCATATTAGAAATGAATTCTTGGACTTAGCCGGTTTTGAAAATAAAAATATTGGACTTAGCTGGTTTTGAAAATAAAATTTTCTAAAAATACATTTTTTATTGATGTTCGTTAAGAAAACATTTTTTTTTTCGACAATCTTTGTTACTAAAAGTTGGAAAATATCTCAAAAAACATTTTCCTGAAATATCTCCGATTTTTATTTTTTTGGACTTAGCCGGTTTTGAAACTAAGCCCTTCATATGTAGTTAAAACTGAAAATATTAACGTGAGCTCACGATGAAAATAAAAATAAAATGATAAATCTATTTGATGGCAACAACAGTGTGGGGAAAATAGTCAAATTAAAATACAAACAAAAATGATGATCTTCGAAGGATGATGGAACCCAAAGAACGAAGTTCGTCGGCTGAATGAAGACATGGCTTAACGGGCACAATGGCAGATCACAAGTGTCAGAGAAGTTCACAACAAAAGTAGGGCCGTAATAAAAATAACTTACAATAGGTCCACTCTCGGGCAACTATAGCAGGGGGATCTCTCAAACAGAGAGATGGATTAGCAGTATGTTTACATTTGAACGTTGTTGACTAAACAAGTATTGTTAATTTTAATCCGTGTGTGTCAGACTCTAAGAGTTAATGTCTGTTTAAGTATCTAAATTACAAGCTATTTTAATGTAAATATTCATATGATATATTCTATTACCATGTTATGGTTTAACGAAAATAAAAATTATTATGAAATTATTATTATATAATGTTTTCAACAAAATTTTTAACGAATTAACATCGGACATCGACCATCGATGCTCTTCCCTAGAATAAAAGCCTTCAGGATTAGTTTCCCTCTATAGATATTATGTAGGTGGATGTAGAGTGCACTCAACTCAACGTGGGCTGGCAGATACACTTCACCGTATCTACTAACCATTGTCGTCTATATGTAGCTTACTTTCAGTGTTGCTTTTAGCAGTTTAACTTCGCTCCCATATATGGTAGAGACTAGTCCTCATTGTGTCTACATTAACAAAAGTCATCTTGGCACTTGAAACCTTATATTTAGAATATCTAAGATCTAGTTTGGTTCATTGCACAAACTGGCGTAGAGAACGCTCTCACTCTTGTCTGATGAGTTGTCGGTGAATCAACGTACTTCCCCACGGCCTAAATTGATAAGTTTTCGCTCTCGCCCTAAATTAATCGATTTGGCTTAAAATACACTTCTCAATCCACGTATCTTGATATATATTATTACCATTTCATCTAGAAATTAAAGATTGTCTTCCCACTGTTTTATTTCAGACCAGAACCGTCTTTCAACGCAACTGCGTCATCATCAGTGGCACATCGTCTGTATAGTATGAAGTCTAAAGGAACACTGAATATACCCTTTAAAGTGTCTCTTTAGACTTTGAACTGTACGGGTGATGTGCCACTGATGACGACGCATTTTTATTGAAAGCCAGTTCTGGTCGAAAAAAATGTATTATTAGTTTCGGAGCCATTAAGATGTCAGGTAGGTACTCGTTAAAGACCAAATAAATGTACATGTACAAAACAAGTCATATTAAATTTATTTAAATATATATGAATTCGATCATTTCATTTCCTCGCTCAAAATCATCATTTATGTTATACTTAATACTCTTAAAGCAGATTTTACATGCGCAGTATAAATGCAAAGTGCAGCAGCAGCAAATGCACGCTAGTGGATGTGAGTCATTTAATTCTAAAAGCACCGAAACCAGAGCGTGCATTTGCTGCTGCTGCACTTTGCATTTTTGCTGCTCATGTAAAGTCAACCTAAGTATTACAGTCAGTGGTTACTTTAGGGGGAGCTTCTAGAGGTCCGAGTCTCCCAAATTAATAACAAAAGGTCTGCAACGCTAACCACGGAAAGTGCGGGCTGTGCCCCCGGGAGTCTTTTTATTTTTTTATTTTTTTATTTACGTGTGTACCGGCCCCTGAAGGAGGCTCAACGACACACGTCCGCCGCGTAGGGGGGAATAAGGGCACTTATTTAAGATTTTATTGCTGTTATGGCCGGTTGTAGGACCCCGCCAATCACCGGAGCGATCGGTTGGGTCCTCCAACCTACCTTTTCGGTGTTTCTCGAGAGAACTCGGGACCAGGCACCTACGCTCTTGGCTGCGTTGCGCCGAGGATGTCGCAGGTGGGCCGTGTTACCAGCACCCAACGGTCATCCCCGGAACCACGTTAAACTGCCTTCTTTACCTTCCGCCAGGAGGCGACGAATCTTCCGAACTCCGGGTAGTCAGCCTCACTCATCAGCTTCCTTGGGTTTGGTCCCAGGTACGATCCTGTCCGGCGTATCAACTCTACCCTAGGCCCGTCGTACAGCGGGCATTCGAGAACTACATGTTCTGCAGTCTCGACGCCGCCACACGAGCAGTTCGGGCTGTCCTTCTTCTTGAAAAAGAAGAGCTTGGAGTTGAAATAGCCATGATCCGATAGTATCTGGGACGTCCAGTGGTCCGGCTTTACCCAAACCGACTCAAGTCTTGCCCGGACGTTTGGGAAGTAAGCCCAGGTCGTTCGGCCGTCTGATGATCGTGACCATCGCTGCTGCCATTTATCTACTATCCACTCTTGGACTATGTCCTTACAACGCTCCGGTCTGGACTGTCCGTGTAGTTCCTCCTCCAGGGCTAGTAGCAAAAGGCTCGTCGGTGTCTGCTCTAAGGGGCAGATTGCGTCTGCAGTGATACGAGGCGACGGCCCCGTCCAAGACTAAGTCAATGGGTGGGGCTCCCGCCAGTACCTGCAGCGCTGCCGTACAGACAGTCCGGTAGGCCTTCGTGACCCTTAACAGGGCTGTTCTCTGTGCCTGAACGAGGATAACTCGCTGCCGTTTCGTGGGGTGATGCCACCATCCTGCGGCCCCCGGGAGTCTACCCCCACCCTCGTAGCTCCCTGCCCTTTAAAGTATCTCTTTAGACTTTGTACTGTACGGGTTTATCGAAAGCCAGTTCTCAAAAAAAAATTGTGAAAACAACACAGGTAGGTACTCGTTAAAGACCTAAAGAGCTCATGTCCACCAGTGCGACGGTAGTAGGCGATATGACCTAGTAGCCCGGGCATGAGAGACAGTAACTACTATTATTGTATGAAAAACAAGCCACCTAAGCCATGATATGAAGGAACTGGCAGTAATGACAGTCCGATTACACAAACGTACGCCGACGTACGCATTTTAGGCGTTAACTTTCACAAATGAGCAGTTTCATTGGGAATTTCACTTTAAAAATATAGTTACTTTTACAGAGTCTACTCTCGAATCATGACGAAAGAGTGTAACGAAACCATGAAATCTGTACCTTTCTGGACAAATCAAGCACATTACTGCTCCCCATATCAGAGAAGCTATTCATTAAATGATTGTATATAATATATTTATTATTATTATTATTATTATTATTATTATTATTATTATTATTATGTTGTCGGTGAATCACCGGGAATGTACTTCCTCAGCACGAATTACATTTTTAATTTTTTTTTTATTTATTACAATTGGTAAATCACTGTAAGTATATGTGACGTCGGTAAGAAAATGAGAATAGAAATACCAAATGAATGACAAAATAAATGAACTATGTACAAAACAATAAATAAAATATATACAAATATATATTTTGAGGGCGCCGGTAGCTCAGTGGTCAGCGTGCTTGACTTCTAAACTCAAGAACGTGGGTTCAAAACCCGACCGAGGCACTTAGTTTATTTTATCTGGGAGGTAAAATAAACTTAAGCACGCCGTCCTTCGGATGGGACGTTAAGCGATGGTCCCGAGCCTGTACGATGTCAGGTACTCGTTAAAGACCCCTACCCTAGATGAATAAAAATTTAGGGTAGGCAAAATTTAGGACTCCCACAGTAGAGTCGGGCTCATGTCCACCAGAGTGACGAAAGTGCGCTCTGGTAGTAGGCGATATGACCTCGTAGTTAAAGCCCGGGCATGAGTCATAAAACCTAAACCTATACAAATATACAGAGAATAAGTAAAATAATAATAATAATAATAGTCATATAATTTATGGTTTCCAGATTTACTTTGTGAAGCTCCATTCTAGGAATAGATAATATAAATACACAATTTCTTTGTCAAACTTCACTATATATTCTCAAATACTCGACTATTTTCGCCGTGTTAAGGCATTATCAAAAGTATAAACAGTTTATAAGTGACTCTTGATAATGCCTTAACACGGCGAAACTAGTCGAGTATTTGAGAATACAGTAGAACCTCTATAATTCGAACATCAAAGGAGACGCCAAAAAATTCGAGTTGTAGAGTTTTCGACTTATGGAGGATTTCGACTTAGGCGGATTTTGATTCGACTTGTAGAGGTTAAGATTCATTCTAACTAATTTTGAGTTAGAGAGGTGAAATAAATAAAAATTCAAGTTACAGAGGTAACAAACATATTTATATTTATTATAAATCAACATTATTTCAAGGTACTCATTGGTAGGCCAAATTGTTCAGCAACATCGTTCTTCTTTTGACACTCTTCACAGCTCTTCACAGCTTCGAGCACTTCTAACTTTTCAGCAAGACTCAAAGTCTTCAGTTTATGTTTCACAGCCCTCAGGTTTTTACAATTTTATTCGTAAATTGTTGTAAAAATTGTTGTATATTGCGGTAGAACCAAACTACTTCCGACAATTTTTCAAATGAAATCAATAAAAATATCCTTTACCATTTCTTACAATTGGTAATCCTATTTATTGTATACTCCTAAATTGTTTTCTATGAAACAATGGTGTACATTGTCGGCAAATTCTTAAAGTCGGTAACTTATTTTTCTTCGAGCTATAGAGGTAATAAGTTTCAAATAATCGAGTTGTAAAGGTTGTAAAATAAAACATTGCTATGTTCGAGATACAAAGGTCCAATTTATTTTTTCGAGTTATAGAGGGAAAATATGTACCAAAATGGCCAGTAGGGACTCACTGATTATTTCGACTTATAGAGGGTTGAGATTTCGAGTAATGGAGGTTTTGGGGCTTGAAGGAAAAGGAACAAAACTTTTTTTCGAGTTTCGAGGTTTTCGATTTATCGAGGTTCGACTTAGAGATTCTACTGTATATAGTGAAGTTTGACAAAGAAATTGTGTATTTTAATTATCTATTCCAATAATAGTCATCCTGCTCCGCCTAGTAGTCGAGGTAGACAGTAGAGAGATAGCGTATATTTTTTAATAAACGAGAGTTACACTTAACATTTCGTTCAAAACCCGGCCGAAGCCCTTACTTTTTTTAACTGAGAGGTGAAGAAAACCATGAGCACGCCGTCCTTTGGAAGGTCCTGAGCCTGTACGATGTCCAGTACTCTCCGGTACGGTGAATAAACCTAAGTAAGGAAAATTTGAACTCTGAGAAGAGTCGTCATGTCGATCGACGAATCAGCGCTCTGGTAGTAGGCGATATGACCTCATAGTTAAAGCTCTGGTATGAGCCACAATAACTAAATATAACAAAAGCGAGACGAATCTCAATGAACGTCTTCGAACACACTTTCAGTTTATTAAAACCGTGAGAAAGGGAATTGTTTCTGTTTAGTCGAGTAGAAAACCGTATAAATAAAGTTGAGTATGGGCGCTGGATAGTGTGCTTGCCTACTCTACTCAAAATATCGGGTTCGAAACTCGGCTGAAGCCCTTGGGTTTTTATATCCCCATCTCTATAAAATGTCATGTTTTCCTATATCATAAATGAAAAAAAAAGTCATTTGGTGAATAATTTTTAAGGGAAAAACGCTTAAAAATGTCTGCCCTCCACCCTTATGATCAAAATAGAAAAATACGAAAAACATCATGAGCATTGAGAATTAGGTGTAGATTAAGCCAAAATTATCAGGATTAAAAAATTTTAGCGCGATCAATTGTTATAAACAATTTAATTGTTTATTTTCTTATAACTGCTGAACCATTGGTTTAACTATTAATAATTTAAGTGGGGGGCTGATGGCACGGAACAATAATTGTGCAAGTATAGTTTGCACTTGACCGATTTTTTTTAGCTAGCTTCTTCATCTGATAAAATAGCAGTTAGGATTACGTTTTCGCCAGACTATATTTTGTCAAACTATATTTATCTAAACGAAACTGATCACGTGCAGTGAAAAAATTAAAAAACGTGCAAAAATGTGCAACAACAAATAAAATCCTGTCATTAACTGTTTTTCTGGAGGAAAAAAAATGTGATCTAATTTTTAAATTAAATAACTCTTTTTTCGGAATAAAACTGGGTAGAGTTTAAAAATAAATTTATAAAATAAAAAGTTTAAAGGAATTTATTTATACAATTTATAAAAAATATTTACTGAAAACACTAGTCTTATTTTAGTTACTAACATTATATTGTCTATCTGGAAGGTAAAAAAAACTTTCAGCACGCCGTCTATCGAATGAGACAACAATTAGTGATGGTTCTGAGCCTGTTCGATGTCAGGTACTCGATAATAACCTAGGTGAGATAAAATTTTAGGTTAGTCAAAATCTAGGACTCCCAAAGTAGAGTCGGGCTCATGTCCACCAGAGCGACGAAAGAGATATAACTAGAGGCCGGGATTTCGTGCGGTAAAAAAAATAAAAAACGTGATATAAAAAGGCCAAAACGTGCAAAAATGTGCAACAAAAAATAAAATCTACGAAGAACAAATTGGATCTAGTTTGTAAATTGAATAACTATTTTTCCAGCATAAAATTGAATATTTATTTATTTTTTTAAATTTTTTAGAACGTTTATTTGGTATATTTACAATCAGTTAAAATAAAAAATAAAACTATATTTTTTATAGTTTTTAGACTTTTTATTTTATAAATTTATTTTTTAAACCCTACCCAGTTTTATGCCGAAAAAGAGTAATTTAATTTAAAAATTAGATCCAATTTTTTTTTCCCCCAGAAAAACAGTTAATGACAGGATTTTATTTGTTGTTGCACATTTTTTGCACGTCTTTTAATATATAAAATTGAATAGGGTTTAAAAATAAATCTATAAAATAAAAAGCCTAAAGGATTTATCTATACAATTTATAAAAAAATATTTACTGAAAACACTTTTTTTTTACTTTCATATTTTAATTACAAAAACATATATGTATAAATGTTTGATTAAAAAAAATACTAGGGATATGTAAAATACAAAACAGTTCACCACATTACTCGAGGCCAAGAATTTGACATCAAATAAATTGATATATATATTTTACTTAAGCATTTAATGCGTTAAAATTAACTACTAAATACATTTTTAAATTCTAGACTGTGCCGCCTGTCGCTAAGTATGTGTTTTAGCTGTGAAAACGATCTCTTAACGCTGACTCTTGTGATGAGGCATTTTGTAGCTGCTTATAATGTCAGGTTGTAGATATCCAATATTTTCACCATTTATGGCCGCATTGTACTTTTTGAGTTGGTCATATCCTTGATTTTTTCTCAAAAGGTTGTAAATTTGTCGATTAACATATACATTTTCAAACTTACAAATACATTTTCTAATTACGACAAAATATGCAATTTTGTGTAGTAAAAACCTAAAACGTGCAATTTTTCCAAAAAAATCGTTGAAAGTAATTGTTATTTCATGATTTCAAGCAAGCTAAAAAAAAATACAATTACACGGGAATCCGGTCTCTATTGATCACAAACGAAAAATGTGAATAGACAAGAATTTAACTGAACGAATGTGTACTGGTTATGGAACGGAGATGGAACGTATACTGAGAATCAACCCTAATCTTCTGCTGATCGGCAACTGGAAGATTGTGAGGACCAAATTCTTGGGATCACATTACTATAAGGAGTGTCTGGGGGCTGCCTGGACGGAAAGGAGCTAGCTAGCCTCTGACACAATGTTGGTGGGAGTTGCAAAATATCGAAGTGAAAGTGAGACTGGATCCACGTCACAGGACACAGCCTCCGCAGGCAGCCTCTAGGGAGCGTCCTGGCACACTAACCATTCTGCAAAAATTTTCAAAAATGGTAATTTATTTGATAATATTAATAGTTATTTTGCATTCAACCACAACATGGTAATATCATCGTAAAAAACGTCTTCGGAGAACCACCGACTATAAACTGTGATGTAAAAAATACACACATTATATAATTATTAAAATATTCTAGATGAGGTTAGATTTTATGACTCATGCCCGGGCTTTAACAACGAGCTCATATCGCCTACTACCCGAGCGCTTTTTCGTCACTCTGGTGGACATGAGCCCCACTCTACCCACTTTTGCCTACCCTAAATTTTTATTCACCTAGGGCAGGGGTCTTTAAGGAGTACCTGACATCGTACAGGCTCGGGACCATCGCTTAACGTCCTATCCGAAGGTCCGTCCTAACTCCCAGATAAAATAAACTAAGGGCCTCGGCCGGGTTTCGAACCCACGACCTTGAGCTCAAAAGGCAAGCACGCATACCACTGAGCTACCGGTAAAATATTCTATAATTAATTATTACTTTTTTAAGAAAATAAACTATGTGAAAATAAAAGTGTTAATTTTTCTTATAGAAACAGCTAAGATGTAGAAGTTTTCATTAAAACAGCAGTTAGAACATTAATAGTGAATATAAATATACAAAGACTGGAGCTTAAGCTGGGACGTTAAGCGATGGTCCCGAGCCTGTAGGTACTATGTCAGGTACTCGTTAAAGACCCCTGCCCTAGGTGAATAAAAATTTAGGACTCTCACAGTAGAGTCGGGCTCATGTCCAACAGAGTGACGAAAGAGCTCTCTGGTAGTAGGCGATATGACCTTGTACTTAAAGCCCAGGCATAATAATATTTCAAGTAACATAAATGTGCTTTACCTGATTTGCAGAAATTTTTCAAACCTTCAGAAATTCCCCCCTTAAAATTCAGATTTTCTGAGTTAAGCCCTTCTGCCCAAACACCCTATATATAGACAAGCACAGTCGAAGGCGAGTGGTGTTAGCGTTAACACAGTTGAAGTACGGAGATGAGCCAAGGACAAATAAACCAGGGAGCTACAAAAGAAGGTACTTTTTATTTATTAATATAAATGCCCAGTATATAAATCTTGAAGAGTGGGCACAGAAAAAAGATTGATGTAGTTTTAAAAAACATTCGGTAAAAATTTTTGTAAATAATTAATTTTTTTATTTTCCGAAGTTATTTTTTTCTATAGAATAGATTAAATATAAATAAACCCATATTTGTTCTCTTATTCTATGCTATTCATTTTCCCTGTCAAGTAAGATAATACCTTTGGATTAGATTGAACATTTTTGCAAATTTAGCAAATTAAAAATTCGTTAATTGAATTTTTTTTAAATACGTGCACTTTATTCGAAATTGCACGTCTTGAACTTACGATATTTTTTTAGGGCCCTTTTCGGAAATTACTGTAGAATTCAAAATTTAGTACAAGACCAGCTACAATTTCTACAGGAAATGTGGTAATATTTATTATTTGTTTTATTATTATTAATTTTATTATTTATTTATTTTAATTTATATTTTATTTTTTTATTTATATTTTATTTTTTTATTTATATTTTATTTTTTTATTTATATTTTATTTTTTTATTTATATTTTATTTTTTTATTTATATTTTATTTTTTTATTTAACATTTTTCTTAATTTACCACAGACACAGATCCTGCACATGTTGTTATGTAGCCTATGTAACTCCTGGATAAATGAACTATCCACCTTTAAAAGTTCTATGAAAATTGATCCGGCCCACAGTGGTCGGAATTCCAAAAAAGCTGGCCAAAAGTCGAAATTAAAGAAAACAAGTGAAATTGTGATGTATATATATGTTTTCGAGGTCGCTGAATCCGAATCTGACATTGGTTTTTTGAAAACTTCAAAGGCAAACTCAAAAACAAGATGGCGGATCCAATATGGCGGACAAAAAATTAAAAAATAAATATACGATGGATAATTCTTACATTAAGGGGTTTTTGAGGGCACTGAATTCGAATTTGAAGGTTAGTTTTCATAAAAAAAGTGATATTACACTCAAAAACAAGATGGCGAATCCAATATGGCGGATCAAAAATCAAAAAATTAATATATGAATGATAATTTTCCCATTCAAAGTTTTTTGAGGATGATAAATTCGAATTAGACGTTAGTTTCTATTAGAAAAATTATTATTACACTCAAAAACAAGATTGCGGATCAAACATGGCGGACAAAAATCTAAAAAATTAATATATGGATGATGATTCTCATATTAAGAGGTTTTAAAGAGTGTTAAATTTGAATTTGACGTTTGTTTTTATGAAAAAGTAATTTCACACTAAAAATCAACATGGCTGATCCAAAACAAGAGAAATTAATTTTCAAACGTTATTTTATTATACAAAGTTTAGAGATACATATTTTGAAACAAACATCAATCAACGAATAATTCTACATCTCTTTCAGTGTTCTCTGCGGCATCTTTTCCGGTATCCTCATCAGCACAAATTAAAAAGTTAAAACGCTTTTACACATACAGGGGCAGGCGGGGGCACCCAATTCTTTAACGGCTGAATAAAATGGACATCCCTTAACACTCTCCACTTTGAATCAATGCGGGATCTTGCGAGATAAAAAAGTTTCCATACTTTGAAACTTTTGGTTATGTTATAATTGAGGTTAACTTCAAAAAGCCGCTCAGGAGATCACTTGATGAAAAAAAATAGGAATACAGCATAAATATTATCTACTAACCTCCACAATTGTCGGCCATATTTTGTTGAATGTTGTTGTGAAATTTTCCGAGAAACACTATTTGTTTAACTGTTAAAATGCATTAATAATTAAAAAGAAAAAATTGTCACGTTTTCCGCCAGCCTACACTTAGAAATATGTAGATAGAATAAATTTTCCACTTCACATTTTCATTCAGTGGCTCCCTCTGAAGGTATTTCCGCGGTACTTACGTCTAAAAACGCGCCTAAATTTTTCAACTTTTGGCCACCTTTTTTGAAATTCCGACCACTGTGCGGCCGTTTAGTCTCTAGGAGAGAATACAATTAGGTACCTAGTAGGTTATTATGAGTTAAATATATTGCATCTGGTAATGCTAAAAAACTATAATATTTAAAACCCAGATCAACTCCAACCATACCTAAACCTGAATGCTCCTTTCCCACACATCAAAGTACTGGCTCAACTCCGTCCATCTGGCAAGTACTATTTTAAAATCAGTCACAAAAATAATGTATACACCCTTAATCCCCAGGAACTTTGTACAGTCCGTTATAAAAACTAATTGGAAGACGTATACCACCTGTTAATATCCTGTCCGCTATACTCCCCCATTAGAAGCCACTTCCTGCCTCAGAGTGTCAACATAGATAAATCTAACTTCCATATCTTCTGACCCATAATAACAATGAAATCTCAAACTATTTCTATTATTTAATCAGCGCTCTGAAACTTAAATCATTCATTGTTAATGAATAATGTATTTCAACTTACATAATATATTTATATTCTATACCTGCATCCCCACTCCATATTTACTTTCTTTGTTACATTATTATTATTGATGTTGTAGTTGTAGCGACTGTAGATTCTAATTGTAGGAATATTGAGGATCATTCAAAGATGGAAAAAAAACACTATTCAGATGCCAACGTTTCGATATATTTTATATCATCAGGGCCTACAAACATGGAGGGAAATCAAGATTAGAATCAAAAATAAACAAAAAATTTTTTTTTGTTGATAAACATTACTGAATGTTGAAAATACATTATAACGAGTTAAAAATTGAAACTGACTTACTATGAATAATTACTAAACATTAAAATTAAATATGAATACATTACTAAACATAAACATTAATAATGGAAATACATAAATAGGTGGAACATAATAAAGAGTAAACATTAAAATGACTTACTATGAATAAGCAGGGTTGGGGAGAAGACATGTACACTGGATGGAGTCTTACATTGCAATGAAATGGTACAATAATACAGGGGTGCTGAAGGAACCAGGTACAGGGAGCTCGGAAAACCCCGAGAAGAAATCGCGTCATCCCAGTTGGTTTTCAACTAATTTCACTTGATGTTGCCTCATTGTTCACCAATGTACCCATTTCCGATGTCATTAACATAATACGAGATAACTGGACAAAACTAGAACCATTCACCCCCCTTCCCAAATCCAATTTTATCGAATTAGTCGAACACTGCTGTTCTAATGGGTACTTTAATAAGTATATATAAAAAGTATATATAAGTTGTATATATAACTTTAATAAGTATATATAAGTATTTTAAAAATATATCGAAACGTTGGCATTAGAATAGTGTTTTTTTTCCATCCTTGACTGACCCTCAATATTCCTACAATTATTATTATTATTAATTTGTATTATTAATTACTTATTTTATTTATACATTTTTATTTTTTTTTCTCTCTTAATCAATATTATTACTTTTGTTTATTTCTCTATTCTAAATTCATACTAATTTCATTTATATATTTTGGGCTTCTCTCTCACTTTATAGCTTTGGACCGATTTAACAAAATGAATATAATTATTTTTATAGTCTTGTACAAAGGTTGCTTTATATATGTCATTATTGTTCAGCTGATGAATCTATAATTTTGAAAATGTTAATGATCCCTTTAAACAATAACAATTATTATTATTGTGAGTTATTTTAATTATTTAAAAAACAAACCTATATATTTGGAATCGCCTCTCTAAGCACTTTATTTTGACACCAAACTCGATGTGTTTGGTTGACTTTAAGAGTTTAACAATATGGCGGCCAGTTCAAAAAAAAAATTCTAGTGTAAACACAATGTCAAATTTGATTATGTATTTTTAGTCGTGTTCATAATTGACTCATGATCATCAGTAGCAAAGAAACTTGTATGTCTAGTTTTACAAATCACTCTTGACTAGGGATCTATCGATACAAGTAAATACAAGTAAAGTATCGATACTTTCATCCGAAACCAAGTATTTTCAGTATCGATACCAAGTAGGTACTTTATAAGATATGGTAGGTATTTTATTAGATATTACTTGTATCGATTTAAAGTACTCGTTTCAAATTTCAACAATTAAAAAAAATTATATTAATTTTTCAATTCATCAAAATCGTTCACCGTTTAATTTCTTACAATTTTCTTTTATTTGTTGTTGCAATAAAATACTAAACTCAAATTACGGTCCACGGACAAATGATATATATGGTAATAACCTCATGTGTGATTTGATCACGTCATCTGCGTGATGCGTCCTTATTTCTTATCTTTTTTACATTAAATGGTTTATCGTTTAGGAAGCTACGTTTGTTTGATTTTGAACAGAACCGTGAACGTGATTACGATTTCAGCATTTTATTTTATTTTTACATTTCATTTTGTCAATTACAAATTATAATGCCTCGTCCTACGGCGTAAGAGTGGATTTATTACACGAAGAACGATTCGATCTCAGCGACTTGCAAAAAGTGTTTTAAAAAAGTGAAATATTGTGGGAATACGATTAGTCTCCAGTAATTTTATATCCTTAGTATAAATAAATTGTACGTTTATTTTATAAGGATTTTTATAATTTTCAGTATGTTTTTAATAATATAATTTTATCTTATTCGATTTCGAGGGCGCCGGTACCTCAGTGGTATACGTGCTTGACTTCTGAGCTCAAGGTTGTGGGTTCGTAGCCCGACCGAGGCCCTTAGTTTATTTTATCTGGGAGGTAAAATAAACTTAAGCACGCCGTCCTTCGGATGGGACGTTAAGCGATGGTCCCGAGCCTGTACGATGTCAGGTACTCGTTAAAGACCCCAAAATTTAGGACTCCCACAGTAGAGTCGGGCTCATGTCCACCAGAGTGACGATAGAGCGCTCTGGTAGTAGGCGATATGACCTCGTAGTTAAAGCCCGGGCATGAGTCATAAAACCTAACCTAACCTTATTCGATTTGATTTATTTGTTTCTTATGCCCACTACAAAATCTCATTTATACCTTTCAAATTTATTGTGTTTTTTTATTATTATTGTATAGGTAAATATATATTATACATGGTTTAAAATTAATTATAATAAAGTATTTGATTCAATCGATACGAGTAGGTATCGATACTACTCATGAGTAAAAGTATCGCTACTTTGTGGTATCGATTCTTGACACCTTTGTTCTTTTTATTTACACCTCGTCTCAAGTATTTGGCACAAGTTCATCAAGTGTCCTTAGTTCAATCTTTTTCCGGTGTGCATTAAAGTCTCCAGAAGACATTACCTGCATTCTTTATTCCAAGAATGACGTTCATCAAATTGGACTTGGTGAAACCTTGGCAAGTGTTCCGGCCACTAGCTTATCTATCCTCTGTACATCTGTGTTCTTCGGTTTAACCCAGTTAGTTCCTTCGGCCTTCCAACTCTAGATGTCCTTTCTTCAAGGACTCCCAGATACGATATATTGTAGTTTACTCACACCATTACCTCTCCATGCATATCAAAGTGTACTAAAGGCATTTTACAAATTTGGCACGACTAACGATACCTCGTTACTTGAACAGGTGACCTCAACTGGTCGTCATAGATGATCTGTGTATCAGTATCATAAATGTATCTTATTACAGTCCACTTCTCTGGCTATATTCGTGCATTGGCTATGCCCAGAATAAATTTTTTGTAGTGTTTAAACATTTATTAGGGAACATTTTCCAGAATAAAAAAAAGAAGTGTTTATGCTGTTAGTACACACGTTTGAAGTGTAACTTCCGTACCTAACTCTTCTAGTTTCAGTTTCTCTTTGTGCTAATAGACTATATTTGTATTTTATATATTTTTATTAATATTGATACAGGGTAGGAAACAGCAGCACAAGATTGTTACGATTTTTCGTTTGCGTTTTGGAGGGGGAAAACGCTGCATCTACCTCAAAACGTCCTGCTGTAACTAAGTAACAAAGTTACACTACAGAAATTAAAAAAAAAATCATAATTATTGTAACTCCTCCCCGGCCTTTAACTACAAGGTCATATCGCCTACTACCAGAGCGCTCTATTGAACATGAGCCCGACTCTACTATTTTTAGGTTTTTATGACTCATGCCCGGGCTTTAACTACGAGGTCATATCGCCTACTACCAGAGCGCTCTTTCGTCCCTCTGGTGGACATGAGCCCGACTCTACTGTGGGAGTCCTAAATTTTGCCTACCCTAAATTTTTATTCATCTAGAGTAGGGGTCTTTAACGAGTACCTGACATCGTACAGGCTCGGGACCATCGCTTAACGTCCCATCCGAAGGACGGCGTGCTTAAGTTTATTTTACCTCCCAGATAAAATAAACTAAGGGCCTCGGTCGGGCTACGAACCCACAACCTTGAGCTCAGAAGTCAAGCACGCATACCACTGAGCTACCGGCGCCCTCTGACTCTACTATGGGAATCCTAAATTTTGCCTAGCCTATATTTTAATTCACTTAAACTAGGAGTTTTTAATAAGTACCTGACTTTGCTTAATAACACATCCGAAGGACGGTGTGCTCAAGGTTTTTTTACCTCCCAGATAAAATAAACTAAATTCCTCTGACGGGTTTCGAACCCGCGATCTTGAACTCAGTAAGCATACCACTGAACTACAATATTACCTTTCCAAATATAACGGTTTCAAAAGTTATAAATACTGTGACAGACAGACTGACAGATATAAAGTGATAACAAGAGTTAGTACAATCCGAATCAGAAAAATACCAAACGTAACAGATTAGATAAATAACTTTTTATTTTTTTTTTCTATTTCTTTAATTTATATTTTATACAATTATATAAACGAAGAGCGAGGGAGGGGTGGGTACGCTCTGTCCAGTGGAGTGTAATGAATACCGATTTGGAAATATGTCCCCTAGGTTCGTTAGTTGGAACTTAGCGAATACCAACTGGAGCGTGTTGCTACTATCTCAGACCTGTTACACAGTCACTAAGTGTGATTCCATTGGAACAACCTCCCTGCGACTTTTTTTTTGTTTGTTTTCAGTTGCCCAGCTGTACCAAGTATAGGGGAAGTTATGTCATCGATGAGAAAAACTGTTTTTCGATGAAATTTCAGATTTTCCAAACTCCTATATCCAAAATAAAATACAGTGTAAACTCTATGTAGCGACACTTAATGGACTGCGCATTTTATAGCGTTATTGAGAGTTGTTAAATGAAGAGAAAAAAAATCAATACATATTACATTACATTTAATAGTATTTTACTATTATAATATGTATTTACTAATAAAGTATAACAACAAACATTAATATTGATACAAATAGAGGGCGCCGGTAGCTTAGTGGTATGCGTGCTTGACTTCTGAGCTCAAGGTCGTGGGTTCATAGCCCGACCGAGGCCCTTAGTTTATTTTATCTGGGAGGTAAAATAAACTTAAGCACGCCGTCCTTCGGATGGGACGTTAAGCGATGGTCCCGAGCCTGTACGATGTCAGGTACTCGTTAAAGACCCCTACCCTAGATGAATAAAAAATTTAGGGTAGGCAAAATTTAGGACTCCCACAGTAGAGTCGGGCTCATGTCCACCAGAGTGACGAAAGAGCGCTCTGGTAGTAGGCGATATGACCTCGTAGTTAAAGCCCGGGCATGAGTCATAAAACCTAACCTAACCTAACATTAATACAAATAACAACGCTTTTTGCGTATAGTCTGTTATCTTCGTCTGACGTTTTTTGCTGCTCCAGTATTTTAATTGTACTTTCTTATGTATTTTATCCATATCTTGGGATACTGTGGGATCAACTTGGTTATACAAAAAGTATTTTTCTATTAATTTCGCTGCATCGAGTGCTTGTTTAATGCTTGGTGGAGGCTCAGCATCATCCGTCTCATCTTCTTCATCCCATTGTTGTTGTTCCTCAGTTTTTCTCACCGAACCCAGAATTTCTTCATCTGTAAGTGAAGCTGTTGTAGCCAGGCTGTCGAACGAATTTGTTAGAATCTTCGGTACGTATGATGCCGACAGTCGAGGTAAATACGTGCTAGACAATAAAGCAACAAAATAACAAACAAAAGAACGTACACAGCTGCAGTTCTTATTAATTTCGGCAACTTGAAAGTACTGTTTATTGCTTAGCAATGATGTATTGTTGACGTTATTTAGAGTGGCTGTGATGCTACATAGAGTGTATCATTGTATGGACAACAAGGTAAACCAACCAGATTCAAGTAATTTCGATGTTTCAGGGAGTTTGTCGTTATATCGAGTGGCGTTAAATGGAGTTTACACTGTATATCTGTCTTTGACTTTGATGTAATGAATGTATCGACACTACATTCCATATGTATATTCCTGAAGAAGGGACATAAGAACGTCCCGAAATGTCGTCGTGAAAAGGCATTTTTGAAAAATTATTATCCTAATTTTAATTAAGTTAAAAAATATATCTACAGTATTTATTATGTACTTTATCTACTGTATATAATTATTATTTATGTGTTCATATTTTCAATTTTTAATCATTTCTTTTTACTTTTCAGTAGTATTATGGTATAGTAAGATATCTTAATGCAGGTATACATTCTTATGACGTATCCTATTATATATTATGGTTTAACGGAAATAAATATTATTATTATTATTAATTATAACAAATATAGATAGATAGATACATGATACTGACAAGGGTGGGTAACCATGAGTGAGTGAGAGCCGTCAATAGTAGATATTTGGGCAACCGTCAGTCTACCGTGTGTGCCAAGGTCTGCTACCGTGACGACACGTTTCACAATGCTAAGGTAAGGGGCAACCTTCAGACAGGCAACCCTCAGCATGGCGGCCTAGAAGGACTAGCTGTGGGGCTCGGCATTGTTCGGCCAAATATGAAAATATCATATCTTTAACTCTAATCAGCGACGTTAACCACTCAACCATGTGTTATAACTAGTTACTAAATATTTGTTATCGTCGATGGTGATAAATGCCCTTGTTATCTTTATAACACTATTCAGGCGCTATATTAATTATTTTAATAAGAGAAACGACTCAACAGATATATTTTTTTATTATTTATTTATATATTTACAACGGCATAACATTTGCCTTTAGCAATTGAGGTAACTAGTTCAGTGTTGCTGTACTGCAGAGGTACGTGACCGAAGAGGAGTCCAGGCTAGTCCTGGAGCAGGTCCCTCTGCCATATCCGCTTGAGGAGTCGTGGAGGATTTGTGGGGAGATTGCTTGTAGATAATTCTTGTATAAGTGGATTGGCGTGATGATGGAGTTTGTCTTGAAAAGTTTGATACCGTGTCCTGATAACAGAAGGTACAAATGGGATGTTGAGGTCATTATGTAATGTGAGGTTGGAAACGTAAAATGGGGCATTGGCAATGCGGCGTAGTATAATGGATTGTATTGACTGAAGACGTTGTATGTTTGATTTTTTGGCTGATCCCCATATCTCGATGCCGTAAGTCCAGATGGGTTTAAGTAAAGTGTTGTATATATGAAATTTGTTTTCAAGCGATAATGTCGATCGTCGTCCGATGATTGATTTCAGTAGTCCAAATCGTCGTTTGAGGTATGTGCGTTTCAGTCTGATATGAGTCTTGTTATCTTTATAACACTATTCAGGCGCTATATTAATTATTTTAATAAGAGAAACGATTCAACATATATTTCTATTATTATTATTATTTATTTTTTTAAATTATTATAATAACTTTATTAAACTTATAAATTTTTTTACAGTTTTGCACATAACTTAAATAATTGACATGAAACATGCTTTATGGTATCCTCCGTTTTGAATGTATTTAAACAAAATATATAAGTAATGACTAACAATTAAATTAATTAACAACAAAAATCAATAATTTTTATAATTAAAAAATTAGTCTAGAGTTTATTTACATTTTTGATAGTCCATAAAGACAAGTGAATCACATTAGTGTTTTCTTTTAAGTCGTCGTCTTCGTCGAGTCGTTGGTAAGTTGCTGGCTGCATGAATTGTTAATCATGAAGTCGCCGGTATGATGCCTTGATGCTGTCTTCTACAAGTGGGATAAGTCATCATGAATAATTGTATTTCGGACATACCATGGTGCTCCAGTGATTAGTCTTAGCATTCTGTTTTGTATTTTGAAAACACAATTTAATCATGAATTCTCAGCAGGAAAATTTTAAAAGGTAGAACTAATATTTTCAAGTGTTTTTTTTTATTTATCATATCGCCTACTACCAGAGCGCTCTTTTGTCCCTCTGGTGGACATGAGCTCGAATCTACTGAGAGAGTCCTAAATTTTGCCTACTCTAAATTTTTATCCACCTAGGGTAGGGGTCTTTAACAAATATGTGACATTGTACAGACATGAAAGGACGGCGTGCTCAAAGTTAAGGGCCTCGGTCGGATTTTGAGACCTGGAGACAATGTGCATCCCCAGAACGAATTAATCAATTACCTATCGACCCTCTAAAAAACTGGTCTAAATCTTCATACTGAATTTTGTGTCAATAAATTCATTACAACGGCAGATATTAGAGTTTTTGAGTTAAGCCGCCCCCTAATGCCCCCCTCCCTTGTACCGATTTGGCTGAAAATCAATAGGTTAGTTAGTTAGAGGTTCTGGACTCACATAAATTTCGTGTCGATACATTACCCTATCAGGTATCGTCACAGACAGATAGTAAATTTGTTTTTTAATGGCATTTAACATCAAATTCCGGTGAAAACTCGACATCGAATTTCTGACCGAATATATAAAATTCTCTACATTTCATCTACAATACTAACACAGTGAAGTAGAATTACACTTAAACATTTTGATAGCCGATGCAGTGGCGTATATAGGAAAAAATTTCGGGGGGGGGGGGGGGGGGGGGGGGGCCACCAGGCCGATTTTATATGAAAAAAATAAAATTAACCTTGTATTACCAGAGGTAATATCGGTAGCAGGATTGGCGGTCCCATAGGGACTTGTACCAGAAAAATTAAATTTTATTGTTTTTGTTTTTAAACTTTTTAAATTTAATTTGAAGCTTTTTAAAAAATAAACTAGCTAAGTATATCGTTATGTAGTTATTTGTAAGTATTTGATAAAGACCAAAGAATTTTTACAATATTTACCAATATCATTTTTCCTTACTTGAATTACTTGGTTGTAGTTTTCCTCTACTGGTGGGTCTGGGGGTGGTGGTTGATCAACGGTAATGCTTTTAGCAACACCAGAACTGCTACCGTCTACTTCATCATCGACACTAACAACATTCACATTTTGTTTTTTTGAGAAACATTTGAGTGTCACCACTGGGTGATTTCTCCCCTCAAGACATTTTGACATTGCCATTACCTCTTTATTAGCACATTTGCTTGTTGTATTTATGTGTATACAGTTGTACATGAAAAAAAAAAATTTTTAAATATCAAAGTAACCAGAATCCCCCCCACCATATATACGCCACTGAGCAGATGGACAGGAGAGTTTGACCGACACAGAGTGGTGCAGGCTGGCGGGGCCAAATGGAACTAACCTTTGCCTCGCGGAGGAACGTGGTATTAACGGATTAACAGCGCCACTGTAGGAGAGATTTAAAGAAAGAAGATTAGCAATAATTATTTCATTATCTTTATCTTTATCCCACCTAAGGGGGATTCGAACTCTTATATCCGGCCTAAGTCACTTGTAAGATACTTTATCCCAGTGCTTTTATATTCGGCCTTGTTAAGCCGTAAGGTGTTTTTATATCCCCAGTTATATGAAATTAAGTTATTATGACTCATGCCCGGGCTTTAACTACAAGATCATATCGCCTACTGCCAGAGCGCTCCTTCGTCACTCTTGTAGACATTAATCAAACTCTACTATGGCAGTTCTAAATTTTGCCTACCATAAATTTTATTTTTATTCACCTAAGAGTCTTCAACGAGTACCTGACATCGTACAGGCTCGGGACACCGCTTAACGTCACATCCGAAGGACGGCGTGCTGAAGATTTCTTTTATCTCTCAGAAATAAAATAACCTAAGGGATTCGGCCGGGTTTCAAGCACGTTTATTCTAAGATTCAATATCGGTTGATGTATAGTTTATAAATTATATTATGTTCAAATTGTATGACATATTCAATTATCATTTTATGGTTTAACGGAAATAAAATTATTATTATTATATAATATTTCTCTATATTTCATCTAAGCCCCCTCCGTTAGCTACAACCTTGTCATATTATATTTTGGCTACAGGGGCGTAATTTTCTATAAGAAATCTTGGCTACAGGGGAGTAAATTGTGATAAGAACTCTTGGCTACTGGGGCATACAAATCATTTAAACTCCCTCAGTCAGCTATGAATTTGTCATATTATAAGAAGTCTTGACAACAGGGACATTTCAGTTATGAAGTCTTGGCTACAGGAGCGTATATTTTGGTAAGAAATCTTGACTACAGGGGCGTACATTTCATTTAAATCCCCTCTATCAGCTGCGACTTTGTCATATTATAAGAAGACTAGTCTAACAGGGGCGTACATTTCATGTAACCCCCCTCCTTCAGCTACTTCCTTGTCATATTATAAGAAGTCTTGACTACAGGGCCGTACATTTCGATGAGAAATCTTGGCTACAGGGGCGTTCATTTCGATAAGAACTCTTGGCTACAGGGGCGTACATTTCGATAAAATATCTTGGCTAACAGGGGCGTAAATTTCATTTAAATATCTTGGCTAACAGGTGCGTACATTTCATTTAAACCCCCTCCGTTACCTACGACGTTGTCATATTTTAAGTTACCTTCGCTACAGAGGCGTACATTTCGATAAGAAATCTTGGCTACAGGTGCGTACATTTCATTCAAACCCCCTCCGTTACCTACGACGTTGTCATATTTTAAGTTACCTTCGCTACAGGAGCGTACATTTCGATAAGAAATCTTGGCTACAGGGGCGTACATTTCATTTAAACCCCCTCCGTTACCTACGACGTTGTCATATTTTAAGTTACCTTCGCTACAGGAGCGTACATTTCGATAAGAAATCTTGGCTACAAGGGCGTACATTTCATTTAAACCCCCTCCGTTACCTACGACGTTGTCATATTTTAAGTTACCTTCGCTACAGGAGCGTACATTTCGATAAGAAATCTTGGCTACAAGGGCGTACATTTTATTTAAACCCCCTCCGTTACCTACGACGTTGTCATATTTTAAGTTACCTTCGCTACAGGAGCGTATATTTTGGTAAGAAATCTTGACTACAGGGGCGTACATTTCATTTAAATCCCCTCTATCAGCTGCGACTTTGTCATATTATAAGAAGACTAGTCTAACAGGGGCGTACATTTCATGTAACCCCCCTCCTTCAGCTACTTCCTTGTCATATTATAAGAAGTCTTGACTACAGGGCCGTACATTTCGATGAGAAATCTTGGCTACAGGGGCGTTCATTTCGATAAGAACTCTTGGCTACATTTCGATAAAATATCTTGGCTAACAGGGGCGTAAAT
The DNA here is from genome assembly GCA_963662175.1 of Aradus depressus. Classification (NCBI taxonomy): domain Eukaryota; kingdom Metazoa; phylum Arthropoda; class Insecta; order Hemiptera; family Aradidae; genus Aradus; species Aradus depressus. The sequence goes on along the minus strand of OY759226.1, from coordinate 19,948,330 downwards.
TTCATTTAAATATCTTGGCTAACAGGTGCGTACATTTCATTTAAACCCCCTCCGTTACCTACGACGTTGTCATATTTTAAGTTACCTTCGCTACAGAGGCGTACATTTCGATAAGAAATCTTGGCTACAGGTGCGTACATTTCATTCAAACCCCCTCCGTTACCTACGACGTTGTCATATTTTAAGTTACCTTCGCTACAGGAGCGTACATTTCGATAAGAAATCTTGGCTACAGGGGCGTACATTTCATTTAAACCCCCTCCGTTACCTACGACGTTGTCATATTTTAAGTTACCTTCGCTACAGGAGCGTACATTTCGATAAGAAATCTTGGCTACAAGGGCGTACATTTCATTTAAACCCCCTCCGTTACCTACGACGTTGTCATATTTTAAGTTATCTTCGCTACAGGAGCGTACATTTCGATAAGAAATCTTGGCTACAAGGGCGTACATTTTATTTAAACCCCCTCCGTTACCTACGACGTTGTCATATTTTAAGTTACCTTCGCTACAGGAGCGTACATTTCGATAAGAAATCTTGGCTACAGGGGTGTACATTTCATTTAAACCCCCTCCGTCAGCTACGACCTTGTCATATTACAAGAAATCCTCAACTGTGGAGCTATGGTTGGCTAATCATGCAGCATACACTCCAAGTTTCTAGCAGTAGTTACAATACCGTACAACCTTGACCACTGCCTCTAACAGCTGGGGCCTGCTCCATTGTTGAAAACACACATCTAACATCTATCTGTCTGTGTAGTTGGACCCCATTTTTTTTTTTTTTTTTTTTTTATCGTATTATTTCGGCAACGACACACACTTTCATCTAGTAGTGAGTTTTGTAAACGTATTGTCCGATTTGAACTGGGGCGAATCTATCTTGGAGGGGCCTACAACGCATCTACTGAAATATAGACAAGAAAAAAAAAATGTCGTTCATGAATTACCTTAAGTTTTCGCTCTCCCTCCGTTTGGGCTAATCAATAAATGACTTACATAGTGATTTCTGAATCCTCTGTGATGTTTAAAAAAAAATGTACACATTAAAATTATTAAATTATTAATATAAAAAAAATAATTATATTTATTTTCCTTTAAAAAGCAAATTTCTTTCAAAACAAATGAGTAAAAAACAAAACACGGCCATCAGCTGTTTTTTTAGTGTGTAGAGAGTGTCGAGGCCTAGGAATGGAGACGGTCTGAGTGAAACAAGGACAGTGGTGTTTAAGCTTATGATATAAGGAACTAATTAGGAGTGAATTGACGGTGAAATTGATCCGAAAAGAAGGTACTGTTGTTTGTTTATATGTAAAGGATATATGGCCAGAAATATATAACTTAATCTCTCTCTCTCGTTAAAGACCCCTGCCCTAGGTGAATAAAAATTTAGGGTAGGCAAAATTTAGGACTCCAACAGTAGAGTCGGGCTCATGTCCACCAGAGTGACGAAAGAGCGCTCTGGTAGTAGGCGATATGACCTCGTAGTTAAAGCCCGGGCATGAGTCATACATAACACCTAACCTAACCTACAAATGTTATATAATTATTATTTAGTTTTAATTAACATTTAAACCTCTTATATATTTACCACACCTCATACTAAATTTTGTATTATATTATATATTTATTATATAGGCAATTATTGGGGTTTTTGATAAGAGCCAACCTCTTATTCTCGTTTTCTCTTTGACCGATTTTGATGCAAATTGTTAGACGCCATTTTTATAGAGATTCGAATTTAATTATACAATTTCACGTCGATTCATTCATTAAATCAGCAGTTATTGAGTGAAACCCTCTCTGACACCCCCGTCTTCTCGGCTGATTTCGCGGAAATTTAAAGGCCCCTCTCTTCGATCTTGAGCTCAGTAAGTAATCATGTTACCTCTGATCTTCCAGCGTCATTATATTAACAATGCCGTCATTATTTGGAAACTATTCTTTAATAATTCAAAATTCGAAAGACTACTTTCCTTTTTTTTTGTCGAAACACAAGTTTAATTAAAATGGCAAAGTGCATTTTTTAATTCATTTAAAGGTTGCTAAATAGGTCAAAGGTTTTTTTCTTGCACGTGCAACGGTTTCTCAACAAAACTATCGATGTGAGTAACAGTATATATTTATATTCCTCTGGCAATATAACACATAAACTTCTAATGATATCTTATCTTCATTATTAGTTAATTAACAATAAAATGTTTTCTAGTTAATAAGTGATTGTGATTCATGCCCGAGCTGTGAGGTCATATCGCCAACTACCAGAGCGCCTTCCGTCGCCAAAATCCAATCTACATATATTATATATATATATTTATAAATATATATATATATATATATATATATATATATATAAATAATTGTTATATATATATACATAGAGAGAGAGAGAGAGCGCCGGTAGCTCAGTGGTATGCGTGCTTGCCTTCTGAGCTGAAAATAGTGGGTTCGGAACCCGATCGAGGCCCTTAGTTTATTTAATCTGGAAGGTAAAATAAACTTAAGTACGTCGTCCTTCGGATGGGACATGAAGCGATGGTCCAGAGCCTGTACGATGTCAAGTACGCGGTAGAGTCGGGCACCATGTCCACCAGAGTGACGAATGAGCACTCTGGTAGTAGGCGATATGGACCTCGAAGCTCTAAAGCCCGGGCATAAGTCACAATAACTGACTAAAATACATTCCCATCATGTTAAACATAAATAAATACAACACTGTTTAACATAAGTAAATACATTAAAACGTTAATGTATTAATTTATTTTATAACTAATTTTTTATGACTACTTGGTTAATAATGTATATTAACAAATTTTATTTTAATTATGTTCATCTTAACGTGACGTGGTTGTAATGAAGCTTAAGCCAAAATGAAGTGTACAAAAATTTGTATAACTTAGCATTTAAGTAATGTGAATATTTTTAAAAGATAATATAATATAAATATACAGTTTAATACTAATACCTCAATTATTTTCATTTCCTCCTTTCATTAATAATCTGAGATTAAATTTTTAAAAAAAATAGCGTTTACTTGAAATGAAAGGGTGAAAAAGTGCTGCTACCTGTTGTAGAACGTACAAACTCCATCCAACACTCAGTATAGCCTGTACTCTAGTGGTGAAACCCGTAACTAAATACGATTTGAGTGCCATTTCACTTTATCTAAATTATTTATTGTTTTTTCTTTACTTTTTATTCATTTAATTGATAATCTTTATCATATCTATAAACTTTCACCCTCTTACAACTCAACAAACATGAGTCTATTCTTTTTGTTTACATTGATAATTACAATTATAATTTGGAAGTATGGCCCTTTCTGGATTCTGTAGGCATAATTTTTTAATTGAAAACTAAACTCAAATTAATATTAATTTAATAAATTGACAAGTTTATAATATTTTTGTTCAATTAAAATAATATTTTATACAATTTTATAAAAATTAAGTATTACAATTTTGAATGAATAAACATATGAGGATTCCTAGATAATAAGAAAAAGGGAATTTATTATAGTTAGGTTGGTAAGTGACATAATCTCGGTTAGATTTAGTATATTGGTACAATTGGTCTTGTTAAGATGACCATTTTCTCACTTCCGTTTAGGTAACTATATATGTATTTATTAAATAATTGTATTAAAATAAGTTTTAAACAATACATCAATTATTATTTATTTAAAAAATGTATTTAGAGGTGAATAGTATTAATTATTTTATAAATGTCTATTTTTTTTTTTTTGGTCTCATGCATCATACGCATATAGCCATATCACTGTGTTGTCTACTCATTTACGACATCCATTTCTATCTATGAAATAAAACTCGCTCCCAGACGCGATTCGAACCCGCAACTCGACCATGCGACTAAAGCCCTACGCTCTAGCCCGCACGGCCACCATGGCCCCAATATTTGTTTTCAGAAAACATTTTTAAAAAATTTCTCTTTAAATTGACAATTATATAACAACCAAAATATATTATTCAAGTTGATATATTTTTGTCCGAATACATTTCCGGGATCTGTGTCGATAGCGTGATAAAACCAATAAATACAAAAAATTTATTTTAACGCTTTTCACTCCAATCCGAAATCAGTACACTATTTTTGTGGAATTTGTATTAAAAAAAAAAAAATTGGTGAATTTCCACGCACGAATTAATCAATTAAGTTTCCGCTCTCCCTCAAAAAGTTGTCTTATGGGTTTCTGAATCCTCATAATAAATTTTGTGTGGATACATTCATTACATTGGTAGTTATTGTGGTTTTTGTGTTGACTCCCCTCTGATCTCTTCGGTGAATTCCGTTGAAAATTAATAGATGTCGACCTTATAGGGTTTTGAATATACTTATTAAATTTTGAGTCCGCTCATTCATCTAATCCCCCCTTCCCTTTGGCCGATTTGACTGAAAGTCGACATGTGTCATCTTTAGGGGGTTCTTGGTATACATATAAAATTTCGTGTCGATATATTTGTTTTAACGGAAGTTATCGTGTCCACAGATATACAACAGTTTTTTTTTTTTTTATAATTTAGATGTTCGAAAAACCGTTTTTTGACATAAATATCTCTCGCGGCTATAATATAATGTAATGTCCACATTTGAACGAAAGATCAAGATGGCCTGTTGTAGTAGATCGAATCCGATATTCCTCGCTTGAAAAGAACCATAAGACAGGAATTAATCTAAAGGGGCCCTCACACTGGCAAAAATTTCGCTCAAAATTTTGAGCGCAAAGCTTATTTTTGTACAAAATATTGTATGAACGTGGACCCTTCACACTACACAAAAATTTGCACAAAATTTGAGTTTCGACTAAACATTCGTGATGGAAGCACGGCGCATCGCGTTGTACTCAGCCATAGCCGCATACGTTTCTTTGCCCAGGGCAAACCCGGAGGTTGAAAGTAGCGTAGTTGTATTGTGTGCAGTGTTGAAGGAGTCTTTAAATAATAAGAAAAGAGTGTGGGTCAGGAATTATTTGAAGAAGCGACCGACCCATGGTCATCGTAACCTACTTCGCGAACTGAGCTTGGAACCTACACTTTATCAACATTTCCGCTCTCATGCTACAAAATATTGACAGGACCGCAAAAATTTTCTAAACTTTCAGAAAACTTTTGAACGCCCTACAAAATATTGAAAACCCCTTTTTTTGCACAATATTTGTCCTCACACTCTCAATATTTTTGCACAAAACCGCACATATATTTACAAAACTTTTTGCCAGTGTGAGGGCCCCTTTAGAATAGATAAAGTTGAGTATTGCAATTTAGCGAATCTATTAGGTTATTTTCCAATAGGAATCCTAGAGACGGTGAAAGGTATAGACCATTAAACCGTTTGTTCTAAAATAAGGTTTTTAACCTTTCACTCTATGACGCTGAATTTATTTTTGGATTCTGCACAACTTATAAAATTCTGACATGTATAATGGCTGGGAAATTTAAGTAAATTTATACTAAACAAAATAGTCTTGTGTGTGTTGGTTCCTACAGCAGCCCTGTATCTTTAATAAAGTCCAGGATTCTGTTGCAGGTTCCTTCCATAATCTGCTTTGGTTCCGTTATAGCAGACCCGAAGCAGTAAAATCTTCTGCTTTCTAGTGCTTTACACTGGCTTAGAATATTTACCGGAGTCTCTTTTTCCTCGCCACATTTCCTGTGACGTTTATAGTTGACGTTAACTATAGTTTCGATACTATCGGCATTAAACTATCGATAGTATCTAAGATAAAAACTTTGTTATTTCCGGGATCCACTGAATCAAAGGAAGATTACATTTACTGTTCTTGAGTGTTTCGTTGCTGTGAACTGAAAATTTACTATTCGTGTAGCCTGCTTTGTTGTTTTGAACTGAAAAATGAGTCGTAAACGGAAGTCCGATGTGTGGACTTCGATAAGGATGTGGGTCCAAAAAACTGGCTAAATGTCGTTTTTGCAGTGCCGAATACAGAACTTCTGGGAACACTTCCAATTTGAAAGATCACTTGTTGGTTTTTTGTTGAGGTTTCTGATGTTCTAGTGTTTGATTTTAGTTGTTCGTTTTTGATGGGATATTTTTTTTTTTTTTTCCTTACAATGGAAACTCATCTGGTCAATATATAATATATGTTTTGAATTCATATTTTTATGTGCAATTGAAGTTTGTAGTTTAGTTGCTGATTGCGTTAACGAACCGATCTGATCTGTTGAAGTACGTATTGTTGTTGAACTTTTTCGCTACTAAAATAAATATAGGTACCTACTTACACTGTACGACATCTTGTTTATTTGCCTTCCTTAAATTATTTACATGGTACATGTGTGCATATATATGAGCATAGAGTGACTGAATGTCACTAAAAATATAAATTAAAAAATGTTTCGATAACACTATCGATAGTTTCAAAAACAATCTATACTATCGAAATCGCCATTGATAGTTTTACATCCCTACTTGACAGCCCTGTTATAGCTCCTCTTAGATCCATTCTGCTCATATTCAGGAGCTCTCGGCTCCTTTTCTCTGAGGGTTTCGCTACAAAGAGTTTTGACTGTCTCTACTTTGGGACCCCTCTCCAGAATTGGATCTGTTTCCTGGTCAGAAAAATTTTAGTTAGTTATTGTGATTAATGCCCAGGCTTTAACTATGAGGTCATATCGCCTACTACCAAAGCGCTCTTTCGTCACTCTGATGGACATGAGCCCGACTCTACTGTGGGAGTCCTAAATTTTTATATTAGGGGTCTTTAACGAGTACCTGACACTCGGGACCATCGCTTAACGTCCCATCCGAAGTACGGCGTGCTTAAATTTATTTTACCTCCCAGATAAAATAAACTAAGTGCCTCGGTCGGGTTTCGAACCCATGAATCTTGAGCTCAGAAGACAAGCACGCATACCACTGAGCTACCGGCGCCCTCTAACAAGTTTAGTTAGCTACGATAAGAGATCTTTAACGAGTTACCTGTAAATACCACTTGTCCCATCTAAACGACTACATGCTCAAGGTTTTTTTAACTTCCAGATTTTGAGCTCACTAGGAAAGCACGCTATCCGTGTTCAAAACTCTAAATGATACAGTTAAATGATGCCTCTACGAGGATGTAATGACCTAAGCATTATATTGACAAAAAAAGGACAAGGTTTCATATATTTATTTTATTCTTCCGAATAATACGTGTCTCCTCTGGTAGTAGGCGATATGACGTCATAGCTAAAGCCCGGGCAAGAGTCATAATGACTAACTAAAATTTTTCCTTAAAATATAATATTTTTCGAAAGAGATATAATGCAAGTTATTACAAAACCTCCCCCTTGTTTCCTGTAAATTTTTGTTACGTAAAAAGAAAAAGATATCTTATTTGTTGAATTAGAAACAATAGAAGGTCATTCATAAATTTAGCGCAACCTCTTTGTTGTAAATATTAAATAATATTATTTATGGAAAACAAAATTGATAACAGTTTTCTAAATATAAATGAAATGTTAATTTCAAGTTAAACAAAGACCATACAAGTTCTGGCTTTCCTGTTTGTCTGTCCCATCTGGTAGTAGTCAGTAGGTGATATGACCTTGAAGTTGTAGCCCGGGCATGAGACAGTAACCAACTGTTCCATCATGACTAGAAAATGTTTGAATATACAGTAAAATCCTTTTATAACGATAACGATTCCTGATGTAACGATTTTCCGGATATAACGATGTAAAACCCGTTTGTTAGTTTGGTTTGCTATATGGAAGTGAAGAAATAAATCCGGATATAACGATGTTAGGTATAACGATATTCCGTATAAAACGATCTAAAACATAAGAAAAAGTTGTTTTAACGATATAATATGTATGTATATACGCACATACATACATAATTGGGTAAAACAGTATGAGTTTTTAACTGATGAAAAATACGAACATTATAGAAAAGGGTTTTAAACACGGTTCTTGTTTACTCTTTGCGAGCACAATGACTCATTCCATTTCCAAACATACCATTTCCTTCTTGTCGAATATTCTTCGAACTCCCTTCTTGCCTTCTAGTGCGTATATTCCTAGTTTCAGATTTGTCTTTCCTTTGCCTCTGTAGGGATCGTGACAGTGTAAATATTGAATTGAAAATGACTTCGAACAAATCTCGCGCATTTTCTATTGAAGAAAAAGTGAAAATCATAAATAGGATTGAGAAAAGAGAAACAATCAAAAACTTAGTGTCGGAGCTTCGAATTTCCCAGTCTACGATATCGAGAATCTGGAAATCTAGAGACAAAATCAAACAAACCTTTGAAAAAGATGTGACTTTGAAAAAAAAAACTTAGAAGCAGCCAACATCAAGATTTATAAGACGCACTTCTTATAACAGTTTGGTTCCGGATATAACGATGTATTTTTCTTGGTCCCTTGAATATCTTATAATCGAATTATACTGTATTTAAATCAAACTATATATTTTGAATTTGTCTATTCAAGAAAAACTTTTAAGGTATACATGTTTAGAAAATCAAAGAATAGAGGAAGTGTAGAAGACAGAAGAAGTTATTGTATTTTTACTGCTTCATAATGTATAGGAGAAGTTATGAAATCTAGACATTCAACATTTTAAATAATGTCTGTGAACACGATAAATCGACACGAAATTTTATATGTGTATCCAGAACCCTCTAACGACGACATCTATTGTTTCTCAGCCAAATCGACCAAAGCTAAGGGGTATTAAGGGAGAGGTTTAACTCAAATACCTAATAACTGCCGATGTAATAAATTTATCGAAACAAAATTTAGTATGAGAATTTAAGAGCCTCTATGTAAGTCAACTATTGAATATTAGTACTAACGGTATACTAGTTTCGGAGGGGAAGCGAAAAAGTAATTGATTAATTCTTTCTGGGGAAGTACATTGCCGGAGATTCATGAAAATTGAATTGAATCATGAAAATTGCCTCAAATTCGAGATGGGACCAAAACGTACAACGTTATACTTACTCAAAAAATTTAAAATAAATTTCTGTAGGAAATATTTCAGCAGCATCTCTCACTCTCTCTCTCTCTCTCTCTCATGCGTTGGAGTCCAAACTTAAAGCGTAATTTGAATCTGAATAACGTTTGACTAGGAACTGAAGCTTTCTATATCCTTCTAATGTCTTGACTGTAATGTTTGTCTGTGGTGACGTTGTCTGTATATATTATATTCTTTTTTAATTAGGTACGTTAGATATCCATCCTCCCCCCCCCCCCCCCCCCCCCCCCCCCCCCCCCCCCCCCCCCCCCAATAAGAACGTTTCATTTCGTGCATTATAAAGACTCAAAATAAAAATTCTGGGGGTATTGAGGGTCAGTCAATGATGAAAACACTATTCAAATGCCAACGTTTCGATATATTTCATATCATCATCAGGGCCTAACAAACATGGGGGAATCAAGATTATAAAAAATATAATGAGTGATCAGATACCCTGTTCAGATTGTTCATCATCCTAAGTTGGCATGACATCTCAAATTTAAAAAAGAGATTATACCAACATGAGTATGATTGTAGAACAAAAACTGACTCCGATAATTGCAGCGCCCTAATCAAACACCATAGCCTGAACAAACATAAGTTTGATTTCGCTAATACCAAAATTCTCGACAGACAAATCAATTACTATAAAAGGCTGACAGTGGAAATGGTGTATATTGCCAAAACCTCAAATACTGTCAATTTTTGCACAGATACCAATAACCTGAGCAACATTTATGCCAATTTGCTTCAAAACTGCTGAATCCATTGTTCTGTCTCCAATTATATTTAAAATTAAAAAAACTGTCTGTTTCAGTGTCTACATTCTGTCTAAAATTCTTCATTTAATTAATAAGTTAAATTATGTTCCTATTTATATAATTATAGAGTTTTTTTTCTCAACACAGTAAAATATCTGTTAGCCAGTAGGTAGTTTTAAGTGCCGTTAACTGGGGTTTTCCCTGGATTTATTATCTGTTACCCTCGACCCTTCTGTACCCTTAGTTGAACGTAAGACTTCACAGTCTTCATGCCTTCTCCTCAACCATCTATATTCATAGTAAGTTTCCTTGTTTTTCATCAATGTGTATATGTATATTTATGTATATATGTATTTATGTGGATTTGTGTATGTGTGAATGTATATTTATGTACCTATATATAATTTTAATCGATCACTCATTATATTTTTTGTAATCTTGATTCCCCCATGTTTGTTAGGCCCAGATGATGATATGAAATATATCGAAACGTTGGCATTTGAATAGTGTTTTCATCATTGACTGACCCTCAATACCCCCAGAATTTTGAATTCTACAGTCGCTAGCAAACATCTACTCAAAATAAAGTATATTCCCATTCAAAATTATAAAGTATATCAACCAATAATACTTTATTATAAAGTCTCTTGAAATACCGAACGGAAATATAAACCTCAGATTTAGGGCCAAAAAAAAATCATGGATATCCCTTTTGAAAAAAAAAATAATATTATTTCAGACACTTAAGAGAGCCAAAATCAACATTGGCGTTAAATAGGAAGAGATAAATACTGTTGAAAAATAAAGTATGTCGAATAAATTTCAAGAGAGATTTATAATTTATTAATTAAATAAACAAAGAGGAGGTGGCAATAGCCAAGTGATCCCGGGTTCGAATCCCTCAAATAACTAACTCTTTTTTAAAGAAATACCATACGCTCATCGACAAACCAAAGTTCTACTAGTTCTACCAATTCTGAAAAAGAGTTAGTTATTGTCACTCATGCCTGGGCTACGAGGTCATATCGCCTACTACTATAGCTCTCTTTTGTCACTCTGGATGAGCCAGAGTCTCTTCTACTTTGGGAGACCTAAATTTTGTCTACCCTAAATTTTTATTCACCTATGGCAGGGATCTTTAACAAGTACCTGACATCGTACAGGCTCGGGACCATCGCGTAACTTTCCATCCGTGCTTAAGTTTTTTTTTTACCTCGGCCAGGCTTTTACAAGTAAAATATATTTCTTATATAATCTGAATTTACAGGAAACAAGGGTGAGTTTCATAATACTTCCATCATTTCTTTCGGAAAATATTATATTTTAGGAAGGAATTCTATTGTTAGAAACTGTATCGTTTTATTGTTGATCTAGAATGGCCTGGGCCAAGGTTCCATTTTGTAACCTTAATATTCGAACTTACTCATTTTTTCTTTCTTTTTTCTTTTTTTAAATGATTTTATTCTTATATATATTTTTATTCAAATTACCTATTTCGGTTGTTTTGTGTTCAAAAGTAGTTTTCTTGAGTTGTTATGACTCATGCCCGGTCTTTAACTACGAGGTTATATCGCCTACTACCAGAACTCTCTTTCGTCACTCTGGTGGACATGAGCCCGACTCTACTCTGGGAGTTCTTAATTTTGCCTACTTAGGATTATTCACCTCTGATATCACACAGACTCGGGACAGAAGGACGGCATGCTCTCAGTGTTTTTACCTCCCGTATAAAAAAACTAAGGGATTCGGCCAGGTTTGGATCTTGAGCTCAGTAGGCCAGCACGCTTGAGCTACCGGCGCCCTTAATATATAACTGGGGAATTTAAAGGTTAGATTAGGTTTTATGACTCATGCCCGGGCTTTAACTATGAGGTCATATCGCCTACTACTAGAGCGCTCTTTCGTCACTCTGGTGGACATGAGCCCGACTCTACTCTGGGAGTTCTTAATTTTGCCTACCCTAAATTTTTATTCACCTAGGGCAGGGGTCTTTAACGAGTACCTGACATCGGGCAGGCTCGGGACCATCGCTTAACGTCCCATCCGAAGGACGACGTGCTCAAGTTAATTTTACCTCCCAGATAAAATAAACTAAGGGCCTTGGTCGGGTATCGAAACCACGTTCTTGAGCTCAGAAGACAAGCACGCATACCACTGAGCTACCGGCGCCCTCGGGGAATTTAATTTTCAATTAAATTTCAAACTGAAGAGATACATTTGCGGTAAATTCAGTTTCATTATATTGTAATTATATGGTATTGATGAATTCCTATCAATAGTTTGATAGATAATATAATGATAAATTGTGATATGATATATTTCCTGGATCTGCCCATGGCCAGACTACAGACTACCATAGATATCCCACTATATCTACGTCTATTGTATGAACTGGTCTGATTAGATAGATTCAAGGCTTCGTTAAGGGCCTCTTCTCTTATTAGATGATAGTGTGGACACTCCCCGGAAAAAAAATATGGATAATAGGAAAATAGTAATATATTTAATATATTCAGTTATAATAATAATAATACATTTATTTCCGTTAAACCAATACATGGTAATTATAAGATAGGTACGTCAAAAGGATTTATACATTAAGATAGCTTATAAATTAGATTTATAACTACTTGAGTCTAACACATCTATGATTAGTAGTAATAACAACACTATTGAAAAAAGTTTTTTTTTTATTTTTTTTATTTACAAATAGCTATTTACAACTGTATACAAATACATACAACAAGCAAATGTGCTAATAAAGAGGTAATGGCAATGTCAAGATGTCATGAGGGGAGTATACAGGACTTTCATATCGCCTATCACCAGAGGGCTCTTTCGTTGTTCTGGTGCACATGAGCCTGACACTACTGGGGAGTCCTAAAGTTTGCCGACTTAGGTGTATTCACCAAAGGGTCTTTCCGAAAGACGTCCAACTAACGTTTTTTTCATATCCCAGATAAAATAAAATAAAAGCCTCGGCCGGGATTCGAACCCACGATCTTGAGCTCAGCACGTTACCTTTGAGCAACCGGCGCCCTCTATTCTATAGTCTATAAATTATGTGATATTGGGAGGAGGGTCAAAGTAAATAGAGAATTTCTGTTTAGCTGTTATAGGCTGGCATTATGTGAAATGACTAGGCTTTACGTGAAATGACATGTTACGTTATTTGAAACAATCAGTCAAATATTCGAAAAGATGAGAAGTTTTCAAAGTACCTAACTTAAAAAATTCTGTTTGTCCGTGTGTCTGTGAGTGAACACGATAGAATGAATGTATCGACACGAAACATTATAAGTGATCCAGAACCCTATATCGACGATACCTATCGATTTTCAGCCAAATTCACTATAGGAAAGGGGGAGTTTAGGGGACAGGCTTGACAAAAAACTATAATAACTGCTGATAAAATGGATTTATCGATTTGAAATTTCATATTTGTCAACTACAGTAGTTCTATAAGTTGAACACCAAGGGAGACGCCAAAAAATTCGAGTTACCGAGTTTTCGAATTATGGAGGATTTGGACTTATGTGGATTTTGATTCGACTTGTAGAGGTTAAGATTCATTCTAACTAATTTTGAGTTAGAGAGGTGAAATAAATACAAATTCAAGTTACAGAGGTAACAAACATATTTATATTTATTATAAATCAACATTATTCCAAAACATCCTTAAAATAAAAATACGTAGTATGTATACTATGTAGGAGAGGGCGCCGGTAGCTCAGTGGTATGCGTGCTTGACTTCTGAGCTCAAGGTCGTGGGTTCGTAGCCCGACCGAGGCTCTTAGTTTATTTTATCTGGGAGGTAAAATAAACTTAAGCACGCCGTCCTTCGGATGGGACGTTAAGCGATGGTCCCGAGCCTGTACGATGTCAGGTACTCGTTAAAGACCCCTGCCCTAGGTGAATAAAAATTTAGGGTAGGCAAAATTAAGAACTCCCAGAGTAGAGTCGGGCTCATGTCCACCAGAGTGACGAAAGAGCGCTCTAGTAGTAGGCGATATGACCTCATAGTTAAAGCCCGGGCATGAGTCATAAAACCTAACCTAACCTATATATGTAGGTATTAAAAAAAGTAAGTAATTTTTTTTTGCTTTAGATAATTCGGTTGTTCTCTATCTATAGCATTGTCTAAGGCTTCTTACACACCAAAGCCGAGCCGAGCCGGGCGAAGCGATGCGAAGCCGAGCCGAGCCGGGCCGGGCGATGCGATGCGAAGCCGAGCCGAGCGGAATCTGCCTGCGTTCGCACCGAAGCCGATTCGCTCTCAGTAGGTTTTCTAGCTTTGTAGTGAGAACTGGGCTGAAACACCGAACTAGACTGAATGACGGAAGAAAACGCTCGAATTGGCGGAAGGTAGTACTGCTCAAAACCGCTCGGCCTTGGTTTGAATACTCCCATGTAAACCCTGCGTATTTAGCGCTCAAGCGTTTCTGCCCGGCTCGGCCCGGCTTTGGTGTGAAACCCCACTAAGGTATAAAGAGCAGAAAATTCTACTACTTCTGACAATTTTTCAATGGACAACAAATGACTTGCTTCGCTAAAGTTCAAATGAAATCAACAATAATATCCTTTATCATTTCTTACAATTGGTAATCCTATTTATTGTATACTCCTAAATTGTTTTCTAAGAAACAATGGTATACATTGTCGGCAAATTCTTAAAGTCGGTAACTTATTTTTTTTCGAGCTATAGAGGTAATAAGTTTCAAATAATCTAGTTGTAAAGTTTGTAAAATAAATCATTGCTATGTTCGAGATACAGAGGTCTAATATATTTTTTCGAGTTATAGAGGAAAAATATGTACCAAAATGGCTTGTAGGGACTCACTGATTATTTCGACTAATAGAGGGTTGAGATTTCGAGTAATGGAGGTTTTGGGGCTTGAAGGGAAAGGAACAAAACTTTTTTTCTAGTTTTGGAGGTTTTCGACTTATCGAGGTTCGACTTATTGAGGTTCGACTTAAAGAGGTTGTACTGTATATTGAATATGGTTTTTGAAGGGGAGCGAGTTAATTCAATAATTCGTTCCGGCGAAGTACATTGCTAGTGATTCTACTACGAGTTTTTCCTTCTGCCGCCTAATAATTTTAAAATATCTTACTATTGGTAAATAATGATGTATACAGGAAGTAATCGGTTAGAAATTCGAAGTTGAATTTTCACCGAAATCTCATGTTTTCCAAAAACCTGATTCGTCCCTTTGGCCGATTTGGCTGAAAATCAATTGGTGTCTGAAGGTTTTGATAACGTAGAAGTAAAACTAAGTGTCTTGACCAGGTTTCGAACCCGCGTTCTTGAGTACAGTAGACAAGCACGCTATCCCTGAACCACCGGGCGCCTTCTTCTATATTTATTATCCAAGATATAGTGGAATGAGTGGCAAGCCTGAGTGGTGTCTTGTTACAGTCATTGATAAGACTTCATTTGATTAGTGTCTCTCTAAACGATCAATGGAGTATTTTTAGTTGTCAATTTACACTCAAATTAACAAATATTTAACAGATACAAGTTTCTTAGGATAATGTGAAGAAAGAAGGGGCACCATTAACAAAACCCTTATAACTAGGGCGCGGATTTATATGCATTTGCATATCCGTTTCTATCCTTCACACATCAATTATATAGTTTTTATAACATGTTTTGGGTCAAAGGGAATCAATTAAAGCAACTTTACTTTAGTATATTATAGAAAAAATTATTTACCAATTTAAAATTCTTAAAAATTGAATTATTGCATCTTTAATGTGACAAAAGTGAAAGCAAAAACATGTGACCTCGTAAATAAATAATAAATACTTTTTATTTCGCGAATTTCGGGTCGGAACTTTTCGCAGTGATTCAGGCGCTTTATATTGTACAACTTGCGATACGGTGGTTTCAACATCTCGAAGATCTGTCCGAAAATTGATTGGTGTCCTTATGAGGTTTTGGTCTCATATAAAATTTCGTGTCAATATATTCATTATATCGGTAGTTATTAGAGCTTTTATGTTAAGGCTATCCCCTACTTTCCCTCACCTTAGGTCGATTTGGCTGAAAATCAATATGTGTCGTTGTTAGAGGGTTTTGTATTCACATATAAAATTTTGTATCAATATATTCATTATATCGGTAGTTATTAGAGCTTTTATGTTAAGGCTATCCCCTACTTTCCCTCACCTTAGGTCGATTTGGCTGAAAATCAATATGTGTCGTTGTTAGAGGGTTTTGTATTCACATATAAAATTTTGTATCAATATATTCATTATATCGGTAGTTATTAGAGCTTTTATGTTAAGGCTATCCCCTACTTTCCCTCACCTTAGGTCGATTTGGCTGAAAATCAATATGTGTCGTTGTTAGAGGGTTTTGTATTCACATATAAAATTTTGTATCAATATATTCATTATATCGGTAGTTATTAGAGTCTTTATGTTAAGGCTATCCCCTAATCTCCCTCACCTTAGGTCGATTTGACTGAAAATCAATACGTGTCGTTGTTAGAGGGTTTTGTATTCACATATAAAATGTCGTGTCAATACATCCATTATATCGGTAGTTATTAGAGCCTTTATGTTAAGGCTATCCCCTACTTTCCCTCACCTTAGGTCGATTTGGCTGAAAATCAATATGTGACGTTGTTAGAGGGTTTTGTATTCACATATAAAATTTTGTATCAATATATTCATTATATCGGTAGTTATTAGAGTCTTTATGTTAAGGCTATCCCCTAATCTCCCTCACCTTAGGTCGATTTGACTGAAAATCAATACGTGTCGTTTTTAGAGGGTTTTGTATTCACATATAAAATTTCGTAACAATACATTCATTATATCGGTAGTTATTAGAGTCTTTATGTTAAGGCTATCCCCTAATCTCCCTCACCTTAGGTCGATTTGACTGAAAATCAATACGTGTCGTTGTTAGAGGGTTTTGTATTCACATATAAAATTTCGTGTCAATACATTCATTATATCGGTAGTTATTAGAGCCTTTATGTTAAGGCTATCCCCTAATCTCCCTCACCTTGGGTCGATTTAACTGAAAATCACTACGTGTCGTTGTTAGACAGTTTTGTATTCACATATAAAATTTCATGTCAATATATTCATTATATCGGTAGTTATTAGAGCCTTTATGTTAAGGCTATCCCCTAATCTCTCTCACCTTAAGTCGATTTGGCTGAAAATCAATACGTGTCGTTGTTAGAGGGTTTTGTATTCACATATAAAATTTCGTATCAATACATTCATTATATCGGTAGTTATTAGAGCTTTATGTTAAGGCTATCCCCTACTTTCCCTCACCTTAGGTCGATTTGGCTGAAAATCAATACGTGTCGTTGTTAGAGGGTTTTGTATTCACATATAAAATTTCATGTCAATACATTCATTATATCGGTAGTTATTAGAGCCTTTATGTTAAGGCTATCCCCTAATCTCCCTCACCTTAGGTCGATTTGGCTGAAAATCAATACGTGTCGTTTTTAGAGGGTTTTGTATTCACATATAAAATTTCGTGTCAATACATTCATTATATCGGTAGTTATTAGAGCCTTTATGTTAAGGCTATCCCCTAATCTCCCTCACCTTAGGTCGATTTGACTGAAAATCAATACGTGTCGTTGTTAGAGGGTTTTGTATTCACATATAAAATTTCATGTCAATACATTCATTATATCGGTAGTTATTAGAGCTTTTATGTTAAGGCTAACTCCTAATCTCCATCACCTTGGGTCGATTTGGCTGAAAATCAATATGTGTCGTTGTTAGAGGGTTTTGTATTTACATATAAAATGTCGTGTCAATACATCCATTATATCGGTAGTTATTAGAGCCTTTATGTTAAGGCTATCTCCTAATCTCCCTCACCTTGGGTCGATTTGGCTGAAAATCAATACGTGTCGTTGTTAGAGGGTTTTGTATTCACATATAAAATTTCGTAACAATACATTCATTATATCGGTAGTTATTAGAGTCTTTATGTTAAGGCTATCCCCTAATCTCCCTCACCTTAGGTCGATTTGACTGAAAATCAATACGTGTCGTTGTTAGAGGGTTTTGTATTCACATATAAAATTTCGTGTCAATACATTCATTATATCGGTAGTTATTAGAGCCTTTATGTTAAGGCTATCCCCTACTTTCCCTCACCTTAGGTCGATTTGGCTGAAAATCAATATGTGTCGTTGTTAGAGGGTTTTGTATTCACATATAAAATTTCGTGTCAATACATTCATTATATCGGTAGTTATTAGAGCCTTTATGTTAAGGCTATCCCCTAATCTCCCTCACCTTAGGTCGATTTGGCTGAAAATCAATACGTGTTGTTGTTAGAGGGTTTTGTATTCACATATAAAATTTCATGTCAATACATTCATTATATCGGTAGTTATTAGAGCCTTTATGTTAAGGCTATCCCCTAATCTCCCTCACCTTAGGTCGATTTGGCTGAAAATCAATACGTGTTGTTGTTAGAGGGTTTTGTATTCACATATAAAATTTCATGTCAATACATTCATTATATCGGTAGTTATTAGAGCCTTTATGTTAAGGCTATCCCCTAATCTCTCTCACCTTAGGTCGATTTGGCTGAAAATCAATACGTGTCGTTTTTAGAGGGTTTTGTATTCACATATAAAATTTCGTGTCGATACATTCATTCTATCGGGAGTTATCATGTTCACAGACACACAGACAGACTTTTTTTTTCATAATATCGACAAACATGAAATTCCGTTGAAAATTCCATATCAAATTTCTGACCGATTTCATAACTTCCCCTATACTTCAATGAATGAGAATCAATCGATTATTCCCCGGTTTAATACTCTTGTTTACCCATTTTCTTAGAATAACAAAAGAAAAAAAAAGGAACGAATCTTGTTTGTTAAGGTTATTTTCCTAGATTATCAAAATATTATAATTAGTTAATTTAATTTCTTTATTATTTTTTTTATATAACAGATTGCAAAAGAAATGAATAGATAATGATAGAAGATGGCAATATTACATCTGAAACACTCCCCACAGAACAACCAATCATAATAGTTCAAATTGGACTCATATCAGCTGATTGATAAATCTTTTGTCACTTTACACAACAGACAAACAAATGATAAGTAACATGATCTTTGACATTTCATCACACTATTGATATTTTTTCATGACTGACCCCACACGTTGAACAAAAAATATATATATTTTTTTTATTTATTTTTACTATACGATTTTTTATTTTTTTGTTTTTCTCAATTCCCCCCCCCCCCCCCCCCCACCGGTCATTCCGATACTGCAATCTCCTGAACGTTCAAAAGAATAAAAGAGAGAATTGTTTTTAAATTATAATCAAAAGTGCAATGTGTCCCACGGGTTATACGTCTGTTCGACCTCCACTGGCCTATCTAAGAAAATGGCTACGTCGAGAATTCAAAATTAAATGGCTTCGTCGAGAACTCAAATTTGGGAATCTTCAAGAGTCACCAATAAATCCCGAAAGGTCATCTCTTCCGGAGGCTATAAGGTAAACTGTATTTTTCAGTTATTATAAAAAAAATATGTATATATGTAGCCAATACAGGACTTTCTTATACCAACCACGCTTTTACAGTTCACTCCCCCCCCCCCCTTCTCAAAATCATTTCATACTGGAATTACTATAATTTGAAGAAATTTATTTTATATTCTTTGAGGCGCTATAACTTTTGTTGTATCGATTCTATCCAAATCTGTGTTGTTGATAGCGATTAGAAATTTAATAGGCAACATTTTTGGAAAGAACTATTTTTTCGATAGGACTAACCGTTTTCCGGTAAATGAAGGAAATCTCTAAAAATAGGTGTTTCCTAACTAAATTTCGGGATGGTTTTCGCCATGTATCACTAAAACTAGACAACCTACGAAAAATATTATTTTCTATAAAATATGTATTTTAGTTTTCTTTACAACTATTACTAGAAAATATTTTAGGTCATAAACATAAGTGATATTTTGTATAATGTAGTTAAGTCCCGGGGGAAAGTGGTCTCAATTTTGGTCCAATTTTTGCCAAAATCTAATCAGATCTAATATAGCACGTGTTACCCTTTCATTCCAAATTTAAAGTTCATAGCTACAATCCTTCTTACGATGGAGCGCTTATAACTTTCGAATCAACCACACTGATACAAACGCACACGCACAACATCGTCGCGAACATGGTCAAAACGTATTCAGGGAAAATCTGTTGAAACCTCCATCTTGGATTTTCGCACAATTACAATACTTGCTTATGCTTTAGATATTAGAAAATAATAAAATTATCTATTTTGCATGATTATTTGAATTTTGAAAATCTCAAAATCCATGAAGATCTAAATGTTGAGCTCCTTCTGGACTAAATAATAAATTACAGTAAAAACTGTTTACTTAAGTGTGACACAAAACGTTTTGGTAAAGAAAATAGAGACAACTCAGGGAGGGAAACACAAAAATATCCTTTCACGATTTTAAATTATAATCTCTGTTTTTGAATGTTTATTAAGTTTATTAATTTATTTTCTATTCATTTCAGTTACTTTGTATTTGTTTTTTCTTTAACAGTTTTTTAAAATTTACTCTTAAGCAGTAACATTGTCTTTAATTTAACTGATTATTTTTGATTTGTATTTAGTGTATAAGGGTAATGGTTAAGGAACCTTATTGTATAATTGTACCTCTAAATGCGACTGTTATAATAAACTCTTCTTCTTCTTCTTCAATTTTGAAGAAGACATTTTTGAAATGAATATTACAGTTTTTTGTTTGGTTTGTCTTAACATAAAAACATTGTCTCAACTGGTGACGTTAAAAATGAATACACCCTCAATTTTTAAGTACGTCATATAGTGACGTAGGGGAATATTTTGGTACATCATTCTTGAAAGAGGGAGTGGGGAGGACTAGAAGGGGTGCGCAGAGTCCGGGGTTTAACTACAAGGTCATATCGCCTACTACCAGAGCGCTCTTTTGTCACTCTAGTGGACATGAGCTCGACTCTGATATGGGAGTCTTAAATATTGTCTACCCTTAATTTTTACTCATCCAGGGTAGGTATCTTATTTTTTTAGTACCTTGACAACGTACAAGCTCGGACTCATCGCTTAACGTCCCATCGAACATCCAAAACAAAATAAACTAAGGGCCTCTGTCAGGTTTCGAACCCGCGATCTTGAGCTCAATAAGCAAGCACACATACCACTGGGCTACCGGCGCCCTTGATTTGGTTGTTATTAGAGTTTCTGAGCTGAGCCATCTCCTCTGATCCTCCACTTCCCTTTGGCCGATTCGAAACAAAAAGATTATATAAAATTTCGTGTCGAGAGTCGGGCTCATGTCCACCAGTGCGACGAAAGAGCGCTCTGGTAGTAGGCGATATGACCTTGTAGTTAAAGACTGGGCATGAGTCACAATAAATAACTATATGGTAAACTATATACTATATATGAGAAACGCGGAACTATTGTGGAAACTTGTAATAAATAAATAAAACATACAACGTTTTAAAAATATTTATTCATAAACATAAATTTCTGCATTATACTATTGTCAAGTTTAGTTATGAACTAAGACAAGTTTGCTGATTGAGAACCATTCTTTTGGGAAAATCAGGTAGGTAACGAAAGTGTTCAAATTTATTTTTATCTGAGAAGAAAAGAAAAGCTTCAGCATGCTGTCCTTTTGATAGGACTTTAGCGATGTTTCCGAGCCTGTTCGATGTCAGTTACTCGTTAAAAGTCCCTATCTTAGGTAAAAAAACAATGATAGAAAAAATTTAGGACTATCGAAGTTGAGTCAGGCTATTATATAAAATTTCGTGTTGAGAGACGGGCTCATGTCCACTAGTGGGACGAAAGAGCGCTCTGGTAGTAGGCGATACGACCTCGTAGTTAAAGCCCGGGCATGAGTCACAATAAATAACTATATGGTAAACTATATACTATATATGAGAAACGCGGAACTATTGTGGAAACTTGTAGTAAATAAATAATACAAATAACTTTTTTTAAATATTGTCTACATCAAAAAAATATTTATTCATAAACTACCGATTTCTGCATTATACTATCTTTTGGGAAAATCAGGTAGGTAACAAAAGGGTTGAAATTTCTTTTTATCTGAAAAAAAAAAAAATCCTTGAGCATGCTGTCCTTTTGATGGGACTTTAGCTATGTTTCCGAGCCTGTTCGATGTCAGTTACTCGTTAAAAGTCCCTATCTTAGGTAAAAAAACAATGATAGAAAAAATTTAGGACTATCGAAGTTGAGTCAGGCTATTATATAAAATTTCGTGTTGAGAGACGAGCTCATGTCCACTAGTGGGAAGAAAGAGCGCTCTGGTAGTAGGCGATATGACATTGTAGTTAAAGCCTGGACATGAATCATAATAACTAGTTAGTTATTATGATTCATGCCCAGGCTTTAACTACATATAGTTATATGTTAAAATATATATTGAATATGGGGTGAAAACATTTAATTTCTGACCGATTACATAATTTTCCCTATACTTTGTGTAGCCATGGAAACCAAATATATAATAATCTCTCTCTCTCATTTCCGGCGATGTACTTCCCCAGTACGAATTAATCAACTAGTTAGTCATTGTGACTCATGCCCGGGCTTTAACTTAGAGGTCGCCTACTACCAGAACGCTCTTTCGTCGCTCTGGTGGACATGAGCCCGACGTGCCTTCAACGAGTACCTGACTTTTTTTATAACAACAGGACTTTTTTAATAACTATTAGGTGTTATGAACTCATACATATACATATACGTTAAAGCCCGGGCATGAGACACAATAACTAACCAAAGACATTTCTCTTTAAGAAATCAGTGCCATATCAGTGTTGTGTAACTGTCAATGATTCGCCCTATCTCGGACGGAGGGGTAAAGTGCGTTTTCTCAATGACATTTTAATCTATAACTGTTTAGCCATTCTTAGTCATACGATAAACTCATCTTCATATTACACCATATATTCCAATAAGACATCATATGTTTTTGAAAGAAAAACAATAAATAAAAAAAATTCGTCAGTGTATCACGGGCTTTAACTTCGAGGTCATATCGCCAACTAACAGAGCGCTCTTTCGTCGCTCTGGTGGACATGAGCCTGACGTGTCTTTAACGAGTACCTGATTTTTTTTACCTCCCAGATAAATAAACTAAGGGCCTCGACCGGTTTTCAAACCCGCGGTTTTGAGCTCAGTAAGCAAGCACGCATACCACTGAGCTACTGGAGTCATTCACTTCTATAGATTTAGAAGGTATATGATTAATAATGATGCAAACATAATTTATTTATTCCAAAAACTGGATTTACGCGATTAATGCAAAAGTAAAAAAGTGCTGCCCTGAAAAGTTACTAATTTAGACTTACCAATTTATTCCCTGTGACCAGAGATAATACGAAGATATTAATATTATGCTATAATTATATAATATATATCATATAATAATTCCACAGGTTCCCCTAAAGTTGGTATGGTTGGAGAAGTAACCAAAGTTGATATCACAACACACCTCATATCACAAAGACGTGTTAATCCCTCCTCTAAACACATCTTACGATAACGATATCACCCAGACATACTTCACCTCTTTGTCTGGACATCAACCTTCATTTTGCTGGCCCTTAAGATCCTCTCGACATAAGTAGCGTCTTTTCAGTCATATCACCTTGTAACTTGCTATTTATTTTAGAGAAGATAAACTATCTGTCGTATGGCTCAAAATCTGAGTTCACTATTTTTTTTTTTCCTCAGCTAGGGGGAAGTAGAAACACAAATAACTGACGAAATTTTTATATTGATACAAAATTTCATGTGTATGAGGATCAAAAAATAACGGGAATTTTCAGTTTTTGAAAATAA
Organism: Aradus depressus; assembly: GCA_963662175.1. Taxonomy (NCBI): domain Eukaryota; kingdom Metazoa; phylum Arthropoda; class Insecta; order Hemiptera; family Aradidae; genus Aradus; species Aradus depressus. The sequence goes on along the minus strand of OY759226.1, from coordinate 19,924,705 downwards.
TTTTATTTATTTGTCTACATCAAAGTTATCCCCTTCAAAATAGTCCCCCTTAGATATTATACACTTATGGCAGTGCTTCTTACAATCGCCGAAACACTTCTGGAACTCAATCTCATCTATGTTTGTGAAACGACGGCCCTTTAAGGTTCTCTTTAATGTTGGGAACAGAAAAAAGTCACACGGAGCCATGTCTGGCGAATATGGAGGCTGGGGCATCATTACAGTGTTGTTTTTGGCCAAAAATTCACAAACAAGCAATGAAGTGTGAACAGGTGCATTATCTCGGTGCAAAAGCCATGAATTGTTTGCTGATTGCATTGCTTCACGCAAACGGCGTTGCACTTGTAGGTAGTACTCCTTATTGATCGTTTGATCTTGTGGCAAGAACTCATGGTGCACAGTGAGCAGCATGACCTTCACATTCGACCGCTTTTTGGAAACGCTTATACTATTCGTATATTCAACAGAATGGCTCATCTTAAAAATTCCAATAACTGCCAATGTATTGAATATATCGATATGAAATTTTATATTTAAATTCAAAAAATTAATAAACATTCAAAAACAGATATTATAATTTAAAATCGTGAATGGATATTTTTGTGTTTCCCTCCCTGAGTTTTCCCTATTTTCTTTACCAAAACGTTTTGATTTGTGTCACACTTAAGTAAAAGTAGAATACAGTGGAATAATAATTAGAATAAGTCTTGTGATGCAAAGGGCAAGTGCATTTAAATACTTTTACCATAATATGGTATTGTTTATATTTAATACTTTTATAGAAATAATATTTCAAGTAACATAAATGTGCTTTACCTGTTTTGCAGGAATTTTTCAAACCTGACTTAAACCCTTTTGCCCAAAAAACCGGAGAAATATATAATTAAAGTGAAAAACCCAGATAATACCTGTTAATATTTAGCCAAATCGGCGAAACAAAAACCCTAATAACTGCCGATGTAATGAATATATTGACAAAGAATTTAGTTTGAGGATTCAGAAGTTATGTAAATCAAAAATTGAGTTTGTGAAGACGAAAAAAGTAATTGATTAATTCGTGTTGAGGGAAAATATGGCCGTCCATCGAGTCGGAGAACGTAAATTTTCCGATGAAAAATCAACGTCGCTGTTATCAATAACAGGTACTTAACTGTCTTACGAACTCAGATCAATCAAAATGTGAATTAGGCTATAAAACATTTTTAAATTTTATAAGGATAATAAAAAAAAAAGTTTATTTAATCATTATAATCATATAAACAAAGACATTATCAAATTGTGATAAAAAAAAAGGGGAGGGGGTTGTATATATATATATAATAAATGTTTAGGTAAATCTATTCAGTAAATACATGAGACCGTTACTGCTACCGTACGTCTACCAATATGCCCGCGGTAAATGTCGAGAAAAAGTAAGTAATACTTTTTTCAACAATAGCGTATCCAGACACCCCCAATTTGTGAAATTTTTTTAAGGAAACAAAATTAAAAGTCGATGGTAAATCACACTAGTTAGCTAGTAGCTCAGTGGTATGCGTGCTTGCCTTCTTAGCTCAAAGTCGTGGGTTCGAAACTCGGCCGAGACCCTTAGTTTATTTTATCTGGGAGGTAAATTAACTTAAGCACGCCATCCTTCCTGTACAATGTACTCGTTAAAGACCCCTACCCTAGGTGAATAAAAATTTAGGGTAGGCATAATTTAGGACTCCCATAGTAGAGTCGGGCTCATGTCCACCAGAGTAGCGAAAGAGCGCTCTGGTAGTAGGCGATATGACCTTGTAATTAAAGCCCGGCCATGAGTCATATTAACTACGTAACCAATATATAGTTAAGAAGAAATATGTGATATGAATTTAATTGATTTTTTTTATTATGGTGTAATGTGTAGTTAATAATTATTGAATTATACATTAATAAACTTAGTTTATTAATAATAAATACTTTAAATCAGAAATAGCTCTCCCAAATTCTCTGTCCAGAGCATGCCACTGCACATTGTACATATCTCTATGCAGTATCTCATGCATATTCCTGCCATGTTAATGTTTCTTCTGTACAGTATAATAACTAATAACTAACTCTCCAAAGCCAATCTAATATTTGGTCTAAAAAACAATACTTGACTTGTATAGTGGCTTCTGAGTTCTAAAATTAACTTAAACACCCCGTCTGGGTACTCGTCAAAGACCCCTACCCTAGGGGAATAAAAATTTAGCCTAGGCAAAAATTAGGACTCCCATTGTAGAGTCGGGCTTATGTCCACCAGAGTGACAAAGGATCGCTCTGGTAGTAGGCGATATGACCTCGTAGTTAAAGCCCCGGCATTAATCATAATAAGTAACTACTCACACATAAACTGGGATGTTTTCTTCTTAACATTGTACCACCCTCATTTCATAAGGTTGTTTTTTTCAACTTTGCCAAAAATGTAGCAGATATCATCAAAAAAACTATTTAAAAGATCCAATGTTGCCACCTTCAATCAGAAATAAATTCCAGTTATTAAAAGCCCTAAACTTATTTCCGAATACATAAATAAAATGAATAAATATTTATTATGTACATATTTTTCTAATTGATATAGAACTTTATAAACAGCTGTTAAAATTGAAGCAATAAAAAAACATATGATATATTTTTCAAAAGTAATTCCAAGCATGTAACAACTTTTCAAGAAATATATATTTATCGTAAGACTTTTTTTCGTTTGATTTTTAAGCAAGAACCATAATGAGTGTTCTGCGAATTTAGAAATGTTTACAAAATTTTTATTGTCAAAAAAATGTTATTTTTCAGGTATGTAAAAATAATTTCAATTATTCTTGTAATTGTTCGTTTAATGTTCGTATTGTGATTTCTTTCTTGTTTCAAATGCCAAAAAAAGTGTTTCTATAAGTTTAGTTTGTTTAAACTGAAGATTATTTAATGGTTATATTGTTAGTTATTATGACTATTACATCTTCATATATATTGTTAGTTATTATGACTATTACATCTTCATATATATTCTTAGTTATTATGACTATTACATCTTCATATATATTGTTAGTTATTATGACTATTACATCTTCAACCGTTCCTTCAGAACACTCTACTTCCTCAATGCTCTTCGCCACCTCCTCCCCACTAAAACCCGTCAGCTGTTGGTATCCTACCTTGTTTTCCCCTACTTTGATTATACTTGCCTCGCATATGGAGGATTCTCTCGTGAGCTCGACCTGAAACTAAAGTTAGTCATGAATTCCTTTCTAAGATTCATTTTCAGGCTCCCCAGACACTCCTCTATTACTAGTTCTTATACAGACCTAAAATGGCTCTTCCCATCCTCTCGTCGATAATATTTCCTATGCTCCTTTCTCTATCAAACCATATCTTCCCAAAAGGCCACCTACATCTTCCAAATGCTCCCAATTTAAATCCCATATCCACCAGAAAGTCACTAGATCCCAGGACAACAACATACCACAACTCCTTCCTTATCCAGGCTAACTCCCTCTGGAACTCTCTCCCTCTCCAGATTCGCCATGCTCCTACTCTTCTTTCATTTAAGTCTCTACTTTTCCATTATCTCCTAACTCAACAAACCTCTGATTCCTAAGGCTGACTCCTATGAGATAGTTCTCGTCTTCCTATAAGTCCTATAAGTAGGTATTCCTCCTCTGCTGTTCCACAGACACAGGTTAGCAGACTCCAGAACCCTCTAAAGACGACACCTATTATTTTTCAACCAAATTGACCCAAGGAGAAATAGGGATGAAGGGGGAAAATTAACATAAAAACTCTAATAACTGCCGATGTAGGGAATTTATCGATACAAAATTTAGTATGAGAATTTAGGAGCTTCTATGTAAGTAAACAAATGAATATTATGATGATTCACCGACTTTTTTTTCCCTTAGTTGGTGCCAATATTACATAAACATTATAATTTATCTTTCATAATTGTTATTGAATATTATTTATTAATTTTTTTTTTAATTTTGTAATTTTTTGTGTTGTCAGGTGCATTGGGTTGGCGGTGAAACCTCACATCAAGCCGACCAGTGGAATTAGGAAGATCCCGCCCTTCCGAGGTCTCAGCTTGGACTGTTTGCCTAGTAAGGTAAGTCTGTTAGTTATTGTTACTCATGCCCGGGCTTTAATTACAAGGTCATATCGCCTACTAACGGTGCACTCTTTCGTCACTCTGGTATTTACCTAGAATAGTCTATTGGGAGTTATCGTTTTCACAGACACATACAAACGGAGAATATTTTTTTTTAGAAATAAAAAGACATATTTTATGTACCGGTTTGTGCGAAACGTGCCGATAACGTTGTTTTGAAACCCGTTTTTTTAGGCATTTGCATGATTTACGCAAAAACAGTGAGTCCTATCGAAAAATTGATATCAATCAAAAATGTTCGTTATTAAATTTCTAATTGTTAATGTTTTCTTGAGTTTGAGGTAAGACCAATATCAACAAAGTTACAATATCTCAAAGAATGAACAATAAAGTTCCTAAAGTGTTTAAATTGTAACACATAACAAAACATCAAAACCCTAATAACTGCCGATATAATGAATTTATCGACATAAAATGTTGTAGGAGGATTTCAGGGCCTCTAGTTAGTTATTATGACTCATGCCCGGGCTTTAACTACGAGGTCATATCGCCTACTACCAGAGCGCTCTTTCGTCACTCTGGTGGACATGAGCCCGACTCTATTGTGGGAGTCCTTAATTTTGCCTACCCTAAATTTTTTATTCGACTAGGGCAGGGGTCTTTAACGAGTGCCTGACATCCCACAGAGGGAGTATCTCTTAACGTACCATTTGAAGGACGGCGTGCTCAAGATTTTTTTACCTTCCAAATAAACACAACTAGGGAGTTTGAAACCCTCGATCTTAAGCTCAATAGGCTATCACGTTACCACTGAGCTACCAGCGCCCTCTGTTTTATTTATATATATTAGGAAGTTTTTCCGGCGTTGTCCTCCTCCTTGGAGTGCAATTTCAAATATACATCTTGTACCTGTAATCCAATTTTTAAATATAAAAATTATACTAATTGGTACAAGAGATCACTGGCTATGTACTTCCCCAGCACGAATAAATCATATAAGTTTCCGCTTTCCCTCCAAAGCCAATTGACTGTTTGGATATATATTCAATATTTGGCTTATCAATCCTCATAATACATTTTACATACATATTCATAACATCGGCAGTTATTAGGGTATTTGAATCGAACACCCCTTCTCTGATCCTCATCCCCTTCGTCTGAGTCCGCTGAAAATTAATAGGTGTCATTATTGAGTTGAAAATGAAATGAAAATGAAAATAAATTTTATTATTCTAGGACCGAGGTCCCCTAAGAATATATACATATAGAGTAAAGAAAAGGAAACAATGAAATGTAGCATCAGTATGACGTACAGAGAAATAAATAAATTAGTGCCACATTGGAGAAAAAATATACAGCGTAATTATAAAGAAAAAATAAAATAAAAGAGAATATGTAAAAAAAAATCTATATAAATAAGAAAAAAATAAAATAGATTAATAAAAATCGACAGAGCATAATACTATGATGGTTGATTATAAAAGAGAAGGAAGGATGCCCAGACAAGGTTTGAAATAAAATTAATTTTAGACAGTAGGAGCTAGATAGAGAAGTGTGAGGAGAGAGAAGGAAAATAATGTATTTTTTTTATTATATTTATATTTTGAATATTTACAATCAGTATAAACTATAAGTAAATTTGATGAATGACATTATACATTAGGTAGATAAAAAAATAAATAAATAAAAAAATAAAAAATATATGCAACGAAGTATATGATTATGTACAAAATAATAGGTAAAAAAAAAAAATAAAAAAGTATATATATGTACTAACTAGGTTAGGTTAGGTTAGGTTAGGTTTTATGACTCATGCCCGGGCTTTAACTACGAGGTCATATCGCCTACTACCAGAGCGCTCTTTCGTCACTCTGGTGGACATGAGCCCGACTCTACAATGGGAGTCCTAAATTTTGCCTACCCTAAATTTTTATTCACCTAGGGCAAGGGTCTTTAACGAGTACCATTGACATCGTACAGGCTCGGGACCATCGCTTAACGTCCCATCCGAAGGACGGCGTGCTTAAGTTTAGTTACTTCCCAGATAAAATAAACTAAGGGCCTCGGTCTGGTTTCGAACCCACGATCTTGAGCTCAGAAGACAAGCACGCATACCACTGAGCCCTCTGACTAACTAGGTGTGCAATACATTCTGCTGTTTGCAAAAACTGAGCTGATTCAGGTATATCTGTATGAAAACTCAGTTAATGTTTTAATAATTATCAGTAACTTCTCACCTTGTATGTTCTTTATGAATATATTAATACTTTAAATAGATTTCAATTGAATTCAATGGATTTTTTCGAGCCTTTTTGTAGACACAGCTGTGAATATTTTTATCAAAAAAATGTCGAAGTTTGTACGTTACAACACTGAAAAAAACGGCTCAAAAAAAAATTGGTGTCCTATGGTAAACCGAAAAGAGCTTCGCCCGGAGTTTTACATTTGGGTGATTATTCCTCCGTGGTATGTTCGATTTCAGATTTTTTTTTATTAGTAAACCATTGTCACCGTGTCCGCTACCATTGTGGCAAATTTCAATGTAATCGGTAAAGGGGTTTAGGAGGAGTACGAGTACAACGAAATACATGAGTCGCCTAAGAAAGAGCTTCGTAAACTCAGCTCAATAAAATAATAATGGTCTCTGCAATTTATATTATAATAAACATAAACATAAAACAATAATAATAAAGATAAAATAAAATTAACATGAAAGCCCCCGGTTCGAGAAAAATCTATCGGTATTTGAGTATTTAAATATATAATCTTACGTCGATACAGTCATTTCATAAACAGTTATTGAGATTTTCGAATCTCATCTCTTCCCTTTCGCTGATTCCGCTAAAAATTAATAGCTGTCCTCTTTATAAAAGTCTTTTATTAAAGTGATACAAGCCAATAGTTAAAGAAAAAAAAACATGAGTAATGTAAATCTTGTATTTATTTCCTTTCACTTTGAGTATGTTTACTGGTTAATGAGAGTCCAATGTTCATTTATTATCTGATAATAATATGTTTCCATGAGGCATTAAAAATAATAAGAATTGTGATAAAGATAATCAAAAAATGGAGGGGAAAAGAGGCGGAGGAGATAACAGAAATATGCGAGGTTGATACCGTTCTATAATCTATATTCTAACCTAGTATTCTAGCCTCAATCAGACTGATTTCTTAATTATTTTATAGATTACAATGGCTATATTGTCTATTAATAATGGAACACTCCCCCTTTGACGTAATTCATTTTTCCTCCAGCTATACGAAGTATAGGGGAAGTTATCGTATATTTTCCAACTTAGTTCTATGTCATTTAGTTCTTTGTTAAAGTTAAAGAATGTTTTACTTAAATTTTTTTCGTTTTTGTGGTGCATTTCGAATGGTCTCATCTACTTACAGGAATTACTGTGAAAGTTCTTCATAGAGATTCATAGTTAATGATAAATATTAAATTAAATTATATTGTCCATGTGAGGGACTGAGAAGTAGCGTGAGGGCCTGAAAAAATGGGCGGAGAAGGGACTGAGATATCTGTTAGAGGGACTTAGTAGACATCTCGGAAATCAAAATTTCATTAGCTGATAAATTCTCCTTTAAAAATTTCAAGTTCCGAGCTTGGTGGACGACAATGGCCTCGTGATTCATGTATTTCGTAATCTGGTAATGTGAGGAACTGAGAAATGTTTAGTAAAATGTAGATTACATGTTACCATTTAATTTGGGAGAAATCAACTTTCAGCCACAATTATAGCCTATCATAATAAAGAAGTCATACATTAAAATATTATACTTACTAAAACAAAATCCAGGTTGTTGAGGGATTGAGGTGGATGAACGACCGACCGCCAATTCAGCCTTGAAATTCTGATTATAAGAAAGCCAAGTCGTAAGTAAAATAGCAACTTTTAGGCGAGAAGTGAATAAGTGTCAATATAGGCCCTGAAGAAGGTACACTCAGTGCCGAAAGTTTGGCAGAAATTCCACAAGTTTGTTTTATTGACCACAAGCCTCATGAGCCTTCGTTTATTTATATTATTTTTTGTTAACATTTCGCCATTAACCAAACATTAACAAAACTTTTGTAATAAAGTAAAACAATTTTTTACTCTACAATTTGTATATACAAATAAGTACAAGTTTACATTAAGTTCTAGTTTACATTACTAGCCGATAGATTACAACATTTTCCAGACATGTGAACAGAACAGCTATTTTGACACCAATAATAGTTGTGTGAGCCTTTGGTTTCTCATAACTTACACCATGACTACACCACTATGGCATTCAACCCTTTATACAGTAGAACCTCTTTAAGTCGAACCTCGATAAGTCGAAAACCTCCAAAACTCGAAAAAAAAGTTTTTTTCCTTTCCCTTCAAGCCCCAAAACCTCCATTACTCGAAATCTCAACCCTCTATTAGTCGAAATAATCAGTGAGTTCCTACAAGCCATTTTGGTACATATTTCCCCTCTATAACTCGAAAAAATAAATTAGACCTCTGTATCTCGAACATAGCTATGTTTTATTATACAATCTTTACAACTCGATTATTTGAAACTTATTGCCTCTATAGCTCGAAGAAAAATAAGTTACCGACTTTAAGAATTTGCCGACAATGTACACCATTGTTTCTTAGAAAACAATTTAGGAGTATACAATAAATAGGATTACCAATTATCTAAAGCAAAAAAAATTACTGATTTTTTTTAATATCTACATATACTACGAATTTTTTTATTTTAAGGATGTTTGAAATAATGTTGATTTATAAGAAATATAAATATGTTTGTTACCTCTGTAACTTGAATTTTTATTTATTTCACCTCTCTAACTCAAAATTAGTTAGAATGAATCTTAACCTCTACAAGTCGAAATCCTCCATAAGTTGAAAACTCTATAACTCGAATTTTTTGGCGTCTCCCTTGATGTTCGACTTACAGAGGTTCTACTGTATCTTTATTTTTTTTAGACGAAAGAGCGCTCTGGTAGTAGGCGATATCACCTCGTAGTTAAAGCCAGGGCATGAGTCATAACTACCTAATTAACTAACTATATATTTTTTAAATATATCTATACTCATTTTTTGAAAGTAAATAATTATGTTTCATTATCTGTCTATAGTGAAACACATTTTATGGCTTGTACGTGACGGATTTACCGATTTTTCTCTTTTAAAAGTTAGTTTTCTCAATTGTTATTTTAAAAATACAAATAATGATAGTGAAAACAGTTTTTTTTAAAAATACATTTTGAGCTTTTTATCTAAACTTTAGATTAATTAATGTCATGTATGTTGGTTTTGTTTTGTCACTAAATCAAAAATATCTCTTCCATGTATCTTCACCAGCTCTGCAACGTATAGGGGAAGTTATGTAATCGGCCAGAATCGTTTCTGACTTCTAGATTCCACTTGAACTCTGGGGTTCTGCCAAGTCTTCCAATCTCCAGCGCATCCAATCCTTTCAATCCAAAATCCTTTGTAAAATAGCCAATACTCTTTATTACGTCTCCAATAAAACTCTTCACATTGACCTTAACGTACCTTTTGTCACCGATGTCGCTAAATCCAAGTATAAAAAATTATTTTCCTCTCTTAGTACAATAATATTCTAGTCCCCAACGACGGCTTAAGCGTCAATGGCCTAGAGACCTCCTTAGCAGCAGCAGTGACACTGACAATGATTAGTTACAAATGAGTGGGCATGAATCACACACCTGCAAGAACATGAAATCAGACAAGACTGTACTGGCTTTGTGCCAAAAAGAACTTCTGTGATTACCAGACTATTTATTCACTTGCAATCCCTAATTTGTTTACAGGAGTTTAGTAAATCTTTTTTTTTATAATCTAACCCTTAATGTAGATGTTGATTAGCGACTGTGGATTCTAATTGTAGGAGTATTGAGGGTCAGTCAAAGATGGAAAAAAAAAACACTATTCAGATGCCAACGTTTCGATATATTTTATATCATCATCAGGGCCTACAAACATGGGGGAGAAATCAAGATTAGAATCAAAAATAAACAAACAAAAAAAAAAAAAAAAAAAAAAATTTTTTTTTTTTTTTTTTATAAACATTACTGAACGTTAAAAATACACTATAAGAAGTTGAAAATTGAAACTGACTTACTATGAATAATTATTAAACATTAAAATTAAATATGATTACATTACTAAACATAAACATTAATAATGGAAATAGACAAATAGGTGGAACATAATGAAGAGTAAACATTAAAATGACTTACTATGAATAAGCAGGGTTGGGGAGAAGGCATGTACACTGGATGGAGTCTTACATTGCAATGAAATGGTACAAAATAATACTAGGGTGCTAAAGGAAACAGGTACAGGGAGCTCGGGAAACCCCGTCATAACTGTCACATTACAGCAGAAATGTTGAAAGTAATATAAATATGTATTATTATGGTTGATTGTGTCTGCATACTCTAACACATATCTATAGATAATTAATAAATAATTTAAAAAAATATATATATAAACTAAAATAAAAAATATAGATAATTTAGATATTGGAGACAGAACTATGGTGTCAGCTCTTGCTAAGTAAATTGGCATAACAATTACTTAGGTTATTAGTGTCAGTGCGGAAGTTGACTGTATCAACCCTTAATGTAATTTGTGTGTTAAGCTTTTTTTTTTTTTTTTTTTTTTTTGAAGGTGATCCCATTGAGATCCCACTTTATAAATTTCAGGATTTAAAGCTTATAATATTACAAAAAACATATTTTTTTCAAAATTAAAAAAAAACACTATCTTTAAAATTAAAACATTTTTTTTTTCAAATTTAAAAAATAAACATAAAAATCTTCAAACATAGTCAAGTTGCATATCAAATTAAACCTTATTAAATTATCTTTAAAATGAGTGGTGGAACAGCTCTCTAGGCCTTATAGAACCTGAGATATTCAAGGTTGAAGATGTTAATGCAAGCTAAAAAAGAATGATTTTTCTAATTTAAAAAAATTAATTACATAGTTAGCTTCTCAGTTTCCACAATAATCTAGTCCCCACTTACTTCCCCAACGACGGCTTAAGCGTCAATGGCCTAGAGACCTCCTTAGCAGCAGCAGTGACACTGACAATGATTAGTTACAAATGAGTGGAAATCAGTGACTAGGAAGTATCACCACTGGGTGATTTCTCCCCTCTTGACATTTTGACATTGCCATTATCTCTTTATTAGCATATTTTCTTGTTGTATTTATTTTTATACAGTTGTAAATAAAAAAAATAAATTAAAAATAAGGTCGGAAAACATGGAATTCCGTTGAAAACTCAGCATCGAATTGACTGATTACATAACTTCTCCTATACCTTGTATAGTTGTGGAAGTAAAATGGAAAAGTTTCAATATTATTTTTTATTTTTAGGTTCGTCAATATGTGGAGGAGTCAGCAAAAATGTGTCAACCTTCTGAAGTGTACGTCTGCGATGGATCCGAATGCGAAAATAAAATGCTTATTGAAAAACTGTTAGCGGACAAGACAATTATACCACTTCCAAAATATGAAAATTGGTAAGAATTATTTATATAATAATTATTGTTATTATTGTTGATGCAAATGTTGCGATATGGGAGCCACGAAGCAGATTGCTTGGGACTATAGACGATTCTCCCATTGCAGTGTTGGCAGTAGATTAGTAGATTCATGCCCGGGCCTTTACTACGAGGTCATATCGCCTACTACCAAAGCGCTCTTTCGCCGCTCTTATGGAGATTAGCCCGACACTACTATGGGAGTTCTAAATATTCCCTACTCTAAATTTTTATTCACCTAGGGTAGGGATCTTTAAAGAGCCTACTCGGTGACATCGTACAGACTCTGGACCATCGCTTATGGTACCATCTGAAGGACGGCGTGCTCAAGATTTTTTTCACCTCCCAGATACAGCCTCGGCTGAGTTTCGAACCCTCGTTGTAGAGCTCAATAGGCTAGCCGGCGCCCCCAATATCGATATTTTGAATTATAATAATATCGGTTGAAAAGTTCAGGTGTATTGATATATTGTGTTTTTTTTTTTGTTGTTGTTTGGTTTTTAACTTAAAAGGCGGACGAAGGGACACCGAAGTGATTCCATAAGCGTTCCGTTTTGCTAAATTTGGCACGAAACACTTAAAAATGTGGCATTATATTAGTAGAATAAAGAACATCCTAGTACATGATCCCTCAAATCTGGTAGTAGGCGATATGAATCCGGTAGCAAGCGATATAGTTAAAGCCCGGGCATGTCTCACAAAAACAAGAACAACTATGTTAATATCTCATTTTCAGTATAGTTACTAATTGTGACTCCTCTCCGAGGGTTTTTTTTTAACTACAAGGTCATATCGCCTACTACCAGATTGCTCTTTCGACGCTCAAATTTTTATCCCCCGATCTTGAGCGCAGTAAGCAACCACGCTGCCTCCGAGCTACCGTATATATTATATATTTATATAATTGTTTTCAATAATAAATCTTTTAACAGTTTAATTGTTTATTTCCTTATAACTGGGGGCTAATGATATAATTATATATTTGTGTTATTTGCAGTTACCTTGCCAGAACTAACCCTGAGGATGTGGCCAGGGTTGAATCAAAGACGTTCATAGTGACGAAGGATATGAGCGATGCAATCCCTGAGCCGGGGGATGGAGTCAAAGGAACCCTGGGCAATTGGATGTCTCCTGAAGACATGGACAAAAGTGTTCAGGAGAGGTTCCCAGGGTGCATGAAGGGTAAATATATATATTTATAAGGAAAATTTCATAAGTATCCATCATTATCTGCAGGACACTATAGGACCAGAGGGCTGATGAATGAGATGAATTGGAAATGTATGAATAAAATACAGTAAAACCCCTCTGCAACGGACAGTCACGGGACCAAAATAATCGTCCGTTGCAGAGGGGTGTCCGTTGAGGGGGTGATATTTAACATTTTTCGCAGAGATAATTGTGAAACACTTAATAAAAAATATATAAAAAAACGAATGTTTTCTAAAAATATTGCCTATTTCACAAAATATATAATTTATATGGGAGTACTTTCGGTACTCGAATATGGTAGCAATACCGAATGTACTCCCATATAATTTATATATCGTATCATTACATTAGGTTTTCTTTATATATATATACAAAACATTAGGTTTTCTTTATATATATATATATATATATACAAAACATTAGGTTTTCTTTATATATATATATATATATAAAGAAAACCTAATGTTTTGTATATATAATATATATATATATATATAAAGAAAACCTAATGTAATGATACGATATATAAATTATATGGGAGTACATTCGGTATTGCTACCATATTCGAGTACCGAAAGTACTCCCATATAAATTATATATTTTGTGAAATAGGCAATATTTTTAGAAATATATATATATATATATATATATATATATATATATAGTCAAAATCGTATATAACGACACCGGATATAATGTTCAATCGGATATAACGAACAAAATAGTCGGTCCCATGAGGTAACATACAAAAAGAAGCATTAATGTTGCTTACAACGAACACATCGGTTAGAGCTAACACATATCTCGGGACAGTACCTAGCTGTTGAAATATCGGTTACAGCGTACAGTTCAGGTTTTTTGTTCTACAAAAAATTAATGTTCTACGAAATGAAAAACAAAAGCTTTGTTGACTTTACATTTATTCGCCCAACAGTTTTTTCAATTTCAGTTGTGTGTCCTGTATTTATATACGAAAACAATTGAGGAGCAGTTTGGAACAATTTGCCGAGTCGATTCCGATGATTCCCCGAGCTCGATCGCCCATGTGAATTTCAAACATCGCTCTCAACGATTGCTGGAATGTTTAAGCGCCGGGAGAAAATTATTACACAATTTAATAAGTGCTTAAAGGCAAAACGGGTTCGTTCATCTAATCACACTGACATTGAAAATGCACTGTTCGATTGGTTTAGACAACTACGCGCAAACAATGTGAGTGGGCCCATGCTTCCACAATGTTGTTCATGGAAAAATTTCATATGAGTCAACAGCTGTTGACCTATCAATTACGAGTGACTGGGTTGAAAACGTGTGGCGAATGAATATTGTTTATTGACTACCTACTCATTTCAATATTATGTACATAGGTTTACGTATATACATACATATGTATGCACATAATACATAGGTATAAACAAAGTTATCTTATAACAATCATAAACTTATAACGAACTGTTTCTTGTAACCAGTGTAACACCGTTTATTGCAAACTGTTCGTTTTACAGCTTAAAGAGAACACCGGCTTTAACGTACAAAAAGCGCCAGTCCCTTGAAGTTCGTTATAAACGATTTTGACTGTATATAACGTTTTTTTTTCGCAGGTCGGATCATGTTCGTTCTTCCGTTCTCAATGGGTCCTGTGGGAGGCCCTCTCTCCAAACTGGGTATTCAAGTGACAGACTCGGCCTATGTGGCTGCCTCCATGCGAATTATGACTCGGATGGGCGAAGAGGTGAGTTTATATTGGAACATATCTTAGTGTTCCCAAGTCGGTTCTGACCAATTACTTTATTCATTTTCTGGATCTAGCTTTCAGCTTCTTACTAAGTTACAATATTTGACCAAAAAGTTAATTTATTATTAAGTGTACAGTCAAAACCTTGTATAACGACAATCCCGAGAAAAACTTTTGTTCGCCATTACAAATTACAGGTAAAATATCCTTTATTACGATAGAGGATATAACGACGACATCGGCTGTAGTAACGCTAGTTTAGACAACTTGGAGAAGTAAAAGTTGTCTATAACGACGGACAGAATGTAAACAAAACAACAAGTTAGAGATAATTGAATACATAATTGTTTCGAGATCTATGAATTCAGTTCATAGAATCATATAAGATTAGACATTTATTTTCAATTACCCTTAGTTGTTTGTGTTTTCTAAAAGTGTCAACATG
Organism: Aradus depressus; assembly: GCA_963662175.1. NCBI lineage: Eukaryota > Metazoa > Arthropoda > Insecta > Hemiptera > Aradidae > Aradus > Aradus depressus. The sequence continues at coordinate 19,909,648 of OY759226.1, read as the reverse complement.
ACATGTAAAAGAAAATCTTTGACCATAGAAGGAAAATCGAACATCCTTTGGCGGCTGGAAGAGTGCGTCAAATTATGCTTTATCAGTAGCATTTCTTCATGATTTTTAAATTTTTTATTGTATCTATTGCTTTCAAAAGTGGGAAAGAACATTAAAAAAGTTGATTACTTTGAGTTATACTTTTTTTTTTAAACTATAATTTAAAAGTTAATTTTAGTATAGTAGTCTTATGAAGACTAGTCTTGCTTCTTGTAACGTTGAGAGAATCTTTTTCTGACTCTCTTCATTATTATAATTTATACAATAACTATATTTATACAATAAACAATGTATTTTTAAGGTTATCAAAATAATGGACGATAATTCACAAATTGTTATGGCGAGACATTCTGTGGGAATACCAAAAGACAATAAATATCCTCACTGGCCCTGTGATCCTGAAAAAACAGTCATACTTCACAAGTAAGTTATTTTATAAGTTGCATTTTTTTTTTTTAATTATATATTTAAAGAGTTGAAATTCAATAAAATTTTCAGTCGAGAACGCACTTAGATCCCAAACAACCTCTATGGAGATACACCTGCTGCCATCTTGCGGGGACTCTAGAAGCTTCCAATTTTACAATTGACATAAATCCTTTTGTTTGTTATTGTATTGGAGCTTGTCCATAGATAGCTTTGCAACCACTAACTCGAAAAATAAATTTTTGTCACTTAGACCTTTTTGAATTTCAATTTTTCATTTGAAAATATTGTATTTAATTAGTGCTATTTATTTTTCAGACCTGAAACAAATGAAATAGTGAGTTATGGGAGTGGATATGGAGGAAATTCGCTGTTGGGGAAAAAATGTCTGGCGCTGAGAATAGGATCAACAATAGCGAATAGAGAGGGCTGGTTAGCTGAGCATATGCTGGTCAGTTTTATATACATATTATGTGTATAAATATATAGTGAATAACATACGAGGAAAATTATAAGGTTTTTGACTTATCCATATGGAAAATTGTGATATTTGTAGTTCAAATTGTAACCGTGGATTGTCTCTCTTTTCTATTTATACGAATATTTTTGAGAAATGTGTCAATTTAGCGGAAAAACAAATCCCCAGCTTGAATTCATCAATTAAATTTTCGTTCTTCCTCCAAAGTCAATGCACCGTTTGGGTAATACTCAATAGGTGACTTACATAGTAAATACTAAGAATACTAGAAAATACTAAGAATACTGGAAAGACATGAAACTTTCATTTAAAGTCGCCCAGGAGCAATGTGCACTATGTGTCAAATATTGAGTTTTAACCCAAACGGTCGATTGGCTTTGGAGAGAGATGAACAACGTAATTCACCGACATTTTAACTGGTAAAAAATATAACTATATTAAACGTTATAAGTTTCGAAAATGTATTCAATTATCTACAAAATTCCTATATTAATATTGCAATGTTTGCAGATTCTGGGGATCACGAACCCTTGTGGTGACAAGAGGTACATTTGCGCAGCGTTTCCCTCGGCCTGCGGTAAAACCAACCTCGCCATGTTGACTCCCACCATCCCAGGCTTCAAGGTGGAGTGTGTTGGAGACGATATCGCATGGATCAAATATAATCCAAAAACACAAATGTTCCATGCTATCAACCCGGAAAATGGATTCTTCGGGGTGGCTCCAGGTAGACATTTTGGTTATTTTGTTTCCATCAGATTATAAGGATGCGGCACCATATAATTCGGCTAGACCTGGACCTTAGATTTTTTTATCTATTTCCCTGTGAAAAAGAGACAGTTTGGATTGTAAACGGGTTGAACTTCCATTTAGTATCTGTTTAATCGAGGCTGAAATTCGGTAGCAATACCGAAAGTACTCCCTTTATTTTATAGATATATTTTGTGAAATTTCTTTATTTTTTATAAATAATAATTTAGATATATAGCGACAATATAAAATTGCTACATTATCTGTAAATTATCTTTCTGATTTACTCTTAACAGGTACCTCAGAGAAGACCAATCCAATGGCAATGGCGACCATTTTTAAAAATTCCGTTTTCACGAACGTGGCGTACACAAGTGATGGGGGTGTATGGTGGGAGGGGATGGAGAAGCCAGGAGCCGACGTCAAATTGACCGACTGGCACGGAAAGCCCTGGGACGGCAAAAAACCTGCAGCCCATGCCAACTCCAGGTAACAGTTCAATAGATAATAGCACGCCGTCCTTTGGATGGGACGTTAAGCGATGGTCCCTGTACGATGTCAGGTACTAGTTAAAGACCCCTAACCTAGGTGAATAAAAATTTTGGGTAGGCATTATAGACTCCCATAGTAGAGTCGGGCTCATGTCTACCAGAGTGACAAAAGAGCGCTCTGGTAGTAGGCGATATGACCTCGTAGTTAACAAGGCATGAGTCACAATAACTAACTATCCAATATATATTTAGAAGAAATATGTGATATGAATTTAATTGATTTTGAATATAAAACACAATTTTTTTTATTATGGTATTTTAATATTTTTGAACAATGAGAACAAATTACTTTTCCGAATAGTAGGTTTCCTCTGACATAAACGTTTTTGGTTGAAGTTTAAATTTAGTTATTGTTTCTAATGTCTTCAAGAAGTGGGGAAGGGCATTGAAGAAATTAATTCTTTTATGAGTTATACTTTTTTCAAAAAGAGAGGAGCAATGTTTAATTATTTATTTAATTATATATATAATAACCATTAGTGAACATATTCTTTGAACAGTATATGCATTCTTCATCTGTCCGTTTGTCACAAATTTCATTGCGCATGCCTTCTGTAAAACGGCGATAAGGCTAAAAAATGTAAGACATTTCTTTGGGGCTGTTTCGTCCCAGTCTAATACGTATAACCGTATCTATTATTGAGATCATTTCTTCAGACCATAAAGAAGTGAATCGGAGATCCAGAGGAGCGGAGCCCCTAATTTGCATATGTTGGAGAAAATTTCATGAAAATATGGTGTTAGTTTCCATAGCTCCCACTCACTGGATGGGCATGTGAGCTGATTACACATAAAAATTTGATTAAATAAAAATAAATAATTGTATTTTTTTTTTCAATGAAATGTTTTGGTTGTAGGTTCACCACGCCAGCCAAACAGCTGCCTATCATTGACCCCGACTGGGAGAAGCCAGATGGTGTACCAATTTCGGCAATTCTTTTCGGGGGTCGTCGTCCTGAAGGAGTACCTCTGGTCTTTGAGTCACTCTCCTGGGAACATGGAGTCCTGGTAGGAGCGATGATGCGGAGTGAGGCCACCGCTGCCGCTGAATTCAAGGTAATTAATAAAATAAAAAAAAAAGGTTGAGCATGCCGACCTTCGGACGTGAAGGTCAGGTCCTCGTTACTCGTTAAATATCCCGACCCCAGGATCTAATTAAATCCTGAGTAGGCAAATTTAGGTAGAGTCGAGCTCATGTCCTCCAGAGCGATGAAAGAGCCCTCTGATAGTAGGCGATATGATCTCGTAGTTAAAGCCCGGGCATGAGTCACAAAAACAATTTAAAAAAATACGAATTAATCAATTTTTCACCTTTTCGCTCCCCCTCCAATACCTGTCGACCATTTGCGCTAATATTCAGCAGTTGACTTACTTAGAGGCTCCTAAATCCTCATATTTAATTTTGTATCGATAAATTCATAACATCGACAGTTATTAGAGTCTTTGAACTCCTTTGTAAATAATATAATATATAAAAATAGTGAGGGCGCCGGCAGCTCAGTGGTATGCGTGCTTGCCTTCTGAGCTCAAGAACGTGGGTTCGAAACCCGACCGAGACCCTTAGTTTATTTTATCTGGGAGGTCACATAAACTTAAACACGCCGTCCTTCGGATGGGACATTATGCGATGGTCCCGAGCCTGTACGATGTCAGGTACTCGTTAAAGACCTAAATTTAGGACTCCCACAGTAGAATCGGACTCATGTCCACCAGAGTGACAAAAGAGCGCTCTGGTAGTAGGCGATATGACGTCGTAGTTAAAGCCCGGACATGAGTCATAAAACCTAACCTAACCTATAAAAATAGTAATAATTGCTGACTGATTATATAACCGATATCGCTGAAGTTTCTTGTCAATAAATTAATTACAACATCAGTTATTAGAGTTGTTGTGTTAAGCCTCTCCCATTTAATCGATTTGGCTGAAAATAGGCATCGTCCTTATGAGGTTTTGAATTTACATATGACTTTTTTTTTTCATTTTTGAAATTGTACTCGTAAGGTCGGAAAACATGAAATTCTGTTGAAAACTCAGCATCTACTTTCTGACTGATTACATAACTTCCCCTATACTTCGTATAACTATGGAAATAAAAACTGAACCAGAAATTGACTAGTTCGATGACATATTTAATAAAATAATGTAATTAGTTTATTTTTTGGTTTCAGGGCAAAGCGGTAATGCACGATCCATTTGCCATGAGACCTTTCTTTGGCTACAATTTTGGAAACTATATGCAACATTGGTTGGACATGCCTGAACTGCATTGTGGTATCAAACTTCCAAAAATTTTCCACGTCAATTGGTTTAGAAAAGACAAGAAGGTAAGATAAACTGATAATTTCAATTTATTAAAAATTTGTCTACTGAACATTTTGAAAGTAAATCTCGTTAGTATTGTTCTTACAGCATAATTATATTGTACAAGACGAAGAAAAGAGAGCTAAGATTACAAGAAATAAACGCATTTTTGGGTGGAATAAATAATAGAATATTAGTGATAGTTATTAATAATAATAATTGTATTTCCGTTAAACGGTAATAGAATATGTCATAAGAATGTATACATTAAAATAGTTTATAAATTATTTGAGTATGACACACATATGACTAGTAATAACAATACTAATTAGAGGGCGCCGGTAGCTCAGTGGTATGCGTGCTTGACTTCTGAGCTCAAGGTCGTGGGTTCGAAACCCGACCGAGGCCCTTAGTTTATTTTATCTGGGAGGTAAAATAAACTTAAGCACGCCGTCCTTCGGATGGGACGTTAAGCGATGGTCCCGAGCCTGTACGATGTCAGGTACTCGTTAAAGACCTTACCCTAGGTGAATAAAAATTTAGGGTAGGCAAAATTTAGGACTCCCAGAGTAGAGTCGGGCTCATGTCCACCAGAGTGACGAAAGAGCGCTTTGGTAGTAGGCGATATGACCTCGTTGTTAAAGCCCGGGCTTGAGTCATAAAACCTAACCTAACCAATACTAATTAAAAAAATAAATAAATATACGAGTACAAAAATAATAATATTAATACATATATATATTTTTTAAATTTAATAGAAATTAAGATAAATATTTTTTAAATCTCTTCCGGAAGACTTTCCTTATCGTCAAGGTATATTCATTCATGCCACTGTGACTGCGGCGCGCGCGGCTTTGAGATAATACGCGATTGCGAAATATCAAATGGTCTTCAGTTTTCTGTAAACTCATGTTATGGACTATAAGTTCCTCAATCTTTGTAACTCCGCTAAGGCTGATTTATCCTGGGGACAATTTGTTCCTTTTTAATAGTATATTTTTTATGTCGGTTTTTATTTTGTATTTAATATTTTTTTAAATACTTTCAGGGTAAATTCCTTTGGCCTGGGTACGGTGACAATGTGCGAGTACTGGACTGGGTTCTGCGCCGAGTGGAAGGAGACGACGAAATAGCCAAGAAGACTTCCATAGGCTATGTACCTTCTCCAGGTTCCATCAACACTGAAGGACTCACCGATGTCAATCTAGAGGAAGGGCTGTCAGTTCCCCTCGACTTCTGGAGAGAAGAGGTATTGAAGAATTCTATATGTTGTCTTGTGTTTCATTCCGTTAAGTTGGCAATTGACTGGATTCCAACATTCAGCAAGACTTGCCATTTGACACACCAGTTGGCCACCTGATAGAAGAGTGCCAACAGCTGACAAAATACCAACAGCCCCATCACATCCCCAACAATCTCCAAGAAATATTTATCAAAGATTTAATACATTGCAAAACGTACTAAACTTCCTGAAAACAATAAATATCTACAGAGATATTTAATATTAGCAAACCCGTTTTCCAGATATAGAAGATATACTAACTAAATTAGTGAGATCAATAATTAATTAATTAATTCCCGAACGTAGTCAGAATGGTTGGCATCAGAACGGAGGCTGGTGTTGTGATCACTCCTAGTCAGATGAAGTAAACCAAATTCGTCCCACATCCTCCATTCCTGTAAACTCGAAAGAGGAAACGCTAATAGCCCTGCAGCTCTTGCATATATATATATATATATATATATATATATATATATATATATGTATATATAATTCTATAATATTGCATATTCAGGCCGGTGAATCATGTCCCTCTGACCATTAAAAGAAGGGTGGAAGTGAGCTGCGATGTTGCCGCTTGCTATTGCCAACTCCCGCCTGTCAAATGCAACCCCTGATTTACCTGTTTATCGTTTTCTCTAAATAATTTTATTTTTTTCGTTACTAGAAATAATATTGAAACATTGATTTTTTAGGCAGAATTCCTGTTCGCGGGTTCGAATCCCAACCGATGCCCTTTGATTTTTTATATAGGAGATGAAAAAACCCTGAGCACGCCATCCATCGGATGGAACGTTAAGAGTTGGTCCCGAGCCTGTACAATGTCAGATACTCGTTAAAGATCCACACCCTTGGCGTATAAAAGTTTAGGATTGGCAAAATTTACGATTCCCATTGCAGAGCGACAAAAGAGCGCTCTGGTACTAATCTATTTATTATTATTTTATATTTGCCAACAAAATTAATACTATTATTCTCCCCCCCCCCCCCCCCCCCCCCCCTACATTTACGATTTCATCAAAAATATTATTGAAAAATTATGTTTTTTCAGGTTCAGGCATGTGAAAAGTATTTTGAAGAACAGTTGCCATGTGACTTCCCGCCAAGGCTTCAGCAAGAATTTGATGATCTCAAAAAACGTGTCGGTTTCTAAATTATTAAATGTGTATTTTGTATAAGTTAACCCATCGAAAAGTTGTAAATATATTTGTTTTGTAAATAATTAAAAATATTGTATAAAATTTTTAAACAGAACAATTTTTTTAAAATTATTTTCCTCAATCCTGTCAACTTAAAATTAAAGTTATTTGGATATGCGAACCACTACATAGTTCAATTCGAATAGCAGAACTACATTAGATGGTATAAATATTTTTTCTGCGAGACTCCACTCAGTTGCCTGCAGAATAATAATATTATTTTCGTTAAACCATAACATGGTAATAGGGTACACCATAAGAATGTATACATTTAGATAGCTTATAAGTTACATTTAAATTATACATGTCAGTTACATTTAAATTGTACACTTAAAATTTCATTTATACACAAAAAATTACACTTAAATTATACACAATTAGAATGTATACATGTATAGCTTATAAATTGCATTTGAAATATTCCGAAAGTCGGATGCCCATGTGATTAGTAATAACAATATTGGTATAAAATAATATTAAATGAGATGGAGAGCAGAAACTTATATGTAAGTCAGAGTGTAGCTTCAAATTCAGAGATCGAATAAACCACACAAAAGTGAAATAAGAAGGTGACAGCCCACCAAATAAAGTAATCGAAGATTTAGGGGGAGAGCGGAAATTTAATTGAGTATAGGGATGTAGCCACACTTTAAGAGATTGAAGGATCCTCAAAAGAGCAAAAACAGAAGTAAAGTGTCCAACAATAAGAGTTATTAAAGATTGAGAGGGAGAGCGAAAACTAATATAAGTCAGGGTGTAGCTTCAAATTCAGAGATCGAAGAAATATCAAAAGGTAAAAACCCACAAGATAAAGAAATCGAAGGTTTGTCGAAAGAGTCCCCGAACCGGGAAATTCGTGTATCGGTTCTTTAAAAATGAGACAGAAACATTTTTGGATCTCGACAGCACTATCTGGTAAAGACCTAATGTGTTTTCAAAAAAATATAAGGAAGATCCACTTATATTCTATAATTCATCTTCGACTATTTTAGTTCGGACCAGCTAGAAAATATCTTTCTTGTTAAATTATGGCTGACTATAATCGTATCTGGTTAAAGCACCTCTACTGACATTGCTGTAGTATTTTTTTTTTTTTTAATAAAAGGAAATCTAGTTCATCTGTATTTTGTTTTCCAGAGAAAGTATTATTCATCTGTCAAATTTTCGAGAAGTTCTTCAGTCTAGTATGTGGGCTCCATGCTAGTCTTTTGTAAATATACAGCAGAGTTAATTACGATTCATTTTGACCCCCCCTTCTCAACCAATGATTTCGGCTCCTATTATAAACCCCCAATATCAACAAAAACAAGTTGAAATGAAAAGTTTTTGATTCATTATTTTTAATTGTAACAAATTAAATAATGTGAATTGTATTCAGTTTAAACAATTTAACTTTTTGTACAATGATATCGATAAATCGAATCAATCTATCATAAGTTCGGTTTAATATTTTAAGTGGAGTGATATGGAGGTTATTAGTTGATAAGAAAGAAATGGGTTTTTTCAAGTATTTAAAACATAAATGTGATGAAAATAATACTCAGTTAATAATTTTTTACTTATAGCGAGTTAGTTGAAGGGACTTAGGTCCTTGTTCCTAACTCAGTCATTTAGGATTTAATGATCCTATTAATAGGAATGAATTTCACTTGAGGTTTTTTACTTTGCTCTTTTTTTTTCCTTTGAAAATATTTATACTCTTATTGGAAATGGATGAAGTTGCATTTCATGTCAACCAACGATTGGAAATCATACAGGTAGTTATATTATTTAAAAAAAATATATGTGTAAATATTGTATTCTTTAAATTGTCTCTTGTCAACTGGTAAAAATTTAGGGTTTAAGCCTATATCTGTTCGAAGTTGCAGTTTTTCGACTTCAAATGCCAATTTGTCCCCAGTAGATCTATTTATAATCGTAATTATATATATTCTTCTATTTTATTATACCGATATTTTAATATTTTATACCGATCTCAATTAAAAAGTTTCGAAAAGTCTCATAGGAAAAAAAATCCGGCTTATAGAACTATTATTAATACAGTTGAGTTGGGAAGGGCGTGTCTACTCATATCTTGTTCTCCTTAACCGAAGAATTTGAGACTTCTAGCTTCTCATTAATTTTTGGAAACTTCATATTATCTAAACTTATTGACCTGAATTTTTTTAGGCTACTTAGAGGTCACATTTAAAATTTTAAATAGCTTGTTCGTAAATGGATCCAATATAGCGGTAAGATCTCCAAAGGATTGAAAAGTTATTTGTAAATTAACTTTTTTAGATAAATATTTGACAATATTGAGTGCTATAGATGTACATTTTACTGCTATAGTATCGGTTGTGAGACTTACATATTTAATAGAAGCCAAATAGAAATTGCTATCATGGATCTGTTAATTCAGGTCACTTTAAGAATAGGCCTAACTATTTTTTGAATTCGTTTAATTATATCTGTTATTATGTCTCATGCCCTGCCTTTAAATACAAGGTTATGTCGCCTACTACCTGAGCGCTCTTTCGTCCCTGTGGTGGACATGAGCCCGACTCTACTATGGAAGTTCTAAATTTTGCATGTCCTAAACTTTTTTTCACCTAGGGTAGGGTGCGATTTTGACCTCAGTAAGCAAGCAGGCATGCAACTGAGCTACCGGCGCCTTCTCAATTATATCTATATATTACTAATATTAAATAATTTTATAGATTTGGCTTTCAGAAGTTATACAGAAAAGTAAAGATTTTGTTGAAAATTCCATTCAAGAAAATTTAGCTTCAGAAAATGCTCAAGCAATCCGAGAAGCTACAAAACAGTTATTTGCCAAATTACACGAATCATGGAGAGGCGCCTTGGATAAAGCCATTGTACTTCTGGATCCTAAACTCATTTTTACCTCCATATCTTCATTGGTTGGCCATGACTGTAAGTGTAATTGTTATAACAAAATTAAATTACAATTATAAAAATAATTGTGTAGATGTGATCATTAATTTTTCCTCCAGGGTTGCCCAGTATGATATTCCTTTAAATCGGGTTACTTCACTTTTGAGGAGACACGTTAACCTTGCAAATACACATTTCGATACAGATGACAAAAATGTTACACATAATATTCAAAATATTCTTTTAATATAGTTCTGTGAGTAGTCAGCCATAACTATAGCGAAATTTAGGTTTTGGTTCTCGAAGCTAAATTCAAAGCCCTTCAAGGGCGACACCTATCAATTTTCCGCATTATTGGCTAAAGGGAAGGAGTTTCTGCCCGAAACGGTGGATTGGCTGTAGAGGGAGAGCGAAAACTTAATTGATTAATTCGTGCTGGGGAAATACGAGATTCACCGACGCCTCTTTTATTTTATTTGTGTCTTATTTATATATTTTCATATCATACTCATTACTATTATCTTTAATTATATATAAATATATATATTTTCTTTTGTTAGAGTTGTAATTTTATTTTGTAATATTGCTTTTATGTATGCAAATAATGTAATTTGAGCTACCTGTTATTAGGTTTTGTATTTTTGGTAGCTAAACACAAAATAATAAATAAATATGTAGGTATATATATGAAGAGTTTGGAGTCAGAGCGGACCAACTGGTTGAAACTGAACAGGTAGAAAATGGCAATTGAAAATTGAGTACATTTTGTTTATCTCCATAAATGGGCCCCAAATATTTATTTATATTTGAAATTTTAGAATAGTAATGGATGAGTGATCCATTTTTGTGTTCTATAAAGTTTTTGAAGGCCTTATGATCCATTGTGACTTTGAAAATATATGCACAAAATACTTGTGGACTAAACTTAAAGTGCTGCTATCTATCACTCAAGTGAAGAAACTAAGTGATCCACACTGGTTTTGAAAAAGGGAACCTATGCCAACATCAGGATGGTAATAACTCATTTTCCGAAAAATTGTGGGTTGGTCCGCTCTGGCTCCAAACTCCTCATATATCTGTACTCCGGAGGTAAAGGACACAATGTCCATTTTCTTATGAAATGTAGTTGACACTATTTCCGCGATGTAGATTTTCGCTTTATATAGTGGTATAAAGCACTAATGTCCTATTTCTATAAATAGCGAAAATTTCATAGAGCAATTCTTATTTTAGGCGAAGAAACCTGAAAATGAAGTTGAAAAAAATAAAAAACTTGTTTGTTTTCCTGAAAAATTACATTTTTGTGACTTGGTGTCCTTTACCTCCGGGGTACAGATATATATTATAGGTTAGGTTTTATCACACATGCCCGGGCTTTAACTACAAGGTCATATCGCCTACTACCAGAGAGCCCCTTCGTCACTCTGGTGGACATGAGCCCGACTCTACTGAAGGAGTCCTAAATTTTGCCTACCCTAAATTTTTATTCACCTAGGGTAGGGGTCTTTAACGAGTACCTGACATCGTACAGGTTCGGGACCATCGCTTTACGAAGGACGGCGTGCTTAAGTTTATTTTACCTCCCAGATAAAATAACCTAAGGGTCGGGTTTCGAACCCACAACCTTGAGCTCAGAAGACAAGCACGCTTACCACTGAGCTACCGGCGCCCTCTTTATATATATATATATATATATATATATATAATATTAATTAGACAATGGAAATGTTGAACAAGTTCTTTGCTTTATTTATATTTTTCATTAGTTTTCTACTATGTCGACACAGATCGCAAAAATGTATTCAGTCAAAATGTGATGAATCTGACGGAAATTTTTCTACTAACCTCAGCGTTATAAGTTTTTGAACGCAGCCGTTTATGAATGATTGTGTAATAAATACGTAGACTCCATTTCTGTTGTATTAATAGAGAACGTTTTTTCTGAATTTCAGTGAATCGTGCCACTATCTATGCCTGCTGTTTTGGTTTTACTGTCGGCTCCAGTCTGGGTCTGGCTGTCGGGATCTGTCTTCAGGCTCCCTCCAGACCTATCCCACTGATGAGAGCCATCGCTGCCACCAGCTTCAATGGACCGGATGTAAGTACAACAAAACCTTGAGCACGCCGTCCTTTGGACGTTAAGTGATAGTTCCAATCTATACCGGCCGTGGAGACCATCAGTTCAATTTTTGTATGTATGTTATCTTCTGCCGATTCCGCTAGAAATAAATAAGTGTTAAGGATTTTTGTGTTAAGCTTCCTCTCTGATTCTCTTTTTCCTTTTGGTCAATTTGGCTGAAAATTAATAGATGTCGTCTTTAGAGGGTTCTGGATTCATATATAAAATTTCGTGTTGATACATTCATCCTATCGGCAGTTGTGTACACAGACAAAAAATTTTTTTAATTTTGAAATCAAGAGGTCGGAAAAAATGCAATTCCGTTGAAAACTCCACATCCATTTTTTGACCGATTACATAACTTCTCCTATACATATAGCTGGGTAAGTTAAAAAATGGGAGAAATGATGCTGTAATAGTATATTGTATATGGAGAGGGCGCCGATAGCTCAGTGGTATGCTTGCTTACTGAGCTCAAGATTGTAAGTTCAAAACCCAGCCGAGGCCCTTAATTTATTTTACTTACTTACTTTCCCTGGCCCTACGGTCCTTGAAGAACCTGGGCCTCCGCAACGATCTTCCACCATTCTTCTCTATCCTCAGCCTCCCGTCTCCATCTTCTCACACCCATCGTTCTGAGGTCGTCCTCCAGCCAACGTAAGCGGGGTCTACCTCTTCTTCTTAGTCCTCCCGGGTGTCCCTCCAGTATCCTCCTCGGCAATCTGTCTGATTCCATCCTCTGTAAATGCCCCAGCCATCGCAGCCGCCCCTGTTTCACTAAGGCCATCAGGTCCGGGCTCTTGTACAGGTCCCTCAGCTCCCTATTGGTCCGTACCCCCTCTGGAGTAGGGCCGTATATCTTCCTCAATACCTTCCTCTCCCACGTATTAAGTAAGACTTCGTCCCTCCTAGTCAGGATTATCTGAGAGCTAAAAAAAACTTAAGCACGCCATCGCATGTAGGATAGACATAATTTAGTTCTCCCATAGTAAAGTCGGGCTCATGTCCACCAGTAGGCGATATGACCTTATAGTTAGGGCATGAGACATAATAACAATTATATATGCATTCATAATCTCCTCCAGTGAAAATAATAAATGATTCAGTTGAGAACAATATTTTTAATTGTTATTTTTGTTGTTTCAGGGTATAGCGATATTGGAAGATATTCCAGTTCCACTTCTGAAGACTGACTCTGATGTGATTGTTGAAGTTAAGTTCGCTACTCTCTGTCAAACTGACCTCATGGTGTCTGGAGGATATGCTCGCCGAATTAGATCTATACTCGACTCATCCGTAAGTAAATAATCATAAAATCAATAATTAATCTTATATGTTTGTGACTTCCAACTTCTAACTCTTGCGACTTAACAAATCATCCACAGTAGAGTAACTATTCACTATTTAATAATCGGCTAAGTCCAATAAAAATTTGTCATATTGAAAATGTGATGACATAAATTGGGATATATCTGTGGTCACAGGGAAGAAATTGGTAAGTCTAAATTCGTAACTTTTCAGGGCAGCACTTTTTAAATACATTAATTGTGTAAATCCAGTTTTTGGAATAAATAAATTATGTTTGCATCATTATTGCTCACATGTCTTCTAAATCTATAGGAGTGAATGAAAATGAATATTGTTAATCCTTTTTTGGATTTTCGCTTAGTTACCTAATCATTCCCCATTACATATCTAATTATTAACCATACTTTTTGAAATACTCGTGAATGATGCCTCTCTAAAATTTAACCGAAAACGCCCTCTTCACTTGGAATAGTCTGCTATAGTGAATAAATGCAGTTATCTCGTGAATGATTCCTCAAGGAAGTAGATTAACTGAGAACATAAACAATTTTACGAGATACCAATAAATCCACATCTTTATTATTCCGAAAGTATTAGAGTCCTGAGCTCCCAACTTCATCACAGTGCGCAGATGGCTTGGGAGATGATCACAGTACACTTAACTCATTTTGGTCATTTTGTGACTTAACAACTTATTCCCTGTGACCATAGATATATAGCTTATAAAAAACGTCGCTGGTGAATCACCGGCTATGTACTTCCCCAGCAAGAATTAATAAATTTCGTTTGGCAATCAAACATTTGGCTGAAACTCAATATTTGACTTACATAGTGTCTTCTGTCTGCTCTTCTCATACTGCATTTCGTGTCGATACATTCATTACATCGGTAGTTATTAGGATATTTGTGTCGAGCCCCGACCCCCTTCTCTCCTCTGATTTCGCTGAAAATTGATAGGTGTCATCTTTTGAATTTACATATGAAATTTCGAGTTTTGAATTTACATATGAAATTTCGTGTGAATACCATTCATTCTATCGAGAGTTATCGTTATATTACTTATAATTTTTTGCAGAGATATTGTACTTTGAGTATTGCTACCATCTTCAGCCATGACTCAACAAATACAAAATTGATTTGTTTTATTTCATGTATGTATATGTTATTGTATTTTAATCAGAACATACTACTTCAAAATTTTTCTTTTATTATTAAGATTTCAATTTGAGAGGAAATTTATTTTTAATGTTTTCCATATTTTAAGACATAACTGTATAGGAGGGAGAGGAAAAACCCCATGGGGGTGAAGGAAGGGTACTTTTTGGATGTAAACTGGTTGAACTTCCATTTAGTATTAGTTAAGTCGCGGGTGAAGATGATAGCAATACCGAAAGTACTCCCATATTATATATATTTTGTGAAATAGACAATATATATATATTTTTTTAACATACGTTTTTTTCTGTTTTGAGAGCTATTGTGTTCACCAACAGAGAAAATTTTTATTTTGTTTTTGTAATCAGGATGTTGAAAATCATGAAATTCCGTTGAAAACTCACCACAGATTACATAACTTCAGTTGGGAAGTAATTACTTCATAGTTGGAAACTGCAGCATGTATAGATGAAGTTATACCAAAACAAACCTAACTATAGTTTGTTATAGGTGGAGCCTCCAGTGATCCTGGGTCGGAGTGGCTCTGGTACTGTCATGGAGGTGGGTGCTAAAGTTAAAGGTTTAGATCTGGGAGACAAGGTGATCTTCTGGTGTCCTGTCTGGAAGAGAGGCTGCCTTACAGATCTCGCCCTTCTCTCATCTTGGCAAGTAGCCCCACTACCAAATGGGTTAGTCTATACACATGTATACGTATTTATTTATATACATAGTATAGTAGTATCCCCGTGTATAAGTTTACTTTCTTTACATAGTATACTAGCACCCGCATATTGTTAAAAACGTATTAATTTTAGTTTTGTATATTGATTCATGGAAGACGAAGAAGAGACCTTAAACCCTCTTCAAGTTGCCAAGTATTCATTCGAGACGGATATAGACATATATAGACCGGGCCAACGATGTGGGCGCAGAGGTGAGCCAGCGGATACTGGCCTCCAATCACAATTTAAATCCCGGCTGCTCCCCAGGGACACGAAGGTGCTGCTGTACAAGACGCCTGTGAGGTCAGGGCTGACATACGGGTCGGAGACGTGAACCCTCATCGTGGCGGAAGATAGGCGTCTTGGTATCTTCGAGAGGAGAATACTCCGCAGGATCTACGACCCCACCCAGGAGGGGGGCGTTTGGCGCATCCGATACAACCAGAAGTTGTACGCACTCTATACCGAGCGAAAATTGTCGCACTGGATTAGAGTTGCCAGACTACGTTGCGCTGGACACATAAGACGGATGGACGAGGACCTTATCCCAAGAAAAGTCGTGAATGTGACACCGGATGGTAGGAGAAGAGTGGGACGACCCAGAAGAAGATGGCTGGAGACCGTGAACAGAGACGCAAGACGGTTTGGTGCGGTGGGCTGGTGGAAACTGGCCCAGGACAGAGCTGCATGGGGACATTTCCTGGAGGAGGCCAAGGCTCTTGACGGAGTGTAGCGCCTATGATGATGATACATAGTATAGTAGTATCCCCGTATATAAGTATTTCTTTCTATACATAGTATACTAGCACCCGTATATTGTTAAAAACATATTAATTTTAGTTTTGTATATTGATTCATTTACGTTATCAATTAAACCTGCCTTCTACAAAAAATATAAAACGGCAGCTATTGAGTCAGAGAAGGCAGAAGGGAGTGCAATGCTACTACAGAGCGGGAAGGATGACAACGTTGGACTGTTGTCAAGGCAATATGACACTATCGCCGCTATCCTAGTGTCCTGCCTTTCTCGCCTCAAGATCTGTCTTCAGGTGTCTTTGTGACCCATATTGTAAATTTTATTTTTTTTAATTTTATTTTTTTATTTGATGAAGTGGTTGAAGATATGAGCTTGGGAGACTGATGTTATTCTGTCAGCACACAAAGTGACTGGAAAAAATTGTTTGTGAGAATTCGTGTTAGAAAGTCAACTTAATTTTTTTTTTTTGTTTCTAAGAATTCGTGTTTCCACTGTGCTTTACTGTAGTTACTGTTTGTTAACTGTACAACACAGTAGTGCTACTGTTACTCATGTTTGTAATGTATTTTTGATTTGAATCCTTGTTTCATTACAGAATGTCCCTGGAAGAGGGCGCTTGGTTTGCCTACTCTTGTGTTCATGCCTGGAAGGCATTGTCTGATATTGGTGCAGTTACGAAAGACCTTCACAGGAAAAGGTAAAGAAAAAAAAATTGTCGGTGAATCACCGGCTATGTACTTCCCCAGCAAGAATTAATCAATTAGGTTTTCGCTCTCTCTTTATTGTCAATCGATCATTTGGCTTCTGAATCATGTTGGTTGAAACATAAATTGCATCTGCAGTTATTGGGGTATTTAAGTCGAGCCTTCCATCTCTGTTGCAACCTTCACTTCGACTTTCGCAGACAATTAATAGATGCTATCCTTATGGAGGTTTGAATTTAAATATAAAATTTCATGTCGATACCTTCATTACATCGGCAGTTATAGGAATTTTTCCGTTGAGCCTCCTTCCCTAAAATCTTTCGCACGATTTGTCTGAAAATCAATAGATGTCGTCCTTAGGCATCGTATATACCTAGCGACATTTGTCTCGGGACATGTCTCAACGGGTGTGTTCTGGGACTGTCGCGACACAAAAGTCTCTAGTCGCGTGTTCCACATCCAATCGGGGAACATGGCACATTGTCGCGCGACATGTCATAGTCTGTACGTGTTCCGAGACTTCTGAGTCAGTTTCTACTTGCCCGCTAACCTGACTGAGGCTGGAATGGTTTCCCTAAATATAGTGCTATCTTTCGAAATCTTTTCTCCAACCATCTGCAAAAGGGTTTCGAAATCGGCAGGACTCATTCTTAAAAAATTTCTGGAACCCATGCCATCTTCTAGTTTCAATTTTTCGAGAAGATTCAAAGCAAGAGTAATGCCTCCCGAAAATAGAGTTCTCTTCCAGTACCGTTTAGGTTTACGATTCTTCCTTTTTAATAACATTAAATTATTTATTAGGTACAAATTAAACGCACAGAGAGCAATTTCTTGGGACATCGCGTTCTGATTTCTGTAGTGCAACTGGCTCCGTAGGTGTGGACGCGCGACGATCTAGGGACAATGTCGCGCGACTTTGTCCCTAGGTGTGCACTAGGCCTAAGAGGGTTCAGGGATTTTTTTTTTGGAATCAGGAGGTCCGAAAACATGAAATTTTGTTGGAAACTCCACATCGAATTTTTGACCGATTGCGTAACATCCCCCATGCTTCAAATAGCTGGGGCAGTAAAAAAACTAAAGGATAAATCGTCAGTATGAAATATACTTCTGGTATTTAGATTCGTTTGATTCCCAAGAAAATGTGTTTATAGGAACTTTTCTCCCTTTTTTTGGTCTCTAAAATACACGGAGTAATATATCTATGGTCACAGGGAATAATTTGTTAAGTCGTAAAATGGCCAAAATGAATTAAGTGTACTGTGATGATCTCCTAAGCCATCTGCGCACTGTGAAGAAGTTGGGAGCTCAGGACTCTTAATACTTTCGGAATTATAAAGATTTGGGTTTCTTGGTATCTCGTAAAATTGTTTATTGTTTATGTTCTCGGTTAAATTAACTTAATCTACTTCTTTGAGGAATCGTTCATGAGATAACTGCATTTAACCATTTATTCACTACGACAGACTATTCCAAGTAAAGAGTTTTCGGTTAAATCAACTTTAGAGAGGCATCATTCACGAGTATTTCAAAAAGTATGGTTAATAATTAGGTAAGTGATGGAGAATGATTAGGTAACTAAGGAAAAATCCAAGAAAGGATTAACAATATTCATTTTCATCCACTCCTATAGATTTAGAAGGTATGTGATTAATAATGATGCAAACGTAATTTATTTATTCCAAAAGTTTGATTTACACGATTAATGCAAAAGTAAAAAAGTGCTGCCCTGAAAAGTTACGAATTTAAACTTACCAATTTATTCCCAGTGACCAGATATATATATATATATATATTTTTTCTAAATAAATAATATTTATTTTGTCATATTTGCAGGGCTTTTGTTCACTGTGGATCGAACCTATTTGGGGAAACAATGCGCAGATTGTTGCGCTGCTATGGCACTAATGTCTCTGCGACAAGTCACAGTCCTTTGGTGGACAGTAACAACTATCTTCCACTCTCCTCAGCTCCTTCACTTCTCTGCGACCCCAATCACAGTCACAGGTATCATAATAATAATTTCTTTCTTCTTCAGACCACAATGTGCAAAATACTTAAAATAAATAAAATAACAATTGAGTGTCAATTGAAAGGGTCATATTTTCTTCATTTCCTCTAGGTATGATTATGTCTTCAACACAGAGGGGGAGCCTGCAGAAGAGTTCTGCCGTGGTCTTTGCTGTGAGAGTGGCAAAATGGTCAGGTGTTATCCTCCCAAGCTGCACAGCGACACGTTCGGTACATTTCTAGGCTTTCTCTACTCATTTTGGCTGAGAGCCACTCATGTAAGCACTGGTCCAGCTCACTTATAGTTCATATTGTTTATGTTATTATTTAAATGTATTCAATATTATTTATGGTATATTTTCTTTTTAATTTGTTTAATACTGATTAGAGTTAAACAATTTCTCGCAGATTTTTATTTATGACATTAGGACCGAAATTTCAGTATATCAAAACAAATATAAGAACTTATAATATAGTTTGTTTTCCATTAAGGTATTTAACATTTTTTGCAGAGGTATTGTGAAACTTTAATAAAAAGTAAAGAAAGACGTACGTTTTTCAAAAAATATTGTCTATTACACAAAATATATATAATATGGGAGTACTTTCGATATTGCTACGGTGGGAGTACACAATTTTGCCTACCAAGGGTAGGGGTTTTTAACGAGTACCTGACATCGTACAGGTCACTTAACGTCACATCCGAAGGATGGCGTGCTCAAGGTTTTTTCCCCTCTCAGATAACCCACGTTTCGAACCCACGATCTTGAGATCAAAAGGCAAGCACGCTATCTCTGAGCTTCGGAGTCTTATTTTTTTTTTTTTATTAGGCGCATCGACATCACAATCATTACCGCCAGCACAACTATTATTATAATAGTGACATCATCGATAAGGCTATCTCAGTGGAAATTAGCTATTCCTTTGTGAATGGCACCGTATAAATTTTTGCTGGTATAGTCCAGCGTTTCTCAAGAATTGGAGCAGCTGAGATGTGTAGGCCGAGCTATCTTTCAGTACTACTCGAGCATCGTGAGGCAGTCCATCTCTTTCTCGGTAGGGCTTGAGAGCTTCACAGGACTGAAGAATGTGAAAGATATTTGGTGGGCGTCTCCGCAACAAAATGTGGACATGGGTCAGCCAAGTGTGTCCTATTCTTAGACTCGTCAGAACCATTCTTTCTTTCCGGGAAAGAGACGTCACGTTTCGAACCCACGATCTTGAGATCAGAAGGCAAGCACGCTACGTCTGAGCTTTCGGAGTCTTATTGATCCACCTATTGAATAGTGGAAAACAAAGAGCTTAGGTAACATATAAACTGGATAATTCCACAAAAGTATATACATCAAACTTTGTGCTGACGATGGCAAAAGGGGTAACGTTATATTTTTGTGCAATTATTTAGTATAATTGTTCAACAAGTTCTTTGTTTTGACGTGAAACATCTTTCATTTCGGCCAGTAGGGGGTCGCTTGCTAAAACCGCAACGAAAACATGTAACACTAATATCGCTTATAACTTTGCAACCGTACTAACCTTACTTAAGTATCGTTGTGTAGAGGAAAGAAGCCATTACTCGATCACGCATGTGTTGCGTGCGCAGATGGCGCCGTTGTCGCAGTACGTTTGTCGATTCGAACGGGGGTAGTCGCGTTTGAGAGATCTCACATTGCCATGGTAGGTATAAAACTCTTCAGGAGTGCTTACAAGTGTGTAATTTGTTGCAGAACTTTGACGGTTGCGCTGCTATGGCGCCTCCGCGTTTGACACGTTGTATATTTGGTTACGTCATTTCTGTATCCTCTGTACCCCTATACAGCCTGTATTTTTTAAATTTGTCTTATTATTTATTGTTCCTTGTGTTCCAGCGGCCTCGATGGGAAGCCATAGCTCTCTCCAACTGTTCTCGTCTTCCAAGGTTCTCTGTCTCGCCTCCATCTTCTGTGTCGCCACATGCTCTCGATCCCCCACTCATCGCCATGTCATCCCTGGGTGCTGTCCTCGTCGCCATGTAAGTATAAATAGACCACAGCCTCCCAGAGTATACCCTGACTCGCAGTGAGTTGGATTAATATATCATCTAGTTCATTGTTTGTACTCTGAATTCGTTTAGGAATCCCTTCAAAACTTAATTCAGAAATTATATTAATAATAGGTCATATTGTCACAACGTCCTTCGGATGGGACGTTAAGCAATGGTCCTGAGCCTGTACGATGAATAATCTCATCTAGGAAAATTTAGGACTCCACAGTAGAATCGACCTAGGAGATATGACCTTGTAGTTAAAGCCCGAGCATGTCATAATAACTAAATAACTATAGAAATTTCGTAATGACAATATGTTCAAAATTATTTGGAAACATGTTCCTTTGAAAAAGTTGTTAATTTTTGGAAAATCAGAGTTCACTCGAGTTCATTTGAAATATTACATTAAAATATATTTTTTCAATTTTTTTTCTTTTTGTTTTATGTTTATATTAACATAAATATGTTTATATTTTTTTAAATATCATTATTATTACAAATATTTTACTGAAGAGAATTTGTTTTCTGTGTTTAAGGGGAGAACCGACAACTAGAAGAAAACGATTGGAAACAATCAAACGTTAGGTATTGTTTTATTTATTTGTTAATAAATGTTTTATAATAAATTTATAATTGCATTTTTTTTTCGAATCCTTTCCCTAATTTACTTGTTTCTAAATTCACTAAAAAGTGGACGTTTGACTTTTTAGGGCCTACTATATAGGGTATAACCTACATTTTTGCAATACTTCGTAAGTGTAATTTAGATAAACAAAAACTTCAAAAATTACCAAAGTTTTGAATAAAATGGGTGCTCAAACGTTGTGTCGATTAAACTTGAAAAATTACAATACATTTTTTTTTTTTTTTGATGATTTGAAGTAGACAACAAATTGACATTGGTCTCGCTAAAATATATTTATATTATTTTTGTTAACGTTTCGCCATTATTCAGCCATTATCAAAACTTGTTACTAAATAAAAAAGTTTATAAACTTTATATTTTATATGCATCATAATTTTTTTGATAACAGATAACTGCTATAATAAGAGATAAACCTCAGTAGTTAAAACCCGGGTATAACTATAGAATATAGGGTGAGCTTGATTCCTGGGACACCCTGTATATCGTAATGAGTGATATGGATGTTGGTATCATAAATAAGTTTAGAGTGAAGGGTAGATGAGTAAAAGCGATTTATTGAAAAAAAACTTCTCGATAAAAACACATCAGCCACAGAAACATCCCCTGGACACCAACACACCAGGCGGTGAAGTATCTAGGGGTGCTCCTAGACACCAAACTGACCTGGGGCCAACACATTGGAGCCAACTCCAAATTGACACAGGCCTACACTAGACTCTCCTCACTCTACCCAACACAACACTCCGACATAAATGTGCCACACTACACATAGGGCCACTCATGGCACAAGCCAGACCAACATTAAAAAAACTGGTGAGGTTCGAAAACAAGGTTCTCTGCCTTGCCGTAAACGCGCCTTGGATGGTAAGCAATTCTCAGATACGCAGGAAGCTAGGTGTTCCCGACGTTAGAGACTTCACAATGGAGTTAGCGACAAGATTCAGGACTGGGCTGCAGAGTGTTTCTGGAGCCGCTACATTTGGCAATGGGGAACCTCTGCTACACCGTCGCCTGAAGCCCCGCCTTCTACAAGACATAATATTTTAACAATATGTATATATATTTTTTTTAAATTGTGTATAGCGCATCTTGCGCTGAACCAAATAAAGTGTTTTTTTTTTTGTTTTTTTTTAAACACAAAAACATTTAATAACCAGAAAATGAGTGAAAATCGGACCGTGGTTTATAGGACATATTTTGTTTGTCTGGTTAGTAGGAACTGTACTCCTTAAAAATGTTTACTGACTACCATTCACCCTGTATAACAGGTCCTATTTATTTAAATTGTTCTTAAGGATAAAACTATTAGGTTTGTTAAACAAAAAAAAAACGGTGTGCGTCGCGGGACGCGCGGCAGGAGCGGAGCTCCTCCGTTATGTTTTTGTTTTAAAGTAATTTTAAATTGAAATTATAAAATTGTTGATGTAAATTTATTAGGGAATGGTAATCGAATTGACGAATGCATGCTCTTAAGGAGTATTATGTTGAAAGTCGTCGGTCTTAGGAAAGTATTCAGGAATAAAATATTGTAGAGTAGTTGTAACATTTTATTTACATATTATAATATAAAAATAGTATAATATATAATTCTATCGTATAATGTACAATTTGTCATGGAATTATGTACATAGAATCATTTCATCACAAGTATTTTGCTTGAGAAAGTTTATCGGTATTGTACATTGTCATGTCGTTTACAATAGTAAGTATGTTTATAACAATAATTATTATTCATCAAATTATTCTATCGACATCTTAGCTATCAACCATATCATCAGATTTTGCCTCCATTATTTTATTGTTATATATGGCCTAGACTGTCCCATTCAGTATCTTGCACATATTTTATATTCAAAATCTATTCATGAAATGGTTGGTTTATGGTCACTAAAGTAAGAAACATAAATTTTAGACTCAATCTTTTCTACGAATCTTGCCAAAACAGTGTCTATAGTTGTGCTACGTTTATTTTGATAATCTCTTGTTGTAGTTAACTTTCATTAACCATTCTCTGTTTAAATGTTTCAAAAAGAAACTTAATCAATGGCTTAGCTCTCTCTTCTGCAAAATTACAATTGAAATGTCCAGCCAAAATCAAAGGTCATATTCAATGATTGAGAAGTCATATTTATCGATACAAAGCCCGCCAAGATTCATTCATCTCCTCCCTAATCTTAATGCCGGTCGGCAGAGTCGGGGAGGGGAGAGTGACATTTTCGTTGCCATTGTCGCAACGCTTTTACCAACTCACTGCCAGAGAGACCGTAAGGAGTTCCGATACAAAATATCTCTCAAACGAGCCATCAAAAAGTTTTTAGTATTGTTTACGATGTTGTGTTATTATTATTTTTCCAGATGTATCTTCTTTGATAATATTTCGGGACATTTTCACGTCCCTTCTGCTCACTAGGAAACGTCGTACAAAAAAGAAAAAATACCATGGTTTAAAGGACATTTTTTGTTCGTCTTGGATAGTACTATCAATTTTCCACACTTCTATTCTTTCTGCATAACATTCCTATATCCTATTTATTTATAAGGATAAAACTATTGGGGATGTTTAATAAAAAGTCTCAATCGAGCCATAAAAATATTAAATCATTAGTAATAATTATGTTTAAAATATAAACTTATTTTTCACTGTGTATATTTTAAACTGCGCAAAAATACAAAAAAAAAAATTATATGAAAACGGAACATTTGTTCGTTACTCTCTTTTAATAATGTACTAAAATTTCTGTTGTTATTATTATTATTGTTATTTTGTTTCGTCATACTCAAAATCCAAAGGATCAGCACCGAAGTACATTCGAGGTACAGTAGGGTTCCGATTTGGAGGCTGCGGAAGAGTAAATAAACCGTGCAGATATTCCTCTTTGAGGATCAAATTGTCGACAAGTTCTTGTTCTTTATCTGCTGTAACTCCAAAAGAATGGAAGGATTCCACACTAGCATCGAAGATTTGTAGTACCGACGAATTGGCACTTTTGAAGTTCGTTAAATCTTCTTGATAGTCAATTTTTTTATTCAAAAATTCCTGAAAAAAATTATTATTATTTTTACTTTAGTGTATCATGTAAAGAGATTATATATTATTACACCATCACTTCTCCAATTTATTATTTGTTTTCTCAAAATTAGCAACTACAAATGTTTTGTGAAGCTCTTCCATCACCAGTATATATAATTTATCTGTTCTTTGTGTTAATATATATACAATCAATAATCAAACAACGAATATAGAGGTCGATTCAATAAATATGTTCTATAAAATAAGATTTTGCTTGACAAATAAAAAGTAAACTCTAAGAACAGATAGAATTATAGATAATGATGATGGTAGTATTTTCCGAAACTTCTATAATTGCTGTTATTAAAAAGCTGTTATATATATATATATGTATATATATATATATAAAAAGCTGTTATATATATATATATATATATATATATATATATATATATATATATATATATATATATATATATATATATATATATATACACAACCCAAAATATATATATATATATATATATATATATATATATATATATATATATATATATATATATATATATATATATATATATATATACAACCCAAAATATATATATATATATATATATATATATATATATATATACATATATATATTCATTTTATTTATTTTTTGCATCCTTCAGTATATCTATTTCATCTGTAAATACTTTATTTACCTTTTGGGTTGTATATATATATATATATATATATATATATATATATATATATATATATATATATACAACCCAAAAGGTAAATAAAGTATTTACAGATGAAATAGATATACTGAAGGATGCAAAAAATAAATAAAATGAAGTGAAAAATAAAATTAAAGAATAAAACAAAATATAAATAGGCAGGGAGCCGGAGGGCCTGAGTGATCCACTCCACCATGTACATCACATAGCAGTGGAGGCAAACCAAGAATGAGAGGAAAGCTGAAAGTGCGAGAACATGAGAGGTGAAGCTGCTCCCAGATATATTTGTTACCTTATACTAGCAGGTCTCTCGGCCAGCGCTGCTTCTGGATAGACAAGGATCAAGCGACGGAATTGAGAGTACAAGAAAGATTTTGGTGAAGCGAACCTTGAAATGGAACTTTAAGGTCTTTATGGGGCGTAAGTGGATGGGTGCATCGACAATTGTTTTTTAGGACCTTAGATTGGAAAGACGATGTTAGGTAGCTTAAGAACAATGTTCAACAATAATATTTCATTTTACTAGGTTGGCGCCCCCATTCTCAAGGGAAGCCCATCTTAACTAAGAAAATATTTGAGTTAATATATATAATATTCAAATAAACTAAAGAAATGGTATTGTAATGAAGTACAAATAATATAATAAATAAATGAAATAATGGCAATATGAAATAATATCGAACTATTTCACAATATCTCTGCAATAATGTCAGTTTTATCTCATAGGAAGGAGCCTTAGGAATCAGAGGTTTGTTGAGTTAGGAGGTAATGGAAAAGTAGGGACTTAAATGAAAGAAGAGTAGGAACATGGCGAATCTGGAGAAGGAGAGAGTTCCAGAGGGAGTTAGCCTGGATAAGGAAGGAGTTGTGGTAGGGAGGTAAAGATCAGAGGGACTGGATTCAGTGACTTTCTGCTGGATATGGGATTTGGAAGATGTAGGAGGACTTTTGGGAAGATATGCTATAATAGAGAAAGAAGCCTAGGAAATATTGTCGACGAGAGGATGGGAAGAGCCATTTTAGGTCGATGTAGGGACTAGTAATAGAGGAGTGTCTGGGGAGCCCGAAAATGAATCTTAGAAAGGAATTCATGACTCGCTTTCACATCAACGAGACTTACGGTCTGACATAGCCTCTACCGAGAGCTAACATGTTTACACATCAATAACCAATGTGATTGTCATATTTAATAGACCTACAAACGACATCTTACCGGGGTGTCTTCATCACCAACTCCTGTGGTTGTGTTGGACAACTTAGGATGTAGACTCGTCTTGGACGATGTAAAGTCCCCAGACATTGTTTTGTGTACTGGTGGTGCTTCGCAAGTTCTAAGAATTTTGTAAATGGACTCTTTGACTTCTTCAATTTTTTGTTTTTCTTCATGAAAATTCGGTTCTTCAGGTTCAAGTTCGGTTACACTAACGATGTTTTCCATTGTCAATTCTGAAAATGCAAAAAAATCATTTGAAGTAGTTAGTACACCACCTTTCACTCAGAGGTTAACCTGTCGGACCAAGATGAGCTATCATCCGTATGCAGTTTTAAAAGTAGAAATGCATTCCGCATTGTCGTTTCAAGACGGTTATCGGCAAATACTAAGAAAATCGGGCGGCCTTGGAAATTATTTATTTAATATAAAATATGCTTTCAAGTTTTTTTTACAATTTTATTCGAAGACATTAGATCAAAAATATAAGTTAGCAGTTAGTAGTTATGTCCTCGAAGTAAAGTAATCTCAATTTTGGTACGTTTTGGACCTAAAACCTACCTCTTCATGTTAATGAAACAACATTTTCTGCAAAGATATTGTGAAATACTTAATTAAAAATAAAGAAAAACATTAAGGCGTAGTCAAGGTCCACGCCGTAGATTTTCCGTGAAAACGTCGGGATAAAACCATTTTTCATTTTTTTTTCGATGCTGCCGTACCTCTTGCATTTGCTCGGCACTAGACTTTTTAGGTTTTTTAAATTCCTTTTGATACGAGCTTTCCTCTGATTTGCGTTTTCTATAATTCCGCGCATATTTACGATTCATATGAGACATCTTCAATTTTTTTGCAATTTTCAATTTAATACCGATTTTTACATATATTTCGGCGAATATTTTTATTGTTTCACTTTGAGTCTTAGTAGTGCTTCACTCTTTACAATGACAACAGAATCAACTTCCTATCTAAACGCGTTATCAGGCTACACGAATTTCTAATTTTAAACAACGCTAATTCGCAACAATCATCCGCCGGCGCCCACACTAGCCCGATAACGTCACAGGCAAAACAAACACTGCACAACAAACACGTACAGACATGCTCTAACCATTGTGACCTCAACCGTTGTTATCGCATTATTAGTCTCTTATCGCACTATTATCGATTGAAATCTGACGGTATTTTATAACACAAGAAAGTTTGACCGGCTATCACTGTTCTTAACGAGCGAATAGACGTTTTCAGGTCAAAAGAAAAACGTACGTTTTTTTAAAAAAAATATTGTCTATTCACAAAATTTATATAAAATATGGGAGTACTTTCGGTATTGCTAACATCTTCAGCAACGGAAAGTACTCCCATATATATTATATATATTTTGTGGAATAGAGAATATTTTTAAAAACCTTCGTTTTTCTTTATTTTTTATATTAAATTTCAAGTTACGTCGAACATCTTTCAATTACATTAACCAAGAATCTGTGCATCTCATTGAAAACTCAAACGTAGATGTGCCGCTAATAATGACGCTGCTGCGTTGAAAACCGGTTCTGGTCAAAAATAAAACAATTGGGAAGACAACGGCTTTTGTTTCTATGAAAACATTTATTTGGTCTATTAGAATTGACGGGGTTAGAATCAAAATGGTCCGAGTGATATTTTTGAAAAATTTTCGTTAAGTGCATAATCGGATACAAAAATGATATGAACTTGAAAGAAATAAAACTTGTCTATTTATAATATTGTCTAATTTCACCAACTATATTTACATGGGAGTACTTTCGGTATTTCTACCATCCTCAGCCAAAAGCATAAGAGATAAGACTAAGTTAATATTACAGAATGTCAGCCTCTCGAGGAACCCCTTACCCTCCCCCCTGGTGTTCCCAATTACGTCAGACATTCCTAACTAAGCTAAATTGTCAAGCTGTGAGATATTTTATGACAAGGCGGTCCCCATATTTCAAATGTGTGACCCCTTCTAAGATCTATTATTCGCCTGTTCATTGTTAATGCTTTATACCTAGATCTTAGAAGGGGATACACATATGAAATATGGGGACCGCCTTGTCATAAAATATCTCACAGCTTGACAATTTAGCTTAGTTAGGAATGTCTGACGTCATGGGGAACACCAGGGGGGAGGGTGAGGGGTTCCTCGAGAGGCTGACATTCTGTAATATTAACTTAGTCTTATCTCTTATGCTTTTGGCTGAGGATGGTAGAAATACCGAAAGTACTCCCATGTAAATATAGTTGGTGAAATTAGACAATATTATAAATAGACAAGTTTTATTTATTTCAAGTTCATTTGAATTATTTCACAATATCTCTGCAATAATGTCAGTTCACAAAAATGATAGTTCTGTTCAGGAAAAAAGTAGTACAAGTGAAATCCTAGCCAGTGCTGAGATCTAGAGGCAAATCACTTATACCATTTGTAACTTGAACACATCAATAGTGACCTTGAAATTAAGATTTTTATTCAATTTTATGGTTTGCTAACACCAACTTTCACCATAAAAGCAGAAGATAAAATATTTCCAGTTTCCATAAATTATAGATTTTTAAAATCAGTTAAGAACAGAATGCACAGTTTCTTCAAGTTTTAAAAATGTCACTTAGACCACTTTGTTTCTAACCCCGACAATTAATGCTTGTCTTGAGATGGTCAAATAAATCTCTCACCTTTTTCTGATTTCTTCTCCTCCAATGGTATTGACTCCAATGTGTTGAGCAGAGGCTGAACGTTGGAATGAAGAGAATAGCTTGTATCGACCGGAGCTGAATCCTTAAAGTAGAACTTCTTCGACGTAGAAAGGGGCCTTAGTTGGTACTGAAAAAAAGTGTACATTCCATTGATTAGAAAATTATACATTATTCCAAATCAAAAAATAATTAACTATTAATTTCCATTAATATTTTTATTATTAAATGACAGAGAAAAAAGATGTCGGTGAATCACCAGCTATGAAGGTACCTCCCCAGTACGAATTAATCAACTACCTCCAAAACCGACCATTCGGGCTGAAAACAAAAACTTGCCTATAAATATAGATTCCTGAATCTTTACTAAATTTTGGGTCGATAATATCCAGTTTTCGGGGTAATTGATTTGTGCCACCCCTCTGAAATTGTTCTGAGCCCTTCCCTTCGACCGATATTGCTAAAAATTAATAAATGTCTACTTTATGGGATATCGAATTTATATACAGTTGACTCTCCCTTATCCGGCGTTCTGTTAACCGGCGCTCGCAAAATAATATCAAATTTGTTAAACTGTAATTAACATTCAATTATTATATTATCAATTATATATGAGGAGTTTGGAGCCAGAGCGGACCAACTGGTTGAAACTGAACAGGAAGAAAATGGCAATTGAAAATTGAGTACATTTTGTTTATCTCCATAAATGGGCCCCAAATATTTATTTATATTTGAAATTTTAGAATAGTATTGGATGAGTGATCCCTTTTTGTGTTCTATAACGTTTTTGAAGGTCGTTTGATCCATTGTGACTTTGAAAATATATGCACAAAATACTTGTGGACTAAACTTAAAGTGCTGCTATCTATCACTGAAGTGAAGAAACTAAGTGATCCAAACTGGTTTTGAAAAAGGGAACCTATGCCAACATCACGATGGTAATAACTCATTTTCCGAAAAACTGTGGGTTGGTCCGCTCTGGCTCCAAACTCCTCATATAGATCCACGTGTATTTACGAGCACATAATAATTCCGTAACTCACGAATCTTTCATGTATTTTTATTGTACATACATACATAATATGTATGTATGTACAATAAAAATACATGAAAGATTCGTATTCCTAGAATAGAAAAACAAAGGTACCGTCCCGTCTGTGGCACAACAATATCGTCTAATCGGGAAATGAAAACTTACCTAGTAAAGTCAAAGTTTAATTTTTTTCCACAGAAACCCTCTCCTCCTATTTATTTTTCCTTTACACCAGTTCTATTTTTCTCAGTTTTAATTTGATTCTCACAGTGAAAAGAATCGTTGGATCGTTTTTCAGACGTCTTAACACTAAAGAAGTGTTGGGACTACGCAGCACGGAACAGTGTTGTGTTAGGGAAACAAAAGAAAATTACCGATTTTTTTAACAAATAATATTTTTAGAATTTTAGATTTTGTTTTAAATATGTATGTAATTAAACGCAGATTTCAAAATATATTTTTAATGCTTGGATAAATATATGTACGTACATATAATGAATCAATGTTCAGTATGTACATATTTGTCAATTTAATAAATGTTATCAACAAAATACATACGTGTTTTATTCCTTAGCTCACCTAAAATCACTTTTTTTTATGCTTTAATTGATATATTTTTTCTCATTAATTGATGATTTCTGTTATCCGGCGTTTTCTGTTATCCAGCGTCACGTCGGTATTTTTGGGTCGATGCCTAATCCCCCCATTCCCTTTGGCCGATTTGACTGAAATTCAATATGTGTCGTCCTTCTGGGGTTTTAAATATGAAAATATGTATATATTATGAAATATCGAGAGGGCACCGGTAGAGATAGCGAGCTAACCTGCTGAGCTCGAGGGTTCGAAACCCGGCTTAGGTTTTTTTTAACTGGGAGATAAAAACCCTTGAACACGCCGTCCTTCGGATGGAACATTAAGCGATGGTCTCGAGCCATAGTCAGGTACTTGTTCAAAACCCTTAGCCTAAGTGAATAAACCTAGATATGCAAAATTTAGGACTCCCACAGAAGAGTCGGGCTCATGACCATCAGAGTGACGAAAGAGTGTTCTGGTAGTAGGCGACATGATCTTGTAGTACTTAACTAGTACCTGACGTCTAACAAGTTCGTCATCATCACTTAAATTCCGGTCCAAAGGACGACATGCTGAAA
The DNA here is from genome assembly GCA_963662175.1 of Aradus depressus. Classification (NCBI taxonomy): domain Eukaryota; kingdom Metazoa; phylum Arthropoda; class Insecta; order Hemiptera; family Aradidae; genus Aradus; species Aradus depressus. Next base: position 19,878,459 of record OY759226.1, on the reverse strand, counting down.
ATGATTCTTCACTTCCCAGTTAACAAAAGTAAGAGCCTCGTCTAGATTTTCAACTCGCGATCCTGAGCTCATTAGACACCACATGTTAAGATAAAATAAGTTTCCGTTTGGCTCGAACAAAAATTGTCAAAAAAGAAATATAGAGTATAGGTGGGCTTTGTGGTGTTTCCACATATTTTCTGAAAAATAGATCAAGGCAGCAATGTCGGTAGTTAGGCAGCAACCAGAAACAATGATAGTCAACCATAGACAGATGTAGATATATTGGGAGGGTTGTTGTTTACACCTAGGGACCTAAGCATCCAATGATCTTATCCTTTCCTGTTAGCTCTACAGTGGAAGACCGAAATTTTACCTACGAAGGTTTAGTTACATAAGATACGACTCCTTAACCAGTCCTGACATTCAAAAAGGCCCGGGAACATCGCCTATGATCCCACCCGAAGGACAACGTCCTCAACGTTTTTATTTACTACCCAGTTAAAACACCTAAGAGGTGTTGACAATGACAGTCTGTCATCGAGACAGCAGAACATGTGGTCCTCGATTGTCCGCTATATGACAGGTCTAGGGTGGAGTTGATCCGCGCGACAGGATCATATCTGGGATTGACTCTGCCGGAGTTGATGACGGAGTCGAGCTACCCGGCGTTCGGCCGGTTTGTCACCTCCTGGCGGGAACAGAAAAAGGCCCTTTGACCCGGCGCCGGGGGCGACTGACGGACCGGGCTGAAGTCTACCCCCGGCAGCCGCGATGTAGAATCAGTCCCACTCCATCTAACTCGAGCTCTCTCGGCGCCGCCTGGCAGCCGCAACCCAAGGAGGTCTGGGAGCGCCAGTCTGTCCCGCTCGGGACCAGAGGCGTCACCCATATCAACACTCTGATCAAATAAAACCCTTCTTATTATTATATATGTACTTCCTCCTTCCCCGACGATAAGCGGGCCGGGTGATTTGCCGGAGCACCCATAAATAAAAAAAATAAAATAAAAAAATTACAGTCTGTCATAGACAGTTTTAATATATATTGGGAGGGTTGTTGTGTGCACCAAGGGTGCACCACCGCTTAAGAACCTTCCCGAAGGACGACGTGCTCAAGGTTTTTTTTTCACTTCCCAGTTAAAACACCTAAGAGCCTCGGCTAGTTTCGAACTCGCAAACTTTCAGCTCTTTAGATACCCAATGTAAAGATAAAATAAATATTCTGTCTAGATCTAACTAAAATTGTTGAAGAAGAAATATAGAATATAGGTGTGCTTTGGGGTAAAGTTTCCAAATATTTTCTGAAAAACCAATTAAGGCAGCAACGTTGGTGGATAGTTATTGATGGACCATAAGTTAGTTACTTAGTTATTTTGACCCATGCCCGGGCTTCAACTATGAGGTAAAGCGTGCTCATCTCTTGGCTAAGGGTCTTTTAACGAGCACCTGACGTCTAACAAGCTCGTCATCATCACTAAAATTCCGGTTCGAAGGACGACATGCTCAGATACTGATAATAGGATAATTGCTTTTAAGAACTATAAGAAAAATGGAAGAAGTGAAGCTATTATAAATATTAATAATACTAATATAATTAAATAACTCACTAAATCTTACCTCTGTTTCTGAATCTGACCCGCTTAAATCAAGTTCGTTAGCTGAAACATATAAAATATGCTAGTAGTTCGATTTTTTAAAAATAAATAACCATTACCAAAGTCAATTTGTACTAGTTAGTTAGTTATTAACCCTAGAATGACACCGTGGGGTGTCTGACACCCCAATCGAAAGTTAAAGTGTATCACTTAATTTCCTATAGTTCACAGAAGTCCCCCGACCCTATCTATGTAAAACACAGTCATCTCCTCCCTAACCTTACTGGGACTTCTAACACCTTTAGTAGGCCCTTGTGACTTTAGGAATCAACATTGAAGTGATCTTGGGGTGTCTCACACTCCACCGTGTTATTGACGTCATTCTTTTTTTTTACCTATTACAGATAAGTGCTTTTTTTTATGGCTTTGTTTATAGTTTGTGTTAAATCGTTATAGTTAATGTTTACTGTGGAGTTGGAAGTGGGTTTTGCGCCAATAGGTCTCTTCATAACGTATATTTATATATTTTAGGAAAGTTATGGCATTTCAAAAGAGGCAGTGGACTGATGAGGCAGTTGGTGTATCTCGAAGAATTGAGGAGAGAGGATATTGAGGAACTGGGAGGCAGTTCTTCTGAAGAATAATATGAAGAAACCCATGTTCATTCAGATTCTGAAGAGGAATTAGATGACACATTCGTGAGACATGAGGAGCCCAGCACATGTGCAGACTCTTCGACCACATTGTGCCAAGACGATGTCCCCGCATGTCAACGCAGGTGTACTGTATGGCATGGTCAATGGGAGGAAGCCAATGCCCAGAAAAGATTTTTTAAATGAACTTGGATTCCAATTACTCAAACCATATTTAGTGGAACGGCCCAAGATCAATCATTTAAGTAGAACTTTAAAAGTACTCATACATGAAATTTTGGGTCAATCCTCAAGTTCAACTCCATCTACTGCAATTGTTACATCTGGCAAATATATGAGATGCTCTTTATGCAACAGAGATAAGGATAGAAAATACAAAATGGTTTGCATGAGCTGCCAGAGGCCGATGTGCAACGATCATCGTCTAATGAAGTACACCGATTGTGACTGAGTGTAACTATGCAAATTGTATATATTTTTTGTTAAAGTGATTTTTTTTACATAGACACTATACTTGAGTTAAAAAAAAAAATAATAGTTTTTACCTTTCTTACAAATATAATTTCGTCCAGTATTTTTATCTATATCTACTTTTTAACTTTTTCAACATGTTACATCCTTATTTGATTTTTTTCCTATTCAATTAAAATAACTTTCTAATTTTGTTTGTTTGTTTTATATTTATTACATACATTCTAAAATATTAAATCTGCATTAATTTTGGATTAATGTGAAGAATAAATTACAAGAAAATTATATAAAGGGCTTGGGGTGTCAGACACCCCACGATGTCAATAGTGGTGACGAAATTCACGGTGTCATTCTAGGGTTAAGACTCATGCCCGGGCTTTAACTACGAGGCCATACCGCCTACTACCAGAGCGCTCTTTCGAGACTCTGGTGGACATGTATCCGATTCTACGGTGGGAGTCCTACATTTTGCCTACCCTAAATTTTTATTCACCTAGGGTAGGGGTCTTTAACGAGTACCTGACATCGAACAGGCTCGGGACCATCGCTTAACGTAACATCCGAGGGACGGCGTGCTTATGTTTATTTTACCTCCCAGATAATACCGGCGCCAATTTGTACTATATTTTCATACTAAACTTTATACGAACATTTGTCGTTGAGGAAGAATATTCTTGATTTGAGACCAGTATAATGTTCACTTGGGCCCGGGCTTTAACTACAAGGTCATATCGTCTACTACCAGAGCGCTCATTTGGCACTCCCGACGACTAAGGGGGCCCTAAATGTTACCTATACTATATTTTTGTTCACCTATGGTAGGGTGCCTTTAACGAGTATCTGACATTGCACAGGCTCGGGACCATCCAAAGGACGGCGTGCTCACAGTTTTTTCATCTCCCAATGAGCTCAGTGAGGAAGCACGCATACAACTGAGCTACCGGCGCCCTCCGTATTTTATTATGTTGACGTTTCGCCTATTAAAGACATTATCAAAACTTTTGTAATTAACAAATACAAATTTTGAACATTATCGTTTCTCATGGTAATGAAAATCCAAATAGTTTATCAATAAAACACCATGTGACTTGGTAACTAAAATTAAACAATTACATGTCGTTATTGACTATGTACGAGGTGTTCAAAAAGTTTTACTCCGATTCGCGAGGTTTTTTCGTTGTTGTGTTGGTAAACATGTCTGAAAAGTATCTGTACATTGTTATAGGTAATTTCAAAGTTGAGAAACGCGGACATATTGTGGAAACTTGTAATAAATAAATAAAACAAACTTATTTTTGAAATATTGTCTATTCCACTAAAGATATATATACATATATAACTACCGGTTTCGGCTTTATACCATCGTCAGGTCTAGTTATGAACTAAGTCAGTTTGCAAAGAGCGACCCTTCAAATACATCTCAGGTCAAAGGGGGCTATTAGAACTTGGGAGTCCCCCGGCTGTACCGTTAGCTAACTCATGAAATATTTCTTAACAAAACCTAGTTCTAAATTTACATAAAACAATGTCACTAGACTAATACGGGAAAAATAACAAATAAATAAGTACGAATACAAGTAAATAATAAAAAATAGAAATAAAATTAATAACAATGTTAAGATTTAGATAACTTGAAACATATATGTGGAACCAAATATTAATAACAGATAATACAAACATATATGTGGAAACAGAACTGGTTTAGGGTGTTAACAAAGGGGAATAGTTGAAATAAATTTGGTCATTCATGCAAATGTTCCTTTTGTGTGGATTTGGAAAGTACAATGGGACCCACGCCCACGAAATCTGTGCGGAGAGGACAAACGTTCCCACGCGTGGGTCCCAACAGACTGGGCTAGCCGTGGGCTGGGTCTAATGTGCGGCGACACATTCAATGCAGTGCTTCACAGAACCACCCACGCGTGGGCTGGGCGTGTGCTGTGCGTGGGCTGGGTCCAATATGTGCCGGGCCTTAACCGGTCCAGTGACAGTCACAGAACCCAATTATCACAAATGAAGGCAAGAATGCTGTTATTTTTAAATCATAACTTTAATAAAAAATGATATGTTGATTTTCTTTTCTTTGGTTATTCTATTTTATGTTCTTTGTTCCATTGTAATAAATTTCTATATTACAACTGAGTGTATATTACTAATTATTGATCTAACTCTTATAATTTAATTATAGTTATTGCTACACAATTATAATAATAACACATTTATTTCTAGATATTATTCTAATAAGTTATATTATGCCCTCCCGTCTACCTGCAGTACCAGCACCGGTACATAGGAATAACGGCATGAGGATTGAATTTTTATGTCATAGCATGTTCAATATAAAACTCAGTTAAAGGAGAATAAAATAATGAAGGAAGGAGGGGATTTTGAAATCGGCGCGCTTTTTCCGCCAAGCGACATTTTGTTTCGCATTGTCCAGTCACAGATCCTAAAAAAACAGGAGGGGAAACTGAAAAGTGACGGTGATCTCGATTCGAGTACCTGTACAGCGGAACAGGAGCAGAGATCGTTGAGAAAATCCTCCCTCCCAAAGTCTGTGTCCACTGCATCTGCTCCAAACTGTACCGGTAATTTCAAACCAATGGAGCAGGTGGCAACTGCTCCGGCCCAAGATTAGGTGACACGTCACTGCTCCAGCTCCCTACATTGTTAGCCAAACCGGATGTTTAGTCTGCTGTCAGCTGTCAAAGAGGTTACATGTATTTTCGTACGATCGGCGTTTATTTATTTGTAGACAAAATGAATCAGAGATTTTGCATTAAACGTTGCGATAAGAATGGAATAAAGTGCAGCAAAATTTTAGAAATGTTAAATATTGCTTTTGGTGAGTCTGCTATGAGGAAACTAATGTTTACGACTGATATACATGCTGGACAAGTGCGGTCGAATGTGAAGGTCATGCTCACTGTGTTTTTCGATTTTAACGGCATAGTGCACCATGAGTTCTTGCCACAAGGTCAAACGATCAATAAGGAGTACTACCTACAAGTGCAACGCCGTTTGAGTGAAGCAATCAGAAAAAAACGCCCGGATTTGTGGCGAAACAATTTATGGCTTTTGCACCACGATAATGCACCTGCTCACACTTCATTGCTTCTTCGTGAATTTTCAGCCAAAAACAACACTAATGATGCCTCAGCCTCCATATTCGCCAGATATGGCTCCGTGTGACTTTTTTCCGTTCCCAACAATAAAGAGAACCTTAAAGGGCCGTCGTTTCTCAAGTATAGATGCTAAATGATATCCCAAAGATCGAGTTCCAGAAGTGGTTTGGGAATTGGAAGAAGCGCTGGTATAAGTATATAATACATAATGGGGACTATTTTGAAGGAGATAACATTGATGTAGACGGATAAATAAAATTATTTTCAAAAAACCCAAAATCCCCGCTATTTTTTTTAACACACCATGTATGTTTAAAACAAATGTATTTGTTTGTCATAAAAGTTTTGATGCCTTAAAAGGCGAAACGTCGAAATAATAAAATAAATATATTTTGGAGAGACGGAAGGCCAATCTTCGTTTGTTTCTAAACCATCTTCAAGTGAACATTATACGAATATAAAATAGTACTTTTATTTACCGTTTCTTGTTAGTAAGGACAAGAAATATAACAAGGTAGAGCGTTAATAACCAAAGCAGTTGTTCGCCCCAAACCAACCAACCTTGATAAGATATTTACCTGAAGCCGAAATCATTTGATTCCCTGGAAGTTCACCGAAAATTCTGTAAAAAAAAACAAAATATAGTATATATATTTTATATTTGTAAATCATAAAGTCAGTAAATTTATTTAAACATATTTCTCTAAGGACCAAAAATAAATCTGTAAGAATTCATGAGTTAATCAAAACCTGAGCAAGAACCCTATATCTATGGTCACAGGGAATAAGTTGTTAAGTCGTAAAATGACCAAAATGAGTTGTGTGATCATCTCCCAAGCCATCTGAAGAAGTTGAGAGCTCAGGACTCTAATATTTTCGGAATTATAAAGATTTGGGTTTCTTGGTATCTCGTAAAGTTGTGGGTTTTCGGTTAAATCAACTTAATCTACTTCTTTGAGGAATCATTCACGAGATAACTGCACTTAACCATTAAATGGTTAATAAATTTTATTAACTACGGCAGACTATTCCAAGTGAATAGGGTGTTTTTGGTTAAATCAACTTTGGAGAAGCATCATTCACGAGTATTTCAAAAAATACGGGAAATGATTAGGTAACTAAGGGAAAATCCAAGAAAGGATTTAAAATGTTCATTTTCATTCACTCCTATAGATTTAGAAGGTATGTGATTAATAATGATGCAAACATAATTTATTTGTTCCAAAAACTGGATTTACACGATTAATGCAAAAGTAAAAAAGTGCTGCCCTGAAAAGTTAGGAATTTAGACTTAGCAATTTATTCCCTGTAACCAGAGATATGTATCTTCAAATCGATATTTCAACACTCCTAATTCGATTTTTTTGTTTTTAAATTATACCAATTTGAACATAAGAGTTTATTCAATAGTTTAGAATGACTCCAAATGCTACAGAAAATAAATAAAATAAAAAAAGGACGAGCCTATACGAACATTTTTGCTTAATATGAAAATTCCGTATGGCGCGAACAACCAGGTTGTTCAAAAGTCAATGAAATTGATTAGAGGGCCTGATAACTCGTTACTGATAGATACATAATGTATACAGGGTGTGTCCGCAACCTCTGGCAATACTTCGGGATATGGGTCTTCACTTCATTTGGAACAAAAAGGTCTAATAAACCATGGTCCGATTCGTTCACCTTCAAAAGTTATTCTTGATATCGTAAAATTTTCAATTTTCCTATTTTTCTCATAAAATCGATCATATCTCAAAACGTATTTGTCATAAATCAAATTCAATTACACCATTGGAAACAGCATTAAATTGCCTATAAGGGACATGAGTTGTATTCGAATTATAGGTTTTTATAGCGATTTTAAGCTAAACTATACAGCGCTTCGACTGTTAAAGACAACTTTTGAATGTTTTTTTTTCTTTCAATTTCTTTAAGGGTAGTGTACGGTCCGATTACGGAAAAAATATCTACATTTCACTAGCTTTCCAATAAATATAAATGTCATGGGATTTCTTTTTTGCTTTGTCAAAGAAAATGCGAAATGTAAAAAACAAGGAAATGCAAAATTGAGAACTGAGATTTTGTTTCAAATGAAGTGAAGAACCATATCCTGAAGTATTGCCAGAGGTTGCTGATATATTATATATATATATATATATATAGTTGAGAGATGAAGATTTTCGAATGACGGGATCTGGTGTGTCTTTGGCGGACGGAGGAAGAAGGAACAGGAAATGGCACATGAGGTTGGAGAACTCAAGTCCGAATACCAGGGCGAGTTGTGAGCGTCTCCAGAGACATGGAAAACAAATCTGACATGAGTGTAAACAACGAAAAGTAAATAAAAACTGACCTACGACCAAATAAAATTATTTTCATTGCTAGGCTGTAAAATAAATTATTAAAAAAACACAAAATACAACACATTCTAAATGAAGAGACTTCTAAAACGCTTATAGTGAGAAAAAAAATTAATTATTTCTTAACGTTAAGGCTTCTTGTAGCATTAGTTTCATATCTCTCCATAAATAGAATTGTATATAAATTTATTATGTTTTTGAATTGAACAGATATACTCCAATTACTGAGAAAAATAAACAAATATACACTTTTCCTAAATTTATTTTAAAACTAAAACTTTTGATTCAACTAATAACCTTTGTGAGGTAACAATTCTCATTTTTAATTGACTGAACGTTTTGCTTCTGTAAGAAAAATTAGCAAGTTAGATAATTATTTAAATTTTAAAAATTAGCAAATGTATTTAGAATTGTTTAAATAATGTTGAACGTTTAGTAATATGATTGTATGAGCAGTGTCCCCAAAAGCGCAATTTAAGATTAGAAAAAACTATAAATATATTATGATATTAAAAAATAAAACTTTAAATTGACTAATATAAATTAATGCATATATATTTTGAAAACACTATTACTTACTAACCGGTCCATTAAATTCTTCACTTGCATTTTCAAGAAAAGACATGAAACATGTTAGTGTTAAATGTTCATCTTGCCACGATTATTACTTGGTAGTTTTTACAAATGGACGAGTAACTATGAATTTATCATTTTCTTGAGTCACTATAAACATTTAAACAAAAAATTGAAAATAACCTTTAATAATACTAACCAAAATTGTGCCGCCCCTCAGCGGGCAGCTGTTAACCCATTGTGTCCATGGTAGTTATTTCTCAATTAAGAAAATATTTTTCTATAATCATTGTAACGTATTAAATTGCGCGCCCCCCCCCCCCTTAATTTTTTATTTGGAAAGTGAAAAAACTTTGAGCATGCCGTCCTTTAGATTGGACGTTAAGCGTTTTTATCTACAAGAAGCCCTCAGACTAACACCGTAAGATATTTGGGAATATCTGGACAGATGGCTGACATGAAACCCTCATAAAAGTCTCATGTAATACACTGAACAGACGATTTAAAATGCTTTATTCTCTTCTGCAAAGACATTCAAAATTTGCCTTAACATAAAAGCGTAACTGCTACACATTTCTACTAAAACCACTCTGGATGTATGGCTCACAAATCATTGGTTCGGCTAAAAAACGCATCCAGGTTTTCCAGTCAAAAACACTCAGACTCATTATACAATGCCCACGATACGTAAGTAACATAACACTCCACATGACCTCATGATAAACACAGTACACGACACAATTCAGGACCTTTACAGCAAATTGCATTCACACCCAAATTCATACATCCACTCACTTTTTTCACCACACTTCCCACACAATCCTCCCAGGAGATTGAAGAGGATGTGGAACCGTGAACCGCCCACTTTTTGAAACAAAATCATAATATCCCCACAATATTCATTGATAATAATCATAATACTCATTGTTTTTAAATTTTGCCCTGAGGAGCTACCGCTGGGTGGCCTTCCTCCAATCAGGAAATCCACTATCAATCAAGTCCTCTTGGTAGCCGGTTGTTGTGTCATGGCAACAGTTGTGACCAACATTATTAAGACAAAAAAAAAAAATATTCATTATAAATTGTAAACCCTAAAATATTCAAACAAAACCGAAATACTCCAAATAATAAAGAGGGACAAAATGCAATCAAAGTGTTATAAAATAATTCTAATATAATAATATAAATTTATAGTTTCATCAAGGGACTCAAGTGATGTGTATTTTTTCTTTTTATTCTATTCATATTTCCTTATTGCGATGTATATTCACAGTCGGACTTTTCAAAATAAATGAAAAAAAAATTGTCACACGTTATGACATCACTAACGAGCAGAGCTCTCTTTCATCACTTTGGTGAGCATGAGCCCGAGTCAGCACAGTTTTTCATACCCTAAATTTTTATTTATGTACAAACCAACATTAAAAACTGGTAAGAGTGTATTTTAAATATTTAAACATAGAAATCGAAATAATGGTGGGGGGGGGCAAGGCAACATTTATGAGTGAAGATATAAAAAATAAATAGAAATGTATTTACAATTTTCATTTGATAACATTTTTAAATACAATTTCAACATATATCACATTTTAAGCTTTAAACTTTGATTTTTTTTTGTTTTATAATTGACACCGCCTGGTGGATTTCCTGGCCATTTTTTTTTCTCGTCAGTAAAGGTTATTTTTTTGAGATTTTATGACGTCTCTACCCGTCTGATTACTTCCTATTTTCGTTTTAAGTAATAATACTTTTTCAAATAAATTTAACCCTTATTTTGACTATGTCTACAACTAAAACATCAATGGGAGACAAAGTTGGTTGTACTGACAAAAAACCAATTTTAAATTTAAGTTTTGACTCACCCCACAAGGTATATATGTCTGGTGAATTAGTTCGTGGTGTCATTAATTTTATTACTAAAGGCTCTGAAGATATTCAAAGTAAGTTTTTTAAAATAATATTTGAAATACTGTTTATAAACATTCAATGTTTTACTAAAAAATATTTATAAATAGAATTAATGTCTTTTTCAGTTCTTGCTATCAATTTAATCTCTGAATACTATTCTTATAAGAACAATGAAGAAGTGAAGGAAGTTATTTTTACTGAATCTTGTCCACTAGATTACAAAGGTATTTATCCAACAATTAGGTATATTATAGTTGTATTATATTCATTACAAGTAACTATTGTTAATCAATCATAATAAGGAACTATTGTTAATCAAGTAATCAACAAACTTAATTTTGGCTTTGAAATGTATCTGAAAATAGGCCTATTCATGATCAAATAATCAGATCCCGGGATAAATCTGCTTCTATTTAACAACGTTAAGTAATTAAATGTACATCTATGAAACCCGACACTAGTTATAGTCCAGGAAATGTGATAAGATGTTCTAGGGTTAATATAGAGTTATTGTAACTCATGCCCGGGCTTTAACTACGAGATAATATCGCCTACTACCAGTGTGCTCTTTTTTTATGAGCCTGACTATAGGGTAGGGTGTCATTAACGAGTATCTGACATCGCACAGGCTCGGGATCATCGCTTAACCCAACAATGATTCCCAACCGAAAGACGATGTGCTCAGTATTTTTTCACCTTTCTGATAAACTCGAACCCGCTATCTTGAGCTCAGTAGACTCGCACGCCACTTCTGAGCTACCGGCGCATTCTTCAGTGATAGATTCCTTGAGTCAAAGGAGTATAAATCCGCTATATGAAGTATATTATGATTCGGGTGAAAAATTCGATGCGTAATTTTCAACGGGATCTCTATGTTTTCCGACTTCTGGATTCCAAAATTAAAAATGTATGTTGGTTGCATGTCTGAGAGCATGATAATTCCCTATAGAATGAATGTATGCTGCCGTTGTAATGAATGTATTTGCATGAAATTTCATATGTAAATTCAAAATCTATTTAGGTTGACACCTAACCTTGGGATAGCCTGTTTAATTTATGTGAAGCAACCTAGTTAAAGAGATTATATCCGGTGAAGATCCTGAACAAGCGTCAATACTCATTCTAGACTTCCCCCACCTCGGATCCAATGATAAAAGAGTGGGGGGTATCTCAATTCCTTTCTCTCATGGCCTCCTGTTTTTCCAGGTTCTGGCGAGGGTACAGAAGGTCTCCCCTTCTCCATTGCTCTCCGTCCAGACTGCCCTACTTCTCTGGCTACTGTCTTCGGCGGAATTCGGTACTCTGTGATCGGATCTGTCATGTACAAGGTGGACAACAAAGTGATCAGTCTGGACAAACAGGAGTACATATCGGTCAACTCACCCACTACCGTTAACGAAGATTTGGTATGGAGATCTCTTGTAATTCTGTATTATAAAATAATAATGAAAAAAAACGTATGAAGAGTTAGTTATTATAACACATGCCGGAGCTTTAACTACGAGGTCATATTGCCTACTACCAAAGCGCTCTGCAAAAATATCTATAACTGCCGATGTAATGAATGTATCTTCACTAGGGTGTCCGTTATTTTGTAAAAGTTAAAATTTATTTGCTCTCACCCCAGAAACTGGTTCATGAATATCGAAAAAATATTGCCTGAATTTTTTCAGATTTTTTTCATTGTAATAAACCGTGCCGGTAAGGCGCTCGATTTTAACACGAGATTTAAACGGGGTTTTCGAACTTTTAACGGTTTTTGAATATATTTTCAAGTCTTTTTAGACCTAAAAATCACATATTTACGTTTTTGGGGTCGATGAATTCGAATTAACTGTCAGAATTTAATTTGTGACTGTTGCAACTGTCAAAAAACTGTCATTTATTACCAAAAACTGTCATTTATTACCAAAAAATGTCAATTTATCAATTTTCAGTAAAAATGCCATTGTTTGGTTCGATTTTATACGTTTTTCAGGTCGCTGATTGCAAATTTTTAGTCAACATTTACTTTTTGACAGTAGCAGCGGTCAAAAACTGTCATTAGTCTTTTGTTGTTGATTATTTTTTTGTTTTCGCATTGAAAAGGGGGGGTTTAATGGGGGTTTTGACGGTATTTGTGATTTTTCAGATTTTTATGTCTAAAAGACTTGAAATTATATTAAAAAATCGTTAAAAGTTCGAAAACCCCGTTTAAATCCCGTGTTAAAATCGAGCGCCGTACCGGCACGGTTTATTACAATGGAAAAAATCTGGAAAAAAATTCAGGCAATATTTTTTTCGATATTCTGAACCAGTTTCTGAGGTGAGAGCAAAGAAATTTTAACTTTTACAAAATAACGGACACCTTAATCTTCGCAAAAGTATTGAGTTTTCGCTCAAGCGGTCAATATGCGAAAACGTAATTGATTAATTCTTGCTGGGGAAGTACATAGCTGGTGATTCGCCTTCTTTTTAAGAGGTTTTTTTCACTCTTGAAAAATTAGACTTTTCGCCCTATAGGTTGTATTAACATCTTCGATATGATACTTGAAATTTTTTGCACAGATATTGTGAAACACTTAAAAAGAAATAAAAAAAAGTCTGTTTTTTTTTTTTTAAATATTGTATTTTTTACAAAATATATATAATATGGGAGTATTTTCGGTATTGCTACCATCTTCAGCCACGACTTAACAAATACTAAATGGAAGTTCAACCAGTTCACAATCCAAACGGTACCCTTTTATCGCCAATAATATAATCCTCCAGTCTCTGTGTATACGTGCCTAAAAATTGTATATCTTTATTTTTATTCATATATTTATTATTGTCATCTTTGATTTATTTCATATATGCATATATATTTGTATTTTAAGCAGATACTATTTCAAAAATTTTCTTTTATTATCAAGATTTCAATTTGAGACGAAATTTTATTTTTAATGTTTTCCATATTTAAGACTGAACTGTACAGGAGAAAAACCCCTTGGGGGCTGAAGGAAGGGTACCGTTTGGATGTAAACTGGTTGAACTTGCATTTAGTATTTGTTAAGTCGTGGCTGAAGATGGTAGCAATACCGAAAGTACTCCCATATTATATATATATATTGTGAAAACAATATGTTTTAAAAAACATACGTTTTTTATTTTTGATATGGTTTATTATTTCAATAATTTTGGCATATTTCAGTTGTTGAGAGACTCTATTACCCTTTGTGTTTCAGAAAGAGAAGAAAGTTGTTCTGCGGGAGGCTCGGATGTTGGCGTGTTGTTTTGGCTGCATCTCTGCCACGTTGGAGGTTAAGGAGGCCTCTTTGTTGTGCGGCTCTCAGGCGGAGGTGAATGCAGTTGTTCTCAATGAGACATCAAGACACGTTATCATGACTAGACTCACTCTACTTCAGGTCAGATTTCAAAACGCTTACTGGAAATATGAGCTTAGCTCTCTGTAGGAGCTTTAACAGACCGTCAGAGCGTAAGTCTCGTTGATGTGCATGCTGCGTAAGTGTGTGTGTCACAATTACACACTTATTTATCTGTGATGTCGGAGAATTTCTATTGTATTTTTAGTACATTATTGATCATATTTACCGTTGTAGTGAATTTAACTAAAATATCAATATTGCGAACTATAAAATGATCTTTCGGTAAGAAACTTTTAGGTTAAGATGCTTCCATAGCTTAAATTTGTCACAATAAATAAAATTTGTGGTAAAAGAAAATAATATAACAGTGTCAATGTAAAAAAAAATATAATTATTTTAGCTATCACAAACAAAAAGTATATAATATTTTAATGTATTATTATATAATATTGTTATTAATATATAATAATAATAACTGCCGAAAATATCGATCAATAAATAATATATTTGTTGTCATATTGTCACAACAAATAATATAATATTTTTACCCATTTCAGGAGATAGCTTATTTCATTTTTAAATGACAAACGGTATTTAGAGGCACTACAATCACAGTTGTAAATATCTTATTTTAGCTATCACAAACATATAATTTTGGTGGCTGTGCGGGCTAGGGCATAGGGCTTTGGTCACATGGTCTCACCATCGTTTGCGGGTTCGAATCCCGTCCGGGAGTGAGTTTTATTTCGTAGATAGAACTCCCTCCCGGGGCCATGGATGTCGTAAATAACTAGGTATATATATATATATATATATATATATATAACACATTGGTATATATATAACACATTGACATGGCTTATATGCACCGTACGAAAAACAATCAAATTTAAAAGTTTAATTCCTCATACTACTTTTCTTATTGTAACATTATAAAACAAATTTTAATCAAAATCAGTACATGATAGCAAATTTTTGAAACTAAAGCAGATGTTTACACATCAATTCTCGTGAGTAACCTCGTCACTTACACATTACTTTTCTTTTCTCGTACGGACCAATGTTTACTTCCTCAGCTTTACGAAGTATAGAGGAAGTTATGTAAACGGTCAACAATTCGATGCGGAGTTTTCAACGGAATTTCAAGAAAATTTATGTGTCTTTGTGTGTGACTGTGAACACGATAACTTTCGATAGAATGAATGTATCGACACGAAATTGTATATGTGAATCCAGAACCCTGTAACGACATCTATAGATTTTCAGCGAAATCGGACAAAAGGAAGGAGAGGATTAGGGGAGCGGCAAAACTAAAAAAAATTAATAACTGCTGTTGTAATGAATGTATCGACATGAAATTTTTTTATTGTAGTCAAAACCCAAAACCTGTCAACTTTCAGCGATATCGGTCTAAGGAGAATAATATCTCTAAGGGGCTAATATTCTCATACTAAATTTTGTGTCGATAGATTCATTACATCGGCAGGATTTTTGAATTTAGCCGCCTCCCCTGAACCCCTTTCCCTTTGGACTATATTATTGCTTAAATTCGAAACAGTTCAAAATTTCATGTTGATACTTTCAACGGCGGTTATTGTAGTTTTTAAGTTGAGCCTCCCCCCTAATCTCCCCCTCCCCTTTGGCGTATTTGGCTGAAAATCAATAGGTGTCCTCGTTGGAGGGTTCTGCATTCATATATAAAATTTTGTGATGATACATTAATTCTATCGGGAGTTTTCGTGTTCACAGACATTTTTGTTTTTCATATTTGGAATCTGCAGATCGGAAAACATGAAATTCCGTTGAAAACTCAGCATCGAATTTTTTACCGATTGCATAACTTCCCCGATACTTCGTATAGGTGGAGAAGTTATATATAATTTTATATAGTAGTATAATAGTTGAACTTAAGAATAAGATAATCGCAAATCTATAAAATCTTATGTTAAGCCCCGAAGAAGGAAATAAATAGTTTCCGAAACGCTAAAATGTGTTTTTTCTATTATTATTTTTTTTTTATTTTTTTTTTTTTTTAGATTTTAGAACGCTTCCGTGACGGTAGAAAACTCAAAAGAGATGTAATTTCGAAGGAACGTGGTTGCATTTTGCCAGGAAAGAGACAGGTGTGGCTCTCGGAAAAAATTTGTGTTCCAACATTACCTCCAAGCACCCCTGTAGGCTATTTCAAAGTCTCGTACAGATTTCAGGTGAATTATCTTAAATAACTTCAAGGGATTGTCTGTACACAGAACTTTTTTTTGAAACTTTATCCGTTTCAGTTCAAAGATAAAAACGAAATAGTTTTTAGATTTTGTGCCTGTTGTTTAAATGACGCGTAAAATGGTCTAAGTGACATTTTTTCCTGAACAGAACTATTATTTTTGTACCCGATTATTCACTTAACGAAAAATTTTCAAAAATGTCACTTGGACCATTTTGATTCTAACCCCGTCAAATATATTTCATCCAAACTTCATATTTTGAATCGGCATATTCAGGAATAGATATACAGTGACTCACAAATTCTTTCACACCATTGGGTAATTTGAGTATTTTGATGATTTACTTCATTAAAAATTTTAGGGAAAATTTGTTTTTGAGACCACTCCTGTTTTTTCTAATAGGGCTAACTGAAACTTTCGAGGATTTTTTTAATTTTGGTTATTAAACCTAAAGAGCAATTGTACTTTTTTGCTATTTCCCGGTAGGAAAGTCCCCCTAGGGAGGGATTTTGTTATTTCGTTTCGCAAAAATTGACGGCTTCATGGTGGATATAAAAAAATAAAACCTGCTCACATGATCGATTGCAATAAACTGGCTTATATTGAAAGATAAGGATTATTGTATTTTGTTTATAGACAGTTCAGTGAACTCAATCATGTTGTTTATATGGATTAAATATTGGATTAATTACTATTAGATGAAATATTGGCTTAGTAAAATTAAATTAATGAACCAGTCACATAACTGTTCACATGCAGAAATTTCTTTTATTAAAAAAAATATTGTGTTAGAGTTTTAATTAAAATTTTGTTTGTTGATTAGGGGCGTAGCTAGCCCTGAGTGGGCCCTGCATCAAAATGTTTTTGGGGGCCCTTTTTCGGAATATAAACTTCTCACAGGCTCGAAAGCATCGCTGAATGTCCCATCCGAAGGAAGGCGTGCTCAAGGCTTTTTTTACGTCGCAGATAAAAAACTTAAGGGCTAATTTCTTTGTTGTTAATTACCATAGTAAAAACTAATGTGTTTTTTTTTTTATTTATAGCTAGAAATTCAGAAGTCTTCTAACAAAATATTAAAACTAAAATTACCCGCACAAGTTGGCAACGTTCCTTTAGAAACGGACTCGTCATTTTTTTCAGAGTCTTCAGGAAGAGGTAAGGTTTTGTTCGTAGTCCAGTTATACGAAGTATAGAGAACGATATATAATCGGTCAAACATTTGATGCGGAGTTCTCATCGGAATTTTATGTTATACAACCCTATAATGACAACACTTACGGAGTTTCAGCCAAATCGGCCAATGGGAAGACAGGTATTAGGGGAGAGGCGGCTTAACTCAAATGAATGTATCGATACACAATTTCATATATGGATGGAGAGCACCATAAGAACAACACTTTATTATTTTTCAGCGGAATTGGTAGAAGAAATGGGGGCTAAACTCAAAATATCCAATAACTGCTGATATAATGAACTTATCGACTTGAAATTTCATATTTGAAGTCAAAATTACGACAATATCTGTCAAATTTCAGCAATATCAGTCAAGGGGAAGAGGGGGAGGGGGGGGGGGGGGCTAAGTTCAGAAAACCTAATAACTGCCGATGTAATAACTTTATCGACGAACAAATTCAATATGAGGATTTAGAAGCCCCTATGTATGTCAACTATTGAGTATTAGCGCAAACTGTCGACTGATGTTGGAAGGGGAGCGAAAAGTTAATTGATTAATTCATTTTTATTGATTAACCGACGACTTTTTTTTTAGTTCATTTCGTGAATGTACAAATACTCTTTAAAATTTGTTTGTATTATTTTGAACTCATTTTCGCCCTAACCTCTGTTGCTATTTATAAAACATTTGATTTGCAGGTCCAGTTGAGTACCGAACTTCCAGCACCCAGGAAGGCGATGTACCCTTCAAACCACTATATATCTCCTATATATTTCCTTAATTATAGTTATTATTTTATATACATACATATATATATATATTTTTTTTAGATAAGATTTATATTTGTTATAGAATTTTGTAAAAATATATATAAATATTTTGATACTATTATTACTTTTTTTTATTTGAAGTGTTATATTGCGATACATTCATCTTATAAAAATGTTAAGACTGATAATTGTATTCATATATCGTTAAGTATTATATTTTTCAAGACATCCTATATGCAATAATTTGATTGTATTGTAGTTTGTATTTTTATAGTTAACTAAACTGTAAGTGTCATGCCTTATATGCTCTAAATTCTTTTCTATATAATCCTACCTAATTTCAGGCTGAGCAGTGAAGTAAATTTAATATTTTAAAAGAAAAAAAAAATCACTTTATTATTTTATTTCATAATTAAACATATTTCTTCAAAAAATTTTCCTTTCTCCCCTGAAATAATTTTAAGTAAAGAAAAATTACCTTATATATTTGTTTAAAGATTTTTATTTCGTTTCTAGAGTTATTAATAGTTTTCACACTCAATTTTATTATATATTTTAATTTTTTTAAATGTAATTTTTAACATTAAAGTGATAAATTATAGAAAAGACAACATTTGATATAACAGTTAAATATTAGATTTAAATGTGTGATAATTAGGCCTCATCTTGAGGGCGTAGTAACTCTGTGATTGGACTGTTCTCAGAACATTGTTGTTAATTATTATTAAGCTTTACATAAATATTTATAAATGTAAGAATCTTTTTATTAAATATTTTAATATTATTATTTGTTGGTCATCACATTTTTAGAAAAAAAATGTTTTTTCGCCATTATTTTTATGTTTTATATACTCAAATATTTATCTCTGTACCTAAGCGTCGATGCAAATTTAATATTTAAAAAAAAAAAAGCTGTTGCATTTTTATTTGGAATCAACAAATTTGTTTTCTTATTTTTATAATTAATGTATTTCCTTTAAGATCAAATTGGTACCTAAAATTAAGCCTTTCTCACCCATTTTTTAAACATTTTTATATTGTTTCTGTAGTTTTAAATAGTTTACACATCCACTTTTTATCATAATTTATAGTACATTTTTTATATTAAGGAGATAAATAACAAAATACAATATGTATGAAATATTATTAATATATTACCAAATAGTAATGTTTTCATGATATTTTTTTTTACGGGTTTTGCCATTTTTTTACGTTTTATATGCTCAAATAGTTATTCTTGGTAACACTACGTAAGCATTGAAGCAAATTAGATATTCTAAAAGAAAAAATATCTTTCACTATTATATTTTACTTTAGTAAATTTCTTTCTTCTTTTCTATACATTAATCTGTTTCCTTCAAAATCAAATTGGTGCCTCAAAATTTGCCTTTCTCACCTGAACATAATTTACAATAATGTAAATTTTTACATAAAGGTGATAGATAAATGATAGAAAATACTGCTTTTGATATATTTAAAATTGTGATAAATCTTGTCGTTATAAGTAGGTCTATGATAGGGCTGTTCTCCGAACATAGTAAATTATTAAATTTTAGTAAACTCTACATAAATATTAATAAATGTAAGAATATTGTTATTAAATATTTTAATATTAATATTTGTTTGTCAATACATTTTT
Source organism: Aradus depressus (assembly GCA_963662175.1). Lineage (NCBI taxonomy): Eukaryota > Metazoa > Arthropoda > Insecta > Hemiptera > Aradidae > Aradus > Aradus depressus. Next base: position 19,858,641 of record OY759226.1, on the reverse strand, counting down.
AGAAAAATAAATAAAAAATTCTTCATCATTGTTTTATGTGCTCTAAATAGTTTTCTCTGTAACCCAACCTAATTCCATGCTATGCAATGAAGTAAATTTGATATTCCGAAAGAAAAAAAAAAAAATTTGTTGCATTATGGTGCCTCAAAATAAGCCTTTCTCACATAAAACCATTATTTTTTATTTTGTTTCTACAGTTAAAAATAGTTTTCACACCGATTTAATTGTAAATAATATAAATGTTTTACATTAAAGGGATAATGATAAAAAATACAACTTTTGATATATTTGAATTTGTGGTGAATAAGACTCATTTTGAGGACGTTATAAGTAGCTCTGTGATAGGACTGTTCTCAGAACATTACAAATATTACTGAACTCTACATAAATATTAATAAATGAAAAAAAATTGTTATTAAATATTATTATTTGTTGGACAATATTTTTTTAGAGTTTATAATAACTTTTCTTTGTCATTGTTCTTAATGCTACTGACTTTTATTTGGAATTAATAAGGAAATGTTCCCATAAAAAGTCTAATATAGAAAAAAAACATTTTTTAAATTGCAATAAAGGTTTACGTTCTCATTAATCTTCCAGATTCTCGATGCCTAGATCAACGCAGCATTTCTTCATCCAGATTGAAATACGCAAGCGTCAAATTATAGATTTTAAACTGTTGCTTTCTAACCTTTTATCACTGTGATAAAATATGTTCGTTTCATGACAATGGGTAGTTCTAGTTCAAAATTTAGAAAATATATTCAAAATGGAGATGAATTTGCTGCAATGCAAGTAAGTATTCAATTTGAAAAATTGCTTTTACTATTGTTTTTCTCTCAGAAGCACTTTATATGAAAACTAATATTATATAACAAGGATTATCATGGAATTAGATTCATCAGTCAAATAAGACAAATTTAGGCCTAAAAGTTACCTTCAATAATAATGAATTGTTTCATTATTTTATATGTGGTCTTTTTTTAATATTCCTATATATTTTTTCATAATGTTATTTATTTTATTTTTTAATAATATAAAATTAATTTAGGGATGGAGGGTTATATATACGTTATAACTAATTGCATTAGATCTGCTTAAATGCTCCATTATTTTGTTTGTTTTTTTCCTAGTCCCATTCTTTGAATTGATGGAATGGTCTTATTAAAGTTTTGGGAATGGAAAATTGAATTGAATTTAGCAAATTGCAAAATTTTTTTCTTCAAAGACGTGCAAAATGGATTTGAAAAGAGTAGTATTTATAATTTCGATGTATTAACTAATTGAAAAGAACAATATTGCTTTCTTACTGAGCTCAATATCGCATGTTCGGAACTCATCAAGAGGCCATTACGTTTTTTTATACATATATGGGAGGTGAAAAACGGGTACGAATGTCAGGTACTAAGAAAGACCTTTAACCTAAGTGAATAAAAATGATTAAATGTAGAATAAAAGTTTTTTTTAATGTGGAAATGGTTTTGGATTAAGTACAGAGCTGGTGAACCTGTTATCAGTGTTGGGTACCACTAAAAATCTTGATTAAAATAATTTCGTTTTTCAAAAATATATATGTACATTTTTGAAATGTCAATAATATTAAGAAAAATAGGTAACTGTGACTATATTGGTATGGCGACCCCAATGTTTTTTTTTTTCTTTTTTCTTCAGATTCATCAAAGTTCTCCAGAACTTCGAAAAAACTTAGATCCAAATTTGAGTTATGGTGAAAACCATCATCACAATACTGCCCTGCATTATGCAGCTCAGCATGGCATGAAACATCTATTAAGGTAAAATAACTTAAAATGAATAAGTTTTTTATTTCTTCAGTTTTACGAAGTATAGGAGAAGATTTCAGCAATTTCATGTCCCCCCCCCCCCCCCCCCCCCACCTCCCTGATAAAAGTTCGTGAATCACCTGCTATGTACATCCCCACCACAATTTAACCAATTACGTTTTTGCTCTCTCATTCCAAAGCCAGTCGACCGTTTGGGCTAAAACGCAATATTATTAAACTAATGTTTTGTGTCCAAACATTAATTAAATCGGCAGTTATTGAGATGATTATTGAATTTTTATGAAATTTCATAATCAAGATATTTATAACAACCGCAGTTATTAGAATTTTAGTGTTAAGCCTCCCCCCAAATCTCCCATCTTCCCTTTGACCGATTTAGCTGAAAACAGTGTTGAATTCAGCTAATAACATTTTATAAATAGGTACAATTTTTTCAATAATAGTTACGAACTACGATTTATTGTTTGTTATCTCTAATTAAAAACTAGAGGCGAGGAAGCGCTCCTAGTATCAATAAATGTAAACCGAATTGAACTGAGAACTGATGACATAGAAGCTTGTAAAAACATTATAATAATAATAATCAAATAATCATTATTTGAACCACTGATTTGATCATAAATAGGCCTATTTTCAGATACATTTCAAAGCCAAAATTAAGTTTGTTGATTACTTGATTAACAATAGTTCCTCATAATAAATATAATACAACTATAATATACCTAATTGTTGGATAAATACCTTTGTAATCTAGTGGACAAGATTCAGATTAAAAATAACTTCCTTCACTTCTTCATCGTTCTTATAAGAATAGTATCCAGAGATTAAATTGATAGCAAGAACTGAAAAATACATCAATTCTAATTATAAATATTTTTAAGTAAAAGATTGCATGTTTATAAACAGTATTTCAAATATTATTTAAATAATTTTGAGTTAAAGCTCGAGCATGAGTCACACAATTAAAAAACTATAATAAAGACAATTGTTTTTTTTTTTCTCAGTCAAATCAGACAAAGGGGTGGGAGGGATTAACTCTTATAACTTGAATGAATACTGAATTAGACACATCGAACTGGGGAAGTACATTGGCTGCGAATCAACTATATTTATTAAATTTTTTAAATTTATTTCCAGGATGTTCTTGAATGATCTCGGAGGAAACCCGAACAAACGGAATGGTCATAATGAGTCGGTATTGCATTGTGCCTGCAATTTGGGTGTACATCGAACCTACTCAGCTCAGGAGCGAAGAGCTAGCTGTGTGACGTTACTACTACAGTGGCGTGGTCCACTGTTGAACAACGGAGAACGAGAGAGGCTGGATATGAATAGTCAGGATAATGTACTTAAATTTTTTTTATCTATTATATATTTTTTTTTTAGGTATCTATTTTTTTTACCTATTATTTTGGACATAACCATATGCTTTCGATGTATATATATATATATATATATTTTTTTTTTCTTATTTATTTAATTTTTTTGATTTTATTTATTTTTTTGTTTTATTATTATTACCTTATATATATATATATATATAAACTGCTATATATATATATATATATAATGCTTTATACTCTTGAAGCTGATTTTACATGAGCAGCAGAAATGCAAAGCGCAGCAGCAGCAAATGAGGGCTTCTAAGGGTCCGAGTCTCCCAAATCAATAACAAAAAGTCTGCAACGCTAACCACAGAAACTGCGGTGTGTGCCCCCGGGAGTCTATACCACCCACCGAGCCCAACTTTGCCCCCCCCCCCCCCCCCCCCCTCAAATTCCTGGCTACGCCCCTGTATATAATTATTTTATATTATATTTTAAATTTTATTTATCATTATTTTCTCATTTTTTATTTTAATTTAATTTTTTTTTAATGTATCATTCATCAAATTTACTTGTGGTTTATACCAATTGTAAATATTCAAAATAAAGAATTATTTTAAAAAAAATAATAAAAAAAAAAAGATCCTACTCTATAAGAATAAACCTGGGTTGGCAATACTTAGGACTCCCAGAGTAGAGTCAGGGTCATGTTCATTAAAGCGAAAGCCCTCTGGTAGTAGGCGATATGACTTCATAGGCAAAGCCCAGGCATGATTCACAATAACTAAGTTAACAAAACCAAAAATTCTAATTAACAATGAAGAAATTTAAGAATTTTCACCTTTTGACACAAATTTCTCCACATTAGAAAATAAATATGTATTTATGTATTTCTTGACAGAAGGTAAACACAGCTCTCCATGTGACTGATTATATAACTGCCTTTATACTTCATATAGCTGGGAGATTCAGCCGTTTTTGAGTAGAGACAAAGTTCTGATATTGAGCATGCCGTCCTTCGGATGGGACGTTAAACGATGGTCCCAAAAGCCTGTACGATATCATGTACTCGTTGAAGACCTCTACCCTAGGGGCGTAGCCAGGGGGGGGGGGGGCAGGGGGGAGGCGCGTGCCCATCCCTTAGCCAGAGCAAAAAACCAAGATAAAAATTAAGTAAACTAAAAAAATTGGTTTATTAAAAATGGATATCTTTTTGCTTGCAAGTTACGAATAGGATTTTCAAATTTCACGTGCGTCTGATTCCTAAATCAGCAATCAGCTGTTACATAAATGTACATGTACAAAACAAGTCATATTACATTTATTTAAATATATATGAATTCGATCATTTCATTTCCTCGCTCAAAATCGTCATTTATGTTATACTTTATACTCTTGAAGCCGATTTTACATGCGCAGTAAAAATGAAAAGCGCAGCAGCAGCAAATGCACGCTATTGGCTGTGAGTCATTTAATTCTAGAAGCAGAGAAACCACAGAGTGCATTTGCTGCAGCTACCTTTGCATTTTTGCTGCTCATGTAAAGTCAACTTAAGTATTACAGTCAGTGGTAACCTCAGGGGGAGCTTCTAGAGGTCCGAGTCTCCCAAATTAATAACAAAAAGTCTGCAACGCTAACCACGGAAACTGCGGGCTGTGCCCCTCACCCTCGTAGCCTAACTTTGCCCCCTCCCCCCTACTCAAAATCCTGGCTACGCCCCTGACCCTAGGTGAATGAAAAATAAGGATAGGCAGAATTCGGGACTCCCATAGTAGAGTCGGGGTCATGTTCACCAGAGCGTTCTGGTAGTAGGCGATATGACCTTGTAGTTAAAGTATTTATATTCTACAATTTGTTCTCAGAAGGGGAACACAGCTCTCCACGTGGCTGCATCAAATGGCCTCCATCGCTGCGTTCAGCTTCTCATTGCTGCTGGTGCGAATCTTTTTGGTGAAAATAACGAAAAACAAACCTCCTGTGATCTTGCTATGAAAAATGACCATCATTCAATAGCCCGTCTTCTTGAAGCTAAAATGGTTTTTGTAAGTATTTTAAAAATATATTTAAAAAATAAATAGAATATGTGAACTGGATAATTCAATATCCAGAACATTCATTACAACAACAATTACTGGAGTTTATGAGTTAAACCTCCCACTAATCCCCCCTTCCCCTTGACCGATTTGGCTGAAACAAAGTTAGTGTTCTACATAGAGGGCTTTGAATTTACATATGCAGTTTTGGGGTTCTTGTGTTGAGACCCCCCCCATTGTTCTTCACAAAATAGAACCAGAATCTATCTAATATTTGCATAGAATTACCTATTTTCATCCATTTTCCAGGACTATACTTTGCTAATAATATATATAATTTGAAATTTACTAATTCAATCGAGTGAAATATTTTCTCTTTGATGTTGATGTGAGGCTGAGGAGAGTTGCGATGTAAACGAAGCTGATCTCTCCTGTTCTGAAGAGGCTTACTCAGGACTCCGGTCTCAGGATCTACAAGAAGCCAAGGATCGACTCCTGGTAGAGACTTCAGACATGCTGGACATACCGCTCTTCACCGCTGAAGCACTCCTCAGGGATAATGGTAACAATAGATAAATAACACAAATTTATTTTTTGAAATATTGTCTATTCCACAAACATTTGTTTTGAATACTTATACTACGGGTAAGAAAAATGGTTGGACTTTTAACTTGGAAATAGCCCTGGCTATAACAGTCGTAAAACTTATTTTTTTATTTAGAGACTGATATTTACAACTGTGTAAGGAATATATACAAGTAAATGTGCTAAGGGAGAAAAAATGGCAATGTCAAAATGTCAAGAGGGGAGAAATCACCCAATGGTGACACTCCCTAGGTACTGAGTTACTCTCATTTATAACTAATCACTGTCACTGCATGGTCTGAGAAGGTCTCTAGGTCATTGGCGCAATTCAGTGACAAAGGGAATATTGAAATCAGTGTGAAGGGTTTTGTTGGAAATTAAATAAGCATTGGCTTGGATTGGAACCTTTGGAGATTGGAAGCCACGGCAGAACCCCAGAGTTCAAGTCAGTAAGTCTTTGCTATTAAAAAAAAATAAATAAATAAATGGGAGAAGTGATGTGAAAAATATTTTTTATATATGAATTCAGAATCTCCTTTCACATCAAGAAATTATAATTAAATGTACAATTTCAAATAATAGTTTCATCTATAATTGTAGTTGCACCATTGTTATTGAAAATAGGGAAGGAAATATTTCAGACCAAAGAAATTCCTAACTGTATAGTCTTGGGGATTTCAGGGGCGACGATAGCTTAGTGGTGTGCATGCTTGCCTTCTGAGCTCAAGGGGTTCGAAACCCGACCGAGGTCCTTAGTTTATTTTATCTGGGAGGTAAATGATACTTAAGCATTCCGCCCTTCGGATGGGACGTTAAACGATGGTCCGGAACCTGTACGATGTCAGGTACTCGTTAAAGACCCCTGCCCTAGGTGAATAAAAATTTAGGATAGGCAAAATTTAGGACTTCCCAGTAGAGTCGGACTCATATCCACCAGAGTCATGATAGAGCGCTCTGGTAGTAGGCGATATGACCTCGTAGTTAAAGCTCGGGCATGAGTCATAATAACTTACTATATAAGTTTCTACAATATGTGTTTCTTAACTTCGAATGATATTAACCGTTAGTAGCTTCCTTATTGGAACACAACTTCTGAAATCTGCCATTATGTCGAGGATGACTTGTTGGTAGTCTGAATTTATATCTCCTTAGTTACCTTCAACCCTGATCTTTTCAGAGTGGTCCAGAGAGATGCTGCTAGAACACTGGATGAAGGACCCTTGTCTCTGCTGTCAGCGGGCTGGCATCCCTTTCCCCTCCTGTATTGGGGGATGTCAGGAACCTGTCCACGAAGAGACACAAGACGAGACCGAAGACAAGGAAGAAACCCTGGTAGGTATTTCATTTGTAGACACTCATATGATCATTGAGGTTGGAATTCCTGATCTATGTATCTTTAGTTCAGTGGTCCCTCTATAAACTTCCCTCTGTGTGTAGTCAGGTACTCGTTAAATACCCCTACCCTAGGTGAATAGACCTAGGTATGCGAAATTTAAGGTAATTATTCCGAATCGGGCCTCTACCCCCAAATCGCACCCAATTTTTTTTAGTAATTCACTTAGTCAACAGCAACATCGGGGAAAGTAAAAAAAATAAATATATATATGTTACGGGTAAAGTTATATTAACGGTTAAACCTAGGATTACTCGGGTAAACTGCGTAGTACCCGCTGCCGCTTGGTTAAAGTTGGGTATACTAATAATGACAAGGCCATTAGTGGACGTATGTTCCACTATAAAGATTAGGTACTTATTAATTAGCTCGACCACACCTCAATTTCCATTGTTGTAAGCTGTCTAACAGCGATAATCATTCATCTGGGTACATAAATTCCTAGAACAAACATAAATCGAAATATTACAAAATTTGGGGGCGTATTTGCCGGCGTTCCGCCGGCGGGACGATATATCTGTCCCTCCCGTCGTTCCTATATTTGAAGTAGTACAGGTTCTAGCTTTAACATATACTTTACCCGGGTAAAGCCCGAAACGTGAACTATTTCAATTATATTTCGGATTTTAACCAAGCGGCAGCGGGTACTACTAGGTTTACCCGGGGAATCCTAGGTTTAACCGTTAATCTAACTTTACCCGTAGCATATATGAGGAGTTTGGAGCCAGAGCGGACCAACCCACAATTTTTCGGAAAATGAGTTATTACCATCCTGATGTTGGCATAGGTTCCCTTTTTCAAAACCAGTGTGGATCACTTAGTTTCTTCACTTCAGTGATAGATAGCAGCACTTTAAGTTTAGTCCACAAAATTTTGTGCGTGCATATATTTTCAAAGTCACAATGGATAATACGGCCTTCAAAAACTTTATAGAACACAAAAAGGGATCACTCATCCAATACTATTCTAAAATTTCAAATATAAATAAATATTTGGGGCCCATTTATGGAGATAAACAAAATGTACTCAATTTTCAATTGCCATTTTCTTCCTGTTCAGTTTCAACCAGTTGGTCCGCTCTGGCTCCAAACTCCTCATATATAGTTCATAAAAAAAATGTATTTCTCAATATAGAGCATAAAACTGTAAACCACAATAAGAATTTAAAAATCCAGTTGATGTATCCGAAGAAATAAAATGTTGACCCTCCAGTCGGTCCTTTTAGTGAAACAGTTCAGGTTCTCCTGATATAGAGAAACCCCATGGTGGAGCTTAAAAAAAATATCTTATTGACATATATCCGTTTGTTTATGTTGAGAAATATTTTTTTTATGAACCAGATATTTTTTTTATGATCCCCCATGGGGTTTCTCTATATCAGGAGAACCTGGACTATACTAAAAGGTTTACAGTTTTATGCTCTAATCCTAGATTATATAGATATATATATTTTTTTTTCTTCCCCCGACTTAATATTAATGTTTTCATGTTGCTGTTGGTTTTGCGAATTATTAAAAAAGTTGGGCGCCATTTTTAGGACTCCCATAGTAGAGACGGGCTCATGTTCACCAGAGCGACGAAAGAGTTCGTTGTTAAAGCCTGGGTTTGAGTCACAACAACTAACTCAACCGTGTTGTCGTTTAACTGGGGTATTATCGTGGAGATGAAAAATTTTAAAATAAAATTGATACCTTCGCAAAAATTGACATTACAATTTTGTTCAATAAGAGGGTTATCATATTTATTGATTTTCCGATGCTATATGTTAAGTGGAGTTTTATGTTTCAGTGCGGTATCTGTCTGTCTCCATTGAACAGTTTTCTCTTCTTGGACTGCGGACATAGATTTTGTCGAGTATGTTGGTCTACATACTTAACATCCAGGTACATACAAAATACCTATTATTTTATTCGTAAAATACAAAAACAATTATCAAGTATGGTGCTTTAATATGCTGCGAGTTCCGTACGTAAATAAAAAAATAAAAAAAATTAAACAAATAAAGAAAAACTTGTTTTTAAAAATATTAAAAATATTGTCTTTTTGACAAAATTTCGGTATTGCTTCCATCTTCAGCCATTACTTAACAAATACAACGTGGAAGTTCAATTTAAACTATCCCTTCTCCAGCCCTTACGGGGTTTTTCACTGTCCCTTTCTCCTGTATAGTAAAGTCTTAAAAACATGGAAAACATAACAAATAGTGCGATGTTTTCTTGTCATTTATCATATTATTTTGTGCATAGTTTTCTTTATTTTGTTTTATAATTTCTTTACGTTCTTTACTTTTTTACGACATTTAGACATTTATTTTTTTTATTTAATCTTACATTATTCTTTTGTATAAACTTTCTATTATTATTCTTTTTTTCATTTCTTATTATTTATTATCCTTTGTTTGTTTTTTATATATATTATTATTATAAAGACCCCCTACCGTGGGTGATTAAAAATCTAGGGTAAGGAAAATTTAGGACTTCTATAGTAGAGTCGGGCTTACGTCCACCAGAGTGAAAAAAGAGCGCTCTGGTAGTAGGCAATATGACCTTGTAGTTAAAGTCTCTTTATATATATAGTCTTGTGATCCAAAGGATTTAGTGCATTTAAATATTTTTACCAAATGTAACTAATTATTGGGATATTTTACTTTGTTTATAGTTAATAGTTTATAGAAATAATATTTCAAGTAACATAAATGTGCTTTACCTGATTGTAAGAATTTTTCAAAATTCTGATTTGCTGATTTAAGCCCTTTTGCCCAAACGCCCGAGAATCACATAAACATCAAAAATACTTATGGTTTCTTATGGCCGATTATAATTATACAAAAATAAAAAATAATAAAATTATAATATTCTAGAATCCAAGAAGGAGATTCTTCCTTGATATGTCCAGCCTCTTTCTGTCGTCGTCTTGTCTGCCCCGAGGTCATTCAAGAAGTAGTGAGTCCGACAGTGGCACGTCGCTTCCTTCAGTTTGATATCAAGGTGAGATTTAGTTTTTACTTTCCCAGGTATACGAAGTATAGAAGAAGTTATGTAATAGGTCGAGTTTTCAGTGAAATTTCATTTTTTTCCGCCCTTTAGATTCCCAATATGAAAAAATAAATGTCTGTCTGTGTATCTCTACTATGAACACGATAACTACAGATAGAATGAATGTATCAACTAGAAATGTTATCGTTTTTCAGACAAATCGATCAAAAAGAAGAGAGAGTTTAACATAAAAAATCGAAAATGTGCCGATGGAATGAATGTATCGACTTGAAATTTTATATGTCGCAACAAAACCTCATAAGGACAACTTTACAAAAACTTTATTAACTGGCCGTCGTAAGGACGACACTTACCAACTTACATAACATCAGCGGAATCGGCAGAAAGAAAATGGAAGATCAGAGGGGGGACTCAACTCAAAAACTACCGATGTAATGAATGAGCGCTTCCAGGGAAGGGATAAGAGCACTGGATGCTTAGGTCCCTAGGTGTAAAACACCAGCACACCATATATATATATATATATATTTTTTTTTTTTCATTAATTCATTCTGGAGAAGTACATTGCCGGAGATTCACCGAACTTTTTTTTAAATTGTATACATATAATATGTATTTTATATAATTTAAGTTTATCAGTTTGTTTTATAGCATTGTATACTCTATTATATTTATCTATTTATTTTTTAAATATACAGGCGTTCGTTGAAGAAAATAAGTCAATAAAGTGGTGTCCGAAGGCTGGCTGTGGACGAGCTGTCAGACTTCCAGAGTCTGAACTACCACAGGAGAACACGTCACATTCTGTCGACTGTGGAAATGGACATTTCTTTTGTTGGTAAGCATTTCATTAATCATTTTGAGAAGTGCAAGAAATGCACATGGTTTTGATAATTTTTAATTTACATTTTACCTAAGATAGGTTTATACTTTCCCAGATATATGAAGTTATGTAATTGGTCAAAAATTTGATGCGGAGTTTTCATTTTTATGATGTTTTCTGACCTCCTGATTCCAACAAATTTTTAAAAAACGTCTTTCTCTGTGTCTGTGAACACGATAACTCTCGATAAATGAATGTATCGACACGATATTTTGTATGTGTATCCACAATCCTCCGAGGATGTATTTTTAAGTTCTGTTCTATCAGCTAAAAACAACTGTTGTTTCAATCGTATCTATTTATTCATTTATTTAAATAAATTTTCGCCTTGATGAGCTACGGCTGGATGGTCTTCCTCTCTCAAGCCACTTAAGACATCTATTTATCAAGCCCTATTGGTGGCTGGTTGTTGCGTTATGGCAACAGTTGCGACCAAGTTTAATAAGACAAAAAAAATATTAAATAAATATTTATTCTTGTGGCATGTTTCTGAAATAAAATAAAATATTTGACCTTTGGGTAAAGGCGCATTTTACGCCGCTCATAGCGATGTCTCCGCACTCTCCGCGTTGTGTTATGTGCGCGTTGTCAAAACAAAACTTCAATGGTTTCGTGAAATAGCTTTCGCAAAACCGGTGAACCTGTTCTGTTTCACTAAAAGGACCGACGGGACGGTCAATTTTTTTTTTATTCGGATTAATCCCAGCCTTTTCAAATGGAATCGATATGCCCAACTATGGCTGGCCAAATCGTCAAACGAGTTGCATTGAACGATATGGCGGATATTAGTTGGTTATTTCATGAAATGGCGGCAGATCATGAAATGCCCAATTCTACGATCGGACGACGACATATAAATTGTTATGACGTATCCTTTTACCTGTTATGGTTTGCAGGGAGTGTCTTGGTGAGGGTCATGCTCCCTCCTCCTGTATCGACTGGGAGAACTGGCTGAAGAAGGTGTCCGAAGTTCGTGCTGAAGAGGTGGCTGCAGGTGGGATAGAGAGTGAAGACGCTGCCAACTGTCTCTGGTTGGTTACCAATTCTAAACCTTGTCCCAACTGCAAGAGTCCAATACAGAAGAACGAGGGCTGCAATCACATGCGATGCTCCAAGGTAATGAATTCGATAAACAAATTTAAAAAAAAAACATTAAGGCGTAGTCAAGGTCCACGCCGTATACGCTCGGCACTAGACTTTTTAGGTTTTTTAAATTCCTTTTGATGCGAGCTTTCCTCTGATTTGCGTTTTCTATAATTCCGCGCATATTTACGATTCATATGAGACATCTTTAATTTTTTTGCAATTTTCAATTTAATACTGATTTTTACATATATTTCGGCGAATATTTTTATTGTTTCACTTTGAGTCCTAGTAGTGCTCCTCAAGCTCTTTACAATGACACCCGAATCAACGTCCTATCTAAACGCATTATCAAGCTACATTAATTTCTAATTTTACACAACGCTAATTCGCAACAATCATCCGCCGGCGCCCATACTAGCCCGATAACGTCACAGGCAAAACAAACACGTACAGACATGCTCTATCCATTGTGACCTCAACCGTTGTTATCGCATTATTAGTCTCGTAGTTATTAGCGATTGAAATCTGACGGTATTTTGTAACACAAGAAAGTTTGACCGGCTATCACTGTGCTTAACGAGCGAATAGACGTTGTCACGTCAAAAGTATAGAACTTGTTTAGCTTTTGTATTATATTATGTGTGCTGCAGAGAGCGGTCCGGGGGTGCGACCTCGCGGCTGGTTGGATCCACCGGGGTTCTCTTGTGGGCTCTCCCATGTTCTAAGTATATACATGGTCAATATGTATCGTACATAAAGGCCAAAAAAATGTCCGCGAATCACCAGCTATGTACTTCCCCAGCAAGAATCAGTCATTTACGTTTTCGCTCTCCCTCCAAAGCCATACGACCGTTTGGACTAAAACCCAATATTTGACTTACATAGTGGCATCTGAATCTTCATACTAAATGTTGTGTCGATACATTCATTACATCGGCAATTATTAGGGTGTTTTAGTCGAGTCTCTTCTCTGATCCCTTCTTCCTTTTGACCGGTTTTGTATCTACAGGGGCGTAGCTAGGGGGGGACACGCCCCCCCCCCCCTGGCCAGAGCAAAAAAACAAGATAAAAATTAAATAAATTAAAAAAATAGTTTTTATTAAAAATTGATTACTTGCAAGTTACCAATAGAATCTTCAAATTTCCCGGGTGTCTGATTCCTAAACCAGCAATCAGCTGTTGCAAGTGCGGGGCAGGCGCCAGAATTTTTAAATATACATGGATGCGATCATTTAATCTCCTCGCTGAAAATCTTCATTTATGTTATAATTTATTCTCTTAAACCTGATTTTACATGCGCAGTAAAAATGCAAAGCGCAGCAGCAGCAGATGCACGCTATTAGCCTTTGCATTTTTGCTGCTCATGTAAAGTCAACTTAAGTGTTACAGTCAGTGGTTACCTCAAGGGGAGTTTCTAGGGGTCCGAGCCTCCCAAATTAATAACAAAAAGTCTACAACGCTAACCACGGAAACTGCGGGCTGTGCCCCCGGGAGTCTATACCCCCCACCCCTATAGCCTAACTTCCCCCCCCCCCCCCCCCCCCCTATAGCCTAACTCCCCCCCCCCCCCCTCTGCTCAAAATCCTGGCTACGCCCCTGTGTATTTATGTTATATATATATATATGTGAAAAATTTATCATACTCTTTTCTTTCGAACGAAGAGAAAATAAAAATTATATATATGTAAATTTTTATTTTCCCTTCGTTTGAAATAAAAGAGAATGATACAATTTTCACGTGCTTAACAAGGTACCAAAATAAAGTATTTAAGAAGGTACCAATATATAAGATAAGAAGATATCAATATTCATCCTTTTTTTTCAGTGTAAATTTGATTTTTGCTGGGTTTGCCTTGAAAGCTGGAAGAAACACAGCTCCGCAACGGGTGGCTATTTCAGGTAACTATAAATAAATTTTTTTTAAATACTATGTGAAACGTGCGGAGACGACTTCTCGACTATTATGCAACATAGAATGTCAATGGCTTTCGTTCAAACTTCCGGTAGTCAATTTTTTCTCCATTTTTTGCGCAGGTTTGCTAGTTTTATATCGTTACCCGCTGTCTCCGGTTTGATAACCTATAGTTATAGGGCCCTTACACACCAAAGCCGAGCCGTGCCGGGCCGGGCGATGCGATGCAAAGCCGAGCCGAGCGGAATCTGCCTGCGTTCGCACCGAAGCCGATTTGCTCTCAGTAGGTTTTCTAGCCTGTTATTGAGAGGTGCTTCTTTCCTATTCAGTCTCAGTTGAAACGTGGTGCAAAATGATGTCATCAACTTTGATGATGATGATGTTATTGGATAGTTCATCACTTGATGATGACTGTGTGGGAGAAAGAAGGCGATACTGGACTCAAAATATAAATAAAGATCACGAGACTAATGGACAGTTCGTAACTCTATGCCTTGAGTCTTCTCCCCGCAGCCCCGGAGGTGAACTGGAGTCTGGAGTGGTGGAGGTCCTTCAGTTGCTCGAGATGCTCCCTGATGGGTGGCAGACCCAGCTCTTCATGAATTTGAGAGTTCCTAACGAACCAGGGTGCATTGAGGGCCACCCGGGCAACTTTGATCTGAAATGTCTGAAAAAATGTCATTTTTATAATATAAAGATAGATAATTAAATTTTTCTATTTCAGGTGTAACAGATTCGAAGCTGTTCAGAGAGCTGATGAAAAACAGGGTGTTCTTATTTGTGAGGTAAGTTGATAATTGTGTTTTTTTCTTATTTATATTTACAATTAGTTTAAACTATTTCTAAGTTGTGAAAAACGGACATATTGTGGAAACTTGTAGTAAATAAAACAAACTTATTTTTTTAATATTGTCTTAAATAATATACAAGTTATTGTACATTGCCCCTTCAAAGTACTCCCCTTGGGAAGCTATACATTTTTCCCACCGCCGTTTCCACTGTTGGAAGGACCCTGAGAACTCATTTTCTGGAATGCTGTTCCTCTCCTCCAGCGATTTTTCTTTAATTTCTTCAGTTGAGTGAAATCTCTGCCCTTTTAAGGGTCTCTTGAGTTTCGGAAACAGGAAAAAATCCGCAGGGGCCAGGTCTGGTGAGTATGGGGGCTGGGGGGTGACTGCCATGACGTTTTTTCTGCAATAATCGCGATTGAGCAACGCAGAATGAACAGGCGGGTTGTCATGGCGCAGCATCCACTCCCCACTTCGCCACAGCTCAGGTCTCTTCCTCCTCACAGCCTCGCGCAAATGTCTCAGGGTTTCAAGGTAACGAAAACGATTAATTGTCTTCCCTCGTGGAAGAAATTCGTATAGTACTGGTTTCAGCATTACGTCATCGTCAGGATTAGCTATAAACTAGAGTGAACCATTCTCATATATCGGGTAAGGAACATGTTTACAACTTTATTTCATTTATTTTTTTATGGGTGCTCTCTGTTGTACATCACCCTGTCGTGTATCGAGGGAGCTCAGGATCGAGGTAGGCCATGTTTATTATTACTTTAATCTAATCAGCATGAGGCTGTGTGAGCGGGGGGTCGGCCACCGGTCGACTAATCGACGACGATCGATGTTCGCCCCCAGGCCGTCTTACACTGCTTTCTTCTGCTCCCACCCGGAGCCGACAAATTGGCTGAACACCGGGTAGATCTTCGTCACCAGCTGACGTTGTTCCAGTACCAGATACGATCCTGTCTTGCGAATTAATTCCACCCTTGTCTGATCGTACAGTGGGCTTTCTAGGATATGTTTAGTGATCTCGATGCCGCCGCTTATAACTAAATCTAATGATGATGTAATGCTGAAGCGGGTAGTGTGCTTCATTGTACGTAATTCTGAGAGTGACTTTCTTATACCCAGTTTGAGTCCGTGTCCTCCATTCTGCCACACTTCCCCAACGACGTCTTAAGCGCCAATGGCCTAGAGATCTCCTCAGTAGCAGCAGTGACAATGAGTTATAGATGAGTGCAACTCAGTGCCTAGGGAGTGTCATCGGGTGATTTGTCCCCTCTTAACATTTTGGCAATGCCATATTTTATTTCTTTTAGCCAATTGGCTTGTATATATGTTATTTATACAGTTGTAGATACCTATTTGAAAGAAAAAAAAAATTTGAACTAACTTTTATTAAACATTTTCTACAACATTTCCAAAAGAAGTTTGTTTTATTTATTTAAATTAAACTAACTTTAATTTATTTTTTTGTTTTTTGAACTTGAAAAGGCTGTAGTTCGAAATCAAAAGACTTGTGAAATGAGTCGTTTTCTACACTATTATACTCGTTTCAAAAATCACGAAAATTCAAGAAAAATGGAAGAGCCTCTTCTGACGACTGTTAGACAAAAAATGGAAATTTTGGCATCTGGAAATAAGGAGAGTGAGTGACATTTTCTTTTTTGAATGAATCAAAACGTATAGACTTTTAATGACTGAATTTCGTAAAATTTAATTTTGCAGAAGATACTTCATGTGTAAAATTTGTTGAAGAAGGGATCAGAGAACTGTTGAAAGCGCGACGTATTCTGTGCGGTTCTTATGTCTACGGATATTACTTGGAGGACAATGGTTACAATAAAAGTATTTTTGAATTTATGCAGGTAATATTTTCAGCATTTTATTGATGTGTAAACATGTTAGCTCTCGGTAGGGGCTATGTCAGAGCGTAAGTCTCGTTGATGTGAATGCTGCATTAGGCTACGGTTACTGTGCATGCGAATTCGGACGAGTACATCCGAAATCCTCGTTAGAACAAGGCGGTTACACTGTGGCGTTTTTTGATATTCTGATAGTCAGTACGTTTCTACCGCCCAGCAAAGATGGACGAACTTGATGAATTTTATTTTTTGAAAGTCCGTTAATGAAGTTATTGTTGTTAATTGGTGGAAAAACAGAGCATGTCAATCAGTTATTTTTTTGTGAAGACGTCAAAGGAGAGTTTAAAATGTTATTTCAAGAATTGTGGGACCAACCGGTACACAAGACATCAATTAATCGTCATCCATGGTGAAATAACCAAATCACTCAAACTTGTTTGAACGCTCAACTGGTTCTGACGACGTCGTGCATGTTCTGACGTGTTCGTCGCTGCCAGTGTAAACACTCTCATTGGAAAACAGGCGTTTGTTTGTTCGGACGAATTCGTCAGAACTCGCATCCATAGTAACCGTAGGGTAAGTGTGTGTGTGTCGGACGGTTGCGCGCGCAGCGCACTTACACAAGAGGCTTCGATAGCTTAACCCTCGGGCAGTCACCTGAGATTTCTTTACATTTGAAGTCCACCTCGGTTCAATATAACCCTCAAATGTTTTTATTTTAATATTTTAATTTTATATTTATTATTTCAGTAAATCACTTCATTTTTAATTAAACATTCATCTTTGACAAATATCATAATTGAACGAGAAAAAGTGTTATGCAATATTTTTTTTCTCGAAGGGTTAAAAATTAAGTTGAAAATCCAAAATTTTATAAAAGTTGGTAACTTTAATACATTTTTCGTTATTGTTTTTATTTTATTGAATATCATAAGAATATAAACAACAAATTGACCTTTGACCTCGTGGAAATATATTTATATTATTTTTGTTTCGCCATTATTATACAACAAAACTATTGAAACAACAAATTTGAGTTATGAGCCTATTATTATGCATAATTGATCAGAAACTATAAATATAATGATTATTATTTGTTTTATTTTGTCATAATTTGTTATAATAATTAAGATTAGTTTTTTAACTCAAATTTGTTGTTCCTATAGTGTTTGTTTTCAAACCATCTTCATCAAGTGAACATTATATTGGTTTCAAATCAAGGACATGCTTCCTCAACTTCAAATATTAAAAATATATAATGTTTTTAGAATGAACTTGAAGAAGTGACAGAGAAATTATCGGAAATGTTAGCTCGACCGTATTTGAGAAGTCCAAAATCAACCATAGTACAAACTTCAAACTTGGCTCGAAGAAAACGACATGAGTTCATACGGGCCGTGTCACAAGGTTGGGTACCACCGGACAGACCTCTAGAGGTAAAATATTGTATCATATATGTTTTATAGTCATCCTTGAGATGGGGATGGTATTGTTCAGTCTGTTACAAAAACATAGGTCCGCTTTCTCATTTTAACGTAACAAATCCTATCATTTGTAGTTCAGTAGTCAATGATTGCAGAATGGATAGTATAGTTTTCACTGACCAACCTCAAGGACCAACTTTCACCTCACATTTTATAATATTATATACATTATATAATAAGTGAATAAGCCATCTAACATTTAACGGATTCACTTCCTTTTCTCCTAAATCCTTCTTATTATGTTTACAACCTTAACTAACTTTCATAATGACCTCAAAGTTTCCTTTTGTCTCCACTCTTCAGCTTTCTGTCCCTCTTGGTCGATCTGCCACCACTGCTAGTCAGAGGCTAGGCAGATCCGGGGGGTACGGGGGACCACCTTGACATCCTTTACCTCCATTTAGTAATAGGAATGAGGACGTTATCATGCGGGGTGTCCCAGGGGGTCTATTATGATTTATATTATTTTGAACATCCTTTTTTTCTTATTTTTATTTTGTTTTAGTGTATGTTTTCATTATGTATTTTATTTTATCATTACCCATTTACTTTAGTTAGTTATTATGGGTCATTCCATGCCAAACCAAACAAAAAATTTCAATTTTCAACCTGACCATCTCAGATTTCAATGAAACCTTCAGGAATCATTCTTCCTAATGACATAATTGAGAATATATTTTTTAAATTTTTTTATCTCATTGAGTTTTCATGTAATTAATTTTTTTTAATTAGAAAAATCATACTTCATTAGCTTGAATTAACAACTTCAATCTTGAATATCTCAGGTTCTATAAGGCCTAGAGAGCTGTTCCACCACTCATTTTAAAGATAATTTAATAAGGTTTAATTTGATATGCAACTTTGAAGATTTTTATTTATTTTTTTTAAATTTGAAAAAAAAAGTTTTAATTTTAAAGATAGTGTTTTTTTTAATTTTGAAAAAAATATATGTTTTTTGTACTATTATAAGCTTTAAATCCTGAAACTTATAGAGTGGGATCTCAATGGGATCAGGAGTTATGGTAAAAAAAACTTAGTTACTGCATGACAAAATTCTTGTAGTGTGTTTACTAATACTAATAAAAGTTTCAAAATCTACACATCATACATCATTGTACTAATGCACATACATAGTCAAACGTAAAGCAAGGAAGGATAATCCCAAAAGCCTAAAAATTTTACCTGGTATAGTAATGAAAGTTTATTTTTTTTTTAGTTAGCACTCACAGAAGCAATTATGACAAAATAGCAACAGCTTAGTTTTTCTTTAATTTAAGAAATAATTTTTTGTTTGCCATTTTAGTTTCTGAGACTGTAAGTCTATAAACTCTTCCTGTAGCTGTTGTAGTACATATACTTCTCTTAATGTACATAGAATTAAATAGTTTTGAACATGGACTCATGCTCGGGCTTTAATTACGAAGCCATGTCGCCTACTACCAGAGCGCTCTTTCGTCACTCTGGTGGACATGAGCCCGACTCTACTCTGGGTGTCCTAAATTTTGCCCTCCCTAAATTTTTATTCGCCTGGAGCAGGGGTATTTAACGAGTACCTGACATCGTACAGTCTCGGGACTATCGCTTGCTTAAGTTTATTTTAGCTCCCAGATAATATAAACCAAGGGCCTCGACCGGGTTTCGAACTCACGACCCCATTTAGTTTATTTTATTTATTTAGTTTCACCTTCATTTATTATTTTGTGTATACACTTTTTGTTATTATTGTTCTTGTTTTTGCTTCTTATTATTCATGTTACATTTTTTTATTGAAATTTTTAGTGTTCTGAGAGTGATTGTTGCAGTGATGGAAGTTTGACAAGTTTAAAACAACAGCAGGGCTTTTCAAGAATGGACAAATCTACAAGTATGAAAAATATCATGTTTTATAATTTATATTATAACTAGCTGTCCCAGCCACGCGTTGCTGTGGCTCTTTTAACTTTGAATTACAGCTAAAACAGTTAACTTCAAACTTTTTAATACTGTCAAATTAAAATTAACTAATAATGATAAAAACGTCTTAGCCGATCTTAAAACCTATGGGAATGAGAATGGAACGTTACACCAAAATTTAAAAGTGATTGGTAAAGAGTTTCGGAGAATTAAAATTAAGCACAAACCAACATAGAATTGTTAGATTTACATTTTATTAAATACTGAATTAATACAATATAATAATTCAATTTTATGAAGGAGGTAGAAAGCGTTATTTTCAAATATTTTAACCTATTTAAGTGCCAGTTGGTGTACAATATTTTTAGTTAGCCCGTCTTTTGCTAACACAAATAGATTTGATGGTTTCCCCACACATGAAATTTAAGTATGTGTTAGAGGCGTCCATGGCATCCGGGTTGGATAACATGTCGTCAAAATAATTGCGTCTTTGTCATACATACAACCGTTGTCGGCTTTGATGACGATTTGACAGTTGTCATTTCTTAATTGTGGTAACACTCTTTTAAACAATTGAATAAGTTGATTATGATTTTCCAAAAAATCTTCCAACAATAACACAATTGCTCTGTCTTCTGCTTGTTCGATGAAATTATACTGGCACCGAGTTGTCACGCGTTCTTCACAACTACCCATAAAATAGATTTGGAGAAACTTCGGATCATTATCAGCCCGTCATCCAGTGGCATGTATGTAGCCGTGTATCACTAACGGACCGCGTATGTTTTTACGCGTTTTAGAATTTTAAATAATTTTAGAATTATTAACATTAGAGTTATTAAAAATAATAACACACAGCACAATTATAAAACGGATATACGAAGGATTAAAAACACAATGGTTATGTCGTAAACATAAACACATATGATGTGGAATAGATTGTAGCGTCAAGAAATCTAAACACGGTGCCATCTACTGGTTGTTTACACAACCTAGATAGCAAAAGATGTTGAAGTGTTGTCGTTAAATTAAATTACACCGCCACCTGTTAGAAGCCGAGAAATCGAGATGAAAACTATTCTATCTTTTAAGTTGGACCAAATTACACACAGTGAGCCAAATTTCATTAAAATTGGTTAAATAGTTCCGGAGTTTATCCCGGACAAACATTGTGACACGAGATTTATATATATAAGATAATAATTTATTTTATTATCTAAAAGTAGTATAAGTGATAGGGCTATGTCGGCTCTAATTAACGAACATTTTCCACTATTTTCTTTGTTGCTTATAGTATATACTTATATAGTTTTCGATATGACCTCGTAGTTAAAGCCAAGACACGAGTCACAATAACTAACGAATAAATAATTTAATGAAATATAGCACATGAACCAGTCTATAAATACTTGTAACCTCACTAGAAGGTTTCACAGAATCTAGTGAACCAATCTCTCGACAATATTATCATATATGAGGAGTTTGGAGCCAGAGCGGACCAACTGGTTGAAACTGAACAGGAAGAAAATGGCAATTGAAAATTGAGTACATTTTGTTTATCTACATAAATGGGCCCCAAATATTCATTTTTATTTGAAATTTTAGAATAGTATTGGATGAGTGATCCCTTTTTGTGTTCTATAAAGTTTTTGAAGGTCGTATGATCCATTGTGACTTTGAAAATATATGCACAAAATACTTGTGGACTAAACTTAAAGTGCTGCTATCTATCACTGAAGTGAAGAAACTAAGTGATCCACACTGGTTTTGAAAAAGGGAACCTATGCCAACATCAGGATGGTAATAACTCATTTTCCGAAAAATTGTGGGTTGGTCCGCTCTGGCTCCAAACTCCTCATATATAAAGCTGAAAATGTCTGTGCGTTGTACCGCTATAACTCACGAACGGCTTGATGGATTTGATTAATTTTTTTTTAATTTGTTCGTCATCGTCTGTGGAAGGTTATAGGCGTATTAGTACCTCAATATCTGGTCCATCCCAGCATCCACTCACGCAATCTTTGTAACTCAAAAACCACTGCAATGATTAATGAGGAATCTTTTTGAATGGATAAGTTTTATCTACCGGAAGGTTAAGGTCTATTTTTTAATCAACCCCTGGTCCATCCCAGCATCCACTCACGCAATCTTTGTAACTCGAAAACCATTGCAACGATTAATGAGAAATCTTTTTGAATAAATTAGTTTTAGCTCCAAAGCTAGCGTTACTACAGTTGAAGGACTATAAGTCTTATTCCGTATGAATAATTGAAAATTATAACATCATGAATGTACTGTCGAGGAACTGAATAGCCTTATAGGAGATATTGGGGGAAAAGTCAAAGTTCCCCGGGCAACGCCGGGTATTACTGCTAGTACCAACTATTTTACCATTTGTATTTTCATGTAATTTAACAGATATTACTTACTTTTAGTGTAATTAAATGAACCCATATATTGGAGGAAATTGCGACCCATTTTCTGGCCCCGATGGTAGTTCCCTGCGAAAATTTGAAATTTTTGAACATATTCCCAATTTTTGACATTTATTAATGACTTTTACACTTTCTGACTTCTATGAATTATCTAGCGAATTGCCAAAATAAGTTCCAATTGGTTAGCATATTCCTTTGTTGCAATTTACTAGACATTTTCAAAATTAGAATTTTCCTTAAATGTCCATTAACTGTCGACTTGACTATTGCATTTAACTTTTTTTATTAATTTACTAATTTCAGGTTATCAAAATGTTACTGGTGATGACAATATGGAATTAGTAATAGCTTTGGAAATGTCACGTTTACAAATGATTGAAGATCAAGTGAAAAAGCGACTTCGAGATAGTTCACTGTATGTATTCTATATTTATATACTTTCTTCATACAATTATTAACTTTCAAAGGGACAATTTCCTTGTAAGAAGCTATATAGATGTATTTAGTAAATTGTGTTCTTAAAAAAATATATATGTTTAAATTTTTTGTTACAAGAACTACTCAGGAAACGGTCACAGTCAATGGTAAGAACTTATTTTAATAAAATAAAATATTAGCTTTATTAATTTACAGAAATTAAAATGTCGGTCCATCACTGGCTATGTACTTCCCCGGTATGAATTAATCACGTATTCGCTCTTCAAAGCCAATTTACCGTTTGGGCTAAAACACAATATTTGACATATATAGTAGCTTCTGAATCTTCATATTGTATTTTGTGTCTATACATTCATTAAATCGGGAGCACAGCAGCAACATTGCAACATTATTTTTTACATATTGTTTAAAAATATTGTATGTCGTACTAAATATTTTTAGTCTAGTCATGTCTACTGATTTTTTTGAAATGGAATTTGAATATAAGATTTTTTATTGCACTTATAAAAATGTATACTTATATATTTTGACGTGAAAACGTCTATTCGCTCGTTAAGCACAGTGATAGCCGGTCAAACTTTTTTTTTTTGTGTTACAAAATACCGTCAGATTTCAATCGATAATAACTACGAGACTAATAATGCGATAACGGTTCAGGTCACAGTGGATAGAGCTGTTCTGTGTTTGTTTTGCCTGTGACGTTATTGGACTAGTGTGGGCGCCGGCGGATGATTGTTGCGAATTAGCGTGTAAAATTAGAAATTTGTGTAGCGTGATAACGCGTTTAGATAGGACGTTGATTCGGGTGTCATTGTAAAGAGCTTGAGAAGCACTACTAGGACTCAAAGTGAAACAATAAAAATATTCGCCGAAATATATGTAAAAATCAGTATTAAATTGAAAATTGCAAAAAAATTAAAGATATCTCATATGAATCGTAAATATGCGCGGAATTATAGAAAACGCAAAGGAAAGCTCGCATCAAAAGGAATTTAAAAAACCAAAAAATCTAGTGCTACGGTAGCATCGAAAAGAAAATGAAAAATGATTTTATCCCGTCATTTTCACGGAAAATCTACGGCGTGGACCTTGACTACGCCTTAACTTTTTTTTTTATAGAGTTCGTAATATTATCATTTGCCTAATATCGTTTTAATTAATTCTAGTCATTTATGCTCTTTTATTAATGTTGAAATTCACTAAAAAAAAGGCTATGAATTTATTATTAAGTGTTATTAATTAAAATGATATATTCAGGAGACCCTGGACTTACACTGGCAATCCAGCTGTCTCTTGCCAGTGAGGGACCACACTCTCAACGTGATTTCACTGTGGATAGTTTCCTGAAGGGCCTGGCTGGGATCGACCTACGTCATCATAACCACAACCACACACACACCATCCACCTACCCACCCTTATACCTAGGTCAGTACAATACCTTCATTATTATTTCTTAATAATTATAATATTTTATCAATTTTTGTAGACATTGACTCAGATCCATGAGGGTTTCAACCTATTAGATGTATAGTAAAGTTACGTAATCAGTCAACAATTCGATGCGGAGTTTTCAGTAGAATTTCATCCTGATTCCAAAAATTAAAAAAAAAAAAAAGATTTGTCTATCTTTGAACACGATAACTCCCGGAGACACAAACCCTCTAAGGACTACACCTATTGTTTTTCAGCCAAATCGGTCAAAGAGGAGGGGGGATTGGGGGGCGGCTTAACACAAAAACTTTAATATCCGCCGTTGTATTGAATATATTGACTGTCCGCTAGATCTCAAATATGAAAAAAAAAGTTGGGTGCGTGCAACTCCGATGCGTGGCGAAATGAGCGTGACAACGTCTGAGTTGCGAAATAGCGAAAGTGTCAAGAATCAAATATAACAAATCATTTCAATAAAATTTTTGAACCTTGAAACAATTTTAAAACAATATAGAAAGAAAACATTCATAAGCATAATAGTTAAAAAACGAGTTTATTATTAATATTGTTAATCTGTATATATCTAATAATAATATTGGATAACTAGGTTATCTGTATATACAGAAAGTAACAGCTGTACTATAATATAATATATATTCTGTATTAGTAGTAACAGCTGTCTCTCTCTCGGCGCATGCGCGATACGTGTGTTCCGCGTGACTTTCGTTACGGGACATCGTTTTCTTGCATGAGGGCCCGGCCTACCAAATTATAAGACGTTGTCACGTCAAAAAATGTCTGTATATCTATGAACACGATAACTCCTGATAGAATGAATGTATCTGTTATAACCAAAGTAATTAATCCAGCTATTATTTATACTATCCACTATATATAGTATCGACCAAATTTAGACAAAGTGATTATTGAGATGTTATTAATCTATTAATCTAGCTATTATATATAATATCTAGTAGGACTTGGATAGAATAATAAAACACAATACATTTTATTTTATTTTATATTGCAAGGATACATAAGTGTGGATATAAAGTTATATCGTAAACTACCTTTGTAAATAAGGTGTTTTAAATCTAAACTCTACGTGAAGCCCAGAATTATCATAATAAAAATTATAAGTATCTAGTATTCAAGTAATTTTATACTAAATAATAACGAAATATAAAATAAAATAATTTTCATTAAAAATATTTTGCACTGTCATATTCTAATTAATCCCAAGTAGAAAATACACAAAAATCCCAAGTAGGTATTTCAACCCCCGCATTATAGAAATTTATTAATAATGACCAATTCATTTAGTCATTATACATAATGTCAAGCGATAATGTATAATCGCTATTAAATAGTCCGTTACATACGACACGAAATTCTATATGTGTATCCAGAAACCTCTAACGACGATGCGTTTCCGCCATTAGAAGAGAGGCTTAACTCAAAAACTTTAATAACTGCCGTTGTAATGAATCTATTGACACAAAATTTCATTTGTAAATTCAAAACCCAATAAGGACGATACTTGTTAATTTGCAGTGGGATTGGCAAAAGGAAAGGAGGGAATGAGGCCTCAATAACTCTAATGAATGTATCGAGATGAAATTTTATATTTAAAGTCAAAACCCAATGAGGACATAACCTGTCAAATTTCAGCGATTTCCTCTGAAGGTATGAGGGGGCTCAATTTAAAAACATGATAACTGCCGATGTAATGAACTTATGGACATAGAATTTGGTATGGGGATTTATGAGCCGCTATGTAAGTCAACTATTAAATATTAGCGCAAACGGTCGACTGGTTTTGGAGGAGGAGCGAAAAGTTAATAGATTAATTCGTTCTGGGGAAGTCAATTGCCGGTGATACACCGACGAAATTTTTTATTTTAAAATTATCTGCGCCTCTGAAATAATTTAATTTTATAATTTTTCTTTATAGTAGGCCTGCAGAAGAGGGCCGTTTCCAGATCGGGGAGGTTCACACGAGCGGAGTCTACTGTCCTCTGGAGGCTGACTCTGGCAGACTGAAGAGGTCCCGATCTACAGGAGATCTAGCTCGCCCATCCGGCGAACCTAGGTGAGTTCACTAGACACTAGACTAAAGAAATTGTATGTTTATTTTGTGGTAAACCATCTAACATCAGGCGTATCCGGTCCTTTCAATCCAAAGTCCTCCACAACGACCTTGAAATTCCTTTTGTCAACGACCCTCATCAAGCCCCGTTTCCTAAACTTCCATTCAAAACTTTGCTGTCATGAAAATCCTTTTGCCCAATCCCTTTCATCCAATTCTCATCCCAACAACCCGCCCCGAAGGCTGAGGCGGTCCTGGCCGAGAGACCTGTTTACAATTATTTAAGTAGCTACTACTTAAGGTGTGCTGGAACTGGCCAGTTGTCCTTTAGCCTCTACGCTATGTGGTACACTGATGATGACGCTGTTGCGTTGAAAACCCGTTCTGGTCAAAAATAAAGGAGTGGGAAGAATTCTTTTTATTGCTATGTATTTATAATAGTTATTATGACTCATGCCCGGGCTTTAACTACAAGGTCATATCGCTTATTACCAGAGCTATGGGGGGGCTCGAGTCTATTATGGGAGTCCTAAATTTTGTTTACCCTAAATTGTAATTCACCTGGGGTAGGGGTTTTAACGAGTACCTGACGTCGTATAGTCTCGGTACTATCGCTCAACGTCCCATCTGAAGGACGGTGTGCTTAAGTTTTTTTTTTTTGTCTCGTAATTAAAATAACCTAAGGGCCTTTACCATGTTTTGAACCCGCGATCTTTAGCTCAGTAAGCAAGCACTCATTCCACTGAGCTACCGGTGCCCTTATATATTTATTTATTGTAACATAAGTCATGAAATGACAAAAATATCTATCTAATTTTTATATCTAATATTTACTTTGTTGTTGTAGGTACCATCTGGACTCGGACCACTCATCCCACGATGAGAGACCAGAGGAGGCCCTTAAACGTCTTTTGGCGCATGCGCCTCAGAGCTCTCTCGACAGCACCTCAGACAGCAACAATCCTGACCAAGAGGTAGGTCTCACAACAGAGGTGAGAATTTGAACCCTCCGTTAACGCCACTAACTTGATTGTGTATTTTTAAGTATGTATGTGTATTTAAGAGTATGTATGCATTCTTCTTGTACTATTATGCCATATAACCCTTATTTCTTATATATACTATGTACCCCATATGAGGGGTGATTAAAAAGTTCCGGAAACTTTTGGATTACGCGCAAAAGGAGAATCGGAGAGCGGTACGGTTAGTATCATTTGTTGTTGTGACTCTTCCTGAGCTCAGCTGTTTTTGTAGATTCTCTATAACCTACTTTGTTGAGAAATAACAGACATTTTTGTGAAACAAGTTTTTCGTGTTGGTCATTTTGTGATCTTTTGTCAAATGAATCAAAAAGAAGAGCAACGCGTTTGTGTGAAGTTGGGTAAAACGTTTATAGAAACTTTTCAGATGTTGTTAGAGGCTTTTGGGGATGAATGTCTGAGTCGATCACGGTGTCATGAGTGGTAAAAGAGGTTTAAAGAAGGCCGGACATCGTCAGAAGTCAAATGTCAAGGTCATGCTCACTTTTTTCTTCGACTGAAAGGGTGTTGTCTACTACGAATTTCTTCCACGAGGTGGGACAATTAATCGTTTTCGTTACCTGGAGACCCTAAGACATTTGCGCGAGGCTGTGAGGAGGGAGAGACCTGAGCAGTGGCGAAGTGGGGAGTGGGTGCTGCACCATGACAACGCGTCTGTTCATTCTGCGTTACTCATTCGCGATTATTGCACAAAAAAAAACGCCAAGGTCGTCATCTCCCAGCCTCCGTACTCACCAGACCTGACCTCTGCGGACTTTTTCCTGTTTCCGAAACTCAAGAGACCCTTAAAAGGGCAGAGATATCACGGAACTAACGAAATTAAAGAAAAATCGCTGGAGGAGCTGAACAGCATTCCAGAAGTTCTTAGGATCCTTCCAGCAGTAGAAATAGCTTCCCAAGGGGAGTACTTTGAAGGGGACAATGTCCAATAACTTGTAAATGTTTATATACGTTTTTAAAAACTCAGTCCTGAAACTTTTCGTTCATCCCTCGTACTTGAGTTTCTTTTTATTTCTTATTATTTTATTTTCTGGTTTTCGTTTATATTTAAACTCAAATATATCTAAATGTTTGTTAAATCTGGTTAAGGGCAGGACTTTTAAGTAACGCCTTGCTATCTGTTATTACTGTAATACTTTTTCAATTTCAGGTATCCGGCATCCTGGACGGACGACTCAAGTTATCATCGATCGGCAAGAAGACTGCACTGGACATCCCCGACTCCCAATTGGCTCGGGACAAGAGTAGTTTCTCTCTAAGTTCCGAATCTGAGGAAGTTCGTCCTCCTCTCTATATATCTGGAGTTAGCATTTCAAGAACTCCGGAGCCTATACCAGGTAATAAACATATTTATTTTATAATTATTTAATTTTCCCAGCTATATAAAGTATAGGGGAAGTTATGTACTCAATCTGAAATTTAATGCTGAGTTTTCAACATACTTTCATGCTCACCGACGAACCACGCTTACAGATCACTCTTTCCTCCTTCTCAAAATTATTTCATACGACATTAGTGGGTATAAGAATGTCTCCTCTCAAGATAACGAGTGATCTGTAAGCGTTGTTGGTGTAAGAAAATCCTGTAATGTGCACGTCACATATTTCTCTTTATTTTTGATAATTTTTCAAAAAAACTTCCAATACAAAAACCATATTTTAAAGTTCGTTGCTATGAGTTACGATTTAAAAATTACTTATATTCGTTATATACATTTAGTTTACATTCTTCGGGGCGCTATAACTTTTGATGTGTTGGTCCTTCCTCACGTTTGAGGACTTATAGGGAACAATTTTGGTAAGAATCAATTTGCGATAGGACTAACCGTTTTCGGGTAAATCAATAAAAATACTAAAAATATGTGTTTCGCAACTACATTTCAAGATTGCTTTTCTTGTTCGAAAAAAATTTCAGAATTTCCATAGTACTATCGATTAATCAATAGTTTTGCTAAGAACTATCGATACTATCGGTTTGTCCGGCTATCGATAATTTGACACCACTAATGAGCAGGCTGTTCTTCGGAATGGACATTAAATGCCTGTCCCGAGCCTACGCGGCGTCATTTATTCTTAAAGACCCCTATTCTAATCAAACCTGGGTAGAACTCGAGTAGAGCTCATAGAGAACGAATGCTTAGGTGTACTCATCTTCCCACCTCTTCTCTAATGAAACACAGCACAAAAGTTAGTTTATTTTGAACTGTCTTTCTGAAATGAGAAGACAAGTGGACAAGATAAGATATATATTATTTATAGATAGATATATTTTCTAACATTATTTTAATAGTTATTGCCAATCCACTTTAATACACTTGTGGTTTTTTTGTTCAATCACCCCCTGAATAAACCATGTTGTTAATTATCTTCGATTGTAAATTTTATATTATATTCATAAATATATGCGGTATATACTTCTTCGTTCAAAATTTCAAGCAACGATCGTTTTTGAGTTCGAGCCCTCACAAAATTCCTTTGCATACAGACAAACATCAAAACGTATTCTTGGGACCTGTTTAAAAATAGTTGAAAAATTGATCTCGGATTTTCGCACGATTACATCACTTCCTTATAATATTATTATAAGTATAAGAAAGTAAAACATGAGTGAGTTAGCAAAAAAATTTAATAAAAACATGTATTTTTGTAATTTGGCAATGAACACATTCCTAATGGTTTCGCAAACGACAGGGCAACATTTTATTAAGGCAGGAAGAGGATGAGGTTGTGGATGGGAGAGATTTCAGGAGTGGATGTGTGCGTTTTTGCATTTTTATAAAAAAATTGGAAACATTTTATCTGTTTCAGATGAACCAAGCCCCGGACTAAGTCCTAAAGATGAAGTAACAAGAAGTGAGGCACCACTTAGCTCCATTCTACACGTTGAAGAGCGAAATTTAAGTTCCGACGATTTTCATGAAGCGTTCTTCTTATTTGAAGCTCGGAGAAAGAGGCGAAGTAAACGCGGCAAGGAGTCCAGCTCGGCACTCTAGCGAATTATTGTGTTTTAAATTTTTGAAGGAACCTTTATTTAAATTTTATAATTGTCGATGGAAAAAAAAAAAAAAAAAAAAACTTTGATATATTTTAAAAGAAGGATATATATATGTATAGTCTGTTTGGAGAGTGTTGGTCCGTGGATTAGGTCAGTGCCTGATAGCTTGGGGAAGGGTGGTCTTCAGTCTGTTTCAAAAACATCAGCCTCTCTCCAGTGGCGAGGAGTGTCTGCGCTTACCTTTATAAATCAAGAAAACTACAATTATTTTTAATATCTATATGAATTTTGTATATTAATAAACAAAAAATGTATTAGAAAAGGACGCTCACAGGTTCGAATCCCCTAGTTTATTTTATCGGTGAGTTCTTCGGATGGGACGTTAAGCGATGGTCCCGAGTCTGTAAAATGTCAGGTACTCGTTAAAGATCCCTATCCTAGGTGAATAAGCCTGACTAGGCACAATTTAGTACTCCCAGAGTAGAGTCGGGCTCATGTCCACCAGAGCGATGAAAGAGTGGTCTGGTAGTAGGCGATATGACCTCATAGTCAAAATAACTAACTATAGTAAATATTAAAATAATTTCAAATACTGACATAATCCTTTGAAAATAAAATCAAAATTTAGTTCGATATGAAACGACGAAAAGCAAAAGTAATGTTAGGGGAAAGTGAAATAGGGAGATGAAAGCGACTAGCTGGGAGCTTGGGAATGTCTGTCGGCAGCGGAGGCAAACTGGGAAGGGACAGTTTCTACCGAGGGTCAGCGCTGTGATAGTTCAACCTCTTATTAGACTTAATTGTTCGTTTTTCTTTGCTTATGAAATGTTACAAAAATATTTTATTATTGCAGAATGTATTATTGCATAGATATATTCTTAAAGAAAATGGTAAATTATTGTTATTTCCATTATTAATGCCCGTTTCCACGCTCAAGCCATTTGCACAAGTAAATCGTTGCGTGTGAACGCAGGCATGACGTTTGCGCAAGCCAAAAAGTTTGGCTTGAGTAAAATCTGTCCCGACAGCAAATCGGCTCGAGGTTGGTGTATTGGCATGAGCGTCTAAACGATGCTCAAGCCTCAACTCCAGCCTTTCGCATTTTATTTAGACTTTTTATTAACATTTAATAAATTTACCATAAGAAATGTGTCTTTTAATTCCATGTAAATTGCGTGTTTCTGGAATTATAGCACTTAGAGCTGCTTTGGAAATACATGTGGAAAATTTTAAATCTTCATAACTTCTCCCTGTTGCAAAAAATCTCAGCGTAGCTGATAGCCGTTCAGGGGGGGGGGGGGGGGGTAATTGCACGTCTCATAACAGTCTGCTCTTGAAATTATTGGTGTAATTAAATTTAAGAAATGCTGTTATGTGGCTTCGTCCATAGGCAAATAGTTGCGAAAATGGTCAGGCTCACTGCGTAATTCAGCTATCAAATTGGTATGAGAAAATAAATCCTTTTTTAGCAACCATAGTTTAAACCATTTCCTTTTATTCGTCTTCAATTTGATCTTTTTTTTTTATAATGCAAACTTCGTTAACATTTTCCATTTTGAACATAGAAAACTACAATTTTCAAGGTTCCTCACTTCACAATTGTGAACACACTTGCGCAAGCCAGTTTGTGCAAATGGCTTGAGCGTATAAACGGGCCTTTAGACTACGTCAGAAAAATTGTTGAATATTTTGTTCGCCTAAGAATGTAACACTCCTCGCCATTGCCTCTTTCTCATTGTAACAAAACAATCCCTAATTATTTTCAGTTCAGTTATAATGTTTTTAGAGTGATTAATACACCTTTCACTGACCTACCTCATGGTTGAATGTTCACCTCACAGACTATAGACATTCAGATGAAGACAACTGGCCTTCCATTAAAGTGATCCAAATTGTATGATCTCAAAACTCTTGTTGAAGATTATTGTCTAAGCTATACTGCTTCAATATACAATATACCACCTATATAAATATACTAGACTGTATTGGCTAACATAGATGTACATTATACTGTGAAGGTTCTTACATATACCATGGATATGTTTATTTCGACCACCATATTGGATCGCTTTACGAACAGGCCTTAATAGTCAGATGTATTGCATTTTATTATAGAGTGATCAGTGTTCAATAGATTACTGGATGATGTAGTAAGAACTTTTATATATATTTATTATTTTTATATGTTGAATTAGAATATTTAATACTTTTTGTACCATATTGGCTTTTTTTTTATGGTAAAATTTGTATTGAAAAGTAATTTTCGGATGTGTTGTGGAGTGTTCACTCTTCTTTTTGACAAAATACACAACCATAAAAGACAAATATTATTGTTATTGCTATGAATAATAAATTATGATTAATTAATTACAGTTAGGCCGGTGAATCATGTCTTTCGAATAATCGCGTGGGGGCCAACTCCCTCCTGTTCACCAATTTTTCTTTTTTTCCACCTAGGTCCTTGCATTATCTACATAAATGTTTTACATTTTAGTTCAAATTAAATTTCATTTAATGTAGGTATTTTAATAATTCCAAATATTGGTCCTTTTTGGTCTCATTCTATTTAATTTATTTTCTCATAATTTAGAAATACAATATTTCATCCATCAGGACATTTTCAAGTACAAACTGAAAAATATTACATAGATATGAACGTCTAAAAATTAACATAGTTTAATCCCAAATCTTCATGAAGATGTTATAATGCAAGTAAGAGAAACAAGATTTAGATTTGAGATTTAACTAACAATGTTAATTTTTAGACGTATATTTATTAATTATAAAATTTGTTAATTTTTAGACGTATATTTATTTATTATAAAATCGTATGTATTGATACGAATTGTGGATAAAATTTCATGTTTTCTGACCTCCTGATTCCAAAAATTAAAAAAAAAGACGGTTTGTGTGCTGTGAACACGATAACTCCCGATAGAATGAATATATCGACACAAAATTTTATATATGTATCCAGAACCCTCTAAGGACTACACCTATTGATTTTCAGCCAAATCGGCCAAAGAGGAGGGGGGATTTGCTGGGAGGCTTAACACAAAAACTTTAATAACTGCCGTTGTAATGAATATATTGACACGAAATTTCATATGTAAATTCAAAGCTCGCTTAGGACGACATATATTACTTTTCAGTGAAATCAGCTGAAGGCGAGGGGGGAAATTCCCTATAACTGTCGATGTAATTAAAAATTTCTGGAGAAAAGGTGATCGACTTGAATACCCTAACAATTGCAATTGTAATCGATGTATTAACACAAAATTTAATATGATTCACAAACCATTATCTAAGTCAAATATTTCGTTTTAGTCCAATCCGTCGAATGGCTTTGGAGGAACCGCAAAAAATTAATTTATTAATTCTTGCTGGGGATGCACATAGCCTGTGATTCATCGTCAACTTTTTAAGATAAGATCAAAATATTCATCATTTCTCTTTGGGTCATATCTCATTAGATGCTTTGAATTAACTGTTTGTTTTTGGTAAATAACGTTATTTTCTCCGTTATATCAGAAATAATAGTGAAAAATGTATTTATCCAATCATTGAAAAATAAAGGTAACACGGCATTTATTAAGCGACTGAGGAGTAAAACGGGAGTGCAATGCTACTACAGCGGGCATAGTTGGACTGTTGTCAAGACAACATGACGCTCTCGCCGCTCTTTTCTATTGGCCCTAACAGGTATATCTTTCATCTTCAACTTCCCGAAAGACATGATTCACCAATCTCACGATAAGAGAGTTTTTTTTTGTTTTTTTTCTAAGCTGGGACTTGATAGTTTTGTAGCCTTTAACCATATTTTTCACCAATTGTTTAATAGCAATCATCATTGTAACATCTAACGCCCTGACGTGTTACAAGAATGCTTTTGATTGGATGATGACTGGCCACTTAAATTTCAAGTCCAAAAAATAAAATAGTCAAATCCGAAAAATTATATTTTTTGTGTATGCAGTGTTGAAACATACTTGACTGATGATGTATTTATTAATTATTATTTTTATTGAATCAAGATGATTCCTATATACTTATGTTCATATACATTTTGTAGAAGTCTTCTTTTTGGAGAAAATAATATACTTTTTATATAAAATATATAAATATATATTTTATATATATTTTAATTATATTATATATATAAATTATATATAATATAATTAAAAAATGATTAAACATTTTTTACGGAAAAGTATAAGTCAAATAAAACACATTTAGGGAAATTATCAGAGTAATGTTCTTCTCTTCCCTTAAGATCATGTCTTTCTGTTCCTATCATTCAAATTTCGGTTGCCAATTTGCAATAAACGTTTGCCAATGCGAAAACGGAGATTTCTTAATATCATTATTCTCGACTAGATGTCAAAAAAAAAATGTTAAGTCTTCTATTTTCCACACAAATGTACCATTAGTTACAGTATAAATGATCAAAAACTGTTTTTTATTTATTTAATGTGCACATAATTTGAATTAAGGTGATGTTGAATTTTGAAAATTTTAATGTTTGAATCTTTAATTTTGCTTAATTAATATAATTTAAAAAGAGATAAAAAAATACTGTTTTTATTATAATGAATTTCACAATTTTGTTATGCTGTGATTTTTTCGTCCATATCTTTGCTCAAATTTTTGGTGTGAATATAAAAAAAATTATTGTTACTTCAAAAAAAAAAAAAAAAATCATACCGAAAAAATGTTATAATAAATACGTAATATTTGTTCATTAATTTAAAGTTATATCAATGTTTATTTTATTTTATTAGGTTTTGTGTTTATTCTGAATTTATTTTGGCCTATTGTGATACTAATGAATAGACATAAAAATAATTTCCATCTGGGAAATTTTAAAATGTCTTGAATTTCTTTGAAATTTTGTTTCGATATAAAAGCTGAACACAATTTTTATAAATTCAACATCACTTTTATTTTAAATTAATTATTATATATTTGACATCATCAGAAGTATACATTTAAGTTTTAAGGAGAAGGAATTTAACGATTTTTATCTGAAACTCTATATAAAAAAATGAAATTATATCTGTGGTTTTTCTACAGGGAAATTATTTATTTTACTTCTCCAGCTATACGAAGTATGGGGGAAGTTATGTAATCGGGCATAAATCCTTTGTTGAGCATTCTTTCCGAATTTGTAGTCAAGGTCCACGCCGTAGATGTTTCGTGAAAACGTCGGGATAAAATCATTTTTCATTTTTTTTTCGATGCTGCCGTAGCTCTTGCATTTGCTCGGCACTAGACTTTTTAGGCTTTTTAAATTCCTTATGATGCGAGCTTTCCCCTGATTTGCGTTTTCTATAATTCCGCACATATTTACGATTCACATGAGACGACATCTTTAATTTTTTTGCACTTTTCAATTTAATACTGATTTTTACATATATTTCGGCGAATATTTTTATTGTTTCACTTTGAGTCCTAGTAGTGCTCCTCACGCTCTTCACAATGACATCCGAATCAACGTCCTATCTAAACGCGTTATCACGCTACACTAATTTCTAATTTTACACAACGCTAATTCGCAACAATCATCCGCCGGCGCCCACACTAGCCCGATAACGTCACAGGCAAAACAAACACGTACAGACATGCTCTATTCATTGTGACCTCAACCGTTGTTATCGCATTATTAGTCTCGTAGTTATTATCGATTGAAATCTGACGGTATTTTGTAACAGAAGAAAGTTTGACCGGCTATCACTGTGCTTAACGAGCGAATAGACGTTTTCACGTCAAAATCTTAATTTCAAGGTTACTTTTTTCCTGAACAGAATCATTTTTGTTCCCAATTATGCACTTAAAGAAAAATATTACTTGGACCATTTTGATTCTAACTCCATCAATTAGAATAGAAGTCGCAAAGATAAAATTCGCGAGAAGAAATCAAAATTAAGACAGTTTAAAAATCACATGTGTATACCTCTGATAGTGATGATATATTATAGCATAAGAAGATATTGTGTCATATTTGAAACTTGTCTTAAAAATTTAACGAATATTTCTTACAAAAATAAAAAAACACTTTATTTACGAAATGACTTTAAGAAGCAGCTGAATGTTTGTAATTGCTAAATGAGTCGACCAATATTTACAAATTTATCAATAGGTCATATCATTATTTACAATTAATTAACAATATTTCGATAGCTTTACTTAAACAAATGTCTGCATAATCAAAAATATTGAAACTGTGTTATATGTAACTTGTGTGTCTTCGTGTCTTTCTGTACATTTTAGTCTTTAGATTCTATTTTCAGTATCACAATTCACTACCATTTTTAAATTTATTATTACTATGCGGAGTTTTCAACGGAATTCCATGTTTTCCGATCTCCACATTCCAAATATATATATATTTATTTTTTTAAATTATGTTTTATTTATTTTACAATCTGTACAAAAACAATAAGTAGAAGTGCTGACTATAAGAATACAACTTCTAAGTTGAGGAACGCGGACATATTGTGGAAACTTGTAATAAATGAATAAAACAAACTTATTTTTGAAATATTGTCTATTCCACTAAAGATATATATATATATCTGTATTATCTGTTATTAATATTTGGTTCCACATATATATTTATTGTTATCTAAATCTCAATATTATTATTAATTTTATTATTTATTTGTATTTGTACTTATTTATTTGTTGTTTTGCCACGATTAGTCTAGTAATATTGTTTTATGTAAATTTAGAACTAGGTTTTGTTAGGAAACATTTCATGAGTTAGCTAACGGTACAGCCGGGGGACTCCCAAGTTTTAATAGCACCCTTTCACCCGAGATGTATTAGAAGGGTCGCTCTCTGCAAACTGACTTAGTTCATATATATATATATATATATATATATAACAACCGGTTTCGGCTTTATACCATCGTCAGGTCTAGTTATATATATATATATCTTTAGTGGAATAGACAATATTTCAAAAATAAGTTTGTTTTATTCATTTATAAGAATACATGTATACAGGTAATACAAAATATATGAATATGTGGAAAGAAATGAATATATACAAAATAATAGCAAATATATACAAAAATAAATAAATAAAATATGTACAAAATAATTATAATAATAAAATAGCTTTCAACTCGAGACCCCTCGAAACACCCCCGATTAGCTGCCATCCCAATTCCTCCAACTTAATGGAGGCAGGGGAGGCCACAGGGGGCTGAGTGATCCCCCCGCCATCTTGTTCTACCCTGGAGGTAGATCAAGAAGGAATGAAGAGCTGAAAGTACGAGTAAGCTGGTCACTACCAGCACTCCCAGTTATATGTAACGTAGCAGGTCTCTCGGCCAGCACCGCCTCAGCCTTCTGGGAGGATTATCTGGGTGGGAGCGGGAGGACAAGTGTCGAGCGACGGGATTGACATGGAAGGAAAGGTTAGAGTGGAATTTGGAGAAGCGGGACTTGATGAGGTCAATAACAAAAGGAATTTTAAGGTCATTATGGAGGGTAAGGTTCGACACATAGAAGGGTGCATCGACAATTGTTCTTAGGACTTTGAATTGGAACTGGATACGCTTGATGTTAGATGGCTTAGCACAACCCCATAGTTTCAGTCTATATGTCCATATAGGTCTTATTATAGTCTTGTAAATGGTCAGTTTGTTTTCAATAGAAAGTCTGGATTGTCTGATGAGCAGCCGGTAGAGCAGGCCAAACCGTCTGTTCAGCTCCTGTCGTTTTAATCGTGTGTGGGGGTTCTATGTTAATCTTCTGTCTAGGTAGAACCCTAAGTAGCGGACTTGATTGGAGGCAGGGATCGAAACGTTATTGAAGGAAATCGGAGGACAGGATTGGTGTCTGAGAGTGAAGATAGCATGGTTACACTTATCTTCATTAATTTTCACATCCCACTGCCGACACCAATCCTCTATGTGGAGAAGGTGTTGCTGGAGATTTTGGGAGGCTATGATAGGATCTTGGTTGGAAGCAAGGATAGCTGTATCGTCAGCAAAGGTTGCTAGGAGTGTGTTAGGATTGGTAGGAATATCAGCAGTGTAAACTTGAACACTTCCTTGGGGAACCTCCGCCTCAACAGGCACGTAGTCGGAGTTCTTGTTAACCTGACGAACTTTGAAGAAGCGGTTAGACTTGAGGATGAGGTAGTAAGTGTGGGGAAGGTGTCTTTTTAACTTGAAGAGCAGTCCAGGGTGCCAAACCCGGTCGAAAGCCTCCAGAAAGGCGCCCGAACAATAGCTCTTACACTCCAGGGAAGGGGAAATGTGGTCTACAATGCGAAGGCCCTGCTGTACAGTAGAGTGATGGGTTCGGAAACTGAATTGGTGGTTGGGGATAACATGTTTGGATTCTAGGATAGGAAAAATTCTTTTGAGGATGATTTTTTTCTGGAATTTTTGAAAGGATGTGTAGCAAACTTATAGGACGATAGGAGCTTGGAACTATAGGGGGTTTTCCAGGTTTGGGGAAAAGGATAATTGTAGAAAATTTCCAAAGGGCAGGGAAGTAGGCTGTTCGAAAGACACAATTAAAAATATATGTTAGGAAAATGATGGCTTTGCGGGGAAGATTTCTAATTATTTTATATTATTACATATATTTTACATATTCCAAATATGTGGAAAAAAAATGTTGTCTGTCTGTGAACATTCAAAACCCAATGAGGACATTATCTGTTGAATTTGGGTTCATGGGAGGGGGCTTTTTTTTTGCTCTTCTCACTACTCGAAAGTATTATTTATCTCTGTTATTTAAAATGTTGGCAAAAATGTACAAAACAAAAAAAAAAAATGTTAAAAATTTTAATGTCTTTCATGTTGATTTTATTTTCAGGTAGGACCAATTTGTAAGTGAGAAATCATGATATAACTGTTGAGGTCTGCAAATAAACTCATAAGTATTACCCTATTCAGTAATTTTGATATATTTATTCTAAAAGTTATTCCTGAAAAACAATTTCGCAAAATGTTTTGCCATTTTCCCATGATGTTGGAACAAACAAATACTTTATTGAAGAAAATCGAACTTTTCTGTTGTGTAAATCAGTCAACGTTTCGTAAACTATTTATTTCCTTCTTCAGGGTCTAACAGAATATAACAAACAAATTTTATCTTTACGAACAATAGGATAACTAGAAAAACTAAATAATCTTAAAGTCTTAATCTTAGTTATCAAGACTCATGCCCTGGCTTTAACTACGAGATCATATCGCATACTACCAGAGCGCTATTTCGTCACTCTGGTGGACATGAGCCCGACTCTACTGTGGGAGTCCTAAATTTTGCTTACCCTAAATTTTTATTCACCTAGGGAAGGGGTCTTTAACGAGTACCTGACATCGTACAGGCTCGGGACCATCTGAAGGACGGCGTGCTTAAGTTTATTTTACCTCTCAGATAAAATAAAACTAAGGGCCTCGGTCGGGTTTCGAACCCACGATCTTGAGCTCAGAAGGCAAGCACGCATACCACTGAGCTACCGGCGCCCTCTATATATTTATGTTTTATTACTATTATCACTTTTTTATATTATATATAAAGTTTTTCTTTATTTATTCTTTTTTGTCCCTTAATTTCTTTTTAAGATTATTTATTCTTCTAGTTACACATCTTGTTGTCCGTAATGATAAAACCATTTAAATTTACGACAGAATTTCGATTTCCTCCGAATACTTGTTTTCAAAAATATTCAATGTAAAAAATTGTTTCTTTTGGTATTGAATTGTGAATTTATTTTGTAAATATTTATGTACTTAGGTGAAAATTTAATTGATAAATTTAAAGATAAATAGTCCATTTAAAATGTGACGTATAGGAATATATAAAAAGTAAATATTATGTATCGTTAAGAGTGGGCTAAATTATTAAATGTTTTTGGTTTATATTCTCTTTGGGAAAAAACATTTCCACTGTTTTGACAACCTAAAGTTTTGTCTAAACCAAGGATGGACAAAGTAGGGTGCGAAGTACAGAGGAATGAAATCGGTCAAAAATTTGATCCGGAATTTCATGTTTTCCGATCTCTAAAGTCTAATTATGAAAAAAATCTCTATGTGTCTGTGAATACTGTACTCCTGACAGAATGCATTTATCGACACGAAATTTTATATATGTGCTAAATCGACCAAATAGAAGGGGTGGTTAGGGGGGAGGCTTAACATAAAAACTAATAACTGCCGGTGTAATGAACGTATTGACATGAAATTTCATACGAATACATACATTCAAAGTCTTAAAAAGATGACAAATTTTAAGTTTTAGCGGAATATGCCTACGGGGAGGGGGGAACGTTTACTTTACTTTCCCTGGCGCTAAGGTCTTTGTAGAACCTGGTCCTCCGCAACGATCTTCCGCCATTCTCTATCCTCGGCCTCTCGTCTCCATCTTCTCACATTCATCGTTCTGAAGTCACCCTCCAGCCAAAATAAGCGGAGTATACCTCTTCTTCTTTGTCTTCCCGGGTGTCCAATATCCTCCTCGGCAATCTTTCCGGCTCCAGCCTCTGTAAATGCCCCAGCCATCGCAGCCGCCCTTGTTTCACGAAGTCCACCAGGTCCGGGCTCTTGTACAGGTCCCTCAGCTCCCTATTGGTCCGTAACTTCCATCTATCCCCCTCTGAAGTAGGGCCGTATATCTTCCTCGAAGAAGACTTCGTCCCTCCTAGTCAGGGCCCAGATTTCTCGCAAATGTGACGACCGGTCTCAGGACTGTTTTATAAATTGTTATTTTGGCGTCCTACGGGGAGGGGGGAAATCTCAATAATTCCCAATGTAATGAATGTATCGACATGAAATTTTATATCTAAATTCAGAACACCATAAGGATGGCACCTATTAATTTTCCGGTAAATCGGTAGTGAATGTATCGACAAAAAATTTAGTTTGTGGGTTCAAAAGCCATTTTGTAAGTCAAATATTAAGTTTTAGTTCAAACGGTTGACTTTAGTGGGAGAGCGAAAACGTAATTGATTATATTGATGTGAATACTGAAATATTTTTCAAAAGTTACAATACAAACCAATCCTTCCTCCACCAATTTAAGAACATGAAAACATTCATGCACACACTCAAAAAAATTAAAATAATATAAAAAATAATAAAACGTGGCTTATAAATGTTTATGTCGAATTTTCGTTGTTTCTATCATAATGTGTACATTCTGTTGAGTGAAAGTATGCCCTTGAGGTGGGGATGGCATTTTTCAATCTGTTCCGAAAACATCGGCTCTAGAATCATTTGTTAGTTGAATGATCAATATTTTGATAATGGTTAATACACCATTATCCAAACTTTCAAACTACCAAAAAAGCCAAATTAAATGTAATTTCATTCGAAACTTATTATGTAATCTATAACATCTATGCATATTTTTTTGTTTTGCAGTTTTGCGAATGAAACATGTGCTAAAATGACTCGATAGGACAGTCTATGTTTGATCTAATCCAGTGTGAGTTTAAAAAATGAAGACCTATTTCGTAATGTTGTAGGTGTTATTTCGTAATGTTAAATGTGTTATAAAGTAATGTTTATCTTTAGAATAATTAAGTGTTTATATAATAAAATGTGAAGGAAAAAAATGTTTATATAACATTCCTTCAGTTATATACATGTTAATGTATGACTGCCATTTATGTGTTCAATTATTAATTTTTATTGTTTTTTGTTATTATGAAAATAAATCCATTTTTTTTTACAATTTATTTTTATTTATCCCCATTTAAGAAACATTGGTACTTCCCCAGATATATGATGTATAGGAGAAGTTATGGAATCGGTAAAAAATTCGATGCGGAGTTTTCAACGGAATTTCATGTTTCCCGACTTTCCAGTTATGAAAAAAAAATGTTATATGTATATTCAGAACACTCTAAGGACAACAGCTATTGATTTTCAACCAAATCGGACCAAGGGGAGGGGGGATTAGGGGAGAAGCTTAACTCAAAAACTCTAATAACTGCCGTTGTAATGAAGGTATTAACATGCAATTTCATAAGTAGATTCAAAGCCCCAAAAGGACGACATCTATTAATTTTCAGCGGAATCAGCCGAAGGGGAGGAGGGCATCAGAGGGTGTCTCAACTCAAAAATCCCAATAACAGCCGATAGCATGACAACTATTAATTTTCCGCGAAGTCAATTGACGAGAAGAAGGACCGGAGAAGAGAGGCTCGTTTCAAATACCCTATGAGGTCATATTGCCTACTACCAGAGCGACGAAAGAACGAAAGCATTCGTCTCTCTGGTGGACATGAGCCCGACTCTACACTAGGAGTCTTACTATTTGCCTACCTAGGTTTGTTCACTTAGATTAGGTATCTTTAAACGAGTATCTGACATAGCACAGGCTCGGGACCATCGCTCAACGTCCCATCCGAAGGACGGCATGCTCAAGGTTTTTTCACTTCTCAGATAAAGAAAACATAAGGGCCTCTACCCGGGTAAGATCTTTACATTTTTTTTTAATGCCAGAACTGTCCTTGCTACCTGATTGATCATATTTAAATACGAATGAACTAGAGAGTCACAAGTGATGACATGATCTCAAACAAAGGTTTTATATTAATAACACTTTCAGAAACCTGTAAAATACCTCCAGTGAATAAACCTGAGTAATGAAAATTCAGGATTCCTAAAGAAGAGGCGAAATTTGTCCAGAGTGACGAAAGAGCTCTCTGGTTCATCGGCGTAGCTAGCATTATTCTCGGGGGGGGGGAGCAGCTAGTCAACACGACCGAGATAATAAAACAATAGTTTACATTTCACAATTTTATATCTTTACACTGACGACACAGCTATCGTTTCACACAAAAAAAAAAAATATATATATCGTTTCACACTGGACCGATACAGTAAAATACCTTGGTGTTCTTCTAGACAGACAACTGACCTTCAGGCAACATATCAAACAGAAAGCAAATACTGTTAGCGGACTTGTGTTCTCCTTATTCCCGTTACTCCACAGAAAGGCAGCCCTTAATCTAACCAATAGACTCCTCATATACAAGCTTCTGTTGCGGCCAGTGGTAACGTATGCATGCCCAGTGTGGGCCGGTCTTGCAAGCAATAGCAACTTGAGAACTCTTCAAGTGGCCCAAAACAAATATGTACCTTAGATTGGTTGGTAGCTACTCGAGGGACTCAAGAGTGTCACAAATCAAAACATTTTGGTAAAGAAACTAGGGAAAACTCAGGGAGGGAAACACAAAAATATCCGTTCACGATTTTAAATTATAATCTCTGTTTATTAATTTATTTTCTATTCATTTCAGGTACTTTGTATTTTTTCTTTTTTCTTTAAGAGTTTTTTTAAATTTACTCTTAAGCAGTAGCATTGTTTTTAATTTAACTGATTAATTTTGATTTGTATTTAGTGTATGAGGATAATCATTAAGGAGTTATTGTGACTCCGGGCTAAATAGGATGTAAGTAAAACTTATAGTCCCTCAGGCGGGTTTGAAAACGCGATTTTTAACTCTAGACTGAGAGCGCCGGTAGCTCAGTGTTATGCGTGCTTGCTAACTGAGCTCAAGATCGCGGGTTCAAAACCCGGCCTTCGGATGGGACGTTGATCTATGGTCCCGAGCCTGTACGATGTCAGGTTCTCGCTAAAGACACCTACCCTAGATGAATAA
This sequence comes from Aradus depressus, assembly GCA_963662175.1. Taxonomy (NCBI): domain Eukaryota; kingdom Metazoa; phylum Arthropoda; class Insecta; order Hemiptera; family Aradidae; genus Aradus; species Aradus depressus. The sequence continues at coordinate 19,814,535 of OY759226.1, read as the reverse complement.
AAATTGTAGACAAAATTTAGGAGTCCCATAGTAGAGTCGGCCTCATGTGCACCAGAGTGATGAAATAGCGCTCTGGTAGTAGGCGAAATGACCTCGTAGTTAAAGCCCGGGCATGAGTCATAATAACTCTAGACTCGCACGCAACTGCGCTCTCACTTATACACCAACTTCGATCGAACTAACATTGTGTACATTATGTGTTACCATAGTTATTCTCATTCAATATATTCTATAATAGACCCTAATATCATATATTTTATCATTATTATTAACAGGGTCTATAATAGACCCTAATATCATATATTTTATCATTATTATTAACAGGGTCTATAATAGACCCTAATATCATATATTTTATCATTATTATTAACATTACTTAATGTTTTTTAAGAGGTGCTATCAGTATGAATTAATCATGAAATATGTATGAAGATAAGACATCGTGAGAAACCTTGTGACTGTTTTTAGATTGTTATTTATGTCTGTGAGTGCCATCTCATCCTAGTGCAGTCCAATTAACATTGAAAATAACTTTTTTTTTTTAATACAAAAATTTTAATTGTTTACCAAAAATGTCGTGTTATTGTACATTATTTTTGAGTTTTATTGGTTCAGTTTATTTGGTAAAATTGACTATTAGTTTAATGTCAGGTTTTTCAAAATATATACTGCCAATGTTTGTGCAACAAATTGATTTGAAAAAATACGGCCAGTGGGCGGGTAAGTATAAATATTTTATATTGAAATTATTTATTATTCGTAAAAAAATTCATTATCGGCAATGTACTTCACCAGAACGAATTAATCAATTAAGTTTTCGCTCCTCCTCCCAAATATAGAGAAGCAACGCCTAAAAATAAAACATATGTAGCTGTTGATTGATCACGATAAATATTTTTTTTTTACTTAAAATGTTTGTATTATGTTAGGTCATTAATTGAGTATATTTCATGCCGGACATAGCATATCTCAGTGGTAAATTAACTAATTACGTAAAAACGCAACTGGGACAAAAATGTTCGAAAATTGCGTTTTTCCTCTAATAAGGGTACCCATACACCTACAGAAAATCCTCAAGGGAAAAGCCTCCAGGATTTCCTGTACCGAACCCTCGCCCACATACGGAGAGGATTTTCCTCAAGGAAAAGGCTTTTGCGTACATTTCTTTCAATTTTCGCTTACGCGGCCACCTTTCTAATTCTATCATGGTAGTATTTTCAACTCACTTACCACAAGCAAGGTTCATTCTCTTACATATCTATAAATTATGTTCTGAGACAGGTAAAATCCGGCCTCAAGGGATGCCGCCATACACGTTGGGGAATTCTGGGGCCTGAACAGTCCAAGCCTTGAGGAAATCCCGCTCGTGTATGGGTACCCTAAACAGTAGTCCAATGGTCAGTTTAACAGGTAGAATGGCTACTATATATCTGTGGTCACAGGGAATAAATTGGTAAAACACCATTTAAAAGTTGTTTTTAACAGTCAAAGCGCTGTAGAGTTGCGCTTTAAGTCTTCATAAAAACCTATAATGAATTAAATTTGAATAAAACTTCTGTCCCTTATAGGCAATTTAATGATGTTTTTAATGGTAATTGAATTTGATTTATGACAAATACGTTTTGAGATATGATCGATTTTATGAGAAAAATTAGGAAAATTGAAAATCCATTGAAAATGTTCCAAATGAAGTGAAGAACCATAACCCGAAGTATTGACAGAGGTTGCAGATACACCCTGTATATATTTTGTATCTATCAGTAACGAGTTATCCGGCCCTCTGATCAACTTCATCGACTTTTGAACAACCTGGTTGTTCGCGCCTAATGAAGTTTTGATATCAAGCAAAAACGTTCTCATAGGCCCGTCATTTTTTATTTATTTTCTATAGCATTTGGATTTATTCTAAACTATTGAATAAACTCTTATGTACAAATTGGTATAATTTAAAAACAAAAAAATCGAATTAGGAGTGTTGAAATACCGATTTAAAGAGACATATCTGTGGACAGGGAATAAATTGATGTCTAAATTCGTAACTTTTCAGTGCAGCACTTTTTTATTTTTCATTAATCGTGTAAATCCAGTTTTTGGAATAAATAAAATTTTAAATATATATATATATTTTGCAGTGGTCACCGGAAGTACAGATGGCATCGGCAAGGCTTTTGCTTTTGAACTAGCAAAGCAGGGGCTTGACATAGTGCTTATCAGCAGGAGTCAGCAAAAACTGGAAGAAACAGCAAAAACTATCGGTATATTAAAGTATTATAGTAATTTATTAATGATAGTTCTAGATATAAATAAGGAAATCGTTATATGATTATAAAATGTAGCCGATGAAGTTTGTTGCCCTCTTTCCAAAGGCAATCCACTGTTTGGGCTAAAATAACATCTATAACGACGATATCCCGAGAAAAAGTTTGGTTGGCCATTACAAATTACATGTAAAATCTCCCTTATTACGACAGTGGATATAACGACGACATCGGCTATAGTAACGCTAGTTTAGACAACTTGGAGAATTAAAAGTCGTCTATAACGACAGAATGTAAACAAAACATCAAATTAGAGATAATTTGTTACATAATTGTTTCGAGATCTGTGAATTAAGTTTATAGAATCATAAAAGACGTGGTGAGCTGTTTTTCAACTTCATTTTCAATTACCCTCAGTTGTTTGTGTTTTCTAAAAGTGTCAACATGACGTGTAAAAGACAATCTTTGACTATCGAAAAAAAAAAAACTAACATAATTTGGTGGTTGGAACAGGATAAGTCTAATTCTACTTTGTCTAAACAATTCGGTGTTTCCCACTCAACAATTTCTACTGTGTGGGCCAATAAAGAAAAAAAAACTAAAAAACGTTATGAGAAGGAATCATTTTCTGCAAAGAAAATTCGGAAGACCCAACATACTGACTTAGACCCAACATACTGATTTAAACCCAACATACTAATTTAGTCAATACTTTTCAGCAATGGTTTAAAGCTCATCGAAACAAAAATGTTCCTATTAACTGACCGATTTTATTTTTTTTTTTACTTTTTAACTCTTTTCCAACTCTTTAATGTTAATAAGTGCTATTTTTAAAATAAATATGTGTTGTTTTTAAGAAATTGAGTTTTTTAAACCTCTATTCCATTGTTGTTTTGATCTTTCATTTGTTATTGATGCGATTGGGGAAGGGGGAATGTGATTATAACGACCACATTTTCCTATCCCCTTGGAGGTCGATATAGACGATATATATTTGAAGTGATTGTAGGAGAGGTGGCGTTTTAAAAAAAAATTTTTTTCATTGTATTATACATTTCAGAAAATGAACACCAAGTAAATACATTATGTATACAAGTGGATTTTGGAACCAGAGGATGGTATAACAAGGTGAAGAATCAACTAGAAGAACTTAATATTGGAATTCTAGGTAATAATTTCTCATTTAATACCTAATAAAATTCTTAGAAAATTTAAAGGAGAGTTTAAGATTTAAATTTCACAGCGATTTAAGGTTAAATGTCCCTGTTTTAGTTCCCAGCTCGGTCACCACGTTTTGCTCTAAATTTAATGAAACGTATTTAAAGATATTTTGGCTAAACGGCTTAACTTTTTTTAAAAAAATGTCTTTATTTTTACTCGAAATTAATGAAGAATTAGTGTGACACGCCGTTATTAAAAAAAAAAAATTCACCAAGATTTCAAAGTGTAAGATGCAAGTTGAAGACAAAATATTAATTAGTATGAACATAAAACGGATGTAAACAAAGCCGCTAGAGAAAAGGGATTAGTGTTGCGTTCGAATCAAAACAAAAAGCAACTACCATCATTCATTTCTTATTTTTCTGTTTCCGTTTCTTCTATTCATCAGATTACCGGGAAGAAGTTTACCAGTAGGTACCATACGTAATGGTAGCTGACGATGCCTTTGCTATGACGTCGTATATATTAAAGCCATACGGGTTCCGAAATCTACCAGCACCAAACCGAATTTTCAACAACCGATTGAGCAGAGCACGTCGCATTATAGAGAACGCGTTTGGTATTAAGTCTTCAAAATTCAGAGTTCTTCGGAAACCAATACACTGTGATGTACACTACGGAACATTTTTTTAATGAATATTTCAATGAAAAGAGGTAATTTTTTTTTATTATAATCTAATATCATATATATATTAGATATATATCAAGGTGTTTAAGAAAACAAAACAAGAAAACATATAAAAAAAACAGCTGTGAAATAGTGTAAAATGTAATAGAGTCGTGAGCTAGCTCTTAAAAACGGTGCATGTGGTTTGATATGTTTTAAATAAAATGAAGTTGAACAATTAGTGAAGAGTTGACGGGGTCTGGTTTTTGTGGTAGAGGCGTCGAGAAGGTACAATTAATAATATCTATTTTCAAAATGCCCAAATAAAAAAAGAAATAGTTTTTTAAGTATTAATTTAATGTTTTTATGCCATTGTAAATTTTTGTTTTGTTTGTTCAAATAAGTTTTTTTTTTAAATTTAAATATGTAAATATAGATAATAACCCAATTATTTGTCCTCTTCAAATTCTATTCTATTCATCTTCCCTGTTGTCCCAGTAGTATCATTTAAAAAACCTTTGGATTAGAAATTAATATTATTTAAAATTATTTAAAAAATTGGTATCTCTTTGTGAATCCAAGTGTAAAGTTTGTTTAATTGAATTTTTTTTCGTTGTATACGTGTACTTTCTTAAAAATTGCACGTCTTAAATTATTGATAATATTTTTTTAGGGCAATTTTCGGCAAACTACTGTAGAAATCAAAATTTAAATAAACAAAAGAGATCAAATTTCTACAGGAAATGTGGTAGCAAACAAGTTATTATCACATTTTTGGCATATCCCTTGTGTGGACGATTTTCGCCACAAAGCCCCGACATATTTTGGCAAAACCTTGATGGGAGAATTTTTTTATATTAATTAAAGTAGGGAAATAGGTTGAAAAAAATGAAAAGGATAGAATAGAGACAAATAAGGGTTACATTTAATTTTGAGAAATAATATTTTTTTTCTCAAACTTCAAAAGAAGGTTACTATTTTATATAACATTGTTTTTGTTTAGTAATTATATATTTAGTAAAGTAAGAAAATGCCAATTACCAGAGGAGAGGCGAAGAGATTGGAGGAGGAAAGTAGAGAGGAAGGGTCGAGTTCGGATATGGAAGTATCGGAAGATACAGGAAGGGAGACTCCAGCCGCAATGGAGTCCACGGAGGGTACAGGTGAGGAGAAATCAGATAAGCTAGATAGATTTATGGAATTCATAACCCAGAAATTTACAAATCTAGAGACAAATTTAAGAGGGGATATGGGGAATATCAATCAAAAAATAGAAGAACAGGGTAGAGATTTAAGGGGGGATATGAATCAAAAAATGGAAGAGCAAAGTAATAAATTAGGAAATTTAGAGACAAATTTAAAAAGGGAAATGGGGGATATGAATCAAAAAATGGAAGAGCAAAGTAATAAATTAGGAAATTTAGAGACAAATTTAAAAAAGGAAATGGGGGACAAATTAGGAAAATTAGAGACAAATTTAAGAGGCGACATAAAAAATTTAGAAGTTAAATTAAATAAAAATATGGACAATTTGAAGGACCAGATAGAGAATTTGCAGAAAGATAAACAATGTTTAGGAAATCGAATAGATAAAGCAGGAGAAAACTTAGAAAAGCACTTAATTCAAAAAATTAACAAGTTGGATGAAGGGAATTCTGAAGTAGAAAAAGAGGTTCTTATTACTGACAGTCAGTCACAAGTTGATGAGGTAGAAGGAACAGAGAATAACAGTGGGGAGGAACAGACCCAAATTTTAGAGAAAGATGTGGAGGAAGAGAGTCAAAATGTAGAAAAATTAGTATTAAGTGAAATTCAAGAAAATAGGATGAATGTTGATGTGGATGGACAGAGTGAAAGGAACATTTGGATGTTATTAGACAAAACAAACGAACAGACTGAGGACAACAAACAAAAGACAAATTTTAATTTTAAAGAAAATATAGTTAAAACTTACAGACAAACTGGAAACAGAAAGGAGGTTAATAAAAGACATAAGAACAATTTTAAAAAAGGAGTAAGAGAATTTAAACAGGTATTAAGGAGAAAATTAACACTGAATGAATATTTAGAGAAGGGGGAGGGGATTTTTAAAGACATAATTCGCCGGGGCATCCGGAAAAAGATAAAATTAAATTTGGGCTTTGCAATATAATTGCATTAGCCACTTTTTATAGTGAACCTATTTTTTTTTGCAACTCGGATGAGTTTGAGGAAATGACTGACAGACTAACATGACAGAATTAGGATTAATTTAAAATATGACGAAGTGACATTGGACTAATATAATAGTATGGATGATAAATTTATTTTTTGGATGAGAGAATTTTGGTATATGAAGAGTATGGATGAATTTTGGTATAGTTCTGCGTTTAAATTAATTAGGATTTAAATTAATTAGGATTTATATTTTTTTTTAGGATTAGATTAGATATTAGGATCAGTATAAAATTAATCTAGAATTATATTTAGGGATTAGTCATCCAAATTTAATATATACAAATTATTTATTTGAGACTTACTTGTTAATAACGATTTTATTGAAAATTAAAACATATATATATACAGCTGATTTTGAACGAACATAATATGGAAGAAGATCGATTTTTTTTTATTATATTTTTTATTACAAAATGTTAGAAAGATAAAATCAGCAGGCTGAGAGATGCCTAGATCTCTTTGGAGACATGACGAACTTCCTGAGGCCGAGTCAAGGGGACAGATTTTCTGTTTCGGAACTGTTCAGCTAGGATACCGGACGTGACTAAATCATAATAATATTATAAATTAGAAAGACGAACGAAAATGTATAGAAGCCTTGAAAGGATAATATATTATATAAATTGTATGTATGCATAGGTTAGTAAATTTTTGTTATTATAAATTCTATTATTTAGACAATTTCATTTATTATTCTGAGTAACATGTTTTTCTACGTAAATTTGTTTAATAGAGAGAGTAGATGAGAAGAGTTGTAGGAGCACATTATATAACTTTAGGAATAGGAACAAACGAAGGGTAATATTAATTAGAGAAATTTGAAATTAAATTGCTGATGACATTCTTTTAGACGTCGGGATTATATAGATTTGTTTTGGGAGATATTATTTTTAATTCTAGTAAGAGCTAGTGATTAATTAGAGATATATATTTTTTTTTGATCTGTGGGAGATGATTTTTTTGTGTGTCGACTAGGAAGAACTAGCGATATATTGGAGATATATATTTTTTTTGCGTGGAAGATGATTTTTGTATGTCGACTAGAAAGAACTAGCGATATAATGGAGATTTATATTGTAGTGTTGGTTGCCTACCTGAGATAGGAGGAATCGTAATTTTGCTACATCGGCGAAAGTATTCTTAGGGTGTAATTAGTTAGGGAAGTAAATTGAATTGAAATATATGTGAGATACATTTTTTTTAGTTAGGAAGTATGAAGGACGTCTCAAAGAATTTAATACCTCAAAAGACAAGTACTATATATATATATTAAATAAATTAAATTTGTATTCCTTATTACCCGGCGTGAGGCCTAATTTTCATTGCTATGATATATTTTGGAAGTGTGATGAAGTAAAACCGAAGGATTTATTTAATTTTTATTTCAAGTAAATTTTTTTTATATAAAATCTTTTTATATAATTATTTTGAATACATACAAATGTTAAATTGATGGTAAAGGCGGAAAGTAAAATAATTGGCAATTTCTTAAATCTGCATCCAACTTGATTATTTCCAAACTTGATTTCATGACTATGACTGATCCTGTAAATATGTAAAAATTAGTATTATATTTTTTATGTTCAATTAGTTCAAATTTTTATAAATTTAAGTTAACATTTTCTTTAGGTTAAGGATTAATTGTAAATTTTTAGATTAAGATTTGTTTTTGTTTATTAGAAATTAAGTACGTATATATATAAGTTTAATAATTGTAAATAGTAATAAAAAAAAAAAAAATAAAAAAAATGGGCATATATGAATAAAAAGAGAGTCGAATTGGGCATATAAAAAATAAAAATAAATCAGTGAGTGTAAGTGAGAGAGAGACTTCGATACATCGTTGAGCAATGAGTTGAAGACACCAAGGAGCCAGCCAACATGTGCGTTTGAGGAGGAAGCTAATCTACCTGTGTATTGGAGGAAGACGTTAATCCATCTGTGTATTGAAGGAGGAAGCTTATCATGTGGATTCGAGGAAGAAGCTAAATCAACCTGTGTATTGGAAGAAATTAAATCTGAAAGAACATATATATAAAAAAAAAAAAAAAAAAATTTTGTGAACAAACATTTTTTTTTAAAAAGAAGGAAAAGGCAAATGTGATGTACACTACGGAACATTTTTTTAATGAATATTTCAATGAAAAGAGGTAATTTTTTTTTATTATAATCTAATATCATATATATATTAGATATATATCAAGGTGTTTAAGAAAACAAAACAAGAAAACATATAAAAAAAACAGCTGTGAAATAGTGTAAAATGTAATAGAGTCGTGAGCTAGCTCTTAAAAACGGTGCATGTGGTTTGATATGTTTTAAATAAAATGAAGTTGAACAATTAGTGAAGAGTTGACGGGGTCTGGTTTTTGTGGTAGAGGCGTCGAGAAGGTACAATTAATAATATCTATTTTCAAAATGCCCAAATAAAAAAAGAAATAGTTTTTTAAGTATTAATTTAATGTTTTTATGCCATTGTAAATTTTTGTTTTGTTTGTTCAAATAAGTTTTTTTTTTAAATTTAAATATGTAAATATAGATAATAACCCAATTATTTGTCCTCTTCAAATTCTATTCTATTCATCTTCCCTGTTGTCCCAGTAGTATCATTTAAAAAACCTTTGGATTAGAAATTAATATTATTTAAAATTATTTAAAAAATTGGTATCTCTTTGTGAATCCAAGTGTAAAGTTTGTTTAATTGAATTTTTTTTCGTTGTATACGTGTACTTTCTTAAAAATTGCACGTCTTAAATTATTGATAATATTTTTTTAGGGCAATTTTCGGCAAACTACTGTAGAAATCAAAATTTAAATAAACAAAAGAGATCAAATTTCTACAGGAAATGTGGTAGCAAACAAGTTTTTTATCACAACACTTAGCACCTGATAAGGTTAAAGATATTACTCTTGCCCTATGTGCATTGCATAATTTTTTTATTTCTACTATGAACTATTATTTGTGCCCTGGTTTTGTTGATTATGAAGATAACAGTACACATGAAATAGTAAATGGTGAGTGGCGCAATGAAAGTCCGCCAGAGGGATCATTGTTTTCTTTGCAAATGAGCCAACAGCGAAATTATTCAGTCTCACAAAAAAATGTAAGAGACGAATTTAAGGAATATTTCATGTCAATTTCTGGTGAAGTTCCATGGCAGTATCGATTTATAGTGTAAATATAAAAACTTTATCCGTCATTGTTCGCTAAACTAAACAACTAATTAACGGAGGCAGTATCGGAGACTCGCTGGACTCTTCAAGCGCTGTCGGGAGACTGGAGACTGTGTCTCGAGAGAAGGAAGTAGGCGTGTCCACCTGAGACTTTCCGCTCTCCGACACACTCTCGCGCGTGTGTCTGACACATCTCTCAGGCCCGTGTACATCTGCGACTCGTCTCTCGAGACATCTCTCGAGACTTTTTCTCTCAGATGGACACGTACCTTAAGGTACAGAGCCTGCGGACACTTTCAGGACAAAACTCATATCTAAACCCTCCAAGTAATATCCTAAAATTTCTATTGCTCACATTATGGATAAATTTTTATGGAATTAGACAATTTAAAAGTTAAATAAGTAATTTTACTTATTATTATATATTTTTTCAGTGAATAATGTGGGTATGGCTATACCCAAACCTGAAAAATTTTATAATTTGGAAGAAGATTTTCTCGAGAAACAGATGGATGTGAACATGACTTCAACTGTGTTGATGAGTCGACTAGCGCTGCCTGGCATGGTCCAGCGAAACTCAGGTCTCATTGTCAACATTAGTTCCGTCTTGTCTGAATGGCCGATGTCGTACTTCGGTGCTTATTCGGCCACTAAAGTAAGTATAAGTAACATGTAATTTATAAAAGGCTTATTATTAGATAGATATTTTATTCACGGGACTGAGCCCTGATCTACAATTTGAAATTTGTTAAGTATACTTATTTAAATATATTTTTTTCTTTATTAACATATTTACGACGGCATAACATTTGCCATTAGCAATAACTAGTGCAGTTAGGGATCTATCGATACAAGTAACTACAAGTGAGGTATCGATACATATATACCCGGTATCGATACCTTTCTTTTATAGATATTACTTGTATCAGTACTAGGGATGCGTATCATGGAGGAAATATCGATATTTTATATCGTTACTGTATTGCATCATAAGTATCGATGTACTATTATCGCAAACAATAAAATAAAAATATCGATATATCGTTGATAAGTATTTGGAAAGGAAAAATAAAAAAACAAAGAAACTAGTATTTATAATGAATTTAATCAAAAAATTCTATCATTAGAAAAATGTAACATAAAAATCTGCTTAAGTGTCTAAAAATACCTTTGGCTCTTAATAAAACGTAAATTAAGGTTGCTGTTGAAAGGATGAAGTGGTTATACAAAACTTATTACAATCTAAGCATTTTATTTATACTTATACATATACTTATATACATTGATGTTACTGCCAAAAACGTTCTTCCAAGGATTGTAAAAACAGCAACTTACCAACAGTTTTTGCACTCAATCTATTGCGTGAAGCTGTGACTGTTTGACAAGCTTTAGAAAAAAAGAGCCAAGGAGATAGGAGCACAACAATTATAGATAAAACGTAACTTCTCCAACTAAAGGAATATCGAAGGGACAATATCGATATGTGATATATCGCCTTGTCACTGTATCGATGCAAAAAAATCTATATTTTCTCAAAGTTATATCGATAGTTATGATATATTGTACATCGATACGCACCCCTAATCAGTACTCTACGCGTGATGCGTCCTTATTACTTATCTTATTTACATTAAATGGTTTATCGTTTATGAAGATATAAGTTTGTTTGATTTTGAACAGAACCGTGAACGTGATCACAATTTCAGCTTTCTATTTTATTTTAACATTTCATTTTGTCAATTACTAAACAACAATAACTAATAAAAATTTATGGTTACGAAACCCTCTATTCGGAAAAGGGTTTTTATTTTTTTTTAGAAAAATAATGGAATAAACTTGATACAAAAGCATTATTTCATACTTGGCTTTCATTTTTTCTTGGCGTACTTGAAATAATTATCAAGCATGAATATTCAACAGGAAAAAATAATAAATATAATAAAATAGAACAGGAAACAAATGCTTCAATTCTAAACAATATATATTTATAAATGTAATGCAATAAAAAATAAATGAATGATAAATATAAACAGGGGCGTACCTAGGGGGGATATGGGAGATCAATCCCCCCGAAATTTGAAAAAAAATTGTATTTTTTGTAAATAATTAAACTATTTATACTTGCATGAAATAATTTATTGACATAAAACATTTTCCTACTAGAGGTCTTTCTGATCCTGGTGAAAAAGAGAGGCAGAGAAAGCAGTTCGAAAATATTTTATTTCAAGCCTAAAACAATGTGACAAGAATATTATCCCAACAATTCACAGGTTTTTGAAAATTGGTGCTCAAAGCAGTATTATAAATAGTACTGTGAATACACAGAGACATTCATCTAGACCCTGAAACAGTTTTTAAACAAGCTTGCACAATCAAAAGCTAGAAGACTTGAATTAATTTTGTAATGACCCTAAAACAATTAACTATGTATATATATATATAGAGTCGGGCTCATGTCCCTCAGAGAGACGAAAAAGCGCTCTGGTAGTAGGCGATATGACCTCGTAGTTAAAGCCCGGGCATGAGTAATAATAAGTAACAAATTATTATTACTACTAGTATATTATTATCATTGACTATTATTATATATCTATTATTATAATAGACTAGTAGTGTAGTTATAATTACAACTATAATTATAATTTTAAAAAATAATATTACTTTTATTTGTTTATTGATTATAGGCATTTATAAATCTATTCACGGCATCACTGAAACTAGAAGTTGAAAAACACTCCGAGTTCAGTGTTTCACAACGGGCATCGTCAAAACTAAAATGACTGAAAATTCAGCTATGACAAATGATAAAACATTTAATTATATAGCTGCAACACCTCAACAATATGCACAAAGTGCATTATTGACACTAAATTCTAGCTCATGGTTATCGTCTGGATTTTGGATGCATGGTCTAACGGTATGTTTCTACATTTATTCAAAATTTGTTTTTCAATAAAGATTTCTTTACGTCTTCACAGACATTTTTATTTTTTAATTATTACTTTTTTTCTCTTATATGTAGTTATAACTGTACATACTGCCGTCTATATCTCAATTGGCTTTTAAGAATACTACATGTTAAATTTCATTAAAATCCGATCATCTGTTGATGAGCTAGACCTATTTTTATGCTTAGCCCCCCCCCCCCCCCCCCCCATAGCCCCCCCTCCCTTAAGAATTTTGTGACACCAGATAGTCCATATCTCAATTGGCTCTTAAAAATACTACATGTGAAATTTCATCACGATCCGACCATCTGTTTATGAGCTAGCACTATATTTATGCATAGGTCCCCCCCATAACCCCCCCTTCCGTTAGAATTTTGAGACGTCACATACCCTTTTTTTCAATTGGCTTTTAAGAATACTACATGTGAAATTTCATGACAATCCGACCATCCGTTAATGAGATAGAACAATTTTTATGCTTAGCCCCCCTCACAACCTCCCTCCCGTTCAAAATTTTCAGACGCCATATAGGCTATTTTTCAATCTGGCTCAAAAGGATGCTACATGTGTATCGATTGCCACCAGAACAAATTAGATTGGATATATTGAAGTGACCTTTGCTTGGGGGCTTTAAACTTTTATTAATTACTATGAAAATGATTTTACTTTTGGGGTTAACATGCGTACTCAGAAGGTGAACTAGGCTGTAGAGAATTTAGAGAACAATTTATAAGACAACATACATTTATTAACACAATTATTGACATATATTAGTGAGGCGTCCCTCCATAATCGCACATCTGGAATAAAATATCTATCAAACATGAAATAAATTATATAGACTTAAATGTTCTGGTAACTCCCGCAACATGAAGGTGTCTATTGATGATCATCCAGCCATTCGTCTCGATGTCGGAGAAATGTAAAATAAATGATTCCGTTACCTTGTAAGTCTTCTTTTTCTAACCACACTTAAGCCGGTGGTCTCTCCTCCAGAATTCACGACGATTGAGGAACTTCCAGTCCTTTTGAAGTAGGCAGCAGGGATGATTTCCCTCTAGCAGCAAAATTAGAGTCTTCGGTCTCCTACGTCCGGTCAAACAGGAGTCTCCTTCTTCCCACAGCTCAGCCAGGAATGTCTTCTCCCTCAATAGCTCAACTCTGACTCCTTTCTCGTAGCTGAACGAGGACCGACTAACTCCTCTGATAGCTGACTGAAGACTGTCTACCTCCTCTGACACATCAGCCACGACTCTCCTTCATACCGCACTTCAGCGAGGAATCCTCCAATTTCCATCCCCTCCACTTCATGTATCTTCCACTAGTGCGCTTCTCGTGGTCGCTCTCATAACTATAATTATCAATCGTTCTGTGATATGCGATATATCACAATATATTTTTCAAGAATTCCTAAAATCCACTTTTTTGGAAGTCTTTATGTTTAAACAAAAAAACGGCTGGACCGAATTTGATAAAATTTCTTTCAGATCATACTTACGTTGATACGCTTCGATTGGGACCAAAGCGGAGTAGATATCATTCTTCATTCGCGATATATCGTGCAGGAAAAATTGACCACATAAGATGATATGATGAAAATTTTGATTTCGATTTTCGGACCCATTACAATAACTTTTCTATATGCTGGGAAGTTAATAAAAAAAAGTCCTGTCGGTGTATCTTCTGATCCATTATGAATGTATTGATATGAAATTTCTCAACTCGAAAATCCTAATAACTGCCAATGTAATGAATGTATTGATATGAAATTTCTCAACTCGAAAATCCTAATAACTGCCAATGTAATGAATGTATTTCAAAATTTTGTATGAGGATTCTTAATTACTTGAAGTGAACTATTATTTTTTAACTACATGTAAATTTATGTAAAAGGAACAGCGAAAACATAATTGATTAATTCGTGCTTGGAATGTAAATTATCGTTGAAGTGAATTTTCACTTGTTAATTGCTGAAAAAAAATTGAATAATTTAATTATGTATTTATAATTATTATTTTTCTTTACAGAACTCACTATTCCCATTTTTGGGTCTTGAAGGAAGAGAGAAATTAGCAAGAAATATACATCCGAAACGACCTAAGAAGGAGAGACAAGAGTAATATGACTCTATTGATCATAACTCATTTTTATTTAAATGTTTGTATGTTATTTTATTTTAAAATATATAATTTATATATATAGTATTTTTTTTTCCTGCCTAGTAACCCTAGAACTGGAAACATTTATTTTCCACATGTTCCTTCTTGCGGTATTACATTTAACTAAATATTACTTATGTATGTGAATCCATGGAATGGTGAACTTAACACTTTTTTATAAAGTACCAAAGATTTGAAAAAATTAATAAATAATAATAATAAATAACTAATAAGTATAAACCTGAAGAAAAATGAGTAACCACAACAAAACCATATTATGAAAATAACAATTCAATATCGCATATCCGTCCAGATTCTGGATTTTCACGAAGTCTTAAACATTGGCGAAAATATTCGAAGTCGTTATTTGAGTGAAGGGATAGTGTTTCTATCGCTAAATTAACTTAAGGGAAAGACACTGCTTCACAATAAAACCGTCGCACTCTCAAAATTTGATTTTTTTGTTGTAATTCTTTTTTGTTTTGGATCAAATATTGTTTAGCATGTATAAACAGGTAAACTATAGGGAGAAATTAATCCTCTCTGTATTTACTATCGAGGCTTTTGAATCTATACTTCAGGTGAAAATTTTATGGTAATGCATGATAACGCAAGGCCCCATGTCGCTGCCTGTGTTATGCAATATCTTACATGAAGTCAGTATTGGAACCCCAGATGGCCAACTCGAAGCCCGGACTTCGATCGAGCATCTTTGGCTTGAAGGACATTTGCAGAGATGACATGACCCTCCCAGCAGCTTAGCAGAGCTAAGAATTGCTCTGGCAGACACCTGGGAGGACATACCCCAGGACACCCTCAAAAATCTCATAAGGAGTATGCCAAGGAGGCGATAAGAAGTTCTTCAGGCAAGAGGTGGTACAATAAAGTACTGAAAACACATAAGCAAAATTTAGTTTTTTTAAATTTTTGATAGTTTTTTTTTCATTAATTTTATTAAAAAATAATTTTTTTTAGTTATCCAAGCATTTCGATTTTTTTTTTCTAATTCCATATGAAATTTGATGCATTCTTAAACTATATTAAAAAAAAAAAAAACACAACTACAACAACAAAAAATGGAAGTTTTAGAATGCACCGGCTTTTTTGTGGAATATTGTATATTAAATAAAATTCTTTATAATAAAACTGTACATTTATTTATACTTTACAATTGTCATTAATTAAATTTATGTACATTTGTAATGTCAAGAGTGATGAATTATTTTTTATGTATGAAATTCTGTAAATTTCTTTGAAGATCTGTAGAAGTAAGCTGATATCAATATGGCCAGAAGTAACATAAACATTATCACAAATGTTGTTCCGTAAAAAGTTACTGTAGTCAGGCAAACTTCCGTTTCTGAAAAAAAATAAATAAATAATGAAAGAGTTAGTAATTATCTCAATTCCGGGCTTTAATGTTAAATGTCCCTGTTTTAGTTCTCAGCTCGGCCACCACGTCGCGCTCTAAATTTAATGAAAAGTATTAAAGGTATTTTGGCAAAACGGCTTAAATTTAAAAATTTTTTTTTCTTTGTACTAGAAATTAATGTATAATTGACATGTTTTTTCCTTTTTTGAAAATTACAGGTAGGGCGATGAATCTAGACGGTTCAGAGTTCAAATGATTTTTCAGAATCAAAATTGGATGAACAAAAGAAACGGAAACAGAAAAATTCGAAATATATACTGGGGGTGTCTATATACACAATATTTTCCCAGTATTTCAAGGTCGATGCTGCACAAGCCCCACTGCATTGTGTTTACTTGAAAACTTCGAAATAATAAACATAAAAGACAGTGACAAGTCTACCTTACCAAGACTGGGGCGCTCTGGTAGACATGAGCCCGACTCTACACTGGGAGTCTTAAATTTTACCTACCCTAAATTTTTATTCATCTAGGGCTAGGGTCATTAACGAGTACCTGACATCGTACAGGCTCGGGACCATCGCTTAACGTCCCATCCGAAGGACGACGTGCTTTAGTTTATTTTACCTCCCAGATAAAATAAACTAAGGGCCTCGGTGTATATTTTTTGGAGGATTTTGACAAACATTAAACAAGTTATTGTGTTTATTTATTTTATTAGTTTTCCATTATATCGAAACATCACAAAAATGTATTTGAACATTCTCACGTAGAAGGAACTGTGTATTAAGTTCTTAACTGATTTACAAAATCTATAATTTATCGAAACCGGAAAAATTTTGTCTTCTGTTTTTATAACTTCTAAGTTGAGAAACGCGGACATATTGTGGAAACTTGTAATAAATAAATAAAACAAACTTATTTTTGAAATATTGTCTATTCCACTAAAGATATATACATATATAACTACCTGTTTCAGCTTTATACCATCGTCAGGTCTAGTTATGAACTAAGTCAGTTTGCAGAGAGCGACCCTTCAAATACATCTCAGGTCAAAGGGTGCTATTAAAACTTGGGAGTCCCCCGGCTGTACCGTTAGCTAACTCATGAAATATTTCTTAACAAAACCTAGTTCTAAATTTACATAAAACAATGTCACTAGACTAATACGGGAAAAATAACAAATAAATAAGTACAAATACAAGTAAATAATAAAAAATAGAAATAAAATTAATAATAATGTTAAGATTTAGATAACTTGAAACATATATGTGGAACCAAATATTAATAACAGATAATACAAACATATATGTGGAAACAGAACTGGTTTAGGGTGTTAACAAAGGGGAATAGTTGAAATAAATTTGGTCATTCATACAAATGTTCCTTTTGTTAGCTTTATTTATTTCTAATTGTTCCAAGCTATTAAGTAGCCTGCTTTTTTGGCAATAATGGAGATATTTGATGACTGTAGATGGGTCGAAAGTGTGGCTATTGTCAATTATGTGGGTCGCGAATGTAGAACGGTTTCCTCGGTTCTTTATTTCAACTATTCCCCTTTGTTAACACCCTAAACCAGTTCTGTTTCCACATATATGTTTGTATTATCTAAATCTTAACATTATTATTTACTTGTATTTGTACTTATTTATTTGTTATTTTTCCACGTATTAGTCTAGTGACATTGTTTTATGTAAATTTAGAACTAGGTTTTGTTAAGAAATATTTCATGAGTTAGCTAACGGTACAGCCGGGGGACTCCCAAGTTTTAATAGCACCCTTTGACCTGAGATGTATTTGAAGGGTCGCTCTCTGCAAACTGACTTAGTTCATAACTAGACCTGACGATGGTATAAAGCCGAAACCGGTAGTTATATATGTATATATCTTTAGTGGAATAGACAATATTTCAAAAATAAGTTTGTTTTATTTATTTCTGTTTTTATGGTGAAAGTTGCTGTTAGCAAACCATAAAATTGAATAGAAATCTTAATTTCAAGGTCACTATTGATATGATTAAGTTACTTGTTCATGTCACCAAAATGGAATAAGTGATTTGCCACTAGATCTCAGCACTGGCTAGGATTTCACTTGTACAACTTTTTTACTGTAACGATCTACACGAAAATTTTTCAAAAATGTCACTTGGACCATTTTGATTCTAACCCTGTCAATTGTCTCTTTTTTTATATATATATTTACAATCTAGCAATGACGTTTCGGCAAAAAACTCCTTTAGGTTAGCCAAAATTTAGGACTCCCATAGTGGAGTTGGTTCATGTCCACCAGTGTGACGAAAGAGCGCTCTGGTAGTAGGCGATATGACCTCGTAGTTAAAGCGCGGGCATGAGTCACACTAACACACACACAGTTCTGTGATTTTACTTGTTTTTCCACTATATCGTCAGTTATTCTTCGATTGCAAAAATGTATTTGGACACTTAGTATATCGATAAATGAATGACTAGTTTTATAAATGTATCTTACCTGATCCTTTATTGGTCACATTGTCACCCATGGAGACCCATAGAGTCTGTCGTACTCGCTTCTCTTCGTTTAGTTCAGAAGAATCTTCAGCTGATCTTTTCGATCTCTTCTGATCATATCTCTGAAAATATAAAATAAAATAATTTAATTTCTTCAGATGTATGATAAGGGAAGTTACGTAATCGGTCAGAAATTCTGTGTTGAATTCTATGTACGTCTGTTAACATAACTCCCGACAGAATGGATGTATCTTTATGAAATGTAATATGTTTTTCCAGAACTTCTATAAGGACATCTATTGATTTTGAGTAAATCGGCCGAAGGGATAGAAGGAATCGAAAAGAACTCAACTCGGAAACCTCTTTAACTTTCGATTTAGTGAATCTATCGATATGAAAGTTTGAAAAGAGAAGGACTATTAGGAGAAAACCACAATATCGCCTACTACCAGAGCGCTCTTTCGTCACTCTGGTGGACATGAGCCCGACTCTACTGTGGGACTCCTAAATATTGTTGGCCAAGTTTCGAACAAGCTATCTTGAGTTCAATAGGCAAGCACGCATACCACTAAGCTACCGGCGTACAGTATGAAATTTAGGAGTTTTGATTTTCAAAATTCGAGCCCCCGCTCAATTTTTGATCAATTTGGATGAAACTAGATGCAAAATATTTGTGAAAGCTGGTTTTTTATCAGGTAACTGCGGGTTTCACAGTCAAGGTATTATATGCCAATTGACAGCTGCCAAAACTCCGCGAAAATTTTAGAAATTTTTAATTTTTTTTGTCTAAGTTTCTGTTAACGGATTTTTAAAACTTAAATGAATGTTTTTGGGTCGCTGATTACGAATTCAATATTTATTTTAGCCAAAAGTGGTCCTAATGTTGTCATTTTGGCCTAAAGTGATCCAAATTCAATATACTGGCTATTTTTGCCACTGGCATATAATACCTTGATTGTGAAACCCGCAGTTATCTCATAAAAAGCCAGCTTTCACAAATATTTTGCATCTAGTTTCATCCAAATTGATCAAAAATTGAGCGGGGGCTCGAATTTTTATAATCAACACTCATAAATTTCACACTGTGCGGCGCCCTCAAACGCTTATTATGTATATATTGTATAAGAGGATGCTGGTAGCTCAGTGGTATGCGTGCTTGCTTACTGAGCTCAAGATCGCGTGTTCAAAACACGGCCGAGGCCTTTAGTTTATTCTATCTAGGAGGTAAAAAAAAAACTTAAGCCGTCCTTCGGATGAGACGTTAACGGATGGTCCCGAGGCTGTACGATGTCAGATACTCGTTAAAGACCCCTGCCCTAGGTGAATAAAAATCTAGGGTAGGCAAAATTTAAGACTCCCTCTATTGAGTCGGGCTCATGTCCTACAGAGTGACGAAAGAGCTCTCTGGTAGTGGCGATATGAGCATGAGTCCATAATATCTAACTATATTGGCTTGGCACTGGTGCAATCTAGCGGCTTCAACTATAAAGAGCATGATTTGTACCTAATCTGTAATCTCATAGATGGCACCACCATATGACATATTTCTTGGATATTTGGGAGGCTATGCACTTTCCCAACTCACCATGCACTGAATCATAAGAGATTTATAAATGTTCGGGATATTTTAAATATTGATCTATTAAATTAGTATAAATAATTACTAAATAAATGAAATATTAAAACTAATTAAGAATACCTCTTATTTGTCTTTTTTTTTAAATAGGGCCAGTTTCCCGATATATGTGTAATAAATATAAAATAAAATAATTAATTAAATACCTGTGAAGTTTCCTGACATGGTGTGCAAGGAGTTTTGCATAATTCAACATTACAGTCAAAATTTAAGTCATTTGCGTCTGGGAACTTGAATGCCTTAAGAACAACAGAAAAAAATATATTAATATATAAATATATTGTCATAATCATACTTATTGACAAATAAGAATAAGATAGATTTTAGGATATAAACATATAGAATAATTTGATATAAAAAAATGTATATAAGAATACAGTAAGTTAAAATACTTACCCTAAAATAAGCATATGCCACAGCTGCATTAGTTTGTGGATGTCTAGTATACTCGAACGCTAAACAAAAATAGTATGAGTCCAATTAGTACTCTCATATGTGTGTGTTAGTTATTGTGACTTATGCCCGGGCTTTAACTACGAGGTAATGTCGCCTACTACCTGAGCGTTCTTTCGTCACTCTGATAGACATAAGCCCAACTCATGTTACTTACAAAAGTTTATTCATCTAGGGTGGTGGTCTTTAACGGGTATCTGACATTATACAGACTCAGGACCATAGCTTAACGTCCCACCCGAAGGACAACATGCTCAAGGTTTTTTCACTTAATAAAACATATGTAATGTACACCCTGTATATTTACATAACTATAATTTTTTGCGCCAAATTGGATTTGGAAGGAGAACGAAAACTCAATTGATTAGTTCTGGGTAAAATACATTATCGATGACTTACCGACAACTTTTTTTTTTGGAATCGGTGGATCAATAAACATGAAATTCCAGTAAAATATTAGTTATTGACCGACAATAAAACTTCATTTCGGAAAGCTACTTGTCAATTTTCAACACAAGGCAAACAATTTCTAACCACACTTGATTATAACCTTCCGTGGCTTCTAAGACAGTCTTCTGCGCATATTTCTGCCACATTTGTTTGGCTGCAGTAATCATTTTAAAAATAATTATTTTCCTTGTTAATTTTCAATAAAGCAATTAATGTGACGAAACGCTGAGTAGTGAAGGGAGGGTTCGAAGATAGTTTCTTTAGGCAATATATGGTTATCCCTTATGGTTATCCGTGTTAGGTTATGATGAACTGATGGTTGCGATCCACCTTCTTCCTCCCTCCATCTCCACCTCCCTTCTCCTTCCATCCTCCACGTTCTCCCTCCCTTCATCTCTAGCACCACCCTCCTCCCTCCCTTCATCTCCAGCTCCCTCCTTCTATCTCCACCTCTCTTCTCCTTCCATCCTCCACCTCCCTCCCTCCATCCCCACCTCCCTTCTCCTTCCATCCTCCACCTCCTCCTCCTTCTATCTCCACCTTCCTTCTCCTTCCAACCTCCACCTTCCTCTCTCTGTCTCCACCTCTCTTCTCCTTCCATCCTCCACTTCCCTCCTCCTCGCTCCTTCTATCTCCACCTCCCTTCTCCTTCCATCCTCCACTTCCTTCCTTCTCCCTCCCTCTATCTCCGCCTCCCTTCTCCTTCTATCCTCCAACTCCTCCCTCCCTTCATCTCCTTCCTCCCAACACCTCCACTTCCCTCCACTTTTGTATATGAAAGATATGTGCATATTTACCAGATAGAAGTTTTGGCCTCAGTGGGCAACCAGCTTCATCGGTGAGTTGCATCTCATGACGACCAGCCGAGGCGATACACCTTCCGATCCTGACTTGATGTTCCGGGTCTCCGTCTACTGTGACCACCATGGTCATCAGGTCCCCGATCATGGCCGGCTTGCTCTCCGAAGAGGAAAAGGGTCCTCGTCCACCCTGAAATACAATATCAGTCAAAACTCTTCTCTCCTTTGGAATTATCAATCATCGGCAATGTGTTCACTCGATTTATAAATTAAGTTTTCGCTCTCTGACCCGATTTCTCGGAAAATTAATAGGTGTTGTCCTTATCAGGTTCTGGATACACATATAAAATTATGTACACTGTGAACACGATAATTCCTGATAGAATGAAATGAAAATGAAAATGAAATGAAAATAAATTTTATTATTCTGGGACCGAGGTCCCCTAAGAATAAATACATACAGAGAGTGATGAAAATGAAACAATGAAATATAGTATCAGAACAGAAATAAAAATATAGGTAGGTAAATAAAAATTAGTGCTACATTGGAGAAAAACCATACAACTAAAAAATAGATAAACAGGAAATAGAAAAACAGGAAAAAACATAAAATTAACAACTTCTATATGATGAAACAAAATAAATAAAAGTATCTACAAAAATAAAAGAGAATAAGTAAAAAAGAAAAAAAGCAAATCTATACAACTAAGAAAGAAATAAAATTGATAATATAAATAAATATAAATCGACCGAGCATAGTACGGTGGTTGATTATAAAAGAGAAGGAAGGATGCCCAGTCAAGGTTAAAAATAAAATTAATTAAGAAAGCAGAAAATAAGATAAGATAAAAAATAAATAAATGCATAATAAAAATATATTAATGTGTAAATGAGCCAAAAATCAATATTATTGATTATGAACGAATAATTTAGAAAATATGATAAAAAAAATATAATAAAACTAGAGAATGACAAAGACAAGAAAGAGATAGAAAAAAAAAAAAAAAAAGGCGGGGGAAAAGTGATTAGAATGATTAGATAATTAAGGTTGACGAATTAGAGAATACGGGGGAGAGATCAAAGAGGAGTGGATTGTTTGGTGAAGAGGAATTGGAATAGTGAGGATTTGAAGGAAGCCACGGAAGGAGAGTGACGGATTGGGGGAGGCAGGGAGTTCCAAAGAGAGGAGGCCTGGACAAGGAATGAATTGTGGAAGGCTGAGGAGCGATGGGAGGGGATGAAGAGGTCTGAAGGACGGGATCTAGTGTGCCTCTGGTGAACCGAGGACTGGAATTGAAACATTAGAGGTAGTAGGGTTCTTTGGATTTAAGCATTAGGAAGAGGAAGGAGCCTAGGAGGTAGTTTCGGCGGTAGGAGGGTTTGAGCCATTTCAACTCGGAGTACCAGGGCGAAATATGAGCGTCTCTAGGGACATCGAAAACAAATCTGACATGAGCGTTCAGGATTCGCTGGAGTTTGATATCGAGTCCCTTACTCAGATCATTATAAACCAGGCACCCGTAGTCGAAATGGGGGAAAACAAAGGATGATACGAGGAGTTTCCGGGAGTTATGAGAAAGAGAGTGACGGGAACGTTTAAATTGTGCAAGAGATTGGAACGATTTACGGGAAATATAGGATACGTGGTCTTTCCAGGAAAGGGTTTGGTCGAGGATGATACCCAGGTTTTTTACTCTGCTAGAGTAGTTAATGTTGGTGTTGTCCAGAGTCAAGAGAGGGGGGTCAGTTAAGTTATTGAGAAGTTTTTTGTTACCTAATATTATCGCTTGAGTCTTGTGAGGATTAAGGAGGAGTTTGTTCTGTTTGGCCCAGGAGGATATGGAATTGATGTCATCAGATATTTGCGAGTATGCGGTAGGGAAACTGGAGGGGTGAAAGGATAAATAAATCTGCAGATCATCCGCGTAGAGGTGGTATTTACAGAATTTTATGTGCGGAGGAAGATCCAATAGGAAAAGGGAGAATAGGAGCGGGGAAAGAGAGGATCCTTGAGGAACTCCTGAGTGGAGAGGAAGCGAGGATGAGGCGGGAGAGTTGGGGAACTTGACGGACTGGGAACGATCTGCAAGGTAGGACTGGAGCCAGAGGAGGACATTATTGGAGAGAGGGAGACTGGCCACCTTGGAGAGGAGGATGGAGTGGTCCACGGAGTCAAAGGCTTTGGAAAAGTCGAACAGTACTAGCAGAGTAAGTTGTCTAGCGTCAATGGCCTGTCGGAAGTCTTCTGTTAGTTTCAGTAAAGCAGATTGAGTCCCATAACCGGGTCGGAAACCAGATTGGAAAGGGTCGAGGAGTTTGTTGGTAAGAAGGAAATCTGAGATTTGGGAATGAACTATACGCTCTAAAGGTTTGGATGTGGAACACAGAAGGGAGATAGGGCGAAAGTCTTTAGGAGCTTCAGGATTAGGGACTTTGTTGAGAGGAAGTACAAATGCTTCTTTCCAGGCGGAAGGGAAGACGGAGTTTTGAAGGGAGAAATTATAGATATGTAAGAGGACTGGGAGTATGACTGGTAAGCAAGTTTTAAGGAAGAGGAGCGGGATGTCGTCAGGGTCAAGGGCATTAGAGCTACTATTAAGGATGATCCTTAGGAGAGTGTCAGGGTAAATATATGAAAAGAAAAAATTATTTGAATCGAAGGGCTGGGGAGATGTAATCTCAGCTGGAGACGCTAGTGGAAGAATAGGACGGGAGACAAAAAAGGAATTAAGTGTGTCGGGAGAGAAGATTGAAGGAGAAGGAGGGTTTTTGGGGGAACCTAACGAGAGCTTCCGAAGAGCTGCCCATCTTGACTTGGCGTTAGGTGCCTCCGCTATCAGATTCAGAAGGAACTTTGACTTAGCCGCCCTGATCAGCGACTGGGCACGATTCCTCAGGACTTTGAAGGAAGAGTAGTCGACGTCCAACTTGGATCGGTAGAACCTCCTTCGGACAGAGTCCCGTTCCTTCATGATTTCCCTGATCTCTGGGGTTATCCATGGGGCCGGGGGTCGTCTGAGCTGCCTCATCTTCAGAGGAGCGTGCTTGTCGAGCAGCTTCAGGAGGATCTGGTTGAAAGTATTCACCTTCTCGTCGATTGAGGCCAGATCAAAGATAGCTTGCCAGTCCGCTGCGTCAAGGTCCTCTTGGAGCGTCTCGAAGGTTAAGGACTTCAGGTTTCGGAGGAGTAAAGATCTAGGAGTAAGGTGAGGAGATGGTATGTCGTAGGAGATTTGGATAAGGTCGTGAGCAGAAAGGAAGGGAACTGGCTGTTGGGCGGAGGAACTAATCTTCTGTTGGGAGTCAGCCAGGTGGAGATCCAACCAGGAGTGAGAAGTAGGGGTATGATGAGTCGGGGCGTAGGGAACTATGAAAAGGTTTAAAGAATAGCAGAGGTCCAGGAGATACTTGGAGTTGGGAGCTGCAGGAGACAGGAGGTCGGAGTTGAAGTCACCGGAGATCAGGATGCAACAATAGAGGGGAATAAGACGGAGGAGAGTAGACTCAAAGGTGGGGTCAAAAGGGACTTTAGGAGGTCGGTAAACTACTCCATAAAGAAGTTTGGTGGAATCGATATGTATTTCAAGGAAGAGGAATTCAACTTGGGAAGAAGAAGGCGGGGATGATGAGGAGTCAAGACGACGGCACTTGAGGCTGTGATGGACAAAAATAGCAACCCCGCCGCCAGGTCTGTCTAGCCGGTCGTTTCTGAATAGATGGTGGTCAGGAAGAGAGACGGAGGAGGAGGGGATCCAGGGTTTGAGCCAGCTCTCAGAAATGCCGATGATATGGAAGCTATTTGAGTGGAGGAAATCGGAGAACTCATCGTGATGGGCTGGCAGGGACTGGGCATTAACATGGCAACATTGAAGGGTATTATATGTCATGAGAGGTGATGAGAAAGGACACAGACAAAGTAGAGGGAGGGGTGAGGAAGGGAGGTAAAGGAGAGAAATTAGGAGACAACAAAACATCAAGTAAAATTATATAAATATTTATGAATAGACCAAGGCTAGGCATCGACTTCCTCTTACATATGTGTAAAGAAAAGAAGGAAAAAAAAGAATAACAAAAAACAAAATTCAAAAAGGGCTTATAATAGAAAACTAAGAAATAATAACGGATGGAATGAATGTACGCTGAGAGGCTAGGACAGCCTGAGATATTATGAAGTGGAGGGGGGAGGGCGCGGCGGAGGAACGAGAGAGTGGGAGAGAGGGGAGGAGCCAGGTGGAGGGGGTCAGTTTGAAACGGGGAGCGAACGGAACAACAATAACTAAATAAATTGATTCAAATCGGGAGGCTTAGAGATAATAACAACGGGCAGTCCTACATCCTTACGGACGAGGACCTTGCCTCCGTTCACCCAGACGAATTTCACCTTACCCTCCCTCTTCAACCGTCTAGCCTCGGCGTACATTTTTTTATTATGGAGAGTCAACGATTCATTTATATATATCATATGATTGTCATTGTCCGTCCAGCCGAGGTGCCGCGTCCCAAAGTCTCGCTTCACTTTCTTCAGGCGTATCACCTCATTCCGGACGGACTGGCGCACAAACCGCACTATGATGGCCGGTGGTTGCGGTGGGTCTTCAGTGGTCGGTCGGGTTCTTTGTCTGAATGCGTAGTCCAAGTCTTCTGGGGCCAGCCTGAGCCCTAGTCCGAGTCCGACGTTGGAGACCAAGCTCTCAGGTGATTCTCCTGGCCTTACCGGGATCCCCCTGATCTCCAGGATGTTCCTTCGGCTATCTTGGTCAACCTTATTAAGCCTGGCCTCGAGGTCTACCACTCTGGTGCTGAGCTCTAGGTTGGACCGCTCCAGAGTCCCACACCTCGCGTCTAGAGCGGCAAACTGCCCTTCTATGGAGCCGAGCCTCCGTTCCACTTCCACGATGGCCTCTCCATTTGCAGTCATCGTCCTTATCAAGTCCCTCTGTTCCTCCTGCATTTGTGTCACCCTGACGAGCAGTTCTTTGAGGAGGGAATCTTCAGATCGGCCCTTCTGAGGAGTGGCAGGACGCTCGTCAACTGGTACTGCCCTCTTGGACGCCGCACACTGCGGGCAACTCCAAGATTTTTTTTGTGATTTCAAAAATTGGATGTCCGTGTCCTTGAGCCCCGAACATTGCCCATGAAAAATGTGGGAGCACCAATTGCACTCAATACCAGAGCCGTCGCGGGGCACGGTCATGTGACATTTTGAGCATTTGCCCATATTTATAATTTGACAAAAAATAAAGTAACAAATAGTAATAATAAAATAAAATTAATAAAAATTTAAAAAATTATATAAAATATAAGAATTTAGATAGGAAAACAATTTAAGAGGAAATTAAAATAATTACTGTAAAAATTTTAAATAACAAAGAGTGACACTGATAATGATTAGGAAAAAAAAGAAAAAAAAAAGTTAAATAATAGCAGATAGGCGATGAAAGAAATGGAGAAAATGTAGATTGAAGTAAGTATAGTAAGATGATAGGTTCCAGAAAGGATTAGAAGTATACGACAAAAATAAATAAATAACTGAACACTGGACTGAGGAAGTAAAGTCTAAAGAGAATAAGAAGGCAGAGCGCACCAAAATACCTGTGTACACAGCGGGAGCTGGACTGATAATGAATATATCAACACGAAATTTATTATGAGGATTCAGAAACTTTTATGTATGACAACTATAGATTTTTAGCTCAAACGGTCAATCGATTTTAGACAAAAAGCGAATACTTAATTGTTCAATTTACTCTAGAGAAGTCACTGTCACTGGTTAGTCAAAATAAATCTGAATAAAAAAAATATATTAATAGATACCAGAATCTGTAGATTTGCAGTGACAGTGTCTCCACTAAAACTGACTACTTCCGTGGAGGGGGTGACTACAGAAAGTCCTGAAGTGAGTGCCTTCTTGATACTTCCCTCCCAGAGACACCGAAGACTACGAGCAGAGTCCCAGATCTGAAACATAGAGTAACCAAACAACAGTTATCATGAACAATACTACATCATATAATAATAAAAATAATTTTTATTGTTTAAAGTAAGTAATCCTATACAGTGACCATTACATTTACAATATTAACATTAATTTTGTTAAATCTGTGCAAAGTGTATATAGGTAAGAAAGAAGTCCAAAATATATACATGAAATTATTATGAATTTAAATAGGGAAATAAACGAAAGTAATAATATTGATTAAGAGAGAAAAAAGAAGAGTAATATTACCGAAAAAAAGTAATAAAAAATGTAGAAATAAATGAAGTAAATACAAATTAATAATAATAATATTGCCAAGAGAGTAAATATGGAGTGGGGATGTAAGTGTTGGATATAAATATATAATAAAAGTAGAAATAAATTATTCATTAACAATGAATGATCCAAGTTTCAAAGCGCTGATTATATAATATAGATAATATTGGAGATTTCATTGTTATAATAGGCCAGGAGTAACGTGTGGAAATTGGATGTGTCTGTCTATGTTGACACTGAGGCAGGAAGTGGCTTCTAATGGGGGAGTATATCGGGCAGGAAATTAACAGGTGGTATAAGTCTTAAAATTCCGTTTACAGACTGTACAATAGGGTGGAACGAAAAAATCACCTTTTGATTTTTAATTTGCAATAGCGCGGAAAAGTTGCCTTTTAGTGTAGATAAGATAAATAAAAAATATGAAAAATATTGGAGTACGTCTTGAGGTGCCGCAAGGACCTTAAAGTTTCATAAAAACACACTTTTTTGGAACTTTTTCAAAGATTTTTGCGTGTCTCGATTATGTGATTTTTAATTTGGAACAGCGCAGAAAAGTTGCCTTTTAGTGTAGATAAGATAAATAAAAAATATGAAAAATATTGGAGTACGTCTTGAGGTGCCGCAAGGACCAGTTTAATGTGGCAATGAAGTAGAAACAAACATTTTGCAGCTGTAACATTTGTAATCATTAAGGATACAGAAGTAAGAAATACAAAGTTTGACATTACAAAATATTTTTTATTTTTATTATATTTTATAATTAATAATGTTTTCCAATTCTAATGCTTATATATGTATTTAAAACCATCTTTTGTAACATTATATGTACGAGAAAATCATAAAAAATAATTTATCAAAGTTTAAAATTTTTCAATTTTTTTACAAACTTTAAGCTCTTTGCGGCACCTCAAGATGTTGTAGTATTGCAACCAATTTTTTTTTTATTCTTTTTGAACTTAAAAGGCAACTTTTCTCCACTATTACCAAACTAATAACTAAAAAAAATTTTAAAAAGCCATTTTCGTTCCACCCTACTGTACAAAGCTCCTGGAGATTAAGGGCGTATACATTATTTTTGTAACTATTTCTAAGATATTGTAATAAGATACTTTATCATATATCATTTATATAATAATAGATATATGTATAATATATTATTGTGTTCTGTACAAAAGTGGCTGAAAAAAAAATCTTGTAATGGCCACATTAAATATTTTATTATATGTATTGTTATGTAAATGAAAATATGTAGCCTTTCTGTTAAAAGATTTTTTGATGATAATAAATACCTGATATCGTACAATCTCGGGATCATCGCTAAAGCCTAAGTGCCTCGGAACTAGGTTTTTTTTTATCTGGAAGGTAACAAATACCTGAGAACGCCATCCCTCGGTGTGGGTGGATCTGAGACTGTGCGATGTCAGATAATTAAACCGATTGAACGCTTAGGTTTCTAAGTGTATACACCATCCTAGTATAGTTAGTTATTATGACTCATGCCCCGGCTTTAACTATGAGGTCATATTATATCATATCGCCTACTACCAGAGAGCTTTTTCGTCACTCTGATGGACATGAGTCCGACTCTACTATGGGCGTCCTAAATTTTTGAGAGGAGCTCAATCTTTAGACGATTCGTGTGTTTCGTTTGTGCCCCTCCTGCATTAAAACTATTTATCTGATCCTGATCAATTTTTGCATATTGATGGATGTCAGTCACGTGAAGGTTGTTAAAAAATAATTTCGAAAATCGGACGTACCACGGAGGAATAATCACCGAAAATATGTTGATCCATAGACTTCAATGCGAAACGTTCAAATTCTTCTCAATCGACAATGGCATGAAGCGCGCGCATGAAATTGAGGTCATAGGTCGAGGTCACGAGTAAGATTTGTTTAAAAAAATAATATATAATATAATAATAAAAAAATAATCAATGAAATAATTATATAAAATGGAAGTAGCATCGAGGAATAATCACTGAAAAAAACAATGAAACTGAGACCATTGTTGGAAGACATTGTTGCGGTGCTGCGCGTGAATTAAAAGTTCTCGGCGAAGCCCTTGACAAATATTTCGGGAGAAAAAATTATTTTGGACCATATTTTTTTCGTAAATAAAGTATATTCCTTGACGATAACCACGTTTTGTCGCATGGAGGGAGCTCGCGGCGTAAGCTAAGCGAGTGACCGCTAATGAATTTAAAGTTCAATGTATAGGCAGTTTGAGTCACGGCTCCGCTCAATATTTGCAATTAGCAGAATGCATTGCATACCTAGTTATTCAACTCTGGCAGGAGTCTTTAAAAATTACCTGACATTATATATGCTCAAGACCATCGCTTAACGTCCCATCCGAAGGACGGCATGCTTAAGTTTATTTTACCTCCCAGATAAAATTACTAAAGGGCTCGGCCGGAACAATTTATGTACAATGATAAGACAGAAAAAAATAAAATAAAAGAAATAATAATAAAAAAAATAACAATAATAAAAAAATAATAAAAATGTCTCCGTCTTGAAGAATATGTACCAAATAATAACTATGAGAAAATAATTACAACGATAATAATAAAAAATATTTAAAAAATAATACAATAATAATAATAATAATAAGAATATAAACAATTAGGTTAAAAAATGAATAAATAATAGGTACATAGGTAGGTACATAAAATATATATATATATATATATATATATATATATAATATGAATCCAAATAAAAATATTTAAAAAAAATTTAATATAAAATATAAATTTAACCCATAATAAACAAGCAAATATAGCCCATAATAAAAAGGCAAATTTAATCACAATACTACGGAAGTTTCACTTTAAAAAAAAACGCAAAGCGAAATTCTTTTGAAGTGACAGGAAATGTCTGTAATGACATTTAAAATACCATAATAAATTAATTATTTTTTTCATGGAAAGGACTATTTCTCCGCTCATCATGGAGAAAGTTGCAGATATGAGCTTTCAAGTTTTCAAGTTGAGAACCATAAACAATAAAATAAATAATATAATGTGCAAAAAAGCTGCATCATTGTTCCGCAGAGAAACTTCAATACTTGAAATGTCATTTAGTAGTTAGTTATTGTGACTCATGCCCGGGCTTTAACTATGGGGTCATATCGCCTACTACCAGAGCGCTCTTTCATCACTCTGGTGAACATGAGTCTGACTCTACTCTGAGAGTCCTAAATTTTGCCTATCCTAAATTTTTGTTCACCTAGGATAGGGGTCTTTAATGAGTGACATCGTACGTCGGGATCATCGCTTATTGTCCCATCCGAAGGACGACATGCTCATGGTTTTTTCACCTCTCAGATATAAAACCGAAGTAAGCACGATTACATAACTTCCCCTATACTTTTTATAGTTGGGGTATTAAAAACAAATATAATAATTCTTCTAAAGTTTTGAAGAACCTCCAGTTTTTTGCCATTTAATTTAAACTAAAAAAACTAATAAAAAAATACTTACTTCAACGATTCCTGGTTCGTTTTGTATTACCAAAACATTTTCCAAAAATGCATTTCCACCATTTTGAAATTCATTGATGAACTGGGTTCCGCAAGTACTGAGCAGAACTTGAAAACGGTACCTCGTCTTATGTGAATCCGCGACCACATACCGGCATTCTGGGTTGCTGTAATGATCCTTGAAAAAAAAAAAAAAAAAAAAAAAACATTAAGAGAATAAATTAGACAAAGAAACAACAAATATATATTATATATACCCACTCCAGTTTTACTATACTCCTTTCTCTCAAATTAATTTTTCTACCATTTCAAACTGACTATATGAAAGTCACATGAACGTTACGCACAGTTTCTCTGTTTCATTCCAGATTCAGCGTAATTCTGATAATGTCTTCATTATAGACATTAAAGCTGGATTGAAATGAGGTAGGTAAAAATGTAGTGGATATAAGAAAATCAAAGCACTCTTTCGTCGCTCTGGTGGACGTCAGCCCGACTCTACTATGTTACCGACCCAGGTTTATTCACCTGCGATAAAGGGTCTTTAACAAGTATCTGACATTGTACAGGCACCGCTTAACGTCCCATCTGTAGGACGGCGTGCTCAACGTTCTTTTAAAAAAACCAAATACCTAATGTGACCATAAAGTTTTGTTTTTAAAAAAATCTTGAGCATGTCGTCCTATGGATGGAACGTTATGCGATGGTCACGACACTATACAGACTCTACCTACTGTGCGAGTCCTAAATATTGCCTAGCCTAAATAAGTATTTACCTAGGGTAGGGGGTTTTTAACGAGTATCTGACATCGTACAGGCTCGGGACCATCGCTTAACGTCTCATCCCCTTCTCTCAAACCTATGGGCCTCGGCCGGGTTTCGATCACGGAAATTTCGTATCCAACTATACATCAATGGCTAGAACCTTCACTGCATACTCCAAAGACAAACTTGATTATATTTAACAAATTTAATAATATTTATTAATATATTACTTACTTTTGAATAGATAATTCCATTAAATTCTGAATTAAATTCTATATCGACGGTCATGCGGTCCTTTTGGCACTCTACATTGAGGTGGTGAATCTGAGGAGGGTAGATCTCATTACTTATGGCCGGCTCTGGAGTAGCGGAGGAGACCTCTACCGGTGGTTCTGTGTACTCATCTTGGTAGGACGTCGACGAAGGCTGAGAAGGGAAGATAAATAAATCAGAAATTATATATCAAAACTATAGAGATTTAGTCTTCAAGGCGGATCCCCGAAGATATGCTTCTAAGAGCTATCTCATTCAAAAACCCGCTCTACAATTCAAAAAATAATTTTTTTTTCCAGGATCCGGAGGATCCAATCGGTTAGAAATTCGATGCGGAATTTTCAATGGAATTTAATGTTTTTCGAATATATATGAATTCGAATTTCTTCGCTCAAAATTGTCATTTATATTATACTTTTAAAGCTGATTTTACATGCGCAGGAAAAATGCAAAAAGCAGCAACACCAAATGCACCCTATTGGCTGTGAGTCATTTAATTCTAAAAGCACAGAAACCACAGCGTGCATTTGCTGCTGTTGCGCTTTGCATTTTTGCTGCTCATATAAAGTCAACTTAAGTATTTCAGTCAGTGGTTACCTCAGGGGGAGCTTCTAGAGGTCTGCGTCTCCCAAATTAATAACAAAAAGTCTGCAACGCTAACCACGGAAACTGCGGGCTGTGCCCCCGGGAGTCTATATCCCCACCCATGTAACCTAACTTTGCCCCCTCCCCCCCCCCCCCCCCCCCCTGCTCAAAATCCTGGCTACGCCCCTGATATACTGACTTTGTATAACTGGGGAAGCATAAAAAAAAAAAATAGATAGTTTTCAACAACTTTAAGGTAAATTATCAGCCACTTTCACAAACCGCTTAAATAGCATCTTGTGTTTTCAGCCCATCAATTGTCATAAAATTTCTTTATACTTTAGTTGACATATCACTACCCATTTCATTTTACGATTGTTGATTATTTCTTTGGAAAAAAAAAATCATTACAATGGAAAGTTGTCTTACGTTGCTGGATTCAAATTAGTATTATGCAATCTGAGAGAAAGGATGTTTCGGTTAACGTTGACAACGTTGACATACACAAATAACCTATGTTTAAACCGACATTTGTAAGGATGGAAGACCCCATGTAAAGAAACCGACATTGGAAGGGACATTTTCTGCAGAAATATTCTGAAACACTTAATAAAAATGTATGAAGAAGATGAATTCATTACAACAGTCGAATTTACAGAGATACAATTATACAATAAGGTTCCTTAACCGTTACCTTTATACACTAAATACAAATCAAAAATAATCAGTTAAATTAAAAACAATGCTACTGCTTAAGAGTAAATTTTAAAAAACTCAAAGAAAAAAGAACAGACCAAGCCTTAAACCAAAAGGAAAAAAATAATCAACAAAACAGGAATTATAAAATTTTTATTTTATTTTTTTTTCCTAAATTTTCTATTTAGTATTTTATTATTATAATAAACAATATACTTATTTTGTTCATTTTATTTAGTTAGTTATTATGACACATGCCCGGGCTTTAACTACAGTGTCATATCGCCTACTACCAGAGTGCTCTTTCATCACTCTGGTGAACATGAACCCGACTCTACTATGGGAGTCCTAAATTTTGCCTACTTAGGTTTATTCATCTAGGACAGGGGTCTTTAACGAGTACCTGACATCGTACAGGCTCGGAACCATTGCTTAACGTCCCGTTCGAAAGACGTGCACAAGATTTTTTCATCTCTCAGATAAAAAACATAAGTGCTTCAATTAATATATTTTTATTATTCATTTATTTTTTTTTTTTATATTTTATTATTATTATTATTTTTTTTTTGTTCTTCTTTCTCTTCTCGCTTTTTCTGTTGAGCCCTACTTTCTAAAATTAATTTTTCAAGCCTGGTCTGGGCATCCTTCCTTCTCTTTTATACTGTAATCACGCAATGTACCCACACAAATGTTAGTATGAGTATTCACAAGTTTTTGTGTAAGTCAATTATTGATTTTTTGTATAAATTGATTAATTGATATTGATAATTGATTAATTGATAATCGTAATTGATGAATTCGTGCCGGAGAAGTACATCACTTAGAAGGTTAACTTACAATTTTAGGAAAGATAATGGAACAATTCGCATCCATCGAAATTCAATTTTGATTTTATTTCCACCTTTTGTCCCATCCCTCTCCACTTTATTCACTCCGCGCTTTCCAATCATGGACAGACAGTATAATAAGAACATCTTACCTCAAAATAGTTACTTTCTTGGCTAAACTTTTCTTGGTAATTTGAAGTCTGAAAGGGCCTCGGTTCTTCTGTTAAATTTTCTATATCTGAGAACTGAACTTCACCTCTGCCTGTTGACACAGGAAAAATGTTTGTTAGTAGGGAATTTTATAAGTTCATTGTTGATCTAGATAGGCCGGGACAAGAGCGGGGACAAGAGCGCTCTTTCGTCGATCTGGTGGACATGAGCCCGACTCTACAGTAGGAGTCCTAAATTGTACCTACCCTAAATTTTTATTTAACAAGTATCTGACATTGTACAGGCTCGGGACTATCGCTTAACATTCCATCCGAAGGACGGCGTGCTCAAGGCTTTTTCACCTCCCTGATAAAAGGCCGTGTTTCGTACTTGATATAGTGGAAAGCTAATAAAAATAAATAAATTTTATTTATTTTTAGTGTTCCGTGGCAAAATTAGCAAAACGGAACACTTATGGAATCACTTCGGTGTCCGTCCGTCTGTCACAGGTGATTTTCTCTGAAATTATTCGATGTAAAAATTTGAAATTTAGCACAGAGATAGAGTGTGATAGCCCAATTATAGACGTGAAGTATACAAAGTTGAATTTTGATTCTCCGGGGGTAAATTGGGAAATAGAAAAAAAAAAAATTCAAGGGCTTATACGATGCCATGGTGTCAAATGAACAATAATATGATGTATTTTTTAAAACATTTTTCGGCAAAAACGCTTAAAAATTGCTGTTCTCCACCCTTATCACCAAAAGGATCGCTCAGAAAAACCTGAAAAAATCATGAACATTGAGAATTTGGTATAGAGTCAAAATTATCAGGATTGAAAAATTCTACCGCGATCAATTGTTATAAACAATTTAATTGTTTATTTCCTTATAATTGCTGAACCATTGGTTTAACTGTTTAGAATTTAAGTGGGGGTACTGATGTCATGGATCAACTGGTAATATATTTAATAAGGAACATTTATGGCCATATATTTCATGTTTTATATTTTTTTAAACAAAAGATTACCAATAATATTTATTTTATTTTATTATTCATTGCATATACCACCTTTGCTGATTCACTTGACCGATTTTTTTTTTTTTTTTTTTTTTAATTTGAATAGACATACTGCAAGCAAAGAGAGTCAAATAAACTATTATTTTTTTCGATACATCTAAAATAGATATATCCTGTTATTTCACAATAATTACCTTTCCTTCCAGTCTTTTTATATCGATTCTGCAACCAGGTTAATATATTTTGTACTGATTTTCCTGTTTCTTCGGGTGTTTTTCCTAAAAAATGAATAAATTAACAATATATTATAATAAATAAAAAGAAAATTTGACAGTGAATCACCGACAATGTACCTCCCCAGTCCCTAGCTCGGATTATTTTTAAACAATTAAGTTTTCGCTCTTCCTATAAACCTTTCTCTTCAGCCAAATCGACTGAAAATTAAATCTTACTGAAGAATTTCTCATTTTACATAAAAAATTTCATGTTCAAGAAGGTTTGTGAGTTAAGCCTTCCTTCCTTTGGCCGATTTGGCTAAAAATCTGGGTGCCCCAGCCTCCATTCGCCAGACATGGCTCTGTGTGACTTTTTTCTGTTCCCAACAATAAAGAGAACCTTAAAGGGCCGTCGTTTCACAAACATATATGAGGTTAAAAGCGCATCGCTGAGAGAGCTAAATGATATCACAAAGATCGAGTTCCAGAAGTGTTTCGTAGATTGGAAGAAGCGCTGGCATAAGTGTATAATATCTAATGGTGACTATTTTGAAGGGGATAACATTGATGTAGACGAATAAATGAAATTATTTTCAAAAACCAAAAATTTCCATTATTTTTTGAACACACTTCGTATTCGTCTAAGATATCGCACATAGCTTTATATTTTTTGCTCAATGTTTTTTACCTCACAGATAAAAAACCTAAAGATCTCGTTCGGTTTTTGAATCCCCAAACTTCAGTAAAAATGAGGCAGTTCATTTACCTACTGCCAGGCCGGTGAATCATGTCCCTCGGACCGTTGAAACATGGGGATGGGGTGCCGCTTCTTCTTGCCAACTCACATGCAACCCTTGAATTTGGCGTTATTTTATTTGTTTTATAAAAAAATAACGTTAAACAATTTTTTGTTTTGTTTATATAATAAGAAATAATAGTAATAAGTTGTTTCCAATAAATGAAAACTAGAAAAAAATGGTAGAACGAGAGCTATTAGACTGAGAAGTGAGACGAGAGTGCAATGCTACTACAGAAAGGGCGGACTGTTGTCAAGGCAACGACACAATCGTAGCTCTCCTATTGGCCCCAAGCGGCCTGTCTTTACCCTTCAACCGGCCAAATTACATGATTCACCGGCCTCACTACAAAATAATGTTTAAAATAAATAACTTACCCATATCTTTTCTAAAATAAAGTGCTTTATTCTCTGTTGTAAAATTACGACTACTGCTCACCGAATAAACTAACTGAAAAAAGAAAAAAAAAATATATATTTTATTTTCAGTTATTAAATATGTAGACAAAATAAACAATTAAGTTTTCGCTCTTCCTATAAACCTTTCTCTTCAGCCAAATCGACTGAAAATTAAATCTTACTGAAGAATTTCTCATTTTACATAAAAAATTTCATGTCCAAGAAGGTTTCTGAGTTAAGCCTTCCTTCCTTTGGCCGATTTGGCTAAAAATCTGTAGTTTACTAAATAAACAAGTCGTTGCATAGAACTTTCCCATAGGACTATATATGGATCATTCTCAAACTAGGGGCAAAAAACGTGTCCCTGCATGTTTTCATAAAAAAAAATTAAGTAGTTACCAATTTTTTTTTTTTTTAATTGTGTTGGGACATTACTGTTTAGTAAAAATATTTGGTTGTCCATTATATGGTATATATACATTTTATTTTTTGAGAAATGTAGGGGATATGTCATTGACGTGGTCTGTCCCGAAATAAGATTTTGTCATATCTGACCGTGTTTCAGCTAGAATATCAAGTTTTATAATTACCAACTTAATTTTATTTCAAAGTGAACTACCTAATTTACGGGAAAACACTTCCAATACTACAATTATTAATTTAGTTTGCCATTTAATAAATAAAAATCATCGTCCTTACTTTGAAATAAATTTTTATTTATTTTTTTTCAAAAATTCCCCCTAGTTTAAGAATCATACATATAAGTTTTGGAAAGCTTAGTTAGTTATTGTCTCATACTCAGGCGATGGGACGAACAAAGAGCTCTTGTGAACATGAGCCCGACTCCACCAAATATAATATACAGTAGAACTTCGATCATTAGGGGTAATGGGGAGGGGAGAAGTCGCACGGATAAATGAAAACCACGGTTAATCGAGACACTTCTTATTTAACGAATTACATATGTGTGTATATTGTCATGTTATAACGTTATCAGGGTTTGAAATATGATATAATCTTTCTTTGTTTTTTGCGGTTTGAAATGTTTTTCCTTACTTCAGTTCTAAGTTTGAATAATTCACATCAAATCATTCGTAGAACATTTTATTGAAGGTGCAACTGCATTTTTTTTTTTCGAAAGTACCTAGCTGAGGTCTCTAAGTATCTAGGAACCTATACTTACTGCTTACACACCACGGTTAATCGAGGTTCTACTGTAGTCTTAAATGTTGCCAACCTAGGTTATTTCACCTAGGGTAGCAGTCTTTAACGAGTATCTGACATCGTACCAACTACCATCGCTTAACAACCCATCGGAGGGCATACTCAAGGTTTTTTTCACCTCCCAAATAAAAAAAACCGAAGTGCTTCGACCGGGTTATGAACTCGCGATCTTGAACTCAGTAGACAACCGCGGTATATATACAGGGTGTTTAAATCAAAGAGTCCACAACTCAAGGATCCTGGCTGGTAGTCATTATCAATTTATTTTCGAAAAGACCATTTCGAATTTAAATATTATTATCCAGAAATTTTATATTATTATCCAGAACTCTCTAAGGACGACACCTATTGAATGTCATCGATGATTTTTGAAAAAACCTGTTTTTTGAGGTTTTTTCTCAATAACTTTTCAAAGAAACCTTTCTAGATCGATGATTATATGCACATTTTTCCTTTATTTCTACTCATCAAACTACTCAATTATGGAAAATTTTGACTGAAACACCCTGAATATATTCCCCAGCTATAAAAATTATAGGGGAAGTTATATAATCGGTCAGAAATTCGAAGTTGAGTTTTTACTAGAATTTTATGTTTCTCAAAACCCCTGATAATCAAAAAAACTCCTCTACTATTTGTACTTATGAAAGGGATCTTATGTGATAAATAAGTTATTGTAGTTAAATAAAACTAATAAATATAAATAGATAAATAATAATTAATAATTGAATTATGAAATAATAATAATAAAAAAGAATAAACAATAATAATTAAATAAACAATAAATTATCATATTTTCTGTAGAAATTTTGATTTCTATAGTAGTTTTTCGAAAAGGGCCCTAAAAAAGTATCAAAAGTTCAAGACGTGCAATTTTGAAGAAAGTGCACGAATATTTAAAGAAAATTTCAATTATCAAACTTTTCATGGGATTTCTAAAGAGATCTTGTCTTCTAAATTTTGAAAAAATATTAAATCTAATCCGAAGGTTTTCAAATAATTTTACTGGGCCAACAGGGAAAATAAATAGAATAGAATTTACTAGAACAAATAGTGTGGGTTATTTTTTTTTAAACCATCTAGATTATAAAATTATAAAACTAAACATTGAAACAAACAAAAATCAAAAGAAAAACTCTAAAAACTAAATTCTTAAAACTATTATTTCAATTTTTTTTTTTTTTTTTTTTTTTATCTTTTGTCCATTCTATAAATTTAAGTTATATATCCTGCACATATAAACAAACAACAGTACCTTCTTTGCGGATCAATTTCACCGTCAATTCACTTCTATTTAGTTCATCACACTTTAAGCCTAAACAACACTCTCCATGTTTCACTCAGGCCGTCGTCATTGAACCCAGGCCTCGACTCTCTACACACATAAAAAAACAGCTGATGGCCGTGTTTTATTTTTTTTTTTTACTAATTTGTTTTAAAAGAAATGGTTTCTTATTATTTATTTATTAATTCAGTTTCTTTTTATAAAAAAAAAAAATAATTAATTTTTTTATATTAATAATTTTTTAATGTGTGCATTATTTTTATACATCACACTTAATTTTCATTTTATTTTGGACTAAATCTAATCAGATCTAAGTTAACACGTCACATTTTCACATCATAGCAAAAATTATCAAAAAGTGTTCAAGGGACTTTGAAACGTGTAATTCCGTTAATTCGATTTCGAATTTTCGTAAGATAACATAGCTTTCTTACTCTCAAAGTATAAGAAAGTAAAGATATCGTATTTCTGATCGATAACATAACTGCCCTGTAGATCGCTGGGGAAGTAAAACCGACAATACTGTAATAG
This sequence comes from Aradus depressus, assembly GCA_963662175.1. Taxonomy (NCBI): domain Eukaryota; kingdom Metazoa; phylum Arthropoda; class Insecta; order Hemiptera; family Aradidae; genus Aradus; species Aradus depressus. Next base: position 19,774,249 of record OY759226.1, on the reverse strand, counting down.
TTATAAACATAATAAATCTGACATACTAATTATTATTAAACACAGTATTAAAAAAAAATACTTACATGCGCAAGAAGAAGAATGACTGGCCTCATTGTAACATAAATATTACTTGACCTGAAAAAATACATTTGATGAATATATAATCGTAATATATATATTGTATTCATTTATCTGAAGTCACATCAGTTTGAAGTGTAATAGTACCTAACTCTTCTAGTTTCAGTTTCTCTTTGTGCTAATAGACTATATTTTTATTAACATTGATACAGGGTCGGAAATCATTTAATACAGGAAATTTTTTTTTAATCATATAATATCTATGGTCACAGGGAATAAGTTGTTAAGTCGAAAAATGGCCAAAATGAGTTAAGTGTACTGTGATGATCTCCCAAGCCATCTGCTCACTGTGAAGAAGTTGGGAGCTCAGGACTCTAATACTTTCGGAATTATAAAGTTGTGGGTTACCTGGTATATCGTAAAATTGTGTATGTTCTCGGTTAAATCAACTTAATCTACTTCTTTGAGGAATCATTCACTTTAACTGGATTTAACCATTTATTCAACTATTCCATGTGAAGAGGATGTTTTCGGTTAAATCAACTTCAGAGAGGCATCATTCACGAGTATTTCAAAAAGTATGATTAATAATTAGGTAAGTGTATATAAAAATTAGGGTTAGGTTAGGTTTTATGACTCATGCCCGGGCTTTAACTACGAGGTCATATCGCCTACTACCAGAGTGCCCTTTCGTTACTCTGGTGGACATGAGCCCGACTCTACTATGGGAGTCCTAAATTTTGCCTAGCCTAAATTTTTATTCACTTTGGGTAGGGGTCTTTAACGAGTACCTGACATCGTACAGGCTCGGGACCATCGCTTAACGTCCCATCCGAAGAACGGCATGCTTAAGTTTATTTGACCTCCCAGATAAAATAAACTAAGGGCCTCGGTCGGGTTTCGAACCCACGATCTCTAGCTCAGAAGACAAGCACGCATACCACTGAGCTACCGGCGCCCTCAGATATAAAAAATTAGGTAATTGTGGTCAATAATTAGGTAACTATGGTAAAATCTATTTGTGTTGTAAAAAAAAAACTGCATTAATTCAAATAAAAACGGATAAGAAATACACATGTATGTAAACATCGCAAGTGAAAGGTTAAAGCATCAAAAGTGAAACGTGCGCACAAGTATGCGCAGTCAGTGGGCGTCAAGAATGTTACGATTTTTCGTTTGCGTTTTGGAGGGGGAAAACGCTGCATCTTCCTCAAAACGTCCTCTTCCAAAACGAATCCTCATACTAAATTTTGTGTCGATATATTCATTACATTGGCAGTTATTTACATTTGTGAGTTATGCCCACCTCTAATACCACCCTCTCGTTCGGCCGATTCTTCTAAAAATTAATTGATGTCTTCGTTGTAGGACTTTAAAATCACATATGAAAATTCGTCAAAATATAATATGAGGATCCAGAACCTACTACGTAAGTTAAATATTCAGTTTTTTGACCAAATAGTCGATTTCGCATTAGAGGGAGAGCGAAAACGTAACTGAATAACTATGCTGGGGAAGTACGATAGCTGATGATGTACAAAATGCAATTTGATAGGTACATTGTTACACCTAATGTTATTTTTATAGCCGTTATAACAACAGTGAAATCAACTAAATTGTCCATTTTAGGATAACCAGGGTCCTGTAATTCAGACAACAGTGTTGCCACTTTCACAAAATACAGCAAGATAATTTCAAACATTATTGTTTAAAGAAATCTTGTCAAATTGTCAATATTTTAAGATTTACAAATTACAATTATTATAAGATATTTTGAATATAGGTTAGGTTAGGTTTTATGACTCATGCCCGGGCTTTAACAACGAGGTCATATCGCCTACTACCAGAGCGCTCTTTCATCACTCTGGTGGACATGAGCCCGACTCTACTGTGGGAGTCCTAAATTGTGCCTACCCTAAATTTTTTTATTCATCTAGGGTAGGGGTCTTTAACGAGTACCTGACATCGTACAGGCTCGGAACCATCGCTTAACGTCCCATCCGAAGGACGGCGTGCTTAAGTTTATTTTACCTCCCAGATAAAATAAACTAAGGGCCTCGGTCGGGCTACGAACCCACAACCTTGAGCTCAGAAGTCAAGCACGCATACCACTGAGCTACCGGCGCCCTCTATTTTGAATATATTATAAGAAACCTTTTTATTATTTAAAAGAACGATTTCAATGTGTTAAATTATAATGAATTGATAATGTACACAAAAATAAAAAAAATTTAAACAAAATAATATGATTTTGGAAATTTCTTGCAAAAACATCCAACATCAAACGAATTCAGGCGTTTCAGTCAAAAACCCTCAGACTGATAACACAGTGCCCCCATACATAAACAACAGAACACTTCATAACGATCTTATGATACACACAGTACCCTACACAATTCAAACTACTTACATACCGTTTTTTTAGAAAACTTTAAACACATACAAACCCAGAAATATTTATTATTATCAATCTTATTCTTTATTTTCACAACACTTACCACAAAGCCCCCACGAAGGTTGAAGAGAAGATGGAACAGCGACTTACTGCCACCTTGAATCATATTCGTTCTTAAATTTTTTTTTTTTACATCATTTTCCTTTACTTTTATCATCTCTCTTACCCATATTTCAAAATTGTCTTTTTATTTTATTTTATTTATTTATTTTTCTGTTCTTGTCATAATAATTAAGATAAATTTTCGTCCCGAGGACCTACCCACTTGGTAATCTTCCTCTCACATGCCATTCACGCCATGTCAATACCATGTTAGTTAGTTATTATGACTCATGCCCGGGCTTTAACTACGAGATCATATCGCCTACTACCAGAGCGCGCTTTCGTCACTCTGGTAGACATGAGCCCGACTCTACTGTGGGAGTCCTAAATTTTGCCTATCCTAAATTTTTATTCACCTAGGGCAGGGGTCTTTAACGAGTTCCTGACATCGTACAGGCTCAATTATTAATTTCTAGTTTTCTCCAATGTAGCACTAATTTATTTATTTCATTCTACGACGTACTGATACTATATTTCATTGTTTCATTTTCTTTACTCTATATGTATTTATTCTTAGGGGACCTCGGTCCACAAATAAAAAAATTTCTTTTCATTTTCATTCTTCGTTATAGCTAGGGTACCTCCGGATATAACGATTGTTCAAACAAATTTCATATGTGTATCTAAAACCACATGACACTAATTTATTTTCAATTCAATTTTGTGAAAGGTAAGTGGGATTAGAAGGAAACTCAAGAACCAAAAACTGCCGATGTATCGACTCAAAGTTTAGTATTAGGATTTATGAACCCCTATGTAAGTCAACTGATGCCCACTCAGTGCTCGCTACGCCACTGATTCTCTATGAAAAAATAAACAAATATATAACTATTCTTTATGTATTAGTCTAGGGTTTGCAATATCCGACCTCTTGTCAATGATCATTTCATTGAAGATAATAACGATCTTTATTCAGTGAGCATAAATTGATATTAAGAACATGGGCTCTATGAGATAAGTGTTGTACAATTTTAGATCTAACAAAGGATCGCAAACTGGAATCATTTGCTTCCCAGCCGTCCATAAACGTATATACGGGTATAGGAGCCTTTTTTCACTTCTACATCTTCTCTCACTCAGACTGGTTCACTACACCTTAACCCTAAACACTTCTCTCAAAATAATGTAAAATAAAAATGAAAATAATTTTAAATAATTGAAATAATAAAATTAATAATAAATATCACCACAATTCCTGTAGAAATTGTAGCGCTGTTTGATTTTGATTTCTACAATAGTTTTCGAAAAGGGCCCTAAAAAAATATCGAAAGTTCAAGACGTGCAATTATGAATAAAGTGCACGTATTTAAAAATATTTCAATTGGATTTCTTCTAAATATACTAAAGAGATGCCATCTTGTTTTTCTAAATTTGCAAAAATGTTCAATTTAATCCAATGGTATAAATTATCTTACTTTGTTCAAAGCAAAATGAATGGCATAGAATAATATAACAAATATTGGGTTTATTTACCTAAACCTTCATTATAAATAAAATCAAAATATCAATATCAAATAAAAAAATCAAATTACAAGAAAAATCTTACGAACTAATTTACTTAAAACTATATCAATCTTTTTTTTTTTTTGTTTTATGGTGGCCACTATTTATAATTTATTTATATTTTGGGCATATTTACATATAAATATAAAGTACCTTTTCTCTTCTACGTACTTGCAATGTTATAATTTTCACTCCTACATCTCCTCTACATCTTCTCTCACTCAGACTGGTTCACTACACCTTAACCCTAAAAACACTTCTCTGTCTAGACTGTCCATCACGACTGTTTCTCTCTATTTAAAACAGCTGATCGTCGTCTTTTGTACTTCATTCATTGGTTGTACACATTTCGTTTTAAAATAAAATGCGACTAGTTCATTTTTGTATATTTATTCACTATTTAAGTTACTTCACTTCTAACAGCTCTTTTTATATAAATAATAATAATTGATTTTTAAAAATATATTTTAATAATCTTAATGTGTGTAAATTTTTTACATCACAAAGTATATATATAAAATTTCATCATTATATCGAGAGTTTTCGTGTTCACAGATCCACACACACAAAGACGAATCTTATATATGTATATGTAGAAGAAGTCTGCACAAAATAAAAATGGAAGAGGTTAGGTTAGGTTTTATGACTCATGCCCGGGCTTTAACTACGAGGTCATATCGCCTACTACTAAAGCGCTCTTTTGTCACTCTGGTGGACATGAGCCCGACTCTACTGTGGGAGTCTTAAATTTTGCCTACCCTAAATTTTTATTGACCTAGGGCAATCCGAAGGACGGCATGCTTTAAGTTTATTTTACCTCCCAGATAAAATAAACTAAGGGCCTCGGTCGTTCGAACCCATGATCTAGAGCTCAGAAGGCAAGTATGCAGACCACTGAGCTATAGGCGCCCTCTCATAAAGAAAGTAACCAATAATATAAATTGTTTTAACGGTTGATCATGGTATATGGTATTACTAATTTCAACTCTAGAAATGTCATAAAGTTGAAGACTTCTTGGAGAAGTCTTCGTTGTTGACGATTATATAAACCTTATTTGACCTCCAACGTTCATCTTCAGAGTTTAAACTCACGTAACATCAGTAAAACTTTCATGCCTCCACATCGTTAAAGAATCCTACAATTTTACATCAGACCTAATCAAGAAAGTCAGAAAGGAAAGAAATTAGATAGTTTTTTGACTGGGAGGAAGTGTCCCCGGAAGAGAATTAACGTAAAATTGAGCAGACATCGTTAGTAAGTAACGAACATTAGATGCTGACAGCTCCTCTGGGAAAATAATATCTGATCGTATTTATATTAGGATGAGACTTTTCTTTCTGTCTTTCGTTTCCTTTCATAAAATCTCAAAAGAAAAATGTTTATTTTATTAATACCTCAGTTTGTAGTCTGCCGGAAGTCACAATTAGAGGGGAAGTTACGCAATCAGTCAGGTAAGTTGGGCAACTATCGATAATTGGCTATGTGGCGTCCATAAAGTTTCAACGGGAGGGGGGGTTGTGGGGGGCCTAAGTATAAATGAATATCGCCCCCTCCCCGGAACTCCCCCCTCCCCTCAACCGATATCGCTGAAATTTGACTGGTGATGTCCTCAGTGGATTTTAATTTTAAATACGAAATTTGATGTTAATACATTCATTACATCGGCAGTAATTGGGATTTTTGGAAAGGCCCCCACCCAGGATCTCCCCCTCCCCTCAACCGATATCGCTGAAATTTGACTGGTCATGTCCGCAGTGGATGTTAATTTTAAATACGAAATTTGATGTTGGTACATTCATTACATCGGCAGTTATTGGGATTTTTGAAAAGGGCCCCCACCCCGTAACTCCCCCCTCCCCTCAACCGATATCGCTGAAATTTGACTGGTCATGTCCGCAGTAGATGTTAATTTTAAATACGAAATTTGATGTTGATACATTCATTACATCGGCAGGTATTGGGATTTTTGAAAAGGGCCCCCACCCCGGAACTCCGCCCTCCCCTCAACCGATATCGCTGAAATTTGACTGGTTATGTCCTCAGTGGATTTTTATTTTAAATACGAAATTTGATGTTGATACATTCATTACATCGGCAGTTATTGGGATTTTTGAAAAGGGCCCCCACCCCGGAACTCCCCCCTCCCCTCAACCGATATCGCTGAAATTTAACTGGTCATGTCCGCTGTAGATGTTAATTTCAAATACGAAATTTGATGTTGATACATTCATTACATCGGCAGTTATTGGGATTTTAAATTGAGCAATCTGTTAAATCCCCGTTCTCTTCCACCCACGTCGTTTGTTTGTGGGTTTGCTCCAGCATCACGCCCAAACCGCTGGACGGATCTTCATGATACTCCACATGTAGCATCCTTTAGACCCCGATTGAATGATAGGCTATGTGGCGTCCCAAAATTTTGAATGGGAGGGGGGGTTGTAAGGGGGGGCCTACGCATATAAATTGCTCTAGCGCATTGATGTATGGACGGATTATCATGAAAGTTCACATGTAATATTCTTAAAAGCCAATTTGAGAAATAGGCTATGTGGCGTCCATAAATTTTGAAGGGGAGGGGGGGTTGTAAGGGGGGGCCTAAGCATATAAATTGCTCTAGCGCATTGATGTATGGACGGATTATCATGAAAGTTCACATGTAATATTCTTAAAAGCCAATTTGAGAAATAGGCTATGTGGCGTCCATAAAGTTTGAACAGGAGGGGGGGTTGTGGGAGGCCTAATTATAAATGAATATCGCCCCCTCCCCGGAACTCCCCCCTCCCCTCAACCGATATTGCTGAAATTTGACTGGTCATGTAGATGTTAATTCTAAATACGAAATTTGATGTTGATACATTCATTACATCGGCAGTTATTGGGATTTTTGAATTGGGGGTTCCTTATCTTTTCGTTCTCTTCGACGGACTTGCATAATCTTTATTAGTAAAGCTGAAACGGGGTTTGTGTGTTTGTTTGTTTGTTCCAGTATCACGCCTAAACGGCTGGACGGATTTCCATAAAACTCCACATGTAGCATCCTCCTGAGCCCGATTGAATAATAGGCTATGTGGCGTCCCAAAATTTCGAACGGGAGGGGGGGTTGTAAGGAGGGGCTAAGCATAAAAATAGTCTTAACTTATTAACTAATGGTCGGATTGTCACTTAATTTCGTATGTAGTATTCTTAAAGGCCAAGTAGAAAAATAGGGTGTGTGACGTCTTTAATTTTTGAACGGGAGGGGGGGTTGTGGGGGTGGGCCTTAGTATGAATAAAGTGGTAGCTCATTAACTAATGGTCGGATCGTGATTAAATTTCACATGTAGTATTCCTGAAGGCCAAATAGATGTAGCGTCCCTTAATTTTGAATGGGAGGGGGGTTTGTGGGGGCGTAAGTATAAATATAGTGCCAGCTAATTAACGGATGGTCGAATTGTCATGGAATTTCACATGTAGTATTCTTAAAGGCCAAATAGAAAAATATGGTGTGGGACGTCACATTTTGAGAACGGGAGGGGGATTATAGGGGTAGGCCTAAGTATAAAAATAGTGATAGCTCATTAACTACCTAATGGTCGGATTGTCACGATATTTCACATGTAGTTTTCCTGAGAGCCAAATTGAAAAATAGGGTGTGTGACGTCACAATATTGTGAACGGGAGAGGGGTTTGGGATGTAGACCTAAGTATAAAAATAGTGCTAACACATTAACGGATAATGGGATTGTCATGAAATTTCACGGGTGCCTGCCGTTGATGGACTATAAGCCTTATTCCATATGAATAATTGAAAATTATAACATCATGAATGTACAGTTGAAGAATTGAATAGGATTCGAACGAGAGATATTAGGAGAAAAGTCAAAGTTCCCCGGGCAACGCCGGGTATTATTGCTAGTAATATTATAAAAATGAAACGTGATGAAGTTAATGAATTATTTTTTAAAACTCTACAGTTAGGTTAACCTTCCTGAAACCTTCCAACATATACGAGTATTCTGATTGGCCTCGGAGGATAAAGCAGGTTTTGAAGTCTAACTTTTCTCAAACATATAAAATAATCAAAAACTAATCGATTGAAAAAAATGGAGATTGCAGCTTTTGAAACCAGAGCCCTCAAATATTATAATATTAGAACCTTGGCATTGTCATGATCTGAATGTTTGAGTGCATCGTTTCCGTCGTCTTCAGTAGTATTAAAATAAAGTACCGGATGTTTACGTTTGAGGTGATCCTTAAGATTTAACGTGTTACCTGAAGTTGGGTATTCCTTTTTGCATTCTTTACATCGCTCCAACTCCAATTAATAAATGAGGTTAGGTTTTATGACTCATGGCCGGACTTTAACTACGAGGTCTATCGCCTACTACCAGAGCGCTCTTTCGTCACTCTGGTGGACATGAGCCCGACTCTACTGTGGGAGTCCTAAATTTTGCCTACCCTAAATGTTCATTCACCTAGGGTAGGGGTCTTTAACGAGTACCTGACATCGTACAGGCTCGGGACCATCGCTTAACGTCCCATTCGAAGGACGGCGTGCTTAGGTTTATTTTACCTGCCAGATAAAATAAACTAAGGGCCTCAGTCGGGTTTCGAACCCACGATCTTGAGCTCAGAAGGCAAGCACGCATACCACTGAGCTACCGGCGCCCTCCAAAGGAGGTTAAAGGAACTGATAATACTGATTAGGAAGAAACCTCTTTTCTTGGATATCACTACTATTACTCGTTAAAGACCTCTACCTCAGTGTGCTCAACGTTTCTTCACTTCCCAGATAAAATATTTTTTATTTTATATTTTCCTTCAGTTATTTTATACAAAACGTACACCTTTTCATTGCGGAAATGAGCATGAAATAAGATTGACCCTGAGTGCAAGGACTGATAAATGTAAAACGGCACCTCCTATTATCACTTTCCCAGATTGGAGAAGAACTCCTAGAGCGGACAGAGATCGTGGGACGGTGGAGAAAGCTAGAAGACATGGGGGTGACCTCTGGAGTTCCTTATTGTCAAGACCTATGGCCCTTCTAGTTCATGACTCCTCTTCACTTTCACTGCTGCATCTCTTCGTCGTCTAGGTCTGTATTTTTCTTCATTAGTGAGTGTGGATCTTCTGCCGATACAGGACATGTTCACAATTCCTCTTGTCATTCATCCATCTTTGTATTTTTAGTTAGTCATGTTCTAATGACACCTATTATTACAAGACAAGTTGGGATAATGACAAAGTGATCTAAGATTAAAGGTCGGATTATCAACCAAAGAGGTGATGAGACTGAATACACAGCTGTATGCAGTTTACAGGGAACTTTCGCACAATTTACCTACCACTAATTTTTATTAAATTTAACTACAACAGAAATAAAGGGGAATTTAAGTAATCAGTAAGAAATTTTAAAAGGAATTTCGAAATTTCTATGATCACAGAGAATAAGTTGTTCGTAAAATGGCCAAAATGAGTGTATTGTAATGATCTCACAAGCCATCTGCGCACTGTGAAGAAGTTGGGAGCTCAGGACTCTAATACTTTCGGAATTATAAAGAAGTAGGTTTCTTGGTATCTCGTAAAATTGTGTATGTTATCGGTCAACTTAATCAACTTAATCTTAAATCAACTTAATCTACTTCCTTGAGGAATCATTCACGAGATAACTGCATTTAACCATTTATTCACTACGGCAGACTATTCCAAGTGAAGAGGGCGTTTTCGGTTAAATCAACTTAATCTACTTCTTTGAGGAATCATTCACGAGATGACTGCATTTAACCATTTATTCACTACGGCAGACTATTCCAAGTGAAGAGGGCGTTTTCGGTTAAATCAACTTGCTCAACTTTAGAGAGGCATCATTCACGAGTATTTCAAAAAGTATGGTTAATACTTAGGTAAGTGATGGGGAATGATTAGGTAACTAAGGGAAAATCTAAGGATTAACAATATTCATTTTCATTCACTCCTATAGATTTAGAAGGTATATGATTAATAATGATGCAAACATAATTTATTTATTCCAAAAACTGTATTTACACGATTAATGCAAAAGTAAAAAAGTGCTGCCCTGAAAAGTTAAGAATTTAGACTTACCAATTTATTGCCTGTGACCAGAGATTTTGCATGCTCATTTAGAATACTCTAAGGACGACCTATATTCATATATATCATAGAATATATTTAGCCAATTCCCCCAAAGAGAAGGAAGATTGTTTATTGTTGCCGATGCAATAAATATATTCACACATTTTTTTTTTAATTCAAAACTCAATAAGGATGACAACTTTTGATTTTTATTTGAAGAGAGAGAGAGAGAGAGAGAGCGATTATGGGGGAGTTTTATTTTAAAAAATGTAATAGCTGTCATTGAAATGTATCCAGGCTGTATCAGCGGCGCAGCCGCTGTGGCGTATGTGAAACGTCTCTTATTATTATTATTATTGGTCTTTATTATTATTATATTTGCATCCCTCTGTCTTGCTGCCCGAGTCTCTTCACGCCATTTCTGGACCCTACGTGTGGAACGTAGGGGCGCCATAGCCGAATAATCGTCTTTGTGCAACAAATTACATACTTGTAAGCATGTGATAATAAATGCTTACGATGCTCCATCATGCGTGAGCGCGGCAACGGCGACATCTGCGTGTTCGAATAATGGCTTCCTTCCCCTACACAACGACACCAAAGTAAGACCGCGCCGGTAGTACGGTTACAAAGATACATGCTTGTTTTCGTTTCAAGCGGTTTTAGTAACCGCCCTTCTACTAATCAAAATTAAACGCGTTTTACGTCATAACCCAATAGCTGCCGATGTAATGAATCTATGGAAATAAAATTTTATATTTAAATTCAAAATCCTATAAGGACGACACCTATTATATTTCCGCGAAATTAGCCAAAGAGAAGAGAGAGGTCAGAGGAGGAGGCTCATCTTCGAGGAATTGTATAGTTATTGTGACTAACGCCCAGGCGTAGTTTAGTACAGGCTCCATCCGAAGGACGGCATGCTCAATGATTTTTCACCTCCCAGATGTGAGACTGACACATCGCTTGATCATCAAATTGCACTTCCTCTCCCGCGGTTCTTTCTCGTTCATTGATTTCTTACTTTCAAGGTCGTTCCTCTCATAATTTCTTCTTCGCAAACAAATCAACTTCAGATTTTCTTCTTGTATCCAATTCAAAATATAGATCCATTACTTTTTTTAAATTTATGCCGGAACTAAAAAAAAAACTGAAAACTGTCGATGTAACGATCAACACGAAATTTAATACGATGATTCAAAAGTCCCTTAGTAACACATTTTTTTCATTTTCAGACAAATCAAATTAAATTGACCAGAGGGAGAGTGAAAACGTAGTTCATTCATTCGCTTACATTGTCGCTGATTCACCGACTACTTTTTAAAATACTTTTTCCAAGTGATTAAATTCACAATAACTGAGAAATAGAGGTTTGGTTAGGTTAGGTTTTATGAGTCATGTCCGGGCTTGAACTACAAGGTCCTATCGCCTACTACCATAGCGTTCTTTCGTCACTCTGGTGAACATGACGACTCTACTATGAGTGTCCTAAATGTTGCCTACCTTAAATTTTTATTCACCTAGGGTAGGGGCCTTTAACGAGTATCTGACATCGTACAGGCTCAAGACAATCGCACCACTGAGCTACCGGCTCACACTGGGGCAAAATGAACAAATTTCTGGCCTAAATTATGAAATTTATATACTTCATAGTTTTTGGTGTGCTGAACACGAAAAAAATACTTAAAAAATTCCCCGACCCTTCATTGAGTACTGTATTTTGACAAATACATCACCTCCTCAAGATGAGGTGAACACGTGTTGTAGCTCATACAGCTTATGAGAAATATACAATTCATATTAAGTAACTGAAATTAGAAATGGCAATAGCTTTATTTTCTTCGAAAATTTTGCTACAATTAAACGTCTGCGTCTTCTTCGGACGAATTTATAACTTTAAAATTATGTTTCTCCTAAATTCGCAAATTTTTGCAAAAACTGATTTCATTTTATGGTTATCTGATGAAAATATTTGAGAGATCTCCATATTTAAGACAATAAAATAATTAAACAGATTGGGTTTTAACACGTTATAAATATAGACTGAAGCAATGTAGAGGGTATTAAAAGGCTGCAATGGTCTTGTTTATGTTTGTACAGCTGTATGCAAGTAAACCCACCTTCACACCCTCCTTAAAATCTGCATCTGTTTTTTTTTGTATTTTTGTCCAGGTTTTGAGGCTTCTTCCTCCAAGTGTATGTCAAATTTGTATTCACCTAGAGTATTAGTCTTTAACGAATACCTGACATAATACTTAACATCCGAAGGATGGCGTGCTCAGAAAAAAACCTAAGGGTCTCAACCAGCGATCTTGAGCTCAGTAAGCAGAGTTGGGCTTAGTTATCGATTGACGAATCAAATTAAAAAGTTAGTGATTATTTTAGTTATGACTAAATCAATCACGATTGATAATTTAGTTTTAGTCACTACTAAAATTGAGTAATCATTAGTTATTAGTTTTAGTTTGGATTAATTTTTTAACTAAAAAGATATTTTTCGTATTTGAAAACAAGGCAATAAAATATTATCCAGAAAATGAACCGACCTTGTACCTTCTAGTAACTACTGACACAACGCAATAAAATTTTGAACTCTTAAAAATTACTCAAGTTCTTTCAATCATATATATATATCTGAAAATGTTTGTGCGTTGTACCGCTATGACTCACGAACGGCTTGATGGATTTAATTAATTTTTTTTTTTTATTTGTTCGTCATCGTCTGTGGAAGGTTATAGGCGTATTAATATCTCAATATCTGGTCCATCCCAGCATCCACTCACGCAATCTTTGTAACTCGAAAACCATTGCAACGATTAATGAGAAATCTTTTTGAATAAATTAGTTTTAGCTCCAAAGCTAGCGTTACTACAGTTGAAGGACTATAAGCCTTATTCCGTATGAATAATTGAAAATTATAACATCATGAATGTACTGTCGAGGAACTGAATAGCCTTATAGGAGATATTGGGAGAAAAGTCAAAGTTCCCCGGGCAACGCCGGGTATTACTGCTAGTTCAAAATAAGCCTTAACCTATAGGAAATTAGGTACTTTTCTGTTTATTAGCACATTGTATCGCTGTTTGTGTCATTACCTGGAAAGGGTCTATTGTATTGATACAAAGGGTCTATTGCATTGTTAGCTACAGAGCCGATGACATCATCAGGACCAGTTGAAAGAATGTTTTCCTATGCTACTATGACCAACTCACCGAAATCACACAAACTATCTGATGAGATGTTTGAGAAAAGAGTCGTCATGGAAAGCAATTTAAATATAATGAATCAAAAACATTGACGGTTTGATTATATGGAGTAAAAAAATAAATAAATAAAAAATATGAAAATATTGTTATTTGCGTACCATGTATGAATGACTAATAAAATAATAAATCATTTGTCTAATTTAATAATTCGTTTACTTTACACTTTCCTCGACATTAGTATTGCAAATTATTAATCAACATTGAAAACTGAGGTCGCCGGTAGCTCAGTGGTATGCGTGCTTGACTTCTGAGCTCAAGGTCGTGGGTTCGTAACCCGACCGAGGCCCTTAGTTTATTTTATCTGGGAGGTAAAATAAACTTAAGCACGCCGTCCTTCGGATGGGACGTTAAGCGATGGTCCCGAGCCTGTACAATGTCAGGTACTCGTTAAAGACCCCCTACCCTAGGTGAATAAAAATTTAGGGTAGGCAAAATTTAAGACTCCCACAGTAGAGTCGGGCTCATGTCCACCAGAGTGACGACAGAGCGCTCTGGTAGTAGGCGATATGACTTCGTTGTTAAAGCCCGGACATGAGTCATAAACCCTAACATTGAAAACTAAAATTGATTCAATCATTATTTCAATTTTTTATACGACTAGTTTTAGTTCAATTCAATCGTCAGTTAAACTAATTACGTTAGTTTCAGTTTTTAATCGTCAAACTAAATGTTTGCCAACACTGTCAGTAAGCAAGCTATCTCTGATCTACTGGCGCCCTCTGCATAATTATATTTCAACAATGTTTTCTTGAATTATTTTTTTTATTTATTTTTTTTTTTCTCTTCTTTAAGGCATTTCGACCACGAGGGTCATGGATGCCTGATGGATGCAGGTCTGTGGGGATCCTTGCGGGTTAATTTGGATAGGCGTAGATTAATAATAATAAAGAAGATATGTACGGAATAGAAAGGCTATGTGATGAAGATAATTTTGTTTTATAATTTAGATAAGAGATTTGTGAATTGTAAGAAATTAAATAGTTAGGTAATTTGGAAGCTATTATTGGATAGAATTTCGGAAATATCCACCGCAAGGTTGCAATTTTCATGCTGGGGACTATATGCCATGCATTCAGTCAGAATGTGTCTGACAGACAGTCCCACCCCGCAGCACTGACACAGAGGAGGGGGTTCCCGAGCCATCAGATATCCATGGGTCAGCCTCGTGTGCCATATACGTAACCGAGTTAAAATTACTTCTTCTTTCCTTTTTTCTCGTATTGAAGTGTTCCAGACGCGAGTGGAGCTCCACTCTTGAATTATTTATGGATAATAAAATGTAAAATATATTTTCTATTATTTATTACACACTTTGTAATGTAAATTTACCAAATAGACACTAAATAAACACTGAACTTAGATTTTCTTACTTTCTCTCTCTTACTTTTATTGACACTTTGTTTAACACCGACTATGTGCTTCCAAGTTGACATAAAGTTTTCTATGTCAATAGTTATGCCATTTATACTCTTCCCAGCTACAAGAAGAATAGAAAAGGTTATTTAATCTGTCAGAAATTCGATGTCGGTTTTTCACCTGAATTTTATGAAGTCTTAATTATAAAAAAATAATTTAAAATGTTGATGAATCATCGGCTTCAATATAATTAATCGGAATTAATTCACTTTTCGCTCCCCTCTCCAAAATCAGTCGACCGTTTGGAGTAATTATCGATAATTGACATACATAGTGACTTCTAATTCCTCATATCACTAAATTTTGTATCGATAAACTCATTACATCGGCAGTTATTAGAGTTTTTGAGATTTCACTTCGGCCTATTTTGCTAAAAAGTAACAGGTTGTCCTTGTTGGGTTTTGATTTTAAATACAAAATTTCATGTTGATATATTCGGAAATTCATAGCCGATGATTCACCATTATTTTTGGAATTAAGGGCTCAGAAAAAATAAAATTCCGATGAAAAATCAACATCGCATTTTTAACCGATTAAATAACTTTTTCTATACTTCTTATAGCTATTTTATATGTATATAAATATATTTAGGTTAGGTTTTTTGACTCATGCCCGGGCTTCAACTACGAGGTCATATCGCCTACTACCAGAGCGCTCTTTCGTCACTCTGGTGGACATGAGCCCGACTCTACTGTGGGAGTCCTAAATTTTGCCTACCCTAAATTTTTATTCATCTAGGGTAGGGGGTCTTTAAAGAGTACAGGCTCGGGACCATCGCTCAACGTCCCATCCGAAGGACGGCGTGCTTAAGTTTATTTTACTTTTTTTTTTAAACTAAGGACCTCGGTCGGGTTTCGAACACACGTTCTTGAGCTCAGAAGGCAAGCACGCATACCACTGAGCTACCGGCGCCCTCTAATTTATATATAAGTAATATATATATATATATAAATAAATATATATAAGTAATATATAAATATATATAAGGATGACACTCGATGATATTCAGCCAAATCGACTTAAGAGGTGCTGAGAGGGAGGTATAATAGAAAAACCACAATAATGTTTATTTTATCTGGGAAGTAAAATAAACTTAAGCACTCCGTCCTTCGGATGGGAGGTTAAGCGATGGTTCCGAGCCTGTACAATGTCAGGTATTCGTTAAAAACCTCTAACCTAGGTCAATATAAATTTAGGCTATGCAAAATTTAGAACTCCTATAGTAACTCATATTGGTCGTTTTTTTTTTTTTTTTAAACTAAAGACAGAATAGAATAAAACTAAAGACATGATAAAATATTTGTTAGTTATTGCTTTTTCGTCACTCTGGTGGACATGAGCCCGACTCTACTTTTTAAATTTTGCCTACCCTAAATTTTTATTCACCTAGAGTAGGGGATTTTTAACGAGTATCTGACGTAGTACAGTCTCGGTACGATTACGTCCGATCCGAAGGACTGCCTGCTTCAGTTTGAACTTAATTTGAACTCACGATCTGTAGATATGTGATGTCACCATAATAAGACTTTCTTACGTGATAATACTAATGTCACAAATTGATACTTTTTCTTAAATGACTTTGCGATTTTGTTTGTCAAACATTACCCACTAGACGCCCTCTCACCAGTTATAAAATGAAACTCGTTTCCTGATTTTTTAAATTTCATCAAAATCTGTTTACATACTTTCTCTCGTCACTTCCTCTTTCATTTAGTATTCATAAGTCCATTTTTCTTTTCGACATCACATTATGAAGTCATAGAGCTTATTAAAAATGGACACGACTTCAATATCCGAATATTATTCAAATTGTATATGCTTAAATTTCAATGATATTTGGATATTGAAGTCGTGTCCAACAAAACACGCGGCAATTTTAAAAATCTTTCTCAAAAACTCCGCAATGTTTACCTAAAATAAAAAGACTATTAAGACTAACTGCATATTTTAGAATTAATTCAATGAAAGCCGTAAAAAGGGAAAATAATTGTTTTTTAGAGTAAATTTAGTGCTATCAGCTGAACGAGAATGAAATAATAAAAAATTAATTTCAGCTGAAAAGTGTTAGACCAAAGCTGAAAAAAAAGTAAATTAAGGCTTACTTATTGTATAAGACTGGATGACTAGACTGAAGAAAATTTTAATTGTTGATTTAAATTTGTGTTGATTATTTTGTTATAACATACTAATATTTTGTGTATGGTATCTCGGTCATGTTGACTGGCTACCCCCTCCCCCAGAGAACAATGTTAGCTACGGCAATGAGAATAACACAATTGAACTCATGTTCACCCTCAAGAGCGCTCTGGTTGAAGGACGTGTGACCTTGTAGTGAAAGACCGGGCATATTCACAAAATGACAAAATTAAATTAAATTCACAATCATTTTTATAGATAACTAGCAGTAATACCCGGCGTTGCCCGGGGAACTTTGACTTTTCTCCCAATATCTCCTATAAGGCTATTCAGTTCCTCGACAGTACATTCATGATGTTATAATTTTCAATTATTCATACGGAATAAGGCTTATAGTCCTTCAACTGTAGTAACGCTAGCTTTGGAGCTAAAACTAATTTATTCAAAAAGATTTCTCATTAATCGTTGCAATGGTTTTCGAGTTACAAAGATTGCGTGAGTGGATGCTGGGATGGACCAGGGGTTGATTAAAAAATAGACCTTAACCTTCCGGTAGATAAAACTTATCTATTCAAAAAGATTCCTCATTAATCATTGCAGTGGTTTTTGAGTTACAAAGATTGCGTGGGTGGATGCTGGGATGGACCAGATATTGAGGTACTAATACGCCTATAACCTTCCACGGACGATGATGAACAAATTTTAAAAAAAATTAATCAAATCCATCAAGCCGTTCGTGAGTTATAGCGGTACAACGCACAGACATTTTCAGCTTTATATATATGATATTATTTTTTTTTCAATTAAACGTAAAAAATAATAATTTGATTTTTTGCCAAAATTTCAAGTCATTTATTACAAAGATATTATATATAATATTTTATACATGCAATATTATCTGAACTAATTGATGTTTAAAACCAAAAATTCAACTTTTTTTGGCCCCAAAATTTGTATTTCACGGCCCCCAAATTCCTCCAGAAGCTCTCTCTTAACCAGCGGTTAATTCATAAAATATGCTCTGATATCAAATAACAATATCTGTTTTATTAGTCTGGTTATGGTGAAAATAAAAATTGAAAATGAAATTTTCTGCATAACCGTATATTTTTTTTAAATTTTATTGAGAAATAGGTATTCACAACTGTATAAAAAATATAAGCAGCAAGCAAATTTAATTAAAATAAAAGAAAACTTACTAAAAAAACTAAAATATGGCATTGTCAAAATGTTAAGAGGGGACTTCTCTTTGCTAATCCCTTTCAGATAACAAATATCCATGACAACATTCATCTAGGTTAAACAACTTCCTACATAGCTATATATTGTACATTTGTAATATTGTTTTATTGTAATGTTAGTTTTTAGTTATATTTTAATTTTATTTTCTTGGTTTTCAAATAAGTGTACAGTTAGATGATATTACAGTTAGAATAGAGACTTCCACCCCCTGTTTTTACCAGAGGTAGGGGACCCTTTCACCTCAGGTACTCTTAGGTTAATATAAATATGTATGCTTGGCAAATATCTGAATTATTGTTGAACATTGTGCTGACGATGGCGTAAGCCGAAACCGGTACACATTTAAGTATATGTTTGTGGAATTAGACAATATAAGTGTTCAAAAAACAAGTGTTTTATCCATCATTTTATTTTATGTTAAGAGGGGAGATATCACCCAGTTGTGACGTTATTATTGTGACATTCCGAAGGCAATGAGTTGCACTCGTCTATAACTCACTGTCACTGCTGCTACTGAGGAGGTCTCTAGGCCATTGGCGTTTAAGGCGTCGTTGGAAAAGTATGAGAGAATAGAGGGCACAGACTAGAGTGTATATAAAAATATTTTTGTCATAATTCTTTCTAAATTGAAACTTTAAAAAAACATTAAGGCGCAGTCAAGGTCCAAGCCATAGATTTTCCGTGAAAACATTGGGATAAAATCATAACAAGTGTTTCGTATTAATATCTAATTTAATTATCAATCTCTTTGATACAATGGTTATACAGAGTAGTATGGTTACAGAATAGATAAATCAAAAGTTTATTGCATGTAGCAAGGGTCTGTGGTAGCTAAAGTAACACACGTACACCTCACACTGTATTGACTACGCCTTAATGTTTTTCATTTTCTTTTCGATGCTACCGTAGCTCTTGCATTTGCTCGGCACTAGACTTTTTAGGTTTTTAAATTCCTTTTTATGCGAGCTTTCCTCTGATTTGCGTTTTCTATAATTCCGAGCATATTTACGATTCATATGAGACGACATCTTTAAATGTTTTGCAATTTTCAATTTAATACCGATTTTTACATATATTTCGGCCAATATTTTTATTGTTTCACTTTGAGTCCTAGTAGTGCTCCTCAAGCTCTTTACAATGACACTCGAATCAACGTCCTATGTAAACGCGTTATCACTAATTTTTAGTTTTACACAACGCTAATTCGCAACAATCATCCGCCGGCGCCCACACTAGCCCGATAACGTCACAGGCAAAACAAACACGTACAGACATGCTCTATTCATTGTGACCTCAACCGTTGTTATCGCATTATTAGTCTCGTAGTTATTATCGATTGAAATCTGACGGTATTTTGTAACACAAGAAAGTTTGACCGGCTATCACTGTGCTTAACGAGCGAATAGACGTTTTCACGTCAAAAAAATTATACTTTTAAGAGATCTTACCTTTTGCCCTTTCAAAATATCTGAGTTTTATTGGCTCTCTTTTAAAAACTATATCTCTATTCGTTATGCTCTGTTCAAAATTATCCCAAAAGAAACAACTTTATACAATTTTTTTGTACATTTCTGGAAATGGACCACTTACTGAGGGGGCAGAACATTTCGAAAATGTATATATTTATATATCTGTACATATATCCATTATATAACTACGCTATAATATTAATTATACTAACTTTAGAGTTATTTAAAAAATAATAAAATCTTGCCATTTCCCTCATTCTTTTTATTTTATTTTTGAATAATTAATAGTCATTATAAAAAAATAAAAATATTTGTCCTCTCAACAATACTAATCATGATTTTGAAACCCGGAAAACAAATAGTTTTAATACCTAAACATGGTTCCACTCATTAAAAAAAATAACCATAATTTAAAACCATATTTCGTATATAAAAGCTTCAATTGTGCTTTCATTTTATATTCTATTTTCTAGACAAAGTTTTTCCATCAATATCCTATAAGTTTTATAGTAATACTTTAATTTAATATTATTATAATTAATTTTATTATATGTAGTTACTTTTATTACAAGTTTTATCATTTAGTTTTTATTATAATGTATCAATATTAGGAATTTTATGTATGTTTATCTTCTATTCTTTTGAAATATTAATTATTATTCAACTCAATTGTGTTTATATTATACAATTTAATATTGGTTGATGTATATAAATGATATTTTTATGAACAATATTCTATAACATATCCAATTATCAACTTCTAAGTTGAGAAACGCGGACATATTGTGGAAACTTGTAATAAATAAATAAATAAAACAAACTTATTTTTGAAATATTGTCTATTCCACTAAAGATATATATATACATATATAACTACCGGTTTCGGCTTTATACCATCGTCAGGTCTAGTTATGAACTAAGCTTTAGTTCATAACTAGACCTGACGATGGTATAAAGCCGAAACCGGTAGTTATATATGTATATATATCTTTAGTGGAATAGACAATATTTCAAAAATAAGTTTGTTTTATTTATTTATATCCAATTATGTTTTTTTTTAACGGAAATAAATATTATGATTATTAAATAAAGAAAAAGGTATGTTTTTTAAAAAATATTGTCTGTTTCACAAATTATCTTATATACAATTAATGGTACTGCTACCATATTTAGCCATATATGGTCCATATTTAGGTTAGGCAAATTTAGGACTCCCATAGTAGAGTCGGGCTCATGTTCACCAGAATGACGAAAGAGCGCTCTGGTAGTAGGCGATATGACCTCGTAGTTAAGTTTCCGACTTCTAAATTTCAAGTATGAAGACAAAATGTCTGTGTGTGTCTGTGAAGACGATAACTCCCTATAAGATGAATGGATCGACACGAAATTTAATGTGTGAATCCAGAACCCTCTAACGATGACACGTGTTAATTTTCAGTCAAATTGGTCAAAGGAAAGAAGGGTTTAGGGAGAGGCAAAACTCAAAAACTTTAATAACTGCCGCTGTAATGAATGTATCGACACGAAATTTCATATATGAATTTAAAAATTCATAAGGACGACACTCACCAATTTATAGAGGAATCGGCAAAAGAAACGGCGGGGGTTCAGAGAAGGCTCAATTCAAAAACCCTAACAACTGCCGATGTATCGAATGTATCGACATGAAATTTAGTATGTGGATATACGAGCTTCTGTGTAAGTCAACTATCAAACAACTTATGGTTTCCAGATTTACTTTAGGGAGCCATGGTGGCCGTGCGGGCTAGAGCGTTGGGCTTTGGTCCCATGGTCTCACATTAGTTTGCGGGTTCGAATCCCGTCCGGGAGTGAGTTTTATTTCGTAGATAAAACTTCCTCCCGGGGCAATAGATGTCGTAAATAATTAGGTAAAACATCATTATAAGAGTCATGGCTAATATGCATCGTACATAGGCCAAAAAAAAAAAAAAATTACTTTATGATTTACTCTCATAATTCAAGATTTGTCTGTTTTTTTGTTGTAGAAATTACAATAATTATCTGCCTCACTTTCATATAAAGCTACCCCACATTTCTTGCGAAATATTTTATCAAATTCCTGGTTCGGTCACTTTTCACTATTCCCAAAAAAGTTAAAAATTATTAAATAATTTATGGTTTCCAGATTTACTTTGTGAAGTTTGATTCTACGAATAAATAATTAAAATATACAAATAGTTTTTTAAACGTCATTATATTCTTAAATACTCTACTAGTTTCGTCGTGTTAAGAGAGTATCGTTTGTAAGTGACTCTTGATAATGCCTTAACACGGCGAAACTAGTAGAGTATTTAAGAATATAGTGAAGTTTTAAAAACAAATTGTGTATTTCAACTATTGATTATTAACGCAAACTGTCGACTTGTTTTGAAGTTGGAGCAAAAAGTTAATTGATTAATTCCTTCTGGGGAAGTACAATGTTCATACGAGTTTTTATATATTTTTTTTTCGAACTTACGTACTTCGAGTTAAGTTAAATATCTGAAAGAGTGAAGAAATACTTACAGACAAGTGAAGATTCACCCCCTCGTTGGCAACTAACACTACTTTCACCGGCAGAAGCGGTTTTATAGACAGCCCCTGCAAGACGGCCGAAGTGGGGAGACTATAGAGAAAATGAATCACATTGAAAGGTTCCGTAAATGTAAACGGTTTAACAAATCGGTATTTGCGTAAAAGATTATTTCTTAGTTCGCGTTTAAAATTATAAAAATATACGCCATTGTACATTATAACAATATATATTTTCTTTATTTCCTCAACATCATTTAATTTATACACAAACGATGTTCCACGGACAACAAACACGGACATATACCTTTACGCGGACGACACAGCTATCGTTTCACACTCCTGGAGGGCAGACACAATACGGACGCTTATAGACGAATCAAACGGTTTTTCCATAAATGGAAACTTAAAATTAATGAAGGGAAAACTCTTGTTTACAAAAAAATGTCCCGCATTACCCCAGAAAGTAGAGAATTTGAAACATTTTGACTCCTAGAGTAGAGTCGGACTCATGTCTACTAGGATTAATTTAAAAGTAGTAGCCGGTGTCCCTCAAGGCTCTGTGTTAGGCCCAACATTATTTACTTTATACATAAACGACGTTCCACGGACATATACCTTTACGTTGAAGACACAGCTATCGTTCCTCACTCCTGGAGGACAGACACAATAAATCATAAACTAACGGACGCTTATAGACGAATTAAAAGGTTTTTCCATAAATGGAAACTTAAAATTACCCCAGAAAGTAGACAATTTGTACTGGACCGATACAGTAAAATACCTTGGTGTTCTTCTAGACAGACTGACCTTCAGGCAACATATCAGACAGAAAGCAAATACTGTGAGTGGACTTGTGTTCTCCTTATTGCCGTTACTCCACAGAAAGGCAGCCCTTAATCTAACCAATAGACTCCTCATATACAAGCTTCTGTTGGGGCCAGTGATGACGTGTGCAAGCCCAGTGCATGCCGGTCATGCAAGCAATACCAACTTGAGAACTCTTCAAGTGGCCCAAAACAAATGCCTTAGATTGGTTGGTAGCTACTCGAGGGACACCTCCATCCTCCAAATCCATGAAGACCTAAATGTTGGGCTCCTTACTCGACTACATAATAAATTTCTGTAAAAACTTTTTAATGAATGTATCAATGAAAAATGTCTCATATAAATAAGAGACGTTGTCTTCCCACTGTTTTATTTTAGACCAGAACCGATTTTCGATGCAACAGCGTCATCATCAATGGTTCATCCCACCCACACAGCACAGCGGTTAAAGGACAACTCTTCCCATAACATCTTACTATCACATATGAATACAAAATGTAATATGATTTTAGCCCTAACGTGCAATTTGCTTTCTAGAGAGAGAGAGCGAAAACTTAATTGATTAATTCTTACTGGGGAAGTACATAGCAGGTGATTCATTGACTTTTTTTATTTTTTATTTTTGGTATCAGAGATGAAAAAATGAATTTTCTGTTAAAATTCAACATCTTTCTAACCGACTGCGTAACCTTCCCTATACATTGGGTTGTAAAAAAAATGCCAAAACAAACAATTCGATTATTTGAAATTCAGGGTAGTGTACCCTTTCATATTTTTTTTGTTAACATAAAAACCAAAAAATTACACTTTATTACTATTTTTCCAGAAAAGAAATGGAATTTTTATTGAGCAAGTAAGTTATCTGTAATTACCTCAATTTGTAGGTGAAAGCTTGTCATTTCATACATATTTTGTTTAAAAGAATAGTCGTAAAATGTCTCGTTTGTGTCAATGGAATCCTTGATCCTTGTATACACTTTTTTAGATATCTGCCATTTATACTTCCTTATACCTACAGTATAAGGAGTTATTGGAAACGTGCGGAAACCCGAGATTTAATAATATTATATCTTACAATACAATATACAATTATTATAATATAATGATAATAGTTATTGTTTAAAAGGATCATTCCTATACAATGGAGTCAGTGACCATTACATTTACAATATTAACATAATAATGATACATATAAAACAATAATGACACATATAAAGGAACCTTTAACAAACTAAATAAATAACATAAATAAAAAATAAAAAAACATTAAGGCGTAGTCAAGGTCCACGCCGTAGATTTTTCCGTGAAAACGTCGGGATAAAATCATTTTTCATTTTCTTTTCGATGCTGCCGTAGCTCTTGCATTTGCTCGGCACTAGACTTTTTAGGTTTTTAAAATTCCTCTTGATGCGTGCTTTCCTCTGATTTGCGTTTTCTATAATTCCGCGCATATTTACGATTCATATGTGACGACATCTTTAATTTTTTTTTAAATTTTCAATTTAATATAGATTTTTACATATATTTCGGCAAATATTTTTATTATTTCACTTTGAGTCCTAGTAATGCTCCTCAAACTCTTTACAATGACACCCAAATCAACGTTCTATCTAAACGCGTTATCACGCTACACTAATTTCTAATTTTATACAACGCTAATTCGCAACAATCGCGCCCACACTAGCCCGATAACGTCACAGGCAAAATAAACACTGCACAACAACACGTACAGACATGCTCTATCCATTGTGACCTCAACCGTTGTTATCGCATTATTAGTCTCGTAGTTATTATCGATTGAAATCTGACGGTATTTTGTAACATAAGAAAGTTTGACCAGCTATCACTGTGCTTAACGAGCGAATAGACGTTTTCCCGTCAAAAAATATATAAAAATAAAATAAGTAATTACAAATTAATAATAATAAAGTAACAGTAAATATGGAGTGGGGATGTGGGTATTGAATATCAATATAATATGTAAGTTGAATACATTATTCGTTAACAATGAATGATCTAAGTTTCAGAGCGCTGATCAAATAATACAAAATGTTTGAGATATTCTTATTTCGGACCAGGAGTAATGTATGAAAGTTGGATCGGTCTATACTCATACTCTGAGGCAGGAAGTGGCTTCTAATGGGGGAGTATATCGGACAGGATAATAACAGGTGGTATACGTCTTCCAATTTGAAAATCCGAGATCGAGGTTTTCACACTGATTTTCTCGTTTCAGGTCCCCTGAATACGTTTTGACAATTTTCACGATGATGACTACCTGTGTGTATGTGTGTATATGAGATTGAACATTTGTGAGTTCTCTACCACGAAAATTGAGACCACTTTCCCCCGGGATCTAACTACATTTTACAAGATAACTCTTTTGTTTATGACCTAATCAAAAATCGTTTTGAGTAATAGTTGTAGAAAATAATAAAATACATGAATTATATGAAATACGATTTTTTACAGGTCGTCTGGTTTTCGAGATACATGCCGAAAACTATCTAGAAATGTAGTTTTGAAACATATTTTTAGACGTTTCCTTGATTTGCGAAAACTGTTATTATTGATATTGATTCTTACCAAAATTGTTCCCTATAAAACTTCCAATAGCTAATAAGTGTATAAAAGATTTGAGATAGGATCAATACGACAAAAGTTATAGCGCCCCGAAGAATGTAAAATATATGTATTGGTAGTTTTTTTTTTGAAAAATTAAGAAAAATATATGTGATGTGGCCATTACAGGATTTAGTCATATTAACAACGCTTACAGATCACTCTCTTTCTCCTTCCCCTTCTCAAAGACATTTCATTTTGTCTCTGTATAGTGTTATCTTGAGAGTAGACGGTCTTATACCGCTACCCTTGGTGAATAAAAATTTAGGGTAGACACAATTTAGGACTTCCATAATAGATTAGGGCTTTACATCGGCAATTGTTGGAGTTTTTGAGTTAAGCAACTCCTCTGATCTCCCCCTTTCCTTCTGCCGATTACGCTGAAAATTATTAAGTGTCATCCTTATGGGGTTTTGAAGTCACATATAAAATTTCGTGTCGATATATTCATTCTATCGGCAGTTATTGGAAGCTCTCCCTAATCCCCCCTCTTCGCTGTCGATTTCGCTGAAAAAAATAGGTTTCGTCGTTAGAGAGTTGTCGATTGACATACAAAATGTCGTGTCGAAACCTTCATTCTGTCAGAAGTTATCGTGTTCACATAGACAGATTTTTTTTTCGTATTTAGAATCTAGAGAACGGAAAACATGATATTTCGTTGAACACTCCGCATCGAATTTTTGACCGAATACATAACTTCCCCTACACTTTGCATATATACATAATTATATAATAATATATAAATAATAGTTAGTAAGGGGCGCCGGTAGTGGATGGGACGTTAAGCGATGGTCCCGAGCCTGTACGACGTCAGGTACTCGTTAAAGACCCCTGCTCAAGTGAATAAAAATTTAGGGTAGTCAAAATTTAGGACTCCCGTAGTAGAATCGGGCTCATATCCACCAGAGTGATGAAAGAGCGCTCTGGTAGTAGGCGATATGAACTGGTAGTTAAAGCCCGGGCATAAGTCATAATAACTAACTATAAATAATATTGGCAAATAACAGTCTACCACTAATCAAGTCCTATTGTATCCAAGCACAGTTCATGTGAAGAGAACAAATCTATGGCGATATTTGTCTCCGAAAAGATCATTTCTAATGATATTCAAAATTTATATGAAAAATAATAATTGGGAAACATCTTAAATTATTTTTCAATAGGAAATTATAACAAACTAGATACTTAATAATAAATTGTTACATTTATAACAATAATAATATCTAATAGGCATTGGAAAAAGAGTCCCTTTGCTGCCAAATCAATAATAAGTCTTGTACGCATGCGTCACTTTTAGTTTGTGAATGGGTGTGGGTTGGTGTGTGTGTTCTTGCTTGTTTGTTTTCCTTCTTTAGATATAATTTCAGTTCAAACACAAAAATATAGTTTCTCTTTTTGTTATTCTCAATTTTATGCCTCGGAAAACATCCTTCTATGGAGCAAAAGGAGATTAAACCAGTTTTGAAATGTCTGCCTGCAGTAAATTTTCGTCTAAGTAGCTTTCAAGCTGCTTTATCACAGGTAAACTATTTCAGTTATTTATTCTTGTCTGTTTCTAGTGATAGAATATTTGCATTTTAAATACGTTGTAAAGAAGAGTTCGAAACTAATATAAAAAAAAGTTTTAAAAACTAAAAATTATATTAATTTTATTATTAAGTTTTTATGAGTTATTAATCCCTCCAATCTTCAATTACTTATACACTCCCTCATAAAGAATTCTCCTAAATTTATTTTCATACTTTCGTATTAGCCTCTGACCAAAAAAAAAAAAAAAAAAAAAAAAAGAAAGAAGGGAATACCGGTTCTTGTGCTTTCTGATTTTCTGTTATTTTTTTTTTTATCAATAGGGCTTCCATTTTGTTGAAGAATTTCTCTATAATCAGTATCTTTACTAGAGAAACTGTTATTATAAATGCTATTTGTCACAGAATCATGTTCCCTAAAATATTAGTTGTTATTTGAGACAACTAGGATAATATCAGTTTCTCTGTATTTTCATGATTTGAAATACAATTTAATAGTTATGTCTCATGCCCGGGCTTTAACTACTAGGCGTTCTTTGCCTACCCTAAATTTTTTTTCACCCAGGATAGGCGTTTAGGTGAATAAAAAGTTAATATTTTTACAATTATTGTTTACTTATAAACTAAAGATAATTTCATTATTATTTATTTTAAAGTTAATATAGGACAAACGATTTTAGAAGAATAGTTGAATTATAAAACAATGAAGGTGAAAGCCAAAAATTGACAATTGAATGCAAAAACAATTACACAAAATTGATTACAAAAATGTCTTCTCTGTGTTTGTGAACATGATAACGACCGATGTAATAAATGTATCGACATGAAATTTTATATTTAAATTCAAAACTCCATAAAAATGTTACATATTAATTCAAATAATCTAATAACTGCCGATGTAATGAATGTATCGACACAAATTTTCTTTTATGAGGGTTCAGAAGCAACTATGTAAGTCAAATATTGAGTTTTTCCCAAAATATAAAATTGACTCTGGAGGGAGAGCGAAACTTAATTGTTTACATTGTGCTGGGGAAGTACATATCTGGTGATCCACCGATGACTCATTTTTATCTTTTGCTCAACTATTGAGTAAAATTGGTTATCTTAATTTCTAATAAATTAGAAAAAAAATATATCTACTTGTTATAAATGAATCTATGTACCTATTAATAATATTTTTATATGTTTATTGATTTTTTATTTATTTTATTTTATATTTTTAATAGTATTGTGTTATTACTTATCATATGTGTGTCAGACTCAAATAGTTTTTTTTTTTTGTTGGCTTTATGTACGGTGCATATAAGTCATGTCAATGTGTTATCTAGTTATATTTACGACATCCATGGCCCCGGGAGGGAGTTCTATTTACGAAATAAAACTTACTCCCGGACGGGATTCGAACCCGCAAACCATGATGAAACCATGCGATCAAAGCCCTACGCTCTAGCCCGCACGGCCACCATGACCCTCAAGTTCACTCATACCGAACTTAAATAGTTATGAATATAATTCTCTGGCGTTTGGGCATAAGGGCTTAAGTCAAAATAAGTCTTGTGTTCCAAAGGATTTAGTGCATTTAAATATTTTTACCATTTGTAACTGATTGTTTGTTTAAATTTAATACTTTTATTGAAATAATATTTCAAATAACATTAATATGTTTTACCAGATTTACAGGAATTTTTCAAACCTTCAGAAATTCCCCTCCTAAAATTCATATTTGCTGACTTAAGCCCTTTTGCCCAAACACCCAAGAATTTATAAGCTACTAGCAGTAATACCCGGCGTTGCCCGGGGAACTTTGACTTTTCTCCCAATATCTCCTATAAAGCTATTCAGTTCCTCGACAGTACATTCATGATGTTATAATTTTCAATTATTCATACGGAATAAGGCTTATAGTCCTTCAACTGTAGTAACGCTAGCTTTGGAGCTATAACTAATTTATTCAAAAAGATTTCTCATTAATCGTTGCAATGGTTTTCGAGTTACAAAGATTGCGTGAGTGGATGCTGGGATGGACCAGGGGTTGATTAAAAAATAGACCTTAACCTTCCGGTAGCTAAAACTTATCTATTCAAAAAGATTCCTCATTAATCATTGCAGTGGTTTTTTAGTTACAAAGATTGCGTGGGTGGATGCTGGGATGGACCAGATATTGAGGTACTAATATGCCTATATCTAACCTTCCACAGACGATGACGAACAAATTAAAAAAAAAATTAATCAAATCCATCAAGCCGTTCGTGAGTTATAGCTGTACAACAGACATTTTCAGCTTTATATATATATGATTTTGATGTTTATATTCTCATGACGTATCCTATTATCTTATGCTTGCTTACTGAGCTCAAGATCGTGGGTTCGAATCCCCGATGGGGCCCTAGGGTTTTTTATTTAGGAAAAATGAAAAAAAACGTTGAGCACGTCGTCCTTTCGACGTCAAGTGATGGTTCCGAACTTGTACGATGAAGAACCTGATTCTCATTAAAGGCCTCTTCCCGAGCGCTCTGGTAGTAGGCGATATGACCTCATAGTTAAAGCCCAGACATTAGCCACAATAGCTATTAATCATTCCATATGCTCTTGATGGTTGACATCATTGTTGCTGATCTTGTTACGAAATTTGAATTTACCACATATGTATGTTAAATTGATTAAAAAACTAAAATAGAACAGAATAGAATAAAAAAAATGTTGTTAGTGGTTACGCTTTCACACAACACTATATCCAATTGTGGCCTTGTCACTAAAATATTTTTTCTCAACAGTGTAATACTTGCAAAATTGAGAAAAAAAAGCTGTCGAAAGAATAATAATAAATGTATTTACGTTAAACCAATACATGGTAATAGGATACGTCAAAAGAATTTATACATTAAGATAGCTTATAAATTAGATTTATAATTACTTGAGTCTAACACATCTATGATTAGTATTAATAACACAACTTAAAAAGTAAAATGAAATTAATAAAAACTGAATAAATAAATACTTAAAAATATATGAGTATGTATGAAAAAATGCATAGTTACATTTATAATATGTAGACAAATTTTTCAATTTAATAAATATTAAGATAACTATTTTTCAAAAAACTCTTCGGAAGTGTCTTTATCCCAAGGTTGATTCGGGACGTTCTTAGGTCCCTTCATCAGGTCCCAATGTGCGAGATATAGAAAAGAAAAAGAAAACACAATATTTTTCTTAAATTGTCTAATGGAATCGTCATATCGCCTACTACCAGAGCGCTCTTTAGTCGCTCTGGTGGACATGAGCCTGTCTCTACTAAGGGAGTATTAAATGTTGTCCTAGGGATTACTTGACATCGAACAGTCTTGGAACTATATCCGAAGGACGGCGTGCTCAATGTTTTTTCACCCTCAAGATAAAAAAAGCTAAGGATCTCGACCGTGTTCCGACCCTCTAATGATCATTAATCATTTAAATATAAACAGCATAGGCAATGTCAGGATTTTATGCTTGTTTTTTATTAATATTATTTTATTATTCTTATAGCTTTCATAGACGGCTGTTTCAAAAACAAAGAAGTCGTCGGTGAATCACCTGCAATGTACTTCCCCAGAAGAAATTAGTCAATTAACTTTTCGCTCCCCCTCCAATATCAATATTCAATAGTTGACTTACATAGGGCCTCCTAAATCCTCATACTATATTTCGTGTCGATACATTCATTACATCGCCAGTTATTAGGGTATTTGAGTCGAGCCCCTCCTCGGAACGCCCCTTTCCCTTCGACCGGTATTGCTGAAATTTGACAAGTTATGTCCACATTGGGTTTTGAAGTCACATATGAAATTTCATGTCTATACATTCATTACATCGGCTGTTATTAGAATTTTGAGTGTAGAAAGTGTCTCCCTTATGGTGTTTTGATTTCACATATGAAATTTTTCGTCTCTGCCTCTCCCCTAATCCCCCTTCTCTTTGGTCGATTTGTCTGAAAAACAATAGATGTCGTCTTTAGAGTGTTCCGGATTGACATATAAAATTTCGTCTCAATACATTCATTTTATCGGGAGTTATCGTGTTCACAACAGTCAATTTTTTTAATATTTGGAATCTATAGGTCGGAACTTCCAATCTCCAGCGCATCCAATCCAAAATCCTTCGTACAATAGCCAATGCTCCTTACTACGTCTCCAACAAAACCCTTCACACTGACCTTAATGTACCTTTCATTACTGAAGTCGCTAAATCTAAATATAAACAATTATTTTACCTTCTTGGTTCCCACAATAATCCTCTGGTCTGTGCCCTCCATTCTGCCGTACTTCCCCAACGATGGCTTAAGCGTCAATGGCCTAGAGATCTCCTGATCAGAAGCAGTGACAGTGATTAGCTAAAAACAAGAGAAAAACAGTGACTAGGGAGTGTCACCACTGGGTGATTTCTCCCCTCATGACATTTTGACATTGCCATTATCTCTGTATTAGCATATTTGCTTGTTGTATATATTTTTATACAGTTGTAAATATCTCTTTGTAAATAAAAAAAAAATAGGTCGGAACACATGATATTCCGTTGAACACTCCGCATCGGATTTTTAACCGATTATGTAACTTCCCCTATACTTCGTATATCTGGAGAAGTCAAATTTAATTGTGAAAGGGGGGGGGGGGGGGGGGGGGGGGTCAGTAGAGAGGGGGCTCAACTCAAAATTTCTTTACCTGCCAATGTGACATCCACACAAAATTTTATATAGGGCTTTTAATTTAAATTCTTTGAGTTTAGTGGGAGAGGTACAGATTTTAGACAGTCCATGTTCAATATTAATATCTGTGGTCACAGGGAATAAATTGGTAAGTCCAAATACGTAACTTTTCAGAGCAGTACTTTTTTACTTTTGCATTAATCGTGTAAATCCAGTTTTTGGAATAAATAAATTATATTTGCATCATTATTAATCATATACCTTCTAAATCTATAGGAGTGAATGAAAATGAATATTGTTAATCCTTTCTTGGATTTTCCCTTAGTTACCTAATCATTCCCCATCACTTGCCTAATTATTTATCATACTCTTTGAAATACTCGTGAATGATGTCTCTCTAAAGTTGATTTAACCGAAAACACCCTCTTCACTTGGAATAGTCTGCCATAGTGAATAAATGGTCAAATGCAGTCATCTCGTGAATGATTCCTCAAAGATGTTGATTAAGTTTATTTAACCGAGAACATACATAATTTTACGAGATACCAAGAAACCAAATCTTTATAATTCTGAAAGTATTAGAGTCCTGAGCTTCCAACTTCTTCACAGTGCGCAGATGGCTTGGGAGATGATCACAGACCACTTATTATATATATTGGGAGAACTGGTATGTAAACCTAGGGACCTAAGCATCCAATGCTCTTATCCTTTTCCTGTTAGCTCTGTGTTTTTTTTATTCACCTAAGATATGGGTCTTTAAGGAGTATCTGACACCGTACATGCTCGGGACCATCGCTCAACGTCCCATCAGAAGATCGGCCTGCTGAAGGTTTTTATACCTCCCAGATACAAAAACCTACAGGCTTAGGCCAGGTTTCGAACCCGCAATCTTGTGCTCAGTAGACAAGCACGCTACTTCTGTGCTACCGGCGCCGTCTAATACTAATACAGTCAAAATCGTTTATAACGTCCTCCAAGGGCATAGGAAAATTTTGTAGTTATAATAACACTTTTTTTTCCCCCCAATTGCATCAATAACAGATGAATGGTCAAAACAACAATGGAATAAATGTTTAAAAAACTGAATTACTTAAATGCCACGCATTATATTTATTTATAAAATAGCACTTATTTACATTGAAAGAGTTGGAAAAAAGTTAAAAAGTAAAAAAAAAATTAAACCTGTTGATAAGAACATTTTTCTTTCAATGAGCCTTAAACCTTTGTCTAAATCAGTATGTTGGTCTAAATCAGTTGGTTGCGTCTAAATCATTATGTTGGGTCTAAATGAGTATGTTGGGTCTAAATCAGTTTGTTGCGTCTAAATCATTATGTTGGGTCTAAATTAGTATGTTGCGTCTAAATCATTATGTTGCGTCTAAAGCAGTATGTTGGGTCTTCCGAATTTTCTTTGCAGAATAAGATTCCTCATCATAACTTTTTTGGTAGAAACTGATGAGTGGCAAACACCGAATTATTTTGATATAGTAGAATTTGACGCACCCTCTTCCAGCCGCCAAATGATGTTCGTTTTTTCTTCGATAGTCAAAGATTGTCTTTTACACGTCATGTTGACACTTTTAGAAAACACAAACAACTGAGGGTAATTGAAAATAAATTCATTTAAAATAAATAGAGAATCCAATTATCTCTAAGTTGATGTTTTGTTTACTTTCTGTCCTTCGTTATAGACGAATTTTAATTTTAATTTTTTTTGTCCTTATGTAGGATGCATATTAGCCACGTCACACTGTTTTATCTAATTATTTACGACATCCATGGCCCCGGGAGGGAGTTCTATCTTCGAAATAAAACTCACTCCCGGACGGGATTCGAACCCGCAAACCATGATGAAACCATGCGACCAAAGCCCTACGCTCTAGCCCGCATGGCCCTCGACTTTTAATTCTCCAAGTTGTCTAAACTAGCGTTACTACAGCCGATGTCGTCGTTATATCCACTATAATAAAGGATATTTTACCTGTAATTTGTAATAGCGAACCTTTTTCTCGAGATTTCGTTGTAAACGGTACGTTGTTATACAAGGTTTTGACTATATATAAACAGAGAAAGTTTGTGAATATATTAAGAGGGCTGATGGGTACACCTAGGGACCTAAGCATTCATTGCTCATATCCCTTCCCTGTTCTAATGAGTTTTTATTTAACTAGAATAGGGGTCTTTAACGAGTATCTAAAATTGTACAGGCTCCGGACCATCTGAAGGACGCCGTGCTCAAGGATTTTTCACCTCCCAGATGTGAGACTGACACATCGCTTGATCATCAAATTGCACTTCCTCTCCCGCGGTTCTTTCTCGTTCATTGACTTCTTACTTTCAAGGTCGTTCTTCTCATAATTTCTTCGCAAACAGATCAACTCCATATTTTCTTCTTGTATCCAATACAAAATATTTTTAGTTAACTAAAAAAAATCTAAAAACTGTCAATATAAAAATAGATCAACACGAAATTTAGTAGTAATCCCTGAGTAAGACATCTATTAATTTTCAGACAAATCAAATTAAATTGTGTTCAGAGGGAGAGTGAAAACTTAGTTCATTCATTCGCGTACATTGTTGCTGATTCACCGACTACTTTATAAAATACTTTTTCTAAGTGATAGGAAAAGCATGTTCATAAAATGATCTGAAAAGAAAAAACAGTGATGAAATTCACAATAAGTGAGAATTAGAGGTTACTCGTTCGTCACTCTGGTGGACAAGAGCCCGACTCTGCTGTGGGAGTCCTAAATGTTGCTTACCCTTAATTTTTATTCACCTAGGGCAGGGGGTCTTTAATGATTACCTGACATCGTACAGGCTCGGGACCATCGCTTAACGTCCCATCCGAAGGACGGCATGCTTAAGTTTATTTTACCTCCCAGATTAAATAAACTAAGGGCCTCGGCCGGTTTTCGAACCCACGATCGTGAGCTCAGAAGCCAAGCACGCATACCGCTGAGCTACTGCCCTCATGAGAAATATATAATTTTTATTATATTTGGATTAAAATCAGATAAAATAAATATTTTTAAATTAGTCAACACCTATTTTTATTTTCTTATCTTTAATCAAATGCTGATAACAGTTATTATGATACGTAGCATCTTCGTGTATGCACACAATTCCCATGCTGTAACTAGTTACGTTTTTTGTATTTTACTTCTCTTATTATACGAAGTATAGGGAAAATTATGTAATCGACCAGAAATTCGATACTGATTTTTAAACTGAATTTCATGTTTTCCGAACCATTGATATTAAACTTTCGCTCCCTCTCCAAAACCATTCCATTGTTTATAAATTCATTCTATGGGGAGTTATCTTGTTTTTGTTTTTTGACGTGAAAACGTCTATTCGTTCGTTAAGCACAGTGATAGCCGGTCAAACTTTTTTGTGTTACAAAATACCGTCAGATTTCAATCGATAATAACTACGAGACTAATAATGCGATAACAACGGTTGAGGTCACAATGGATAGAGCATGTCTGTACGTGTTTGTTGTGCAGTGTTTGTTTTGCATGTGACGTTATCGGGCTAGTGTGGGCGCGATTGTTGCGAATTAGCGTTGTATAAAATTAGAAATTAGTGTAGCATGATAACGCGTTTAGATAGGACGTTGATTCTGGTGTCATTGTAAAGAGCTTGAGGAGCACTACTAGGACTCGAAAGTGAAACAATAAAAATATTGGCCGAAATATATATAAAAATCGGTATTAAATTGAAAATTGCAAAAAAATTAAAGATGTCTCATATGAATCGTAAATATGCGCGGAATTATAGAAAACGCAAATCAGAGGATAGGTCGCATCAAAAGGAATTTAAAAA
This sequence comes from Aradus depressus, assembly GCA_963662175.1. Taxonomy (NCBI): domain Eukaryota; kingdom Metazoa; phylum Arthropoda; class Insecta; order Hemiptera; family Aradidae; genus Aradus; species Aradus depressus. The sequence goes on along the minus strand of OY759226.1, from coordinate 19,738,507 downwards.
ACCTAAAAAGTCTAGTGCCGAGCAAATGCAAGAGCTACGGCAGCATCGAAAAGAAAATGAAAAATGATTTTATCCCGACGTTTTCACGAAAAATCTACGGCGTGGACCTTGACTACGCCTTAATGTTTTTTTTTTTTGTTTTTTTTTCAAAGCGGTCGGAACACATGAAATTCCGTTCAAAACTCTGGATCGAATTTCTCAAATCAGCTCAAGAGAAAGGGGATTTAGGGGAGGCTTAACATAAAAACTCTAATAACTGCCGTTGTAATGAATATATTGACTTGAAATTTCATATGTGACTTCAAAACGTCATGAGGATGACATCTATTATTTATCCGCAAAATCGGCCATAGGGAAGGGTGGTCAAAGGAGGGGGATTTTCGACTCAAAACCTTAATAACTATAATGATATAAAATCAGGTTTGAGGATTCAAATAAATTCCTCTATGTAAATAAACTATTAATTTTTAGCTCAAGTGTTGGATTGGTTTTGGGGGGAAAGCGAAGACATATGAAGAGCACGGGGAAAGAACCAGGTTTGTCACTTTTTTCTCGAATGTGAGATATCGCCACTACAGTATAGTATATTAAACATATTTCACGATTCACCATCGTTACGGAGAGGGTGCCGGTAGCTCAGTGGTATGCGTGCTTGACTTCTGAGCTAAAGAACGTGGGTTCGTAACCCGACCGAGGCCCTTAGTTTATTTTATCTGGGAGGTAAAATAAACTTAAGCACGCCGTCCTTCGGATGGGACGTTAAGCGATGGTCCCGAGCCTGTACAATGTCAGGTACTCGTTAAAGACCCCTGCCCTAGGTGAATAAAAATTTAGGGTAGGCAAAATTTAGGACTCCCACAGTAGAGTCGGGCTGAGTGACGAAAGAGCGCTCTGGTAGTAGGCGATATGACCTCGTAGTTAAAGCCCGGGCATGAGTCATAAAACCTAACCTAACCTAACCATCGTTACGGGCTTCAAAAAGACGGTTTGTCACTACGAAAACGGAAGCTGAAAATATGACGTGCGGGGAATTGATACGATACGGACTTTCAAACATTAAATTTCAGTTTTCTCAATTTCAACATCTGATGACAAACCTGGTTCTTTACCCGTGCTCTTCATATGTGATGTATGAAAATAATACACACATTAAAATGAATAAATTATTAATATTGAAAAATTAATTATATTTATTTTTATATAAAAAGCAAATTTCTTTCAAAACAAATGAGTAAAAAATAAAACGGGGCCATCAGCTGTTTTTTTAGTATGTAGAGAGTGTCGTCGAGGCCTGGGAATGGCGACGGTCTGAGTGAACATGGAGAGTTGTGTTTAGGCTTAACTTGTGATGAACTAAATAGAAGTGAATTGACGGTGAAATTGATTCAAAAAGAAGGTACTATTTTTTTATATGTAAAGGATATATGCCCAGAAACATAACATAAATTTAAAAAATGGCCAAAAATATAAAACAGAAAAAGATTGAATTAGTTTTAAGGATTTAATTTTTAAGATTTTTCTTTTTCTGACCCAGTAAAATTATTTGAAAACCTTTGTATTAGATTTAATATTATTTAAAATTATTAAAATGGCATCTCTTTTGAAATCCAAATGAAAAGTTGGTTAATTGAATTTTTTTTTTTTTTTAAATACATACACTTTCTTAAAAATTGCACGTCCTAGACTTTTGATATTTTTAGGGCCTTTTTCGAAAACTACTGTAGAAATCAAAATTAAATAGAAGACCAGTTATAACATTTCTACAGCAAATGTGGTAATTTATTGTTTTGTTTTAATTATTATTTCATTATTATTAATTCAATTATTATTTATATTTTTATTTATTTAAGATTATCACTTAAGCCCTTTTTATTACCACAGATACCTAATTGATTATTTCGTGGTGGGGACGTACATTGTCGCTTTTTCACTAACTGTTTTCCTAGTAGTTGCCTTGCAAAGTAGATTGTTTGTTTAAAATTAATTCTCAAGGCCGTTTCAAATCAGCTAATGACTGAACAATTGGGTCGTTCATTGTTAACACACCATGACCTTATGTTCTCCCATGTATGTACGAGTATACGAGGTGTGTTCAAAAAATAACGGGAATTTTCTGTTTTTGAAAATAATTTTATTTATTCGTCTACATCAATGTTATCCCTTTCAAAATAGACCCCATTAGATATTATACACTTCTGCCAGCGCTTCTTCCAATCCACGAAACACTTCTGGAACTCGATCTTTGGGATAGCATTTAGCTCTCTCAGCGATGCGCTTTCAATCTCATCTATGCTTGTGAAACGATGGCCCTTTAAGGTTCTCTTTATTGTTGGGAACAAAAAAAAGTCACACGGAGCCATGTCTGGCGAATATGGAGGCTGGGGCATCATTACAGTGTTGTTTTTGGCCGAAAATTCACGAACAATCAATGAAGTGTGAGCAGGTGCATTATCGTGGTGCATAAATGAATTGTTTCGCCACAAATCCCGGGCGTTTTTTTCGGATTGCTTCACGCAAACGGCGTTGCACTTGTAGCTAGTACTCCTTATTGATCGTTTGACCTTGTGGCAAGAACTCATGGTGCACTATGCCGTTATTCATTTAGCGACTCTTGAGCAACTTCCAAAACTTTCATTCGCCGCTGTTTTTGGGCGAAATTCAACAGTTTTGGAACATATTTTGCTGCCACACGTTTCATACACAAATCATCTGAGAAAATTTAATGGCATGAGCCAATTGATATGCCAACCTCTTCAGCGACTTCTCTGATTGTGATTCGGCGATCGTTCATAATTATTTCGTTCACTTTTCCCACGTTTTCATCGGTTGTTGATGTGCCTGGGGCGTCCAGGGCGTTTATCATCTTGATCGTCTTCAGAGTCTTCTTGGAAACGCTTGCGGATTCACTCAAGTCATTTTATAAGGCCCTGAAGAAGGAAATAAATAGTTTACGAAACGTTAGCCACATACAAAGTATTTTAACATGGCAGACCTCGACTTGAATCATTAAGGCATTAAAGAACTTGATTCCTTAATAATTTATACTTATTTCAAAATTAGAGAAACAATGTTTAGTTATTCGAATTTCTTCTTTCTTCCTGGTGTCATAATCATGACTAGTATTGTTGATAGAAAAAATATTAGTTATTGTGACTCATGCCCGGGCTTTAACTAACAAGGTCATATCGCCTACTACCATGAGCTCGACTCTACTAAGGGAGTAATAAATGTTGTCCTAAATTTTTATTCGCCTATGGTCGGGATTACTTGACATCGAACAGGCTCGGAACTATATCCGAAGGACGGCGTGCTCAATGTTTTTTTTCAACCTGAAGATAAAAAACCTAAGGGCCTCGCCCATGTACCGACCCTCTAATGATCATTAATCATTTAAATATAAACAGCATAGGCAATGTCAGGATTTTATGCTTGTTTTTTTATAATTATTATTTTATTATTCTTATAGCTTCAATAGACGGCTGTTTCAAAAACAAAAAAATCGTCGGCGAATCACAGACAATGTACTTCCCCAGATGGAGTTAATCAATTAACTTTTTGCGGCTCCTAAATCCGAAAATTAATAAGTGTTGCCTTTGTGGGATTTTGAATTTACATATGGAATTCTGTGTCGATAAGTTCATTATTTTGGCAGTTATTAGAATTTCTATGTTAAGCCTTCCCCTTAATCCCCTTCTCCTTCGGTCAATTTGGCTGAAAATCAATATGTGTAGTCCTTAGAGGGTTCTGGATTCACATATAAAATTTTGTGTCGATATACTCATTCTATCGACAGTTATCGTGTTTTCAGAACCTCTGAGCACATAGGTTGTGTGTCGTCTCAAAATTCTTAACGGGAAGGGGGGTTGTGAGGGGGCTAAGCATACAAATAGTTCTACCTCATTAACGGATTATCGGATTGTCATGAAATTTTACATGTAGTTGTAAAAGCAAAATAAAAATTTTAAAAAAATATACAAAACATATTTATACCATGTTGAGAAGTTTGCCGTGTGGACTTCAAGGGCCGCACTTATATCCGAGAACCTGCTTGATTTGTACTTCATCAAGTCCGAATACATAGCTGGGGGAGAAAAAACAGCCATTTGTTTCAGATAAAGGATCTGACGGCTGTTAGGGTAACTTTCATATTTGTTGGTTACATAATGAACAATAGAAGGCAAGAGACTGCTACACAGTCGTGATGAAGTGTCTATAATCGTGTATTGATGTTGGAACATGTTTTCTAGAATTCCATAGATCCAAAACCAAATACAAAACTCGTATAACGAGCACTTTGGAATATCTTGGATAAATATACTCAATTATATATGTTAGCTTGTACTGAAATGTATTAAAAATATCTGTATGAACAGTCTTACTTCTATATACTCTCAAAACATAAATTTCTGTTTAAATTTAAATATTTAATTTAATTTTAATACCAATCGTCGTGAACAAAAAGAGCGCTCTTTCATCGCTCTGGTGGAGCGTAGTTTCAAATGTTTCAGACATAAAAATCTGAAAATTTACATATTTATGTATTTGGGTCCGCTGAATTGAAATTCACCGTCAAAATTCAATTTCGACAGTTGTAACAGTCAAAATTGAATTTTGACGGTGAATTTCCATTCAGCGGACCCAAATACATAAATATGTAAATTTTCAGATTTTTATGTCTGAAACATTTGATAAAAGTTCAAACCCCCCATTTAAAACCCATGTTAAAATTCGACCTCTTACAGGCACCGGTTAATATGATTTGAAAAATCTGAAAAAATTGAGGCCACATTTTTTCGACATTCTACACATGTTTTTGGTACCGGAGCAAGAAAATTTTAACTTTTTTAAAATAGCGGCCACCCTAATGTACAACTATTCAGGGTAAGGAGTCTTTAACGAGTATCTGACATCGATTTGGTGATTCTCCGACGTTTTTTTTCTTCTTAGAGTTCTGTATTTATTTATTTCATTATTTACCCATTATTTGTGTGAAGCCAAGTAACCATCTAGTTTTTTATTAATATATATTTTTTTCTTTGTTTTTTTTCCAGTCATTATGAAATCATTGATAACAGAGAAACGTTTGAAACTATTTATGGAGAATAGGGAATTAGCATGTGCGGAAAACTGTAGCGGACATGGCGAATGTTTTAATGGGACCTGCTTCTGTGAGGTAAATATATAATACATAAACAGATAATATATATATAAAGTCTATGAGGTGAAGGTTCCTCTCTGAGGTAAATCAGATCTCAAGAAGCCGCGGTTGGATTGTTCAGTTTGTTCCAAAAACATGAGCCGCCTTTCTCATTAAACAAATGCGATTATTTATATTCTAACGATTAATAAATAAATAAAACAAACTTATTTTTGAAATATTGTCTATTCCACTAAAGATATAAATATATATAACTACCGGTTTCGGCCTTACACCATCTTCAGGTCTAGTTATGAACTGAAGATGGTGTAAGGCCGAAACCGGTAGTTATATATATTTATATCTTTAGTGGAATAGACAATATTTCAAAAATAAGTTTGTTTTATTTATTTATTACAAGTTTCCACAATTGTTTTATTTATTTATTACAAGTTTCCACAATATGTCCGCGTTCCTCAACGTAGAAGTTGTTTTATTTATTTATTACAAGTTTCCACAATTGTTTTATTTATTTATTACAAGTTTCCACAATATGTCCGCGTTCCTCAACGTAGAAGTTGCTAACGATTAATGTTTTCCGGACAGTTGATCGTCCATAAGGACGAACCTTTACCTCACATAATTTATATTTTGCTATTATATTTCTTTTATTATTATTATTATTATTATTATTCCCCCAGCTATACGACAGTATAGGGGAAGTTATGTAAACGGTCAAAAATTTGATGCGGAGTTTTCAACGGAATTTCATGTTTTCCGAAGTCCAGATTCCAAAGAATAAAATAAATAAATGTTACTATGTGTCTGTGAACACGATAACTACCGTTAGAATTAGTGTATCGATATGAAATTTTATATGTGTATCCAAAACCCTCTAAAGACGACACCTATTGATTTTCCGCTAAATCGACCAATAGGAAAAGGGGGGATTAGAAGAGAGGCTTCACCCAAAAGTTCTAATAATTGTCAATAGAATGAGGGTATCGACACAAAATTTCATATGTAAATTTAATAAATCCCATAAGGACGACACTTAACAATTTTCAGCGGAATAAGCCAAAGGAAGAGAGGATCAGAGGAGGGCTCAACACAAAAATAACTGCCGATGTAATGAATGTATCGACCCAACATTTTATATTTGAAGTCAAAACCCCATGAGGACAAAACTTGTTAAATTTCAGCGAATTTGACCGAAAGAAGGAGAGTTCAGAGGGTTCGACTCAAACAACTAATAACTGCCGATGTATTGAATGTATCGACACAAAATTTAGTATGAAGATTTAGGACCCCCTATACAATTATTGATTATTAGCGTCAATTGTCGACTGGTTTTGGAGGGGCAGCGAAAAGTGACTAACCCTTTTCTTTTATTTATTTTTAATTTATTTGAATATTCTTAATTTATAATTTTTATTAATAACTAACAATATACGATATTATAGTGTTTATTGTTAATTTTCAGATCCAGTTCATTGGTGACGAATGCCGCAGTACCAATACCAGTTATTTCGCCACGTTCGCTTCAGTTTTCTTCCTGGTTGCATTGATATGTTTGGTGCAGTTAATTATGAGCATTGTTGCCGAATGGCAGAGGTAATATAATAATATATTTTTTTTTATAAGGGATGAAGGTATCACCGCGATAGAGTGCCCTATTGTGTTAGTCCTTACAGAAGCCCAGTATCTTTATTAAAGTCCAGGATTCTGCTGCAGGTTCCCTCCACAGCCTCAGTTCTGTTATAGACCCAAAGCAGTAAAACCTCTTGCTTTCTTGTGTTTTACACCGGCTTATAATATGAACCGGAGTCTCATTTTCCTCGCCACATTTCCTTCTAGCGATGCCCATATTGTGTAGGAGAGTATCCTGTGATCAGCCCTGTCATGGTTCTTAGGTTCACTCTGTTCATATTCTCGGCTCCTTTTCTCTCAGAGTTCCTCAACAAAGAGTTTTGAATCCTCTCCAGAACTGGATTGCCAACTTTTGGTCCTATAGGTTCTCTGTCAGCTCCCTGACCTCGATAATTGAGCCCTTTCTTTGCCCTCAAAACTCTTATGTCCTGGCATCCATTTCAACTCTACTCCATTTTGGTCTTCCAGCCACTACTTGAAGGCATTTCAGTACAATTTTGGCATCTATAATAGTAGGCAATATTAGGATTCGCTCTCTCCTGATGTTCTGTCCATTGATGAACCACACCCAAATATTGATTCTTCGCCCAAACTGTCGATTAATTTTAAAAAGAAAACAAGCTGATGATTAATTCTTGCTGGGGGCGTACATTGCCGGTGATCTTCCGGTGTATTTTCTATTACTCTCTTGTCTGATAGTTTTATTATATATTTGCTTATTATTCTATTAATGATATAAAATACATTTTAAGAAACATTTGTATTTTCCTGGTTATAACGCGCTTCTCTCTGTTATAACGCGCTTCTCTCCTGTTATAATGCGCTTCTCTCCTCTTCTCCCTGGAGGAGCGTTATAACGCGCTTGTCTCCTGTTCTCTGGAGGAGCGTTTTAACGCGCTTCTCTCATGTTCTCCCTGGAGGAGCGTTGTAACGTGCTTCTCTCCTGTTCTCCTTGGAGGAGCGTTATAACGCGTTTCTCTCCTGTTGTAACACGCTTCTTTCCTGTTCTCCCTGGAGGAGCGTTATAACGCACTTCTCTCCTGTTCCCTGAAGGAGCATTATAACTCTCTTCTCTCCTGTTGCCTGGAGGAGCCTTATAACGCTCTTCTCTCCTGTTCCCTGGAGGAGCGTTATAACGAGGTTTAATCTGTATATATTTTATTTTCGTAAAGGATCCTTATTGTTCCATATTGTCTCTCTTATTCGTTCGTCGAATTGCTCGTCTCTAACGTTTCTTTTGTGTTTCTGTTATGTTTTCTCAGGATGAAGGCACCCTCTTTGATGCGAGCCTGTAGAATCACCACACAGAAGTTGCTATATTTCGTGGTGTTCCTTGCCTCAGTCATCAGAGGGACATATTTCACCTCACCCGTAAATATAATAATATACAACTATTATTATATTAGTACTATCTTATATTTATAGTAGAATATAGTATTGTAATCGTGCAAAAATCCGAGAACGAGTTTTCAACGGATTGTCACGTTTCAAGGTCCCCGGGAATATGTTTTGAAACTTGAAACTTTGTGAGCGCTCCTAACACAGAAACGATTGTAGCTACGAACTTGAAATTTGAAATGAAGATGTGCTAACAACATCTGATTAATGAAAACTGACATAATTGCAGAGATATTGTGAAATAATTCAAATGGACTTGAAAATAAAATAAAACTGGTTTATTTAATATGTTGTCTAATTTCACTAACTATATATACATGGGAGTACTTTCGGTATTTCTACCATCCTCAGCCAAAAGCATAAGAGATAAGACTAAGTTAATTTTCAGAATGTCAGCCTCTCGAGGAACCCATTACCCTCCCTACTGGTGTTCCCCATGACGTCAGACATTCCTAACTAAGCTAAATTGTCAAGCTGTGAGATATTTTATGACAAGGCGGTCCCCATATTTCAAATGTGTGACCCCTTCTAAGATCTAGGTATAAAGCATTAACAATGAACAGGCGAATAATATAACATTAACAAATCAAAAATAATTGGTTCCAGTTACAACTTAATTAAAATTATTATACTGTAAATTATATAAATATATCTATTGGCAAGATTCAGATAAATCATATATCTATATATATATATATATATATTGGTAAATTCTATGTATATTTAAACGTACCTGTGCACATCGACTGGAGGGTCATATTATTGGTGACAGTAAAGGGGAATATTTTAGATTGGTTTGGTCGTTCATACAATTTCCATTTTTTAAAGTTCTGTTTATTTCTAATATTTCTAATGAGTTGAGCAATGTGCTTTTTTCGCAGAAATGAAGGTATTTTATGCCTGTGTCTTTATCAAACGTATGTTTGTGTTGGTTGATGTGTTGTGCAAATGTTGATTTTGTTATGTTGTGTGTTGTGTCCATGTTAGTATCTATTTCTGATATATGTTCTTTGAGTCTTTGTTTGAATTGTCTCCCAGTTTGTCCTGTATAGATTAGGTTGCAAGAGTTGCAATTTAATTGATAAACCCCACTCTTTTCTTCTGTTTTTATTCGGTCTTTCGTATTGTTAAGGTGTTTGTAAAGTGTCCTATTTGTTCTGAAACTAACTTTGAAGTTTTCTTTTTTAAGAATATTGCCTATTTGTTCAGAAATTTTCCCGTAATAGGGTAAGCTTACCCATTTCTTTGTTTCTGTTGTGTTTATTATGTCTAGTTTGGAGATATCTTTCAAATTGATTTTGTTGGTTACTTTTTTTCTAATTTTTTCTATTGTATGTTGTTTGTATCCGTTTTTTATGGCTATGTTGTTGATTATATCTATTTCTTTGTTTCTGTCTGTCACGTTTAGTGGTATTGTGTAAGCTCTATGGAAGAATGAGTAAAATGTCGCATGTTTATGTGATATAGGAGCGTTCGATGTATTGTGTATAATTGAATCTGTGGTTGTCGGTTTTCTGTAGATGTTTTATTCAAGTTTATTATTATTTATTTTTAAATTTAAGTCTAGAAAATTTAATTTGTCACCCCCTAATTCTATGGTGAATTTTATTTTTTCATGAATATTATTTACAAAGTCAAAGAGTTGCTTAATTTGTCTATTAGAACCATTAAATAAGATACATATGTCATCAACATAACGGTACCAGAAATTAATTTTATCATTGTGTATCGTTTCCCGTAAGATGAGTTTCTCTAAGTGGTCCATGAAAATGTCAGCTAATAGGGGGGACAAGCAGGAACCCATGGCACCCATAATATGACCCTCCAGTCGATGTGCACAGGTACGTTTAAATATACATAGAATTTACCAATATATATATATATATATATATATATAGATATATGATTTATCTGAATCTTGCCAATAGATATATTTATATAATTTACAGTATAATAATTTTAATTAAGTTGTAACTGGAACCAATTATTTTTGATTTGTTAATGTTATATTATTCGCCTGTTCATTGTTAATGCTTTATACCTAGATCTTAGAAGGGGTCACACATTTGAAATATGGGGACCGCCTTGTCATAAAATATCTCACAGCTTGACAATTTAGCTTAGTTAGGAATGTCGTGACGTCATGGGGAACACCAGTAGGGAGGGTAATGGGTTCCTCGAGAGGCTGACATTCTGAAAATTAACTTAGTCTTATCTCTTATGCTTTTGGCTGAGGATGGTAGAAATACCGAAAGTACTCCCATGTATATATAGTTAGTGAAATTAGACAACATATTAAATAAACCAGTTTTATTTTATTTTCAAGTCCATTTGAATTATTTCACAATATCTCTGCAATTATGTCAGTTTTCATTGATAATGCGTGTCGGGCAAATAATGCAGTTAAGTTTAAGAGATTAAGTGTTAGGTTCGCAAAAGCTAACAGAAACATTCGTTTTAACAAACAATGCCTAAAAGAAAATGTTATACCTAATTACATCAAAGTGTATACGAAAAATAGAAGTAAAGAAGCGGAAAAAGCAACCAGAAGAGCGGAATTGGAATGGCTACAATGGGAAATTAAACGATGGTATGGGATAAGAGATGAGCTCAGTAAGTCGTTATACCATTTAAGACAGGATTTATGTTCGCAGTACAACCATATAGAAATGGTTTTAATAGAGGATGTCATCAGGGAAGAAGTCTGGGAAATAAGTAGAGAAAAAACAAAGAAACAGGAAGACAAACTAAAGAAATTATTAAAGAAAAGAGGAACAGCTAACTCACATAGAGACGACCAGAACTTCTTGTTTCACAACAAAATTAAGAACCTATCGGATGTGAATCTAACAGATAAAGAAAACAAAGTTATGGAAAAAGGACTAAAATACAGCATAAAAACACCGGTCACCAAAAAACAAGCGGAAAAACTAGCAGCCACAGTGGACTCAATATTGTATGAAAGGGAACATTTCGACATAAAAACTATTTGCGCCCAGAAAATAAGGAGGAACCAAAACACTAGAAACACCCAAGCCACAACCAAGACAGAAGAAAGAACATTCCGAAATCTGAAGAAGAAATTGGAAGAGAATAAAGTTATCACTGTAAAAGCAGACAAAGGAAATACTCTAGTGTTGTTAAACAATAGTGATTATGTGGACAAAGTGTTGAGTTTTATAGAAACGAACGGTTTTGTTCAAATAAATAAGAATCCAACCATGGCAATACAAAAGAATGTACGTGCAACATTAAATAGATCTAAGTTCATCATAAAAGGTATGTATGCACAAAGACTTATAGCAATGAACCCCATAACTCCTAGACTAACAGGACTACCCAAAATTCACAAAGAAAATGTCCCAATAAGACCGGTAGTATCATTTATCAACTCGCCTACCCACAAATTATCTAAATTTCTAAATAAAAAACTGAGATCATTCATACAATTTCAACCCTCACATACGGTCATCAATTCTATAGACTTTGTAGAAAAAACCAAATCTATAAATATCACATCGGGGGCGAAACTATTGTCATTGGACGTCACCAATTTATTTACTAATATCCCCGTGGAGGAATGTCTCGACATTGTTAACTCGTTGATAATTAATACGAAACATTCAATTTTTGAAAAAATAGAAATATATGACCTTTTAAAATTATGCACTAGCCAAAATTATTTCATGTTCAATGAACAAATATATGAACAAAAAGACGGACTAGCCATGGGTTCCTGCTTGTCCCCCCTATTAGCTGACATTTTCATGGACCACTTAGAGAAACTCATCTTACGGGAAACGATACACAATGATAAAATTAATTTCTGGTACCGTTATGTTGATGACATATGTATCTTATTTAATGGTTCTAATAGACAAATTAAGCAACTCTTTGACTTTGTAAATAATATTCATGAAAAAATAAAATTCACCATAGAATTAGGGGGTGACAAATTAAATTTTCTAGACTTAAATTTAAAAATAAATAATAATAAACTTGAATACAACATCTACAGAAAACCGACAACCACAGATTCAATTATACACAATACATCGAACGCTCCTATATCACATAAACATGCGACATTTTACTCATTCTTCCATAGAGCTTACACAATACCACTAAACGTGACAGACAGAAACAAAGAAATAGATATAATCAACAACATAGCCATAAAAAACGGATACAAACAACATACAATAGAAAAAATTAGAAAAAAAGTAACCAACAAAATCAATTTGAAAGATATCTCCAAACTAGACATAATAAACACAACAGAAACAAAGAAATGGGTAAGCTTACCCTATTACGGGAAAATTTCTGAACAAATAGGCAATATTCTTAAAAAAGAAAACTTCAAAGTTAGTTTCAGAACAAATAGGACACTTTACAAACACCTTAACAATACGAAAGACCGAATAAAAACAGAAGAAAAGAGTGGGGTTTATCAATTAAATTGCAACTCTTGCAACCTAATCTATACAGGACAAACTGGGAGACAATTCAAACAAAGACTCAAAGAACATATATCAGAAATAGATACTAACATGGACACAACACACAACATAACAAAATCAACATTTGCACAACACATCAACCAACACAAACATACGTTTGATAAAGACACAGGCATAAAATACCTTCATTTCTGCGAAAAAAGCACATTGCTCAACTCATTAGAAATATTAGAAATAAACAGAACTTTAAAAAATGGAAATTGTATGAACGACCAAACCAATCTAAAATATTCCCCTTTACTGTCACCAATAATATGACCCTCCAGTCGATGTGCACAGGTACGTTTAAATATACATAGAATTTACCAATATATATATATATATATATATAGATATATGATTTATCTGAATCTTGCCAATAGATATATTTATATAATTTACAGTATAATAATTTTAATTAAGTTGTAACTGGAACCAATTATTTTTGATTTGTTAATGTTATATTATTCGCCTGTTCATTGTTAATGCTTTATACCTAGATCTTAGAAGGGGTCACACATTTGAAATATGGGGACCGCCTTGTCATAAAATATCTCACAGCTTGACAATTTAGCTTAGTTAGGAATGTCTGACGTCATGGGGAACACCAGTAGGGAGGGTAATGGGTTCCTCGAGAGGCTGACATTCTGAAAATTAACTTAGTCTTATCTCTTATGCTTTTGGCTGAGGATGGTAGAAATACCGAAAGTACTCCCATGTATATATAGTTAGTGAAATTAGACAACATATTAAATAAACCAGTTTTATTTTATTTTCAAGTCCAACATCTGATTAGATTCTAACCAGAATCGGACGAACATTGAGACCACTTTTCTTATGGGGCTTAAGTACATTTTACCAGATGTCGCTTATATTTATGACCTAATCAAAAATGCCATTAGAGAAAAGGGTAAAACACATTTTATATACAACACGATTTTTTCAGGTCGCCTGGTTTGCGAGATACATGCTCAAGTCCGTCGTTAAAAAATAGGTTCTTACTGAAAATATTCTTTATTAAATTTCCTATCGCTAATGTATTCTCAGATTCGAGATAAGACATACGACCAAAGTTATGGCGCCCCAAAGAAATATTTCAAAAAAATGTTTGAATTGTATCGCATAGCATTATATATAATGTACATGTTGATTAGCGACTGTAGATTCTTTAATTGTTGGAATATTGAGGGTCAGTCAATGATGGAAGAAAACACTATTCAAATGCTAACGTTTCGATATATTTTATATCATCATCAGGGCCTACAAACATGGAGGGGAATCAAGATTAGGATCACTTTCCTAGCTACCTGTACCTGTTTCAGCACCCCTGTATTATTGTACCATGTCATTGCAATGTAAGACTCCATCCAGTGTATATGCCTTCTCCCCAACCCTGCTTATTCATAGCCCTGATGATATAAAATATATCGAAACGTTGGCGTTTGAATAGTGTTTTCTTCCATCTTTGACTGACCCTCAATATTCCTACAATTATATATAATGTATATTTTTTATTGTCTTTTTTTTTTTTTATAAGAATTATAAAGAAAAATATGTATACTTAGTTAATGTGACACATGTCCGGGCTTTAACTATGAGGTCATATCGCCTACTACCAGAGCGCTCTTTCGTCGCTCTGGTGGACATGAGTCCGACTCTACTATGGGAGTCCTAAATTATGCCCTAAATTTTTATTCATCTAGAGAAGAGGTCTTTAACGAGTACATAACATCGTAAAGGCTTGGGACCATCGCTTAACGTCCCATCCGAAGAAAACGGCATGCTCTTAGCTCCCAGATAAAATTAACTAAGTGCCTCTGCCGGGTTTCGAACCAAGGCAAGCACGCATACCAATGAGCTACCGGTCCTCTCTTTAAACCTTGAGTCAATCTTCTATTAAATTGTTAAGAAGAATTATAAAATATTTTTAGAAGTGGTACATTAATTTTGACCAATAGTTTATTCCGATGTGTTCTATAGGAAACCTTTGACGATGGCTGGTCTCGCGGACTTCTCTCTGCCTACTACCCTCTACTCATGTCTGGATCCTCTCTGATCGTATGCTTCTGGGCTGAGGTAAATATACTCCAAGATACTGTAGAATACTTATCAATAGATATCGATATAATTTAAGAAAATTAATAGACAATTAAAAATGTTAACGACTTGAAAAATAAAATAAAACTGGTTTATTTAATATGTTGTCTAATTTCACTAACTATATATACATGGGAGTACTTTCGGTATTTCTACCGAATAATATTCATATATATATAATATTCATTGTTGGAAACTACACATTAACACCAAACTACAACAAGCACACAGTAGACTCAACCAACTCTACCCTCTCATTAACAGAAAAACACCACTTAAACACGAAGCCACGATACTTGTACACAAATCACTCATAAGACCCATATTTACATACGCCTCCCCCGTTTGGATGACAGCTAGCAAAACACTTTTAACAAAAATACAGACATTTCAGAACAAAGTTGTCCGGGTGGCCCTCAATGCACCCTGGTTCGTTAGGAACTCTCAAATTCAAGAAGAGCTGGGTCTGCCACCCATCAGGGAGCATCTCGAGCAACTGAAGGACCTCCACCACTCCAGACTCCAGTTCACCTCCGGGGCTGATGTCTACGGTCTTGGGCAAATAACTCAAGGGAGAAGACTGAAGGCTCGCCTATATATATCAAGACTTAAATTTTTTTTTTTCATTTTGTACAATGTTTCATTTAAATCTCTTTGTGTAAGGCACTGGAGTGCCGGCCCAAATAAATAAATTGATTGATTGGGTAGTAATTTTTGTTTTTTCTTCTTTCAGATTTTCCATTTGCGCGATCTGAGATGGAAACAACGCCAATTTTTGAGTAAATCTTTCCTGGGTTTTGTCACTTTCAACGTGATTGCATATTCTCTTCTTTTGGCTGAGTTTGCAGCTGTTCATTTTTTTAATGGACGCCCAGAGTTGAGAGTAAGTATGAAATTTCTTAAAATATCCTAACAGGACTGTATATATCTATATTTCACATAGACAATTACAATTACAAACATGAAGCACTATTTTAATTCCCCAGCTATAAGAAGTATGAAAGAAGTTACGTAATTGGTCAGAAATTCGAAGTTGAATTTTCACCGGAATTTCCTGTTTTCCAAAATTAGAAAAACAAAGCCATCCGGTGACTCACCGGCTATGTACTTAATGAATAAATTAAGTTTTCGCTCTCCCTCAAAGCCAATAGGCCGTTTGGAACTCATTTAATATAGAGGAGTTATTACAGAATGTTAGTTACCAGGTCACATGTTGTTATTAATAAGTGTTATCGTTATGAGTTTTTGAATTTAAATATACAATTTATTGTCGATACATTTATTACAACGCCAGTTACCAGTATTTTTTGAGTTGAACCTCCCTCTGATCCACCCCCACCCCTTCGGTTAATTCCACTGAAAATTAATAAGTGTCGTCCTTACTTTGAATTTATATATGAAACTTCTTGTCAATACATTCATTACAACAGTATTTATTATTGAGAGTTTGTTTTGAGTCTCCTACCAATCCCCTTCTTTCCGGCCGATTTGACTGAAAATTAATAGTTGTCGTCCTTAAAAGGTTCTGAATACACATATAAAATCGATAAATTCATTCTATCGGGAGTTATCGTGTTCAGTGACAGAATCAGGAAGTCGGAAAACATAAAATTCTGACTTTGACTGACGACGATCATGTTGCCAGAGTGAACGTTCTCCTGCGATCAAATCGTCGACTTAACCATTCGTTGTAATTGCAACCGCATGGATGAAAATGATTTTGATTTTGGGCCACCCGTAAATTTAACTTATTTAATATAATTTATTTTATTTTTTAATTTAATATAATTAAAATTTATATTTAACTTTCCTGATTACTCGATCACTCTTCCTATTTATTATTGACATATTTTTTTCCAGTTCCCCCTCGAACTTGTTATCATATTTGCTGTTTACTTACAATAGATAAGATAGGAGACCCCTATCTCATTTTATAAATATTTCTACGTTATACTTGACTTTAGTTGCACCTATAACCTGCATTTAATGTAATGCATTGTCTGCAGGGTTTCTACTCCCTTATATTCAACGTCTGCTATGCTGTTTTGCTGTTTATCGTTGTGATTTTCTTCCTCATCTATGGTGTTGAAGTATTTTTCAAAGTAAGTATGTAAATATAGTTTGTAGAAAATAATTACATTTTTTGATTTATTTTGTTGATACATTCCACGACAAATCATTTACGAAGATGCTATCTGAAAATTTAAAAAAAATCAAGATTGAATTCAAAATATGTTTATTGTAACTTTAAACTCAAGTGATCAAACATCAAAAAAATTCAAGATTAAAGTAGTAGACTCTCCCTTATCCGGCGTTCTTTTAACCGGCACGCTCCCTTATCCGGCGCTCGCAAAATAATATCAAATTTGTTAATCTAAAATTAACATTCAATTATTAGATTATCAATTATATGAGCCACGTGTATTTACGAGCACATAATAATTCCGTAACTCACGAATCTTTTATATATTTTTATTGTACATACATACATATGTACATTGTATTTATAATGAAGGGAACGCTAATACAATATTTTATTACTTCACTAATATCCTATAAATAAATTATAATAAATACATAGTTGAAAATAAAACATTTGAAAATTACCGATTTTTTTAACAAATAATAATTTTAGATTTTGTTTTATATATATTCCTATGTAATTAAACTCAGATTTCAAAATATTTTTTTAATGCTTGGATAAATATACATATGTACGTAGATACCTATAATAAATCAATGTTCAGTATGTAGATATTTGTCAATTTAATAGATGTTATCAACAAAATACATACTTGTATTATTCCTTAGCTCACGTAAAAACACTTTTTTTTTATGCTTTAATTGATATATTTTTTCTCATTAATTGATAATTTCCGTTATCCGGCGTCACGTCGGTCCCGGCAACGCCGGATAAGGGAGAGTCTACTGTATCAAGTTTAAAGTATGGCTAAAATACGTCAGTTATTGATATTTAAAATAAATGTTGCCTACCTGGGTTCATTCACTTGGGGTAGGGGTCTTTTGCGACTACCTGACATCGCACAGGCTCGGCACCATCGCTTAACGTCCCATTCGAAGGACGGCGTACTCAAGTTTTTTTTTTATCTCCTAGTTGAAAAAACTGGTCTCGAACCCGCGATCTTGAGCTCAATAGGCTAACATGCTCTCTCTGAGCACCGGCTCCCTCTAAAAAATATTTATTATAAGTATGTATTTTTGACGAATTAAACAGTATAAATGTTAAACTATTTCTTTGTTTTTATTGCTAATTTAGTTTACGTTTTTTTAGTTTATTCATTGCTGATTTGACTAACATGACGTTTTTTATTTATTTTTCTAGGTTCGTGGAGGATTCTTAATTGACGAAAACATTTCAAATAGGTTAGATGAAACGCAGACATTGTTCAAAAATGGACAGGTGAGCCATCGAAAGTCAGTACTTTTATTTTTTATTTATTTTTTTTAATTTTCTAGTTATTAATATATGAGGACCTCCTCCTTAGAGACGGAGCGGAGACTCATGGCCCATTGCCCTCAAGCCCTGTTAGTACCCATACTCCCACTCATTGTGTTCAGTATGGTTTAGATATATATAGTAGATACATTGGGAGGGTTGGTATGTACACCTAGGGACCTAAGCATCCAATGCTCTTATCCCTCCCCTGTTAGCTTCTACAGTAGGAATTCTACTCTGGTTTAGTTATTCAAGTTAGGAGTCTTTAACGAGTACCTAACATTGCACAGGCTTGGGACCATCGCTAAACGTCCAATCTGAAGGTCGGCATGTTCAAGGTTTTTTCACCTAAAGGCCTAAACCATGGCCGTGTTTTGAACCCGCGATCTTGAGCTCGGTAAGCAAGCACGCTACCTCTGAGGTCAAGATCGCGGGTTTAAAAAATGACAAAGACTATGGTTTGGTAGGCTGTTTTATTTCATTTATCTTAGGAATTTTAACATTTTTCATTGACACAAAACCCCAGTTAGGCCGCAACTTGCTTGTTCCGCCTTTCGGAAAATGTAGTAGTGTGTTATTCCCTTTTTTTAGTTCTCTGATAAGCCAAGTTAATTATCATTTTGTCTGTGATCAGATGTTCAAAAGACGGAATGCAGTGAACACTTCCCAGTTGCATCAGTCACGTCTGGGTCTTCTCAGTCAAGCCATAATGATGTTGGCGATCATCCTGTGTCTCTGTTCTGAGTCGCTTGGCGAATATCTTCAGATTAAGTGAGTAGTAAGTTTAGTATAGTAGTCGTAAGTGTAGTACAGTAAAACCCCTTTGCAGCGGACAGTCACGGGACCAAGAAAATTGTCCGTTCCAGAAGGGTGTGTCAATTGAGGAGGGTTTAAAAAAAAATACAAAACGTTTAATTTGCTTTTGTGTTTAATACTACATATATAGGGAACGAACAATAGATAATTGAATGGGTGGCTGGAAGAACGTTGCATGTTGAAAATAGGAATTTTTTTTTTTCAAGTTATAGAGCCCTTGATATATCTCTGGCAACCCCCACCCATTTTTTTTAGTTAGATTTTAAGTCAATAGAGTGCAATTGACTTAAAATCTAACTAAAAAACCAATTTGGGGGTTGTCAGAGATATATCAAGGGCTCTATAACTTGAAGAAAAAAAAAATCCTATTTTCAACATGCAACGTTCTTCCAGCCACCCATTCAATTAGATAAAACACACGTAATAATAGTTATTACAGATTATAAGTTAATAAAGCTAACAGTAGGTATGTATGATACTTAACATTTTCGCAGAGATATTGTGAAACACTTCGTAAAAAATAAAGAAAATTGTAGGTTTTTTCAAACTATTGTCTAATTCACAAAATATATGGGAATACTTTCGGTATTGCTACGACGAGTATCGTGGCTGAAGATGGTGGCAATACCGAAAGTACTCCCATATATTTTATTTATATATCTTGTGAAATAGACAATATTTCTAGAAACATTTTTTTCTTTATATTTTTTAGCAGGTATGTATGCCTGTTTCACAAACTGCGAATTCTACGAATAATAAAAAGCATTGAAAATTACATTTTTCAAATGAAATGTTTTGTAAGTGTCCGCTTGGGAGAGGTAAATAAACGAATAGAAGATAAACGAACATAAAATTCCTAATATTGATAAATTATAATAAAAACTAAATGATAAAACTTGTAATAAAAGTAACCTTGATGTCGAAAAATTGGTTGTCCGCTTCCATTAGAGGGGTGTCCGTTGCGAGGGTGGTAAAAATACATTAGAGATTTTTTCGCCAGAGATCTTGTGGAAGTTCATTGTAAATGCTACTGAATAAAAACTTAGAACGAGTCAGAAAAATTCCACTATATTTATATGAAAAACACAATATATTTCGCTGGTTAGAGCATTCTCAAGTGTACAGGATACAGACTTCTGACTAGGATAACTTATGACAGGATACAAACTTATGAAGTCATGTACACTTGAGAATGCTCTAACCAGCGAAATATATTGTGTTTTTCATATAAATATAGTGGAACTTTTATGACTCGTTCTAAGTTTTTATTCAGTAGTATTAAAAATACATTGTTTTCATATGCATCGGGCTGGGACATCGCAAAATTGTACCTATGGAGAGGTGTCCGTAAAGAGGGGTTTTACTGTATAATAGTCGTAAGTATACTATAGTAGACATAAGTGCAGTAGTAGTAATTGTACTATAGTAGTTGTAAGTATAGTATAGTATTCGTGAGTGTAGTACAGTAGTCGTAAGTTTGAAGTAGGGACAACGTGCACAGAGTTATAGCGTCTCAAAGATTAGTTTTCCTAACCTAACGAAAACTATAGGTATTAATCATCAGCTGTTAAATAAACCTATGACAGGTTTTAAAAGTCTTCGGTGAATCACCTGTAATGTACTTCCCCAGAACGAATTATTCAATTAAATTTTCGCTCCCCCTCCAAAACCATTCGACAGTTTGCGCTAATGTTCAACAGTTGGCTTACATTGGTGCTCCTAAATCCTCATACTAAATTGTGTGTCAATAAATTCATTACATCGGCAGTTATTAGGAGGTTAGGTTAGGTTTTATGACTCATGCGCTCTTTCGTCACTCTGGTGGACATGAGCCCGACTCTACTGTGGGAGTCCTAAATTTTGCCTACCCTAAATTTTTATTCACCTAGGGCAGGGGTCTTTAACGAGTACCTGACATCGTACAGGCTCGGGGCCATCGCTTAACGTCCCATCCGATGGACGGCGTGCTTAAGATTATTTTACCTCCCAGATAAAATAAATTAAGGGCCTCGGTCGGGTTTCGAACCTACCAGCGCCCCCTAATCTCCCTTCCTTTTGGTCGATTCGGCGGAAAAGCAATAGGTGTCGTCCTTAGAGGGTTCCAGATACAATATAAAATTTCATATCGATACATTAATTCTACTGTGAATTATCGTGTTCACAGACACATAGCATTTTTTTTTTTCTAGTTCGGAAAACATGAAATTCTGTTGGGAACTCCGCATAGAATTTTTGACTGATTACATAACTTCCCCTAAACTTTTACTATACAGTAAAATAAGTAAAATGCAGGTAAATTACTGAAAATTAAGAAATTAATATTTAGAAAGGTTTTTCAACATTATTTCTTACATTTTAATTATAGTACACTGAAAAATATTTTTCTGCAGGCGATGGGTGTTGTGTGAGAAAATGAATAATAAACATTAAAATAATAAATATGAACTTGAAATGAGGAATGAATGGGGTGGGGGTTACTTATGCTAACTTAGATCTGATTAAATTTTGGCCAAAATCGGACGGAAATTGAGTCCGGGGCCTAAGTACCGCTTATATTTATGACTTAATCGAAAATCTTTTCAAGTAATAGTTTTATAAAAAACAAAAATACTTATTTTAAATGAAGTACGATTTTTCGAAGGTCGTCTGTATTCGGGATACTTGCTGAAAACCATCCTGAAATGTAGTTATGACACACATAATTTTTGACGTTACCTTGATTTACTCGAGATTCTGGTAGTAGGCGATATAACCTCGTAGTTAAAGCCCGGGCATGAGTCATAATAACTAACTGTATATTGTATATTTTTTATATTTATATAAAGTTTTTCTCTTCTCTTCCACATTTTCATTAATTTTATTTATTTATCACAGTTCTAAAAGTAATTTATTTGTATTTTTTCCAGAGTTCCTGTGCATCGAAAAAATTGGTTAAACGTTGTTTTTAGAACGGTTGAGATTGGAGTGGCATTGTGGTTTCCTTGCGTTCTTTGGAATTGCATGAGGTGAGTTGTATTTTTTTTTTTAATTTAAATTAATATAATATAGTTTATTATTTAATTATATATAAACATGAGTTTATGAATATCGAAAATGATTTCCCACGAGCAACTGACCGGAATACTCTTTCGTCGCTCTGGTGGACATGATGAGCCCGACTTTTCCCTGCGAGTCCTAAATTTTGTCTGCTTTAAGTAGAGGTCGTTAAATTTATAAATGTTTTAATGAGAGTTATCTAGGGAAAATTATAAGTGCATAAAAACTAGATAATACAATTGTTTTAATAAAAGAAAATTGCAGAAAAAATTCGCTAATTGAAGCCGTTCGAATACTGGGGCCATGATCTCATTTATCTTAAGAAAAACTATAAATAAATAACAATAATAAGATAAATACATAAATAAAATGATTAAAAAAGAAATGAAAACCTAATTAAGAAATGATACTTAACATTTTTTGCAGAGATATTGGGAAACACTTAATAAAAAATAAAGAAGAACGTATTTTATTTAAAAAATATTGTCGTATTTCGCAAAATATATGAGAGTATTGCTATCATCTTCAGCCACGTTTTAAAAAATACTAAATGAAATCAACATGTAAAGTGAAAACGCCGCTAGCTCAGTGGTATGCGTGCTTGCTTACTGAGCTCAAGAACGCGGGTTCGAAATCCGGCCCTTAGATTTTTTTTATCTAAGGAGTGAAAAACCCTTGAGTTGAGCATGTCGTTCTTCGGAAGGGACATTAAGCAATGGTCCCGAGCCTGTGTGATGTCAGATTCGTTAAAGACGCCACCCTCGATGAATCTGCTCTGGTAGTAGGCGATATGACCTCGTAGTTAAGCCCGGACATGAGTCATAATAACTGACATGTAAAGGTACAGTACCTTGGGTTCATTGCTTAACGTCCCATCAAAAGGACGGCATGCTTAGGATTTTTAGATAAGTCGATTAGACTTAGATTCTGCATGACAAATTATTCTTTAACTCAGCTTTTTTAATGTCCAAAATTAGTGTTTATGATAACATACCTCTTTGTTAGTTATTATGACTCATGTCCGGGCTTTAATTACGAGTTCATATCGCCTACTACCAGAGCGCTCTTTCGTCACTCTGGTGGACATGTGCCTGGCTCTAACTATGGAAGTCCTAAATTTTGCCTACCCTAAATTTTTATTCGCCTAGGGCAGGGGTCTTTAACGAGTACCTGTCTTCGTACAGCCTCGGAAACATCGCTTAACGTGCCATCCGAAGGACGGCGTGTTTAAGTTTATTTTACCTCCCAGATAAAATAAACTAAGGGCCTCGGTCGGGCTTCGAACCCCCAAGCAAGCACGCATACCGGCGCCTTCTTACCTCTTTGTTAAAACGTGATTCAATCGTTATTGTAAACAGTTCTTTATCACTTGTTGAATATTCTAATAAGGAATTTTTTATAATGTTTACATTTAGATCAATAATAATCATATAACAGGGAAAACTGTTATCCAATCACTGTTTGTTGTAGATTATTTTTGATAGTTACTATTATACTGATTACTATGAAATTAATAATTTCATTAATTTGTTCACTTTTGTTGTGAAAATAGTCTAACCTTAGTGACCTTTATAACCACCGATTACATACAAATCTGTTCAGATAAGCAACTATAGTTTGTACGATAACTATAAATATAAGTATTATACGCAGTTATTATAGGGGTCTTATCTCAACCATCTTATCGTGGTTGGTCCGACTTCTTTGATACATTTAATTTAGTTGTGTTCATGGTGCAGTGAAGATAGTACCTCCATGCAAGGCCATTCTGTGTATGTTTTCACTTTTCTTTTTAAATATATAATATTTATAGAGGGCGCCGGTAGCTCAAAAACCAAAGGGTCTAGGCCGGGGAACCCCGAGCTCAGCAGGCTAATACGCTACTTCTCAGTACAGTAGACGTACATAGTCTATAACGATATGTAATTGTTTAATTTTAGTAACCAAGTCACATGGTGTTTTATTGATAAACAATTTCGATTTGGATTACCATAAAAAACGATAATGTTTAAAATACATTTTTTTGATAATGTCTTAATAGGCGAAACGGTAGTTCAGTTGCATGCGTGCTTCCTTACTGAGCTCAAGGCCCTTAGTTTTTTTTTTTTTTTAACTGGGAGATGAAAAAATTTTGAGCACGCCGTCCTTCCGATAATTCCGAGCCTGTGCAATGTCAGATACTCGTTAAAGGCACCCTACTATAGATGCACAAAAATTTAGTGTAGGTAACCGACCCCCACAGTAGCGTCGGGAGTGCTGAAGGAGCGCTCTGGTAGTAGTCGATATGACCTCGTAGTTAAAGCCCGGGCTTGAGTCATAATTACTAACTATAATTTTATATATACATTTTTTTACTAAAATCTATGGGAAGTTTTGTAATCGGTCAAAAATTCGATGCTGAGTTTTCAACGGAATTTCATATTTTCCGACCTCCAGATTCCAAATATGAAAAGAAAAGTCTATGTTTGTGTGTAAATAAATATATCGAGAATGAATGTATCGACAAGAAATTTTATATGTGAATCCAGAATCCTCATAACGACGACACCTATTGTTTTTGAGCCAAATCGACCAATGGGAAGGGGGGAGCATAACATAAAATCTCAAATAACTGCCGATAGAATGAATGTATCGACATGAAATTTGTTATTTGAATTCACAACCCCATGAGGACGACACATTAATTTTCAAGGGCTCAATTCAAAAACCCTGATAACTGCCAATGTGAAGAATGTGTCGATACAAAATTTATTAATACCCTATATAGTCAACTATTGAATATTAGCACAAATTTTCGACTGGTTTTCGAGATAGAGCGAAAAGTTAATAGATTATTTCATTTATTCTGAAGTATATTGCCGGTGATTCATCAATATTTTTTTTATATCATTTGTCCTTAAAGTGTATTATTTTTTACATTAAACTTTTCTGAAATAAAATTTAATTTTTCTGTTTCCGAATACAGTTTTGCGACCAGTGTCGATATAGTAGAAACAATCATGAAAACAAACAACTTGTTTATCACTTTTTATTGTCTGATTTCACAAAAATATATACAATAAAGTGTAGCAGTTTCGGATTACGACATCCTTAGCACAATGTTCAAAAGTCACTTTTAATTTTTCTCTAATCTTGCCAGTTTCCTGATCCTGAGGGTCTTATCGCTTCACGTCTTGAGATATTCTCGAAGGACATTATTTTGATAATTTCTGATGACATGACTTTTTGATAACGTTTAACGTTGATGTGATTCTCTCACATTTCTGCTTAATTTGCATAAAATTAAATTCTTGGTAAAAAAATCTAACAATATTTACCTAGTTACATGCAGTATAGGGGAAGTTATGTAATCGGTCAAAAATTTCGTTTTATTCTATTCAAAAAATGAACGCTTAATATTTTTCAGCCAAATCGATCAAAGGGAAGGGGTAGGGGGCTTAACACAAAAACTCCAATAACTGCTTTTGTAATGAATATATTGTCACAAAATTTTATATTTATATTCAAAATTTCATAAGGATGACACCTATTAATTTTCTACGAAATCGGTCGAAGGGAAGAGGAACCAGAGAAAAGGTAAATACTCCAATAACTGCCGATGTAATTAATTAATTTATATGCCGCAATATTGAGTTTTAGCCCAAACGGATTGGCATTGGAGGGAGCGCGAAAACGTAATTGATTAATTTTTGCTCGGGAAGTATATAGATGATTCATCGACGAATTTTTAAAAATGTTTTTACTTTTTTATACCTTTAGCGTATAATTTGCTTTTAGTCGTGATTTCGACTTTCATTGCCCTATTGAGCGCGGGACATGTTGGAGCTGTCTAAAACCGAACGGTTCTGTCATGGAGACCCTTCAAGAAGTGATCCTTGAGGCAACATCTCCAGAGCGGTGGCGAAAAACCCTAAAGGCCCCAGCCAGGAGTAAAATAATAATAATAATAAATTTATTTCCGTTAAACCAATACATGGTAATAGGATACGTCAAAAGAATTTATACATTAAGATAGCTTATAAATTAGATTTTTATCTACTTGAGTCTAACACACCTCTGATTAGTAGTAATAACAAAACTATTAAAAAAAGTAAAATGAAATTAATAAAAACTGAATAAATAAATACTTGAAAATATATGAGTATAAAAACAAATTAATACAAGATACGTTTATAATAAGTAGACACATTTTTCAATTTAATAAAAATTAAGATAACTATTTTTCAAAAAAAACTCTTCGGAAGTGTTTTTATCCCAACGATGTTTCGGGACGTTCTTACGTCCCATCATCAGGTCCCAATGTGCGAGATATAGAAAAGAAAGAAAACAATGTAACTATAACAATATATGAAAAATAATATATATATACACTTTTATATACATTCATTTATAATTTATTGATCTATATATTATATATATTAATCAATTATAAGTGAATAAATAAAACAATATAACGTACATTCGACTGACCTTTAAGGTGTGGAGGAACTCTGCCCCCAAAAAAAAAAAAAATGAACGCTTTGTATCAAATAATGTTTTTGGATATGAAACACGATTCTTTATTGTGATTATATTATTCTTTTTGAACTGTGAGAATAAAATTCCGTTTCTGTGTATTGGGTTTCCTCTAACATGAACATTTTTAGTTGAAATTAAAATTTTTCTATTGTATCTATTGACTTCAAGAAGTGGGGAAGGGCATTAAATAAATTAATTCCTTTATGTTTAGTTATTCGAAAGTCTTTTTTCTTCCTGGTATCGGAATCGTGACTAGTATTGTTGAGAGGGAAAATATTTCTATTTTTCCTGATAACCATTAATGTTTCAAATATAAACAGCGATGGCAAAGGCAGGATTTTAAGTTGTTTAAATATTTCTCTGCAGCTTGTTTTTTGAGTAATATTGTTTATAATTCTTAATGCTTTTTTCTGAACTCTGAAAATATTAATATATATTTTTGCAGGTATTATATTAATTGTTCTACCAATTTTTGTTTCAGTCCAGAACAGCTGTGGATTCTGAACCCTAAAAGATTGTTAAAAACTCGTGATTTTGAACTGACAAGATGTCGAACCAGCGAGGAAGACAATCAGAGGGAATCTGGCGGAGATTGCTCAACGAACAGAGGTAAGTTTTTTTTTTTATAGTTGGTAAGGTGAAACATAGTACTTCATATTCAGGTCTAGGGAGGTATTTTTCAATCAGTTCGAAAAACATTGGCTACTTTCTCATCAGAGCGAAATCCTACCTCAGGGAGCAATGTTCGGAGAGTGGTTAGTACATCCTTCACTAACCTACCTCAAGGACAAACTTTCTCCTTACAATGTTCGAATATGTTTCGATATAGATAATTGAAATACACAATTTCTTTGTCAAACTTCACTCACTATATATTCTCAAATACTGAACTAGTTTCGCCGTGTTAAGGCATTATCAAGAGTCACTTACAAACTGACAGAATTGGTTGACGGGGTAGAAGGTACAGTTATGGAGGGTTTTTTTAGGTAATGACGGGGAATCCCTTGTTTTTGTTACTCTATACATTCCAATAAACAGATATTTACAAGAAAATACAAAATAAAAAAGAAAGAAAAATTATATATATATATAAAATGTAATAAAGCGAATCTAACAGTAAAGTGTTGGTATTTATATAGGTATGACTCATGAATTATATAAATGTAAAATATAATAAATATTAAAGTGAATAAAAACAAATACAAAGAATTTAAAGGCAAATTAAAACATCAAATGAAAATTATAGTATTCTCTGAATGTCAGTTGGCAAAACATTTCTACAATCATCAGACTCTTAGCTACTTGATATTTAAATTAAGAAGGGGGGAATGGTTCAGTTCTATTTGTTCATTCACATAATTTTCATTTGATGTTCTAATTTGTCCTTAAATTCTATTTATTTGTTTTTATTCACTTTAATATTTATTATATTTTACATTTATATAATTCATGAGTCATACCTATATAAATACCAACACTTTACTGTTAGATTCGCTTTATTACATTTTATATATATATATATATTCTTTTTTATGTTTATATTTATTATTATCTTGTAAATATATGTTTATTGGAATGTATAGAGTAACAAAAACAAGTGATTCCCCGTAATTACCTAAAAACCCCTCCATAACTGTACCTTCTTCCCTGTCAACCAATTCTGTCAGTTTGTAAGTGACTCTTGATAATGCCTTAACACGGCGAAACTAGTTGAGTATTTGAGAATATAGTAAAGTTTGACGAAAAAAAAATTGTGTATTTTAATTATCTATTCCTAGAATGGAGCTTCACAAAGTAAATCTGGAAACCATAAATTATATGTTTCGATATAGTGAAAAAATAATAAAAATATATACATATTAATGTCGGTTTACGCCGTCGCACAGTGTGAAATTTATGAGTTTTGATTTTCAAAATTCGATCCCCCGCTCAATTTTTGATCAATTGATGAAACTAGGTGCCAAATATTCGTGAAAGCTTGCTTTTTATCAGGTAACTGGAGGTTTCGTCATCAGGGTATCATATGCCAATTGACAACTGCCAAAACTACGCGAAAATTTTTAAAAAATTTGAATTGAATTGATTTTTTCTAGCTTTTTTGTAGACAACAGCTGTGAATATTTTTATCGAAAAAAAAGTCGAAGTTTGTGAGTTAGAACACTGAAAAAAAAACGGCTCAAAAAAAGTGGTGTCAGATGGTAAACCGAAAAGGGCTTCGCTCGGATTTTTACATTTAAAATCGAAAAATTCTATTTTGCGCTAGAATTTTGTCTCTCAATTGATTTCAATGAGGATTTAGTTTTTCGGTGATTATTCCTCCGTGGTATGTTCGATTTCAGATGTTTTTTAGTAGTAAACCATCGTCACCGTGTCCACTACCATCGTGGCAAATTTCAATGTGATCGGTAAAGGGGTTTAGGAGGAGTACGAGTACAACGAAATACATGAGTCGCCTAAGAAAGAGCTTCGTAAACTCAGCTCATTAATTTTGTGAAGGGGGAAGGTGAGTGATCTGTAAGCATGGTTTGTATAAGAAAGTCCTGTAATGACAACAACATTTTCATAATATGTACATAGTGAGTAATGAGCAACATAGCCATGTTGTTAATTAAACGAAGATAATTAGTTTATTGAGAGGGTGATTGAACTAATATACCTCAAGTGTATTAAAGTGGATTGGCATTAACTAACTATAAAAATAATGTTAGAAAATATATCTATCTATAAATAATATATATATATATATATATATATATATATATATATTATTTATAGATAGATATATTTTCTAACATTATTTTTATAGTTAGTTAATGCCAATCCACTTTAATACACTTGAGGTATATTAGTTCAATCACCCTCATATATATATATATATAATACATATCTTATCTTGTCCACTTGTCTTCTAATTTCAGAAAGACAGTTCAAAATAAACTAACTTTTGTGTTGTGTTTTATTAGAGACAGAACTTCTGAAAAATTTCAGTGTATTATATGAGTTGTTCAGAGGCTAGATATACTGGGTGGGATGGTGAGTACACCTAGGGACCTAAGCATTCATTCTCTATTAGCTCTTCTCGAGTTCTACTCCGATTTAACTAGGATAGGGGTCTTTATGAATAAATGACGCCGTGCAAGTTCGGGACAGGCATTTAATGTCCACTCCGAAGAACAGTCTGCTCATGGATTTGTAGAGAGAGTGGGAATAGTGAAATTTACAGTTGAAAAAGATTTATAATAATGCAGTAGAGCGTCAGTTATCCGAACTGGCTTCATGGAAAAAAAAATCAAATTAGTTTTTCCATGAGGGAAGCCTAATTAATTCTTGCGTTGTTAGCTGTATAAGGGATATCAGTTTTTCGATTAATTCAGTTTGAAGGGCAGACAGTCAATATTTGTTTACTAACAACTAACCTGTATGTCTATGTATGTAATTTGTTCATTGGATTTTTCCACTGAATCCCTTTCCATTCGTGTGGTCGATTACCAGTCAATGCTCTCAGTTTCAAATCATTCATTGTGAGGTGTACATTGAATTAGTCAGTGGTCTGTGATTAAAACTTGTTTGCTACCACATTTCCTGTAGAAATTTGATCTCTTTTGTTTATTTAAATTTTGATTTCTACAGTAGTTTGCCGAAAATTGCCCTAAAAAAATATTATCAATAATTTAAGACGTGCAATTTTTAAGAAAGTACACGTATACAACGAAAAAAAATTCAATTAAACAAACTTTACACTTGGATTCACAAAGAGATACCAATTTTTAAATAATTTTAAATAATATTAATTTCTAATCCAAAGGTTTTTTAAATGATACTACTGGGACAACAGGGAAGATGAATAGAATAGAATTTGAAGAGGACAAATAATTGGGTTATTATCTATATTTACATATTTAAATTTAAAAAAAACTTATTTGAACAAACAAAACAAAAATTTACAATGGCACAAAAACATTAAATTAATACTTAAAAAACTATTTCTTTTTTTATTTGGGCATATTGAAAAATATATATTATTAATTGTACCTTCTCGACGCCTCTACCACAAAAACCAGACCCCGTCAACTCTTCACACTTTAAATTCCACCCCAGTCAACTTTCATCTAATTGTTCAACTTCATTTTATTTAAAACATATCAAACCACATGCACCGTTTAAGAGCTAGCTCACGACTCCATTACATTTAACACTATTTCACAGCTGTTTTTTATATGTTTTCTTGTTTTGTTTTCTTAAACACCTTGATATATATCTAATATATATATGATATTAGATTATAATAAAAAAAAATTACCTCTTTTCATTAAAATATTCATTAAAAAAATGTTCCGTAGTGTACATCACATTTGCCTTTTCCTTCTTTTTAAAAAAAAATGTTTGTTCACAAAATTTTTTTTTTTTATAAGTTCTTTCAGATTTAATTTCTTCCTATACACAGGTTGATTAGCTTCTTCCTCGAATCCACATGATAAGCTTCCTCCTTCAATACACAGATGGATTAACGTCTTCCTCCAATACACAGGTAGATTAGCTTCCTCCTCAAACGCACATGTTGGCTGGCTCCTTGATGTCTTCAACTCATTGCTCAACGATGTATCGAAGTCTCTCTCTCACTTACACTCACTGATTTATTTTTATTTTTTATATGCCCAATTCGACGCTCTTTTTATACATATATGCCCATTTTTATTTTTTTTTATAACTATTTACAATTATTAAACTTATATATATACGTACCTAATTTCTAATAAACAAAAACAAATATTAATCTAAAAATTTACAATTAATCCTTAACCTAAAGAAAATGTTAACTTAAATTTATAAAAATTTGAACTAATTGAACATAAAAAATATAATACTAAATTTTTACATATTTACAGGATCAGTCATAGTCATGAAATCAAGTTTGGAAATAATCAAGTTGCATATAGATTTAAGAAATTGCCAATTAATTTTACTTTCCGCCTTTACCATCAATATACAATTGTATGTATTCAAAATAATTATATAAAAAGATTGTATATAAAAAATTTACTTGAAATAAAAATTAAATAAATCCTTCGGTTTTACTTCATCACACTTCCAAAATATTACTAAACAATCAAAATTAGGCCTCACGCAGGGTAATAAGGAATACAAATTTAATTTATTTAATATATATATAGTACTTGTCTTTTGAGGTATTAAATTCTTTGAGACGTCCTTCATACTTCCTAACTAAAAAAATGTATCTCACATATATTTTTACTTCAACTTCCTTCTCTACTAATAACTCCCTAATAATAATAACTTCATCGTTGACGTAGCAAAAATACGGTTCCTCCTATCTCAGGTAGGCAACCAACACTACATCATAAATCTCCTATATATATATCGCTAGTTCTTTCTAGTCGACACAAAAAAAAATCATCTCTCGCAGATCAAAAAAAAAATATAAATCTCCAATTAATCACTAGCTCTTACTAGGATTAAAAAAATAATTTCTCCCAAAACAAATCTATATAATCCCGACGTCTAAAAGAATGTCATCAGCAATTAATTCAAAACTTCTCTAATTAATATTACCCTTTGTTTGTTCCTATTCCTAAAGTTATATAATTTGCTCCTACAACTCTTCCCATTCTCATCTACTCTCTCTATTAAACAAATTTACGTAGAAAAAACATGTTACTCAAATAATAAATGAAATTGTCTAAATGATAGAATTTATAATAACAAAAACTTAATAACCTATGCATACATACAATTTATAAAATATATTATCCTTTCAAGGCTTCTATACAGTTTCGTTCGTCTTTCTAATTTATAATATTATTATGATTTAGTCACGTCCGGTATCCTAGCTGAACAGTTCCGAAACAGAAAATCTGTCCCCTTGACTCGGCCTCAGGAAGTTCGTCATGTCTCCAAAGAGATCTAGGCATCTCTCAGCCTGCTGATTTTATCTTTCTAACATTTGTAATAAAAAATATAATAAAAAAAAATCGATCTTCTTCCATATTATGTTCGTTCAAAATCAGCTGTCTAGTTGAATAGTGGGCTCGTCTGTCCACTCTGCTATACCTTCAATACTTCAATTTGGTTCAGATCCCTAATGAACTATTCCCCCCCTTTTTCTTAAAATATGGCTTTATTAGTGTCGAATGAAATTTTCCTCTGTCTTTGTCCAAGTTATCTGGGTCTGTAAGTAAGTATGTCGTGTCCCCATAACTAATTTTGATCCTGTACGGCCCTTCATATATATTTCGGAATTTTGTTGCTTGAGTCAGAGTTTGGTCCAATGTTCTCAACGATTTTACCAGTACTAAATCCCCCACCTGAAATTTATAAATTGTATGACTATTGTCAAATTCCCGCGCGTGTTTTTCCCCCGCGATTTTAATATTGTCAAACACCCTTTCCCTTAATCTTCGTAAATACCCCTCATTAAGGTGTGTGTCGTCTGTTAATATGTCACTGTCTTTGTCCACTGTTCGATGGTACAAGTTGGACCACGGCGTCCTATGTTGGGTCCCTAACATTACCTCACAAGGATAGGCTTTTGTTGTCATATGGAATGTGTTATTGATAATGAACTCTATGTCTTTTAAATGATTGGGCCAATTTGTGTGTCGGTCAGTCAATACTGTCCGTAAATAGTTCCCTAAGTCTCGGTTCGTCCGTTCACTGAGGTTACTTTGGGGATGTCTGATGGAGGCATACACATATTTGATGTCCAGTCTCTCTAATGTCTGTTGCCATAACTGGCTTGTGAACTGAGTTCCGTGGTCCATCAGCATTTTCGTCGGTTTTCCTACGTCCTTTATGTATTTGTCAACACACCTCAATGCAGCCCGCGTAGTCGCCTTTCCTATATCATAAAGCCTAACAAATTTTGAAAAATTGTCAATCATGACCACGATATATTTTACACCCCTTCTACCCCTCGGTAAAGGTCCCATGAAATCAATACTAACCAATTCCAGTGGTCCCTTGGTTTCTATCCAATGGTATTTTGAGTAGTAGGTCCTGTTCGGGATCTTATTTAGCTGGCAGCTGTGACAGGTCCGCAAGATGTTACTGATCTCATCCATGAGGTAGGCAATGTGGTAGTGTATGTTGATAAGCTGGAAAAGTTTCTGTATGCCAATATGATAATATGTGTTGTGTATTAATTCAATGAACTGTGATGTTAATTTGGTTGGTACAAGTATTCGAAAAGGTTTGCTTTGTTTTTGTGTTAAGATGACCCTGTTACTGTATTTATATTTTAGTGTTTTGTATTCAATGATAGTGTCAGGATGATCAATTAATTCTATGTGTAACTGGTGGGGCACATCCTGTTCTGTGTATTCCCTGTGAAATGACTGTATTAATTTGTTTATTGGATGATGCTGTACGTTTTTAAATATATTGTTTATTTGTATTTCTTGATTCTTATGTAATTGATTACATTCGTTATCTGTACCAATTTGTCTAGAAAGTGTATCTGTTACCACATTTGCCTTTCCACTAATGTGAGTAATTTCAAAGTTATATTGTTGTAAGAGCAGACACCACCTCAGAAGTCGGCTCGTCGTGTTCTTACAACTTTTAATAAAAGTCAAGGCTTTATGGTCAGTTTCTATTATAAACTTCCTGCCCGCCAAATAAGTCTCGAACTTTTGGACACTCCATACCACAGCTAAAAGTTCCTGTTCAGTCGTGGTGTACGCTCTCTCTGCTGCTCTTAGGACCCTGCTAGCATACGCGACCACTCCCACTATGCCTGCATGGTCTCTTTGATACAGTTGAGCAGCAATGGCATATCCACTAGCGTCCGTCTGTAAGTAAAACAGTCTGGTAAAGTCTGGATGGTGTAGCATGAAATTTTCTAAAAAAATTCCCTTAACGTCATTAAAAATGTCGGTTTCCTTTTCCCCCCATTGCCACTTTATTCCTTTTCTCAACAAATGAGACAACCTACTAATCTGCTCACCGTATGCCTTCGTGAACCTTTGATAGTAGTTGGTGAGCCCAATAAAACCCTTCAACTCAGAAACATTCTTTGGAATTGGAAATTTTTTTATGCTTTCTATTTTTTCCGGTTGAGGTTTGATACCTTCCAGAGTTAATATAAAACCCACGTAATTTACTTCTTTTTTAAAAAAATTTGACTTCTTTATATTAATTGTTACACCATGCTTCCTTAGTGCCAGAAAAAGGGATTCTAATAAATTTAAATGTTCTTCTATGGATTCTGATAAGCATAAGAGGTCGTCGACATATAGATGTATTTTATTGTAAAATTGGCTTATAACGAACTGCATTGCTCTACTAAGAGCAGCTAAGGAGATTGACAGTCCAAATGGGACTCTACAAAATTGGTAAATCTTTCCTTGGTGCATGAAAGCAGTAAATATCCTTGATTCTGGGTGAAGTTCTACCTGCCAGAAACTTTTAGTAAGATCTATTGTACTTATGAAATTTTTGTTTCCACAACGTTGTAATATTGTGTCTATTGTTTGAGAAGTCTCGTAATCAGGGACTAGCCTAGAGTTTAGTTTTCTGGCGTCGAGACATATCCTAATTTGTCCATTGGACTTACTCACAACTACTATCGGGTTGACGTAAGGACTACGGCTATATTCTATGATACCATTTTGTCGCATTGCCTGTATCTCAGCATGGACAGCCTCCCTCTGATATTCCTTAATTTTATAAGGCTTAATGAAATAAGGCTCATGATTATTTACTATTAGTTGATATTGATAACCTCGGATCAATCCGGGGTTTTCTGAAAAAATATCTTTATATTTTATTACTAGATTTTTAAAATCATTTAACAGCTGGTCGGGCAGAAAATCATTATTCGCTCTAATGTCCTGTAATTTGTTGGCGATTGGGTCAACCCTGGATTCGAAGTTCGATTCTTCGTCCATACATATCAACTTCTGGGTTGTATTTTTCTTTTGGTCAGCCTCTCTCACAAAAGGAATTTCTATGATTTCCCCGGGAATTGAATTCAACTGCACACATTGATCTTTAAAATTTAAAATAACGGAATTACTATTCAAAAATTCACTTCCTATAATGACATCATAACTCAAGTCGGGGATGATCAAAAATCGAATATTCGCGGAATGATTACAAAAATCTACTTTAGCTATGATTTGGAACCTGATGGGTTTTGATTTTTTATTGGTGGCAGTGATGATAACTGTATTTGAAACTGGCAAGATTTCGAAGCTAAATTTATTCTTATTTATGTTAAAAAAAATTTCGTTTATACCGTTGACCATAGAACCGCAATCAATCAAAGCGTTACTAATAACTTGCCCGATTTTAATTTTGACTTCCGGACAGTAATTAAACTTCTCTTCCTGGTTCCATGGATCTTCATACAATAATAAATCCTGAAATTCCCTTCGTAAAGACACTAACCTATCTTCAATACCAGAGCGACCCTGATTCTCTGCCCCTCCGAGCTATTTCTTTTTATCTAGATTCTCTTTAAAATTTTTATTTTGGAATTCCTGAGTCCTTAATTGATCCGAGTTTTCCATTGTCGGCCGCCCAGGTGGTCGATCATAAGGTCGACTCATCTGTCGCCATTCCTGATTATATCTATTTGTCCTAAGTGGCTCATATTTTCTATTGTCTATAACT
The DNA here is from genome assembly GCA_963662175.1 of Aradus depressus. Taxonomy (NCBI): domain Eukaryota; kingdom Metazoa; phylum Arthropoda; class Insecta; order Hemiptera; family Aradidae; genus Aradus; species Aradus depressus. The sequence continues at coordinate 19,702,266 of OY759226.1, read as the reverse complement.
GGAGGGTAACCACACCCACGATTATTATTGTAGTATCCTATGTTATGAGGTTGATAATTTTGATTTACATTTGGAGGATATCTAGGAGTAGGTGGTTGATTGGCATTATTTTGGAATTGATTTGAGTTCCCATTATAATATCCCTTATGTCTCTCTTGTTGCCATCTGTAATCTACATTATTTCGGTCCACCATGTGACTCCTACCTTCCTGATCTATTCCCTTCTCCACATCCTTAAACTTATCCCCTTTGAACCCTTGTCCCTGACCGTTTATTCTGTCAACTCCCACCCTGTCCAGTACCTCAACAAATCCTGCAATGGTCTTTATCCCTTGGTGTATAATTATATTTTCAATTTCTCTCCCGAAATGACCCGACATGCTCCTACAAATATATTCTTCTCGCATCTTATATTGACAATCTCGAGCCCTTATCACTAACTTTGAAAAATACTCTTGTGGAGTTAACCCCTTCCCTTTTTTAAAAAATGATCCTTGACCCAATTCATTCATGACAATTGAGTCAAAATTGGTTTCCCAGAATTTTCTTTTAAATATAGTCTTAAATTCCTCAAAAGATTCTATTTCATTACAATTAATTTGCCAAAAAATAAGTCCTTCTTCTTTTAAGTGATTCTTCATAAATTCATTTAATTTTAATTTCCCCCCATACAAAAAAAATTTAGATTCTAAGCTTTCTATAAATTCTTTGGGATTGTCCTTATGACTGTTCCGAAATATACAAGTGCCTCCCCCCGATAAATTTTGTTGCATCAATGTCTGGTTCAATAGAAACAGAGATTGGGATAAGCTTGAGTCGGATGCACTATTTGCACCTCCTTGATCTACTATTGGGAGAGCCTCCCTTCCCCTAGACAGCTGTTCATGTACTAGTTGAGGTAGTTCCTTAACCGTCCTCTCTTGCAATTCCTTTAACTTCGAAATGTTTCCTTCTATATGGCTAATCCTTTCAACATTTGTTTCTACTGTTTCTTTTAGCTCTACAACCTCCTTGGTTCCTTCTTCGTGAACTCCCTCTACACGGCTTATTCGTTCAGAAATTACAGCTGTTTGGACGCTATTGTCCTCCCCAACTCTTGACAACTTCGATTCTAAAATTTGAAACCGCTCATCACAGTTTTCTTTTGCAACACTTAGTTTACAGATTATTCCTTCCATCTGAATTTTCACTCCCTCGTCCAAAATGCTTATTTTTTGATTAAATTCCCCCTTTAAACTTTCTGCTACCTGATCAACTTTGTCTTCTAACTCTTGATTTTTTATTTCTAAACTCCCTATTTGATCCTTCAAGCTATCCACCTGCTTATCTAATCTCACCTCTAAATCTTTAATGTCACCCCTTAAGTTTGTCTCTAATTTTCCTAATTTGTCCCCCATTTCCCTTTTTAAATTTGTCTCTAAATTTCCTAATTTATTACTTTGCTCTTCCATTTTTTGATTTATTTTTCCAATATCCCCCCTTAATTCTTTTCCCTGTTCTTCTATTTTTTGATTGATATTTCCAATATCCCCAGTTAACTTTGTCAACACAACACGGAGCCATTCCATATCAGGAGCAGCAATGCCCTCTTTTTCTTTATCTTTATTTACCCCCTCCCCTTGCGACTCCTCACCTGTACCCTGCATGGACTCCATTGCGGCTGGAGTCTCCCTTTCTCTATCTTCCGATAACTCCATATCGGATCTTTCCTCCGAACTTGACCCTTCCTCTCTACTTTCCTCCTCTAATCTTCTCGCTAGTCCTCTGGTAATTGGCATTTTCTTACTTTACTAAATATATAATTACTAAACAAAAACAATGTTATATAAAATAGTAACCTTCTTTTGAAGTTGGCAAAAAAAAATATTATTTCTCAAAATTAAATGTAACCCTTATTTGTCTCTATTCTATCCTTTTCATCTTTTTCAACCTATTTCCCTACTTTAATTAATATAAAAAAATTCTCCCATCAAGGTTTTGCCAAAATATGATGGGGCTTTGTGGCGAAAATCGTCCACACAAGGGATATGCCAAAAATGTGATTAAAACTTGTTTGCTACCACATTTCCTGTAGAAATTTGATCTCTTTTGTTTATTTAAATTTTGATTTCTACAGTAGTTTGCCGAAAATTGCCCTAAAAAAATATTATCAATAATTTAAGACGTGCAATTTTTAAGAAAGTACACGTATACAACGAAAAAAAATTCAATTAAACAAACTTTACACTTGGATTCACAAAGAGATACCAATTTTTAAATAATTTTAAATAATATTAATTTCTAATCCAAAGGTTTTTTAAATGATACTACTGGGACAACAGGGAAGATGAATAGAATAGAATTTGAAGAGGACAAATAATTGGGTTATTATCTATATTTACATATTTAAATTTAAAAAAAACTTATTTGAACAAACAAAACAAAAATTTACAATGGCACAAAAACATTAAATTAATACTTAAAAAACTATTTCTTTTTTTATTTGGGCATATTGAAAAATATATATTATTAATTGTACCTTCTCGACGCCTCTACCACAAAAACCAGACCCCGTCAACTCTTCACACTTTAATTCTTCTTTAAGTCAACTTTCATCTAATTGTTCAACTTCATTTTATTTAAAACATATCAAACCACATGCACCGTTTAAGAGCTAGCTCACGACTCCATTACATTTAACACTATTTCACAGCTGTTTTTTATATGTTTTCTTGTTTTGTTTTCTTAAACACCTTGATATATATCTAATATATATATGATATTAGATTATAATAAAAAAAAATTACCTCTTTTCATTAAAATATTCATTAAAAAAATGTTCCGTAGTGTACATCACAGGTCACATATTTCAAGTAAAACTTACATGTCGACAAAAAGGAAACGAGTAGTGCTTTCATTAAAAGGTAACATGGAAATTATTATGCGGCTTGGAGAAAGATGAAACGGGTCAGGCATTAGCTATCAAGTTTGGTGTTGGTAAATCAATGATAATGGGAATAAAAAATAATTCTGATTCAATCACTAGGCATGCAGTTAATCTTGACAGTGAGCAGGGCAGTTCATATCGTAAAACTATGAAAAAACCGAAATCCGAATTGTTGGAAGATGCTGCATGGGCAGTCCATATCTGGGCCCATTTGGTGCGAAAAAGCAGTGAAATTAAACATGAAGCTTGGTGGTGAATTTTTGATTATCCGAACCACCCCACACAATATTAGTTCGGATAATCGACTCTCTACTGTAATAATAAAACTATTTTCTTATAATAAATGTTTTATCTCTTCTTAATTTTTTACATTATTGTATTTTTATAAAAATACAATAATGTAAAAACATAAAATAGTACCAAACAATGGTATTTTTGTTGAAAAATTATAAATTGACATTTTTTGGTAATAAATGACAGTTGCAACAGTCACAAATTACATTCTGACAGTGAATTCGAATTCAGCGACCCCAAAAACGTAAATATGTGATTTTTCAGATTTTTAGGTTTAAAAGACTTGAAAATATACTCAAAAATCGTTAAAAGTTCGAAAACCCCGTTTAAATTTCGTGTTCAAATCGAGCGCATTACCGGCACGGTTTATTACAATGGAAAAAATTCAGGCAATATTTTTTCGATATTCATGAACCAGTTTCTGGGGTGAGAGCAAAGACATTTTAACTTTTACAAAATAACCCTAATATATATACATATTTATATATGTATATATCACGCGTTCTCAGAAATCCTATCTTAAGTAAACATTTTAAAATTGAGTTTTCCAGTTATTCTTACTCAGAGATTATTAAACGCTGAATCAACTGGTTCAAGTCACGTTATCTTTTCTTCAAAAATCGCTGAGATACGTTTGATTAAAAATTGACTTTTCCAAAAAATAATTTTCTAAAAGAAAACTATTTTAAATAAGACCTTCGGAACAGTTTACATATAACGTAATATAAGGAGATCGCCCGACTACAGATTTTGCAAATTTTCTTTATAATTTTTGAAAAAAACCAAAGTTAAGCTTGTAAATTGTTCCAAGGATCCTAGCCTTAGTTACCTTTAGTATCCACATTCTACTTTACGTTTCATTTTTTTTTTGCGAAGTCGGGATTTTGTTTTTTTTCTTTTATATTTATTAAATGCAAAATTTACTAATGTACTTTTTGAAGTGGAAGCTGGGACTTGCTCTCAGATCAACCCGGTTGGGTGTAGCTCAAATCATACTATAAATTCAGTACATTTTATTTTTCAACTCCTGATCACATGGCGGTCCCAACTTGAAATTTTGATTACTAAATGTTATATTAAAAACACAAGAAGAGGGAGAGATGAGGCTTGTGGTCCATGAAAAGAAACTTGTAGAATTTTCTGCCAAGCTTTCGGCACTGAGTGTGCCTTCTTCAGGGCCTATATTGACATATATACATTACTAGTAAGGTTATATATGTTAGAGTACAGATATAACAATAATAACTAAATGTGACTGAACAACACACCATGAGTGAATATAACTTTAATATTATTTACACTATAAACAAATAAACACAAACAACTATAAAACTAAACAAAACTGAACACAACCTACCTCATGAGCGAACACAAGATTTAAACTAAAATATAATGTCTAAACTAAAATCCGATATTCTTTTTAGACAGCATATTGTGTTTTAGTTTATATCTTGTGCTCTTAAGGTAGGTGTTCAGTTTTTTTTAGTTTTTTATATAGATGTCATAGTATATTTAATGTTTGGTTTGTTTTAATTAAATATTTTGTGATTATTTCTTTATATTGTAAATAATCTTATTAGTGTAAATAATAGTGAAAATAATCTTATGTATGTTCGTGAATAAAAGTCAAACGGTATATGTACCGGTATCAGAACAAACGTACAGACTTTATATCTGTTATATATTTACTAATATACTGTGTGAGACAGTATCCGTAAAAAACGCGAATGTAAAATAGTGTATATAATCTTATAAGTTATATTCGCCCATGGTATGATGTTTATTCACATTTAGTTTTAGTGTTATATCTTTATATATATGTATATGTCAAAATGAATTACTTCCTTTTTGTTTTTAGTATAGGTAACATTGTGTTTCGAAGGAGGTTAGTGGAGTAACAGTAAGAGAGGTTAAAGTTGTTTTGTTTAGTTTAGGATTTAAAGACTATAAAAACCAATTTATAATGTTGAAATGCTGGATGGACAGGTGATAAAACTATAGATAGTTTTTCTCCTAAAAAGAAATATTTATTTATTATTTTTAATTTTAAATTAATTACAGATAATACAATAGTACAATACTTTAGTTTTACAAATAATACAATGATTTTCTTACCTAAAAAGAAAATCTGTTTTTATAGTCTTTAAATACTAAACAAAACAACTACATATAACCTCTCTTACTGTTACTACACTAACTTCCTTCGATGTACAATGTTACCTATACTAAAAACAAATATGAAGTAATTCATTTTTACATATATATATATATAATATAAAATATATGTATAATATAAAAATATATGTATAATATAATGTATATATGTATATTGCAGACACTGAGGATGATTGCTGGATATGCTATGACCCGGAACGTAAGGACGCCGGACCTCTGATACACCCTTGCGACTGTCGGGGCGACGTAAGGACTGTCCATCATGACTGCCTCCTCAAGTGGCTCTTGGAGGTACGTTTTAGTATTATATTGTTGTGTCAAGTTCCAGTATTCACCGATCAGTCCTCTCTCTCTGTAAGGGAGGAAATGAGAAATTTGAATGGACACGTGAAATTGTGAGCAATTATGTAATGTGGCATTATTGTCAATTTTGTAAATATTATAAATGTAATTCCCCAGCACTATGCAACTAAGTTTCTGCTCTCGGCAGTTATTAGAGTTTTTATTTATGTTAAGTCCTCCCACTCAATTTCCCATTTTTGTTGGTCAATTTGGATGAAGATCAATAGATGTCGTCCTTATGAGATTTTTGATACACTTATGGAAATCAGGAGGTCTGTGAAAATTCCGTATCATATATCATAACTTTCCATACACTTCGTGATAGCTTAGGATGTAAAGAAATAAAACAAAGGGCACAGCTACGACTTATTATTTTTTTCTTATATAAAGAAAAACTAATGTTTCTTAAAAATATTGTCTATTTCACAAGATATATAAATTATGTAGTACTTTCGGTTTTGCTACCGTATAATTTATATATATCTTATGAAATAGACAATATTTTTTTTTTTAATTAGTTTTTCTTTAGATTTTTGAGCGTAGCTCAATCTTTAGACGACTCGTGTGTTTCGTTTGTGCCCCTCCTGCATTAAAACTGTTTATCTGATCCTGATCAATTTTTGCATATTGATGGATGTCAGTCACGTGAAGGTTGTTAAAAAATAATTTCGAAAATCGGACGTACCACGGAGGAATAATCACCGAAAATATGTTCATAGACTTCAATGCGAAACGTTCAAATTCTTCTCAATCGACAATGGCATGAAGTGCGTGCATGAAATTGAGGTCATAGGTCGAGGTCAAGAGTAAGATTTGTTTAAAAAAATAATATATAATATAATAATAAAAAAATAATCAATGAAATAATTATATAAAATAGGAAGGACCATATTTTTTCGTAAATAAAGTATATTCCTTGACGATAACCACGTTTTGTCGCATGGAGGGAGCTCGCGGCGTAAGCTAAGCGAGTGACCGCTAATGAATTTAAAGTTCAAGGTACAGGCAATTTGCGTCACGGCTCCGCTCAATATTTGCAATTGCAGAATGCATTGCATACCTAGTATATTAAGTGTTCCACCAGCGAAAAATGTCAAATATCAAAAAGACGTCTTTCTTATTTTATTTGTTTCATATATATTTATGTTATATACAATTCATGGTAACTATCATAATATATTATAAATTAATTTTACTAGAAGTAGAATGAGCTGTATTATTGTTGTCAATTGTATAGTACGATTTATTATAAAACAAGTTTCAATCCTTCATCTTTCATATATAATACATATTACAAATAAAATAAATATATAACTCATCCTTGTGATGCCTGTCGGTAAAAAGTTTGGTATATTACGGATAGATGGCGGTTCGCGACTCTTCTACTAACTTTGAGACACAATCATTCGGGATTTCGCCAATTTTTTTGTTTTTATGCTGCCATATTTAAGGGATGAAAGATGAAGGGTTTAAACTTGTTTTATAATAAATCGTACTATACAAACTTTCTATCGGCGTTTGATTCAATATTCTACGATTATTATTTTAGGAGATATAAGCTCTCAAATTTTGACACATTTCAACCCCCCATACCGCAAGGAAAGACGCAGTTCTACGTCAAAAAAAATGTATTTGTTCGAATTTGCCGATCTCCTTAATTTCACCCGTGGGCCGTTGGTGGACACTGGAACTGACGATTGTACTTGGAATGTTGTAAGAAAGAGAGTTACAGAATGTCATATTTTTCCTGCGGGTCTTATTACGTGTTTAGTGCTTCCAACAACCAGCAGATTGGGCTAGTACCAGCCATTGAAAAGAAGCATACTTACATACAAACCCGCCACGAATATTTAAGAATTCTTTATTTAAGTGGAAGCTCTTGCGTTCTTTGGGTGTGAAGCCGCTAAACGGCAATGAGAAAGAGATTATATATTCTGTTAATTTCCTATTGCAGAGTCCCCTACGGAGGGAGTGTCGTGTCTGCAAGATGGACTATCAACTGACCCGGGACAAATCGTCAGCTCTGGCCGCCTGGAGTCTCATCTCAGCCCAGGACTGGGTCACTTTGAGTGTACTTGCCTTCATCATAATTGCCTCCCTTCTGTCGGCCTGTCTCACCGTCAATCTGGTCAAGTATGCCCTCATCAAGTCGGTAGCTGTCGGCTCTGCTCTTCTCATCATATATGTTTGTGTCAAGTAAGTTTACACAAGTTTTTCTATGTATGTTTCCCTGGTTTCATATACTCCCGGATAAAATTAAAGGGCATTCCCCATTAAATTTGGAATTACTTTTGGTATGTTTTCCCACTTTTGAAGCAAGAAGTTCCGCAAATCCTCTAAATTTTGTGACTGTCGTGTTCCGACGCGTCTTGCATGTCCCAGACAATGGGGTTCATGTCTGGTCTTGCGGACCAGTCCATTGCCACAATTTGAACTTCACGAAGGTACTGTTGAACAACACATGGGGTAGGGTATTGTCGTGCATCAAAATAAATCGAGGGCCGACAAAGGGCGAAGGGCATCACATATGGGGTTCTAGGATCTCTCTGACATACCTGGCAGCAGTTAATCAGCCATGACCAATGACCACCAACTCTGTAGAGTCGTTGAAATTTTAGCCTCTCCACACCATCAAAGAACCTCCGTCAAAACATATTCGGGGTGAATAATTACAGGGAGTAAACCTCTCGCCCGGCCTCCTCCACACTCGTTCACGTCCATCTGGAGACCTTAGGCAGAGTCTGGACTCATCTTAGAATAATAGTCTCCCCCAATCATCTGTACTCCAATTCAGGTGTTCCCAGGCGTATCTCAACCTCTGGACATGTTGTTCTCTGGTAACAGGGGTTCAGTGGCTGGAGGACGAGATGTCTACGCTCATAAGTAGACTGCCGATCCCGAAGCGCATGACACTGTAAAAAGCTGTCATCCCTCTTGGCAGTTGCCACGGCCTTGCCCTCTTCTGCGGGAGTACCTGCCTGTCTCCTGATGTCGGCTCACCGCTCTTGACACCACAGATTGTGACCGTTGGAGTCGATTTGCGATTTCCCTCTGGCTGAACCCTTCTCACTCAGAACTACCGCTTTGATTGCCTCCTTTTCACTTAACTCACTTCTTTGCACCATGGAACCCAAAAAAATTTAGAGAAACGAAAGGCGCTGTAAGAACTGTAACTGCACACTCGTGAGAGAAATAAACACAACAAACCCATTAAAATTGAAATGATCTTTTAATTTTGTCCGTGAGTGTAGTAAGTTGTCTTCCATTTCCTCTCTAACCGAACGGGGAAGAGTTATAGTTCTACAGAAAGAGTGTGGGATGTCTTTCAAGATTTCTAATTAACATCTTTAACTGAAAAGTTTTTTGAAGGAATTGAAAATTTGAAATTAAGATGAAAGAATACTGTAGAAAATACATTATTGATTAATAATTATTACAGTATGCTTTTCATTACTTCTATCCTAGAATACAAAAACCAACCATACTTATGGGGATGATCTCATGTTTTCCATTCTGTCATTCATCTAAACTATATTTATCTAATCATTTCAATTATTTACTTATTCAATTTTTTTTCTTTTTTTTTGTTATTCTCTATTTTTTTTATCATATTTCCTAAATTATTCGATCATAATCAATATTATTCCTTTTTTATTCATTTTACACATTTATATATTTTTATCATGCATTTATTTATTTTTTATTTTATCTTATTTTATTTTGACTATTTTTATTTTTCTTCTCTCTCCTCCCACTTCTCTATCTAGCTCCTACTGTCTAAAATTAATTTTATTTCAAACCTTGTCTGGGCATCCTCGCATCTCTTTTTAAATCAACCATCATAGTATTTTGCTCTGTCGATTTTTATTAATCTATTTTATTTTTTTCTTATTTATAAAGATTTTTTTTTACATATTCTCTTTTATTTATATAGATATTTTTATTTATTTATTTTTTCATAACTAAGCTGTTAATTTTATATTTTTTCATGTTAATCTTTTCTTTATCTATATTTATAATCCAGTTTTTCTCCAATCTAGCACTAATTTATTTATTTGAACGTCATACTGATACTATATTTCATTGTTCCTGTTCTTTACTCTATATGTTTTTATTCTTAGGGGACCTCGGGTCCCAGAATAATAAAATTTCTTTTCATTTCATATTTTCTTAAGTATTCTTTGTTATAATACTCGATTAATTATTAATTGTTTTTATTTCTGTTTAGGATCTTGTGCCAAAAGCAAATAGAGGCTTACCAAAAAGCCAAAATATCAACATTGAGAATTGAAAATAATTTATCAACAATAAGTGAAACACTTCCAGAAAGTAGAACAAGTGGAGACTCTTCGAGGGGCGTCAGTGGAATCGCAGTTCTCTAATATTTTGTTTTTGTCTCCCAGTCATTATTTTAAAAAGGTAATACAAAAGTTACTTAACTATTACATAGAGATATTGTGAAACACTTAATAAAAAGTAATGAAAAAACGGACTTAAAAAATACTGAAGTTTAAGATCCAAATGGTCCCTTTTTCAGCCCCCAGGGGTTTTTCCCTATCCCTCCTGTACAGTTGAATCTTAAAATATAGAAAACATACAATGTATTAATTTATGGTTTCCAGATTTACTTTGTGAAGCTCCATTCTAGGAATAGATAATTAAAATACACAATTTTTTTTTCGTCAAACTTTACTATATTCTTAAATACTCAACTAGTTTCGCCGAGTTAAGACATTATCAAGAGTCACTTATAAACTGACAGAATTGGTTGACGGGGTAGAAGGTACAGTTATGGAGGGGGGTTTAGGTAGTGACGGGGAATCCCTTGTTTTTGTTACCCTATACATTGCAATAAACAGATATTTACAAGATAATAATAAATATGATGAGAAGAAATCTAATAAAGTGAAGGTAACAGTAAAAATGTGTGTATTCATATACGCAGAACTCTTGAATTATATAAATGTAAAATAAAATTTAAAGTAAATAAAAACAAAATAAAGTATAATTCAAAAGCAAATGAAAAACATCAAAATTTAAATTATATTTTATTTGTTTTTATTTACTTTAAATTGTATTTTACATTTATATAATTCAAGAGGTCTGCCTGCCTATATAAATACAACCATTTTTTAACTTCACTTTATTAGATTTCTTCTTATTATATTTATTATCATCTTGTATCTGTTTATTAGAATGTATTTTTTTTAAATTTTTTGCAATCTGAATACAATATATACATAATGAGCAAATATGTGGACAAAAAGAAAAAATAACAACGTCACTTGATGGGAGAAGCCAGCCAGCGCTGCCACTCCCTCGAAAGTTAATTCTTTTTATTCACTATCCTCAGAGGATCGCGATTGTCAGGATGGGAATGATAAGATAGGGCTTGAGCGAGAGGATTTGAATGATAAGAAAGGTTTCTGTGAAATGTTTGGAATCGGGATTGGATTAGTTCGTTGACAGTGGGAATATTGAGATCTCTGTGTAGGACTTTATTGGTAATGTAGAAAGGAGCGTTGATAATTTGTCGCAGGAGTTTGGACTGGAATGCTTGGATACAATTGATGTTTAGTTGCACCCCAAAGTTCGAGTCCGTACGTCCAGATGGGACGTATAATGGTCTTGTAAATCGTAAGTTTCTTGTTAGTTGTCAGTTTTGATTTTGGTCCAAGTAGTCGACGTCACAGTCCGTATCTTCGATTCAGTTCTTGTCGTTTAAGTCGTGTATGTGGGATCCACGTTAGTCTACTGTCTAGGTAAAGCCCGAGGTAGCGGACTTGGTTGGAAGAGGGATTAGAATGTATAGGGTAACAGAAACAAGGGATTTCCCGTCACTACCTAAAACCACCCTCCATAACTGTACCTTCTATCCCATCAACCAATTCTGTCAGTTTGTAAGTGACTCTTGATAATGCCTTAACACGGCGAAACTAGTCGAGTATTTAACCCTCCTAATACCACGTGGGGTCAAAAAAGACCCCATGCTTTTTAAAATGTGTATGAACTGCTCAATATAATTTCTATTTCGATGAGGCTTCAGGACATTTATCCGTAGACTATCTCCATTCGATTTCATTAAGAAAATTTATTCAGTTTGTATTTTAAAATTTGATATAAAATAATATTTTCACAAAAACGTAGTTGGGGCTACGCGGGACCCCACGTGGTATTATCCGTATGACATTTTCGTTCGTCTGATGAGAAGTATTTTCAAGAAGTTCCACTCAGTAAACAATTCCGAAAAGTTACTTTTGCTCTTCAATTGACCTACAATTCGAAGAAGACATTGCCAGCACCCACTGGACTTTTTCCTGGAGCTCTTTCTGATCAACATTTCTTGGTTTCCACTTCTCGTTCACCTCTTGAATTTTATTTAGATCTAATTTCAGTATGCGTTGACGGTTCGGACCGTAAAGATAAGTCATGGAACACATTGTGTCCTCGCGAACGTTGATGTTAGTAGAGCGTGCCAGGGAGATTGCAGGGTTTGAATCTGAGGAGGCCCTTGTGGAAACGGAACAGCTCGAAGTGATCTCCGATGTTGAAGACGTTTTGGAAACGGACGATGAAGAACTTGATGAGCTAGAAGCACGTATGTAAAAACCATGTCACAAAAAAATTTCTTTGCGCTAAATGTAAATAATAATAGCACCCACAGTGTGAATATACTTTTATAAGTTTCATGATTTATTTTTTTTTGAATAAACATTTTTTATACCATTTTTTCTCAACTTTTTAAACTCTTTGTTATTTTTCCCTCATTTTTGAATGAACTTGATTGAAAAAGTTAGAATGAAAAGCTAGTTGGTACATGAAAAATTGAAAAATGAAGTGGGGTTCTTTTTGAGACGTGGTATTTTTCGTTTCACAGGTCACGTGGTATTAGGAGAATTAAGAATATAGTAAAGTTTGACGAACAAAATTGTGTATTTTAATTATTTAATTTTAATTATCTATAAAATTTATAATGTATATTCAGAAGCCTTTATATAAGTCAAATATTGAGTGTTTGATCAAATATTATTCATAACTAATTATTTTCTTTATAATTTATTGTTTTAATGTTTTATTTAAATTTCAGAAACAAGAAGAGACCTGTGGAACTGCTTCATCATGCGCTAAACGTATTAATTCTTAACTTTTACAATGATAATAATTTCTGTCGTTTCTCTAAAAAGGACTGTTTAGCATTATATATTATATATGTGTTTATAAAAAATACAATACTTTTTTTCTTTGTGTTTAATTAAATGGCAAAAATTTTGCCAAATCTGTATATTTTACAGCTATTTGTTAAGATAATATTTATATATTATATTTATATGGTTTAAAAATTATATTATTTTGTTATTTATCTCTCTTAATTTCATCTGTTTGTTTTTACTTCTTTCCGTCCGAATTTTTTTTTTTTATATTTTGCCAAAATGTCGAATTTTGAGTAACTTGTTGAAAAATATATCAACCTGTATTAAAATAATATTACAGTCAATATTATTGACAATTTTGAGAGGTTGCGTGGATGAATTATTAACACTTTGCATGTGCATAGAAATTGTTCTTTAAAAAAATAATTGAGTTGTTAAAACAGTCATTAAATCAAAATAAAATAATTGTTTCTCATAATTTATTTATTGTTAAGGATATTGTCTGTTAAGAAATAATGTTTGCAGGCTATCATAATGTATTTTCTATAATATAAAATTGATCATGTGTCAAATGATGCGCTAAATTGAGAAAAGCGGGTAAATTTTGGAAACTTGTAGTTTATATAGAATACAAAGTTATTTTTTGAAATATTCTCCATTTAAAAAATATATATATATTTATTTGTTTTGTGGAATAGACAACATTTCAAAAAAAAAGAAATGTTATTTATAAATAAAAACTCATTTGTCACAAAATATTCTCAAAATAATTCCTACTTCCAATGCATTTATTAAGCTGAAATTTGGCATATCTAAGGTGAAATGCGGAAACTCAAAATTGTTATGAAAAAATCATCAAAGTAAATAGTTATAAAAGTTTCGCATGATCAAGTACATTGTTCAAGTTTCTTTGATATCTGAAATTAAACAAAATAATAGTTACTACATGGAGTAATAACTGTTTCTTTATAATTCTGTAAACCGCTATCCTCAAGGAAATTATTATAATATTCCCAGTTGTAATTGTTTACATATATTTTCATGTAATTTTTACTTAGAGTATATTTAGTTTATGTAGAAATGGTCGTCCGATCGTAGGATTGAACAGATCATGATGTGCCTGGGCATTTCATGAACTGCCCTATTGTCTGTCGGTCATATCATGATGTATCCAATGAAAAGTCGGGCCGATCGATGAGAGCAATACGTTTCGATATTCCAAACTAAACACTCCAGGATATCGTAAAATAGTTGCATTTTACGGCGCTAGTGGCACTGTCTCCGCTTTGTTTTCGTGCGCGCGCAAGATGACTGCGTCAAAACAAAACTTCATTGGTTTCTTGAATTAACTTTCGCAAGTCCCAGCCTTTTCAAATGGAATCGATATTCCCAACTATGGCTGGCATTGAACGAAATGGCGGATATTAGTTGGTTATTTCATGAAATGGCAGCAGATCATGAAATGCCCAATTCTACGATCGGACAACTTAGAAAATATTATATTACTGGCCTAATTTATGTTATTTCATTTTTATTTGAAATTTTTGGAATATAAGTGTATAATGTAGATAATATCTACTTCAAGAAAGTCATAATAACAAATATTTAAAAACGAAAAATTAATAGAATAAGGTTTTCTAGCTATATGTTTGCATACAAATAATATGTTGAGGGGAGTTGAAGTTATGTCGTTAGTTATTATGACTCATGCCCGGGCTTTAAGTACGAGGTCATATCGCCTACTACCAGAGCGCTCTTTCGTCGCTCTTATGGGCATGAGTCCTACTCAGGTTTATTAGATATCGTACAGTCTTGGGATCATCGCTTAACGTCCTATCCAAAGATCGGCCTGTTTAAGGGCCTCGGGTGGTATCGAACCCTCGATTTTGAGCTCAGTAAGCTATCATGCTACCTCTGAACCTCTAGCGTCCTCAGGTTCTATCGTGTAAATAAAAAAAACTGAATATTTGGCCAACGTTTCGGAAACTACAGTAGAACCTCTATAAGTCGAACATCAAGGATGACGCCAAAAAATTCGAGTTATAGAGTTTTCGACAGGCGGATTTTGATTCGACTTGTAGAGGTTAAGATTCATTCTAACTAATTTTGAGTTAGACAGGTGAAATAAATAAAAATTCAAGTTACAGAGGTAACAAACATATTTATATTTATTATAAATCAACATTATTTCAAAACATCCTCAAAATAAAAAGTAGTATATGTAGGTATTAAAAAAAGTCAGTAATTTTTTTTGCTTTAGAAAATTGGTAATCCTATTTATTCTATACTCCTAAATTGTTTTCTAAGAAACAATGGTGTACATTGTCGGCAAATTCTTAAAGTCGGTAACTTATTTTTCTTCGAGCTATAGAGGTAATAAGTTTCAAATAATCGAATTGTAAAGGTTCTAAAATAAAACATTGCTATGTTCGAGATACAGAGGTCCAATTTATTTTTTCGAGTTATAGAGGGAAAATATGTACCAAAATGGCTTGTAGGGACTCACTGATTATTTCGACTAATAGAGGGTTGAGATTTCGAGTAATGGAGGTTTTGGGGCTTGAAGGGAAAGGAACAAAACGTTTTTTCGAGTTTTGGAGGTTTTTGACTTATCGAGGTTCGACTTAAAGAGGTTCTACTGTATTTATTTATTTCTTCAGGACCTTATATTGACTTGGAGTGTGTTGAAGGTGTTATTTGTTGATATAGTTCACTATCAGACACAAAAACATAACATTGTATACATCCACTCAAGTCATTACAAGACCCTGAAGAAAAAAATTGTTTCCAAAACGGCCAAAAATTGTAGTACGATAGAACATCGACTTCCCGCAACATTGTAAAGATACTATCGACTCTAACAAGCATTAAAATAAATATAATGTAATTATCATTATTTTATTATTATTAATATTTTTTTTAGTAAGATTTTATAATTTTTCTGCCTCAATAATTAAATATTTCTTAAGGCCCTATGGATATAGATTCAATTTCCAAAACTGATACAGTTTATTACAATTTTAATATAAAAAATTAGAAAGGTAATCTGTCCTTTATGCCCCGCAGTACAAAAAAATGTTGTAAACTATATATTTTTTAAAGTTGTAAAGTAAAACATTATTAAATAAAAAATTTAAGAAAGTTAACATTTCTAAAATGAGAAAAATCCTAGTTTTTTTTTCTCATAATGTTTGACTGCCAATATTTAAAAATAATAATAATTTAGATTTGCTCCATTAGTCCAATACTGTTATGTCTTCCTATTGTTTTTTTTATTTGAATAATGTATCCCATGTGTGTTATTTGTGATTTGGTACTAACATAATATGTAGCAGGATTGACCAAAGATGTAATACGAGTAGAAAGAGAAAGATGATACTTGTGGTCGATAGCAACAAACTTCAAGAATGGTTGTCAACTTTTTGCTAGAGTGTCTTCAGAGTCTATATTAACATATATACTAAATTTTAACTAAATATCTAAATATAATAGAATAAAAACGGTGAATCACCGGCAATGTACTTCCCCAGAACGAATTATTCAATTAATTTTTCGCTCCCCCTTCAAAACCAGTCGACCCTTTATGTTAATATTCAATAGATGAATTAAAGGACTTCTAATTCCTCATACTAAATTTTATGTTGATAAATTCATGGCCGATATCGTTGAAATTTAACACGACCTCATTGAATTTTGATTTTAATTATGAAATTTTTGCAACCTTGCAGTGGATATTTCCGAAATTCTATCCAATAATAGCTTCCAAATTACCCAACTATTTAATTTCTTACAATTCACAAATCTCTTATCTAAATTATGAAACAAAATTATCTTCATCACATAGCCTTTCTATTCCGTACATATCTTCTTTATTATTATTAATCTGCGCCTATCCAAATTAGCCCGCTAGTAACCCCAGAGACCTGCATCCATCAGGCATCCATGACCCTCGTGGTCGAAATGCCTTAAAGAAGAGAAAAAAAAAAAAAATATGAAATTTCATGTCGATACATTGTTCCCCCCATTCTCTTTTGCAAATTCCGCTGAAAATTAATAAGTGTTGTCCTTATGGGATTTTGAATTCACATATGAAATTTCGTGTCGATGCATTCATTCTATAAGCAGTTATGAGTTTTTGTGTTAGCCTCCCCAGTAATCTACCCTTTCTCTGTGGTCGATTTAACTGAAAATCAGTTGATGTCGTCGCTAAAGAGCACTGGATTCACATAAAAAATTGTGTGTCGATACGTTCATTCTATCGGGAGTTGTCGTGTTCATAGATATTTTTTATACACTTGGAACTGTAGGTCGGAAAACGTTGATGAAATTCCGTTGAAAACTCTGCGTCGATTTTTTTAACAATTACGTAACTTCCCCTATACTCCATATAATAGCTGGGGGGAAGTAAAATATTTATGGTAAAACAAAATATAATAAAAATATTTTGTTGTAACTTTAAGAGACTTTTATCCTGTTTAATGTAGGTTTTGTTTAGTTAAATTTTGTTTTTATTTAATTTTAGCTTATTAATTTTAAAGATATATTTTTAGGTGAATACAGGCTCTGATGAAAGTCACACTCAGTACAGAAATTTTTCGATTGTGTTTTTATCGGTCACAAGGCCCATATATCTCTTCTCCTATATGATTATCGGCCAAATCGACCTAAATGGAACACGTTTAAAAAGCAAAAATGAAGTTTATGTGTCAAGAAATTTCCAATGCCTAAATACACGTCACTATATTAGTATCAAATCACAGTTGTGTATTGTGAAGAATGAAAATGTTGATAATTTAATTTGTCGATATACTACTATTGATATATATCGTATATATTTATTGAAGTATAGTTAAATATATTATATAATTTGAAAATAATTAGTCAATATTCTGAAAGCTAAAATCATATTTTTTGCTTTCGTTTGCTCTATGTAGTTATTATATATTTTATTGCAATAATGGCTTTCCGGAATATTGACCGATTGCTATTATGTTATTTTGAGAAAAAAAAATTGTTTTCTTTTGAATTTTAAAATGTTTTCGTGTTTTTTTTTTTTTTGTAAATAAAACATTTCATTATGAAAACTTTTGTTGTTTTTTACTTTCTTATACTTTTGTATAAAAGATTGTTGGAATCGTGCGAAAATTTGAGATTGAGTTTTTCAACAGAAATTTACGTGTCAAGAACTATTATACATTTTAACCAATTTTGCGATGATGTCTGTGTGTATGTGCTTGGAACTTTATGAGTGCTCAATTGAAAAAAGAATGTAGCTATGAGCTTGAAATTCGAATTGAAGATGTCACATGTGCTAGCTTAAATCTGATGAGGTTTTGGCCAAAATTGTACGAAAATTGGGACCACTTTATCCAGTGGCTTAAGTACATCTTACAAGATACTGCCTACATTTATATGCTATTTATATTTTGTTGGTCGCCCGTTTGCGATTACATGGCGAAAACCGTACTGAACTGTCTTGAAACTCATTTGTTTAGACATTTGCTCGATTTACGCGAAAAAGGTTAGTCCTACCAAAAATTTGTTTCTTACCAAGAGTGTTCCTTATTACATTTCAAATCGCAAGATTATTTTAAATTTGAGATGGAACAAATATGAGTAAAGTTATACCGGCTTGAATACATTTTACAAAATACTGTTTATATTGCTGTGGTCACAGAGAATAAATTGGTAAGTCTAAGTTCGTAACTTTACAGAGCACCACTTTTTTACTTTTGCATTAATCGTGTAAATCCAGTTTTTGGAATAAATAAATTATGTTTGCATCATTATTAATCATATATCTTCTAAATCAATAGGAGTGAATATTGTTAATCCTTTCTTGGATTTTCCCTTATCATTCCCTATCACTTACCTAATTATTGACCACACTCTAATTTTTATACACACTTACTTTTGAAATACTCGTGAATGATGTCTCTCTAAAGTTGATTTAACCGAAAACACCCTCTTCACTTGGAATAAATGGTTAAATGCAGTTATCTCATGGATGGATTTAACTGAGAACATACACAATTTTACGAGATACCAAGAAACCCACATCTTTATAATTCCGAAAGTATTAGAGTCCTGAGCTCCGAACTTCTTCACAGTGTGCAGATGACTTGGGAGATGATCACAGTACACTTAACTCATTTTGGCCATTTTACGACTTAACAACTTATTCCTTGTGACCATAGATATATTACTCCGTGTATTTTAGAGACCAAAAAAAGGGAGAAAACCCTCTAACGACGACACCTATTGATTTTCAGCCAATAAGGAAGACACTTATTAATTTTCAGCGGGGTCGGCAAAAGAGAAAGGAGATCAGAGGGGGTCTCAACTCAAAAATCCCAATAACTGCCGATATAATAAATGTATCGATATGAAATTTCATATTTGAATTTGAAGTCAAAACCGAGGACATAACCAGTCAAATGACTGTTTTTTTTGCGAAAATTTAGTTGATTAATTCGTACTGGGGAAGTACATTGCCGGTGATTCGCCGACGACTTTATTATTATAAGTTTGACATGAGATGGACAGGAAGACAGTTTACCCTCCCAAGATTGGTGTAGCCTACCCCAATCTGCGCCCGAGGAAGAAGGCCAGAGGACCTCGGTGCTATGCTAACCATCATCAGGCCACATATAAGGGCAGCGCAGTCCCTCTCCCCGGCTCATAATAATAATAATTTTATGTCCGTTAAACCAATACATATTACAGTAAAAATCGTTTAAAAGAACACCGGTTGTAAAAACATATCGATTATAAGAACGAAATTTCTAGTTCCCGGCCAGCTTTAATGCAACTTAATGTAATTGTACTTGCCCTATATAGCCGGACATAAGATGTTTGATTCTTTGGGGAAACCTAGGAGGGACAGAGACCCGGGGCGGAAAAAAGAGGAGTTCAGACATTATTTTCTGACTACACATTCTCTCTCAGTTCTCTGCAGTTGTTCAAACAGGACGGTGCAATGAGTGAAAAAAAACGAAAAACCTTTACGGTGGTGGAAAAACTCCATATTATTTCTAGTTTGAAAAATGGAGAAAAAATGGAGCTTTGTCGAATGAACTAAAGGTGAGTCATGCAACCATTTCAAACATTTTTAAGAACCGTCAAAAATTGAAAGAAGAATTCGAAAACGATCGTACCAGCAGGAAAAAAATTCGTACAAGTTCTCATGGTGATGTCGAAAAAGCTCTGTTGTAGTGGTTCAAGGTTCAAATGAGTGCAAACATTCCGATAAATGGACCAATATTGCAAGCAAAAGCAAATAATTTTGCAAAACTGTTGTTACTAAATGCGGTTGCTTATTTCAACCCTTAAAGTAGTTCCAGAGGAAAGAGGCTTCAACTTTCAAAAAATGGATCGATAATTAAACAAAAAAAAAATTGATTACCGGATATAGCAACTATCGGGTTTAAGAACCAAGTTCAGACGGTCCCTTGGATGTTCTTATGAACGATTTTTACTGTAATAGGATACGTCATAAGAATGTATATATGATCGTGGTCCGATCGTGCTCGGGAATTTCATAAAGACCCGCCATTTCATGATCTGCCCAATTGTCTAGCGGTGATATCATGATGAGGCCAATGAAAAGTCGGCCGGATCGATGAGAGCAATACGTTTGTCGATATTACAAACTAAAACCTTCGTCACATCATGATATGGCTGGGCATATCGTTAAATAGTTTTTAAGTTTATGTGCGCGCGAGATGGCTGCGTCAAAACAAAACATCATTGGTTTCGTGAATTAGCTTTCGCAAAACGGGAGAACCTGTTCTGTTTCACTAAAAGGACCGACGGGAGGGTCAAATTTGTCTTCATTTGAATAAATCCCAGGCTTTTACAAATGGAATCGATATGACCAATTTGCATTGAACGATATGGCGGATATTTGTTGGTTATTTAATGAAATGGTGGCTCATCATGAAATGCCCAACTATTTTAGTCTGACACACATATAATTAGTAATAACAATACTAATAGAAAAAATAAAATGAAATGAATAAAAAATGTATAAATAAATACTTAAAAATATATTTGTACAAAGATATTGATATTAATACATAAATCCATTTATAATAAGTAGATACATTTTGTAAATCTCTTCCGGAAGTGTCTTTATCCCAACGATGTTTCGGGACGTTCTACCTCCCTTCATCACGTATCAATGTGCGAGATATGGAAAAGAAAAAGAAAAAAATGTAACAATAACAAATATATAAATATATATTACACAAATATAAATGAATAAATAAATTTACATAAAATAATAATGAGAATAATAAATAAATAATAATACAACAATCTGGTTGGTTTTTTTTTTTTTTTTTTTGGCCTTTTGTATGATCCTTATTAGCCATGTCACTATGTTATCTAGTTATTTACTATAAAAAGTTAAATTTAAAATTTAAAATTAACCCGACACAATAAAATTTTGGGGCGGGGGGCTTGTTGTTTTTTATAAACATTTGAGATCAAACTCCAAGTCTCTAGCTGTAATAGAGGCCGAGATCCCTACACAGGCTCTGATGAAACCTGAATATATTGGAAACGGCCGATTTCCACCAAACATAGCTAAGAACCATCTCGCAAATACCAGCTTTTGAAACAAAAAAAACTGCTTTGAATTCGGTTCAGCCGTCTAGGAGCTACGATGCCACAGACGGACAAAGGCTTCAAACTTATAACGCCCCTACTTTGCGTCGGGAGTTAAAAAAATATTATTACTAGCAGTAATACCCGGCGTTGCCCGAGGAACTTTGACTTTTCTCCTAATATCTCTCATTCGAATCTTATCAATTCTTCGACATTACATTCATGAAGTTATAATTTTTAATTATTCAAATGGAATAAGGCTTATAGTTCTTCAACGACATAAGTGTTTAGGACCTCTGGGCACCAAAGCTGGTATGCGCCTTTCAACGGCGAAAACCACAGCTAGTAAATACTTCGCATCGCTAGACATCCTAGCCAGTACGTACTTAAGAACGCTCGTGACCACAGCTAGTATCGGCCTTGCAACGGCGTACCACCCCAGCTAGTAAGTGCTCGGAACAGCTGGGCCCCCACAGCTAGTGTGTGCTTAAAACCGCTGGGCTCAACAGCTATTACGTTCTTAGGAATGCTGCGTACCACAGCTAGTACGTGTTCAGGAACGCTGGGCCACAAAGCTACTTGTAGTTTATGCCTTGCAAGGGCGGCCAGCCCAGCTAGTAAGTTCTTAGGACCACTTGGAACCACAGCTAGTTCCTACTTAAGAACGCCGGCACCTTAGATAGTATGCGCCTTGCAACTCCGTGCAACCAGCTATTAAGTTCTTAGGAACGCTGGACAACACAGATAGTACGTAGTTAGGAACGCTGGGCACCGCAGCTAGTATGTGCCTTGCAACAGAGGATGCCGTGCTTAAGAACGCTAGTGAGAGCTATTATTAACCGTGCAACGGTGGACCTCATAGGTATATATCTCATACTATTCAGAAATTATTTTATTTTGTGTTGTATAGCGCAATTTTAATAAACCTTTTACGTTACAGCGATATTTTGTTCTTCGTTATATACACTAGTCCATCTATATAGTGGGCATATAACACATATCTAATGCTCCCCCCATCCCACCCCCTTGAGTGCAGAGAAAATTCACCCCAATCAGAAGACCTGCGCCCTGAAACCCATCTCTCTAAACTGCTCAGTACTTGGTCAGCTTCGGATCCTCATCTAACGTAAGTTCACATTTGAGCATTTTTCTCGTAATTATATCGACAAATTTAATTATTATTATCTGATATATTGATATACTCATTTTGTATCCTACAATCAAATAGATAGTAGGTAAAATTACAATAATTTTGTAAGATATTTATAATATTTAGTAATATTCTGATTATTTATTTACTTACGTTCTTTAATATTTAATATAAATTGTCTATAAGAGTCAATGTGCTTCGTAATGATCTCAATATTTCTACATCAAATTCCTTGATATCCCAGAGATGTTTTTGTTTCAACAACTCCGCATCTGACCTCTGGCTCCCATCCTGATATTACTCCTCGCTGCATAAATAGAATATGGCTTCGAGATCTTCCTGAAAAATGACAACACAAATTAAAAATTATGTCAGCAATGGTTGCACTTTTTTTTTTAATTAAATTTACAATTTACAACTGGGTAAATAGGCTTTCTTATATAGAAGATAAGCCAAAATTTTAGCGGTCCCGAGCCTCTGCTATGTTCCGGAACTCGTTAAAGACCCTACTATGCCTGGATAGACAACATTTAGGACTCATTGTAGAGACGGGCTCACGTTCTCCAGAGCAAAGAGTGCTCTGGTAATAGGCGATATGACCTTATAGTCTGGAAAAACAAGCAATGAGTTAACCTCCGGGAAATTGTGGTGCACTGTTTTTTTTTTTTTTTTTACTCTCCCATGCTAAGAGAAGAGATAGGGGAAGTTATGTAATTGGTCAGAAATTCGATGGATAACTATTGATTTTCAGTCAAATCGACCAAAGAAAAAGGGGGGATTAGGGGGGAGGCTTAACACATAAACTTCATTTCGGGTTCATTTCGTTATACACTATTATGGTATCCTTCCTGAACTTATTTTAGTCAGGATCGATAGAGAAAATCAACATGGAGCCATAGAACTGAACAAACACAACTAGCTAACAAAACATTTACTTTAACTTTCCTCTTGCTCAAATTTACGCGCTTAACAGTGTTCATTGACCGGTTTTGAAACATGGGTGTATTTCGGAAATTAAAGCCACTCCTACCGCAAACAGTATACCTAATCTTCAAGTCCTATCTCTCTGACCGATTCCTCAAATCCTATCTCTGACCGATTCCTCGAGTCCTACCTCTGACCGATTCCTCAAATCCTATCTCTGACCGATTCCTCGAGTCCTACCTCTAACCGATTCCTCAAGTTCCTCTCTGACCGATTCCTCAAGTTCCTCTCTGAGCGATTCCTCAAGTTCCTCTCTGACCGATTCCTCAAGTCCTACCTCTCTGACCGAATCCTCAAGTCCTACCTCTCTAACCGATTCCTCAAGTCCTACCTCTGACCGATTCCTCAGGTTCCTCCTCTCTTACCGATTTCTCAAGTTCCTCTCTGACCGATTCCTCCAATTTTTGGCCAAAAACAACACTGTAATGATGCCCCAGCCTCCATATTCGCCAGACATGGCTCCGTGTGACTTTTTTTTGTTCCCAACCATAAAGAGAACCTTAAAGGGCCGTCGTTTCACAAGCACGAGCTAAATGCTATCCCAAAGATCGAGTTCCAGAAGTATTTTGAGGATTGGAAAAAGCGCTGGCATAAGAGTATAATATCCAATGGGGACTATTTTGAAGGGGATAACATTGATGTAGACAAATAAATAAAATTCTTTTCAAAAACCGAAATTCCCTTTATTTTTTGAACACACCTCGTATTTCATTTTTTGCACTTCACAAACTTCCTATCTAAATTATAAAATAAAATTGACTTCATCACGCAGCCTTTCTAATATACAGCAATTTCGACCTTTATTATTATTAATCTGTGCCTATCCAAATTAGTTCGCTAGAATCTGCAGAGACCTGCATCTATCAGGCATCCATGACCCTCGTGGTCGAAATGCATTAAAGAAAAGAAAAAAATGCATTCATTCTACCAGGAGTTATCATTACAAAAAACATTTTCTGGTTAACCCTCCTAATACCACGTGACCTGTGAAACGAAAAATACCACGTGTCAAAAAGACCCCACTTCATTTTTCAATTTTTCATCTACCAACTAGCTTTTCATTCTAACTTTTTCAATGAAGTTCATTCAAAAATGAGGGAAAAATAACAAAGAGTTTAAAAAGTTGAGAAAAAATGGTATAAAAAATGTTTATTCAAAAAAAAGTAAATCATGAAACTTATAAAAGTATATTCACACTTTGGGTGCTATTATTATTTACATTTAGCGCAAAGAAGTTTTTTTGTGACATGGTTTTTACATACGTGCTTCTAGCTCATCAAGTTCTTCATCGTCCGTTTCCAAAACGTCTTCAACATCGGAGATCACTTCGAGCTGTTCCGTTTCCACAAGGGCCTCCTCAAATTCAAACCCTGCAATCTCCCTGGCACGCTCTACTAACATCAACGTTCGCGAGGACACAATGTGTTCCATGATTTATCTTTACGGTCCGAACCGTCAACGCATACTGAAATTAGATCTAAATAAAATTCAAGAGGTGAACGAGAAGTGGAAACCAAGAAATGTTGATCAGAAAGAGCTCCAGGAAAAAGTCCAGTGGGTGCGGGCAATGTCTTCTTCGAATTGTAGGTCAATTGAAGAGCAAACGTAACTTTTCGGAATTGTTTACTGAGTGGAACTTCTTGAAAATACTTCTCATCAGACGAACGAAAATGTCATACGGATAATACCACGTGGTGTCCCGCGTAGCCCCAACTACGTTTTTGTGAAAATATTATTTTATATCAAATTTTAAAATACAAACTGAATAAATTTTCTTAATGAAATCGAATGGAGATAGTCTACGGATAAATGTCCTGAAGCCTCATCGAAATAGAAATTATATTGAGCAGTTCATACACATTTTAAAAAGCATGGGGTCTTTTTTGACCCCTCGTGGTATTAGGAGGGTTAAAGGAATTTGATCTTACTTTTTTCTTTCAAAAATATTTTTTGAACGTACTTCCATCTCGGGCAGAAAGCACTATTCGCCCTTTAATTTAAGTTCACTTTATGTTGCCTTCTGTTCGGAAATTTCATTTTGCTTAAATCAATATCGCCCAAGAGTCCATAAAACAGAAAACAACTTTTCAAAAAAAAAAAAAGTCTTTGGAATCCTATTTTCCATGTTGAGTTTGCCAAATTGAAAGACATAAATCTTTTACAAAGGTAATTTCCTTTCAGTTTCCTTGTAAAAACTAGCCAATTTATTGGTTTTTGCTGAAATGAGAAGTACTTTTCAAAATTGTACACTCACATTTTTCATTTTCTTATTGGTTTTTCATTATTTTTCCAGAATTTTATCATCATGGATGGAAAAATTAAAGAAGAACCTGGTTCTCCAGAGGATGTTTCCTGCTCAAACAGAAAATCGAAAGGTAAATTCCATTTTAAAAACTTCAAAAACAGTTTTTGATACGTCACCGTAAAGAAGTCAGAGAATAATATGGGAAAAATATTGTCGCATTAATGACGAACCAACGGGAATAAAGTAGCTTCATCTTTGTGAAAAAGGTAGATAGATTGACTCACTAACAATGTACTTCCCCAGAACGAATTAATCAATTAATTTTTCGCGCCTCCTCTAAAACTGTTTGCGCTAATATACTGTTGACTTAAGGGGCTCATAAATCCTCATATTAAATTTTGTATCGATAAATTCATTACATCGGCAGTTATTAGGATTTTTTGAATTAAGCCTCTCCCCTAATTTCCCCTCCCGTTTGGTCGATTTGGCTGAAAATCGATAGGTGTTTTCGTTAGAGGTTTGAATAAAAATTAGGGTAGGCAAAATTTAGGACTCCCACAGTAGAGTCGGGCTCATGTCCACCAGAGTGACGGAAGAGCGCTCTGGTAGTAGGCGATATGACCTCGTAGTTAAAGCCCGGGCATGAGTCATAAAACCTAACCTAACCTTATTTATTAATAATAATTAAAGTAAAAATATAGACATTCAATAAAAAACAGTCTATTATAAAGTACTAGCAGTAATACCCGGCGTTGCCCGGGGAACTTTGACTTTTCTCCCAATATCTCCTATAAGGCTATTCAGTTCCTCGACAGTACATTCATGATGTTATAATTTTCAATTATTCATACGGAATAAGGCTTATAGTCCTTCAACTGTAGTAACGCTAGCTTTGGAGCTAAAACTAATTTATTCAAAAAGATTTCTCATTAATCGTTGCAATGGTTTTCGAGTTACAAAGATTGCGTGAGTGGATGCTGGGATGGACCAGGGGTTGATTAAAAAAATAGACCTTAACCTTCCGGTAGATAAAACTTATCTATTCAAAAAGATTTCTCATTAATCGTTGCAATGGTTTTCGAGTTACAAAGATTGCGTGAGTGGATGCTGGGATGGACCAGGGGTTGATTAAAAAAATAGACCTTAACCTTCCGGTAGATAAAACTTATCTATTCAAAAAGATTCCTCATTAATCGTTGCAATGGTTTTCGAGTTACAAAGATTGCGTGAGTGGATGCTGGGATGGACCAGGGGTTGATTAAAAAAATAGACCTTAACCTTCCGGTAGATAAAACTTATCTATTCAAAAAGATTTCTCATTAATCGTTGCAATGGTTTTCGAGTTACAAAGATTGCGTGAGTGGATGCTGGGATGGACCAGGGGTTGATTAAAAAAATAGACCTTAACCTTCCGGTAGATAAAACTTATCTATTCAAAAAGATTCCTCATTAATCGTTGCAATGGTTTTCGAGTTACAAAGATTGCGTGAGTGGATGCTGGGATGGACCAGGGGTTGATTAAAAAAATAGACCTTAACCTTCCGGTAGATAAAACTTATCTATTCAAAAAGATTTCTCATTAATCGTTGCAATGGTTTTCGAGTTACAAAGATTGCGTGGGTGGATGCTGGGATGGACCAGATATTGAGGTACTAATACGCCTATAACCTTCCACAGACGATGACGAACAAATTAAAAAAAAAATTAATCAAATCCATGAAGCCGTTCGTGAGTTATAGCGGTACAACGCACAGACATTTTCAGCTTTATATATATGATCAACAAATCAGTCTATTAATAGTATTATTGTATTATTAGCCCTCCGGTAATAATAATAATAATAATAATATTTTTATTTCCGTTAAACCATAACATGGTAATAGGAATAGGATACGTCATAAGATAGCTTATAATTTAGATACTTAACAGATATTAACTCTTAGAATCTGACAAATGGATTAGAATTAACAATACTACTAAAGTGAGAAGAAATGAATAAATAAATACTTCTTGAAAATGTGAGTACGATAATAATAATCTTGTACAGTGAATAAAGTCTATATAATTTTTTTTTATTAGGTAAATTAAAATTAAGATATTTTTTCATAACTAAAACATAATTAAAACTAGACCTATGGAGGAACTCAACCAAAAAAATTAAAATGAAAGCTATGTATCAAATAATGTTCTTGAATATAAGCCTCGATTTTTTTCTCATGGTTATTTCAATATGTTTGAACAGAAAAAAATTCCTTTTCCGAATAAGTTTCCTCTAACATGAACATTTTTAGTTGAAATTTAAAATTTTCTATTGTACCTATTGACTTCAAGAAGTGGGTAAGGGCATTAAATAAATTCCTTTACGAGTTATACTTTTTTCAAAAAGAGAAGAGCAATGTTTAGTTATTCGAAAGTATTCTTTCTTCCTGGTATCGTAATCATGATTAGTATTGTTAAGAGGGAAAATATTTTTATTTTTCCTAATAACCATTGATGTTTCAAATATAAACAGCGTGGGCAAAGGCGGGAGTTTTCTTTTTTTAAATATTTCTCTGCAGCTTGTTCTTTGAGTAATATTTATTATTCTTAGCGCTCTCTTTAGAAGTCCGAAGATATTAATACTCGAGCTACAAGCTCCCCAATGTATTAAACTATAATTTATTAAAGAATGGAAATATCCATAATATAACGTAATTAATGTTACCTTTGGCACCATCTTTTTAAGATTACGAAGTGAGAAGCAAAAGGAACTCAGTTTCTCACCAGTAACACTGATCTGCAAAAAAAAAAGTTTTTTCGATCCCTGACACCATTCCTGCTGATTCTTATGTAAAATGACCTCCTGAATCCGAATATGACCCCCGTTTCCCCCCATCACCCTCCGTTTTCGTAAAAATATAATAGTATTGCTTAGGAAAGTAACTGTTATTTTTAGTACACAAGAGAGCCAATTGAATTTATATGTATTTTTAAAGTTATTTTAGATTTTCTGATAAATCGCGACAGGGGACTGTTAGGTGCTAAATTCTTAAACTAATTCAATCTTTTTGTTTTATATTTTGGGCATTTTGTTTAAAATTTAAGTTATATAATTCTGGGCAGCAATCATTACAATTAAACGAGTAAAAGTACCTTCTTTTTGGATCAATAGCACCAACAAATCACTTAAATTCAGTTCGCCGCTTCTTTAAGCCTAAAAAATCACCACTGTAATTTTTACACAGCTCGCCGCCATCGCTAGGCCTCGACTTCTTCACTACACCATTAATTGTTTAATGCTTTTAACTTAATATTTTAATGTGTGTATTTTATACATCACATGCCAGGCAGGGGACTGTGTATTTTGGTTTAATTTCAAAATATTTACAAAACTATTGAAACATGATTCGATACGAAGCTACCGACACATTTGGACACAAATCACAGACATATAGACAATTTATATAAAAATTTAATCTAATTAACATTATTAAAATCACTTACCAGGGGACTGTATGTCGCAACGACCAACATGCGTACTCACACCACAAATTGCGCTCGGACACTAAATAAAAAGGCGCCCTGACGCCGTTCTCGGCAGTGTTACTAACTTCACACTGGTTGCGTTTCATTTCACTCTAAAAAAGGTTTGTAAACATAACAGATTTTTTCTATTTTAGGTTTAAATTTTTGACAGGGGGCTGTCTAAGAAAACTTCGGACAACATTAACATGACATTATTACATTTAAAAAATAAGAAACTACACCTTGTTTTATGACATAAATATAAATTAATTATTCTATTTTTAGATATGAACTGCAAAATTTATTTAGTGTTCATAGTTTTTTTTAAAAATATTATCCTAAAGCGGGAATCCGTGAAATGGGACAGCCAGGGGACTGTTTTTTTAGGGCTTCAATATTTTTTAGAAAAAAAAAAGAAAAATTGTTATCGTTATTAATATAATACCACTATAAAGTTCAGCGTTTAATTTAAATTAAGAGGCATAATTATATTTCTATACTTTATTATTTGTTTTAAAACTCGGTCCGGACAGCCGTTTACGCGTTTACAGAGAATCCCCAAAAAAGAGTATCAACCGTTAAAAGTAGAGTTGTGGGGTTCAATATTTTTAAAAATTTTGTTTACAAAGTTTATACTGAGTACACTGGTATTAAGGTATACAGGATCTCACCTGTGTCCCACTAAAGTCTCTTTATACCGCTAAATGCCAGTATATCATTAGAGGCATGTTCTTATCTTGACAACCAGCTCTGCTTACACAGACAAATTCATCTATAGCCATTCCTCAACAAAGATTTTCAACACTTTTTTTTTTTTTTTTTTTTTCAGCGTAAGGAGAAGTTATATCGATCAAAATTTTGATGAGAATTCACCTAAATTTTATACTTTTGATGATGATTAACCTTTTCATCCCGAATTTATCAATTAACTTTTCGTTCTCTCAGCAACCGTTTGGTCTAAAAATGTATGTACATTCATAAAAACAGTTAACAGAGGGCACCGATAGCTCAAAAGTAACGTGCTAGCTTACTAAGCTCAAAATCGCGGGTTCACAACCCGGTCGAGACCTTTTTATCTGGGAGGTTAAAAAAAAAAAAGGTTTTGTTGCTATGCCAGTATGAAATGAGTACAAGAGGGGGAAAGAGAGGGTGATCTGTGTAAAAGTGGTTGGTATAAAAAAAGTTCTGTTATGACCTATTTCTTTCTTTATTAAAATAAAATAAATCCTTATTTAATAAAAAAATATTGTTATTTCTTTTATAATATTAACTAAATTATTCTATCTTAATCAATATTATTCCTTTTACACATTTATATATTTTTACCATGCATTTATTTATTTTGACTATTTTTATTTTTCTTCTCTCTCCTCACACTTCTCTATCTAGCCCCTACTGTCTAAAATTAATTTTATTTCAAACCTTGTCTGGGCATCCTTCCTTCTCTTTTATAATCAACCATCATAATATTATGCTCTGTCGATTTTTATTAATCTATTTTATTTTTTTCTTATTTATATAGATTTTTTTTAGAGGGCGCCGGTAGCTCAGTGGTATGCGTGCTTGCCTTCTGAGCTCAAGAACGTGGGTTCGAAACCCGACCGAGGCCCTTAGTTTATTTTATCTGGGAGGCAAAATAAACTTAAGTACGCCGTCCTTTGAATGGGACGTTAAGCGATGGTCCCGAGCCTGTACGATGTCAGGTACTCGTTAAAGACCCCTGCCCTAGGTGAATAAAAATTTAGGGTAGGCAAAATTTAGAACTCCCACAGTAGAGTCGGGCTCATGTCCACCAGAGTGACGAAAGAGCGCTCTGGTAATAAGCGATATGACCTCGTAGTTAAAGCCCGGGCATGAGTCATAAAACCTAACCTATAGATTTTTTTTTTCATATTCTCTTTTATTTATATAGATACTTTTATTTATTTTCATAATGAAGCTGTTAATTTTATGTTTTTTCAAGTTAAACTTTTGTTTATCTATATTTATAATTGTCCAGTTTTTCTCCAATGTAGCACTAATTTATTTCTTTGTACAGCATACTGATACTATATTTCATTGTTTCCTGTTGTTTACGCTATATGTATTTATTCTTAGAGGACCTCGGTTCCAGAATAATAAATTTCTTTTCATTTTCATTAACCATATATCGGCTACGTCCCTGCCAGAATGTATAATTTCATATCAACTTTGAAATGCACAAATCGATATTTGATCAATGTCCTCTTATACCATAGTATTTTAGTCTGCATGTTTTACCATGTTTCTGACAAGTTTATACAACAATTAACAAGTTAGCTCCAATATAATCAAACTTTAGTCATATCAACTTTGTATATTGTCCATCTATAGCTTGTTTCAATCAGAACAGTTTTGAGGCATGCCATTGACGCTAAGGAAAGCAATGAAATTTCTATTGATCTCTACTCTCCGTGAAACAATACGCGAAATCATACAAAAAGTTAATCACTCGAAATGCACTTGTCAGTCTACAGCAGGAAATAATCAATAAAGTTTTGCTCTCCCTCAAAACTCAACTGATAGTTTTGGCTAAAAATCAATAGTTGACATACACAGAGACCTATGATCTCTAATAGTAAATTTTGTGTCGATATATTTATTACATCGACCACCCCTCTTTTTTCCTTCAGCCGACGTGGAAAATTAATAGGTTCTTCTGAAATTCCGTTGAAATTTCCTCATCAAGTTTTTGACCGATTACATAACTTCTGCTATACTTTGTATAGATGGGGAAGTGAAATTAAGACGAAAACGCGAACAAACTTAACTAATAATTCTGTTTAAGTTTCACATCAAAAATGACTATTAGAAACCTGAAAACGTTTCTGTTAATAAATACTACTGAGTAAAAACACTTAGTACAAGTCAAAAAATTCCACTATATTTATATAAAATACACAATATATTTCGCTGGTTAGAGCATTGTCAAATGTACAGTATACAGACTTATGACTGGTGGTAATATTTTGAAAAAAGTCAAGATAGAGGGTGGGAGGGGGGGGGGGAGGGGTAGGAGGGGAAGAACAGGAGGGGGGGGGGGGACTACCATACTACATATATCACAATTTAATCAGAAAAATAATTAAATAATATATCTCAATATTAACCTATTACCTATATCACAATATTAACTACATCTCCATATTAACCTATTAACTAAGTCTCAATAATAACCTATTACCTATATCACAATTAAAACTAAAAAACAAACAACTTTTTTAGTTTTAAATTGTGATATTGGTAAAAGGTTATTATTGAGACTTAGTTAATAGGTTAATATTATAGGTTTAGGTTTTATGAATCATGCCCGGGCTTTAACTACGAGGTTATAACGCCTACTACCAGAGTGCTCTTCCGTCACTCTGGTGGACATGAGCCCGACTCTACTGTGGGAGTTCTCAATTTTGCCTACCCTAAATTTTTATTCACCTAGGGCAGGGGTCTTTAACGAGTACCTGACATCGTACAGGCTCGGGACCATTGCTTAACGTCCCATCGGACGGCGTGCTTAAGTTTATTTTAACTCCCAGATAAAATAAACTAAGGGCCTTGGTCGGGTTCGAACCCACGTTCTTGAGCTCAGAAGGTAAGCACACATACCACTGAGCTATTGGCGCCCCTCGGTTAATATTCTGATATAGGTGATATCTTCCCCTCCCCACCCTCTGTCTTGACTTTTTTCAAAATATTACCACCAGTCATAAGTCTGTATCCTGTACACTTGACAATGCTCTAACCAGCGAAATATATTGTGTATTTTATATAAATATAGTGGAATTTTTGGACTTGTTCTAAGTGTTTTACTCAGTAGTATTTACAATGAACTTTCACAAGATCTCTGGCGAAAACATCTCTAATTTCTGTTGATAGTTATTCTGACTCTTGCCCTGTCTTTAACTTTGTCATATCGCCTACTAGAGAACATTCGCCCGATTCTACTGTTCGAGTCCGAAATGTTGCCTATCTAGGTTTATTGATTTAGGATATGGGTCTTTAATGAGTACGAGTACATCGTACAGAGTCAAGATCATCACTTAATGTCATCCGAAGGACGGCATGCTCAATGTTTTTTAACCTCCCAGATAGCCAGGACGCTACCGGCGCCCTTTCATGGGACCTGTAAATCAAAATATAATAGGAAGAGGGCTCAAAATTCACCTTGAGGAACTCCTGCTTCCAAACTTGAGGAGGATGAGCCCAGAGTTTAAAGTTTGTTCTAACTTCGGAAAGTTGCTATCTTTAAGGGTGGATCTTATGTGGGCTCAGAGCATTTGTTTTCGACATCCCTTTGTCGTCATTCTCTCCCTGTTTTGCAAAACATTCTTGATAAACGTGCAGAACATTGTAGAAGGAAATCGAGGTTCTGTCATGTAAAAGAAAATTCAAAATTTGGCCAACGTTTCGAAAACTATTTATTTTCTTCTTCATGGCCTACAGAACATAAACAAACAAATTAGACATTATAGACAATGATATAAACAAATAGTTTATAATAATGTGAATAAATGAAAGAGAGAAAAATAATAATAATGAATAAATAAATAATAAAGATCGAGTGCGTGCAATTCCGATGCGTGGCGAAATGAGTGTGACAACGTCTGAGTTGCGAGATAGCGAAAGTGTCAAGAATCAAATATAACAAATCATTTCAATAAAATATACAAAGAAAACATTCATAAGCATAATAGTTAAAAAAACTAGTTTATTTTTAATAAGTATATATCTTATTATTAATCTGTATTATTCTCTATTTTTCTTATCATATTTCCTAAATTATTCGATCATGAGGGCGCCGGTAGCTCAGTGGTATGCGTGCTTGCCTTCTGAGCTCAAGGTCGTGGGTTCGTAGCCCGACCGAGGCCCTTAGTTTATTTTATCTGGGAGGTAAACTAAACTTAAGCACGCCGTCCTTCGGATGGGACGTTAAGCGATGGTCCCGAGCCTGTACGATGTCAGGTACTCGTTAAAAGGCCCTACCCTAGATGAATAAAAATTTAGGGTAGGCAAAATTTAGGACTCCCACAGTAGAGTCGGGCTCATGTCCACCAGAGTGACGAAAGAGCGCTCTGGTAGTAGGCGATATGACCTCGTAGTTAAAGCCCGGGCATGAGTCATAAAACCTAACCTAACCTCTAATAATAATATTGGATAACTAGGTTATCTGTATATACAGAAAGTAACAGCTGTACTATAATATAATATATATTCTGTATTAGTAGTAACAGCAGTCTCTCTCTCTCGACGTATGCGACATATGCGCGATACGTGTGTTCCGCGTTCCGCGAAACTTTCGTTACGGGACATCGTTTTCGTGCATGAGGGCCCGGCCTAGCAAATTATAAGACGTTGTCACGTCAATAAATACAAATTTTGAAAGTAGTAATAAAATAACCTTTATAATATAATATATATCTCTCTAAATAACTAATAAATAAAAATTACCTAATAATGACTTGAGTGGATGTGTGTGGTGAAGGTGTTGTGAGTTTGTGTCCAGTATAGTGCTATGGTGTCGAGGGCTACCTGAGTTTACCTACGTAATCCTCGGTGGAGTGGTTGTTGCCTGGAATGTCAAAAAAAAAGGAAAGTCAAAAATAAAAATAAAAAGTATGAAAAAATATAAAATAATTTTTAAAAAAAATAATAATAATCTTAGCATAAAATTTGTTTGAAAAAAACATTGCAACAGTTGTGTGTTACATGTTGTTGGAGCTAACTTCTTTTTTTGTTTATTATGTTACAGTAACTGTTGTTTAGGGGCTGTGTGTCTGTTTTTTCGTTTACCGTGGTATTGTCCTGTACTTTATGTATTACTTCCAGCATGTATCTCTTGTACCAGTTTTTCTCGTTGCCTAGTATACTTGTGTTGTATATCGAAAGAGTGTTCTTGTTGTATGTGATGTTTTACAAGTGAGCTGCAATTGTTTATGTTTTTTGTGTCCGATATGAATGTTTTTTTGCAGTTGTTTTTGTGTTGGTTTAATCGTGTTTTTAGATGTTGTGATGTGTTTCCTATATAACTTGCCGGACAATCCTTACAGGAGATCCTATACACTAAGTTGGATTTCATTTCTTCATTTGATGTTTTAATTTGTCTTTAAATTCTTTGTATTTGTTTTTATTCACTTTAATATTTATTATATTTTACATTTATATAATTCATGAGTCATACCTATATAAATACCAACACTTTACTGTTAGATTCGCTTTATTAGATTATATATATATATATATATTTTCTTTCTTTTTTATTTTATATTTATTATTATCTTGTAAATATCTGTTTATTGGAATGTATAGAGTAACAAAAACAAGGGATTCCCCGTCATTACCTAAAAAAAAAAACCCTCCATAACAGTACCTTCTACCCTGTCAACCAATTCTGCCAGTTTATAAGTAACTCTTGATAATGCCATAACACGGCGAAACTAGTAGAGTATTTGAGAATATATAGTGAAGTTTGACAAAGAAATTGTGTATTTCTTCAATTATCTATTCCTAGAATGGAGCTTCACAAAGAAAAACTGGAAACCATAAATTATTTAGAGATGTTTTCCCCAGAGATTTTGTGGAAGTTCATTGTGAATACTACTGAATAAAAAACTTAGAACGAATCAAAAAATTCCACTTTATTTATATGAAAAACACAATATATTTCGCTCGTTAGAGCATTCTCAAGTGTACAGACAGATACAGACTTATGACTGGTGGTAATATATATACATATATTTTTTTTAAAGTCATGGGGGGGGGGGGGGGGGGGTAAGAGTGAGGGAGGGTGACAGAACAGGAGTGGGGGGGGGGGGGGGGGCTAACATACTATATCAAAATTTAGTCAGAAAAAATTAAATAATAAATCTCAATATTAACCTATTAACTATATCACAATATTCATATTTAATAGGTTAATATTGTGATATAGTTAATAGGTTAATACTGAGATTTATTTTTTAATTTTTCTGACTAAATTTTGATATGCTATGTTAGACCCCCCCCCCTCCTCCTGTTCGGTCACCCTCCCTCACTCTTTCCCTCCTACCCCTCCACCACCCCCCCTCCCTCATGACTTTTTAAAAAATATATTACCAGTCATAAGTCTGTATCTGTCTGTACACTTGAGAATGCTCTAACGAGCGAAATATATTGTGTTTTTCATATAAATAAAGTGGAATTTTTTGACTCGTTCTAAGTTTTTTATTCAGTAGTATTCATATATTATTTGTTAGGACTTTGTATTGGAAGAAACAGAATACGCTTTAGATGAGTTAATAATAATATTAAATAATAAAGCATAAATAACACTCGATTAATTGAATAAAGAAATGTGTTGTGCATGGTGATGTTAGAATCTAGAGAGACTGGAGTCATTTAAACAAAGCCATGTCAAAAACACAGATTTACCCGCAGGGGCTTCACAAACAAGGTTCCTTCAAAACTCAATTAGACTATGTCTACCTAATTATGCAAAACACAAAACTCAAAACACAAAAACCAAAACACAAAACGACTAATTATCATATCATCATATTCAATACCACGCTTCGTCGAGCGGAATCAATCTGCATTACTGTGAATGTAAATATCGGTTCATGTATACAATTGTTTTAGTTTTGTACTATTTATATTACTGATACATACAAAGAGAAGAGGTTAGGTTAGGTTTTATGACTCATGCCCGGGCTTTAACTATAACGGTCATATAGCGCTCTTTCGTCCCTCTGGTGGACATGAGCCCGACTCTATTGTGGGAGTCCTAAATTTTGCCTATCCTAAATTTTTATTCACCTAGGGCAGGGGTCTTTAACGAGTAGCTGACATCGTACAGGCTCGGGACCATCGCTTAACGTCCCATCCGAAGATAAAATAAACTAAGAGCCTCGGTCGGGTTTCAAACCCACGTTCTTGAGCTCAGAAGCCAAGCATGCATACCACTGAGCTACCGGCGCCCTCTACAAAGAGATGATTTATTCATAGAAATAAATAATAAATAGCGCCGTTAGCTCATTGGTATGCGTTCTTGCTTACTTAGCTGAAGATCGTGGGTTCAAAACCCGGCCCTTAGGATTAGGGATAAAAGCATTGGATGCTTAGGTCCCTAGGTGTAAAAGACCAGCCCATCTTATAATATTATATTATTATATTTTTATTTGGGAGGTAACAAAAACCTTGAGCATGCCGTCTTTCGGATGGGATGTAGACCCCTACCCTAAGTGAATAACCCTGGGTAGTCAACATTTTCACTCCTAGAGTAGAGTCGGACTCATGTCTACTAGGATTAATTTAAAAGTAGTAGCCGGTGTCCCTCAAGGCTCTGTGTTAGGCCCAACATTATTTTAATTTATGCATAAACGACGTTCCACGGACATATACCTTTTCGTTGACGACACAGCTTTCGTTTCACACTCCTGGAGGACAGACACCATAAATCATAAACTAACGGACGCTTATAGACGAATCAAACGGGTTTTCCATAAATGGAAACTTAAAATTAGCCCAGAAAGTAGAAAATTTGGACTGGACCGATACAGTAAAATACGTTGGTGTTCTTCTAGACAGACGACTGACCTTCAGGCAACATATCAGACAGAAAGCAAATACTGTGAGCGGACTTGTGTTCTCCTTATTGCCGTTACTCCACAGAAAGGCAGCCCTTAATCTAACCAATAGACTCCTATACAAGCCTCTGTTGCGGCCAGTGATAACGTATGCATGCCCAGTGCAAGCAATACCAACTTGAGAACTCTTCAAGTGGCCCAAAACAAATGCCTTAGATTGGTTGGTAGCTACTCGAGGGACACCTCCATCCTCCAAATCTATGAAGACCTGAATGTTGACCTCCTTCTGGACTACATAATAAATTTCAGTAAAAACTTTTTACTTAAGTGTGACACAAATCAAAACGTTTTGGTAAAGAAAATAGGGAAAACTCAGGGAGGGAAACACAAAAATATCCGTTCACGATCTTAAGTTATAATCTCTGTTTTTGAATGTTTATTAATTTATTTTCTATTCATTTGAGTTAATTTGTATTTGTTTTTTTTATATTTTTCTTTAAGAGTTTTTTAAAATTTACTCTTAAGCAGTAGCATTGTTTTTAATTTAACTGATTATTTTTGATTTGTATTTAGTGTATAAGGGTAATGGTTAAGGAACCTCATTGTATAATTGTACCTCTGTAAATAGGACTGTTATAATAAACTGTTCTTCTATATATTTCTGCGTCTTTTAATAAAAAAATGAAATAAAAATGTGGAAATCAATAGTGTCAACTAGGTGGAGTGATTGGGAGCCAGGTGTGGAGGAGTGGTACGTAATCCGAACATTCCATCCAACTGACATTAGTGATGAGCAGAGCGCTATTTATCGGGATAACTGCTACCTGCAGTCACTGCTACTTTAAAATAACAGTTATAAATAACAGCTACAACTGTTCAACTGCTACCTACAGTCACTGCTACCTACAGTCACTGCTACTTTAAAATAACAGTTATAAATAACAGCTTCATCTGTTCAACTGCTACCTTATGAAACTGTGATTTGAAGAACTGTAACAGACTAAAAAATATACTTAGTAATTCTATATATATGTTGTCTGGTTAATTTTTTATTTAGGACGATACAATTGAGAATAGTTAGTCTCATGCCTGGGCTTTAACTACATGGGCATATCGCCAACTACCAGAGCGTTCTTTTGTCTCTCTGGTTAACATGAGCCCGACTCAACTATGGAAATTCTAAATTCTGCCTCGGTCGGGTTTCGAACCCACAATCTTGAGCCTAGTAAGCAAGCACGCTTAACGCTGAGCTACCGGCGACGAACACAATTGAAAATATGTTTAAAACCTAAGATATTATAACTTTAAAACCAATTTGGTAACTCAAAATCTTTTTCTGAAACTAGATTTTAGAGACTTAGTCTATGATTTAGTCTGTGTTAAGCCTCCTTCCCTTCGGAGGATTTTGCTGAAAATCAATAGGTCTCGTCGTTATGGTATTCTGGAAACACATATATAATTTCGATACATTCATTCTATCGGGAGTTATCGTGTTCACAGACAGACAGACATATTACCTCCCCAGTTGTACGTAGTATAGGGAACACTTGTGATAATTCTTATTATCACAAGTGTGGGACAAGATTTCTCATAGAAATGAAAGATGTTGTCTTCCCACTGTTTTTGACCAGAACCCACTTATCCTTTAACCGCTACTCTGTGTTAGTGGGATGTACCACTAATGATGACGCTGTTGCGTTGAAAAACCGTTTTTTCAGAAATTTGAGTTTTTATTAAAATTTTATGTTTTCCGAACCACTGATTTCAAAAATGAAATAAAAAATAAATGTGTGTGTTTGTGAACACAACTCCCGATAGAATGAATGTATATACAAAAACATTAAAGGGAAGGAATGAATGTATATACAAAAACATCAAAGGGAAGGAGTGTAATAATAACTACTGATGTAATGAATATATTGACATATTTAATATAAGAAGAAGAAGAGTTTATTATTTATAATAACAACATAACTGTTATAACAGTCGCATTTACAGAGGTATAATTATACAATAAGGTTCCTTAACCATTACCCTTATACGCTTAATACAAATCAAAATTAATCAGTTAAATTTAAAACAATGCTATTCAGAGGCGTAGCCAGGGGGGGCACGTGCCCCCCTTCCCTGGCCAGAGCAAAAAACCAAGATAAAAAATTAATAAACTAAAAAAATAGTTTTTTATTAAAAATGGATTGCTTGCAAGTTACCAATACGATCTTCAAATTTCTCGTGCGTCTGATTCCTAAATCAGCAATCAGCTGTTACTTAAATGTACATGTACAAAACAAGTCATATTACATTTATTTAAATATATATGAATTCGATCATTTCATTTCCTCGCTCAAAATCGTCATTTATGTTATACTTTATACTCTTAAAGCTGATTTTACATGCTGTACAGTAGTAGCAAATGCACGCTATTGGATGTGAGTCATTTTATTCTAAAAGCACAGAAACCACAGAGTGCATTTGCTGCTGCTGCGCTTTGAATTTTTGCTGCTCATGTAAAGTCAACTTAAGTATTACAGTCTGTGGTTACCTCAGGGGGAGCTTCTAGAGGTCCGAGTCTCCCAAATTAATAACAAAAAGTCTGCAAAGCTAAGCATGGGAACTGTGGGCTGTGCCTTCGGGAGTCTATACCCCCCATCCTCGTAGCCTAACTTTGCCCCCCCCCCCCCCCCCCCACTGCTCAAAATCCTGGCTACGCCCCTGATTTAACTGCTTAAGAGTAAATTTTAAAAAACTCTTAAAGAAAAAAGAAAAAAAAAAATACAAACTGAAATGAATAGAAAATAAATTAATAAACATTCAAAGACAGAGATTATAATTTTAACTCGTCAACGGATATTTTTGTGTTTCCCTCCCTGAGTTTTTCCTATTTTCTTTACCAAAACGTTTTGATTTGTGTCACACTTAAGTAAAACGTTTTTACTGAAATTTATTATGTAGTTCAGAAGGAGCTCAACATTTAGGTGTTCATGGATTTGGAGGAAATTTAATATGATTCCGTATAAGTCACTGGTGTGAGGGGTTGAGCGAAAACGTAGTTGGTTAAATCACGCTGGGTTTACTAAATGTTGCCTACCTAGGTTTTAATTAGGGTGTGGATCTTCAATCCGAAGGTCGACGTGCTCAAGGGTCTTGAGTATAGTCGACAAGAACGTTACCCCCTGAACTACTGTCGCCCTGTATCCTATATCTAACGTATATTAGAGATCAGTGTCTCTGTCAGGTGGTATGTTTGGATTACTTGGGTGGGAGCACCAGGTGTACCACTCCCCCACACCTGGCTGCCAATTACCTCAGTCGACCAACATTCCCACCCTCTCTCTCTCTACATCTTTAGGTTGGCAATATTGATTTGAACATTTTTAGGGTTCGTAACAAACTACAAGAAGACGATGTCATCAGGCGATCACCCCATAAGATGTATTCCAATTTTAATACAATTTGGGTAATATGGCATCCCCTACTGGAGTCCGGGCTAAGAATCGGGGAAGGGGGGCTTAGTCGTGGAGTTAGGGATGTTTAGGGATGGTTCCTCTAATATGAACATTTTTAGTTGAAATTTAAATTTTTCTATTGTACCTATTGACTTCAAGAAGTGGGTAAGGGCCAGAGATGGGCATAATCGTAGTCAATGATTACATGATTACAGAGAAAATAAAACTAAATCATCATTGCTATTTTATATTTGATACTATCGCACTTTGAATCTAGCTAAAATTAAACATGATTACATGATTATAATCGTAATCAGAAATCGTGATTACGATTGCAATTATGTAATCATACAATCATAATCAAGTAATCATGTAATCACAATTACTGTAATCGGGGGATTTCGTGGGTTTCAAATTTAAAAAAAATGGTAATAGCAATTTGGTTACGTAATAAACTTAAAAAAAATTACTTATTAGAGTAAAAAATAAAACAATTTAAAATGGAAGAAAATCGAAGCCGATGGTTTGCGCTGTGTAATCATGTGAACATTGTGATTATGATTTCATGATTATGATTACATGATTACGATTACATGAGTACTCGATTACAATCATAATCATGGCCGTGATTACGATTTCAATCATGTAATCAAGTAATCACACACTTTTTTTGATTGTAATCGTAATCATAATCGTAATCTTAATCATTGATTATGATTATGCCCATCTCTGGTAAGGGCATTAAATAAATTCCTTTATGAGTTATACTTTTTTCAAAAAGAGAAGAGCAATGTTTAGTTATTCGAAAGTCTTCTTTCTTCCTGGTATTGTAATCATGACTAGTATTGTTGAGAGGGAAAATATTTCTATTTTTCCTAATAACCATTAATGTTTCAAATATAAACAGCGATGGCAAAGGCAGGATTTTAAGTTATTTAAATATTTCTCTGCAGCTTGTTCTTTAAGTAATATTGTTTATAATTATTTATAGTATAGGGGAAGTTATTTAATCGGTCAAAACTTCGATGCGAAGTTTTCAACGGAATTTCATGTTTTCCAATCTCTTACCTCTTGGTCTGTCACCGTTCAAATATTTCACATCATGTGAGGTCTATGATTGCCAAAACCAACAATTCATTAATAAATTACTCTCGGCTCATGAGTTGAATGGGCCTTTCTCCAGAGACAGCCTTTTCAAATTCCAGATAAATAATGATTCAATAAAATCAATAGGGGGAGGGGGGCTTTTTATTATAGTGAGTGGGGGGGGGGGGGGGGGGGGGGGGGGTCATTAAGTCCTATTGTTTTGTCTTTGTCTGACTTTCGGGTACAAGAAAGGGGAGGAGTTGTTCAGCTTTTGTTCCCGCCAAGCTCCATTTTGCCGCTCAAAATCCCGGTTCACTATGTCACTCAGGTCGGCCGAAGCCAATGGTCGATTGTCTACCAATCAAAGGAGAGGGGGTGGTCGCCATACCATGACCCGAGCAATAGACATACACAAAAAGGTGGTCGGTGAATCGCCGGCAAGGTACTTCCCCAGTAGGAATTAAGTGTTTGCTCTTCCTCTGAAACAGGGCTGACGTTGGTTCCACTAGTGTGTTCGGTAGATGTGTGAACTTTTTCTTCTTTTCCTATATCCGTCTGCCTCTCGGCGTGGAAGGAGCCTCTATCCACCCCTGTCTGTCCCTGGCAAGGTTGCGCATCTCTGTCATGATCTTGCCTCTTTCCTGATCAGACTGGATCTTCCTCTCGGCCGTTTCCCTGTTGGCCTGGCCTCCATGAATTTTCGTGGTTCTTGGCAGGGGCGTAGACGATGGGGGGGGGGGGGGGGGGGGGGGGGGGGGAGGGGGGGGGCATGTGCCCCAGTGGCCAGAGCAAAAAAGAACACTTCAAAGAGGAAGTTCTTTCACAATTTTCTCTCGAGTCTGGGTGACGTGTTTGTTCCAAGTCACTCGTCTGTCAAGGTACAGTCCTATTTATCGATCGTCTTTGTCCTGCTCAGAGGCACATTATTCAGCCATAAAACTCAATATTTGACTTCTGAATCCTCATAATAAAATTTGTGTCGATATATTTATCACATTAGCACTTAATTGTGTTTTTGAGTCGAGCCCCACACATGCTAGTTACTGGGGGTTACATCAACACAACATCGAACAATTTGACTGAAAATCATAGGTATCGTTCTTGTTGAGTTCTGGATACACTGAGATGGGTTTGAAAAAATGAAATTCTGTTGATAATCCAACATGAAATTTCTGATCGATTTCATCATTGTGGAAATGGTCAAACAGTATTCAGAAGACGTTGAAACGTGGATTTTCGCTGAAAACTCCTTTATACTAAAGGTACAATACATTAAAATGTAATTTATTATGTATTTTCTGATTATTTAAACGATTTTTTTTTTAAATTTACAAACAGATATTTACAATTGTATAAAAATAAATACAACAAGCAAATATATTAACAGAGAGATAATGACTAAGTCAAAATGACAAGAGGGGAGAAATCACCCAGTGGTGACACTCCCTATTCACTCATTTACTCTCATTTGTAACTAATCACTGTCACTGCTGCTGCTAAGGAGGTCTCTAGGCCATTGACGCTTAAGCCGTCGTTGGGGAGTGAGTAGGGACTAGAAAATTATTGTACTAAGAGAGGAAAATAATTTTTTATATTTGGATTTAGCGACTTGGGTGACAAAAGGTACGTTAAGGTCAGTATGAAGAGTTTTGTTGGAGACGTAATAAGGAGCATTGGCTATTTTCCGAAGGATTTTGAATTGAAAAGATTGGATGCGCTGGAGATAGGAAGCCTTGGCAGAACCCCAGAGTTCAAAAGTTTATAACGTCTGTTCATTTCTTGTCGTTTCAGTCGAATGTGAGGATTCCAAGTTAGTCGTTTGTCGAGTATGAGACGTAGATAGCGGAGTTCGTTTTTTAAAGGGATGAGATTTTTGTTAAGGTACACTGGAGGGCAGATATATTTTCGACGAAGGGTGAAAGCTATGAAGAACCATTACACAGATAAATATCCGCATTTCACAACCAATTACATAAATTGTTTTTTCATATTTTTTTTCAAAGCCCCCATTTAAACCCGTTGTTGACATTGTAGACACGCGCTTA
This sequence comes from Aradus depressus, assembly GCA_963662175.1. Classification (NCBI taxonomy): domain Eukaryota; kingdom Metazoa; phylum Arthropoda; class Insecta; order Hemiptera; family Aradidae; genus Aradus; species Aradus depressus. The sequence continues at coordinate 19,657,732 of OY759226.1, read as the reverse complement.
AATGTTATTATTTTCAAATTTGTATACTACACAGTGTCGAGTCCAAATGGGTCAGTCATCAGGCAAGCGGCATTTAGAGGCTTTCGGCGTTAGTATTCTACACACACCAGGGGGAGAGAACTCGGCTAAATGGATAAAGATTACATGGGTAACGCATATCCAAAATGTGTCGTAAATCGACCCAGCATGCAAACTTGACTTAACAAAACATGTTTCAGAAAAAAATGCATCTTGTTAGATGGCTTAGATACTATTACTAAAATTCGTATTTTTCTATTTCTTATTTGGTTCCTTTCGTGGGTTCGCCAAGATTCAACAGTTTTGAAAAACTAAGATGACATGAGATAGCTAAATACTCAAAAAAAACTTACTACATGGTTATTTGAATAAATATATTTGATAAAAACATTATTGCCTGTGGTAAAAAGAAATTTTAATTTAAAAAAATATATATAATAATAAAATTAAAATAATTGAATTAATAATAATATAAACATAAATTACCACATTTCCTGTAGAAATTTTATCTCTGGTCTTTTGCAATGTTTAAAAAAATTTCAATTAACAAACTTTTCATTTGAATTTCTAAAGAGATGCCATCTTTTTCTAAATTTTGCAAAAAAATTTAAATCGAATCCAAAGGTTTTCAAATTATATTACTGGGCCAACAGGGAAAATGAATAGAATAGAATTTACGAGAGCAAATTATAAAATAAAAAACCAAAATCAAAAGAAAAAATCTTAAAAACTAAATTCTTAACACTAATTCAAACTTTTTTTTGTTTTATATTTTTGGTCATTCTTTAAATTTAAGTTATATATTTCTGTGCATATATCCTGTACATATAAACAAACAACAGTACCTTCTTTGCGGATCAATTTCACCGTCAATTCACTTCTATTTAGTTCATCACAACTTAAGCCTAAACACAACTTTCTATGTTCACTCAGACCGTCTCAACTCAACCCAGGCCTCGGACTCTACTCTACACACACTAAAAAAACAGCCATTTGTTTTAAAATAAATGGTTTCTTATTATTTATTTTTTAATTCAGTTTCTTTTTATAGGAAAATAAATATACAGTAGACTCTCCCTTATTCGGCGTTCTGTTAACCGGCGCGCTCCCTTATCCGACGCTCATCAATAATATCAACTTTGTTAAACTAAAATTAACATTCAATTATTATTTTATTTTTTTTTTATTTTGGCTTTATGTACATATTAGCCATGTCAATGTGTTATCTACTTATATTTACGACATCCATGGCCCCGGGAGGGAGTTCTATCTACGAAATAAAACTCACTCCCGGGCGTGATTTGAACCCGCAAACCAAGGTGAGACCATGCGACCAGAGCCCTACGCTCTAGCCCGCACGGCCACCATCAAGTTATAAAGTGATAAAACAATGGCTTCCACTTCAAAAGATCTTTTTAATGCTTGGATAAATATACATATGTAAATATGTACGTACATATAATAAATCAATGTTCAGTATGTACATATTTGTCAATTTAATAAATGTTATCAACAAAATACATACGTGTTTTATTCCTTAGCACACCTAAAAACACTTTTTTTATGCTTTAATTGATATATTTTTTCTCATTAATTGATAATTTCCGTTATCCGGCGTCACGTCGGTCCCGGCAACGCCGGATAAGGGAGAGTCTACTATAATTAATTTTTTTATATTAATAATTTTTTATATGTGTATTCTTTTTATACATCACAATTAATACATAATTTTTTTCCGGAGTTATCGTGTTCACTGACATACGTCATTTTACTTCAGTTATATGAAGTACTAGCAGTAATACCCGGCGTTGCCCGGGGAACTTTGACTTTTCTCCCAATATCTCCTATAAGGCTATTCACTTCCTCGACAGTACATGATCATGATGTTATAATTTTCAATTATTCATACGGAATAAGGCTTATAGTCCTTCAACTGTAGTAACGCTAGCTTTGGAGCTAAAACTAATTTATTCAAAAAGATTTCTCATTAATCGTTGCAATGGTTTTCGAGTTACAAAGATTGCGTGAGTGGATGCTGGGATGGACCAGGGGTTGATTAAAAAATAGACCTTAACCTTCCGGTAGATAAAACTTATCTATTCAAAAAGATTCCTCATTAATCATTGCAGTGGTTTTTGAGTTACAAAGATTGCGTGGGTGGATGCTGGGATGGACCAGATATTGAGGTACTAATACGCCTATAACCTTCCACAGACGATGACGAACAAATTTTTTAAAAAATGAATCAAATCCATCAAGCCGTTCGTGAGTTATTGCGGTACAACGCACAGACATTTTCAGCTTTATATATATGGGTTATGTAACTGGTCAGCAATTTGATGCGAATTCAATGGGATTGAATGTGTATATAGAGTAATGTATCGATTAGTCTCTCAATAAGACACATATCGATTTTCAAGTCAAATTTACTAAAAAGAGTTTAGAGGAAGAGTGAAAACTTATTTGAGTTGAGGAAGTATATTTCTGGTGATTCAACTATTTATTTATTTATTTTTATTTAGCCGTGGTATTTGTTGGTAGGAAGACTGTCGTATCCCTTGGAGTTCACCTGACGGGCGGGCCTGCTGCAGCTGACAGCTCTTCTGCTAGTGACAGCTTGTGATTAAAGTTCATACAGCGCCCTACACAGACCTCTCGTCGCCCACTCTCTCTTCTCAAGTCTAAACTCAAAATTGTATAAATACCACCCCCCTAAGCTATACTTTCACATAACTAGATACATTATTAATCAATAAATAATTAATTGATTAATAAAAATTGATATAGAACAATTTTTTTTTTGAGATATTAATTATAATGGTTATCACATTAAGGCCCTGCTTTATATGCAATAAAAAACCTTAGGTTAGGTTAGGTTTTATGACTCATGCCCGGGCTTTAACTACGAGGTCATATCGCCTGCTACCAGAGCGCTCTTTCGTCACTCTGGTGGACATGAACCCTACTCTACTGTGGGAGTCCTAAATTTTGCCTACCCTAAATTTTCATTCACTTAGGGTAGGGGTCTTTAACGAGTACCTGACATCGTAAAGGCTCGGGACCATCGCTTAACGTCCCATCCGAAGGACGGCGTGCTTAAGTTTATTTTACCTCCCAGATAAAATAAACCAAGGACCTCGATCGGGTTACGAACCCACGTTCTTGAGCTCAGAAGTCCAGCACGCATACCACTGAGCTACCGGCGCCCTCATATAAAAAAACCTTAAATAGCATATAATATGCACTTATTTTTAATAAATATGCAAGTAAAACTAAATAAATATGAAAAAAAAAAAAAAAATGTATTACCTAACAAATTTTTCAAACTTTTTTCGTTTTTTAACATCAATACAAAATGATTATAGAAATAAAAATTAAGTTTAATAGTTGTAAAACGTTTCATTCGTTTTTAAAATTATTTCACATATCGCACCCCCAGTTCAAGACTATCGTAACTCAAAAAAATTCATTTTTGAGTTATTGTATGTATACATGTTAAGATTCTTCAACTCTATACGGTGCAACTCAAATGTAATATTTCACTATTATTATTTACAAAAAATAGTATTACATTAATAAATTTATCTTAAATTGTTTAGTGCAATAGTATCGGATTTTGACTTACGCTAGTCTTGAATTTATGTATCACATGAATGAAGAGCAAGACTGTCGGTGACATCACCGAGAAGGTGATGTCACGTGAAGAGAAGAGAGATATAGAAAAAGGGGAAGAAATAAAAATGTTAAATCTTGTTTTCCCACAAACTAGGTTTTTTGAGTTACGATAGTCTTGAACTGGGCGATATGTCAAAATATTCACAAATGAACCCTTGAATGAGTTTTTGCTGAAATATTTAACACTTGTCTACCTTCATTTCAAAATTACAAAAAGAGGATTCATTGTATCAAAAGCTTTCAGAAACGAAAATTACAGCCAATGAAATTTCACGTCAAATGAGACTAGATTTACAACGAATAGCAAGCCATTGAACGTTTTTAAACCTAAACGGCAAAAATAATTTGAAAAAACCGCTAATCATAAGTAGTTTAATACGGCAAATGGTTCGGTATGTTAGTTAATCCTCTGAGCGTCTAGATTAGTTAAACTTACTCAATATTAGATGGAGCTGAGACAGATCGATACATTATGGGTGAAAAACAGTAAGATCAAATAATAGACGCAACAATGGGTGAAAATAACACTTTATTTAATTTGATTGTTTACTCTTTAATAAATCGTAGAAGAAAATAAAACCACTTTACATGAATAATAAAAAGGTAAAACTCTTGGTTCAAGGAAATAAACAAGATACAATCAGTAACAAAAATTTTCGGACAATTTATAATTTTGTTTTTCTTTTGCAGTTACACATAGTTATATGGCAAAATATTTAATTCAAGCAAAGTTTTAAATTTCGAGATCATCAATCATTTCAAAACGCCGTAAAACAATTAATTAAACATTTACAGCTAATAGGAAATTTTGCATTAATAATTGAAGACAAGAAATTCACGTAACAAAATTTTCTGGACACCTGTTGTTGGTTTTGTAAACAAATGCGACTCTGATCATGATCTTTAATCCCTTCTTAACCAACCGCTAATACCGAACAAATAAAATGTGTTTATATCCTTCTATTACTGCATTCAGTAGTTATTTGTATTTCCTGCTGTCAAGATGGGTCGAACATCTTTTGAAGTTCAACAGATAATAATTTTTAATTATGAAAAAGGATTAAGTGTCCGCAAAATCGGTGGTTTGGTAGGCCGGAGTAAAAGCACCGTAGCCGATGTAATTCGAAGGTATAAGCACGAGGATCGGATAGATTTGAAATCTTCCTCTGGCCGTCCAAGAGTATTAAACGACCGAGAAAGGTGTAGCGTTGTCCGGAAAATTAAAAACAAGCCCTCGAGGAGTGCACCTCAGATCGACGCCGAGGTATACAGAGAAACGGGAAAGAAAGTTCACCCACAAAATGTTCGAAGAATTCTAAAAGAAGCAGGATATAATGGGAGAGTACCAAAAACCGTTTGTGAGTGAAAAAAATATAAAAAAAAGATTGAGCTTCGCAAAAGAGTTCCAGAATCATTCAGAAATTTTTTGGACTAATGTCATTCATCTGCGAGGTAAAATAATCTTAAGCACTCCGTCCTTCGGATGGGATGTTAAGGGATGGTCCCGAGCCTGTACGATGTCAGGTCAAAGCGTTTGAGCTCTCACATAAACACACGCATGCAATTGATCTCTGATGTTCACACGATTACAAAATTTTTAGTACATATTATTATGTATACATATATTATATGTATAGGGAAGTAAACAAAAGTAAAGTAATAGTATATGTATACATATATTACATGGAAGTAAACGGACATGATCTGGAAACATTTATTTGTCGAAATATCGGAGAAAAAACGTTTAAATTAGAAAAATTGGGTACTTAGTTTCTTTAGAGGGAAGGTGGAGGGTCAGGGGGGAGTAGGGGGAAGGGACGGTTTCTGCCGAGGGTCAGCGCTGCTGTCGCTCTCTTCCAACGTCATATCACAAAAATCTAGTTTTCTGACATTACATGACCTGAGATTTCTTTTTATGTTGTGAAGAGTTACAAGATACAAGAATATTTTATTATTGCGGTTTGTTCTATTGCAAGCAAATACTTTTGAATGTAAGTTTAATATATTTAGTCCCGACAGTCGCGACAAAATTTGGAGAAGGCGTAATGAAGAGCTGAATCCAAAAAATTTAAAACCAATAGTAAAACATGGGGGTGGCTCAGTGATGGTGTGGGGGTGTATGGCGTCTAGTGGAATTGGTGAACTGGTTTTCATTGAAACCACCATGACTGGAAAAGTTTATGCCGAATTACTAAGGAGCAATTTGAAAAAGAGTGCTGAAAAACTTGGGATTTTACGGACTTTTCATTTTTACCAAGACAACGATCCGAAACACACCTGTGAATTGGTACGTACTTGGCTTTTGTATAACTGCCCTTAAAGTTATGAAACCCCCCCCCCCCCCCCCCCCCCCCCCCCCCAATCGCCCGATCTCAACCCAATTGAACACGTATGGGGTGAGCTCGACAGGAAAATTCGATTAACACCCATTGCTTCAAAAAACGAATTGAAACAAAAGTTATTAGAAGAGTGGGGTAAAATATCTCCAAATTTCACCAAAAAATTAGTTTCATCATCAATGCCGAATCGAATGAAAGATGTTATTACACAAAAAGGGTACCCAACCAAATATTAATTAACATTATGGTTTTTGAATTTGTGAAATCGTAAAAAAAACATTGAATTTATTTATAGTTGTTTACATTTTTGTCCGAAAATTTTTGTTACCTACATTACTTGTTATAAAATTTATTAAATTAAAATATTTATTTGTTCTAATCAAAGCTGTTTTTCCTTTATCCTAACCCACTTTTGAATTCTTATTCTTGATTGAAAAATGGCTTTAATTATTTTTTTAAATTATTTTTTATTACTTTTGCATTTAATTATTATAATTTTTTATTGAAAAATCAAACCGTCCGAACATTTTTGTTACTGACTGTATGTACAAACTGATTGAATTCTACAGGTATCAAAATATGATACAAAAGCCAACTCAATAAAATATGTCAAACGTTTATTGAATAAATGAATCTATCTGCTAAAGGGGAAACATTTTTTCAATGCTATCTTACGAAATTTTTTCTGGAACTTGGACCACTCTTCAAAAAACTGGTTCATTAGCTTGGGAGCTATTGGGTAAACATTATTTTTCTCGTTCAAAATTATGGATGTAACGGATTTTTTAAATAAAATAGTTCAAATATCTCTGTAACTGAACACTACTTACAAGAACCGTGCATATGATTACTTACCTTTCTCTTTTGAGTCCATTTCAACTGCCGAATATAGCTCAAACAATAATCGAACTGCTATCATTGCAGTCAGACTAATAATAAAATCCTAGTAGAATGACATCACTTGTTCAAACGTGTTTACTTGATTTGTTCCATCTCTATGCAGTATTTATTTTCATTATAAGGTAAATATTTACATTTTCGGAGCCACTCACCTTTCGACAACAATGTCTGATGATGGGATGCTGAGATGATCTGGTGATGGGACGATGTGGTGATGGTTGAACAGGTAGATAGGGTCTTGCTGGCTCCTGGCAGGGTCCTGAGAGGCTTAAGGCAGCCTACTTTGGTAAACATTGAGGATGACTAGGATTAGTGGGGAGGAGACCTTAAACAGACCGACTTCAGTTCAATAAACAATAGAATAAAACAAATACTTAAATGGAAGAAACATTGAAATTTCCAAATAATGCCGAAACAATATTAATCAAAAGAGGGTACCGATATAATTATTTCACACATATCAATTAGTTTATATTGTTAGAATTTAATAAACGAATCCTTAGCGTAAAGCCAAGAGGATTTCCTAGGTTAAATTCCAACCTCTACCTTGCCTACCTGATGTACATAAAAGAATGTTTCACACTCACACTTCTCTTATTAACTATATATATATATATATACATCAGACTCTCCCTTATCCGGCGTTCTGTTAACCGGCGCGCTCCCTTATCCGGTTCTCGAAAAATAATATCAAATTTGTTAAACTAAAATATACATTCAATTATTAGATTATCAATTATATGAGCCACATGTATTTACGAGCACATAATAATTCCGTAACTCACGAATCTTTCAGGTATTTTTATTGTACATACATATGTACATTGTATTTATATTGAAGGGATCGCTAACACAATATTTTATTACTTCACTAATATCCTATAAATAAATTATAATAAATACATAGTTGAAAATAAAACATTTATAAAAAATGTTTCCTAGAATAGAAAAACAAAATTCTTATAGTGAAAAGAATCGTTGGATCGTTTTTCAGACGTCTTAACACTAAAGAAGTGGTCGGACTATGCAACACGGAACAGTGTTGTGTTAGCGAAACAAAAGAAAATTACCGATTTTTTAACAAATAATATTCTAAGAATTTTAGATTTTGTTTTAAATAGTTATGTAATTAAACGCAGATTTCAAAATATCTTTTTAATGCTTGGATAAATATACATATGTACGTACATATAACAAATCAATGTTCAGTATGTACATATTTGTCAATTTAACAAACGTTACCAACAAAATACATACGTGTTTCATTCCTTAGCTCACCTAAAAGCACTTTTTTTTTTGCTTTAATTGATATATTTTTGAAGTGAAAACTTCTTTAGCACAGTTGTGATTTGAAACTCGATGAAACGAAAAAGCGACACTATTGCCTTATCTATATGAGTCGACCAGTTGCAAAACCCGTTATCTGATCATTTTGGTTTTTTACAGAAAGGAGGAAAACATGTCAAAAGCCAACTAATAGGGCTAGAACTGTACCCTTTTTTTTGCGTTTTAAAGCTTAAAAAATTCTGCCAGACTACTGAATGTGTATAATCTGGCATAACTGGAAAATACAGTTTTTTTAATTTATAGTTTTAAATGACGGGTTTTGCATCTGGAAGATGGTTTTAACGGATTTTGCATCTGCATCGCCAGCCATCTTTTTCCGCATGCAGTTGCAAAACCCGTTAAGTATTTAATTGTGTCCCAAAACTTTTAATAAATAATAGGGGTACTCAAGATGTTGATTGTATCATGTTACAGCCCTTGTATGGTTGTATGATTGTATGTTCAGCATTTCTTTCAAAGCTGATCGTACAGTGATACAACCATACGAGGGTTGTAACATGATACAACCAATATCTAACGACGGCAGTTTTTTTTTGCATTACAAGAAAATACTATTTTTTTTGATTTTTGGAATTTAAAGTGCCACTGCCCTGGTTTTTTTATAATGCCTTCAGCATAAGTTCTCCAGTCTTTTACTCTACATTCATCACCAATATGTATGACAGATACAAAATCTTTCATTATTTCTAGGTTTGCTTCAGGGTTTGGAATAACACTTTTTTAACGTCTGCTGTGTCAGTTTGTCAATTTTATCACTAATCAGCAGGTTGTTTAACATAAGAAAAATAAAATTTTATTGTTATTTAATTGTCTAAACTGGAAAATGATTGCAATAATTTTCTAAAAAAATATATTTAACGATTTTTGCTTCTGTAAGGATAGGACGCTATCTTTTCTTGAGAGGAATTGACGAGTTTTGAACCTGAAATGTTTTAACGGGGTTTGCAACTGTAGATAAAGTATAAATGACGGGTTTTGCACCTGTTCACAACTTTCTTCGTAGTTTTGAATGACTTTCAGCGGATTTTGAACCAAGAAAAGTTATTTAATCGATTGCTCTTGAAAAGACGAATCCATTGATACCATAACCTCAAAATTGAAAAAAAGGTGATTTAACGAGTTTTGCAACTGGTCGACTCATATATATATATAACAGTTGTCTTATTTAGTCATCTGTTTGAATTACTAACATAAGGACTTCTTGTAACTGAAAGTGAAGAGAAAAAAAGTTGCCGATAATGCTTCTTCTCTAGTCTTGCGATACTAGTCCTCCTGATACTGCATTCGTCTCATTCTCTCGCAGTTTCGTTTTCTGAAGGTTTCACTTCTACCGCGTGTGAACTGCACACGTTTTTTTTTTTCTCATTAATTGATCATTTCCGTTATCCGGCGTTCGAAGCTGGTAGTATATGTACATTTTGTTTTATGGAATAGACAATATTTCAAGAAAATAAATTAGTTTTATTTATTTAATCCTAATTGTATACATAATACACAATTATACATTTCTATTCATGTCAACAATTGAACCATTTCATTTTATACTTCTGTTTTAGGTGATGAGAGATCCAAATCGCCAATTTCAAGAGAAAGATCTGGTCAAACATCGCCACTACAACTAACTACAGGGAAAAGTAAGTCTGGTTAAATACAATATAGTGAAGACTGGCTCTGAACTTCCCCATCATGAATTAATCAACATCCCCCCTCACTGAATCCGCTGAAAATTAGAAGATATCGTCCTTATAGGACATTGAATTTATATATAAAATTTCGCGTTAATACATTCAATACGATGGCAGTTATTGAGTGTTTGTGTTAAGCCTCCCCCCTAATCCCCACCTTCCCTTTGGTCGATTTGACTGAAAATCAATAAGTGTTGCTTAGGAGTGTGCTGGATACTCATATAAAATTTCGTGTTGATACATATCTTCTATCGGGGAGTTATCGTGTTCACTGACACACAGAGATTTTATTTTTTTATTTTTGGAGCAGAAACCCGCTGGGCACCACACTAGTACGTATTTAGGAATGCGGGGCACCACAGCTAGTTTTTTTTATTTATTAGAGGCGCCATATAGCCCATATTTAAGGAAGCTACGTGTTAAATTCCATCAGAATTTATGCCCCCCCCCCCCCCCCCTCCCGTTCAGAGATTTGATATGTCACATAATCTCAATTCAATTTGGCTTTTAAAACTACTATATATGAAATTTCATGACAATTCGACCATTCGTTAATGAGCTACCACTATCTTTATGCTAAGGCCTACGCCCACAACCCCCCTCCTGTGAAAAATTTTGAGATGTCATATAGCGTATTTTTCAATTTGGCTTTTATGAATACTATATTTGAAATTTCATGACAATCCGACCATTAGTTAATGAGCTAGCACTATATTTATACTTAGCCCCCCCCCCCCCCCCCACAACCCCCCTCTTTTTCAAAATTTTAGGATGCCACATAGCGTATTTTTCAATCTGGCTTATAAGGATGCTACATCCGAAGTTTCAAGAAAATCCGTCCAGCGTGGTGGGAAGTTTTTAGAAAAATGTAAGAGGTTAATTTAGTTTTTGCTTGTTTGGGGCGCTCAACTACGAGAGAAAAATGTAAGATTCTGGGCTACAAGACCAACCTGAATTCCACATTTTCTCATAGATTATTTTAGTTGGGACCAATCAGATTGTTTTCAAATTTGGAATCTGGAAAACGTTGAGAACTCATCGCATTTTTGACCGATGACGTACCCCTTTACTTCATCTTATGTACAAGTATATCTGTGGCAAATTGCAATAACCAGTTAAGTGACATTTTTTTTAAAAATGAGATTTTCTGAGAAAAATGTGTATTTTGATCTAAATTTTCATTTCCCACAGGAGTCCATTGTTTAAATTGATATTTATGACTGTGATTTCAGGAAAACCGAATCAGTTAACTGGAATTATTTTGTAATAACCAGTTAACTGTCATATATTATATTATAAACGAACATTTATATTATAAACGAATTTCTGTACATCAACCTGAACATTTATATATATATATTACAATAAATTATATGTTATATACTTTAAACATGAATATCTCGAAATCAGGTTCGTGTCAGTTAACTGGTTATTGCAATTTGCCACTGATATAAGAACATCCTGTTATGGTCATCACCACATATTTATTGTATTATTTTATGTACTTCATTGATATAAATAATAAATATATATTTCAGATGGTCAGGAAAGTACGATGGCCGTTTCCAAGGTACGTCGACTTATGCACACATTGGTACAGCATGCTGAGGAGATGAGCAGTACAACGGCCGACAGAGTGCGCAGTTTAATTTTGGCTCTGGTGGTAAGTATTCTACGTTTAACTGTTTTCAAATATACATTAAGGCGAAATATATGTGAGGTGGGCATTATAGGATTTTATAACGCTTATAGATCAATCTCTCTCCACCTCCCCTTCTCAAAATCATTTCATTTTGTCTTGAGTAGACATTCTTATACCCAGTAATGCCAGTATGAAATAATTTTGAGAGAAGGGAAAGAGAGAGTGATCAGTAAGCGTTGTTGGTATAAGAAAGGCCTGTAATAGCCAAATTATATTTTTTTATTATTGAAAAACAAGAGCTCAACAGACGGTTTGGTCAGTTTTTATTTTTGATTGAGTATTTACAATAAATAAGACCCCCCAAAAAACCTAAGGGCCTCGGTTTCGAACCCGCGATCTTGAGCTCAGTAAACTAGCACACAGCCTCTGAGCTACCGACGCCCTCGTTTAAATGTCTTATCTAAAGCATCCCCTAATTTTTCTCCTGCTATGCAAAATTGGCACACTCCATGCCGTTTTTTCGCAAGATCAAGCCGTCCTACACTTGCAGAAAATTGTTGGCCATATTCCCCATAAAATGTTTGACTAAAATATTTAGATTTCCCCTTCTCTCAAAATGAGTGCTGGATTACCCAATAGGCCGGACTAGGCCATGGCCTGGGGCCCCCGTAAAAATCGAAAATGGATTCACACTTATGTTAAATCGAAATTTCCATCAAAACCCCAGTTCACTCATTTTGAACTTTACGAAATTTTGATTCGAGATAATCTTGCAACTGTTTTTCCAAAAGTTGAAATTGCTCTTCGCATTTTTTTAACGCTCATGATAACAAATTGTTCTGCAGAGCGCTCTTTTTCAAAATTAAAACGAATCAAAAGCGAGCAAAGAAGCATTATGCATCAAGAACGATTAGACATGCTGAGTTTGATGTTCATTGAATCAGTTGTTCTTCGTCAAATTGATTTTGAAGACATCATCAATGATTTTAGCGACCTCAAGTGTAGAAAGAAAGATTTTTAAAGACAAATCTTATATCATGTTTATAATATAATATGTTTATAACATGTTTTTTTAATTTTAGTTCTGAAAAGAATATATACTTTAACAAAAAATAAAATTTATTTCATGTTTATACCTTAGAAATAATATAAATCCATTGTTAAATGCATAAATAAACATTTTATTGCAGTTTGTAAAAAAAGGGGGCCCCAAAAATTTCAAGGGCCCAGGGCCTCCTATTCGCTTGATCCGGCACTGCTCAAAATTATTTCATACTGGCATTACAGGGTATAAGAATGTCTACTATCAAGATAACGCTGTACAAAGAGACAAAATGAAATGATTTTGAGAAGGGGAGGGGGAGAGAGAGAGATCTGTAAGCGTTTTTGGTATAAGAAACTCCTGTAATGGCCACCTCACATATATTTTTCTTAATATATATAATTTTTCAAAAAACTACCAATACAAAAACTATATTTTAAAGTTCGTTGCTATGAGTTACGATTTAAAAATTACAATTAGATATATTCCTTATAGATAGTGAGGGCGCCGGTAGCTCAGTGGTATGCGTGCTTGCCTTCTGAGCTCAAGATCGTGGGGTCGAAACCCGACCGAAGCTCTTAGTTTATTTTATTTGAAAGATAAAATAAACTTAGGCACGCCGTCCTTCGGATGGGACGTTAAGCGATGGTCCCGAGCCTGTACGATGTCAGGTACTCGTTAAAGACCCCTACCCTAGGTGAATAAAAATTTAGGGTAGACAAAATTGAGGACTCCGACAGTAGAGTCGGGCTCATGTCCACCAGAGTGACGAAAGAGCGCTTTCTATTGTTCCTATCTCAAATTTGAGGACTTATTAGCGATCGAAAATTTTATAAAGAACAATTTCGGTAAGAATCAATTAATTTTTCGATAGGACTAACCGTTTTCGGGTAAATCAAGGAATTGTCTAAAAATATGTGTTTTAAGATGGTTTTCGGCATTTATCTCACAAACCGGACGACCTATAAAAAATCGTATTTCATATAAATTATTTATTTCTGTATTCCCTACAACTATTACTTGAATATATTTTTGATTAGTTAATAAACATAAGCTGTATTTTGTAAAATGTAGTTAGGTCCCGGGGGAAAGTGTTCTGAATTTTCGTTTGATTTCTGCCAAAATCTAATCAGATCTAAGTTAGAACATGTGACTTCTTCATTCCAAATTTCAAGTTCATAGCTACAATAGTTTTTGCAGTAGAGAGCTCAAAACTTTTCAATCGCATACATCATCGCGAAAATGTTCACAACGTATTCAGGGCATCTTGAAACGTGAAAATCAATTAAAACCTCGATCTCGGATTTTCGCACGAATACAATTCTTCCTTATATAGTATAACAAAGTGACACAAAGTGAAAATAAAATAAAATTTTTGAAATTTGATTAAATTTGTTTCAGGCGAACACAATAACCATGGAGGAGTTTCACTCAGGTCTCCTAGACGTTACCGGATTCCCACTTCGGCCTTTCGTCCTCCCATATCTTCAGACATACCTACCTCTGCTACAGCAGGACCTATCTGCACAAGCAAGGATCAAAAAACTGGTGAGACGATTTATATTTAACTATAATCAGGCCGGTGAATCATTTTAAATGGGGTGGGGTGTGCTGCGATGTTGCCACTTGCTTTTGTCAACTTCCGCCTGTCACATGCAATCCTTGAATTACCTGTTTACCGTTTTCAGTAAATGGCGTTTTTTTTTCTGTTTTAAAAGAAATAATATAGTGTAAAAGTGATGAACAATTAAAAAAAATAATGATGTGACCATCGCAGGACTTTCTTATACCAACCACACTTACAGATCACTTTGTTCCCCCTTCTCAAAATTATTTCATACTGGCATTACAGGGTATAAGAATGTCTACTCTCAAGATAACGCTATACAAAGAGACAATATGAAATGATTTTGAGAAGGGGAGGGGGAGAGAGAGAGATCTGTAAGCGTGGTTGGTATAAGAAAATCCTGTAATGGCTACATCACATACATTTTTTCTAATGTTAATAATTTTCTGGGAAAAACTACTAATACATAAACCATATTTTAAAATTCGTTTGTTATGAGTTACGATTTTTTTTTTGGCTTCATTTACAATGCATATTAGCTATGTCACTGTGATATCTAGTTATTTACGACATCCATGGCCCCGGGAGGGAGTTCTATCTACGAAATAAAACTCACTCCCGGACGGGATTCGAACCCGCAGACCATGGTGAGACCATGCGACCAAAGCCCTATGCTCTAGCCCACACGGCCACCGTCTGGGTGTGTATGTATTAGTATAATGTATGATGTATTAGGGTGGTCCTTAAATTGATAAAGTTGTAATTTTAAAACGTGCTCCCCCAAGGTCGAAAGAAGTTCTCGAAAAAAATTTTTTGGCGCCGAAAAAACGAGAAAACATATTAAATAACCCGTTCCCCATCGAGGTTGAATTTTAGATGGGATTTAACATGGGTTTCAAAGTTTTCTTCAGTCGATCGATTACTGAGCCGTTGATTTCCATCGCTTTAAGGTAAAAAATGGTACTCAGGGGTTTTCGGGGTCGCTGAAGCAGAATATGATGTTAAAAACTCATTTTAATACATGCCAGCTGTCAAAAAACCTGTCATTATCATTTACTTTTTTCATAATCATGGTTTTTTGAGTATTATCAGTTTCTAAACAAAAATGTCTACTAGTTTCGATTAAAAAAATGTAAGGAAAACATTTTTCTATATTTAATCAATTTCTAAAAATAATTTTCACACTTGACAACTGTCGACAATGATAATACTGAAAAAACCATGATTATGAAAAAAGTAAATGATAATGACAGGTTTTTTGACAGCTGGCATGTATTAAAATGAGTTTTAACATCATATTCTGCTTCAGCGACCCCGAAAACACCTGAGTACCATTTTCTACCTTAAAGCGATGGAAATCAACAGCTCAGTAATCGATCGATTGAAGAAAACTTTGAAACCCATGTTAAATCCCATTTAAAATTCAACCGCGATGGGGGACGGGTTATTTAATATGTTTTCTCGTTTTTTCGGCGCCAAAAATTTTTTTTTGAGAACTACTTTCGAGATACATTATACTTATACATACAAACCCAGACATGGGACATTGATATATTCGCTCCTCCAACTTCGACCACTTAATTTCACCTGTAAACAGACTACCTGAGACCAAACTCATAGACAAACAGGCTACCTGAGACGGACCACAGAGATAAACAAATAACCTGAAGCGGACCATTATAAGACAACAAACACGGACTAACTTTACAACAGTAACTTTATTTTATTATATATTTGTGTATAGTTGTGTTTATTATATATTGTTGTTGTTGTAATACAATGATCACATATATGTTTGTGTCCTATTATATTAACATAAGATTTTCAATTTTAAAATTTATGCAAACATTACACGTCATTAAAAAAAAAAATGTGATATTTTATTTATCTAATTCATATTATGAACTTGTCTTTCGGTTATTTAATATTTATTTCATATAGAATAGAATAGTTTTATTTGCCGGCGTTCAATATCTTAGATTTTCGACGCCGTACGAGTGATTAGATTAATTCTTTGATTATATCTTCATTGAGGATAGGACAGCTTCTATAGAGGAGTTGTCATCTCTGAGCATCTCATGCAGGTTTCTTGTTCGTAAACCATTTAGTATTTCCTCATATCCAGGGCACTCCTCCAGGATGTGGCTTGCTGTGAGAGGCCAGGCCCCACACTTGCCGTCGCCCTGTAGACGAGTGTGGCCTACACGGAGCCGCATCAGACATACCTCCTCCAGCCTATTCTGCCTTTCGGAGCTTTGCCATTTATCTATATTTGCTTTGATGGACCTAAGTTTATTAAGCCCAGCTCTCTTTTATTTTGCGACTCAGGCATTTCTTCAGGTCTGATTCTATCGTCACTACCATTTCTTCTCCAGGCAACGTTGCTGCTTCCTTTGCCACTTTATATGCTGCATCGTTCTCTTCGATTCCCACATGTAAGAGGATCCAGCAAAAAATTGTTTGTTTTTTATTATTTGTGCAATTTGCAAGAAGTTTATTATTTCATATAAAATGTACTGATTAGTATTTTGTATTCCCTTTATTTAAATAGATTTTTGGTTGAATAATAAATGTACAAGTATCTTGTAAAATGTATTTGTGATCCGAAATACTGTTAGAAAAGTTCCAATCACACACAGACACAATACAAAAGGTATAAGAATGTAGTTTTGTCAAAAATTATGTAATGAAAAACTTTATTATTTTGAATAAATCAATTTGTTAGATTTTGGAGTCCTCTCCCCTTTTCAATTGCACTAGAAACAGCCCTTATCGCCAGTTTAACGACCAATAACAAGAACGATTTGTTACAGACCTCTTCGTCTTATTTCAATCAACAGAAGAAATGTTTTCTATATTGTTACTTATAAATTTTATTTTATACTTGCTGTAGTACCCGGCGTTGCTCGTTGGTCAACAGAATTATATTTAAGTCAAGAAACTAGTTCTTGCAGCTAACCACACAGCTTTAGCTAACCTGATACTACGGGGGTGGTTCCAAGCGGCACCACCAACTGAGGTTGGATTCGTAGTGGCTGTGGTAACTGGTGCAGTACAGTCGCTGGCAGATTCTGATGATGGTTACCAGAGCGAAGAAGTAGATTCCAATTCCAAGGAACTAACTCCACCCTAGACCAATTTTTACCCAAGTAGGATGTCCTAAATATTTTTAGAAGGTTGGATTCGATCCTCGGCGCCGCACAGTTGGGCAAAACGCATAATTAGCGCGAAAAAATTAAAAAGTACAGCTCTCATTTTTTACAAGCATCTATATGATAGGAAAAGATTATAATTTAGGAGATACTTGTCATTGGGGTAACAAAAAATGAAAAAAAGCATTTGCTTGTACAATAGCAGTTTAATAATGAAAATAATATTTTCATATTATAATAAAATAAATTAAAAAAAATCATTCGATGAGTTGGTTGATAACGACAAGTTGGGTTCTCTTAGCAGCGATAACACATCCGTCGGAAAATATTTTCTTGTAAAACGATAGTTTCGACCTGTTAGAGAAATTATAGGGGCAGAATATAGAAGATGAATTAAATCTTGGTTCGTATGGATTCTGGTGTCCTTATGAGTCCGATGTTCTCGTATGTTCTTGTGTTTCTTTCCCAAGATGACCTATAGGTACAATGCACCTATAGGTCCAAACGTTTCCCAGATATATTAAGTTGCATTTTTGTCGCGAAAGCTAGCTCCTCAAGGGTTGTCTTGTCAACTAAGGTTTTACATTTAAGTTGTTTTCCACTGTCACTACATTCAGTGAATGGTGTACTAGGACGGCCAATCTTACCACGGGAACTGACTTTCATTTGAAAAGGAATATCGAAGTCCTTCTGTAACCGAACTTGGTTTTGATAATTAAAATTAGATAAATTACTTGCAGAGCGCTTCCAACGCAATTGCGCACTTTTTATGAAATTATTCAATTTTCTTGGAAGAGCTTTCTCATCGATTATGTTGGATAATCGTTTTTGAAGTGCACCCGCCATTCCCCGAACCGCTACGTTTCGTTTAAGACTCTTGAATTTTAACCCTAGTGAAAACATGTAAGAGTTCTTCACTACATTAGAACTTCCTGTAAAAAAAAATACTATGGCTTATCAAGGAGAGCTAAGATTCTGCTTCTTTTACAATTAGAATACTAAATTACAAACGAAAAATGCTAAGTAGAAGGCATGCAATAACCTGCAATTTTTTGGGTAGCTTTCAGAATGTAAAATTTCTAATAAACAACTTCATGCATTGAATTTAACTAATTTATGCACTATTTTGGCAAAATAAACAATATAGTTTATTCACTTATCTTCTCCTCAATCAGACATATTAGCTAAGGTTTGAAAAATAAATGAACTGCACTGTATCAATGTCAGAAAGTAACTGATGTGAAAAGATGACGTGTCGTTCCTGTGTTTACATGCCGGCTTTGCCCACTTATTGTAAACAACGGAGGCCCACCTCTTGGGGTCAAAGTCTACAACTAGTCTACTTCCAATACCAATTGTTCCCATCTTTATAGTGAGAGTTTCATATTTGGATTTTTTCGTGCTAAGTTGGTGAATTGCCCCACTGTGCGGCGTATGGGCGAGAGTGATTTACCAACTAAAAAAAAAAACACTCCAGAGGTAAAGTTGCGAAAAGGTAATGGTGTGGGCACTGACATAGCAAAGTTTTTTGTGTGTGTGCCAGAATTTGAAATGGGTCTGTCTACCCTACATTTTCTGGATCTTTAGCCATAAAAAGAATAAAATAATTGTAATTTGTTTCATTTTTATATATATTGTGATGATTATATTTTAATTACCACATTTCCTGTAGAAATTTGATCTCTTTTCTTTATTTAAATTTTGATTTCTATAGTAGTTTTTCGAAAAAGGCCCTAAAAAAAATATTATCAATAATTTAAGACGTGCAATTTTGAAGAAAGTACACGTATACAACAAACAAATTCCATTTAACAAACTTTACACTTGGATTAATAAAGAGATGCCAGTTTTTTAATAATTTTAAATAATATTAATTCTAATCCAAAGGTTTTTCAAATGATATTACTGGGCCAACAGGGAAGATGAATAGAATAGAATTTTAAGAGGACAAATAATTGGGTTATTTTCTTTATTTACACATTATAATTTTTAAAAAAACTAAACATTAAACAAACAAAGCAAAAGAAAAAACAATAGAACAAAATCATAAAACTTAATACCTAAAAACTATTCTTTTTGTTTGGGCATATTGAAAAATATAAATGATTAAAAGTACCTCCTTGACGCCTCTACCACACAATGCAGACCCCGACAACTCTTCACACTTCAATTCCACCTTTAGTCATATTTTAAATTGTTGTTCAACTTCACTATATTTAAAACAACTCAATTTACAGTGCCCTGTTCCAGAGCTAGCTCACGACCCCTCTCTCTATTTGTTTCAGCTTTAATTTAGCTGTTTTCTTTTTATTATGTCCCTTGTTTTTTTTAAAACCTTGATATGTATATATATATATATATATATATATATATATATATAATATATATGTTATATTATAATACAAAAATTACTTTTTATATTCATAAAAAAAAATGTTCCGTAGTTTACATCACAATATATATATATACATATTTTTTTTTTCATTTTGCCGTAAGACTAATTGTAGTCCTATAAAGCCGGAGCGAGTATGTTCGGGTAAGGGGGAGGACCAGATCGGGAACCCAACCCGCGAAGCCAACCAGACCCAGGGACAAGGGGTGGCATGATCGGACCACTCTCTCTTCATATCCACTCGGTTGGTGCCCATCAGTAGGCACACAGCGAATAGACTTTTGAGTCTATTTATCTTATTATTACAATTCTATTTTTGAATTGGTAATAAATTTAAAGAGTTTGTTAACGTTTTCCACTTTATTAATGTTAGCTATTGTTTTCAATCGACAGCGGTCGAAATCTCATCAGCTTCTCACAATTTCACACTTGCTTCAGTTTACTGTCCTCCACGCCACAACATTACCCCGCAACACTTCACCAACTACTTCGACACTCTGGGTGATGACTTCATGGCCGGTGGAGACTACAATGCTAAGCACCTGGAGTGGGGATGTAGGGTCAACAACCCGCGAGGACAGACACTTAACTACGTATTGACGGACAGACGATACAGAGTCTATTCCCCCCGAGAACCCACATATTGGCCAACTAACAGAAGGAAACTTCCCGATATCCTAGACTTTTTTGTAGCTTCGAAATTCTTCCCCTATACATCATTAGAAATAATTCCCGACTTAACATCAGACCATTCTCCAGTAATTTTTACCCTAGACTCCCAACCTATTCAGAAGACACCCCGACCCTCCCTCACTTCAGGGCTCATTGATTGGGACAGATTCAGAGATATTGTGACAGACAGACTTAATCTGTCAGTCACCCTGAAAGCACCTCATGACCTGGATGATGCAGTGAACTCTTTCACAACAACACTTCAGGAGGCGGCATGGAGCAGTAGCACCTCCGCTCAGCCTGTCCACATACACACACACAACGTACCACAGCACATTAGAAGGCTGCTGGTTGAGAAGCGCAGATGTCGTCGTCAGTGGCAAATACATAGATACCCATCCATCAAAACGCGACTCAATAGACTCACACACGAACTCAAAACAGCTATAGCACAATACAAAGCCGAAACGTTTTCACTTTACACTGACACACTAGCCACTGACGATGGATCTCTGTGGAGAGCAACCAGACGTCTACTGAACTTTTCTTCCTCCTCCTTTCCCATTCAAAACCCGGACGGAACATGGGCTAAATCGGACGAGGAAAAAGCACAATTATTTTCTCAACACTTAACAGACACTTTTACACCCCATGACATTCATCATCCACTTCATAAACACATACACGATTTCCTCAACACACCTCTACAACTGAGTTTACCGCCGAAACCCATCACTCCGTCTGAGGTGCAGCAGGCTATCCTTCA
This sequence comes from Aradus depressus, assembly GCA_963662175.1. Classification (NCBI taxonomy): domain Eukaryota; kingdom Metazoa; phylum Arthropoda; class Insecta; order Hemiptera; family Aradidae; genus Aradus; species Aradus depressus. The sequence continues at coordinate 19,636,535 of OY759226.1, read as the reverse complement.
GCTTCCCAACAAGAAGAGCCCTGGCTATGATCTCATTACTGCCAGAGTGTTGAAAAATCTTCCGCGCAAAGCTGTCATCTTTCTTACCTACATTTACAATTGCATCCTTCGCCTTTCCTACTTCCCAGTTCTTTGGAAATTTTCTATCATTACTTTAGTTCCGAAACCAGATAAACCTAAACACTTACTCTCTTCATACCGCCCCATAAGTCTTCTTCCCACTTCTTCTAAACTCTTTGAAAAAATTCTTCTTAGCCGCCTATTACCTCTCTTCGAAGAACACGACCTTATTCCGAATCATCAGTTCGGATTCCGACAGAAACACTCAACACTTCAACAATGTCACAGATTAGTTGATGAGATTTCCTCTGCTTTGGAAAGGAAGTGTTATTGCTCCGCAGCATTTTTGGATGTGAGTCAAGCTTTCGACCGTGTCTGGCATGTTGGGCTGCTGTATAAGCTGAAACATGTGATCCCTGACGGTTATTATCGTCTTCTCCGCTCTTACCTGGATGATCGTTTTTTCCAGGTCAGACAGGGCAGTGTCCTCTCTGACGTTCAACCCATAAGAGCTGGTGTCCCACAGGGGAGCATTCTGGGTCCACTTCTCTATGTTGCAAGCACATCCAGCATCCCAACATCGCCTGAGACGGTGTTAGCCACCTACGCCGATGACATAGCAATTTTAGCTACTAATAAATCGGCTGGGGACGCATCCAAATCTCTGCAGGAGCACTTACACCTTCTAGAGGGTTGGTTGCGTCTGTGGAAGGTGAAAATAAATGAGATCAAATCCCTTCATGTTACATTCGCCTTGAGGCGCGGTGACTGCCCAACTGTATGGCTGAATAATGTCCCTCTAAAACATGACAAAGACGTACGATACTTAGGACTCTATCTTGACAGACGACTGACATGGAATAAACATGTTACACAGACTCGACAGAAAATGAAACGGCGATTTGGACTACTCAAAAGACTACTAGACAAGCGATCTCAACTTCACCTCAACCACAAACTGGGTGTCTACAAGACCGTTATCAGGCCTATCTGGACGTATGGCGTTCAGCTCTGGGGTTCAGCTAAGCCCTCACACACAAAAAGAATTCAAGCCATTCAAAATAAAATCCTCCGAACAATCACACAATGCCCTTACTACGTATCAAACATAACATTACATCATGACCTGAACATACCATTCTTACACGAAGTTAGACAACAATTATACACAAATTTGCACAACAAGTTCACGTCACATCCGAATACACTGGTGGAAGCCATGTCGGTCCGGTCCTTGCCGGGCGGGCCTCCTCGGCGACTGAATCGTCGTTGGCCGCGTGACCTCCTGCCTGAGGAGGACCCCTGAGGAGGCGGTGGTATTGACCAGCCGTCTCATCAAGAGACTCAAGTGGTATTTCTGTTTTTCTTTGTGTTTATATTTCCTTGTTGTGATATATTTCATAGTTGGAAATTATGTAATAAAGGTGAAAAAAAAAAAAGCTATTGTTTTAAGAAATGTGTTTTCGTTGGATAGTAGCGTCTCATGTTGTCTTTGGTTGTCATACTTTTTGCAGTTAGTGAAAATGTGGACTATGTCCTCAGTCTCATCGCAGTGTTCACAGTTAGGGGATGGTTTTATTTTGAAAATATGTAAGTATTTGTTTGTTCTGGCATGTCCGATCCTCAGTCGTGACAAGTATATGATCTGTTTAGTCGTCAGTGTCTTACTGTGTGGGTGGAACCATGGCTTTGTCGTTATTGTCTTTTTTTTTTTTTTTTTGGGTGGCCGACCTCCGGTGGAGGCCACGACACCATCGCCGAATCGTCGGGGAAAAAAGGAGGCCTAACGATTTTATTTACAAATTATAGAAATAAGAAAAATATAGAATTAAAAATACAAAAAATATGATGCTGTGGTAGGCTAGGAGCGACCGCTGCCGACCATCTGCGACGATCAGCGGTCACTCCCAGCCCACCTTAATTTTCTTGGCGCGCCGAGAGAGCTCGGGATAAATGTAGGGCGATCGCCAATTGTGGTTCGTTGGGGCGCCGGGGACGACTGCAGGCCTCCCCGGCGCAGGGTCAAAATGCTTGCTTCTTTCTCCCCCAGGAGGCGACAAATCGGCTGAACATTGGGTAGCCGGTTTCCGTCACCAGCTGCCGCAGGTCGAGTCCCAGATACGATCCTGTCCCGCGTATCAACTCCGATCGTTATTGTCATCTGTACTCAGTAGTGGTATTGTCCTTTGGTTTGGGATATGTGTATAGTTGGTTTGCCATTCCGTGAGTGTCTGGTGTTGTATGATGGAAAGGGTGTCTTCTAAGGTCAAGTCGATTCTGAGTGTCACTGTGTCCTCCGTTCCTCGCTTGGCAAGTTGGTCACCTCTGTCGTTGTCATTCAGATTGAGGCTTCCTTTTTACTTTCACATCTATATAAAGTATACAGCAAGTTATGTAATCGGTCAGAAAGTTAACGCTAGTTTTCATCGAAATTTCATTTTTTCCAACCTCAGATTACAAACGAACGCTATAACTCCCGATAGAATGAATTAATTGACATTACATTTTTTATGTGTATCTTTTTTTTTTTTTTTCACTGGAGGGGGAAATGCTAGTCACGCACATCCAGGGAAATAGCCCTGGATAGTGTGGGGCTCGAGTCGTTTCTCCATACCCACTGAAACCCCCTCCCTCGCCGATCCTGATTCCCTTCCGCGGAACTGACAGCCTGTCATTACTTCGCAGAAGGGAGGAAGGGTGGCTGGTAACGCCCCTTCTTCTGTTCTTATTGCCGCTACTGTTGTTCCTTGTCAGCCCTCTCCTGGAGGGCCAACCCACCCATGATGAGCGCTGCAAATTCGCAGCCTTCATCCCACGACTCCTGGGAGCGCAACATAGCGTCCACGTAGCTGGTAGCAGTCAGTGGGGCGCCCATGCTGCACTCCAGATTTATCCTTCCCTCCTCAAATCTGGGGCATTTGAGGAGGACATGCTCCGCTGTCTCCGTCTCACCAAGGCACGCGGGGCAATCTGGTGTTGTTGCTGCCCCGATTTTGTGGAGGTATCCCCGGAACCCACCGTGTCCCGTGAGTACCTGTGTGAGGTGGTAATTCACCTCCCCATGCGTCCTGGTGAGCCAAGGCTCGACTCGAGGGATGAGCCGATGGGTCCACCGTCCCTTTGTGGACTTGTCCCATTCTTCCTGCCACTCCCTAATTGTCCTGGACCTCTCTGGCTCTGCTGGACCAGGGCTTTTTATGTGTATCTAGAACACTCCAAGGACAACACCTATTGATTTTCAGCCAAATGGGCCAAAGGGAAGGGGGGGGGGGGGGGGGGGTTAAAGAAGAGGCATAACACAAAAACTGTAATACCTGACGTTGTAATGAATGTATTTCCACGAAATTTCACTTGTAAATTCAGAGCACGATAAGGACCATAATAATTGTCTATTAATTTTCAGCGTAATCTACGGAAGAGAAGGGAGATCAGAGGGAGGCTTAACTCAAAAATTCCAATAACTGTATGTAATGATTGGCTTGAGAGAGAGCGAAAACATAATTTATTAACTCTTACTGGGGAAGTACATAGCCGGTGATTGACCAGAAACTTTTTAGAGCTTTGATTCATGCGAAAACTGTTGATCACATCGAAAAATTGGTCCTTGCCAAAACTGTACTACACCATAATGTGCTGAACCAATAAAGAGTTTTTGTTTCTGTGATTCATGCCCAGCCTTTAACTACTAGGTCATATAGCCTGTCAGTGCACAGGCTCCTTGCGAAGGATGATTTTTTTTATTGGAAGTTGTGTTAACATATGTTTATTTTTCAGAGTATCTTGGAGTATGTCACAACCTGCGAATCGGCCATTTTCGAAAGAGGTAGTTCCCCTTCGTTCGCTTCAGAAGTTTTCGTCAAGCGAAAATTACAAGACAGGTAATATATTAGTATTACACATTCTAAACTAAAATATGGGTGAGCGTAACACAAAAACACTAATAACAGCCAATGTAATAATAATAATAATAATAAATTTATTTCCGTTAAACCAATACATGGTAATAGGATACGTCAAAAGAATTTATACATTAAGATAGCTTATAAATTACATTTAAAACTACTTGAGTCTAACACATCTATGATTAGTAGTAATAACAAAACTATTAAAAAAAGTAAAATGAAATTAATAAAAACTGAACAAATAAATACTTGAAAATATATGGGTATATAAAAAAAATTAATACAAGATACGTTTATAATAAGTAGAATTTTAATAAAAATTAAGATAACTATTTTTCAAAAAAACTCTTCGGAAGTGTCTTTATCCCAACGATGTTTCGGGACGTTCTTACGTACCATCATCAGGTCCCAATGTGCGAGATATAGAAAAGAAAGAAAGTAATGTAACTATAACAATATATGAAAAATAATATATATATATATACATATTAATCAATTATAAATGAATGTATATACAGTCTAAATAAATAAAAATATATAATTGAATAAATAAAACAACGTAAATTGGACTGATGTTTAAGGTGTGGAGGAACTCTGCCCAAAAAATAAAAATGAAAGCTTTGTATCAAATAATGATTTTTGGATATGAAACACGTTTTTTTTTATTATTATTTTTTTTTTTTTTTTGTAAATCGTATGTAATTGTATGTAATCAATATATCGACTTAATCCGAATTTTATATGTATTTATATTCGGAACGACAATGCTAACTGAGATAAGGAAGAGAATCTTCGCGGCAAACAAGTTCTACTATGGTTTCAGCAAGCACTTCAGAAGCAACTATTGTCTTTAAATTTGAGGTAGAAGCAAGTTATAGCGCCCCGAAGATTGTAAACTAAATGTCTATAAGGTATATATTTAGTGTAAATAGTTTTTAAATCATAACTCATAGTAACGAACGTTAAAATATGGTTTTTGTATTGGTAGTTTTTTTGAAAAATTATAGAAATTAAGAAAAATAAATGTGATGTGGCCATTACAACAACGCTCTCTCCCCCTCCTTTTCTCAAAATCATTTCATTTTGTCTCTTTGTACAGAGTTATCTTCAGAGTAGACATTCTTATACCCAGTAATGCTAATTTTGTGAAAGGGTAAAGAGTGATCTGTAAGCGTGGTTGGTATAAGAAAGTCCTGTAATAGCTACATCGTTTATCAATATGTTATCTCTCTCTTCTCACATATGTTTTTTTAAATTATAATTAAATTTTAATGACATATTGATAGTGTTAGTAAAACTCACTGTGAAGTAAATAACAGTAGAGTTGAGTTTGTCTGGGGGCGGCAGCGGTGGTAGTTTTGGATGGGAGTGTACTTGGGGGCGGTGAGACAGGTGGTCTACAGATGGCGCCTCTGGTAGCAGCTGGCTTCCCGTTTTATGAATAATAGCCTGTGATTTCTTTAACTTTAGAGAGAGAGGGGGGGTGGAGCGGGGGGCGGCGCGATCAATGGGGGGATGGTACAACTCATATTAGTCGAACTGAAGGGGTGGTGGGGGGGAAAGTCAGGTGTCAAAAGTAGTCAGTGATGAGCAACTGGACCATGAGAGTGCATTAGCGGGCTTGGCTGCTGAGCTCAATATCACTGGTTCGAAACCCGGCCGTAGTCTTTTCGTTTTTTATCTGAGAGGTAAAAACCTTGAGCACGCCGCCCTTCGGATGGAACGTTAAGCCCATGTTCCCTAGCCCTTGCGGCAGTACTTAATTAAATAAATTTTAAAAATAAAAATAAATACATGCAGATATATTGACATTATCTCCATGATAACAATAATCAAGTTTGATTATACAACAAGAAATAATAATAATATAATAAAAGCTTTTATTTAAACAATATAAGTTTTTGACAAGAGAGCGCTCTGGTAGTAGACGATATGACCTCAAACTTAAAAGCCCGGTCGCACAATAACCAAATAACTATATTTATCAAATTGATACAATATGAATGAATACGATACAAAATTTCTCATCTATTCTGTTGTTTCCGCCGAATCGGCCGAAGGAAGGGAAGAGATAAGTGGGGAAGAGATCGACTCAAAAATCCCAATAATGAATATATCGACACTAAATCGAGTATTTTTTATGTAAGTCAAATATTGATTTTTAGCGCAAACAGTCGAATGTTCGGGAGAGCGAAAATTTAATGAATTAATTCATTCTGAGGAATTATATTGAAGTTGATTCACCAACGACTATTTTTTTCTTAACATCATGTATTTATTTATTACTACATTGAAGCCTATTAAGGCTTATTGTAGAGAGTTGGGGTACAATTTTAATATACATCCGATATAATAATAAAGTAAGAATATTACAGCTTAATGAATTTCTAAATATTATAATAAATGCGCACATTTACTTGTATACATACAGCCAAGAGAAATGCTGCAAAAAAAAAAATATATATTGAAGTGACCTTTGCTTGGGGGCTTTAAACTTTTATTAATTACTATGAAAATGATTTTACTTTTGGGGTTAACATGCGTACTCAGAAGGTGAACTAGGCTGTAGAGAATTTAGAGAACAATTTATAAGACAACATACATTTATTAACACAATTATTGACATATATTAGTGAGGCGTCCCTCCATAATCGCACATCTGGAATAAAATATCTATCAAACATGAAATAAATTATATAGACTTAAATGTTCTGGTAACTCCCGCAACATGAAGGTGTCTATTGATGATCATCCAGCCATTCGTCTCGATGTCGGAGAAATGTAAAATAAATGATTCCGTTACCTTGTAAGTCTTCTTTTTCTAACCACACTCAAGCCTGTGGCCTCTCCTCCAGAATTCACGACGATTGAGGAACTTCCAGTCCTTTTGAAGTAGGCAGCAGGGATGATTTCCCTCTAGCAGCAAAATTAGAGTCTTCGGTCTCCTACGTCCGGTCAAACAGGAGTCTCCTTCTTCCCACAGCTCAGCCAGGAATGTCTTCTCCCTCAATAGCTCAACTCTGACTCCTTTCTCGTAGCTGAACGAGGACCGACTAACTCCTCTGATAGCTGACTGAAGACTGTCTACCTCCTCTGACACATCAGCCACGACTCTCCTTCATACCGCACTTCAGCGAGGAATCCTCCAATTTCCATCCCCTCCACTTCATGTATCTTCCACTAGTGCGCTTCTCGTGGTCGCTCTCATAACTATAATTAACAATCGTTCTGGGATATGCGATATATCACAATTGCCTCCCTTTGATTAAAAAAATTGCGGAGATACATTAGTTAAGGTAGCGACGTAATTTTTTTTTTTTTTTACACTTGGCTCTAACTTCACTCACTTCTGAACACTTCTTATACTACACTGTACAATTTTATACTATATTACAATTTTTTACAATATATAACGATGGATTTAAAAATGGCTTGAATGTCTGTTTCGTACTTTTTCAACTTCGTCCTGTCTGTCTGTCTCATATTTTATCAGCTTTGTACTGTCGGCTTCTTTAATTAATTATTACTTTAAATTATTTATTCTTTATTATTTATTCCTCAAATTCTCCTTAATTCTTTATTATTTATTCTTCAAATTCTTTATTATTCATCGATACATGTGCCTTGGTAATAAAATTCCTTTTTTTTTTTTTAACTATCTACCTTCAATTTCCTGCTATCATATCTCATTCCAAATACCCCACTTAGGTATCAATTATTAACGACGACCGACGAAGAATGCTTCCACAGCATTAAAATACTAATAACGACGAAATATGCTCTCAACGCATCTATATCCACAATTACTACCACAAATATCGACGAAGAATGTCTTTCCTGACATCGTAGATTGGCCCTATTTCGGCTCACAAAATTCTCCATAAACTTTCATATCATTATTTATCGTCTAATATCCTTCTCTGTTTAATAATTACCATTACCATTTCTTTCTTTACTTCGCACCATATTTAATCATCAAGGCAACCAAGAGTAACAATGTTAATAAAATTTTCCTTATTTATCTATCAATATTTAACCAGCCGACAGTCAAAAGAATCAAATTACTCTGTTGAGATATCTTCCCAAAGTGGAAGCCGCTATTCTAACAATGTCCCTAACTTAATTTGGTTTCTTATTTATCTACAAATGTTCTGTCCTGTATCGTCATGTTGAAACCTGCAAGCCGCTATCATAATACTTTTCTAAAATTAATTTGATTTCTTACTTATCTTCAACTATCCTGCCTAGTATTGTTGTCAGGTTGAAACCTGAAGCCGCTATCATAATAATACTGTTCTAAAAATTAATTTGTTATCTACAAATGTTCAAATGTTCTGTCCTGTCTGTTCATGTTGAAACCTGCAGCCCGCCAAATGAATAACTAACAAAAATATTAACACAAAACGAAACGAAAAATATATGAACGCTAAACTATATAATACTTATTTACAATTTTTATTTACAAACATGCCCAGTATGGATATTTTCCTGAATTCCGAAAAATACCCAATTGCACTCAACTAGCCGGGGGTTCGTGGGACCCCAAGAATCCTGGTCAATTCCGTCTGCGGCGTTGATTTAGTCCCGGGCTCTCCCCTTGTCAATTTCCCGCGTCAATTTCGACCCTTTGTTCTTATATTTTTTCAAAAGAGAAATATGAAAACGTCCCCTTTTTTGTCCTGTATTTGAGTTATGTTTAATTGTTACTAAATACGGTCCTTCCCAGTATATCAATGGTTTATAAACTTCTTCGTTATTTTCCTGTATCCTTAATGGTTCAACTAATACTAATCCCCCCATGATTAATTTCTGAGTTTTATGTTGTCTATCGTCTGTACCTATACGGATAGTATCGTCTGTCTTATGTATGCATACCAGTGGAGACATGTATTGGCTTTCTGTATCCTCACTCATTTGTACGCACTCGTCTGTCAGTTCTGTTTTCGTATCTACTATCTCTTTTTCTATCATGTCCCCTTGTTGTACAGTTTCCGTAGTTAATTCTTGTCCCTGAATGTCCATGTCAGTCTGTAATTGTTTATAATGACCGGTCACGTCCTCAATTTTTCTGCTCAATTCTCGGAAACCTTTTCGTATATCTGTCCTTATTGATTGTAAGTTATCTGTCATCTCTGTCATGAACAATTCATTATTTTCTTTTATCTCTGTCATAAACGATTTATTATTTAATTCATTACTTTCTTTCATTTTTTTATTATCCGTCCTAATTGATGTCATATTTGATTCTATTTTTTTGGTCATCTCTGTCATTAACAATTTATTATTTTCTGTCATTATTTTCATGAATGTTTCTATGTCTATACTACTTTTGTTTCTGTCTGTCGTCTTTTCTGTTGTTTCGTTTGTCTCCAGTATTAATTCCCCATTCGTCTCTTCGTCATCCCTTTGGTCACCCTTTGTCATTGACTCACGTATTTTTGACCTTGTCCCTTCAGCCATTTTTAAATACAAAATAATATAATAGATATAAATCAATATAAATTATAAATTGTTCTCTTATCTCACCGGATTTCTTTCGTACCCGGCACAATCCACCATAAATTGAAGTGACCTTTGCTTGGGGGCTTTAAACTTTTATTAATTACTATGAAAATGATTTTACTTTTGGGGTTAACATGCGTACTCAGAAGGTGAACTAGGCTGTAGAGAATTTAGAGAACAATTTATAAGACAACATACATTTATTAACACAATTATTGACATATATTAGTGAGGCGTCCCTCCATAATCGCACATCTGGAATAAAATATCTATCAAACATGAAATAAATTATATAGACTTAAATGTTCTGGTAACTCCCGCAACATGAAGGTGTCTATTGATGATCATCCAGCCATTCGTCTCGATGTCGGAGAAATGTAAAATAAATGATTCCGTTACCTTGTAAGTCTTCTTTTTCTAACCACACTCAAGCCTGTGGCCTCTCCTCCAGAATTCACGACGATTGAGGAACTTCCAGTCCTTTTGAAGTAGGCAGCAGGGATGATTTCCCTCTAGCAGCAAAATTAGAGTCTTCGGTCTCCTACGTCCGGTCAAACAGGAGTCTCCTTCTTCCCACAGCTCAGCCAGGAATGTCTTCTCCCTCAATAGCTCAACTCTGACTCCTTTCTCGTAGCTGAACGAGGACCGACTAACTCCTCTGATAGCTGACTGAAGACTGTCTACCTCCTCTGACACATCAGCCACGACTCTCCTTCATACCGCACTTCAGCGAGGAATCCTCCAATTTCCATCCCCTCCACTTCATGTATCTTCCACTAGTGCGCTTCTCGTGGTCGCTCTCATAACTATAATTAACAATCGTTCTGGGATATGCGATATATCACAATATATACACTTTTATATACATACATCCACATGTACATATGGAGGGTTCAGAGCACAAGTGAACCAAGTCCATCACATTTGATTCCGAGCAATTGGCTCTCAAAGTTTTTTTTTCATAATCAATTCTGAGGTGCACCGTAGTAATAAATGTCATTGTAGCTGAAACGGTTGTCCTTTCATTAAATAAACTGTCAACTAAAACAATCAGAATAATGGGTTTATGGACTTGGTTCACTAGCGCTCTGAAATAAATGAAAAACTGGGGCCAAGGACTTGATTCAAGCTGATATCCTGCGGCGTTAAAATGAACTAAAGACTTGGTTCACTGTAGCACTGAAAGATATTACTTTTACGCCTATTTAGCACGAAAAACCTCACAAAGTGAAAAAAATGGACTTGGTTCACTTGTGCACTGACCCCTCCATATTATAATATTTATAAATAATGACTTTAAATAAAACCAAAGTAATAAACATTAAGTCAAACCACTTTGGACTTAAACTGTAAATAACTAGTATTTAACAAAAACTTAATATGAAAATCTCAACTTTAATTCATTTTTCATTATCTTTATTTTTTTGTCTTCTATTCTTAATTTTAATTTCATTATTATTTTTTTTTTTTATTGTAAGTTAGATTTTTTAATGTTTGCTTTTTAAATTAATATAATTTAGTATATAGTAATATACATCATTAATTTTCTCTTTAGAAACAATCTCTAATATTCTAATAATATTACTTTCATCTTCATCAGAGTTTTTAATATATTTAGATAAATATCTTTCTCTAATATTATTATACAAAGGACAGTTTAATAAAAAATGAAGAATATCTTCTATGAGTTCCCTAGAACATTGATCCTTTTCAAAAATATATTTTTCCTAATTTATATATAAACTGATATGGTGTTTAGAAGCCAAACGTAACTGACCTACTGCTGTAATTTTATGATACGACAATTTCTTAACATCATATATTATTATTATTATTAAACATTTGTATCATAAAAACGTTTTTGTTTAGGTTCTATGAAGATGATATACCTCCTATCAAACGCCCAGTTTTAGTACCTGTACATCCCATGTCTTCAGAGCCGCAGGGACAGGGCAGCGATGAACAATGGAGAAATATACATGTCGTAAGTCTTATTACTTGAAGTTATAGTTAAATCCATTAACTTAAACTGCTATTTAGTATTTCAACACTAATCTAAAATCCATCACTCTTGTAACTAGACAAAGTCAAAGCCAACAGAAAAAAAATTAATTCTCAACACTAATTCAATCTTTTTTAGTTTTATATTTTGGTCATTTTTTAAATTTAAGTTATATATTTCTGGCCATATATCCTGTACATATAAACAAACAACAGTACCTTCTTTTCGGATCAATTTCACCGTCAATTCACTCCTATTTAGTTCATTACAACTTAAGCCTAAACACCACACTGTCCATATTCACTCAGACAGTCGCCATTCTCAAACCTCGACATTTCTCTACACACACTAATTAAAACAGATGATGGCCATGTTTTGTTTTTTACTGACATTTGTTTTAAAAGAAATGGTTTCTTATTATTTATTTACTAATTCAGTTTCTTTTTGAAGAAAATTAAATTAATTTTTTTATATTAATATTTTTTTAAATAATTTAATGTGTATAGTATTTTTATACATCAAACTTGCATTCGTTAATTACTTTGTGTATGAAAGGAAAATGTTGGCGTCAGCGGTTTTCTTGTGTTTCAAAACGACATTTCAGGACGGTTTTCGGCATGTATTTCGCCACCTGCAAAAAAATGTACCTTTTAGTTGCTCAGCCACTTTTTTTTTTTTTACGTTTTGATTAGATCATAAATATAAGCGCTATCTTGTAAAATGTACATTCTTAAGTCCCAAACTAAAATGGTAACCAAATCTAAGTAATCTCTTCCTTCCAAATTTGAAGTTCATATCAATAGTCGTTTCTGCGTTAGAGCGCATATAATGTTCCAATCATCTATACAAACAAAGACAGGACATTGCAAAATGATTAAAACGTTTTCAGGGAACCTTGAAAACGTAATAATTCGTTAAAATTCTATCTCGATTTTTCCCATGATTACAAGGTTAGGGTTAAGCCTGCCATACACGGTCAGTTTGGTGTGTCAGTTCTCGAACTGATAGGTCTGGTGTCTACACACGGTCAGTTAAATGTGTCACATCATCTTATTTTTTTTTGGAATACAAGTTTATTTCGAGCTTTCATTTGTTTGTTTAAATAATTTAAAATAAATTAAATTAAAAATGTCAAGTAACGAGGAATTGTTGTTATATGGTGCTGTGGCTATTTACGTTGTTGCATCCAAAAAAAGAAATCAAAGAAAAATTTGGGTTAAAGACTGGCTTTCAAAAAGGGCGAAATATTCACATATAAATATTTTGGAGGAGGTCAGGTTTCGTCCAAAAGATTGGAATAATTATTTGAGAATGGACCAAGAAACTTATCTTCAACTATATTCATTAGTTTCTCCTTTAATAAAAAAACAAGACACAAATATGAGAAATGCAATAACCAGTCATGAAAGACTGACAGCAACTCAAACTATTATTTCTTTTTGTTACAGTCTCCTTACATGCTTTGGCATCAGTTTCTTTAACTTTATTTACAAGCAACTCGTAGGAAGCGTCCTTTTTTAATTTATTGTGGTAATCTTTTGATATAACTCCTTCCATAAACATTTTTCTTGCCTCAATAAATCTATAAACTCAATTAAAAAGTCTTTACTCCAAGTAGACATAATCAATTCGTCTTTTTATTTTTTAAAAACAATAAAAAACTACACACACTAAACAATAATTATTAATAAACTTTTAAAACTTAATTTTATTTATTGAAAACAAAGAAATCAAAATATACATAAAATAATTATTTTAACTTTTGATAATTGATAATACCGGAGCATGCGCAGAATGGCTAGTTTGAAGAACTGAACTGATTCAAACCCCACACATAGTCAAATAGGCTTGTCGTCAGTTCGATGTGTCACACCATTGGATGGAATTTCATCAAACCATCAGTTCATTTTTTTGGCATGATGTCATGCCATTTCTACCCCATACACGTCAGTTTGGTGTGTCAGTTCGATGTGTTCAAGCCAAACTGACACACCAAACCGACCGTGTATGACCCCCTTTAGGTTAGGTTTTATGACTCATGCCCGGGCTTTAACTATGAGGTCATATCGCCTGCTACCAGAGCGCTCTATCGTCATTCTGGTGGACATGAACCCGACTCTACTGTGGGAGTCCTAAATTTTGCCTACCCTAAATTTTCATTCACTTAGGGTAGGGGTCTTTAACGAGTACCTGACATCGTACAGACTCGGGACCATCGCTTAACGTCCCATCCGAAGGACGGCGTGCTTAAGTTTATTTTACCTCCCAGATAAAATAAACTAAGGGCCTCGGTCGGGTTACGAAACCCACGTTCTTGAGCTCAGAAGTCCAGCACGCATACCACTGAGCTACCGGCGCCCTCCCCGGATTACAATATCTACTATAAAGTATTTTCAAACAATGTTCACATTTCAGATGCTCAACTGTATCCTATCGATGGTTGATAAAACCAAACAGGCTCTGACCCTTCTTCAACAAGGACCTCGGGACTTGGTCTCTGAAGAGGAACGCTACACACAGACCGTCCGACTCACCGAAGAGAGGATTGCTCAAATCAAAAAGAAAGCTGGTATTCTGTTTTAGATTTTTATTAAATGAGAAAGTACCATAATACTCTATTGATAATTTATGTTATGCATTTTTCACTTCGTCAGTTATAATAATAAGTTTTAATAATATTAATTTTATTTCCGTAAACAATAAAATGGTAATAGGATACGTCATACGAATATTTACATTAATATAGCTTATAATTTAGATATTTAAACAGATATTAATTCTTAGAGTCTGAAACATGGATCAAAATTAACAATACAACTAAAAAATAAAAAATATTAAATAAATACTTGAAAATATGAGTACAAAAATAATAATATTATGCAGTAAAGATATAATAAATACAGTAGATAATTTTTTTAATTATCTAATATTTTTTGATAATTTGTCTTTTTACGACGACATTTTGGGACGATCTCACGTCCCATCCTCAGGTCACAATGTGCGAAATATATAAACATATATAAAAAAAGAAAACAATATATAAATAAATAAATAAAATGGTAATCTTCTTCTTCCTGCGGCGCTGCGGTCCTGAAAGAACCCGGGCCTCCGTCACAATCCTCCTCCATTCGTCTCGATCTAAAACCTTCTCCCTACATCCTCTGATGCCCAACATTCGGAGATCCGCCTCGATGTCGTCCAGCCAATGGAGCCTCGGTCTTCCTCTTCTCCTGGCACCACCTGGCCTACCGTAGAGGGCCTGTTTAGGGAGTCTTCCTCCTTCCATTCTCTCTATGTGGCCCAACCAACGTAATCTCGCCTCCTTGATCACGGACACCAGGTCGGGATCCCCGTAGAGGTCTCTCAACTCTCTGTTCTTCCGGATACTCCATCTGCCGTTCTCGGAAACAGGTCCATAAATCTTTCTGAGTATTTTGCGTTCCCACAGTAGCAGAGTCTCTTCATTTTCTTTTGTCAACGCCCAAGTTTCACCAGTGTGAGTTACAATTGGACGGACAATGGTTTTATAGACTATTAGCTTTGCCCTCCACGTTAATGTACGGAATTTGAGTATTCTTTGGACCGCAAATAGACATCTGTTCCCTGCAGCAATGCGTGCTCTTATTTCGTGGCTAACGTCATTATCTTCTGTGATCAGAGCCCCGAGATATTTGAATTCCTTGACTACTGGAAATTGGTGCTCATTGATAGAAATCACCTCAGGAGCGTCTTGCAGAGGGTTCCGTGAGGTCACAATGTGCGAAATATATATACATATATAAAAAATGAAAACAAAATAACAATATATAAATAAATAAAAAAATGCTAATAAAAATACTTAAAAGAAAAAAACAAGATATTTTTTTTTTGCATATTAGCCAGGGAAGAATAAATTAGTATATAAATAACAAAAAATAATGATTAAAACGTAGATTGGACAGCCCTTAAAGGAATATATAACGTTATGTGGAGGAACTCTGCCAAAAAAATAAAAATGAAAGCTATTTATCAATAATAAGCTATCAAATAATGTTTTTGAATATAAATCTCGAGTTTTTTATTATGGTTATTTCACTATTTTTGAACAATGAGAAAAAAATTCCTTTTCCGAATAGAAGGTTTCCTCTAACATAAACGTTTTTAATTGAAGTTTACACTTTCTTATTGTTTCTACTGTCTTGAAGAAGTGGGGAAGGGCATTAAAGAAATTAATAATTCCTTTATGAGTTATACTTTTTTCAAAAAGAGAAGAGCAATGTTTAGTTATTCAAAAGTCTTCTTTCTTCCTGGTATCGTAATCGAATAATTCTAGTCACGATTACGTTTTAATTATTAAATAACAATTGAAGTGGTCATTGTTAAAAGGGGATATGTGACATCAAATGTCAAAACTACTTTTTTATATTTTCATAATCTTGAGGACTGAACACATCTTCTGTGTTGAAATGAGACATGTGCAGTGCGCTCTTTGGTTGTGGTGGAGCTGAGAATATCTGAGTCACTGTTGAAAGGAGGTATGTGACGCAATTCTTTAGGAAGTTTTATTGAGCTTCCCAAAATTTTTATTTTTGTTACATATCCCCTTTCAACAATGACAGCTTCAATTATTGTTAAGAGGGAAAATATTTGGAAGCGGTAGAAATAAATAAACTGAACAAAAATAACGATATTATAATGCTAAATGAACAAATAGAACTGAACCATTCCCCCCTTCTTAATTTAAATATCAAGTAGCTAAGAGTCTGATGATTGTAGAAATGTTTTGCCAACTGACATTCAGAGAATACTATAATTTTCATTTGATGTTTTAATTTGCCTTTAAATTCTATGTATTTGTTTTTATTCACTTTAATATTTATTATATTTTACATTTATATAATTCATGAGTCATACCTATATAAATACCAACACTTTACTGTTAGATTCGCTCTATTAGATTTTATATATATATTTTATTTTTTATTTTATATTTATTATTATCTCGTAAATATCTGTTTATTGGAATGTATAGAGTAACAAAAACAAGGGATTCCCCATCATTACCTAAAAACCCCCTCCTTAACTGTACCCTCTACCCTGTCAACCAATTCTGTCAGTTTGTAAGTGACTCTTGATAATGCCTTAACACGGCGAAACTAGTTGAGTATTTGAGAATATATAGTGAAGTTTGACAAAGAAATTGTGCATTTTAATTATCTATTCCTAGAATGGAGCTTCACAAAGTAAATCTGGAAACCATAAATTATTTGAAAATATTTGTATTTTTCCTAATAAAGATTAGGAGTTATTAGAGTTACAAATATAAACAGTGCAGGCGTTGTTTAAATATTTTTCTGCAGCTTGTTCTGTGAGTAATACTTATTTATTATTCTTAGCTCTTTCGTTTGAAGTCCGAAAATATTATTACTCGAGCTACATGAGCCCCAATGTATTAAACAGTAATCGATTAAAGAATGGAAATACGCATAATATAGTGTAATTAACTTGTCTTTCGGCACGATCTTTTTAAGATTTCGAAGTAAGAAGCAAACGGAACTCAGTTTCTTACCAACCATTGTGATCTGTTGTTTCCTTGGAAAAAAGTATTTTCACAACTAAGTTTTTACAGTTAACACTTTTATTTTTAACATTTATTATTTAGTCGTTTTTTAGCATCTATCACGGCTTGTAGACGTCTTGACATAGAATGGACCAGGTTTTTTATTAAATCAAAATCGCTTCAGAATTAGAGAACAAATATTGTGTTTATTTTTTTTAACCTATATTATGAATTGAATAACTAGGTAGTAAATAAAAAAATTGAATTATTTTACAAAAGCAAATCTTATGAACTAATTACTGGAAACTATATCAATTTTTTCCTGTTTTCAGGCCACTATTTATAATTCTTTTATATTTTAGGCATATATACATATAAATAAAAAGTACCTTTTCTCTTCTACGTACTTCCAATGTTATAATTTTCACTCCTACATCTTCTCTCACTCAGACTGGTTCACTGGTTCGATTTAAAACAAAATAGTCCATCTTCGTATATTTATTCACTATTTAAGTTACTTCACTCCTAACAGCTGTTTTTATACAAATAATAATATTTGATTCTATAATATATTAATAATCTTAATGTAAGTTTTTTTTTTTGATCATATTACATTTTTTATGTATTTTTTCTTACAGAAGATGCAATAACGGACATCAAACGGAAGGCTCAGCTGGAACTCGAAAGGGCAGTAGCTGGCCTTAAAGCAGCAAGACCTCCTCGAAATCCAACCATTCAAAATATGTTCGAAATATAATGGAGTGCAATTTATAAATTTAATTAATCATGATTTCGAAGTTCATGGATTATTTTTTTTTATTGTTTTCTTCTTTATGTGAACAGTTAATTGTTGCGTTCAGAAAGATATGAACTGTTGGTTATTGTTCACTATTTGACCTCTTCGTGGTTTAATTATATATTTTTCCAATATAAAACACCTGACATGTGAAATATAGTTAGTTATTATGATTCATGCCCAGGCTTTAACTATGTCATATCGATGAAGAGCGCTCTGGTGGACATGAGCCCGACTCTAAAGTGGGGAGTCCTAAATTTTACTTTCCCTAGCTTACTCACCTAGGGTAAGGGTCTTTGACGAGTATTTGTCATCGTACAGGCTCCATAGTTTAACGTCCCATCCGAAGGACGTCATGCTCAAGCTTTTGAGCCACCGGCGCTCTCATATATATATACGGACATGAGACAAATAAATACATAATAAATAATAATACCTATTTATTTCCGTTAAACCATAACATGGCAATAGGATACGTCATAAGAATGTTTACATTAAGATAGCTTATATAATTTAGATAGGTACCCAAACAGTTATTAACTAATAGAGTATGACACTCCGACACTGAATTAACATTACTACTAAAAAGTAAAAATAAATTAATAAATAAATACTTGAAAATATGAGTAGGAACAAAAATAATAATATTTTACAGTAGATGAAGTATATAATAAATAAAGTAGATAATTTTTTTATTTAATTATAATTAAGATAATATTTTTTGATACTTTTTCCAGAAGTGTATTTTCTTGTTCTCACGTCCCTTCCTCAGGTCACAATGTGCGAAATATAGAACAGAGAAAGAAAACAAAATAACAATTATAAAATATATATATTTATTGAGGGCGCCGGTAGCTCAGTGGTTTGCGTGCTTGACTTCTGAGCTCAAGATCGTGGGTTCGAAACCCGACCAAGGCCCTTAGTTTATTTTATCTGGGAGGTTAAATAAACTTAAGCACGCCGTACTTCGGATGGGACGTTAAGCGATGGTCCAGAGCCTGCACGATGTCAGGTACTCGCTAAAGATCCCTACCCTAGGTGAATAAAAATTTAGGGTAGGCAAAATTAAGAAATCCCAGAGTAGAGTCGGGCTCATGTCCACCAGAGTGACGAATGAGCGCTCTGGTAGTAGGCGATATGACCTCGTAGTTAAAGCCCGGGCATGAGTCATAAAACCTAACCTAACCTATATATGAATTAATGGAAGAAATAAATAAAATTGTAATAAAATAATTAACTATATACACATAAAATTTTTTTAAATATTAACATTAAAAAATGTTTTTTGTTCATTCTTTTTTATACTGAAACCTTGGTAGTGTGAGCCTTTTTTTTGGCTGGGGGGGAGGGGGGGGGCTTGGTCTTATAAATATTTGAGCTCAAACCCCAAGTCTCTAGCTGTAATAGAGGCCCAGATCCCTACACAGACTCTGTTGAAACCTGAATATCTTGGAAACGGCATACCCGATTTCCACTAGACATGGCTAAACCGCCTTGAAATAGGTTCAGCCGTCTTGGAGGTACGATACCACAGACATAGACAAAGGCTTCAAACTTATAACACCGCTCCTTTTGGATCGGGGGTTAATTAAATACATTTCAGACGGATCTATCACATTATTTATGCGTTAAAAACAAATACAAAGTAACTGAAATTAATATAAAATAAATTAATAAACATTCAAAAACAGAGATCATAATATAAAATCGTCCCTTCGTCAGGTCACAATGTGCGAAATATAGAAAGTAACAATAACAATTATAATATATATATATATAGAAGAAATAAATAAAATGGTAATAAAATAACTAACTACATAGACTATATGATCGGTTAAAACAGTCCCTTGTCTATACTAGTCCTATCTTTCTGAACGCCTTTGCGACATTAGCAACATTGTTATTTATACAAATAAGTTAAATTTTGTTATTGTTTTTAAATAAATTATTTAAATTGTTCATGTCGTTATGTTCAAACTAACATTATACTTAATTTTAATAAAATTAATTTTGTGAAAAGTCCTTTCGTATATGATAAGTTGTCAACTTGATGTCTTGTTTAACCAAAGTACCAACTGAAAATATTCAAGTAATCAAAAAGTTGTTGAAAATAAAAACTTTAACTACACTGCCCTTTTTAATTGTTTCATTTTAAATATTAATCTATAATAAGATACATAGAGAGTTTGTTTGTGTGTTTTCGGTGATATCAAACTAAAAAATATAAAGAAAAAAAACGTACCTATTTCACAAAATATATATTTAATATGGGTGTACTTTCGGTATTGCTACCATCTTCAGTCACGATAATAAATACTAGATAAAAGTTCTATTGAACGCATATCAGAAATAGGGTACACACTGACAACACCAACGAAAACAAACACCATTTTGATATAAATACAGGCTTACAATACCTACATTTTTGTGATAAAGGTACATTACTCGACTCACTGGAACAACTAGAAATAAACAGAGCACTACAAAAAGGAAATTGTATGAACGATCAGACCAAACTTAAATATTCATCCCTTTTAACGCCAATAATATAATCCTCCAGTCTCTGTGTACGTACTTACTTTCTCAAAGCTGTGTATTTTTATTTGTATTCATATATTTATTATTGTCATCTTAGATTTATTTCATACATGCATATATATTTGTATTTTAATTCAACAAATACTATTTCAACATTTATCTGTTATTATTAAGATTTCAATTTGAGACAACATTTTATTTTTAATGTTTACCATGTTTTTAAGACGTTACTGTACAGGCGGGAAAAGAAAAACCCCGTTTGGATTGTAAACTGGTTGAATTTCCATTTAGTATTTGTTAAGTCGTGGCTGAAGATGGCAGCAATACCGAAAGTACTCCCATATATTTTGTGAAATAGACAATATTTTTAAAAAACATACATTTTTATTTATATTTTTTATTAAGAGTTTCACAATATCTCTGCAACTACTTAAAAGATTTGGATAATTCTTTCACCATTGGGAAGCTTATTTCTGTGTCTTCTAGCTTTATGCAAATAGTGCTGAGCACTGATGGTAAAAGTGAAGTAAGTCGAAGGAGAAACGGCCATCCGGGTGCCATTTATTGTATACGATGCATAATGGCGTCCCAAATATTTTAAAACGGTTGTTTTTTATGAATGGCATCTCTAAATTTTGAATGGGAGGGGGGTCAGAGGTACCGCGCTTGCCTACTGAAGTCAAAATCACGGGTTCCGATCCCCGACCCTAAGGTTTTTTATCTGGGAAGTAGATAGACCACAGGTATCTTAACCTGGGTACCTAAATATATGACTTCCATTGCAGATTCGGGTTTATGTTCATTAAAGAGACGAAAGAGCGCTCTAACTGTAGGCGAAATGACCTTGTTAAAGCCCGAGCATGAGACACAAAAACAAACAAAAAATAATTATTTTTTTCTACACTTCGGTTAATTATTCGAAATATTTTTCATCAATTTTTGGATTTGGGATACCTTGGAGAGGGGACAGTGTGAGAGGTCTGAGTAGACGCAATGGTGGTGGGGGGCCGCGTCTGCGCTCTACTCTCGAGGCAGCTAACTACAGAGCCATCATTCTGAGCTCCAGTACTTAACTTTTTTTTCTATATCTACGATTCCGTAGATTCCTCCAATTTGTGATCTAATGCACACTTTTCTGTAATATTTCTAGTTATGCGATCTCATAATTACTGTATAGGTTATAAGTATTATGTAAGATTTTTTTTTTTTTTAAATTAAAAAAATTGTTATGAATTTTACATTTTCTGATAGAATCTATTAACTTTTTTGTCTAATAGGCCTATAAAATTGTATCAACCCTAAGCTGCTATTTCTAGGTTATCAGGATTTGTAAATGTTATATGTGCAATAAAATTTATAATGTCTTATTGAATTTTAGTTAGTGAATTTAATTTCCCAAAAAATTAAAAAATCGCGAAAGAAGTTTCACTTCTGGTGTGTGTTCCAAGCACACACTATTTTTTTTTTATCTTTGAAAGTTTTTTTCCCTCCTCTTGGCCTGATGTTCTGTGCATATTGGCACTAAAAAATTGGAAAATTTATTTAATTGATTTTAGTTTTTAGTTTTTTTCCGGCCGATAAGAGCCAAGAAGAACCAGAGGGACCCAGTCCAGGCCCCCCGAGGATCCAGTGAGCCATCCGAAGAGGCCTGGAGACGGAACCACCGGATCAGTCTATATACTTTGCAATGACTAATTTGATATACATATATATATGGTTGGGGTAGAAAATGTTATTTTCTAGTTATAGTTTGCTAAGCTTCAATAGATGAACCAATATTACTGTATAGAAGTGATTGTTTTAAAAAATATAAGAGAATGCGAAACGCAAGTTCAACCAACTTCGAATATTTCGTCCACATTCAATTTGCGATAAACCATTAACAATGTTATTTTCTAGTTATAGTTCACTAAGCTTCAGGCAGATGAACCAATATTACTGTATAGAAGTGATTTTTTTTTATTAACTGTTATAAAATAAATAGTATTGAATGAGTATTTTGTATAGAAGAGGATCAGAGATTAAAAAAAAAAATCAATGTCAATTTTCTGAAAACAAAAAAACCTGACTTCTTAAATAAAATTATTTTATAAATAAGCTTCACAAAGCACCATGAAAGTACAGAACAACTTAAAACGGAAAGCAAGTTCAAAAATGTCTAAGATGGATAGACAATGTTACCAAACAGTTAACCCAAATCTTTTTGTATATAAAAGAATATATACTTTGGTACAATCATTTATTAGATACTTTAAAAGTTGAGGAACATAATAATACATATTTAAAAGAATTAAACAATAAAATTAAGAGATATTTGTACTGGTTATTTTTAAATGCCCTCCATAACTATCTCATGCCTTCTGTATATATTTTCGATGAACAGTGCACCGTAGATTTTAAAATTGATAATCTATGTTTGCATTGTATTTAAAATACAATATTCTGCTTTAACTAATTCTTGGAATTAATTTTCAATGTTGATAACTAGTTTATTATTTCGAAATTGGTTTTGAGAGATTTACACTTTTCGTTGAGTAGGTATCAGACATTGGAATGTTTTTCGATGTGTTGTTTCTATACATTCCATCATGCTTCCTAGTGTAGTTGCTTTTCTTTCTTTGGAATTTTATCCATAGTTGACAAAGAGTTCTACTTATTTTTTAATAATATAATGTTTCGTGACTGTTTTTTTATAGTTGACATATAACTGACCTATGGGTCATTATGAGTTCCTTCCTCTGTGTGATGTTCTATTCAATATTATCTCTCTTGCCGCTTATTTTTGCGATGTTGTATTTGATTTGGTTACAGCATATGCCCTTTACGAAAGGAATAAACTGCTATGGTTTGCTGCAACGTTATTTTTTGTGTTTTTCTCATTATTTGTGTGTCAGGTGATTTCCTGTAGATGGTACCTGAGAAGTATTGATGCAAGAAATAAGGGACCCAAATTATGTGTTAAGTCAGTTATCGTTTTTGTTCATTTATTTCAATTGGGAATTTTGTGGAGGTATTTTAAATTATTTATGCCAGTTGATTTGAGATTTGTTAAGTTTGAAGTGAGAGATTTATGCATTTTACGTTTGGTTCATGCATTTTGTCAGTCAGCTCCTCTGCTCTTAATTCAAGTAAGTTATTTATTTCTTATATTGTCAACATTAAAGTTTTATATTTGACAGTATTTTATTTAATTTAATAATTTTTATTTCAGCTTCATCTCTTGATAAATGAACGTTTTGACAAAGAATTCACAGATTTGAATGTAGTTTCTGTGAGTTTGTCACTTTTTAGTGTTTGTTGGGCTTTGGCATCTTTTAGTAAAAATGTACGAATGCACAACGTTCACAAATTGGTGCTCACTTGGCTTGGTGTTATATTCCAGGTGAGTTTTGTATTGTAGTTTTGTTTATATTTGGGCAAACAAAATAACATTGTACACGCCCCCTTAAAAAAGATTGTAATGAAAAATATTTTGAAATGTTTCTTAAGGGAAGTAGTAACATTATCTGGGACTGAGAGTGGTTAGATGTTGGTGAAACTATTTTCTATAAATTAATCTACTTTTAAGCAAACTGTATAAATTTTCTCAGTTCCGGATTAAGTTTTTGCATATTTTAAGCAACATTTTGAGACAAATTCTATTGTATTATGTAATTAGGCTTGCACAATGTCTATACTTTTACCCGCGGATTCATTTGTCAGAAGTGAACGAATGCCAAAAAGGGTGTTTCTGTCAGTTTTTAAAAAGTTAACGTTGATACTGAATATATTACGCAAACTCTCGGGAGAACTCACTTGTCAATTTAGTTTGGCGAACGTCAACATCTGGTAGAACCTGCAGTTCTGGTGACAGGACCATTAGGCCGATATCGTAGGAAATTAATAGTAATTACTAATAACCTGTCCTTTTGGGCTTTTGAATTTAAATATAAAATTTCATGTCGGCAGTTATTTTTGAGTTGCAACCTCTCTGATTCCAATTTTCGCTTCTGCCGATTTCGCTAAAATTAATAGGTGTTGTCCTTATGGCTTTGTGGATACACATGTACACATCACAAAACTTTGTATCGATACATTCATTCTACCGAGAGGTATCACACAGACAGATTTTTTTTTTTAAATTTTTGAAAGAAAAATGAAACTCATTTTCGAATTTCAGATCGATGACACAACTTCTCCTATAGGCAGCGACGGATTTAGGCTTAGGCCCGGGCCTAGAGCGCCAACATTTGAAGGGCGACTAAAAAATTTAAATCAATTGGTTTCTGTTTTCTCCGGTGACTGCACTGAAAGACCAGTATAGGATAAATTACTGTGCTGCACCGGAGCGGTGGGTCGAGGAGTCATTCATATTTTTACGCAGAATCAACACATAATTTTTACAGTACAGTTTAAGAAAATATAATAAACCAATTAATGATATACATATGATAGAAAGATATCGTCGACCTAAACGTGATATCTCTCGTAAGCGACATTATTCCGAAAATCGTTTTTTTTTTACCAAAAAAAAAGAAAAAAACTTGATCTAGTGGGACCTCGTATACGACATAAAACGAAAAAACCATGAAATACGGTTTGAAGAACCGTATCTTGCAAAAGTAATGGGAATGAAATTCTGGTGAAACCTCGTAACTCTGTCAAGTACGTTAATTCTTTACTTGGATTTGCAAACTGGTTTAAAAACAATTCATGGCATGCATATACATCTCACTTAATACAAAAGTCGAAAAAATTAAGGTTTCCTATAAAGAATATTTTTTTAATCGAGTTTTTTGTCTCTCCTGTAAAGTTGGCTTTTTGCACATATGAGGTATCACGTTTAGACCGACGATATCTTTATATTTATTATTATAATTTTTTGTTGAAAAACATTTTCATTTTAACATGTATATCATCACAAAACAAGCAGGGCGCCAAATCGGAATGGGCCTAAGGCGCAATCTAATTTAAATCCGCCTCTGCCTATAGGTCGTGTAGCTGCGAAAGTAAAAAACCTGATTTACGAAACGAGTATGGAGGTGAACATACCTGCGCTAGAAGGCCTGATGATAACCTTCACATAACTGCGGAACGTTCAGACATTCGGCGTTGGTTCGCGGTCCAACACTATGCTTCTCACTATATGTTTTGTTTCAGTTCCTATGGCGGTTGGGCACAGTGGGCTCCCGAGCTGCATGTCTCGTCTATTATGCCTCAGCCTATGGACCCTGGCTCCTCCTTGTCCTAGTTCTGCACTGGGCTGTTGTCTTCCTCTGGCTTGTCTGTCCGGGCGTTGGTGCTCCCTCAGCCACACAGATCACCGCCACTCAGAAAGGTGGTGCTCTGCGTGTCACATGGCTTGCTGCTGCTCTGGCTTTTCTTCATCTCATTGCCTACGCCAATTTGGATGATAATTCGTCAAGATTGAAGGCTGTAAGTGTGTCTTTTATTCATTTCAATCAGAGAATAATTTGCATGGTTAGACCGTTACCCGCACACCTCCCTTCTGTCCCCAGAAAGTTCCAAACATGTAGCGCTACAGTCGACCTACCAATTTTCATTCAAGATAACATTTTAACAACATTTATTTGGAGCTGCACGATATATTAAAGAAAAAAATAATGTTTAAAAAAAAATATTGTCTATTTCACAAAATATATATAATATGGGAGTACTTTCGGTATACCATCTTCAGCCACGACTTAACAAATACGTTAGCATGTTAAGTCGTGGCTGAAGGTGGTAGCAACACCGAATGTACTCCCATATTATATATATTTTGTGAAATACTCAATATTTTGTGAAAACATACATTTTTTCTTCATTTTTTATTAAGTGTTTCACAATATCTCTGCAAAAACAAGTTAAGTGTCATATAAAAGAAAGGTTTTAAAATAGGAAGTCCTGGTACAGTATCTGTTTGAGTCGTCTCCCAGGTATAGGAATTCACATAACCTTCGTGGGGATTTTTGACTAGCGAACACCCTGTTCCCCGTAGATTTTGTGATTCCTGACGAACCAGGGTGCGTTTGTTTTGAAATAATTGTAATCTTTTCATGTTAGTGTTGCTGGTACCGATCCAAACTGGACAGGCGTATGTTAGAAGTGGAAGTAGGAGTGTCTTGTATAGCAGAAAAGTACATGTGTGTTTCTGTTCATGAGAAGGTAGAGGGTATTAAGTCGTGAATTTCTTTGATGTTGTTTTCTGTTAATGTGTAGTTTCCATGCTATTTAAAATGTACTCTGGGATTGTGCACACCTTGGTCCTTAGGATTCCAGATAATTCTATGAAGAATCTGCGGAGAGCAAAGATCTTAGTTTCATTCTTTCCTACGTTTAAGCTCAAGTCTCCATTTTGAGAAACTTCTTCTGTCAGGGCTTCCTGGGGTTGTTCAGTAGCGACGGATAGGGCACTATACTGACAGGCGATCATTGTATCATCTGCACAGGTAACTAATGTCACAGTGGGAGCTTCGGGGATGTCTTGCTAGGATAAATTGAAAATTACGGTGCTCCGAATAGCACCAGCCGTTATCCTTTTCTCATTATTCAGTGCGTTGATGGCTCTCAGATATGGCTTTCAAATTTCCACAAATAGTTAGTACCTTACAAGTATTTGGATTTAATTTCAAATTATTTTGGTAAGAACAATTTGAATTTACCGCGTCTTCCTCTAACCGGCAACATCTCTAACCTACGTATCTGAAACTTCCTCACCACTGGAGAAACAATCCAGAAATATACTTACTTATGGCAAAACTTGGAACACAGTTTATTATAAATTAATATACTTGTTTTAGGTCATGTTTTACGTGGTAATGGGCGTAGAAAATTTGGTACTGTTAATATCCTGGTACTTGACTGTTCGGCCTAACTATATACCACTGGTACCTATTGGTGAGTGTTTTACAATCTTTTTTTTTTATGTCCGTTTATAAATAGAAACAAAACATTTTGGTATTATTAATTTTAATAATATGTTATATTACAGGTGCTATAATATCTTTTATTCTTGGACTTGTCTTCATGGCTCTTTATTATAGGTAATTGACTGATTTTTTTTTTTTTAATTTTAATTATTGTGACTCAAGCCCGGGTTTTAACTACGAGGTCATATCGCCTACTAACAGAGCGCTCTTTTGTCACACTGGTAGTCTCTGGAGCCCGACTCCACTGTGTGATTCCTAAATTTTGCCTATCTAAGTTAATTCACTTAGGGTAGGGGTCTGTAACGAGTACCTGACATCACACAGTCTCAGGACGGCGTGCTTTAGGTCTTTTCGCAGTAGAATATCCAGCTACCTCTGGGCTACCGGTGCTCTCTTTTAAAATATATTTTTTCCTTAAATCATATATATATATATATATATAAAGCTGAAAATGTCTGTGCGTTGTACTGCTATAAATTGTATTGCTATAAATCACGAACGGCTTGATGGATTTGATTAATTTTTTTTTTAATTTGTTCGTCATCGTCTGTGGAAGGTTATAGGCGTATTAGTACCTCAATATCTGGTCCATCCCAGCATCCACCCACGCAATCTTTGTAACTCAAAAACCACTGCAATGATTAATGAGGAATCTTTTTGAATAGATAAGTTTTATCTACCGGAAGGTTAAGGTCTATTTTTTAATCAACCCCTGGTCCATCCCAGCATCCACTCACGCAATCTTTGTAACTCGAAAACCATTGCAACGATTAATGAGAAATCTTTTTTGAATAAATTAGTTTTAGCTCCAGGATGGTTGAAGTCTATGTTTTAATCAACCTGGTGGTCACAAGCGTTCTCAAGTACGCACTGCTAGGACGTCCACTGACGCTTAGTATTCACTAGCTGTGGTTTCCGCCGTTGAATGGAGCGTACTAGCCATGGTGCCCAGGGGTCCTAAAAACTTACTAGCTGGGATGTTTGCCGTTGAAGGACTATAAGTGTTATTCCGTATGAATAATTGAAAATTATAACATCATGAATGTACTATTGAAGGATTGAAATGGATTCGAACGAGAGATATTAGGAGAAAAGTCAAAGTTCCCCGGGCAACGCCGGGTATTACTGCTAGTATGTAGATAGTTATAAAATTAAAAGTAATAAAGAAAGAACATAATTAATAAGACATTTTAATTTATTAATTTTTATTATTATATTACTTTTAATTTTTAGGTTTTTCCACGTTCGTCGTTTAAAATATGAAGCTGGTGGAAGAATGTCGGTTCCTGAGCAAGTAAGTTTTGTTTTTATTTATTTAATTTTAATGAGATTCGTAACATACAGAGTGGCGCAAGTGCAATGCGACACCCATCTGTCTGTTGCGACATTCGTTTTCATCCATATGGTTCCAGTTACAAACATGAAACAAACACCACTTTAACAAATTTGTTTTTCTTCCAATGGGATGTTTAACTTCCTCACATATACAAAGTATTAGGGAAGTTATCTAATTGGCCAAAAATTCGAAGTTGAGTTTTCAATAGAATTTCATGTTTGCCTTCAGTCATTACAATCCATCATACTACGCCACATTGCCAATGCCCCATTTTACGTTTCCAACCTCACATTACATAATGACCTCAACATCCCATTTATACCTTCTGTTATCAAGATACGATATCAAAATTTTCACGACAAACTCCATCATCACGCCAATCCACTTATTCTCCAATTATCCACGAACACTCTCCCCACAAATCCGCCACGACGTCTCAAGAGGGCATGGCAGAGGGACCTGCTCCAGGACTAGCCTGGACTCTTCTTCGGTCACGTACCTCAGCAGTTCAGCGACACACTTGCCACAGCACATCATCACGATCACTAGTGACAAATGTTGTCGTTGTGAATATGTAAATAAATAGATAAATGTTTTCCGATCTCCCCTGATTCCAAAAATGAAAAGAAAGATCTGTCTCTAGTACCTGTAAGCACGATATCTCCCAATTGAATAAATGTATCGACACAAAAGTTTATATGTGTTGTATCCAGAACCCGACGAGGACGACATGTATTGTTTTTCATCAACTTTGGTCAAAAGAGGTTAGGGGGAAGACTCAACTCAAAAACGCCAATAACTGCCAATGTAATGAATGTATCGACATTAAATTTTATATTTAAATCCATAAATTAATGGATACCTATTAATTTTCCATGAAATTGAATTTTGGGAAATGGAAAAAAATAATTTTAATAACTAAGCCAATTTCATGGAAAATTAATAGGTATCCATTAATTTATGGATTTAAATATAAAATTTAAT
Source organism: Aradus depressus (assembly GCA_963662175.1). Classification (NCBI taxonomy): domain Eukaryota; kingdom Metazoa; phylum Arthropoda; class Insecta; order Hemiptera; family Aradidae; genus Aradus; species Aradus depressus. The sequence continues at coordinate 19,606,965 of OY759226.1, read as the reverse complement.
GTCGATACATTCATTACATTGGCAGTTATTGGCGTTTTGAGTTGAGCCTCCTCCCTAACCTCTTTTGACCTAAGTTGATGAAAAACAATAGATGTCGTCCTCGGAGGATTCTGGATAGAAAAGTTGAATTTTGGGAAATGGAAAAAAATAATTTTAATACATAAGCCAACTTTTTATACATCACATCTATAATTGGGCCACCACACTCTATTTCTGTGCTAAATTTCAAATTTTTAGCTCTATTAGTTTCAGAGAAAATCGCCTGTGACAGAAGGACGAACGGACATCGACGTGATTCCATAATTCCGTTTTGCTAATTTTGGCACGGAACACTAAAAATAGTTAAAAGTGGTATTGGTTTGATGTTTGTAACTGCAACCGTTTGGGTTTAAATCGGTTATCGCATTGAGCGTTTGTCACGCTGTATAGATTCATTTGTGCATAAGAACAATTGTAGTTGTATAATTCTAGTGTTTTTTTTGTTGTTGTTTTTTTCACTTTAGAATTGGTCTGGAATATTATCATTATAATGTGGTTGATGTAGTGAGAAGTAATTATTTCACCGGTTGTAAAATGAAATATATGACCTCGCACAGATTTTATTGATATTTGCTAGCCTGCTGTAGAGGTTGCTCTCATCATCTGGCAGTCTGATAAAATAAATGTGAAAATAACATAATTAAAATGTTTTAATAAGTAAAATTTAAAAAACGTGCATAAAAAAACTATCTAAAAACCTAATGGGGACAGATATCTTATTCCTCTCCCCCATCTGAGTCACAACTTTAAATTTTATTTATTAAAACATTTTAATTATGTTATTTTCAAAATTATTTTATCAGACTGCCTGATAATGAGGGCAACCCCGAAAGCCGGCCAGCAAATAATCTGTGAGAGGTCAGACAATATTTCATTTTACAACCTGTGAAATTATCGTTATAATTGATAATTTTTATGTTGCTACTCTCTCTGGCCAGATTTTTTACTTATTGCGAATTCTTTATTTTTGTGAAATTAATTAATGTATTATTTTTTTTTTATAGAGTCCTCAAGAATCGCAGGCTGAGACGCCTCCTATTCCAACGGCTATTCCTATACAGACCCCTGTAAAAGAAACCAACGGCTGTCCGCCTTCTGAGACCTCACTCAAACACCAAAGTACCAGATACAGGTAAGCAGAAGAAGGTTAGCGTAAAGAGACAATCCCCATACAAAATAATAGTAATTTTGTTTACGTTACACGAGTCTGACATGCTTGGATTAAAATTAACAATACTACTAAAAAATAAAAATAAATACTTGAAAATATGAGTACAAAAATATTAATTTTATACAGTAGATAAAGTAACTAAAGTATATACTGAGTACAGTAGATTTTTTTTTTTTTATTAAATTAAAATTAAAATAATATTTTTTGATAACTTTTCCGGAAGTGTCTTTTTTCACGATGACATTTCCGGACGTTCTCACGTCGCTTCCCCAGGTCACAATGTGCGAAATATATATATATATATATAGTTTTTTTTTAAGTGTTTCACAATATATCTGCAGAAAATGTCAAGTTAGTTATTATGACACTATTAGATCATATCGCCAATTACCTCTTGTTGCTCTGGTGGACATGAGCCAGACTCTACTATGAGAGTTCTAAAGATTGCCTACACACAATTTTTATTCATCTAGGAGGAGGGGTCTTTAGCGAGTATCTGACATTGTACAGACACTTAACGTCCCATCTAAAGGACGGCATACTCAAGTTTTTTTTTTTTTTCACCTCCCAGATAGAAAAACTTAATGGGCTCTGTCGGGTCACGCTATCTCAAAAATGTTAAATATAATTTCTTTAAGAGATATAAAGCTGACCTTTTCCTGAGAACTACCCACATGTACTGTTACTTTTCCTGAGAACTACCCACATGTACTGTTACTTTTCCTGAGAACTACCCACATGTACTGTTGTTACTTTTCCTGAGAACTACCCACATGTACTGTTGTTACTTTTCCTGAGAACTACCCACATGTACTGTTGTTACTTTTCCTGAGAACTACCCACATGTACTGTTGTTACTTTTCCTGAGAACTACCCACATGTACTGTTGTTACTTTTCCTGAGAACTACCCACATGTACTGTTGTTACTTTTCCTGAGAACTACCCACATGTACTGTTGTTACTTTTCCTGAGAACTACCCACATGTACTGTTGTTACTTTTCCTGAGAACTACCCACATGTACTGTTGTTACTTTTCTCACCACTATTGAATATCTTTACATTTAAATGAACTAAAAAAAACTAGAAAATGAACTAATTATATTTTTAAATAATTTTCCAGATATTATAACAATTCTCATCGACATGGCGGTATTCCGGGAGTGTTCAACTGTAGATTTACCAACCCATACACGGCAGCCATGACGAAGAGAAAAAAGAAGAAACCAACATCTTTTGTTCCTCCTCCGTCAGTGCTGCCCTCTAACCATTGTCCACTCCCATTCTGGTGTAGACCTCTGGTCAGTAAATAATTATTTTATTTTATTATTAATTTTTTCTCACTGGTTTTTAAAATGGAGGCTCAAACTGAACGTAAGGAAGACCGAAGCTTCGCTTTCCGCAGATTCTTCATAGAAGGACAAAGCCAGTTGCGAATTGATGACCTCCCGATTCTCTGGAATCCTAAGGACCAGGGTGTGCGCTATCTTGGAGTACTTTTGTATGCACGACTCACATGGAAACTACACATTAACAGAAAACTACAGCTAGCATATTTACGACTTAACACCCTCTACCCTCTCATAAACAGAAACACACATGTACTATTCTGCTATACAGGACACTCCTACTTCCACTTCTAACATACGCCTGTCCAGTCTGGATCGGTACCAACAACACTAACATGAAACGACTACAAACATTTCAAAATAAAGTACTCCGAATAGCAACAAACGCACCCTGGTTTGTCAGGAATCACAAAATCCACGAAGAACTGGGAGTTCCTCTATTTGCAGCTCACATCGAGAAGCTTGTGAAGGACCACCACTAAGGCCTTGTGCATTGTTCCAAATTTCTAACTATGAATACACATCACAACAAGAAAATTTGAACAGATTAAAAGAAACACTCATTGGTTTTATATGAAAATTTTCAATTTTTAACTTTTTCTCAATTCGGCGCCACACCAATCAACCTTTCGTTGCACACCAACGTGCCGCGGCATAGTGGTTGAGAATCACTGTTCTAAGTCAATGTAAAATTCTTAAAAGCAAGAGGTTTTACTTTGACAAGCTTTAGAAGGTTGCAGCAAAGTCCTGGACTTGTTAAAGATACAGGGCTGCATATTATGTAAAAGTTCTAATCTCTTGATATTTTGTTTATTTTAGGTTTCAGAAGATAGAAGTCCGGGACCTTTAGGTCGTCTAGAAGAAAAGAAAAGACTAGAACAAAATTTGGGTCAGATGGACAGCTGGCAAAGATATCCACAACAGCTTGCCCCAGCATATCTCAGGTGAGCAGAACACATAGATAAAATATATATTGGGTGAGCTGTTGCACCTAGGGACCTAAGCATCCAATGCTCCCTTCTCTGGAACCTCTACTATGTGCGTCCTCGATGGTGCCGCACACTGGGGCAAAATGAACAAATTTCTGGCCAAAATTATGAAATTTATATACTTTATGTTTTTTGGTGTGCTGAATACGAAAAAAATACTTAAAAAATTCCTCGACCCTTCATTGAATACTGTATTTTGACAAATACATCTGCTCCTCAAGAGGAGGTGAACACGTGTTGTAGCTCGTACAGCTTATGAGAAATATACAATTCATATTAGGTAACTGAAATTAGATATTGCAATAGCTTCATTTTCTTCGAAAATTCGCTAAAATTAAACGTCTGCGTCTTCTTCGGACGAATTTGTAACTTTAAAATTAAGTTACTCCCAAATACGCAAATTTTCGCAAAAACTGATTTCATTTTATGGTTATCTGATGAAAATACTTTAAGAAGGTGAAAGAGCGAGTGCCCGGCAACAACAAAAAAATCATTTTTTGTAAAAAAAACTACATGCGTAATTTACGCATTTTCTAATGTAGTTTTTTACAATTTTTTTTTTTTTTAAGCAGTGACGCCAATGGTAGTAATTATAATTCAGTACACTTACCTTGAGAAGAGGTCTCCATATTTAAGACAGTAAAATAATTAAAAATATTGGGTTTTAACACGTTATAAATACAGACAGAGGCAATGTAGAGGGTATTAAAAGGCTGCAATGGTCTTGTTTATGTTTGTGCAGGTGTATGGAAGTAAACCCACCTTCACTCCCTCCTTAAAATCTCCATCTGTTTTTTTGTATTTTGGTCAGGTTTTGAGGCCTCTTGCCCCAGTTTGCGCCGCTTAGAGGTAAAGTCACCATGATCTGATAATATTTGGGACATCCAGGCAGTCAAAGCGTACCCGGACGCCCGGGAAGTTTGCGTACGTCGTTCATCCAAGCATCATGATCAACGTTGTTGCCATTTTCCCACTATCCAATTCTGGATGATGTCCTTGCAGCGCTTTGTTCTGGACTGCCCTCGCATCTCTTCCTCCAGGACTAGGCGTAAGAGCTCATCAATATCTGCTCCTAAGGGCATGTTTCGTCTGCAGAAGTACGAAGCGTGTTTATGTTGTGTAATCGGCCAGAAATTCGATACTTATCAACGGAATTTCTTGACCACGATAACTCCCAATAAAATGAATATATCGCCACGTAATTTTTGTATGTATATCCAGAACTCCTTAAGGGCATCAATTGATTTTCAGCCAAATCGGCCAAAGGAAAGGGGCCTTCTAAATAAGTCAACTATACATTTTTAGCCCAAATTGTTAATTGGTTTATAGAGAGAGCAAAAAAGAGGGGAAATATATCGAGGATTCATATACTTTTTTATTTTTTTTTATGTTAAATTTTTTTTTTTTTGACTTTAGCATTGAGCCATTAGCCACGTCAAAAAAAAAAAAACAATTTTACATATGAATGTTCTCTAAAAGGTGAAATTTAAAATTCTACGCCTATCTCTTGGAAAAATGAATGTAAATTTTCGGAATGGAGATTGGGAAGTCTGAGCAGGTCCATGTAACTTGGGGTATCCTTGGTGATCTTCCTTACCTTCTCTATAAATTTGGTCCTTGAATAAGAATATTTACTGCACCACATGATGACATGCTCTGGATCCTCGGTCATTGCACAGTCCTCACTGAAAGGAGTCTCACTTTTGCCGATCCTATGCTAATATTTACGGCAAAGTGCATGATTTGATCTGAGTGCAGAGATTTTTGACAAATCTTCGTGATCTGGAAGATTTCCCGAACCAGGATGGTATTCCTACATGTGCATTGACTGCCTTATAAAATAATCCCTTATCGCTCGCATCATATACTCTTTACCAAGCGGCTCTGAGATCCTGGTTAAAGTTCGTATATAGGTCAGTCACTGGGACTTCATATCGAGAGCTTACCTCCTGGTACTCAGTAGCTGACTTTGCCAAACTGTCGACCATCTCAATGCCCGAGAGAGCCCTCACCCAGGCGAGACGTATGCTTCTTCCTTGCTTGGACAAATTTAATAGTTGGTGCATTTAAATGCGTCTCCCCAAGTTTTTCTCTTATATTCATCACGATTGACTCTGTTCTCTTTCCCCAGAGAGGGAGGTGAAGGTCCAGGGACGCTGACGTTACCCAGAGAACGGACGAAAAAGGGCAGACCTCGATACTATCCTCCTCCCAACTCCAGCGATGGTAAGCAACATTCTATTTTATATATACATTCTTGTTAGTTATTGTGGCTTAACTATTCGTCAATCTGGTGGACATGAACCCGACTCTACTGTGGGAGTCCTAAATTTTGCCTACCTAGAGGCTCGGGACCGTCGCTTAATGTCCCATCCGAAGGCCGGCCAGCTCAAGGTTTTTTCACCTCTCTGATAAAAATCCTAAGGGCCTCGGGTGTGTTTCGAACCCGAGATCTTGAGCTCAGTAATAAAGCATGCATACTTATCGACTATTTAATTTCTCAATTTTTCTTCAATCAAACAGATAAATAATGAACAATCAGGCCAATAACGTATTTCACTTCCCCCAGCTGTATAAAGTATAAGGAAACGATCAGAAATTCGATGCTTAGTTTTCAATGAATTTATATATGAGGCGTTGCGAAAGAGAAGGGCGAACTCAACACATAGGTAATTTTTTTTATTTATTTATTACTGTTCTATTCTTTTAAGGGTTTATTATTTAACTAATGATTAATTGCCTTACATTAATGAGGGATGGATGAAAAACATAATAAATAACTTTTTGTTGAGTTCGCCCTTCTCTTTTGCAACGCCTCATATTTTCCCTGAGGGCGCAGGTAGCTCAGTGGTATGCGTGCTTGGCTTCTGAGCTCAAGAAAGTGGGTTCGAAACCCGATCGAGGCCCTTAGTTTATTTTATTTGGGATTTAAAATAAACTTAAGGGATGGTCCCGAGCCTGTACGATGTCAGGTACTCGTTAAAGACCCCTTCCCTAGGTGAATAAAAATTTAGGACTCCCACAGTAAAGTCAGGCTCATATCCACCAGAGTGACGAAAGAGCGCTCTGGTAGTAGGCGATATCATCTCGTAGTTAAAGCCCGGGCATGAGTCATAACCTAACTTAACCTAACCTATATTTTCCCCTCTGATTCCAAAAAAAAGTGGGACTATGGACACGATAACTCTCAATAGAATGAATGTATCGACACAAAATGTTATATGTGTATCCCCATAACCACTACACCTCTTGGTTTTCAGCCAAACCGACCTGAGGGAAGGGGGAGGCTTAACGCAAAAACTCTGATAACTGCCGTTGTAATGAACCTATCTATATAAATAATTTCATATTTATTTTATTTTATTTTTTTCTCCTGAAGAAGATTGTGGGGTGTATTTATGCAAAATGAAAGAAGATGTAGTCCACTCTTGCTCTGTCATCCCTTGGTGGACTTAACAATGAAGGAAAAATCATTTTCCAGTAGTGGTTTAGACCTTGTGAATATTTGAGGGAAAATTAATTTTGTTGGCCTCTTTAGGTCCTACTATATTTTATTTATTTCATCATTCTAACGTTTCGGCTTCTATGAGCCATTTTCGTACATCAGTGGAACAATTTAACGATAATTGTTTAGAATTATATAATATTGGTGTGAACTATGACACTATATATGTCGTAAAACATGCTCATCCAAATATCAAACATTATAAGAATATAATAAATCAATAATTTGTATGAATAAAAGTTACCAGAAACTATTATCAATAATTAATCATAATAGTTGGGGAAAAGTCATTTTTCAACTGTAAATGATAATCGATATTGATTCTATGTTTGAGCATGTTTTACGACATATATATTGACATAGTTTACAGCAATATTATGTAATTCTAAACAATTATTGTTAAATTGTTCCAGTGATATATGAAAATGGCTCATAGAAGAGTGATGAAATATATAAAATATAGTAGGACCTAAAGAGGCCAACAAAATTTATTTTCTCACAAATAAAGGACAATACCGTAAGCCCTAAGTATGAAAAAAAAAATGTATGTTTAAAATATAATTCTTGATCATTTAATAATATATCTGGTCACAGGGAATAAATTGGTAAGTCTAAATTCGTCATTTTTCAGGGCACCACTTTTTTACCTTTGCATTAATTGTGTAAATCCAGTTTTTGGAATAAATAAATTATGTTTGCATCATTATTAATCATATACCTTCTAAATCTATAGGAGTGAATGAAAATGAATATGGTTAATCCTTAGATTTTCCCTTAGTTACCTAATCATTCCCCGTCACTTACCTAATTATTTACCATACTTTTTGAAATACACGTGAATGATGCCTCTCTAAAGTTGAACAAGTTGATTTAACCGAAAACACCCTCTTCACTTGGAATAGTCTGCCATAGTGAATAAATGGTTAAATGCAGTTATCTCGTGAATGATTCCTCAAATCAGTAGATTAAGTTGATTTAACCGAGAACATACACAATTTTACGAGATACCAAGAAACCCACATCTTTATAATTCCGAAAGTATTAGAGTCCTGAGCTCTCAACTTCTTCACAGTGCGCAAATGGCTTGGGAGATCATCACAGTACACTTAACTCATTTTGGCCATTTTTCGACTTAACTTATTCCCTGTGACCATAGATATATATAAAATAAAGTGCACCTAAAGAGGCCAAAAAATTAATTTTCCCTCAAATAAAGTACACGTAAGCCCTAAGTATGAAAAAAATGTGTGTTTAAAATATAATTCTTGATCCTTTAATAATATTTGAGATAATATATATTGTAAAATTAAATTATTGTAACAATACATGCTAGGGAAGCAAAACTTAAGTACCTCGGCAGGGTTTCGAACCCGCGATCTTGAGTTACCGGCACCCTTAAAATATTCCTATATAGAGACTCTCTCTACATGGAGGGCGCCGGTAGCTCAGTGGTACGCGTGCTTGACTTCTGAGCTCAAGAGCGTGGGTTCGTATCCCGACCGAGGCCCTTAGTTTATTTTATCTGGGAGGTAAAATAAACTTAAGCACGCCGTCCTTCAGATGGGACGTTAAGCGATGGTCCCGAGCCTGTACAATGTCAGGTACTCGTTAAAGACCCCTCCCTAGGTGAATAAAAATTTAGGGTAGGCAAAATTTAGGACTCCCACAGTAGAGTCGGGCTCATGTCCACCAGAGTGACGAAAGAGCGCTCTGGTAGTAGGCGACATGACCTCGTAGTTAAAGCCCGGGCATGAGTCATAAAACCTAACCTAACCCATAGATGTAACAATACATACATCAATACAATAGATATATTCAGTAATTCATTGATAATTGTATTTGTTCCTATTTCAGGTGATGTGGACTCTCTACAAGAAGAAGACGAAGAGTGGGTGCCAGCTCCAAGGCAAGTTCGACAAACCCCACAGCCCAGGGTTACTCGTCTCTAACTGCACAATGCAGTAGACACAACATAGTGCACTTCAATAAATATAATGAATATTTATTAATTATAACTGACCTATCGATACTTGTATATTTGTTAGGAGATGAATAATAATAATACAACATTTCACACATTCATCATTAGTTTATTCAAAAATAAAATTGACAATTTTTGGTATATTAAAAAAAATAAATGTTTATTGTCATTAAAAAGTTTAACAATTAACTCATCTACATATTTCAAAGCATCTTGAAATGAAATAAAAATGAAAAATAATCTTAATTCTGGGACATACATCCCCTAACAATATTGGTGTATAGTACAATGTAAAAATGCAGTATTGTTAGCTGGATAAAAAGGATATTATGTTTTTTTTTAAGTGGCAGTTTTTCGCAACTACAAAATTCTAATAAAATGTTGTTTTTTTCAAATTGGGGTCATTTCGAGAAGCATCTCAAAAAATCGAAAGTTTTTAAGATTTTTTTTTTTAATTTCTATTTTGAGTGACATTTATAAAAATGTTTTTATATTCTCATGAGAATACACCAGCAAGAGTATATAAAAATTTTGAATAATGTAATGACAGAAACTCAATAGGTGCAGAGTAGTATATGTGTATCTTGTTATCAAAAATATTGGCTATTTTACTAAATCTTGCTACCTCTTCTACGAAGTATACGGGAAGTTATGTAATCGGTTAGAAATTCAATGCTGAGTTTCCAATGAATTTCATGTTCTCCGGACTCCTCATTCTAAAAAATAAGAAATTCTGTCAGTGTGTGTCTGTGAATACAATAACTCCCGATAGAATGAATGTATCGACACGAAATTTTATATGTGAATCCAGAACCCTGTAAGGATGACACCTATTGATGTTCAGCCAAATCTGCCGAAGAGAAGGGGAGGATAAGAGGGGGCTCAACCAAAAAAAAACCAATAACTGCCGATGTAATGAATGTATCAACATGGAATTTTATATTTAAATTCAAACCATCATAAGGATGGCATCTATTATTTTTTAGCGAAATTGGCCGAAGGGAAGGGTAGAATCAGAGGAGAGGGGTTCGACAAAATATTTAGTACGTTGCAAAAGCTACCATGTAAGTCAACTATTGATTTTTGACCTAAACGGTCAATTGGTTTTGGAGTGAGAGCGGAAACTTAATTTATATAATTCGTTCTGTGGAAGTACATTACCATGATTCATCATTTGTTTTTCAAATTATGGACAAATTATTTTTCTCTAAAAAAATTGTCGATTTAGTATTGCCTGACCTCCCAGTTGTACTGCGCCTACCAGTGAATCTCGTTCAAATCAGTTTTATATAACTTTAATTTTGTTTTTACTGTTCTTATTTATTATTATATATTTTTATTATTTTTTAATTTGTAAATTTCTGGAATCTACCAGAGGAATGCATAAATAATTTAATTTAAAAAATATTAAAAAGAAATACTCAGTATTATATTTATTCACGAGTTGAATTTGCGACGCAATTATGTTCAAATTTTAAATGTATATATTTTAATTATTACGTTAATACGTAAATAATATTATAGTTAAATAATAATTGTAGCCTCGAAAAGCTAAAAGGTGACTAAGGTCTTTAACTATGAGTTCATATCGCCTATTACTAGAGCGATCTTTTGTCGCTCTGGTGGACATGAGCCGGATAACTAGTTCTTTTTCAATGCTTTATTATGACTAGAATGGATCAGTGTAGTGATGTGTTGTGTTTGTGTCTGCGTGGTAATTCACACTATCGAACACAAACATCACACTACAACACACATCCACTCCAGTCATTATAGTGAGTTATGTTTAGACACCAAAAATCCACTTGTAATAGATCATTTTAAAAATAATCCAAGAGACACTTTTATAACTGAATTATATATATATACTTTTTTTTTTATTCGTGTTTTTAGTTGGGTATTGCAACTCATGCCCGGGCTTTAACTAAAAGTTCATATAGCCTACTACCAGTCGTCGTTTTGGAGAACATGAGTCCGACACTACTGTGGTAGTCCTAAATTTTGCATATCCAAGTTTATTTACTTAGGGTAGGGGTCTTTAACGAGTACCTGACATTGTACAGGCTCGGGACCATCGCTTAACGTCCCATCTGAAGGAAGGCGTGCTCATAATTTTTTCACCTTCTCAGGTAGAATACTAAGGGCCCTCAGCAAGATTTGAACCCGCGATCTTGAGCTCAGCAATGAATAACTTATTCCTAAAAGCCATTCTTAGCTCGCCTAGACGGGAGAAATGGCTCTTAGCTTAAATAGCTATGCACTAGCGTCTATATATATCATAGATACATCTTGTAGTTAAAGCCCGGGCATGAATCACAATAACTAACTAGCTAGATCATTTTGATGTAATAAAAATGTTCTTCGACAAAAAGTGGCTCTTCGCTCCTTTCATTTTTGAGGCTACAGTTACTATTCTTTGATTATTTTGTAAAATAAGAAAACTCCAACATTTATGAGTTGTTAACTTCTTTGTTATCAATTTTATAGTATAAATATTTATTAATTTTGTGTAATACATAGATACATTTTGTTATTAACCATTTGTATATTCGTATTAATTTTTGAAAAGAAGACTTATGAATCTATGTGCCTTTTATCTCTCATTCCTTTTTTTATACTTATAAATACAAATATTTTTGTAATTAGGCTCTACTATATATATTTTTGTATATTTTTATATAATATTTTTTACCAATGTTGTTAATTTTGTAAATATATACATTATAATTCTACCTTTGATCTTTTTTTTTTCCCCCCTCATTATAGCGAAGTTAGTTATATAATCGGTCAGTAAAAAATATAAAGAAAATTTTTTTTTTTTTAAATATTGTCTATTTCACAAGTTATATAAATTATATGGGAATACTTTCGGTATTGCTACTTATTTGTAACAGTATTTAAGTCGTGGCTGAAGATGGTAGCAATACCGAAATTACTCCCATATATTTTGTAAAAAAAATATATAATATTTTTAAAAAACATTCCTTTTTCTTTATTTTTTATTAAGTTTTTCACAATATCTGAGAAAAATGTTAAGTATCATTAATCGGTCAATAATTCTGAATTGTTTTCACAACCAACTAAAAAATAATTTGTTTTCCTGATGAAGAGAATTTCTATTGTCAATTTATTGTTGAACTGATTTTAATCATATTTGGGATGAAAGTGTAGACTTATATTTCGAATACAGTTAAAATTACCAACTTTTTTTTATTAAGGTTTTTATTTTCCCAAATTATACAGTATTATATGTACAGTGAGACAACATTAAATAGACAATGTAATTATTACAATTATTGGTATAATATACTATATAAAGTTTACAAACAAAATAACAAAGTAAAATTTGAGAAAAACCCCGACAAGGCCTAGGACTGAGTGTGGGAAAACAATTTAAAGGAGATATATAAAAGATGGCTAACTAAAGTTTTGACATGAAATGATCACTAATGGAGTTAGACAATACTTATGTAAAGTATATTAAAATGACATTAGTTTTAAAAATTCTTCATCATTGATTTTATTCATCCAGCATTTTAAGTTCAATTTAAAGTTTTGATGGCAAGTGGTGTTAGATTATAAGCTCGATGGCCTAGATAGTAAACATTAAGTTGCGTACTTTTTTTTTGTCAAATGGGGTAATTGAAAGGTTGGTTTATTTCGCAAAGTTATTTCGGCTATGTTTTTGTTTTTATTAAACAAGTCGATAAATAGGGTTTTGTAAATGTATATATTTCTGGGTGTCAATAAATTTAATTCCTTGTATAACTGAACAGAAAGGTATGTTAAACAAGATCTTTAAGAGACATTTATGGGCACTGTGAATTTTCTTGTAGTAAGTTGCCAGAAGTTCTCCCCATATCACAATACCATAAGAAATTATAGAATAAACTAATGAATTGACTAGAAAAAGACAAATTTAAAGAAATTACTGGATATTAGTAAGTTCTGTGTTGTATCCTGTACACAACAGATACATTTTATTCCAAAAATGAAACTCCTGGATTTGTTTTTTGATTATTTCTGTGGAAGAAGCAAGTCCAGCTTCTCTCTGGAGACCATCCAGATACTCAATGGCAAGGATTGCCACTCACTCTGTCTATTCATACAGGATGCTACCAAATACAGAAAATATCTTGTTGAACAATTTAATTATTAAATGATATATTTAAAAAAACCTTTACAGTTACATCCATGTTGTTCTTTGTTTTTCTTATTACAGTACATATAGTTTATTGTTCCATTTTATTACAATCGTTATTGCTATTTATATTTTCTTCTATCTGTCTTAGTTTTATTATTATTCTTTTTACTTTCTTTACTTTATTGGTTAGGTTTTATGGCTCATGCCCGGGCTTTAACTACGAGGTCATATCGCCTACTACCAGAGCGCTCTTTCGTCACTCTGGTGGACATGAGACCTACTATGGATTTATTTATTTTGCCTATCCTAACGTTTTATTCATCTAGGGCAGGGGTCTTTAAAGAGTACCTGACATCATACAGGCTCGGGATCATCGCTTAACGTCCCATCCGAAGGACGGCGTGCTTAAGTTTATTTTACCTCCTAGATAAAATAAACTAAGAGCCTCGGTCGGGTTTCGAATGATTTTTCTTGAGCTCAGAAGTTTTATTTTTATAAATCTTATTTGTAAAATTTTACATTTTTTTTTGTTTATTATGAACTTTTATCGACTAATTCGTAATTTTTAACTATTTTAGCTTGTAATCTGCAGAGAAATTTGATTATTGGTTAGAAAGACACTATGTGTGTTTATTATTTATGATTTTTGGTTGTTTTTAATTTCTCTGGTTTTTGGTTTCAAAATGGCAGCAGAAATTCTGCGATTGGATCGTTATACGAACTGTTTGGTCGTTATAGCGGTTTTAAGCATGCTATGCGTGGCTTCTAACCTCAGAGCGATAAGTTTTTTTTTTGAGGCATGAAGCCTAAGGACCGACGTATGCGATCGTATGTCTACATTCAACGTACTGCTCATTCTCAACGAGTAATTGCAACAGACACGAGAGCAATATTTCGTGACGCTCACTTTCTGAACAACAGGGGCTGAGTTGTAAGACGTTACGTCAAAAACCTAAGGGCTCGACTGGGCGTCGGCGCTCTTTAATCCTCGATTTTGGCCATTAATAAAAAAAATGGGTTAGTTATTGTGACTCATGCCCGGGCTTTAACCCTACCGGTGGACATGAGCCCGACTCTACTATGGGAGTCGTAAATTTTATCTACCCTAAATGCTTATACACCTAGCATTGGGGATTTTAACGAGTACCTGACAATGTACAGGCTCGGGACTATCGAGGCCCTTCCAAAGGACGGCGTGCTCAAGGTTTTTTCCCCTCACAAATAGAAAAACCTAAGAGCCTCTGCCAGATATCAGTGGTCAAACTTCCACTGTATTAATTAGATACCGGAAGTTCCTTCCAATAAGAAAATGTGCTTTCAAAGATAATTCTTATTTATTTTTTACTAAGTCAAAATATATTTACATCTATAATCCTCTTCGTTATATACAAAATATTTGTTGACAGGTAATTTTTTTTAATTTTAACAAACAGGAAATTCAGTTTAGTTTTCTCTCTTATCATTCAACAGATGCCAGCACCTTTCCTATAAAAATTTCATGTACTTTATTATTTCAAATAATTATCAATTTTATTACAAGTAATTTAAGTTCTTTGATTTTGGTCTATTAAATTTTCTTATTAAAGTCTGAAAAATAAATGTAAGTACCAATTATTTTATCGATATTTTCTTTAGATGATTAAGTAAGAAATTTTTCTGAAAAATTACAAGACTATATATTTTTTTTAAACTAATAGTCATTTTTTCTTATCCGTATGATTTTTGTATGTTGAAGGCTGTGAAAGTAAACTTCGTTTTCTTCTAGGTCTTGTTTGATATTTACTAATTAAAATCAAAGGTGAGTTTCCTGTTAATATTTCTATTGAATTCATGTTTCTTACCATAAAAGCGTTAATTATTATAATCAAACAAAATAATAGTTTATATGACATTAATTTTTATGATATTGCAGCCATCATATTAATTATATACCATATCTAATCAACCATGCAATAGACAATAGTTATAAATTTTTTATACTGATGTAGGTTAGGATGATACTGCGACCCTGTAGTTTAAAGATTGTTTTTGTTTGTTTTTATTCGCGCAAAAATCCGAGATCGAGTTTTTAACGTAATTTTAAGGTCTCGTACATATTTTGATTATTTTTCATGATATCTGTGAATGGATCCTGTGAACTCTCTTTAACCAAACCAATAGTAACTATGAATATGACATTTGAAATGAATATGTCATGTGTTAATTTAAATATTTGGCCTAAGAAGACGAAAAACATTAAAAATCAGTTTACTTGTAGACCTAAGTACTTTCTACCAGATAGTTCTTATATTTATGACTTAATCAATAATCTCTCAAAAGTTGTAGAGAGAGATAAATAACCCTATACCCGGAACATCCCTGGTTACACGGAACATCCGTCATTATGGTTTTTTTCTCATTTTTTGGGGGCGATTTTGAACTCAATAGGCTAGTATTCTCGAAATGCAATTTCAAAACCCGGCCGAGGCCTTTAGGTTTTTTTATCTGGCAGGTGGAAAAACCATGAGCACGCCGTCCTTCGGATGTTAAAGCTATGGTCTCGAACCTGAACGATGTTAGGTACTCGTTAAAGATCCCTATCCTAGGTGGTTGATTCCACGGCAGAGTTAGACTCACGTTCACCAGAGCGATGGAAGAGCCCACTGGTAGTAGGCGTTATAAAACAACTACCAATAAAAAAACATATTTTAAAATTAGTTTTCATGAGTTACACTTTAAACATTGCATTGAACTATTTCCTATATAAATATATTGTACGTTCGTTGGAGCGTCATAACTTTGTCCGGTTGAAGTATGTTAGGTTCTCACTGTTCACAGTACGTTGTTCTTTTAAATAATCATAACATTTTGCGCGATTTTGCAGTGCAACCGGTCAGGGCCGGGCAAAAGTCCGGGGCGCCAATTTCATGTTCCGCCGGCCCCTGCAACCGGTTGACACTTGTTCTGCCCGATTTAAACTGTTCAATACGTTTATTCACGCTTCCGCGGCCTACACACTTTTCACCAAACTGCTTCAACATTCTCAAGTAAATTTCGGCCGGTTTCACACCTTCGGATAACAAAAATGTTATCACTGAACGTTGCTCTTCTGGTGTACACGTTTCGAGAGGAGCTGACATTTTCAAATGAACAAAAGAGATTATGTTTGTTTTCATTTCCTTCAAACAACTGATTGAATTAATCTCCAAGGTTGTCAATTTGACCCTCAGAAAGTTTCATCTAATAATATTCAGCAGTTTGTCTCGTTAATAACGATAGATAATTATTATTGAACGATCCTTGTATAATACAACTGATTAGTTCATATATTAAATTTAGTAGAACCTCGATAAGTCGAAAACCTCCAAAACTCGAAAAAAAAGTTTTGTTCCTTTCCCTTCAAGCCTCAAAACCTCCATTACTCGAAATCTCAACCCTCTATTAGTCGAAATAATCAGTGAGTCCCTACAAGCCATTTTGGTACATATTTTCCCTCTATAACTCGAAAAAATAAATTGGACCTCTGTATCTCGAACATAGCAATGTTTTATTTTAGAACCTTTACAACTCGATTATTTGAAACTTATTACCTCTATAGCTCGAAGAAAAATAAGTTACCGACTTTAAGAATTTGCCGACAATGTACACCATTGTTTCTTAGAACAAATTTAGGAGTATACAATAAATAGAATTACCAATTATCTAAACCAAAAAAAAAATACTGACTTTTTTTAATACCTACATTAGGGTGGTCCTTAAATTGAAAAAGTTGAAATTTTAAAACGTGCTCCCCCTAGGTCGAAAGAAGTTCCCAAAAAAAATTTTTTGGCGCCGAAAAAACGATAAAACATATTGAATAACCCGTCCCCCATCGAGGTTGAATTTTAAATGGGATTTAACATGGGTTTCAAAGTTTTCTTCAGTCGATCGATTACTGAGCCGTTGATTTCCATCGCTTTAAGGTAGAAAATGGTACTCAGGGGTTTTCGGGGTCGCTCAAGCTGAATATGATGTTAAAAACTCATTTTAATACATGCCAGCTATCAAAAAACCTGTCATTATCATTTACTTTTTTCATAATCACGTTTTTTTTGAGTATTATCAGTTTCTAAACAAAAATGTCTACTAGTTTCGATTAAAAAAATGTAAGGAAAACATTTTTCGATACCTATTTAATCAATTTCTAAAAATAATTTTCACACTTGACAGCTGTCGACAAAGATAATACTGAAAAAACCATGATTATGAAAAAAGTAAATGATAATGACAGGATTTTTGACAGCTGGCATGTATTAAAATGAGTTGGAGGCTGGCCTAACCGACAGTCAGTAAGGGTTTCGACCAGGGAGGTCAACAACAGATGCAGTGGAAGAGGTGAAGAATCTGGTGTGTGCAGCAATAACCGGGACGCCAAGGAACCGGAAGCACTGCCTTATGGTCACGTTGGACATCAGCAATGCGTTCAACTCGGCTCGGTGGGACAAGAGCTGGGAGAGCCTCTTACGGGACTTCAAGATCCCCAGGTATCTGATGAAGATCATCAGGAACTACCTAAGCGAGAGGAGGCTGTTCGCGGACACCACTGACGGAACCAGGGAATTCAAGGTCACTACAGGAGTTCCACAAGGGTCAGTCCTTGGCCCCACACTGTGGAACATCCTGTACAATGGCTTGCTGAGCCTGCCAATGCCAGAAGACCTTACCTTGGTGGCGTATGCTGACGATGTAGGGATGGTCATAGTGGCTGATGATCTGGAAAACCTGGAACGCAAATTCCAGGCTGCCATGGAGCGGATACACCATTGGATGAGCTCTGTGGGCCTTTCCCTGGCCATCCACAAGACGGATGCAGTACTCTTCACCGGGAGGAAGGCCAGAACCAACATGTCACTGACCTTCCAGGGTTATACTATCGAGACCCAACCGGCAATCAGGTACCTGGGAGTAATGCTGGATCAGAGAGAGGCTCACTTTTAGGGAGCACCTCAAATACGTGGGAGCGAAGGCCGCCAGGACATCGGCGGCGATTTCGAGAATTCTGCCCAACGTCGGTGGCCCTAGGCAGAGCAGGAGAAGACTGCTGGCAGGAGTCAGCACATCCATCCTTCTGCACGGGGCCCCGACATGGGCAGATGCAACGAGGATTCCCTCATACCTGAGGCTGATCGCCCCCGCTCACAGGCGAAGCGCACTGAGAGTCGCATGCGCCTACCGAACAGTTTCTGGCGACGCTGCCTATGTAATTGCTGGGCTGCCCCCCATTGACCTCTTGGCACGGGAACGTACGCGACACTTCAAAGGGAAACAAGACCCGGTTCAGGTGGAAGAGGTGGTGCAGCGCTTCGACCACAGGGGAAACCGGGTCTTCTATCAGGACGCGGGGGCCAGCCCTGGTCCAGCAGAGCCAGAGAGGGCCAGGTCAATTAGGGAGTGGCAGGAAGAATGGGACAAGTCCACAAAGGGACAGTGGACCCATCGGCTCATCCCTCGAGTCGAGCCTTGGCTCACCAGGAAGCATGGGGAGGTGAATTACCACCTCACCCAGGTACTCACGGGACACGGTGGGTTCCGGGGGTACCTCCACAAAATCGGGGCAGCAACAACACCAGACTGCCCCGCGTGCCTTGGTGAGACGGAGTCGGCGGAGCATGTCCTCCTCAAATGCCCCAGATTTGAGGAGGGAAGGAAAAATCTGGAGTGCAGCATGGGCGCCCCGCTGACTGCTACCAGTTACGTGGACGCTATGCTGCGCTCCCAGGAGTCGTGGGATGAAGGCTGCGATTTTGCAGCGCTCATCATGGGCGGGTTGGCCCTTCAGGAGAGGGCTGACAAGGAACAGTAACGGTAATAAAACAGAAGAAGGGGCGTTACCAGCCACCCTTCCTCCCTTCCGCGAGAAAAAAAAAAAATGAGTTTTTAACATCATATTCAGCTTGAGCGACCCCGAAAACCCCTGAGTACCATTTTCTACCTTAAAGCGATGGAAATCAACGGCTCAGTAATCGATCGACTGAAGAAAACTTTGAAACCCATGTTAAATCCCATTTAAAATTCAACCTCGATGGGGGATGGGTTATTCAATATGTTTTCTCGTTTTTTCGGCGCCAACAATTTTTTTTTGGGAACTACTTTCGACCTAGGGGGAGCACGTTTTAAAATTTCAACTTTTTCAATTTAAGGACCACTCTAACCTACATATACTACGTATTTTTTATTTTAAGGATGTTTTGAAATAATGTTGATTTATAATAAATATAAATATGTTTGTTACCTCTGTAACTTGAATGTTTATTTATTTCACCTCTCTAACTCAAAATTAGTTGGAATGAATCTTAACCTCTACAAGTCGAATCAAAATCCGCCTAAGTCGAAATCCTCCATAAGTAGAAAACTCTATAACTCGAATTTTTTGGCATCTCCCTTGATGTTCGACTTATAGAGGTTCTACTGTATTATAAAATTGACAAAAATACCTTTTGTTTAGTTAGAAATCAGCGGGTATGGAAGTATTCAGTTATTGGGACTACAAGCATCCACTGCAGCACACCTGGACCCTATGGTACCTGGACAACAATAAGACAAAGATATGGGAAGAGTGTTTGATGGAGATTGGCAGCTTCAGCACTGTTGAAGATTTCTGGTGGTAACTTACATATTTATATATTCTATATATTATTTGAATAAATAAAATAAAGTTTGTTATTTGAAAAATATTGTCTATTCCACAAGAAATTTATATATAAACTAAAGGAGGGCGCCGGTAGCTCAGTGGTATGCGTGCTTGACTTCTGAGCTCAAGGTTGTGGGTTCGTAGCCCGACCGAGGCCCTTAGTTTATTTTATCTGGGAGGTAAAGTAAACTTAAGCACGCCGTCCTTCGGATGGGACGTTAAGCGATGTTCCCGAGCCTGTACAATGTCAGGTACTCGTTAAAGACCCCTACCCTAGATGAATAAAAAAAAATTTAGGGTTGGCAAAATTTAGGACTCCCACAGTAGAGTCGGGCTCATGTCCACCAGAGTGACGAAAGAGCGCTCTGGTAGTAGGCGATATGACCTCGTTGTTAAAGCCCGGGCATGAGTCATAAAACCTAACCTAACCTATAAACTAAAGTGCGAACCGTTCTTATAGGTACGTCAGATAGGTTAGGATTTCAACTTGGAAAACCCGTGTCTTTTCAGTTAGTAATTTATTTATTCTGAAATATCTTCTCTTATCAACAACTATAAAACTAAAATTAATTTATTCTAACAAGATAAACTAATGTATGAATAATAAGCGTGAAATGTTTATGTAGTATTTAAAAAAAAAATATTATAGATAGCATGAGAACATTAATAAAATTAAAATCAGCAGTTTTTTCTTATCTTTAAAATAAAAAATATAAAATTTAAAACCCCCGATACAATAGAAAAAAAATGTTTATTTGTTCTTTTTTTACTGAAACCTTGGGTGGGCGCCGGTAGCTCAGTGGTATGCGTGCTTGTCTTCTGAGCTCAAGATCCTGGGTTCGAAACCCGACCGAGGCCCGTAGTTTATTTTATCTGGGAGGTAAAATAAACTTAAGCACGCCGTCCTTCGGATGGGACGTTAAGCGATGGTCCCGAGCCTGTACGATGTCAGGTACTCCTACCCTAGATGAATAAAAATTTAGAGTTGGCAAAATTTAGGACTCCCACAGTAGAATCGGGCTCATGTCCACCAGAGTGATGAAAGAGCGCTCTGGTAGTAGGCGATATGACCTCGTGTGGGGGGGGGGGGGGTGGCATTTGAGCTCAAAAGTCTCTAGCTGTAATAGAGGCCGAGATCTCTACACAGGCTCTGATGAAACTGAAGATCTTGGAGACGGCATACCCGATTTACACCAAACATGACTAAGAACCATCTCGCAAATACCAGCTTTTGAAACGAAAAAACCGCCTTGAAATCGGTTCAGCCGTCTTCAGAGCGCTGTTTTGTCGCTCTGCCTGAAATGAGCACGACTCTACTATGGTCCTAAATTTTGGCCACCCTATATATGGGTAGCGGCCTTTAACGAGTATTTGACATCAGACAGGCTCGGGACCATCCGATGGACGGCGTGCTCTTTCAGATAAAAAAACTAAGGGCTTCGGTCGGGTTTTGCGATCTTGAGCTCAGTAAGCAAGCACCTTACCTGTGGCCTACCGATATCCTCAATAGTGATAATATTTTAATGACACGATTATATTTCTCTCTTATTTTGTTACCTGTATGTTTATACTACCTAAACCAATTCCTTCATGAAGGACCCAGTCTTCCAGTTTCCTTAATGAACCTGAGAATGCTCCCGTGGTCCAATCTTCTAAAGTCCTCCTCTATGATTACATCTTTACCAAAGATGTGGAATCTCGTTCGCGCGTATCCCGAGAATACAGATCTGTCAGAGGTGGGACTGTCCTTGACTCCTACAGTCTGTAGGTGTCTATTGAACGGACCATGTCCTGTGAGAACT
Source organism: Aradus depressus (assembly GCA_963662175.1). NCBI lineage: Eukaryota > Metazoa > Arthropoda > Insecta > Hemiptera > Aradidae > Aradus > Aradus depressus. The sequence continues at coordinate 19,585,337 of OY759226.1, read as the reverse complement.
CGCCAGTTGCCTAAGCTCGTTCCTTTTGAGGTTCAGGATCCCATCCTTCAACACCTTGGCCTCCCCTCCCAGAAACATCTTCGACTGTCTGCATGTGATTTTCTCTCTCCATGACTGCTCTAAAAGTTCTTAGGTCCACTTTTTAATTCAGGTTCAGTATGCCTCGCGAGATATTCCTAGCTCTGGCCCCCGGATGGGGCGTTAAGTGATGATCCCGAGCCATAAAGATCATGTCAATCAGAGCGGCGAAAGAGCGGAAGTAGGCGATAAGAGCTCGTAGCTAAAGCCCTGGCATGAGTCATAATATCTACTAACTCTGTCTATAATACTATCAAATGACTAGTATCCATTTCTTTAATTTATTTTTATTTTTCCCAGCCTTTTCAATCATATAAAGCCCGTGTCAGCGGTGAAGCCTGGCTGTGACTACTCTCTGTTCAAGAAGGGGATCCGACCGATGTGGGAGGATAAAGCCAACAAAGATGGCGGCCGATGGGTGGTCAATTTGGACAGACGGACAACACCCCCACCCAAAATGGACCAGTACTGGCTTGAAATTGTAAGTTTAAATTTTTAAAAATTTCAAATAATTTGGTGTAGGTACTATCCATCCGAAAGAAACGCTCTTGATGTCCCTATATGTATGGTTCGCACTCAAACTTGTCTTAGTATTGTTATAACTAGGGGATATAATATATATCGAGAAAAAAATATATATATTATATAACCCGGATTCCCATGCTATTCCATTTTTTTTTTTCACTTGCTTTAAATCATTAAATAACAATTAATTATTATAATAAAATTGCAAATTTTGTCGTAATTAAATAATATATTTGTAGTTTGAAAATGTATACAATTTTTTATCGACAAATTTACAACAGTTTTGAGAAAAAATCCCGGATATGACCAACTCAAAAAGTACAATGCGGCCATAAATGGTGAAGACATTGGATTGGATCAACAACCTGACATTATAAGCAGCTACAAAACCCCCGACGCCAAAAAGAGGGGTGTTATAAGTTTCAAGCCTTTGTGCGTCTGTCTGGGGCATCGTAGCTCCAAGACGGCTGAACCGATTTCAAGGCGGTCTTTTTGTTTCAAAATTGGTATTTGCGAGATGGTTTTTAGCCATGTTTGGTGGAAATCGGGTATGCCGTCTCCAAGATATTCAGGTTTCACGAGAGCCTGTGTAGGGATCTCGGCCTCTTACAGCTAGAGACTTGGAGTCTGAGCTCAAATGTTTATGAGGCCAAGCCCCCCCCCCCCTTTTTTCAATGTTTATTTTTTGTCAGGAGTTTTTTTAAATTTTAATTTAATATTTTTTACTTTCACTGAACTAATTAATTATCCATTTATATATTAATAATATTGGATTTATAAATTACTATTTGGTCCCAATATGAAGAGTACAGGGGAAAAACGACGGATGTCAAAAAAATTGAAAATCGAGATTTCACTGCCATCTGTTGGCAATAGTGTAGTACTAATGTTTAGAACGTAGAAACAGGGAAAAAACAATGGTTAACAGTGTATTTCAGGCCTTTTTAGTTTTGGGTACAGGGACAGAAGAGCGGCTGTGCATGGCAACCCGGGAAAGAAGGACCACTGTCACTAGAATGCGCCGCGACGTGGTTGATTCTTATCATGCTTTCCTGAAGGAAAGTTAAAGTACTTGCAGAAATGTTTAAAGATGACTGGCGTGTCCCCAAAAGACGAACGAGGTCTGCACAGTTCAAAGCATAGAAAGCTAAGTGATAATAATTATAACGCAATTTGTGAGCTTATCAAGTCATTCAAAGGCAGACAAAATCATTATAGTCTCACAAAATCTGAAAAAACTTATCTGCCAGAGGAGCTAAATGTGACAAAAATGTTTGATATGTTCACAGAAACAGAAAAACACAAAATGTAGAGAAGGCAGTTTTATTATTGTTTTATTAATTCTTATGTTTTTGCCTGGATTTGTATTGTTTAAAATAAAAAAATTCTAAAAACAATCTTTTAAGTAGGCACCGACTGTTTATTATTTGAATTAACCTGAATACTGCTTTCACAATGCAGTGAAAGAACAGCGGTTGTCAGTGAACATACCTCGTTTCTTCCCTGTACAAATATATTTTTTTGTATTTATCACTGACTGGAGCCTTCAAAAGTAAAACAAAAATATAACAAAATTTTGGAAAACTAGTCTATACAAACTGTTACAGGTTCTTAGTACTTTCCACGCCATTCACATGTTTCAAAATGTTCATTCTTCATGTGAAAACGTATATTTGCGATTATCTCAAAATCAATTTTTTTGACATCCGTCGTTTTTTCCCTGTACTCTTCATATATCATCTAATTATTGCATATAATTCTACTGTTATTTTCTTTTATATCTTGTTATTATTAATTTCAGGCCATGTGTATGGTAGGAGAATGTTTCTATGGTTTAAATGATAAAATATGTGGAGCTACAATCAATATACGTAATAAAGGCAACAAAATTGGACTTTGGACTCGAGACTCAGACAATGAAAACTCAAGCATCATTCATATTGGGTATGTAATATAGTGTAGTGTTCATGATATACCTTTTATTTTGTACAAAATAAACAAAAAACATATGTTTTTAAAAAAATATTGTCTATTTCACAAAATATATGTATAAATGGGCGTAGCCAGCGGGGGGCAGGGGGGCACGTGCCCCCCCCCCCCCCTGGCCAGAGAAATAAAAATATAAGAATTTAATAAACTAAAAAAATAGTTTTTATTAAAAATGCATTGCTTGCAAGTTACCATAGGATCATCAAATTTCCCGTTCTTCTGACTCCTAAATCAGCAATCAGCTGTTGTAAGTGCAGGCCGCAAGCCATGTGCTGTAACTGTTCACTGTGTTTGTGTTCACGTGACAGTTTGTTTTGAGGCTTTGACGAAGTTTTCGTCTAACAGTTCCGTTCCGTTTTGACTGTTTTCCATATTTGCATAAAATTATTAAAATTACCATGGATATTAGTAAGTATCTTGAATTATTTTATAAATTAATTGAAGCCTAGAGATTCAGACAGATAACCTAATAGTCCAAGTGAATAAAACAAACTTATTTTTGACATATTGTCTATACCACTAAAGATATATGTACAAACTACCGGTTTCGGCTTTATACCATCGTCAGGTCTAGTTAAAGCCGAAACCGGTAGTTGTATATATATATATATCTTTAGTGGAATAGACAATATTTCAAAAATAAGTTTGTTTTATTCATTTATTACAAGTTTCCACAATATGTCCGCGTTCCTCAACTTAGAAGTTGTTAATAGTCCAAGCTCCCATGGCACAAAAAGAAGGTGCCCCATCAAACATCTCAAATTTTAAAGGTGAAAATGCTTGGAAAACATGTAAAAAAACATTTTACCCCCGCCAGACTAGAAAAAATGTATTAATTGATATGTTAAATGAATTTTTGAAATTAGCTAAAAAAAAATAAATTTACTTTTTAACCCCCCCCCCCCCCCTCCCCCTGTAACCTAACTTTGCCCCCCCTGCTCAAAATACTGGCTACGCCCCTGTATGTATATAATATTTGTAGTATTTGTTAAGTCATGGCTGAAGATGATAGCAGTACCGAAAGTACTCCCATAAATCTTGAGCAAGGAAATTAATAATGTCTGTAATGACAACAATATTTTATTTTCAAACATTATATTATGAACTACTAAACATAATTATTACCTATGTACATAATAATGATAGATAATAAAATTTACATATAAAATATTCTTTATATAATAAACTTTGATATTAGGTAATATTAAAAAAACATAATAGATTTTTATTAAGAACACAACTTATATTTTTTATTTTTATTATATTTTATTTTCAATCATATTATGAACTATTAAACATAATTGAGTCGATCAGTTGCAAAACCCGTTATCTGATCATTTTGTTTTTTTTAAAGAAATTAGGAAAACATGTCAAAAGCCAACTAATAGGGCTAGAACTGTACCTTTTTTTTTGCTTTTTAAAGCTTAAAAAATTCTAAGACTACTGAATGCGTATAATCTGGCATAACTGGAAAATACAGTTTTTTTAAATTTATAGTTTTAAATGATGGTTTTGCATCTGGAAGATGGTTTTAACGGATTATGCATCTGCATCGCCAGCCATCTTTTTTTCACATGCAGTTGCAAAACCCGTTAAGTATTTAATTGTGTCCCAAAACTTTTAATAAATAATAGGGGTATTCAAGATGTTGATTGTATCATGTTACAGCCCTTGTATGGTTGTATGTTCAGCATTTCTTTCAAAGCTGATCATACAGTGATACAAGCATACGAGGGCTGTAACATGATACAACTAATATCTAAAATAAACCGCAACTTTTGATTAAAAAATAATAACATTTTAACATTGAGCTCCGTCCTGTTCATGTAACACTCTTCTACAATAATGAAGCTTGGGATTTGCCTTCCATTGCTCCCCGAATTGCGATCTTTCGTCACTCTGGTGGACATGAGCCCGACTCTACTATGGGAGTCCTAAATTTTGCCTACCCTAAATTTTTATTCACCTAGGGCAGGGGTCTTGTAACGAGTACCTGACATCGTATAGGCTCGGTACCATCGCTTAACGTCCCATTCGAAGGACGGCATGTTTAAGTTTATTTTACCTCCCAGATAAAATAAACTAAGGGCCTCGGTCGGTTTTCGAACCCACATTCTTGAGCTCAGAAGCCAAGCACGCATACCACTGAGCTACCGGCGCCCTCAACAGACTTAGATATTAATATTTAAGACGCTCCTAAAACAATTCATTGGAAAGTGTTTTATTTAAATCATATCTTTGTTTATCTATAATCTTCCTGAGATTTCTCATATACTATTTTGAACATAAAGCCAACCCAGTGTTTTCATTTGTCATTAATGATTTTTAGGAAACGAAAGGTACATTTTTCTTTGTTTTATGGAGTATGATATCTTTGATCATATAATCAGTTATAATTATATCATTTCTAAGGGCCTATAATAATAATAATGTTAACATATAATAATAATAATTAATAAACCTTTTTTTCAGACTCAAATTGAAAGAACTGCTCGGTTTCTCGCCAGCTCAAGTGATTGTGTACCAGGCTCATAAAGACTGTCAAATGAAAAATTCTGGCTCTGCAGCCAAAAATACATTCTATGTTTGAGCCCTTACTGAATTTAAAGGAAAGAAAAGAAAAGAAAAAACAAAAAAACTACCAAACATGAAAAAGCAAAAAAAACTCAAGAAAAAAAAAATGAAAACAAAAACCAAAAAAGAAAAAATAAGTGCGTTGCTGTTTTTTGGATAGCATCAAATGACTTTTTTTTTTGCTTGCCTGGCGTTTTTTTTTTTTTTTTTTTTTTTTTGGATGTGGCCTGCGTTATTTCAGGTTTATTCATGGGTTCCTTGCGGTGTGTCTGTGAAATATTTGTCGATTACTTCTTTTCCGTTTGTGTTCTTCAAAAAAAAAAAAAAAAAAGAGAAGAAAAAAATAAGATTCTGAAGTTTTTAATATATTATGTATTTTTTTTATTTTTTTTCAAGATTTAACTCGTTAGTTGGTTTAAGCTGTTTTTGTTGTACCGTTTCTTGGTTTGATCTTTGGGTGGGAATCTTAAGATATTGTTCCAATCTTTAAAAGATATTTTCTCAAATTCCCGGATAATAATTCGTTTATGTTTTTTTTTTGTTATAAGGTTTACGTTCTCATTTTTATTTATTTTGTTATCGGGAGTTGAATAGTTTTTTGTGCTTTGAAAAAGTTATTTTATATAAGATACGAATTGTGTTAATAAGCGAAGAAAAATTGGCAACGTTTTCCCCCCCCCATTTTCTGTATGCTTTTCCACTAACGAGTTTTTTGTTGAAATGAAAATTGAATAAACAGTAAATTTTGTAATTCTTTCTTTTGTTTTATTAATTTTTAAGTTTAAGTACTAGTTTATTTAAGTTTCAAATATGCTTTGAAAATACTATTAAATAAATTTGGGTGTTTATGTATCTTAAGCCACAACTTTACAAACACAACTTCCCAAACAGCGGCTGGGCATAGAGAGGAAAATTTTAATAATGAGCATATAAGTGATGTGTCCATTTCAGGCTGAACATTACTTTTTGAGTTATCATTTTCTTATTCTAGTTCTCACTCTTTCATATTCTGAACTCGGATAACTGAAAATACAAAATTATAGGTTAGGTTTTATGACTCATGCCCGGGCTTTAACTACGAGGTCATATCGCCAACTACCAGAGCGCTCTTTCGTCACTCTGGACATGAGCACGATTCTACTATTCACCTAGGATAGGGGTCTTTAACGAGTACCTGACATTGTACAGGCTTGGGACCATCCCTTCACCTCCCATCCAAAGGATGGCGTGCTTAAGTTTATTTTATCTTCCAGATAAAATAAACTAATGGCGTCGGTCGGGTTTCGAACCCACGTTCTTGAGCTTAGAAGACATGCACGCATACCACTGAGCTACCGGCGCCCTCTCACTCGATAAAATTTATATAGAACCTCATAAGTGTGAGACCTATTAATTTTCAGCTAAATCCGCCGAGGGGGAAAGAATGATCCTTATGTAACAACTATTGATTGATTGAATTTGAGGGGAGAGCAAGAACTTCAAAAATTTATAGAAAATTATATAAATATATTCTAATATACTTTTTTTTTTAATCAATTTACTATTATATATTTTGTAAATAAATCTTTGAATAGATAATCTTTTTTTTTTTTTTGTAAAGCTCCTTTCTTGCGGTAGTTCCATTTTTTTAAGTCACAAATTGAGTGATGGTTTTAAGTGATACCGATTCGGCTAGACTCATAGCATTGTTGGGAGATGGAAGAAGTCAAGCGTATATGGCCACCCTGATGAGCACCCTGCTCAACATTCCCAGAACAACTATCCGAAGGGTCTTCCATCGTTATCAAGAAACTGGTGAATGCATAGGGTTCGATAGTTTTGCTCACGAGTAGTATCGAATAAAACTTTCGATACTATTCAAGTATTTAATAAAAAGTATCGACATCTACTCGCATCAATTGAATCGAGTAGGTACCTCGTTATAATTAATTTTAAACCACATATAATAAATATATATACCTACATAATAATAAAAAAAAACAATACAATTTGAAAGGTATAAATGAGATATTGTAGTGGGCATAAGAAACAAATAAATCAGAAGATAAAATTATAATATAATTTTAATAATATTATTATTAAAATATACTGAAATGAAAATAATAAGCCTTATAAAATAAACCTGCAATTTATTTTTACAAAGGATATAAAACTACTGGAGACTAGTCGTATTCCCACAATATTTCACTTTTTGACACTTGCAAGTCGCTGAGATCGAATCGTTCTTATTGTAATAAATCCACACTTTCGCCGTAGGATGAGACATTATAATTTGTAATTGACAAAATGGAATGTAAAAATAAAATGGTGAAATCGTAATCATGTTCACGGTTCTGTTCAAAATCAAACAAACGAATACCTTCATAAACGATAAACCATTTAATGTAAATAAGGTAAGAAATAAGGACGCATCACGTAGACTTTGTCCGTGGACCGTAGTTTGAGTTCAGTATTTTATTGCAACAACAAATAAAAGAAATTGAGCGGTGAACGATTTTGATGAATGGAAAAATGTATATACAGTGAAACCTCTCTTGGCGGTCACCTCTGATAGCCGGACACCCCTGGTGGGCGGACAATTTTTACGGTGCCGGCAGAATATATAGGGATTTCAACACATTTGCCCCTCTCTTGGACGGACGCGGACAGTGAAATCGAGTACCGAGAAGAGCAGACTACCTCTGTTGGACGGACAGGCAGGCCTCTAATTCGGGTTGACGTTTAATATGTTCTTAGACTTCTCTTTGTACATTGTACTACCAACCTACCAAACTTTCCACGTAGTGCCCCTGTGTTTACGAAGGGTCTCGGTAATTCCAAGAAGTTTGTAATGTTCCATACTGCCACCAAAACCAACGCGAACTTAATCAAGCGTTATTGCCTCCAAGCAAACGATGCTTCGTCATTAATTTTAATTTCTCAGGTAGAGGACAATATAGGAAACTCGATTGGGAAAAAAAAATTGAAACAAAAGAAAATGTCTGGGAAGTCCGAAGGAAAGTTCGGATCCGAGTATTGACTAGGTGTTTAAATGTAGAAGTCGATTCAATAAATATGTTCTATAAAAGAAAGATTCTGATTGACAGAAGGAATAGTCAACCTAAAGAATACATATATTATAGATTCTGATGATGTGAATGTTTCTCGAAATGCAATTGCTATATATTTGAGAAGGCAAAAAATAATTGGAGAAGTGATGTAATAATATATTATATAGGTTAAGTTAGGTTTTATGACTCATGCCCGGGCTTTAACTACGAGGTCATACCGCCTACTACCAGAGCGCTCTTTCGTCACTCTGGTGGACATGAGCCCGACTCTACTGAGTGAGTCTTAAATTTTGCCTACACTAAATGTTTATTCACCTAGACAAACAGACTCGGGACCATCGCTTAACGTCCCATCCGAAGGACGGCGTGCTTAAGTTTATTTCACCTCCTAGATAAAATAAACTAAGGACCTCGGTCGGGCTTCAAACCCACGATCTTGAGCTCAGATGCCAAGCACGCATATATAAATTCATTTTGTTTTGGTCATCCTACGTGACCTTTCATTGCGTGATCTGCACATATTTTTAATATTGTTATTCTAAAGCATGAAAAAAAAAAAAAATTATGTAATAAAGGCAAAAAAAAAATAGGAAATATGACCAGCCTTTTTGAAGGTCACTTAAATGTGGAGTCATGGTAATTAAAGTAATAAATATAACATATTACAGACAAGTGCTAGGGTGTAGGGGAAGTTATTTAATCCGCCCAAAATTCGATGGAAACAATTTTTTTAACATAAATGAAAGAGAAAAATAATAATAATAAATCTATCTATATAATAAAAATGACTGGCTAATTTTGCTAAGCGCAAAACTCGAGAACGGCTGGACCAATTCGGCTAATTTTTTTTTTCAAATATTCTTTGAAGTCCGAGGAAGGTTCTTATGAAGAGAGTTCCTAGCGGTCAATTGGAGGGGGGGGGGGGGGGGGGGCAAGTACAAAAATTGCTCTAGCACATAAACGGATGGACAGATTATGATGAAATTTCACATGTAGTATTCTTAAAAGCCAAGTTAAAAAATAGGCTATGTGGCGTCCATAAATTTTGAACGGTAGGGGGGCCTAATTATAAAGATAATGCTCATTAACGGATGATCGGATTGTCATGGAATTTGACATCTAGTATTCTTAAAGGCCAAATTGAAAAATACGCTACGTGATATCTCAAAATGTTGAACGGGAGGGGGGGTTGTGGGGGTAGGCCTAAATATAAAGATAGTGATAGGTCTTTAACGGATGATCGGAATGTCATGGAATTTCACATGTAGTATTCTTAAAAGACAAAAACAAAAAAAGGATATGTGACGTCTCAAAATTGTCAACGGGAGGAGGGTATGGGGGGGGGGGGGGGGGGGGGGCAAGCATATACCTAAATAGTAGTTTCAAAAGCAATATTTAAAAATTGGCTGTGACCCTTTTGGACGGGAGGGGCGGGGGTGCATTAATGCTGAATGAAACTCACATGGAGCTTTCTTAAAGATGGAATATAGCCCTAATTTTAATACGGTGGGTTTCCTAAGCATGTATTACCTAGGAGGTCCACCGTTGCACGGTAAATAATAGCTATCAGCTGCGTTGTTAAGCACAAAATACCTAGGGCATCCGCTGTTGTAAGGCACATACTAGCTGCGGTGCCCAGCATTCCTAACTATATACATACCATCTGTGTTGCCCACCGTTCCTAAGAACTTATTAATACCTGGTTGCACGGAGTTGCAAGGCGCATACTATCTAAGATGTCCGGCGTTCTTAGGCAGCAACCAGAAACGAAGATGGTCAACCAAAGAAAGATTCAGATGTATCGGGAAAGTACCATCCGAAGGACGACGTGCTCAAATTTATTTTTATCTTCTCGATTAAAACATCTGACCTAAGTGCCTTGGCTAGATTTCTAAGTGGCGATCCTGAGCTCGATAAACTCCATATGTATGATAAAATAAATTACCGCTTAGTTCCAACTAAAATTATCAAGGAAGAAATGTGGAATATAAGTGGGCTTTAAGGTACCCTTTTGACATATTTTCTGAAAAACAAATTAATACAGCTATGTTGGTAGATAGGCAGCATCCAGAAACGAAGATGGTCAACCAAAGAAAGATTCAGATGTATCGGGAAAGTCCCATCCGAAGGACGACGTGCTCAATTTTTTTTTATCTTCCCGATCAAAACATCTGACCTAAGTGACTTGCACAGTTTATAGATTTAATATTTGTTAAAACTGATAGACAGATTCAGATATATCGGGAAAGTCCCATCCGAAGGACGAGATGCTCAAGGTTTTTTGAACCTAAGTGAAATTTTAGCTACCTAGGTTTAGTTACATAACATACGACTCATTATCGTGCACCTGACATACAAAAAGGCCCTCGATCATAGCCTAAAGTCCAATTCGAAGGACGACGTGCTCAAATTTATTTTTATCTTCTCGATTAAAACATCTGACCTAAGTGCCTCGGCTAGATTTCTAAGTGGCGATCCTGAGCTTGATAGACTCCATATGTATGATAAAACAAGTTACCGTTTGGTTCCAACTAAAATTATCAAGGAAGAAATATGGAATATATGTGGGCTTTGAGGTACCGTTTTGACATATTTTCTGAAAAACAAATTAATACAGCTATGTTGGTAGATAGGCAGCATCCAGAAACGAAGATGGTCAACCAAAGAAAGATTCAGATGTATCGGGAAAGTCCCATCCGAAGGACGACGTGCTCAAATTTATTTTTATCTTCTCGATTAAAACATCTGACCTAAGTGACTTGGCTAGATTTCTAAATGGCGATCTTGAGCTCGGTAAACTCCATTCTTCGAATTTCTCGCTTTTAAACGGTTTTTAGATTTGATATTTGTTAAAACTGATGAACAACCGGGATATCTGAATCCTACACAAAAATTGAAATAAAAATGTTTTTCGAAAAAAGTCGGGATAAACCCCATTCTTCAAATTTCTCGCTTTTTAACGGTTTATAGGCTTAATATTAGTTAAAACTGATAGACAGATTCAGATATATCGGGAATGTCCCATCCGAAGGACGACGTGCTCAAGGTTTAATGAACCTAAGTGAAATTTTAGCTACCTAGGTTTAGTTACATAACATACGACTCATTATCCAGTACCTGACATACAAAAAGGCGATCATAGCTTGAAGTCCAATCCGAAGGACGACGTGCTCAAATTTATTTTTATCTTCTCGACTAAAACATCTGACCTAAGTGCCTTGGCTAGATTTCTAAGTGGCGATCCTGAGCTTGATAGATTCCATATGTATGATAAAATAAGTTACCGTTTGGTTCCAACTAAAATTATCAAGGAAGAAATGTGGAATATAAGTGGGCTTTGAGGTACCGTTTTGACATATTTTCTGAAAAACAAATTAATACAGCTATTTTGGTAGATAGGCAGCATCCAGAAACGAAGATGGTCAACCAAAGAAAGATTCAGATGTATCGGGAAAGTCCCATCCGAAGGACGACGTGCTCAAATTTATTTTTATCTTCCCGATTGAAACATCTGACCTAAGTGACTTGGCTAGATTTCTAACTAGCGATCCTGAGCTCGGTAGACTCCATTCATCAAATTTCTCGCTTTTTAACGGTTTATAGATTTAATATTTGTTAAAACTGTTAAACAACCGGGTTATCTGAATCCTATACAAAAATCGAAATAAAAATGTTTTTCGAAAAAAGTGGGGCTAAATCCTATTCTTCAAATTTCTCGCTTTTTAACGGTTTATAGGCTTAATATCAGTCAAAACTGATAGACAGATTCAGATATATCGGGAAAGTCCCATCCGAAGGACGACGTGCTCAAGGTTTTTTTAACCTAAGTGAAATTTCAGATTCCCAGGTTTAGATACATAACATACGACTCATTATCCAGTACCTGACATACGAAAACGCCCTCGATCATAGCTGAAAGTCCAATCCGAAGGACGACGTGCTCAAATTTATTTTTATCTCCTCGATTATAACATCTCACCTAAGTGCTTTGGCTAGATTTCTAAGTGGCGATCCTGAGCTCGGTAAACTCCATTCTTTAAATTTCTCGCTTTTAAACGGTTTTTAGATTTAATATTTGTTAAAACTGATATAGTAGGAAGTTGGCAGGAGTGTTGGGTGATGTCACATCCCTATGTTTGAGCAGAACGTTTAAGGATGCTAGGAAAGTGTCTAGCCGGATAAGAGTGCGAAAACTGCCCCCAACGATTTTCGAATGGGCGATTGACCGACAGTTTGCACATGTAAAAAAAAATTTTCCTGAAAATTTCAGCTCCCAACTTCTATTATTCGATGAGGAAAAAAATAAAAAGGCAATTTTAATTTTTTTTTTTTTCTTGCCGGTTGTTGCGAGTATGCAACTGTCGATTTTTTTTAAAGTTCTTATGCTTCAAATACACATCTATAGTATTTTTTTATTATCTTCCGATTTAAATTTGATTTTTCATCTAATTTTGAAAAATTCAATACGGATTGACACTCACCAAATTTTCACAGAATATGTGTTTTTTATATCAATATATTCCCTAATTTTTTCAAATTTTTGGTGTGGTGCAACAATGTTAAAAAAAATAAAAAATAACTTTTTTCAGTTATTTCCGTTTATATCTATGTATATGATATTATGAATTTTTATTAGAAAGAAAGAAGAAAAACATTTTATTTGGACCAGTACTAAATATGTACTTTACACAAAATGGGCAAATAAACAAGAAAATTATAATTAAAACAAAAAGTCTTGGTACAGTCTTGGTTGCAACCTGCGAGCTGCAGGCTGGCCAAGACTGTAATGAACCGCACCAGAGCAGGCTGGCAGACCTTGATGGAAGCTTAGGGTGAGTTTCTCAATGTGGGCTGCAAAAGGAGCAACTCCCAGTTCCCGATGGATTTGGGTGTTCCTGATAAACCAGGGTGCGTTCACCGCTATCCGGAGGACTTTGTTTTGGAATGTTTGTAATCGTGTTATGTTAGTGTGGCTAGTGCAGAACCATATGGGGCAAGCGTAGGTTAAGAATGGAAGTATTAGTGTTTTGTAAAGTAAGGATGTGCATGTGTGTCTGAGTGGTGTATTCCTGTTTATGAGTGGGTAGATGAGCCTGAGTCGTGTGTGTGCTTGTTGGAGTTTTATGTTGATATGTAGGCGCCATCTTGTGTCAAGTTGCACTCCAAGATAGCGCACACCCTGGTCTTTAGGATTCCATGGAATTGGGAGTTGGTCGATTTGCAGCCTTCTGAGGTGTTCTATCGAGAAGCGGCGTAAAGCGAACACCTTCGCCTCCGTCTTCCCACCGTTCAACTTAAGCTTCCATTTTCCAAACCACTGGCCGATCTCATCCACCTGGATTTGTAGGGAGTCGATGGCCGCTTCCAGAGCTATGTTTTGGCTGAGGATCAACATGTCGTCAGCGTAAGTCGCCAGGGTTGCAGAGACTGGTTCTGGCATGTCGTGACAGAACAGATCAAACAAGAGTGGACTGAGGATCGCACCTTGTGGGACTCCCGCTGATATCTTCTTCTGGAGCTCAGTGTGTTGTTCACCCTTATTTGAAATGTTCTGTCAAGAAGAAAAGAGCCAATGATATTCTGGATGTATTGCGGAGGCCAGGTCTGTTTTAATTTGAAAAGCAAGCCCTCGTGCCAGACGGTGTCGAAGGCAGCTGCGACGTCCAAGAAGGCTGCTACCGTGTACTGCTTCCGCTCAAAGCCCCCCACAATGGTCTCAGCAACTCTCTGTAGCTGATGGACGGCAGGGATGGTCGCTGCAGTCTCCAGATGACGGAGGAGCCTCTTGTGAATTATTTTCTCAAGAAGTTTTGAGAGGCTATTTAAAAGGCTTATTGGTCTATAGCTGCCTGGATCGTTTTTTGCCTTACCTGGCTTGTGAAATGTTAGAACAACGGCGTTTTTCCAGTCTGCAGGAAAGTAGCCGTGGCGAAGACAGGCGTTGAACACACTTGCCAGGTAGGCTATGCTCTTCGGAGGAAGCTTCTTCAGCACCAGGTTGGGGATGATGTCTTCACCAGGGGCCTTCTTGATGTGTAGTCGTGTAATGTGGGCGTGTATTTCTGATGGTGTGGTATGCTGTATGGGTGCTTCGACTGTATGAAGTGTATTTGAGAGGTATGATTCAACTGTGCTGAGTGTTTCATGATCGTCAGCGTCTGTCGTTGTGAATTTATTTTCCAAATGGGTCGCCAGTAATTCGGTTTTCTCTTTGTCAGTTGTGGCAGTCATTTGTCCGTCAGTTAAGATGGGTAGGGGTGTCCTTTGGTCTAGAAGTCGTCGTGTCTCTTTCCATAAGTTGTTGTCGCCCGGAGTCATGTCAGTCAAGTATTTTCGATAGTTCGCGATTCTGTCTTTGTCAAGTTCCCATCGTATGCGTCGGGTCAGGCGATTCAGTTCTCTTTTCTCAAGGGGATCTCTTGTTCTTTGCCAGTGTTGTCGTAGTGTGTTCTTTGTACGGATCATATCCATTATGTGTGTTGGTGTCTTGTTGTGGAATAGGTGTCGTTTGTCAGTGAAATGTCGGTATGTTGCTTCATGTACTGAGGTGTGTATGGTTTGTGTGAACGTCCTAACTGCGTTGTCAATGTCGTCCGTCGAGCTATAATGATGGGGGACCCCGAGACAGTTCATTCCGTTTTCAAACGTGGCCCAGTCGATCTTCCCCGTGATCAACCTTGGAAGATATTCCTCCTTCTGTGGCCGTGCTAGGAAGGTGCAGATAACTGGGAGTTGGTCTGAGTCTAAGTCGGTCAGTGTTTCGTGAAACAGGGGCAAGTTAAAGTTGTGTATCAGTCCTATGTCCAGTATGTCGGGTTGGTATGTTCGTTGAGTTGGGTAGAATGTCGGTTCGTCAGGTGTCGATATTTGTATCCCCATGTTTTCTGAGATGGATTGTAGTCTAGTCCCGTTGTTATTCTGTCTTCTGCATCCCCATAGCGTGTGTTTGCTGTTGAGGTCCCTGATCATTATAGTCGGTAGTCCTGTGAAAATATGTTCGAAGTCAGTCTGTACCAGTCTTGTGTTCGGTCGATGGTATGCTGATATGATGTTGAGTGTGCCGGAGAGTGTGGTGAGAGTGACTCCAACTGCCTCCAACTTCTGGAGAGGGGGAATGTTAATCTGTGAATGTTTCAGGTGACGTTTGATGAAAATGCCAACACCACCGAAACGTGTCGGTCGGTCCAGTCTATATGAACAGTAGCCAGAGAGTTTGAGTTTGTCTGTCGGTTTGAGATGGGTCTCAGTTATGCATGCAATGTCGACATTATATCGTGATAAAAAGTTGGTTAATGACGGTTGCCTTATCTTTAAGCCGTCCGCATTCCAGTTTAATATAGTTAAATTTTGAAAAGTTCCCAGATTAGGGTTTGCCATGATTCATCGAAAAAAGGTTAGTGAATAAATTGGATAAGAAAGCTTGGATGTGGGGGATGAATGGTTTGATGAGGTTCATGATGAGTCCAGTCAGGTCAGTCGTTGGCTCAGAGCTAATTCCATTGTTTGCAGTATTAGGTTGCGGTGGTATTGGCCTACTTCGATTTTTGTCAAAACAAAAGTTCGTAGGTGGTTTGGGCTCCGGGGAGGTAGGTGCGTATAGTGGTGTATTGGATGTGTTGGCTGAATGTACGTGTGTGTGTTGCGGAGGTTGATTAGTATTAGTGTGAAATGTTTGGCTTGCGGTGGTGCCTGCGGAAGCTGACTGTAGTTGCCGTTTCGGTGGTCGTTTCAGACAGCTTCCAAAGTTGGCGGTATGGTTGCCCCCACAGTTAGCGCACTTCGGTTTGTCAGTTTTTTGGAAAGGACAAACTTTATAATGGTGATTCCCTGCACACTTAACGCAGGTCGACTCAAGGCGGCAGTAGTTCTTGGTGTGCCCGAATTTTTGACAGTTCATGCATTGAGGAACGTGCAGGGACCGGCGTCTTTCCTCCACGTGGATCCGACTGTAATATAGTTTCGTAAGTGAAAATATGGCTTTTCCCTGGTCGTTATTAGTCAGTTCGACTGCGCACAATGGCGTGGGCATTTTGTCTGTATTGTGCAACCTGGTGACCGAAATAACTGGGTAGTGAGGGAGCAATTCATTTTTGACGTCTTCTTCACTGAACGCGTATGGCACACCTCGGAGAATCACCGATACATTTTTAGTTTCTGGATTAACATAAGTATAATAGTTAATTTTATGCGTATCGTAGAATTTTGTCAGGGCCCTAAAATCGTCTGACGAGGTCGCTTGAATTTTAATTTTTTCTTTTAGGCATTGTTTGGTTTCAAACGGTGATGTAGCCACCTTAAATATGCCAGCTGTTATTTCTTTTAGGTTATTGTAACCTACAATAAAAATTGGAGGTATTTTAATTTTTTTACTATTTTCGGAATTTGAATCGGCCGGTTGGGGCTTGGAAGTGTCTAAATTGGTTAAAGCGGAATACCTGTTAGAAACTATGACTGGTGAGTTGTAAGATTTATACCTCTTGGTGACGGCGAGGTGTGAGGCGGGTGTTTCCTGGTCAGGCTGGTCTAGGGTCCTCTTCTTGCCGCTAAGGCCTGGAGGGTCAACGGCCATCGATGCTGTGGCCAGGGGCTGCTGTGGTACCTGTTTGAAGTTACTTGGCTGGCTGTGGCTGGCCGTGGGCACTGGTGCACTCTCTTCAGCCCAGGAAGAGCGCGCCCCGCTGCAACTCATTCCGTTTGGTGAAAAGGTCCTCTCCCTGATACTTTTCACTGTTTCACGTTTTTACAAACACAGTAAAAACCGCACTATTAATTATTTTTTTGAAGAGCAATTTTATAACACTATTTTTGTTTAACGTGAACAGCTGATCCCCCTTTGAATGTTATTTTTGAGTGACACTCACCAAATTTTCACAGAATATGTGTTTTTTATATCAATATATTCCCTAATTTTTTCAAATTTTTTGGTGTGGTGCAACAATGTTAAAAAAAATAAAAAAAACTTTTTTCAGTTATTTCCGTTTATATCTATGTATATGATATTATGAATTTTTATTAAAATAATGTTGTAAAATATACATATTTTTTATTTTTGCAATATACAATATATAGCTGTAATTTTTTAAACGGTTGTTAACAGTAGGTACTATTTTTTTCAACTTAATTTTATGAAGAATTTTTTTTTAATTAGATTTTTGCCGTGGTCGGAAATCGAACCGCCCTAACCGCCTTCACGAGAAATTGCGCACTACTCAAAATTTATTATTCTCATAATAATAATAATAATATTCATTCCTTTCTTATCCCTCCCCTCACTTCCTTTCATGCATGCAGTTGACAAGTAATGGAACGCTTCACGTAAAACCTTTCCTTTCATTGCTTCGAAACTCTGAAGTAAACAAATGCAAAATAAATAAATTAATTAAGAATAACATTTTCATTATTCCGTATAAAATTATTATTCATTGATTGAACGTATGTAATATAATAACTCGTGTTATTTTTATACTAATTCAGCGTTAAGAAATATATTTTATAATATATTTTCGTTAATATTTTAGAAATATTAATATTAGTTAAAACTGATAGACAGATGTGAAAGTGAAATTTCAGCTACCCAGGTTTAGATACATAACATACGACTCATTATCCAGTACCTGACATACATAAAGGCCCTCGATCATAGCCTAAAGTCCAATCCGAAGGACGACGTGCTCAAATTTATTTTTATCTTCCCGATTAAAACATCTGACCTAAGTGACTTGGCTAGATTTGTAAATGGCGATCCTGAGCTCGGTAAACTCCATTCTTCAAATTTCTCGCATTTAAAAGGTTTTTAGATTTAATATTTGTTAAAACTGATGAACAACCGGGATATCTGAATCCTACACAAAAATTGAAATAAAAATGTTTTCCGAAAAAAGTCGGGCTAAATCCCATTCTTCAAATTTCTTGCTTTTTAACGGTTTATAGGCTCAATATTAGTTAAAACTGATAGATAGATTCAGATATATCGGGAATGTCCCATCCGAAGGACGACGTGCTCAAGGTTCAATGAACCTAAGTGAAATTCTAGCTACCCAGGTTTAGATACATAACATACGACTCATTATCCAGTTCCTGACATACGAAAAGACCCTCGATCATAGCTTAAAGTCCAAACCGAAGGACGACGTGCTCAAATTTATTTTTATCTTCCCGATTAAAACATCTGACCTAAGTGACTTTGCTAGATTTCTAAATGGCGATCAATTTCTCGCTTTTAAACGGTTTTTAGACTAAATATTTGTTAAAACTGATATATAACAACCGGGATATCTGAATCCTACACAAAAATCGAAATAAAAATGTTTTCCGAAAAAAGTCGGGCTAAATACCATTCTTCAAGTTTCTCGCTTTTTAACGGTTTATAGATTTAATATTTGTTAAAACTGATAGACAGATTCAGATATATCGGGAAAGTCCCATCCGAAGGACGACGTGCTCAAGGTTTAATGAACCTAAGTGAAATTCGAGCTACCCAGGTTTAGATACATAACATACGACTCATTATCCAGTACCTGACATACATAAAGGCCATCGATCATATCCTAAAGTCCAATCCGAAGGACGACGTGCTCAAATTTATTTTTATCTTCTCGATTAAAACATCTGACCTAAGTGCCTTGGCTAGATTTCTAAGCTCGATAGACTCCATATGTATGATAAAACAAGTTACCGTTTGGTTCCAACTAAAATTATCAAGGAAGAAATGTGGAATATAAGTGGGCTTGTGGTACCGCCTTGACATATTTTCTGAAAAACAAATTAATACAGATATGTTGGTAGATAGGCAGCATCCAGAAACGAATATGGTCAACCAAAGAAAGATTCAGATGTATCGGGAAAGTCCTATCCGAAGGACGACGTGCTCAAGTAATTTTTAACCTAAATGAAATGTCACCTACCCAGGTTTAGATACATAACATACGACTCATTATCGAGTACCTGACATACGAAAAGGCCATCGATCATAGCTTAAAGTCCAATCCGAAGGACGACGTGCTCAAATTTATTTTTATCTTCCCGATTAAAACATCTGACCTAACTGACTTGGCTAGATTTCTAAATGGTGATCCTGAGCTCGGTAAACTCCATTCTTCAAATTTCTCGCTTTTTAACGGTTTATAGGCTTAATATTACTTAAAACTGATAGATTCAGATATATCGGGAATGTCCCATCCGAAGGATGACGTGCTCAAGGTTTTTTTAACCTAAGTGAAATTTCAGCTACCCAGGTTTAGATACATAACATACGACTCATTATCCAGTACCTGACATACAAAAAGGCCCTCGATCATAGCTTGAAGTCCAATCCGAAGGACGACGTGCT
This sequence comes from Aradus depressus, assembly GCA_963662175.1. Taxonomy (NCBI): domain Eukaryota; kingdom Metazoa; phylum Arthropoda; class Insecta; order Hemiptera; family Aradidae; genus Aradus; species Aradus depressus. The sequence goes on along the minus strand of OY759226.1, from coordinate 19,565,792 downwards.
CAAGTAATTTTTAACCTAAATGAAATGTCACCTACCCAAGTTTAGATACATAACATACGACTCATTATCGAGTACCTGACATACGAAAAGGCCCTCGATCATAGCTTAAAGTCCAATCTGAAGGACGACGTGCTCAAATTTATTTTTATCTTCCCGATTAAAACATCTGACCTAAGTGACTTGGCTAGATTTCTAAATGGCGATCCTGAGCTCGGTAAACTCCATTCTTCAAATTTCTCGCTTTTAAAAGGTTTTTAGATTTAATATTTGTTAAAACTGATGAACAACCGGGATATCTGAATCCTACACAAAAATTGAAATAAAAATGTTTTTCGTAAAAAGTCGGGCTAAATCCCATTCTTCAAATTTATCGCTTTTTAACGGTTTATAGATTTAATGTTTGTTAAAACTGATAGACAGATTCAGATATATCGGGAAAGTCCCATCCGAAGGACGACGTGCTCAAGGTTTAATGAACCTAAGTGAAATTCTAGCTACCCAGGTTTAGATACATAACATACGACTCATTATCCAGTACCTGACATACATAAAGGCCATCGATCATAGCCTAAAGTCCAATCCGAAGGACGACGTGCTCAAATTTATTTTTATCTTCTCGATTAAAACATCTGACCTAAGTGCCTTGGCTAGATTTCTAAGCTCGATAGACTCCATAAGTATGATAAAATAAGTTACCGTTTGGTTCCAACTAAAATTATCAAGGAAGAAATGTGGAATATAAGTGGGCTTTGAGGTACCGTTTTGACATATTTTCTGAAAAACAAATTAATACAGCTATGTTGGTAGATAGGCAGCATCCAGAAACGAAGATGGTCAACCAAAGAAAGATTCAGATGTATCGGGAAAGTCCCAACCGAAGGACGAAGTGCTCAAGGATATTTAAAAAAATAAATAATATAAGCCAGTTAAAACAACTAAGAGCCCCGTCTAGATTTCCAACATGCGATCCTGAACTCAGTAGACACCAAATATAAAGAAAAAATACGTTTCCGTTTGACTCCAACTAAAATTATCAAGGAAGAAATCTATATTAATAAAGCTGAAACGGGGTTTATTTGTTTGTTTGTTCGAGCATCACGCCCAAACGGCTCGACGGGTTTTTATGAAACTTCACATGTAGCATTCTAAATCTAAGAAATCAAATCTCAATTAAAAAGGTTTGAAAATTCCCAGTAACAGAGGTATTTCAATGCAAAAGTGTCGAGACCTCATTTTAATTATCAGTAACAGAGGTTTCTCACATATCTAGGGCCCAGTTAACCAGGTTTCACTGTATGTGTTTCCAGAATCCTATAAGGACAACACCTATTAATTTTCAGCCAAAGGGAATGAGGATTCAAAAGTCCTTTGTAAGTTAACTATTGATTATTATTATTGTCTATTTAGTTAACTTGTTTTGGAAGAAAAATTGTTCAGTTATTTCGGACCTTTTGTTGTATCTGCCCACCACTAGACAGCACCTTTGAAGCTTCAAACTATATTATATATATATATGTTGTGAATATTGTGATATATCGCATATCACAGACCGATTGATAATTATAGTTATGAGAGCGACCACGAGAAGCGCACTAGTAGAACGATACATAAAGTGGAGGGGATGGAAATTGAAGGATTCCTCGCTGAAGTATCAGAGGAGGTAGACATTGCTCGTTGAGCTGTTGAGGTAGACAGTCTTCAGTCAGCTACTAGAGGAGGTAGTCATTCCGAGTTCAGCTGTTGAGCTGGACAGTTATTCAGAGTTGAGCTGTTGAGGGAGAGGACATTCCTGGCTGAGCTGTGGGAAGAAGGAGACTCCTGTTTGAGCGGACGTAGGAGACCGAAGACTCTCATTTTGCTGCTGGAGGGAAATCATCCCTGCTGCCTACTTCGAAGGGACTGGAAGTTCCTCAATCTTTGTGGATCCTGGAGGAGAAACCACAGGCTTGAATGTGGTTATGAATAAAGAAGACTTACAAGGTAACGGAATCATTTATTTTACATTTTTCTCCGACATCGAGACGAATGGCTGGCTGATCATCAATAGACACCTTCATGTTGCGGGAGTTACCAGAACATTTAAGTCTATATAAATTATTTCATGTTTTATAGATATTTTTATTCCAGATGTGCGATTATGGAGGGACGCCTCACTAATATATGTCAATAATTGTGTTAATAAATGTATGTTGTCTTATAAATTGTTCTCTAAATTCTCTATAGCCTAGTTCACCTTCTGAGTACGCATGTTAACCCCAAAAGTAAAATCATTTTCATAGTAATTAATAAAAGTTTAAAGCCCCCAAGCAGAGATCATCTCAATTTATGGTGTAGGATGCCGGGTAAAGCTTCAATCTATTATATGAGGCAAAGATCATCACAATTTATGGTGGATTGTGCCGGGTACGAAAGAAATCCGGTGAGATAAGAGAACAATTTATAATTTATATTGATTTATACCTATTATATTATTTTGTATTTTAAAAATGGCTGAAGGGACAAGGTCAAAAATACGTGAGTCAATGACAAAGGGTGACCAAAGGGATGACGAAGAGACTAATGGGGAATTAATATTAGAGACAAACGAAACAACGAAAAAGACGATAGACAGAAACAGCAGTTTAGACATGGACATATTAATGAAATTTATGACGAAAATGACAAACAAAATAGAGTCATTAACAGAAAACATCAATTCAAGGGCAGAAAAAATGGAATCAAATATAATATCAATTAGGACGGATAATAAAAAAATGAAAGAAAGTAATGAATTAAATAATAAATCGTTTATGACAGAGATAAAAGAAAATAATGAAAGAATGGAATCAAATATGACATCAATTAGGACAGAGATGACAGAGAACTTACAATCATTAAGGACATATATAAAAAATGGTTTCCGAGAATTGAGCAGAAAAATTGAGGACGTGACCGGTCATAATAAACAATTACAGACTGACATGGACATTCAGGGACAAGAATTAACTACGGAAACTGTACAACAAGGGGACATGATAGAAAAAGAAATATTAGATACGAAAACAGAACTGACAGACGAGTGCGTACAAATGAATGAGGATACAGAAAGCCAATACATGTCTCCACTTGTATGCGTACATAAGACAGACGATACTATCCGTATAGGTACAGACGATAGACAACATAGAACTCAGAAATTAATCATGGGGGGATTAGTATTAGTTGAACCCTTAAGGATACCGGAAAATAACGAAGAAGTTTATAAACCATTGATATACTGGGAAGGACCTTATTTAGTAACAATTAAACATAACTCAGATACAGGACAAAAAAGGGGACGTTTTCATATTTCTCTTTTGAAAAGATACAAGAGGGAAGGGTCGAAATTGACGCAGGAAATTGACAAGGGGAGAGCCCGGGACTAAATCAACGCCGCAGACGGAATTGACCAGGATTCTTGGGGTCCCACGAGCCCCCGGCTAGTTGAGTGCAATTGGGTATTTTTCGGAATTCAGGAAAATATCCATACTGGGCATGTTTGTAAATAAAAATTGTAAATAATGTATTATATAGTTTAGCGTTCATATATTTTTCGTTTCGTTTTGTGTTAATTTTTGTTAGTTATTCATTTGGCGGGCTTCAGGTCTAAACCTGACAGGACAGGATTGTTCAACATTTGTAGATAAGTAAGAATTAAATTAACTTCGACGCATTGTTATAACGGCGGGCTTCAGGTCTCAACATGAACAGACAGGATAGTTCAAGATAGTGAAGAAATCAAATTAATTTTAGAAGAATATTATGATAGCGGCTTGCAGGTTTCAACATGACGATACAGGGCAGAACATTAGTAGATAAATAAGAAACCAAATTAAGTTAAGGACATTGTTAGGATGGCGGGTTTTCAATTTGGAAAGATAACTCAACAGAGTATTTTGATTCTTTTGACTGTCGGCTGATTAAATTTTGATAGATAAATAAGGAAAACTTTATTAACATTGTTATTTTTGGATGCCTTGATGATTAAATATGGTGCGAAGTAAAGAAAGAATGGTATTGGTAATTATTAAACAGAGAAGGATATTAGACGATAAATAATGATATGAAAGTTTATGGAGAATTTTGTGAGCCGAAATAGGGCCAATCTACGATGTCAGGAAAGACATTCTTCGTCGATAATTGTGGTAGTAATTGTGGATATAGATGCGTTGAGAGCATATTTCGTCGTTATTAGTATTTTAATGCTGTGGAAGCATTCTTCGTCGGTCGTCGTTAATAATTGATACCTAAGTGGGGTATTTGGAATGAGATATGATAGCAGGAAAATGAAGGTTGATAGTTATAAAAAAAAAAAAAAAGGAATTTTATTACCAAGGCACATGTTTCGATGAATAATAAAGAATTTGAAGAATAAATAATAAAGAATTTAAGGAGAATATGAAGAATAAATAATTTAAAGTAATAATTTAATTAAATAAGCCGACAGTACAAAGCTGATAAAATATGAGACAGACAGACAGGACGAAGTTGATAAAGTACGAAACAGACTTTCAAGCCATTTTTAAATCCATCGTTATATATTGTAAAAAATTGTAATATAGTATAAGATTGTACAGTGTAATATAAGAAGTGTTCAGAAGTGAGTGAAGTTAGAGCCAAGTGAAGAGAAAAAATTACGTCGCTACCTTAACTAATGTATCTCCGCAATTTTTTTAATCAAAGGGAGGCAATTGTGATATATCGCATATCACAGACCGATTGATAATTATAGTTATGAGAGCGACCACGAGAAGCGCACTAGTAGAACGATACATAAAGTGGAGGGGATGGAAATTGAAGGATTCCTCGCTGAAGTATCAGAGGAGGTAGACATTGCTCGTTGAGCTGTTGAGGTAGACAGTCTTCAGTCAGCTACTAGAGGAGGTAGTCATTCCGAGTTCAGCTGTTGAGCTGAACAGTTATTCAGAGTTGAGCTATTGAGGGAGAGGACATTCCTGGCTGAGCTGTGGGAAGAAGGAGACTCCTGTTTGAGCGGACGTAGGAGACCGAAGACTCTCATTTTGCTGCTGGAGGGAAATCATCCCTGCTGCCTACTTCGAAGGGACTGGAAGTTCCTCAATCTTTGTGGATCCTGGAGGAGAAACCACAGGCTTGAATGTGGTTATGAATAAAGAAGACTTACAAGGTAACGGAATCATTTATTTTACATTTTTCTCCGACATCGAGACGAATGGCTGGCTGATCATCAATAGACACCTTCATGTTGCGGGAGTTACCAGAACATTTAAGTCTATATAAATTATTTCATGTTTTATAGATATTTTTATTCTAGATGTGCGATTATGGAGGGACGCCTCACTAATATATGTCAATAATTGTGTTAATAAATGTATGTTGTCTTATAAATTGTTCTCTAAATTCTCTATAGCCTAGTTCACCTTCTGAGTACGCATGTTAACCCCAAAAGTAAAATCATTTTCATAGTAATTAATAAAAGTTTAAAGCCCCCAAGCAGAGATCATCTCAATTTATGGTGTAGGATGCCGGGTAAAGCTTCAATCTATTATATGAGGCAAAGATCATCACAATATTGATAGTGATATTATATAAACTATTTTAAGTAACTTGATTAATAGACATTATTTCAATTTATATTGAATTTATTGATAAGTATTTATTAATGTATATTTTTATAACGATTGCTATGCGCAGTTGCCCCTGGAGGCCAGCCGACCTACCCGAAGCCCAGTGTAACTCTCCTTCGCACAGTGGAACCCCCATCTCTACCTAAAGCAGGTAATTTAGATAACATCATTTTTCCTTCTATATTTTTAATGAATAATTTTAATTTTAATTTTTTTGAAATATCGTCTAATTCACAAAAAAAAAATTGGTTTTACTGTAAACGGTCGATTGGTTTTGGAGGAACAGCGAAAACACAATAGATTAATTCGTGCTGGGGAAGTACATTTCCGTTGATTCACGGACAATTGTTATTATCTCTTCACATCAAAGTACAAAGTACAAAGTTCCTGGGATTAAGGGTGTATACATTATTTTTGTACCTAATTTTAAGACAATACTTGCCAGATAGACGGAGTTGAGCCAGTGCTTTGATGTGTGAGAAAGGAGCATTCAGGTTTAAGTATGGTTAAGGGATGTAAGCTCCCGAATGCACTCTACTTTTATATTTTAAAACTATCTATTTATATTACCACTGAGGATGACAGAAACTCCTATAACTGCAGGTCTACTGCCTCATGGAGGCTGACAGATCAGTTTTCAACAGGGATTAGGGGGAGGGGCTTAAAACAGAAACCTCAATAACTGCCGATTTTCAACCAAATCGATTGGTATCAGAGTGAGAGCGAGAAACTTAGTTGTCAAGTTGGGTTGGGGAAGTACATTGTAGGTACACAATAATAATGGACTCGGTAATTCCAAGAAGTTTGTAATGTTCCATACTGCCACCAAAACCAACGCGAACTTAATCAAGCGTTATTGCCTCCAAGCAAACGATGCTTCGTCATTAATTTTAATTTCTCAGGTAGAGGACAATATAGGAAACTCGATTGGGGGAAAAAAATTGAAACAAAAGAAAATGTCTGGGAAGTCCGAAGGAAAGTTCGGATCCGAGTATTGACTAGGTGTTTAAATGTAGAAGTCGATTCAATAAATATGTTCTATAAAAGAAAGATTCTGATTGACAGAAGGAATAGTTAACCTAAAGAATACATATATTATAGATTCTGATGATGTGAATGTTTCTCGAAATGCAATTGCTATATATTTGAGAAGGCAAAAAATAATTGGAGAAGTGATGTAATAATATATTATATAGGTTAAGTTAGGTTTTATGACTCATGCCCGGGCTTTAACTACGAGGTCATACCGCCTACTACCAGAGCGCTCTTTCGTCACTCTGGTGGACATGAGCTCGACTCTACTGAGTGAGTCTTAAATTTTGCCTACACTAAATGTTCATTCACCTAGACAAACAGACTGGGGACCATCGCTTAACTTCCCATCCGAAGGACGGCGTGCTTAAGTTTATTTCACCTCCCAGATAAAATAAACTAAGGACCTCCGTCGGGCTTCAAACCCACGATCTTGAGCTCAGATGCCAAGCACGCATATATAAATTCATTTTGTTTTGGTCATCCTACGTGACCTTTCATTGCGTGATCTGCACATATTTTTAATATTGTTATTCTAAAGCATGAAAAAAAAAAAATTATGTAATGAAGGCAAAAAAAAAATTAGGAAATACGACCAGCCTTTTTGAAGGTCACTTAAATGTGGAGTCATGGTAATCAAAGTAATCACCGCGGTTGTAATAAATATAAAATATTACAGACAAGTGCTAGGGTATAGGGGAAGTTATATAATCCGCCCAAAATTCGATTCCTAGTTTTTAACGAAATTTCATATTTTTGACCTAATTCCAAAAAAGAAAAAAAAAAAAATGACACGAAATTTAATATGTAAATTCAAAGCCCTATAAGGACGACACTTATTAAATTTAAGGGGAGGGGGGCTCAACTCTAAAATCTCCACTACTGCCAACATAATCAATGTATCCAAAAAAATTTTAGTATGAGGATTGAGAAGTCAAATATTGAGTTTTAGTCCAACTGTTGATTTATTTTGGAGGGAGAGCGATTGCTTAATTGATTAATTTGTGTCGGGGAAGTACATAGCCGGTGATTCAATTATGATATTTTTCTTTGTTTGGCCTGTACATTTTTGTAAGTTAATCTGGAATAATAAATTAATAAAATAAAATAATAATAACATTATTTTTGGTCAAATTGAGTTAAATGTTGAATCTTATAAATTCGGGCATGCTTAATCTAATGCCGTATTGATTAATAGAGTCAACAGTATCTTTTCAATGTAGAAGGAATTCGAGGTTCTGTCGTGTAAAAGAAAATTCAAAATTTGGCCAACGTTTCGAAAACTATTTATTTTCTTCTTCAGGGCCTACAGAACATAAACAAACAAATTAGACATTATGGACAATGATATAAACAGATAGGTACCTACTTTATAATATTTTGAAAAAGAGATGGAAACAATTTTTTTAACATAAATGAAAGAGAAAAATAATAATAATAAATAAATTAATAATAAAAATAAATACGAATTTTGAAAGTAGTAATAAAATAACCTATATAAAACAATATAAGTATATATCTCTAAATAACTAATAAATAAAACAACTAATTACTTATATATTTTCGATCAAATACAATAATTCATTTCAGTTTAGTGGTTAAAAATCATGTTTTTTTATCAAAATAAGCATATATAAACTATTATAAGCTATAAATCATATTTTATTTCAAGACTCACGTTTTGCTTCGAGACATATTCATGTAGCATATTGTTATATACGTGGCGTTCAAGAGTATTTGCACAAGCAATATTTTACTCATAATCATAGTAAGGGACAACTAAAAAAATCATATAACTAGGTACACAAAAACGTTATTTATTTATGCATATATTTACGTAAAAACCGTTAATGCGAAATAAGAATACATATTTTTACAACAATTTTTTTTGAAAAAGCTCCGTTCAAAAGTATTTGCACATAGTATATAACTTGAAATAAAAATTATTATAAAATCAATAAAACAACCTATAATATATTTAATACTTAGTATAAAGTCCATTGGCGTCTATCACAGCCTCAAGCCTCCTTGGCATGGAATTAACTAAATTTTTTATGAAGTTAATGTCAACTTTATTCCACTCGTCCAATAAAATGTCTTTTAAATTATTTTTTTCCTTAATTTTATGTTTTCGAATGTTAAGGTCTAAATAGTTCCAAACATGTTCTATAATATTTAAATCTGGAGATTGTGGAGGGGTTTGTAGCATCCTGGGCGCATTATAAAGAAGCCATTCTCTGGTTTTATTGGCCTTGTGTTTTGGATCATTGTCCTGTTGGAATATAAAAATATTTTCCATATTCAATTTGATGGCACTAGCTCGGAGATTATGGCGCAAAATGTTGACGTAGGTATCAGCAGTCATGACAGATTCAATTGGGACAAGATTGCCTACCCCATTATAAGCCACACACACCCAGACCATCACATGACCTCCACCATGTTTTATCGTAGGTGTGACATTAAGGCGTTTAAGCTCTTTATTTGGTTTTCGCCAGATATATTTTTTCCCGTCACTTCCAAAAACGTTAAATTTGCTCTCATCACTAAAGAGGACGCTTTGCCAAAATTCCATTGGCTTGCTGAGATGGGTTTTTGCAAATTCCAACCTTTTTTTCCTGTTGACCTCAGATATGAAGGGTTTTTTCCTTGGAACTCTTCCATGAAAATCAGCTTTATAGAGCGCTCTTTTTACTGTTGATTCACTCACACGTTGTTCACAAGTCAATTCGACCTTATGGACTAATTGCCAACCTCTTGTGGATGGATGTGCCTTTACTTCCCGTACGATATCCCTGCACTCCCGTTGTGTCAGAGCCCTTGGTCGTCCTGTTCGTTGCTTATTTAACGTATTTCCTGTCTCCTCGAACCTTTTTATGACATAACGGACTGTAAAAAAATTTAAATTTAAAATATTCCCAATTTCACGGTAGGTTTTGCCTTGGTTTCTCAATAAAATAATATTTCCCCATGTTGACTGAGACTGAATTAAAATAGTAGACTATTCTGAAGAATGTTAATCCCTAATTGAGTGAGAAAGGAAATGTAAACAAAAAGAGTAAACACACTCAGGTATAGAATTACTGTACTCATTAAAATAACCAGTATAATTTGTGCAAATACTTTTGAACGGTCTTTTTCAAGAAAAATTGTTGTAAAAATATGTATTCTTATTTCGCATTAACGGTTTTTACGCAAATATATGCATAAATAAATAACGTTTTTGTGTACCTAGTTATATGATTTTTTTAGTTGTCCCTTACTATGATTATGAGTAAAATATTGCTTGTGCAAATACTTTTGAACGCCACAGTATGATATCCTACGTACTTATAAAGTTGAATTTGTATATATTTATGTGTAACAATATTAATTTGAAAAATAAAAGTTTGTTGCCTGCGAATTAAGCTATAGTCTAATAAATAATACATAAATAGGCTTGTGAGCGACAAACTTTTACTTTTCAAATCAATATTGTTACGTATAAATATATACAGATTCAACTTTATAAGTACATAGCTTATCATATGTAACAAAATTATTTACTTATTTATTTATTTTTAGTTCATTCAAAAAAAAGTTTGTTTTTAAAAAAGTTTTGTTTATTTATTTATTTAAAATATTCTGTGTCTCATGTGCTGGCTTCAATTTCAAGGTCGTATCCCCACCGCCATTTTACATTTACCTACTAAGCCAATTGAGATTACGCCTCTCAAGTCAAGATGCATACCTGTTCCAAGGTTGAACAAGGTCTGTTGTCTTTGTCCAGTAGTCAACATGTCTTTGCTCTGTCATCATCTTTCACAGTCAACATGTGACTTTTTCACTTACGCCGGACTTCTGTTTGTAGTCATTATTTTTATTAGATTTCTAAAAATTTTGTCCAAGTTTTTTATTCATCATGTTTGGTCATATTTTGGTCCTCAGAAGAATCTGAAAACCTACGGAAAATGGGCAGGTAATGTTTATATTTTTAATTTGTGTCATATGTTTTCAATATATAAAACAAAATAAAAATAAAAAAATCGGTGAATCACCGGCTATGCACTTCCCCAGTATGAATTAATCAATTACGTTTTCGCTCTTCTTTCAAGCCTCTCGAATTTTGGGCTAAAACTCAATATTTGAGTTACATAGTAGCTTCTGAATCCACATACTAAATTTAGTGTCGATAAAGTCATTAAATTAGGATATTTGAGTCGAGCACCCCTCTCTCCGTTCCCTTCGACCGATTTCGCGAAAAATTAATAGGTGCCATCCTTATATGGCTTTGAATTTACATATAAAATTTCATAACAATGCATACAACCGCCATATACAATGGGCCTTCTGATAAAAGAAGAAAAAAAAAGCGCAAAAATGGCCAAAAATTGCGTTTACAAAGCTGCCATTAGTTCCCTGAATCAATTTCAATGAAATTTTCAGGGATGTTTGTACATCAAAAAATATTAGACACATGCATAGGGGTTTGACCAAATTAACCCCAGGAATATTTGACCTTCTGCAGGTTCGTGTCTAACAAGTAAATCCTTTTACACTTCTACAGATCAAAATATTTTTTTTCCGTATTTCTCTAATCATTCCATTCTTTTATTATTATTTATTTGTTGTGAATTATTTTCAGAACGATTTTACTGTCATGACCTCTAACAATAAGTCTCCTCAAACATAAAAATTAAGGTATTTTTTAGTAGTTTTGAAATATTATGAAATTGTCTAACAATAAATAAAAATTGGAAAATTTTGTATTGTTTCTTGGTTCGCAGAAAAATAACAATAATTTTTATTTGTATATTGAAATTGTTATCGCTCCAAAATCACATTTAAGAAAAACGCCAATTTTGGAAACAATCGTGCAAGTGTTGTTTATTGAAATCCGAAATACTCGATAATATGTGAGTTTTTTGAGGTGGGAAATTAAAGTTTGGAAACCATTTATCTATTAATACTGTAGTTGATTTTTAGCCCTCCATAATGGCAAAGCCCTCTTATTGAATATTTTATTCTGGACATCCTGGGGTTAATTTGGACAAACCCCTATACATGTGTCTCATATTTTTTGATGTACAAACATCTCTGATTTCATTGAAATTGATTAAGAGAGCTAGGAGCAGTGGCAGCTTTGTGAACGCAATTTTTGGTCATTTTCGCGCCTAAATGTTTTTTTTTTTTTTTTTTTGCTCAGAAGGCTCATTGGAACGAACTCTAGGACAAGTAACTATTATTTTTCGATGTAGAAACATGAGAAAAAGTTTCATTGAAATCGGCGACCCACTCACTGTAAGGTCCCCTTGTAAATAGTAGAATATTTGATCTAGGTTGATATTCAACTCGTAAAAATGAGAATTGTTTGAACACACAATTCTGTCCTCTGTTAAAACCTCTTAACTAACAAGTATTTACATATGTCAATATTAACCTAGAATAGATTTCTTCTGTTCAGTCTGTGATGTATAAAAAAATACACATTCAAATTATTAATATTACACAAATTAATTATATTTATTTATATAAAGAAGCAACTAAATTGGTGAATAATAATATGAATGCATTTTGTTTTAAAACAACCCATGAATAAAAAAACAAAACACGATCATCAGCTGTTTTTAATTAGTGTAGAATATTAGAGGTCTGAGTTGAGGTGGAGTGAGAGTTTAGGCTTAAGGTGTGGAGAACTAAGTTGTAGTGAATTAATTGTGATTAATTGGAGTTTTAATTGAAATAGATGCACAAAGAAGGTACTTTAATTTAATTATATGATTTATATGCCCTAAAATAATTTAAATTTGAAGAATGGCCAGTATTTAGAGAGAAAAGAGACTAAAACATAAATGAAAAAAAAAAAGTTCGTTAAGGTCAGTGTGAAGAGTTTTGTTGGAGACGTAATAAAGAGCATTGGCTATTTTACGAAGGATTTTGGATTGAAAGGATTGGATGCGCTGGAGATTGGAAGCCTTGGCAGAACCCCAGAGTTCAAGTCCATAAGTCCACATAGGTTTACTGCGTTGTATATAAGTCATTTTGTTTTCAAAGTTAATTTGGATCTTTTGTCTAGTAGTCTTACTAAAGGTTTATAACGACTGTTCATTTCTTGTCTTTTCAATCTCCTGTGAGGATTCCAAGTTAGTCGTTTGTCGATTATGAGGCCACATTCGATTGCGGGCCCTGTAACCAGCATCAGGGTCGGGCCCCCCATCTCATAGTCATGTGCTATATTATAATTACATGGTTATTTTTTAACCCTTTTACAATTTTATTTAAACTAAAAATAGATTGTAAGGTATAATTAATGTTACAGTATCAGTTAGATTTTAAAACCAAACTTTATTGATTAAATTATTTCACACATCAATTGCTACCGTGATTATATCATTTACTTTTATTTTACTGAAATTAACGTTTAAATTTTTAGATTTCTTTGACTCACTAACATTAAAATAAAAATTGACAAAAACTAGTATTACGATCAAACGGAGTCAACAGTCAAACTGATACTATGCGACGATGCGTCTATTTTTAGAACACTGCTCTGAGGGAAACAGCTGGACAATAGGCTGGGAAATAGGAGTGGGGGAGGGTTGAGGGGCCCGTCTATACCTGTCTCGTGCGCACTGTTTTATACTAGTAGTTTGCAAACAAGAGTAACTATCCATGCACGCAACTAATTAAATAATAACTTAATAACTCGCACAACTAGAATATGTATATTATACTAAAATTTCTTATTTTGCCTTTTTAAGATATGATCCCTTGCAAAATCTACTAAAAATAAAAAGGACTGGACCCGGACCCCCTTGGGCCCGGACCCTGCAACCAAAGTTGCACCAGCCCCACCCTTATGGGGGCCATGGATAGCGGACTTCGTTTTTTAAAGGGATGGGATTTTTGTTAAGGTACACTGGAGGGCAGGTATATTTTCGACGAAGGGTGAAGACGTTGTGAACTGATTTCGGCAAAGTAATTTAAAATTACATGAAAAATGGGACTTCTGCTTAGAGTGTTGGCGGGACACGGGTTGTAGAGTGGTTGGTAAACATGATGTTTCGCCAAAATCGCGACACCTGGTAACACTGGGTACGATACTACCCGAAGGAGTATAAAAATGTCTTCATGTTAGTCCCTATCCCTACGAACGACAGAATATTAACCGATATTGGCTGAACGACCTCAGTATTTCGGTATAAGACTAGAAGAAACCAAGGTTGAAAAATTGTGTTAGATTTGCGTCGATAGTGACTTACACTGCTCATTATTGGATCGTAATGACTTTAATCAACCTTGACATCCTGGCTTTACAGTGACTATCCACGACCACTTACCTCGCTTGAATCTATCCTGTTAGTGCATACATCGGTAGCTAATGGAATTTTTTTGTTGAACTCCCCCACTCCTTCCGCTGAAAATTAATAGGTGTCAAGCTTATAGGGCTTTGAATTTACATATGAAATTTCATGTTCATTAACGCCTTCTTTCCCTTTGGTCGATTTGGCTGAAAATCTATAGATAATACATTGATTCTATAGGGAGTTATCGTTTTCACAGACAGACAGAAGGTTTATTTCCACAGGTATACGAAGTAGTATGCGGAGTTTTCAATGGAATTTCAATTTTGCCGACTCCTGATTCCAAAAATGAAAAAAAAAAGTTTGTCTGTGAACACGATAACTTCCGCTACAAAAAAATTAAAAAAATTAAAATGAGAAATGAAAAGAAATTTTATTATTCTGGAACCGAGGTCCCCTAAAAATAAATACATATAGAGTAAGAACAGGAAACAGTGAAATATAGTATCAGTATGAGGTAATGAAATAGATAAATACATTAGTGCTACATTGGAGAAAAACTGGACAATTATAAATATAGATAAACAAAAGATTGAGAAGAATGAGAAACAAAATATTAACATGAAAATAAATAAAAAAATCTATATAAATAAGAAAAAAATAAAATAGATAATAAAAATCGTCAGAGCGTAATACTATGATGGTTGATTATAAAAGAGAAGGGAGGATGCCGGTAGCTCAGTGGTATGCGTGCTTGCCTTCTGAGCTCAAGATTGTGGGTTAGAAACCCGACCGAGGCCCTTAGTTTATTTTATCTGGGAGGTACGCCGTCCTTCGGATGGGACGTTAAGCGATGGTCCTGAGCCTGTACGCTGTCAGGTACTCGTTAAAGACCCCTGCCCTAGGTGAATAAAAAATTTAGGGTAGGTAGGCAAAATTGAGGACTCCCACAGTAGAGTCGGGCTCATGTCCACCAGAGTGACGAAAGAGCGCTCTGGTAGTTGGCGATATGACCTTGTAGTTCAAGCCTGGGCATGAGTCATAAAACCTAACCTAAAAGAGAAGGGACCAGACAAGATTTGAAATAAAATTAATTTTAGACAGTGGGGACTAGATAGGAAAGTGTGAAGAGAGAGAAGAAAAATAAATCTTTTCTTTTTCAGTTTTGTATCGAATTTTCTGTCAGTTTTGTACGTATTTTTTAAGACTTGCAATACAATGTAAGTTTTTTGAATTCTGTTAGAAAGATTTAAAATAGACATCTACAAGTATTTATCATAAAAAAATCTGATCGTAATGTATGTTGAAAAATGACATTGATTCATTAAATGTTGTGATATATAAATAAAAAATTCAGTAAAACTGAAAAGCACGGCCAAGTACGAAAAAAATATCTACCGAAGTAATTAATAAACATAAGTTTGATTCATTAAATGTTGTGATATATAAAAAAATTCTGGTCAAGTACGATCTTCCATGTATATATACTTCAAAAATTTATTCCTTTTATTTTATTATTGTACGTTGTTTGTTTGTACGTAGAATATATTGTAATTAAACTCTTTAAGTGACCGTTTAATTAAAAGAAGTTCAGGTTGGTCATTTCAGGTACTTGGCGACCTGCCTATAATAATTGTTTCTCCCCTGAGCATTTAGTTTGTTTCTAGAAAAATTCCATGATTACATGTGTTTTTTCAAATTTGCATTGATTGATACCATATTCCAGGTAGATAGCATTGTGTAAACTTAATCTTCGCGGCAGGTCGCCAAGTACCTGAAATGACCAACCTGAACTTCTTTTAATTAAACGGTCACTTAAAGAGTTTAATTACAATATATTCTACGTACAAACAAACAACGTACAATAATAAAATAAAAGGAATAAATTTTTGAAGTATATATACATGGAAGATCGTACTTGACCAGAATTTTTTTATATATCACAACATTTAATGAATCAAACTTATGTTTATTAATTACTTCGGTAGATATTTTTTTCGTACTTGGCCGTGCTTTTCAGTTTTACTGAATTTTTTATTTATATATCACAACATTTAATGAATCAATGTCATTTTTCAACATACATTACGATCAGATTTTTTTATGATAAATACTTGTAGATGTCTATTTTAAATCTTTCTAACAGAATTCAAAAAACTTACATTGTATTGCAAGTCTTAAAAAATACGTACAAAACTGACAGAAAATTCGATACAAAACTGAAAAAGAAAAGACATAAAAGACAAAACTCATAGGCTATTCGTAAAGTAAGTTGACATTACTGGTGGGGATTCGAACCCCCAACCCTCTGGTCCGTAACGTGAGCATTTTGTAAAGTAAGTTGGTATTATTGGGAAGGATTCGAACCCGCAACCCTCGGGTTTGTAAAGAGAGCTATTTGTAAACTAAGTTGACATTACTGATCGGGACTCGAACCCGCAACCCTCCGGGTGGTAACGTGAACTATTTATACAGGAAGTCATTATTACTGGTAGGGATTCGAAACCGCATCCCTTGGGTTGGTAAAGTAGGATATTTGTAAAATAAGTTGGTATTACTAGTGGGGATTCGAACCCGCAACCCTCGGGTTCGTAACGTGAGCTATTTGTAAAATAAGTTGATATTACTGATCGCGACTCGAACCCGCAACTTTCGGGTTGGTAACGCAAGCTATTTGTAAAATAAGTTGATATTACTGATCGGGACTCGAACCTGCAACCCTCGGGGTGGTAACGTGGGCTATTCGTAAAATAAGTTGATATTACTGGTGGGGATTCAAACCCGCAACCCTCGGGTGGGTAACGTGGGCTATTCGTAAAATAAGTTGATATTACTGGTGGGGATTCAAACCCGCAACCTTTGGGTTCGTAACGTGAGCATTTTGTAAAGTAAGTTGGTATTATTGGTAGGGATTCAAACCCACAATCCTCGGGTTGGTAAAGAGAGCTATTTGTAAAATAAGTTGACATTACTGATCGGGACTCGGACCCGCAACCCTCGGGGTGGTAACGTGAACTATTTATATAGGAAGTCGTTATTACTGATAGGGATTCGAAACCGCAACCCTCGGGTAGGTATCGTGGGCTATTCGTAAAATAAGTTGATATTACTGGTGGGGATTCAAACCCGCAACCCTCGGGTTGGTAACGTGGGCTATTTATAAAGTAAGTTGATATTACTGGTGGGGATTCAAACCCGCAACCCTCGGGTTGGTAACGTGGGCTATTTATAAAGTAAGTTGATATTACTGGTGGGGATTCAAACCCGCAACCCTCGGGTTGGTAACGTGGGCTATTTATAAAGTAAGTTGATATTACTGGTGGGGATTCAAACCCGCAACCCTCGGGTTGGTAACGTGGGCTATTTATAAAGTAAGTTGATATTAGTGGTGGGGATTCGAACCGCAACCTTCGTGTTCGTGACGTGAGCTACTTGTAAAGTAAGTTGATATTACTGGTGGGGATTCGAACCCGCAACTTCCGGGATGGTAACGCGAGCTTTTTGTAAAATAGGTTGATATTACTGATCGGGAGTCGAACCCGCAACCCTCGGGGTGGTAACTTGAGCTTTTTGTAAAATAGGTTGATATTACTCGTCGGGATTCGAACCCGGAACCCTCGGGTTGGAAACGGGAGCTATTTATATAGTAAGTTGATATTACTGGTGGGGATTCGAACCCGGAGCCCTCGGGTTGGATACGGGAGCTATTTATATAGTAAGTAACGTGAGCTATTTGTAAAATAAGTTGATATTACTGATCGGTACTCGAACCTGCAACCCTCGGGTTGGTAACGCGAGCTATTAGTGAAATAAGTTGATGTTGCTGGTGGGGATCAGAACCCAACAATTTCGGGTTGGTAACGTGAGCTATTTGTAAAATAAGTTGATATTACTGATCGGGACTCGAACCCGCAACCCTCGGGTTGGTATTGTGAGCTATTTGTAAAATAAGTTGATATTACTGATCGGGATTCGAACCCGCAACCCTCGGGGTGGTAACTTGAGCTTTTTGTAAAATAAGTTGATATTACTCGGGGGGATTCGAACCCGCAACCCTCGGGTTGGTAACGTTGGCTATTAGCAAAGAATGTTGATATTACTGGTGCGGATTCGAACCCGCAACCCTCAGGTTGGTAACGTGGGAATTTGTAACTGTCACTATTACACTGTATTAACTATCACTGCATAACAACGTTCCACATAATTAAAATGAAATATTTTGAAACTTTGATGACGTCATCCGGACGTCCGGACACTGAAAAAGGAAGAAGAAAAAAAAAAGTTATTTTTTGCTGACTTTGACCCCTTGTAACTTGGTCAAATATGAACTTTTTTGTCTACTTTTTTTTTTCATTTTGTTCAGCTCGGGGTTCTCGACACAACTATGTAGAGAAAAATGTTATTTTGTTATTGCATAACATACTTTTGTTGATGCAAAAAGTGGCATTTAGTGTCACGAGAAAAGTTACACAGCAGTGTCTTTTTCTTTCTTTTTTTTCGGATTTTTTCGGACTTGGCCAGAGACACTGCCGTGTCTCCTGAAATATTCAAAACAAAATAAGATAAAATAAAAAATATATAAATGTGTAAAATGAAAAAAAAAAATAATAATAATATTGATTATGATCGAATAATTTAGGAAAAATAATGAAAGAAATATAATAAAAATAGAGAATAAGAAGAAAAAAATAGAAAAAAAATAGGATAAGTAAATAAAAAGGTAAGGTAAAAAGAATGTATTGACATGCCTTTTTTTTCTATTCGAAACCCATCAATTTTACTTTGAGGATTCACAAGCCATTATTAGTCAAATATTGAATTATTGCCCAAACGGACGATTAACTTTGGAGGGAGAGCGAACAAGTAATTGATTAATTCGTGCTGGGTAAGTATATAGCCAGTGATTCACCAACAATTTTTTTTTTTTAATTCTAGATTTTGCTAGTAATTAGTAGTTTTAATTATTTTTTCTCTTATCGTTGCAGTTGTGACTGGATGCACTGATGGTATTGGCAAAGCTTATGCATTTGAACTGGCAAAACGAGGCATGGATTTGATTTTAATCAGTAGAAATCAGAAAAAACTCGAGACTACAGCCAAAGAAATAGGTTGGTTAATGTTGATAATAAATATTATCACTTGGAGGGCGCAGGTAACTCAGTGGTATGACTGCTTAGCTTCTGAGCTCAAGATCGTGGGTTCGAAACCCGACCGAGGCTCTTAGTTTATTTTATCTGAGAGATAAAGTAAACTTAAGCACGCCGTCCTTCGGATGGGACGTTAAGCGATGGTCCCGAGCCTGTACGATGTCAGATACTCGTTAAAGATTTCCACCCTAAGCGGGTAAACTTAGGTAGGCATAATTTAGGAATACCACAGTAGAGTCGGGGTCATGTCCACCAGAGTGACGAAAGAGCGCCCTGGTAGTAGGCGATATGACCTTGTAGTTAAAGCCCTGGCATGAGTCATAGAACCTAACCTATAATCACTTACACGAATGTATTTTGTCAAAAAATAATGTAGTTTCCAAAATGTATTCAGAATCTGTACTTATTCCTTACCCATATGACTTTTTCCTCAGGCCAAAGTAAATGTTTCTTAAAGTTATAACATCTAATCTTTCTTAGGTCGTGTTCTATCCTACTGAGTTCAATATCGCAAGTACGATACCCGATCCAGGCCCTTAGATTTCTTATTCATCTGATAGATTAATAAACCTTGAGCACTCCGTCCTTCGGATGGGACGTTAAGCGGTGGTCCCGAGCTTGTACAATGTCATGTATTCGTTAAATACTCACTAGCCCAGATGATTAAACCACTGTAGAAAAAATGTAGTACTCCCACAGTAGAGTCGGGCTCATGTCCACCAGAGTGATGAAAGAGCGCTCTGGTAATAGGCGATATGACCTTGTAGTTAAAGCCCGGGCATGAGTCATAATAACTAACTTGAATGGTTTAGTTGTTCACAGAATCCCTAATTTCGAAGTGCAACTTCTTTTGTTTGCTAAGCATTATGACTTAATTTAATAAGGTTTATTTTTTTTTTCCATAATTGAAAGATGCATATAGGATATATTTTAGGGCGCCGGTAGCTCAGTGGTATACGTGGTTGCTTACTGAGCTCAAGATCGCATGGTCGACACCTGGCCGAGACCCTTATGTTTTTTTTATTTGGTAGGTGAAAAACCCTTGAGCACGCCGTCCATCGGATAGTCCCGAGCCTATGCGTTGTCAGGTACTCCTTAAAGACTCCTAAGTGAATAAACCTAGATAGGCAAAATTTAGGACTCCCACTGTAGAGTCTAGCTCATGTCCATCAGAGTGACGAAAGAGCTCTCTGGTAGTAGGCAAATCACATAGTTGAAGCCCGGGCATGAGTCACAATAACTAACTAACGAACGAAATTACAGCTCGGGTTTCGTGAGCCAAAACGATTTAAAAGACTTCAAAACACAGTTCAAGTCTATGAACATCAACTCATGAATTACAAATGTTGAAACTAATTCAATTGAATATCATATTCGAGAATAATATATTTTATCTATAGATAAAATAGATTTCATTTCAATAATTAATTGTTGTATTTAATTTGTTTAACTAATATTATAACTATACATATTTTCAGGTGAAATATACAATGTTGAAAGGATTTTTATCCAAGCAGATTTCGGAGATAGAACATGTTATGCCAACATAACTGATAAGTTATCAAATTTGGACATTGGAATTTTAGGTAAGTCTAAAACTTTTTTTTTACATTTATTTATTTGCAATCTATATATTTATTTATTTCGGATATTACTTGGAGGGTTTAGATATGAGTTTTGTCCTGAAAGTGTCTGCTCTGTACCTTAGACGAAAAGGACGACCTCATACACTTTGTGTTCTATTGTCCCTCTTGGTGTATCACCAATAGACCAGAATACGACTCAGAACCTATGTGCATATTTTAAATAAGGGTATTACTGCTAGTAACTTACTAAGTACAAAATGAGAGGTGTACTCGAGCCGGGAGTCTGGGAAGAACTGAGGACTGCTGGAGGCAGGGCTTAAGAGGAAAGGTAAGAGGATAATAGGGTCTTTATGAAAGTATAAGAATGGAAGTGACTGTGAGCTGATAGAGCTGAGAAGTAAGATAGCGGTACTTTGAGAAAGGAGAAGAAAGGAGATATTAAGGTAAAGACAGAGCCGGGATTATGATTAGGTTGGCAAAAATAGGTACGGTAACTTATATATATATATATATATAATATACATAGTAAGCAAATATGGTAACTATTTACATGAATAAGTGTAGGTATATGTCATGTGATGGGAGAAATCGTCCAGCACTGACACTCTAGAAAATAGTCAAATCATTAACTTTCACAAAGATCAGGAGGCCACCTCCCGTTTTTTTTGAAAAATTAAGAAAAATATATGGGATGTGACCAGGGGCGTAGTCAGGATTTTGAGCAGGGGGGGGGGGGGGGGGGGGAAAGTCAGGCTGCAGGAGGGAGGGGGGGGGGGGGGGGGCAAAGTTAGGCTAGGGGGGAGAGGGGGCAAAGTTAGGCTACAGGGGGGAGGGGGCATAGATTCCCGGGGACAAAGTCTACAGTTTCCGTGGTTAGCGTTGCAGACTTTTTGTTATTAATTTGGGAGACTCGGACCTCTAGAAGCTCCCCCTGAGGTAACCACTGACTGTAATACTTAAGTTGACTTTACATGAGCAGCAAAAATGCAAAGCGCAGAAGCAGCAAATGCACGCTGTGGTTTCTGTGCTTTTAGAATTAAATTACTCACATCCAATAGCGTGCATTTGCTGCTGCTGCGCCTTGCATTTTTACTGCGCATGTAAAATCAGCTTCAAGAGTATAAAGTACAACATAAATTAAGATTTTGAACGAAAAAATGAATTAATTGATTGAATTCATCTATATTTAAATAAATGTAATAAGACTTGTTTTGTATACAAGTAAATCACAATTTTCGTAATCTTGGTTTTTTGCTCTGGCCAGGGAGGGGGGGGGGGGGGGCACGCGCAGTATTCCCCCCCCCCCCCCCCCCCCCCCCTGGCTACGACTATTACAGAACTTTCTTATACCAACCACGCTTACAGATCACTCTCTCTCTCCCCTTCCCCCCTTCTCAAAATTCATTTTGTCTCTTTGTACATCGTAATCCTGAGATTAGACATTCTTTTACATAGTAATGCCAGTATGAAATAATTTTGAGAAGGTGGAGGGGGAAAGAGACTGATCTGTAAGTGTTGTTGGTATAAGAAAGTCCGTAAATGACCACATCACTTATATTTTTTTTTTTTTTTCTTAATTTTTATAATTTTTCATAAAAGCTACCAATAATAACACCATATTTTAAAGTACTTTGTTACGATTTAAACATTACTTAGATATATTCCTTATAAACATTTAGTTTACATTCTTCGGGCCGCAATTTTTATTGATTCTATCTCAAATCTAAAGACTTATAACGATTGGAAATTTTATAAGGAACATTTTATTTAAGAATCAATTTTTTGATAGGACTTACCGTTTTCGGGTAAATTGAGGAAACATCTAAAAATATGTGTTTCGTCGCATTTTAAAAAATCGCATTTTATATAAAATATACATTTAAATGATCCCTGCAACTATTACTTGAAAAGATTTTTTATTAGGTCATAAACTCGAAATTGGATTTTGGCACGATAACAAGACTGTAGTTATAAGAATGTAATAATTAAATTCTAATATTGTTACAAAAATGAAACGCCCCAAATCCTAGATCAACAATGAATACATGAAATGGCCTAGTTCGTAACAATATATTGACATTTCTCTTTCTAGTTAACAATGTTGGAATGGTTGAAGAGATGAACACCCATTTTGCCACCATGGAGGAGTCCTACCTATGGAAGATGTTGGATGTCAACTGCGGATCTGCGGTTATGTTGACCCGTCTGGTGCTGCGAGGGATGATGCAAAAAAAACGAGGACTTATAGTCAACATGAGCTCATTAACAGACAAATATCCGCTTCCATATGCTGGCATTTATTCTCCTACAAAGGTATACTGACAAAGTTGGGTATAGGAGAAGTTAAGTGATTGATCATATCAGTGGCGTATATAAGAAAGAATTTCGGGGGGGGGGGGGGGGGGGGGGGGCACCAGGCCGATTTTATAAGGAAAAAAAAAGTATCACCTTGTATTACCAGAGGTAACATCGGTAGCAGGATTGGCGGTCCCATAGGGACTTGTACCAGAAAAATTAAATTTTATTGTTTTTGTTTTTAAACTTTTTAAATTTAATTTGAAGCTTTTTTAAAAAATAAACTAGCTAAGTATATCAGTTATGTAGTTATTTGTAAGTATTTGATAAAAAACCAAAGAACTGTTTTTATGGGGGTTAAGAAATAAAGTAAGTTTTTACGACAGACAAAAGTCAATATATAATTATAATATTTTGAATTAGGTATAATATTTTTGAGTTATAAAAATAAGTGAATATATCAAATTTAAAAAATGGTTCCCTTTAGCTTGTTCTCTTCACAAAACAAAGTCCAGGTTTCTTGGGACACTTGCAAACTTATCCAGAACGTCTTCATCGAATATCAAACTATTTATATACTTTTTTTTTTACTTTTATATTAATATTTTTTTTATTTCGGGGGGGGGGGGGCGGACCCCTTGCCCCCCCCCCCCATATATACGCCACTGGATCATATTGTTTATACAAAAAAAAATGTTTTGTGTGTGTCTGTGATTACGATAACTCCCGATAGAATAAATGTACAGAAAGAAATTTTAAATGTGTATCCAGAAGCCAATACGAACGTCACATATTGATTTTCAGTCAAATCGGCCAAACGGATGAGAGGATTATAAGAAGGCTTAACACAAAAACACTAATTGCCATTTTAATGAATGTATTGATATGAAATTTCGTATGTATATTCAAAGCCCTATGAGCACATCTATTAATTTGTAGCGAGATCAGCCAAAGGGGAGAGGGGGATCAATGGTTCAAAAATCCCAATAAATGCTGATGTAATGAATGTATCGACATGAAATTTTATATTTAAATTCAAAACTCCATAAGGATGGCAGCTATCAATTTTCCGCGCAATCGGTTGAAGGAAAGATGGGATTAGAAGGGAGACTCAAATCAAAAATCCCAATAATTGCCGATGTAATGAATGTATCGACAAGAAATTTTATATTTAAATTCAAAACCTCATAAGGATGGCAGCTATCAATTTTCCGCGCAATCGGTTGAAGGAAAGATGGGATTAGAAGGGAGACTCAAATCAAAAATCCCAATAATTGCCGATGTAAAGAATATATCGACAAGAAATTTTATATTTAAATTCAAAACCTCATAAGGATGGCAGCTATCAACTTTCCGCGCAATCGGTTGAAGGAAAGATGGGATTAGAGGGGAGACTCAAATCAAAACAATAATTGCCGATATAATGAATATATCGACATGAAATTTTATATTTAAATTCAAAACCTCATAAAGATGGCAGCTATCAATTTTCCGGAAAATCGGTTGAAGGAAAGATGGGATTAGAAGGGAGACTCAAATCAAAAATCCCAATAATTGCCGATGTAATGAATATATCGACATGAAATTTTATATTTAAATACAAAACTCTATAAGGATGGCAGCTATTAATTTTCCGCAAAATCGGTTGAAGGAAAGATGGGATTAGAAGGGAGACTCAAATCAAAAATCCCAATAATTGCCGATGTAATGAATGTATCGACATGAAATTTTATATTTAAATTCAAAACTCCATAAGGATGGCAGCTATCAATTTTCCGCAAAATCGGTTGAAGGAAAGATGGGATTAGAAGGGAGGCTGTGGATTCAGAAGTCAAATTATTGATTTGTAGCCCAAACGGTCGATTGATTTTGAACGGAGAGCGAAAACTTAATTGATGAATTCCTTCTGAGGAAGTCAATTGCCATTGATTCACTGATTACTATTTATTTTACATTAACCATATTATTAAATCGTTTATAAAACGTTCATAGTTACGAAAATGTTAATATTCCTAGTTATAATTTTTAGTGTTCCGTGCCAAAATTAGCAAAACGGAACAATTATGAAAATAATTTTAGACGTAAAAATTCGAAATTTAGCACAACAGATGTGTGGTGGCCCAATTATAGACATGAAGTAAAAAAAGTTGAATTTTAATTCTGGTTAATATCAGAAATTGGGAAATGGGGAAAAAAAAAGTTTTCAAGGGCATCGTGCATGGTGTCAAATGAAAGCTTATTGAAGCACGAATTCAACAATCTATTTTTTGCACTTAACCGATTTTTTTTTTTTTTTAAATTTAATGATTTATGTTTGTTCACAGGCATTTTTAAGTAATTTTTCGACAATACTTCATGAGGAAACCAAAGAAGATAACATCAAAATTCAGTGCTTAACGCCTGGGTTTGTCAATACTAATATTTTTTCCGAATTTAAGTCGAACTTTGATAATGTGACAAATAGGTTTGCACTTTTTAAATACCTGTTTCCAAATTCTGAACTTTTTGCATCCAGGGCTATTTGCATTCACAATATTAACACGTTATTCAGTACTGGGTTTTGGAGCCACACTTGGACTGTGAGTATAATATATTTTCATATTATTTTATTTCTTTACTTTTTCCATTCTTTTGTCAGTTACATTATGCTTTACTTTCTCCATTCTTTTGTTAGTAGGCATTATGTGACAAAGTACGTAAACTCATAGCCTGAAAAAAAATACACGATAATCCCCGATAGAATGAATTTTTTTTTTTTACAACGACACCTAATGTTTTTCAGCTAAATCGACCAAAGGGGGAGGGGGATTAGTAGGGAGTTTTAGCATAAAAAATATAATAACTGCCAAAAGAATGAATGAATCAATACTGAATTTCGGGAAAATCGATTTTCCCAAAGGTAAGGAAGGAATCAGAGCTTAACACAATTACTCCAATAATTGCCGTTGCAATTATCTATCGACATGAAATTTTATATTTGAAATCAAAGCCCAATGAGGATATAACCAGTCGAATTTCAGCCATATCGGCCGAAGGGAAGGGGACTCAATTCAAAACCCCCAATATAATAATAATAATAATTTTTATTGTTTAAAGGGATCACCCCGATACAATGGAGTCAGTGACCATTACATTTACAATATTAACATAATAATGACACATATAAAAAATAATGACACATATAAAGGAACCTTTAACAAACTAAATAAATAACATAAATAAATAAAAAAAGTATAAATAAAATCAGTATTTACAAATTAATAATAATAATGTAATATAGACAGTAAATATGGAGTGGGGATGTAGGTATTGATTATAATATGTAATGTCCGAATACATTTTTTGCGTTCTGTGTTGATATAGTGTAAATACTAATGAATAAAATAAAATGATAGATAAAACACTTGTTTTTTGAACACTTATATTGTCTATCTTAATTTTATTTTCTTGGTTTCCAAACAAGTGCACAGTTAGAATATAGACTTCCAACCCCCTGGTTTTACCAGAGGAAGGGGACCCTTTCACCTCAGGTACTCTTAGGTTAATATAAGTATGTATGCCTGGCAAATATCTGAATTATTGTTGAACATTGTGCTGACCATGGCGTAAGCCGAAACCGGTACACATGTAAGTATATGTTTGTGGAATTAGACAATATAAGTGTTCAAAAAACAAGTGTTTTATCTATCATTTTATTTTATAATATGTAAGTTGAAACACATTATTCGTTAACAATGAATGCTCTATGTATCAGAGCGCTGATCAAATAGTAGAAAATGTTTGAGATATAATTTTTATTATGGGCCAGGAGTAATGTATGAAAGTTGGATCGGTCTATACTGATACTCTGAGGCAGGAAGTGGCTTCTAATGGGGGAGTATATCGGACAAAAAAACCAATAACTGCCGTTGTAATGAATTTATCGACAAAAAATTTTAGTTTTAGAATTTATGAGCCCCTATGTAAGTCAACTGTTGAATATTAGCGCAAATGGTCGACTGGTTCTGGAAGATTTAAAAGTTAATTGATTACCGGCGATTTACAGACGACTTTTTCTCTGCAAACTATATATATATTTAAATTTTGTATTTTATTTAACGTTATCGATTATTTTTGCAGGACATGTGCATAGGATTACTACCAAAAAAATTGCAAATGCTTCTCACCTTACAAACATCCAAGCTCCTATTTGGCAACAACAGGAAGAGTCACTTGTAAATTTATCAAACATTTTAAGTTATCAATGTATATTTCAATTTTTGTATTATAATCTTTATATATATATAATATATGATGAACAACAAAGAAATGGGTAATTCATATAATTTCTTACAAGTTAACATGAAAACACACAGATAGACTCCTTAGCTGCTTATCTTATTCTTTCGGTTTAAACAGAATAACTTAATATAGAAGTTAAGATACAAGGGCTGCATTTTGCAGGAAGAAGTTGACATCTTAAGAAATTCCCAGCTGCTAATCTGTGAACAGAAAACGATATTAATAATATTTCAGATGACAATCAATAATTTTTTGGGAATAAATTGGTAAGCCTAAATTCGTAACTTTTCAGGGCAGCACTTTTTTACTTTGACATTAATCATGTAAATCCAGTTTTTGAAATAAATAAATTATTTATAATTATTTATTAATCTACAGGAGTGAATGACAATTAATATTGTTAATCCTTTCTTGGATTTTCCCTTAGTTACCTAATCATTCCCCATCACTTACCTAATTATTTACCATACTTTTTGAAATACTCGTGAATGATGTCTCTCTAAAGTTGATTTAACCGAAAACGCCCTCTTCACTTGGAATAGACTGCCGTAGTGAATAAATGCAATTATCTCTTGAATGATTCCTCAAAGAAGTAGATTAAGTTGATTTAACCGAGAACATATACAATTTTACGAGATATCAAGAAACCCACATCTTTATAATTCCGAAAGTATTAGAGTTCTAAGCTCCCAACTTCTTCACAGTGCGTAGATGCCTTGGGAGATGATCACAGTACACTTAACTCATTTTGATCATTTTACGACTTATCAACTTATTCCCTGTGACCATATCATATAAAATATATGGGAATACTTTCGGTATTGCTACCATCTTCAGCCACGACGTAACAAATACTGTAAGTATTAATAAAATCAATTTTATTTATATGATATATTACTTCTAATTACTTATATTAATAAGAAAAACTATTTAGTTATAATATTCTCTTATACTAGTTGGTTAGCTATTGTGACTCATGGCCAAACTTTAATTACGAGATCATACCGCCTACTACCAGAGCGCTCTTCCGTGCACTAATGCAAGCACGCATAACACTAAGCTACCAGCGCCCCTTCTTAAAAAATGAATAATAAAAAAAAATTTGTTTGCTCACGTTAATCGATACAGCATATAATTCGTTAATTTTTGAAGAATGTCTCTATTATAATATCTTCTGGCATGATTTTGTTAGGCGAAGAACGTTAAACAGATTACAAAATTAGTTGAATTATTTTTTTTTTAAATTTCTGTAGCGAGATACCTATCGTAATTGTTTTTCTATTTATATAAAGCAATATCGATAAAACGTTTTTTATCGAAAAATATAAATGTGTGTTTAATGGTAACTTAGCAACGAAATTATTTCAAACAAATTTGAACAGAATCTGAGAACTGTCCGTTATTTTCAGTCCTTTTAACTACAATTTAGTTTCTTAATTTTTAAACCAATATGAATAAAGAAAATTGGGAGCCTCAGTATGTGAATGACAGCAGACCTGGACTCTTGGCGGACGGAACCTCTGGTACTGAAGACTATTTCATGACGACCAATAAAGATGATTTTAAATGGCCTGAACAAGAAACGGCCCCTTATGGTAAGAGATTTAGTAACATTTTAATTATTACTGTTCTGTAAGTACAGTTCATGAATATAGACATTTGGCCTTACAAAATTTAATATTTTAGAATTTAAAGGAATGTTTTTACGCTAAGCTTATCAGTCAATTCTCAATGCTACCATCTTTAGTTAAATAATCATATATATAAAGCTGAAAATGTCTGTGCGTTGTACCGCTATAACTCACGAACGGCTTGATGGATTTGATTAATTTTTTTTTTAATTTGTTCGTCATCGGCTGTGGAAGGTTATAGGCGTATTAGTACCTCAATATCTGGTCCATCCCAGCATCCACCCACGCAATCTTTGTAACTCAAAAACCACTGCAATGATTAATGAGGAATCTTTTTGAATAGATAAGTTTTATCTACCGGAAGGTTAAGGTCTATTTATTAATCAACCCCTGGTCCAACCCAGCATCCACTCACGCAATCTTTGTAACTCGAAAACCATTGCAACGATTAATGAGAAATCTTTTTGAATAAATTAGTTTTAGCTCCAAAGCTAGCGTTACTACAGTTGAAGGACTATAAGCCTTATTCCGTATGAATAATTGAAAATTATAACATCATGAATGTACTGTCGAGGAACTGAATAGCCTTATAGGAGATATTGGGAGAAAAGTCAAAGTTCCCCGGGCAACGCCGGATATTACTGCTAGTGTAACAATAAGGAAAAGTACCTTAGGTCAACAGAAAATATTGTGGTTAAGGAAAAATATTCTTCATTTGAGACGAATTCGCTGTTCTCTTGATGAAGGTGGTTTGTTAGCAAACAAAGGTTGGCCTTAGATCTCAAAAAAAAAAAATATATATATATTTATTTCATTAAGTTAAAGTTTCGCCTATTCATTATTAAAACTTTTATTATAAACAAATAAACACATTTTTTTATGTATAACCATTTAAAATGTCAATGGTTATATACATAAGTATGTAGGTATTTGAAAGAATTGTTAAATTTATCTGTTTATGATAAAAGTTTTGATAATGCCTTGATAGATGAACCGATGGCATAATGGAATAAATATATATATATATATATTTTTTGGAGACCTAAGACCAACCTTTATTTACAAATAACAAATTTTATTTTTTGTTCTTTCAATATATTTATTCATTAAACATAATATGCACACATTTATTTATTTCATTTGATTTTCTTATTGTTTTCTCTCTTATTTCTTTGATAGTATTCCATATTGATTTGATTTCGATTAAGGAAGCATTGACCAACGATGCAATAGGAAGGAGAGATGAGGCTTGTGGTCGATGAAACAAACTTTTAGAATTTCTGACAAACTTTCGGCACTGAGTGTGCCTTCTTTAGGACCTATATTGACATATGAGGAATTTGGAGCCAGAGCGGACCAACCCACAATTTTTCGGAAAATGAGTTATTACCATCGTGATGTTGGCATAGGTTCCCTTTTTCAAAACCAGTTTGGATCACTTAGTTTCTTCACTTCAGTGATAGATAGCAGCACTTTAAGTTTAGTCCACGAGTATTTTGTGCATATATTTTCAAAGTCACAATGGATCAAACGGCCTTCAAAAACGTTATAGAACACAAAAAGGGATCACTCATCCAATACTATTCTAAAATTTCAAATATAAATAAATATTTGGGGCCCATTTATGGAGATAAACAAAATGTACTCAATTTTCAATTGCCATTTTCTACCTGTTCAGTTTCAACCAGTTGGTCCGCTCTGGCTCCAAACTCCTCATATATACATTAAGTGTAATGTAAGTTAGATTTGAGTAAAAGATGTGAACATTGAAAATGTATCTAAACCAACAACAACCTTTAAATTATTTACATCTAAACAAACTAAAATATTATATCTAAACAAACTAAAATTTAGTTCCGTCATATTTTGGTTTGTTTTATTTCAATATTATATTATATTTATTTGAAAACTTCAGCTCGCTCAGGATTTTGCTTTGTTTTGATATCATGTTATTTGTTTGTGTTTCTAAATTTCAACATACTTTTGTCTTCTCTATTCTAAATTTTGTACAGATTGTAGAATAATTTAAAAAAAAAAGTTTCTTCAAAAAAACATTTCAACACATAATATAGGTACCTTTATATGTTTTGTTTAGATATAATATTTTAGTTTGTTTTTGTTTGTAAATAATTTAAAGGTAATTGTTGGTTTAGTCACAGTTTTAATGTTCATCTCTTTTACTCAAATCTAGCATACCTAAACTCATTAATAATGTATATAATAGGTATATTAACTAATTAATAATGTATATAACATATTATTAATAATGTATATAATACTCATACTCATTAATAATGTATATAATAGGTATATTAACTAATTAATAATGTATATAACATATTATTAATAATGTATATAATACTCATACTCATTAATAATGTATATAATAGGTATATTAACTAATTAATAATGTATATAACATATTATTAATAATGTATTGTGATAAAAACTTGTTTGCTACCACATTTCCTGTAGAAATTTGATCTCTTTTGTTTATTTAAATTTTGATTTCTACAGTAGTTTGCTGAAAATTGCCCTAAAAAAATATTATCAATAATTTAAGACGTGCAATTTTTAAGAAAGTACACGTATACAACGAAAAAAATTCAATTAAACAAACTTTACACTTGGATTCACAAAGAGATACCAATTTTTAATAATTTTAAATAATATTAATTTCTAATCCAAAGGTTTTTCAAATGATACTTCTGGGACAACAGGGAAGATGAATAGAATAGAATTTGAAGAGGACAAATAATTGGGTTATTGTCTATATTTACATATTTAAATTTAAAAAAAACTTATTTGAACAAACAAAACAAAAATTTACAATGGCACAAAAACATTAAATTAATACTTAAAAAAAACTATTTCTTTTTTTATTTGGGCATATTGAAAAATATATATTATTAATTGTACCTTCTCGACGCCTCTACCACAAAAACCAGACCCCGTCAACTCTTCACACTTTAATTCCACCCCAGTCAACTTTCATCTAATTGTTCAACTTCATTTTTATTTAAAACATATCAAACCACATGCACCGTTTTAGAGCTAGCTCACGACTCCATTACATTTTTAACACTATTTCACAGCTGTTTTTTATATGTTTTCTTGTTTTGTTTCTCAAACACCTTGATATATATATAATATATATATGATATTAGATTATAATAAAAAAAATTACCTCTTTTCATTAAAATATTCATTAAAAAAATGTTCCGTAGTGTACATCACATTTGCCTTTTCCTTCTTTTTAAAAAAAAAATGTTTGTTCACAAAATTTTTTTTTTTATAAGTTCTTTCAGATTTAATTTCTTCCTATACACAGGTTGATTAGCTTCTTCCTCGAATCCACATGATAAGCTTCCTCCTTCAATACACAGATGGATTAACGTCTTCCTCCAATACACAGGTAGATTAGCTTCCTCCTCTAACGCACATGTTGGCTGGCTCCTTGGTGTCTTCAACTCATTGCTCAACGATGTATCGAAGTCTCTCTCTCACTTACACTCACTGATTTATTTTTATTTTTTATATGCCCAATTCGACGCTCTTTTTATACATATATGCCCATTTTTTATTTTTTTATAACTATTTACAATTATTAAACTTATATATATATACGTACTTAATTTCTAATAAACAAAAACAAATATTAATCTAAAAAAATTACAATTAATCCTTAACCTAAAGAAAATGTTAACTTAAATTTATAAAAATTGGAACTAATTGAACATAAAAAAATATAATACTAAATTTTTACATATTTACAGGATCAGTCATAGTCATGAAATCAAGTTTGGAAATAATCAAGTTGGATGCAGATTTAAGAAATTGCCAATTATTTTACTTTCCGCCTTTACCATCAATATAACATTTGTATGTATTCAAAATAATTATATAAAAAGATTGTATATAAAAAAATTTACTTGAAATAAAAATTAAATAAATCCTTTTTTATTTACTTCATCACACTTCCAAAATATTACTTAACAATCAAAATTAGGCCTCACGCCGGGTAATAAGGAATACAAATTTAATTTATTTAATATATATATAGTACTTGTCTTTTGAGGTATTAAATTCTTTGAGACGTCCTTCATACTTCCTAACTAAAAAAATGTATCTCACATATATTTCAATTCAATTTACTTCCCTAACTAATTACACCCTAAGAATACTTTCGCCGATGTAGCAAAATTACGATTCCTCCTATCTCAGGTAGGCAACCAACACTACAATATAAATCTCCATTATATCGCTAGTTCTTTCTAGTCGACATACAAAAATCATCTTCCACGCAGAAAAAAAATATATATCTCCAATATATCGCTAGTTCTTTCTAGTCGACACACAAAAAAATCATCTCCCACAGATCAAAAAAATATATATATCTAATTAATCACTATCTCTTACTAGGATTAAAAATAATATCTCCCAAAACAAATCTATATAATCCCGACGTCTAAAAGAATGTCATCAGCAATTAATTCAAAACTTCTCTAATTAATATTACCCTTTGTTTGTTCCTATTCCTAAAGTTATATAATTTGCTCCTACAACTCTTCCCATTCTCATCTACTCTCTCTATTAAACAAATTTACGTAGAAAAAACATGTTACTCAAATAATAAATGAAATTGTCTAAATAATAGAATTTATAATAACAAAAACTTAATAACCTATGCATACATACAATTTATATAATATATTATCATTCCACGGCTTCTATACAGTTTCGTTCGTCTTTCTAATTTATAATATTATTATGATTTAGTCACGTCCGGTATCCTAGCTGAACAGTTCCGAAACAGAAAATCTGTCCCCTTGACTCGGCCTCAGGAAGTTCGTCATGTCTCCAAAGAGATCTAGGCATCTCTCAGCCTGCTGATTTTATCTTTCTAACATTTGTAATAAAAAATATAATAAAAAAAATCTATCTTCTTCCATATTATGTTCGTTCAAAATCAATCAGTTATATGTATATGTTTTAATTTTCAATAATCATTATTAATAAGTAACTTCTAAATAAAAAAACTTTCACATATTAAATTTGGGTGACTAATCCTTAAATATAATTCTCAGATAATTTTATACTGATCCTAACATATAATCTAATCCTAAAAAAAATATAATTCCTAATTACTTTAAACACAGAACTATACCAAAATTCATTCATACTCTTCATGTACCAAAATTCTCTCATTCAAAAAATAAATTTATCATCCATACTATTATATTAGTCCATGGTCACTTCGTCATATTTTAAATTAATCCTAATTCTGTCATGTTAGTCTGTCAGTCATTTCCTCAAACTCATCCGAGTTGCAAAAAAAAAATAGGTTCACTATAAAAAGTGGCTAATGCAATTATATTGCAAAGCCCAAATTTAATTTTATCTTTTTCCGGATGCCCCGGCGAATTATGTCTTTAAAAATCCCCTCCCCCTTCTCTAAATATTTGTTCAGTGTTAATTTTGTCCTTAATACCTGTTTGAATGCTTTTACTCTCTTTTTAAAATTGTTCTTATAACTTTTATTAGCCTCCTTTCTATTTCCAGTTTGTCTGTAAGTTTTAACTATATTTTCTTTAAAATTAAAATTTGTCTTTTGTTTGTTGTCCTCAGTCTGTTCGTTTGTTTTGTCTAATAACATCCAAATGTTCCTTTCACTCTGTCCATCCACATCAACATTCATCCTATTTTCTTGAATTTCACTTAATACTAATTTTTCTACATTTTGACTCTCTTCCTCCACCTCTTTCTCTAAAATTTGGGTCTGTTCCTCCCCACTGTTATTCTCTGTTCCTTCTACTTCATCAACTTGTGACTGACTTGTGACTAATGTCAATAATAAGAACCTCTTTTTCTACTTCAGAATTCCCTTCATCCAACTTGTTAATTTTTTGATTTAAATGCTTTTCTAAGTTTTCTCCTGCTTTATCTATCTTACTTTCAACTCTTTCATTTTCTATTTGCAATTTCTCTACTTGGTTCATCAAATTGTCCACCTTTTTATTTAATTTAACTTCTAAATTTTTAATGTCACCCCTTAAGTTTGTCTCTAATTTTCCTAATTTGTCCCCCATTTCCCTTTTTAAATTTGTCTCTAAATTTCCTAATTTATTACTTTGCTCTTCCATTTTTTGATTCATATCCCCCCTTAAATCTCTACCCTGTTCTTCTATTTTTTGATTGATATTTCCAATATCCCCCCTTAATTCTTTTCCCTGTTCTTCTATTTTTTGATTGATATTTCCCATTTCCCCAGTTAACTTTGTTACTAAATTTCCTAATTTATTACTTTGCTCTTCCATTTTTTGATTCATATCCCCAGTTAACTTTGTTAACACAACACGGAGCCATTCCATATCAGGAGCAGCAATGCCCTCTTTTTCTTTATCTTTATTTACCCCCTCCCCTTGCGACTCCTCACCTGTACCCTGCATGGACTCCATTGCGGCTGGAGTTTCCCTTTCTCTATCTTCCGATAACTCCATATCGGATCTTTCCTCCGAACTTGACCCTTCCTCTCTACTTTCCTCCTCTAATCTTTTCGCCTCTCCTCTGGTAATTGGCATTTTCTTACTTTATTAAATATATTAATACTAAACAAAAACAATGTTAAAATAGTAACCTTCTTTTGAAGTTGGAAAAAAAAAATATTATTTCTCAAAATTAAATGTAACCCTTATTCGTCTCTATTCTATCCTTTTCATCTTTTTCAACCTATTTCCCTACTTTAATTAATATAAAAAAATTCTCCCATCAAGGTTTTGCCAAAATATGATGGGGCTTTGTGGCGAAAATCGTCCACACAAGGGATATGCCAAAAATGTGATAAAAACTTGTTTGCTACCACATTTCCTGTAGAAATTTGATCTCTTTTGTTTATTTAAATTTTGATTTCTACAGTAGTTTGCCGAAAATTGCCCTAAAAAAATATTATCAATAATTTAAGACGTGCAATTTTTAAGAAAGTACACGTATACAACGAAAAAAATTCAATTAAACAAACTTTACACTTGGATTCACAAAGAGATACCAATTTTTAATAATTTTAAATAATATTAATTTCTAATCCAAAGGTTTTTCAAATGATACTTCTGGGACAACAGGGAAGATGAATAGAATAGAATTTGAAGAGGACAAATAATTGGGTTATTGTCTATATTTACATATTTAAATTTTAAAAAAACTTATTTGAACAAACAAAACAAAAATTCTTTTTTTATTTGGGCATATTGAAAAATATATATTATTAATTGTACCTTCTCGACGCCTCTACCACAAAAACCAGACCCCGTCAACTCTTCACACTTTAATTCCACCCCAGTCAACTTTCATCTAATTGTTCAACTTCATTTTTATTTAAAACATATCAAACCACATGCACCGTTTTAGAGCTAGCTCACGACTCCATTACATTTTTAAAACTATTTCACAGCTGTTTTTTATATGTTTTCTTGTTTTGTTTCTCAAACACTTTGATATATATCTAATATATATATGATATTAGATTATAATAAAAAAAATTACCTCTTTTCATTAAAATATTCATTAAAAAAATGTTCCGTAGTGTACATCACAGTATATAATACTCATACTCATTAATAATGTATATAATATATTAATTAATTAATAATATATATATAACATATTATGTCAATACAGGCCCTGAAGCAGACATACTCAGTGACGAAAGTTTGGCAGACATTTTTTCATCGACCAGAAGCCTCATCTCTCCTTTCTATTATTTAATTTCTCTATTCTATGTACTTCATATATAATTTAATATATTTAATGAATATAATATAATTATAATAATAATATAATATTTAATTATATTTAATGAATATAATTTAATATATAAGTACTTCATAATGAATATAATTTCTTTAGTTGAGATGTTTTCGCCAGAGATCTTGTGGAAGTTCATTGTGAATACTAATGAATAAAAAACTTAAAAACAAGTCAAAAAATCCCACTTTATTTATATGAACACAATATATTTCACTCGTTAGAGCATTCTCAAGTGTACAGACAGATACAGACTCTGTCATCTCCTCGGTGTACAGACTCTGTCATCTCCTCGGAGATGACGGAGTCTGTATCTGTCTGTACACTTGAGAATGCTCTAACGAGTGAAATATATTGTGTTCATATAAATAAAGTGGGATTTTTTGACTTGTTTTTAAGTTTTTTATTCATTAGTATTCTTTAGTTGAATATTTTGAAGTTATGATTATTTTCACAGTTACAATATTCCGTTAAGAACATATTGTAACTTGAAAATCGGAGCCAGCACTATTGTACAACATTTTGGCTAATTAAAATTATAATAATTTTTTTTTTTTTCAGCTCGTCGAAGGAAGCTATTAAGAACATTTATGTACCAACAGCTGGCTGAGGACTACATCGAGGAGATGACGGTCCCCTTCTTCGATGACAAAGTGGAAAGCACATCTCTCTACAAGGAAACATACAAAGGAGACGGATTCGATGTTCGGGATATTGTGGAGCGTGCCAATCCTGAGGTACCTTGCTACACAAATAATCTGTAGATACTTATACGAATACATATCTCATACACTGTTTCTTTTAAGGCAAGGTTTCATGACACTATAAGTGATCTATGTTTCAGACAATGGCGAAGTATCCACTCTACACAGATCAGGCCCATTCTGTATATTTCGATAAACTCAAGAACATTAAAACTACACTCGTCTCAAACGATCCAGCGGCTGCATTCAGAAAATATTCCTACTTTTCAAAACCTTTTTATGCTGAATTAGAGTAATTATTGTCATAAAAATCTGTCTTTACTTATAAAGGTACATATATTATTTTTATGTGCAGCAGCCATCAAAACTAGGACATTCAGAAATTATATATAATAATAATGATGTAAAATTATTATTTGTGTATTTTTTATTTTTTAACCCATTTTAGTTTCAATTGTCGGATTGTATAGAGATTTTTATTCAGATTTTCCCATTTATGTTATTTCCTCAAGTACACGGGGTATAGAGGAAGTTATTTAAGTTGTCAGAAATTCGATGTTGTTTACACTGGAATTTCACTGGTGGTAGACGAATGTAGTGCACTTGTTAAGTAATACAGATGTATGAATCCAACTATATATTTTATTTTTACCATAACTAGTTTCGGCTATTTTCGAATTCAAAGCTAATTAATTAATATTTAGTATAGGTTTTTTATGACTCATGCCCGGGCTTTAACAACGAGGCCATATCGCCTACTACCAGAGTGCTCTTTCGTCACTCTGGTGGACATGAGCCCGACTCTACTATGGGAGTCCTAAATTTTGCCTACCCTAAATTTTTTCACCTAGGGTAGGGGTTTTTTAACGAGTACCGGACATCGGGGCCATCACCTCTCAGATAAAATAAACTAAGGCCTCGGGTTTCGAACCTACGATCTTGAGCTCAGAAGGCAAGCACGCATACCACTACCGGCGCCCTCAATATTTAATATAATATATAAATTCAATGTAAAATATTTAAAAAAATACAAATAATGTGGGACCATCGCTTAACGTCCCATCCGAAGGACAACGTATCAAGATAAATAAAGAACTAAGGGTCAGGTTTCGAACCCGCAATCTTGAGCTCGGTAGACAAGTCTTAAGATGCCCTGCTTCTCTGATCGCAATTGCAACACTGTTAAAAATATATATATATATATATAATTTTCAGCGGAATCTGCCGAAGGGATGATACCGATCAGAGTGGCTCAATTCAAAAATCCCAATAGCTGCCGATGTAGTGAATGTATCGACATGAAATTTTGTATTTTAATTCAAGACCCCATACTGATGGCGACGAAAGCCATAGTTGATTAATAGAAACTCTAGCTGAATAAACCTAGATAGGCAAAATTGTTGAGCTTCTACTGGACTACATAATAAATTTCAGTAAAAACGTTTTAAGTGTGATACAAATCAAAACGTTTTGGTAAAAAAAATAGGGAAAACTCAGGTAGGGACACACAAAAATATCCGTTCACGATTTTAAATTATAATCTCTGTTTTGAGTGTTTATTAATTTATTTTCTATTCATTTCAGTTACTTTGTATTTATTTTTTTTTCTTTAAGAGTTTTTAAAAAAATACTCTTTGGCAGTAGCATTGTTTTTATTTTAACTATTTTTGATTTGTGTTTAGTGTATAAGGGTAATGGTTAAAGAACCTTATTGTATAATTGAGGAGTTTGGAGCCAGAGCGGACCAACCCACAATTTTTCGGAAAATGAGTTATTACCATCCTGATGTTGGCATAGGTTCCCTTTTTCAAAACCAGTGTTGATCACTTAGTTTCTTCACTTCAGTGATAGATAGCAGCACTTTAAGTTTAGTCCACAAGTATTTTGTGCATATATTTTCAAAGTCACAATGGATCATACGGCCTTCAAAAACTTTATAGAACACAAAAAGGGATCACTCATCCAATACTATTCTAAAATTTCAAATATAAATAAATATTTGGGGCCCATTTATGGAGATAAACAAAATGTACTCAATTTTCAATTGCCATTTTCTTCCTGTTCAGTTTCAACCAGTTGGTCCGCTCTGGCTCCAAACTCCTCAATTGTACCTCTGTAAATGCGACTGTTATAATATCTTCTTCTTCTACATACTTGGAGCGCTATAACTTTCTTCATATAGGTCCTAAAATGGGAAATTTAAAAAATAATAATAAAAATTAGTCTTTATTGACAATAAGATATGTACAATATTTACAAAAGTAAACAAATTAATGTCTAAAAAACTAACATTTTGATGTTATTCAGCTACGTTCAACGTTGAACAATATTTAATAGTCTCTGAAATTGTTAGATTTAATTCTTTTTCATTATTTAGATCATGAATTTCGATTATAGGAGGTTCTGACTTAATTTTAGAACCTAAAACTAATACCAGTGGATAACCCATATTCTTGGCTTGTAATAGTCTCTTGCCAATTGTTAATTTCCCTCGATCATCCATGAGTATATTATCCATCATGTACGGAATTTTACTTAATTCTTGGTAAAGTTCCAATCCACATTTTTCACCAATTTGCGTTTCCTTGCTCCCATCTTTTGGTGTTATTATTATTAAAAGATACGGTGCTATTGCAAATGGCCAACGAATTTGATCTTTTGTACATAAACTTTCAACAGCAGCTGCCAGCAATCGTGTAACACCAATTCCATAACTACCCATAATCATCGGTGTCAAATCACCATTTTGTGTTTTAAATTTTGCATTTAACGGTTTTGTATACCTACTGCCTAACAAAAATGTATGACCAATTTCAATACCCTTCGAAAGTGTTAATGATTTTGAAGAACATTGAGGACAACTTAAATCTATATCTAACAATTCACTGTTAAATCTATTTGAACATTCTTGACAAAAATATACATCATCTTCACCAATATCTGTCAAAATATGATACTCATGAGATAAAACTCCACCCATATCACCAGAATCTGCACAAGCTTTGACAACATCAAGACCAATTTTTTTGAAAATTTTTCCATAGGCTGATGAAATAATATCGTAAGAATTTTGAGCATCTTCTTCACATTTATCAAGTGAGTACAAATCATACATCAGAAATTCTCTACTCCTCAAAAGACCAAATCTTGGCTTAACTTCATCACGAAATTTTGTCGAAATTTGGTATACCATCAATGGTAAATTTTGATATGAAAAGGTAGGATTTTCTGATAATAATTCTGCAACAGATTCTTCATTAGTTGGATTTAATAAATAATTTCTTCCATGTCTATCTCCAACTGAAAAAAATCCAAAATTTTCGTTCTCCAAACGTCCAGATTTTTTCCATAACTTTGTATCAATAATATGAGACAATTTGACTTCTTGAGCGTCAATTGAATACATTTCTTGTCTTATGATATTTTTTATTTTTCCGATAGCTCTTAAACCAAGCGGAAGTACATGATACATTCCATTGCCTGTTGGATGTATAATACCCATATCCAACATTAATTGTTGTCCTTTTGATAATAACTTTTTCTGGGACTCAGCAGCACTGGGTTTAATATTGAGAGGCTGGAACAATTTGCTAAGACGATTAATACGCAAACATTGAGAAGTTAATTTAACTAATTCCATGTTCATAGATTCCTCAAAATCACTTTGAAATGTTAAATTTCTTCTCAATCCGTACAGATCATAATAATGGAAATATGTAAACACTGTCGGTTGAAACGAACACTTCACTAATTATTTTTTATAGAACTAATCTGGCAAGAAGTGTACATTTAAAATATTACAAAAAATATACCCTTAAGTGTTAACTTACATGTAACACAAGGAACTAAAAATGCAGATATTTTTCTATTTTTTACAATATAAAAATTTATCACTACATTCAATATAATGTGAAAAACTCAAATAAATAACATTATGAAATTACAGTCCGCGATTGTGGAGGTTACATTCCAGGTTACTACTAAAATAATCGAGTTTTTCAACACCAGCGATTTGAACAAAAATGAAATTAAATTAAAAAATTTTAAATTGAAATTTTAAACAGAAAAAATATTTAACAAAGTCGGGTTCATTTGAAAGTAAATAATGAAAAAATTAATACACAGTGCAACAATTTTCAAAATATTGAAACCTGTTGTGGTGAATGCATATATTTAATACGTTGCATATATTTGATAGTATTAAATATAAAAAATATAATAATTTCGCCATTACTTCTTTACATTTCTTTCTTTATTTTCAGTTTTAGTAACGTAATGGTTTATTCTAAGGAAAAATTGTGAAATTTTTAGAGTATTGTTGCTTGAAGTACGTTGCAAGTTTCTGCTGTTTATATTTCCGATCGTTCCAAGATCCTTTCTTGTAGTTTTGAGTGCAGTGTGAGAGGTGAAGCTTCGTTCTTGTGGTAGCTCTTTGAATTAATACTACTAATAACCAATCAGAAAACATTGAGCACTGAAATAAAAAATGTACATATTTGAAGGATATAATCTTTTTAGAACTGACAATAGAATGCTACCCTCTCAAAACCACCTCACACAACATTATATTATGTTTAAAATTATATTATTATGTAGTTTTTTTTTATATTATGTACGTTATATCTATGGTTCAGGGAATACATTGTTAAGTCGTAAAATGGCCAAAATGAGTTAAGTGTACTGTGAACATCACCCAAGCCATCTGCGCACTGTGAGGAAGTTGGGAGCTCAGGATTCTAATACTTTCGGAATTATAAAGATGTGGGTTTCTTGGTATCTCGTAAAATTGTGTATATTCTCGGTTAAATCAACTTAATCTACTTCCTTGAGGAATCATGCACGAGATAACTGCATTTAACCATTCATTCACTACGGCAGGCTATTCCAAGTGAAGAGGGCGTTTTCGGTTAAATCAGCTTTAGAGAGGCATCATTCAGGAGTATTTCAAAAAGTATGGTAAATAATTAGGTGAGCGTGTTCAATGATTAGGTAACTGAGGGAAAATCCAAGAAAGGATTAACAATATTCATTTTCATTCACTCCTATAGATTTAGAAGGTATATGATTAATAATGATGCAAACGTAATTTATTTATTCCAAAACTGGATTTATACGATTAATGCAAAAGTAAAAAAGTGCTGCCCTGAAAAGTTAGGAATTTAGACTTACCAATTTATTCCCTGGGACCACAGATATATTATTACTTTTATAACACTGTGTTTTAGGTTACTATGACGAGAAATTGCGGAGAAAATCATTGGCAGAACTTTGTGCAAAATATAGAGCAGACATGCACAGCATTGAAAATAAAATTAAAAGTATCCGATCATACTTTAGAAAGGTGTACCATAAGACTTTAGGAAGTGCAGAATCTAACCATCCTTACGTTTCCAGTTGGTTTGGCTACAATCAATCAATTTTCTTGGTGGAGGCCAATACTTCAAATTCAACGTTGGACAACATGCAAGAGTCAGTCGACGAGGATTCACAGGTGAATATATTTATATATGAGATTCAAAGAAATAAATAAAGCCATGAAAAATAATAGTTGTATGAATGACCAAATTTATTTCAACTACTCCCCTTGGTTAATATACCTTAGAAACAGTTCTGTTTCTACATAGTGTATTTCCGTGGTACAGGGAATAAATTGGTAAGTCTAAATTCGTAACTTTTCAAGGCAGCACTCTTTTACTTTTGCATTAATTGTGTAAATCCAGTTTTTGGAATAAATAAATTATGTTTGCATCATTATTAATCATATACCTTTTAAATCTATAGGAATGAATGAAAATTAATATTGTTAATCCTTTCTTGAATTTTCCCTTAGTTACCTAATCATTCCCCATCACTTACCTAATTTTTATACACACTTAACTAATTATTAACCATACTTTTTGAAATACTCGTGAATGATGCCTCTCTAAAGTTGATTTAACCTTGGAATAGTCTGCAGTAGTGAATAAATTGTTGAATGCAGTTATCTCGTGAATGATTCCTCAAAGAAGTAGATTAAGTTGATTTAGCCGAGAACACACACAGTTTTACGAGATACTAATAAACCCACATCTTTATAATTCCGAAAGTATTAGAGTCCTGAGCTCCCAACTTCTTCACTGTGGGCAGATGGTTTGGGAGATGATCACAGTACACTTAACTCATTTTAGCCATTTTATTTTTAATGAAAATGAGGATGTATTTACTCTATTTTTTTAAATTTCTTTCATTCCTATATTCAGTTCCGTTTTGTATGTATATATTTATTGTTTTGTATATTTGTTGTTTTGTAATTAAGATTCTACAGGGAGGTGGGTGGTGCTGTCTGACACTGTCTAACTACATATTATATATTACCTTACAAAGTTTGTATATATTACAAGAATAGTGGCATAGAAACGACATATTCTTTGTAAATCCAGTTGATGTATCTGAAGAAATAAAATGTTGACCCTCCCGTCGGTCCTTTTAGAGAAACAGTCCAGATTCTCCTGATATAGAGAAACATATAGTTCATAAAAAAATGTATTTCTCAATAATAAACGATATAATATGTCAATTATATTTCCCTTTGCTTTAGTTCGATATCGCACATTTTTATATTATATCACAGGACTTCGACTATCGGACTAATAGAGAATATAAACACAGTCAGAACGAAAAAGGTGAATTTTGCGAATTAGATTCATCCCAATCCCAAATAGAATACGAATCATATAAACAAAAAATACAGTTGGCGGAAATCAATATGAGTTAGAAAGGATGTTTGGCGCAGTTCATTGGTTTTAAAATATCATAAACAAGGATAACTTAAAATAACAGGTATCCCATTGGCCCAATTCGATTTTGCCCTAGCTTGCTAGTCTACTGAGCTCAAGATCGCGGGTTTGAAACCCAGCTGAGGCCCTTAGGTTCTTTTATACAACCTTGAGCACGCCGTCCTTCGGATGGGACGTTCTTTCAATGTCAGGTACTCGTTAAAGACTTCCACCTTAAGTGGGTAAACTTGATAGGCATAATTTAGGACTCCCACAGTAGAGTCGGGCTCTTGTCCACCAGTGTGATGATTGAGCGGTCTGGTAGTAGGCGTAGTTAAAGCCCGGGCATGAATCACAATAATTAATATTCTATAGATACCTCCTATTTATTTTTATTTTTTTTGTTTTCCACTTAGTAGTATTCTGGAAGGGAATATATGTATCTGCATCCTCCATACATATAAATAAATATTAAAAAAATATATTTTTGGACTGCTGGAGAAGATCATATCC
Organism: Aradus depressus; assembly: GCA_963662175.1. Taxonomy (NCBI): domain Eukaryota; kingdom Metazoa; phylum Arthropoda; class Insecta; order Hemiptera; family Aradidae; genus Aradus; species Aradus depressus. Next base: position 19,521,141 of record OY759226.1, on the reverse strand, counting down.
GTTGATTCACCATCAACCTTTTTTCTTATTTTGACCTCAAAAATTTGTTCATGAAGATCCTTCTGCACTAATTCTTTGGAATTATATTACACAGGATATACAAATATAATAAATAAATTCATTTAATAATGACATGTATTTGTAATCAAAATAAGAAGTAATAGAGATATAGAGTTAGAAAATTATTATTAAATTTTTAAAAATTCTTTTTTTTTTCTCTAAATTCTTTTCAACTTTTCCAAAACAGTTGATATTTCATACTCTTTATTATAATGTATTTTTGCGGACAATACATTGCAAAATACACATATTACATAGAACACAGCCCTTCATTCATCTCAATCTCTATTGAACATATCTTCGTTAAGAATAAAAAAAAAAAATATACAAAAAATACTTAACATAATTAAAAAAAAAAAAAAAAAAAACTATAGAAATTAAAAATAAATTATTATTTTTTTTTCAAAATAGGCTCTTAAACCTTGAGCAGAATTGGATTATCCGTAGATTTAGTACAGTGACTACTGAATTACGAGTAACCTTACAAACTACTTTTACTTATTTACTTGAATACATTTGGAGGGTCCCTACTATATATATATATTTGTTTATATATGGGCCATTATATGTCTAAGATGGCCCACTTCAAATGGGGTGTCTGTATAGACTATGGGTATATGCCCATATACATATTATAGTACATTTAAGAAAAATATTATATGAATTTATATAGGCTTCTATGGTTCTTTATTTTCATTTTAATTGTTACATTTATTTATTAAATATACTTTTTTTTTATGTTATACAATTATTGATATTTATGAATAAAGAAGAGCGTATTAATTGACTGATTTGTGAAGATGGTAACTTAATTTATAGATCTGTATCTCAGAGAGTAAAAGTTTAGTAGCTCAGTGGTATGCGTGCTTCTGAGCCTCAAGATCGTGGCCACGCCGTCCTTCGGATGGGACGTTAAGCAATGGTCGATGTCAGGTACTTGTTAAAGACCCCCTGCCCTAGGGGAATAAAAATGTAGGAGATCCCAGAGTAGAGTTGGGCTCCACCAGAGTGACGAAAGAGCGCTTTGGTAGTAGGCGATATGACCTCGGAAGTTATGTAATAGGTTGGACTCAAATTAAAAAAAAAATAATGTCAAGTGAGTTCCAGTAGAATAAACATATCAACACGAAATTTTGTACAAGGACTCAAATCACCTTGAGTAAGACACTTTTTGAGTTTCGTTGTAAATCACGCAAAGAAGATAAAGAATTTAAAGCAGGATTGGAAACTTGGTTTATTAGAAATGTGAAAGTAAAATTGTCGGTACATCAATACGATATTCATTGTATAATATTAGCAAAGTTTCAAGTTTTTTTTCTACTCCAGGTACACGAAGTATAAAGTAAGTAATCCCTCAAAATTCGCGAATTCGATTATTCGCGGACATATAAATGGAGAATGATTCAACTTTGGCGAATAGAAGATTCGGTTATTCGCCGACGTACAAGATGGTAGGTAAAAAAATTGTCTTCAAAAAAGTTTAGAGAAATTTTAACACTTCAAAAGAATATTATAACAATACTGTCGATTCTATCAATCATTCTTTGTTGAGTAATTCGCGCCGGGGAAGTTAGCCATTCACTGAGGACGTTTTGACTTCAAAAAAAGGTTCAAACTCTTGAGATACAGAAATGAAACTTATGATACTCTAAGCACTAACAAGAAGAACAATTTTTAAAATATCTTATAATTGGTCCGACCCTAGTGTAATATCTTTGATTTTTTTTTTTTTTAAGGAGATTGACTTACTTCTCCAACAGGAAGTATGAGGGAAATTATGAAATCGATGCGAAGAGATCGAAGTTTTCAACAGAATTTTATGTGGGCTTAACAAAAAAACTCTAATAACTGTTATAAGCATTGACAAGAAATTTGATATGTAAATTCAAAGCCATATAAGGAAACACCTATTAATTTTTTTTTTTCGGTAAATGTTTCGAATAAATGATTAATGATTCAAAAAAAAAAGTTTTTATCTGATAAGTAACAAAACATTTCAATACTCGTTAAAGATCCATACTATGTATTAGGTTTATTATTGGGTAGGCAAAATTTATGACTCCCACAATCATCAAGAAATAAGAGAACTGCATGCTTCATCCCATATATATCAGGAGAGTTTGAGATTTCGGATGGGGTCAACGAAGGCTGTGACTTCAAATTACTCTTAATATCAAAATAATTACGCAACGTATACCATCAGAATCAGAATTTTCGCTCCTTGATATTAAAACAATAAAAGACATTACACTTCGACCTCAATAACAAATAGCAAATATATATATTATGTGTAAAGTTTGGACCTAATAAAGTTTTACATGCTGGTGTTTCATGCATTTCAAATTATATTTACCATATGAAATTATATATATATTTTTTTTTATATATACTTAGAGTAGAGTCAAACGTCCAGTTATGCACAGTTTGCGAAAAAAAGTGTTTCTTATAAATTTCCAATAAGGAATATGCAACCAATTTAGGGTCTATTTTGTCTAATGACACGTCGAGTTAATCTTAATAGCAGTCAAAAAGCGTAAAAGTTATAATTCATTTCAATAATATACTGATGAAATGTCTTCCATAAATTCAATCGGCATTAACGTAAGTTTAGTTACATAAACAATATTTTTTTTTTTTTTCAATAAAAGCTATGATTTATATGACATTTGCATTTGTTATAGTTTATTTCAGATCAATGATTCCGAGCTATATCACTTTTTTCTATTTCACGTATTTTTTTATTGCTTGTAGTTCTGAATATGTTTTTCTTATTCATTATAAGTTTAATTTATTTTTCATGGTATAATAAATGTATTTTAGATTCCAAAACTGTTATACAGCTTGTTGTTATCGCGGCGCTGGCAACACTGGACAGAAATTCATTGGCTAATTCGTTTCTTTGTCAATATACCCAATATAATATTAATTAAAGAAAGAATTGTTTTTATTACATATAAAAAAATGACTAGAAAAATCTGTTTTAGATCTATTTACCAGAAATATATTTCAAAAAATACTATTCACGCTAAGTAACTACGATGTTCATCATAAAGAAGACTTATTTGTACAATGTCTACAATAAACATTATCCTGTGTTAAAACTGTTTTGCCAATTTTGGAAAAAATGTAAGTAGATAAATAGATAAGGAAAATACATTATTTTTTAATAAAAGAAAAATAGTGGTTAATTGGACGATTGACTCTAGATACATAATACATTACTTATTATATATTCTACATGAGAGAGCTCATAGAAATGGGAAGATCAGTTAAGATTTTGTTACCAAATGTACAATTTACACTTTAGATATGTACTTAGGAAATGTTTTTAAAAAATATTCATAATAATTAAAGTTAATAAATAATCAGCGTTCCCTGTATTTTATAAGCATACATTTTTATCATAAATTGAGATGATAACATTTTCTTTAAATATACAGGGAAGTGTACATCCGGCTAGAGAGGTTGGCATAGCTAGGAATATGACCACCGATCAAGTAAAAGTGTAATGTCGTGTGGCTGCCATTTTTTATTATATTCTTTACTCTATGTTTTTAGGAAATATCTATGCTCCAATAAGAAAATTTTCTAATGAAGTTCAGAAATTCTATGCTGGATTTTCAACGGAAATTAATGTTTTCCGATCCCGAAAATGTGACTCCGTTTAGATTAATTGTATCGACACGAAACTTTATGTTTATCCAGAACTCCATAATGACGACAACTATTGGTTTTCAGCCAAATCGGCCGAAGGGAAAGGATTAGGGGGAGTTTAACACAAAAGCTCTAATAACTGCCGTTGTAATAAATGGAGGAACACGTTGTAATAAATGGAGGAACAGGAAATTTCATATGTAAATTCAAAACTTCATAAAGACATCTTGTATAATGTAGAAGGAAATCGAGGTTCTGTCGTGTAAAAGAAAATGCAAAATTTGGCCAACGTTTCGAAAAATATTTATTTTCTTCTTCAGGACCTACAGAATATAAACAAACAAATTAGACATTATGCACAATGATATAAACAGATACGTCTTTAAAATAATTTGACAAAGAGATATAAACAATTTTTTAACATAAACGAAAGAGAGAAAAATAATAATAATAAATAAATAAATAATAAAAATAAATACAACTTTTGAAAGTAGTACTTATATAAAACAATAGATATCTCTCTAAATAACTGAAAAATAAAAATTACCTTATAACTTGAGTGGATGTGAATGAATGTGGAAAAGTATATGGATGTGTGTTTTGCAACGTTTTGTTTATATTGTGATTCAAAAAAGTTGAGTCTTGTGATTTTTTTTTTTTTTTTTAAGATTGTTGAATTATAATAAATAATTTAATGTATAAAAAAAAAAAAAAATGTTTATATCTCGTTGTCAAATTATTATGAAGAAGTATCTGTTCATATCATTGTCCATAATGTCTGATTTGTTTTTTTTATATTCTGTAGGCCCTGAAGAAGAAAATAAATAGTTTTCGAAATGTTGGCCAAATTTTGAATTTTCTTTTACACGACAGAACCTCGATTTTCTTCTACACTGAAAAGATACTGTCGACTCTATTAATCATTATGAACACCTTGTATATTTTAGAAGAGAAGGGGGGGGGGGGGCGATCGGAGGGGGGCTCAACTCAAAAAGTAGAAATTTATATTCCAAACAATCGATTGATTTAGAGGGAGATCAAAAATTTTAATTTATTAATTCGTGATGGGGAAGTACATTGCTAGTGATTTATTTTGTAAAATCCTATTTAATACAATTGTAAACTTTAATAAAACAGAAAGAAAATTTTACTTCAATGTTGATTTAAATTTTTTTTAAGGTGATGTTTATAACTTAATATATCTTGTCATAAAATTTACTGATCGTTTTAACAATTTTAAATAAGCATAAAATACATTTAAACAAATAAATATATGTATATGCTACTAAATCATACAAACATAAAAAGATAAAAAGAAATATTTATTTTTAAAAAAAATGTTTATTCGTCAAATTATCAGTGAAGGAAGGAACATCACATTTGGCATCGTTACATAACATTAAATAATATTTATTATTATTGATACGTATAAACAGGTAAAATAAAATAATAAAAATAACGGAAATTAACTATAAACTATTTTTTTGTAATCGCTGAAAAACATCTTATTTTTATACGTAATCCATATCGTGACTTATTGTAATTATATGATTATAATTGTTATTTTGCCAACAAGTTTTTCAGTTAGATTTAAAATTATTGCATTAGATACCATTCAAAATAATGCAAAAATACAAAAAAAAAATTTTTATTTTTTTACCTTTTTGTTCTCAATTTAATTCTGTGTTAGAATATAAATCTAATACAAGAGTCACTAATTAGTTCAGATTGTATTATTATATGCTAGCCAGCTTTTGAAGTTGCCCTCATCATCGGACCGTCAAAACATTTAAAAAAAATAAAACCTAGCAATTCAAAAAGTACATAAATAAAAAAAAAACTGGTGACTCAAATAATGAATAGGAAACGCTTCTCTGCGCAATTTGTAATTGTTAATTTTTTACCACACCCTTCCCCAACGACGCCTTAAGCGTCAATGGCCTAGAGACCTCCTTCGTTTTCTCTCTTTTAACACATTTGCTTGTTGTAGATATTTTTTAAACAGTTGTAAATATCTATTTGTAAAAATTAACAACAAATATATTTATTGTACTTTTATTTTATTTATTTATTTTTTATATTGTTAGATTTTAAAAATGTTTCACCAGACTGCCTGATGAAGAGGAAAACCTCAAAAGCCGGCTAGCAAATAAAATAAAATTTGTGAGAAGTCTTATTAAGTAAATAAATTCAGTTATGAAAGAAATAAAGAATAACAATCTATTCATTATTTATTTTATGCTTCTAAATATTGAATAAACTGAATTTTGTATATTTTTGATTTAATTAAATTTATTTATTTACGCACTCAACGCGTTGATTTATTTTAGAGACTACAGAACTAATGCAAAAACTCAAGTGTAAATAAATTGAAAAAATACATTACATAGGTCTATTTATGCTCAACCGTGGACTAACCTAGCAGAGTTAATTTATTTATTGTTTAAAATATATATTATTTTCACATAAAAAAAAAATATTTTTTCGATGACAAATTTGTAAAAAAAAAAAAAAAAAAAAAATATCAACTTTTAGTTGGCAAAATTATACATCCAGACTTTCAGAAATATTTTCAAAAGTATGAAACAAATACTTTTTTTTTTATATCGAAAACAGATTAGCGCAGAAATATATGTACATATGTTTTCTTCCATACATAGAAAGTTTTATGTATGACAGGAAATAAATGACTTAGATACATTATATATTTCTTATTAAATAAATAACACTAAGTATATGGAGTTAAGAGAAAAATAGTCTATCAAATATAGAAAAAAAATTACATTTCTCTATATATAGATATAAATATATACATATTTGGTTATTTAGTAGAAATATGATCGATATGTGTACATTGAAGACAATTTTCAATGACGATTGTCATGATGAAAAATACATTATTCATAACTATTAATCATAAACAAAAAAAAATTAACAACATAACAAACAAAACAAAAATTACTAATTTTTAACTAATAATATTCTTGAGTCCCAGGTATTTTAAATTAAATTTTTTATTTAATTTTTTTTATATATATATTTTTTTTTTTGGAATTTATAAAATAAGATTGGAAAAAAATGAAAATAAAAAAACTAATATATATATTTTGTTTTTATTCAGGTGAAGGTACGGAGTCTGAAAGATTTTCCGATGAAGTTTCACTGGCCCCGGATGAAGTCAACTTGTGAGAGAGTCGTCGCTGGCGAAGGGTGGAAGCGTCGAAATTTGGGTGGCGTCGGGCGTGTTTACTGAAAAAAAAAAATGAATAATTAATTAGATTAATGAATGTTTTAGGATTAGAAAATCATGTTCTTATAGTTATATAAAATAAAATAAAATAAAAAATATCTATATATAGAATTGTACAAAATAAGCAAATATAGCAACTAAATAAAAAAAAAATGTTTATATATATTAAATTATATTATTCTTTATTTTCAATCCAACAGTAAAAAATAAAAATAAATTGTTAATTTTTCTAACATCTAAATTATTTAAAGAATGCACAATTGGTTCTGAATCGAATTCTGGTCTATTAGTGAGATATTTGTGGAGAAATGTTTGCCTGGGGGACAAAGAGGGACAATAAAACAAAAAGTGTACGAGTTCGTCCTTTTCGTTTAAGATAGAGCCTGCAGACACTTTCAGGATAAAAATTATATCTAAACCCTCCAAGTAATATCCTAAAATTTCTATTGCTATTGTGGAGACGAATTTGTGCTAGCAGTTTTTCGATATGGCAGTTTAATGAAAGACAGCTTTCTTGGGACCTTAAAGCACTGACCAATCGGTAGAGGGGATTATAATGAACGTATCTATAAGAAATTTTATATTTAAATTAAAAAACCCATAAGGATGACACTTATTAATATTTCGCGAAATCAATCAAAGAGAAGGGTGATCGGAGAAGAGGGACTCGACTCAAATATCCTAGTAACTATCGATGTAATGAAATGTATCGATTGATACAAAATTTATTATGCTTCAGAAGCCACTATGTAAGTAAAATATTGAGTTCAAGCACAAATGGTCGATTGGCATTGTACGAAGAGTGAAAACGTAATTGAGTCCTCCAAAATCAAAACTCACAATATCCAAAATTACCAAAATTGAGATGGCAGTGTTTTTTTTTTTTTTTTTGCAAGTTTTTGAGCTGAATTAAAATATGGCGTTGGTTAGAATCAAAAGTCACCATATCCTAGGTATAATGGGCCTAGAAGTTGAGGGTTGGAGTCAGAACTAACATCCTAGTGGATAATGTTAGTTCTGACACTATGCGTCTATTAACCAATCAGAAAGCAGTATTTGCAAGCATAACCTTCTCAAAGAGGCTTATTTTGTGCTGTATTTTTTTGTACAACTACAACATGCTAATATTTTTACCTATCCTTTATGTAAAATTATAATTATATGTCAATTTTAATCATTTTTCATTGTTTAAAAATTATTTTAGTTGTAATAATTGTAACAATAAATTTACATTGCATTTGAAAATGTTGAATGGTTTTGATTTATTTATACATGTTTGAGAAAGTTGGGAATCAAAACTCACATTATCCAAAATTGTACTGCTTTTATTTTTATAACGCTATATAAAAATCAGTTTTTTTTTTTATCTATTTCATTTTAAAGTGCTAACAGGATGTAAAAAAAACCATTTGCAAGAACCCGCGAAGCAAATTGTAGTCGAGAGCGGTTTTTGGCAAATTCCCAAAATTTTGGATATTGTGAGTTTTGATTCTGTTGGACTCAATTGATTACTTCATGCTGGAAAAGTATATTTATAGAGGGCGCCGGTGGTTCAGTGGTATGCGTGCTTGCCGAGCTCAAGATCGTGGGTTCTAAACCCGGCTGAAGCCCTTAGTTTATTTTATCTGGGAGGGTAAAATAAATTTAAGCACGCTTCTTTGGAAAGCGATGGTCCTGAGCCTGTACGATGTCAGGTACTCGTTAAAGACCCCTACCCTAGGTGAATAAAAAATTTAGGGTAGGCAAAATTTAGGACTCCCACAGTAGAGTCGGGCTCATGTCCACACGAAAGAGCGCACTGGTAGTAGGCGGTATATGATGTGGCCATTACTTCTTTATACCAACCACTTTTATACAGATCACTATCTCTACCCTTTCTTCCTCTCTTCATACTGGCGTTACTGGGTACATGAAAGTAATGTACTGGCCTCAGAGGTTCTCTTTGTTTCATTGTACAGTATAATTCTGAAAGTGACTTTCTTATACCCAGTAATGCCAGTATGAAATAAATTTGAGAGGGTGGAACGGAAGGGAGAATATACACAGAGTATACACAAACAAAAGATTTATTTTCTTTATTTATTTTTTTATACAAAAAACTAATCATAATAAGGATATTCTGAAATGCGTTGCTATGCGTTGTAAAATAAACATTACTTCGAAATTTTTCATAACGAAATTTATTTTAAGTTCTTTGGAAATTTTATAAGGAAAGTTTTTGGTAAGAATCTATTTTTCGATAGGACTAACCGTTTTCTCGTAAATCAAGCAAACTTCTAAAAAAATGGATTCTGAATGACATTTTATTTGGTTACTAACAGTAAAACCCGGCGTTGCCCGGGGAACTTTGACTTTTCTCCCAATATCTCTTATAAGGCTATTCAGTTCCTCGACAGTACATTCATGATGTTATAATTTTCAATTATTCATACGGAATAAGGCTTATAGTCCTTCAACTGTAGTAACGCTAGCTTTGGAGCTAAAACTAATTTATTCAAAAAGATTTCTCATTAATCGTTGCAATGGTTTTCGAGTTACAAAGATTGCGTGGGTGGATGCTGGGATGGACCAGATATTGAGGTACTAATACGCCTATAACCTTCCACAGACGATGACGAACAAATTAAAAAAAAAATTAATCAAATCCATCAAGCCGTTCGTGAGTTATAGCTGTACAACGCACACACATTTTCAGCTTTATATATATGATTATTATTATTTATATTTATAATAATTTTTGTATTATTCATTAATTTATTATATTTATATTACTATTTATTTCGATAGGATTATCCGTTTTCGCGTAAATCAAGCAAACGTCTAAAAAAATGGGTTCAGAATGACATTTTATTTGGTTATTATTATTATTTATATTTATATTAATTTTTATATTATTAATTTATTATATTATTCATTAATTTAATATATTTATATTATTATATATTTCGATAGGACTAACCGTTTTCGTTTAAATCAAGCAAACGTATAAAAAATGGGTTTTAAAACATTTTAGAATGGTTTTCGGCTTATATTTCGTTAAATTTGTAGTAATTTATGGAATAAGTAAGTAATTTATGAAATAAATTAAGTAATTTATGAAATAAATTAAGTAATTTATTAAATTTTCCAACATGTTCATTTGCTTCCCAACTTCAGTCCATCCCTTCTCCACAGCGTTCTTCCTGGAATACTGAGGCAAATTAAAATTGTACAGTTCAGGGCGTTTTTCAATTTCACCCACAAATTTAAACTGAACACATGTGGTGAACACTGGTGAAGCCATGGCGAGGCGATGCAGGAGATTCAAGGGACAGGCGACCTTCCTGGCAGGTGATGAGACTGGTAGGATACGCGTCTCCTGGGAGTGGCACCGTTTTTGTCACCCCAACACTCAACATAGGAAGTGACTTCTAAGATACCCTCAAGATACTTGAGTATCAGTCGCGTCTCTTCGAAATTGCCTAATGTGAGGTTGGCCTTAGTCTTTGATCAGACTATATTTTGGTTGTCGTTTATGAAGTTACTTAAACTCGAAGCGAATAATACATATATATATTTTTAAATATCTTACCTGAGATGGTCGCTCCTCATAAACTTTTTGTGACAAACAGGACATATGAAATTCTTCTCTCCGGTGTGCGTTCGCCAATGTCGCGCCAATTCGTCCGAACGAGCGAACCGTTTTCCACAATCAACCCACTGACAAGGAAACGGTCTCTCACCTGCAATCACAAAAATGTATTTTTATAAATAATATATTAATAATTAACAAAATTATTTATATAAATCTGCTTCTCAAATCCAATAGTTATTGAGTTATTGTGTTCACAGACACACACAGACATTTTTTTTTTTTTCTGGTGTTAATTTCATCATGTCTTCACATATCTCTGAATGTCCATAACGAACTTTAGTGTCTATTTGTAGGGATTCCTAACGCTGCCACGGAGAATTTAAAGACGACCTCGTTAAAAATTCCCTTAACCTCTACAAAGTATTTCCTCGACAATACTACAACACTCCGCTTCCTTCACCAATTAAAAGAAATTCTGTACGTTTTGAACTGTTGAAATAGCGAATTATATGGCCTGCAATGTGTGTTAATTGCATCAAAGCGTAACTAATTGTGCAATGAAAGTAGACAAAATGCTGTGTAACATTTGTTTCTTTAGCTGAGTTTTTTTTTTTTTTTTTTGAGGTCACATAACTTAGTATTAGATAATCTAGAATAGAGTTATCTTAAGCGTTAGAAAATGATATTCCTGTTCATATTCTAAGCCACTGCGGGGCCACTAGCAAGCAGAAGATTGGGGTCTGCCAAACGGAACTGAAGGACTTTATTAAAGATACAGGGCTGCTGTAGGGACCAACACATACAGGGCACACAATAGGTCTACTCTGGCCGCAGTAACACTATCAGCCCTCAGAAAAAAAAAAAAAATCTTAAGCATTGCATCCTGGTATCCCTGATAATAGACAACGTTCTTCCAATTACATTCTCTGCTATATAAAGTATAAGAGAAATTATGTAATCAATCAAAAATCGGGTTTTCACTTAAAATATGAAATTTTCTGGAAACTATATATAAGAGCTATCGTGTTCACAGAAAAACTTTTTTATTTTTTTTTATCAAGGTATTGGAAATCATGAAATTCGACTTAAAACACAATTTCGAATTTCTGACCGATTACATAACTTATTTTATACTTCATAAAGCTCTGGGGAAGTAACAACAAAAAATAACGTGCAAGAAGCTAGGGATGGGCGATAGTCGATAGTCCCATCGATAGTCAAAGTAACTAGTGTTTTTGAACTTTAATTAATGTGTTAATATTCTTGCCAAGTGTTATACTTGATGCGATTATTTTCGACAGAAAATGTTATTTCAAGAACAATTATTTATTCGATTGATATTTTTATTCCCCTTTTATCCTCCATAACATAGAATAATTTAAATTAGTTAGATGTACATTAAAAAATAAATATAAAATAATCATATTTTAATATAATATTGGAATTGGAAAGTATTTTGCATGAAGAACATCTTATTAAATAATCGATATTATCGATAATTAATACTGATAGTATCATACTATCGATAGTGGACAACTATCGACTATCGTCCATTCCTACAAGAAGCTGTAATTTTCCCGAGGTTGAGGAAGTCGGGGTTGAGCCCCACTGAGACAGGTCACTGTCCGAACTTCTCAGACGTCGGCATTCCTCCATCCCCCGTCTTTATTATAAGCCCAGTTGCAATTCTCATCCGCTTTCTTATTAATTGAATAATTATGTTAAGAGAAGAAAAAAAAAAGAAGAAGTTTTGGAGAGAATTAATTAGCGTACTCTCACGGTGTCCAACAAAACCGTTTTAAATTCCCTGATAACTCCTTCATTATATTTTTCATTATACATGCCCAACTATACTATATAGAGAATTTTTTTCGGTCAGAAATTCGAGTTTTCAAAAAATAAAAAAAAAAGTCATGTGTGAGTGACGCGGTACTCACGAGAATTGATGTGTAAAAGTCTGATCTAGTTTCAAAAATTTACTGATTTTTATTTTAAAAATTTTTTATAATGTTACAATAAGAAAAGCAGTATGAGGAATTAAACTTTCAAATTTATTGTTCTTCAATTTCTTTTATACCTACATGAAATTATAGGTTTGTGATACCTAAAATAAGATATATACAACTGTGATTGTAGTGTCTCTGAATACAGCGTCGATGGTAGTTTTCGAATTTGTTGTTGAAATGCTTCGATTCTTATTCATTTGTAGATTATATTTTAAAAAAATTTATAATTAAAGTTGTTGAAATAAAGTCATTAAATCTCCTGAAATGGATAAAAACATTATATTATTTGTTGTGACAATATGACAACAAATATATTATTTATTGTCGATATTTTCAGAAATTATTATTAATATTATATATTAATAACATATTATATAATATGAACGTAGAAATGCTCAAAAACAGCTAACATCATAGATAAATACATGTGTACTTGTGTGTGTGCGCTGCGCGTAAGTTAGGAGCATTGGCTATTGTACGAAGGATTTTGGATTGAAAGGATTGGATGCGTTGGAGATTGGAAGCCTTGGCAGAACCCCAGAGTTCAAGTCCATAAGTCCACATAGGTTTGAGTACTGCATTGTATATAAGTCGTTTTGTTTTCAAAGTTAATTTAGATCTTTTGTCTAGTAGTCTTAGTAAAAGTTTATAATGTCTGTTCATTTCTTGTATTTTAAGTCTCGTATGAGGATTTCAAGTTAGTCGTTTGTCGAGTATGAGGCCTAGATAGCGGACTTCGCTATTTAAAGAGATCGGACTGTTGTCAAGGTACACTTACGTTTTGTGTCGTTCTCCTTCACTCTCCACTTCAGTATTTCTATGATTTATTTTAAAATATACAAAAAAAAGTGACCAATGTATTTAAAAATTAATCGACCACAATAAATATCCCTCTAGATAACCCAAAAAAACCTTGAGAGATCAAAATAAAAATAAAAAATCCAAAAATGAAATAATTGTTGTTTATTTCCACTTTGTTATTATTCTAACGAAGACTGGTTGGTCAAGGTTGAGGTTTGTAGGCGGTGCTTGTTACTCAGAATAAATACATGATGTTATTACTTAACTAATCTGATACAAAGTAGTCAGCAAGTTTCTCAATGAAAAAAAATTACTCAGTAAATTACTCCACAATTAATTAATTATATAAAATAATTAATAATAAAAAATTCAATATTTTTTATTATTAATTATATTATGTTATTAATTAATTGTGGAGTAATTTACTGAGGAATTTTTTTTCATTGAGAAACTTGCTGACTACTTTGTATCAGATTATTAAAATATAAAATAATATAATTATTATTATATTTATATTTTTTTTTATTACTACATTAAAGCCTATTAAGGCTTATTGTAGAGAGTTCGGGTTCAATTTGAATATACATCCGATATAATAATAAAGTAAGAATATTACAGCTTAATAAATTTCTAAATATATAAATATTATAATAAATGCGCACTTTTACTTGTATACATGCAGCCAAGAGAAATGCAAAACAGAAACAATATATAATTTTATATACATACCTACACATATATGTACATTTTATAATGACTGTAAATAAAACCAAAGTAATAAACATTAAGTCAAACCACTTTGTACTTAAACTGTATATAACAAGTATTTAACAAGAACTTAATGTGATAATCTCAACATTAATTTTTTTTTTTTAATTATAGGTATAATTATATATTTTAATAATCTGATACAAAGTAGTCAGCCAGCTTTAACTACGAGGTCATATCGCCTACTACCAGAGCGCTCTTTCGTCACTTTGGTGGACATGAGCCCGACTCTACTGTGGGAGTCCTAAATTTTGCCTACCCTAAATTTTTATTCATCTAGGGCAGGGGTCTTTAACGAGTACCTGACATCGTACAGGCTCGGGACCATCGCTTAACGTCCCATCCGAAGGACGGCGTGCTTAAGTTTATTTTACCTCCCAGATAAAATAAACTAAGGGCCTCGGTCGGGCTACGAACCCACGATCTTGAGCTCAGAAGTCAAGCACGCATACCACTGAGCTACCGGCGCCCTCTTTACCTTAATAGATAAATAAATTGTATTAATCTATTAATATTAAGGTATCTAGTTGTGTAGGTTTTAATAATTCTACTTTCTTATGGCTATAGTATGAGAAAGTATATTAATCGTGTAAAAATTTGAGATCGAGTTTAGAACGGATCCAAAAATATTATATTCTGACTATAATAATTACATTAAAGTTTAAAAAACACATTGATATCGAGTTTAAATTAAAATTTTCAGCCGTTAAAGAGATAGGGAACATTCTAGTTCAATTTTTAGGGTGAGTGAATATTTTTTTTAGTCATTTTATATTCAACTTTAATAATTTTATCTAAAAATTTTAATATGTTTACATTTTCTATTTTTAACCTCGATCTTCTAAAACTATCAACAGACGTAGTAGTATCGATATTGGATCGATATGCAGAACTATCGATAGCGATGATAGTACAATCTATAGTTTATGTATTGTATGGTTACCTCATCAAGGCTTGTTGAAAAAAAGTAGACCTCATATATTTTAGTCTTACAAAACTCATTAACTAAAGAAAAAAAAAAAAGAAAAAATTGGGAATTGTCGCGAGCTGGATACAGATAAGGCAAAGAAACTATGTTTTATTCATAAAAAAAAAAAACAGATATATAATATATAGGATTTTTGACATAAATATAAATTATTATGAATACTAGTGTAAGTTTTGAAAATCCCCAAATGTGCGCAAAGTAAACAAATATGTAGAGGAAGGCGTCGTTGAATCACAATGTACTTCCCCAGCTCAATCAAGTGAGTTTTCGTTCTCACTCTAAAACCAATATTCTAAAAAGCAATAGTTGACTTACAGAGAGCTTTCTGAATCCTAATATTAAATTTCGTATCGATACATTGTTTACATCGGCAGTTATTAGGGTTTTTAGGAGCCCTTTTCTTGGATTAGGCCGAAAATCAATAGGTATCGTCATTTAGGGGTTTCTGGATACATATATAAAGTTTTGTGTCGATACATTCATTACATCGGCAGTTATTAGGGTTTTTTAGGAGCCCTCTTCCTTTTGGATTAGGCCGAAAATCAATAGGTATCGTCATTTAGGGGTTTCTGGATACATATATAAAGTTTTGTGTCGATACATTCATTACATCGGCAGTTATTAGGTTTTTAGGAGCCCCACCTATAATGTGATATATAAAAAATATAAAATTTAGGTGGAAACATAACATCGAATATCTGACCGATTTCATAACTTCCCCTATACTTCGAAAAGCTGGGAAAATAAAATAAAATAAATATTAGAATTTGGGAAAATGTAACCAATATAATATCAAAGTGCTTCAATATAATATTATGTAGACCGCGGCCCACACATTCCCGATATCAAGGAGGATTCGTAGAAAAAATATATATATTTAAAAATAATTAATAAATAGTAATAATAATTTGTATTTAATTATTTTAATAGTAACTAATAATAGGGAGCCATGATGACCGAGCGGGCTAGAGCGTAGGGCTTTGATCGCATGGTCTCATCATGGTATGCGGGTTCGAATCCCGTCCGGGAGTAAGTTCTATTTCGTAGATAGATCTCTCTCCCGGGGATGTCGAAAATAACTAGATAACACAGTGACATGGCTAATATGCACAGTATACAAAGCCACATAAAATATATATATACATATATATGTATATATATATTTTATATTATCATATTTCCTATATATATATAAATATATATATATATATTTTATATTATCATATTTCCTGTAGAAATTTTGGCTGGTCTTATAAATTTTTTTTTTTGTTATTTTGGCCTTATGTACGATGCATATTAGCCATGACTTGTAAATGTGTATCTAGTTATTTACAACATCCTTGGCCCCGGGAGAGAGTTCTATCTACGAAATAAAACTCACTCCCGAACGGGACTAGAGGCGGGTTCATGTCCACCAGAGTGACGAAAGAGCGCTCTGGTAGTAGGCGATATGACCTCGTAGTTAAAGCCCGGGCATGAGTCATAATAACTAACTATATATTTTATGAAATAGACAATATTTTGAAAAAATAATATGAGTCTGACTCTACTGTGGGAGTCCTAAATTTTGCCTACCCTAAATTTTAATTCACCTAGGACAGGGGTCTTTAACGAATAACTGACTGTACAGGCTCGGGACCATCGCTTAACGTCCCATCCGAAGGACGGCATCCTTAAGTTTATTTTATCTTCCAGATAAAATAAACTAAGGGCCTCGGTTGTGTTTTGAACTTGAGCTCAATAGGCAAGCATGCATACCACCGGTGCCCCTTTTTTTAAACATAATTTACCTCAAATAGATGAGTCAGTCCAGTTAATTTGAGTTTTATTTACAGTTCATATCTTAAGAAGTGGTAATAATTGTCACAAAATTGTTAATAATTTTCCTCATCACACTTTTCACAATTATCATTGTGAATAATGGAGGGAGAGGCAACACAAAGTGACCTATATCAAGATGTTTCACCCTTGAAACAGAAAACTAAGATGGCGGAACTTCAAAGGACAACTTAACTTAGTTTAGTCCTTATCAAACTACATCTTGAAGTAAACTAAACACAGCGCACGCGCATAAATTTCTCATAATTTAACATACAAGGTGAATCACGTTTGTATATATCACGTCTTTAGTTTTATATCACGTCTTTAGTTTGTGTCTCGTAAATTGGTACTTGACAGTTAGGGGACAAGGTTACCCAGCTAGGCGAAGGGTAGGGGAAGTTATACAATCGGTCAGAAATTCGAAGTTGAGTTTATACCGGAATTTCATGTTTTCCGACACCCTGATACCAAAAATGAAAAAAAAAAAATTGTCTTTGCGTCTCTGAACAGGAAAACTCAAGATAATCATAATGTAAAAATAACGGGAATTTTCGGGTTTTTCAAAATAATTTTATTTATTCGTCTACATCAATGTTATCCCCTTCAAAATAGTCCCCATTAGATATTATACACTTATGCCAGCGCTTCTTCCAATCCCCGAAACACTTCTGGAACTCGATCTTTGGGATAGCATTTAGTTCTCTATGCTTGTAAAACGACGGCCCTTTAAGGTTCTTTTTATTGTTGGGAACAGAAAACAGTCACACGGAGCCATGTCTGGCGAATATGGAGGCTGGGGCATCATTACAGTGTTGTTTTTGGCCAAAAATTCACGAACAAGCAATGAAGTGTGAGCAGGTGCATTATCGTGGTGCAAAAGGCATGAATTGTTTCGTCACAAATCCGGGCGTTTTTTTCGGATTGCTTCACGCAAACGGCGTTGCACTTGTAGGTAGTACTCCTCATTGATCGTTTGACCTTGCGGCAAGAACTCATGGTGCACTATGCTGTTAAAATCGAAAAACACAGTGAGCATGATCCTCACATTCGACCCAACTTTTCGAGCGTTTATACCACTCGTAAACCCTAGTTTTACTCATAGCAGACTCACCAAAAGCAATATTTAACATTTCTAAAACTTTGCTGCACTTTATTCCATTCTCATAGCAAAATTTAATGCAAGTTCTCTGATCCATTTTGTAAACAAATAAATAATCGCCGATCGTCTCAAAACACATGTAACCTCTTTGACAGCTGACAGTAGACTAAACATCCGGTTTGGCTGACATTGTGTAGATACTTTTCAGACATGTTTACCAACACAACAACGAAAAAATCGCACGAATTGGACTAATACAACCCGCGAAATTACAAAATTCCCGTTACTTCTTGAACACACCTCGTACATCTCGAGAAAACTCTACTGGCTTTGTAATGAATGTATCTATACAAAACTTCATATGTAGATTCAAAACCGCATAAGGAAAAGACTTATTAATTTTCAGCGGAATAGAGTGAATCTACTCGACTCTACGCTCGACTTAAATACCCCGACAAATGATGATTTCATGAATTTATCGACACAAATTTAGTATGATTTAGAAGCCATTATGTAAGTCAACTATTGATCATTAGCACGAAAATTTAATTGATTAATTCCTTCTGAAGAAGTACACTGACGGTGATTCCCCGATTTTTTTTAATATTTATAGAATCATGAAAACAAGAAATTCATGTGAAAATTCAACACCGAATTCCTGACCGATTACGTAACTTCCCGGTAGCTCACAGGTTTTTTATCTGAGTGGTAAAGTCTTGAGGACGCCGTCTTTCGGATGGGACGTTAAGCGATGGCCCTGAGCCAGCAAGATGTCAAGGTACTTATTTGAGACCCATACCTAAGGTAACATAACCTGGGTAGGCAAAATGTATCCCACAGTAGAATCGGGCTCATGCTCTTTCCTCGCTCTGGTAGTAGGCAATATGACCTCATTAAAGCCCGGGCATGAGTCACAATAACTAATTTCCCCTATACTTCGTATAGCTGGGAAGTAAAATTCGATTGATAAAAAAGACGGAGTATTGAATTGGGATGCTATCTTTGGAAAGATATGACGTACGTGAGACCGAATCGATAACCAAATACAGACTGATAAAGCGAAATACGCTGACGGAAAATTATTTTTATTATTTTTTTCATAGTTACCTGATAACATTATCAGTCTGTAATGGATTAAAATCAATCTTATTCATCATAAATTTATTTTAAGGGTTTCGTAGATCAGAAATGAAACCATTTTAACGACTTTGACGTATGACCACTCCTCTATCCCACGGATATCTGGAGCTATATTAATGAAACTGAAGCAAAAAAAAAAAAAGTCATCGATTAATTACCGACAACGTACTTCCCCAGAACGAATTAATCAATTAACTTTTCGCCCCTTCCCCCCCCCTCCAAAACCAGTCGACCTATTGCGCTAATATTCAACAGTTGCCAAGGGCTCCTAAATCTTCATACTAAATTTTGTGTGAATAAATTCATTACATCGGCAGTTATTAGGGTTTTTGACTTGCGCCTTGATTTAGGGTAGCAAAATCCCATAATTGAGTCGGGCTCATGTCCACCAGAATGATGAAAGAGCGATCTGGTAGTAGGCGATATAACCTAGTAGTTAATGCCAGGGCATGAATTATAATAAATAACCAGAAGTCCTTGAGTAAGATATCTACATATATACTACTTCAACTAAAAAAGTTTATGTTAGATGAAACTTATTCGGAAAAGGGATTTTTTTCTCATTGTTCAAAAATAGTAAAATAACCATAATAAAAAAAAATTGTGTTTTATATTCTAAAACATTATTTGATACGTAGCTTTCATTTTTTTTTTTTTTTTTTGGTAGAGTTCCTCCATAGATATCCTCTTTAAGGTATGTCGAACCTAGGTTTTAATCATTATTTTTTATAATTTATACAGTACTACTAATTTATTTTTCTTATTTTTCTCTTTTAGGTATTTTTATTAGCTTTATATTTATTTATTTCATTTATTTATATATATTTATATTCTATAAATATTCTTATTTTGTTTTCTTTCTTTTTTTATATTTTCCACATTGTGACCTGAGGATGGGACGCGATAATGTCCCAAAATGTCGTCATGAAAAAGACAGTTCCGAAAAAGTTGTCAAAATGTTTAATTAAATTTAAAAAAATATACTGTATTTATTATATACTTTATCTACTGTTGTATAATATTATTATTTTTGTACTCATATTTTCAAGTATTTATTTATTAATTTCTTCTTACTTTAGTAGTATTGTTAACTCTAATCCATGTGTCAGAACTCTAAGAGTTAATATCTGTTTAAGTATCTAAATTATAAGCTATCTTAATGTAAACACTATGACGTATTCTATTGCCATGTTATGGTTTAACGGAAATAAATATTATTATATTATTATTATTATTATTATTATTATTATAACTAGCTTTTCAACGTGTGCTTTGAGGGCGCCGGTAGCTCAGTGGTATGCGTGCTTGTCTTCTGAGCTTAAGAACGTGGGTTCGAAACCTGACCGAGGCCCTTAGTTTATCTTATCTGGGAGGTAAAATAAACTTAAGCACGCCGTCCTTCGGATGGGACGTTAAGCTATGTTCCTGAGCCTGTACGATGTCAGGTACTCGTTGAAGACCCCTTCCCTAGCTGAATAAAAATTTAGGGTAGGCAAAATATAGTACTCGAACAGTAGAGTCGGGCTCATGTCCACCAGAGTGACGAAGCCCGGGCATGAGTCATAATAACTAACTACTGTATGCTTTGTAAAATTTTTGTTTTTTTGTCCTTGCCAGTGAGGGTTGGTCTAATTGTTTCTGATAATGGTATCACTCGTAGCGATAACACTCCCATCCTCTGTCATATATTACCATAGACACAAGGACACTAGCTACATACAAGGTTCAGAGAGTGTCACATCAGCAGGGTTACTTCATTATGTGTACTTTACATACTTGAAATTTGATGTTCAATTTTCATTGGAATTTCATGTTTTCCGATCCAGACCCCCCCCCCCCCCCCCCCCCAAAAAAAAAAGTTGTTTTCGGAGAATTATCGGCTATGTACTGTAGTGGAAATCTATGGAAGTCCAGTATGATTACTTCTTGAATGGTTTTTCTGAAGAATGTTTTAATATCTCGAAGTATTCTCATATTGTCGAAGTAATGTCAGGTATGTAAACCTGAATAGGCAAAATTTAGGTCTTCTACTGTAAAGTCCGTCTTATGTCCACCAGAGTGACGACAGTAATAGATAAGCCCAGGCATTAGTCACTATCTTAGATTATGTAGAGAATTAACTGAAGATTAAATCTTAAACTTATATTTTGTTCGTTAGATGCCCATCAGGAAATTGTCTCATTTCCGCAACCTTCCAGCCAATTTTGTGTTTGATATGAGCAATGTAAACATAACGGTTTACTGACCAAATTAATCGACCACGTTTTCTACTCTTTGCGTTTTGCGAATGCGACGTTTTCCCTACTTCGCTGCGGGTCACTTACGTTCCTCACGAACAAAATTGCAGCTCGGGTTTCACATCCCGATGACAATGTACAAATAGAATCTGCCTAGACAGAGTAGAGCCACATTAACATTGTTTGAAGTGTTTATAGGAAGAGCGGAAACTTACATTGTACATCTAAACTTCATTAACGTTAAACTGACATAATCTTTTCATGTTGGAGAAAATTTCCATCTTCTCTCAATGTTTTTATTTTCACTATCTTAACCTAGGAAGTTATTGTAATCGTGTAAAAATCCGAGATCGAGTTTTCAACGAAATTTCCAATTTCATGGTCCCCTGAATACATTTTGACCATTTCCGCAATGGTGTCTGTCTGTGTGTAAGTAATTAGAAAGTTGTGAGAGCTCTATCGAAATTTTATATATGAATCCAGAAACCTCTAACGACGACACCAATTGTTTATCAGCCAAATCGACCAAAGGGAAAAGAGGGGGATTAGAGGGGAGACACAAAATTTCATATGTGATTCCAAAAACCAAATCCTTATTGGACGATACTTATTATTTTTCACCAAAATTGGCAGAAGGAAAGGAGGGATCAGAGTAGGCTCAACTCAAAAAATCCAAAAACTATGATGAACGTATCGACATGAAATTTCATATTTAAAGTCAAAATCCAATGTGGACCTGTCAAATTTCAGTGATATCGGCTGAAGGGGAGGGGGCTCAATTCATAAACCCCAACAACTGACGATGTAATGAATTTGTCCATATAGAATTTGGTACGATGATTTAGGAGTCAATGTAAATCAACTGTTGAATATTAGCGGAAACGGTTAACTGGTTTTGGAGGGGGCGCGAAAAGTTAATTTATTAATTCGTTCAGGGGAAGTACATTTCCGATGATTTTTTTATATTTTGTTATTTTATTTATTAATATGAATAAATAACCACTTATTAAGCAGAATTATTTTAATGGCTTGTATTTCAAGAATGAATAGTTAACGGTTCAAAATTAAAATTACTGTTTAATGAATGTTCGTTAAATCCACAAATTATTTATTCTTTATGTAGCGCGGGTTAGTATTAAATGGATTGTAGGCTATTCGTTTTATTAGAGAGTTTCTATAAGGTCACCCAGGTTACAGAACTACGGTACAGAAACTACCCTATTTAAATATGTATATTTGTGTGAGAGGGCGCCGGTAGCTCGTATACGTGCTTGTCTTCTGAGCTCAAGATCGTGGCTTCGAAACCCGTCCGAGGCCCTAAGTTTATTTTATCTGAGAGGTAAAATAAACTTAAGCACGCCGTCCTTCGGATGGGACGTTAAGCGATGGTCCCGAGCTTGTATGATGTCAGGTACTCGTTAAAGACCCCTACTCTAGGTGAATAGAAATTTAGGGTAGGCAAAATTTAGGACTCCCAGGGTAGAGTCGGGCTCATGTAGTAGGCGATATGACTTCGTAATTAAAGCCCGGGCATGAGTCACAGAACCTAACCTATATATGTGTGTGTTTCCGTTCGCACTATATCTTCTAAACGATACAAATTCTGATTAAACCTTGCATAAAAATTGCTTTTGTAAAAGGATCAACCTATCTTAAGCGCTATTGCTTATCTGTCAAAGTGAACGGTGGTTAGTTGGGATAGCTAAACGACGTATAGGGGAAGTTATGTAATTGGTCAGAAATTTCATGTTTTCCGACCCCTTGATTCCAAAATGAAAAAAAAAAAAAAATGTGTTTTCGTGAATATGATGAGAATGAATTTATCGATATGAAATTTTATATATTTAAATTCAAAACGCCATAAGGATGAAAACTTTTAATTTTCAACGAAATCGGACGAAGAGAGGGGGACTTGACTCAAAAACGCTAATAACTATACTTATAACGAATATATCGACATACAATGTAGTACGAAGATTCAGAAGCGTCTACGTAAGTCAATTACTAATTTTTAGCCCAAACGGTTCAATGGCTTTGGAGGGACTTCATTGATTAATTCGTTCTGGGGAAGATTTATATTTTAAGATCCCTGCATATCGACTAGAAATGTAATATGTGGATTTAGAATTGATAGGGAGAGAGATAACTTACTAAAAATTTGCAAACCTCTTGCCGACTACCAATTGCCCAATACAAACCATTCAAAAATTACAAAATATGAGTTGAGGAAAAAATTAACAATGATTCTCTAATGTTCATGAAGTCCCGACGACCTAGCGATGGTAACCGCTACCAATCGAGGATCTAAATCTATATTTTGAACGTGTTTACCTGCCCTTGTTAAAGTTCGTTTTTGTTTTTTACCCGTCATATTTGCTATCGCGTATCACCTCACATACGAATGTGTCTCTTTAGATTATCTCCTAATGGAGGAAGTTCACAACGTCACTTAACCTTATCACTTACAAGCACCTGTGTCAACTGTGCTACCACTCCTAGAAGTTAATCGTTCTATTTTCTCATCGCTTCTAATGACTCCATACCCCATTAGTATATCTCTTCAGTATATGTCTTCTCCCTTTGGTCTGTGAAGAGAAAACACTTCACCAGGAGATTATTTGAATTTTCATAATTTTTTTTTGGCCTTATGGTCAATGCATATCAGCCATGACACAAGGGGGGATTTTTATAATATGTGCTCAGATTTTCGATAGGTTGGGTTAGGTTTTATGACTCATGCCCGGGCTTTAACTATGAGGTCATATCGCCTACTACCAGAGCGCTCTATCGTCACTCTGGTGGACATGAGCCCGACTCTACTGTGGGAGTCCTAAATTTTGCCTACCCTAAAGTTTTTATTCACCTAGGGCAGGGGTCTTTAACGAGTACCTGACATCGTACAGGCTCGAGGCCATCGCTTAACGTCCCATCCGAAGGACGGCATGCTTAAGTTTATTTTACCTCGATTTTCGATAGGATCAATAGTACTAATGTATCGCGTAGCAACGAATTATAAAATATATTTTAGTTAGTTTTTTATGGGTTCGTAGCCTGACCGAGGCCCTTAGTTTATTTTATCTGGGAGGTAAAATAAACTTAAGCACGCCGTCCTTCGGATGGGACGTTAAGCGATGGTCCCGAGCCTGCACGATGTCAGGTACTCGTTAAAGACCCCTACCCTAGATGAATAAAAATTTAGGGTAGGCAAAATTTAGGACTCCCACAGTAGAGTCGGGCTCATGTCCACCAGAGGGACGAAAGAGCGCTCTGGTAGTAGGCGATATGACCTCGTAGTTAAAGCCCGGGCATGAGTCATAAAACCTAACCTAACCTAGTTAGTTTTTTATGAAAAATCATAAAAATTAAGAATAAAATAAACTAAATGTGATGTGGCAAAAACAAGACTTTCTTATAACAACCCACGCACCAGATCACTCATCACTCAAAATAAAACTTGCTTTATACGTAAGTTAGTTATTATGATTCATGTCCGGGCTTCATCTATGAGGACATAACGCCTGCTACCAGAGCGCTCTTTCGTCACTCTGGTAGAGATGAGCCCGATCCGACTGTGGGAATCCTAAATGTTGTCAGGTTTATTTACCAAGGGTAGGAATCTTTAACAAGTACCTCACATCGCACCGGGACCATCCGAAGGACGTCATGCTCAACATTTCTTTATTCTGAAACAACATACTAAATTTCATTTTGATACATTGTTGACTTAAGCCCTCTCCTCTGATCCTCCCATTCCCTTGGGCGTATTTGACTGAAAATTGATAAGTGTCGTCCTTTTTGTGTTTTTATTCATATCAGACTCAGAGAGCCGGTAAACGGTTATTCGGGAACAACATTTCATATCGATACATTCATTACATCGGAAATTGTTATAGTAAAGAAAGAATGGTATTGGTAATTATTATACAGAAAAGGATATTGACGATAAATAATGATATGAAAGTTTATGGAGAATTTTGTGAGCCGAAATAGGGCCAATCTACGATGTCAGGAAAGACATTCTTCGTCGATAATTGTGGTAGTAATTGTGGATATAGATGCGTTGAGAGCATATTTCGTCGTTATTAGTATTTTAATGCTGTGGAAGCATTCTTCGTCGATCGTCGTTAATAATTGATACCTAAGTGGGGTATTTGGAATGAGATATGATAGCAGGAAAATGAAGATTGATAGTTAAAAAAAAAAAAAAAGGAATTTTATTACCAAGGCACATGTATCGATGAATAATAAAGAATTTAAGGAGAATTTGAGGAATAAATAATAAAGAATAAATAATTTAAAGTAATAATTAATTAAAGAAGCCGACAGTACAAAGCTGATAAAATATGAGACAGACAGACAGGACGAAGTTGATAAAGTACGAGACAGACTAACATATTCAAGCCATTTTTTAAAGCCATCGTTATATATTGTAAAAAATTGTAATATAGTATAAGATTGTACAGTGTAATATAAGAAGTGTTCAGAAGTGAGTGAAGTTACAGCCAAGTGAAGAGAAAAAATTACGTCGCTACCTTAACTAATGTATCTCCGCAATTTTTTTAATCAAAGGGAGGCAATTGTGATATATCGCATATCCCAGAACGATTGTTAATTATAGTTATGAGAGCGACCACGAGAAGCGCACTAGTGGAAGATACATGAAGTGGAGGGGATGGAAATTGGAGGATTCCTCGCTGAAGTGCGGTATGAAGGAGAGTCGTGGTTGAAGTGTCAGAGGAGTTAGTCGGTCCTAGATGAGCTGTCGGGGCAGACAGACAGAGAGTCGTGGCTGATGTGTCAGAGGAGGTAGACAGTCTTCAGTCAGCTATCAGAGGAGTTAGTCGGTCCTCGTTCAGCTACGAGAAAGGAGTCAGAGTTGAGCTATTGAGGGAGAAGACATTCCTGGCTGAGCTGTGGGAAGAAGGAGACTCCTGTTTGACCGGACGTAGGAGACCGAAGACTCTAATTTTGCTGCTAGAGGGAAATCATCCCTGCTGCCTACTTCAAAGGGACTGGAAGTTCCTCAATCGTCGTGAATTCTGGAGGAGAGGCCACAGGCTTGAGTGTGGTTAGAAAAAGAAGGCTTACAAGGTAACGGAATCATTTATTTTACATTTCTCCGACATCGAGACGAATGGCTGGATGATCATCAATAGACACCTTCATGTTGCGGGAGTTACCAGAACATTTAAGTTTATATAATTTATTTCATGTTTGATAGATATTTTATTCCAGATGTGCGATTATGGAGGGACGCCTCACTAATATATGTCAATAATTTTGTTAATAAATGTATGTTGTCTTATAAATTGTTCTCTAAATTCTCTACAGCCTAGTTCACCTTCTGAGTACGCATGTTAACCCCAAAAGTAAAATCATTTTCATAGTAATTAATAAAAGTTTAAAAGACCCTAAGAAAGACCATCACAATTTATGGTGGATTGTGCCGGGTACGAAAGAAATCCGGTGAGATAAGAGAACAATTTATAATTTATATTGATTTATATCTATTATATTATTTTGTATTTTAAAAATGGCTGAAGGGACAAGGTCAAAAATACGTGAGTCAATGACAAAGGGTGACCAGAGGGAGGACGAAGAGACGAATGGAGAATTAGTATTAGAGACAAACGAAACAACGAAAAAGACGACAGACAGAAACAGTAGTTTAGACATTGAAACATTAATGAAATTTATGACAGAAAGTAATGAATTAAATAATAAATTGTTAATGACAAAGATGACAGAAAGTAATGAAAGAATAGAATCAAATATGACATCAATTATGACAGAGATGACAGAAAAAATAGAATCAAATATGACATCAATTAGGACGGAGAATAAATTGTTCATGACAAAGATGACAGAGAACATAGAATCAATTAGGACAGATATACGAAATGGTTTCCGAGAATTGAGCATAAAAATTGAGGACGTGACCGATCATAATAAACAATTACAGACTGACATGGACATTCAGGGACAAGAATTAACTACGGAAACTGTACAACAAGGGGACATAATAGAAAAAGAAATAGTAGATACGAAAACAGAACTGACAGACGAGTGCAAACCAAGGTGAGACCAAAGCCCTACGCTCTAGCTCGCACGGCCACCATGGCTCCCTAAATATATATTTAAATTTATTACATAACATCGTCTAAAGAAAAGTCATCGGTGATTTGAAGGCTATATCTATGGTCACGGGGAATAAGTTGTTAAGTCGAAAAATGGCCAAAATGAGTTGTGTACTGTGATCATCTCCCAAACCATCTGAAGAAGTTGGGAGCTCAGAACTCTAATACTATCGGAATTATAATGATGTTGGTTTCTTGGTATCTCGTAAAATTGTGTATGTTCTTGGTTAAATCAACTTCTTTGAGGAATCATTCACGAGATAACTGCATTTATTCACTACGGCAGACTACTCCAAGTGAAGAGGGCATTTTTCGGTTAAATCAACTATAGAGAGGCATCATTCATGAGTATTTCAAAAAGTGTGGTCAATAATTAGGTAAGTGATGGGGAATGATTAGGTAACTAAGGGAAAATCCAAGAAAGGATTAACAATATTCATTTTCATTCACTCCTATAGATTTAGAAGGTATATGATTAATAATGATGCAAACATAATTTATTTATTCCAAAAGCTGGATTTACACGATTAATGCAAAAGTAAAGAAGAATTGCCCTGAAAAGTTACGAATTTAGAATTTCCAATTTATTCCTTGTGACCACAGAAATACTACCCTAGCACGAATTAATTATTAATTAATTATTTTGGCTAAATATTTAATATACATAGTGGTTTCTGAATCCTTATACTAAATTTTGTATCGATATATTTATGACATCGACAGTTAATAGACTTCTTGTGATAAGTCACTCCCTAATCCCTCCCTTCCCTTTCGTCGATTTGACTGAAAATCAATATTTGGCGTTCTTATGGGGTTCTAGATATAAAATTTCGTGTCCATACATTCATTCCTAACGACAGTTATATTCACAAGAATTTTTTTTCTTTTTTTGGATTCAGGTCGGAAAACATTAAATTTCGTTGTAAACTGGGCATCGAATTTCCGACAGATTACATAACTTCTCCTATACTTCGTACAGCAGAGAAAGTAAATCAGTGATAAGAAACGGGAACTACAGCTTCCACAGTCTCTCACTAGATGCCACTAGTAGAATAAATCAACTCAAAATATTCATGAAAATAAATTAATTCTTGAATAATTCAACAATGAACGTATTAGATTTAAAAACATATACATAAAAGGAATAAACATAAGCATATTAATGCCAAAAAGCAAAACTAAAAAAAATGTAATCATTTCCTATGTTTTTATGATAACATACCGTTATGTGTGACTCATAGAAAACGGTGCTAAGCAGTCTTCATACTCAAGTAACTTACGCCGTGGTTTTTCTGTAAATTTACGTACTTAGTGTGAAAATATCTATATCAAGTACTGTTTCACTTCCCCGAGCTAAAAGAGGTATAGAGGAAGTTATGTAAACATACACCAATTCAATGTTTTATAACAGGAATTCCATTTTTCCTGACCCCCTGATTACTGGTAATAGGAAAGTAATGAGTTGGCGACTAGTCTGTAATGCCAGTATGAAATGATTTTGAGAAGGGGAGGGAAAAGAGTGCTCTGTAAGCGTGGTTGGTATAAGAAAGTCCTGTTCAAGTTTATATTCTTCAGGCCGCAATAACTTTTGTCGAATTGATCCTATCTCAAATCTGAGGACTTAGGAACATTTTTGGTGAGTATCAATTTTTCGATAGGACTAACCGTTTTCGGGTAAATCGAGGAAACATCTAAAAATATGTTAGACATTTCATGTATCTCGAAAACCGGACAACATGTGAAAAATGTTATTTCATATAAATTATGTATCTTAATATTCTCTACAACTATTACATGAAAAGATTTTTGATTAGGTCATAAACGTAAGCTGTATCTTGTTAAATGTAGTTAGGTCCCGGGGGAAAGTGGTCTCAATTTTTGTACAATTTCGGTCAAAATCTAATCAAGACCTAAGTTAAAACATGTGACCTCTTCATTCCAAATTTCAAGTTCATAGGTACACTCGTTTTTGCGGTAGAGAGCTCACAATATTTCAATCACATACACAGACAGATATGGACCTTGAAACGTGAAAATAGTTGAACCTCGATTTCGGATTTTCGAACGATTACAAAAATGAAAAAAAAATTAAAATATATCCAGTATGTCCAGTGAACACGATAACTCTTAAGGCTAGTACAGACATGCGAGCAGCGAACGGAGCACTGTTCGGCTCGTTTTCAGTTTTCAACGAACACACTCCAAGCCGAACAGAGATGAGCCGAGCATTTGGATGCTCCACAACCATACTAACGAACATAACCTGCACAAGTTAACCTGCAGATAACAAATTTACGTTTATTTGTGTATCATTTTATTACTATTCAAAATCTTCAATCAGAAAACGCTGAAGGTAGGTAGCTACTTACGTAATTAATTTACATATTTGTAGTACAATTAATACGGATACGAATTTATTATGATACGTAATTTATTTTTACATGTAAATTGTTTAAAATGAACACTTTTTTAGGAAAAGTATTTGAATAATTCCTCCCAAGCATCCAATCTCTTTATTTTATTAAAATGTAATTTGTGTTTTAAATCCCATATGACTGGGTACTGTCTCATAGCCTGAGCAAACTGAATTTGAAGCTCCTGAGACCAGTCTTCAGAAGCCATAATAAAATATAATTTATTGAATAATATTTAAATATATATTTAATTAAAAAAAAAAAAAAAAAAAAAAGAACGTGCACTTCCAAAAACCTAAATATTTGAGAAGGTTATAATATTGGTTATAAACAACAGTGCTCGGGTGAAGTCGAGACGGTTCGGCTTGGTACCAGTCCACACACACCGCAGCCCGAGCCGAACATTCCTTTGATGGTTCGTCAAAAAACCGAAAACAGGTGGAGCAGACCCCGAGCCTCCCTTGTTCGTCGAGCGCCTGCGCACTTCATCCCCAGGCATGCGCACTGACTAATGTTCGGCTCGTTGCTCGCGTGTCTATACGCCTCTTTAACAGAATGAATGTATCTACACAAACATTTTTTTTTGTACATTCAGAACCCTCAAAAGGATGACAGGTATTGATTTTCAGACAAATTGGGGAAGGGGAAAGTGGGGATTAGGAGAGAGGGGAGGTAAGTGGGAAGGGATGGAGGTCTATGAGGTCATAACGCCTACTACCAGAGCGTTCTTTCATACCACTGGTGGATAGCCCCACTCTACAGTGGGAGTCTCTTTGCCCACTCTACAGTGGGAGTCTCTTTGCCCACTCAGGTTTTGTTATAAAGGGTAGACATCTCACATAATAACGTATCAACCGAAAGACGTAGTGATAAAGGGTTTTAAAGGTTTGTAGGGTCTTAATTGATTAATTCGTTCTGGGGAAGTACAATCCCGCTGATTCATCCACGACCTTGTAAAAGAATCGATCAAAACATTCAATATTTGGTTAAGAATTAAGATTCCTATAAGATCCCCGTATATCGAATAGAAATTTAATATGTGAATTTATAAGTTGATGTGGAAGACATCTCTTGATTTTCAGACAAGTATATTCTCTTATAGAGAGAGCGGTAACTTACTACGAACTTGCAAATCTCTCGCCAACTACCAATTATAAATTAACCATTAAAAATTACAAAATATATTCGAGCTGGAGAAAAAAAAATTAACAATGATGCTCTAATGTCCATGTCAAGGGTGCCGGAGTCTCAGAGGAGCATATTTGTCTACTAAGCTCAAGATTGTGCATTCGAAACCCGGCCAAGGACCTTAGAATTTTCTTATCTGGAAGGTAAATATGGATGGATAATATACTACTAAACTTGGTTACTAAACCTGGGTTGGCAACATTTAGGACTCAAATAGAAGAGTCGGGATGTACAGCAGAGTGACGAAAGAGTTCCCTGGTAGTAGGCGATATGACCTCGTAGTTAAAGCCCGGCCATGAGTCATAATAACTATTGATTTTCATTGAAATCGGTAAATTCCTAGTTCACAGCCTATTTTACATGGCTTCACTTATTTCACAGGTTGTCAAATAACATGTAGTCTGACCTCTCATAGATTTTTTATTTGTATTAGCTAGCCGGTTTCGAGGTTGCCCTCATCATCAGGCAGTCTGAAAATAGTAACTTCTCACTACATCAGCCATCTTCATGTTATTGGCTTCACTTATGTTCTTCAACTCAAGCGAGATGAACTTCGCTTTTGGGGGTGGATAGCGCTCTTCCTACCCAGAAATTTCTAGGTTCGAATCCTATCATCGGCAGTATTACGAGTTAGTTCTGTATCATTTTATAATATATGAAATGGAGAAGCAAATTGAACAATTAGTATT
This sequence comes from Aradus depressus, assembly GCA_963662175.1. NCBI lineage: Eukaryota > Metazoa > Arthropoda > Insecta > Hemiptera > Aradidae > Aradus > Aradus depressus. Next base: position 19,489,315 of record OY759226.1, on the reverse strand, counting down.
CAATTTTAGATTTACATAATAATTGAGCCATCTTATTTAAAATATTCAAAATGTACAAAATTCAATTATATTTCAGGATGAATTTCAATTAGTATAGAAATTTAAATTTAGGAGGAGATGAGGTTAGGTTTTATGACTCATGCCTGGGCTTTAACAACGAAGTCATATCGCCTACTACCGTCACTCTGCTCTTTCGTCACTCTGGTGGACATGAGCCCGACTCTACTGTGGGAGTCCTAAATTTTGCCTACCCTAAATTTTTATTCACCTAGGACAGGGGTCTTTAAGGAGTACCTGACCTCGTAAAGGCTCGGGACCATCGCTTAACGTCCCATCCGAAGGACGGCGTGCTTCAGTTTCTATTACCTCCCAGATAAAATAAACTAAGGGCCTCGGTCGGGTTTGGAACCCACGTTCTTGAGCTCAGAAGGCAAGCACGCATACCACTGAGCTACCGGCGCCCTCAAAGGAAGGAAGGAGATATGTTTAACATTTAATCTAATATGCTCGAGTACTTCCCCAGAACGAATTTATTAAATTTGCGTTCCCTCTCCAAAACCAGTCGACCGTTTGTGCTAATATCAATACTTGACTTACGTAGAGGCTCCTAAATCCTCATACTATTTGAGTTGAGCCCCCTCCCCTAAACCCCCCCCCCCTCCCATTCGGCCGATATTGCTGAAATTTGACACGTCACGTCTTCATTAGATTTTGACTTCAAATATGAAATTTCATGTAGATACATTCATTATATCGGCAGTTATTAAGGTTTTTGACTTGAGCCCCCTCCCATGAACCCCCCTCCCATTCGGCCGATATAGCTGAAATTTGACACGTCATGTCTTCATTAGATTTTGACTTCAAATGTGAAATTTCATGTCGATACATTCATTACATCGGCAGTTATTAGGGTTTTTGAGTTGAGCCCCCTCCCCTGAACCCCCCTCCCATTCGACCGATATCGCTGAAATTTGACACGTCACGTCTTCATTGGATTTTGACTTCAAATATGAAATATCATGTCGATACATTCATTACATCGGCAGTTATTGGGATTCTTGAGTTGAGCCCCCCTGAACCCCCCTCCCATTTGGCCGATATCGCTGAAATTCGACACGTCATGTCTTCATTAGATTTTGACTTCAAATATGAAATTTCATATCGATACATTCATTATATCGGCAGTTATTAAATTGTTGAGTTGATCACTCTCTGATCCCTCCTTCCCTTTGCCAATTCCGCTGAAAATTAATAGGTGTCGTTGTTAGAGGGTTCTGGATTCATAAATACAATTTCATGTCGTTACATTCATTCTATCGAGAGTTATCGTGTTCACAGACACAAACAGACATACATTTTTGGAATCAAGAGGTCATAAAACATGAAACTCCCCATCGATTTGTTGACAGATTACATAACTTTCCCTATACTTAGAAAAGCTGGGAAACTAAAAAAATCATTGGTGAATCACCCTCAATATACTTCCCCAGAACGAAATAATATAAAGAAATATATATATATATATATATATATATATATATATATATATATATATATATAAGGCCCTTACGCTTTCTTATCTAGGGAAGTAAAAATGAATGGGACGATTGGCTAGAACAGAGCCTGAAATGTAAGATACTCGTTAAAGGCCTTAGGCAACATGAGTTGGAAAATTTAGAAGTAGGATAGGGCTTATGTCCAACAGAGCGACGAAAGGGCTCTCTGGTAGTAGGCGATATGACCTAATAGTTAACTATATCCCCACTTATTAATATGTATCAGTTATATTCATGGCCCCCACAAGGGTGGGGCTGGTGCAACTTTGGCTGCAGGGTCCGGGCCCAAGGGGGTCCGGGTCCCGTCCTTTTTATTTTAGTAGATTTTGCAAGGGATCATAGCTTAAAAAGGCAAAATATATAATTATAAGAAAATTTAGTATAATAGATACATATTCTAGTTGTGCGAGTTATTAAGTGATAAAATACGACAGGAAATAGTATTGTCTTACGCTGGTTTTTCAGCTTTTCAGGCCAGATCAAAATCTTTTCCAACTGACCTCTCAGGGAAACGTTTCCATGAAACATTGTTGTACATGAAAACAGCAAACAATAGAACGAGATAAATTTAATTTATAAATTTAGTCAAAAGAAAGCTAGGAAAGGTATGATAATTTAGGGCAGTTAGGCTATAAGTAAGCTTTTGTTGTAGCCAGTGTCTTAAACACACACAATTTAGGGCAGTTAGGCTATAAGTAAGCTTTTGTTGTAGCCAGTGTCTTAAACACACACAAACATCGTAATTTTTAGAGCTCTTAATGTTATTTTTTTTTTTAAATCGTAATACTAGTTTTTGTAAATTTTTATTTTAATGTTAGTGAGTCGAAGAAATCTAAAAATTTAAACGTTAATTTCAGTAAAATAAAAGTAAATGATATAATCACGATAGCAATTGATGTGTGAAATAATTTAATCAATAAAGTTTGGTTTTAAAATCTGATACTGTAACATTAATTATACCTTACAATCTATTTTTAGTTTAAATAAAATTGTAAAAGGGTTAAAAAATAACCATGTAATTATAATATAGCACATGACTATGAGATGGGGGGCCGACCCTGATGCTGGTTACAGGGCCTGCAATCCAATGTGGGGTTATATTGTATCTTACTTATCATTAATCTATTCCACAGCATGTATGGTGCTTATAGTTTAATTATTTTTCCGTATTTATGGCTAAGCAATTAACTTCTTTTTATTAGTCCCCATATCTAATGAATTAACTGAAGATTATGGTATTTTAATTAGATCTATTCTTCTGTTTTATTGATGACGCATCATGACTCAATACTGCACCAGTAATGCATTCAAGAAACGAAATTGTTTGTAAACATAATACTGTTAGTCAGTTATTGTGACTCATGCCCGGGCTTTAACTACAAGGTCATATCGCCTACTACCAGAGTGCTCTTTCGTCACGGGTAAATTTTGCCTATCCTAAATTTTTAGTAAAAATTCTGTCTGTATGTGCACAACAAATATTAATTTTCCGCGACGAAGGGAGGGCTCAACTCAACAAGGCTAATAACTCCCAATCGATTCAATGTATCGACACAAAATTTAGTATTAGGATTGAGACGACTATAGATTGGTCTTAGAGTGGGATCGAAGACTTAATTTATTATTTAGGACTGGAAAAGCGTACTGCTCATCCTTAAGAACAATTTCTCATCAATTTTTAACAACAGTAAGTTAGATGAGTCGTAGGCAACACGAGCGGTGCATCTCGAGGTCAAGGATAGCTGGTGTTAAACCAACGCAGTTCAACAGGTTTCTAGATGGCTAAATGCACTTAGGCAGAAACGTTTTTGGGTACTAATGATTGATACGAGTTGACAGTATATTTACAATGTTGAGGAAAGTAATACAATAAAATAAATAAAAGATGAATAAATATATAATAGAAAATAAATTAATATAAAAAATATATGTAATGTGGCCATTCTTTCTTATACCAAGTACAAAATTATTTCATACTGGCATTACAGGGTATAAGAATGTCTACTCTCAAGATAACGCTTCAAAGAGACAAAATGAAATGATTTTGAGAAGGAGAGAAAGTGATCAGTAAGCGTTGTTGGTAAAAGAAAATCCTATAATGGCCAAGTCACATTTTTCTTAATTTTTATAATTTTTCTAAAAACTAGGGGTCATGGTGGCCGTGCGGCCGAGAGCGTAGGGCTTTGGTCGCATGGTCTCACCTTGGTTTGAGGGTTCGAATCCCGTCCGGGAGTGAGTTTTCGTAGATAGAACTCCCTCCCGGGGCCATGGTTGTAAATAACTAGATAACACCTTTATAAGAGACATGGCTAATATGCATCGTATATAATGCCACAAAAAAAAAGTAAAAAATAATAAATATTATATTTCCTGTAAAAATGTTGGCTGGTTTTATATATATATTTTTTTTTGTCGTTGACGTGGGAGGACGTCCAGGACGCTCATCGTCTTCAATCGACTGTCGACCACCCTTAAAACATTCATGCCACTTGAAACATGCCGTACGCTTCATAGCAACATCACCGTAAGCCGTGTTGGGCATAGCAAATGTTTCAATCGCAGATTTTCCAAGTTTAACACAAAATTTCATAGCAAGTCGTTGCTCATTCAGGTCATTCATTCTGAAATCCGACAATTCGAACCGTCCGCGTATTTTTTGAACAGACCTCGTAACTAGATAACACCTTTATAAGAGACGTGGCTAATAATCATTGTACATAAAGCCAATAAAAAAACGACTAATACATAAACCATAGGTTAGGTTTTAGGACTCATGCCCGGGCTTTAACTACGAGGTCATATCGCCTACTACCAGAGCGCTCTTTCGTCACTCTGGTGGACACGAGCCCGACTCTTTTTTCATTCTCCGGGGGGCTATAACTATTGTCGTATTGTTTTATAGACAATTAGCTTGGCGCTCCACGTTAGTTCCCTGCAGCAATGCGTGCTCTTATTTCGTGGCTAACGTCATTATCTTCTGTAATCAGAGCCCCAACATACAGACAGTATATTTTTTTTTTTCATTTTTGGAATCTGTTCGAAAACGTGAAATTCCAAATAAAATCCATCGAATTTCTGACCGATTACATAACTTCTCTTATACTTTGTGAAGCTAAGTCAAAAATAGACTCATCCGAAGAATGGAAAGGAGAGGCGGTGATAGATGGCTAAATAAGGAAGGATGTGTTGGGAGTCGAACAAGGGACAGACCGGGCGACCTTGAGTCAGCTGTGGAGCTCGGCAACTTCGAGAGGGCGGCAACTTCCGGGGACTCCACCCACCTACATATCGACTGGGGGGAGTCTCAGCAGCTTCCCCTGGGATAGCTCTTCTCTCCAGTCTGCATTTTTTTTTATTTTCGCTTCTAGTTATTTAATCCTGCCTATCTGTACAGATTTTCGAGGGCACCGGTAGCTCAGTGGTAGGGTCCTGAGCTCAAGATCGTGGGTTCAAAACCCGGCTGTGGCCCTTAGTTTATTTTATCTGGGAGGTAAAATAAACCTAAGCATGCCGTCCTTCGGATGGGATTAAACGATGGTCCCAAGCCTGTACGATGTCAGGTACTCGTTAAAGACCCCTGCCCTAGATGAATAAAAATTTAGGGTAGGTAAAATTTAGAACTCATGTCCACCAAAGAGCGCTCTGGTAGTAAGCGATATGACCTCATAGTTAAAGCCCGGGCATAAGTCATAATAACTAACTAATCCAACGATTTTCGGCCAAAGCGGATAAAGGGAAGAAAAATATTACGGGGGTAAAGCTAAAGTGACCATTCGTCCCGTTTTAAACGGGACAGTCCCGTTTTTAGGTAGCCTGTCCCGTTTTTAGGTAGCCTGTCCCGTTGTCCCCCCCCCCCCCCCCCCCCCCTTCGGGATGCTGAAATGTCCCGTTTTCAGAAAGAGAGCAACGCCTAGTAAACAGCATATCTTGTGTAATATTATAAATGTGTCAATATAATTTTCTCCCACCTAAAACTCCCATTCCCTTTGACCGATTTTGCTCGAAGTCGGCTATCTAGGCCTCATACTCGGCAAACGACTAACTTGGAATCCTCACAGGAGACTGAACAGACAAGAAATGAACAGACGTTATAAACTGTTACTAAGACTACTAGACAAAAGATCCAAATTAACTTTGAAAACAAAACGACTTATATACAACGCAGTACTTAAACCTATGTGGACTTACGGACTTGAACTCTGGGGTTCTGTCAAGACTTCCAATCTCCAGCGTATCCAATCCTTTCAAAATCCTTCGTAAAATAGCCAATGCTCCTTATTACATCTCCAACAAAACTCTTCACACTGACCTTAACGTACCTTTTGTCACCGAAGTCGCTAAATCCAAGTATAAAAAAACAATTTTCCCTTCCTAGTTCCCACAATAGTCCTCTAGCCCTCCATTCTGCCATACTTCCCAACGACGGCTTAAGCGTCAATGGCCTAGAGACCTCCTTAGCAGCAGCAGTGACAGTGATCATTACAAATGAGAGTAAATCAGTGACTTGGGAGTGTCACCACTGGGTGATTTCTCCCCTCATGACATTTTAATATTGCCATTATCTCTCTATTAGCACATTTGCTTGTTGTATTTAATTTTATGTTTTATAATGTTACAATAAGAAAAGTAGTGAGGAATTAAACTTTCAAATTTATTGTTCTTCAATTTCTTTTATACATGAAATTATAGGTTTGTGATATCTAAAATAAGGTAATATCTATAATATATTATATACAACTGTGATTGTAGTGTCTCTAAATACCAAGAGAATACAGCATCGATGGTAGTTTTCGAATATGTTGTAGAAATGCTTCGATTCGTATTCATTTGTAGATTAAGTTTGTCATTTAAAAATGAAATAAGCTGTTAGGTATCTCCTTTGAAGATACCGAACAGCTTATTTCTGTTGCACAGCTCGGAAATGGGTAAAAACATTACATTATTTGTTGTGACAATATAACAACAAATATATTATTTATTGGTCGATATTTTCAGCAGTTATTATATATTAATAATATTACATAATATATTGAAATATTATATATTTTTTTTAATTTACACTGCTATATTATTTTCTTTTACCACAAATTTTATTTATTGTGACAAATTTAAGCTATCGAAGCATCTTAACCTAAAGGTTCCTTACCGAAAGATCATTTTATAGTTCGTAATATTGATATTTTAGTTAAATTCACTACAACGGTAAATAGGTTAGGTTAGGTTTTATGACTCATGCCCGGGCTTTAACTACGAGGTCATATCGCCTACTACCAGAGCGCTCTATCGTCACTCTGGTGGACATGAGCCCGACTCTACTGTGGGAGTCCTAAATTTTGCCTACCCTAAATTTTTATTCACCTAGGGCAGGGGTTTTTAACGAGTACCTGACATCGTACAGGCTCGGGACCATCGCTTAACGTCCCATCCGAAGGACGGCGTGCTTAAGTTTATTTTATCTCGCAGATAAAATAAACTAAGGGCCTCGGTCGGGCTACGAACCCACAACCTTGAGCTCAGAAGTCAAGCACGCATACCACTGAGCTACCGGCGCCCTCACAACGGTAAATATGATCAAAAACATCTGACATCACAGATAAACAAGTGTGTAGTTGTGTGTGCGCTGCACGCGCAACCGTCCGACACACACACACACACTTACGCATGCACATCAACGAGACTTAAACTAATTACATTGTATTTTAGTGAAAGCGTAACTCTACATGTCCCAAGACGTTAGCGCTACACAACAACTGGATCGTCATTCTGTAGGCGTCATTTGTGATGTCGCTACATGTCGCAATATAGTCATTTGTGATGTCGGATATTGATCTCATCTCTGTGAAGGCTTCCAGCTTCCAGGATGAGAAATAGACTGGGCGACCTTGAATCAGCTGGGGAACTTCCGGGGGCTACACCCTCTCCAGGAGTTCCTCTCTCTTCTCTGTCTGCACAGCTCGGATAACCGAGGTTCATATTAGTTGATCAGATTGGATAAACGGTACTCCTTGCCAGAATCAGTCGAGTTTTCACCAGAATTTCATGTTTTCCGACCCTCTCATCCGAAAATGGAGACCACGTTACTCCGGGGCCTAAGTACATTTTACAAAATACCGCTTACATTTATGACCTAATCAAAAATCTTTTCAAGTAAAAGTTATAGAAAAAACTGAAATACATAATTTATATAGAATACGATTTTTCGTAGGTCGTTCGGTTTTCGAAATACAGGCCAAAAACCGTCCTGAAACATAGTTTTGAAACACATATTTTTACACGTTTTCTTGATTTACCAGAAATCGGTTAGCCCTAATGAAAAATTGATTCTAACCAAAAATGTTCCTTATAAAATTTCCAATCTCTAAGAAGTCCTCAGAGTTGAGATCAATACGACAAAACCAACCAAAGATATACTCAAACAATGAAAAATAAATTTCTTTAGGAAAAATAATTATAATTTTTTTTATATTATTGGTAGTTTTTATGAAAAATTATAAAAATGAAGAAAAAAAATATATATGTGAATATGTTTTATTTATTTTTTTTCGTTTTACAATCAGGAGGTTGTTTGATCAATTATATAACTTCCCCTGATTATAGTTAGTTATTATGACTCATGCCCGGGCTTTAACTAGGAGGTCATATCGCCTACTACCAGAGCGCTCTTTCATCACACTGGTGGACATGAGAGTTGGCTCTACTGTGGGAGTTCTAAATTTTGCCTACCCTAAATTTGTATTCACCTAGGGTAAGGTTCTTTAACGAGTACCTGACATCGTACAGGCTCGGGACCGTCGCTTAACGTCCCATTCGAAGGACGGCGTGCTTAAGTTTATTTCACTTCCCAGATAAAATAAACTAAGGGCCTCGGTCGGGTTTCGAACCCAAGACCTTGACCTCAGAAGGCAAGCACGCTTACCTGATTCCCCTGATTATATTCTTCACGGTTGCGTGATTCAAACCAAATTGCATATGTTTTAACAAAGATTTATTAATATTTAAATATAATATTTTATGAAAATCCGTCGTTTGAGGTGCTCATTCCTCTAAGGCGCCATTTGTGTTTTAAATATGGATAATCTATAATTTCTATTATTAGTCATACTCCGACCGAGCTTGCATAAGTTATAGAAAATAGTTCTTCATGTTATATAGATAACGTTTATCCTCTATTTTTCAAATATTATTTTTTATATAAGCACACACATTAAGAATTTTGAGAATTACAAGAAAATTTACTGGCAATTTACTTCCTCAGAACAAATCAATTAACCTTTCGCGAGTTTGCGCTAATATTTAATAGTTGACTTACATTGAGACTCCTAAATCCTATAATATAATATACATCCTATAATAGCTATTTATACTTTCTTATACCTACAATATAAGGAGTTATTGGAATCGTGCGAAAATCCGAGATATAATATAATATAATAATAGGAATAGATAATTAAAATACACAATTTCTTTGTCAAACTTCACTATATATTCTCAAATACTCAACTAGTTTCGCCGTGTTAATGCCTTAACACGGCGAAACTAGTTGAGTATTTGAGAATATATAGTGAAGTTTGACAAAGAAATTGTGTATTTTAATTATCTATTCCTAGAATGGAGCTTCACAAAGTAAATCTGGAAACCATAAATTATATAATAATAGAATCAATGGTCATTACTTTCACAATATTAACATAATAATGACACATATAAAACAATAATGACAAATATAAAGGAACCTTTAACACACTAAATAGATAAAAGAAGTAATTATAAATTAATAATAATAATAATATAACATAGACAGTAAATATGGTATAATATCAATATAATATGTAAGTTGAAGTACATTATTTATTACCAATGAATGATCTAAATTTCAAAGCGCTGATTAAATAATAGAAAATGTTTGAGATCTCATTCTTATTATGGGCCAGAAGTAATGTATGAAAGTTGGATCGGTCTATACTGATACTCTGTGGCAGGAAGTGGCTTCTAATGGGGGAGTATATCGGACAGGATATTAACAGGTGGTATACGTCTTCCAATTCGTTTTTATTGCAGATCGTACAAAGTTCCTGGGGATTAAGGGTGTATTCATTATTTTTGTAACTGATTTTAAGATAGTACTTGCCAGATAGACGGAGTTGAGCCAGTGCTTTGATATGTGAGAAAGGAGCATTCAGATTTAGGTATGGTTGGAGTTGATCTTGGTTGTAAATTTTGTGTTCTATCGGCAGTTATTAGAGTTTTTATGTTAAGCCTCCCCCTTCTCTTTGGTCGATTTGGCTGAAAAACAAAAGGTGTCAAGCCACCCCCCTAATCCTACGGACACATAAGCGATTAATATGAAACATTTCTGACAAACCGTTTTCGTGTAAATCAAGCAAACATTAAAAAATATGCGTTTCAAAACTATATTTTTGGACTGTTTTTGGCATAAATCTTACAAACTGCGCTATGTTCGAAAAATTGTACTACATATAAAATGTGACTTTTATTATTCTCTACAATTTTTATTTTCATAGATTAAGCCCCTAAGTAAAGTTGTCTTGATTTTCGACCGATTTCAGCCAAAATTTAATGAGATCTACATCTGTCACTAGATCCCGTCCCTCTGATCTTGTATCTCCCTTCCCACAGGATAACAACCTACCACAACTCCTTCCTTATCCAGGCTAACTCCCTCTGGAACTCTTTCCCTCTCCAGATCCGCCATGCTCCTACTCTCCTTTCATTTAAGTCCCTACTTTTCCATTATCTCCTAACTCAACAAACCTCTGATTCCTAAGGCTGGCTCCTATGAGATAGTTCTCGTCTTCCTATAAGTCTCTCTCTCCACTGGACAGATTGTCACTCTTCTGTCTCATCAGTCCAGATTTTTACAATTCATTCATATACCAGTCATTATTGTTATCATGTTTCACATTATTATTCATACTTGTTTTTCTAATTTTTCTATTTTTATTTCTCGTTATTATTTTTCACTAGTATATTATATTGTTTTACTGATTGCCTGTTTTTAAGATTTAGTATTTACTTCTAGAGACCTCTTTTATTTTACTTTATATTTATTCTTCTCAACTGGTTGCTACTTGTACACTCTTGTTTATTTTTTGTTATTATTCTTAGGGAACGTCCCTGAATAAAGATTATTTTTCATTTCATTTTCATTTCATATGACATCTTCATTTCAACTATCAATTTTATTGCTATGATCATTTTTTGAGTTAGAGCGCTCATCAGTTGAAAACACGATCTCGGATTTTCGCACGATTCCAATACTTCTTCATACTAAAAGTATAATAAAATAAATAAGTATCAATAATAATTTGTTTTCCCAATTTAAAGAATTGCTATAAGAAGTTCTTTTAATCAAGAAAATAGTTTAAATTAGCAGGGTGTTAAATTTAAACAGAGAGACTGACATTTCGAAACTAAAATAGGTTTATCTATGAAATATGGAACATACCAAATATAGATAGTTTCGTATAAATGCTCTTCCATATTTGTAAAGGTGAGAAAAAAACATGTCCATTCTTTGTGATCAAGTTCCGTCAAAAATGGTCATGAGAAAATAAATATGTTAGTCCTTTTCTGGATTTACACTTTGTACTTTATTTATTTTAAAATTAAATAAATAAAGGAGAATATTGTCATAGATTTTCTTACTATCCTATTTGAGACATTATAAATAATCCACACTAAAATGAGTAACTATTTATTAACTATTTTCCAATTGTATGTGCTTAATGACTCGGACAGTTTAAAAGAAAACTTAACAAACAGAATGTGAGAAGAAAACACACAACTGTCTTTATATAACTAACTAGCAGTAATACCCGGCGTTGCCCGGGGAACTTTGACTTTTCTCCCAATATCTCCTATAAGGCTATTCAGTTCCTTGACAGTACATTCATGATGTTATAATTTTCAATTATTCATACGGAATAAGGCTTATAGTCCTTCAACTGTAGTAACGCTAGCTTTGGAGCTAAAACTAATTTATTCAAAAAGATTTCTCATTAATCGTTGCAATGGTTTTCGAGTTACAAAGATTGCGTGAGTGGATGCTGGGATGGACCAGGGGTTGATTAAAAAATAGACCTTAACCTTCCGGTAGATAAAACTTATCTATTCAAAAAGATTCCTCATTAATCATTGCAGTGGTTTTTGAGTTACAAAGATTGCGTGGGTGGATGCTGGGATGGACCAGATATATTCAGGTACTAATACGCCTATAACCTTCCACAGACGATGACGAACAAATTAAAAAAAAATTAATCAAATCCATCAAGCCGTTCGTGAGTTATAGCGGTACAACGCACAGACATTTTCAGCTTTATATATATGATAAAAATCACTCAACAACAAAAGAAAAATTACTGTATGTATTAATTAATACTATTACAAACTGTTTCAATTAATACTATGACAAAATGAATCAATTATTACTATTACCAAATGTATCAATTAATAATATTACAAAATGTATCTATTACAAAGTGTATCAACTAATACTATTACAAACTGTATTAATTAATGTTATTACAAAATGTATCAATTAATACTATTACAAACTGTATCAATTAATTCTATTACAAAATACTAAATAGAAAAGTTTTTCTTAAAAAAATTAAAGACGTTAGATAATTAACATGATGGGCGACTACTGCTGGACTCTACACCGAGAGAACCGAAATGTTACACACAAGCGAAAAAGCTACAGTCGGTCCTTCACGACAAAGAGAAAAAGGGACTTCAAGGCTATTGAGTAAACATTTATAAGTAAAAATAAAAATGAGAAAAATTTAATAAAAGTACTGGTTTTCAAAGGATTTTTATTATTCAATTTTATGGAACCTAATCACTTAGCGGAATCAAAAAACAGGTTTAGAGTACAGAAGAGGATTGTGAAAAAATCTGATGTGATAAAGAAAAACTGAGATTTTTTTAAGATTCAGCACCCCAAAAATATGTACAGACAGAAGAAATTTTGAAAAAAAGTTTTTGATGACTTGAATTTTGCAGGCCTGCGTAATCAAAATGATTGTTTATTTACAGTTAATCTTTGTATTTGCTTCATCAGACGAAACAAATTATAGATTTTAAGTCACACAAAAAAGATGTCGTTGAATCAATGGTTATATACCTCCCCAGTACGAATTAATAAATTACGTCTTCGCTCTCCCTCCGAAGACTATCCACCAACTCGATTTTTAATTAGATATTAGAACATTTGATTAGTTCTAGAACTGTTAAAATCTAACTAATTACTAAATTTAAAATGTAAATAGTTGCTTTTAGTTGCCCATCTATACGAAGTATAGGGAAGTTACTTACGTAACCGGTTAGAAATTTGAGTTTCATGTTTTCCGACCCCCAGATCCAAATATGAAAAAAATATATGTCTGTCTGTGAACATGATAACTCCCGATATCAATGTATCGTCCCGAAATTTTATACATGTATCCAGAACCCTCTAAGGACAACACATATATTATAAGCCGGCCAAAGGGAAATGGGAGATCAAAGGGTCCTTAACCCACTAAGGACAACACTTATATATTATTAGCCGGCCAAAGGGAAATGGGAGATCAAAGGGTCCTTAACCCTCTAAGGACAACACTTATATATTATAAGCCGGCCAAAGGGAAATGGGAGATCAAAGGGTCCTTAACCCTCTAAGGACAACACTTATATATTATAAGCCGGCCAAAGGGAAATGGGAGATCAAAGGGTCCTTAACCCTCTAAGAATGTCACCTAGTGATCTTCAGCCAAATCGGATATGGATAATCAATAGGTTAGTTAGTTATTATGACTTTATTCATCTAGGGCAGGGGTCTTTAACGAGTACCTGAAATAGTACAGGCTCGGGACCATCGCTTAATGTCTCATCCGGAGTAAAGCGATCTCATGATTTTACTTTTCAGATAACCCGGGATTTTGAGCTCACTAGGCAAGTACGCTATCCTCTGAGCTATCATCGCCCTCTACATTATACAAAGTATAGTGAACTATTCAGCTGATATGGGTGTTCATGACCCTCCTCAGCCTTGGACGACTCAAGGCCATCTGCAAGATTAACTCTCTTGTGGGCGTGACCAAGCGACACTGGCATCCCTTTCTAGTCAATGGCGTAGACTTAGGAAGGGGCAGAGACCCACAATGTTTTATTATTTTTTTTTTTTTCATGGGATACATTAAGGATTTTAATGACAGCTCATCAAAGGCTATAATATAAAAACATATCAATTTCCACCCAAGTAGGATTGGATTATCCTCGGCCAGTACCGCTGATGAGTGATTTCTACCAACTAAAGAAAAAAAAATTAAAAACACCATACCCACTAACGCCAGTATTAAATTAATTTGAGAAAGTCCAGTTAAGGCCACATTTATTGTGCATTTTTTTGGAACGCTATAAATTTGTTCATATTGGTCATATCTCAAATCTGAAGACATTGCTTTAGTTCAAAATTTAAAAAGGAACATTTTTATTCAGAACCAATTTTTCATTAGGACTAAGCGTTTCAGCGTAAATCAAGCTAACGTCTAAAAAAACTGGGTTTCAAATCGACATTTTTGATCAGGTTATAAATGAAAATGGTATCTTGTAAAGTGTACTTAGGCCCCATCACATCTCCATCAGAGTGAAAAAAGAGTACTCTGGTAGTAGGCGATTTGGCCTTGTATTTAAAGCCCGGGCATGAGTCATAATAACTAACTAGAAATAAATTGACGGGGTTAGAATCAAAGTGGTCTAAGTGAAGTTCTTAAGTGATTTAAAAAAATCTATAATTTATCGAAACCAGAAATATTTTGTCTTCTGCTTTTATGGTGAAAGTTGCTGTTAGCAAACCATAAAATTGAATAGAAATCTTAATTTCAAGGTCACTATTGATATGATTAAGTTACTTGTTTACCTCACCAAAATGGTATAAGTGATTTGCCACTAGATCTCAGCACTGGCTAGGATTTCCCCTGTACAACTTTTTTCCTGAACAGAACTATCATTTTTGTACCCGATTATGCACTTAACGAAAAATTTTCAAAAATGTCACTTGGACCATTTTGATTCTAACCCCGTCAATTATGGTCAAAACGTATAAGAATTTGAAATATGTAATTCCATTGAAAATTTGATCTCGAATTTTATCACGAATATATTTAAATGTATAAGAAAGTACAAATCTTTACAACACTCAGTCGAATGTTTTCTGATCGTTTTTGAGAACAACAATTGTTTTTTTGTGGGCGCTTATTAATTATGAAATGTTGATTATTAGGTTAGGTATTATGATTCAAGCCCGGGCATTAATATGAGGTCATATCGCCTACTACCAGCGCTCTTTCGTCACTCTGGTGGACATGAGCCCGGGAGTCTTAAATATTTCCTACCCTAAATTTTTAGAGCAGGGGTCTTTAACGAGTACCTGACATCGTACAGGCTCGGGCCTATCGCTTAACGTCCCATCCGAAGGACGACGTGCTTAAGTTTATTTTACCTCCCAGATAAAATAAACTAAGGGCCTCGGTCGGTTTACAAACCCACGATCTTGAGTTCAGAAGTCAAGCACGCATACCACTGAGCTACCGGCGCCCTCTGTTGATTATTATTTAACGATATTTACTAAACAATCTCTGATTATACATCAGTAATCTTACTATTTGAATACGACCCACTCCAAAATGATCACTGATTTATGTCGTCATTCACTTAACGATCCACTGTATGACGTCACATCAGAATGCTCATTAATTACGTAATTGATCTATTGTTCCATTCAATTAACATAGGTTCTTTCCTTTTAAAGTCTGATTTTGTATTTCTTTCATGTGCTATTAAGGGCAAGGACAGTCTTAAGAGATGTCAGTTTAGGCAGTTGCCTAGAGACGCAAATTTTGGGGGGTGTAAACGGCAGATTATTTTTATTTAAAAAATATATATATGTGATGCATATAAAAAAGATATATGAATAAACAAATAAACAAATCTTGCGCATGCCGTCCTTCGGATGGGACATCAAGCCATGGTCCCGAGCCTGTGCGATGTCAGGTACTCTTTAAAGACAACTACCCTTGGTAAATAAACATTAAGGACTCCTAAAGTAGAATCGGGCTTATGTAAGAGCTCTCTGGTAGTAGGCGATATGACCTCATAGTTAAGCCCGGGTATGAGTCATAATAATTAACTAACTTAACCATAAAGCAAGTGATGCTTACACAGTACATTTTTTATGTACTTCCTTAGAATGTAACTTCCGAATCCTCATACTAAATTGTGTGTCCATTATTCATTCCATCGGTCGATTTAGCTGAAAATTCACGGACATATAAATTAATATTGAATTTACAAAAAAAAAAATATTACAAGTACAATTATACTCTATGGTCAAATGGCCAAAATGAGTTAAGTGTACTGTGATCATCTCCCAAGCCATCTGCGCAGTGTGAAGAAGTTGGGAGCTCAGGACTCTAATACTTTCGGAATTATAAAGATGTGTGTTTCTTGGTATCTCGTAAAATTGTGTATGTTCTCCGTTAAATCAACTTAATCTACTTCTTTGAGGAATCATTCACGAGATAACTGCATTTAACCATTTATTCACTACGGCAGACTATTCCAAGTGAAGAGGGTGTTTTCGGTTAAATCAACTTTAGAGAGGCATCATTCACGAATATTTCAAAAAGTATGGTAAATAATTAGGTAAATGATGGGGAATGATTAGGTAACTCAGGGAAAATCCAAGAAAGGATTCACAATATTCATTTTTATTCACTCCTATAGATTTAGAAGGCATATGATTAATAATGATGCAAACATAATTTATTTATTCCAAAAACTGGATCTACACGATTAATGCAAAAGTAAAAAAGTTCTGCCCTGAAATGTTACGAATTTAGACTTACCAATTTATTCCCTGTGATCAGAGATATATCTAGGTATCGTCCTTATGTTGTTCAGGATTCAAATATACAATTTCGTGTTCCCAGACACGTAAACAAACTTTTTTTTTGTGATATTTGGCATCAAGAGGTCGGAAAATATGAAATTCCGTTATAAACTTTGCATCGAATTTCTGATTGATTACATAACTTCCCCTATGCTTCGTACAGCTGTTGAAGTAAAAACTAAGAGGATATATTGATAGGAATATTGATCACGTTCTCAGTCTCTTTCGGAACTTTCCAAGAAACTAATCCATATTTCCAAGCTTCTATTGAAATTCGCAGATTCCATGAACCGAGTATAGAATTCTTAAAACTTGTATTTATCTCAACAGAGACTCCACTTCCGGGTTCAAAGTCGGCGCATTGAACTTTTGACACATTCGACAGACTCATAAATTATATTGACACAATAGCTTAAAGATATGACTGTTGAGGAAAATCAGCCTACTTTCCATTGGTGCAGAAATAAGTGTGATATATTCTTGCGATGATTCATGATAGAGTGAAAATAGTTCGAATTAACGTAAAAAAACAACTATATAATATATAAGTGTGGTCACAGGCAGGGGCGTAGCCAGGATTTTCAGCAGGTGGAGGGGGCGAAGTTAGGCTACGAGGTTGGGAGTTAGACTCCCGGGGGATTTGGGAGACTCGGACCTCTAGAAGCTCCCCCTGAGGTAACCACTGACTGTAATACTTAAGTTGACTTTACATGAGCAGCAAAAATGCAAAGCGCAGCAGCAGCAAATGCACGATGTGGTTTCTGTGCTTTTTAGAATTAAATGACTCACATCCAATAGCGTGCATTTGTTGCTGCTGCACTTTGCATTTTTACTGCGCATGTAAAATCAGCTTTAAGAGTATAAAGTATAACATAAATGAAATGATCGAATTCATATATACATATATTTAAATAAATGTAATATGACTTGTTTTGTATAAGTACATTTATGTAACAGCTGATTTCTGATCTAGGTATCAGACGCACGGGAAATTTGAAGATCCTATTGGTAACTACAAGCAATCCATTTTCAATAAAAACTATTCTTTTGGTTTATTTAATTTTTATCTTGGTTTTTTGCTCTGGCCACCCCCTGCCCCCCCCCCCCCTGGCTACGCCCCTGGCCACAGGGAATTAATTGGTAAGTCTAAATTCGTAACTTGGGCAGCACGTTTTTACTTTTGCATTAATCGTGTAAATCCAGTTTTTGGAATAAATAAATTATATTTGCATCATTATTAATCATATACCTTTTAAATATATAAGAGTGAATGAAAATGAATATTGCCTACCTATTTACAGTCAAATTGATATGAAATTTAATATATATATATTCAACAGTTTCTCAGTAAGACAGCTCAAGATCGCAGGTTCAAAATCCGACAGAGGCTCTTAGGTTTTTTATCTGGGAGGTAAAAACCTTGAGCATGCCGTCCTTCGGATAGGATGTTAAGCTATGGTCCCGAGCCATGTGCGATGTGAAGTGCCTGGGTTAAAGGCAAAGGTAACTAAACTTGGGTAGGCAAAATTTAGGACTCACACAGTATCTAACAAAGATCTATCAGGGATAAGAGCATTGGATGCTTAGGTCCCTAGGTGTAGATGTCACCCTTCATTGATTTTTAAACGGATCGGTAGAGGGAGAGAGTACATTTTGGGTTCAGCTCGACTATAAACTAAAAATATCTCCAGTCAAAAAGAATCAAATCAGTTCTTTTTTATAAAATAATAGATCTGGATAAATATTTAGTATCTAAAAAGTTTGTCTTTGGGTGCAATAAAGTGCCTCCATTTTGGTTCAATGGAGACGAACCCCACTTTATGGGGCCACGGAACTCCTCTTTATGGCTGCCTCTATATAAAGCAGGGACAAGTAACTTTCCCTTAGACTTTATTTAATTTATTTTCTTTTATTTTATTTTTTAGGTCCCTTTTGGGTCGAAGATCGTTAAATAAAACCCTTGTAACTAGGGTATGACGTCTGTCTGTCCCTTGATGATATCGTGCAAACTAAAACTATATATCTGAAAAAATCTAAAAAAAAGTCGTGGGTATGTCCCAGTGTAAAATAACTAAGTTCGCTTGCTCACCCTAAAACCATTCGACTGATTTGGCTGCAAATCAATAGATTTCTGGACACTCATATAAAATTTCTTGTCAACATATTCGTGACTTATTATTGTCAGCAAATGAGTATCTAGATTCAAACCTCGATAAGCGTCAAACAAGCGTTTGAAATACAGCATACAGGGGAAGAACCAGTTTCTTCGTGCGCGCCCGGGGAAGAACAGGCTATCTTAGGTTAAAGCACCCATGAAAATAAGGAATATCCGGGAGTTGAAGATAGATACAGAGCATCCTCGACTTATATTTCACAGAGATACCTACAAAAAAGGAAAACAACGCAATCAGCCTGCACGAAGAACAACCATTCTTTCTACACGAAAACTGGAAGAGAACGAATTTCACTTCCCACCTCGAGCGAATGTCAAGAAATTGCCTATTTCCAAAGAGAAATAAAAGACCTGCAACATTTAAAGCAATTTTGTGACAAGGCCAGAAATTATTATGAAAAACTCAAGTGTCTTGATTGAACATTCGAAAGATAGTTGGTGTTTGCCTTGTTTATTTGGAGTTTTGTGTCTTCTAGCATCTGTGACAATTTTTAATAAAGTTGTTTAAAAGTTTTAATAGTATTTTCTCATTTCTTCATGCGTCTTCAGTAAGTTGAATTTTTTCACATTTTTACATTACAAGAATCTTTTAATTTTTTGGAGGAAAATTGAAATTTTGCAAAAATGAGATAGGTAGCTGGTTTTTCCCCTGTGGTCTTCAAATAAATAAATTAAATAAATAAATAAAAATAAATAATACAAATATTATTTTGAGAGTGGGGAGGGGAGAGTGAACTGTAGAAAAGTGGTTGGTATAAGAGAGTTTTGTTATGGCCACATCTTCCACAGTTGTCCCTTGACTAGTACAAGTGAGAATGTGCGGCACCCTACAGTCCTCTTTGCCCATCTATATTACCTGAACTATTGAGGAGGGTTGTCTTGCATTCAGTCAAATTAAATGAGTTAAGCCCACTACCGTTATGCAGTAGATGGACTTGTCAGGTAGAGGGAACGAAGAAACCATTCCACACCAGACTTCTACTGAGAATCTGGAGGTTCCCTTGGAAACTCCGCAACAAATTTTTAACAGAATACAAAACTTCTTCTTTAATTCGTATAGCTAGGGAAGCAAAAATTAAGAGCCTCGGCAGAGTTTCGAACCCGCGATCTTGAGTTACCGGCACCCTTAAAATATTCCTATATAGAGACTCTCTCTACATGGAGGGCGCCGGTAGCTCAGTGGTATGCGTGCTTGACTTCTGAGCTCAAGAACGTGGGTTCGTAACCCGACCGAGGCCCTTAGTTTATTTTATCTGGGAGGTAAAATAAACTTAAGCACGCCGTCCTTCGGATGGGACGTTAAGCGATGGTCCCGAGCCTGTACGATGTCAGGTACTCGTTAAAGATCCCTACCCTAGGGTGAATAAAAAATTTAGGACTCCCACAGTAGAGTCGGGCTCATGTCCACCAGAGTGACGAAAGAGCCCTCTGGTAGTAGGCGATATGACCTCGTAGTTAAAGCCCGGGCATGAGTCATAAACCCCAACTCTAACCCCTCTCTCTACATGTGAGTCAACCCCAAGGCTGAAATCTGTTTTATTGCACTTTTATTAGTTAATTGTGCATAATTTGTTGATTTTTTGTGAGGGGGAGCCAACGACCTCCACCGGATGTGTCTACTCTAACCTTTTGGGATCCTCTTGTTGATGACACAGTCTCACTAGAACCGGTTCAATCTCTGAGAGCATCTTGCTCAAAGCGAACTAACCAGGTCTGTGACATTGCGACGGTAGCTCAAGATCGCGAGTTCGATACCCGCATGGCCTTTAGGATTCTTTATCTGGGAGATAAAAAAAACCTTGAGCACATCGTCCTTCGGATGAGCCCGAGCCTGTACAATGTCAGATACTTTTTTAAGGCATTAGGTGAATTTTGAAAACTGAACAAATCAAATGTTTGACCGATTATATAACTGCTCCTATACTTTGTATAGCTGGAGAAGAAAAATTACAAAAACATTCGATAGTTTTCCTGAGTATCGATATATAGTTGTGTATCATTAATTTTTTCGATAGTGCCTAGCTTGTGTGAGCATAATGGCTTCTGAATCCGTCATGCTTAATTTTCTATCGATACTTTCGTTACGTCGATAGTTATTAGAGTATTTGAGCCGAGCCCGCCTTTCCTTCGATTGATTTTACGAAAAATTAATAGGTGCCATCCTTATGAGGTTTTGAATATAAATATAAAATTTTATGTCGATACATTCATTAAGTCGATAGTTATTAGGGTATTTGAGTTGAGCCCGCCTTTTCTTCGATTGATTTCACGAAAAATTAATAGGTGCCATTCTTATGAAGTTTTGAATATAAATATATCATTTTATGTCGATATATAATTAATATATCGATACAAAATGCAATATGATTTAAGAGTCCCTATTTGCCTGTTGAATATTAGCGCTAATGGTCCGTTTTGGAGGAGGAACGAAGTTAATTGATTAATTCGTTCTGGGAAAGTTCTTGCCATTTTTTTTTTTTAAATTAAAGGGTTGAAAAAATGAAATTTCATTGAAAACTCGAAGTAAAATTACTGAAACATTCGATAGTTTTTCGATATATAGAAGGATATCGTTTAATTTATTCGAGAGTGCCAATCTTGTGTGATCATAATGGCTGTAGCACAACTGCTACCATGAAACATGTGCCACCACATAGTTTGAGATCATTTACTGAACACACTTACTACATATTATGACACACCATGTTGACATATGCAATTATATGCAGCACCAGGATAGCAATTATATATCTTGGTGTATATCCTATCCTGAACTAATATGCTGTTAAGTTACTAAATATATTTCATTTACCATTATTGGTATACAACAGTATTAGTTCAAATGAACAATTTGTTTCAGTTTACAATCTGTAAATTGTCACAGACTTCTTTACTTGTAACTTAATAAATATTAGAGGGCGCCAGTAGCTCAGTGGTATGCGTGCTTGCCTTCTGAGCTCAAGGTCATGGGTTCGAAATCCGGCCGAGGCCCTTAGTTTATTTTATCTGGAAGGTAGTTAAGCACGCCGTCCTTCGGATGGGACGTTAAGCGATGGTTCCGAGCCTGTACGTCAGGTACTCGTTAAAGACCCCTAGATGAATAAAAATTTAGGGTAGGCCAAATTTAGGACTCCCACAGTAGAGTCGGGCTCATGCCAGAGTGACGAAAGAGCGCGATATGACCTCGTAGTTAAAGCCCGGGCATGAGTCATAATAACTAACTTAATAAATAATTTTACAATTAACATTTACCGAAAACTTGACAAATCACCGGCAATGTACTTCCCCAGAACAAAATAATCAATTAAGTTTTCGCTCCTCCTTCAAAACTAGTCGACCGTTTGCGTTAATATTTATTAGTTGACTTACATAAGGGCTCCTAAATCCTCATACTAAATGTTGTGTTGATTCGGCCATTATTAGAGTTTAGAGCATTAAAATATGAAAATTCATGTCGATAAATTCATTACATCGGCAATTGTTGGAGTTTTTGAGTTAAGCCCGCTGAAAATTATAAGTGTCGACCTCATGGGGTTTTAATTTCACATATGAAATTTTTTTTCGATACATTCTATCGGCAATTATTAAAATTTTTCTGTTAAACCTCTCCCCTAATCGCCCCTCCCCTTAGATCGATTTGGCTTTAAATCGATAGGCGTTGTCCTTATGGGGTTCTGGTCATACAAATGAAATTTCGATACATTCATTCTATCGCACTGGGGAAGTCCTTGTCAGTGAATCTTTTGACTTTTTTTTTGTTGCAAAGTTGAAATATTGTTATTATTTCATTGAAAAATTTAGTTAAAAAATAAAAAGGTCTTATTAGTTATGAATCATGCCCGGGCATTAACTACGTGGTCATATCGCCTACTACTAGAACGATCTTTCGTCACTCTGATGGACATGAGCCCGACATCGTACAGGCTCTGGACTATCGCTTAACGTCCCATCTGAAGGACGGCATGCTTAAGTTAATTTTACCTCCCACATAAAATAAACTAAGGACCTCGGCCGGGTTTCGTACCCACGATGTTGAGCTCAGTAAGCAAGCACGCATACCACTGAGCTACCGGCACCCTCTAAATACGTCTTATAACTAAACATAACGATGGTGTAATGGCAAAACCGGTATTTTTTATGCATTCATTTCTTGTGGAATAGACAATATTATTTATTGTTAGGTTCCATAATATTATTATACATAGAAAAGCTTCAGATAATAATTAATTATAATATTAATTTCAAACATGATTTCATAAAAGACAAAATCTTATTTAAAAAAGGCTGACCTCGAATTTTCTGAGAGGGGATGTGGACGACTATAATGTATACTATAGGAATGAACTATACTACATAGAGACATGTTTCAAAACTATAGTTTTGAAATATGTCTATGATTTGACGAAGCCATATGTCCTCCACACGTGGCCAACATGACATATTTTCTTTCAAACTATTTTCAACCACATTATCCTTGAACTCAAGAGATATAGACGTATGTTGAACCAACTTGGAAAATAATTAATATCGGAATAGTAATTTAAATTTTTAAAATTTTTTTTATATGTGATGTGGCCATTACAGGACTTTCTTATACAAATCTCAATTACAGATTACTGTCTCTCCCTCCCCTCTCAAAATCATTTCATACTGGCATTACTGAGTTTATGAAAGCAATAAGTTGGAGTCTGAGGTACTTCTTTGTTCCATTGTACAGTGTAATTCTGAGAGTGACTTTCTTATACACTGTAATGCCAGTATGAAATGATTTTGAGAGGGGAAGTGGGAGAGTGAGTGGTAAATCGCACATATAATCGTATATATATACCCAGGGGCGTAGCCAGTATTTTGAGCAGGGGGGGGCAAAGTTAGGTTACAGGGAGGGGGGGGGGGGGGGGGGGGTTAAAAAGTAAATCCATTTTTTCAGCTATTTTCAAAAATTCATTTAACATATCAATTAATACATTTTTTCTAGTCTGGCGGGGGCAAAATGTTTTTTTACATGTTTTCCAAACATTTTCACCTTCAAAATTTGAGATGTTTGATGAGGTACCTTCTTTTTGTGCCATGGGAGCTTGGACTATTAGGTTATCTGTCTGAATCTCTAGGTTCTTCAATTCAATTATAAAATAATTCAAGATATTTACTAAAAAACTTCCTAATATCCATGCGAATTTTAATAATTTTATGCAAATATGGAAAACAGTCAAAACGGAACGGAACTGTTAGACGAAAACTTCGTCAAAACCTCAAAACTGCACTTACAACAGCTGATTGCTGATTTAGGAGTCAGAAGAACGGGAAATTTGATGATCCTATGGTAACTTGCAAGCAATGCATTTTTAATAATAACTATTTTTTTAGTTTATTTAATTTTTATATTTTTATTTCTC
This sequence comes from Aradus depressus, assembly GCA_963662175.1. Classification (NCBI taxonomy): domain Eukaryota; kingdom Metazoa; phylum Arthropoda; class Insecta; order Hemiptera; family Aradidae; genus Aradus; species Aradus depressus. Next base: position 19,465,240 of record OY759226.1, on the reverse strand, counting down.
TGGCCAGGGGGGGGGGGGGGGGCACGTGCCCCCCTGCCCCCCGCTGGCTACGCCCATGTATATACCTATATAAAATGTACTCACAACCAAAATGGACGACAGAAGTAGCTGCTACGAACTCACCTGAAACATGAAGAAAAAAATAAATTAAAAAAAAATATATATCTGATGTGGCCATTGTAATGACTTAATAACATCCGATATAATGAATGTATCGATACAAAATTTAATATGAGGATTCAGAAGTCTCTAAGTAAGTCAACTATTGATTTTTTGCCCAAATCGATATTGGAGCGAGAGCGAATACTTAATTGATACATTCGAGCTAGGGAAGTTATACCGATTCACTTATGACGTTTTTTCTGTATCTTTCATTATTGGAAAATAAGGAATGCCTGTGGCAACTCAACATAGATTTTCTGACTGATTACGTAACTTTTCCTATATGAGGTCTGTTCAAAAAATAACTGGAATTTTCGTTTTTTGAAAATAATTTTGTTTATTTGTCTACATCAATCGCCCCTTCAAAATAGTCCCCATTAGATATTATATACACTTATGCCAGCGCTTCTTCCAATCCCCGAAACACTTCTAGAACTCGATCTTTGGGATAGCATTTAGCTCTCTATGTTTGTGAAACAACGGCCCTTTAAGGTTCTCTTTATTGTTGAGAACAGAAAAAAGTCACATGGAGCCATGTCTGGCGAATATGGAGGCTGGGGCATCATTACAGTGTTGTTTTTGGTCAAAAATTCACAAACAAGCAATGAAGTGTGAGCAGGTGCATTATCTTGGTGCAAAAGCCATGAATTGATCGCCACACAATCCGGACGTTTTTTTCTGATTGCTTCACGCAAACGGCGTTGCACTTGTAGATAGTACTCCTTATTGATCGTTTGACCTTATTGCAAGAACTCACGGTGCACTATGCCGTTAAAATCGAAAAACACAGTAAGCATGACCTTCACATTCGATCGCACTTGTCGAGCTTTTATACCACTCGTAAACCCTAGTTTTACTCATAGCACTCACCAAAAGCAATATTTAGAATTTCTAAAACTGTGCTGCACTTTATTCCATTCTTATAGCAAAATTTAATGCAAATTCTCTGATCCATTTTGTAACCAAATAAATAATCGCCGATCGTACCAAAACACATGTAACCTCTTTGACAGCTGACAGCAGACTAAACATCCGGTATGGCTAACAATGTACAGATACTTAGGTTAGGTTAGGTTTTATGACTCATGCCCGGGCTTTAACTACGAGGTCATATCACCTACTACCAGAGCGCTCTTTCGTCACTCTGGTGGACATGAGCCCGACTCTACTGTGGGAGTCCTAAATTTTGCCTACCCTAAATTTTTTATTCATCTAGGGTAGGGGTCTTTAACGAGTACCTGACATCGTACAGGCTCGGGACCATCGCTTAACGTCCCATCCGAAGGACGGCGTGCTTAAGTTTATTTTACCTCCCAGATAAAATAAACTAAGGGCCTCGGTCGGGCTACGAACCCACAACCTTGAGCTCAGAAGTCAAGCACGCATACCACTGAGCTACCGGCGCCCTCTAATGTACAGATACTTTTCAGACATGTTTAACAACACAACGAAAAAATCGCGCGAATCGTACATACAACCCGCGAAATTACAAAATTCCCGTTCCTTTTTGAATATAATTCTTACTTTTTATAGATTAATTAAGTAATAGTATTAATGAAATAAATAATTAAAAATTAACAGATAATATTACACTAGCCAGTGCAAACTTAGGGAGCAATATTGGAATATATGCTCAGGTGTCTGAACGAAAGAAGCTCGGCTGGGGTAGCTTTGTGTTGAAGGATCTATGAAATATAAACCAGGAGAAAATTAGTTCATAAATACTGAAACGACCTATCTCTCACCCTCATTTCTCTTTTCTGCAGTTTTTTTTTTTTTACAAAGACGATTTTACTTTCCCAGATGAAGGCGCCGGTAGCTCAGTGGTTTGCATGCTTGCCTTAAAAATTTACGTTGATCACAAATAATGTGATTCAAGACTATTTTTCTTGGGGATTAACTTACTTAAACTATAAGAAGAAAGTTTTGGCTATTTGGTGAAGTGCCTGCTTCCTATGGTTTGTTATTCTCATTTAATTCACAACAAGGCCATCGCCTACGTTGACGATCCTGCGATTACCACCCACGCCAATAGAAGGTCTCAGTTATGTGACGCAGCCATAGACAGGATGGCGATAATCTCCATCGCTGTTACTCCTGAGGGTAACCAGACTAATAATAATACAGTAGAACCTCTTTAAGTCGAACCCCGTTAAGTCGAAAACCTCCAAAACTCGAAAAAAAGTTTTGTTCCTTTCCCTTCAAGCCCCAAAACCTCCATTACTCGAAATCTCAACCCTCTATTAGTCGAAATAATCAGTGAGTCCCTACAAGGTACATATTTTCCCTCTATAACTCGAAAAATAAATTGGACCTCTGTATCTCGAACATACCAATGTTTTATTTTATAACCTTTACAACTCAATTATTTGAAACTTATTACCTCTATAGCTCGAAGAAAAATAAGTTACCGACTTTAAGAATTTGCCGACAATGTACACCATTGTTTCTTAGAAAACAATTTAGGAGTATACAATAAATAGGATTACCAATTATCTAAAGCAAAAAAAATATTACCTCAGGAAGAGAACAGGTGCTGGCTCAAAACCTCAAAGGTTTGTCAGTGGCAGCCGCACAAGAATCACCAGCCAGCAAGAAAATTCAGAAACACAGATTAAGGGTGTGACAGGCGAGGTGGGAGGCTGCATATGAAGATCGTAGGATCTTTCAATGTTTTCCAAACTGCTGGAAGCGGAATTCACCCACCTGATGTCGTTAGCACTCAGCAGTCACAAGCAGTTTAAAGCAAAACTGCATTAAAGAGCAGGACAGCCCGTTTTTCAGCTGATAGAGAAGCAAAACTACTATGAACGACGTTCGAAGAATGGAAATTGTCAAAAGGAGTCGTAGTCCATGAATACTAAGAGAAGCAAGACAAACTCAAGGAAATAACTAAAAAAGGTAATGGAAAAATGAAAATTGTCAAGAGAAATAGAGTAGAGGCGTAGACAGGTAGGGAGTGTTATCGAGTGAGTTGCTCGGAGATGTGTTTGCGGAAGGCGCGGCCCGTATCATATTGCGAACCGCACCCTCACACTCAAGGTTACCTCGACATCAAACCTTCCACTTAAATCAAAAACCCACCAACACAGAAGCTGAACCTCCACAACGAACAAAGGAGAACGGAGATCCAAGTTCTTATTATATTAAACTATAACCTTGGACAACAGACATCTGACCAGAGAGCGTTGTTGTTTAGACACAGTACAGATGAAAGTAAAAAGTACACAACGAATTACTAAACTAAGTGTTCTCTCTCCCTCCGACACCGACATCTTCCTTCTGAGCTCAAGTCCGGGCCGAAGCCCATTGGTTTTATACCTGGAAAGTACAAACCTTGAGGATGTCAGGTACTAGTAAAGACTCCTCTACCTTATGTACCTACCTGTTATAGTTACATTGTTTTCTTTTTATTTTCTACTAGCAGGAATACCCGGCGTTGCCCAGGGAACTTCGACTTTTCTCCTAATATCTCTCACACTCCCCCTCCCCCCCCCCCCCCCCCGTTCAAATTTTGAGATTTCACACACACTATTCTTAAATTTGGCTCTTTAGAATACTACATGTGAAATTCCATGACAATCCGACCATCCGTTAATTAGCTAGCACTATATTTATAATTAGGCCCCCCACAACCCCCCCTCTCGTTCAAAATTTATAGACGCCACATAGGCTATTTTTCAACTTGGCTTTTAAGAATACTACATGTAAAATTTCATGATAATCCGTCCATCCGTTAATGCGCTAGAGCAATTTTTATGCTTAGGCTCTCATTTTTATTATATAAATAAAATATCTATCTCGCACATTGGAACCTGATGAAGGGACGTAAGAACGTCCCGAAACATCGTTGGGATAAAGACACTTCCTAAGAGTTTTAAAAAATAGTTATTTTAATTTTTACTAAGTTGAAAAATGTATCTATTCATTATAAACGTATATATGTTAAAAATATTTTTTGTACTTATATATTTTTAAGTATTTATTCAGTTTTTATTAATTTCATTTTACTTTTCGTTAATAGTTTTGTTATTACTACTAATCATACGTTGTTATTACTGCTAATCATACGACTCAAATAGTTTTAATTCCCTCGGTAAATAGTCCTGTTATAAATCGTATCTTATTTTTGTATTCAAGACTTTCAACCTTCAAGGATGGGCTTTCTATAAATAATATTGTTATATAAAAATTTTGGTATGTTAATAAGTAATAAGTATGCAAAAAATATTTTTAAAAAACACACAGACTGAGATATAATGCTTGCGTTCATCGCGGGATGCGACAAACAGGTTTTTCTGGACTGACCTGTAGCAACTTGACCATATAGACATTAGAAGGCGCCGGTAGCTCCTAAGACCGAGGCACTTAGGTTTTTTTTTATCTGAGAGATGCAAAGTCTTGAGCATGCCGTCCTTTGGATGGGATGTTAAGCGGTGGTTTCGAGCCTGTATTATGTAGGTAGAGCGAAATGGTAGTAGGCGATATGACCTTGTTAAGATACATAAGATGGTTTAGATTTTTGATTTATTATGGAATAACTTATTCAGATTATTTTCTTTATTATACCTATAGTATAAGGTATTATTATAATCGTCCGAAAATCCGAGATCGAGTTTTAAAAGGATTTTCACGATTCAAATCTCTCAGCATACATGTTTTAAATAATAATTGAGTGGTTGACGCGAAAAAGGTTCTAAACGCCAAAATAACACTTCCTTCCGCTGCCATGTTGAGAACTACTGGTGGCTGTTAGAACCTTCTTCCATGAGGCTCAACGCTGACGTGGGCTCAATAATACCAACTGCTGCTGTAACGGCAAAAAAAAACTTCCCTACACAGTCCCTAGAGGCCTATAGAACCTGATTCCACAGAAATCTCATTTTCGACTAAAGTGGCGCTTAGAACCTTTTTCGCGTCAACCACTCAATTGTAGAGAAAACTAAAAGGCACATGTTATAAAGAAGACGAGCTATATCCCGAAAACCAAACTAAAATGTTTTGAAAACTTTTTTTTTTTGGCGTTTGTACGATTTTCACGAAAACTGTTAGTCCTATCTAAAAATTGGTTCTTACCAAAAATGTTCCTTATTAAATTTCCTACCAACGACATGCCATGAAATTTGGAATAGGAAAAGGAATAGGAAGAACGTTTTATACGTTCCTCAGTGACTTCTCAATCCTCAAACTAAATTTCGTGTCGATACATTCATTGCATCACAAGTTATAAGAGTTTCTGAATTGAGCCACCCTCCAATGGTCTTAGAGGTTTTTTTTGTTTCAAATATAAAATTTTTGATATTCATTGCAATGTCAGTTTTCGTGTCACACAAACACAAATGCAAACAGGAATTTTTCATTTTTGGAAACAGGAATGGATGCATATAGATGCATTTCCGGTAAAAACTCAACATGGAATTTTTGACCGATTACAACTTCCCGCTGGAGAAGTAAAAGATAGATAGATGGATCATTTACGGGTTGTTGTTGTATTTAGTATTACGCCATCTTACACAGGTCTGAATCTACATTGAAAATAACGTCTTCGTCATTGCGGTTGGATAGATATAGTCTTCTATTTTCTTTACTAAACTCCCCGAACAAAGTGAAAAATTTTGATTGGAGGACCAGAGCATATTGTTTTTTTAAATCCCTGACCTATATGAAATATGGGGAAAGTTATGTAATCAGTCAACAAATTTGATTTTGCATTTTCCGTCTTCCTGATTTCAAAAATGAAAAAAAAAATTATTCATGTCTGTCTATGTTTGTGTAAGTTTCTGTGAACACTATAACTCCACGATAGAATGAATGTATCTATACGAAATTCTATACGTGTGACCACAACGCCATAAGAACACCTATCGATCCACAGCCGAATCCGCCAAAAGAAAGGAGGGAATTAGGGAAGGTTTAATACGAGAAACTTAATAACTGCAGGCTTAATGAATGTATCAACAGGAAAAAAGTCCCCGGGTGTCAACTATTCATTTTTAGCGAAAACGATCGATTGCTATAGAGGAAGAGCAAACAACGATCGATTGGTATAGAAGGAGAGCGAAAATGACCGATTGGTATAAAGGGAGAGCGAGAACGATCGATTGGTATAAAGGGAGAGCGATAACGATCGATTGGTATAAAGGGAGAGCGAGAACGATCGATTGGTATAAAAGGAGGGCGAGAAATATCGATTGGTATAAAGGGAGAGCGAGAACGATCGATTGGTATAAAGGGAGAGCGAGAACGATCGATTGATATAGAGGGAGAACGAAAACGATCGATTAGTAGGTAGAGAGATTGATTGGTATAGAGGGAGAGCGACAACGATCGATTGGTATAGAGGGAGAGCGAAAACGATCGATTGATAAAGAGGGAGAACGAAAACGATCGATTAGTATAGAGGTAGATAGATTGATTGGTATAGAGGGAGAGCAAGAACGATCGATTGGAATGGAGGGAAATAGATCGATTGGTATACAGGGATATAACGATTGGTATATAGTGAGATAGATCGATTGGTATAGAGGGAGATCGATTGGTATAGAGGGATATAGATCGATTGGTATAGAGGGAGATAGATCGATTGGTATAAAGAGGGTTATTGTCTCATCACATATTTTTTTTCTACATTTTCAAAATAATCTGTTTTTAATGAAATACAACACTTCACTCGTCTATCGTCAGAAGAACGTGTTTTCTCCTTTCACCAGATAGCGCTGATTCACTGTCAACATTAGATCATCATTAGTCGAAAGTTTTCATCTTCAGGAGACATTCTTCAGTTTTGGAAATATAAAAAAAATCGCTCTGAAATATACAATCGACTCTCGATATAACGTCCCTCGATATCACAAAATCAAGCCCTGATCCGTACACTCAGTATAACGAATCGATTATACCTTATATTATAGTTATCGTTATTTGCACACGAACGGCCAATACTCGTTGCACGGTCTTGCCTGCTGATGGAAAAACTACTCACTTCTGGTGGTACATATTAAGTTTGGCTCTTCTCAGTCTAGCGAACGTAGCGAATAGTGATCGAAAACAAAACCAGGAAAGAAAAATATAATTTAAAAGATACCATGTGCAAAAAACGTCACGTGACGACCCAAGGACAACATCATTAAGAATAAAAATAAAAAGTGTAATGGACGGAGAACATTTTTGTTGTACTAAATAACGATTACATTTAATTGGCATGTAAATATTCCAACAATGGAGTCTCGTAGTTCTGCGTTGATTGTTATACACGAAAATAAAGTAGATCTTAGAAATTTCACGAATCTTAGACTCCTTGGAAATTTTCGTAACTTTCAGGATTTCTAGTACCATCTAATCGAATGAATTTGTATCCAGAACCCACATAAAGACCAGATTTTGAGCCAAATCGTCTAAAAGGATGGAGGAGAAATGTACTTCCCCAGAACGAATTCATATTCTACAGTTGACTTACATAGGTGCTCCCAAATCCTCATACTAAATTATTTGTCTATAAAATCATTACAATAGCATTTATTGAAGAGTTTTTGAGTTAAGCCTCTCCGCTAACCCTTAAACCCCCTTTTCCTCCGACCGATTTGGCTGAGAATCAATAGGTGTTGTCCTTAGAGGGTTCTGGATACACATATAAAATTTCGTGTCGATACATTCATTCTATCGGGAGTTATCGTAATCACAAACACTTACTTTCTTATACCTTGTGTAAGTATTGTAATCGTGCGAAAATCCAAGATCGAGTTCTCAACTGATTTTCACGTTTCAAGGTTTCCTGAATACGTTTTGACCATTTTCGCGATGATGTCTGTCTGAGCGTAGTAAGCTGGTAAGAGTAGTACAGCAAAAACGATTGTAGCTACGAACATGAAATTTGGAATGAACCTCTCACACGTTCAACTTCAACTCTGATTAGATTTTGACCGAAATTAAACGAAAATTGAGACCAATTTCCCCCAGGACCTAACTACATTTGACAAGATACACCTTATGTTTATGACCAAATCAAAAATCTTTACGAGTAATAGTTGTAGAAAATATTGAAATACATAATTTATATGAAACATTATTTTCTACAGATCGTCCGGTTTTCAAGATACATGCCGAAAACCATACTGAAATGTAGTTTTGAAACACATATTTTTAGAGGTTCCCTCTATTTACCCGAAAACTTTTAGTCCTATCCAAAAATTGTTTATTACCAAAATTATTCCTTATAAAATTTCCAAGCGCTGTAAGTCCTCAGATTTGAGGTAGGATCAATACGACAAAAGTTATAGCGTCCCGAAGAATGTAAACGAAATGTCTATAAGGATTATTTCTAAGTATTTTTTAAATCGTAACTCATAGCAACGAACTTCAAAATATGGTTTTTGTATTGGTAGTTAATTGAAAAATTATAAAAATATATGTGAGGTCCTTAGTTTATTTTATCTGGGAGGTAAAATAAACTTAAGCACGCCGTCCTTCGGATGGGACGTTAAGCGATGGTCCCGAGCCTGTACGATGTCCGGTACTCGTTAAAGACCCCTTCCCTAGGTGAATAAAAATTTAGGGTAGGCAAAATTTAGGACTCCCATAGTAGAGTCGGGCTCATGTCCACCAGAGTGACGAAAGAGCGCTCTGGTAGTAGGCGATATGACCTCGTTGTTAAAACCCGGGCATGAGTCATAAACCCTAACCCTATATGTGAGGTTAGGTTAGGTTTTATGACTCATGCCCGGGCTTTAACTACGAGGTCATATCGCCTACTACCAGAGCGCTCTTTCGTCACTCTGGTGGACATGAGCCCGACTCTACTGTGGGAGTCCTAAATTTTGCCTACCCTAAATTTTTATTCACCTAGGGCAGGGGTCTTTAACGAGTACCGGACATCGTACAGGCTCGGGACCATCGCTTAACGTCCCATCCGAAGGACGGCGTGCTTAAGTTTATTTTACCTCCCAAATAAAATAAACTAAAAGGCCTCGGTCGGGTTTCGAACCCACGATCTTGAGCTCAGAAGGCAAGCACGCATACCACTGAGCTACCGGCGCCCTCTATATATATATGTGATGTGGCCATTACAGGATTTTCTTATACCAACCACGCTTACAGATCATTCTCTCTCCCCCTCCCGTTCACAAAATCATTTCATTTTGTCTCTTTGTACAGCGTTATCTTGAGAGTAGACATTCTTATACCCAGTAATGCCAATTTTGTGAAGGGGGAAATAGAGTGATCTGTAAGCGTGGTTGGTATAAGAAAGTCCTGTAATAATTACATCACAATTTTTTTATTATTGTCATCATTTCATCATGTCTTCATTCATATATCTCTAACACCTCCTTCGTGAATTTCCATAACTAACTTCAGTTTCTATTTATAGGCATTCCTAACGCTACCATAGAGAATTCTAAGACGACCTACTAAAGAGGGAATTCTTATTCGTATAAGAAAAACCTGTAATGGCTACCTCACATATATTTTTCTTAATTTTCATAATTTTTCAAATAACTACCAATACAAAAAACCATATTTTAAAGTTCGTTGCTATGAGTTACGATTAAAAAAATACTTATTTTAATTTTATTTTGAATGGCCTCATGAACGAAGCATATCAGCCATGACTCCAATTTTGAGAAAAGGTTGTTAAATGAAGGGGCACTTTATGGAGGTGATGAGGGTATCATATGGGATCTGGGAGGAACCGAGGGGCCGAGAAGTGGGCAGGAAAATGTAAAACTATATTAAAATATTGTTACTATTAATAAATTTGTATAAGACATCAAATATGAGAGGGATTTTAGAATAACTTAAAATTTGTTGCAAACCAATGGGTAAGGGTAAATTGTTGATAAAAATAATTTCGAAAAGGGGGTCACGGAAACTGTTGGTGAGAGGGCAAGCGAGGATGACATGATTGGAATCAGCTGTATATTGGGGATCACAGTACAACTTGGTGATTCCAGGAGATGGATTTTAAACAGATGGGAAGGAAGTCTGGTATGGTTAAATCTAAGTCAACATAGGGATGTGAAGTAGGATCGCGGTTTGGAGAGGTGAGTGAACCAGGGTTTAGTGGGTATGGGTAAAAAAATACTTAGAAATATTCCTTATATTTAGTTTATTTTCTTCGGGTCGCTATAACTTATGTCGTAATGATTCTATCTCAAGTCTAAGGACTTACAGCGATTGGAAATTTTATAAGGAACACTTTTGGTAAGAGTCAATTTATCGATAGGACTAACCGTTTTCGGGTAAATCAAGGAAACATCTAAAAATATGTGTTTCAAAACTACAATTCAAGATGGTTTTCAGCATGTATCTCGAAATTATGAATTTGAATATTTTCTACGACTATTACTCGTAAAGATTTTTGATTTACCTTAACCTCTACAAAGTGTTTCCTCGACAATACTACAACATCCTACACCAATTAAAAGCAATTCTGTACGTTTTGAACTGTTGAAATAGCGAATTATATGGCCTGCAATGCGTGTTAATTGCATCAAAGCGTAACTAATTGTGCAATGAAAGTAGACAAAATGCAGTGTAACATTTGTTTCTTTAGCTAAGTTTTTTTTTTTTTTTTTTTTTTTGAGGTCACATAACATAGTATTAGATAATCTAGAATAGAGTTATCTTAAGCGTTGCCTCTTGATATCCCTGATAATAGACATTATTACCATCGTCGAAAGCGATTACAAGAACGGTCATAAATTCGATGCAAATTCTCAACGGAACTTTTCAAAATTTTCAAATACGAAAAAAAAATTTGTTGGTGAATCACCGGCAATATAATTTCCCAGATGAATTAATCAATTAAATTTTCGCTCCCCCTGAAAAACCAGTCGATTTGTGCTAATATTCAATAGTTGACTTACGACTAAATCCACATAAAGTAGAACCTCTTTAAGTCGAAAACCTCCAAAACTCGAAAAAAGTTTTGTTCATTTCCCTTCAAGCCCCAAAACCCCCATTATTCGAAATCTCAATCCTCTATTAGTCGAAATAATCAGTGAGTCCCTACAAGCCATTTTGGTACATATTTTCCCTCTATAACTCGAAAAAATAAATTGGACCTCTGTATCTCGAACATAGCAATATTTTATTTTACAACCTTTACAACTCGATTATTTGAAACTTATTACCTCTACAGCTCGAAGAAAAATAAGTTACCGACTTTAAGAATTTGCAGACAATGTACACCATTGTTTCATAGAAAACAATTTAGGAGTATACAATAAATAGGATTACCAATTATCTAAAGCAAAAAAAAATTACTGAATTTTTTTAATACCTACATATACTACGTATTTTTTATTTTAAGGATGTTTTGAAATAATGTTGATTTATAATAAATATAAATATGTTTGTTACCTCTGTAAATAGTGTTATAAAATTGCTCTTCAAAAAAAATAATTAATAGTGCGGTTTTTACTGTGTTTGTAAAAACGTGAAACAGTGAAAAGTATCAGGGAGAGGACCTTTTCACCAAACGGAATGAGTTGCAGCGGGGCGCGCTCTTCCTGGGTTGAAGAGAGTGCACCAGTACCCACGGCCAGCCACAGCCAGCCAAGTAACATCAAACAGGTACCACACCAGCCCCTGGCCACAGCATCGATGGCCGTTGACCATCCAGGCCTTAGCGGCAAGAAGAGGACCCTAGACCAGCCTGACCAGGAGACACCCGCCTCACACCTCGCCGTCACCAAGAGGTATAAATCTTACAACTCACCAGTCATAGTTTCTAACAGGTATTCCGCTCTAACCAATTTAGACACTTCCAAGCCCCAACCGGCCGATTCAAATTCCGAAAATAGTAAAAAAATTAAAATACCTCCAATTTTTATTGTAGGTTACAATAACCTAAAAGAAATAACAGCTGACATATTAAAGGTGGCTACATCACCGTTTGAAGCCAAACAATGCCTAAAAGAAAAAATTAAAATTCAAGCGACCTCGTCAGACGATTTTAGGGCCCTGACAAAATTCTACGATACGCATAAAATTAACTATTATACTTATGTTAATCCAGAAACTAAAAATGTATCGGTGATTCTCCGAGGTGTGCCATACGCGTTCAGTGAAGAAGACGTCAAAAATGAATTGCTCCCTCACTACCCAGTTATTTCGGTCACCAGGTTGCACAATAGAGACAAAATGCCCACGCCATTGTGCGCAGTCGAACTAACTAATAACGATCAGGGAAAAGCCATATTTTCACTTACAAAACTATATTACAGTCGGATCCACGTGGAGGAAAGACGCCGGTCCCTGCACGTTCCTCAATGCATGAACTGTCAAAAATTCGGGCACACCAAGAACTACTGCCGCCTTGAGTCGACCTGCGTTAAGTGTGCAGGGAATCACCATTATAAAGTTTGTCCTTTCCAAAAAACTGACAAACCGAAGTGCGCCAACTGTGGGGGCGACCATACCGCCAACTTTGGAGGCTGTCTGAAACGACCACCGAAACGGCAACTACAGTCAGCTTCAGGCACCACCGCAAGCCAAACATTTCACACTAATACTAATCAACCTCCGCAACACACACACGCACATTCAGCCAACACACCCAATACACCACCATACGCACCTACCTCCCCGGAGCCCAAACCACCTACGAACTTTTGGTTTGACAAAAATCGAAGTAGGCCAACACCACCGCAACCTAATACTGCAAACAATGGAATTAGCTCTGAGGCAACGACTGACCTGACTGGACTCATCATGAACCTCATCAAACCATTCATCCCCCACATCCAAGCTTTCTTATCCAATTTATTCACTAACCTTTTTTCGATGAATCATGGCAAACCCTAATCTGGGAACTTTTCAAAATTTAACTATATTAAACTGGAATGCGGACGGCTTAAAGATAAGGCAACCGTCATTAACCAACTTTTTATCACGATATAATGTCGACATTGCATGCATAACTGAGACCCACCTCAAACCGACAGACAAACTCAAACTCTCTGGCTACTGTTCATATAGACTGGACCGACCGACACGTTTCGGTGGTGTTGGCATTTTCATCAAACGACACCTGAAACATTCACAGATTAACATTCCCCCTCTCCAGAACTTGGAGGCAGTTGGAGTCACCCTCACCACACTCTCCGGCACACTCAACATCATATCAGCATACCATCGACCGAACACAAGACTGGTACAGACTGACTTCGAACATATTTTCACAGGACTACCGACTATAATGATCGGGGACCTCAACAGCAAACACACGCTATGGGGATGCAGAAGACAGAATAACAACGGGACTAGACTACAATCCATCTCAGAAAACCTGGGGATACAAATATCGACACCTGACGAACCGACATTCTACCCAACTCAACGAACATACCAACCCGACATACTGGACATAGGACTGATACACAACTTTAACTTGCCCCTGTTTCACGAGACACTGACCGACTTAGACTCAGACCATCTCCCAGTTATCTGCACCTTCCTAGCACGGCCACAGAAGGAGGAATATCTTCCAAGGTTGATCACGGGGAAGATCGACTGGGCCACGTTTGAAGACGGAATGAACTGTCTCGGGGTCCCCCATCATTATAGCACGACGGACGACATTGACAATGCAGTTAGGACGTTCACACAAACCATACATAGCTCAGTACATGAAGCAACATACCGACATTTCACTGACAAACGACACCTATTCCACAACAAGACACCAACACACATAATGGATATGATCCGTACAAAGAACACACTACGACAACACTGGCAAAGAACAAGAGATCCCCTTGAGAAAAGAGAACTGAATCGCCTGACCCGACGCATACGATGGGAACTTGACAAAGATCGCGAACTATCGAAAATACTTGACTGATATGACTCCGGGCGACAACAACTTATGGAAAGAGACACGACGACTTCTAAACCAAAGGACACCCCTACCCATCTTAACTGACGGACAAATGACTGCCACAACTGACAAAGAGAAAACCGAATTACTGGCGACCCATTTGGAAAATAAATTCACAACGTCAGACGCTGACGATCATGAAACACTCATCACAGTTGAATCATACCTCTCAAATACACTTCACACAGTCGAAGCACCCATTCAGCATACCACACCATCAGAAATACACGCCCACATTACACGACTACACATCAAGAAGGCCCCCGGTGAAGACATCATCCCCAACCTGGTGCTGAAGAAGCTTCCTCCGAAGAGCATAGCCTACCTGGCAAGTGTGTTCAACGCCTGTCTTCGCCACGGCTACTTTCCTGCAGACTGGAAAAACGCCGTTGTTCTAACATTTCACAAGCCAGGTAAGGCAAAAAACGATCCAGGCAGCTATAGACCAATAAGCCTTTTAAATAGCCTCTCAAAACTTCTTGAGAAAATAATTCACAAGAGGCTCCTCCGTCATCTGGAGACTGCAGGGACCATCCCTGCCCACCAGTTTGGGTTTAAATCAAACCACTCAGCCGTCCATCAGCTACAGAGAGTTGCTGAGACCATTGTGGGGGGCTTTGAGCGGAAGCAGTACACAGTAGCAGCCTTCTTGGACGTCGCAGCTGCCTTCGACACCGTCTGGCACGAGGGCTTGCTCTTCAAATTAAAACAGACCTGGCCTCCGCAATACATCCAGAACATCATTAGCTCTTTTCTTCGTGACAGAACATTCCAAATAAGGGTGAACAACACACTGAGCTCCAGAAAGAAGATATCAGCGGGAGTCCCACAAGGTGCGATCCTCAGTCCACTCTTGTTTGATCTGTTCTGTCACGACATGCCAGAACCAGTCTCTGCAACCCTGGCGACTTACGCTGACGACACGTTGATCCTCAGCCAAAACATAGATCTGGAAGCGGCCATCGACTCCCTACAAATCCAGGTGGATGAGATCGGCCAGTGGTTTGGAAAATGGAAGCTTAAGTTGAACGGTGGGAAGACGGAGGCGAAGGTGTTCGCTTTACGCCGCTTCTCGATAGAACACCTCAGAAGGCTGCAAATCGACCAACTCCCAATTCCATGGAATCCTAAAGACCAGGGTGTGCGCTATCTTGGAGTGCACCTTGACACAAGACTAACATGGCGCCTACATATCAACATAAAACTCCAACAAGCACACACACGACTCAGGCTCATCTACCCACTCATAAACAGGAATACACCACTCAGACACACATGCACATCCTTACTTTACAAAACACTAATACTTCCACTCTTAACCTACGCTTGCCCCGTATGGTTCTGCACTAGCCACACTAACATAACACGATTACAAACATTCCAAAACAAAGTCCTCCGGATAGCGGTGAACGCACCTTGGTTTATCAGGAACACCCAAATCCATCGGGAACTGGGAGTTGCTCCTTTTGCAGCCCACATTGAGAAACTCACCCGAAGCTTCCATGAAGGTCTGCCAACCTGCTCTGGTGCGGTTCACTACAGTCTCGGCCAGCCTGTAGCTCGCAGGCTGCAACCAAGACTGTACCAAGACTTTTTGTTTTAATTATAATTTTCTTGTTTATTTGCTCATTTTGTGTAAAGTACATACTTAGTACTGGTCCAAATAAAATGTTTTTCTTCAAAAAAAAAAAAAAAAAAAAAAAAAAAAAAAAAACTGTTACCTCTGTAACTTGAATTTTTATTTATTTCACCTCTCTAACTCAAAATTAGTTAGAATGAATCTTAACCTCTACAATTCGAATCAAAATCCGCCTGTCAAAATCCTCCATAAGTCGAAAACTCTATAACTCGAATTTTTTGGCGTCTCCCTTGATGTTCGACTTATAGAGGTTCTAATGTATTAAATTTTGTGTCGATAAATTTATTACATTGGCAGTTATTAGGGTTTTTGAATTGAGTCCCTTCCCCGAACCATCCCTACCCTTCAGTATCGCTGAAATTTGATAGGTTATGTCCTCATTGGGTTTTGACTTTAAATATCAAATTTCATGTCGATACATTCATTACATCGGCAGTTATTGGGTTTTTTGTGTTAAGCCCTAATCCCCACCTTCCCTTTGATCGATTTGGCTAAAAATGAATAGTTGTCGTTGATAGACGATTTTGAATTCACATATAAAATTTCGTGTTGATACATTCATTCTATCAGGAGTTATCGTGTTCACAGACACACACACGAAAACTTCATATCGAATTTTCGACCGTTTACATAACTATACTTCATTCTTTATTGTACACTCTTTGGAGACGTCTCAGTTCTGAGGGCATACTGATGGTAGAAAATGTAATAAAGAACGTTTTTGGTAAGAATAATGATTATCACGTAAATCGAACGAAAGAAAAAAAAAAAAAAGTTTTGCAACGCCATTTTGAGATGTTCCGCATGAATGTTGCGGGCATGTCACGACACCAACGCGAAAATGATTAGAATCATCAAACGTAAAAATCCGTTGAAAATTCGATCTCGGATTTTCAAGTAAAAAAACTTAAGTTCAACTTATTGAGATTCCATTGGCGGTTGTCATGTTGTGTTGTTGTCATGTTGACTTGTTGTCAAGGTTGTTGCTGACCAAGGTTGCTATGTAGACAAGAGACTATTGTTGTCTGTACAGTAGCTATTTTATCGGTAACAGCTATTGTAATAATAACAGGTACCTAATAACGTCAACAACAGCTGTCACCTGTCGCAGCTACTACCGGGTCACCTCTCTCACAATAGTCGACTTAATAAGGTCGATAATCAATCAATGCAAGCGAAATTACCTTCTACGTTCTCTGACCCTGTATAGGATACGTATTGATACACAAATGATGTTGATACTAATTCATGGTTTCAATTACAAGGTCATATCGCCTACTATCAGAGCGCTCTTTCTCTCTGGTGGACATGAGCCCGACTCTACTATGGGAGTCCTACATTTTGTCTATCTAGGTCTAGGTGTCTAGACCTAGGTGAGGTGTCAGTAAAAATGCAAAGCACAACAGCAGCAAATGCACGCTATTGGATGTGAGTCATTTAATTCTAAAAGCACAGAAACCAAAGCGTGTATTTGCTGCTGCTGCGCTTTGCATTTTTGCTGCTCATGTAAAGTCAACTCAAGCATTACAGTCAGTGGTTACCTCAGGGGTAGCTTCTAGAGGTCTGCAACGCTAACCATGGAAACTGCGGGCTGTGCCTTCGGGAGTCTATACCCCCCATCCTTGTAGCCTAACTTCGCCCCCCCTGCTCAAAATCCTGGCTGCGCACCTGAAAATAATCGTGCTTCATTAGCGGGGCTGACTTAGGGAGCTTGAACACAAGGAAGATATGCCCCCTGGTGGAAAGTCGTTAAACTATTTGTTCACTGTTTCTCGTAAAAATGTCCAATATAGCTCAAACAGATATATATATAATGATGACAGTTATTATAACCATAACTAGTTGCCGTGAAATTTGCAGAAAGATACCAGTGACAGGAAGGCCATTCACCCGACATTTTCCACTTAACTGCTAACAACTCTTATAAGAGGTGAATTTTTATATTTATATTATCGATAAGTTACAGTGTGATAAATATAGAGTCAGGTTTACATAATAATAGAAGGTTACCAGGGCCTTGTTCGGAGTAACTTTAGGCAGCCCTAACGATCGATTGATTTTTGAAGGAGATCGATTCATTAAATCATTTCACTATATCGACACAGATCGCAAATGCATGCAAAATGTATCAGACAATAAACAATTATCTTGTATTTATATTTTTTCTAATTGCAGACCCACCAAGAAGATTAATAAAAACAATTTACTGTCCTTACAGTATATTATTACACAAAAAAAAAAAAAAAAAAATATAATATTCCAATTCATAATTCAGGATGTATAACGTCATCTTAGAGAATGACTGCGCTGAATATCAACTCAGAAACCTTATTTTAAAGCCTGTTTGTTTGTGGTGTTGGACATGAATTAAAGATGTGTTATGCAAAACACGCTCAAAGATCTGATAGTGAAATTGAATAAATACAATTTAAAATATATATACTCGTACTTTCATCAACATATATCAATATATATGCGCAGAATATTTTCTAGAATGTGGAGGATGGTTGAGGTTATAGTTCATCGTTGAGGAGTGTATTGACTGAGAGGGGTGGGTTTTGTACCTATGTTATCTGAAGTCTGATGGCCCATATAACAGCCTAGTCTCCTACCTCCTTAAAGAAGCGCAAGATCCTTTCGAAATGCAAACGCAGACACGACAGAAAATGAAACGACAATTTGGACTGCTCAAAATACTACTAGACAAGCGATCTCAACTTCGCCTCAACCACAAGCTGAATGTCTACAAGACTGTTCTCAGACTTATCAGGTCGTCTGGTGTTCAGCTCTGGGGTTCTGCTAAGACCTCTCACACCAAAAGAAGCCATTCCAAATAAAATTCGCCGAACAATCACACAATGTCCCACAACAGTTATACACTAATTTGCACAAAACGTTCACACTTCACCCGAACACACTGGTTGAAGCAATGTCGGTCCGGTTCTTGTCGGGCGGCCCTCCATGACGAGTGAATCGTCGTTGGCCGCGTGACCTGTTGCCTGAGGAGACCGGTGGTGCTGACCAGTCGACTTCTTATCAATAAAAAATAAATAAAAAAACGAACGTCTTTTAAAAAATATTGTCTATTTCACAAAATATATATATATTATATGGGAGTACTTTCGGTATTGCTACCATCTTCAGCCACGACTTGACAAACACTAAATGGAAGTTCAACCAGTTTACATCCAAACGGTACCCTTCCTTCAGCCTCCACGGGGTTTTTCCTGTCCCTAACAGTTAAGTCTTAAAGTATGGAAAACATTAAAAATAAAATTTCGTCAAATTGAAATCTTAATAAAAGAAAAATGTTGAAATAGTATGTGCTGATTAAAATACTAATATATATTAAATAAATTGTTATTATAAGTACCCCCATGTTATATATTTTTTATGGTACTCCCATGTTATATTTTTTTTTTAAAAACATACTTTATATGAATAAGTGTATCTAGATATAATTAGATCAGGATTTATACAAAAAAAATTTGAAAACTTTCTTTCATGCTTACTAATTGGAAAATATCTGCGTAGAAAAAGTGGTACGAAAAAGGTACCTTATTTGAGAACCGCTTATACAAACAATAAGCTAGATGAAACGGTACATAACAGACGGAAGCGGAACATTATCACTCATTTAAATCTATTATCTAGGTGAGAGTGCCCGTAATAACACCCACGCCCTCTGTACGAACAACAAAGAAACAGACTGCGCATATACCATGTACTATTGTGTTCATAGGCATGTAATGGCGTAGCCAGAAGAATTCTTAGGGGGTTAGGGGACCTATGTCTCTTTTGTAATAATTATATTGTCGATACGACTGACCGTTTTCACATAAGTTGAAAATTTGCGACGATTATTGGGAATAAATTAAAATAAATTTGCGACGAACAACAAAGAGACAGACTGCGCATGTACCATGTACTATTGTGTTTATAGGCGTAGCCAGAAGAATTCTTAGGGGGTTAGGGGACCTATGTCTCTTTTGTAATGATTATATTGTCGATACGACTGACCGTTTTCACATAAGTTGAAAATTTGCGACGATTATTGGTATATACATATCTTGTAAACCGGATAAGTAGTCGGTGAATCAACGGCGATGTACTTCCCCAAAACGAATAATCAATTAATTTTTCGCTTCTTCTCCAAAACCAGTCGACCGAAGGAGCTAATATTCAACAGTTGATTGACATAGGTGCTCCTAAATACTCATACTAAATTTTTGAGTCGATACATTCATAGAGATATTTTAAATCCATCCCTCAATCCCCCACTTCCCTTTGGTCGATTTAGCTGAAAATCAATAGATGTCGTCCTTATTGAGTTTTGGTCACACATACAAAATATGGAGTCGATACAGTCATTCTATCGGCAATTATTTGAATTTTTATGTTAAGCCCCCCTAACCCCCCCCCCCCCTCTTCCCTTTGGTCGATTTGTCTGAAAAACGATAGGTTTCGTCTTTAGAGGGTTCTGGATACACGTATAAAATTTCATATAGATACATTTATTGTATCGGAAGTTATCGTGTTCACAGATTCACAAACTGACAGACTTTTTTTTTTTTCAAGTTTGGTCGGAAAACTTAAAATTCCGTTGAAAACTTCGCATCGATTTTTTTTTTTTTTTTATTTATATACAGGGTAAACCCATAAATATACATACCTACATATATAACAATATATCAAAATAACTATGAACAATTATACCAAAAGTATTATAGTCAGTGGCGTTTTTTCATATTTGGAATCTAGAAAGACAATTTTGATGGATGGGTAACAGAGATGATAAAAGTAGAAGAAAATGATGTAAAAAAAAAAAAATTTAAGAACGAATATGATACAAGGTGGTCAGTAGGTGGTAAGTCGCGGTTCCATCTTCTCTTCAACCTTCGTGGGGGGTTTTGTGGTGAGTGTTGTGAAGATAAAGTAACATATGTGTGTAAAGTTTTCTAAAAAAACGTATGTAAGTAGTTTGTGTTGTGTCGAGCGCTCTTTCGTCACTCTGGTGGACATGAGCCCGACTCTACTGTGGGAGTCCTAAATTTTGCCTACCCTAAATTTTTATTCATCTAGGGTAGGGGTCTTTAACGAGTACCTGACATCGTACAGGCTCGGGACCATCGCTTAACGTCCCATCCGAAGAACGGCGTGCTTAAGTTTATTTTACCTCCCAGATAAAATAAACTAAGGGCCTCGGTCGGGTTACGAACCCACGACCTTGAGCTCAGAAGTCAAGCACGCATACCACTGAGCTACCGGCGCCCTCAGAAGATATATATATATAAAATCTTATAGAGTGAATCTAACAGTAAAGTGTTGGTATTTATATGGGTATGACCGTTTATTGGAATGTATAGAGTAACAAAAACAAGGGATTCCCCGTCACTACCTAAACCCGCCTCCATAACTGTACCTTCTACCCTGTCAACCAATTCTGTCAGTTTATAAGTGACTCTTGATAATGCCTTAACACGGCGAAACTAGTTAAGTATTTAAGAATATATAGTGAAGTTTGACAAAGAAATTGTGTATTTTAATACAATTATTATTATTATTATTACTAAGGCGCCTTTTTCAGGAATATTTTTTCATGTCTCATCCGACTTACTTAGACTGTAGTTCATCCTATAGTGTTATCCTATAAATACCACCGGTCCCACAGGTCGTCACGTGGTCTTCCTTCTATACCTCTTTGTTAGCCATACAAAAGCCCCCCCTAGCTTAGCACGGTGTTATGTATATCACATTGTTATCCTGAAACCTCAGTAACCTATTTTCTTGTCCTGGTATTATATGACAATCATGTGGAAAGTGTTCAGCTTCAATAATACCCAATTTGTGTTCCTTCACAATGTAGAGGGCCTACTTTCAGAAAAATTAATTTTAAAATTTTAATAAATTTATTTAACAAATTATTTGAATTTTTTCCTTCAGCTATACGAAGTATAAGGGAAGTTATGTAATCAAAAATTCGATGCGGAGTTTTCAACGGAATTTTAAGTTTTCCGACCTCTAGATTCCAAATTTGAAAAAAAAAAAAGTTTGTCAGTTTGTGAATCTGTGAAAACGATAACTCCCGATAGAATGAATGTATCGCCACAAAATTTTATATGAGAGCCAGAACCCTCTAACGACAGCTATTATTTTTCAACCAAAGAGAAGAGAAGAGGCTTGACACAAAAACTTTGATAACTGCCGATCTAATGAATTATCGATGCATAATTGTATATTTAAATTCAATCCCTCAAAGGAAGTTAGTTATTATGACTCATGCCCGGGCTTTATCGACGAGGTCATAACGCCTTCTACCAGAGCCGCTCTTTCGTCACTGGTGGACATGAGCCAGACTCTTGTGTGGGAGTCATAAATTTTGCCTACCCTAAATTTTTATTTACCTAGGGTCAGGGGTCTTTAACGAGTACCTGACATCGTACAGGCTCGAGACCATCGATTATTATCCGAAGGACGGCGTGCTTAAGTTTATTTTACCTCCCAGATAAAATAAACTAAGGGCCTCGGTCGGGTTTCGAACCGACGATCTTGAGCTCAGAAGGCAAGCACGCATACCACTGAGCTAGCGGCGCACTCTAATAACAGTTAGAAAGGAAATTCTTCCTTTCATTTTTTTATTTTTCATATCATCGCCCAATACTGAACAAAATCACACATGTGAATCGAATTGTTAATTGAACTTCACAAAACATGTAACAATTATATTATAGTCCTACATGATGTATAAATGTGAAAATAGCATTGATTTAAATAAAATTGTCCACCATTCTTAAACTATTTGATCTATTTGAAAATAATATTTTTATCGAATAAACTCTACTAATTTATTTTTATTATAATTGTATTTATATTTTCATTTATATATATAAATATATATACGTAGAACCTCTACAAGTCAAACATCAAGAGAGACGCCAAAAATTTCGAGTTATAGAGTTTTCGACTTATGGAGGATTTCGACTTAGGCGGATTTTGATTCGACTTGTAGAGGTTAAGATTCATTCTAACTAATTTTGAGTTAGAGAGGTGAAATAAATAAAAATTCAAGTTACAGAGGTAACAAACATATTTATATTTATTATAAATCAACTAATAGAGGGTTGAGATTTCGAGTAATGGAGGTTTTGGGGCTTGAAGGGAAAGGAACAAAACTTTTTTTCGAGTTTTGGAGGTTTTCGACTTATCGAGGTTCGACTTAAAGAGGTTCTACTGTATAATTGTCTTCGCTATTTTGTTTTCTTTCTCTTTTCTATATTTCGCACATAGTGATCTGATGAAGGGATCCCAAAATGTCGTCGTGAAAAATACACTTCCGGAAAAGTTATAAAAAATTATTATTAAAAATTCTGGGGGTATTGAGGGTCAGTCAATGAAGAAAATACTATTCAAATGCCAACGTTTCGATATATTTCATATCATCATCAGGGCCTAACAAACATGGGGGTATCAAGATTAGAATCTAATCTTGATACCCCCATGTTTGTTAGGCCCTGATGATGATATGAAATATATCGAAACGTTGGCATTTGAATAGTATTTTCTTCATTGACTGACCCTCAATACCCCCAGAATTTTGAATTCTACAGTCGCTAGCAAACATCTACAAAAAATTATTATCTTAATTTTAATTAAACTAAAAATGTATCTACTGTATTTACTAATATTATTATTTATGTACTCATATTTTCAAGTATTTATTTATTAATTTCATTTTATATGTTAAGTAGTATTGTTTATACTAATCCATGTATAAGAGTTAATATCTGTTTATGTATGTAATTTATAAGATATCTTAATGTATACATTCTTATGACGTATTAGGTACCATGTTATGGTTTAACGGAAATAAATATTATTATGATTATTCTGTGGTCACAGGGAATAAATTGATAAGTCTAAATTCGTAACTTTTCAGAGCAGCTCTTTTTTACTTTTGCATTAATCGTGTAAATCCCGTTTTTGGAATAAATAAATTATGTTTGCACCATTATTAATCATATACCTTCTAAATCTATAGGAGTAAATGAAAATGAATATTGTTAATACTTTCTTGGATTTTCCCTTAGTTACCTCATCATTCCCCATCTCTTACCTAATTATTGACCACACTTACCAACACCCTCTTCACTTGAAATAGTCTCCGTAGTGAATAAATGGTTAAATGCAGTCATCTCGTGAATGATTCCTCAAAGAAGTAGATTAAGTTGATTTAACCGAGAACATACACAATTTTACGAGATACCAAGAAACCCACATCTTTATAATTCCGAAAGTATTAGAGTTCTGAGCTCCCAACTTCTTCACAGTGCGCAGATGGCTTGGGAGATGATCACAGTACACTTAACTCATTTTTGCCATTTTACGACTTAACAACTTATTCCCTGTGACCTGTGTATTATGAACTTGAAATTTCAAATGAAGATGTCACACCCTAAGTACAATTTTACATGATAAAACTTATATTTATCGACAAATACTCTATCAACCATCGATGTAGTAAAATGTATGGATACAAATGTTAGTATGCGGATTCTGGTCACCATTGTTTAAGAAAGAGATCAAAAATAGTTCATGGACGGTGAGATTCACCTGCGACATTTTTTAATAATAAAAAATCTTACATTAACTACATATAAGAAACAATAAGGCGAAAAAATCAATATAAAGTTTATCTCAGTTCAACGATAAAAGGTTAAATTGAAATTGATAAACGCTTACTGGGTCACTTGAAACATTTTTTTAATTTCATTTTTTTTTTTCTATAGAATAATATTACAATATTAACTTTTGTCGCATTAATTATCAAAGCGATTGGAAAGAGTCCTGCGAAAATTTAGCAAGTGTATCACCGACAATTTTTTTTTTATGTATTTTTATTTAAAAAAATGTTTAATTGCATCACTTTGTTTGACTCATAGCCATACTGAGAACGTCTGATGTTACATCGTACCTAACCTGAAAGATATTCACTTTCACTTTCATTAGAAACACAAATATCCGTCATCTCTTAGGAAGTATCCTGGTAGCATTTTAACTGAGCTCAAGATCGCGGGTTCGGTTTTTTATATTAAAGGTAAAAATAAACCTCTCTGAGCACGCCGTCCTGCAATTGGGCCGTTAACTGGGTCCTATTCCAAATCTGAGGACATTTTTATAGAAGGAAGTCGATATAAAAAGTCAGTTATTGTTTTATTTATTTATAAATTTTTATTTATTTAGACTTTTTTATACATTCATTTATAATTGATTAACCTATATATATATATTATTTTTCATATATTGTTATAGTTATATTATTTTCTTTCTTTTCTATATGTCGCCACATTGGGACCTGATGATGGGACGTAAGAACGTCCCGAAACATCGTTGGATTAAAAACACTTCCGAAGAGTTATTTTTTGAAAAATAGTTATCTTCATTTTTATTAAAATGAAAAATTTGTCTACTTATTATAAACGTATCTTGTATTAATTTTGTTTATGTACTCATATATTTTTAAGTATTTATTTGTTCAGTTTTTATTAATTTCATTTTACTTTTTTTAATTGTTTTGTTATTACACTAATCATAGATGTGTTAGACTCAAGTAGTTATAGTTTATAAGCTATCTTGATGTATAAATTCTTTTGATGTATCCTATTACCATGTATTGGCTAAACCATGGGCGTAGGCAGGGAGGGGGGGGGGGGGGCACGTGCCCCCCCCCTGGCCAGAGAAATAAAAATATAAAAATTAAATAAACTAAAAAAATAGTTTTTATTAAAAATGCATTGCTTGCAAGTTACCATAGGATCATCACCATAGGAGCAATCAGCTGTTGTAAGTGCAGGCCGCAGGCCATGTGCTGTAACTGTTCATTGTGTTTGTGTTCACGTGACAGTTTGTTTTGAGGTTTTGACGATGTTTTCGTCTAACAGTTCCGTTCCGTTTTGCCTGTTTTCCATATTTGAATAAAATTATTAAAATTAGCATGGATATTAGGAAGTTTTTTAGTAAGTATCTTGAATTATTTTATAATTGAATTGAAAAGCCTAGAGATTCAGACAGATAACCTAATAGTCCAAGCTCCCATGGCACAAAAAGAAGGTACCCCATCAAACATCTCAAATTTTAAAGGTGAAAATGCTTGTAAAACATGTAAAAAAACATTTTACCCCCGCCAGACTAGAAAAAATGTATTAATTGATATGTTAAATGAATTTTTGAAATTAGCTAAAAAAAATGAATTTACTTTTTAACCCCTCCCCCCCCCCCCCCCCCCTGTAACCTAGCTTTGCCCCCCCCCCCCCCCCCTGCTCAAAATACTGGCTACGCCCCTGGGCTAAACGGAAATAAATGTATTATTATTATTATAAGTCAATACAAGTAAACGCCTAAAAAAATTAGTTTCGTAAATCGTCAAACAGAAAGTCTTTCAGGTAGTTATTGTGCCTCATGCCCGGGCTTTAACTATTCGAGTGCTCATTCGTCGCTCTGGTGGACATGAGCCCGACTACTGTGAGTCACGTTGCCTACCCAAGTTTATTCACCTAGGATAGATGGTCTCCAAAAGAGTTCCTGACATCGTACAGGCTCGGGACCATCCGAAAGACATGCTCATGTTTTTTTTTACCTCCCAGATAAAAAAAAAAACCTAAGTGCATCGGCTGGATTTCGAACCCACGATCTTGAGCTCAGAATGCTAGCCCGGCGCCCTCACCCGATATGACCTCGTACTTAAAGCCCGGGCATGAGTCAGAATATCTAATTTCACCAAGAATGGAACCCTTGAAATATTGAGTTGGGAAATTGTGGGTCAAATGTTTTCTCATGAGGATCGGTTCATAGTGGTTCTTTAATAGTTGAATTCTATCAGTCAATTATTCACGAGAAAATTCCCAAGGTCTATTGATCTTTTAATAAATAACTTTATTAATAAATAACAAAATTTCCAAGTTAACAAACCTGCTTATTACTTCCCTAGTAGTATAGGAGAAGTTATGCAATCGGTCGGAAATTCGAAGTTGAGTTTTCCGGCCCCCTAATTCCTGACATCGCACAAGCTTAATACCATCGCTTAACGTCTCATCCGAAGGACAGCATGCTCAAAATTTTTTCAAGTGCCAAAAAATAAATCTAAGGGCAACGGTGAGGTTTCGAACCCGCTCAGTAACTGGACACGAAATTTTATAATTAGGAACTTCCGAAACATAATAATCAATTTCATTCCGTTACGTTCAATTTTATTCCGTTCCTCTACGATCATTTCGTTCATACCATCCATTTAGTTGTAGCAATGAGGGGAGTACCAAGCGGGGGTGTTTCTGGTGGTCTCTGAGCTGAAGAGTTGTTTTTCTTATGATTTATCATATTATTTTGTACATACTTTCTTTATTTTGTTTTATCATTTCTTTATTTATATTACTTTTTTCACATTTATTTAATTTAGTCTTACTTTATTTATTTTGTTATTATTATTTTGTTTATATGCATTAATTTGTATGTACTTTATATTATTATTATTGTTATTTTTTTTTTCTTATTTTGTGTATACACAAATATACGTATTGCCATTTTTTATTTTATATACAGGGTGTCCTTTTTAGATGACCTGGCTGAATTTCTTTTGAACCGATAACGTTATAAAAAAATTATACGGGATACCCCAGGACCAGTACAACTTAAAAATTTCAAATAGGAATACCTTCCGATACATCATTTTAAAGGATTTTTTACGCAGAAATCAATGGTGCAACCCATAAAAAAAACACACAATACATTGAAATTTTTAAGTTGTACTGGTCTTGGGGTACTCCGTACAATTTTTTTTTTCAAAAACAGGTCGAAATTATAAACTAGACTAAAAAATATTAAATACGTATATTTTTATTTTTTTTATAACGTTATCGGTTCAAGAGAAATTCAGCCGGCCATCTAAAAAGGACACCTTGTATACAGGGTGGCCCAGATAAGCGGGCCACAAGTGAAATAACTCCTAAACGGTTAGAGATATCAAAATTGTGCATAGGACTAAAGTTGTAGCACTCGCCGAGAGCTATAGTATGGCGTCCTCGAAAAGACATAAATTATCCTTTTAATGGCTCAAACAGCCCTTCGAAGAACGGGGTTCCCTTTTGACCCTAAAGTTTCATTACATTTTATTAAAATACTAAAGAAACAAGGAAGAACTGTGCAAACAGATTTTTGATACGTCAAGTAGTTCTCGGAAAAAAAACGTTTAAAGTTGCACATTTTTCTTATTCTGAAGTTTTTAAATCGCAACTAACTTCAGAATAAGAAAAACGTGCAACTTTAAACGTTTTTTTTTCCGAGAACTACTTGACGTATCAAAAATTTGTTTGCACAGTTCTTCCTTGTTTCTTTAGTACTTTAATAAAATGTAATGAAACTTCAGGGTCAAAAGGGAACCCCGCCCTTCGAAGGGCTATTTGAGCCATTAAAAGGGTCATTTTTGTCTTTTCGAGGACGCCATACTATAGCTCTCGGCGAGTGCTACAACTTTAGTCCTATGCACAATTTTGATATCTCTAACCGTTTAGGAGTTATTTCACTTGTGGCCCGCTTATCTGGGCCACCCTGTATGTATATATTTTTTTTAAACTGTCATCAAATTTACTTGTGGTTCTATTATAACTGATTGAAAATATACCAAATAAAAAAAAAATGCAGTTACTGGGATTTTGGAATTAGGACTGGAAAAAATGAAATTCCTGTGAAATTTCAACTTCGAATTTCCTACCGATTACATAACTTCCCCTATAATTCTTTTAGCTGGCTAAGTAAAATAGGATTTGAAAGTATTCTGTAGAGAGCTTTGTGGTGAAGGGGACAAGGTGCGTTAGCAGGCAGCTGCAGTACCGCTGTACAAGCAGATGTGTCCATTCAGTGTACCACTGAACATTTAAATGAGAACAACCACCTCTTTATGACGAGCTCAGACGAACTAATCGTAACTAACTAAGTCGAGAAAACTAAGTCGAGCGATAGTTTAGTTGAATTCGGAACGACGAATTGTTTAAATGAGTCGCGCATATTATCAGTCCTTGCCTTCTGAGTAGGGTTCAATTGATACCACATAGTATCGATACTTTTACTCATGAGTAGTATCGAATAAAAATTTCTATAATACTCAAGTATCGAATAAAAAGTATCGATACCTACTGTATATATACCTATATAATAATAATAATAAAAAACAATAAAATTTGAAAGGTATAAATGAGATATTGTAGTGGGCATACGAAACAAATGAATCAAATCGAATAAGATAAAATTACATTTTTTTAAACATACCTACCGAAAATAATAAAAAGCCTTATAAAATAAACATACGATTTTTTTTTTTTTTACTGAGTATATAAAACTACTGGAGATTATTCGTGTTCCCAACAACAAATAAAAGAAAATTGTAAGAAGTTAAACGGTGAACGATGAATTGAAAAATTTATATAATTTTTTTAATTGTTGAAATTTGTAACGAGTACTTTGAATCGATACAAGTATAATTTATTCGATACCTACTTGGTATCGAATAAAAGTATCGATACTTAATTGTATTTACTTGTATCGATAGATCCCTACTTCTGAGCTCAAGATCGTGGGTTCAAAACCCAGCCGAGGCCCTCAGTATATTTTATCTGAGAAGTACAATAAACTTAAGCATGCCATCCTCCGGATGTGACGTTAAGGAATGGTCCCGAGCCTGTACCATGTCAGGTACTCGTTAAAGACCCCCGCCCCTAGGTGAATAAAAATGTAGGACTCCCAGAGTAGAGTCGGGCTCATGTCCACCAGAGTGGTAGTAGGCGATATGACCTCTTAGTTAAAGCCCGGCCATGAGTCATAATAACTAATTGGTATTTGCGAGATGGAACTTGGATTTTGAGCGAATGTTGATCAGGCCAAGCCCCCCCCCCCTCCCCCCCCCCCCGAGAAAATTGTGTCTTTTTTTTTTAAATTTTCAATTTAATTTTTTTTTCGATAGTGATAATAAAATTGAATTTGAACGAGAGACCTTGTATAATACCCACATAGCGAGCTGTGAAGGTTGTACGAACCATTACTTCGGAACACATCCTGGTTTGGATATTTGGGTATTAAGTATGTCGTTCTTGGATGGGCAGAACCAGGAATAGAGGAGTCAGTAGAGGTCAAGTTCTAATTAAAGAATGTAAAATATATTTTAAAAAATTAATAATAATAAAAATAAAAATAATGGAAATAATAAAAACAAATAATATTATCACATTTTCTGTAGAAATTGTTGCTGGTCTACTAAATTTTGGTTTCAACACTACGATTATATATTATATCGCCTACTACCAGAGTGCTCTTTCGTCACTCTGGTGGACATGAGCCCGTCTCTACTGTGGGAGGCCTAAATTTTTATTTCACCTAGGGCAGGGGTCTTTAACGAGTACCTGACATCGTACAGGCTTGGGACCATCGCTTAACGTCCCATCCGAAGGATGGAGTGCTTAAGTTTATTTTACCTTCCAGATAAAATAAACTAAGGGCCTTGGTCGGGTTTCGAACCCACGTTCTTGAGCTCAGAAGGCAAGCACGCATACCACTGAGCTACCAGTGCCCTCTTTTTTTCAGTCTAGATTTTTGGTTTACGTACTTGTTCATTTTACATGAACTGGTAACTGTTTTTCACAATGATTTTTTTTTTTTTTTTAATAAAAATTACACTATCGGTTTGGATCGATAGTTTGACACCAGTAGTGGTGTCAAACTATCGATCCAAACCGATAGTGTAATTTTTATTAAAAAAAAAAAAAAAATCATTGTGAAAAACAGTTACCAGTTCATGTAAAATGAACAAGTACGTAAACCAAAAATCTAGACTTATCAGTAGTGATAACACAACTTCCCCAATACATCTATCTGCGGTAGATGTGTTGTGTCTGTGAACACGATAACTCCCGATTGAATGGATGTATCTATATGAAATTTTACATGCGAATCCAGAAATTCCGACAAAAAAGGGCCCCCTCCTTTCCTCGACCCCCCCTGAACAAATCACAACAGTGTATCTGAACGGGAGAGCTGTGTATCATGGTGGGTGAGTGCCACACCCCTTACATCAATATTGGGGTTAGTGGGCGTTTAGGGGAAGACAGATCCAGCTGGGACACCAACCAGCGAATATAAACAGATGGAGACGTATCTTGTAGGAGCCCCCTAACGAGAAGTTTCTGCCTAAGCCATCAATGTTATTTTTAAATAAAAGAAAGCCTAGAACCCCATAAGGACACCTATTGATATTGAGGGCGCCGGTAATGCATGTTTACTGACTCAAGATCACGGGTTCGAAACCATTAGTTTAGTTTATCTAAAAGGTAAAATAAACAGAAGCACGCCGTCCTTCGGATGGGACCTAAAGCGATGGTTCCGAGCCTGTACGATGTCAGGTACTCGTTAAAGATTCCCTATCCTAGGTGTTTAAAAATTTAGGATAAGCAAAATTTAAGACTCCCATAGTAGAGTCGTGCTCATGTACATCAGGGTGACGAAAGAGCTCTCTGGTAGTAGGCAATATGACCTTGTATTGAATCTCCGGCAATATACACCCCCAGCACGAATTATTCAATTAAGTTTTCGCTCTCCCTCCACCGTTTAGGCTAAAAAATCTTTTTACTTGCCCAGCTATACGAAGTATTGGGGAAGTTATGTAATCAAAAATTAGATGCGAAATTTTTCAACGAAATTTCACGTTTTCCAGCGAAAATAGCGTATATATACAGACGGGGACTTATAGCGTAGGAACCTTCAAAACTCCAATACCAAGAAGTTTCTGCTTAAACTAAGAAAGTTATTTTCAAATAAAAGGAAGCAATGTGACTCATAGTTTTAAATATGAGGTCATATCGCCTACTACCAGAGAGCTCTTTTGTGGTGGACATGAGCCTCAGTCTACTATGGGAGTCCTAAATTTTGCCTACCTAGGTTTATTCACTCAGGGGGTCTTTAACGAGTACCTGATGAACAGGCTCGGGACCAACGCTTTATTCACACTGTTCAAAAAGAATAATATAATCACAATAAAAAATCGTGTTTCATATCCAAAAACATTATTTGATACAAAGCTTTCATTTTTCTTTTTTGGGCAGAGTTCCTCCACACCTTAAAGGTCAGTCCAATGTACGTAATTGTTTTATTTATTTATTTATAATTGAATAATATATATTTGTTTTTATATATTGTTATAGTTACATTGTTTTATTTTTCTTTTCTATATCTCGCACGTTGGGACCTGATGATGGGACGTAAGAACGTCCCTAAACATCGTTGGGATAAAGACACTTCCGAAGAGTTCTTTGAAAAATAGTTATCTTCATGTTTATTTAATTGAATAATGTGTCTACTTATTGTAAATTTATCTATGTGTTATTTTATTTTTTTATACTCATATATTTTTAAGTATTTATTTATTCAGTTTTTATTAATTTCATTTTACTTTTTTTAATAGTTTCTTATTACTAGTAATCATAGATGTGTTAGACTCAAGTAGTTATAAATCTAATTTATTAGCTAACTTAATGTATAAATTTCTTTGATGTATCCTATTATCATATATTGGTTTAATGGAAATAAATTTATTATTATTATTATATTCACCTAGAGGCTCTTTAACGACAGTAGGGGAGGAAAGTATGTTTTGGCGCAGGGCTAATGCGCAAGATGGCGGCCGTCCTAGTACACAGGGTGCCCCACCGCGCACCACCGGCTTTGTACCCAGCACAAATCAACGGCTTTGTACTTCCCCAGCACAAATCAACGGCTTGGATGGCCACCATCTTACCCTACTAACGAATACCTGATGTACAGGCTCGGGACCAACGCTTAACGTCAAAAGTTTTTCCACTGGGTGTCGAACCCGCGATCTTGAGTTCAGTAGGCAAGCACTCTACCTGTGAGCTACCGACGCCCGGTAGGGATGATTCAGTTAGAAGAACTTCAAGTGCATTAAATTGCTGTTACATACGGTATAAACTGATTTGTTCCACGACTGACCTAGATAAATGTTACAACCAACTGGTCCCAAACTTAAAAAAACTTATCGGTGAATCACCCGACCTTCCCCAACACGAATTATTGAATTAGGTTTTCGCTCTCCCTCCAACGCCAATCAATCGTTTGGGCTAAAATTCAATGAATCTGCCGAAAATTAATAGATGTCCATATAGGGGCTTTGAATTAACAAGTAAAATTTCATATCAATACCACGGCAGTTATTATAGTTTTATGCATGCTTGCCTTCTGAGCTCAAGGTCGTGAGTTCGAAACCCGGCCAAAGCCGTTAGTTATTTTATCTGAGGTAAAATAAACTTAAGCACGCCCTCCTTCGGATGGGATGTTAAGCAATGGTCCCGAGCCTGTACGATTTCAGGAACTCGTTAAAGACCCCCTGCCATATGTGAATAAATATTAAGGGTAGGCAAAATTTAGGACTCCCATAATAGAGTCGGGCTCATGTCCACCAGAGTGACGAAAGAGCGCTCTGGTAGTAGGCGATATGACCCGTAGTTAAAGCCCGGGCATGAGTCATAATAACTAACTCGACATGAAAGTTTATATTTTAGTTCAAAAAAACCCATAAGAATCTATCGACATAAAATTTAGTCCCTATCAATAATTGAAAAAAAATTAATAATAAATATTATTATTATTATTATTGAAATAAGCAATGATAATATTTTATATTATTAATTAAATATAATAAAGACTTTGCCTCGATCTGTGGCTGTGACTACGGCTTGATTGGGTAGCTCTTTGCTCTCCCACTAGAGTGTGTGTATGTGTACCCGTCTCCATGTTCAGATTCAGTATTAATAGAGGGTATAGGTTATCTTATATGAATGAAGTGTAGTTTTCTCTTTTTAACCACTCAAATATTAACAATTATTATTACTATGTAAGTCAATTATTTAAAAAAAAAATTTAATAATAAATATTATTATTATCATTTATTTTTAGGAATTTTTAATTTTAGGAAGGAGAGCAATAATTTAAATGATCACTGGCGACTTGTTTCCATTGAACTATAGATCCCCTAGAGTATAGAGCCTAGACCCATCCTCGTCGCACAGTTGGCTTCCTCTCCGATCCCAGCCGGACCACCCTCCTCGCCTCTCACTTCCTCTTCATTGTTCTCTCCCAGCCCCCTTTACCCCTTCTTTTTACTTGGCATTGTTAATTTCGACCCCCCCAATTGAAATGTTTGCCCTTACAACGCTAATTTCAGTTGTAAGTTTACAACCAGTATACTAAATTAGCTCACAACCACCCAATCAAATTAGGTTTTAACTTCCACAGCTAAACGAGTATAGCAGAAGTTATGTAATCTGTCAAAATCCCTATGTACTTCCCCAGAACGAATTATTTAATTTACTTTTCGCTTCCCCTCCACGATCAGTCGACCGTTTGGTCTAATATTCAGTTTTTTTTTTTTTTTTTTTTTTTTTTTTTTAAATAATAATAATAATTTTTTTATTGTTTAAAGGGATCACCCCTATACAATGGAGTCAGTGACCATTACTTTTACAATATTAACATAATAATGACACATATAAAAAATAATGACACATATAAAGGAACCTTTAAAAAACTAAATAAATAACATAAATAAATAAAATAAGTAATTACAAATTAATAATAATGTAACAAAGACAGTAAATATGGAGTGGGGATGTAGGTATTGAATATCGATATAAAATATAAGTTGAATACATTATTCATTAACAATGAATGATCTAAGTTTCAAAGCGCTGATTAAATAATAGAAAATATTTGAGATCTCTTATTATTTATTATGGGCCAGAAGTAACGTATGAAAGTTGGATCTCTCTATACTAATACTGAGGCAGGAAGTGGCTTCTAATGGGGGAGTATATCGGACAGGATATTAACAGGTGGTATACGTCTTCCAATTCATTTTTATTGCAGATTGTACAAAGTTCCTGAGGATTAAGGGTGTATACATTATTTTTGTAACTGATTTTAAGATAGTTAATATTCAAAGTTGAATTCACATGCTAAATTCTGTGTCGATAAATTCATTACATCGATAGTTATTGGAGTTTTTGTGTTAAGCCTCCCCCCTAATCGATCCCTCTCCTTTGGTCGATTTGGCTGAAAAGCAATAGGTGTCGTCATTAGAGGGTTGTGAATTCACATATAAAATTTTGTTTCGATACATCCATTCTATCGGGAGTTATCGTGTTCACAGAAAGACATTTTTTTGTTTTCATATTTGGAATCTAGAGGTCGGAAAACATGAAATTTCGTTGAAAACTCGGAATCGAATTTTACCGAATAGCTGGGCGAGTAAAAAATTAATCGGTGAATAACCGGATATGTACTTCCCCATAACTAATTAAGTGTACGCTCTCGCTTCAAAACCAATCAACCGTTTAAGCTAAAAAGTATTTTTTTCCATCGTCTTGGGAACATGGAATCTTGTCTTTCATGTTTCTAGAGAGATCTCACAGACCCCAAGCCAGAACATCTGGGTTCCAATTACATGTATCTATAAAATTCTGAATGACTCACGAAACGAATTGATTTCGAGCAAAACCGATCCGCCTATAGTATTTTATGTTGAATAAAAAATAACTGTTAAAAACGAGAAAATACCAATAACTACGATTATGAATTACGGATTATAGCTGTAGAGAATAGTCGTTAAATTACGAACGTACTTCCCAAGCATGAAATACCTTTTCGCTCTCTCTCTGACCCTATTCCTTTGGCTGAAAAATAATAGATGTCCTTATAAGGTTCTACACACATATTCTATCGATTTTATTTTTGGAATCAGGTGGGAAAAATTTTTATGGTGAAAACTCAACATTGAATTTTTGACCGATTACATAACTGCCCGTATACTTCATATTGCTGCGGAAATAAAAGTTTGTGTCGTTCGGATGGGACGTTAAACGATGGTCCCGAGCCTGTACGATGTCAGGTACTCGTTAAAGACCCCTGGCCCTAGGTGAATAAAAATTTAGGGTAGGCAAAATTTAGAGAGTCGGGCTCATGTCCACCAGAGTGACGAAAGAGTGCTCTGGTAATAGGCGATATGGCGTATATAAACAGATGGAGACATATCTTGTAGGAACTTTCAACATGTCCAGTAGCGTAGTAAGGAGCCCCCCAACAAGAAATTTCAGCCTAAGCCATCAAAGTTATTTTTAAATAAAAGGAAGCCCAGAACCCCATAAACTTAAGCACGCCGTCTTTCGGATGGGACGTTAAGCGATGTTCCTGAGCCTGTACCATGTCAGATACTCCTTAAAGACTCCTATCCTAAGTGAATAAAAATTTAGGGTAGGCAAAATTTAGGACGCCCATATTAGAGTCGGGCTCATGTCTACCGAAAGAGCGCTCTGGTAGTAGACGATATGACCTCATAGTTAAAGCCTGGGCATGAGTCAACTATATATTATTTTTTATTATACTTTTATATATATATATATATATATATATATTGCATCCACAATTCGTATCAATATATACGATTTTTATGTGGGTAGTTAATGTAGGTATTTTAATAATTCTAAATCTTGGCCCTTTTTGGTCTCATTCTATTAATTTTATTTTCTCTTCATTTAGAAATACAATATTTCATCCATCAGGACATTTTCATAGATACGAACGTCTAAAAATTAACATTGTTAGTTTAATATCAAATCTAAATCTTACTTACATTATAACAATCTTCATTTCTTGTTATGAAACCTTATTTTTGATAACATAGCGTGTCCAAATCTAACATATATTTCCAACATCTTAATTATGCTTCTGTAAAAGATTTAAATAGAATGAGAGCAAAAAGGGTCAATATTTGGAATTATTAAAATACCTACATTAAATATCATATATATAAAGCTGAAAATGTCTGTGCGTTGTACCGCTATAACTCACGAACGGCTTGATGGATTTGATTAATTTTTTTTAAAATTTGTTCGTCATCGTCTGTAGAAGGTTATAGGCGTATTAGTACCTCAATATCTGGTCCATCCCAGCATCCACCCACGCAATCTTTGTAACTCAAAAACCACTGCAATGATTAATGAGGAATCTTTTAGAATAGATAAGTTTTATCTACCGGAAGGTTAAGGTATATTTTTTAATCAACCCCTGGTCCATCCCAGCATCCACTCACGCAATCTTTGTAACTCGAAAACCATTGCAACGATTAATGAGAAATCTTTTTGAATAAATTAGTTTTAGCTCCAAAGCTAGCGTTACTACAGTTGAAGGACTATAAGCCTTATTCCGTATGAATAATTGAAAATTATAACATCATGAATGTACTGTCGAGGAACTGAATAGCCTTATAGGAGATATTGGGAGAAAAGTCAAAGTTCCCCGGGCATCGCCGGGTATTACTGCTAGCATATATATATATATTTTCCAATTGTATCATCAAATTTACTTATGGTCTTATTATCGATTGTAAAAATTCAAAATAAAAAAAATTAAGTACTTAATTTAATCATATCAAAAACATTAATGAAAATATGATGGTTGAAGGATGTTTTGTTAATTCTGAATAATACAGTAATATTTTATTCAAGCGTTTTCGTAATAACTGACTGTTTCATAAGTAATTTTTATAATTACCATTCGAAAGGCCTTGTGGGTAAATGAATAATTTTATTTACAATTCTATTTAAAAAAAAAAAGATTATGTGTGAAACATTGGGTTATATCATACACAAGGTTTTGACCCAAAATGCGAATGTGAAAATTAAAAAAAGAAAAAAAAAAAAATCGGTGAATCATCAATGTATGTACTTCCCCAACACGATTTAAATATGTTTTTGCTCTCCCTCCAAAATATCGACCGTTTCAGCTAAAAATCTTTTGTCGCCTAAGGCGGGTATTACACTATAAAAGTTCTTTGACAAAGATCTTTTATAAAAGAACTTTTACGATAAATGTGACAGTATAATAGCTCAAGTTTTATAAAATTTGTCTTTTATAAAAGAACTTTTACGATAAATGTGACAGTATAATAGCTCAAGTTTTATAAAATTTGTCTTTTATAAAAGAACTTTTACGATAAATGTGACAGTATAATAGCTCAAGTTTTATAAAATTTGTCTTTTATAAAAGAACTTTTACGATAAATGTGACAGTATAATAGCTCAAGTTTTATAAAATTTGTCTTTTATAAAAGAACTTTTACGATAAATGTGACAGTATAATAGCTCAAGTTTTATAAAATTTGTCTTTTATAAAAGAACTTTTACGATAAATGTGACAGTATAATAGCTCAAGTTTTATAAAATTTGTCTTTTATAAAAGAACTTTTACGATAAATGTGACAGTATAATAGCTCAAGTTTTATAAAATTTGTCTTTTATAAAAGAACTTTTACGATAAATGTGACAGTATAATAGCTCAAGTTTTATAAAATTTGTCTTTTATAAAAGAACTTTTACGATAAATGTGACAGTATAATAGCTCAAGTTTTATAAAATTTGTCTTTTATAAAAGAACTTTTACGATAAATGTGACAGTATAATAGCTCAAGTTTTATAAAATTTGTCTTTTATAAAAGAACTTTTACGATAAATGTGACAGTATAATAGCTCAAGTTTTATAAAATTTGTCTTTTATAAAAGAACTTTTACGATAAATGTGACAGTATAATAGCTCAAGTTTTATAAAATTTGTCTTTTATAAAAGAACTTTTACGATAAATGTGACAGTATAATAGCTCAAGTTTTATAAAATTTGTCTTTTATAAAAGAACTTTTACGATAAATGTGACAGTATAATAGCTCAAGTTTTATAAAATTTGTCTTTTATAAAAGAACTTTTACGATAAATGTGACAGTATAATAGCTCAAGTTTTATAAAATTTGTCTTTTATAAAAGAACTTTTACGATAAATGTGACAGTATAATAGCTCAAGTTTTATAAAATTTGTCTTTTATAAAAGAACTTTTACGATAAATGTGACAGTATAATAGCTCAAGTTTTATAAAATTTGTCTTTTATAAAAGAACTTTTACGATAAATGTGACAGTATAATAGCTCAAGTTTTATAAAATTTGTCTTTTATAAAAGAACTTTTACGATAAATGTGACAGTATAATAGCTCAAGTTTTATAAAATTTGTCTTTTATAAAAGAACTTTTACGATAAATGTGACAGTATAATAGCTCAAGTTTTATAAAATTTGTCTTTTATAAAAGAACTTTTACGATAAATGTGACAGTATAATAGCTCAAGTTTTATAAAATTTGTCTTTTATAAAAGAACTTTTACGATAAATGTGACAGTATAATAGCTCAAGTTTTATAAAATTTGTCTTTTATAAAAGAACTTTTACGATAAATGTGACAGTATAATAGCTCAAGTTTTATAAAATTTGTCTTTTATAAAAGAACTTTTACGATAAATGTGACAGTATAATAGCTCAAGTTTTATAAAATTTGTCTTTTATAAAAGAACTTTTACGATAAATGTGACAGTATAATAGCTCAAGTTTTATAAAATTTGTCTTTTATAAAAGAACTTTTACGATAAATGTGACAGTATAATAGCTCAAGTTTTATAAAATTTGTCTTTTATAAAAGAACTTTTACGATAAATGTGACAGTATAATAGCTCAAGTTTTATAAAATTTGTCTTTTATAAAAGAACTTTTACGATAAATGTGACAGTATAATAGCTCAAGTTTTATAAAATTTGTCTTTTATAAAAGAACTTTTACGATAAATGTGACAGTATAATAGCTCAAGTTTTATAAAATTTGTCTTTTATAAAAGAACTTTTACGATAAATGTGACAGTATAATAGCTCAAGTTTTATAAAATTTGTCTTTTATAAAAGAACTTTTACGATAAATGTGACAGTATAATAGCTCAAGTTTTATAAAATTTGTCTTTTATAAAAGAACTTTTACGATAAATGTGACAGTATAATAGCTCAAGTTTTATAAAATTTGTCTTTTATAAAAGAACTTTTACGATAAATGTGACAGTATAATAGCTCAAGTTTTATAAAATTTGTCTTTTATAAAAGAACTTTTACGATAAATGTGACAGTATAATAGCTCAAGTTTTATAAAATTTGTCTTTTATAAAAGAACTTTTACGATAAATGTGACAGTATAATAGCTCAAGTTTTATAAAATTTGTCTTTTATAAAAGAACTTTTACGATAAATGTGACAGTATAATAGCTCAAGTTTTATAAAATTTGTCTTTTATAAAAGAACTTTTACGATAAATGTGACAGTATAATAGCTCAAGTTTTATAAAATTTGTCTTTTATAAAAGAACTTTTACGATAAATGTGACAGTATAATAGCTCAAGTTTTATAAAATTTGTCTTTTATAAAAGAACTTTTACGATAAATGTGACAGTATAATAGCTCAAGTTTTATAAAATTTGTCTTTTATAAAAGAACTTTTACGATAAATGTGACAGTATAATAGCTCAAGTTTTATAAAATTTGTCTTTTATAAAAGAACTTTTACGATAAATGTGACAGTATAATAGCTCAAGTTTTATAAAATTTGTCTTTTATAAAAGAACTTTTACGATAAATGTGACAGTATAATAGCTCAAGTTTTATAAAATTTGTCTTTTATAAAAGAACTTTTACGATAAATGTGACAGTATAATAGCTCAAGTTTTATAAAATTTGTCTTTTATAAAAGAACTTTTACGATAAATGTGACAGTATAATAGCTCAAGTTTTATAAAATTTGTCTTTTATAAAAGAACTTTTACGATAAATGTGACAGTATAATAGCTCAAGTTTTATAAAATTTGTCTTTTATAAAAGAACTTTTACGATAAATGTGACAGTATAATAGCTCAAGTTTTATAAAATTTGTCTTTTATAAAAGAACTTTTACGATAAATGTGACAGTATAATAGCTCAAGTTTTATAAAATTTGTCTTTTATAAAAGAACTTTTACGATAAATGTGACAGTATAATAGCTCAAGTTTTATAAAATTTGTCTTTTATAAAAGAACTTTTACGATAAATGTGACAGTATAATAGCTCAAGTTTTATAAAATTTGTCTTTTATAAAAGAACTTTTACGATAAATGTGACAGTATAATAGCTCAAGTTTTATAAAATTTGTCTTTTATAAAAGAACTTTTACGATAAATGTGACAGTATAATAGCTCAAGTTTTATAAAATTTGTCTTTTATAAAAGAACTTTTACGATAAATGTGACAGTATAATAGCTCAAGTTTTATAAAATTTGTCTTTTATAAAAGAACTTTTACGATAAATGTGACAGTATAATAGCTCAAGTTTTATAAAATTTGTCTTTTATAAAAGAACTTTTACGATAAATGTGACAGTATAATAGCTCAAGTTTTATAAAATTTGTCTTTTATAAAAGAACTTTTACGATAAATGTGACAGTATAATAGCTCAAGTTTTATAAAATTTGTCTTTTATAAAAGAACTTTTACGATAAATGTGACAGTATAATAGCTCAAGTTTTATAAAATTTGTCTTTTATAAAAGAACTTTTACGATAAATGTGACAGTATAATAGCTCAAGTTTTATAAAATTTGTCTTTTATAAAAGAACTTTTACGATAAATGTGACAGTATAATAGCTCAAGTTTTATAAAATTTGTCTTTTATAAAAGAACTTTTACGATAAATGTGACAGTATAATAGCTCAAGTTTTATAAAATTTGTCTTTTATAAAAGAACTTTTACGATAAATGTGACAGTATAATAGCTCAAGTTTTATAAAATTTGTCTTTTATAAAAGAACTTTTACGATAAATGTGACAGTATAATAGCTCAAGTTTTATAAAATTTGTCTTTTATAAAAGAACTTTTACGATAAATGTGACAGTATAATAGCTCAAGTTTTATAAAATTTGTCTTTTATAAAAGAACTTTTACGATAAATGTGACAGTATAATAGCTCAAGTTTTATAAAATTTGTCTTTTATAAAAGAACTTTTACGATAAATGTGACAGTATAATAGCTCAAGTTTTATAAAATTTGTCTTTTATAAAAGAACTTTTACGATAAATGTGACAGTATAATAGCTCAAGTTTTATAAAATTTGTCTTTTATAAAAGAACTTTTACGATAAATGTGACAGTATAATAGCTCAAGTTTTATAAAATTTGTCTTTTATAAAAGAACTTTTACGATAAATGTGACAGTATAATAGCTCAAGTTTTATAAAATTTGTCTTTTATAAAAGAACTTTTACGATAAATGTGACAGTATAATAGCTCAAGTTTTATAAAATTTGTCTTTTATAAAAGAACTTTTACGATAAATGTGACAGTATAATAGCTCAAGTTTTATAAAATTTGTCTTTTATAAAAGAACTTTTACGATAAATGTGACAGTATAATAGCTCAAGTTTTATAAAATTTGTCTTTTATAAAAGAACTTTTACGATAAATGTGACAGTATAATAGCTCAAGTTTTATAAAATTTGTCTTTTATAAAAGAACTTTTACGATAAATGTGACAGTATAATAGCTCAAGTTTTATAAAATTTGTCTTTTATAAAAGAACTTTTACGATAAATGTGACAGTATAATAGCTCAAGTTTTATAAAATTTGTCTTTTATAAAAGAACTTTTACGATAAATGTGACAGTATAATAGCTCAAGTTTTATAAAATTTGTCTTTTATAAAAGAACTTTTACGATAAATGTGACAGTATAATAGCTCAAGTTTTATAAAATTTGTCTTTTATAAAAGAACTT
Organism: Aradus depressus; assembly: GCA_963662175.1. Lineage (NCBI taxonomy): Eukaryota > Metazoa > Arthropoda > Insecta > Hemiptera > Aradidae > Aradus > Aradus depressus. The sequence goes on along the minus strand of OY759226.1, from coordinate 19,422,798 downwards.
TTACGATAAATGTGACAGTATAATAGCTCAAGTTTTATAAAATTTGTCTTTTATAAAAGAACTTTTACGATAAATGTGACAGTATAATAGCTCAAGTTTTATAAAATTTGTCTTTTATAAAAGAACTTTTACGATAAATGTGACAGTATAATAGCTCAAGTTTTATAAAATTTGTCTTTTATAAAAGAACTTTTACGATAAATGTGACAGTATAATAGCTCAAGTTTTATAAAATTTGTCTTTTATAAAAGAACTTTTACGATAAATGTGACAGTATAATAGCTCAAGTTTTATAAAATTTGTCTTTTATAAAAGAACTTTTACGATAAATGTGACAGTATAATAGCTCAAGTTTTATAAAATTTGTCTTTTATAAAAGAACTTTTACGATAAATGTGACAGTATAATAGCTCAAGTTTTATAAAATTTGTCTTTTATAAAAGAACTTTTACGATAAATGTGACAGTATAATAGCTCAAGTTTTATAAAATTTGTCTTTTATAAAAGAACTTTTACGATAAATGTGACAGTATAATAGCTCAAGTTTTATAAAATTTGTCTTTTATAAAAGAACTTTTACGATAAATGTGACAGTATAATAGCTCAAGTTTTATAAAATTTGTCTTTTATAAAAGAACTTTTACGATAAATGTGACAGTATAATAGCTCAAGTTTTATAAAATTTGTCTTTTATAAAAGAACTTTTACGATAAATGTGACAGTATAATAGCTCAAGTTTTATAAAATTTGTCTTTTATAAAAGAACTTTTACGATAAATGTGACAGTATAATAGCTCAAGTTTTATAAAATTTGTCTTTTATAAAAGAACTTTTACGATAAATGTGACAGTATAATAGCTCAAGTTTTATAAAATTTGTCTTTTATAAAAGAACTTTTACGATAAATGTGACAGTATAATAGCTCAAGTTTTATAAAATTTGTCTTTTATAAAAGAACTTTTACGATAAATGTGACAGTATAATAGCTCAAGTTTTATAAAATTTGTCTTTTATAAAAGAACTTTTACGATAAATGTGACAGTATAATAGCTCAAGTTTTATAAAATTTGTCTTTTATAAAAGAACTTTTACGATAAATGTGACAGTATAATAGCTCAAGTTTTATAAAATTTGTCTTTTATAAAAGAACTTTTACGATAAATGTGACAGTATAATAGCTCAAGTTTTATAAAATTTGTCTTTTATAAAAGAACTTTTACGATAAATGTGACAGTATAATAGCTCAAGTTTTATAAAATTTGTCTTTTATAAAAGAACTTTTACGATAAATGTGACAGTATAATAGCTCAAGTTTTATAAAATTTGTCTTTTATAAAAGAACTTTTACGATAAATGTGACAGTATAATAGCTCAAGTTTTATAAAATTTGTCTTTTATAAAAGAACTTTTACGATAAATGTGACAGTATAATAGCTCAAGTTTTATAAAATTTGTCTTTTATAAAAGAACTTTTACGATAAATGTGACAGTATAATAGCTCAAGTTTTATAAAATTTGTCTTTTATAAAAGAACTTTTACGATAAATGTGACAGTATAATAGCTCAAGTTTTATAAAATTTGTCTTTTATAAAAGAACTTTTACGATAAATGTGACAGTATAATAGCTCAAGTTTTATAAAATTTGTCTTTTATAAAAGAACTTTTACGATAAATGTGACAGTATAATAGCTCAAGTTTTATAAAATTTGTCTTTTATAAAAGAACTTTTACGATAAATGTGACAGTATAATAGCTCAAGTTTTATAAAATTTGTCTTTTATAAAAGAACTTTTACGATAAATGTGACAGTATAATAGCTCAAGTTTTATAAAATTTGTCTTTTATAAAAGAACTTTTACGATAAATGTGACAGTATAATAGCTCAAGTTTTATAAAATTTGTCTTTTATAAAAGAACTTTTACGATAAATGTGACAGTATAATAGCTCAAGTTTTATAAAATTTGTCTTTTATAAAAGAACTTTTACGATAAATGTGACAGTATAATAGCTCAAGTTTTATAAAATTTGTCTTTTATAAAAGAACTTTTACGATAAATGTGACAGTATAATAGCTCAAGTTTTATAAAATTTGTCTTTTATAAAAGAACTTTTACGATAAATGTGACAGTATAATAGCTCAAGTTTTATAAAATTTGTCTTTTATAAAAGAACTTTTACGATAAATGTGACAGTATAATAGCTCAAGTTTTATAAAATTTGTCTTTTATAAAAGAACTTTTACGATAAATGTGACAGTATAATAGCTCAAGTTTTATAAAATTTGTCTTTTATAAAAGAACTTTTACGATAAATGTGACAGTATAATAGCTCAAGTTTTATAAAATTTGTCTTTTATAAAAGAACTTTTACGATAAATGTGACAGTATAATAGCTCAAGTTTTATAAAATTTGTCTTTTATAAAAGAACTTTTACGATAAATGTGACAGTATAATAGCTCAAGTTTTATAAAATTTGTCTTTTATAAAAGAACTTTTACGATAAATGTGACAGTATAATAGCTCAAGTTTTATAAAATTTGTCTTTTATAAAAGAACTTTTACGATAAATGTGACAGTATAATAGCTCAAGTTTTATAAAATTTGTCTTTTATAAAAGTTCTTTTATCATAGCTTGCATTCTCATTCAATATTTGATAAATGTTGTCTCTCCCACTCCTGTTTGAGTAGCTCTAGCCTGTGGCAAGAAATCGCAGAGTAACCATAAGTCGTTCCTCACAATTGGGTTACGCAAATGTGTCATTTCCCGAGATATTATTGGTCCCACCTTCAAAAGCAAGTATCGAAGATTTTTTTATTCATCCTCAAATAGTTGAAGTAACTTTTTGTATCTTTCATGGACAGTTCTTTCAGTAAATTCTGATGAATTTTATTGTATACATAGATTTGGCTTGGTTACAAATTTCATTCTAGTTGACTCCTCAATTTCTAAACTTGTACCAACTTTTGAGTTGAGCAGTTCGGCCACGTGTTGTTGTTACGAATGGGCGTTTTGCATATTGGGATTTTTCGTTTTAAATTGTGTTCATAATAATATTATGACAGACGTCATATGAGAGTAATCGGAAAAAAAAAAAAAATTATAATAATAAAAAAAAAAGGTTGTCAGTTAATCATCGCAATGTATTTCCCCAGAATTAATCAATTATTTTTTAGCTTCCCCTCCAAAACCTATCGACAATTATAATATATATACATATGTATAGAGGGCGCCAGTAGCTCAGCGGCCTAACTTATCTATCATTGTATACATGGATTTGGCTAACTAAAGAATTTTGTGATCGAGGAGTCCCAAAACATTAAATTCCAAATGAAAATTTAACAAAGAATTTTTGTCTGATTATATAACGTCCTCCATACTTTGTAAAGGTGGAGATCACACAGTGAAGAGTTACGTATGAGAACGCACATAGTAAAATGCCTACCAATGACTATTGTCTCAACAGAGTTTAATAAATTTCCCTAGCAAAGTCGGAGACCACAGCTAGTACACAATGATAAGAGAGAGACCCCTTTTGTCAGTTTTCTCATCCGGACCTATGAAAAACCACCTTCTCCTGTTCAGTAGCGGTCTGTTGGTCCGCTTCGAGGGCAATGGTCCCTCCACGTGGGACGGATAGAAACTGTAGTCTCTTCGAGGATTTGTTGAAGGGGCTGGGGTAACTGAGAGATAGTGGGCTTGCCCACTACGGTCAACACAGTTCAGACCCTTAGGTTTGGGGACCCTTAGGTTTGGAGGCCTTAGGTTTGGGGACCCTTAGGTTTGGAGGCCTTAGGTTTGGGGACCCTTAGGTTTGGGGGCCCTTAGGTTTGGGGACCCTTAGGTTTGGAGGCCTTAGGTTTGGGGACCCTTAGGTTTGGAGGCCTTAGGTTTGGGGACCCTTAGGTTTGGAGGCCTTAGGTTTGGGGACCCTTAGGTTTGGAGGCCTTAGGTTTGGGGACCCTTAGGTTTGGAGGCCTTAGGTTTGGGGACCCTTAGGTTTGGGGCCCTTAGGTTTTTCTGGGAGGTAAAAAAAAAAAAAATGAGCTATTTTTTTACTGGTTGTAAAATAAAATATAGTCTGACCTCTCACAGATTTTATTTATATTTATTAGCCGGGGCTTTTGAGGTTGCCTACTAACTTTACAATTTAAAATTTCATGGATGGGGACAGATATCTCCACTACATATCGCTTCTCACTACATCGGGGAAAGGCTTTACTAAAAACTCTAATAACTGCCGCCATTGTAATGATAATATCGAAGGATTTTCTTGCAAACTTCGAAAAAAATCGGAATCGTACGAACCGTTTGTACGATTCCGATTTTTTTCGAAGTATGCAAGAAAATCGTTCTTGGAAAAAGGAACTAATTGATCCTTCAATGTCCGGAGAGCTTGAGTTTCATGAAAATGTGGTATATATATACCAACGTAGTGAGCTGAATAATTTTTAATTTTATATATAGTAATATATAGGATATATGTTATATATAGTACATATATAAATTACAAAATAGAAGGTTGTAACGTAATTGGTGTGCCTGGAGACCCTGTAGGGAAAGTAATGGATCTGTCTGTGTAATAATGATTGATCGAAATTGATAGAGTACTCCAAAGTGTCACCACTAACGTATTTAGGGCAGGGAGGGGGGGAGGGGTTAACTGGCCGACCCTGGACACTCCATCTAACAGACACTATGACACTGACTCTGACATTGACCTGACAAAGGACTGGTTTTGTTATATCACTCGTCCTTAAATGGATCTCTACCTCACTCCTATCATATACTCCCATTTCGCTTGAAATCTGAGGGCGTCGGTCGCTCAGTGCAGCACGCCGTCCTTCGGATGGGACATTAAGCAATGATCTATGTCAGGTACTCGTTAAAGACGCTTACCCTAGAATTTAGGGTAGGCAAAATTTAGGAATCCCATAGTAGAGTCGGGCTCATGTCAACCAGAGTGACGAAAGAACGCTCTGGTAGTAGGCGATATGACCTTGCAGTTGCCAAGCTGATTGTCCAACCGTGGACCTCTCCTTCCTAGACTGGACGCTACCACTGCAGAGTGTCTGACACTTCTCGCCATACACTTTCAGTCTCTATTACTATATCGGAAACGCTAATGGCCACAGTAGCCGATATTGAGATTGAAAATTGCCAAAATTGAGGAGTATGAGGATTCAGAACCCCCTCTACAAATCATCTATTAATTTTTGGCCAAGACCGTCGATTGGGTGAGTTTTGACGTGAAAACGTCTATTCGCTCGTTAAGCAGAGTGATAGCCGGTCAAACTTTCTTGTGTTACAAAATACCGTCAGATTTCAATCGATAATAACTACGAGACTAATAATGCGATAACAACGGTTGAAGACACAATGGATAGAGCATGTCTGTACGTGTTTGTTTTGCCTGTGACGTTATCGGGCTAGTGTGGGCGCCGGTGGATGATTCTTGCGAATTAGCGTTGTGTAAAACCAGAAATTAGTGTAGCGTGATAACGCGTTTAGATAGGACGTTGATTCGGGTGTCATTGTAAAGAGCTTAAGGAGCACAACTAGGCCTAAAATTGAAACAATAAAAATATTCGCCGAAATATATTTAAAAATCGGTATTAAATTGAAATTTGCAAAAAAATTGAAGATGTCGTCTCATATGAATCGTAAAGGAAAGCTCGCATCAAAAGAAATTTAAAAAAACTATTTTTTTTAACATTTGAACATCGGTTCATTTATAACTCAAATACTGATAAACCAACTTCGATGAAACTTTGAAATTGTCTTATCGTAATTTAATCATTTAAGACATTTTAATTATTTGAAAGACAGTAATTGCAAGAGCCCACTTCTGTTTGAGTGTGAAAGAATAGATAGAGTCAATCGTCTTAAAAAGGAAAAAAGAAGAAAATATCAGGGAAAAATATGGAGGTTATTATAATTATTATATTATGTAAATAAAGTAATAATTTATTTATATCATTATGTAAATAGAGACTACTTATGTGCTAAGTTTGTTTGTTTTATTTCCACAGCTCGCAGACACAGATCGCAGTGTGAGGGCGCCGGTAGCTCAGTGGTATGCGTGCTAGACTTCTGAGCTCAAGAAAGTGGGTTCGAAACCCGACCGAGGCCCTTAGTTTATTTTATCTGGGAGGTAAAATAAACTTAAGCACGCCGTCCTTCGGACGGGACGTTAAGCGATGGTCCCGAGCCTGTACAATGTCAGGTACTCGTTAAAGACCCCCTGCCCTAGATGAATAAAAATTTAAGGTAGGCAAAATTTAGGACTCCCACAGTAGAGTCGGACTCATGTCCACGAAAGAGCGCTCTGGTAGTAAGTGATATGACCTCGTAGTTAAAGCCCGGGCATGAGTCATAAAACCTTACCTAACCAGATCGCAGTGTTGACTTACAAAGGGGCTTGAGAATCAAGGAGGCCGATGACATGAAGCTCTGCTGAAAAATCATCCAAATTTTGGCCGATTTCCTCTATACTCCATGGAACTACTGGCAATGAAATTGAAAATAAATATTTTGAATAATATGAATAAATTCAGAGACCAAAAATAAAGTAGAGTAATAACACGAAATGATATATAAATGGAAGTTATTAGAGTTTTTGAGTTAAGGCTTTCTCCTCCCCATTCTCTTAGGCCGATTTGGTTGAAAATTAACAGATTAAGTCCTCATTAAGTTTTGACTTCAAATATGAAGTTTCGTGTTCATAGACTCACAGACAGACATAATTTTTTTTTGGAATCTGGAAGTTGGAAAACATGAAATTTCGTTTCGAATTTGTGACCGATTACATAACTCCCCGTATACTTAGTATAGCTGCGGAAGTCAAAAATGCATAACTGGAAAAAGTTTATTGGAGAAGAATAGAAAAAATCTTTTTTGTCATTAATTTTTTTATTTAACGTACCCTCCAAAGGACGGCGAGCTCAATTTTTTTTTACCTGCCAGAAAAACCTAAGGGCCCCCAAATAGGACTAAACTTTGCTATAAAAATTAAATATATAAAATTTACTTACGATTATATGTCAAAAATCAATTTTTGCGATCTTACCTGTAAAAGACAGAATAAGATTATTATAATAACTATACATCAAATAAATAAATATAAATATATACATACATATATATGCAGGGGCAAAGCCGTGCCCCCCCCCCCCCCCCCCTCTGGCCAGAGCAAAAACCAAGATAACGAAAATTGTGTTTCAATTAAATGTACTTGGCCTTAGCTTTTCGCCATAGCCAGTCTATGTAATATTAAATTTAGACTTTTGCATTCACCGACCCTAAAAACTGCACAATACTACCATATATCTCAGTATTGTTTGATGCCAATAATGTGGTGTAGCAAAAAGGCTGTGTTACCAATTTCTCTACAGTGGATAACATTGTTAATCTTTCTATTTGCTACTTGCTACAACTCATAATCATGTGCTCCAGAGTCTCGACCTCGTCACAATGCCTTGGAGGTTTCTGTCAGACCTATTCTGAGCAGATACCATCAAAACAAGTCATATTACATTTATTTAAATCTACTTGAGTTTATTTCTTTTCCTCGCTCAAAATCTTCATTTATATTATACTTAATACTCATAAAGCTGATTTTACATGCGCAGTAAAAATGCAAAGCGCAGCAGCAGCAAAAGCATGCTATTGGCTGTGAGTATAATTCTAAATGCACAGAAACCACAGCGTGCATTTGCTGCTGCTGCGCATTGCATTTTTGCTGCTCATATAAAGTCAGATTTAGTATGTCAGTGGTTACGTCAGGGGGAGCTTCTAGGGGTCCGAGTCTCCAAAATTATTAACAAAAAGCCTGCAGCGCTAACCATGGAAACTGCGGGCTGTGCCCACCGGGAGTCTATACCCCCCCCCCCCCCCCCCCCACCCGTAGTCTAACTTTGCCCCCCCCCTGCTCAAAATCCTGGCTACGCCCCTGTTGTATATATGAATGAAATATCTCCTTGAAATAGTCAGTAAACGGTGTACAAACCGGGCTTAAAGCATTATTCATTGATCTACAAATGGTCGGGTTCTCGTTTCGTTACACTGAGCAAATGGCCGATGTTTTTGGAACAGAAACAAGAATGCCAACCCGCCTAAGCACCTTCCACGTATTTCAAATTTACAGCTACTATCGTTTTCGTAGTAGAGACCTCACCACTTTCAAATCACATACACATACAAAAACGCACAGATAGACATTATCGCAAAAATGGTCAAAATGTACGTCAGGGGACCTTGAATACGTTAGAACCTCAAACTCGATACGTCGTTATCTACGTCGCTGACACGAGTATGCACTATTGTACTCCATTCGTACGTCTAAGGGGTACAACCTCGCATACTCAAATACTCGTTCGTCCTTGACGGCGTGCCGTCTCGTCCAATTTCCTGGGTATATAAGTACCATGCAAAAAATGTATTTAACCTTCAATATATACGCATATACTGAAACTTTTTTTAACTTCGATAAACCGGTTCTGGACTCAAAAAATATTACCTTTCACCCATCAAAATTGTCATGTGAATGAAATTAGCTGTCCCCTGTTATTTTTTTTGTTTTGTTTATTTATTTACATATTTACAACGGTATAACATTTGCCATTAGCAATTGCGATAACTAGTGCAGTGTCAAGTGCGTGGCTGTACTACTGAGGTGACCGAAGAGGAGTCCAGGCTAGTCCTGGAGCAGGTCCCTCTGCCAAATCCGCTTGAGGCCTCGGGGTGAATTTGTGGGGAGAATGCGGATAATTGTTGTATAAGTGGATGATGGAGTTTGTCGTGAAAATGTTGATAACGTATCCCTGATAACAGAGGGTACAAATGGGATGTTGAGGTCATTATGTAATGTGAGGTTGGAAACGTAAAATGGCTGATGGTTTTAGTATATGTAAAGTTTATTTTCAAGCGATAATGTCGATCGTCGACCGTTTCAGACGTCCAAATCTTCTTTTGAGGTATGTTCGTTTCAGTTTGATATGGGTTGTCCAAGTTAAACGTCTGTCTAAGTCCTGGAACTCTCTCCCTCTCCAGATTCGCCGTGCTCCTACTCTTCTTCCATTTAAGTCCCTACTTTTCCATTATCTCCTAACTCAGAAAACCTCTGATTCCTAAGGCTAGCTACTATGGGATAGTTCTCGTCTTCCTATAAGTCTCTCTCTCCACTGGACAGATTGTTACTCTTCTGTTTCCAGTTTTTTACAATTCATATACAAGTCATTATTGTTACCATGTTTCACATTATTATTCATACTTGTTTTTCTAATTTTTATTTTATTTTTCTCTTCATTATTTGTCACCAGTTTATTATATTGTTTTACTCATTGCCTGTTTTTAACATTTAATATTTATTCCTAGAGACTTCTTTTATTTTATTTTTATTCTTCTCAACTGTTTGATACTTGTATACTCTTGTTTATTCTTTATGTTATTATTCTTAGGGGACGTATGTCCCAGAATAAAGATTATTTTTCATTTCATTTCAAGTCTTAGATATCGGACTATTTATTTATTTTTGGAATGAAAAAAATGGGGAATTTCTGACCAATTACAAAACGTTTTCCCCAACAACACGAAGTATAGAGGAAGTTTAAAGGATACGAAAATTGGGAAACCCAGACTTTCTTATACATGTTGTATAAGAAAGTATTTTAATCATGTACTTCCCCAGTACGAATTAATCAATTTGCTTCCCCCTCCAAAACCAGTCAACTGTCTGCGCTAATATTCAAAAGTTGACTTATATAGGGGCTCCTAAATCCTTGAAAAAAAAATTTTATATCGATGTCGGCACTTATTAGAGTTTTTAAATTGAGTCCCCCTTTCCTTTTGCCGATATCGCTGAAATTTGATATAATAAAATATGAAATTTCATTTCGATACATTCATTACATTGGCTGTTATTGGCGTTTTCGAGTTGAGCCCCCTATGATTCCTTCGTTCCCTTCTGTCGATCCCGCTGAAAATTAATAAGGCCAGGCTCAAAACATTATTATTATAATAATTATATATAATATATATATGTATACAGGGTGGCCCAGATAAGCGGGCCACAAGTGAAATAACTCCTAAACGGTTAGAGATATCAAAATTGGGCATAGGACTAAAGTTGTAGCACTCGCCGAGAGCTATCTTATGGCGTCCTCGAAAAGACAAAAATGACCCTTTTAATGGCTCAAGCAGCCCTTCGAAGGGTGGGGTTCCCTTTTGAGCCTTAAGTTTCATTACATTTTATTAAAGTACTAAAGAAACAAGGAAGAACTGTGCAAACAGATTTTTGATACGTCAAGTAGTTCTTGAAAAAAAAACGTTTTTCTTTTTCTGAAGTTATTATTTTCAGCGCCCTCACCAATGACCAACACCATATCCACAATTTCGCTAGAGGACTGTAAATAAGTAATTCCTTAGTACTGTAAGTCGTTCTCTCTTAATCCTTAAACTTCTCTAATACTTTCGAATTCCTTTGTATCAAAATACATGAGGAATAAGCGGTGGTAGGGCCTCGTCATGTACAAATTGAAATAATAATAATTAATGTGCCAAGTTTGTTGGATTTTAATAATAATTTCAGAATAAGAAAACGTGCAACTTTAAACGTTTTTTTCCCGAGAACTACTTGACGTATCAAAAATCTGTTTGCACAGTTCTTCCTTGTTTCTTTAGTACTTTAATAAAATGTAATGAAACTTGGGTCAAAAGGGAACCCCACCCTTCGAAGGGCTGTTTGAGCCATTAAAAGGGTCATTTATGTCTTTTCGAGGACGCCAAACTATAGCTCTTGGCGAGTGCTACAACTTTAGTCCTATGCACAATTTTGATATCTCTAACCGTTTAGGAGTTATTTCACTTGTGGTATATATCGATCTAATAATGGTCGGGTTTTCGTTTCGTTATATTATTTGCTCACTCATAGTTGTCGTTAGAGGGTTCTGGATTCACATGTACAATTTCGTGTTGAAACATTCATTACATCGGTTATTAGGGTTTTTGAGTTGACCCTCCCCCCTAATCCCCCCTTCTCTTTCGTCGATTTGGCTAAAAAACGATAGGTGTCTCTTGTTAGAGGATTCTGAATTCACGCATACAATTTCGTGTCGATACATTCATTTTATCGAGAGTTATCGTTTCCAGACACACACAACTTTTTTTTTTTTCTTATTTGTAATCTAGAGGTCGGATAACATGAAATTCCGTTGAAAACTCTGCATCGAATTTATAACCGATTACATAACTTGCCCTATATTTTGTATCGCTGAGGAAGCAAAAAAAAAAATATATCTCCTTGAAGTAGCCAGAAAATGGTGTACTAACCAGGCTCAAAACATTACTCATTAATCTACAAATGGTCGGGTTTTCGTTTGGTTACATTGAGCAAATGTCCGATGTTTTTGGAACAGAAATAAGAATGCCAACCCAACTACACAGCTTCTGCGTATTAGGAACCAGAAAAATAATATAATGTGATCTCTAACCATAACTAAGTTTCCGATCTCCCACTCAAACCAATTTAGGTTGAAAATTAATAGGTGTCTTTACTCAGAGACTTGTGAATGATTCATGATGAATACTAAATTTCGTTTTGATACTATGTGTGTGTATATAAAACGGTAACTTATATATTTATATATACATAATAAACTGGGATATTTCTGGATAAAGAATGGGGCCGTGACTGACTATTCGACAGAATGACAACAGAATACTGAGAAGTTCATCGACGGGGTTTTTCGAAACAATTTTCTTTGGTCCATTTGGGAAGCAGAGCGTATTTCCTGTAGTTCAAACACCCCAGGAACCATTTCCAGACGAAAGCTCCTCAGAAATAGCTCTGCAATTTGTATAAATCTAGAATGCAGAGTGTGTAGGATGTCAGCTGGCTGTAATTCATGTCACCAGGGATATCCTTGATTCTAACTATACAAGAAAATGTATTATATGTTGTGTTGTTGAATATTTGTTTCACCATGGTGAAACAAGAATGCCAACCCGCCTAAGCATCTTCCGCGTATTTCAAATTTACAGCTGCGTTTTCGCAGTAGAGCGCTCACCACTTTCAAATCACATACACACACACACAAAAACGCACAAATAGACATTACCGCAAAAATGGTCTAAACGTACGTTAGGGGACCTTGAATCCGTTAGAACCTCGAACATCTTTGAAGCGATCAAGAATCGATCTTCACCATTTGATATATTGTAACGAAATTATCAAGAAGATCCTGGAAAATGGATAGGATGATGAGAGATTATACCAGAGGAGAGACATCAGATCTTCCTTCGAACCTCTTCATCTCCCATCGCTCCCCTGCCCTGGAACGCCCTTCCTCCCCCAATTCGTCACTCTCCTTTCGTGGCCTCCTCTGCCATAGAACTCACTGCCTCCCCCAATCCGACACTCTCCTTCCGTGGCCTCCTCTCTTTGGAACTCCCTTCCTCCCCTAATCTGTCACTCTCCTTCCGTGGCCTCCTCTGCCCTAGAACTCACTGGCTCCCCCAATCCGACACTCTTTTTCCATGGCCTCCTCTCTTTAGAACTCCCTGCCTCCCCCAATCCGTCACTCTCCTTCCATGGCCTCCTCTCTCTAGAACTCCCTTCCTCCCCCAATCCGTCACTCTCCTTCCATGGCCTCCTCTCTCTAGAACTCCCTGCCTCCCCCAATCCGTCACTCTTTTTCCATGGCCTCCTCTCTCTAGAACTCCCTTCCTCCCCCAATCCGTCACTCTCCTTCCATGGCATCCTCTCTCTACAACTCCCTGCCTCCCCCAATCCGTCACTCTCCTTCCATGGCCCCCTCTCTCTACAACCCCCTGCCTCCCCCAATCCGTCACTCTCCTTCCATGGCCTCCTCTCTTTGGAACTCCCTTCCTCCCCCAATCTGTCACTCTCCTTCCATGGCCTCCTCTCTCTACAACCCCCTGCCTCCCCCAATCCGTCACTCACCTTCCATGGCCTCCTCTGCCCTAGAACTCCCTGCCTTCCCCAATCCGTCAATCTCCATCCGTGGCTTCCTTCAAATCCTCACTATTCGAATTCCACTTCGCTAAACACTGCCTCTATTAGTTTCTCATCTCTCTCCCCCGTATTTTCCCATTCGTCACCATCAATTAATTATCTCTAATTATATTAGTTATTTACTTATTTCATTTTTATTCTTTTATTATATTTTTTCTTCCATCTCTCCTAAATTTTTTATTTATTAATTTATTCTAAATATAAATTTTATTACCAATTTTGTACATTTTATATACTTTTTTCACACATTTTATTTTATTATTATTTTTTTCTTCTTCTTTCTCTTCTCACTCGTTTCTATCTAGCCCCTACTTTCTAAAATTAATTTTAATTCATGTTTACTATCATTGACTTTGGGTTAACCGTGATTTTTCGTTATCCGTGGTACAGACCCCCCATCACAGAGTATATGGTGAATCCCAAAACAACGGATCTGTCTGCCAATTTATATTATTAAATCAAAACTACAAACGGTAACTTGTAATTTGTACTTAGGCCCCGAAGTTAAGTCGACTTAATTTTCGTTCAAATCTAAGTAAGTACATAAGACATTTTCATTTCAAAATTCTAGTTACAATCACAAATACAAACATCATTGCAAATATATCAAAATATTCATTCATAATTTTTGGGATATTCTGTTAAAAATTCGATTTCGGATTTTCGCACGATTACAATACTTCCTAATAATAAATGTATGAGAAAATAATAACTTTATTATTATATATTGTAGCTGTAAAGAAGGTTATATTGTCTCCACGTTCTCTCTGAATAGACTCTCAGCATCTTTGTTTGTCTGATATCAAACAAATATTTGTTACTAAAATATTCATGTTTGTTTGTTTGTTTTCCCTAGCATTGTCAACAACATGTGTTTTGTCAATAAAATTATTGCATTTTGACCTTAATTTCAATAAGTTAAAATACCAACGCGAATTAACCAACTATGTTTTGCTCGTTTGAAAAATCAAACATCAATTGACCGTTATGACAAAAAAAAAAAAATTATGACTAGAATTACATAGATTATAAATCGTCACACTAAACTTGGTGTCGATATATTCATCACATCTGCAGTTATTATGAATTTTATGCGTTACGCTCACCCTAATCAACCACTTCCCTTTGGTCGATTTGGCTGAAAATCAATAGGTGTCGTCCTTATGGGATTCTGGAGACACATATAAAATTTCATATCGATATATTGATTCCAACAGTGTGTCCTGCTATATGTATAGAGAGGGCGCCGGTAGCTCAATGGTATGCGTGCTTGTCTTCTGAGCTCAAGATCGTGGGTTCGTAACCCGACCGAGGCCCTTAGTTTATTTTATCTAAGCACGCCGTCCTTCGGATGGGACGTTACGGATGGTCCCGAACCCTGGGTGAATAAAGATTTAGGGTAGGCAAAATTTAGGACTCCCACAGTAGAGTCGGGCTCATGTCCACCGAAGTGACGAAAGAGCGCTCTGGTAGTAGGTGATATGACCTCGTAGTTAAAGCCCGGGCATGAGTTATAGAAGTTATGTAATCTGTCGAAAATTCGATGTTGAATTTTGTTCAGAATTTCATCTTTTCTGATCCTCTGATTCCAAAAAAACGCGCCGGCGGATGATTGTTGTGAATTAGGGTTGTGTAAAATTGAAAATTAGTGTAGCTTGATAACGCGTTTAGATAGGACGTTGATTCGGATGTCATTGTAAAGAGCTTGAGGAGCACTACTCGGACTCAAAGTGAAACAATAAAAATATTCGCCGAAATATATGTAAAAATCGGTATTAAATGGAAAATTGCAAAAAAATTAAAGATGTCTCATATAAATCGTAAATATGCGAGGAATTATAGAAAACGCACATCAGAGGAAAGCTCGCAGCAAAAGGAATTTAAAAAACCTAAAAAGTCTAGTGCCGAGAAAATGCAAGAGCTACGGCAGCATCGAAAAGAAAATGAAAAATGATTTTATCCCGACGTTTTCACGGAAAATCTACGCCATAATGTTTTTTTATCTGGGACGCGATGGTCCGAGCCTGTATAGTGTCAGGTACACCCTCGTGAGGCTCCCATAGTAGCGTCGGGCTCATGATCACCAGAGTGCTCCTGGTAGTAGGCGATATGACCTTGTAGTTAAAGCCTGGGTATGAGTCACCATAACTAACTTTACATGTTAAGTTTATCTTTACATATACTACAAATATTTTTAATGTTGGTTGGGTCAAAAAATTAATTATTCAACAGTAAATACAATATTTTTGAAGAATTCTCTGATGAACATTGTCTGATATTCAAGAAACACAATGTCGTAACTCCATTAGGAAACTTTCTGCAAATGGCCTTCCTAGACTTCTTCAAACCAAATAAGGATACTCATGGCCTCATCCCAAAACAAACAGCGAAAATGTTCAAGAGAAATGATAAAAAATTGTAATTTCAGGACACCTAAATACCTAAATATCTATGGTCACAATAAGTTAAGTCGTAAAATAGCCAAAATGAGTTATGTGTACTGTGATCATCTCCCAAGCCATCTGCGCACTGTGAAGAAGTTGGGAGCTCAGGACTCTAATACTTTCGGAATTATAAAGATGTGGGTTTCTTGGCACCTCGTAACATTGTGTATGTTCTCGGTTAAATCAACTTAATCTACTTCTTTGAGGAATCATTCACGAGATAACTGCATTTAACCATTTATTCACTGCGGCAGACTATTCCAAGTGAAGAGGGTGCTGGTAAGTGTGGTTAATAATTAGGTAAGTGATGGGGAATGATTAGATAACTAAGGGAAAATCCAAGAAAGGATTAACAATATTCATTTTCATTCACTCCTATAGATATAGAAGATATATGATAAATAATGATGCAAATATAATTTATTTATTCCAAAAACTGGATTTACACGATTAATGCAAAAGTAAAAAAAGTGCTGCTCTGAAAAGTTACGAATTTAGACATCAATTTATTCCCTGTGACCACAGATATAAAATATGTGATTCTAATTAGTTGTAGAGGAAATTAAAATACATATTAAATTGAATGGGTCTTAATTTACCCGAAAACTAATGAATTCTCAGATTTGAGATAGGATCAAAATGAGAAAAGTTATAGTACCTCAAACAATAAAAAATAAGTTTCCATAGAAAATATTAGTTATTATGACTCATGCCCGGGCTTTAACAACGAGGTCATTTCGCCTACTACCAGAGCGCTCTATCGTCACCCTGGTGGACATGAGCCCGACTTTACAATGGGATTTCTAAATTTTGCCTACCCTAAATTTTTATTCACCTAGGGCAGGGGTCATTAACGAGTACCTGACATTGTACAGGCTCGGAACCATTGCTTAGCGTCTCATCCGAAGGACGGCGTGCTTAAGTTTTTTATCACCTCCCACGAATTATAAATTATATGCCATTACAGGACTTTTTTTTAAACCAACCACACTTAGAGATCACACTCTCTCCCCCTCATCCTTCTCAATATTATTTCATACTGGCATTACTGGGTATAAGAATGTCACTCTCAACACAAACAAAAAAAAAAAATACCTCTGACGACAACTCATTACTTCCATATACTCAGTAATGTCAGTAAAACATGATTTTGAGAAAAAGGATGAGATCTGTAAGCGTGGTTTGTACAAGAAAGTCCAGTAATGACCACATAACATATTTTACATCGTATATGAATTATATAAATTTTTTATCAATATTAATTTTTAATAAGCCAATTAAAAGTTGGAACACAGCCGAAAATTTCAGCTGCCAACTCATTACCATCGAGAAATACTTCATATTGCAGAGATACTTAAGCCAGCAGTGCTTTATATAGATTCTTAACTGGGAAGAAAATTGGAACATTCATTTATATTTGTCAATATGTCATTTCTTGAATTTATTGTTGATCTAGAATGACGCAGGACAAAGTCTATTTAGTAATCCGACAGAGAGTCACTGGTGTTTATAGGCGCACATCTGAGGTTATTATATAAATAAAAGAAACTTATTTTTTGAAATATTGTCTATTCCACTAAAGATATTTATAAAAATACAACTACCGGTTTCGGCCTCACACCATCGTCAGGTCTAGTTATGAACTAAGTTAGTTTGCAGGCATAAAATATCTCCATTGTTGCTCTAAAAGTTTGTTCTATTTCCACATATACCTATGTTTGTTATTATCTGTTATTATTATAGGTTTCCATATATATGTTATTATCTGTTATGTTTATTAGTTTTATTCTTTATTTATTAGTCAAAGGATGTTATTTTATGTAAATTAAGAAAAATTAGTGTTTTGTCAAATATTTCATGATGTAGCTAACGGTTAAGCCGGGGGATTCCCTAATTGAAGTGGCACCTTTCACCAGAGAGGTATTGGAGGGGTCGCACTCTGCAAACTAACAGTTCATAACTAGACCTGACGATGGTGTGAGGCCGAAACCGGTAGTTTTATTTTTATAAATATCTTTAGTGGAATAGACAATATTTCAAAAAATAAGTTTGTTTTATTTATTTATTACTAATTCCACAATATGTCCGCGTTCCTCAACTTAGAAGTTGAGGTTATTAGCGCAAGTTTCCATAAATTAAAATAGTATTAACTATAAATGGGGCCTTTCTACAAGGATATTAAGGGAGGGGGCTAGGGAGGGGGGGGGGGGCTAAGGGGGGAGCCCAAATATATTATTTTTCGATGTAGAAACACAAGAAAAAGTTTCATTGAAATTGGCGACCCAGACACTGTAACATCCCTTTGTAAGATAAAATAATTTCACTATAAAAAAAATTAATTCACTCAAAAACAATTAGTCAACATTAAAATAAATGTTAAAGATTTAAAAGGATACACTATAAAACGAATAGTTCCCCTCAGGGGCGTAGCCAGGATTTTGAGCAGGGGGGGGGGGGGGGGGGGGGAGGAAGTTAGGCTACGAGGGTGGGGGGTATAGACTCCCGAAGGCACAGCCCGCAGTTCCCATGCTTAGCGTTGCAGACTTTTTGTTATTAATTTGGGAGACTCGGACCTCTAGAAGCTCCCCCTGAGGTAACCACTGACTGTAATAGTTAAGTTGACTTTACATGAGCAGCAAAAATGCAAAGCGCAGCAGCAGGAAATGCACGATGTGGTTTCTGTGATTTTAGAATTAAATGACTCACATTCAATAGCGTGCATTTGCTGCTGCTGCGCTTTGCATTTTTACAGCGCACGTAAAATTAGCTTTAAGAGTATAAAGTATGATATAAATGACGATTTTGAGCGAGGAAATGGAATGATGGAATTCATGTATATTTAAATAAATGTAATATGACTTGTTTTGTACATGTACATTTATGTAACAGCTGATTACTGATTTAGGAATCAGACGCACGGGAAATTAGTTGGTAAATAAGATCCTATTGGTAACTTGCAAGCAATCCATTCTTAATAAAAACTATTTTTTTTTAGATTATTTAATTTTTATCTTGGTTTTTTGCTCATACAATGGTTCTGCTAATACAATAAAGCCACAAAAATCTTTATATTATTAATACTGATATTATTATTAGGTACTAATTATTAATTAGTGTATTTTTTTAATTATTTCATTTTATAATTTAAGAGAGTACTCATTCATTTAATAAATGAAGCATAAATGAGCCTGTACGATGTCAGATACTCGTTAAAGACTTGTTCACCAGGCTCATGTCCACCAGAGTGACGAAAGAGTGCTCTGGTAGTAGGCGAGATGACCTCGTAGATGAAGCCCGGGCATGAGTTAACTAATCTAAATTTAAAAAAATATTTGTAAGTGCTCATGAAACTATTAATAATTTATTAGTAACAATTGTTTATAATAATAGTGTGTGACCACTTTAAGGCTTGTTAAAGTTAATAATTTTAAAGTGCATACTATCCATTTTAAAGTTGGCAATGTTAAAGTTATTAAACATTTTAAAGTGTCAATAGTATAGTTATCGTGACGTTGAAATTATATTTTTTTAAAGTTGAAGTTATATAGTCTCCATTTTGAAACAGGGGAGAGGGACGGAGAGTGATCAGTGAAATCGTGTTTAGTATAAGAGACTCCTATTATGGTCATATCATATATATTTTCTATGAAATCAAGGCTTTTAAAGACAACTATTTATTGTGAAGACTCCAGATATTTTTCTTTAAGAAGTTAAGCACGCCATTAAGTAATAGCCTCCAGTAATGTGTTTGCAGTTACTAATGGTACGCTCAGAACCGGTTTGCAATGACAAATCCTCCAAAATTAGCAATCTCATCACATACATCATTTTAGAGTCAGTTAGCTTTGTAATTATGATTATTTACGATTATTCATTCGCGAATAAAAATTACAAAACATCACGAATATTCTCGTATTCCAGTGTTGTAAAGATTATCAAATCCAGTAAATATTCACTGTTGAATTTTGTCATATCCAACAAAACTCTTCACACTGACGTTAACGTTCCTTTCGTCACTGAAGTCGCTAAATCCAAATATAAAAAAAATATTTTCCCTTCTTAGTTCCCACAATAATCCTCTAGTCCGTGCCCCCCATTCTGCCATACTTCCGGCTTAAGCGTCAATGGCCCCTTAAACTAGAGAAAAACACTGACTAGGGAGTGTCACCACCGGGTGATTTCTCCCCTCATGACATTTTGACATTGCCATTATCTCTTTATTAGCACATTTGCTTCTTGTATTTATTTGTATACAGTTGTAAATAGCTATTTGTAAATTTAAAAAAATAAAAAATGTGTCATCGCTAGGTATGATGTGTTTAAAATATCGTGTCGATACATTGATTATATCGGCAGTTATTAGAGATTTTGTGTTAAGCTTCCCCTCTAAACACCGTCTTCCCTTGGGTCGATTTGGCTGAAAATCTATATGTGTCATCCAGTGAGTTATCGTGTTCGTAACAAACACAAGATTTTTTTTTTTTTTTTTTTTGAATTACGAAATTTCGATGAAAACTCAAATTCGAATCAGGAATTCATACTAGAATTTCATGTTTTCCGATAACTGAATCCAAAAAGTAAAAATAAACTTCCTTCTATATGTATATGTGTCTGTGAGCACCCTCTAACGATGACACCCATTGATTTTCAGCCAAATCGACCAAAATAAAAGGGGGATTAGGGAGAAGACTTATGGGGAAAGTCGATGTAATGTATATATCCACATGAAATTTTATATTGTTTAAGTAAAAATCTTGTGAGGACGATACTTAAGTATACTTTTTCATTTAAGTAGTCAGAAGGAAAACAAGGGTTCAACCCAAAAACCTCAATAACTATCGATGTCATGAATTTATCGACACCAAATTTAGTTTGAGAAATAAGGAACTTTAGGGATGGGCGTTAGTCGATAGTTTGACACTACTAATAGTATCGATAATTCAATAAGATGCCGCTTTTCATGCAAAATATTTTCCAATTCCAATATTAATATGTTATGGAGGATGAAAAGGGAATAAAAATATCAATCGAATAAATAATTGTTCTTTCAAATCGAACTTTTATTTTATGAAAATAACATTTTCTGTCGAAAATAATCGCATTAATTATAACACAGATCCTCACACCACTTCACTCATACTACAACAACACCTCAACAAAGTTGAAGTTTGGAGTAATTCTTAGAAAATTAAATTTAACCCCACAAAATGTCAACACATAACATTCGCTCTCCGCCGTGGTGACTGCCCCCCAGTATTCCTTGAAAACCAGCCATTACCTCATATCTCTTCCATAAAATATTTAGGATTAACCCTCGATAGAAGGCTGACTTGGAACCCTCATACTCGGACGACACGACTCACACTAGACCGGCGACTTAGACTATTACAGTATTTTGAATAGGCGTTCTAAATTATCTACTCTACAAAAACTAAATTGTTATACCTATCTTCTCCGACCTCTCTGGACCTATGGCTTACAAATATATAGTACAGCCAAGACTTCAAACATCAAAAGAATACAGATATTTCAATCCAAGACTCTTCGACTGATCACGCAATGCCCACCATACATTAGCAACAAGACTTTACACCGCGGACTTGAACATCACATCCATAGACACAACCATTAAACATTTATACCAACGTTTCTACACCAAAATTTACTTACACACCAATCCGGAAGTTCGCAAAATCTTAAGTACAAATTTACCCCACAATCCCCCAAGAAGATTAAAGAGAGTTTGGCACAACGATCTCCTGGTATGAAGTGATGTCATGAGGGATGTTTTTCCTCTCTCAAGCCTTTCATGTCATATTTATTTTTATTATTTCTGTATAGTACCTTCATGTCAGCCCAGCCGCTGGTTGTGCATCTTTTACATAGTTGTGGCTTTAAATAAATAAATACAAAAAAATAAATAAATAACATTTGGCCAGAATATTAACACATTAATTATAGTTCAAGAACACTTATTGTAGATAATCAAAAAACAATCAAGTAGGTACAATGGCATTAGATTCAACAATTTTTATTTCAGTCAACAACTCTTATAAAACAATATCAAAAAATTAATTTCAAATTGACGAAAAATACATTTGTAAAACTTTATGGAACAGTAGGCAGCGATGCAGCTTCTGCAGTGGATTGTTTGGTCTTGGAGGCCGGTTTATAAGTTTCTTGGTGTCTCAAGAGGTGATCCCTTAAATTGGATGTGTTGTAACTAGTTTTGAATAAAACTTTGCACAAAGTACATTTAGCACTTTTCCTATCATCCTGTTTGATTTAAGAACTTCCACAAATCCAAATTTGGCGGCATACTGAAATGTACACGCTACGCTTCACATTTCCAAGTTCAACAGACTAACTCGAACTGAGAAATAGAGTTAAAAAGAAAGGAAACTGGAAAGAAGAAAAATAATAAGGAGAAGGAGTTTCTTGGAAGAAGGTCCTTCATAGAATCATAATAGACTTATCTTTCTGCTTTAGCACTCTATACTAGGAATTGCATTGGTTTTGTGTTCACAAGTGGCAAGCGTTCATTCAAAATATTCAAATATTTCTAGAAAAACAATCTGTTTCCGAACATGGGTTGAAAAGTTACGCAACTTTATTAAAAATATATATGAACATTTCCAAAAAAAAATTTTTTTATTTTTTTTTTTTAAGTCTGCTATCTAGGCCTCATACTCGACAAATGACTAACGTGGAATCCTCACACGTGACTGAAAAGACAAGAAATGAACAGACGTTATAAACATTTATTATGACTACTAGACAAAAGATCCAAATTAACTGTGAAAACAAAACGACTTATATACAACGCAGTAAACCTATGTGGGCTTACGGACTTGAACCCTGGGGTTCCGCCAAGGCTTCCAATCTCCAGCGCATCCAATCCTTTCAATCCAAAATTCTTCGTAAAAGAGCCAATGCTCCTTATTACGTCTCCAACAAAACTCTTCGCACTGACCTTAATGTACCTATTGTCACCGAAGTCACTAAATCCAAGTATAAAAAATTATTTTCTCTTCTTAGTTCCCACAATACTCTTCTAGTCCCCACTCACTTCCCCAAAGACGGCTTAAGCGGCAATGGCCTAGAGACCTCCTCAGTGACAGTGATTAGTTACAAATGAGAGTAAATCAGTGACTGAGGAGTGTCACCACTGGGTGATTTCTCCCCTATTGGCATTTTGATATTGTTATTATCTCTCTATTAGCACATTTGCTTGCCCTATTAATTTTATACAGTTGTAAATATCTGTTTGTAAATAAAAGAAAAAAAAAATTATGTTTTATTCAAAACGTATCCCCTCACTTCACCAAAGATGGCTTAAGCGGCAATGGCCTAGAGACCTCCTCAGTGACAGTGATTAGTTACAAATGAGAGTAAATCAGTGACTAAGGAGTGTCACCACTGGGTGATTTCTACCCTATTGACATTTTGATATTGTCATTATCTCTCTATTAGCACATTTGCTTGTTGTATTTATTTTTATACAGTTGTAAATATCTGTTGGTAAATAAAAGAAAAATTATGTTTTATTCAAAACGTATCCCCTCACTTCACCAAAGACGGCTTAAGCGGCAATGGCCTAGAGACCTCCTCAGTGACAGTGATTAGTTACAAATGAGAGTAAATCAGTGATTAAGGAGTGTCACCACTGGGTGATTTCTACCCTATTGACATTTTGATATTGTCATTATCTCTCTATTAGCACATTTGCTTGTTGTATTTATTTTTATACAGTTGTAAATATCTGTTGGTAAATAAAAGAAAAATTATGTTTTATTCAAAACGTATCCCCTTTTAATAAATTCATATTGATAGTTGCTTGATCGTTATATTGATAGTACTATCGATACACCTCATTTCCTCCCCCCACCCCATAAAAAGAGTAGAACAAAATACGAATACGATTAAATTCAATTATGTTCTAGTTGTTTGTTAAATACTCCATTAGAATAGAAGACGAGAAACAGCTTGGAGCACCACCCATTCATTAGTGGTCACTTTAATTGTGTTCTTATTAAAGACAGACAGAAACATCGGACAACAGAACAAGGTCAATGTTCAACACCGGGGGGGGGAGGGGGTATAAGAAAAAATAAGTCTCCGTAGAATCACCGGCTATGTACTTCCACATTCCAAATTAATAATAAGCATGGGCTAAAAAATAATAGTTACAATCCTCATACTAAATGATTATTAATAAGAGTCGACAGAATCTTTTCAATGTGGAAGGAATTTGAGGTTCTGTCGTGTAAATGAAAACTCAAAATTTGGTCAACGTTTCGGAATCTATTTATTTCCTTCTTCAGGGCCTACAGAATACAACAAACAAATTAGTCATTATGGACAATGATATAACTAGATAATAATAATAATGTTAAAAAGAGATGGTAACAATTTTTATAAATAAATGAAAGAGAAAAAAATAAATAAAAAAATAAAAAAAAATATATAGGTTAGGTTTTATGACTGATGCCCGGGCTTTAACTACAAGGTCATATCGCCTACTATCAGAGCGCTCTTTCGTCACTCTGGTGGACATGAGCCCGACTCTACTATGGGAGTCCTAAATTTTGCCTACCCAAAATTTTTATTCACATAGCATAGGGATCCCAGATAAAATAAACTAAGGGCCTCGGTCGGGTTTCGGGACTACGATCTTGAGCTCAGAAGGCAAGCACGCATACCACTGAGCTACCTATAATTATTACTATTATTATTTTTTTTTTTTGAGATTACTGTCATAATATTATTATGAACACAATTTAAAACGAAAAATTCCAATACGCAAAACGCCCATTTGTAACAACAGCACGTGGCCGAACTGCTCAACTCAAAAGTTGGCACAAGTTTAGAAATTGAGGAGTCAACTAGAATGAAATTTGTAACCTAGCCAAATCTATGTATACAATGATAGATAATTTATGTACTCACCTAGATACATTTAACAGGTTAAAACAACTGTATCATTTTTTTAGTTTACATTCCAAAAAATTACCATCTGTACATAACCCCTTATAACTCCGCTCTTATTGAACGGATTATAACGAAATTTCACAAATAATATTTTTACTGTATTCAAACCAAATGAAAAAAAAAAATTGTGTACAAGATAACTCCGCCTTCACGAGAAATTGCGCACTACTCAATAATTATTATTCTCATAATAATAATATTCATTGCTTTCTTATCCCTCCCCTCACTTCCCTCTAATCATCATCCATGCAGTTGGCAAGTGATGGAACGCTTCACGCAAAACCTTTCCTTTCATTGCTTCGAAGTCAACAAATGGAAAATAAATAAAACTCCGTGGGGGCTGAACAAGGGTACAGTTTGTATTATAAACGTTGAACTTCCATTTAGTATTTGTTAGGTCGTGGATGAAGATGGTAGCGAAACCGAAAGTAATCTCATAGATGTGTTACATATTTTGTGAAATAGACAATATTTTTTTAAAAACATAAGTTTTTCTTTACATTTTTAAAAATAAATTGACGTTTGTCAGTCTGTGTATATTTATCATTTAGGATAGGAAAGCGAGTGGCGCTTCAACTCTTTTTTTGGGTTCAGCAGAAGAGTGGGGATGCAAACACACAAATAACGTCCTCAGCGCTATCTATCAGAATTTCCTCTGATTGTCATGGTTGACTTTAGTATGTATATGTATTTTGTTATATTATGACTGACTTGCTCTCATTTGTCAATTATAAGTTCTATGTTTTCTGTTTTCTTTGTATCAATCTGAATTAAATTTTTGCATTTATCAGCCATAAAAATCATTAATTTTGAAACAGAGGAAATACGAGTAAGGAAATAGTGTTGTTATTAAAAATAACATTTTCATTATTTTGTATAAAATTATTATTCATTGATTGAACGTATGTAATAAATAACTCGTGTTATTTTTTTACTAATTCAGCATGTAAGATCGAAACTTACATTAAGTAATAAAAGACTCATTTACAACTAATTACTGAAGCCAATATGGGCGTATGGAGCTGAACTCTGGGGCTCAACTAAACCTTCTTATAGAATCCAAACCCTACATTCCCGTAACCTTCGTAAAATCACAAACGCTCCATTCTACGTCTCTAACGCTATCCTTCACAAGATTCCCTTTGTAAGGGATGTAATTAAATCCCGCTAAAGAAAATTGCATTCTACCCTTTCCTTTCACCCTAATCCTTTAGTCCGCAGACTTGCCACAAGCACCCTTCCTAATGTTCATGTTCGGAGACTGAGGCGGCAATGGCCTCGAGACCTACTAGAGGATTGAAGACTAATCATATGCAAACGTTTTATGTTTCTTTTTCATCTAACAATTTTTTTTTTATATATATATTTACAAAATCAGTTCACATCGTCTTCACCCTTCGTCGAAAATATACCTGCCCTCCAGTGTACCTTAACCAAAATCCCATCCCTTTAAAAAACGAAGTCCGCTATCTAGGCCTCATACTTGACAAACGACTAACTTGGAATCCTCACACGAGACTGAAAAGACAAGAAATGAACAGACGTTATAAACTTCTACTAAGACTACTAGACAAAAGATCCAAATTAACTTTGAAAACAAAACGACTTATATACAACGCAGTACTCAAACCTATGTGGACTTACGGACTTGAACTATGGGGTTCTGCCAAGGCTTCCAATCTCCAGCGCATCCAATCCCTTCAATCCAAAATCCTTCGTACAATAGCCAATGCTCCTTACTACGTCTCCAACAAAAC
The DNA here is from genome assembly GCA_963662175.1 of Aradus depressus. Taxonomy (NCBI): domain Eukaryota; kingdom Metazoa; phylum Arthropoda; class Insecta; order Hemiptera; family Aradidae; genus Aradus; species Aradus depressus. The sequence goes on along the minus strand of OY759226.1, from coordinate 19,396,573 downwards.
CCTCCACACTGACCTTAAAGTACCTTTCATTATTGAAGTCGCTAAATCCAAATATAAAAAATTATTTTCCCTTCTTAGTTCCCACAATAATCCTCTGGTCCGTGCCCTCCATTCTGCCGTACTTCCCCAACGACGGCTTAAGCGTCAATGGCCTAGAGACCTCCTGAGCAGAAGCAGTGACAGTGACAGTGATTAGTTAAAAACGAGAGAAAAACAGTGACTAGGGAGTGTCACCACTGGGTGATTTCTCCCCTCATGACATTTTGACATTGCCATTACCTCTATATCAGCACATTTGCTTGTTGTATTCATGTGTATACAGTTGTAAATAGCTATTTGTAAATAATAAAAAAAAAAATATATATATATATATATATATATATTTAATTTCTCTTTCTCATCTGTAATAACAAGATAATGGAGTGTCATTATTGAATGATTTCTTTTTCAACATCCAAGATATTTATTATATATCACATTTGCTTATTATATATTGTATAGGTTAGGTTAGGTTTTATGACTCATGCCCGGGCTTTAACTACGAGGTCATATCGCCTACTACCAGTGCGCTCTATCTTCACTCTGGTGGACATGACCCCGACTCTACTGTGGGAGTCCTAAATTTTGCCTACCCTAAATTTTTTATTCACCTAGGGCAGGGGTCTTTAACGAGTACCTGACATCGTACAGGCTCGGGACCATCGCTTAACGTCCCATCCGAAGGACGGCGTGCTTAAGTTTATTTTTCCTCCCAGATAAAATAAACTAAGGGCCTCGGTCGGGCTACGAACCAACAACCTTGAGCTCAGAAGTCAAGCACGCATACCACTGAGCTACCGGCGCCCTCATATATTGTATATATATAGTTGTAAATAAAAAATAAAAAAAATAAATAAAAAAATAAACTTTATGGCTTACAATTTTTTTTTCGTTTTTTTTTTTAGCTAAAACTGGTTAAATACCGTAGGTCATTGACGTAGGTGAACGAACGAATAATCCATGTAAAAAAAAAAAGCTGAAAACATAATTCTACATATTTAAAAGACCTCTAAATATATCTGTTCAGATAGTATAATTGTTTCGAACTCTGGCTTAGAGGCGTCAGAGGGCATAGTAATGCATACTACGTCATCCTATGAAATTATAGAAACTGAAACAATAAATGAAAACTAATATTTTATTTCAAATTGAAGACATTTTTTTCTGATGAAAAAAAAAAAACGAGCACGCCGTCCTTCGGATGGGACGTCAAGCGATGGCCAGTACGATGTCAGGTACTCGTTAAAGACCCCTTACCTAAGAGAATAAAAATTTAGGACTCCCATAGTAGAGTCGGGTTCATGTCCACCAGAGTGACGAAAGAGCGCTCTGGTAGTAGGCGATATGTGTGTCAGACTCTAAAAGCTAATATCTGTTTATGTATCTAATTTATAAACTATCTTATTACGTATCTTATGGTTTAATTAAAATAAATTGTGATGTATAAAAAGTACACACATTTAAATTATTAATATAAAAAAATTAATTATATTTATTTGTCTTTAAGATCCAAGAAGCAAATGAATTAGTAAATAAATAATATGAATGCATTTTCTTCTGTCAGCTGTTTTTGAATTAGTGTAGAGGAGTGAATGTTGTGTGGTCTGGGTTGAGATGTGAAGGTGGACAGAGAGTTGTTGTTTAGGCTTAAGATGTGATGAACTAAGTAGGTGTGAATTAACAGTAAAATTGATGCTCAAAGAAGGTACTGTTATTTGTTTACATGTACAAAATATACATGCAAAAAAAAATATATAACGATTTGAAGAATGGCCAAAATATAAAACGAAAAAAAAAAAAAAAAGGATTGAAATAGTTTTAAGAATTTAGTTTTTACGATTTTCGTTACAATGTTTAATTTTTAATTTTATAATGTAGATGTAAGAAAATAATTATTTGTTCTCGTAAATTCTATGCTATTCATTTTTCCTGTTGGCCCAGTAAGATAATTTAAAAACCTTTGGATTAGATTTAATATGTTTGCAAAATTTAGAAAAACAATATGGCACCTCTTTAGAAATCATTAAAAAAAAATTGTTTTTAAATTACGTTCACTTTCTTCAAAATTGCACGTCTTGAACTTTTGATATTTTTTTTTTCGAAAAAATACCTACTGTAGAAATCAAAATTTAGTAAAAGAAAAGAGATAAAATTTCTACAGGAAATGTGGTAATTTATTGTTTATACTATTATTTCATTATTATTAATTCAATTATTTTAATTTTATTTATATATTTATTTTTTTTAACTTAAATTTTATTATCACAAAATATTTTTATTATAAAAACAATTCTGAAACTACGCCCCCTTCCCTAAAATTAATGACTATCTACCTCACTGAGGCATAACTGAGAAAAAAATATAAAAAAAATACGTGGTAAAACATGACAGAGCATAAGAATAGCACAGTTTAACATGACAAAGTGCCAAGAAATGTATTCAAAATAGAACGAGAAATTCATAGGACGAAATGTGAATGGATAGATTGTACGAATAGACAACGTTCCTACAACACTGATTGTAATCAAGAAAGAAATATGTATTTAGATAATGTATCGTACATCTTTTGTTAAATACATGTGATGTGGCTATTTACAGGAGTTACTTACACCAACTACTTCGGTACAGATCACACTCCTTCTCTGCCTTACTTGAGGACTCGTAATCCGGGCCAGCTTTGAAAAAAAATAATCTATACAAAATTTGTCTTTCAGTTTTCTCTACAGTTTTTTTATTATGTCATAAATATATCTTGTAAAATGTACTTAGGTCCCAAACTAAAGTGGTCTCAATTTTCGTAAAATTTTGCTTCTTTTCAAATTCCAAGTTCATTCTGAAACTTCTAAACCGGCGACTTAGACTATTGTACAGTATTTTGAATAGGCGTTCTAAATTATCTACTCGACAAAAACTGAATTGTTATATCTACTCGTATCTTCTCCGACCTCTCTGGAAATATGGCTTACAAATATATGGTAGTCAAGACTTCGAACATCAAAAGAATACAGGTATTTCAATCCAAGACTCTCCGACTGATCACGCAATGCCCACCATACGTTAGCAACAAGACTTTACACCACGACTTGAACATCCTTCAACATTGAAAAGATACTGTCGACTCTATTAATCATCAACGTTGTATATGTTTATCCATAACCACATAAAGACGACACTTACAAGAGCTTATGCGATGTGACTGGATCTGGTTAGGCAAAATTTAGGACTCGCAGAGTAGAGTCGGGGACAAAAGAGCGCTCTGGTAGTAGGCGATATGACCTTGTAATTAAAGCAAGGGCATGAGTCACAATAACTAACTATTAGTTCTCCACGAAATCGGCCGAAAGGAAGGGCTCAACTAACCGATTTTAGTCAAAAAAGTCGATTGGTCGTAGAGGGAGAGCGAAAACTTAATTGATTAATTCGTTCTGGGGAAGTACAAGTGATTCACCGACAATTTTTTTTTTAGAGGGTGTTATTCTTGCATTTATAACAATTAAAAAAGTGTTATCTCACAACACCCTTAGTTTATTTTATCTGGGAGGTAAAATAAACTTAAGCACGCCGTCCTTCGGATGGGACGTTAAGCGATGGTCCCGAGCCTGCACGATGTCAGGTACTCGTTTATTATATATAATATATAAATATGACCCCTGCCCTAGATGAATAAAAATTTAGGGTAGGCAAAATTTAGGAATCCCACAGTCGGGCTCATGTCCACCAGAGTGACGAAAGAGCGCTTTGGTAGTAGGCGATATGACCTCGTAGTTAAAGCCCGGGCATGAGTCATAAAACCTAACCTAACCTGAACATCACACCCATAGACACAAGCATTAAACATTTATACCAACGTTTCTACACCAAAATTTACTTACACACCAATCCGGAAGTTCGCAAAATCTTAAGTACAAATTTACCCCACAATCCCCTAAGAAGATTAAAGATGTTTGGCCTAGAGATCTGTTCTGAAGTGATGTCATGAGGGTTCACCGCTGTGTGTTTTTTCCTCTCTCAAGCCTCTCATGTCATATTTATTTTTATTATTTTTGTATAGTACATGTCAGCCCAGTCGCTGGTTGTGCACTTTTTGCATAGTTGTGGCTTAAAATAAATAAATACAAACAAAAATCTGAAACTGACATAAAAAAAAGATAGATATCATGAAAATAATCAAAATGTATTCATTTGGTAGCTCACTGGTATGCGTGGTTGCCTTCTGAGCTCAAGATCGTGGGTTCGAAACCCGGCCGAGGCCCTAAGTTCACTTTATCTAGGAGGTAAAAAAAACTTAACGGATGACACCCCTTCCCTAGGTGAATAAAAATTTAGGGTAGGCAAAATTTAGGACTCCCAAAGTAGAGCCGGGCTCATGTGCACCAGAATGACGTAAGAGCGCTCTGGTAGTAGGCAATATGACCTCGTAGTTAAAGCCCGAGCATGAGTCATAATAACTAATTAGTAGTTTTAATAACAGTTATTAAAGTTCATTTCTTGTCTGTTCAGTCTGGTGTGAGGATTCCACCTCATTCGTTTTTCAAGTACAGTAGAACCTCTTTAAGTCGAACATCAAGGGAGACGCCAAATAATTCCAGTTGTAGAGTTTTCAACCTATGGAGGATTTCTACTTAAGATTCATTCTAACTAATTTTGAGTTAGAGAGGTGAAATAAATAAAAATTCAAGTTACAGAGGTAACAAACATATTTACATTTATTATAAATCAACATTATTTCAAAACATCCTTAAAATAAAAAATACGTAGTATATGTAGGTATTAAAAAAAGTCAGTAATTTTTTTTTGCTTTAGATAATTGGTAATCCTATTTATTGTATACTCCTAAATTGTTTTCTAAGAAACAATGGTGTACATTGTCGGCAAATTCTTAAAGTCGGTAACTTATTTTTCTTCGAGCTATAGAGGTAATAAGTTTCAAATAATCGAGTTGTAAAGGTTGTACAATAAAACATTGCTATGTTCGAGATACAGAGGTCCAATTTATTTTTTCGAGTTATAGAGGGAAAATATGTACCAAAATGGCTTGTAGGGATTCACCGATTATTTCGACTAATAGAGGGTTGAGATTTCGAGTAATGGAGGTTTTGGGGCTTGAAGGGAAAGGAACAAAACTTTTTTTCGAGTTTTGGAGGTTTTCGACTTATCGAGGTTCTACTGTATGAGGCCTAGATAGCAAACTTCGTTTTTTGAAGGGGTAGTATAGATAGAAGAAACTGAAAATAAATAGAGCGGATACAAGGGACTATAATAGAGGGTTTCTAGAAACCAGGTTACGCGCTCACCCGAAACTAGACCCATATAGTCATAAGGATCATAAAAGTGTACAAATTAGTTCACCATAAAAGATTAAAAGATAAAAGTCGCAGAATAAGAAACTTATAAATTTTCGACAAATAGATAAATTGGTTTTAGCGTGAGAGTGGAAACTTAGTGGATTAATTTGCGCTGGGGAAGCACATTATCGAAAAGGTTAGAACTGGTTTGACGAAATGTTATATGTGGATCGAGCGAAAATGGTCAGAAATGGTTAGGGCGGGTTGGCATCCCTAACCATTTCTGATAGTGCAAATTTTCTTTATCTGAAAGAATCCAATCAGCCTTTTTGCAAAAATCTAGTATTTTTCTAGGGTAAGGGTCTTGAAAGGGGAGACCCACGATGCCTCTATGATTGGTTTTGATTGCGTTTAGCCCATGGCAGGTTTCCTCTCACCTATGATCTTGTTTACTTTAAGTTGTTTACTTTCCGTCACCACCCCTTCCTCACCATTCACGCATCCGTCTGGAAATCATCCGTTGCTCAGTGTCCCAGTGTCAAGGTCAGTGTTCACATTATTATTTATATAATAAAATTATTTAACCTGAATTGTCCTCATAGCTTAGAAACTAAAGAGAGGGGCAGATATATCGCCCCGCCGCGGAACGCCGGCTATTACGCCCCTACAATTTATATTAAGTATGTGATCTGAACTTTATTATTTACTTATTCCCTACACAACTGAGAGGAATAATGCCATTCGGTTGAGAGCACTCAACTTCGTCCGAGAGGAATCGTGATGTGGGGGGATTAGACTGTTCTCCCCACTGCTCTTACTTACTTACGAGTACCTGACATCGTACCGGCTCGAGACCATCGCCCAACGTCCCATCCGAAGGACGGGGTGCTTAAATTTATTTTAACTCCCAGATAAATAAAGGGCCTCGGCCGGGTTTCGAACCCACGAACTTGAGCTTAGTAAGCAAGCACAACTACCACTGAGCTACCGGCGCCCTCCATGAAATTGTGTATGTAAATTCAAAACCTTATAAAGACGACACCTTTTAATTTTCAGCGGAATTAACCAAAGGAGAAGGGGGATCAGAGGGAGCTCAAAAATCTCAATGGCGAAATAATGAATGTATTTACATGAAATTGAGAACGCTCTAAATAGGACACCTATTAATTTTCAGCCAAATGGACCAAAGAGAATGTAAGGGAATTAGGGACGAGACTTAACAGCCGATGTAATGAATGTATTGAGACATTTTGTATGAAGATCCAATGAGTTATAGTAAACGGTCGATTGACTCTGGAGGGAGAGCATAAACTTAATTATTTCTGGGGATGTACATAACTTGTGATTCAACGACGACTTTCTTTCCATCGTGGTTACTTCATATTTTAAGAAACTATGTCATTTTAAATTCTTTATTAAAAATTTATAAGACTGGCTCATTTAAAATTAAGATAACTAGAGGTCAGTGTCGAAGTAAAAAGTCAATGGAAATTCAAATGGAACAGTCTAAATAAAAAATATTAAAAACATTGGTTACCTGGTAGAGAAAAAAATAGTATTATACGATATTACATCAAAAAATACTATAATATCTTCATAGTTTATTTTAACAATGAAAACATTCAGATGCATCCAAGATGAAGGAGGGTGTGGGATGTGCAGTAGTCACCCCAGATTCGAACTGGACGTTCAAAATCAATCCAGAATGCAACATTTTCACAGGAGAACTTTTCACGTTACTGCAAGCTTTTATATTCACATCCCAATCACAAAATTCCAAATTTCTTATTTTCACGGATTCTCTTAGCTCGATTCTGGCGATTCAAAATTTATGGTCGGTTGAAAAAAGCATTCAAGAAATTCACTCATGGCATTCAAAATTAATTAAAAAACAAAAAAAATTAAAACTAATTTGAATGCCGTCCCATGTTGGCATTTCTGGGAACGAAAAAGCAGACATTGCCTCAAAAGACACTGCACTCTCCTCCTTACTGCCACAACAAACAGTTAACACAGCACAAGACCTTTCGACCTACTTCAGAAGAAAAATTGAACAACACTGGAACAATGAATGGACTCAGACGGAAGACTTGGACATACGAAACTGACACATTCCCACTTACTTCTTGGACTAGACCAACCGACATGCTCCTGCAACCAAGACTACACAGAGCTCACAGTACAAAATATACTGACGGACTGCACAAACTACACCACATTAAGAAACAAATATAAACTACCGACTGACATGAAAAAACTACATACTTCAAACACCCACCGACGAATACAACGGACTCATCCAGTTCCTTCAAGACACAAAATTCTACGAAGACATATAGAAACAATAGTCGTCGCTAATGGCCCTGCAGTCGATGCGACGTTAAACAAAATCATATAAAAAAAAAAAAAAAAAAAAAAAAATTAATCTTACTGACTAATAGAGTGGATAGTATCTTTTCAATGTAGAAGGAATTCGAGGTTCTGTCGTGTAAATGAAAAATTTAAAATTTGGCCAACGTTTCGAAAACTATTTATTTCCTTCTCAGGGCCTACAGAATACAACAAACAGTAATCATTATGGACAATATAACCAGAAACTTAATAATAACGTGAAGAAGAGATGGAAACAATTTTTTTAAACATAAATGAAAGAGAAGATAATAATAATAATAATTCTTTATTGCATAGGAAGATACATGGATCTTATTGCGAGAGATTGGAGTCTTATATACAACAGTGACATTATAGACATAATGCAAAATAAATAAAACAAAGTAAATAATTGAGAACATAATAAACAGACTCAGAAGAAGAAAATGAAGATCTTTCATGCGTATAAATAATAGAAATAGATAATAGAAGCCATACGTTAATACGCGCTTTGGTTGAGGATAACATACAAAATAATTGACTAGCTTGGGACTAATAAAAGAAAAATGAAAATGAATAACATGCTTGGAAATTAACATAAGAAAAACAATAATAATGACTAAAGTATAATAAACTAAATGAGTACAATCCAATAATATTTGTGTGTTAACCAGTATTGTTTTCCTATGTTGGAGAGACCTTAGTTAGGTAGAGATAGAGAGAGGCGAGGTGGTCCAAGTGGTCCACATCGAGGAGGGCGGCCATCCTATGTAATAATAATAATAAATAAATAAATAATAAAAATAAATTGTATTTATTTATATTATTTATTCATTTATTATTATTATTATAAGTTTCTTACTGTCCATAATGACTAATTTGTTTGTTTCTATTCTGTAGGCCCTGAAGAAGGAAATAAATAGTTTTCGAAACGTTGGCTAAATTTTTAATTTTTCATTTACACGACAGAACCTCGAATTCCTTTATTCTTACTACCATTACTATTCCATTAATCTTACTACTTCCCCAGACAAGTATAGTGAATGTTATGTACCTAATCGGAGTTAGTTTTTCACAGAAATTTCATGTTTTCCGACCCCTGATTTAAAAAATGAAACAAGCAGTTTCTCGGATGTGTGTGTTTCGCCTCTTTGCACCCTAAATTTGTAACTAAGTGCGGCCCTTGAGGTGCACACTGCAAACTTGCCAGCATGATATCAATATCAATAGTATGATAATAATAACACAAAAAAGTAGGCATTTTGTTCAGTACAGAATTATTTATTCATTTCATTTCATTTAATCTATACGTAGATTTTTAATTGTATGCAAATGCACATTTGACACATAGCCTATTTTTTTAAATTTTGCTTTTAAAATTACTACATAAAAAATTTCATGACAATCCGTTAATGAGATAAAACTATTTTTATGCTCAGCCTTCCCTCACAGTCCCCCCTCCCTTTAAGAGTTTTGAGACGTCACACACCCATGTTAAATTTTATTAAAATCCGATCATCCGTTGATGAGCTAGACCTATTTTTATGCTTACTCCTCCTCCTCTTGAAAATTTCATGATGCCAGATAGTCTACATCTCAATTGGCTCTTAAGAATACTACATGTGAAATTTCATCACGATCCGACCATCCGTTAATGAGATAGAATTATATTTATGGAAAGGGCCCCCCCTCCCGTTGAGAATTTTGAGACGTCACGCACTCTATTTTTCAATTGGCTTTTAAGAATACTACATGTGAAATTTCATGACAATCCGACCATCCGTTAATGAGCTAGAACAATTTTTCCCCCACCTGTTCAAAATTTTCAGACGCCATATAGCCTATTTTTCTATCTGGCTCAAAAGGATGCTAGCTGGACCGAATTTGATAAAATTTCTTTCAGAAGCGATATCATTTTCCATTCACGAGATATCGTGCAGGAAAAATTGACCACGCACGTACGTAAGGTCAGAGGTAGCGTGCTTATTGAACTCAAAATCGCGGGTTCGTAACCCCCCTCAGGTTTTTTTTATCTGGGAACTAAACAAACTTTGTGTACGCCATTCTTCGGAAGGGACGTTAAGCGATGGTCCCGAGCCGATGTAAATAAGATAATATTAAACCTAGTCAGGCAAAATTTAGTACTCCACAGAAGCGTCGGGCTCATGTACACCTGAGTGACGAAAGACAGCTTTGGTAGTAGGTGATATGACCTTATAGTTAAAGTCCGGGCGTGAGTCACAATAACTAACTAGTCTGTGGCAATGAGAGGTCAATTTTGTTGATCAATCTGCAGAAATTGTATAGAAATTTGTGACAATCTTTAGGAAACCAGGTGGTTAAACCCTTTCAACCCTCTTAATTTTATTAACCCTCTTAACACTCTTAATTTCCTAACCCTCCTAATCTCTTTTTTTCTCTTAACCCTCCTAATTTCCTAACCCTCTCTTAACCCTTCCTAACACTCTTAATCTTAACCCTCTCTTAACTTTCTTAACCCTCTTAACACTCTCCTAACCCTTCCTAACATTCTTAATCATAACCATCAACACTCTCTTAACCCTCTTAATTTCCTAACCCTCTTAATAACACTCTCTTAATCACCTAACCCTCTTAAACTCTCTTAATTCCTAAACTTATTGTTTATTCTTCCAGCTCCAGGCTGAAGAACATACAAAGGACCGTTAGACAGAAGAAGAAGTCGACGAAGAAGAAGTGGAATATAGTGTTTGAAAGAGTAATAACAGATAATCTGAGATCCTAGTTTTGTCCTCTCTCCACTTTAACTTACGTAACTAAAAAAGTCACGTTGTTCTTAGTTTTTTTTTTTTTTTTCCTTTTGGAAAGCATCAATTGTGAAATTCTAAAACGAGCAGACCATGGGAAAGGAGAGCTGATTTGGATGAATGCTTGAAAAGCCAAGATAATGTATTATTAATTGAGCCCGGATTCCCGTGCAATTGCATTTTTTTTTTTTTTTTTTTCGCTTGCTTTCGAGTCGATAAATTCATTCTATTGGGAGTTATCGTGTTTACAAATACACAGATTTTTTTTTTTTTAGGTTAGGTTTGGTTTTATGACTCATGCCTGGGCTTTAACTGCGAGGTTTTATCGCCTACTACCAGAGCGCTCTTTCGTCACTCTGGTGGACATGAGCCCGACTCAACTGTGAGAGTCCTAAATTTTGACTACCCTAAATTTTTATTCACCTAGGGCAGGGGTCTTTAACGAGGGACCATCGCTTAACGTCCCGAAGGACGGCGTGCTTAATTTATTTTACCTCCCAGATAAAATAGCCAATCACGCATACCACATTTTTATTTTATATTGATTATTATTAAACATATTTTATTAATTACCACATTGGGGAAGTACATGGTGAGCTGTTGAGCTTGAAACAGCTTTGGTGCTTTAGGCTGTGGGTTTCTCCCCCAAACCTTGTTCAATGTATCCTTTTCAATTTGACTGGGCCCCCTCCAATTCGTAACAACACAAAACCAGTCTGCCTCAATGCAGGTCTCCCCACCAGCCCACTTCACTAGGCCCCTACTAGTCATAATTTTTAAATACCAGGATAAAAAGTGTCGGTGAATCAGTACTTACCCAGAACATATTAATCGATTAACATTACGCTCTCCCTTAAAAAACCAGTAGACTGCGCTAATTGTGTAGATAAATTCATTATATTGGCAGTTTTAGAATTTTTGAATTGAGCCCCCTCTCCTGAACCCTCCCTCCCTTCAGCCGATTTAGGAATCTTATAGATCATCAGAGTGAAGGAAGAGCTCTCTGGTAGTAGGCGATATGTCCTTGTAGTTAAAGCCCGGTCATGAGTCATAATAAATAACTCTTGTCATCCCATTCCCATCCAGATAATCTCCCCCGAAGACTGAGGCGGTGCTGGCCGAGAGACCTGCTACTGTAACATAGCAACAATATTTAAGGAGTGCCGGTGATGACCAGCTTCTCCCCTCATATCATCCCCATTCCTTCAACTCTCCTTTCCTTCTTGGCCTGCCTCCACTGCTGGACAGCGGGGCGAGAAGGCAGGGGGGATCACTCGAGCCCCCGCGGCCTCCCCTCCCCCCATTAAGTTGGAGGGATGAACCGGGGAAAGGCTCAAGTTGAAAGGCTTTTATGTTCAGTTTATTTTATCTTTATTATTATTTTGTGTTTATTATTATTTAAACTTAATATTTTCTCTTTGTTTATATTATTTGCATAGTTTTTTTTTTTTTTTTTCTCTCTACTATGATTTTGTACATAATCATATTCTTTCGATGTATATATATATTTTGAGGGCGCCGGTAGCTCAGTGGTCAGCGTGCTTGACTTCTGAGCTCAAGAACGTGGGTTCAAAACCCGACCGAGGCCCTTAGTTTATTTTATCTGGGAGGTAAAATAAACTTAAGCACGCCGTCCTTCGGATGGGACGTTAAGCGATGGTCCCGAGCCTGTACGATGTCAGGTACTCGTTAAAGACCCCTGCCCTAGGTGAATAAAAATTTAGGGTAGGCAAAATTTAGGACTCCCACAGTAGAGTCGAGCTCATGTCCACCAGAGTGACGAAAGAGCGCTCTGGTAGTAGGCGATATGACCTCGTAGTTAAAGCCCGGGCATGAGTCATAAAACCTAAACCTAAACCTATATATATTTTTTTTTTCCTCTTTCTTTTAACGTATATTTTTATGTTTTGTCATTCATCAAATTTACTCATGGTTTATACCGATTGTAAATATTAAAAATAAATAATTTAAAAAATAAAATAAATAAATAACTCTATTCCCCTCTAAAATTTATTTCATACTGACATTACTGGGTATAAGAAAGTCACTCTCAGAATTATACTGAACAATGAAACAAAGAGTACCTCTGAGGCCAGCACATTACTTCCATATACCCAGTAACGCCAGTATAAAACGAATGTGGTTAGTATAAGATGCTAACCTGCCATGACCACATTACTTATTATTATTATGGAAAAACTGAAAAACTTAAAATTAATGAAGGAAAAACTGAAGCGACCTTGTGAAAGTAGAAAATTTGGACTGGACCGATACAGTAAAATGTTTGATATTATCAGACAGAAAGCAAATACTGTGAGTGGACTTGTGTTCTCCTTATTCACGTTACTCCACAGAAAGGCAGCCCTTAATCTAACCAATAGACTCCTATACAAGCTTCTGTTGCGGCCAGTGATAACGTATGCAGGCCCAGTGTGGGCCGGTCTTGCAAGCAATACCAACTTGAGAACTCTTCAGATGATCCAAAACAAAAGCCTTAGATTGGTTGGTAGCTACTCGAGGGACACCTCCATCCTCCAAATCCATGAACACCTAAATGTTGGCCTCCTTCTGGACTACATAGTAAATTTCAGTAAAAACTTTTTTCTTAAGTGAAACACAAATCGTTTTGGTAAAGAAAATAGGGAAAACTCAGGGAGGAAAACACAAAAATATCCGTTCACGATTTTAAATTATAATCTCTGTTTTTGAATGTTTATTAATTTATTTTCTATTCACTTCAGTTACTTTGTATTTTTCTTTTCTTTTTCTTTAAGAATTTTTTAAAATTTACTCTTAAGCAGTAGCATTGTTTTAAAGTTAATTGATTATTTTTGATTTATATTTAGTGTATAAGGGTAATGGTTAAGGAACCTTATTGTATAATAATTATACAATTATTGTACCTTTGTAAATGCGACTGTTATAATAAACTTTTCTTCTTCTTATTATTATTATTATTATTATATATTTTATTTTATTTGTTAATGTGAACACAATTGAACTAACATTGTTTCAAATCTGTGCCCATTGTTGTTATCGGTTTAAAACCGAGTCCAACAATAGATAAGTAAACGTGTTGTTATATCTGTGACAAAATAAATATTAGATAGAAGTCAATGAACATTGAACTGATCTTTTTGTATGATTCTGAGGCCCTACACAAGAGAGAGGATAACACGGGGGGTAGTCGTGGGGATAGGGAGTCAGGGAAACATTGCATTGTCTACTGAAATCAAGATCGCGGGATCGAAACTGGCTCGTCGTTTTGTTTATCTAGAAAGGGATTTGCCTGATTCTCAATAGGTGAGTGGAATCTCCCTTCTCATCTTCTTCCCTTCGACCTAGGTCGCTGAAAATTAATACCTAGGTGTCGTCCTTAGAGGGTTCTGGATACACATACCAAATTTCATGTCGATATATGATCGATTATATATTAATATCCTTAATGAACATCGACACAAAATTTCATATGTAATTTCAAAACCCTATAAGGGCAACACCTAATAATTTTCAGCGGAATCGGCCGAAGGGAAAAGGACAAAAGATTGGCTCGCCTCAAAAACCCTTATAACTGTCGATGTCATGAATGTATCGATACAAAATTTAGTATGAGGATTCAGAACCCACTATGTAAGTCAAATATATACACAAAAGGTCGATTGGCTTTGGAAGTCAAATATATACACAAAAGGTCGATTGGCTATGGAGGGAGAGAAAAATATACACATCATTATACACAAAGCTGTTCTAAGGAAAGTGAGGCTAAGAAGCCTCCAGAAGGAAGCATACTTGCTGAAGTAGAGATGGGCCGGGCATGTGACAATCCTCGACGATGGGCTAAAGTCTGCACGGAGTGGATTCCTAGAGACAGAAGAAGAGGAAAAGGAAGACCTGGACTGCGGTGGAGGGACGAGATAGTGGAGAGAATAGGGGATGGATGGTGCACAGTGGCCAGCAACAGAGAAACATGGAACAGATGTGTAACAATACTATGTAAGAAATAACTTTCATTTTTACTTTATCTTTATTCAAGAAGTAACAGTTTTACTAAAGAAATAATTTAATTTAGGAACTAAATAACTAACTGTAGACTGACATGGAATCCTCACACACGTCTCACATGAAACATGCTGAACCGTCGACTCAAAATACTCTACGGACTTCTAAATAGACGATCAAAATTAGACATTGACTGACAACGACAGAGCTGACCACCTAGCCAAGCGAGGAACGGCAAAGGACACAGTGACACTCAGAATCGACTTGACCTTAGAAGACACCCTTTCCATCCTACATCACCAGACACTCATGGAATGGCAAACCAAGTATACTGACATATCCCAAACCAAAGGACAATACCACTACAGAGTACAGGAGACAGTAACGACAAAGCCATCGTTCCACCGACACAGTAAGACACTGACGACTAAACAGGTCATATACTTGACACGACTGAGGACCGGACATGCCAGAACAAACAAATACATCTAATCAAAATAAAACCATCCCCCAACTGTGAACACTGCAATGAGACTGAGGACGTAATCCACATTTTCACTAACTGCAAAAAATACGACAACCAGAGACACTACTATCCAACGAAAACACATTTCTTCAAACAATAGCTAACATTAATAACATAGAAAACATTAACAAACTCATTAAATTTATTACCAAATCAAAAATTGAATTGTAATAAGATCAATAGACTACTACATACTCGCTCCGGCTTTATAGGACTACAATTAGTCTTACGGCATATTTAAAAAAAAAATTTGCCATAACACAAAAACGGAACTGTTACACTAACTTACTTAGACCATTATGGACATACGGATCACAGATATACGGTTCAGCAAAAACATCCATCAAACGAATTCAGTCGTTTCAGTCAAAAACCCTCAGACTGATAACACAGTGCCCCCCACCCCCATACATGAACAACAGAACACTTCATAACGATCTCATGATACACACAGTACCCGACACAATAAAAACTACTTACATACGTTTTTTTTAGAAAACTTTACACACATACAAACCCAGAAATACGTACTTTATCTTCACAACACTTACCACAAAACCCTCCACGAAGGTTGAAGAGAAGATGGAACCGCGACTTACTGCCACCTTGAATCATATTCGTTCTTAAATTATTTTTTTTTTTCCATCATTTTCCTTTACTTTTATCATCTCTCTGACCCATCCATCAAAATTGTCTTTCAATTCCTTTTCATTTATTTATTTTATTTTATTTTATTTATTAACTTATTTATTTTTTTTTCTGTTCTTGTCCTAATAATGAGATAAATTTTCATCCCGAGGACCTACCACTGGGTGGCCTTCCTCTCACTTGCCCTTCACGCCAACATATCAACACCATCATAGATGCTGGTTGTTGCACCCTAGCAACAGTTGTATCTTTATAAATAAGACAAAAAAAAAAAAAATTTAGGAACAATCGTTAAAATTTTAAATCAACTAGTTGTCATTTTCCTTTTTTCCATTTTTTTTTTATTCATTTTAAAATTTCTTTTCTGATTTCCTTTCGGATTGCTTTTCTGATTTCTTCTGTTGAAAGAGCAGTAGACTCAAAACCTCCAAAAGGAGAGGCTTTTGTGCTAAAAGAATGTCAATAAAGCTATTTTATTTTTTATTTTTATTTATTTATACACAAAGCTAAAACCATTCGACAGGACAGACTAACTGCGCATGGTCATAACGTTTGGCGCCTATTTTTCAGGAACAAGGAACGCATGAATGGCACAATTTACATTAACTTTCTTGTAGAGCGTGCTCCTAACCTAAGAAGGCGCCTATGTATGCTTTAACGTTCTCATTTTAATAAAATTCTTACTAAGAGTTTGTATAACAAGACGAAGCTACTGCGTGTCGCAAAACTATTTAGACTGTTTATAAGTCAAAATATAGTTTAAAGTTCGTGTGACACGACATCAACATTCCAAGTGGAAAATTGCAAAAAGAAACTAATTCAACAATGTTTAAGGTGAAAAAGTAAGTTTAAAAAACATTAAGTTAAAAAAACAATACCTATGTACTTCCCCAGCAAAATTAGTCAATTAAGTGTTCGCTCTCCCTCCAAAGCCAATCGATCTTTTGTGCTAAAACTCAATATTTGACTTACATAGTGGCTTATGAATCCTCATACTAAATATTATGTCGATACATTCATTATATCGGGAGTTATCGTAATCACAAACAGCGGAATCGGTCGAAGGGAAGGAGGACCAGCGGAGGGTTCAACACAAAAAGACTAGAGGGCGCCAGTAGCTCAGTGGTATGCGTGCTTGCCTTCTGAGCTCAAGATCGTGGGTTCGAAACCCGGCCGAGGCCCTTAGTTTATTTTATCTGGGAGGTAAAATCAACTTAAGCATGTCGTCCTTCGGATGGGACGTTAAGTGATGGTCCCAAGCCTGTACGATGTCAGGTACTCGTTAAAGACCCCTGCCCTAAGTGAATTAAAATTTAGGGTAGGCAAAATTTACGACTCCCATATTTGAGTCGGGCTCATGTCCACCAGAGTGACAAAAGAGCGCTCTGGCAGTAGGCTCCTAGTTAAAGCCCGGGCATGAGTCAAAATAACTAACTAACAAAAAGCCTAATAACTGCCGATGAAGCTACTCTGTAAATCTAATATTGAGTTTTAGCCCAAACGGTCGATTGGCTTTGATTGGAGGGAGAGCGAGAACATAATTGATTAATTCTTACTGGGGAAGTACATAGCAGGAGATTCACCAAAGATTTTTTTTTATGGGCTTTAACGAGGGGGGGGGGGGGGGGCAGTTTTTACCAGGTCGTAAGGTGTCACATTCTTTTTCATAACGTAGCATAAATGATTTCTAAGTTGACTAAATGAAGAGTGAAATAGTGAAAACTGAACTAATGTTGCATCACGTAGTAGCATCCAAGACACCCCGCTTGCTGCGATACGTCATTTAAGTTAACTTAACTACGAGGTCATATCGCCTACTACCAGAGCGCTCTTTCGTCACTCTGATGGACATGAGCTGAACTCTACTGTCGGAGTCCTAAATTTTTATTCACCTAGGGTAGGGGTCTTTAACGAGTACCTGACACCGTACAGGCTCGGGACCATCGCTTAACGTCCCATCCGAAGGATAGCGTGCTTAAGTTTATTTTACCTCCCAGATAAAATAAACTAAGGGCCTCGGTCAGGTTACGAACCCACGTTCTTGAGCTCAGAAGATGAGGTTGGTTTGTGCTCATATGAGTCCACCACTACTCAGAATTATCGCATTATTATAATTGGAATTTTTTGAATGAAATTTAATTGATAATTACCAGAATAACTGATTTATACGAGGGAATATCACAATATATTAACTTACCTGAAGTTAATTACGTGCGATATCCGGTCAAGGAATAAAAATCATTGTCGCCCCTCTGAATAAGATCATCAAAAAATTGTTCGCTCATTGTCTGAAACCAATTGACCGGTTTATTTGAAAAATATTAGGTTTGTCCTTTAATTCTGAACCCACATATAAAAGCCAGCATAAACATAAAATTCTATTAAAAATTCAACGTCGAATTTCTGATGAATTGCATAACTTTCCCTAAAGCTAAAGAACTAAAGAAAAATTAATGATCGGGTCACGCTTTCCCCCTAGGAGCTGTGGAAAGCGGATTTCGAACAGGAAGTAACACCAAGTAGAGATCAATTTTCTTGGAGAAAAACAACACCTCTACAGAAGAATTACAATGGCGGCAAAATTTCTCAGGGTTTGCAAAATTGTTTTGCATGTCTCTGCAAAATTAGCTCGAGAATATCGTATTACGTGCCACCAGTTATACGAAGTATAGTGAAGTTACGTTAAAAAAACAAAATGGAGACAGATTCGCCATTATGAAATAATCAATTAAGTTTTCGCTCTTCCACTAAACTAATCGACCGTTTTGACTAAAAGTCGATAGTGGACTTTTATAGTGGGAACTTCTGAAATTTAATATAAAATTTCATGTCGATACATTCATTATATCGACAGTTATTGGAGTTTTTTGACTAAAAGTCGATAGTGAACTTTGATAATAGGAGCTTCTGAAATTTAATATAAAATTTTATGTCGATACATTCATTATATCGGCAGTAATTGTGACTTTTTGAGTAGACTCGTCCGATTCCGCTGAAAATTAATAGCAATCGTTATAGGTTTTTAAATTTACATATAAAATTTCGTAAGGGAATAGGATTTGTCAAAAGTATAATTTTCAAATTTCTAGTAGAAATACAAAATATCAATATTAAAATTTTGAATTTGGTTGAGTGATCATTTTAGGACTGAATGACCCAAATGTAGTTGCTATATCCTTGATGTTAAACTGAAATAGAACTCTGTCTGCTCCCGGTCCTGGTGATGACGGGAAGAGGGGAGTACACCACCCTTCGTATCTCTGACAAGTGGTTGGCATGGCATCATCGTCAAGCATCATGGCGTAGTCAGAGCGGGAGAGGGGGGACTTATCAGAAATGTTGAACACTTACTTTCCAGGTATAGGGGAAGTTATGGGATCAAGTCAGTTACCGGACCAGGCGCGAATATAATTTTTTTTTTTTTGTAGGGAATATAAATGGAAAAACTAGCAATGTGTCCTTCCCCAACACGAATTAATCTATAAGTTTTCGCTCTCCCTCAAAATCCAATCGACCGTTTGGATTTAAACTCAATATTTAATTTCCATGGTGGCTTCTAAATCCTCATTAAGGCGTTGGTCCCGAGCCTGTATCGATACGAAATAGAGCCGGTAGCTCCTCTCCCTTACGTTGTTTATCTGAGAGGTAAGAAAACTTGAGTATGCCATCCTTTGTATGGGACTTTAGGCGTTGGTCCCGAGCCTGTATCGATACGAAATAGAGGCGGTAGCTCTCCCTTAGGTTGTTTATCAGAACCGTTTAAGGACGACACCTATAGATTTTCACCAAATCAGCTAGAGCAAAGAGCCAAATTAGGGGGGAGGCTTAACGAAAATCCCAATAACTTCCGATGTATTAAATGTATTGAGATGAAATTTCGTATATAAATTCAAAGTCCTATAAGAAAGACACCAATTAATTTTCAGCGGAATCAACCGAAGGGGAGGAGGGTATCAGAGGGGGCTTAACTCAAAATTCCCAATAACTTCCGATGTATTGAGATGAAATTTCATATATAAATTCAGAGTCCTATAAGAAAGACAACTATTAATTTTCAGCGGAATCAACCGAAGGGGCGGAGGGTATCAGAGGGGGCTTAACTCAAAAATCCCAATAACTTCCGAATGTATTGAGATGAAATTTCGAATATAAATTCAAAGTCCTATAAGAAAGGCACCTATTAATTTTCAGCGGAATCAACCGAAGGGGCGGAGGGCATCAGAGGGGCTCAACACAAAAATCCGTTTTATTATTAGAAGATAAAATGCATTTACCTGTATGCGTCCTAAGATGTGCTTTGAGATGTGAACTTTTGCCGTACACTTTACTGCATCCAGGATGTTGACACTTATGCACTTTCCGCAACAAAGTCCTCCCCCTTGGCTTCCGTCCTGGCCTTCTTCGTTTCCTCCTATCTTCTGTTTCTTCTTCTTCGGCGTCAGCTTCCTCATCCCCTTCCATTGCTTCCTCACTTTGAACACTGGACAGATCAAGTCGCGACTCTTCATCTATATCTTCTTCGTCTAACAATGAGTCTTCTTCCTCTTCTTCGTCGTCATCCTCTTCCTTTGGACTTACATCAGTAAGTATCCTTGCAACCATGTATAAAGGTTGGGCAGGATTTTCACAGTACCTGTCCACAGGTTCTACAACCACTGCTTTATATTTGGTCGGTTGACGATCACAAATGATATCCAAGGAATTTCTAATATCACTTTTACTAAAACCATGTGATAATTCCAATAGGCATTGGGCAGCGTATTTAATATCGTGATCCATGAGGGGGCGGTACGGGATGGGCGGGGCCCTTGTGGGATAACAGTCAGCCCTTAAAATTAATTTCTAATGCCCTTATCCTATTGGGCTATAAAAAAAAAAAATTAATTAAGATAAAATAAAAAAATAAATAAAACAAACGACCGGTTAAAAAAAAATGGACGCGGATTGTTTACGCATAAATTGAGGGATGATCGGTCTTACGACACAAAACCCCCCAAGCTCTTGGCCAGACTGAGGACGCAGCTGCAAGACAGCATGTGTTTTTGTTGAATGGTGGGGGGTGGGGTCACGTGAGGATTCCACGTCTACCTTCAAACCTAAACCAGCACTATCTAGCGAGAACTAGGGAAACTTCTTACTGATAGCAGCACCAACTAGCGGCCATCAGGAGGATTATTTGTTCAATCTGTATTTTAGAATCGGCCAGCTTGAGACTACCTACATTTAACAGAATCAGTGGCGGATCCAACTGAGGGGAAAAATGCACTCATATAATATAGGGGACATTTCTAATAATTTCGGCAGATTTTTAACAAGATAAAATAATATAGATAACAAAAACAAGAAAATAAAAAAAGTAATTTCATGGTGGTATGAGCACATTTTGTGTCCAGATTATGTCCTCGTTGGGTTTTGATTTGACTGAAATATTATTAAATATGAAAATTCACGTAGATACATACATTAACGGCAGTTATTTTGGTTTTTGAGTTGAGCCCTCCTTTCCTTTAGTCGATTTGGCTGAATTACAATAAATGTCATTGGAAGGTTCTGGATTCATATATAAAATTTCGGTGGGTTCAAAACCCGGCCGAGGCCCTTAGTTTATTTTATATGGGAGGTAAAATAAACTTAAGCACGCCGTCCTTCGGATGCAACGTTAAGCAATGATCCCGAGCCTGCACGATGTCAGGTACTCGTTAATGACCCCTGCCCTAGGTGAATAAAAATTTAAGGTAGGCAACATTTAGGGCTCCCACAGTAGAGTCGGGCTCATGTCCACCAGAGTGACGAAAGACAATGATAATGAAAGTCATAATAACTAACTATAAAATTTCGTGTCGATACATTCAGTTTATCAGAAGTTCTCATGTTCACAGATACACACACACAGAGAAACTTTTTTTTTCATATTTGGAATCTAGACTTCGGATAACGGGAAATTCAGTTAAAAACTCCGCATCGAATCTTTGACCCATTTCAGGACGGTTTTTGGCATGTATCTTGAAAACCGGACAAGCTGCAAAACCAATTACATTACATATAAAATATATATTTAAGTTCACGTTTATGTATTTACGTTTTCTGTAAAAAAAGAAAAATCCTACTTGAAAGTTTCGTCGACTAGGTAATAAACATAAGCAATATCTTGTAAAATGTACGGAAGACTCCGAGTAAAGTAATATCATTTCTCGATTACAACACTTCCTTATACCACAGGTATATATATAAATTAATAAATGAAAATAACGTAAATAGTAAATAACTAATGAAGTTAATGATAATGGTGAAAATATTGAACAAAAGTAATTCCTTCTCAAACAGAAAATATTGTTCTTTAGTTTTTCAAAACAAACATCTGTAAAGCTGATGATCAGAGTTTATTTTTTAGAACATTATTCTGAGTTTTTTTGAAGTATTAACTAAATTTAAATAATAAATAAAATCACACATAGAAAACTATCGATTTATTAAAATACCATCGTGTTCATTTGTAACCTTAAACACGAAGATTACCTATCTTGTGTTTAGAATTATTTCACATGTGTGAATTTGAAAGTTTCAATGTTGACTTCCTTCTTATAACAGGTAAAGGGATTTTATCAATTTTTTTATGTATTGTAAACATTAATTTGAAATATTTAATAATTATTCAGTTTGGTTAATTTTTCGGTTTGATATTACATTATTTTTTTATATTTCAGTGTATTAAATATCAAGAAATGGGTACTAAAGTTGAATCATCATATCTGTATAATGAAATCCATTCTGACAATGAAGATATTTCATATGAAGATCAACAAAAGCTGCGCATTGGAATTTCGCAAATATACAAATCACAAAGGTTCGTAATTCGCACTATAATAATAATAATATTAATTTCCGTTAAACCATAATATAGTAATAGTATACATCATAAAGTTGTGTACATCAAGATAGCTTATATATCTATGGTCACAGAGAATAAGTTGTTAAGTCGTAAAATGGCCAAAATGAGTTAGGTGTACTGTGATGATCTCCCAAACCATCTGCGCTCTGTGATGTGCTCAGAACTTTAATACTTTCGGAATTATAAAGATGTGGGTTTCTTGATATCTCGTAAAATTGTGTATGTTCTCGGTTAAATCAAATTAATCTACTTTGAGGAATCATTCACGAGATAACTGCATTTAACCATTTATTCAACTATTCCAAGTAAAGAGGGCGTTTTCGGTTAAATCAACTTTAGAGAGGCATCATTCATGAGTATTTCAAAAAGTATGGTTAATAATTAGGTAAGTGATGGGGAATGATTAGGTAACTAAGGGAAAATCCAAGAAAGAATTAACAATATTCATTTTCATTCACTCCTATAGATTTTTCCTACACGATTAATGCAAAAGTAAGAAAGTGCTGCCCTGATAAGTTACGAATTTAGACTTACCAATTTATTCCCTGTGATCACAGATTTTATTTTTTATGAGCATTTATGAAAAAAATATTTTCCGAATAGAGGTTTTTTTTCTAGTATAAACATTTAAAGTTGAAATTTAAATGTTATTATTGTAAAATACATTTTTTTATTCACACAATTTATTATTGTTCTTTGCCCAGTAAACAAGATAACTCCCGATAGAATAAATATATCGATATTAAATTTTATATCTGTATAACGATGACTCCTATTGATTGTCAGCCAAAGGAAAGAGGCGAATTAGCGGGTAGGCTTAGCAAATATCTCTAATATCTGCCATTGTAATGAATGTAATGAGATGAAATTTCATATGTAAATTCAAAGCCCTATAAGGACGACATTTATTAATTTTCAGCGGAATACCCGATGGGGAGCTAGACACAAAATTTAGTATGAGGATTCAGAAGCAAAAATATGAGTTTTAACCCTAACGATCGATTGGCTTTGGTGGAAGTGAAAACGTAATGAATTTACTCGTGTTGGAGAATTAATAATGGATTGATTTAAATTGACGACATTTTAAAATTGTTATTATTAAATTTTATAATATAATTATTTTTTTCTGTATAGAATTGAAGCTCCAAAACGTTCTGAACCAATTCGTGAAGTGTCTGAATACAATTTATCTGCTGTGGATCACAAACAACACCAAGAAGATTCTGTAAATGTCTTCAATCTACTTGCTGTCCTTAAGGAAAAGGCTCCACATCGTCAGATAATTGATAAGGTTAAAAAAGTACAGAAAAAGTCAAAATTATTACCACGTCCAGTTGAAAAAATACACGCTGAAAAGGTATATAATTAATAATTTATTGAACGTTATTTATTTTAAAATAATTGAAATAATACAAATGATTGATTACAATTCATTGATAGATTACTCGAACATTGGGCTATGAAAATATTAAAGATCATTTGAATCGATGGAATTCAGTTGTTCAAAAAAATAAGGTGGCGTCTCAGTTGAAATTCCCTCTCCATCAAGATAAAGTTGAATTGAAGATAGCTCCAGATAGAATTACACACTTTAAGGTAAGATTTAGTTAGTTTCTTATTTTTTTTGGGGTCATTTTGCTTCGCAGTGAAGGCAGAACTATGTAATATAGTCATATTGATTTCGTTTAGTATTCGTAATTTTAACAAATTTTTTTTCTTCTTTTATTTGATATATTTACAATCAGTTAAAATAGAAGCATAAGTAAATTTGATGACAGTGAGTATAAAAAAAATAATAAATGGCAAATACACAAAATAAGAAAAAACAAAATAATAATTACAAAATAACTAATTAAATAAATGTGAAAAATGTAAAATACGTAAAGAAATCAAAAGAAAAACAACTCTTCAGCTCTGAGACCCCCAGGAACACGCCCGCTTGGTACTCTCCTCATTCCTACAACTAAATGGAGGAGAGGAGGTCACGGGGGCGCGGGTGATCCCCCGTACCCCCTAGATCTGCCCAGCCTCTGACTAGCAGTGGGGGCAGACCGAGAGGTACAGAAGGGCTGAAGAGAGGCGACAATGAAGGAAGAGGCTGGTCACTACCAGCACTTCCAAGACGCTACCTAATCGTAGCCAGCGCCGCCTCAGTCTTTGGGGGCGATTATCTGGATGGGAATGGGACGAGAAGAGTCGAGCAACTGGATTGATATTATTATTATTTTTTTTTTTAATAAGAAAGAAATTTGAGATTTTCAAAAATTTGAATTGGTTGTTCCTATTTTATTGTTACTATTCATGTGGGTATAATATGATTACTGGCCTCCATAAACAAGAGGTCTATAGGAACTTCCGTGTATTAAAGTGCTTTTAAATGTTAATAAACATGTGGTCTAAAGGGACTTAACTACCTTTAACAACGAAATGATCAAAAGGGATTTAATCTAAGGGGTTAGTTTCGCCAGTAAATATGTTACTGTTGTCATACCTTTCGGTGGAAACCGTCGTCACTGGCTGCTGGTCGAGTACTTAGGGCGAGCGCAGCCAGTGATGACGGTTTCCACCGAAAAATGTTAATAAACAGGTGGCCTAAAGGGACTTAAATGCCTTTCAATAACCAAATGGTCAAAAGAGACTTAGCTAATTTAAAGTACATTAAATTGCTTTAATAACCAGGTAGCCTAAAGTGACGAATGTCTTAAAGACTGTTTAAATGTACATATTTATTAACCACTGCTAATAACTAGGAGGTCTAAAGCGCAATTAAATGTTAATAAATAGGTGACATAAAGGGTCTTAAATAACCAGGAGGACTAAATGGCCTTGAGTGTCATGAAAAGACTTTAAATAATAATAATCAGGTGGTCTAAAGGGACTAAAATGGTCTTTAAATTTTAATAAACAAGTGATGCAATGAAATGTTTGTAATAACGAGGTAGCCTAAAGGGACTTAAGTGCTTAAGAGGCATTTTAATGACTATTATAACCATTGTTGTTAACCTATTTATAGTAAGGCATTATTGTGTCTTATATAACTATTGTATTAGTATATTACAATAGGCAGTCTATTATAATATGAAACATAGTGGGGACGAGTAAAAAAGTTTGTATTTTTCGAAAGTGTCGTTACTTTGATTTTGTTAGGTTATTTTGAAGATATACTCTTAAAATGGAGGCTAGTAACAATGTACACTCATTCTGTAATTGTTATATGTGCAGGTTCCTTCAGATTTGGAAAAAGAAATGGCAGCAATTTTGCAGCAGAGTCAGATTGCTCAGGAGGACAAAAAAGAGGTAATATAAATATAGTTATTATTTGTAATTTTTTTTATTTACAAGTTTGTACAAAATGAATAGAACAGGCAATTGTGCTAAGAGAGATATCAAAATATCTAGCCGGGCGAAATCACCCAGTGGTGACACTCCTGTCACTGAGTTACTCTCATTTGTAACTAATCACTGTCACTGCTGCTGCTAAGGAGGTCTCTAAGCCATTGACGCTTAAGCCGTCGTTGGGGAAGTATGGCAGACTGGAGGGCACGGACTAGAGGATTATTGTGGCAACTAAGTGAGGAAAGTTTTTTTTTTTACTTGGATTTTGCAAGTTCGGTGACAAAAGGTACGTTAAGGTCAGGGTGAAGAGATTGGTTGGAGAAGTAATAAGGAGCATTGGCTATTGTAAGAAGGATTTTGGGTTGAAGGGATTGGAAGCCTTGGCAGAACCCCAGAGTTCCAGTCCGTAGGTCCACATAGGTTTGAGTCCTGCATTCCTTTTTTTTTTAACGCATCGACTACTATGGCCATTAGCGTTTCTGATTCAAGTGACACTGAGTGAGGTGGGCAGGCCCAGAGGTCTCTATCAGAGAGTGGCCAGCCCAGCTTAGCTCATCTGTGTCTTCACAAAGGTAGAACAAGCGAAATATGCTTGGATCTTATAATACATTTCAGAATTCATTGGACATTTTTGCATCGATCAAGAATCGTAGAAGATTTCTGAAGTGCGGAGAGTTCCCTTGGAAAATCTCAAAGAGCTTCACAGGTATATCTGCAGATTCACGTTGGATTGTCACATAGTCGCATTCTTGTATTAAATGTCACATAGTCGAATCATATCCACAGAATCGGCACCGAGGTTGTTCTCCTTTAACCAGGAGGTGGCCATGAGTGAGTCTAGAGTCTCCTGTGGGGAAAAAAAAATACCGGAAGTGAGGCCTCAGCCGCCGAAGTCGAGTGTCTTGACGCATCAACTTGTTACACTACCGGCTAACCACTGCAGATCTCTCCCTTGATATGAGACCTAGACCACGACACCTGTTCGCCGAATCGTCGGGGAAAAGAGGGCCTAGCAAGTTTATTATCATGAAAGCAAAAAGTATAATTCTGTTGCTGTAGTCCGCTAGGAGCCGGTCACTCCCAACCCACCTTAATTTGTTTGGTGCGCCGAGAGAGCTCGGGATAAAAGGGGGCCGCTCGCTGGCTGTAGTGCGGTGGCTAGGAGGCGACAAATCGACTAAACACTGGGTACTCGGTTTCCGTCACCATCTGCAGTAGGTCGAGTCCCAGGTACGATCCTGTTTCGCGTATCAATTCCACATTAGGCCCGTCGTACAGCGGACATTCGAGGACCACATAGTCCGCAGTCTCGACTCCGCCGCATGAACAGTTCGGCTTGTTCTCCCTCTTAAGCATCTTTTTCCTGCTGCTCTCTCTCCTTCCTCTTTAACAAAAATACCAATATGACTGAGAATCCAGGAAAGAACAACAATTTTCCCCCGAAAATAGAGTTGGTGGAGGAGCCTTTTATAAGTCGTTTTGTCTATAACCTCTGCCCATTTCTTATCTTTTAGTCTCGTGTGGGGATTCGCACACTTCGTTTTTTAAACAGATGAGATTGTTGTCAAGGTACACTGGAGGGCAGATATATTTGCGATGGAGAGCAAAGAAGATGTGAACTTACTTCTTGTCCTTCACCTTCACTCTCCACTTTTTGTACCAGGACTGAAGGGATATCAGGTGTTCTTATTCTTAGGTATTAAAAGGATAAAAATAGGTTATATTATATTGAAATATTTTTGCTTATTTCTATACTTTATATGATTATAGGAAGAAGAACTCAAAGGACTTTCAATAGAGGAGATTATTGAAAGAAGGCAAATGATTGGGAAAATGCGAGCTCTAGAGTCCTACCGCATAGCTAAAGCAGTGAGACAGAACAAGATAAAAAGCAAAAAGTAAGCCATTCTTTTATAAATTGTACGTTTGTCAAAATGAGTTACTGTTTGGTTTACTGAAAGTAAAGAAAGAATATATTGTGGAGTATAAAATGTGGCCAAAGTATTAACCCTCCAGAATACCACGGTACAGCTGGAACTTAGAATACCACGGGGGTCTTTGTGTGACCCCATTTTAAATTTTGGTTCTAGGTGACGTTTTATGAGTTGGATGGTTCACTTTCAACTCTTTCACAACTATTGGTAATAAGGAAAAGAATATTTTTGAAAAAAATTAAAATAATAATACTTGCTCAATAAATATTTATTTGTGAAAAGTGACAATTATGAAGTGAGATAAGCTGCTATGGTGGAAAAGCGTGTCCTTAACATGGTTGCTTCATAAATTGATCTCTGGAAAAGGTAGTCTGAACTAGCATAGAAACTGGTTCATGATTGATTTTTGTGGCTCCACTGCACATAAACAATCAACTTCATCCTACCTTCTTTTCTCTCCCTTCGTATTTTTGATATGACCATTACAAGACTTTTTTATACCAATCACACTTATTGATCACATTCTCTCCGTCTCCCCCTTCTCAAAATCATTTCATTATTTTATATCGAAATAATTTTTTTAATGTCTATTATTCATATAAATGAATAAAACAAACTTATTTTTGAAATATTGTCTATTCCACTAAAGATATATATATATATATATATACAACTACCGGTTTCGGCTTTATACCATCGTCAGGTCTAGTTGTGAACTAAGTCAGTTTGCAGAGAGCGACCCTTCAAATACATCTCAGGTGAAAGGGTGCTATTAAAACTTGGGAGTCCACCGGCTGTACCGTTAGCTAACTCATGAAATATTTCTTAACAAAACCTAGTTCTAAATTTACATAAAACAATATTACTAGACTAATCGTGGCAAAAGACAAATTAACTTATTTTTTGACTATGTCAACAAAGTCCACAACAAAATAAAATTCACGTTGGAAATAGGAGGTCAAACCATAAATTTTCTGGACTTGGAGATCAAAATTAATAACAAGAAATTCGAATTTAGCATTCACAGAAAACCGACTACAACAGACACGATAATACACCCATCTTCTAACTGTCCTTCCAGTTACAAATACGCGGCCTTTTATTCCATGTTCCACAGAGCCTACTCAATTCCAATGACCCAACAATCAAAAGATAAAGAACTTAAGATTATTAAGGAAATAGCCAAAAACAATAGCTACCCACAAAAAACAATAAATAAAATTGAAAAGAAGGTCAAAAATCATAATTTTAGGAACAAACTGACCAAATTAGAAACACAAAATAAAGTTTATAATAAATGGGTCAGCTTAACTTACCACGGAAAAATTTCGGAAAAAATAGGTAAAGAGTTGAAAAAAGAAGGTTTCAATATCGGGTTTAAAACTATCAATCCCATAAGCCAGTGCCTAGAGAGAGGTAGGGACAGAACAGATATTGAAAATAGAAGCGGAGTTTATAGTCTAGAGTGTGCGACGTGCAGTCAATTATACATTGGACAGACAGGACGTCGTTTTAGGGAAAGAATTAAAGAACACACGGCCGAAATAAAGAACCGAGGAAACCGTTCTACATTCGCGACCCACATAATTGACAATAGCCACACTTTCGACCCATCTACAGGCATCAAATATCTCCACTATTGCATGAATGACCAAATTTATTTCAACTATTCCCCTTTGTTAACACCCTGATCCAGTTCTGTTTCCACATACTATATGTTTGTATTATCTGTTATTAATATTTGGTTCCACATATATATTTAATGTTATCTAAATCTTAATATTATTATTAATTTTATTTCTATTTTTATTATTTATTTGTATTTGTACTTATTTATTTGTTGTTTTGCCACGATTAGTCTAGTAATATTGTTTTATGTAAATTTAGAACTAGGTTTTGTTAAGAAATATTTCATGAGTTAGCTAACGGTACAGCCGGGGGACTCCCAAGTTTTAATAGCACCCTTTGACCTGAGATGTATTTGAAGGGTCGCTCTCTGCAAACTGACTTAGTTCACAACTAGACCTGACGATGGTATAAAGCCGAAACCGGTAGTTGTATATATGTATATATATCTTTAGTGGAATAGACAATATTTCAAAAAATAAGTTTGTTTTATTCATTTATTACAAGTTTCCACAATATGTCCGCGTTCCTCAACTTAGAAGTTATTATTCATATTCCTAAACAACATCGTCTGCGGAAAAAAAAGCTTATTTTCTACTTTCAACGAAATAAAGAGATTTACTTATATCATAACTGTTACGTGACTATCTTATACCCCTAGTAATTAATTTTAAAATGGTATTCGTTAATATAAATTTGAAATATTTAATAATTTAAAAAATCCATCCGTAATATGATTTTATAGGTTTTAGAGGTCGCTGATTTCAAATTTGATGTCAAAAAAGTGTCAATAATTCAGATTTATATACAATTTCATGAATAAATTTTTGATATTAAAATTGAATTCAGCTGCCCCTAAATCTTATATAATCACATCATTGAAAATTGTATTCATTAAATTGTATATAAAGAATTATTGACAGTTTTTTGACATCAAATTTGAAATCAGCGTCCTCTAAATATAAAATTATTTGATTTTTTGAGAAAATTGTTTATTAGTTAAAATTAATGGCAGTTTTTTGAAAAGTGTAACTGTCAAAACTTGATTTTTGACATCAAATTTGAATTCAGCGACCCCCAAAACGTAAGAATACGAAATTTCAGAACAATCCATTCGAGTCATCAAAAGTTACGCTCTAAAGTCTCTCGAATCGCAAATTCCCATTTAAACTTAATGTTAACACCTTACAGGCATGGGTTAATATGGTCAAAAAAAATCTGAAAAAAATTCAGGGGTCATTTTTTCAACATTCTAAACAAAATTCCGGGTGGAGGTCTGAGAAATTTAAACTTTTTCAAAATAAGGGCCACCCTAATATATATGAACAATAATATTACATTATATTAAATATAAATACACAATCCACAATTTTCACTGCATAGGTTATTATTTATTTATTTAATTTTTTTTTAGGTACCATCGAGTTTTGAAAAGAGAGAAAATAAAAAAAGAATTAAAAGAATTCGAACGACTCCAAAAAGAGGACCCAGAAGCAGCCCTGGAGAAGTTGGAACAGCTGGAGAGGATGCGAGCTGAAGAGAGGATCTCCCTGAGGCACAAGAGTACGGGGAAGTGGGCTCGGAATCAGGCCATCCGGGCCAAGTATGACCCTCAGGTAAGGAGAACTGCTGCTCGCCAAAATAGGAACCCTTATAGAATAACTTACAAGGGCGGTAGCTTCCTTTCTCCGTTTGAGAGTTAATCTATGATTAGAACTTTTTTAAAGAGCGCTTTGGTAGTAGGCGATATGATCTCGGGGAGGAATCACAACCAACTAACTAATCAACGGACATATTTTCTTCTTTCCAGATAACAATATCGAAATTTTTTATTGATATTTCTAGAAGTAAATTTAAAAAGCTAACGTTTTTGAGATATTATGGAAAATAAATGAAAAAAAAACATGTATGCATGTACTGCGCCATTTAAAGACTTGACTGATATTTCTTAGAATACATCTGTTTTTGTTTCATACAAATCGGTTCAGTAATTTTCGCTCTAAGTGCTAATAAACACATCGCGCAAAAAAAATACTCATTTCTTCTTCTTGCGGCGCTACGGTCCTGAAAGAACCCGGGTCTCCGTCACAATCCTCCTCCATTCGTCTCGATCCAAAACCTTCTCCCTCCATCCTCTGATGCCCAACACTCGGAGGTCCGCCTCGACGTCGTCCAGCCAACGGAGTCTCGGTCTTCCTCTTCTCCTGGCACCGCCTGGCCTACCGTAGAGGGCCTGTTTAGGGGAGTCTTCCTCCTTCCATTCTCTCTACGTGGCCCAACCAACGTAATCTCGCCTGCTTGATCACGGACAACAGGTCGAAATCCCCGTAGAGGTCTCTCAACTCTCTGTTCTTCCGGATACGCCATCTGCCGTTCTCGGAAACAGGTCCATAAATCTTTCTAAGTACTTTCCGTTCCCACAGTAGCAGAGTCTCTTCATTTTCTTTTGTCAACCCCAAGTTTCCCCAATGTAAGTCACAATTGGACGGACAGTGGTTTTATAGACGATTAGCTTGGCCACCCATTTCTATAGCCGGGTAAAAATTGGACTGAGTTGAGCGTCATATATGTTGTTACATTTTACTATCTTTACACACTAAATAGAGGCAAATGTTGGATCTGTTTCTTTGAACCATCACTCACTATTTATATTTTACTCTTATTTTATTTGCAACATTTATTTTTTTTTTTGTCTTTTCAGGCAAGAATACAATTGGCAGAACAACTGTCTAAGAGTCGTGATCTAACCCGAAAACTAAAAAGAGATGGGGATAGCTCTTCAGAAAATGAAGAACTAGAAGAAGATGAAGAAGAACCTCAAAAGATAGGCGAATTGGACAACCCATGGAATGTACAGAAGAAAACAGTCTCCGAGGTTAAGACTTTTCTTGGAGGTTACCGGAAATTTTGGGAGGAACAGAATCAGAAAGAACAAGAGAAAATTGATGAATCGACATCGAAACAAATAATTGAAGTTGAAAAGAATGTTATGCAGAGATACAAAGAGGCTTTGAATGGATTTGTTCAAGGTTCAGTTTTAGACACTTTGAAGGGAAATGATAATTTGGAAAATATTGATGAAGAGAAAAACCCTGGAAAAACTACTACAACTATCGTACATAATTGTTACGGTGATACGTCTGGTGTTGAAACGCAAAATGACATGGAGTCTAAGAAAATCGGAGAAGCTGATAGAGTTGAAGGAAGTAAATATGATTCAATTTCTGAAAATAAAGAAGAAGAAATGACAGAAATAGCTTCTAATTTAAATTCAGTAAA
This sequence comes from Aradus depressus, assembly GCA_963662175.1. Taxonomy (NCBI): domain Eukaryota; kingdom Metazoa; phylum Arthropoda; class Insecta; order Hemiptera; family Aradidae; genus Aradus; species Aradus depressus. The sequence continues at coordinate 19,363,856 of OY759226.1, read as the reverse complement.
GACATTCGTCCAAGAGTCAGTTTCGAATAGCCCAAAAGTAGTTTCAAATAGCCCAAAGTCAGTTTCGAATAGCCCGAAGGCAGTTTCAAATAGCCCAAAAGTAGTTTCGAATAGCCCGAAGTCAGTTTCAAATAGTCCGAAGGCTGTTTCAAATAGTCCGAAGGCAGTTTCAAATAGTCCGAAGGCAGTTTCAAGTAGCCCGAAGGCTGTTTCAAATAGTCCGAAGGCAGTTTCAAATAGCCCGAAGGCAGTTTCGAATAGCCCAAAATCAATTTTAAAAAGACCGAAGGCAGTTTCAAATAGCCAGAAAGTAGTTTCGAAAAGCTTGACAAATGAAACGAAGAAGATGGAAATTTGCAATGAAACAAATAAATTAGTTTTATGTGTCAATAATTATTGTGAAGATACCAAGCTAAACGACGGAAGTGTTTCATCAAAATCTAGTGAAAATGAAGAAGTCGATTTTTCGAACAGCCAGTTAGATGAGCCTATAGTAAAACGGACCAGATATGCAATTTCTTCAAAAAATATGAAGAAAAAACAAAAAATTGTCTCAATTAATAATAGCGGTGCTTGGGAGATAGTTGAAGAGTGTGAAGATTCAATTTTACGTAAAAATAACGTTACTAAAACTGGGAAAAATACAACAAGAAAACAATCTTATGTCAAAAATAGTATGAATGATATATTTGAAAATACTGAAGAATATATTAATGAAAATGTCAAGAAGAGTGTTGAAGCCATAAGGAACGATTTAAGTGAAGAAAGTGACTGCGAACTTGATGATGATAAGGCAAAAAGAAATTCTTCAAAGTTAAATTCTTTTGATTTCAAAAAGAAAATTCGACAATCAGATATAGACGAAAAATTGTTAGAAATTCCAATGGATGGTATTAGTTCTGGACAGAATGATTTGAGGAATATCAAAGATAAGTTGACAAATAATAATATAAACGATAAAACTGGAAAGGAAACTTCAGATGAACCCCAGATAAATCCAAATATCTTCATGAAAGCGGTATCCATGGAGTCTGCAGTGGCGGATCTCGAAGAAGGAGGAGAAACGGATTCGGAAGATGAGAAAGTACAGAGAAATAGAGCACACATGGAAGCGTTTGCCGAAGATGACATCGATGAGGAATTTAGGTAAAATACATTTTATTATTTATAAATTTTACTTCTTTCTTTTTTACATGAAATCGGCCGTAGAGCCCCTCTGATTTCCCCCTTCCTTTTTGTCGATTTGGCTGAAAATCAATAAGCGTCGTCCTTAGAGGACTTTGAATTTCCATATGAAATTTCGTGTCAATACATTCATTAGAAAGGCAGATATAAAAGTTTTTGTGTTAAACCTCCCCTTAATTCCCCCTTCCCTTTGGTCAATTTGGCTGAAGATCAATTGATATTCCTTAAACAACAATAATCAAAATAAAACCACTGTCCTTTCAACCTCTTCCGATGAATCAATCCGCTGGCCAATTAGAAAGTTCTGGAGACTCTGGAACAGATGGTTATTTGATCACTGCCGTTGTAATTGACACGAAATTTCATATGTAAATTAATTTCAAAGCCCTCTTACGACGACACCTAATAATTTTCAGCGGAATCAGCCGAAGGGAAGGGGGCTCCTTTTATAATAAACAAATAAGAATAAACATATGTTAACGATTTTTAATTTAATTATTAATGTTTTTTTTGTTTTTTTTTTTGCCTTATGTACGATGCATATTAGCCATATCACTGTGTAGGTAATTTACTAGTTATTTACGACATCCATGGCCCCGGGAGGGAGTTCTATCTATGAAATAAAACTCACTCCCGGACGGGATTCGAACCCGCAAACCATGATGAGACCATGCGACCAAAGCCCTACGCTCTAGCCCGCACGGCCACCATTAATTAATGGTTAATGGTTCAAAAATGTAGTTATTTTTATTTGTTTATCATAAAAGGTATATTGGTTTTATTAATTGTTCCAAAGAATATAAGCATACCATTATATTTTCGAATACATTTTTTTGCGTTTTGTGTGGATATAGTGGAAATACTAATAAATAAAATTAAAAAGATGATAAATAACACTTTTTTATTGAACACTCTAATTCCACAAACTTATACATAAATGTGTACCGGTACACATCATCTTTTTAATTTTATATAACATCATATATATAAAGCTGAAAATGTCTGTGCGTTGTACCGCTATAACTCACGAACGGCTTGATGGATTTGATTAATTTTTTTTAAATTTGTTCGTCATCGTCTGTGGAAGGTTATAGGCGTATTAGTACCTCAATATCTGGTCCATCCCAGCATCCACCCACGCAATCTTTGTAACTCAAAAACCACTGCAATGATTAATGAGGAATCTTTTTGAATAAATTAGTTTTAGCTCCAAAGCTAGCGTTACTACAGTTGAAGGACTATAAGCCTTATTCCGTATGAATAATTGAAAATTATAACATCATGAATGTACTGTCGAGGAACTGAATAGCCTTATAGAAGATATTGGGAGAAAAGTCAAAGTTCCCTGGGCAACGCCGGGTATTACTGCTAGTTATTGTTATAAAGAATAGATTATTAACTCGTTTTTGTTCCTTTAGTTTTAACAATGCCTTGGTAGGTGAAACGTTAACAAAAGGAAATAAATATATTTTGGACCTAAGGCCAACCTTTGTTTGTTTATACTCGTTTATCAAGAATATTCTTCTTCAACCTCAAATTCTTCAAAGGTTTAATCACTGAATTTAAACTCAGTAAAGCAAATTATAGGAATTTGGGTTAATATCTGTTCAAGTATCTAAATTATAAGCTATCTTAATGTAAACATTCTTATGACTGGTTTAATGGAAATAAATATTATTATCATTACACTTCCACAACTTTTCGGTTCATGGAAGCCGCATTCTCGGCTTTTTAAAACTCCTACACCAGTTGGGTTAAAATGTGGATTATTAATATGAAGATGGCTGATGTAGTGAGAAGGGATGATTTCAAAGGTTGTAAAATGAAATATAGTCTGACCTTTCACAGATTTTATTAGTATTGGCATTAATAGCCGGCTCATCATCAGACTTTGAGTTGTGACTCAGATGGGGGACAGGAATAAGATATCTGTCTGCATCCATGAAATTTAAAATTATTTTATCATACTGTCTTATGATGAAGGCAACCTTGAAAGCCGGCTAGCAAATATTAATAAAATCTGTGAGAGGTCAGAATATATCTTATTTTACACACAAATATAATTAGAGATTGATCTAATGAAGTAAACTATAAATGTGTACCATTTGGGAAAAAGTAGATAAGTCGATTTGTGTCCAAAATGAGATAAATACTCTGGGCAACCCATATTGGTGTCCTACACATCGTGTAAAAGTATGTAAGTCGTAATGTCAATGGTATCCTTGAAAACGCATTGGGCATTTTTAGACAACTCGGAAATTAACTTATGGATTTATACAATTGCATTTATTTATTTTTATCAAAACCGCGTTCGTGCCCTCAAATTGGTTAAACGTATTTATCTTGCTTATACAAGAAGAGATAAATACCGTTATGCAGTTCTGAAACGCTTCTTTCATTGGCAAAAAACTAGATAAGTACGTGAATAACTGGTAAGTGATGGTGTAAAATAGACAATTCTTTTGATTTCGGGTGATATACTAGATAAGTGGGGGTGCAATTTTAGATAAGTCCTAAAAATGTATGATAAAATTACAAAATTAAATATATATGCATTCCATAATAAAATATGGAGAAATTGTTGAATAATGGCGGTTGGAAAAATAATTTATCAAAAAAATTCGATTTACACTGAAAACAGAAAACTTCAAAGCGCTGCCCTGAAAACCTGTTTTTAGACTTGCCTAGTTTTTCCCAAATGGTACACAAATAATTTCCTGGACCAGCCTGTATATAATGCATTTTATTAATTAATTTTTTAATATTTCAGACAAGAGAAGGAAGAAGAGTCTAAAAAGTCGGCGGCGCAAGAAATTAACCTCCATCTACCTGGATGGGGGTCATGGGGCGGTCCCAACATCTCCAGTCAGGGGCCCAAGAGCAACAGAAGAAAAAATCGGAGGCTGATTCTCAATCTGCCCAGCCTCCCTAGAAAGGATGAGAGGAAGGAGAGGGTTATCATCAACGAGGATCCTGTCTCAAAGCTGAAGGAACATTTGGTAAGATATAGGAACATACTTCCCAGAAGACAGGTGTCTCAGTCAGTTTCAGCTGGGCAAGTTGAGCTATTAAGATGAAAATGTTATACCAAGTTATAATTGTTTATTGTGACTCATGCCCTGGCTTTAACTATGAGGTCATATCGCCTACTACCAGAGCGCTCTTTCGTCCCTGGTGGACATGAGCCCGACTCTACTACGGGAGTCCTAAATGTTGCCGAAGGACGGCTTGCTTAAGTTTATTTTACCTCCCAGATAAAATAAACTAATGGCCTCGGTCGGGTTTCGAACCCACTATCTTGAGCTCAGTAAGCAAGCACGCACACCGCTGAGCTGTCCAATAAGGAAGTCTCCTCTTGGTTTTCAGCGAAGTGGCCAAAGGGAAGCAGGGTTCAGAGGAGGCCTTCAGTATAAATTAATAACTGTCAATTTAATGAATGTATCGACATGACACGTATCGATATTTAGTTTGGGGATTCAGAAATCCCTAGTAAATTATCTATATATTTTCAAACACTACTGGAGGACAGACACAATAAATCATAGACTAACGGACGTTTATAGACGAATCAAACGGTTTTCTCATAAATGTAAACTTAAAATTAATGAAGGAAAAACTGAAACGATCTTGTGAAAGTAGAAAATTTGTACTGGACCAATACAGTAAAATACCTTGGTGTTCTTCTAGACAGACGACTGACCTTCAGGCAACATATCAGTCAGAAAGCAAATACTGTGAGCGGACTTGTGTTCTCTTTATTGCCGTTACTCCACAGAAAGGCAGCCCTTAATCTAACCAATAGACTCCTCATATACAAGCCTCTGTTGCGGCCAGTAATAACATATGCATGCCCAGTGTGGGCCGGTCTTGCAAGCAATACCAACTTGAGAACTCTTCAAATGGCCCAAAACAAACGCCTTAGATTGGTTGGTAGCTACTCGAGGGACACCTCCATCCTCCAAATCCATGAAGACCTGAATGTTGAGCTCCTATTGGACTACATAGTAAATTTCAGTAAAAACGTTTTACTTAAGTGTGACACAAATCAAAACTTTTGGTAAAGAAAATAGGGAAAACTCTGGGAGGGAAAAACAAAAATATCCGTTCACGATTTTAAATTATAATCTCTGTTTTTGAATGTTTATTAATTTATTTTCTATTCATTTGAGTTAATTTGTATTTGTTTTTTTTATATTTTTCTTTAAGAGTTTTTTAAAATTTACTCTTAAGCAGTAGCATTGTTTTTAATTTAACTGATTATTTTTGATTTGTATTTAGTGTATAAGGGTAATGGTTAAGGAACCTTATTGTAGAATTGTACCTCAGTAAATGCGACTGTTATAATAAACTCTTCTTCTTCTTCTTCTACATTTTCAAACAAAACAGTTGATGGGTTTAGAGGAAACGCGACAAATTTAGTTAATTCGCGCTTTTGGGAAGATGATCCACTTGCGATTTTTTCATATTAATTTACAAGTAATGACTACTATTTATTTATTGTTTCAGGTAAACGAGTTGCCTTACCCATTCACGAGTGTGAAAGACTATGAAGCATCCATTCGAGCACCCTTGGGTAAAACTTGGGTGACTGAAACAGCTCATAAGAAACTAACAGCTCCTCCAGTTGTAACCCAAATGGGAGCCATTATAGAACCCATGGATGAGGCACAACTCTTCAAACCTTCCAAAAGAAAATATACCAACAAGAAACCTGCCCAGAAAATATAATTTTTCTTTATATTTATATATTTGTAAATAAATAAAAAAAACAATATATAATTTTTTATTTTCCTTTAACTCTCTTAGCTATACGAATTATAGCGAAGGTTATGTAATCGGTCAAAAATTCTATGCGGAATTTTCAACGGAATTTTATGTTTTCTGACTTCTAGATTCCAAATATAATTTTTTTTTTTGTATACATGATAAATGCCGATAGAATGAATGTATCAACACGAAATTTTATACGTGAACTCAGTACCCTCTAACGGCGACATTTATTGTTTTTCAGCCAAATCGACCAAACGGAAGAGTAGGATAAGGGGGTGGGTTAACTACAAACTGTTATAACTGCCATTGAAATGAATTTACGCTAACAAATTGCTGACCAAAATCATGAAACTTATAAACTTTATGTTTTTTGGTGTGCTGAACACGAAAAAAATACTTAATAAATTCCCCGACCCTTTACTGAAAAAAAAGATTGGGTTTTAACATTTTATAAATATAGACTGAGGCAATGTAGAGAGTATTAAAAGGCTGCAATGGTCTTGTTTATGTTTGTACAGCTGTATGCAACCTTCACTCCCTACTTAAAATCTGCATCTGTTTTTTTTGTATTTTGGCAGGTTTTGAAGCTTCTTGCCCCAGTGTGCGTCGTCCAAAAAGAGGAAATTAAGTTCAGAAATTACAAGTGTTTCATCATGTTCGGAGGAACAACATCTCCATGGGTTAAATAGGTACTTTTCTGCCTTTTTTTTTCGGCGAATATATTTATTATATCATCCATAGGTGAAAAAGATTTTAGTTTCTCAAGTCTTCTCTTTCTATGGACAGTATTGATAAGTTCGATAGACGTTCTTGTCCCATAGAAGTTCTAAGATAATACATATATAATAATACGTATATAAAATAAAAAATAGATAAATAAACTAAATACATAATAATACATATTAAAAAACGTATCTCTAAAAAAATATTCTAGTTGTCGAACAGGTACTTTTTTTTGCAGCGAACTTATTTATTATACCGTCCATAGCTGAAGAAGATTTTAGTTTCTCAAGTTCTTCTCTTTCTATGGACAGTATTGATAAGTCCGATAGACGATCTTGTCCGCACGTTTTTCGATGAATATGAAAATATGAGGTTGAGACTTTTTTTCTTAAAAATATTACAACTCGGTGTCAATTTCGGTGGTTTTCAAAAGCATATTGACTGTCTTATATGGTACTTTCCCGAGACTGAATAATATAGAGCTGCGGAGGAGTGTTTTATTATTGATTGATTAGGGCTTGGTTTTTATCAATATGACTATGGATGAAATTTTACGATTTTTTTCTTACACATGTTGGGGCCCCTCTAGATCGGGGTCCCTGTAACATTGCTATAGCGGTAGTTACGCCCCTGCATATTCGGAAATAAAATTATTATTATTATTACGAACATACACATACTTCTATTCAAAAATAGTGTAATAATACTGTAGTGACCTTGAAACATAAAAATATGTTGAAAATAATTTCTATTTTCGGAGCCATTTTCCTATATATGCTGGGGAAGTTAATAAATAAATATTTATGGTAGTTTGGTTAATTTTTATTATCATCATATTGAGGATGATGTCGAGATGATGAGGCCCAACCGTTCTCATCCTGTCCTCTGAATGACAGCATCTTGTCAATAAGCTTCATGTACTGCGAACTGACACCACTCGTCCTCTTCTTAGCCTCCTCAGTCTTCCCTACCCCCGATCTTCCAAGACGAAGAACATCCATACTGTTGGGTTCACAAAGGTTACACACATCAGCGTCTGCCACTCCTGAAATTGTCAATGTTCGTTTTCTTCTCGTTGGATCCTGCGAAAGAAGCCAGTTCATGAAACATCTGAACTCTCCCTGTAGTCGAACACAACAACCGACACGTTTACTTCTCATATCCTTCATTAAATCTTTAAGATCCTTCATGTCCACTTCACATAAGCCTAATTCGGAGGCCATTTTTTGATTTTTTGCTACTTTTTTTAGTATTGTGTTAACAACATTTTCTGTAGTTTCACCTTTAAGTGTTTTCTCATACTCTGGGTCAGTAGATTTCTTTCCAGTCATTGTAATTCCTGGACGTTTGGGGACTCCTCCTTTGGGGTGACAAGCGGCCTGCAAGAAGAAAATATCAACTTAAAAATAAAATTACTAATATTCAATATCTATATTATTTGGCATATTTACTGTGATGTTAAAAAATTTACACACATTAAGATTGTTGAATCAATTATTATTTGTATAAAAACAGCTATTAGGAGTGAAGTAACTTAATTAGTGAATAAATATACAAGGTGGACTAGTTGCATTTTGTTTTGAAACGAAATGTGAACAACCAATGAATGGATACAAAAGACGACGATCTTAATATTGTCTGAAAGCCAGCTCAGGAGAGGCCAACCCGCGGCCCGCCTTGAATACTTTTAGTGCCCGCGAGATTATTACAATTTTACAAAATATGTTTTTTTTTGTTTTTAGTGTAGTGTTTTGTAACAAATAAATCCCAAAACTGTTTTCGTTTTGCTTCTGTTTTTGTATGTAATTAGATCAACTTACATCTGCGAATCGTTTTTTTTTTTTTCGAAAATCAAATTTACCAAACATAAATCACGCTCGAAATTAACAGACGAAAATCTGTAACATCAATTACGATTTGCAAATACACGCATTGAGTTCGACTTGCAAAAGCTAAGTTAAAGAGTTGAGAAACAAATATCTCACTAATTAAATAAATTAAATATTATTCCATCATTTCATTATTATATTATCTATGTTTATATGTATGAATAATAATTAAAACAATAATAATAATACATTCTGTTTTAAATTTTCATACCAAAAAATTTTTATAGTGGGTCCAAATCTAATATGGGGATATATAATTTTATATGCAAAATGGCCAATTTGGGTTGGCCACCCTGCTATATCTAAACAAGAAAATGACACATACCCCGGCTCTTCTTTTCGCCTCGTCCGGTAGACATGTTGTTTTTTTCCTTGGAGCATTCTTAATCTTACTTCTTCTTCTAAGTTTAACATTTTCCAAAAATCCATTATTGGAGTATGTTGACCATCTTGTGGCATCAATTTCATCAAATGTTGTTAATTTAACATTTTTTGTACTCAATCTAACTGTCAACTCTGTTGTAGATGAATCCTCAATTTCTTCCGTTGTTTTTTTTTTAACACTTTTTCTCACTGAACGCGTTGTCCTTGATGATCTTGTACTTTTATGTTTACTAAAATGATATGGATCCCCAATAAATTTACTTGTCAATTTTTCAATAGAACTATCATCGTAATAATTATAATCATAATCAGAAAGAGCTGAGTCTCTTTTTGGACTCAAATTTGAATTATCATATTTTGGCTCTTTATATACAAGAAATTGGTCATTCAATTTTGAAGTTACAACGTGAAGTCCTTCTGGTAATTGTCCATTATCGTAAGTTAGTTTACTTATAAGTTCATTATCATAGTATTCATCATCTTTATGATTATTCATTTTAAATTTTCCAAATTTTAACTCATTTTCTGTATTATTATTATTATTATTATTATTATTATCTTTGACAATTGATAAATTAGATTGATTATTATAAGGTTTTATAAGAGATTTTTTTTCTCGTACTTCAGGTACAATCATGCCAATAGGGCATGCAGGTAGACATGATGTATTTTTATTATCTTTTTTATTACTATTTGGACATTGGTTTATTCTCATAATGTAGCCTTCAAAATTAAATGGAGTTGCCATGACTCCTGGTGGATTTTTTTGTGGAACATCAGGTTGACAGTAAGTCTTGTTAGTTCCACTTGTGGCATGACTAAAATTGGATGGATTCAACGGTCCACACGTTTCTTCAGAAAAAATGGCTTCTCTTTTTACTTTAGTTTCAAATGTTGAATTTTCTATAATAACATTTTGTGTTGTTTGTTTCACATAATTGGTTATAATTGACGACAGATGATTAGTAACTGTTGCACTCTCTGTGCTCTTTTCTGAAAAAAATATAAATAAATGTAGTTAATTATTTTGAGTCATGCCCGGGCTTTAACTTCGAGATCATATCGCCTACTACCAAAGCGCTCTGGTGGACATTAGCCCGACTAAGAACGTCCCGAAATATCATCGTCAAAAAGACACTTCCGGAATTATTATCTTAATTTTAATTAAAATTTAAAAAAATCTATTGTATTTATTATATACTTTATGTACCTACTGTATATTATTATTTTTGTACTCATATTTTCCAATATTTATTTATTAATTTAATTTTATGTTTTAATAGTATTGTTAATTCTAATCCATGTGTGTCAGACTATAAACTATATCTGTTTATGTATCTAATTTATAAGCTATCCTAATGTATACATAATTATGACGTATCCTATTACCATGTTATGGTTTAACGGAAATAAATGTTACTATTAATATACACTTCCAGAACTTTTCGGTTCATGGAAATCGCATTCTCGGCTTTTTAAAACTCCATAAAAACTAAGAGACAATTTTTTTTTTCTCCATCATAGTTGGTTTAAAAAGTGGATTATTAATATAAAGATGACTGATGTAATGAGAAGTGATTATTTCACAGGTTGTCAAATAAGATATTGTCTGACCTCTCAAAGATTTCATTAATATTGGCATTAATAGGCAGCTTTCGAGAATTCATGAGGCAGTTGTGACAGAAATAAGATATCTGTCTCCATCCATGAAATTTTAAATTGTTAAAGTTGTTAGTTTTTTAAGTACGGCGGGAGAAGGTTACCCATTCCCCAACGAAGACAGGGTGTTGTGACCGACCCCCCTCAGGGGGTCAGGGACACCCAATAAAAAAAAAAAAAAAAGTCGTTTAAGTACAGGACAAAGGAATATACACACACTAAAGGAATATAAACTCCAAACACTATTTGTCAATATTTTCACTATATTGGTCAAAATTACACGACTATAGTTTCGCCTCTTACGGCATCATCAAGTGCACTAAACAGAGAGTACTGCTGAACTAACACAAGGCAGGACAAACAAGTACGGACAAGTACATTGTTTGTCCTGCCTTGTGTTAGTTCAGCATTACTCTCCGTTTAGTTCACTTGATAATGCCATAAGAGGCGAAACTATAGTCGTGTAATTTTGACCAATACGAAAATATTGACAAGTAGTGTGTGGAGTTTATATTACCTTTAGTGTGTGTATATTCCTTTATCCTGTTCATTATGAATTTTCACAAAGTAGACCTGGAATCAGTTCAATACTTTTTTTAAAATTTAACAAATCTCATTTATTAAAACATTTTAATTATGCGCTCTGGTAGTAGGCAATGTGTGTCAGACTCTAAGAGTTAATATCTGTTTATGTATCTAATTTATAAACTATCTTAATCATTCTTATGACGTATCCTATTACCATGTTATGGTTTAACGGAAATAAATATTATTATTATGGGATACTATTTACCACCCAGATAAAAAAAATGGCATTGGCCATGTTTCGAACTCGCGATCTTGAGCTCAGAAGGCGCCCTCAACATTTTAGTTAATGTTGAGAGCGCTTAGTACACAGTTTACTCAGTTATATCAAAAATGATGTTTTCAATTAAAATAAAAAAAAATTTAAAGATTAATTCTAACAAAAATTATAGATGAATACCTTGGCTTGGAGTCGAAATCAATACATTTTTTGATACAGAAACCTTCAATCATAAAAATATAAATTAAAAATAATTAAAGTTAAAGTAAAGTAATTATTAATAATTCTCAATAATTTATTAAAGTACAACAAACCTGTGATTGTATCAAATTGACTCTGAAAAATAAAATTATGATTGAATAGTCCAACAGATAAGAAAACATCCAGTGCTAGTCTGAAACATCAAAATGAAAAATGTTGAAAAATATATTTTCTTCATATTTGGTCAATTTAGCTGAAAATGATTAGGTGTCTTAGTTGGTTAGTTATTTAACAAATGCCCGGGCTTTAACTATGAGGTCATATCGTCCTACTACCAGAGCGCTCTGAAGTCTGAACACACATTGTCTATCTGGCATTCTGTATTCTATGTCTTAAGCACTCTGAGCTTATGTTACCCCCGCCTCACTATTGATATGTTTAACGTCTTACTTATGTTGGCAAGTTCAATACTAAAGCTCGATTGAACAAAACAAAGACAAAATTGATTAAGCGAGAAAATAAGAAAATACATTTTTTCAAAATTAATTTACTAAAACACTAAATTTCTCTTTCGACAAAATACGCCATTCATTCATCATATGAGTCGCCCATTTCCAAAGCCCGCTCTGTCCAGTACAACTCGTTTTGAGATAATGGCTAAAAACTGTTACATCCACTTGGAAACGAGCTAGAAACGTGATTTTTTTTTTCTAATTTTTTCGTCAACCCCTTTTTTCGTTCTATGAAACCCCTGCACTTCACAGCTTAATAATGTTTCTTGAAACGCAGAAAGTAGGATGGACATAGTGGGTTTTGAAACAGTAAGGGTGACAAAGTGGATTTAGGAAAAGTTGATAATGGACAAAGTGGGTTAGGTGGAAAAAAATGCGTGATTCAAGACAATGATCATTCCTTTTTATTTCAGCAATAAAATATTTATTTACATATTCTTATTTTCAAATAATACATATTTTTTATAAAATTTACAAATTGTCTCAAAGAATAAAAAGTTCTAAAAAGTAAAATTAGAGGTAGGTTTTCAGAATTCCTATTCAACCCTTTCTCGCCACATTCACTTCTTTTGGTATTTAAAAAATTCAGATTCGTGTATAATAGCATCTGCATCTTGCTCATCGTCTAGTTGGTTAGGCACAGCGACACCTTCGAGGACCACAATTTCTTCTACGTCTTCTTCTTGATGCTCTTCTTCCCCCAAGTTTCCGTCACAGTTGTCAATGTGCTCATTAGCACGAAAAACGATGTTGTTGTAGTAAATTAACCGTGGATCTTCAGTCCAATCGCTGCCGAAATGCTTGGTTAGGAGATTCTGGACATCTTCAATTTTTTTCGGGTTCATAGGTTTCCCTTTGGGAATCAATTCGACATTCCGAATATTCCCAAACCTCCTTGTTTTTTTTAAAATAGATTTTCCTTTTCCGAGGTCAGATTGGTATGCTGGCTCCCCTCTCACCATAGGCACTCTGGTCTTTTTAGAGACTGTCCCCACTATCCTCTTACACTGGTTGAATTGGAAATGCCAATCTGTCGTTTTCTTGACAACTTCCTTCATATGCTTCTTTCTTCCCTTTCCTGTTTCGGCTGGTAGTATTTTCCTCACAGACAAATTCAATTCATCAGCCATTATCGTTAAAAATACTCAAAAGCGAAATGCGTCTTTTTTGGCGGACTGATAAGAATGGCACGCAGAGCTACCAAATCATCAAACTAATAATTCTCTTTATTTCCTTTCTTCCTGACAGCATAGAACAAGAAAAAAAGTGGTTTCTATATTATATTATCTTGTATTATTTATCTTGTAAGATATTGAAAAAAAAACGGGTTCTATTCTAAACTTCTAGTTGCAAGAGGACAGAGTGAATTTTGGAACTCTGAAGGTAAGGAGGATGTCAAATAGCAACAGACAAAGTGAGTTTTGTTCCTGGTTGGACGAAGTGGGTTATGGAACTGTAAAGCCAGTTGACAAAGTGAGTTTTGGAACTCAACCCACATTTCATCAGCTGTTTTAAATATCACAGAGTGAGTTTAGCTAAATACCGATTTCACCATCGCATTCTACGCTATCGATTTAGTAAAAATTGATACCTAACTCATTTTTTGAAAAAATTGACAAAGTGGCCTTTGGAAATGGGCGGCTCATATACGCGCACTTCTTCGTCAGATACATTTTCTTTCTCAGTATCATCATAATCAGAATTTGATATTTAGTCTTCCAATGTTTTCATTTTTAACTTATTAGTTCCATTTTGAATTAAAGATGATAATAGATTGACATAAAAATAAAAATTGAGAAATAATTAACTATTTCAAAAACAGCATTGCGGACTTGGTGCCCCCGAGATGTGATGCCATAAACATTTGCTTAGTTTGCTTATAGGTTAATCCGGCATTGTGGAATCATTTTTAATTTCCTAGTTAGGGAATTCGATCAAAGCGACTTGCAAAAAGTGTTTTTATCCTTAGTAAAAATAAATTGTATGTTTAGACTTGTTATTATTTTCAGTGTTTTTAGTAATATAATTTTATCTTATTTGATTCGATTTATTTGTTTCTTATGCCCACTAGAATATCTCCTTTATACTTTTCAAATTATATTTTGTTTTGTATTATTATTATGTAGGTATATATATTATACATGGTTTAAAATTAATTATAACGAAGTTCTCGATTCAATCGATAGATTTTTATTAATATCTATATAGATTTATACATTTAAAAAAATTAATTATAACGAACTACTCGATGCAATCGATACAAGTGTGTATCGATACTTTTTACGTGAGTAGTATCAAAAGTTTTGTGAACTGAAGGCCTAAATATAGGTATTCCTCAGTCAAAACAATATAAGTTTTTATTTAAATATTATTGGTAAACAAATCATCATCCAAAGGCAATTCATCATCATACAGGCAATAATGAGAAACCATTACTTATGGAATGACCTTGATATTTCCCAATGTCAGGACCTAGGGTCAGAGCATAAAACTGTAAACCATAGTAAGCATTTAAAAAATCCAGTTGATGTATCCAAATAAATAAAATGTTGACTCTCCTGTCGGTCCTAATATATTATTCGATGTATATATCACATACAATTTAGTCATATTTATTTATAATAGATTAAATTATACAGATAATTGTATAGTGGCGTCGTTAAAGTAAAGTTTATTCCAAAACATGCTGATTTTCAGCCGAATCGACCAAAGAGAAGGATGAGATCAATTGAAAAGGGGTTCGATAACTACATAGAATGAACATATCAACACAAAATTTTATATGTATATCCAGAACACTATGTTTAAAAATGTACCAATATTTAGAAATATTATGTATATTTAACTATTATATTGTCACATGCATTCTACAAAGAATAATGAATTACTTACCTTAAAATTGTTGGTATTATTTGAAAAAATATATTTCTAACTTTCTGAGAACACTTCTATTAATTTTATTCATAACTGACTTAACCAGTTTTATTTAAAGTGTTTTTCTTTGCTAAAAAAATAAACTAAAAGAGGTACATATTTAAATTATTTTATTTTATATTATATAACATGTGTTTTTTGACAATTATTTGTCAAAAATGTACATCAGGTATTGTTCTGACTTGATAAATTATATCTAAGAGTTGAAAAGGTACACATGGCCATTCTAAAAAATATGTGAAAAAAACCATTACAGGACTTTCTTATACATATTACATTCTCTCTTCCCCTCCCCATTCCAAAAATCATTTAATTTTGTCTCTGTGTACAGGGGCATAGCCAGGATTTTGAGCAGGGAGGGGGGCTATTTAGGAATTCCACAGTAGTGTCGGGCTCATGTCCACCAGAGTGACGAAAGAGCGCTTTGGTAGTAGGCGATATGACCTCGTAGTTAAAGCCCGGCCATGAGTCATAGTAACTAACTATATTTATATAATAAGCGAATAATAGACAATTGCAACGTCATGAAATGTCGAAGAAATGCCAAGGAATCAGATGAGAGATATTATGAGAAAAATGTCAAGTTCCTCGGGCAACGCCGGGTAATACTGTTAGTTATACAATAATTCCAAATGTTGAATAGTTAGAATCTTTGTCAATAAGACAAACAATATGATTTCATATTAGTTTATTTTTATGCATCTTAAAAAAAATGGGTTAAAAACGAATTCCTCAACGCTGATGTAACTTTTTATCATCACATTTCATATGGGGTTAATTTATATTTAAATAGAACAATCTTACTTATGTAAAACAATAGAAATAGTGGTGGGGATAATACCAACCAATCAGCAATAAGATGGTCACCGGGTTGGGATTAAAAGCAAGTTCCAATATTAGGCAGTCATTCAGTTTATTGTCATTTAATTTGCGTATTTATTAAATGCTTAATTAAATATTAGTGAATTATTATTACAAACAAATATATAGATTCTTTATTAAGGAGATATGTATTTCATATTATGTTATTTAAATTTCCCGCTCGTTTTGGATTGAATGGTGAGTATATCAGTGATTATTGGAAATCACCCAAACAAATATAACCGCTCAGAAGTATTTGAGTTTTGGAGGTAAATCTGTAGTGTACCAGCTGACTGATCTTGGCGCATGTCAGGCAAGCTTCGACCCGATTTATATAGAAGCGTTTTGTAGTTTCTCATTGACTGTATGAGTGCAACATCATCTTGAATTGGTTCTCTTTCGGTTTTTTTTTTTTTTTTTTTGTCAAGAGAAGACGAAAAAATGTCCAAACCTGACCATAATTATGATGGACAGTATTTTGAAGGAGTTGAAAAACTACTAGAAATATGGTTTAAAAGGCTACCCGGCTCTAGAAAAGGAGATTTGAGAAATATACCAAGGTAAAAAAAAAAAAAAATAGATTTTAAAAAATGTCAATACTTTCTTTGTGATTCAACGCTCAAACAGTGATTAAAATAATAGTAAAATAATCAAATTTTGTTAATATTCTATTTATAATACATAGAAATACTTGTTAATAGATATATACATATAATATATACATATTCCCATTTTGCTATTTATATTTTCAGATCGAGTTTTGAAAATTTGCTGAAAAATGTTCATTGTGAGGTGATAAGTTTTTCTAGAAATGAAAAAGTAGATGCCTATGTATTGAGGTGTGTATTTAGTTAAGTATTTTAAAATAAATTAATTTATTTGGTTGATGATGTCATTGCCGAATTATGCATGAAATTATGGATTGATTATTTATTTTTAACATGGCCTTAAATACTCCATTTTGTAGTTTAGATTTTTAATTTATCTAAATAATTGAAATAATAAGTAATACAGATTAGTACTAATACCCGGAAGTGCGGAAGGACTTGTTATTGATTACTTTAATTGATATTTAATTCAAATAAAGTTTTTTCGGCGCATTTTTAAATCATAAAATTATGAAATACAGGACATTAACGGCCCGATTTTACTCACAAAAGATCGAGAATTTTGAGTTCTGCTGAAAAAAAATTTCAAACCTGACGCGTCCTGAATTCAAAGATTTCGTAATTGTCATAATATCATCGGAAAAATATCCGTTGAATCCGCAGCCTTTCCTGCGGCCGTTAAGGATCACTGGCTCAGTATTGTACCAAATATTCGTTTGGTTCATTCTGATGAAGAAATTTTTAATTGTGATGAGACTGGCTATTTTATAAGCTCACTCCCAATAAATATTAAAAAAAAAAAAAGTGTTATAATAACGACCACTGGTTATAACGACCAGATTTTTCTATCCCTCGGAGGTCGTTATAGACGATTTTGATTGTCGGGAAGTGAATTTTCCCAATAGTTTCCAAATGTTTGTTGCTGAATATGTTTCTAGTGAATAGTTTTCTGATTGATAAATTTTCGTGTTGTATATGTCCCCTGACTTACTTCCGAGAATGTCTATTGTATATTTTTTTAATTTGTTCAATTAAAAATAAGTTCACTTTTGTAAAGGAGACGTAAATAAATAAAACAAACTTATTTTTGAAATATTGTCTATTCCACTAAAGATATATATACATATATAACTACCGGTTTCGGCTTTATACCATCGTCAGGTCTAGTTATGAACTAAGTCAGTTTGCAGAGAGCGACCCTTCAAATACATCTCAGGTCAAAGGGTGCTATTAGAATTTGGGAGTCCCCCGGCTGTACCGTTAGCTAACTCATGAAATATTTCTTAACAAAACCTAGTTCTAAATTTACATAAAACAATGTCACTAGACTAATACGGGAAAAATAACAAATAAATAAGTACAAATACAAGTAAATAATAAAAAATAGAAATAAAATTAATAACAATATTAAGATTTAGATAACTTGAAACATATATGTGGAACCAAATATTAATAACAGATAATACAAACATATATGTGGAAACAGAACTGGTTTAGGGTGTTAACAAAGGGGAATAGTTGAAATAAATTTGGTCATTCATACAAATGTTCCTTTTGTTAGCTTTATTTATTTCTAATTGTTCTAAGCTATTAAGTAGCCTGCTTTTTGGGCAATAATGGAGATATTTGATGCCTGTAGATGGATCGAAAGTGTGGCTATTGTCAATTATGTGGGTCGCGAATGTAGAACGGTTTCCTCGGTTCTTTATTTCGGCCGTGTGTTCTTTAATTCTTTCCTTAAAACGACGTCCTGTCTGTCCAATGTATAATCCGCGTTTCTCAACTTAGAAGTTATTAAAAGAGACGTTACAAAGAGATTTTGAGATAGGAAGGGATAGTGACTGTTTGGGAGCTTTATGCCCAAAATTCGATTACACAAGAAATCTTTTAAAATAGTTCTTAAGATAGATGTATAGATTTAGAATTTCTAACATAGAATGCACAAGGTCTACACTGAGAGAAATCAACAAAAATATTCTATATGAGAAGACCCGATTGCTCGGAAGTGGCGTCCTAGCATACTGAGCTCAAGATCGCGGATTCGAAATCGGATCGAGACCCTTTTATTAATGGGAAGTTATGTAATCGGTCGAAAATTCGATGCGGAGTTTTCAACGGAATTTCATGTTTTCCGACCTCTAGATTCCAAATATGAAAAAAGAATGTATGTCTGTGTGCCTGTGCACACGATAACTACCGATAGAATGAATGTATCGGCACGAAATTGTATATGTGAATCCAGAACCTTCTAACAATTACAACTATTAATTTTCAGCCAAATCGACTGAAGGGAAGGAGGGGATTATGGGAAAGGCTTAACTCAAAAACTACAATAATTGCCGTTCGGATTTAGGAACCCCTATCTACGTAAGTCAAATTTGTAATCGGTCACAAATTCGATGCGGAATTTACAACGGAATTTCATTTTTTCAACCTTTTGATTCCATGTATGAAAAGTCTGTGTGCCTGTGCACACGATAACTTCAGATAGAATGAATGTATCGACACAAAATTGTATATATATATAAAACCCACAACCCTCTAATGACGACACCTATTGTTTATAAGCAGAAACGGTAGAAGGGATGTAATAACTGTCGATAGAATGATAGAATGAATGTCTCGACACAAAATTTTATATGTGAATTCGAAATCCCATAAGGATGACACTTATTAATTTTCAGCGATATCTGCTGAAGGGAAGAGGGTTCAGAATAGGGCGCTCAATTCGAAAAACCCGAAAAAAAGGGATTTAATGCATTTATCTACACAACATTCAATATGAGATTTAATATTTTTGCAGAGAGATTGTGAAACACCTAATAAATTATAAAGAAAACACGAATGTTTTCTTTTTATTATTGTCTATTTCACAAGATATATAAAATATATGGGAGTACTTTCGGTATTGCTACCATCTTCAGCCACGATCCGCCTTTGGGATGGTGTGGGTTGATTAAAATACACATATGATGTATACCATACTGCTTCGGAGTTTTTGTTATTGGAATTTCGATTTGGGATGGAGGTTCGTTTTTGATGTTTCACATATTTGAAGAATTAACGGTACAGAAGGGATAGGAAACCACCATGGTTAGATTGTAAAAATAGTTGAACTTCCATTTAGTATTTGTTAAGTCGTGGCTGAAGATAGTAGCAATACTGAAATTACTCTATATTTTATATATCTTGTGAAATAGACAATATTTGAAAAACATTCGTGTTTTCTTCATAATTTATTATGAGGATTGAGGCGCCGCTATGTAAGTCATATTTTGAATAATAGCGCAAACGGTCGACTAGTTTTGGAGGGGAGCGAAAAGTTAATTTATTAATTCTGGGGAAGTACGTTGCCAGTGATTCACTGACGAATTTTTTTATTTTTTCTCCTATTCTACGTTGAAGAGACTTCTGGGAGGATTGTGTAAACTCTGCAAACTTAAGTTGCATTTAAACAATACTAAATTACTAATCTTGATGTGCAGTTTAGCCTCTTTGATCCAGGCTCTGTTCTTTTAAAATTCTGTAGAAATTGTAACATGATCTCTATTGTTTTTATATTTATTTTATCACCTTGTGATATTTGATATTGGTATCCGCAAGTGGGATAAATGTTCTTAACGTTTTTTATGTCAACATTGATTAATTATTGATATTTTATTTTTCTTAAATACTGTAAGATTTATTAATTTTTTTACTTCTCCAACTATTTGAAGTATAGGGGAAGTTATGTAATCGGTCAAAAATGAAGAGTTTTCAATGGAATTTCAAGTTCCAACTCCTGATTAAAAAATGAAAAAAATAAATATAAAAAAATGTGTATGTCTGTGTGTCTGGGAACAAGGTAACTTACAATAGAATGAATATATATCGACACGAAATTTTGTATGTGTATTTTCAGGCAACGAGGAGGGGAGAATTAGGGGGGACGCGTAACACAAAGACTAGAACAACTGCCGTTAAACTGATAGTTTCGACACGAAATCTCATATGTAAATTTAAGGCCCTCTAAGGACTACGTCTATTTATTTTCAGCCAAATCTGCCTAAGGAAAGGGAGAATTAGGGGGGGGGGGGGGGGGTAACACAAAAACTAGAATAACTGCCGTTAAAATGAATGTGTTGAAATCAAATTTCTTATGTAGATTCAAAGCCCTATTAGGACAACCCCAACTAACTATGAAGCTTCCTATGTTTTCTGAATCTGTTAATTCTAAAATAAATCTGCTTCTTTGTGTCTATCATGATAATAACTTCCAAAAGGGTGAATATATCAACACAAAATGATAAACGAGGTGTGTTCAAAAAATAATGGGAATTTTCTGTTTTTGAAAATAATTGTATTTATTCGTCTACATCAATATTATCCCCTTCAAAATAGTCCCCATTACATAATATACACTTATGTCAGAGCTTCTTCCAATCCCCGAAACACTTCTGGATCTCGATCTTTGAGATAGCATTTAGCTCTCTCAGCGATGCGCTTTTAATCTCATCTGTGCTTGTGAAACGACGGCCCTTTAAGGTTCTCGATATGGAGGCTGGGACATCATTACAGTGTTGTTTTTGGCCAAAAATTCACAAACAAGCAATGAAGTGTGAGCTGGTGCATTATCGTGGTGCAAAAGTTTGTGCTTCACTCAAACGGCGTTGCACTTGTAGGTAGTACTCCTTATTTATCGTTTGACCTTGTGGCAAGAACTCATGGTGTACTATGCCGTTAAAATCGAAAAACACAGAGCATGACCTTCCAGGGCGCTCGTCATCTTCAACGTCTTCATGGCCTTCTTGGAAAGGCTTATACCACTCGTAAACCCTAGTTTTATTCATAGCAGGACACAATATGGATGACCCATGTCGATTCTCAAAGAAATCGGCCGAAGAAAACAGGTTTAAGGGGGCTCGATAACTACCGAAGTGATTCCAAAACTTCATAAGGACCCATTTCTTTTCAGCCAATCGGCCAAAGGGAAGTGGGGGACCAGACAAAGGGATTGAGCATGCCGTCCTTCGGATGAGACGTTATTTCGTGAATAAAAATTTAGGGTACGCAAAATTTAGCCATAGTAGAGTCGGGCTCATGTCCATCAGAGTGACAAAAGAGCTCTCTGGTAGTAGGCGATACCACAACTAACTAACCCTGTCAACTACTCATGTAACGAGTTGTTCCAATCCAAAATTGAGTATGACGATTCTGAAGTCTCTATTAATTTTCAACTTTATCAGTAAATTACTTGCAGAGGGAGAGTGAAAACAGAGATAATATAATAATGAATATAGAGATAATCTGTTGAACAGGTAGATAAAAGATTTAACGAGATACTTAAACATTTTCATGGTCATCCCAGCTTAATTTTTTTGTTTTCCTAATCGATTTTCTTTTTTTTGGCAACGAGTTTTTTTCAGATTGATACGAAAATAGAAAACTCAACATTGTTTTGTTTTTTTACTTCCTCTGCCATCAGAAATTGTCCGCTACCTTGGGCTGCACTTAGACTGACGACTAACGAGGAAAGAACACATCAGACTAAAACGAACAGAAATAAAAAGACGCTTCGGACTACTCAAATCATTATTTGGACGACGATCATCACTCTCATTGACTAACAAACTGACCATTTACAATTCGCTTTTCAAGCCGATATGGACGTGCGGCTTAGAACTAGGGATATATCTATACTAAAGTATCGATACTTGTCTTTCGATACCAAGTAGTTGCAATAAAATACTGATGAAATAATCTGGGAATGCGAAGTCTCTAGTAGTTGTATATCCTTAGTAAAAATAATCGTAAGTTTATGTTATAAAGCCGGGTCCGCACCTACAAATATTTTCGCCGCAAATTTAAACTTAAATATGTATTCACGAAAATTTTTACGTCTCCCCGCTCAATCCAAACGTGAAAAAGAAGTGGAGGTTACATCACTGTTTCCCGAGTTGTTTATTTTTGTTGAGGTTTTTGTACTTTCCTGCCAAAAAAAACCCTAGGGTAGGGGAGTCTTTAACGAATAACTGACATCGTATACAGGCTCAGGACCATTGCTTATCTTCCCAGCCGAAGGACGGCGTGCTCATGGTTTTTTCACCTCCCAGATAAAAAGTCGTATGACTGCACGCATAACCCCTGAGCTACCCGGGGCCCTCAATTGTTATTATATTTTGTGAAATCGAGAGATCTTGACCTGATGTATTAGCACTCAGACACAAAAACTCTATAAGAACATAGTAATTTTCCGCGGAATTAGCCAAAAGCAACACGAGGGGAAGGGGCTCAACTATGAATGTATTGACAATATTTTATATTTAAATTCGACAAAAAAAATGCTTTATGAATAAAAATAATTTAATTTATGGATCTTCCTTCAGTTGGAATTCGTTCATTTGAAGAGGAAAAAAAAATTATTTGTTTAAAATTAAAAATTCATTTATTAATTAGGTAAATATTTCATCATAAAAGCCACATTGTACACATTTCTCTGTATTCTGACGCCAAAACTTACAGATAGAGTTATACAAAAGGAGTTATTATATAAATATAATAATTATATTATAATTATTATTATATTTGGTGGTGATGAGAGCTAATTGTTCAAATTTCGAGAAAAAAATATTTTATATTTTTAAAAAAAAAGTAATACGCGAGTGAACGGTACTCAAGAGAATTGATGTGTAAACTTCTGCTTCAGTTTCAAAAATTTGCTGTCGTGCACTGATTTTGATAAAAATTTGTTTTATAATGTTACAATAAGAAAAGTAGTATGAGGAATTAAACTTTCAAATTTATTGTTCTTTAATTTCTTTTATACATGAAATTATAGGTTTGTGATAGCTAGAATAAGATATATACAACTGTGATTGTAGTGTCTCTAAATACCGCGAGAATACAGCGTCGATGGTAGTTATCAAATTTGTTGAAATGCTTCGATTCGTATTCATTTGTAGATTAAGTTAGAATTAAATAAGCTGTTCGGTATCTCCTGAAATGGGTAAAAACATTAGGTACATTATTTGTTGTGACATTATGACAACAAATATATTATTTATTGATCGATATTTTTCTCCTAATCTCTCCATACCTTTGGTCAGATTTGTCTGAAAATCAATAGGTGTCGACATTAGAGGGTTCTGAATTCACATATAAAATTTCGTATCGATACATTCATTCTGCGGAACTTATCGTGTTTCCAGACACAGATTTTTTTTTTTTTTTTTTTCATTTTTGGAATCAGAAGTTTGAAAAAAGTAAAATTCCATTGAAAA
This sequence comes from Aradus depressus, assembly GCA_963662175.1. NCBI lineage: Eukaryota > Metazoa > Arthropoda > Insecta > Hemiptera > Aradidae > Aradus > Aradus depressus. The sequence goes on along the minus strand of OY759226.1, from coordinate 19,340,066 downwards.
ATCTGCATCAAATTTCCGACGGATTATACACCTTCCCCTTATATACTTTATAATATAAAGTATAAATATTACTATACTATAGAATTATAAATATATTATTATATAAAGTATAAATATTACTATACTATAGAATTATAAATATATTATTATATAAAGTATAAATATTACTATACTATAGAATTATAAATATATTATTATATAAAGTATAAATATTACTATACTATAGAATTATAAATATATTATTATATAAAGTATAAATATTACTATACTATAGAATTATAAATATATTATTATATAAAGTATAAATATTACTATACTATAGAATTATAAATATATTATTATATAAAGTATAAATATTACTATACTATTATATTAAATATGGACTTTTAATAGTGGTCGTCACCTCAAAATATCTTAGTGTTCGTGGAACTATCGTCATTTGAGTATATTCGGTACGTGTGTGGTTGCATTTGCAGAAATTGTAGTCGTCTGGTTTAAGGTAAAAATGGAATGCGTCTTAGGAATGACGGTTGTTTAATGACGTCTCTAGTTTTTTTTGGCTCGTATCCAATAATTTGCGAAGGGGCTTTTTTGTTTTTTTATTTTTTAAATTAATTTGTCAGACATGTTTACAATATATAAAGTTAAAATACGTGATGTGACCAAGTTAGTTATTACGACTCATGCCCGGGCTTTAACTATGAGGTCATATCGCCTACTACCAGAGCGCTCTTGATGGACATGAGTCTGACTTTGCTGTGGAAGTCCTAAATTTTGCCTACCCTAAATTTTTATTCTCCTAGGGCAGGGGGGTCATTAACTGACATCGTACAGGCTCGGGACCATCTCTTAACGTCCCATCCGAAGGACGGTGTGCTTAAGTTTATTTTACCTCCCAGATAAAATAAACTAAGGGCCTTGGCCGGGTTTTGAACCCACGATCTTGAGCTCAGAAGGCAAGTGAGAGAGTGATTTTTAGCGTGGTTGGTATAAGAAAGTTGTGTATGGCCACATACATTTTACATTTTTATAAGTGTTCATAAAAAACTACGGTTAATATGCATTATAACTCATGCCCGGGCTTTAACTCCAAGGTCATATCGCCTACTACCAGAGCGTTTTTTCTGTTGGTAACTTATCATAAAACTTCCCACATATCAATAATTATTCTTATTTTACTTGGGATTTTTTTCTTAGTTTATTCAGTTCTTTGATGAGGATTGTCATTAATTTTCATTAGACTCAGCTAATTTTTCGCATTAACCTTTTATTTGACTGGGATTTTGTTAACTTTTTATTTTAAAATGTTATTAGACATCATTGTTACATTTTTTTAACAGAGAGATCGCGGGTTCGAAACCTGACCGACTTCCTTAGGTCTTTAAAAAATTGGGACGTTAATCTCATTCCGAGCCATGTAATTCAGAAAGAAAAAAACCTGGTTAGACAAAATTTAGGACTCTTATAGTTGACTCGGGCTCATGTCCACCAGAGCGACGAAAGAGCGCTCTGGTAGAAGGCGATATGACCTCGTCGATAAAGCCCGGGCATGAGTCATAATAACTAATTTCCTTTGAGGGATTGAATTTAAATATACAATTATGCATCGATAATTCATTAGATCGGCAGTTATCGAAGTTTTTGTGTCAAGCCTTCCCCCTAATCCTCCTCTTCCCTTTGGTTGATTTCGTTGAAAAATAATAGGTGTCGTCGTTAGAGTAAGTAGTAGGCGATACGACCGGTTAGTTAAAGTCCGGGCATGAATCATAATAACTAACTTATATAGTCAGAAGTAAGGAAGTCTATGACAATATGTATTATATAACATAGATTATTGTCTCCTTATAAGATTATGTCAGTCTGATGGTTATGACCTTTCATTGAGGTCATCACTTTATCACTGGTCTTATCAATTAAATGTTAAAACATAATTGCAGTATCCTTTGTTTTTTTTAATTAGACTAGTTTAGGACTAGTTTTTTTATTTTTTAAATTAATTTGTCAGACTTGTTTACAATATGTATATATGTAGTTATTTATCCCGGGCTTTAACTTCGAGGTCATATCGCCTACTACCAGAGCGCTCTTTCGTCACATTGGTGGACATGTTCCCGATTCTACTATGAGAGTCCTCAATTTTGCCTACCCTAAATTTTTACTCAGAGTAGGGGGTTTTACACCTAGGGACCTAAGCATCCAGTGCTCTTATCCCTTCCCCCAGAAGTAACCAGTCTCCCAGTTTCCTTAATGAACCTGAGAATGCTCCTGTGGTCCAATCTTCTAAAATCCTCCTCTGTGATTACATCTTTACCAAAGATATGGAATCTCGTTCGCGCTTATCCCAAGCAAATGCCCAGGACGTGTGCCGCCGTCTCGTCTTCTTCCCTCTGTCACAGGTAGGACTGTCCTTGACTCCCACAGTGTGTAGGTGTCTATTGAACGGCCCGTGTCCTATGAGAACTCGTCAGTTGCCGAAGCTCGTTCCTTTTGAGGTTCAGGATCCCATCCTTCAACACCTTGTCCGAATGACGGCATGCTTTAGTTTATTTTACCTCCCAGATAAAATACACTAAGGGCCTCGGCTGGGTTTCGAATCAGCAAACTTCTGCTCAGTAGTTTAGCACGCATACCACTGAGCTACCGGCGCCCAGATAGACTTCAGTCGGGCTGTTTCCAACTTGCCACAACATTATCCTGGATACAGGATACTTTCTCTTATATAATACATTCGTCTACTTATACTATTGTGTAATACATTAGTATATCGAACACTATAACAGCCCTGTCCAAGTCATGTCTCCGATCTCATTGACCCTATTGACAGACTAGTTAACCTCAAGTCTATGAGTTGAAGATTTGCTCTTTATTGAAGCTTTCTCGACCAATTTCGGTACCACTAAAAAAACGTTGTCGGTGAATCATATTGGTTTAAAAATAAATTTAATAAAAAATAAATAAACAAAAAAATCTGTTTACAATAATAAAATGAAATAATGGCAATATGAAATAATATCACTGTAGTAAGTGAGAAAATAACAAAATAATATAAAAAAAGTCGTCAGTGAATCGATTTAATTAATCAATTAACTTTTCGCTCCCCCTCCAAAATGTTTGCGCTAATGTTCAATAGTTGACTTACATAGGGGCTTCTAAATCCTAACGGCAATTATTGTAGTTTTTGAGTTAAGCCCAGGCTGAAAAGCTCGAAAGCCTGCTAGCAGATAATAATAAGTTATATGAGAATTCAGATTATTTAATAGTTATTTTGCAACTTTGAAATACATTTTTTTAATTTCTTATCCATGCCAAAATAATATTCAAAAATTCCCAATTTCATTTTGTGTTAAAATTTTTTATTTTTGGCTTAGATTCAAGTACCTAGTCAGGTTTTAAAATATCCCAAGAGCGTGTTTATTTTGATCGGTGATTATCTGATTTTCCCAAAGTCTTCAATAATTATTATACAATTATAATATGAAATGATATGGTGGTGCCCCCCCCCCCCCCCCCCCCCCCCCCCCCCCCCCCATCCCCAGCTATGCCAATGCATATCGCCTACTACCAGAGCGGCTCTTTCCTCACTCTCGTGGACATGAGCCCGACTCTACTATGGGAATCGTAAATTTTGCCTACCCTAAATTATAATTCACTTGGAGTAGGGGTCCTTAACGAGTATTTTAATTTAAATAAAATAAAGTAAGGGCCTCGGCCGGGTTTCGAACCCGCGATCTTGAGCTCAGTAAGCAAGCACGCATTCCACTCAGCTATTAGCACCCTCTAGTACATTATTATAATTATGTGTGCTATGACTATATGTATATTAATTATCATTGGCATTAGTTTGAAATTTTATTTAAAAAACAATTTGTGAATCACAACATTGTAGAGTAATAGACTTTGTATGTTTAGTGATATAAATGTGTCTTGTTTGTCTGTCAGAAACTACGTCTCACTCCCTACGATCATTGTGCTCACACAGTCATTTTACCGATACAATAGCGTCTGTTTTAGAGTTAGCGAGTTGTAAAGAGCATCCTGCTCCAATTGAGAGTGCAATGATATTAAATGATGTCAATATCGATATTAAAGTCAAATATGTCTACTACCAATACCAATAGGGACGGATTTAGGCCTAGGCCCGCGAGGCCCGGGCCTCGTGCGCCAAAATTAGGGTGACTGTCATGTAAAAAAATTTACACACTTATTAATAAGTATATTATAAAATCAATTATTATTTGTATAAAAACAGCTGTTAGAAGTGAAGTAACTTAAATAGTGAATACATATACAAAGATGGACTAGTAGCATTTTGTTTTAAAACGAAGTGTGAATGGAAAACAAAAGACGACGATCAGATTTTTTAAATAGAATGAACCAGTCTAAGTTGTGTTGTGGGAAGTGGACAGTCAAGAGAGAGAAGTGTTTTTAGGGTTAAGGTGTAGTGAACTAGTCTGAGTGAGAGAAGATTTATGAGTGAGAATTATAACATTGGAAGTACGTAGAAATATGTCGTAGTCAAATATGTCTACTACCAACACCGACGGATTTAGGCTTAGGCCCGCGAGGCTCCCCAAAATTTGAAAAAAAATTTACACACATTAAGATTATTAATATATTATAAAGGAAAGTAGTAGTCGATATAGTGAAAAAATAATAAAAGGAAAGAACTTGTGTAATATTAATATTGTCTGCGGATTTGACTTACGCCATTGTCAGCATACATTTCAACAATAACTTGTTAAGTTTGCAAGGTTAGCATATTTGTATAACGCTGAGATTTCCTGAGGTCACCGAGAACATTTTTTTTGCGTGTGTGTGTTCGAATTCCATTTTCTTAATATATACTTTTGCAATTTTTTTGCAGTGAGAGCAGTATGTTTGTGGCTGAACGAAGGTTCATTTTGAAGACTTGCGGTAGTACAACTCCGCTTAACTGTTTGAAACATCTTTTTCAACTTGTTCAACAATATGCAGGTTTTACTGAAGTCGAGGTATATTAACAATTTTATATAATATTATTATTATTAAATATTGTATTTATTTATATTATTATTATGATTTATTTTTTGAATTTATAAAGTGTGTTATAAATTGATCCGAACTAGTGATATCTGTAATACCACTACTAAATAACGATTGTACACCTGTTGTGTGTCATATATGTACATTTTATTGATGTCATAGCTACTTATACATCAAATTTGACGTAATATGGAAAATCATATCTCAATTCGAAAGAAAAAAAAATTTGTATAGAAAGCAAAATGACGTGTAATGAAGATATGGATAAACATTAGTTAAAGGGTGCATGATTTTTAGGCCTAACATTTGATTGGTTACTGAGGGAGAGCAAATACGTAATTGATTTTATAATAATAAATTTATTTCCGTTAAACCAATACATGGTTATAGGATACTTCAAAAGAATTTATACATTAAGATAGCTTATAAATTAGATTTATAACTACTTGAGTCTAACACATCTATGATTAGTAGTAATAACAAAACTATTTAAAAAAGGGAAATGAATTTAATAAAAACAGAATAAATAAATACTTGAAAATATATTAGTATAAAAAAAATATTAATACATAGATACATTTATAATAAGTAGACACATTTTTCAGTTTAATAAAAATTAAGATAACTATTTTTCAAAAAACTCTTCGTAAGTGTCTTTATCCCAACGATGTTTCGGAACCTTCTTACGTCCCTTCATCAGGTCTCAATGTGCGAGATATAGAAAAGAAAAAGGAAACAGTGTAACTATAACAATATATATAAAAAATCGAAACTAAGGTTTCGAACCCACGATCCGACCGAGGCCCTTAATTTATTTTATCTGGGAAGTTAAAATAATCTTAAGCACGCCGTCTTTCGGATGGGACTTTAAGCCTGTACGATGTCAGGTACTCGTTAAAGACCTCTGCCCTACGTGAATAAAAATTTAGAGTAGGCAAAATTTAGGACTCCCACAATAGAGTCGGGCTCATGTCTACCAGACTGACAAAAGAGCGCTCTGGTAGTAGGCGATATGACCTCGTAGTTAAAGCCCGGGCATGAGTCATAAAACCTAACCTAACCTATAAATAATAAAATATTTATATACTTATATTAGTTAATTATAAAAGAATAAATAAAAAATACTAAATAAATAAATAAAAAATGAAAGCTTTGTATCAAATAATGTTTTTGGATATGAAACACGATTCTTTATTGTGATTATATTATTCTTTTTGAACAGTGAGAATAAAATTCCGTTTCCGTGTAAAGAGTTTGCTCTAACGTAAACATTTTTAGTTGAAATTTACATTTTTTTATTGTATCAATTGACTTCAAGAAGTGAGGAAGGGCGTTAAAAAAATTAAATCCTTTATGAGTTACACTTTTTTTCAAAAAGAGAAGAGCAATTCAAGACAACTTCATTGCCGGTGATTCACTGAAGAGTTCTTGCTTACGTTTCTCTCTTCTTAGACGTAGAAAGAAAAAAAGTGCAACTCTTCATTTTTAAAAAATAATTCTTGATACCTAAATCATGTATTTCCTGAATACATTTTTGCCATCAAAGTCGATATAATGGATAATTAATAAAAACATATAACTTGTTTTAACTTGCATTAAATTTTGCTATGAGTGCAGCAAAGTTTTAGAATTGTTAAGTATTGCTTTTGGTGAGTTTGCTATTTGTAAAACTAGGGTTTACGAGTGGTATAAAAGCTCGACAAGTGCGGTCAAATGTGAAGGTTATCAGTGTTTTTCGATTTTAACGGCATAGTGCACCATGAGTTGTTGCCACAAAGCCATAATGCACCTGCTTACACTTCATTGCTTGTTCGTGAAATTTTGGCCAAAAACAACACTGTAATGATGCCCCAGCCTCCATATTCGCCAGGCATGGCTCTGTGTGACTTTTTTCTGTTCCCAACAATAAAGAGAACCTTAAAGGGCCGTCGTTTCACAAGCATAGAGAGCTAAATGCTATCCCAATGTTCGAGTTCCAGAAGTGTTTCGGGGATTGGAAGAAGCACTGGCACAAGTGTATAATATCTAATGGGGACTATTTTGAAGAGGATAACATTGATGTAGACAAATAAATAAAATTCTTTTCAAAAACCGAAAATTCACGTTATTTTTTGAACACACCTCGTATTTTTGTTCTTCCGCGCTATAATTACCGAACGAATTTTGAATAAATTAATAGGGTATTTTTAATCTGACGTTCGATTGGTCCTAGCGTTATTTCATGTAAGCCAAGGAAATTGAGATTTTCAACCTGCAATTTTTTATTCTTCAAAAATGTCCAACTTATCTGAGATGATGGAAATTAACGTTAAAATGTTTACTAACTAAAAATCATGACATACTAGCTAAGATGCTTGGTGATGCAGCACATAGTAGTTTGGTGTGTTCGCTGGTGCCCATGGAATGAATGTATCGATACAAAATTCAGTTTGACGAAGTTCAGTAATCGATTTTTAGCCAAAATGGTTAATTGTATTAGAGGGAGGGTGAAAACTTAGTGGACTAATTCATGCTGGGAAGTACATAGCCGGTGATTCATCGAAATATGTTTCTTTCATTATTATCATTGAGGTATATGTAAAAAAATTAATTTATTATCATAATAAACTAATTTTTTTTAAATTTTTTTCTCAAATTCTGTGAAAAACAGATGTTTCCTAATTGAGGTATAGTTTCGCGTACTGCGTCACAAATAAAGGTTCTTGGATCTGTCTATTTGTACTATTTGTAACTGATTCGGATCACTTTACGAACACACTTCTTGATTTCTATTATTTAAACATTGATCATTATGAAGCCTTTACATGGAGATTAAAATTGTCTCTCCCTGTTTTGAATTTGTCTATGAAATTGTTTTAGGCGTGTGCCCCCAACACATGGTGTTTCTTCACCTAGTCAAAAATGAGAAAAATCATCTACTGAGTAACAAAAATTTTTAAATTTTTTATATACTCATTCAAAAATGTTGTGAATCTTCTCATAACTCTGCGAGTGAATAGCTCGTCTTGTAATGTGAAGATTCTAAGACAGCCGGTTAATTTTATTATAAATTTTTTTAAAAGTTGTAATAAAATTGCCGTTGTTGTAAATTAGAAGGGGGTGGTGACCTGTAGAAAGCCGGGTGGTTTACCTTATAGCCCGTCCTTTTTGCCCTCAATTTCGTTACGTGAGGACGTTAAACCCTCTCATAATTTCCGCAGTTAGGTCAAATGCAGGGGTCCCCTAACGCAGCGGTTTCCAAACTTTTTATTTTGTCTTACCACCTAATTAAGTGATCTTAAAGACAAGTATCAGATGTTATTTTTTTATAGAGGAACATATCAACATCCTCAGTCGTCTACATACAAACATATATGTATCCTTGTTTGTTAAATTATCTAGACTGTTATCCAAGGATTACAATAATTGAAAAATAACAGTTTTAATGAAGAGATATGTGATAGAGGGGAGCCTATAGGCTAAAAACTAATAAGCTAATACCGGACAAGATACCGAGGGCCGGGCATTTAGTAATCTTCTGGGACATTTTGGAGGACCCTGTATTAAACATGGGCTCAGACAAGATGACACCAGTTTTCAACTTTAATAAGAAAATTAAAGTATCAATACCAGACAGAAATAATTACTGTCTGGAACTTGACACCAAGGTGGGGTAGCTGGTCTGGTTCACAGATGGCTCAAAACCCGAGAAAGAAGTTAGAGCTGGAATACATGGGAGGACAGTCAAGGGAGATACTAGTATATCTGTAGGTGTGTATCCCACCGTGTTCCAAGCTGAAGTATATGGCATCCTCGGGTGTGCCTGGCTCATTAAGAGACGGAACATCAGGGGAGGGCGAATCTTAATAGTCTGACAGCCAAGCAGCGCTGCAAGCGTTGTCAGCTGACATCATAGATTCCAAAATCGTCCTGGAATGCCTTCAAGCACTGGAGTCCCTGACGGACCAAAATAGAGTAGAGATGATATGGGTGCCAGGGCATCAGGGGTTTGAGGGCTGATCGACTAGCCTGGTCAGGAGCTGACAGAGGTCCTGTAGGACCGGAAGCCTTCTGCGGGATCTCTAAGAGCACCGCAAGGGCGGCAATAAATGGTTGGCTGACCAGGAAACACATTCAGCTCTGGAGAGGGGTCCCAAAGTAAATACATTCATCTTTGTAGCGAATTTTTTAATTAAAAAAGAAAAAATTGAAAACTTTCCTGCTCACCATGAAGAAAGTATCCACAGTTAGGGAACCGCTGCCTTAACTGCTATCAGTAAAATCTCTGGGGATTGAGGAAATCTATCAATTAAAACGTTACTGGTTCAAATGAATTTAATAAGCTTTAATATAGCGATTAAACTATATAGAAAATATTGTTGTAGGTGTCGGGATCAATAAAGTTTGGAAACCGTTGATCAATCTTAAATGGAGCCGGATCTTGGGTTTTTGGGTTGATAAAAAAAAATTGTTCACTAAAAAATTTTGTGATCACTAAAAATACAATTATTTTAACTAAGGCTTTTTTATCTGCGGACGTATGTATTATATGTATCGAATCTTTGTCAAATACATAATTTTATTATATTTATCAGTTGGAATTACAGTATTTAAAATTTTCTTAATATTACCAAACCCAAAAGCGCATCAGCAATTTCGCAGATTATACCCTCAGTCTAAAACATTGGTCAAAACTGTATCTATTTGAGTCATTTAATTTCTGCTGTAAAATACAATCATCTTCATGAAGTCTGGTATACAGCTGCGGCAAATGAAGGCTCCATCAACGTGCCGCAAGAATATATTCGCAGGTAGCGGAAAACTGCCGAACAGTCTATAAAAATATCGGAGAAAAATATTTATTTTTGTGTGTCTAATGTAATAACTGACAAGATGATGATAATTGAGGCCTTCAGCGCCATAATGGACTAACCCTAAAATATTAATATTGAGATATATGAAGAAATAAGAAAGTATATTTTTATGAAAAAGATTCTTCAAAAACGAAGAACGTAACAATTGTTATTTTTAATATATTATTTTGCGTAAAGCGGTACTTTTTAATATTGTATTAATTTATTTTTTAAATCACTGCGATTTTTTATTTTAATGTGGGTTAATCCATTTTTACATCGATTTGTTTTCGTATTGTGGATTTCTATTATTATTTATTTTATCATTCCCAATTACATCATTTTAACCATACTAATAAACTTTGATTTATGAGAAAAAAAAATAGAGCCAATATTAGCTAATTTTAGGGTATTTTTCTCACATTTCTTAATTTTGTATTTCTTTGTTTTTTACATTTCTTTCGCATTTTCTTTGAAAAAACAAAAGTGAAACTATGATATTTATATTTATTGGAAAGCTGGGGAAATGTAGATATTTTTTCCGTAATCGGACCGTACGCTACACTTGAAGAAATGGTAAGAAAACACAATTCAAGAGTTGAGCTTAAAGTCGTCGTAAAAACCTATAATAAATTAAATTTAAATAAACGCTGTCCCTTATAGGAAATTTAATGAAGTTTCCAATGGTGTAATTGAATTTGATTTATGACAAATACGTTTTGAGATTTGATCAATTTTATGAGAAAAAGTAGGAAAATTGAAAATTTAACGAAATCAGGAATACCTTTTGAAGGTGAACGAATCGAACCATGGTTTATTGGAACGTTTTTGTTCCAAATGAAATGAAGAACCATATCCCGAAGTATTGGCAGAGGTTGCTGACACACCCTGTATATATTTTGTGGAATTATACAAGTATCAAACAGTTTCTTTGTTTTTTATTTATTTTTAACTGGGTCAAAGTATGAACTCTTTAGTTCCTCCTGCATCACATCACTAACTAGAAGTGCGATGCCACAGCGTCCATTTGCCGTATGTGTATACCAGACCCTCTATCTTCTTACTTTTATTGTCAATATTTCAACTCAATAACAACAGAAAATTTTTAAAAAAATCGTCTAATTTAAAATTTTTATATGTATATTAATGAATATTTGAATATATTATTTATTAATATAATTATTTGTTTGTTTTCTTAAGTGATATTTTTTTTTTTTGTATTTAATATTTGTTCTCAGAATTTTAAAAATAGTTGGGAAAAATTCACGTTTATATTAAATTATTATGCGAGGCAACAACAACAATCTCGAAGACACTTCTGGTGATTATAGGTAAAACAAAAAAAAAAAAAAAATGTAGGATTACAAAAAGTACAAATTTTGTTGAAACTTTTTGTATGGGGGAGACTGGTTTGGTTTTGTAAGGTTACGGTTACCTAGGTTACACAAGGTTATGGGCGCTAATCCATAGGTTTTTTTCTTTCTTTCTATAAAATACATATATTAGCTTACAGTTTTTTTTTTCAATTTATTTTTAACATTTTTTCTTTTGCAATTACTAAAATTTATGAATATATAGTAGTGAAAATATAAAGAAAATTGCTTAAATATTATATGTTCTGTGTTCAATATTCTTCGGTTTTCATTAAGTTGAAATTTTATTTATTTATTTTTTAAATTAAATTTATCATAAAATATCTAATTATTGTAAGCTAAATTTTTGTTGGTTATTACATTTCAGGATGTATTTTACTCAAGGAAAAATTTCAAAAAACCAGAACTTCAAAAGAATCCTCATCAAAGTTTTGAACAAGAGGTTGAATTTTTGAATAATTTCTTTAAAGGTATGTCGTATTATTTTTTGTATGTAAGGTAAGTAAGAAGAAGTATATATGAATTGAGAATCTCCTCGCACAATCCAAAAAGTGAAATTGTTATTATCTTTTCATGATAAAATAAACAGCAATGATATTAACACTTAGATCTCCGCAAGCTTAAATAAGCCATACAAAGATGAAAGTTTGGGGCCCTGTAGAACTTTAATTTTAAAATTGGCTTGGAGAGGGTGAATAGTTCTTTCTCCCTCGTGGCCGCCGCAGTAGCCAAGACCGCGAAGTGATTGTGGGTAGGGGTCACATAAGTGGAAGTTGCGTAAAAAGATTCTTAATTCATATACAGTAAAACCCCTCTCCTTACGGACAATTTTGCGATGTCCCGGCCCGAAGTATAGAAAAACAATGTATTTTTACACCCCTCTAATGGACGAGGACAACCAATTTTTCGACATCAAGAGATAAATTTACCTCTCCTAAGCGGACATTTACAAAAGAATTCATGTGAAAAATGTAATTTTGAATGTTTTTTATTATTCGTAAAATTCGCTGTTTGTGAAACAGGCATACATACCTACTAAAAAATATAAAGAAAAACGATTTTTTTAGAAATATTGTCTATTTCACAAGATATCATATATATAAAGCTGAAAATGTCTGTGCGTTGTACCGCTATAACTCACGAACGGCTTGATGGATTTGATTAATTTTTTTTTTAATTTGTTAGTCATTGTCTGTGGAAGGTTATAGGCGTATTAGTACCTCAATATCTGGTCCATCCCAGCATCCACCCACGCAATCTTTGTAACTCAAAAACCACTGCAATGATTAATGAGGAATCTTTTTGAATAGATAAGTTTTATCTACCGGAAGGTTAAGGTCTATTTTTTAATCAACCCCTGGTCCATCCCAGCATCCACTCACGCAATCTTTGTAACTCGAAAACCATTGCAACGATTAATGAGAAATCTTTTTGAATAAATTAGTTTTAGCTCCAAGCTAGCGTAACTGTAGCGTTACTACAGTTGAAGGACTATAAGCCTTATTCCGTATGAATAATTGAAAATTATAACACCATGAATGTACTGTCGAGGAACTGAATAGCCTTATAGGAGATATTGGGAGAAAAGTCAAAGTTCCCCGGGCAACGCCGGGTATTACTGCTAGTATAAAATATAAGGGAGTACTTTCGGTATTGCTACCAACTTCAGCCACGACTTAACAAATACAGTATTTGTTTGAAATATACAATATTTTTAATATTACTTTTCTTTATATTTTTTATTTGTTTCACAATATCTCTGCGAAAATGTAGTATCATACATACCTACTGTTTGGTTTATTAACATAAAATCCATAACTATTATTGTGTGTGTTTTATCTAATTATCTATTGTTCGTTACCTATATACGTAGTATTAAACATAAAAGCAAATTAAAAGTTTTGTATATGTACTTACGTACATATAATGAAGTTTTTTTGTTTTATATACCGCCAGCAGACAATTCTTGGTTCCATGACAGTCCGTTGCAGAGGGGTTTTACTGTATAATATATTATTACAGCATCATTTCTCCCATTTATTTTTATTTATTTATCCTTTTCTTAAGTACCGAAACTATGTCAGTTGGTAAATATATATTTTAGGTGGAGTGGGACTCTGCATGGGTTCTTCATCGGACGACTGCTGGTACCTATACACACTGCGTGGTTCCAACGACACAACCCCCAACAACAACAACGACGAAGAAAATGAAGAGAAAGGTGGTCAGAAGGAGGAGACAGAAGAGAGTTCCTCTGAGCCGGACCAGACTTTGGAGGTCCTTATGACACATCTTGATCCCAAAGTGATGTCCATCTTCACGAGGACGTCGTCCAACTCAGCTCATGAGGCCACGCAGGTAAAGGGGGGTTTGAGTTGGTTCTAGAGGTAGATTCGGTTGGCAACCCGAGCTTTATGATAATGTCTGAATAATAAATGATGTATATAACTTATAAAAAATAGGGCGAGGACGAACATAGTCTCCTTTGAAACTTCTTTACGCGCACTGAGGTAACTTACTAAGCTGGTAAATGAGTTACGAAATTATGTGACGCGCCGAACACCTCCCAGACCCGCTCAGCACTAGTTTCTAGTTCGTCCTCCAAAAAAGTGGTTCAAAGTGTCCTTTTTTTTAAAACAAAGTGTATAATCTGTGATGTCACCGATTAAAGACACTACATTCCAAATTTGGACGAAATCGAATGAGTGGTACGCGCACAGGGGTCTTTTTGAAACCACGGGGATCGTTGAGCGGGCTAGTAGAGGGGAGCGCTCCCCCCCTCCCCCAAAAGTCGAAATTAAGTTCAGAAATTACAAGTGTTGCATCATGTTTGAAGGAACAACATTTTCATATTAATACCCAATCTACTGATAAAGAATCATGAAGGTGAGTGTACGCCTGCTTAGCGTTGCTGGCGTCATAAACAGCGTCACTTTTTCTTTCTCAATTCTCTATTCTCTCGCGTTCAAAAACCTACATTTATTATTATTTATTTCTCTTATCTTAGGCCTCTTGTCTCTACTTTGGAGTCAAATATAGTGATTTCTGACGTTCCTTACAACGAAAATAATGTTGATTAAACAAATGAATAAAAAAAAATAAGCCAATAAATAAAACTGTTTGCACCTAAAATGTTAATTGTGAAATCCCATACAACATAAAAATAATATTTATGGAAGAAAAAACAAAAAAATTAAAAAATCGCGAAAGATATTTCACTCGCACACTGTTTTTTTATTTGGGGATCTAAACTAAATTTGTCGGTGAATTACCGGCCGTTTTCCCCAGCAAGAATTAAGTAATCAATTACGTTTTCGCTCTCCCTCCAAACCAGAACTATATTTGGGCTAGAACAATATATTTGACTTATAGTGTCTTCTGAATCCTCATACTAAATGTTGTGCCTAATAAATTCATTACATCGGCAGCTATTGGGATTTTTAAGTTGAGCCCCTCTGATCCCATCCCTTCTGCTGACTCCTCTGAAAATTAATAGATGTCACCCCCGTTGAATGGCATTGATTCAACTTCGCACATTGGTTGAGAAGTGCGGTGAGGTTCCATCATGTTGAAGGCCGGTATTGGAATTGCGCCAAATTGTATATCTCCACATAATCCTTGTATTGAACTGCGCTCATTTGAAATTAGGTATAAATTTAAAAACATTGAACTCCACCAAAACACATTTTATTAACACTGCATACGTACATATTATATATTATCTTACAAAGTGACAAAGTTTGTATAAATTACAATAATGTATTAGGTATCACTATAAAATTGTGGCATAGAAACCATTTACTTTTTGTAAATCTAGTTGATGTATCCGGTTCCTTTAGTGAAACAGTCCAGGTTCTCCTGATATAGATAAACATATAGTTCTTGAAAAAAATATCTAGTTCACAAAAAAAAAAACTATTTCTCAATTATAAACGATATATTATGTCAATTATATTTCCATTTGCTCGATATCGCACGTTTTTATAATATATGAATGAATAACTTTATTGCTTATAAAGAATTATCTTACAGCAAGGAGATCGATACAGAATTATAAATATATAGATTCAATAACTGATAACAAAAAGAACGCAATACTTATATTAATAAAAAGTTTAAATTAAAATAAAATAAAGCCACAGGTAACTTAAGTCTTTAGAGTTTTTCTTAGCTTCAAGCTTGTTAGGACAAACAAATAAATATGATGAAGCTTCTGTTCATCTGAAACTAATAGTAAGTTGTGGAGATGTGCCTGTTGTGGAGATGTACCGGAACATCTCCCAAATAGCTAGCATTTTTATAATATATCGCAGGACTTCGACTATCGGACTAATAGAGAATATAAACACAGTCAGAACGAAAATAACTGAATTTTGCGTATTAGATTCATCCCAATCTCAAACAGATAGCAAATAGAATACAAATCATATAAACAAAAATTACAGTTGTTTGAATTCAATATGAGTTAGAGGATGTTTGGCGCAGTTCAATAGTTTTAAATATCATAAACAAGGGTAACTTAAAATAACAGGTATCCCATTGGCGCAATTCGATTTCGCATGTTGAAAGATGATGTTTGCTCTCTCAGACTCTGACATAACTGTTTTATTGTAGAAATCTGGAATCGACACTATCTTCCCGCAGATGTCCATCGATGACTATCTTTTTGAACCTTGCGGCTACTCTATGAACGGCATCACCAAAAATGTAAGTATTGTATCTCATTTTAATTGGATATTACTAGTAAATATAAAAGGGATAAACAGTAGATAGAGTGAGAACGGTCTATACATGTAGACTGATCAGGTGAGCGAGCTCCCTCCTCACGACGCACACTTGGACAAAATGAACAAATTTCTGGCCAAAATTATGAAGCTTATATACTTTTATGTTTTTTGGTGTGCTGAACACGAAAAAAATACTTAAAAAATTCCCCTACTGTATTTTGACAAATACATCAGCTCCTCAAAAGGAGGTGAACACGTGTTGTAGCTCATACAGCTTATGAGAAATATACAATTCATATTAGGTAACTGAAATTAGACATTGCAATAGCTTCATTTTCTTCAAAAAATCACTAAAATTAGTCTGCGTCTTCTTCGGAAGAATTTATAACTTTAAAATTAGATTTCTCCCAAATTCACAAATTTTCGCAAAAACGAATTTCATTGTATGGTTAACTGATGAAAATACTTTAAGAAGGTGAAAGAGCGAGTGCTTGGCAACAAAATCAGTTTTTGTAAAAAACTACATTAGAAAATGCGTAAATTCAGTCTTTGAGAAGGCAAAAAATAAATGTGAGAAGTGATCCTGTAAGGTTATATATTATATAATTGCACATTCATTAGGACATTCTGAAATGTTACACCATAACGCTTTCTCTCCAAATAATTATTTTGGCCCCTTTTCAATCTTATTATAAAATATAATACAATATAAAAATGTTTATTATAATTTTTATACACATATATTTTCTAGTCATCTTATTTTTTATTAGTATTGTTATTACGAATCACATGTGTTTCAGTCCCTAAGAGTTAATAGCTGTTTATGTATCTAATTTATTATCTTATGACATATCCTATTACCATGTTACGGTTTAACGGAAATAAATATTATTATTATTATTATGTTTTCAGGGTAGTTATATGACTATTCACATCACTCCCGAGCCAGAATTCTCCTATGTCAGTTTTGAGACTAACGTGCCTCAGGTCTCCTACAAAGATGTTATCCAGCGTGTTATTGATATTTTCAAGCCTGGAAAATTCGTTCTCACACTGTTTACTAATAAGGTAATTCATTTTTTATTATATTTAATTTAATTTTTATTTTGTTATTTTTTTAAAATAAGAATATCTGTTTTTATGTAAGTGAATTTCTACAAAACGTGAAACCAATTTTGAAGTTGAGAAAGAAATATGAAGTGACAAAGCCCCCATTTAAGTCAACAATTAATTTTTAGCCCGAATGGTTTTGAAAATTTATTTGATTAATTCGTTCTAGGGAAGTACATTTCTGGTGACTCTCCGTCTTTTTTTGCATCTATAGTCATTGGGATTTTTGAGTTGAGCCTCCCCTCAGATCCCCCCTCCCCTTGGGGTGATTCCACTGAAAATTGATAGGTGTCCTCCTTATAGGACTTAGAATTTAGATATGAAATTTCTTGTCAATACATTCATTACATCGGCAGTTATTAGAGTTTTTTTTTTTAAGTCTCCCCCCTAATCCCCCCTTTCCTTTGGTCGATTTCGTTAAAAATTAATAAGTGTCGTCCTTGGTGGGTTCTAGACACACATATCAAATTTCGTGACAATACATTCATTCTGTCTACATTTTCGGAATCAGGAGGTCGGAAAACATGAAATTTCGTTGAAAACTCTGCGGAAAACTTTCACACCAATTTTATTTTTGATGTGTAATCTTAGCTCTCGGTAGGGGCTATGTCAGAGCGTAAGTCTCGTTGATGTGAATGAGTAAGTTTGTACATCCTTCTTTATCTCTGGTGTCAGTTGTTTTTGAGTATTTCTACATTCAAGGAATAAAATAAAAAGTGTGTAATATATTTCGACTGCATAAATGCAGTCTGCAATTTTCTTCCCATTTCAGGAGAGTTAATGATTTTATACTTACTACTTTTCTTTCTAATTGTAACATTATAAAACAAATTTTAATCAAAATCAGTGCATGACAGCAAATTTTTGAATCTAAGGTGGTTTTCACATCGGAGCGACATGCGACGCAACAAGTGTTGGACTCATTTGTCCCCGAGAATGAAACCAAGAAATCAATGGGGGCTTTGACACTGAAGACACAAATGTATCCAACACAAATCATGTGTCCAACACTTGTCGCATGGAACCCACCGGGCCGGTTGCCAGATTCGGAACAACGTCCCGCGTTCATAATCCTCAACAGTTTCTAAAAAGTTTCTATCTTCATTTTGTACATTTGCTGAAATTTCTCGGGGTGTGCCAGCAGTTGTTCTGAAATCACTTAAGGGCTGTGATTTTCCACGTTATTTCTCCAATAGGGGTGCTCCCACATTCGGCGTTTTCTTCTTTGAGCCTTTCGTCTAGAACTCATTACCTCACTCATCAATATCATCACATCATCGTCTGATGATGATGATGAAGACATAATTATCAACAGCAACTTCAACTGACTACCGACCGATAATTCGGGGTTACTGGTACAACGTGTATGCAACACTTGTCTCTTTGATGTGAAAGCCCTGTATCCTACAAATGTGTTGCGTCGTATGTTGCTCCGGTGTGAAAGCCTCCTAAAGCAGATGTTTACACATCAATTCTCGTGAGTACGTCACTCAAACATGTTGTTTTTTTAAATTAATTTATTTTTTTGTACAATACTGTTGGTGTTGCAGGAGTCAGTAGCTGCCGACTGTCCGGAGTTGCACAGAACCAAACTCCGCTACGGCAAGTTCGGGGAGCTGGAGTGTCGAGAAAGTCAAAGCTGTCATCTCTCCAACTACGATCTTACTTTTGCCTTCTACTCCAAATTTCCCAGCTGAGGGTGCGGTGGGGGTCCTCCCGTCCCCCAGCTCTTCGTTTTCCTTCTCGTCGCTCTTCCTCGACTCTCCTTTGACCTATTCTTCGCCTGGTGGCAATACAAAATCTCCTGAACCGCTCTCTTCCTTTTTTGTGTTTGCTTTCTTTTTCTTCACTTATTCTTTTATTTGGGTTCATTTTTGCGCCCTGAGTTGAGTTTTTCATTTTAATTTAT
The DNA here is from genome assembly GCA_963662175.1 of Aradus depressus. Lineage (NCBI taxonomy): Eukaryota > Metazoa > Arthropoda > Insecta > Hemiptera > Aradidae > Aradus > Aradus depressus. The sequence goes on along the minus strand of OY759226.1, from coordinate 19,321,093 downwards.
TTTTTTACACGCGCTTTTTTTTTTTGAATTGGTTTTTCATAATTCAAAAAATGAGTCAAAAAATATATACATATGTAAATGTACTTACATATATATAAACGAGAAAATACGAGATCGAGCAAAATGGATGGTTTGTGTGAGATTCACAAGTTATTTAAAAGAAACAAAAAAGTTTCGATTAAAATTATAGGGTTTGTTCGCGTTGCACTTTACAGAAAGGTTCAAAACCTTTATAACGATGGTTTTTCCAGCTGATATGTGTGAAAACTGCTATTTTGAGATAGGTACTTACAGAAAACACTTCAAAATGGTGCTATTTATAGTTTTATTTGGAAATATTTTGAAATGTGGAAATACTTTTGAAAATGCTGGTTTTCACAGTTTATTCGAAGGATATTATGGGAAAAGTGATATTTTAAAATGAATGGGTTTTCTTAAAATTTAAGTACAGAAACACCTTTAAAAATACTGGGAATTACTGGTAATTTAATTAATTGTGTAAGATCTCTGCTTTAAAAAGTGTATTGTGCATGTGGACAAGTGCGATGTGTAGAAAAAAGGGTTCGATGTTACTACCGAACGCATATAGTGAAGAAAAGTACAAGAAACTTTTGGTTCAGCGACACGAACAAACCTTATATATCAGGCATGGGCAATCTGTTCACGAGGATCTGATATTTTTTAAATTGTTTTTCGACATTTTTTGCAGAGATATTGTGAAACACATAAAAAATGAAGAAAAAAAGTATGTTTTTTAAAAATATTGTTTATTTCACAAAATATATACAATATATGGGAGTACTTTCGGTATTGCTACCATCTTCAGCCTCGACTTACCCTTCCTTGAGTGCATGTAGGTTAGGTTAGGTTTTATGACTCATGCCCGGGCTTTAACTAAGTGGTCATATCGCCTACTACCAGGAGCGCTCTTTCGGCACTCTGGTGGACATGAGCCCGACTCTACTGTGGGAGTCCTAAATGTTGCCTACCCTAAATTTTTATTCACCTAGGACAGGGGTATTTAACGAGCACCTGACATCGTACAGGCTCAGGACCATCCGAAGGATGGTGTGCTTAAGTTTATTTTACCTCCCAGATAAAATAAACTAAAGGGCCTCGGTATGCATATATATTTGTATTTTAATCAGCACATACTATTTCAAAATTTTCTTTGATTTCAATTTGAGAAGAAATTTTATTTTTAATGTTTTCCATATTTTAAGACTAAACTGTACAGGAGAGGCAAGAAAAACCCCGTTGGGCTGAAGGGAGGCTACCGTTTGGATTGTAAACTGGTTGAACTTCCATTTAGTATTTGTCAAGTCGTGGCTGAAGATGGTAGCAATACCGAAAATACTCCCATGTATTATAAATATTTTGTGAAATATACAATAGATGAACTCTCTACAGATTATTATCCTTTCCTAGATGCAAGAATTTAAAAAATATAAAAGCAATATACTTCCCCACTGTGCTCAATATTGCGAGTGAGCACTCCGTCCTACCGATGGGACTACAATGGTAGAGTCGAGCATAGTCTCCACTAGAGCGACGAATGAGCGCTCTGGTACTAGGTGATATTGACCTCATAGTTGAAACAGTCAAAACAAAGCTGGCAATCACTAAGCGTGTACCCTTATGCTATGTGAATAATTAATTTTTTTTGTTAATAAATAATTCACTAAAAGTTTATATTTTTAATATATGCTATATTTTTTTTATTATATTAATACAATATTGAGTTGCCGGATGATCGGCAGCTTGTGGGTTGCCCATGTCTGCTAGGTGCCTTTTAAAAAATCAAATTTATAGAGGTATTGGAAAGAAATGAAAATCCTAGATTTTTTATTTCTGAAGGTAGTGAATTGTTACGAAAAAAAACCATAACATGTGATAAAAAAGAGAAAAAATGTACAGAAAGGAGAAATGAATGTCAAATGTAAAAGAAAAAATAAGAAAAAAATATATATGAGGAATAAAATGTTATTTTATGAGGCATATTATATCAAAATTGATATTTAACAGTTTCTGCTGAGATGTGAAACACTTAATGAAAAATAAAGAAACATGTATGTTTTTTAGAATATTGTCTATTTCACAATATAAATGTATATATATATGGGAGTACTTTCGGTATTGCTACCATCTTCAGCCAGCACTACTACTAATTGAGGAGTTTGGAGCCAGAGCGGACCAACTGGTTGAAACTGAGCAGGTAGAAAATGGCAATTGAAAATTGAGTACATTTTGTTTATCTCCATAAATGGGCCCCAAATATTTATTTACATTTGAAATTTTAGAATAGTATTGGATGAGTGATCCCTTTTTGTGTTCTATAAAGTTTTTGAAGGCCGTATGATCCATTGTGACTTTGAAAATATATGCACAAAATACTTGTGGACTAAACTTAAAGTGCTGCGATCTATCACTGAACTGAAGAAACTAAGTGGTCCAAACTGGTTTTGAAAAAGGGAACCTATGCCAACATCAGGATGATAATAACTCATTTTCCGAAAAATTGTGGGTTGGTCCGCGCTCTGGCTCCAAACTGCTCAATTGTAAGTGAAATTTCTACGAGTTTACATTCCTTACTGTCCCTTCTGATTAAAATACAAATAAATATTTGTATATGAAATAAATCAAAGATGACAATAATAAATATATGAATAAAAATAAAATACACAGATTTTTGAGAAAGTTGGTACGTATACACAGAGACTGGAGGTTTGTATAATTGGCGATAAAATGGATGCTCTGTTTATTTCCAGTTGTTCCAGTGAGTTGAGTAATGTACCTTTGTCACAAAAATGTAGGTATTGTATGCCTGAATTTATGTAAAAATTGTGTTTGTTTTCGTTGTTGTGTTGTGCGAAAGATTTTACTAAGTTGTATGTTGTGTCAGTGTTTAACCCTATTTCTGATATATGTTTTTTTACTCTGTTCTTAAGTCATTCTCTGAATATACGTACTTATTTTCTCAAAACTGTGTATTTTTATCCAAAGATTTAATAGTTGTCATATTTGATTTATTTTATATATATTTGTATTTTAATCAGCACTGATACTAATTCGAAATTTTCTTTTATTATCAAAATTTCAATGAGTTTTAAGTTGGACAGTTCGGAATGTGAACTTGTTTAACTTCCACTAGCTGAAGATAGATTCGATACCGCAAGCATTCCCATATATTACATACATTTTGTGAAATAGACAAAAATTTAAGAAAATATTTTTGAAATGTTATGATTGTCACTTATTTTACGTTAATATGGAGGATTTGAAATTTCCCTCCAAATTCAAGATTTGGGTTCGATTGTCAAATTTCAAATTTGAATGACGAGAAAGAAAGAAAAAAATGTTTAATAAACTTTAAAAAAACTGGACTCGTTTCGCGATCGTTGTGGCTTTTTTCTCAAAATCTCAAATTTGCAAGATTCGCAAAAATTTAATTATTATGTCAATGATCTGATTTTAAATTCTTTAACTTATATTTAATTCTTTAACTATGGGTTCTGGGAAAAAATTTCCTCTACCAATCTTTTAATAATAATTAGAAAACAAAAATGTGTAACTACATTCAGTGCTACTATTTAGGTCATAGATTAATTTTTTTTAGGATTAATTAAGCAAATATTAACTTGTATTGATTAAGAGTTAATGTATATAATTAGTTTTTAATCATTCCATGTGATTATGAATACTGTGAATTATTCACTGGTATACCAAATAAATTAACGTTATTTTAAATTTTGATATAGATTGTTTTAATTTTTGAGAATGTAATTCAATCTTCAGCATGGATGAACGAGCGGCTAATGAAGGAACTAGAAACTTGTTAGTTTAATTGATAAAGTACTTCTATTATTTGTTTTATTGTACACTTTAATAAAATATCTTCTAGAATTTAAATGTTATTTTTATTAAATTTCTATAATCCTAAAATTAAACAAAAAAGTGTTCACTAAATAGTTAAATTAAAAAAAAAAACTTGGTGGGGAGGGGCCTCCTTATACACATTTGAGCTCAAACTCCAAGTCTCTAGCTGTAATAGAGGCCGAGATCCCTACACAGGCTCTGATGAAACCTGATCTTGGAGACGGCATACCCGATTTCCACCAAACATGGCTAAGAACCATCTCGCTAATATCAGCTTTTGAAACAAAAAAAACCGCTTTGAAATCAGTTCAGCATTAATAAACATAAGCTGTAAAATGCAGTTAGGTCCCGGGGGAAAGTGGTCTCAATTTTTGTTTGATTTCGGCCAAAATTTAATCAGACCTAATTTAGAACATGCAACCTCTTCATTCCAAATTTCAAGTTCATGGCTACAATCGTTTTTGCGGTAGAGAGCTCACAACTTTTCAATCACACGTACAGACATCATCGCAAAAATGGTCAAAACGTATTCAACCTTGAAATATGAAAATCAGTTGAAAACTCGATCTCGGATTTTCGCACGATTACAATAACTATATTTATAAGAAAGTAAAAGTGTCGGTGAATCACCTGCTATGTACCTCCCCAGCACGAATTATGTTTTCGCTCTCCCTCCAAAGCCAGTCTACATACATTCATTACAACAGCAGATATTAGTTTTTGTGTTAAGCATCCCCCCTCCCCTTTGACTGATTAATGAAAATCATTATCAATCATAATCTCTGAAAATTATTAGGTGTCGTCCTTAGAGGATTCTGGAAACGCATATAAAATTTCTTATTGACAGGTTATCGTGTTCATAGTCACAGAGACAAAATTTGTTTTTTTTTTCATTGGAATGAAACTCCGCATCGAATTTTCGACCGATTCAACTATAGTTCGTAAATCTGAAGAATTAAGAAAAAATATTCTAAAATTTGATTATAACTCTATCGAAAATGTGGAATCTCGTCCGAGGATAGACCAGATCTACCCAGAAAGTGAGTTGCCGTCTCGTCTTCTCTCAAGGACTACAAGCATTGAAAATGCATATAAATCAAAAAATACCTATTTGTACTCAGAATATAAGAAGAAGAGTTTATTATAACAGTCGCATTTACTGAGGTACAATTATACAATAAGGTTCCTTAACCATTACCCTTATACACTAAATACAAAAAAAAAAAATAATCAGTTATATTAAAAACAATGCTACTGCTTAAGAGTAAATTTTAAAAAAACTTTAAAGAAAAAAACAAATCAAAGTAACTGAAATGAATGGAAAATAAATTCATAAACATTCAAAAACAGAGATTATAATTTAAAATCGTGAACGGATAGTTTTGTATTTCCCTCCCTGAGTTTTCCCTATTTTCTTTACCAAAACAAAAAATTTTTTACTGAAATTTATTATGTAGTCCAGTAGGAGCTCAACATTTAGGTCATGGATTTGGAGGATGGAGGTGTCCCTCGAGTAGCTACCAACCAATCTAAGGCATTTGTTTTGGGTCATCTGAAGAGTTCTCAAGTTGCTATTGCTTGCAAGACCGGCCCACACTGGGCATGCATACGTCATCACTGGCCGCAACAGAAGCTTGTATATGAGGAGTCTATTGGTTAGATTAAGGGCTGCCTTTCTGTGGAGCAACGATAATAAGGAGAACACAAGTCCGCTCACAGTATTTGCTTTCTGTCTGATATGTTGCCTGAAGGTCAGTTGTCTATCTAGAACACCAAGGTATTTTACTGTATTGGTCCAGTACAAATTTTCTACTTTCTGGGGTAATTTTAAGTTTCCATTTATGGAAAAACAGTTTGATTCGTCTATAAGCGTCAGAATATAAACATTTAATTTAAAATTCACAAAATATAATACAATTAGATATTCAACTTACGTGATTTTTAAGGAGATTTAAAACAAATTTGTATTTTTTTTGTTGCAGCTCTTCTTTCATTTTATTATTTTTTTAAACGTATTTTACGAAGTATATGGCAAGTTATGTAATCAATCAAAAATTTGATGCAGTTTTCAAAGTAATTTCATGTTTTCCGACCTCTAGACTCTAAATATGCAAATAAAAATGTCTGTCTTTGAACACGATAACTCATCCCATGGTCCCGAGCCTGTACGATGTCAGATACTCTAAAGACCCTATCTTAAATGAATAAACCTATGTAGGCAACATTTAGAACTCCCACATTATAGACGGTTGTCCAGCAGAGCTCTCTGGTAGTAGGCGATATGTAATTCTGGGTTGTAAGAGTACATAATAATACAACAAAATTTTTTTTTAAACATTTATTCAATTTTTTTCTGATTTTAAATATTTTCTTTTTATCACAACTGACTTACATTTTTTTTTTCAACTTTTTTATTAACTAAAATAAAATGGGGGAATTACAATATGTTGTATCTATATAGATAAAATTCAAAAATTAAAAACAATTAATTCTTAAAACAAGAAAAAAAAAAAAAAAAATGGAATTACAACAAAAAAAAAATTATACATAAACCCACTTTGAAATTTTTTATTTGTGGACGTTAAATGTTTATTTTGATGAAGAAACAAACTTTTTTGAAATCCTGAATAAACTGACGATGTTGAAATAAGAGAAAATGTATTGATACAGTAGTAATTATTTCTTGAAATTGCGAAATGGACAATTATTACATATCTATATATATTTTGGCCAAATTCAAAATGGCAACATCTCAAAATATAATAAATTTTGAGCTACTATAATATTGCAAATTGCAATTCAGTGATAATTATTATAAAAAAATAAATAATTTGTGAATTGAATAGTTACAGCTCATTTATAATTTAAATCATAACAACACAATTTATGAAGAAATGGGCAAGGATTTTCTATACTAGAAAAATAAAGTACTTACTACAAATTATTTTAAACAATAATGACAGACAAGATGTAATACGTTTTCTTACTATCAGTAGCAACTTTGTAGAATCAGTCATTTTTCTTTGAAAATATGTGAGTTACAAAAACTATTTTTAATGAATATCTCCTTAATTGTATGTCAAGGAATCTCGAACTCATTTTTTTAAATTTCAAATAGGATATGTACGTATATTTTTCTTAACGAATTCTGACATTTTATTTATTTCTAATGAAAATTTAGCTTTGAACGAGAACATATATAAAGTAAATATTGTCTAGTTTCACAAAAATGTGTAATAAAGTCTATATACTTTTGTGGAATTGAACAATATAAAACAATTGTTTTTATTTATTTTATTAGCTTTCTACTACATTGCAGAAATGTATTCTGACATATATAGAATATATTATATACATATATATTCAAAATGGAATGAAGTGAAGAAAACTTTCAAAATCAAATATCTCTGAGTTTTCAACAGATAAGCCTAATGCAAATGTCAATATTTTTTTCGAAAAAATGTGCTCCAGTTGCTTAGTGAAAAACTATTTATTTTATTTTTTTGGTTTTTTATTATCTTAACACTTAATGATCACACATAACTGCCGATTTGTCCGTTAAAAAAAAAATATCTTCACTATTAAACCCTTAAATACATTCAAAAAAAGGACGGAAGTGAAAATTGTTATCAAACTTTAAGACTGAATATCTCAGTGAGTATTCAAGATTGCTCTCGATCAAAGCTCATATATAATTTCAGTATGAATCAAGAAAAATAATTGATCCCATTTGAAGTAAGGAAATTTTGAGTTCGATATCACTTATGACTAAAATACTTGAAAAAAAAAATATATTTAGATACCTTAGCAAAAGGAGACATTCATCACAAATATTTTTGTAAATTGCTTACTTTCATAGAAATACCACTGATCCTTTAAATTTCCTTTTAAAAAATATATATATTTATTATTATTATATATTTTTTAAAGTGAGGATAATATGAACTTGAATAGATATTTCGTAAAAAGCTTGTATTTCTTCAACTAGACTCAATGATAACGTTTTTCTAATAAACCTTAACTGGATTTAGGTTAATTTGGAAAAGAACTTGGTAAAAATATTTATAAACCAAGTTATTATTAAATAAATGCATAATAAATAGAAATATTACGATTTACAATGAACCTAGTATTAAGTTATGTATCATAAGTCTTCTTATGCCCTTCATCAAAAGAAATATGACATTCTACCAACATCATTCCAGTATAACACACATTGAAGCTATGATATAATGTTTTGAAGAAACCACTTTTCAGGTAATTATTTTTGTTGTAGCAAAAACTATTAGTGCCACTATAAAATATATGAAACGGATTTTTTTTTTTTTTTTAATGTAAGATAACACTGACAAGAGTAGAGCTATATAGTTCAATATTTGTTATATTTAAAATAATATTTATTATTAGTACAGTAAGCTATGATATACTTTTCTCTGGAGCAATGATTCAATAATATTATGAAAACAAAATCCAAATATTTGAGTTGTTGCCTTTTTGAATTAGGTTATCGAAATAAGCACAAATTACATTTTAAAAAATAAATACATTTTAAAAATATTACAGAAAAAGAAATATATTTGAAGTCCTTGTTAACAAATAGTGATTTCCAATAAATTTTATACTAAAAAAAAAAATACTCTGAGGAAATAAATAAAAAAAAAAAGATCTATTCTGATAAATAATTCTTTACACTATATCAAATTGAATTTTGAAAAAATAAATTTCAGAATAAGGCTTTATCTAATAAAAAAATTACCCTATTTTCATAATATATTTAGTTAACTCCCTATGATACACTTTTATAATGCTACACTGTTTTGTACAAAATATATCGGAACAAGTCTTCAAGGTAGGATGTTTGGTTGAATTCCAGCCCCCCCGCCCCTCCCCCCTAACACAAAATGAGAGATGAAGAAGTGTGGATGCTGCGGTGGTTGTAGATACTAATAAATAAAGTCAGTGATGGGCTAAGAATAAATCTATGGTTACATTTTTTTTTTTTTTTTTTTCAAAATAATTAACTTTTCAATCAATTTTTTTTTTTTTGACATCCTAAGTACAATGGTTCAAAAAAAGTAACCCCAGGTGTTGAGGGTTTTTAAATAAATGAACAATGAAATTTAAAAAAAAAATCCAGAATATAGTTTATAAGAAAGAAAAAATGCTATTAACTATCTATTTTTCATGAAATTTATTATTCATTTATAATTAATTATTAAATTATAACAACATAGTTGAACATAAATTTTTAAAGAAGCGATATTTTATAGTCTTTATTCATCTCATAAACAACCTACTCAAAATTTTTTGAAATATGACGCCATGTTTGTCTCCTGAAATTTTCAAATAAATTAAATTGTAGGGAAAATAGAGAAAATGCAAATTATTCATTAGTCATAGTCATGGTTATGAGTAAAGAATAAATTGTTTTTCTTATATTTTTAAATCATTTAAGCACCCGGATTACTTCTTTTGGTCGAGAGATTGGTCTCAATGGAACTGAGAAGTCAGGTACCACAAAAATTCGATTAAAAGTATAAAGAAAATTGAAAAAATAAAATTACTACTCAAGGATTTTTTCATGCGCATCACTGAATAAAGTAAAGGACATCATACGTTGTACATTGCAGACATGCGTTCTTGGACAGGACCCGGAAACTGACCAACAAAACGTTTCCAGTTCTCATCCCCGACCTGACTCTTAAATCCGTGCAAGATCTTGGTGAACATCTCTTTGAGGTCGTCCTTCGGAGAGGCCCAGGAGGCGATGGCGTCCCAGAAGAAGATGAAGTCTTGAACGATACCTCCAGGGTTGACACTGACCATTTGACACATTCCTCGAAAAGCAGAGTCTTTCTCTTCATTGTCGCGGATGTTTCTCAAGGAGGCACACCATTGTCTGACGAACTGTTGAAGAGCTGGGGCCACATCATGAGGACACACATAGCCCAAACGTCCGATCGTGATGGCTGTATTTTCTAGGAGAGTTTTAGGTGCGTTTGTTTTATTGATGATAATGATTAATTGATTCAAAACCATGGGGACGTAAGGATGCATCTCTGGACCATCAAGCTTGATGGAAATTTCACCAATAGCCCAGGTGGCATTGTTACAAACCGATATATACTCAGGGTTTAAATTTTGTCCAAGAATCGGTATAAAGTCAGAAATGCAAGGGTGCACATGTTGGAAACATGCTTTCGTCAGATCCCCCAATAAAGCAAAACTGCTCTGTCTTACTTCGGGCATCGGGTCCTGCATACACTGGTACAATAACTGCATCATATTCGAATTGCTCACCAACTTTTCTATGTGACCATTCAATCCTTCTGCCAGACCTGACAGTAGATCCAAAGCTACGATCATGAAATCTTTATCAGGTGCCTCAAATTCTGTTGGATTCTGTGAATTCGCAATGTGTTGGTTTAAGGTTTGTTCGACTAAAGAGACACACCTTTTGTAAACAGGTTCGCAGTAAGGTAAAAAGCCGCTTTGTAACGCCGTGGCTACACTTGAAAGGCATTCCAACAGCGGAAAAAGGTCTTTGTCTTCGTCTTTTAAAATATTCCATTTTTCTATTAAAGGGGGCATGAGGAGGTTGATGTAGTCAGGTTTGTTGAGGTGGTGACCAACTGAATCCGCCAGAGTTCCCACAGCGTCGTAGAGTATCAACAAATTTTTGTGTTGATATTTACTAAAAGCAAATACTAATGTTTCTAAAATAAATCCTAAATATGGCACCAACTCTGTGCATGCTTCTTCTTCTAGCGTAGCAAATGCAGAGCAGGCTGCCTCTTGTACCCTCTTGTTGGGGTCGAGGACACACTTGAGGAGTTCGGTCATGAGGGGCTTTAGATAGTGTTCATGAGGCTGAGAGACAACCCAGTGAGCATATCGAGAGAGTGTCCAGCAGGTGATGGCACGGACGAGGGCCTTCTTGTCGGAGAGACACCCGATGAGGTAGGGTATGAGTTCAGTAAGGTGAGGTATCATACCAGACATACATCCCTCTGCAATGGCACCCAACGCAAGAATACCACTCTCTTTGACCACCCACTCATTGTGGAACAAAGTCTCCTTCAGGATAGGCACTAGAACCGGTAGAAGATCATCACGGAATATATTGGCCAAGACGTCTAAAGCGGCCGCACTGCACTTGCGTAAATTCCAATCTGACTGCGCATCATCGTCCATACAGTCATCATCATCTTCTTCATGTCCATCCGCTATCCCGTTATCATTCACCGGAGTCTGTTTAATAGTCTTGGATCTGTGAAACCTGGGACGAATGTCTTCCTCCTTGTCAGGAACCATTTCATCTTCTTCAACATCACCTTTCAATAAAATAATATCTATTTCAGAATATTTCATACCTTTGACAAGAATGGGAACCAAACTTTGTAGATGAGGTCCAAGGGCTTCTCTACATATTTGCTGATCTGCAAGCGATAACCAAAATTCACAAGCTTCCAATGCTACAGTCTCTTCAGGATCCTGAGTTCTGCTTAGCATATATTCTATAATTTGATGTAAATGAGGGATAAGTCTGTCGATCCGTACTTCAAGAAGCATAACAAGCGCTTTACACACATTTTTTCTAACTTCGGGCTCAGTATCATTAGCAAGACTAAACAATCCTTCAACAAAAGTGTCAATATGTAACATCAAGGACTGAGTCCTTTTAATAATAAAGCAATTTACACAAGCAACAGCATGGGACCTTATTTTAGAACTAGAATGCCCAAAGAACTGAATAAATTTAGGGATAAGAATATTAAGAGGTCGATTTAGAGCATCACTGTCCAATAGTTCCGTTGAGTCTTCACATATTTTCTGCAATGCACCAAAAGCCCCCTCACATACATTATAATCTTGAGAATCTAGCATACTACATAATGAAGGTAAGAGTTCAGGCCATGTGATAAGCTCTCCTTTATATGCTAAAGTGGTAATAAGAATTCCAACTGTGGCCCTGATAAGAGGCGACGGATCTCCAACATCACTCAAACACGATTCTTTAATAAAACTTAACACCTCCGGTGTAATTGTTGGATAGCTTGATTTAATGTTATTTTTAAGAATCAAACCACTTAATGAACGGGTTGGTTCATCTTCACTAGTAACTTTAGTTAAGACAAATATTAAATAATTATTAAAGTCTGGATACTTATTCAATTCTTCCAATTTCCTTTGAACGGTCAACTGGGTAGCTGTGTCGGGAGATTGAGATTCTTTAAGGAGTACAAGAATCTGCCTTAGTCCTTCTTCTTGCGGTTGCCAAACCATTTTCATTATGTCTAATCAATATGAACCTCCTCCCACCAGAAAAATCTAACATTATAAGATAACAAAACTAAAGCGTAAACAACTTGGAAACGTTGTCGAAGGTTTCACCATAGGTTATACTACTAAACCAACGCAGACTAGTGGATATATTGGAAAACAAATTATTTCCATTTTTTTTAAATTTTTAAATTAACATTATAAAAATGATGGTGAAATAAACAACATATGAAAAATATTCGAATATCCACTAAATGCGAATGATACGTTGGCAAAGGCACACACCAAACAGAAATATCAATAAAACCATAAAATTTATGCAACAAAAAGGTTATAACCCTTCCACTGATGAAACTAGTATCTAGAAATCCACTACAAAGTAGATTAGACAAAATAGGGAAAAAATGCGATAAAAATTAACAAATCAAGAAAAATATATTTAAAAAAATATTCTTCGTTTATTTTTGTGATTGTATTATCTTTAAGTAAAATTTATAGTATTTGAATAGAATGTAAATTGTATCAATGTAAAAGTTGCATAATTTATATTAGTTTTTGAGAAAATTTTTAAATTACAGTGTCTAATTTGATACGAGAATTTATTCAGTTACAATTTAATTTTTTATTCTACCAGCAAATGTTCAAAAGCTTGGGAGACTGGTCCATTTGGTTTGACCTTGGTTGGTTATTGTCTGACCATAAGACAATTATTTATTTACAATCTTATTTAAAAAGAAACCCTTAAAATGTTTCTTTATTTTATTAATAAGATTATATTATATCCCCATGTCATACAACGAAATGTGTACCAAAATAAATGAAGATTTTACATTGTAGAACTATCGAGAAATCGCTATGGTTGAAACAACATAACCTAAATCATTTTGTAAAAATAATTACGGTATTATTTAATTTAAATATTTTTCTTATATTATTGATATGTATAAATAAAACTGTTGTAATATATACTTATCTAAGGTATGATATATTTGAAATAGTCAAAATGACAAAACGATCAAAGAGGCAAAGGAAAAAAAAAAAAAAAAAAAAAAAAAAAACGAATCAATAGTTTGACACACTTCTCAAAAATTGTCATTATTTTTTAATTTAATTTCTTAGGTTCTACAAGCCAGGGTGAACGACCTATATACATATGTATATGATGAGCCACGCTTCACATTTGCCACCCAAAAAATAAATAAAAGCTTTAATTTAAACAATATATATTTATAAATTTGATACAATAACAATAATAAAAAGAAAGAAATATATATATATAAGCACGCCGTCCTTCGGATGGGGACGTTAAGCGATGGTCCCGAGCCTGTACGATGTCAGGTACTCGTTAAAGACCCCTACCCTAGATGAATAAAAAATTTAGGGTAGGCAAAATTTAGGACTCCCACAGTAGAGTCGGGCTCATGTCCACCAGAGTGACGAAAGAGCGCTCTGGTAGTAGGCGATATGACCTTGTAGTTAAAGCCCGGGCATGAGTCATAAAACCTAACCTAACCTAACCTATATATATATAATTTAAAATAGATAATAATAGAGAAGTAGTAATACTATTAGAAAAACTAAAATAACTATTGGTAATCATTATTTAAAAAAATATGTGATGTGGCCTTTTCAGGAGTTTCTTATACCAACCATGCTTACAGATCACTATCTCTCCACCTCCCCTTCTCAAAATAATTTCATTTTGTCTCTGTATAGCGTAATCCTGAGAGTAGAGTTAGTTACTAACTACTCAGGATTACGCTGTTACAAAAAGACAAAAACGAAAAGATTTTGAGAAGGTAAAAAAACTTAAAACCCGCCGTCCTTCGGATGAGACGTTAAGCGATGGTCCCGAGCCTGTACGATGTCAGGTACTCGTTGAAGACCCCTGCCCTAGGTGAATAAAAATTTAGGGTAAGCAAAATTTAGGACCCCCATAGTAGAGTCGGGCTCATGTCCACCAGAGTGAAGAAAGAGCGCTCTGGTAGTAGGCGATATGATCTTATAGTTTAAGCCCGGGCAAGTCATAATAACTAATTTCCTAGGCAAATTTATTTTCATTCTTTGAGGCGCTATACATTTTTTCGTATTGATCCTATCTCAAATCGGAGGACTTATTTTAACTACATAACATTTGAAAACAGAAAATTTGAAGAATCGGTACCACAAGCAATTCTATAATCCTTCTTCGGCTATTTCGGTTAAAACCTAACAAATTTTCATCTTTACTTATGTATTCGTATTCTCAACCAGATACGCCTCTCCACTGACATTCCTCCATTATATGTCTTTAGGCTAAAGAGGCTACACCCAAACTGAAACATACGTTTCTGCTCTCCTTCTAAATTTTTGAATTCTCTATTTGTTGGAACTTATTTTCAGTTTTTGCTACTTTGTGTGTTCTTTGATCTCTAAATTTAAGGTTATACACCGGGGAAATAACTAAATGAATAGAGGAAAAAAAAAAAAAAAAACTCTGAGGCAACAATTTTATTAATATAAATTATAAGTTTAAATATCTAAGTATTTATAAATATGTACAATTTTTTCATGTAATAGCTAAATAAAATACACGCTAAAAATTATTTATAAAAACTCTCATGCCCAAACCGGTGGAGCTATAAATTCCAAAGTTGACTTGCAGTTAGCTCTTAGTTAACTTCCAGAAGGAAAAAAATCAATAATTGTAACTTTACATCTTTATGTACCAAAAAATAATTGTTGAACGGTTTTTTTGAAAAAATTGTTGCACTTCATGAGTTCGGAAAAAAGTCTTACTCCAGGCGCCTTATCTGTAGTACTTTCCCAGATAAGCTTAATTCAAAGTTTCAAAAATTTAGAGAAAATAACAAAAAAAAGATTCACCAGCTATATAGAGTATAGGGGAAGTTATGCAATCTGTCAGAAATTCGAAATTGAGTTTTCACCGGAATTTCATGTTTTCCAACACCCTGAAATTTAAAAATAAAATGTCTGTTTGATAGATATAAGAATTCAAAACCTCTTGCACCCCTAATACTCAGGTAAATAATGCTATGAAGTCTGATTTCAGAGATGATTCAGGATCTGAAGCACCTGCCATTCATAGTATACCGACTCATCGAGCCAGACCGGCTAGAACAACCACAATACCAAGTCAATCTAAAGACTATGTTATGACCTAATTACCCTTATTAAATATAAGCAATATAACTGTACTAACATTACAATTTTGGATTATAGAAAAAAAAAAAAATGTAAAGGTGTATTAGTACATACTTGAAAATACGTAAAACGTATCGATTGCTATCAATACGATAATCGATGTTAACCCGCTTAAAATTTAATGTAACACCATGGAAGGCAATAAACATGGTATCTTGTTCAGCTTGTTTTCCCATTGATTATTCTCCTTAAATTATGCACTTTAGAAATTTCTAAAACCAAAACATGAACAGGGCAACTTCCGATGGAATGAATGCACCGACACAAAATTTTATGTGAGTCCAGAACCCCATAAAATACATTATTGTTTGTTTGATGTTTTAAGGTGTTCGACTTCTTGGTCATTACACCTAGAAAAGACATTATTGATTTTCATCCAAATTGGGGGAAGGCTTAACATAAAAACTCTAGAACTGCCGTTGTAATAAATGTATATATATGAATGAGGATAATATTCGTCAATTTTCAGCGAAATCGGCAAAAGGGTCAACTTAAAAACTTTAATAACTGTAGTTATAATGAATTTATCGACACATAATTGAATATGTAAATTCGAAACACCTTAACATCTTGATTAACCGCGTATAACGTGCGCCACTGGCAGTGGCGGATTAAGCTTCTGCGGGGCCCTAGGTGATTGCAAATGTGGGCCCCCCCCCCCCATAAAAACCGAAAACTTTTCAGCAACACTATTCACAACCAATAAACACCACTTTTTGACGTAAACATTTCAACTTGATCACATTCGAACAGTTAACTAACTCTGTTTTCAATTTGTTAGTTAATATATAAGCTGATGAGGAACTTACTCTCGTCAGGTCTAGTTATGAACTAAGTCAGTTTGCAGAGAGCGACCCTTGAAAAAGGTACATCTCATCTCAGGTGAAAGGATGCTATTAAAACTTGGGAGCCCCCCGGCTGTACCGTTAGCTAGGGGGCCCCTCATACCTTTTATTGGGAAAAATAACTCGGGTCAAATTTGACCTGAATTATTTTTCCCAAAAGCGTGTAAAATCATTTTAAAAGTGACAAGGTTTTTTTTTTTTTTAGACATTGGTGCCTTCAGCATCGGGGGCCCTAGGCACCTGCCTAGGTTTGCCTATTGGTTAATCCACCACACCACTGGGAATGTATTGATAAGCCGAATGAACGGAAGTGAAGATGGGAAGCTGCCCGTCCCTCTTGTCAAAATACTACCTACCTGGTCCTATAGTTCCCGTTGACCTTGCAGCAGTTAGTTCGGTCTAATCGCTCGTGTATGTACGCCAACCTGACCACCATGAGACGATGAGAAATTATCCCTCCAGAGCAGTATGCTGCTGTTTTGGAAAAACTTAGCTAGGAAGATGGTCCAGATGAGGAAGAATCTGATGCTATACTATAATATACTACAGATTCTGAGATTGAAGTGGAGGACAATCCAGTTCACGAAGAGGACAGCTACTCAGATTCGGACTCCCCGGAGACAAAGGAGAATCGGATGAATTTTTCATTTAAAAAATCTATAAAACAAGAAAAGTGAAGAGAAAAAATGTAAAAGAACTCAAAGAGGAGAACAAATGGAAAAAAAAACACTGTTTCGGAGCAAGTTCGCGAAAACCCCTAAAAAAAGTCTTCCATCTAGTAAAAACTGTGAGGATGTGCGAGATGAAATGTCTGCATTTCAAAAAATTATAAATCAAGAAATGATCGATGGAATAGTGAAATATACGAACATGCACATCCAAAAGAAAACAGCTTCACTAGATCCCAACGACCGTTCGAAACAAAGCAAAAATGAAACGTCTAAAGAAGAATTATTGGGAATTAATAATTATTTTATTTTTATTGGGACAGAAAAAAATGTCGAAAATGAACCACGCGGAAGCTGGGCAAATGATGGTACTGGGATTGAAACTTTACGCGCCCTAATGACTTAAACCCGGTTCAAATTTTTATTGAGTTCAATAAGAAGTTTTTTCTTCAAAATGTTCCTATGTGTTTTCGAAGGGAATGAAAAAAAAAAACTTATTAAACCTACTATGTTTTTTTTCTTTCATTTGGGTTGAAATCTTTTTGGTGAGTTTAAATGTTTTGTGCAATTTTAAAAATACAAAAATGTTCCCTTACTTATGTTTCATTTATATATTCAACCTCTATTCTCATTATGACATTAAAAAAAAAAAGTTTTATATAAATAAATAAGCGTAAAGTTGGAAAAAAGGGCTGGCGCATAAAATGCGCCAACCTGACTCGAGTGTTCCACGAAAGTAACCTATGTACAAAGGGTTAATAGAGTCGACAGTATCTTTCGAATGTAAAGAAATTCGAGGTTCTGTCGTGTGCATACAACAAACAAATTAGCCATTATGGACAATGGTAAACTAGATAATAATATGTTAAAAAGAGATAAAAACAATTTTTATAAACGAATGAAAAAAAAAAAAAAAAAATCGTATATTTTTTTTCTCATTCATTTATTTATAAAAATTGTTTCAATCTCTTTTTAGCATTATTATTATCTAGTTATATCTTTGTCCATAATGACTAATTTGTTTGTTGTATTCTGTAGGCCCCAAATGGTCAACTAGTTTTGGATGGGAACGAAAAATTTAATTAATTCGTTCTGGGGAAGTACATTGCCGGTGAATCACCGACAATTCTTCTTATACGTCTTGAACCTGCGCAGAAATGCCTGGCCTTTAACTATGAGGTCATATCGCCTACTACCAGAGCGCTCTTCGTCACTGGTGGACATGAGCCCCACTCTACTGGGAGTCCTAAATTGTGCCTATCCTTTAATTCATCTAGGGGTCTTTTAACGAGTACCTCGTACAGGCTCGGGACCATCGCTTAACGTCCCATCCGAAGGACGGCGTGCTTAAGTTTATTTTACCTCCCAGATAAAATAAACTAAGGGCCTCCGGCCGGGTTTCGAATGCACGATCTTGAGATCAGAAGGCAAGCGCACGCATATCACTGAGCTTCCGGCGCCCTCTCTAAAATAGACTCAAGTTTATATAATTTAAATGTAAATACAATTAATAAATTTCATATTAGGTAGAAACAGTATTCATGATCAAAACATCAACAATTTATTTAGATACATAAAACATAATAATAGAAATAATTTTCTAGTCAGGCAATAAAATAACATAATTAAAAATCTAGGCTAGGCAATAAAGAATAAAAAATATATATAATTGAATTGCTATTTTCAGATCTTGAGGTGTAATAAAATAAAATATTGTGTACAGCTTAAAAAGATAGAGAAAAGATAAAAACAATAAAAATAAAATTAAGTAATGGGAGGGGCCATATTTGCATTATGCATTTCAAAAGTCATAAACCACCATTATGCGCTTAATGTGCAATCATTTACATAACCAAAGGACTATTGTCATACCTTTCGGTGGAAACCGTCGTCACTGGCTGCTGGTCGAGCGCTTTCCATGTGAAGACATCTTCAAGCCACTGCCTAGTACTACATTAACAGTGGCTTAACATCGTAAGCACTCGCCTACAGTACTCGACCAGCAGCCAGTGACGACAGTTTCCACCGAAATGACAACAGTAACATATTTACTGGCGGAACTAACCCCCTTAGATTATATACCAATCCAAAAGGAATTTACAATTTTGTTTATCAATGTTAAATAAATAATTTTAATTTTTTATACAATTTTGAATTAAATTATCTGAGTAAACATTTTTAGAAAAAAATAAATAAACTTTTTTTTTTTTTTTTAGAAAAAATAATAAAAATTGCAATAAGTGACTAGATAGAAACAAAAATTTTTTGAAAATGGATTGCTGTAAAAGTTAAAAATTAATTCCACCAAATATATTAAGACAATTAAAAAAATATATACATGAATAGAAAAAATAAA
This sequence comes from Aradus depressus, assembly GCA_963662175.1. NCBI lineage: Eukaryota > Metazoa > Arthropoda > Insecta > Hemiptera > Aradidae > Aradus > Aradus depressus. The sequence goes on along the minus strand of OY759226.1, from coordinate 19,301,861 downwards.
TTCAACTGAATATCAATAAAAAAAATATTAAATAAAATAAAATTTGCGTTTTAAAATAAACAAATGTTAGTTGACCATAAGAATCAACGAACGAACATTCTTATAAAAACAAAATATAAGTTACTATTATTATCCTACAAATTACAGCATACACATTATATATTATAAATATATATATATATTCTAGAATAACAAACATACTAAAATATGTTTGTTTTAAGTAGAAGAATATTTTTAAAATATTGAAACTAAAAAAAAAATATTACAGAAAAGTGAGACAGATCATATGAAGAAGGGTTTCATAGCAGGACAATTAGAATAATAAATAACTTTTTGCATTTAATTTCTTTAGGGAAAATTTCCCGTATTTGTTGTGTATTTTCTCTTTTTTTTTACTAACAAACTTATGGAAGACTTTTGTCGCAAATGGCTATCATTTTGAAAATTACAGTCAGCAGAATTAATTTTTAAGCTGAAGGTTTCAAAAAAAAAAAAAAGTTTATTTCCTGAAGTATTTTAGACTAAATTTTATAATTTTAGGTACCTACCACACCTATATTCATTATGAACCGTATTTTGATACCCCCCAATTGTATTTAAAAAAAAAAAAAAAAAAAAAAAAAAAGTGTTTCGCATTTTTGAGCTAATTTCTGGCACAATATTTTTCATGAGGTTGAATTAACACACATTAACTTACAAAGTTTGAAGTCTCTACATTTGGCGGTATGTCTGTGATAAGTGGACAGAATGAAAATACTAGGTTTTTTAAAATTATCTATGAAAACCAAAAAAAAATAAAAATAACATACATTGCTACATAATTATATAAGTAAACTATATTATTGAATACTTAATATTAAAAATACTTTTTTTTTTATTTATAAATGTACTCTAAACATACAATTGATACTATAAATCACACGCTTTTGAGGACCTGAGGTCGGGGTAAGCACAGGGTAAGTTTCAAAACAGGATCGTTCAATATATGTCAGAGGGTCAAGGGGAGAGCAATAGAAACCTAGCCCCGACAGCGTAGGAATTTTCTTTTTAAGCAACATGTGTGAGTTATAGTATCCTTATTTATTTTAAAGAGTTATCTTCGATGATTATAGTAATTAACCAATTTGGATTTTTAAAAAAAAAGTGTATACATCAGTCATAGATAGGTAAACCCAGCTGATGCTAGTAGGGAAATGGGCGGAAATTGTGCGTAACAAATTAACCGGTAGTTCAGATGTAGTGTCCTTGCGAGAAACCTTGAGCACGCGGATGGGGCTTAAGTGAGTGAGTCAGTTAAAAAAAGTGAAATAGACCCAATATTTAGATGGAAAAAAGATGAGATGGTACAGCGCACCAACCTAAATAGGAAGTATGCAGTAACTATCAGGAGTAGAGAGAGAGCACAGCAAGAAGCGACAACAGTCACTGGGAAACTTATACGATGCTTTACAGACGGTTCTAGACAGGACACAGGACTCACAGGAGGTGGTATATATGGATCCAGAGTCGCCATCCCGCTTGGATGCCATGCTACTGTTTCAAGCGGAGGTGATGGCGATCCTGAAATGCGCGTCTAGAAGAGAAGTAATGAACAGTGACGTGGAGGAGGTGAAAATCTCTGATAATGAAGGAGCACTTCAAGCACTTGCCAGCGCGGAAATCAGATCAAAGCTGGTAAGGGAGTGCGCAAATCAGCTAAACACCCTAGGAAACTGCAAGAATGTCGGGGATCCAGGGAAACGAGGAGGCAGACCGAATATCCAAGGAAGGTTCAAGTAAGCCCTTTATGGGACCAGAGCCAGTACCAGGAATATCATAAAAAGTGGACTAAAGATATTTTGGAGCATGCATGGAGAAAAAACCACATGCAGACAGTCGACGGGGGGAGTCCAAGGTGTTGAAAGCTGAACCTCAAAAGGAATGAGCTTCGGCAACTAACTGGAGTTCTCACAAGACACAGGACACCTACAGACTGTAGGAGTCAAGGACAGTGACATAGGGAAGAAGACGAGACGGCGGCACACTTCCTGGGTATATGCTCGGGATACGAGCGAACGAGATTCCACATCTTTGGTAAAGGAGGATTTTAGAAGATTGGACCACGAGAGCATTCTCAGGGATTAAGGAAACTGGGAGATTGGTTACTACAGGGAGGAAGGGATAAGAGCACTATATAGTCAAACTGAAAACATTGACTTATTTTTTGGTGTTTTTGAATAGTAGTTTTTGTAATGAGAACTAAATGTGGCTTCAATTAAGGGAAAGGCGGCAGTTGTGCCTGCGCCTACAGGACCTCTCTATGACTGAGTATATAGTTGCAAGAGGACTTCCATGTTCTATCTGCAGGGACTGGATGAGATGAGCTGCGCTGCGAGGGCCGAGGGAGGAGAAGATTAACATAATAATTAATCTCTCCTCTCTTCGGATCATGGTCGTCGTCTATAAGACCCATATCTGCGCAAAAAAAAGAAAGAAGTTAACAATTAAAAAATTTTTTTCGGTAAAACAAGCAATGTACTTCCCCAGAATTAATCTATTAATTTTTCGCTCCTCCTCCAAAACCAGTCGACCGTTAGCGTTAATATTCAACAGTCGACTTACATAGGGGCTCCTAAATCCTCATACTAACGTTTGTGTCGATACATTCATTCTATCGGCAGTTATTAGAGTTTTTGAGTCAAGCCTCTCCCCTAATCCCCCCCCCCTCCTCCCTTTGCTCGATTTGACTGAAAATCATTAGGTGTCATCCTTAGAGGGTTTTGGATATACATATAAAATTTTGTATCGATACATTCATTATATCAGTAGTTATAGTGTTCACAGACACACCTATTTTTTTTCATATTTGGGACGTCGAAAAACAAGAAATTCTGTTGAAAACCGATTACATAACTTCGCCTATACTTCGTATAGTTGAGGAAGTAAAAAAAACTGCCAAGTAACTGCATAAATCTTCCTCGCAAATATTTTTATCTTAATTGATAGGCATACGAGGTATTAATTTACTTATACAATTTTGAGTATTACAATCACTACTACATTAATACAATCACTACTCCGGCAGAGTATTTGTGTTAAGCCCTCCTTCCTCTTGGCTGATTCAACTGAAAATTAGGGTTCTGGATACACATTTTGTCTCGATACATTCATTCTTTCAGAAATTATATACACACATATATACAATTTTTTAAAAAAAATTTTGGTATGAGGGGTCGGAAAACATGAAATTTCGGTGAAAACTCAACATCGAACCCCTGACCGATATAACGTCCTCCATACTTCATATATCTGAGGATACAAGAAATTCTGAACAAATAATTATACTTGTATAAGAGAAAATATGGTTGGTATATTAGGACATGGGTAATCTGGATTCTATGTGGGTACTGCCTGACCACTGGATGTCCCAGATACTATCAGGTCACGGAGATTTCAACTCCAAGTTATTCTTCTTTAAGAGGAAGAACAACCCGAACTGTTCGTGCGGCGGAGTCGAGACTGCGGAGCATGTGGTCTTTGAATGTCCGCTGTTAGACGGGCCTAGGGTGGAGTTGATACGTGGGACAGACAGACGACCTACGGCAGCTGGTGACGGAAACCGGCTACCCAGTGTTCAGCCCCTGGCGCTTCACCGCACTACAGCCAGCTAGCGTCCCACTTTTATCCCGAGCTCTCTCGGCGCGCCGAAAAAATTAAGATGGGCTGGGAGTGACAGCCGATTGTCGCAGATGGACGGCGGCGGTCACTCCTAGTCGACCATAGCAACATAATTATTATATTTAAACTTGCTAGAAAAAAAAAAAAAAAAAAAAAGTCATATAGAACATGGGTGGTACAGGTTATAAACTAGGACTATGGTGGTACAAAAGGACCTGGATGGGTCCTCCTGATATCTTGGGACCTTCATGTACCATAAGAAATGAAGGTTCCAGATTACCTGTCGTAGTACCTTTCGTTGTCGAGCCAATCCTGGTACTTGTACCACCACTGTTCCCATTTGATGTAGTCCTGTAGGGTGAGGTCTCTCAGGTAGCCGTGCTCCTTATAGTACGTGTATCTGGTTCTAACATCGTCCCAAGAGCCCAGATCTCCCAGGCTGGACAAACTCCTAGACAAGACAATAGACAAATCATTCAGAATTAATTAATAGTTAATTTTTTTTAGGTTGAAATATAATTGAGATTCGATGTTATTAATAAAAAAAAAAAAAGGGGGAACACAAAAAAAAATTATTATTAACAATGTAAACATTACATATCAACAAATATAAATATAAATATACTCTAAATAAGCAGTGTATACAATGAAATAACTAGACATGTAAACAAAGGATTCTTATCTACAATTTAGAACCTGGACTGTTTCACTAAGAGGACCGACGGGACGGTCAACATTTTATTTCTTCGGATTTTTGACTTTCTTACTGTGGTTTACAGTTTTATGCTCTAATCCTATATTATCCGATGAAATAAAATGTTGACCCTCCCATCGGTCCTTTTAGTGAAACATTTTAGGTTCTCCTCCCATGGGGGATTATAAAAAAAAAATATCTAGTTGATATTATATCGTTTATATTGAGAACTAATTTTTTTTTAATGTTCCCCCTTCATTTTTACTTAGTTAATTCAGATAAAACATGAAAAGTATTCAAGGACGGCTGGGCACCAGGAGCCCCAATGGGGAACTATTACATTATTTATTTACGTTAAGCCATATGGTTTTTTTTTTTTGAAAAATAGTTATCATAATTTTTATTAAATTGAAAAATGTCTCTACTTATTATAAACGTATCTTGTATTATACACTCATATATTATGAAGTATTTATTTGTTCAGTTTTTATTAATTTCATTTTACTTTTTTCTAATAGTTTTATTATTACTACTAATCATAGGTGTGTTAGACTCAAGTAGTTATAAATTATATCTTAATGTATAAATTCTTTTGACGTATCCTATTACCATGTATTGGTTTAACGGAAATAAATTTATTATTATTATTATTATAAAGCCTTGAGGTGTGTGGTGAAAGTGTATGTGTTTTGTGTCTGATCGGTACTCATAATTCACTATCAAACATAAACACACATCTTCACTACAAACATCCACTCAAGTCATTATAAGGTCTTGAAGAAGGAAATAAATAGTTTCCGAAACGTGTGCCAAACACTGAGTTCTTTATTTACACGACAGAACTGCAACTTCCCCCAACATTAATACTTCGGTGAAATAATAATATAAACTATTTCATTCATTAAAATGTTTATTCAAGATATTTATATATACATTTTTCTGTGAAACCTAGACTTTCAACACAGAATACGAATAAAACGAGACATATAGTTCTGTGAGAGCCAAATTACACTTTCTAGCTCTTCGTACTTCTTGTACCGTTTTCTTCTTCTTTAAAAAAAAAAAAAAAAAAAAAGAAGAACGGAAGAATATTGAACAGGTGGCAGAAACGTGAGTTTTCTTAAGAATCTTGAAATATTCATTCTCTCAAAGAAGGAACAGAGTTTTCGGAAAATAAAGCATCGAATATCCGCCAATGGGCGTGATGCCACCGAGTGGACCTCCCACCGGTCCACCTAAAAATAAAACACAATATACTTTATAATATATTTATCAAGTCTTCATGTGATATTTGAAAATAGAGGTCGACTCAATAAATATATTCTGTAAAAAGAAAATATTGATAAAAAAATGATTAGTTAATTATTATGACTCATGCCCGGGCTTTAACTTCGAGGTCATATCGCCTACTACCAGAGCGCTCTTTTGTCACTCTGGTGGACATGAGCCCGACTCTACTGTGGGAGTCCTAAATTTTGCCTACCCTAAATTTTTTTTCACCTAGGGGCAGGGGTCTTTAACGAGTACCTGACATCGTACAGACTCGGGACCATCGCTTAACGTCCCATCCGAAGGACGGCGTGCTTAAGTTTATTTTACCTCCCAGATAAAATAAACTAAGGGCCTCGGTCGGGTTTGAACCCACGATCTTGAGCTCAGAAGGCAAGCACGCATACCACTGAGCTACCGGCGCCCTACAGAGATATTGTGAAACACTTATAGAAAATACTAAAAAAAACGAAAGTTTTTTTAAAATATTGTCTATTTCACAAGATACTTATATATAATATATGGGAGTATTTTCGGTATTGCTACCATCTTCAGTCACGACTTAACAAATATTAAATGGAAGTTCAACAAGTTTACAATCTAAATTGTCCCCCTTTTCAACCCCCACGAGTTTTTTTCCTGTCTCTTGTGGACGAGGACAGTCAAGTCTTAAAAATATGGAAAACTTTAAAAAATAAAATTTCGTCTTAAATTGAAATCTTAATATCAGAAAATTTTTGAAATACTATGTGCTGTATTAATATACAAATATATATAGCCGATTCGTTGACTCTAGCCGGAAGAACAAAAAAGCAGTATAAGACGGGCTGGGGACATCCACCAATCATTGGAGATAGGTCGACCGTTGGCTGCCCTCAGCCCGTCACACCCTCATATTCTTCTTTGATCCAGAGCTTTCTTGACGCACGACAGATAATGATGATGCGAATACTTTCCGAAACGTCTATAATTGTTATTTAAAAAAATTGACGGACCGTCTCCCCATACTCTGTTACCTTCGCCTCGCCCAACTCAGCCGAAACTGTTTTGCCCTTCAACTGGGTCACCCAACTCACCTTCTGGACAGTCCCTCTATTTTTGATATCCGGCCCCTCCGTGGTGATTTGGTAGCAGCCATGAGGAATCGTCTGGTCTGTCTGGATATAAATACTATATTAAATTCTAAATACAACTCCCTCTACCGATTGGTCAATGCTTTAGGGCCTCAGGAAAGCTATCTTTCATTAAACTGCCATATTGAAAAACTGCGACTTCTAGCTCAAATTCGTCTCCACAATAGCAACAGAAATTTTAGGATATTACTTGGAGGGCTTAGATATGAGTTTTGTCCTGAAAGTGTCTGCAGGCTCTGTACTTTAGACGAAAAGGACGACCTCATACACTTTTTGTTCTATTGTCCCTCTTTGTGTATCGCCAGGCAAACATTTCTCCACAATTATCTCACCAATAGACCAGAATATTACTCAGAAACATTTGTGCATATTTTAAATAATTTAGAAGCTAGAAAAACATACAATTTATTTTTATTTTTTACTATTGCTTTGAAAATAAAGAATTACTTAATTTAATTTGTTGCGTGAAAGATGGATATATATATTTATTTTATAAAAAAAAAAAAAAAAAAAAACACTCTTTGCCATAGAGGTTGTAATCTCTTGTGCAATAAAAGTTTATCTATCTATTAAAAAAATTTGTCGGAAAAATAATCAATTAAGTTGTCGCTCTCCCTCTAAAACCAAAGCGGGAGGAACCGCTCTCACCCCGCCGAGGACATTGGATATACTAGGGGTCTCGGTCTCATCCACTTAGATTCCTGGATACTAACGGTGGATAAGGAGGAGATGGAGGACTATCCATCTCCACAGTGAGCCTCTCTCCTGCTGTGATCCTCAGATTCCTGTGTTCTGAGTCTCTATCGACGGACCATTGTGCGATCCTTCCAAATCGCTCTGACAGACTCAGGCGGGGGCCTTTTGTCTCTGTTCCACTCGCCCCACTCGATGAGTCTGAGTCCGACTCCACTTTGATGAAGTGGGATCGATTCACCTTCAACAGAAAATATCACAAACAAATGGTAAATATTTCAGCTCCGAATTCTTCTTATTAAATCTGAATCATCAAAAAAGCGCAACTCGTTTAAGGAACTATTCTCAATGATAAGGTTATCAACACCACTTGATAGCTAAAAAAATTAATCGATTTCGTTCTCCCTCGAAAGCTAATCGACCATTTGGGCTAAAACTCAATATTTGACTTACAAAGTGGCTTCCGAGTTCTCATACTAAATTTTGTATCGATACATTCATTACGTCAGCAGTTATTGGGATTTTTGAGTTGAGCCCCTCTTCCCTTCGTCTCATTCCGCTGAAAATTGATAGGTGTCGTCCTTGAAGAAATCTAGTATCGATACATTCTTTCTATCGAGAGTTATCGTGTTCACAGGAACACAACAGACATTTTTTTTTTCATTTTTCGAATCAGAAGGTAGTAAAACATGAAATTCTGTTCAAAACTCAGCATATTTGTTTTGACCGATTACATAACTTCCCCTATACTTCGTATAATAAGTAGGCTTTTTTTCAAAAATATATACCTTACATTTCAATTATAATACACTGAAAAGTAGAAAATACAATTTTTCTTTCCACAGGCGAACGGTGGCAGAGATGGAAATTGATCAAAGCTTTCGACAAAATATAATATAGACAGATTATAAAAATCATCAATATAAAAAATACTATTGGGAGTACTTCCCAAAACGTCTATGAATCCATAGGATCTAAATCCAAACATAAATAGGAGAACAATACAACTGCCAAAACGAAGATTCTATCGGGAGTTATCGTGTCACAGACACAGAGAATTTTTTATTCTCCATTTTTGGAGGAATTTCTGGCAGATTACTTCCTCATATTCGTATAGCTGGAAAATAAAAAAATGGAAAAGAACTATTTTGGGGAATATTTTAGTTTATAACGTAAATTCTTATTGGCTGGCTAAGTTTCCAATACTCTTTATTGTTAATTCATAATTAGTATTGTTAATAATTACTTTGAGGACGGAGGCTTCTCTGGGTTTCTTCTTTTTGTTTCTTGATCGTGATCTGGGTAACGACCCTGAACGAGACCTAAGAAAAAAAAATAGATTAATAAAATTGGGATAACTTCATCTGAACGTTTATAGGGCTAAAAACATTATCATATATTATGTTACTTCTTGAAGATAATAGAAACTAAAACATTTAGTTATTTATTGTGATGAGGTCATATCGCCTACTACCAGAGAGCTCTTTCGTCGCTTTGGTAGACATGAGCCCGACTCTACAGAGGGAATCCTAAATGTTGCCGGGATTTGTGTTCCCTAGCATAGGGACCATCGCTTAACTTCCCATCTGAAGGCTAAGGGCTTGCGAACCCGCGACCTTAAGCTTAGTAGGCTGGCATTCTACCTCTGAGCTACCGGCGCCCTCTACAAACATTTAAACTTCAACGCAACATGTTTATGATAGAGGAAACACAAGGTTCCAAAACATCAAATACAAAAAACATTATTTGATTCATAGCTTTAATTTATTTATTTTCTTGACAGAATTTCTCCACAGATATCCCACCAACAATCTACTTTTGTGTTTGTCCGAATACATTTCTGAGATATGTATCGATATAGTGAAAAGCTCAATAAAATTGGTTTGAACGATAAAACTCACTTTTCTTCACGCCACTAAGGTAATATAATAGTTAGTTATTATGACTCATGCCCGGGCTTTAACTACGAGGTCATATCACCTACTACCAGAGCGCTCTTTCGTCACTCTCGTGGACATGAACCCGACTCTACTGTGGGAGTCCTAAGTTTTGCCTACCCTTTTTTTTTTTTTATTCACCTAGGGCAGGAGTCTTTAAAGAGTACCTGACATCGTAAAGGCTTAGGACCATCGCTTAACGTCCCATCCGAAGGACGGAGTGTTTTTTTTTAATTTTTTTTTGTTAATAAATAATTCACTAAAAGTTTATATTTTTAATATATGCTATATTTTTTTTATTATATTAATACAATATTGAGTTGCCGGATGATCGGCAGCTTGTGGGTTGCCCATGTCTGCTAGGTGCCTTTTAAAAAATCAAATTTATAGAGGTATTGGAAAGAAATGAAAATCCTAGATAGAGACGGATTAGCAGTATGTTTACATTTGAACGTTGTTGACTCTAAGAGTTAATGTCTGTTTAAGTATCTAAATTACAAGCTATTTTAATGTATATATTCTTATGACGTATCCTATTACCATGTTATGGTTTAACGGAAATAAAAATTATTATTATTATTATTGAATAGGAATCTTACCTAGATCTGGGTCGTACCACTCCTCTCCGGGCGTTGGCGGCCTTTCGCCGCTCGTGTTCTCGCTTGCCTCTCACTTTCCCTTCCCTGGCACACACTGAACAAGAGTCATTCGAACAGCTCGTTGAGGACTCGGAGGAACAGCTCTCAGACCGCTAACAACATCAAAACAGACAAATATTATTCAGAATGAAAGAATGCAAAATGATTACATTACATTAAGTTAATAAGAGCTAGTAAAATAATGTGGAATAGGATATATTCAAGTGAAATTAAGAGTTTGAAAACTAGCTCTGGTTCGTAATAAGGAACATTGAGAAGACAATTTCTTGTGACTTTCATCAACCGAAGAACATGTGGTCCTGTGTCCGCTGTGGGCCTAGGGTGGAGTTGATGAGCGGGACAAGATCATACCTGGGACTCGACCTACCATTTGTCGCCTCCTGGCGGAGAAAGAAGAAAGCCCTCTGACCCTGCAGGCACGCCAGTGGTCGCCCCGGCGCCCCAACGCACTAGTCAGCGAGCGCCCCCCTTTTATCCCGAGCTCTTTCGGCGCGCCAAAGAAATTAAAATGTGCTGGGAGTGACTACAGCAACAGGAAATTATTTTATTTTTTGCTTTATTTGAATAATAAACGCGTTAGGTCCTCCCCCCCCCAAAAAAAAAAAAAAAAAAAAAAAAAAAAACAGAAGCTATACGAAGTTTAAAGTCGGTCTGCTTTCTTATCCTCTGATTTCAAAAATGAAAAAAAAAAAAAGTCTAAGTCTTAGAAGACGATAACCGATATAATGAATGTATCAACATGATTTTTTATGTTATGTTTATGTTGTCAGAACCTTATAAGAACAATTCCTATTGTTTTTCAGGCAAATCGACAAAAGGGAAGGAAGTGGCTCAACAAAAAAAAAAAAAACTAAAAGGTGTTCTAATGAGTTTATCGGAACGGAGTAAATTCGGAACACCTTAACATATATTAATTTTCCGCGGAATCTGACGAAGGGAAGGGGAGAACAGATAATTGCCGATGTAAAGAATGGATCGACATTCGACATAAAATTTCATATTATTAGAATTAAAATTTTCAAAAGGATGAAATCTATTAATTTTAAGCAAAATGAGCCGAAGGGAAGGAGGTACAGAAGAGGGGGCTCAACTCAAAAACCTTAATGAATGAATTTATCGACACAAAATTGAGTAAGATGATTTAGAAGCCTCTATGTAAGTTAACAATTGATTTTTAGCCCAAACGGTCGATTGGTTTTGGAGGGGATGCGAAAAGTTAATTGATTAATTCGTCCTGGGGAAGTACATTTCTGGTGATTCACCACGACTTCTATTATTTGAGATTATGTTAACGAGAGAGAATACAAAAAAAAAAAAAAAAAAAAAGGACCAGCCGTTTTTTCTTCAAACAAAAAGACTGCAAAAAAGTGGATTTTAGGATTTCTTGAAAAAGATTTATCCGATCTACATAATTTGTTTTGGTGGCAATCGATATTTTGAAAAATCAAAAATTCTTACAGAGTTGTTATCAAATAACATCTCATAGTTTTTATAATATTAAAAAATAATAAATATCAATACTAATAATGAAAAGAGAATGAATCGACTGGTCCACTTTTAAATAAAGTGGTTCTTCCTTAAGGGGGCTCCACACGCAACGGAAAATCCGAAGGCATGCCTCAAGGCGCCGGGCCTTGAGGCGAACCTCTATGTGTGGAGGGAGAATTCTGTTGAGGTATTCCTGCGGATCTTACGTCTAGAGGCCGGAAATTTCAATACAAAATCTCATTCGTTTTGCCTCAAGGCCTCTCGTCTCAAGGCCGATCGGACCGTGTGGAGGGGTGGGAGGTAAGCCTCGAGGCGATTCAGTTGTACTCTAGTTGTGTTAGAAGAGGCCGTGTTTGATTAAATCCAGTTTTCACGTAAAATCATGGCCCGTGATAACATTCTGCCGTTGGTTCCAAAATCACATAGAATAAACTGATAATTTGCATCAACTATTGCCATTAAAACCAAACTGTGTTGGCCTTTATAGTTATAATACCGAGAGACGCTTCCATTCGGAGGAATTATGTTCACGTGTTTTCCATCAATACTTCCAAGGCAATGCGGAAAATTCCATTTATCCTCAAAGCCTTTCGCTATATTTTTCCAGTCCTCATAGGTTTTTGGAAACTGAAAACTGAATTAATAAAATAATAACATGAGAAAATTGTAATAATTATAATTATTATTAATATTTCATTAATTATAATTAATAACTAGTAACGTAATATCATTTTAATTTCTAGGAAACGATTCAACTGAAGGGATTACGGTATCCCACTTTGTATCCACATTCCGCCCTGAAGATGGTCAATAATTAGTACCTAGGAGTTGTATACATTTCTATACTTATACTTTAATTAAAAATAAAATAATGTTTGAATAATAAATGAGCTTAACTTACCTTCATATAATCGTCTCGAAGAACTTTGTAAATAGCTTTACAAGTTTCTGGTACAATCAAACTGAGAGCCTGTGGTGATATCGCAGTAGAAAATTTCAAATCTTCGTAGCATCTTCCAGTAGCCAGAAATCGTAATGTGGCACTCAATCTTTCATGAGGTGTAATTGCGGTCATCATTATGGTCAGATATGGGCGTATTTTTATTCGTTAATACGAATACGAATATTATTCACAGAACCTTATTTGTGAATACGAATATGAATTTTATTCACAGGACCCCCATCTGCGAATACGAATACAAATACATTCGTATTCGCATTTTCGAATACGAATACAATTGTATTTTCAGGTACGAGCACATATGAATACGAATATATTCGTATTCACAGCCAAAAAATATGAATACACTCGTATTCACACCCAAAAAATGTGAATACACTGATATTCACAGTCAAAAAATATGAATACACTCGTATTCACACTCAAAAAATGTGAATACACCGATATACTGGAGTGCCTTAAGGCTGGCCTTCGGATATTCCGTAGTGTGTGGAGACCCCCCACTATTTGGGTTCGCCTCAAGGCATGCCTTCGGATTTTCCGTTGCGTGTGGAGCCCCCTTTATACATAGATGGGTGAAACTTACCCTGCGAGGTGATAGAGCTCTTCTGGGCGGTGTCCTAGGAAGAGGCGACCTCCTTCTTCTTCTTGGACTCCTGGATCGTCTTGGACTTCTTGAGTTGCGCCTGGGGCTGCGAGGACTCCATGGCGACCTCGGACGAGGGCTTCTTGGAGACCTGGGTCTTGGAGAACGGGCCCGCTTTGGGGTCCTAGGTCGTGGAGTCCGGGACCTAGCTCCTCTTGGCGACCGGGACCTGGCGCCTCTTGGAGACCGGGACCTGGCGCCTCTTGGCGACCGGGATCTGGCACCTCTTGGCGACCGGGATCTGGCACCTCTTGGCGACCGGGACCTGGCTCCTCGGGGAGATCGCGGTCGGGGAGTTCTGGGTCGTGGAGTCCGAGGTCGTGGTGTTCGTGACCGGGACTTAGCTGCCTTTGGACTAGAGCTTGGTGACCTGGACTTGGAGCCAGACTCTGATGAGGCTGGTGTCTTTTTCTTCTCTCCACTTCCGTGGTACAGCTCTTTGTATCCGCTATGCCGCCATCTGCTACGGCCAATAAACCATATTAGTGATAAAACAAAAAAAAAATCAGAAAGAAAAACTTAATTATCCATGAAAGTGCAATATGAAAAAATTAATAAAATAACAAAATGCTATCCAATCCTATGTATATATGGTCGTCCAATCGAAGAATTGGGCGGATCATGATGTGCCTGGGCATTTCGTAAAGTGCCGCCATTTCATGATAATGCCCTATTGTGTAGCGGTCATATCATGAAATAGTTGCATTTTACGCCGCTAGTGCCGCCGTCTCCGCACTCTCCGCTTTGTGGACGGCGACATATAGATAGCTCTAGAGGGCGCCGGTAGCTCTGTGGTATGCTTGTCTTCTGAGCTCAAGAACGTGGGTTCGAAACCCGACCGAGGCCCTTAGTTCATTTTATCTGGGAGGTAAAATAAACTTAAGCACGCCTTCCTTCGGATGGGACGTTAAGCAGTGGTCCCGAGCCTGTACGATGTCAGGTACTCGTTAAAGACCCCCCCTGCCCTAGGTGAATAAAAATTTAGGGTAGACAAAATTTAGGACTCCCACATTAGAGTCGGGCTCATGTTCACCAGAGTGAAGAAAGAGCGCTCTGGTAGTAGGCGATATGACCTCGTAGTTAAAGCCCGAGCATGAATTCCAATAACTAACTCTGTGAATCAAGTTGTAGTGAAATTGATTATTAACCTGTCAGGATCCTTCTCCTCAGCCTCCAGCAGTTTCTTGTTCCAGTAGGCACTCTGGGTACCCTCTTTCCGTGCCTTCTTCATGACACTGTCCAGTTCTCGGTTCCGTCGTGGAGGAGTACCACCTTACAGGCAGGATAGACAAAAATAATATTAAGGGGTAGTCCCAATACAGAAATACAAAACACTATTCTAGACTAGAGCACATAAATAATGAATAGTCATAATAAAATAAAAAATTGTTGCCAAAGACAAATGTTGAAGAGATATAACAGAAATTAATTTACATCTGTACAATAATAGTTATTAAATTTTGCTTCCAGCCCAAAATGAAAATTGTATAAATAATATAAATTAAATAAATTCATGAAATTCGAAATGGCTAGGATTTAAACGCACAGTAAAATGCAACACTGTAAATAAAATAATCCAATAACTAAAAATGTATTGCCTAGTAAGTTAATCCAATAACGCGGTTAATAAGGCTCAGTAGAAAATTTCAGGACACTCGTTAAAATATTTCAATTCCCAGTAAGAAAAATTAAAGACTAATGCCGCGTTTACACTATGTAGCAAAACAGCTATGTAGCTGAGCCACAAGTTTTTGAAAACGCCACCCGAAAACAGCTAAATAGTTCGGCTTTATAGTTCAATTCAAGAGCTATATAGCTGGAAATGAGTTCCCATCGGTTGTCGGTAGGATCAAAGAGAACTATGCAGCTGAGCTATATAGCCGGCCTGGAAGCGCGTTTTTTGTTGTAGTACAGCTATATAGCTGGAAATGAGTTCCCATCGGTTGTCGGTAAGATCAAAGGGAACTATGCAGCTGAGCTATACAGCCGGCCTGGAAGCGCGTTTTTTGTTGTAGTACAGCTATACAGCTGTCGCCCGAAGACGCTCGTCAGTCGTGTGCTTGCCATCTCGAAGTAAACTGGTTGATCTCATCAAGTACACGCTCATACAGCTGCTACAGATACACAACGAAACGTTTTTAGCCATAGCTACATAGTGTAAACGCGGCATTAGATTTAAAATGCACAGTACAAAGTTTACTGAGTAAATCCAGTTGATACATCCGAAAAAATAAACCACTAACTCCCGCCAGTCCTTTTAGTGAAACAGTCCAGGTTTTCCTGAAGTACAGAAACCACATGGGGGAGAATAAAAAAAATATGTAATTGCGAACAGGATAATTTATTTACTGTGAATACATCCTTCTTACCGTGAGTTTCTTTTTTCTACTATTCGTTTAATTTTTTTAACGTGTTATAAATTTATTACTCTGATTACTCTTAAAAATTGTAAATGTGAATTAATTTTGTAACTGTGAATAATATGTTTTCTACTGAACTTTAATTACTGTGCACAACTTTTTGCTACTGCAGGGATTCGAAATGAAGATGTCACATGTGCACGAAATCGGACAAAAATTGAGACCACTTAAAATTCGGGTACCGCAAGATACCGCTTAAATTTATGATGTAATCAAAAATCTTTTCAAATAAAAGTTGTAGAGAAAATAGAAAGGCACATTTTATACGAAATACGATTTTTCGCAATTTGACCGATTTGCGAGATAAATGTCGAAAATCATGCTAAAATGTGGTTTTGAAACAATTTCTTTTAGACGTTTGCTTGATTTAGAAGTAATTCTGTCGGAAAATTAGTTTTCACCGAAAAGTTCCTTAAAAAATTTCGCTAGAAAATATTTTTAAGTAATATTTAAATTGTAAAATATATAATTTTAAAATATGGTTTATACACCATTGCGCAGCTTTCTTATACCAACTTCTTTTGTACAGATCTACCCTCCCCTCTCTCAAATTAACTTCATACTGGAAATACTGACTGTAAAAAAGTCACTCTCAGAATCTTGCTGTACAATGAAAACCACTGGGGCCAACACGTTGATATGCAGGGTGTTCATTTTATCTTGACCCAGGTAAATAACTCGAAAAATAATGATTTTCTCAAAAAAAAGCTTGAGACAAAAAATGTAGAGTAGAATTGACCGCATTATTTGCTGTAATCTAATTTTTAAACAAATACAATTTTTCAACGTTTTATGTATTTCAAAAAAAAAATGTTTGACCGTCAACCAATTTTTTTTTTGCATATTTAGATTCCTGGGGAAAAAATAAGGGGAGGTTAAATGAGACATTTTTTTGTTAGACCAATATTAATGAATTTTATTGTAGTAAATGTTCGAACTGATGTCCTGCAACTTCAATACATTTATCGAAGTTGTTCTGGAAAATTTCTAGGTTCTAGGATTTCAGTTGGTAGTGTTCATAAAATATTGAAGAACCATAAATTCCACCCTTACCATATTTCTCTTCATCAAGCTCTATCTGGTGAAGATTTTAATATCTTTGTTATATTCTGTCAGTGGGCGCGTGAACGAGTTCAAGTTAATTGTGATTTTTTTTCGGTACACAATGTTTTCAGACGAATCAACTTTCATCAATATTGGATTAGTAAATAGGCATAATATGCATTACTGGAGTGCAGAAAATCCTGGTTTCATCAAAAGAATAAACATCCATGGTCAGTTAATGTATGGGCTGGAATCATCAAGGACAAAGTAATTGGTCCCTTTTTTATCGACGGAAATTTAAATGGTCAGAAATATCAAGACTTTTTTAATAGGGAATTACCTTGAGCAATTTTCCAGAACAACTTCGATAAATGTATTGAAGTTGCAGGACATCAGTTTGAACATTTACTACAATAAAATTCATTTATCAGGTTTAATCAGGTCTCTAAGCCATCTAACATCAAGCGTATCCAGTCCTTCCAATCCAAAGTCCTAAGAACAATTGTCGATGCTCCCTTCTATGTGTCCAACCTTACCCTCCATAATGACCTTAAAATCCCCTATGTTATTGACCTCATCAAGTCCCGCTTCTCCAAATTCCATTCTAACCTTTCTTCCCATGTCAATCCAGTTGCTCGACTCTTGTCATCCCATTCCCATCCAGATAATCCCCCCCGAAGACTGAGGCGGCGCTGACTCAGAGACCTGCTATTGTAGCAAACATATTTAGGGAGTGCCGGTGATGACCAGCTTCTCCACTCATGTAATCCTCTTACCTTCAACTCTCCTTTCCTTCTTAGCCTGCCTCCACTGCTGGACAGTAATTCTTTATTTAAAGAATTTAAAAAATACAATATTGGTATAACAAAAAAATGTCTCATTTAACCTTCCCTTAATTTTTACCCAAGAATCTAAATATGCAAAAAAATAATAGGTTGACAGTCAAACAAATTTTTTTTTTCTAATTCATGAAAAAAGTTAAAAATTTTCATTTGTTTAAAAATTAGATTACAGTAAATAATGCTGTCAATTCTACTCTACATTTTTTGTCTCAAGCTTTTTCTGAGAAAATCATTATTTTTCGAGTTATTTACCTGGGTCAAGATAAAATGAGCACCCTATATATTACTCCATCAACGCCAGTATGAAATAAATTCCAGAGGGGGGGGGGGGGGGGGGGAAGAGTGACCTGTATAAAAGTGGTTGGTATAATAAAATTATTATGGCCACATCCACTCTCTGCATTTCATAATAAGAGTACAACATACCTTTAGATCTACCGTTGCGACTTGAAGAATAAGTATCCATTCGTAGACGAGAAGATTTCGGTGAAGAGTCTCTCGTTGGACGTCGAGACATTCTGAAAAAAAAAAAAAAATAATAATAATAATAATTAAAAATAAATTAACTCAACATTTTAGATGCAAACAGTTTTATTTATTGACTTTTATTTTTAATCTTTTGTTAAATCAACTTTATATTCGTTGTTAGGAACATCAGAAATCACTAAATTTGATTTCAAAGTAGAGACAATAGGCGTATGGTAAGAGAAATAAGAAATGTAGGTTTCTGAACGCGAGAGAATAGAGAAAGAAAAAGGGACGCTGTTCAGGCGTACACTCACCTTTGTGATTATCAGTAGATTGGGTATTAATAAGAAACGTTGTTCCTCCGAACATGATGCAACACTTGTTATTTCTGAACTTAATTTAATCTTTTTGGACAACGGTCCTGGACCATTATTCTCATATTCAGAGTCTGTATCAGTTCTACTAGCCCGCACAACGGGGTGAGTGAAGCGGGAGAGTGACGTGAGGAGAGGGGGGGGGAGCGCTCCCCTCTACTAGCCCGCACAACGGGGTGAGTGAAGCCGGAGAGTGACCTGAGAGAGGTGGGGTGGGGAGCGCTCCCCTCTACTAGCCCGCACAACGGGGTGAGTGAAGCGGGAGAGTTACCTGAGGAGAGAGGTGGGGTGGGGAGCACTCCCCTCTACTAGCCCGCACAACGGGGTGAGTGAAGCGGGAGAGTGACCTGAGAGAGGTGGGGTGGGGAGCGCTCCCCTCTACTAGCCCGCTCAACGATCCCCAACTGCCACTCTCAAAATTCAAAAACAGAAATGCTTTCTCACAGCCCTGTGCGCGAACCACTCATTCGATTTCGTCCAAATTTGGATGTAGGGTCTTTAATCGGTACCCTCACAGTTTATACACTTTGTTTTCAAAAAATGACACTTTGAACCACTTTTTTGGGGGGCGAACTAGAAACTGGTGCTGAGCGGGTCTGGGAGGTGTTCAGTGCGTTACACAATTTCCTAACACATTTACCAGCTTAGTCCCCAAGTTGCCCAGTGTACGTAAAGAAGTTTCACTTCAAAAAGACACAAATTAGAGTACACTCTTATATGGATGTATTCGTGCGAGAAGACAGGTGAAAATTAAGGTCCCAGCTCTCTAGCTCAGACTCCAGGGTGACAAAAGAAATCGCAATATAAAATTATAAATGTATATGTTTCCAGGTCCAAAAAAAACCCTAACATTTCTTCATGTTAGTTCTTACCAAATCAAATAAATAATATTGCCTAATTTCACAAAAATATATACATATAATGTACAGGTTATCTCCAACAATGTAAGCCGAAATGGGTACACATTATTATTAGTTAGTGTGACTCATGCCCGGGCTTTAACTACATATCGCCTACTACCAGAGATCACTCTTTCGTCGCTCTGATGGACATGAGCCCGACTCTGCTATGGGAGTCCTAAATTTTGAAATTCCAGGCCCATAATATTACACCCAGATATATAATTTCTAAGAGAGATTGTACAATGTTCTGTTTCTCCATAAAATCATCAATAGCTCTTATACCTACAAATATTTCCCAATAAAAATTATACTTTGCGTATATTTTCATCCAAAATGATACGTTTAAAAAACAAGAAAAATACAAATCGCTGAACACGATGAAAATATGCAAGCCATGAAGCGGATAATCTAATACAAAGTAAGAATCGCTGTTGACAATAATGTACAACTGAAACAAAAGGTAAAATGTAATCAATATTCAGCACTGTTAAAAATAAAATAAATAAATATTCTGAGAAATCATTTAATTATCCTATATTTGTAGAACAATAAGTGCTATAAAATAAAAGACAAAATTATAAAGAAAACCATACCTCATTTGAAGTCCGATTCAGGTACGAAATGAACGAAACGAACCGAAATTATTCTCATCAGCACGGCTCCGAACCGTTCGCGCAAAGCAGCTTTCATTTTATCGAAGGCTACTATAGGGCTAAGCTCAAACATTAATTAAAATATTAAAAATTTGAAAACAAAATATTTTTGAAACATAGACACTATAGCAGCCTTTGACGATAATATTTAAAATATATATGAGGAGGAGGAAACGAAGCGAACTGTGACCCTCTATGAATTTTTTGATAAAAAAATAGAATTTTGAAAGTAAACATACATTCAAAAAATGTACGTAATAGTTCCACTAAGAAATCTATTATTTATCTCAAACTGATAGAGGGCTTGAATCCGTACCTCGTCTTGAACCGGTTCACGGAGGTTGAAATTCCGAACCGATCATTTTTTTTCGGAACTCGATTCGCTTAAGCGTACAAAGGAATACGCCACAACCGAAAGTATAAAAAAGCATTACCGTCGCGATAATTCGCACGATTTCTCTTTTCAACTTACATTCACGTCTCGTCACTAAACTTTTTGTAATGATGATCTTATCTTGTATCTTGTAGCCGTATGAAATTCACAACTGACGAAAAAAAATTTCAGATTCCTGGGCTTGGGTAGCAACTGGACTCCTTTGAAGGCTCTTCACCTATAATAATAATTTCAAAATAATTACACCCATGGAATACTAATAGAGCAGATTAATAATAATTAAAAATGTTTTACATCTTACCAAGATCTTCTTGAATAAAAAAACACAAGTAAAAGATAAAATATCCGCACTATTTTATTGACCCGAATAACATACCCCCACCAATGGAACTAGAATGTGTCGTTCATGAAAGTAGTTCAGTTGAACTAGTCAGTAAAGTGAACAAGAATGAATATGTTCAGTTAGTGAACGAAATTGTTCTTTGAATCGGAAAAAAATTAAACTCTCAAAATAATATGTAATTAAACATTGGATTATCAGTCACTTGGCGTATTTATTTTCCGCTTCATGCAAAACGTAATAAAACAGAAAAAAATGTTAAAAAGATTTATATAAAAAAATGAAAATGTGTAGGTAAAAAGTTAACGCTACGTGTCTCTACACGTACTAATAACTTTCTCGACACTTTTCATAGAAATATGTGGAACTTTCTGTACAAATAATGTTATAATAGCGAGGGAGGGAGAAGAGAAGGACTATGATATTTAAAACTATAATAATTAAATTTAGAAAGAGAAAATTAGACACTTTCATGGTATTTTATTTATATACAGCCATAAATCCATCAATTTAATCTCAAGTAGAATTATTTGATTTAAAAAAAATATTATTAAACTATCAATCAGATCCTTTTTACAAATTTCGTTCACTGAACTCATCGGTTACTTTTTACTGAGCCATGAACGACCGAACAAGTTCATCTAACTGAACTTATCTTTCTAAACATAACTAATTTAACAAACAATACGGATAACCTGTTGTGGCTCGAGATGGTTTTTTTCTATTGACATTTGTAATAATCAAGTTGAGGGGAATTCATTATGTTTTATCAACTTACAATGCAGTAGGTTTGAAATTTTCATTAAAATAATTAAGCGTTTGTGTTCCCTGTTTGATATGTTTGTTTACGTTATACCATTATAGAATGTCTCCAAAATATAGAAAAACTAATGTCAATTTTCTTGTTTTTTCAAGAAACAGTGAACAATTTTCATAGTTAATATATCTTTTTCGTGAAATATTACTTTCGGTTTTTAAACATGCTACAATATTGTGACATCTTGAAATTATATACTTTTTTCTGAATGTTTGGCTTGATTGATAGGCTAGCAGGTTAGTATTTTTTTTTAATTTAAAAAATGTATTTATTTTTAAAATATGGTTTAGTTGTATCATGTTAATTTTAATGTTCTAGGATGCTGGAAGATGGGCTGTGTTACAAGCAAGAAAGATATCAACGATTTGCACCCAAATATTTTTCAAGTAATATGTAGTTTTATTAACTTTCAATGTCAGATATTCTTAAAAGTTTATTCAACTCATTTTTTGTATTCGTCACATTGTGAAGTTAATGAGAAGAAAATATTGTTATATACTGACAATTGTAACATAAGACAGGGTCTCATTGAATTCAATGTTAACCATTTCCTCAGAATCAACAGTTTTCGGATGTGTACGTGTGTAAACAAACTTCGCATTCTGTATAGTTCTTCTTGGGATTTGCAGTAAACGAATCTTTCACCTTAACTTAGTTTTGGACAAAAATTGAGAGCAACTTCATTCGAGAGCTTTACAACATTTTCAAAAATGTCTCCTATAAATTGTTTATTATTAATGGTAAAGACAATATAAATCGTAGAGTTATATATTATGACTCATGCCCGGTCTACAACTAGGTCGCCTATTGTCACTGGTGGACATGAACCCGACTCTACTGTGGCTCCTATCTTTGAGTACCTGACGTACAGGCTCGGGACCATATGAAGGTCGGCGTGGTCGTTTTTTTCACCTCCCAGATAGGGGAAAAAAAAAATGTAGAGGCAGTTTTTATATGTTTAAATTGCTTTTACTTATAGTATAAGAGGTATTGTGATGGAGTTTTCAACGTAATTCCACGTTTCAATTTCCCCATAAAATGTTTTGATTATTTTCGCGATGATGTCTGTGTGTACTTATGTGATTGGAACATTCAAACTCAAAAACGATTTTAGCATTGAACTTGATATTTAAGATGAAGAGCAACTTGCAAGGAGACCTTACAGTGTGTGGGTCGCCGATTTCAATTAAACTTTTTCTCGTGTCGAAAAATAGTAGTTACGTGTCCGAGCGTTCGTGCCAATGAGCTTTCTGAACAAAGGAAAAAAAAAAAAAAAACGCACGAAAATGGCCAAAAATTGCGTTCACAAAGCTGCCACTGCTCCTAGCTCCCTTGATCAGTTTCAATGAAATTTTCAGGGATGTTTAAAAAATATTAGACACTTGTATAGGGATTTGTCCCAGGATGGCCAGAATAAAATATTCAATACGAGGGTTTACTCTGCTACTAAGGAGGGCCAAAAATCAACTACAGTATTGATCGATAAATAGTTTCCAAAATTTAATTTTTCTCCTCAAAAAACCCTCATATTATCGAGTATTTTACATTTTAATAAAGCAACAAGCGTGCAATTGCTTCAAAACAGGGCGTTTTTCTTAACGTGATTTTCGAGCGATAACGCAGAACGATTTTACTGCCATTTGACCTCTAACAATAAGTCTCCTCAAACATAAAAACTAGGGTATTTTTTAGTAGTTTTAAAATATTATGAAATTTCATAATGCACTGTACAGAATATTGTTTTTTTTTTTAAGAAAAACGCAATTTTTGGAAAGAAGCGTGCAAGTTGGTTTATTGAAATCTGAAATACTTGATAATATGAGGGTTTTTTGAGGTGAGAAATTAAAGTTTGGAAACCATTTATCGATTAATACATCCTGTAGTTGATTTTTAGCCCTCCATAATGGCAGAGTACACCCTCATATTGAATATTTTATTCTGGGCATCCTGGGGTTAATTTGGACAAACCCCTATACAAGAGTCTAATATTTTTTGATGTACAAACATCCCTGAAAATTTCATTAAATTGATTAAGGAAGCTAGGAGTAGTGGCAGCTTTGTGAAATTTTTGGCCATTTTAGCTCCTAAATTTTTTTTCCTTTGCTCAGAAGGCTCATTGCCATGATCGCTCGGACAAGTAACGACTATTTTTCTATGTAGAAACTCGAGAAAAAAAGTTTCATTGAAAACGGCCATACACTGTAAGGTCCCTTGTTAGATATAGATTTTGGCCGAAATCTGACAAAAATTGTGACCACTTTACTTTGGGGCCTAAGAATGTCACTCAGAATTACGCTGTACAATGAAACAAAACTGCTGAGGCCAACACATCACTTTCATATATACACAGTGATCTTAGTATGTAATGAATTTGAGAGATGAGACGAAGAGTGATCTGTACCCACGTGGTTGGTATAAGAAAGTCATATAGTACCTTTTATTTATTTATTTTCAGGTGAGCAATGTTGACGATCTTGGAAATCGGTTGAGTTCGGGTCAGTTGGAGGTAAACGAAACGGAATTGGTTCTGTACCAGAGAGGGAAGTCTCCGGTTCGGTGGCCCCTCAAGACTCTTCGTCGGTATGGCTACGATGGACAAGTGTTCAGCTTCGAGACAGGGCGCAGATGTCCCACTGGGCCTGGCATTTATGCCTTCAGTTGTCGTCGTGCGGACAAATTGTTCAATTTTTTCCAATCACACGTTCAGGTAGCTAGTAAAATAGAAGTTCTCACTTGTATTTTTATATATTGTATATCATAAAAAAAAAAGTATGTTTTTTAAAATATTGTCTTTTTCACAAAATATATTTTCATATATTCTAGCTCACTTTTTGAGGAAAACGCTAACTCTCTCAACTTTTTTTCGATTTTTTTTTAAATTATAAATTTACAAACTTACTTTTTTTTTTTGAATTCATAATCGTGGAAGAACCAAATAGCCCTTTTATATTTAGTTGGAAATTTTTAACGACCATAAATATTAAAATTTGGAAAATTTTAATATTTTCTTATTTATAAATACCTTTTAAGGTTTTTCCATCCACATTGGTAACGGTACACATCGTATTCGAGAATTCATAGTTGCGCCCGAGAATTTAAATTTAATTAAAACTGTTACGATGAAGTGTGGTATTTTACGGTTGTAAATATTTATACAATATAAAGATTAAAACAATAAAACTCAGACAATTGTTTTCTTTTAAGAAAAAAAAAAGACAGAGTTAAATTTTTAAATAGAGTTTGTGTCTGCGGAAAGTCATAAATCAAAACCTGTTACCTGTTGTTGAACCCTTCAAAAGTAAAAGTGCAGTATGGTTGGAGGGTGTGTAATTGAAACCTGCTCAATTCGCGAAAATATATAAAAGGCAGTCTTGAACTATGTAATAATATAAAATATGTGCTTATAACTAACGATTTAAATTAATTTGTGCGGAAAATACGAAAAAAAACTATAATATTTACTTAGAAAATCGACGCAAAATTAATGAAGAATCGATTAAAAAAAAGTAAAAGAAATAACGAAAAAAAAAAAAAAGAAAAAGAGATTAAGAAGTTGATAAGGTCCATGAAAAAATTGAACATTGAATTTTTCTAATATTTGAAACAGAAGAAAAACGTAAAATGATTAAGAAATTGTAAGATGAAGCGAATGAAAGATTAAGCCTTTTTTTTATAAAATCTAAAAATATGAATGAAATTATTATTTCTCAAACAATGTTTGAATCGGCAAGACGATGAATGGAAGGGGAGGACGAAAAAAATTTAGCAAAAAAAGACATTTTTGACCAAATATATAAAAAACAAAAATATATATTATATATTATCAACTAAAAAAAAAAAATAGGTTGCGAGTAAATTTAAACCTAAAAAAATATTAGAACTGTTTAATTCTAATTTACGATTGTTAAAAATATTTGTATATAGTAAAATTATGATTGTAAAAAAAATGTATACAGCCCAATTTAAAGTATATATTATAAATATAAAATTATTAATAAAATCAATTCTTAATGACAGAAACATGCCTATACATTTTTGTTGGATTATTTTCATTGACATTATACAATAGAATATAAATTTCATTACGTTTTAAATATATTTTTTATTTAATAATATGTTTCACATAAATTTTACTTATTATGTTTCTTTTATCACTTTTTATTAGAAAATGTTTACTTATTCTTACTCATGCGCCAAACCCTGGCCTTATACAATTCATTTCTTTACTTAAAATTAATATCCATTAATTTTGGATATTTCGAAGTATCATTTTGTATTATGCTTAACGTATATGATTGGGTCAGAATAAATTTCATCTGTGTCAATCTAGTGTTAAAAAAAAAAAAGAACTTTTATATTGTCTAATCCACAAAAATATAGTTAGGGAGTTATCATGACTCATGCCCGGGTTTGTTCACTGTCTACATGTCGTTTTTTCTCTCCATGCCTTCTATTATTTTGGCTAAATTACTTTAATTGTTAACTTATGTTGATAGAGTTCAATTTTTAATATGTTTTGTGTACTTGATTCTAGGTGCGAGGTGAAGAGAGTGGTTCGCGCCATGAGTCAGGAACCCCGGGAAGTACCCGTCCTGGAGACTATCTGGAGCCTCGACCTCGGATCTCTGTACACAATGGCGCTAGCAGTCGTCTCAGCAGCGTTGGCAGCAGTAATGCCTCTCCCTCTCCACCTCCCTTATATGCCAATGATATATACAGGTAACGTTGTTAAATTTGTGTGAGCATGCGCAGTTATTTTGCACTCTTGTATCACAGTCGTTGATAATTATTCCGAATCGGGCCTACACCCCAAATCGTGCTCAATTTTTTTTTAGTAATTGCATAACCAGCAGCAACATGAAAACAATAATATTAAGTCGGGGGAATATATATATATTTTCCTTCCCCCGACTTAATATTATTGTTTTCATGTTGCTGCTGGTTATGCAATTACTAAAAAAAAATTGATCACGATTTGGGTTGTAGGCCCGATTCGGAATAATTATCAACGACTGTTATATATATATATTATTATAATATACCTCCAGACGTTAGTCTATTATAATATATATATATATACATATAGTATATGTATATATATATATATTATATATATATATATATATATATATATATATATATATATATATATATATACATATACAGTAGAACCTCGATTATCCGGGGTAATGGGGGGGGGGGGGGGGGGGGAATAGAGAGAGGTTGCACGGATAAATGAAAACCACGGTTAATCGAGACACTTTTTATTTAACGAATTACATACATATTATGTGTTACGTCATGTTATAACGGGCTTGAAATATGAAGTAATCCTTCTTTGTTTTTTGCGGTTCTTCAGTTCTAATTTTTCTCAAATTCATGACGTCATGGAAGTCAAACTTTTCCTGTTGGCAGAAGTTGAGGAGGACATGAACTGCTTCCATTGCTTGACTTGTCTGAATGTTTTCTTCTTTAACGCCAAAACTGTCATCATTGTCACTCTCATCGTACTCTGAATCAGCCTCGCAAGTTTCTATGAACCTATACTTACTGCTTACACACCACGTTTAATCGAAGTTCTACTGTATATAGTTCATAAAAAAAATTTATTTCTCAATATAAACGATATAATATGTCAACTATTCTTTATATTTTAGTTAATATTCAATGAAATAATCTAGGATTAGAGCATAAAACTGTAAACCACAGTAAGAATTTCAAAAATCCAGTTGATGTATCCGAAGAAATAACATGTTGACCCTCCCATCGGTCCTTTTAGTGGAACAGTCCAGGTTCTCCTGATATAGAGAAACCCCATGGGGGAGCATAAAAAAAATACACAACTAAGTATATCGTTTATATATAGAAATAATTTTTTTGTATGTATTCGTAATTTAAGCTTACATTATGTTTACATAATATATTATTATAAAATATTTTTAAAAATATTTTATCTGGCATCTGGTGGTTTTTTACTTTCTTATATATATATATATATATATATATATATATATATATATATATATATATATATATAGTATAAGGAAGTATTGCAATCGTGCGATAATCCGAGATCGAGGTTTCAACTGATTTTCACGTTTCAATGTCCTCTGAATACGTTTTAATAATTTTCGCGACGATGTCTGTGTTTGTGTGATTGAAAAATTGTAAGCTCTCTACCGCAAAAACGATTGTAGCTATGAGCTTGAAATTTGGAATGAAGGGATCACATGTTCTAACTTGAACGTAAAGAATGTAAACTAAATGTCTATAAGGAATATATACATTTTAAATCGTAACTCTTAACAACGAACTTTAAAATATGGTTAAGTATTATTATGTGATGTGGACATTATAGGATTTTTTTATACCATCAACGCTTACAGATCACTCTCTCTCCCCCTCTCCTTTCAAAATCATTTCATTTTGTCTCTTTGTACAGCGTTATCTTGAGAGTAGACATTCTTATACCTCAGTAATGCCAATATGAAATAATTTTGAGAAGAGGGAAGGAGAGTGATCTGTAGGCTGGTTGGTATAAGAAAGTCCTGTATTGGCCACATCACAATTTTATATTTATTCCAAATTTTTAAATTGTTATTAAATTCTCCATGTGATTATTCGCACACTGAATACTCTAAATGTGTTGTTCAGGATCTCGATGGACGAAGTGGCAGTATCCCCGACCATGTCCGGTGAATCCGAAGAGGAGACCCTATCTCCACTGTACATGAACGTAGGCGGCCTTGGAGCAACCAATCCAGTTGAAGAAGAACCTGAGGAAGATACAGAAGAAGAAAAACACTGTTATGAAAACCTCACCCCAGGACAAGTACCAAGACCTGTCTCTCTACTCGTGCCCAGTTCCAGTAGATCGTCACAGTTGCAACCTCCAGACGTTAGTCTTCTCCAGGAACCACAACCAGGCTCTCCTGTTAACTATATCCAACTGGAGCTAGTGCCGCCTCCCTCACCGCCTCCAGCTCCTCCAGTCGGTCCCACAGGGACTCCTCAGGCCCCAACTGAGGGCTATGCCACTATCGACTTTGACAAGACGGTTGCTCTCTCCAATTCGGTGAATCCGACAGCTTTTGACAATGAGGGCTGTCGAAGAACCCGACATAACTCCTCCACTCCACGACAGAGCACCTCCTTATCCGACTGAGGCCAAAGGTTTTCCATATTTTTATTTTTTTTGTACCAAAAGGCTTTTTTTTCAGACATCGACATCATATTTTATTATTTTTGGTTGTGTAAGGAGATTTTGAATTCATATATAATACATTCATCACATCATTACTTCTCCCCATTTATTTAGCATCAGTACCTGAAATATTTTACATAAAATCAACGAAAATAACATAGTATGTTTGTCAGTACAATAATAGTTAGTTATTGTAACCTGGTGTGAGAGACTGGTTCAAAACTAAGAGAAATAGCTGTCCTGTAGGAGATATATTGTATTATTATTATTATTATTATTTTTTGCTAGTTATATAAATATTCATTATATGGATTTTAACTATTTTATTTTTAAAAATTTATTTATTTACATTTATTACATTTTATGACAAAACTTCCTTTGGCTGTAAAGTGAATTTTATACTAGTTATTTTTGTTGATTGTTTGTAAAATATTTCAGATACTGATGATGAAACGTCCTATAATTGCTAATAAAAAAAAAAGTAATACAATAAATTAGGATAAATTAGGAAAAGTAATGTTGTGATGAATGTATTATATATCAAATTTTATGTATTGTAAATTGCCATTTTCCGAAGCAGGGAAAGCAGTGTGAATGAACCTGTAAGGAAATATATTTCTAAGTGATTATACGTTATACACTCTTCTTCCGATTTTCTGGGGGTGAATCACAATCGATTTGTGACCTAATCGGTTTTTTTTGTGCCGATGAAAATTTTTAACACAACCTAACGCAAATAAAGAAAGCCCTCCGCAAAAACTCTTTGATGAATAAATATTTCTCAACCCTGGGATTCTAAGAGTCCTCATAATTTAACCTCATTAACCTATATTTTTAAAGAAAAGCACCCTTGTTAATTTTAGCCTTTCGGTTAACCGTGATTTTTCTGTATCCGAGGTTTTCATCCTCATTACCCCGGTTAATCGGGAGTAGGATAAGAAATGTGAACTCATAGCTCTTAGAACCCACCCTATTATATTATTAACCAATTGAATCAGTATTTAAGTTGATTATCACTGTTCTCTTAAATTAATGATTTTAAAGTGAACAAATAAAACAATAAATTTCTTTATCTTGAGCACGCCGTCTTTTGGATCTGGCGTTAAGCGATGGTCTCAAACCAAGATCACTATCCTAGGTGAACAAACATGGGCATTCAAAATTTAAGATTCCCACTTTACAGTTGGACTAAGGTCCACCAGAGCGACGAAATAGCGCTCTGGTAGTAGGCGATATGACCTCTTAAATTTTCATCGCACAAAAATACCTTCGTTAAGCCGCAACACCCCCGGAAAAGCGGGACTAGAGTGTATCAGTGTCATTTTTTTTTTCTTTAAGAAAATTTAACTTTGGATAAAAATTTACCAAAATCTCCAATCACCGGAGGTTTAGCTTCTGAGTATAGTCTTCTTGTGCAGAGCTCTGAACTTATTTAAGCATAGAATGGTATTGAATCATCGACAAAACGTAAAATCTTGGCTTACATGAAAAGCCCAATTTTTTTTGTTGAGATTTATTGACATTGAAGCCTATCTCATATTTATTATTTGATTGATATGTTGTCTCTTCTAGTCTGGGTAATTTTTTGCTGCTTATAAATAAAATCATAACGCACATCAAAATGTCATTAATTTAAATTTGTATATAATGTATAATTAATATTTGTATTATGTTTAGCGTAAGTTTTAGAAAATAAAATAAAAAATAAAAACAGAACAAACAACCATTACAATTTATATACGTACAATTGTGAGATGGTCCATTCTCAATTTTGAGATTCGGTATTTATATATTCCTAATTATAAGACATATAAATTTGTTAATTCTAATCTCATTTATCATATTTCGTTGATCGAAATTTTTCTCAATGAATACATTTTATTTTTATTATGCATGTATATTTTTTACTCAAATATTAAACTTATTTCGTTGATCTATTAAGTTTTGCCAAATTAACATATATATATATATATATATATGTATGTTGGACTACTCAATTGGTTACTCGAAATCTCACATCGTTGATATAAATAATTGTTATTCAGAATCTCACATACCTTATTTTGTTGGAGTATGACATCTGCATCCCTGAAACCAAAGTATCATATGTCAATTTTTTGAGATTTTTTACCTTAACTTATTTTTTAAAAAGTAAATAGCTAACCCTCTAGTACACTCGCCTTTCATTGTTACATTAGTACACTCGCGCGACACTCAGTACCGCGTGCTTAACAATTGAGTTTTTCAGCTGTTTTGCACCCCATACAACTCCAAAAAGTTATTATTAGGTGCACTGAATGCATAACAATGTTTTTTAAAACTTTATTGAAAAAAAAAAATACAAAATTGTTTAAAAAAAGTAACAAAAAATTGAACCTTTTAAACAATGTTTAAGAATGACATATATTGAAGTAAAGAAAAATGTCTTTATATTGAAAAAATGAAGAACAATATAATTAATTATAAATAGTTTATTTTTATTATAAATTAGTCTTAGGTACAAGGAAAAAACTAAAAAATTAATAAATAATTATTTTTTAGTTTTTAATTAATTACAATTAATTAATTAACTACAATTAATTAATTAACAGCTAATTATTATTATTTAATTATAAATTAGTATACTAGTTATAAAGAAAACAAATACGAAATAAAATATAAAAACAAAAGTTACATTTTAACAGAGGCACGGTATACAGTGTCGCAATTGTTGTCCCTTCCACTTTAACCTATTGTTACCGACTGATAAAATATCAGATCAATGCGCAACTTGTTGTGTTCATTCATAGACATGTCATTGAAGAATAGAAGTGGGGATTAGCTTGTTATTAAACATAGGGACCGCGAAAATACAAATTTAGTAAATTTGCGGCACGGAGTGAGTGTACTAAAGGGTTAAAGAAAGTTAATTGATATATATATTTTTTTTTAACATTTTTTGTTACTTTTTTTTTTTTTTTTCTAGAATAGAAGTTGTTAAAAACATTGTTTCCATTGATCACGAATATACATCACAAAACAATCCTGGAGAAAGAAAAGTCATATTGGCGCGAACAACCGTGTTGTCAACAATCAAAAGTGTTAATTAGAGGTCGTTGTCCTATTCGGAACCCCAGAGGACATTACGAAAAGTGGTTGGGGTAACTAACAAGACATCACTGGGTAAGAAAACATCTCTTCATAATAGACGAATGGGAAGGTAATTCTTACCTTCGATGAGGTTCCTCAACCCAGATGAGTGTTAGGTTGAGTATTTAAACCCTTCTCTGCAATCAATCAATTGTTTTCTTGTATCTCTAAAGTTTAATTAAAATATACATACGATACTCTGGTTCTGAGGTAAAGAAATATTTCTTATAGAATAAAATATTATTTGTTATTTGTTGTGTGATAGAAACATTTCAAGAAAAATATGTTGAATGTAGTTGTAGTATCTATAAAGAGGCCAAAAGATTACTTCTAATAACTAAATTTTCAAAATTAATTTTGAAAGTATTATTTATTGAATTTTAATTTTAATATCTAAGCTGAAAAATGCTTTTGTACTGGAACAGTGAGTAAATTTTGCTCAAATTATCATCAAATATTATTTCTTCTCTCTGCTGATGTAATCTTCGCTTTATGGAAAAGCGGAGTGATATCGTACAAATAAAATATGTGGAGTTACCTCTAAATAATTAATTTGAAGTAAAAATGAAAAATTTGATTTAGTTAACGCTGGTTTTATTTCGACTGGTATAAAGTATAATAGGCCGAATATTGTGATCCAAAATGGTGGTACAAACCTCGAGAAAGGTTAACTCTAGTTAATAATAACTCCATATATTAAACTATAATATTGTAATAGGATATGTCATAAAAATGTATACTTTAAGATAGCTTATAAATTAGATACATAAAAATAGTAAGACACACATATAATTGGTAATAACAATAATAAAGACCGGACGCCGGTAGCTCAGTGGTATGCATGCTTGCCTTCTGAGCTCAAGATCGTGGTTTCGAATCTGGGAGGTGAAATACAACTTAAGTATGCCGTCCTTCGGATGGGACGTTAAGTGATGGGCTTCGTGGTATTGTTCGGCTAAGGATCTTTAACGGGTACCTGACGTCTAACATGTTCGTCACCATCCCTTACAGTCCCGCCCGAAGGACTATGTGCTCAAGTTTATTTTCCACTTCCCAGTCAGGTTCTGGAAAACCCCTTTAAAGTAGCAGTGTTGGTGGATAGGATCAAACCATCGTTAGTTGACCATGAGTTAGTTACTTAATTATTTGACTCATGCCCGGGCTTCAACTACTTGTTTATTCAGCTCAAGATCGCGAGTTCAAAACCCATGCAAGGCCCTTAGATTTTTTATCTGGGAGGTGAAAAAAAAAATGAACACCTATAGTAGTGTCGGGCTCATGTCCACCATAGTGACGAAAGAGCACTCTGGTAGTTAGGAGATATGACCTCATAATTAAAAGCCCGGGCATGAGTCATAATAAGTAACAATAATAAAAAAAAAAAAAAAAAACTTTTTTTGAGGTTGGTCCCGAACTTGTGCGATGTCAGCTACTCGTTACCGACCCCCTACCATAGTAAACCTGATTAGGCAAAATTTTAAGACTCTCATTATAGAATCGGTCTCACGTCGGTTGAAGCCCGGGCAAGTTTCGCAATAACTAATATTAAATACTGAAGAGCTATGAGACAATGGCTGGTTTTCATGTTGACATTTTGTTGTGTCAAACTTAATTTTACAAGAGTTACTCCACCATATTGGATCACTGACTAATTCACAGCACAATATATTTTATTTGTAAGTTTTGCTTTCCTCAAATTGTTACCTATTGTTACTTCAATTACACCTAAACTATAAAGTGCGATATTATTACACCTAAACTATAAAGTGCGATATTATTACACCTAAACTATAAAGTGCGATATTATTACACCTAAACTATAAAGTGCGATATTATTACACCTAAACTATAAAGTGCGATATTATTTTATTACTAAAATATTTCAATGTTTTGTAAATATTGTATATAAAAATATATAATATATCCACGACATCACAATAAGATAGTCATAGAATTAGAATAAAAATATGAATCTATTCATAAAAATATGATTTTATTAAATTTTTTTTCTGTATTTTTAGTGAATTAGTGAAGCATGTACATGTCTATCGGTAAAATGTTTATATAATATAGAAATATTTGCTCTATGCCCATTTTGCTCATCATAAAAGTAAAGAAAGGCCTAATAATATTCATTTAATTGCTTAAAAAAGTTAATTAATAATATAAATGTATATAATTATGATTTTAATGTTTATTTCAGCTGTTATGTTACCGATTTTTGTGAATATACCAATCGTTCTGATATTTGGGTCATTCCATGTTAACTTGACCAAAAATAAGTGTGCCTTCAAATTTCAAATTTGAATCATTTTTATCCTGGTTTAAAGAAAAAATAGACTAGTTAAAAAATTTCGTCTAGGTGAGCGATGAGTCCATACTCCACTACTTTTGTAGAAAAAAGAGCTTTTTTTTTTTTTTTTTCTCTAGGAAATTTTTAAAGAATGAGGACACCGTTCTTTGGATAGGACTTAAGAGATGGTTTGTACGCTGTTAGTTACTCGTTGAAGACCCCCGATATATTTTTCGACCTGTCCATCATAAAGCACAGTTTTTTAGATTACCAAAATGCAATGTATAGTAGAGCAAATTGACTCAAAAAAGTTTTTTTTCTCCACTCATATTTTTTTTAAATTCAAAAAACAAATTCACCTTTAGCATCTATTCTAGGGTTAAATGTATTCGAATTTGAAACTTGTATGGTTGATCGATAGCCCACTGAATACACCAATTGTTATAATATTACTTAAAAAGCCAAAGATTTTTAAAAACAAATATGAACAATTTTTATACTAAAATGAAGTTCATAATAATAATGGATATTATAAATTTTTTTTATTTATTGTAAATTATTGTAATTCGATGAGATTATTCAGTTTTTAGAAAATTTAGAGACTATACAGTGAAACCGGAGGATTATTCGCGATATTTTGTTTTAATCGTAAAAAATTATATGTAATAAGAAGAAAAAAAACTGAAGAAAATAATTTTATTTTTTTCTTACATTTGATTATGTACATTCTTTATATTTTTAATTTGAGAATTTGTTATAAAAAAATCGCGGATAATGAGGGCTTTACTGTTTATTAATAAAAGTAGAAGAAAAATGTTGTCGTATATACCAAGTTTCATAAGACTGAAAAGGAACAAAACTAAAATTAATAACATTAGTGTCAATATTAATGTAAAAAATATAAATAATATAAATTGAAAAAAAAAAAAAAAAGATCTCTTTTGGTAATTGTATATAAAAATTTAGTAAAAATTCTAACATTTGTATTTTTCTTATATGAGGTGACCTGGGAGATAAGTTCCCAACTTCAATAGCTTGGAGGAAAAAAATAAATAAAACGTTTTTTCTTTAAATTTTTTAAAAATATATCCTTTTGTTTGAGTCTGATCGAAAAAATGTCCATGGAACGAAATTTGTATAGTAATTTCCTACAAAAAATTTTACTCTGAGAAAAAAAGTACAACTGAATTGAAGAAAATAGCTAAGGTTGATATTAGTTATTATTATTTATTTATTTTTCTTATTAAAATGTATTTACGCAATTTTTTCTTCGATTATCAATTAAATTATTAGCCCTTCTTTAGCCCTTAAAAAAACATTTAATTATAGAAGTAATTAAATAAGCAATATGGTGTTTTGCATGATATCTATAAAAAAAAAAACTTTATTAGAAATCAAATCTCAAAATCTTAGAAATAAATTCAGTTGACATTTTCATATAAAAAAGTTTCAGGTGAGTTTTTTAAATTTTTTTACTATTTACACCTCCACCACAATTTGTGTTCTATAACATTTTTTTGATTAGATGTATACAAAAGACATTTTGCAAAATGTATAAAAATGTGTTGTTTTGACAGTTTTTTCTTATTTTGGTCTCACAAATATAATATTGAAATTTGGCCAGAAAATTGTATTTTTACTATTTATTATTATTTTTTTAATTTTTATTAGGGACCATCAAATATGTTTTGTATTAAAATTTTGTGATCTCTGTCAGTGTATGATTGACTTTAAAATTATTCAACTGAAAGCTTAAAGCTTTTTTATTGTGTATAATGCATGAACATTTTTTATTTTTTTTAAGCTTTTTTTTATATATTGCCTGTAAGCATTAAGCGAAAGTTTGCTCTTGAAGACCAATTCTCGATAGGGCGGAAGAGGATGAGAAAACCTAGTCTGATTCAAAAACATTGGTCGCTTTCTCGATATCCTCTCATCATTCTGTCTACAATGGTATAAAAATTCTAATGGATAAAATAAATACATAAAAATATTGACTGCATGTACTAAAATTAATGGTTCATAAAATATAAGTGAATTCAACAATATATTTTAATTTTATTATATAATTTACTTTTATAAACAATTAATTTTAGCGCTTATAGTTAGTTTTTATGTATTTATTTTAACCATTAGAATTTTTATACCTTTTTACTAAGTGGATTTTTTGATTATGGACACCTCGAAAGCCAGCTAGCTCAAAGCGAAACATAATTAAATCTCATTACATCCGTCATCTTCATATCTACGTTTTTAATTTCAGTGCATCAATGTTTTAGGAGTGGTTAGTACAGGGCGAACTTTCACCTCCATGTTTTTGGTATATGACATATTTATAATGTAAGAATCAGTTATCCTATTGTGGACACATCCAAATTTCTAAGTTGAGAAACGCGGACATATTGTGGAAACTTGTAATAAATAAATAAAACAAACTTATTTTTGAAATATTGTCTATTCCACTAAAGATATATATACATATATAACTACCGGTTTCGGCTTTATACCATCGTCAGGTCTAGTTATGATTTTCTAAATCAAGTAATATATGTTTTATGTTTTTTCTTTCGAAATATATTTCTTATTTTATGAATACTGTATTGAAATTAATCCATTTAATTAAATTTTTATATATAAGCCGCTAATATACAAAAAAAAATCATGGTCGAATTACCGGATATGTACTTTCTCAGCACGTATTAATCAATTATGTTTTCGTTCTCCTTCCAAAGCCAATCAAACTATTTTAAAAAAACGAAAACCGTCCTGAAATTTAGTTTTGAATCATATATTTTAGATGTTTTGTTGATTTAAGTTATGAACTAGACCTGACGATGGTATAAAGCCGAAACCGGTAGTTATATATGTATATATATCTTTAGTGGAATAGACAATATTTCAAAAATAAGTTTGTTTTATTTATTTTTTACATCCAAATTTCTTATTAGGAAAAAGTTGAATATAATTTGTTTTTTTGGGGGATTTTTAGCGCATGAAAATGTTATTTTCGGCGAAACGCTCAAGTATATGAACTGATGTATAACCAAAACATACCTCAAAATACTCTCAAATTTTTATATATCCATTATTTATTTATTAAAAAATCAATATAAAAAAGCCTGTTTTTTTGCAAGTCTCTAAATTTCTACATTAATAGAAGGAAAATTTATTTAATTTTTGGATCATATATTTAAAAAATTTGACTTTTGTTCAGTTTTCAATTATACTGTTTTGAATCTGAAGAAATATTTTTATGGGGTCACATTGCTGTCTATTGCTGTTCAACACACATGTACACTATTTTTTTGTACCGATTGAAAGTAGGCTAGTTCTTCCCAAAACAATGATGGGTATAGTCATTGCTACCGAAGGTTGATGCTATGTGGTTGTGTATTATTTGTTAAAACGATTTTACATATTTGTTTTTTTAAATTTATATATACGTATATATATAATTTTTTTGTATTTGTGTAGTTAATGAGAAAAAGCAAACAAAAAAAAGATAGTTTAATATAAAATCCAAATAAATCTATGGTCACAGGGAATAAGTTGTTAAGTCGTAAAATGGCCAAAATGAGTGAAGTGTACTGTGATGATCTCCCAAGCCATCTGCGCACTGGGAAGAAGTTGAGAGCTCAGGATTCTAATACTTTCGGAATTATAAAGATGTTGGTTTCTTGGTATCTCGTAAAATTGTGTATGTTCTCCGTTAAATCAACTTAATCTATTTCTTTGAGGAATTATTCACGAGATAACTGCATTTAACCATTTATTCACTACGGCAGACTATTCCAAGTGAAGAGGGTGTTTTCAGTTAAATCAACCTGCTCAACTTTAGAGAGGCATCATTCACGAGTATTTCAAAAAGTATGGTTAATAATTAGGTTAGTGATTGGGAATGATTAGGTAACTAGGGGAAAATCCAAGAAAGGATTAACAATATTCATTTTCATTCACTCCTATAGATCTAGAAGGTGTATGATTAATAATGATGCAAACATAATTTATTTATTCCAAAAACTGGATATCAACAATTAATGAAAAAGTAAAAAAGTGCTGCTCTAAAAAGTTACGAATTTAGAATTACCAATTTATTCCCTGTGACGACAAATATATGAACTACAGTGAGGCCGGTGAATCATGTCCCTCGGACCGTTGTTCTCAGTCCTTGCATTAACTACCTTTTCCATTCTTTTTAAGCTAACCAAAAAAATCATTGCTCTTCCTTACATGTTTACACTTTTTCGGCAAATATCGTTATTTTCTCCGTTTTATAAGACATATAATAGTGCAAAAATGTATTTTTTTTAATAAATGAAAACTATAAAACTGCAGTTATTAGTCGACTAAGAAGTGAGACAGGAGTGCAATGCTAGGGACAACCGGCGTGTAATCAAATAAAATTTGTTTTTGAAACATTTGTGAAACTCGAAATCAAATATTTTTCTTTACGCCATTATTTTCGTTGATCTTATATTTTTATTAAAAAATTTTGCCGACTGAATAATGTTTTTATGTATATACAATAAATACACATTGACAAATATGTGTATAATTCTGTAAAAATAAGAAGAAAAAAAGTTAGACAGAAATGAAGTATGAATATTTGCTGTGATGGTTTTGTTAAAAATAATTTTGAATTATTAATTAATTTCTTATATTACCAAAGTTATGTTTTATGTATTTAATTTATACGATATATTGGTACATTTAGGTTGTGATGCTTATTCGTTATTTCCCAAATTTTTTTAAAATTTTAATTGTAAAATAATAAATTATAATTCATATACATTCAGTCTTTTAAATTTCGAACGTATATCGAAAATATTTTAATTTAAAAAAAATCGATTGACTAATTTCATAAATTTAAGAAGAAGTATTTATTTATATTTATATATTTATTTCCAAATTTGTCAAGATATAATGAATTATTTTGAAATGAGTGCACTAAGTTTCCCTTACGTTGTCTGGGGGAAATAACGAATATCAGCTCAAACTTTTGTTTTATTTTTCTAAAAAAAAAAAAAAAAAAAAATGTAAAATGATGCACCATTTATGAAAAATGTATGTGATTATAAAAAAAAAAAAATCTTTGTAAAATAAAAATGAAAAAAATAATTACCATTTGAATATTTAAGAAAATAAAATATGTATGCTTTGTTTAATTCAATAAATATTTGTAAATACAGTGTAATTATTTTTATTATTATTCGGGAGTGCCCAGGATTTTATTTCGGGGGATTAACATATGTGTACCATTTGAGAAAAAGTAGATAAGTCGATTTGTCTCCGAAATGAGATAAATACTCTGGGCAACCCATTTGGTGTCCTACACATCGTGTAAAAGTATGCAAGTCGTAATGTCAATGGTATCCTTAAAAACGCATTGGACATTTTTAGACAACTCGGAAATTTACTTATGGATTTATACAATTGCATTTAACTATTTTTATCAAAACCGCGTTCGTGCCCTAAAATTGGTTAAAAGTATTTATCTTGCTTATACAAGAAGAGATAATTACCTTTATGCAGTTCTGAAACGCTTTTTTCATTGGCAAAAACTAGATAAGTACTTGAATAACTAGGTAAGTGATGGTGTAAAATAGACAATTCTTTTGATTTCGGGTGATTAACAAGATAAGTGGGGGTGCAATTTTAGATAAGTCCTAAAAATATATGATAAAATTACAAAATTAAATATATATGCATTCCATAATAAAATATGGAGAAATTGTTGAATAATGGCGGTCGGAAAAATAATTTACCAAAAAAATTCGATTTACACTGAAAACAGAAAACTTTAAAGCGCTGCCCTGAAAACCTGTGATTTTGGACTTGCCTAGTTTTTCCCAAATGGTACACATATATATTTAATTGTTTTAGGGTCATTAAATTAATTCAAGTCTTCTAGATATTCAAGCTTGTTTAAGACTTTCAGGGTCTAGATGAATGTCTCAATAAATTATTCCATGCATATAAAAATAATTTTATTATTTACAAAAAGGACAATTTTTTTTTGAATTTCTGGGGTGAATTGATCCCCCATATCCCCCCCCCCCCCCCCCCCCCCCCCTAGGTACGCCCCCTAATTACAGTTTGTATAAGGGGTGGTTAGGGGGTCTTAACACAAAAACCCTAATAACTGCCGATGTAATGAATATATATTTTTGAAATTTTATATTTAAATTCAAAACCATGTAAGGGCGACACTTATTAATTTTCAGCGGAATCGGCTGGAAAGGAAAGGGCAATCAGAGAGGGCTCAACTCAAAAACCCCAATAAATGCTTATGTAATTAAAATATCTACATGAAATGTTATATTTAAATGCAAAATCCCGTAAGGACGACACTTATTAATTTTTCGTGGAATCGGCCGAAGGAAAGTACAGGATCAGGGGAGGAGACAACACAAAAACTCTGTTAACAACCGACGTAATGAATATATCGACACAACATTTATTGTAAGGATTCACAAGCCCCCAACTCCCTTTATAAAAAGGGAGAGTGGAACCTTCATAGAAGATTGCTTGCCTCTTGTAAATCATCACTCGCAAATAATTTTCATATAGTGGAGAGAATAGGGCATGGATGGTGCACAGTGGCCCGCAACAGAGAAAGATGGAACAGATGTGTAACAGTATTATTTAAGAAATAACTTTCATTTTTACTTTTATTTTTATTTTATCTTTATTCAAGAAGTAACAGTTTTACTTGAGAAATAATTTAATTTAGGAACAATCGTTAAAATTTGTAATTTTCCTTTAACGTGAAAACGTCTATTCGCTCGTTAAGCACAGTGATATCCGGTCAAACTTTCTTGTGTTGCAAAAAACCGTCAGATTTCAATCGATAATAACCACGAGACTAATAATGCGATAACAACGGTTGAGGTCACAATGGATAGAGCATGTCTGTACGTGTTTCTTGTACAGTGTTTGTTTTGCCTGTGACGTTATTGGGATAGTGTGGGCGCCGGCAGATGATTGTTGCGAATTAGCGTTGAATAAAATTAGTAATTAGTGTAGCATGATAACGCGTTTAGATAGGACGTTGATTCGGGTGTCATTGTAAAGAGCTTGAGGAGCACTACTAGGAGTCAAAGCGAAACAATAAAAATATTCGCCTTAATATATGTAAAAAGCGGTATTAAATTGAAAATTGCAAAAAAAATTAAAGACTCTCATATGAATCGTAAATATGCGCGGAATTATAGAAAACGCAAATCAGAGGAAAGCTCGCATCAAAAGGTATTTAAAA
This sequence comes from Aradus depressus, assembly GCA_963662175.1. Lineage (NCBI taxonomy): Eukaryota > Metazoa > Arthropoda > Insecta > Hemiptera > Aradidae > Aradus > Aradus depressus. Next base: position 19,260,586 of record OY759226.1, on the reverse strand, counting down.
AACCTAAAAAGTCTAGTGCCGAGAAAATGTAAGAGCTACGGCAGCATCAAAAAGAAAATGAAAAATGATTTTATCCTGACGTTTTCACGGAAAATCTACGGCGTGGACCTTGACTACGCCTTAATGTTTCTTTTTTTTCCATTTTTCATTCATTTTAAAATTTCTTTTCTGATTTCCTTTCTGATTTCTTCTGTTGAAAGAGCAGTAGACTCAAAAGCTCCAAAAGGAGAGGCTTTTGTTCTAAAACAATGTCAATAAAGCTATTTTATTTTTATTTATTGTAAGGATTCTCAAGCCCCTGCGTAAGTCAGCTATTTATGTGATCGATAACTGGTCAAAATGTTATTCAGGGAGAGTGGAAACTGCATTCTGCAGAAGAATGCTTGCCTCTTCTTAAATCATCACTAAATAATTTTCATGCTGGGAGAATATATTCACCAATGGTTTTCAGTTCATTTTCGTTCGCAAACAAAGCCAGTTGATACAGCTGTTCAGATGAGTCAGTTTTTATTTTCAAATTTAGAAGACGATAATGGTGATATTATTTAAATTATAATATTTTGTGTACAATATTGTGTAAATTTTCCTTAAACATTAATAGATACTAGAGATCATATTATCACATTTGTAAAACCTTAAATTCTCTTAACAGTTTTTACTTCACCAGCTATTAGAGGTATAGGGGAAGTTATATAATCGGTACACCTATTGTTTTTCAGCCAAATCGACCAAAGGGAAGGGGGAGATTAGTGAAGTGGCTTTACTCAAAAACTCGAATAACTGATGTAATGAATTTATCGATACAAAAACGAGTCAGGGAGTAGGTAATTATGTCCAGGAATATTATAGGAAAAAAATTATGAATAAATAAAAACAATGAATAAAATGAAAATAATAATAATAAATAAATAAGAAAAAAAAAAAAAAAAAAACAGAGAGAAAAAATAGTAATAATAAAACATGAGAAAAAGGAAAATTATAAATTAGAAATTAGTATTTACTGTTCATTTGTAATAATTTCATATAAGTTTAAAGGGCTACTACATAGTAGCAATCCTCGGCGCTGATAACCCTTTAGTTAAGCGCCCCAAAAATATCAAAAACTAAACAACTCGATACAAAAAACCAAGATTAAAATTAAATAAACTAAAAAAATAGATTTAAAAAAAAAATGGATTGCTTGCAAGTTACCAATAGGATCTTCAAATTTTCCGTGCGTCTGATTTCTAAATCAGCAATCAGCTGTTACTTAAATGTACATGTACAAAACAAGTCATATTAAATTTATTTAAATATATATGAATTCGATCATTTTATTTCCTCGCTCAAAATCGTCATTTATGTTGTACTTTATACTCTTAAAGCTGATTTTACGTGCGCAGTAAAAATGAAAAGCGCAGCAGCAGCAAATGCAAGCTATTGGATGTGAGTTATTTAATTCTAAAAGCAAGGAAACCATAGCTGCTGCGTTTTGCATTTTTGCTGCTCATGTAAAGTCAACTTAAGTATTACAGTCAGTGGTTACCTCAGGGGGAGCTTCTAGAGATCCGAGTCTCCCAAATTAATAACAAAAAGTCTGCAACGCTAACCATGGAAACTGCGGGCTGTGCTCCCGGGAGTCTATACGCCCCACCCTCGTAGCCCCATGGTCAAAATCCTGGCTACGCCCCTGCAAACGGTCGACGGGTTTTGGAGAGAGAGCAAATGTATATTGATTATTTCGTTCTGGGGAAGTACCAGGTGATTTCGCGACAAATTTATTTTTTATTTTGTGGAGGGGGGGCCCAAGGAAATTTTTGAAAACTGCCTTTTGTCTGAGCGTGGTAAATGCAAGATCCTTCAAGGTAAGGTGTATTGCCCCACGTCTATATTGGTGTTGTCCCGCGCATGCGTACCCCTCTCCACTCATGTCTCAGTTGGCTCATAACATTCTTTTTGGAGCAGTCTTTTTTTAAATTTAAATAACATCGTAATTCATTGGTTATTATTTACGTAATAAAATTAATAATGTTAGGTATTAATAACGTTTGTTCGTTGTATGTTCCTCCGAAGCCATCTCGAGAAGCGTCAGGGATCTTAAGACAGGAAGTTGTCCAGAAGAAGAAGGAGGAAGCGACATCGTCGGTAGGTTTAAAAATAATTTTTAATATGTTATTATATATAGTTATAGTTATATTTTGCGTTGTTTTTTTACTTCCCCAGAAAAGAGTATAAGAGAAATTATGTAATCGACCATAAATTATGGGTTTCCAATATTTCATGTTTTCTGACCCCTTAAAAAAATTAAAACGTCATCAGTTGGCTGTGTACTTCCTCAGAACGAATTAATCAATTAACTTTTCGTTCCCTCTCCAAAACCAGTCGACTTGGCGCTAATATTCAATAGTTGACATATAGTGACTCCTAAATCTTCATACTAAAGTTTGACTTCAAGTATGAAATTTCATGTCGATACATTCTATTGTCAGTTATTGGAGTTTTTGTGTTAAGCCTGCCCTCTAATAACACCCTTCCCTTTGGTCAATTTGGCTGAAAATCAGTAGGTGTCGTCAATAGAGGGTTCTGGTTTCACATAAGAAATTTCGTGTCGATACATTTATTCTATCGGCAGTTATTAAAGTTTTTGTGTTAAGCCTGCCCTCTAATAACCCCCTTCCCTTTGGTCAATTTGGCTGAAAATCAGTAGGTGTCGTCAATAGAGGGTTCTGGTTTCACATAAGAAATTTCGTGTCGATACATTTATTCTATCGGCAGTTATTAAAGTTTTTGTGTTAAGCCTGCCCTCTAATAACCCCCTTCCCTTTGGTCAATTTGGCTGAAAATCAGTAGGTGTCGTCGATAGAGGGTTCTGGTTTCACATACTAAATTTTGTGTTGATCCATTCATTACATCGGCAGTTATTAGAATTTTTGAGCCTTCAGCCTATTCCATAGCCTATAATTTACATAGGTGACGTTATTAAAGGGTTTTAGACACAAATATAATTTCATGTAAATATATCCGTTCTATTGGGGTCATCGTGTTCAAAGATACACGTACAAACTGCCAGAGGTCGGAAAACATGAAGCTCCATTTAAAACACCACATTCAATTTCTGATCGTGTGTATACAATAACTCTCAATAGAATGATTGTATCGACATAAAATTTCTTATGTGTATCCAGAACCACATAAGGACCACACCTATTGAGAGATAACTGCCGATGTAATGAATATATCAACATAAAATTTAGTATGAGGATTCAAAATCCACAATGTATGTCAAATATTGAGTTTTAGTCGATTCGATTGATTGGCTTCGGAGTGAGAGCGAAAACGTAATTGATTAATTTGCGCTGCGGGTTAAATACATTCAGACCACGAATTAATTAAATATATCGTAAGAAAGATGATGAGAAACGTAATCGTATAATAAAAAATAAATTAACTTTACAACATATATCATAAAAAGATTAATTCGTGATTACTGCGTATTCCAAAATACATATTTATCGACACACAATTTCAGTTATTAGTTAGTTATTATGACTCATGCCCGGGCTTTCACTATAAGATCATATCGCCTACTAACAGAGCGCACTTTCGTCACTCCGATGGACGTGAGCCCAACTCTACTCTGGGAGTCCTAAATTTTTATTCACCTAGGGCAGGGGTCTTTAAAGAGTATCTGACATCGTACAGGCTCGGAACTATCGCTTAACGTCCCATCCGAAGGACGACGAGCTTAACTTTATTTTACCTCCCAGATAAAATAAACTAAGGGCCTCGGTCGGGTTTCGAACCCATGTTCTTGAGCTCAGAAGGCAAGCACGCGTACCAGCGCCCTCTAATTTAGTATGAGAATTCAGAAGCCAATATTTTAAGTTAGGTTTTATGACTCACGCCCGGGCTTTAACTAAGAGCTCAAAACGCCTACTACCAGAGCTTTCTTTCGCCGATGTGGTGGACATGAGCCCGACTCTACTAAGGGAGTCCTAAACTTTGCCTACCCTAAATTTTTATTCACCTATGGCAGGGGTCTTAACGAGTACCTGACATCGTACAGGCTTGGGAACCATCGCTTAACGTCCCATCCGAAGGACGACGAGTTTAAGTTTATTTTATCTGGAAGGTAAGGGCCTTGGTCGGGTTTCGAACCCACGATCTTGAGCTTAGAAGACAAGCACGCATACCACTGAGCTACCGGCGCCTTCTAATTTAGTATGAGAATTCAGAAGCCAGTATGTTAGTCAAATATTCAGTTTTATTATTTAAAAATTAGCTGTAAACGAGAGAAAATCAGTGACTAGGGAGTGTCACCTCTCGGTGATTTCTCCCCTCATGACATTTTGACATTGCCATTACATCTATTAGCACATTTGCTTGTTGTATTTGTTTGTATACAGTTGGAAATAGCTGTTTGTAAATAAAAAAAAAAAGTAATAATTTAAATATTGAGGAAAAAATTAATGGTTTAATTCGTTCTGGGGAAGTACACCTCGGTGATTCACCATCGGCTTTTTTTGTCTACCACAAAATGTACCATTCATTGAACTCTAAGGAGTACGCATTTTTATAGCATTAGTTCCACTCTCACTAAGTAGAAAATAACGCCACAATACAGACCATTGCACCATTTGTTTTGTTAAGATTTTTGTCGCGAGTAGACAACGAGGTCATATCGCCTACTACCAGAGCGCTCTTTTGGTCACTCTGGTGGACATGAGCCCGACTCTACTCTGGAAGTTCTAAATTTTTATTCATCTAGGGCAGGGATCTTTAATGAGTACCATCCGAAGGACGACGTGCTTGTTTATTTTATCTCCCAGATAAAATAAATTAACGGCTGGGTTTCGAACCCACGATCTTGAGCTCAGAAGGGCAAGCACGCATACCACTGAGCTACCGGCTTCCTCTATATTTTTTTAAATGTATTTTATATATAAAAAAATTAAGAGAATCAGCGCCAATGTACTTCCCCAGAAAAAAATAATCAATTAATTTTTCGCTCCTTCTTTATAACCAGTCGACCTTTGGCGCTAATATTCAATAGTTGACACATAGTGACTCCTAAATCCTCATACTAAAGTTTGACTTCAAGTATGAAATTTCATGTCGATACATTCATTCTATCGACAGTTATTAAAGTTTTTGTGTTAAGCCTGCCCTCTAATAACCCCCTTCCCTATGGTCAATTTGGCTGAAAATTAGTAGGTAAGAGGGTTCTGGTTTCATAAAAGAAAATGTCGCATCAATACATTTATTCTATCGGTAGTTATTGTGTTTACAGACACTCAGAGCCGCAGAAAGAAATTAGTGTTTTCATATTTTTTACCTGGAGGTCAAAAACATGAAATTCCGTTCAAAACGCATCAATTTTTGACAGGTTATATAACTTTCTATCTAACACCGTGTAGCTGGAGAAGTAAAAATATACTAACAACTTTAATGGGAATATGACAGTGATAACAAATATTATTAGATTTAAAAAAAAAACGTAAGGACGTCGTCCTTCGGATGGGACGTTAAGCAATGATCCCGAGCCTATGGGATGTCAAGTACTCCTTAAAGAAACCTAATCTAAGTGAATTTAGGACCCCAGAGTAGTCACGCTTCGGGGAGTGACCAGAGTGACGAAAGAGAGCTCTGGTAGTAGGCGATATGATCTCATAGTTAAAGCCCGGGCACATGTCAGAATAACTAACCACATTTCATATGTAAATTCAAAGCTCTATAAGTACTTGAAAAGATGAAAACACCTTGAGCACGCCGTTCTTCGGATTGGACGTTAAGCGATTGTTTCAAGCCTATACGATGTCAGGTACTCGTTGAAGTCCCCCTATCCTAGGTGAATGAAAATTTAGAGTAGGCAACATTCAAGACTCCCATAGTAGAGTCGGGCTCATGTCCACCTGATCGGCGAAAGAGAGCTCTGGTAGTAGGCGGTATGACCTCATAGCCTGGGCTGTGATATGGTGAACGTTTTAACCCCTCCCCCTCCCCACCTTCCCCCCCAAATTGCTCTTAATAAAATGAACATATCGATTACGAACAATCGAAATAGTGTTCGATGTGGCACCCTTATGCAGAACAGTTACGTTCAAAGACCCGAGCGGCACTGTTCAATGTATCGAATATCTCTGATCTACAGAAAGAGAGAGGTGGTTTGTGGATAGGACGCCTGCGCTAACCACCGCAGACCTGACAAACACCGCTCCCCCTTCAGTCACTGTCAGTGTCTACTCTGGTTCTGTGTTTGTGTGTCTTCTTCTGTTGTGTCACTTGTCGGCTCATCTGTGTGTCGTCTGTCTTCTACCCTTCTGTCAGATCGGAATCGCTTCGTACGTTCCATGTCGCAACGCTCAGCCCAACAATTCTTTAAATATATTTATTAGAGGTAAATAGACTTGATGATTTTTTTTTCTCCTAGATTGTAGACAAAATTTCCTTTCCAAAAAAAAAAAAAAAATTATGGTAATTTTTGACATTTTGTGTATCCAACAAAGCTGCTAACTACAAGAACAGAAATGAACGTAACATATGAACTACTGCTGAAGTAACAAACATCCAATCGAACGTTCAGGATAAAACTCAATATTTTGACTTACTGAATCCTCATACTGAATGTTGTGTCGATACATTCATTACATCGACATTTGAGTTAAGCCCCTCTGATCCCCCTTCTCCTTCTGATGATTCCGCTGAAAATTAATAGGTGTCGTCCTTATAATGCTTTAAAGATACATATGAAATTTCGTGACAATACACACATTACAAAGGCAGTTTTTAGAGTTTTTTGTGTTATGCTTCCCCCCTTATACCCCCTTTTCCTAAACGATTTGTCTCAAAATTAATAGGTGTCGTCCTTATAATGCTTTAAAGATACATATGAAATTTCGTGACAATACACACATTACAACGGCAGTTTTTAGAGTTTTTTGTGTTATGCTTCCCCCCTAATGCCCCCTTTTCCTAAACGATTTGTCTCAAAATTAATAGGTGTCGTCCTTATAATGCTTTAAAGATACATATGAAATTTCGTGACAATACACACATTACAACGGCAGTTTTTAGAGTTTTTTGTGTTATGCTTCCCCCCTTATACCCCCTTTTCCTAAACGATTTGTCTCAAAATTAATAGGTGTCGTCCTTATAATGCTTTAAAGATACATATGAAATTTCGTGACAATACACACATTACAACGGCAGTTTTTAGAGTTTTTTGTGTTATGCTTCCCCCCTTATACCCCCTTTTCCTAAACGATTTGTCTCAAAATTAATAGGTGTCGTCCTTATAATGCTTTAAAGATACATATGAAATTTCGTGACAATACACACATTACAACGGCAGTTTTTAGAGTTTTTTGTGTTATGCTTCCCCCCTTATACCCCCTTTTCCTAAACGATTTGTCTCAAAATTAATAGGTGTCGTCCTTATAATGCTTTAAAGATACATATGAAATTTCGTGACAATACACACATTACAACGGCAGTTTTTAGAGTTTTTTGAGTTATGCTTCCCCCCTAATGCCCCCCTTTCGTTTGATCGATTTGTCTGAAAATTAATAGATGAAGTTCTTGAGGGGTTTTGGATACATATATAAAATTTCGTATCGATATATTCATTCTATCGGGAGTTATCGTGTTCTGACACATACACAACAGATACACTATAGTATCTAGTAAGTAGGTACTATGAGAATTCAGGAGTCACTATGTAACTCAATTATTGAGTTTTAGCCCAAACGCTCAATTGACTTTGGCAGGAGAGCGAAAACTTAATTGATTAATACGTGCTGGGGAAGTACATAGCAGGTGATTTTCTTTTTCTTTTTTATACCTATAGTATAAGGAAGGATTGTAATCATGTAAAAATCCGAGATAGGTTTAAATTGATAGCTACAAAGGTTTCTGCGTTAGAGTTCTAATCACATACACTAGGGATGGACGAGAGTCGATAGTTGGCCACTATCGATAGTATCGAAGATTCAGTAAGTCGCCGCTTTTCAAGCAAAATACTTTCCAATTCCAATATTATAGGTTAGGTTAGGTTTTATGACTCATGCCCGGGCTTTAACTATGAGGTCATATCGCCTATTACCTAAGCGCTCTTTCTTCATTCTGGTGGACATGAGACCGACTTTACTGTGGGAGTCCTAAATTTTGCCTACCCTATATTTTTATTCACCTAGGGTAGGGGTCTTTAACGGGTACCTTACATCGTACAGGCTCTGAACCATCGCTTAATGTCCCATCCGAAGGACGGCGTGCTTAAGTTTATTTTACCTCCCAGATAAAATAAACTAAGGGCCTCGGTTGGGTTTCGAACCCACGTTTTTGAGCTCAGAAGGCAAGCACGCATACCACTGAGCTACCGGCTTTCTCTCCAATATTATATATATATTATGATTATTATTTTATTTTGATTTTTTCACGTACATTATTCTATGTTATGGAGGATGAAAGGGGTTTCAAATCGAACATTAATTAAATTTTATTTTATGGAAATAACATTTTCTGTCGAAAATAATCGCATTAAGTATAACACTTGGCAAGAATATTAACACATTAATTATAGTTCAAAAACACTTATTGTAGATAATCAAAAAAAAATCAAGAAGGTAACAATATCAAAAAAGTAATTACCAATTGACGAAAAATACTTTTGTAAAACTTTTTGTAACAGTATGCAGTGATGCAGTGGATTGTTTGGTCTTGGGTGGCGGTTTATAAGTTTCTTGGCGACTCAAGAGGTGATCCCTTAAATTGGATGTGTTGCAACTAGTTTTGAATAAAACTTTGCACAAAGTACATTTAGCACTTTTCCCATCATCCTGTTTGATAAAAAAAACTTCCATATGTCCAAATTTTGGCGGCATACTGAAATGAACACGCTACGCTTCATATTTCCAAGTTATGCAACTTTAAAAAAAATATACATGAACATTTCGATAAAATTATTTTTTTATATATATTTGTTTTATAAATATAATTTAAAGTAAAAGTTCTAAAATAACTTTCTTCAAAACGTATCCCCTTTAATGAAGGAACATTCATATCGATAGTTACTTAAACTATCGATGGGATATCAAAATTATATCGATAGTACTATCACCCATCCCTAGGATACACACTGACATGGGACCTTGAAACGTGAATATGCGAAAACTCGATTTTGGAATTTTGAATGATTATAACAGTTTATTATACTATGAACTATATTGTATAAGAAAGTAATATATGATTTTAGTATTATTGTTTTCGAAGATGTGAGTTGTATCTAATATTAGGGATTAGGAAGGCGCCGGCAACGTAAATTAGATACATAAACAGATATTAACCTCCTCCATGAATTAGAATTAACAATACTACTAAAAAATAAAATGAAATTAATTAATAAAATATGAGTACAAAAATAATAATTTTTTTCAGTAGATACATTTTTTTCTTTATTTAATTAAAATTAAAGTAGCTAAGATGTAGCGTGGTTGCTTACTGTCGCGGGTTCGAAACCGAGGACCTTAGGTTTTTTATCGTATCGTTTTATCATTTCGAACTCGCGATCTTGAGCTCTTAAGCACGATTTGTAGATAAGATTAATATTTTGGTTGGATCTAACTAAAATTTTCCAAGAAGAAATATAGAGTATAGGTGGGTTTTGTGGTAAGTTAGTTATATAGTTTTTTCGACTGATGCCCGGGTTTCAACTACAAGGGACAGCGTGCTCAAAGGTTTTTCTCATCTTTCGGCTAAGGGATCGTCTAACATGGTCGTCACCATCCCTTGTAGTCCCGCCCGAAGGACGACGTGCTCAAGTTTAAGGTGGATAGGTATCTATCAAAAACGTTATTAGTTAACCATAAGTTAGTAACTTAGTTATTTTGTCTCATGCCCGGGTTTGAACTATTTGTATACTCAGCACAAGATCGCAGGGAGGTGAAAAAATCTTGAGCACGCCGTCCTTCGGATTGGACGTTAAGCATTGGTCCCATGTACCATTTCTGGTACTCCTTAAAAACACATAAGGTGAATAAAAATTTCGGATAGGCAAAATCTCATGTCAACTAGAGCGACAAAAGAGCGCTCTGGTAGTAGGCGATATTATCTCGAAGTTAAAGCCCGGGCATGAGTCACAATAACTATTAGGAATTAACCAGGAAATATTTTTAAAAAAATTGAATTAAATTGTTCTACTTATGTCTCAATCTTTTTATGATAATAAAATATTGTGAAATAATCATAGCATTACCTATGTAACAAGACTAGAATGACGTAAAAGGTGTATAGGAAATTGTTGTCACTGACTGTAATTATGTGCATGGACCGCAGTTAGGTCAGGGCTCATTATTACCTCCCCATCTATGTATAGGTAAAGTTATGGAAATTCGTTGAGATATCCCCGGAATTTCATATTTTCCAAACCCCTTTCAAAAATCCATCCACAATGTACCTCCCAAGTACGAATTTTGGCGTAGCTAGGGGGAGGGGGGTCAGGGGTGTGGTCATGACCCCCCCCCCCCAGAATACCCGGTGCCCCCCAGAAAAGTGCTAATGTACCTAATTAAAAAAAATTATAATATATAAAGACAACTCTATCATAGACATTACAGTCAAGACAAGGATATAGAAAGCTTCAATTCTCAGTCAAATGTTATTCAGATTCAAATTACGCTTCCTTTAAGTTTGGACTCCAACAAATGCTGCCAATCGACGAAGTTTGTCGAACGCATCGTCACGCGTGTCACAATGCGAGCGGCAATTTTAAAATCTCACCCAAAAACTCCACAAGGCGGTCCAATGTTTACCTGAAACAAAAAGACTATTAAGACTAACTGCATATTTCAGAATGTATTCAATGAAAGCCGTAAAAAGGGAAAATAATTTTTTTTTAGAGTACATTTAGTGCTATCAGCTGAACGAGAATGAAATAATAAAAAATTAAATTTCAGCTGAAAAAGTGTTGGACCGATTTGCTGAAAATAAAATAAAATTAAGGCTTATTTAATTGAGGATACTTACTACTACTACCTACTTATTGTATAAGACTGGATGACTAGACTGATGAAAATTTAAATTGTTGATTTAAATTTGTGTTGATTATTTTGTTATAACATACTAATATTTCATATGTGATAGTAAGATGTTGTGGGACGAGATTTCTAATAGAAATAAAAGACGTTGTCTTCCCACTGTTTTATTTTATACCAGAACCGGTTTTCGACGCAACAGCGTCATCATCAGTGGTTCATCTATCATAGAATAACAAAATATACAAATAATAAAAAGTATAAATAATTCTTAAGGCATCAGGGTACAGAGTAAAATTATATAAATTAACTTACCCAACCACACAGCACAGCGGTTGGAAGATAACTGGCATAGCTCTAAGGGGTGGGGGTAGCCAGGTTCACTCACTCACAACATGTAAAAACCATTCATTCTAATAAATACATTAAGTCTGTACATAATATAAACATTTTGTTCCGACTTTCTTTATATGATGATTCAAAAAGTCTTAACAAAAAAATAGAGGTTAAGAACTCCCTTCTGCTGCCTGACCTACCTGGTGTGAGAGATTGGTCCAAAACTAAGGGAAGTAGCTGTCCTGTGAAAGATGTATTGTAAATATAGTTTTTATAATGATATTTATTGTGAATTCAAGTCTGTGATAATATTTTTAACAATGTATTTATTTATATATTTATTTTTTTATATATTTTATGACAACAAATAATTTCTTTGGCTGTATGATGAAAAATGTTTATATTATGTACAGACTTAATGTATTTATTAGAATGAGTGTGAGTGAGTGAACCTGGCTACCCCCACCCCTTAGAGCTATGCCAGTTATCTTCCAACCGCTGTGCTGTGTGGGTGGGTAAGTTAATTTTATAGTTTTCATGTTCTTACTCTGTACCCTGATGCTTTAAGAATTATTTATACTTTTTATTATTTGTATATTTTGTTATTCTATGATAGATGAACCACTGATGATGACGCTGTTGCGTCGAAAACCGGTTCTGGTATAAAATAAAACAGTGGGAAGACAACGTCTTTTATTTCTAATACTAATATTTTGTGTATGGTACCTCATTGTTAATTATTAAGTTTAATTAAACTTAAACTAAAAATATGATTGTGAGATATAAACTATTGTTTTATTGTCTCGGTCGTATTGACCGGGTGCCCCCCAGAGAATAATGCTGGCTACGCTAATGTATGAAATTAAAAAGCGCAAAACGTTTCTAGATTCTTAGAATGTTTTTCGTCTTGTTTAATTTCATACTATCCAAATTTTTCTGAATATCTGTCACACTTTTGGCACAACTCCAGTTATTGAGTTCGAAATTCGAAACTTCTTCATCTCGTCTCGGAGTTAGGTTTCACGAAAATAACTTTTTAACATTTGAACATAATATCAAATAACCATCTTTAGAAGCCCTTGGAGATCTACTAACTTTTTGACGGGTCATTTAATGTCATGAGTAGGATTCCCGTGCAATTGCATTTTTTTTTTTTCGCTTGTTTGAAATCGTTAAGTAATTTATTTTTACGAAATAAGGCATCCTGATTAATATGCATAAATTTTATTTTGAAAGAAATTGCGAAATGTTTTTAACTTTTTTGGCAAAATTGCACGTTTAACATTTTTACTGTACAAAATTGCATATTTTGTCATAATCAGAAAATTTATTTGTAAGTTTGAAAATGCATACTTTTTTTAATCGACAAATTTACAACAGTTTTGAGAAAACATTCCGGATATGACCAACTCAAAAAGTACAATGCGGCCATAAATGGTGAAGGTATTGGATTGGATCTACAACCTGACATTATAAGCATCTACAAAGAATGCCCATCACAAGAGTCAGCGTTAAGAGATCGTTTTCCAAGCTAAAACACATATGTACTTAGCGACAGGCGGCACAGTTTTTCAGACATGAATTTTGAAATGTATTTAGTAGTAAATTTTAACGCATCAAAAAATACTATCAAAAATACTAGTAGTAAATAGTAGTAAATTTTAACGCATCAAAAAATACTATCAAAAATACTAGTAGTAAATTTTAGTAGTAAATAGTAGTAAATTTTAACGCATCAAAAAATACTATCAAAAATACTAGTAGTAAATAGTAGTAAATTTTAACGCATCAAAAAATACTATCAAAAATACTAGTAGTAAATAGTAGTAAATTTTAACGCATCAAAAAATACTATCAAAAATACTAGTAGTAAATAGTAGTAAATTTTAACGCATCAAAAAATACTATCAAAAATTTTTCTTGGTGCCCTCCTCCATACCTGAGAAGTTTCTGCCAACGCCAATATATTGATACTGACAAGCATCAATAATTATGAAACTTTGTCCAACTTCACAACTTCATTTAAACTTGCTGAAGCCGTTGACTTAATGTGTTGTGATAAGTTTTGACAGTCTGAAAACCAAGTCCAATACTGTTTTGACTTGCCATCAGATCAACTTTTGATATTAATAGTCTATGAAGCGAAACTTAGTAGGTACTTTATTGGTCAGTCCTTGGGAATGGAGAGAGTTATTGTAACTCATGCCCGGGCTTTATTATAATAAACATTTGAAAAATACATTTTATTCTTAGATTTTTTAACATAACATTATTAATAAAATACTCAAATAAAAAAATAAATTATATTTGTATAATCAATAACATAACTTTTATTCTTCTTGCTTTGGTTCATGCGAAAAAATCAATATTATCATAATCAATTTTTTTCACCATTGCTTCGATGGACAATAATGCAATTGCATTAAGTCTGACTTGATCCAAACTGCTTTATGTACGATGCATATTAGTCATGTCAATGTGTTATCTAGTTATTTACGACATACATGGCCCCGGGAGGGAGTTCTATCTATGAAATAAAACTCACTCCCGGATGGGATTCAAACCCGCAAACTAAGGTGAGACCATGAGACCAAAGCCCTACGCTCTAGCCCGCACGGCCACCATGGCCCCAAAACTAAATGTTGATCTTCTTGAAATGAAATGAAACTTTATTGCTTATAGAGATACAAATCTCATAGCAACGGTTGACCTTACTAGTTCAAATAATATATTATATTATATTTATAAATATATAAAATATACAATATATGTATATCATATACATATATGATATTCATATATTGTATATAAAGCTGAAAATGTCTGTGCGTTGTACCGCTATAACTCACGAACGGCTTGATGGATTTGATTAATTTGTTCGTCATCGTCTGTGGAAGGTTATAGGCGTATTAGTACCTCAATATCTGGTCCATCCCAGCATCCACCCACGCAATCTTTGTAACTCAAAAACCACTGCAATGATTAATGAGGAATCTTTTTGAATAGATAAGTTTTATCTACCGGAAGGTTAAGGTCTATTTTTTAATCAACCCCTGGTCCATCCCAGCATCCACTCACGCAATCTTTGTAACTCGAAAACCATTGCAACGATTAATGAGAAATCTTTTTGAATAAATTAGTTTTAGCTCCAAAGCTAGCGTTACTACAGTTGAAGGACTATAAGCCTTATTCCGTATGAATAATTGAAAATTATAACATCATGAATGTACTGTCGAGGAACTGAATAGCCTTATAGGAGATATTGGGAGAAAAGTCAAAGTTCCCCGGGCAACGCCGGGTATTACTGCATAATATATAAAAGTTTATGCATCAATACAACTTGTAATTAAAATAGAAAATAAAACAAACTGAATTAAACAAAAAAATAATTTTGAAAGATACAACATTATAAATATGGGCCGAAGTAAAGAAAAGAAAATTACCAACTGTTGTGAAATGTGTTATATTGAAATGTATAAAGTAAACAGAGAGCAAATCATAATAAAACTGTTTTTCTACATTTTAAACTATTAGTTACGAAAATAAATATATTATTGATTTTTTCATCGTCATCAATATTTAACAAATTAATTATTTTATCGGAGATTGCATTATAGTGTGAAATATATTTATTGATAAATTAGCTTCTCTATTGGTTTAACATTGGACAAGTTATGAGAAGATGAAGTATGTTATCATTATCAGTGTTACTATTACTGTTGTCTATTTCCATTATTAATGTTTATGTTTAGTAATGTAATCATATTTAATTTTAATGTTTAATAATTATTCATAGTAAGTCAGTTTCAATTTTCAACTTCTTATAGTGTATTTTTAACGTTCAGTAATGTTTAGCAAAAAAAATTTTTTTTTTTTTTGTTTGTTTATTTTTGATTCTAATCTTGATTTCTCCCCCATGTTTGTAGGCCCTGATGATGATATAAAATATATCGAAACGTTGGCATCTGAATAGTGTTTTTTTTTTTCCATCTTTGACTGACCCTCAATACTCCTACAATTGGACAGGTTATGAGAAGATGTAGTATGACATCATTATCACTGTTACAAAGTGGACAAACAGAGTCAAGCTGTTTAGCTGGGTAATTTGTATAATTCAAATGAGTTGTATATTTTCCTGAGACCCGTAATTGTGAAATAATTCTTTGTTTGTTTATATGGTTCCTCATTTTTAAATAACTTCCGCTATTGCGCTATAGACTTGATCCATGCTTGCACGTAAATAGTTTTTTGATCTTTTTAACGTGGAAAATTATCGTTCTTAAGAACAATTCGTTGAAGGAATACTTAAATAAATGCGTAAAGCAATATCTATGTGCAATGATCACGTGAATGCAACAGAGCACTTATGTTTGATGCAGAACTTACATCTTCATTTTCTCTGTCTAATAGCTGCTTGAAGTAAAATTTCAAATGAATGCACTCATTACTTAATATTTTAATTTAATTTTTAGTCGCCCTTCAAATTTGGCGCGGGCCTTGTCGAACCCGCAATTTTGAAGTCAGTGAGCTAGCACGCATACCACTGAGCTACTGGCGTCCTCTGGAGACTGATATCTCATTAAAAATGTTAGTTATTATGACTCATGGCCGGGCTTTAACTACGAGGTCATATCGCGCTCTTTCGACACTGGTAGACATGAGACCGACTCTACTGTGGCAGTCCTAAATTTTACCTACCCTAAATTTTTATTCACCTAGGGCTGGGGTCTTTAACGAGTACCTGACATCGTACAGGCTTGGGACCATCGCTTAACGTCCCATCAGAAGGACGGTTCTTCAGTTTATTTTACCTCCAGGATAAAATAAACTGAGTGCCTCGGTCGTATTTCGAACCCACGTATACCACTGAGCTACCGGCGCACATAATAATCTACATAATAATCTACTCCCTGACTCGTTTTTGTATCGATAAATTCATTACATAAGTTAATCGAGTTTTTGAGTTGAGCCCCCTCCCCTGAACCCACCCTTACCTTCAGCTAATATCACTGAAATTTGACAGGTTATGATATATCCTAGTTGGGGTTTAACTTTAAATTTGAAATTTTATATCGGTCCATTTATTACAGTTTTTGAAAGTTATTACAGTTTTTTAGTTAAACTTCTCCTCTAATCCCCTCTAACCTTTGGCTGATTTGGCTGATAGCTGTCCTTATGGAGTTTAAGAAGGCAAGCACGCAAACCACTGAGCTACCGGCGCCCTCAAGCTAATATTATGAATTGACATGAAATTTTATAGGTGTATCCATCCACTCAAATACCCTTATAACTGCCGATGTAATGAATGTATCGACACAACCGTAACGACAACTAACAAATGGTTTAGGCTGTTTCACCCATTGAGATTATGACAACTTATAGTTAGTTATATTGCGTTACGTAACGCTTTTCAAGACCCGTCTTCCCGCTGTCAGAAACTGTCACAAACACCCCCCTCGGCACATTATGTAATTTATGGAAACAAAGCTTACAAAGGTTTTCACGATAACAGAAAAGAGTAGCGAACATCAGCTTCACTATAAAAAGTTGACATAAAGTATATATGTTACGGGTAAAGTTAGATTAACGGTTAAACCTAGGATTACCCGGGTAAACTGCGTAGTACCCGCTGCCGCTTGGTTAAAGTTGGGTATACTAATAATGACAAGGCCATTAGTGGACGTATGTTCCACTATAAAGATTAGGTACTTATTAATTAGCTCGACCACACCTCAATTTCCATTGTTGTAAGCTGTCTAACAGCGATAATCATTCATCTGGGTACATAAATTCCTAGAACAAACATAAATCGAAATATTACAAAATTTGGGGGCGGGACGATATATCTGCCCCTCCCGTCGTTCCTATATTTGAAGTAGTACAGGTTCTAGCTTTAACATATACTTTACCCGGGTAAAGCCCGAAACGTGAACTATTTCAATTATATTTCGGACTTTAACCAAGCGGCAGCGGGTACTACTAGGTTTACCCGGGTAGTCCTAGGTTTAACCGTTAATCTAACTTTACCCGTAGCATATACATATATAAGGAAGTTTTTTTTTTTTTTTTTTTTTTTTTTTTTTTTTTTTTTTTTTTTTTTTTTTTGCATTGGAGGGGGAAATGCTGTGACGCACATCCAGGGAAGGTAGCCCTGGATAGTGTGGGACTCGAGACGGTTCACCATCACCATACCCACTAAAACCCCCTCCTTGCCGATCCTGATTCCCTTCCGCGGAACTGACGGTCTGTCATTACTTCGCGGAAGGGAGGAAGGGTGGCTGGTAACGCCCCTTCTTCTGTTTTATTACCGCTACTCTTCCTTGTCAGCCCTCTCCTGAAGGGCCAACCCGCCCATGATGAGCGCTGCAAAATCGCAGCCTTCATCCCACGACTCCTGGGAGCGCAGCATAGCGTCCACGTAACTGGTAGCAGTCAGCGGGGCGCCCATGCTGCACTCCAGATTTTTCCTTCCCTCCTCAAATCTGGGGCATTTGAGGAGGACATGCTCCGCCGACTCCGTCTCACCAAGGCACGCGGGGCAGTCTGGTGTTGTTGCTGCCCCGATTTTGTGGAGGTACCCCCGGAACCCACCGTATCCCGTGAGTACCTGGGTGAGGTGGTAATTCACCTCCCCATGCTTTCTGGTGAGCCAAGGCTCGACTCGAGGGATGAGCCGATGGGTCCACCGTCCCTTTGTGGACTTGTCCCATTCTTCCTGCCACTCCCTAATTGTCCTGGCCCTCTCTGGCTCTGCTGGACCAGGGCTGGCCCCCGCGTTCTGATAGAAGACCCGGTTTCCCCTGTGGTCGAAGCGCTGCACCACCTCTTCCACCTGAACCTGGTCTTGTTTCCTTTTGAAGTGTCGCGTACGTTCCCGTGCCAAGAGGTCAATGGGGGGCAGCCCAGCAATTACATAGGCAGCGTCGCCAGAAACTGTTCGGTAGGCGCATGCGACTCTCAGTGCGCTCCGCCTGTGAGCGGGGGCGATCAGCCTCAGGTATGAGGGAATCCTCGTTGCATCTGCCCATGTCGGGGCCCCGTGCAGAAGGATGGAAGTGCTGACTCCTGCCAGCAGTCTTCTCCTGCTCTGCCTAGGGCCACCGACGTTGGGCAGAATTCTCGAAATCGCCGCCGATGTCCTGGCGGCCTTCGCTCCCACGTATTTGAGGTGCTCCCTAAAAGTGAGCCTCTGATCCAGCATTACTCCCAGGTACCTGATTGCCGGTTGGGTCTCGATAGTATAACCCTGGAAGGTCAGTGACATGTTGGTTCTGGCCTTCCTCCCGGTGAAGAGTACTGCATCCGTCTTGTGGATGGCCAGGGAAAGGCCCACAGAGCTCATCCAATGGTGTATCCGCTCCATGGCAGCCTGGAATTTGCGTTCCAGGTTTTCCAGATCATCAGCCACTATGACGATCCCTACATCGTCAGCATACGCCACCAAGGTAAGGTCTTCTGGCATTGGCAGGCTCAGCAAGCCATTGTACAGGATGTTCCACAGTGTGGGGCCAAGGACTGACCCTTGTGGAACTCCTGTAGTGACCTTGAATTCCCTGGTTCCGTCAGTGGTGTCCGCGAACAGCATCCTCTCGCTTAGGTAGTTCCTGATGATCTTCATCAGATACCTGGGGATCTTGAAGTCCCGTAAGAGGCTCTCCCAGATCTTGTCCCACCGAGCCGAGTTGAACGCATTGCTGATGTCCAACGTGACCATAAGGCAACGCTTCCGGTTCCTTAGCGTCCCGGTTATTGCTGCACACACCAGATTCTTCACCTCTTCCACTGCATCTGTTGTTGACCTCCCTGGTCGAAACCCATACTGATTGTCGGTTAGGCCAGCCTCCACATGCTCGCGCAACCTCTCGTGGATGATGCCTTCCAGCACCTTCCCCGCTGTATGAAGGAGGCAGAGGGGTCTGTATGCCGAAGGATCACCTGGGGGCTTTCCCGGCTTCGGGATCAGGACAAGACGTTGCCTTTTCCATCG
Source organism: Aradus depressus (assembly GCA_963662175.1). Lineage (NCBI taxonomy): Eukaryota > Metazoa > Arthropoda > Insecta > Hemiptera > Aradidae > Aradus > Aradus depressus. The sequence continues at coordinate 19,241,257 of OY759226.1, read as the reverse complement.
ACCAGGGAAAACCCCCGCTCTCAAACACTTATCGTACACGTCAGCGAAGACCATTGGCCTGGCCTTCATTGCTGCTTTCAGGGCTCGGTTTGGGATTTTATCCAGCCCGGGTGCCTTGTTGGCACCGACGTGTCGACAGGCTCTTTCAATTTTCTCTCTTGTGACAGGGGGGATGTCGTTTGGCCCGCCTTCATCCATCTCTAATGTTGCCACGCCGCTGCAGGGGAAGAGGCATTCCACGATGTTCTGGACCTCCCCTGGCTCCATCATATAAGGAAGTATTGAAATCATGCGAAAATCTGAGATCGAGATCTTAACACATTTTCACGTTTCAAGATAAATTTTTTTTTACATCACAACTCTAATAACTGATATGTAATGATTATATTGAAACGAAATTTTATATATAGATTTAAAGCCCTAAATACATGACACCTTTCAAGTTTTAGCTGAATCAGTGAAAGGGGAGAGGATTATAGAAGGGGATAACCACCAATGTAATTAATGTATCGACACAAAAGTTAATATTAGGATTCAGAAGCCACTATGTAAGTCAATTATTGAAATTTAGCCAGAACAGTCGATTGGTCGGGCTGGTCATGCAAGCTAATTGCTTTCCTCCCATGCCAAAGGTGGCGGGTTCGATCCCCGTTAGGGTGTTATTTTTTTTTATTATGAAGTCGTATCTAGTTACTTAAATATAAGCTGACCAACGAGAGCGCAGGTAGCTCAGTTATGCGTGCTTGTCTTCTGAACTCAAGAACGTGGGTTCGAAACCAGACCGAGGTCCTTAGTTTATTTTATCTGGGAGGTAAAATAAACTTAAGTACGCCGTCCTTCGGATGGTCCCGAGCCTGTACGATGTCAGGTACTCGTTAAAGACCCCTGTCCTAGGTGAATAAAAATTACGGTAGGCAAAATTTAGCACTCTCACAGTAGAGTTGGGCTCATATCCACCAGAGTGACGAAAGAGCGCTCTGGTAGTAGGTGATATGACCTCGTAGTTAAAGCCCGGGCATGAATCATAAAACCTAAACCTAAGCTGACCAACTATTTTTTTTTTCAAAGAGTACAGATGGAATTTCATTGGATATGGTGATTTGTGTTGTGAAAAAAAGCATTAAGTCGCAACCATTCGGCTAAATATTAAAGAAAATCAAATCTTTATTTCTGTTTCCAGTACACAAAGCACTCTACACAGCAAAAAAAAAATAAATAAATAAAATAATAATAATAATGATAAATAGTTCAGTATAAACTGTCCTGATAAAGGCGAGGTTTTAGCCTCCTGTTTTGGGTTGATTGGCCCAATCGATAAAATTGAGCTCCCGATACCAAAGATAGCCCTTCGTGGTGAGACGTAATTTTTTTCAAGAAGTCTGCGATATCTGGAAGGCCGGTTTCTTGACGAATTTGAGTGTTGCGGACGAACCAGGGTGCGGTTACTGCCAAACGGAGATCCTTGTTTTCAAATCTTCGAAGTTTTTGAATGTTTGTTTTGTTTGTTGTTAGCCAGCTGGGTGCAACATAATTGAATAGTGTTTTGAGTAGTGATATGTAGAGGAGAAAGATTGCTGCAAGTGTACCTGAGTGGTGATCTTCTGATGATGAGGGGGTAGAGTTGCGGACAGTCTTTGTTTGAAAAATAATATAAAAATTAATATAAATTTAATTATTTTATATAACTACATCATTTTAATTCTTGAAATCATACTTCTCTTTTGAATAAATTTTCTTCTAAGAGCGCACTTATGTCAGAACAACTTGCGTCCCGCATGTTGAACTTTACCGTTAAAACTGCAGTTAGTGTTTCTGCAAATAATTGTGATTTTCACTGCTCCAATAATCATTTGCAAGGGAAATACCCTCTCCACAGCAGCATTAGTGCTTCAATTCAATTATTGTGATGAGCACAAAGGAGTACAAAATACTGCAAAGGAGTATTTTTGGAGTACGTTTTTTTAAAAGGAGTACTAAACTCCCTTAAAGGAGTACAGTTAGGTTAGTTTTATGACTCATGCCCGGGCTTTAACTACCAGGTCATATCGCCTACTACCAGAGCGCTCTTTCGTCACTCTGGTGGACATGAGCCCGACTCTACTGTGGGAGTCCTAAATTTTGCCTACCCTAAATTTTTTATTCACCTAGTGCAGGGGTCTTTAACGAGTACCTGACATCGTACCATCGCTTAACGTCCCATCCGAAGGATAGCGTGCTTAAGTTTATTTTACTGCCCAGATAAAATAAACTAAGGGCCTCGGTCGCTTTTCGAACCCAAGAACTTGAGCTCAGAAGACAAGCACGCATACCACTGAGCTATCGGCGCCCTCAGAAGTACAGTGGATTACCTTATTAAATATAAATATTAATTTCATATCTACAAGCTTGGGAGTGTTAGTGGGCATGGTGACGTCATATGAGAAGGAGGTGGGACATAGGAGAGAGGGCGCACACTTCCCTTCCTTAGGATTCACTTGCTCATTAGCCATTGGCCCAGAACATACTTTCTCCCTCTAATTGGACAACTAAAACGAAACTGATTTATTCTTGCTGGGGACGTACATAGTCGGTGATTCACTGACAATTTTTGATATCAACTATTATCTTGTTAGTTAACAAGAATGGAGACTAGAATAGTTGTTAACTTTACACTCATATACAAAACCTTAATTAGATGTGAAAAGTTGTATAACTTTACAGAACGTTCCTGTTTTACAGTGTCAGTCCAATTATACTAAAAGCACATACACGAACCCTCCCAAATATCACATACTGAATTTCTTTCTCTTCCCCCAGCTATCTCTGTCTGAACACGGAAACTTTCAAAAGTACCGATATGAAATATAATATGTGAATCCTGAACCCTCTAACGACGACACCTATTGATTTTTAGCCAAATCGACCAAAGGGAATGGGGATTAAGGGAGAGGCTTAACACAAAAAAACTCTATTAACTGCTTGATTCAGTCGATAAGAGTAGGTATCGATAATTTTTATTCGATACATGAGTAGTATCGAAAGTTTTATTCGATACTAATAATTAGTAAAATGGAACCCTAATGATGACTATTATGGTGTAACCACCCCGAGAGGTTTCTTAAGGATCCTTCTGACAGGTTACATACCTTCCCTCGTACTTCTTTTAACTGGGGAAATAATAATTGAAATTGTAACTTTTGAGACTTAGACGTTATTTATTACTTATTATGAACTATAATATGTATTTAATTAATATATAAATATATATTATATTATTATATGTATTTAATAAATACATTACATCGGCAGTTATTAGAGTTTTTGTGTTAAGTCTCCCCCTTCCCTTTGGTCGATTTGACTGAAAATCAATAGGTGTCGTCGTTAGAGGGTTATGGATTCACATATAATATTTCATATCCGTACTTTTGAGAGTTTCCGTGTTCGAAATACAAAATTTTTATACTAAATTTCATACTAAATACTTTTTTTTTCATACTAAATTTTTTATCGATAAATAGTATTTATCGATAAAAAATTTAGTATGTTTCAGAAACCTCTATCTAAGTCAACTATTGGTTTTCATTCAGTCAAATCGACCAAAGGGAAGGGGGGATTAAGGGAGAGGCTTAACACAAAACTCTAATAACTGTCCATTTATCGATAAAAAATTTAGTAGGAGGTTTCAGAAATTTCCAAGTCAACTATTCATTTTTAGCCCAAACGATAGTTGAGTTTTAGGGGGAGAAAAACTAATTGATTATTTAAATAAGTAATAAGATGTATCAGTCCAACAGAATTTATTACTAGTTTCTTAGTCAAGCTGACATCATCAGGTGGTGAATCTTATTGGAGAAGAGGTCTAAAGACTGGACACCTATCAGGGACCAGATGGACAAACCAGAGTGTCGATCACATTGAAATTTGCCACGATGGTAGTGGACACGGTGACGATGGTTTACTATTAAAAAAATCTGAAATCGAACATACCACGGAGGAATAATCACCGAAAAACGAAATCCTCATTGAAATCAATTGAGAGACGAAATTCTCACTCAAAATAGAATTTTTCTATTTCAAATGTAAAAATCCGAGCGAAGGCCTTTTCGGTTTACCATCGGACACTTTTTTTGAGCCGTTTCTTTCAGTGTTCTAACGTACAAACTTCAACTTTTTTTCGATAAAAATATTCAAAGCTGTTGTTGTCTACAAAAAGGCTAGAAAAAATCCATTGAATTCAGTTGAAATCTATTTAAAGTATTAATATATTCATAAAGAACATACAAGGTGAGAAGATACTGATAATTATTAAAACATTAACTGAGTTTTTTATACAGATATGCCTGACTCAGCTCAGTTTTTGCAAACAGCAGAATGTATTGCACACCTAGTTTAACAAGTAAGTCCGAGGGCGCCGGTAACTCAGTGGTATGCGTGCTTGACTTCTGAGCTCAAGGTCGTGGGTTCGTAGCCCGACCGAGGCCCTTAGTTTATTTTATCTGGGAGGTAAAATAAACTTAAGCATGCCGTCCTTCGGATGGGACGTTAAGCGATGGTCCCGAGCCTGTACGATGTCAGGTACTCGTTAAAGACCCCCTACCCTAGATGAATAAAAATATAGGGTAGGCAAAATTTAGGACTCCCACAGTAGAGTCGGGCTCATGTCCACCAGAGTGACGAAACCTAACCTAACCTAACAAGTCCACTACATCTGCCTACTACCAAGAAATAAATTGATTATTTTGTTCTGGGGAAGTACATTGATGGAGATTCACCTGACCAACCAACACGAAGTATTGTACATTTGTATCTTGTTTATAAAACAAAATAGATGAAGTTATTTTATTTTTCTTCAAGGACTCTGGTTTTTATTCTTATATTAGACAACATAAAGACTATTAGATATGCCTTAAATAGCCTTGACTTTAAAATTAACTTATTATTTTCTTTGACTAAAATAAAGAAATATTATTTTCTTCTTTATTCCTAGTTTAACAATTTATTATTAAGGAATTGAAGAATTTAATGTCAAATTTTACTTCCTTATTGTAATGTCTTCCTTTCTTATTTTGTAGCGTTAAAAAAAAAATGTCATTAAGTTAGTTATTATGAGTCATGACGAGATCATATCGCCTACTACCAGAGCGCTCTTTTGTAACTCTGGTGGACATGAGCCCGACTCTACTATGAGAATCTTCCCAGATAAAATAAACTAAGGGCCTCGGTCGGGTTTCGAACCCACAATCTTGAGCTCAGAAGGCAAGCACGCATACCAAATGTCATTGCCCTCAAATGCCATTGATATAATTGAATGGGATATCACATGAAAGGTTATGAATGAATATTATAAAGTAGTATAATCCCCAGATATTCGAATTATAGGAGAAGTTATTTGACTAAAATTCGATGTTGTGTTTTGAGCGGAATTTCATGTTTTCCAAAATGTAAATCACCGTTTTTGTACTTCCCTCCAAAGCCAATTGACCGGTTGGGATAAAACTCAATATTTGTCTTAGTAGCTTCTGAATTCTCATACTTTTATTATTACTCTTTATTTTCGGGTGCACTTTGCGTTTGTGCAACATCACCCGTATGTAGAGGGAGCTCGGGATCTGGTTAGCTCAAGTGAGGTGATGGCGGGCCGGGGGCGACCACCGGACGACGTGTGGCGATCGGTGATGGCCCCCAGCGCATCACAACGCTTTTTTCTGGTCCCACCAGAAGCCGACAAACCGGCAGAACACTTGGTAGCCGGTCTCCGTCACTAGCTGCCGCAGATCTAGTCACAGATCTAGATACAGCGGCCAATCGAGGACTACGAGCAGCAATCGTGTTCTGCAGTCTCAATGCCCCCACAGTTTGGATTGTTCTTCCTCCTAAAGAAGAAGAGTTTGGAGTTAAAGTCTCCGTGACCTGATAATATCTGGGACATCCAGTGGTCAGGCTGTACCCACGTCGAGTCGAGGCGTATCCAGACATCCGGAAAGCTGTGGTCTGGACTGTCCGCTCACCTCCTGCTCCAGGGCTAGGCGTTTCTCATACTGAATTTTGTATCGATACATTCATTACTTCGACAGTTATTATGATATTTGAGTCGAGCCCCCTTATCTATACCTCCTCCCTGTCAGTGATTTTGCGGAAAATTAATAACTGTCATCTTTATGACGTTTTGAATTTATATACGAAACTTCGTGTCAATACATTCATTGCAACGGCAGTTATTAGAGTTTTTGTGTTAAGATTTCCCCTAATCCCCTCTTTCTTCTGGCTGATTTTACTGGGAATGAATAGGTATCGTTCTTAGAGAGTCTCTTCTCTTTGTCGCGGAACCCTCAGAGAAAAGAAGCCGAGAGCTCCTCAATATGAGCAGAATGGATCTAAGAGCTATGACAGGGCTGATTACAGGACACTGTCATATGAACAGACACATATACAATATGGGCATCGCTAGAAGCCCTCTGTGCAGGCAATGTGGCGAGGAAAATGAGACTCCGGTTCATATTCTAAGCCAGTGTATAACGGAACCGAAGCAAGTAATGGAGGGAACCTGCAGCAGAATCCTGGACTTTATTAAAGATACAGGGCTGTGGTAGGATCTTTATGCAGAAAAATGAATTGAATATTATGCAGATGCATGTGTCTTCAGAGAAGTAAGAGGCTATCTTCACCATCCAAGATGAAGTCTATGAATCTTATAATGCATCTTGTTATTCAGGCCCTTGACAGCCATATATTTACCCAAATTGGACGTTTATAAGTCAAGATCGCATTTCTGAAATATGTCTCATCCCTTGGTTTTTTTTTTTTTTTTTTTTTTTTTTTTTTTTTTTTTTTTTTTTTTTTTTTTTTTTTTTAAATTTCCGAGCCATAAGAAGTATAGAAGAAGTTTTGTAATCGGTCAAAAATTCGATCCAATAATTTCTACGGAATTTATGTGCCTGTGAACACGATATCTCCCGATAGAATGAATGTATCGATATGAAATTTTATATATGTATACTGTACCCTCTGACGATGACTTCTATCCATTTTCAGCTAAATCGGCTAAAGGGAAGGGGAGAGGTCTTACTCAAAAATTTTAATAACTACCGTTGTAATGAATGTTACTTTCCCTGGCGCTATGGTCCTTGTAGAACCTGAGCCTCCACAACGATCTTCCGCCATTCTTCTCTATCCTCGGCCTCTCGTCTCCATCTTCTCACACGTCGTTCTCCAGTCAAAGTAAGGGGTCGACCTCTTCTTCTCTGTCCTCCCGGGTGTCCCTCCAGCATCCTCCTCGGCAATCTATCTGGCTCCATCCTCTGTAAATGCCCCAGCCATCGCAGCAGGGGCTGCTTCACGAAGTCCACCAGGTCCGGGCTCTTGTACAGGTCCCTCAGCTCCCTGTTGGACCGTATATCTTCCTCTCCTGTAATGAATGTATCGACACAAAATTTCATATTTGAGTTTAGAACCCCAATTAGGACGACACTTATTAATTCTCAGCGGAATGGCAGAAGTGAAGGGGGAACAGAGGGGTTCAACTCAAAAACACCAATAACTGCCGATGTAATAAACGTATTGACATGAAATTTCATATTTAAAGTCAAAACCCAATGAGGACATAACATGTCAAATTTCAGCTAAATCGGCTGAAGAGAAGGGGGGGTTCAGAGGAGGGGGCTCAACTCAAAAACTCTAAAACTGCCGATGTAATAAACGTATTGACATGAAATTTCATATTTAAAGTCAAAACCCAATGAGGACATAACTTGTCAAATTTCAGCTATATCGGCTGAAGAGAAGGGGGGGGTTCAGAGGAGGAGGTTCAACTCAAAAACACCAATAACTGCCGATGTAATAAACGTATTGACATGAAATTTCATATTTAAAATCAAAACCCAATGAGGACATAACATGTCAAATTTCAGCTATATCGGCTGAAGAGAAGGGGGGGTTCAGAGGAGGGGGCTCAACTCAAAAACTCTAATAACTGCCGATGTAATAAATTTATCAACATGAAATTTCATATTTAAAGTCAAAACCCAATGAGGACATAACCTGTCAAATTTCAGCTATATCGGATGAAGAGAAGAGGGGGCTCAACTCAAAAACCCTAATAACTGCCGATATAATGAATGTTTTGACCTGAAATTTCATATTTTAAGTCAAAGCCCAATGAGGACATAACCTGTCAAATTTCAGCTATATCGGCTGTAGAGAAGAGGGGGTTCAGGGGAGGGGGTTCAACTCAAAAACCTCAATAACTGCAATAACTGGCGATGTAATAAATGTTTTGGCATGAAATTTAATATTTAAAGTCAAAACCCAATGAGGACATAACTTATGAAAATTTAGTATGAGAATTTAGGAGTCACTATGTAAGTCAACTATTGAATATTAGCGGAAACGGTCGAATGTTTTTAGAGGGGAAGCGAAAAGTTAATTTATTCATTTGTAATGGGGAAGTACATTGCCTGTGATTCAGCGACGACATTTTATTTATTTTTTTCCTCAGAAAATATTCCTATTAGAAATGTCTAGAACTATAATACATTTTTCCATATCAGAATTTTATTATTTACTTTACTTCCCAGCCATTCGAAGTATAGGGGAAGTTATGTAATCTGTCTAAAATTCGATGTTGAGTTTTCAACAGATTTTCATCTTTAAAAAAAAATATTATAATGTGTGTGTCTGTGAACAGCATAACTCCCGATAGAATGAATGTATCGATACGAAATTTTATGTTGACACCTATTTCAGCTAAATCGGCCAAATGAATTTCTCTGATCCGGCTCCAGTCCAGAGAGAGACTGGTGCAGTTAAGATGTGAACCATGGCTCGTGACTGCAGTCTCTTCACTCTCCACGTTACATCACTTCGTTTTCTTTATGTCAAGGATCTTTTGTCAAAATTGCATCCATTCTCTATTTTATCTCTCAGACTAGAATAGAAAAAAAAAAAAAAATTGTCGGTGAATCAATCGTTGCGTACTTCCCCAGCACAAATTAATCAATTAAGTTTTCGCTCTCCCTCCTAAAACTCAATATTTGACATACATAGTGGCTTCTTAATTCATATATTATGAATAAATTTTGTCGATACATTCATTACATCGGCAGTTATTAGAGTTTTTGTTAAGTCTGTGTGTCTGTGAACACGATAACTCCCGATAGAATGAAAGTATTAACACGAAATTTTATATGTGAATCCTGAACCCTATTAGGACAACAGCTATCGATTTTCAGTCAAATCGGCCCAAAGGGAAGGGGGTTAAGGGGACAGGCTTAACTCAAAAGCGTCAATAATTGCTGTAATATATCTGTAGTCACAGGGAATAAATTAGTAGGTCTAAATTCGTAACTTTTCAAAGCAGCACTTTATTACTTTTGCATTAATCGTGTAAATCCAGTTTTTGGAATAAATAAATTATGTTTGCATCATTATTAATCATATACCTTCTAAATCTATAAGAGTGAATGAAAATTAATATTGTTAATCCTTTCTTGGATTTTCCATCACTTACCTAATTATTGACCACACTTACCTAATTATTGACCACACTTTTTGAAATACTCGTGAATGATGCCTCTCTAAAGTTGAGCAAGTTGATTTAACCGAAAAGGCCCTCTTGACTTGAAATAGTCTACCGTAGTGAATAAATGGTTAAATGCAGTTATCTCGTGAATGATTCCTCAAAGAAGTAGATTAAGTTGATTTAACCGAGAACATACACAATTTTACGAGATACCAAGAAACACACATCCTTTATAATTCCGAAAGTATTAGAGTCCTGAGCTCCCAACTTCTTCACAGTGCGCAGATGGCTTGGGGGATCACAGTACACTTAACTCATTTTGGCCATTTTACGACTTAACAACATATTCCCAGTGACCATAGAAATGTATCATGAATATTCATATTTGAAGTCAAAACCCAATGAAGACGTTAGCTGTCAAATTTCAGCGATATCGGCCGAGAAGGGGGGGGGGGGGGGGGGGGGTTCAGGGGAGCGGGCTCAATTCAAAAACCCTAATATCTGCCGATGATTCACCAACGAAATTTTTTTCATTTACTTTATTTTTATTCTGACATTAATGTCACTATAATTTCAATGACACACATCCTGCTGAGACCCTCCAGTGTCCTTTATATTCAGTGACGTCTGTACCATATCGTACAATTAGTGACGGCAGCTTCCTGTACGCCTACTTCCAGAGCGATTTTTTGTCACTTTGGTGAACATGAGCCTGACTCTACTATGGGAGCTCCTAAATTTTGCCTATTCTAAATTTTTATTCAACTAGGTTAGGGGCCTTTAACGAGTAACTGACATTGTACAGGCACGGGACCGTCGCTTAACGCTAAAGTTTATTTTATCTCCCAGATAAAAAATCTAAGGGCCTTGCACGGGATTTGAACCCGCGATCATGTGCTGAGTAAACAAGTAGTTGAAACCCGGGCATGAGTCAAAATAACTAAGTTACTAACATCCACCAACATAGCTGCCTCAATGGGTTTTTCAGAACCTGCCTGGGAAGTTGAAAATGAACTTGAGCACGTCGTCCTTCGGGCGGGACTATAAGGGATGGTGACAAACATGTTAGACATCAGATACCCGTTAAAGACCTTTAGCCGAGAGATGAGAACAAATCTTGAACACGCTGTCCCTCGTAGTTGAAGCCCGGGCATCAGTCAAAATAACTATGTAACTAACTTACGGTTAACCATAATCAGTTTTTCAGAAAATATTTGGAAACAGTACCACAAATCCCACCTATATTCTATACTTCTTCTTCGACAATTTTAGTTAGATCCAACCAGAATATTCATTTTATCTACAAATGGTGCTAAAGAGCTGAAGATCGCGAGTTCGAAATGTAGCCGAGGCTATTAGTTGTTTTACTGAGAAGTGAAAAAAAAAACTTGAGCACGTTATCCTTCGGATGGGAACTTAGGCGCTGTTCCCGGGCCTTTTCTTATAACAGGTACTCGTTAATGAGTCGTATCTAAACCTGGGTAGGTAAAATTTCGGTCTCCCGTTGTACAGCTAACAGGGAAAGGATAAGAGCATCCGATGCTTAGGTCCCTAGGTGTACACAACAACTCTCCCAATATATCTAAATCTGTCTATGGTTGACTATCATCGTTTCTGGTTGCTGCCCATCTTCCAACATTGCTGTCTTAATGTGTTTTTCAGAAAATATGTGAAAACGGTACCACAAAGTCAACCTATATTCTTTATTTCTCTTCTTGACAATTTCATTCTAGTCCGTGCCCTCCATTCTGCCATACTTCCCCAACGACGGCTTAAGCGTCAATGGCCTAGAGATCTCCTGATCAGAAGCAGTGACAGTGACAGTGATTAGCTAAAAACGAGAGAAAAACAGTCACCACTGGGTGATTTCTCCCCTCATGATATTTTGACATTGCCATTACCTCTTTATTAGCACATTTGCTTGTTGTATTTATGTGTATACAGTTGTAAATAGCTATTTGTAAATAAATAAAAAAAAAAAAAAGACAATTTTAGTTGGAACTAAACCGAAACTTATTTTATCTTTACATATCGTGTCTAATGAGCTCAGGATCCCGAGTTGCAAATCTAGACGGGGCTCTTAGTTGTTTTAACTGGTAAGTGAAGAACAACCTTGAGCTCGTCGTCCTTCGCAAGGGGCTGTGACGAACTTGTTAGACGTCAGGCACTCGTTAAAGACCCTTAGCCAAGGTAACTAGGAAAAAACTTTGAGCACACTATCCTTCGTAGTTGAAGCCCGGGCATGAGTCAAAATAACTAAGTAACTAACTTATGGTTAAACCCATATGAATTTTGGATTTTCATTTTTATATTTACATCATTGGAAGTCTATATAAGCTTATCCATTTATGAATACTAGATGTAAGGTTGGTAAATGGACCGATCAATAGAACAGCTTTTGTGGGAACTCTCTTCTAGAGAAGTTGGTCTCGAAGACTGTGAGGGTGGGGCTCTCCCCTTATATGTGGGAATTTAAAACAGAGTGGCTACCTGAAGATAGCCATCTAACACTCATATTTCTCTTAGCTAATAGTGGAAAAACCTTTAAAAACTAAAACAAATCTTCAATGAATCCTCATTCTATTGATCATAATATGATATATTATATCAAGGGTGAATCCAGGATGTTCATCAGGGGGGGGGGGGGGGGGGGGGGGAATTTCGGTGGTTCAAGATTTGGAAGGATGAAGGACAAGGGGGCTAATAGTTTCTCTGGTTTGACGAAGCTCATGAATTAATAATCTAATAATCAAGACTGAAATATTATTATAATAGTAACAGTCTGAGTCTAAACGATTGACGTCATTAAAGTCTGTACGCAAATCTGTACATTTTTGTACAACTAGAGATAAGAACATTCTCACACGAGACTGAAAAGACTAGTTAGTTATTATGAGTCATGCCCGGGCTTAGGTCATATCGCCACCGCGTTTCACTCATTCTTCACTCTGATGGACATGAGCCCGACTCAACTATGGGATTCCTAAATTTTGCCTACCTAGGTTTATACACCTAAGGTAGGGGTCTTAGGCCGGTAGGGTCCTCCAAGATAAAAAAAAAAAAAAGGGGTGTCAGTACTTCCCCTGGCAAATTAATCATTTAATTTTTCGCTCCCCCTCCAAACAAGTCGACCGATTGATCTAACATTCAACAGTTGATTTATATAGGAGCTCATCAATTCTCATACTAAATTTTGTGTCGATACCTTCATTCTGTCGGCAGTAATTAGAGTTTTTACGTGAAGCATCCCCCTAAAACTCCCCTTATCCTTGGTCGATTTGGCTGATAAAAAAAAAACATTAAGGCGTAGTCAAGGTCCACGCCTAAGATTTGATATAAAAGGATAATATCATTTTTCATTTTCTTTTCGATGCTGCCGTAGCTCTTGCATTTGCTCGGCACTAGGCTTTTTAGGTTTTTTAAATTCCTTTTGATGTGAGCTTTCCTCTGATTTGCGTTTTCTATAATTCCGCGCATATTTACGATTCATATGAGACATCTTTAATTATTTTGCAATTTTCAATTTAATACCAATTTTTACATATATTTCGGAGAATATTTTTATTGTTTCACTTTGAGTCCTAGTAGTGCTCCTCAAGCTCTTTACAATGACACCCGAATCAACGTCCTATCTAAACGCGTTATCAAGCTACACTAATTTCTAATTTTACACAACTCTAATTCGTAACAATCATCCGCCGGCGCCCACACTAGCCCGATAACGTCACAGGCAAAACAAACACTGCACAACAAACACGTACAGACATTCTCTATCCATTGTGACCTCAACCGTTGTTATCCCATCATTAGTCTCGTAGTAATTATCGATTGAAATCTGACTGTATTTTGTAACACAAGAAAGTTTGACCGGCTATCACTGTGCTTAACGAGCGAATAGACATTTTCACGTCAAAAATAGGTGTCGTCTTTAGAGGGTTCTGGATTCACATATACAATTTTATGTTGTCATTGATTGTATCGAGAGTTGGAATCTAGAGTTGGGAAAACATGAATTTTTGTTGAAAACATCTCATGAATTTTTGATTGATTTCATTACTTCCCCTATACAATAGGAAATAACAAAATCTACAGAACTCTAAAAATGAAATCATAAATTGTGGGACTGTATTCCAGGAAGACGGAAATACAAATTTTCGTTATAAAAAAATATGTGTTCTAACCTTTAGAAATGTGTCAGACAAAGCAGACATATATTGTAACAGTCCGTTCAAGGTGTTACCTTATCTAGACAATGTACATAACTAAATTTACATAATTGTAAATAGGCCTTCATGTTTTAGAAAAAATATACCGTTAATTACATGGAATGTTATTTAAATTTTCATTATTTCCCCAGCTCGAAGTATAGAAGAAGTTAGGGGCTGTTCACAAACTACGTCACACGCCGAGGGGGGGGGGGAGGGGGTTTATAACTTATGTGATGATTGTGACGGTGGGGAGGGGGGGACTAAACAAAAAAAATGACGTCACGTTTATTATTACATTTTAAAATAAGGGCGTAGACAATTTTCTAAAAATTAATTTCATACAAATTTTTTTTAACGTTAGTATTTTAATAAATTCATGTTATTAAAGTAAAATACATTTTATGTATGAGAAATGTTGGCCATCATAAAAAACATCGAGGATCAAGAAGAAGCCGAGTGGTTCGATGACATGATAGATAGTAATAGGGAAATACCTGAACCTTCTGACTGTGATCAATCTGAAATACCAATCATAACTATAGATGAACATTTAAAACCGATTTGGGAGGAATCGTAATATTCCTCAGGCTTTTTTCATGATATGGATTATCTCGCTTGAATAATCGAAATGTTAAATACTTAAATCACTGTTCTTTTATTTAATTTATGAATACAGATGAATATAATATGTATGTTGTATTTATGATAAATTGAAGTTGTATTTATGACGTCACGTTTAGGGGGGGTTCAATTAAATGTGACCAATTGTGACAAGGGGGTGGGAGGGGGTTAAAAACCCATGTCCACCAGATCAAAGAAAAAACACTCTGGTAGTAGGCGATATGACCTAAGCCCGACTCATAATGACCAACTAGTCTTTTCAGTCACTTATTAGAATGTTCTTATCTCTAGTATTTTTTTCTATCATCGCGCTATCTTTATTTTATCTCTAGGTTATCTATCATATTTTTTGATGCCCGTATCCACTAGTGTAAAGAAAGGGCACTCTGGTAGCAGGCGATATGACCTAAGCCCGGGCATGACACATAATAACTAACTAGTCTTTTCAGTCTCGTATGAGAATGTTCTTATCTCTAGAATTGTTTTCTATCATCGCGGTATCTTTATCTCTAGGTCATATATGCCCGTGTCCACTAGAGTGAAGAAAGTACACTCTAGTAGTAGGCGATATGACCTAAGCCCGGGCATGACTCATAATAACTAACTTGTCTTTTCAGTCTCGTATGAGAATGTTCTTATCTCTAGTATTGTTTTCTATCATCGCGGTATCTTTATCTCTAGGTCATATATGCCCGTGTCCACTAGAGTGAAGAAAGTACACTCTGGTAGTAGGCAATATGACCTAAGCCCGGGCATGACACATAATAACTAACTTGTCTTTTCAGTCTCGTATGAGAATGTTCTTATCTCTAGTATTGTTTTCTATCATCGCGGTATCTTTACTTTATCTCTAGGTTATCTATGATAGAATGGAATTTTTAGATCTTATTTTACCTCTAAATTTTGTAACCTCTCTGGATATTTTTTTGTATCCGGTGAAATGAGCAGTTGTCGCCACGCAAGGATGCTCTGATCTCCATCTTATGGTCTTCTACCGTTATGCTCTGAATCATGTCAACTATTATATAATCTCCTTATAACACATCTTATTATAATATCATATGTAATTTTATTACTTTTACACGATTAATATTAATCGGTTCGTTGCTTGTAATATTTTTTTAATGAGAACTTTTGTTGTTTGTCGCGTCAGAGTCGTGCTTGGTTTGATAAGACTGTTTTGTCACATGTTGCCATTTGTCGCATTTTATCAATTGAAGAGGAGCATCAATCGACACAAATGTCGCTCTTCGTTCCTCCGATGTGTATTAGACTACACAGTAAATAATGGGATTCCCATGTCAATCCACTTGCTCGACTCTGGCCATCGCATTCCCATACAGATAATCCCCCCCCCCCCGAAGACTGAGGCGGCGCTGGCCGAGAGACCTGCTACTGTAATCTAGCAACAATATTTTGGGAGTACCGGTGATGACCAGCTTCTCCCCTCATGTAATCCTCTTACCTTCTTGGCCTCCTCCACTGCTGGACAGTGATTGGCGGGGCGAGAAGGCAGGGGGGATCACTCGAGCCCCCGCGGCCTCCCCTGCCCCCATTAAGTTGGAGGGATGGGGATGACAGAGAGGGGCGTTTCGAGGGGTCTCGAGTTGAAGGGCTTTCATGTTCATTTTATTTTATCTTTATTATTATTTAAATTGCAGAGACTATTTATATTTTATTATGTATATATATTTTATTATTATTTTTTTTTTTTAACCTATTATTCTGTCCATCCTTCCGAGGTCATACACTTCATCCAGCCCTTACCTACAAGAAAATCCCCAGGGTATGACCTCATCACTTGTACAATAATTAGAAATCTTCCCCGCAAAGCCATCATTTTCCTCACATACATTTTTAATTGTGTCTTTCGAACAGCATATTTCCCTGCCCTTTTGAAATTGTCCTCTATAATCCTTGTCCCTAAACTTGGAAAGACCCCCAACGTTCCAAGCTCCTATCGCCCTATAAGCCAGCTACACATCCTTTCAAAAATCCTTTTATACTGATTGTAAATATTCGAGATATGAAGAATCCGATCATTTCAAAAAAAAAATAATAATAATGACAATCGATACACATGTAGCATCCCATTGAGCCAGATTGAAAAATAGGCTATATGGTGTCTGATGAACCGTGAATGTTGAACCGGAGGAGGGGTTGTGAGGACGCTAAGTATAAAAGTTTTTCCAGCTCATTAAAGGATTATCGGATTGTCATGAAATTTTATATGTAGTAATTTTAGAAGCAACATTTAAAAAATAGGCTATGTGACCTATGTGCATTTTCATATCAATTAAAAATGTATGTCTAGATTAAATTCAATTAAATTAATAAATAATTTTGTACTGAATAAAGTGCCTAGTTTTGTGATATTATTATTAATGATATTGATATCATGCTGGGAAGTTTGCCGTGTGGACCTCAAGGGCCGCACTTAGTTAGAAATGTCATCTTTGTAAATTCCTAAGACACAGCTGAGTAATATCCTCTGATTTAGGGTGCAAAGAGGCGAAACACAACATCCGAGAACCTGATTGTTTTGATTAACTTTGAAAACAAAACGACTTATATACAATGCAGTATTCAAACCTATGTGAACTCTGGGGTTCTGTCAAGGCTTCCAATTTCCAGCGCTTTCAATCCAAAATCGTAAAATAGCCAATGCTCCTTACTACGTCTCCAACAAAACTCTTCACACTGACTTTAACGTATCTTTTATCACCGAAGTTACTAAATCCAAGTATAAACAATTATTTTCCTCTCTTAGTTCCCACAATAATCCTCCAGTCCGTGCCCTCCATTCTGCCATACTTCCCCAACTACGGCTTATGCGACAATGGCCTAGAGACCTCCTTAGCAGAAGCAGTGATAGTGATTAGTTACAAATGAGAGTAAATCACTGATTAGGGAGTGTCACCACTGAATGATTTCTCCTCTCTTGACATTTTGACATTATCTCTCTATTAGCATATTTGCTTGTTGTATTTATTTTTATACAGTTGTAAATATCTATTTGTAAATAAAATTTAAAAAAATACCCAAAAAAAGTATACACATAAGCTGCTTAGAATACATATTTCGTATGTAATATTTTATTAATTCTTTATAATTAATTTGTTTTAAAAATTCTATTATTAATTTTTCAGGTAAGGAATGGAAAATCCGTCAAAAAGGAATACTCCTCCGATTCTGAACTGGTAATTTTTCTCACTTTTTTTTTTTGTTTTCTTTTCCTTTACAATATTATATTGCAACTGGTTCATTTATGTGTGTCAATCTGTCATTTCATGTATGTATTCATTGTTTATCTAGAACTAGCAGTATTACCCGGCGTTGTCCGGGGAACTATGTACGTTGGTCCCACCAAATCTGACTAAATAAATTGATGAGCAGAAATATAATGCGAAACATTTTTTTGTAGTAGGTAATTTTACGATAGAATCACCTATTTTGCACTAAGAAAGCAACCATCTGAAAAAATTAGAATTTATAAATTTTTATTCACACTTCCAATTAACTATAAACTCCAAAACTGTAAAGATAATAGCAGAAGACTATTATGATTTTTTCTACACACATCGAGCAAAACCAAATTAAAAAAATTGCAGCACTTCGAAGTTACGAAATCGAGTTACACTGTTCAGCGCACGATTTGAACTATTTTTTTCAGGTACTTGAAAAAGTTTCGATTCTGAGGAGCTTAAAAAATGAATCTGAAAGCTCTTTTCGTGTTCATTATACCACTGGAAATGGGTCAGAATTTCAATAAGTCACTGAGTTTTATATCAAATATGATTTTTGTTCCATAAGCGAATGAAGAAAATGTGGGGGTGGGTATATGGGTAAGGCAATGGTAAGGTAGAAAGAAGTCTGAAACATTTCCAGTGCTCTCTAGAACCCAATACAAAAAGGTTTTATGCTAATTCGTGCAATGATTTTTGTTCCATAACCGAATGCACGAATGGCGGGTATGGGTGCGTGGGTAGGATATAACTATGTTCTAAACCTTCTCGGTGACTAAACGAACATAATTGCTGAACATAAGAACAAAATCGGATCGAAGTTTAGAAGTCTATAAAACACATGCTAAGTATATGATAGGGATAGTCGACAGTTAGCCACTATCGATAGTCCGTTACTATAGATGGAAAAAATATCGATAGTATCCATAATTCAGTAAGTTGACGCTTTTCATGCAAAATACTTTCCAATTCCAATATTTTATTATAATAAATATTATAAAAATATTATATTATATTATATCTAATGATGTTTTTTAGAGTTGTTTTATTGTTATTGGTTTTATTATATCGCACCCTTGCTTCAAAAGTGCCACAACTCAAAAAACTCTGTTTTTCAGGAAATGCAAAAAACAGCTTCCAGCTGGGTTAGGTAAATTTTAGTTGATCTAGTGACGTCACCAAGCAAAACTATGCATAAAATTTACGATAGATTGTGGTCCTGCAGATTATCTAAGTTTTCAACTATAAATCTCGGTTTTTTGAGTTGTGGCCCCTTTTGTTGCCTAACAAAGACTAATGAGTGCAAACATAAAAAAACGACACAACTACTACCTAGCGGCTGAATTTTCAGTTCATTATCTGGCGCTTTAGGTGATTGGTATAAACTTAAAAACCAAGTCGAATGGCAGTCTTAACTAAAAAACCCGAATTTTTGAGTTGTGGCACTTTTGAAGCAAGGGTGCGATATATTTATCTTTACATTCATTCATATGTGATTCATAATGCAGTCGAAATATATTACGCACTTTCTGATTCCATGAACGTAGAAATGCTCAAAAACAGCTGACATCACAGATAAACAAGTGTGTAGTTGTGTGTGTGCGCTGCGCGCGCAACCGTCCAACACACACACTTACACATACACATCAACGAGACTTACGCTCTGACAAACCCCTACCGACAGCTAAGATGTTTACACATCAAAAACCAATAACTGTCGATGTCATGAATGGATCGATACACAATTTATTATGAGAATTCAGAAGCCACTATATAAATCAAATATCGATTTTTAGCCCAAACGCTCGATTGGCTTTATAGAGAGAAAACGTAATTGATTAATTTGTGCTGGCGAAGTACATAGCCGGTGTTTTTTTTTTTTTTTTTTTTTAATGGTTCTGAAATAGCAAAGCCTATTTGTCTAGGATCTGTTATGTTCAGCAGAGCGCTCAAGTCTTGGGAGGCTTGGCTTCATTACCGGAACGGTCATTGCTCCCACAGCGATTTTACAGAATAAATTGTGAGTTACAGGAAAGTGTAATCAAGTCACACACTGAAGGGCTCCGTAGTTGAAAAATACTTTAATGTACTCATAAACATTTATTAAATGCCATGGATTGTTGATTATTGTTAGGATGACTCATGCCCCAGCTTTAATTACAAGGTCATATCGCCTACTACCAGAGCGCTCTTTCACCGCTCTATAATAAAAATTTTGGGTAGGCAAAATTTAGGACTTCCACAGTAGAGCAGGGCTCATGTACACCAGAGTGATGAAAGAGCGCTCTGGTAGTAGGCGATATGACCTAGTAGTTAAGGTCCGGGCATGAGCCATAATAACTAACTATAAAAATTTTTAAAAAAACTATAAATACAGAAAGGAGTATGATAAGAGATAAGATTCAATACATATTTTTAATATATCGATATATAATAATGATATTTATTTCCGTTAAATCATAACATGGCAATAGGATACATCATAAGAATGTTTACATTAAGATAGCTTATAATTAAGATGCTTAAACAGATATTAACTCTTAGAGTCTTGACACACATGAATAAAAATTAACAGTCCTACTAAAAAGTAAAGAGAAATGAATAAATAAATACTTGAAAATATGAGTACAAAAATAATAATATTTTACAATAGATGAAGTATATAATAAATAAAGTAGATAATTTTTTTTAAATTTAATTAAAATTAAGATAATATTTTTTGATAACTTTTCTTTTTTGAAGTGTCTTTTTCACACATTCTTACGTCCCTTCCTCAGGTCACAATGTGCGAAATATAGAAAAGAGAAATAAAACAATATAACAATAACAATGATAATATATATAAATAAATACAATGCTAATAAAATACATAAAAGAGAAAAACAAGAAAAATAAATTAGTATATGAATAATAAAAAATAATGATTAAAGATTCGACAGGCCTTAAAGGAGGATATCTATAGAGGAACTCTGCCCAAAAAATAAAAATGAGAGCTATGTATCAAATAATGCTTTTGATATAAACCTCAATTTTTTTATTATGGTTATTTCACTATTTTTGTACAATGTGAAAAAAATTCCTTTTCCGAATAGAAGGTTTCTTCTAACATAAACATTTTTAGTTGAACTTTAATTTTTCTTATTGTTTCTATTGTCTTCAAGAAGTGGAGAAGGGCATTAAATAAATATATTCCTTTATGAGTTATACTTTTTTCAAAAAGAGAGGAGCAATTTTTAGTTATTCGAAAATCATCTTTCTTCCTGGTATCGTAATCGTGACTAGTATTGTTGAGAGGGAAAATATTTATATTTTTTCTAATAACCATTAATGTTTCAAATATAAACAGCGATGGCAAAGGCAGGATTTTTAAATATTTCTCTGCAGCTTGTTCTTTGAGTAATACTGTTTATAATTCTTAATGCTTTTTTGTTTTTAAGTCTAAAGATATAAATACTCGAGCTACATGCGCCCCAGCGTATTAAACCGTAATTGATTAAAGAATGGAAATATGCACAATATAATGTTTTTTTTGGCACGATCTTTTTAAATTTACGAAGTAAGAAGCAAACGGAACTCAGTTTCTTACCAATAACAGCCGTATGTTCAGCCCAAGTTAGTTTCGTATCAATATGGGGACCTAGGAATTTTACATTATCTTATATATTTTGTGATTATTAAATAATTGTTAAATAAAATTAATAAATATAAATAATAATTTAATTAATAAAATTAAATAATATTACCATATTTCCTGTAGAAATTATATCTCTTTTGTCTTTTACTAAATTTTGATTTCTACAGTAATTTCCGAAAAGGGCCCTAAAAAAAAATTCAATTAACAAGCTTTTCATTTGGATTTATAAATAGATGCCATATTGTTTTTCTAAATTTTGCACAAATATTAAATCTAATCCAAAGGTTTTTAAATTATATTACTGGACCAACAAGGAAAATGAATAGCACAGAATTACGAGAACAAATAGTTGGGTTTATTTACTTAAACTACATAATAAAATTAATAACTAAGAGATAAAAAAAAATCAAATTATCTACAAAAACAAATGTTACAATCTAATTTATACATTTATATTTTAGTATCTTTTCTTTCTAAATACTGGCCATTCTTCAAATTTAAGTTATTTCAAGGCATATAAAACATATAATTAAATTAATGTACCTCCTTTGTGCATCTATTTCAATTAAAACTCCGATTAATCACGATAAATAATTAATTCACTAAAACTTAGTTCTCCACACCTTAAGCCTAAACTTATTTGCAAAACAAATGCGACTTCATATAATTATTCACCAATTTAGTGGCTTCTTTGTTTTTTTTATGTAAAAAAATATAATTAATTTTTATAATATTAATAATTTGAATGTGTGTATTTTATACATCACAATTTCTTGTTCTCATACAAAACTCTTTCCTCAATAAATTTCTATAGGGGGGCCTCTCTCAGGGCCCCAAAAGCATAGATCATCTACTAGCTAAATGTTATACCAAGTATAACCGTAAAGGTTCAATGGTGTCCATGAATACTTTTAATGTCCTTGACATAATTTTGCGTACTAATGTACTATTTAATTGTGTTGTAATTGTCCTCATAGACACAAATGTTGTTAACAATAATGTAATATTTTTGACTCCCAGCGAGTTTCATCATAGATTGCATAAACCTAGCATGCACAATTAGTAGAAAAGGTTTGTAAAATTTGATGGGAAAATATTGTCCAAGATAATTCTCATTTTATTTTGATGATATCTTTCATTGTGATAACTTTTAATAAATAAATAAAACATACTTATTTTTTGAAATATTGTCTAGTCTACAAGAAAAAATGTGTCTGTGAATCACCGGTTATGTACTTCCCCAGCATGAATTAATAAATTAAGTTTTCGCTCTCCCTCCAAAGCCAATCGACGCTTTGGACTAAAATGCAATATTTCTTATATAGTGGCTTCTGAATCACATTATTAACATCGGCTGTTATTAAAGTTTTTAAGTCTCTTCTCTGGTCTCCCCCTTCCCTTTGACCGATTTCGAGGAAAATTAATAATTGGGATTTTTAAGTTGAACCCAGGGGCGTAGCCAGGATTTTGAGCAGGGGGGGGGGGGGGGCAAAGTTAGGCTACGAGGATGGGGGGCACAGCCCGCAGTTTCGAGGTTAGCGTTGCAAACTTTTTTTTATTAATTTGGGAGACTCGGACCTCTAGAAGCTCTGCCTGAGGTAACCACTGACTTTAATACTTAAGTTGACTTTATATGAGCAGCAAAAATGCAAAGCCCAGCAGCAGCAAATGCATGCTGTAGTTTCTATACTTTTAGAATTAAATGACTCACATCCAATAGCGTGCATTTGCTGCTGCTGCGCTTTGCATTCTACTGCGCATGTAAAATCAGCTTTAAGAGTATAAAGTATAAGTACATGTACATTTATGTAAGCTGATTTATGAATCAGACGCATGGGAAATTTGAAGATCCTATTGCTAACTTGCAAGCAATCCATTTTTAATAAAAACAAATTTTTTTAGTTTATTTAATTTTTATCTTGGTTTTTTGCTCTGGCCAGGGGGGCACGCGCTGATCCCTTCGGCTGAGTCCGCTGAAAAAGAATAGGTGTCATCCTTATAGGATTTTTAATTTATGTATTAAAATTCGTGTTGATATATTCATTCTACCGGGAGTTATCATGTTCACAGATTTTTTTTTTTTGTAACCAAGAGGGGAATTGGGTTGAAAACTCTGTATCGATTTTTTGACCGATTACATAACTTCCCCTATACTCGTACTTCGTATAACTGAGCAACTAAACTTTATACACTAATTACCGGTTTGTATTACGTTCTTATACTCTTTCTACTTTCCCCTGGTATAAAAAAGTCACTCTCAGAATTAGGCTGCACAATGAAACAATAAAATACCGCTATTACCAACTCATTACTTTCATATATCCATTAATGCCAGCAAGAAATGATTTTGAGAAGGAAGGGGGGGAGAGAATTAGAGAAAATTTCAATTTTATAATATAAAACTGCTTTTTGCTGCGACCTAATTATTTTGATCTTCAAATTAACAAAAAAATTTCAATTATAATAATTGAACTACAACTGAATTATATTTTTTTTATTCATATGCCTGCTGGAGGAGCAAGACCTTAATACGCAGCTAGGCAAATTGTAATGTAGTGACATATGCAATTACAATTACGATGTAATTATAATTAGTAAGAATTAACAATTATGTGTTCGGCAATTCAATTAATTGTCACAATTGCAATTCTAATGTAATTATGTTACATTTGAATTGAATTGTAGGCATGTATCTTCTGCTGATATGCACCGTCGCACATAAAAAAAATAAGTAAATTCTAATATATGACAATGTAATGAATGTATCGACACAAAATGTATTATGAGGATTCAGAAAACCCTATGTAAATCAAATCTAGATTTTTAGTCCAAACGGTCAATTGGATAATAGTTGTAAAATAATAAAACGTCAAGAATTGAGTAGGTACAGCTATTCAATAACGAAATGAAATATGGCGGCAAAGCGACGTTACACGATACTTACTTCCCCAACGACGGGTTAAGCGACAATGGCCTAGAGACCTCCTTAGCAGCAGCATAACAGTGACAGTGATTAGTTACAAATGAGAGTAAATCAGTGACTAAGGAGTATCACCGCTGGGTGATTTCTCCCCTCTTAACATTTTGACATTGCCATTATCTCTCCATTAGCACATATCCTTGTTGTATTTATTTTTATATACCTAGTTGTTAATAAATAAAAATTTTAAAAAAATATTATAAACAAGGGTACCTTAAAATAATAGGTTAGGTTAGGTTTTATGACTCATGCCCATTTAACTACGAGGTCATATCGCCTACTACCAGAGCGCTCTTTCTTCACTCTGGTGGACATGAGCCCGACTCTATTGTGAGGATCCTAAATTTTGCCTACCCTAAATTTTTATTCCCCTAGGACAGGGGTCTTTGACGACCACCTGACATCGTACAGGCTCGGGACCATCGCTTAACATCCCATCCGAAGGACGGCATGGTTAGGTTTATTTTAACTCCCAGATAAAATAAACTAAAGGCCTTGGTCGGGTTTCAAACCCACATTCTTGAGCTTAGAAAGCAAGCGCGCATACCACTGAGCTAGCTCTAAAATAATAGTTATCCCATTGGATTCGATAGGATTTCGCCCCATAATACTACCCATCCATCACTAATTATTTTATTCTTTCTCTTATATTTTCGTGAATGTATACTTTCTCTTATGATATCATATCCTATCCGGTTCAATAAGGTAATATATGTATAATGTAGAAATTATTGAATTATAAATTATAAAAGTTATTATTATGTACAGCAAAACAAGACTAAGTCTTATGAATAATGCTAAACCACAGCAGACACCCAACCCAATTTTAGTAAGATGCTTCTCTCGACTTTTTTAATTAAGACCTTTCATTAAATTTACAAATCTTTGTGAAAAGGCCAGCAGAGAGCTCTAAATATTGTGGCCTCGTTCATTCAGAATCATCGACAATGTACTTCCCCAGAGAGAATTAGTCGACAGTTTTCGTTTTTTCAATTCACTAATTTTGCTTGTAACATAGGTGTCTTTCTTAGATTCTATTCTCATCGTCGCTATTAGGGTTTTTGAGTACATCTGGTCCTTTATCATTTGTGATAATTAAAATATATATATATATATATATATATATATATATATATATATATATAATTAAATAAAATTAAAATTAAATAAATAATTAAAACAAAATTAATAAATAATAAATATTCCAAATTTCTTGTAAAAATTGATGCTGGTCTTCTACTAAATTTTGATTTCTATAGTAATTTCCGAAAAGGGCCCTAAAAAAATATCGAAAGTTCAAGACGTGATATTTTGAAGAAAGTGCATGTATTTAAAAAAAATTGTTGAGATGCCATTTTGTTTTTTTTAATTTGCAAAAATGTTCAATCTATTCCAAAGATATAAATTATCTTACTGGGTTCACAGGGAAAATGAATAGCATAGAATCAGAGAACAAATATTGGATTTATTCTTTCTTAATCTAAATTTTAAATAAAATCAGAATATCAATATCAAATAAAAAAATCAAATTACTTACAATATAAAAATCTTACAAATTATTTCTACTTGTCTATGTTCAGTGGGATTAGCCGAAGGGGAGAGGAGGGTCAGAGGGGGGCTCAACCCGAAAATCCCAATAACATATCGATATGAAATTTTATATACAAATTTCAAATTTTATATCCTATACATTTTATACATCGGTCGAAAGGAAGGGAAGCTTGACTCACCCTAATAAGAATGTATCTATACTTTTAGAGAGCGCCGTGGTATGCGTGCTTGCCTTCTGAGGTCAAGATTCTGGGTTCGAAACCCGGCCGAGGCCTTTAGTTTATTTTATCTGGGAGGTAAAATAAACTTAAGCACTCTTCGGATGGGACGTTAAGCGATGTTCCCCAGCCTGTACCCCTGTCCTAGGTGAATAAAAATTTAGGGTAGACAAAATTTAGAAGCTCATGTCCACCAGAGTGACGAAGAGCGCTCTGGTAGTAGGCGATAAGACCACGTAGTTAAAGCCCGGGCATGAGTCACAATAACTAATTTAATATGAGGATTCAGAAGTCAAATACTTTTAACCCAAACGGTCGTTTGACTTTTGAGGGAGATTGAAAACGTAATTGATTTATTTGTACTGGGGAAGAACATAGCCGGTGATTCACTTTCTAATATAAATTTTTTTTTTTTTTTTTTTTTAATTTTTGGAATCATGAAGCTGAAAATTCCGTTGAAAACACAAAACTTTCTGACTGATTACATAACTTCATGTGCAGTAAAAGTTAAGCATTTTGCGATAAAAGTAATGAAGTAATTCTTAAAGCTCATTCATTGAGAACTTAACTGTGTCAGAACGATAAGACGATCCACATTGCCTGGGTCAATAACTTCAACTATTGTATGGAAATATTTCTCTTTATTTGGTTCCGTTATTTATTTACATAATTTATTAATTTATAACCATTTTACGTTTATTTAATACTGGCATACATAAATATAATAAACGGAAGTTGTTAGCACTTCTCCAAAACTATAGTGATTCAAAGACAAATGATATCTTATTGGGAGTTAGCCTGGATAAGGACGGAGTTGTGGTAGGTTGTTGTCCTGTGGGAAGGGAGATAAAGATCAGAGGAATGGGATCTAATGACTTTCTGGTGGATATGGGATTTAAATTAGAGCATTTGGAAGATGTAGGAGGGCTTTTGGGAAGATACGTTTTGATAGAGAAAGGAGCCTAGGAAATATTGTCGACGAGAGGGTGGGAAGAGCCATCTTAGGTCGGTATAGGAACTAGTAATAGAAGGATGTCTGGGAAGCCCGAAAATGAATCTTAGAAAGGAATTCATGACTCGCTTTAGTTTCATGTCGTGCTCACCAGAGAGTCCTCCATATGCAAGGCAAGCGTAATGAAAATAGGAGAAAACAAGAGAGGATACCAACAGCTGACGGGTTTTAGTGGGGAGGAGACGAAGACGTTTGGTCAAGGATCAGTCCAAGATTTTTTACACTGATGCAGTATTCAATACCTGGAAACCTATTCGGGCTCATCTCCAGCTTCCTCAGCGAGCGCTCTGCGGTGAGACAGCAATTCACCAGCACTACAGTGAACATCACCAGAGGGTATCCCCAGGGCTCGGTCGTCGGACCAGAGCGTCTGAGGGGCATTGTCCAGGAATGGATCGTAGAAAGATGGTAACAGCGTTGGGTGCGATCGACAGATGGCCGAACAACCTTCGCCTATTTCCCGGACGTCCAGACGCGCCTTGACTCTCCATGGGTATAACCAGACCATTGGATGTCACAGATGCTATCAGGTCACGGCGACTTCAGCGCCAAGCTCTTCTTTAGCCCTGCCTGCTCGTGTGGCGGCGTCGAGACTGCGGAACATGTAGTTCTCGAATGCCCACCATACGACGTGGCCAGGGCGGCGCTGATTCGCCAGACAGGATCGTACCTGGGACTGGACCTGCCGGGACTGATGACGGAGGCTGGCTACCTGGCTTCTAGTCGGTTCGTCTCCTCCTGGCGGAGAATCAAGAAAGCCTTCTAACCCGGTGCCAGGGGCCCCACAGACCACCGACAGGCGTGCGGCGGCTGCCCCCGGCTCTGGGACCCAGGCAGAACAGAACCGCCAGTTAAGTAGACTATGGTTACCTATTAAAATGGCTTTAGTCTTGTCAGCGTTCAGTGCCAGTTCCTCCATGAAGAAGTGGTGAATGTCATCAGGTCAGTTCCATTACAGACATCACAGCTCTCTTCCACCGTCACTCTAGCCAGGCTCTCTCTACACAGCCATATCTGGAATATCACTCTCGTCCTCTCGATTGTCCTCAGCTTCAAGTACTCCTTGCAGCAGTAGATGTCCGTATAACTGAAGATGCCAGTATATGCTTAATGTCCCTGGAGTAGTTTCCATCTATTTACACTATACAGAGTCTGAGGTTATCCCATCATGGTTCAGATTGTTTGGGTCTCCATTTTGGAACACTTTACGAAACGATTTTCTTCCCCTCTCTCAGATTTCTACTGTTCGTGTAGACACTGACAAATGAACCCTCTTGTTTACCACTTTCTGCAAAGTCCTATATAAATGGATAGAAAATGTTTTTATTTATAACCCGATAATTTCCTATCTAGGTTAAAGAAAAAAATCGATGTATATATTCGAAACTAAAAAAATAATAATATATTAAACTAAAAAAAAAAGTCGTCGGTGAATCACCGGTAATGTACTTCCCCTGGATTAATCAATTATGTTTCCGCTCTCCCTCCAATACCAGTCCGGCGTTAGGGCTGAAAAGCCATAGTTGACCCTTATATATCTACATCATGTACGTAAAAATAGAAAATGTATTCTATTCAGATATACGAAGCATATGAGAATTATGTAATCGGTCAGAATTTCGACGGAATTTCATGATTCCAAAAATTGGGGAAAAAATTGTTTGTCTGTCTGCAAGTCTATAACTGCCGATAACTGCCGATAGAATGAATGTACCGACACGAAAATTTTTATGTATATCCAGAACCCTCTAAGAACACCTATTGATTTTCAGCCAAATCGATCACAAGGAAGGGGGGATTAGAAGGGAGGCTTAACAAAAAACTATAATAACTGTTGTAATGAATTGATATTAATTATATATAAAGTCAAAGAGGGCGCCGGTAGCTCAGTGGAATGCATGCTTGACTCCTGAGCTCAAGGTCGTGGGTTCGTAACCCGATCGAGTTTAGTTTATTTTATCTGGGAGGTAAAATCAACTTAAGCACGCCGTCCTTCAGATGGGACGTTAAGCGATGATCCCGAGCCTGTACGATGTCAGGTACTCTTTAAAGACCCCTGCCCTGGATGAATAAAAATTTACGGTAGGC
This sequence comes from Aradus depressus, assembly GCA_963662175.1. Classification (NCBI taxonomy): domain Eukaryota; kingdom Metazoa; phylum Arthropoda; class Insecta; order Hemiptera; family Aradidae; genus Aradus; species Aradus depressus. The sequence continues at coordinate 19,212,204 of OY759226.1, read as the reverse complement.
ACAATTTAGGACTCTCATATAGAGTCGGGCTCATGTCCACCAGAGTGACGAAAGAGCGCTCTGGTAGTAGGCGATATGACCTCGTAGTTAAAGCCCGGGCATGACTCATAAAACCTAACCTAACCTATAAAGTCACAACCCTATAATGATGGCACCACTACCATCCGTAGTTGCTAAATTTGTTGTCATAAATCAGTTGTCCATGGTGATGTTTTATGGGATTTCAAATACTGAGACAAAAAATCATAAGCGAAGAGTCAAAAATGTATAAAAAAAATGCTCTACCCTTAAACTTGACATACGACATTTTGCACTAACATGAACGATATTGTAAATAAGGATAGACAGGTAATCTAGATGTGAAATATCGGAATTGATGGAAGGGTGAAGGTAACACAGCGTGAGTTGGCTTTGAAGAGAGGCAACGCTCGACCGGGCTCGTCAAAGACAGCTCTCAAAGCACATTCAAATATTATATAGAGGGCGTTACACAGGGATCACCTCTGTGTACCTTCCTCTTCTCTTTATATAGGAGACCTATCACACAAAATTAGGCGGATGAGACTGACTCATGAAAAAATATACATTTCAAAAATTATATAAATTAAATTCTGAATTTCAATATTTTTATTTTTTTTAAATTTATTTATTACTACATTGAAGCCTATTAAGGCTTATTGTAGACAGTTGGGATACAATTTGAATATACATCCGATATAATAATAGAGTAAGTTTATTAGAGCTTAATAAATATCTAAATATTATAATAAATGCGCACATTTACTTGTATACAAACAGCCAAGAGAAATGCAAAACAGAAAAAATATATACATTTATATACATACATACACATGTACATATTATAATGACTTTAAATAATACCAAAGTAATAAACATTGTCAAACCTCTTTGGACTTAAACTGTAAATATTAAGTATTTAACAAAAATTTAACAAGAAAAGCTCAACTTTAATTAATTTTTCATTATCTTTATTATTTTTTGTCCTCTATTCTTATTTTAATTTAATTTTTTTTTTTTTTAATTTTTATTGTGTTAGATTATTTTTAATGTTTGCTTTTTTAAATTAATAGAATTTAGAATATAGTAATAGACAACATTAATTTGCTCTATAGAAACAATCTCTAATATTCGAACAATATTACTTTCATCTTCATCAGAGGTTTTAATATATTTAAATAAATATCTTTCTCTAATATTATTATACATATATAATTTCAATATCAATTTCATACGAAATGATATTTAAAATTATACTTAACATTTCCTCCAGAGATATTGTGAAACACTTGGAAAAAATTAAGAAAAACGTACATTTTTTAAAATATTGTCTATTTCACAAATTATATATACTTATATATCTATACTTCCATTTAATTTTGTTGAGTCGTGGGTGAATATGGTAAAAATACCGGAAGTAATCCCATATATTTTCTGAGATAGATAATATCTTTTAAGAAGAAGAGTTTATTATAACAGTCGCATTTTACAGAGGTACAATTCTGTGGCGTTGGAGTAAAGGGGTATATGTCAGTTTTCAGAGAACTCCCAAGTTTCTCAGTTGTCCCCCTTTTCACTTCCTTTTTTTTCAATGATGTCATAAGATTCTGACTTATTTCTCTTTACCCCAACATAGAGATCACCTATCTAAAGCAAGTTATGACTTGCTTTAGATAGGTGTTACCCATTTTCACAAAAAATTGACATATACCCCTTTCAAGTTGAGAAACGCGGACATATTGTGGAAACTTGTAATAAATAAATAAAACAAACTTATTTTTGAAATATTGTCTATTCCACTAAAGATATATATACATATATAACTACCGGTTTCGGCTTTATACCATCGTCAGGTCTAGTTATGAACATTCGTGTAAACTTTAATAAATACCGATTCAAGAATGTGTCGACACGAAATTTCACATGCGAATTAAACAACTCATAAGGGCGACCCTTATTAATTTTCAGCGGAATCGGTAGAAGGGAAGAAGAGGATCAAATGGGGACGCCAATAACTGCCGATGTAATGAATGTTTCGACATTACATTTTATATTTGAAGTCAAACCCCATTGAGGACATAATCTGTCAAATTTCAGTGGTATCGGTCAAAGGGAAGGTGTGTTCAGGGGAGGAGTTCTATTAAAAAACCCTAAAAACTGCCGATATATTGAATTTATCGACAAAAAAAATTGCATGAGAATTTAGGAGCCACTTTGTAAACCAAGTGTTGAATATTAGAGCAAACGGTCGACTGGTTTTGGAGGAGCGAAAAGTTAATTGATTAATTCGTTCTGGGGAACGAGGACTTTTTAAGTCGTTTCAAATCTTAATTATCAATTGACATTCCATCCCAAGGATGGCGTGCTCGTGTTTTTTTTTAACCTTCCAGATAAAACCCCCGGACTAACTTAATGTATCTATCTCAGAATCACTGGTGTATCGCAGGCTTTGCATCCAACTCCTGACTCAGAAGAACGTCTTTTTCGTTACGAAGTTAGTCACTAGATAGTGCCTCCTTCCAAGTTCCAGTTTTTACATCCCAACTATAAGAAGTCTTCTTATAGTTGGGATGTAAAAACTTACATATATATATATGTAATATACATTATATATATATATATAAGTAAAGTTGAAATATAAAATATTTACATATATATATGTTGCAGTGAAAGTGTGACTTCCAGTGAATGTATACACAAACTAGTCAATGTATACATTAACTAGCCGTTGTAGTGGAAGTATCAATTGATTATAAAAATGAACACTATTGCTAGAGAATGTATACATTTACTAGACAATGTATACATTTTCTAGTGTTCCTTAGTGAAAGTATAAATAAATGAGAAAAAAAGGTTTTTGTAAAAAAAATCATTCATCTGAGTACATAAATTCCTAGAACAAACATAAATCGAAATATAAAAAAATTTGGGGGCGTATTTGCCGGCGTTCCGCCGGCGGGACGATATATCTGCCCCTCCCGTCGTTCCTATATTTGAAGTAGTACAGGTTCTAGCTTTAACATATACTTTACCCGGGTAAAGTCCGAAACGTGAACTATTTCAATTATACGCCAAATGTACACTTTTACTAGTAATGCTAGCTATTTATACTTTCACTAAGGCATAGACGTAAGTGTATACATCCACTAGTGAAAGTATGCATATTTTAGTTTATGTACACTTCGACTAGAGAATTCAGCAAATGTATACATTGACTAGTTTGTGTATACATTGACTGAATTCATACTTTGACTGCAACATATATATATATTTTCTACAATTTCTGATACAGTAATCCTTAGCTATCAAGAAATTATTTTCCAATATTTCTAATATAATATCCTTGTTTATAATATCCTCTGATATGGGAGTCCTAAATTTTGCCAACCCAGATTTATTAACCTAGAGTAAGGGGTCTTTAACGAGTACCTGATATCCGAAGGATGGCGTGCTCATGGTTTTTACACTTCCCAGATGAAAAACCTAAGAGCCTAGGCCCAACAAGCAACCTTTGAGCTACCGGCGCCCAGTAAAACCGGTTTTTCCGGTTTTTCATGGAAATTAGAAAATAAATGTTAAATAAATATCATTGTTTTTATTATTTTTTTATTATTTTTTATTAATACATTAGGGAGCTTCTAGCTCTAGTGTTAATATTTTTAGATCTCAAAAGAAAGCGCTAAGAATAATAAATAATATTAATCAAAGAACAAGCTGCAGAGAAATATTTAATAAATTTAAAATCTTGATATTACCTGCGCTGTTTATATTTGAAATATTAGTGGTAATTAGAAAAATATTACAAATAAAATATTTGTAAAAATATTACAAATATAATATTACAAATTTCCACATATATTCATCTATACTAAGTATAGGGGACATTTTTCACAAAAATAATATATGATGAATATATGCGGAAATATATATATATATATATATATATATATATATATATATATATATATATATATATATGTATATATATATATATATATATAATTTTTGTGAAAAATGTCTATAAATATAGACATATATATATATATATATATATATATATATATATATATATATATATATATATATATATATATATATATATATATATATATAGGTTATATATAAATATATAAATATATATATATATATATATATATATATATATATATATATATATATATATATGTATACGTATGTATAATAAAATATTTGTAAAAATATTACAAATTTCCACATATATTCATCTATACTAAGTATAGGGGACATTTTTCACAAAAATAATATATGATGAATATATGCGGAAATATAATATATATATATACATATATATATATATATATATATATATATATATATATATATATATATATATATGTATATATATATATATATATATATATATATATATATATATATATATATATATATATATATATATATATATACATATACATATATATATACACAGCTATATATATATATATATATATATATATATATATATATATATATATATATATATAAATATATAGCTGTGTATATATATATGTATATGTATATATATATATATATATATATATATATATATATATATATATATATATATATATATATATATATATTATATTTCCGCATATATTCATCATATATTATTTTTGTGAAAAATGTCCCCTATACTTAGTATAGATGAATATATGTGGAAATTTGTAATATTATATTTGTAATATTTTTACAAATATTTTATTTGTAATATTTTTCTAATTACCACTAATATTTCAAATATAAACAGCGCAGGTAATATTAAGATTTTAAATTATAATAAATATCTTTCTGCAGCTTGTTCTTTGATTAATATTATTTATTATTCTTAGCGCTTTCTTTTGAGATCTAAAAATATTAACACTAGAGCTAGAAGCTCCCTAATGTATTAATAAAAAATAAAAAAATAATAATAAAAACAATGATATTTATTTAACATTTATTTTCTAATTTCCATGAAATACGGTGGAAAAACCGGTTTTACTGGGCGCCGGTAGCTCAAAGGTTGCTTGTTGGGTCCCAGGCTCTTAGGTTTTTCATCTGGGAAGTGTAAAAACCATGAGCACGCCATCCTTCGGATATCAGATACTCGTTAAAGACCCCTTACTCTAGGTGAATAAATCTGGGTTGGCAAAATTTAGGACTCCCATATCAGAGGATATTATAAACAAGGATATTATATTAGAAATATTGGAAAATAATTTCTTGATAGCTAAGGATTACTGTATCAGAAATTGACTTAATTTTTTTTTTTAATCATCAATAGACGGGTTATTCTTTTTGATCTTTCAGCTGACTGGACTCAATAGCTTGGTATGAAGGGATTTTTTTTTTTTTCAAAATAAGACTGTTTGATCTCTCTTCAAACACAATATTCTTTTTCATCCTAATTTTCTTTGTTGAGAGAAAACTTATATTTTAAAATAGTTTATGTTCTATCTTTTTGATTTCTGTAAATTCTGTAGAATAGTGGTTTCCAAACGTTTTTTTTGGTGTGCCAGCTAATTAAATGGCCTAAAAAATATTAATTCTCTTGCTATATAGGGAAGTTATCTATTCGGTGCTAATAATTCTATACATTTTGATATATCTTCAATAAATGGCACCCGGACGACCGTTTTTCCTTCAAGTTGCTTCTCTTTTACCATCACTGCTTAGCTCTTGTTCATCGGAACGAAATAGTCTTCCCAACGATGAAAGAATTATCCGAATCTGTTAAGTAGTTTTTGAGATTACCTCAAATAAATAAACTTTATCTCTTTAGGTTAGGTTTTATGACTCATACCCAGGCTTTAACTACGAGGTCATACCGCCTACTAGAAGAGCGATCTTTCGTCACTCTGGTGGACATGAGCCCACTCTACCTAGTCCTAAATTTTGCCTACCCTAAATTTTTATTCACCTGGGGCAGGGGTCTTTAACGAATACCTGACATCGTACAGGCTCGGAACCATGGCGTGCTTAAGTTTATTTTACCTGCCAGATAAAATAAACTAAG